>CM034414.1:40000-2583750 GCA_019925095.2 Dendrolimus kikuchii
AGCGGTAGCAGTCACCGCTGCGGTCCACCTCCGAGGTGCATTTCGCCGCCACGTGGCCAGCCTCGTGGCAGCGATAGCACCTCTGGGTGCGATGGGGGAGGGCCTCAACCGTAGCCGAGGCCCAGCCCACCAGGAGCTTCGTCCCAACAGCGAGGAGCTGTTTGGCGGCCGCCACCGGGCAGGCCACCACCGTCTGGCCCATCCCGTCTCTGCCGGGACGGACCTTTGACGCTTTGATGCTCCCTAGGGAGCATCCGGTGGTCCGCGCGATGGCAGCGGCCACATCCTCCTCGTGTGCGTGATCATCCAAGCCCGAGACGCGAAGACACACAGTCTTCTCGGGCCTGGAGATACGCACGTCCTCGGGATAGAGGTTTATCCTCAACTGCTCAGCCAGGGCGTCTGCCTTGGAGGCGTCACTGGCGCTGGGAAGCACCAGTATACGGCCCCCAGTGCGCGCCTGCCTGAGCTTAAGGCCTCCCTCTATCCCGAGGTCGGCCAGCCGGATCCTGGACTTCGCCTTGGAGAAGAGGTTCGCGCACGTAACCCCTCGCACCGCCGCGCCTGGCAGTAAAGTCAGGACGACGGCGGCGGATTTTGGGGCACGCAGACGCGACCTCTTCTCCTTAGCAGCTGCCTTCTTTTTAGGCGCGGGGGGTGGAGGAGGGGGGGGCTGCGAGGCCGGAGCCTGCGCCACATCCCCCTGTCCTTTTCCCCCGCGTCCTCTCCCTCCTCGCCGCGGAGCGCTGGTGGGCTGCGCTACCGCGGTAGTCGTGGCCGGTTGTGTGCCGGACGACGGTGGGGCTTTTTTGGCCCTCTTCTTACGGCCGACCGTCGTCCAGCCCTGCTCAGCCACGGCCGAGGAGGGGAGGGGCGCCGGACAGGCGGGCGGTGGCGGGCAGTGGACTTCGCCACCGCCGTCTCTCTTTTCTCCCCCCGCTGAGGGTAGCGGGGGGTACTCCTCTACCGACAACCAAGGTATGAGGCTGGGTGAAGTCGGTAGGGATGTGGGCCTAGCTTGAGGAGCAGGGCTCAAGGCGGGGGCTGGCGAGGGTGCCAGCCAGGCCGAGCGCATCTGCTCCTCCATGGCTGCGAACCTGCTCTCCATTGCGAGAGTCATCCGTTCCAGGTTCGCAGCCAGCGCCGTCTCCATGTTCGGCGGTGGGTCTGGCTGCGCGACAGGAGCGCGCGGCCGCGTCACCTCCGCCTGGAGGCTCCTCAACTCGCTACGGAGGTCAGCGATCTCTGCCTCCATGCGGCTGTTGGCCGCACGGAGCAGGGCGACCTCCTCGCTGTTGGTGCGAGTGAGGAGCTCCTCTGAGGCCTCCTGAATGGCGGCCGCAGCTTCCTTGAGTGCCTTTTGAAGGGTCCCTTTTAGACCCTTCGACACTTTGGCGACTCCAGACACCACCGCCAAGGAGTCGGCGATCTGGCGCTGGAGGCCCTCGGCGTGAGCTACTCGAGCTTCGGGAGAGGCCTGGTGGCTCGCAAGGGTGATACCAGTCTGTGACCGGGTCACCCTCGCGTTAACCATGGCTGAGGCCCTCTCCACGATCTCCTTTTCCGTTTGGAGCTGTAGCTCCGCGCGTTGGGCCTCCACGAGCGCGCGTTTCGCGTCCGCTAGGCCCACGTATTCCCCAGTGGTGGGGGGGCGGCCTCTGCCTCGCTTGGCTTCCGGCGCTTTGGAAGCAGCCGGGGGCTTGGGCGGGGGCTTAGCGGGGGCCACCATCTCATCATCCTCAGATAGTGATGACATCATCCTATCGAGGTCATCTAGAGCCAGGTATGCGCGCAACTTTTCATTGCGCGCAACTACCTGGCTCGTCTTCGTTTCTCCTTTTTTGGGAGGATCACCTTTACCCCCTTTGGCGACCGGTGCTTTGGCACCCTGGGCCTTGGGGGGCTGCTTGGTGGAGGCAGTCCTCTCCTCGTCCTCCGACGGTATCGAGGACGAGTAGTCCGATTCTTCATCGGAGTCTCCTCTTGGTCGCTGCTGCGCGGTGGCGCGCGCGACCGTCTTACTACTTCCCGATTCCTCCGGCGGCGATGAAATTGCCGACAGGAATCGGGAGTAGAAGGTCTTATTACCAGCTCCGCCCTTCGCGGGCCCTTTCGGGTTGGTTTGACCCTTCACGGGTCCTCCACTAACATCTTCGCCGCCCTTCGCAGGCACGTCGTCGGTGTTTGTTTTTTTAGTTAAATCTTCCATTTTTGTTCCCACGAGTACTTCCATTTTATATTCAAAAAACTGGGGTGTGGTTCGCAGTAGCGACCGGGTTTACCCCCCCGGCCATTCACCTCTCGCCCTGCGCCGCAGCTTAGGTTAGGGGGATTTTTTATTGAGGTGCTCATCCTCTTGGGCCGGCCGGTTAAGGCAGGCCCCGCGGTCCCGTGTGGCCGCGAGACATGATCCACGACACCACACGGGGAAACGCTCGGCGGTAGCGCCCAGTGGCGAGACTCTCGCCCCACCACTGAGCCCGCCGCCACTGTCCTCGTCGATGGGGCGCGCGGGGCAGAACCGCGCGGCCCTCTCCTGGCAACGGCACCAGCGGAGCAAGGTGCGTCAACGCTGGGCCGGTGCCCGCCGCTCCGCCATGAAGACCGGCAGAACGGCTCTTCACCTTTTCTTCGGATGGGAGGGGTGTTTGGGGAGGAATACGTTTGGAAGGAAGGGAAGGAATACAAGGATTTGGAGTGGATAGGTGGGACACCACTGTCACGGAGTGAAGGGGGGAATGTGACAGTGGCGGCTCGGGGCCCCGGGGACGCATCCCCTTGTACCACTACCTGGACGGAGAAGAGTCCAGGGTGGCACCCCCTGGGGGAAACCCAACCCAACCCAACCCAACCCAACCCAACCCAACCCAACCCAACCCAACCCAACCCAACCCAACCCAACCCAACCCAACCCAACCCAACCCAACCCAACCCAACCCAACCCAACCCAACCCAACCCAACCCAACCCAACCCAACCCAACCCAACCCAACCCAACCCAACCCAACCCAACCCAACCCAACCCAACCCAACCCAACCCAACCCAACCCAACCCAACCCAACCCAACCCAACCCAACCCAACCCGGTTCACACCATTGACAGACCGTGTTAAGCTTTCTTAATTAGGCACACTATATTATGTTACGCTTTCCTACAACGCCACCTATTGTTGTCTTTACGCTGTCGTTACTAAGCTTATAACGATAAGTGAGCGGGAGCGATGCGTGTCTGCTCTCGCCGATTACGGATACAACGCGGCGCTTATGTTGGGCAGGAATCGAGTTGAGCGCCGCCCCTTGGGTCTGTGGGTGGTGGGGCGTTCGTCATTACTACACTACACCGATAGTGGTGCCTCCCACTGTTACGCTAAGACTGAAAGGGGGGGGACTTGTTCCGAGGTCCGTGGAACATCACGGCCTCAGATTTGTCTAACGTCACCTCCATCCCGGACGGGCCGCCGTATCCTTTAAACAACAACACCGATAACTCCGCCTGTGACCAGTAGGCCCGCTTGCTGGTCTCTCCACGACCAAACTGTAGTCAGCGCAACACTGACGCCGTAGGAGGAATCGTATCGTCCAGTCGTAACCCATGTTCCATCAGGAGCAATTCCACCACTGAACCCCGGGAACACTGCGCGTCATCACTCCCCTAATACAGCTAGCTAGCTAGTTGATAGTCCCTGATAATCCGACGGAGGTAAGTCAGCACTGCGTGGTATCAGAGTGCTTCCTTGACACTGCTGACGGCACCACATCCTGGAAAGTCGTTTTCTCCGCCTGGCCTGGCCCTTCAACCACCTGATTACGCCTACGGTGGGGCGCCCCTGGCGGAAACCTAACTAGTTCTCGGCCAAGTCCGACTCTACTTCCTCGTAGTGGCGGACGAGGCGATTTGCGAGTACACGAGTACACGCTTGAACAGTTTGCTCACGTCGTGTAGCAACTTCATAGGCCGGTAGGCGGTAGGCGGATGGAAAGTTGGCCGGGCGCCTCCTTCCTCAGCAGGACCAGTTTTCCGGTTTTCCAACAGGAGGGGAACCGGCCCTGCTGTAGGCACGCCGCAAAGAGCCACGTAAATCAGAACTCCAGGATGTCGTGGGATGGAACCTACACACGCCCCTTCTCGTCATGTTATTTGTACTTTTACAGTACTAGTGGATCGGATCGGAGTGGTAATGAACAAAGAAAACAGTTGGCAACAAAGTGGTTTATTTATTTATTTATGAAGGAAGAGCAGTGTCTAGTGATAGTGAATTACTAGCCGGAGCGAATGCTCTGCGCTGCGCCGAGCACGACGCCTTCCGCGGCCGACGACAGCGAACTGGCGTAGGAGCTCTTGCCGTCCTCGCGCGTGAACACGGCGGCCGCCGGCTGCTTGCCCGCCGCGCCCCCCTCCGCCTCGCTCACCCCCGCGGGGGCGGGGGACGCCGCGCACAGTTGCACGCACACGCACGCCAACACCAATACGGCGAACATCTGGCCAGTAATAGATTACATGTTACAATAAATAAATAAATACCGACGGTACTTACATTACTGTTTAAACCATTGTTTCCCAGTTTTTTTTTTTTTTTGCGAAATTTTCTTATTTGAAGTAAGCTGAGATATGAAACTAAATAAATAATTGGCGCCAGGCCATAAGAACTGCACTGGCATCACCAAAACAACGCCAAGCATAAGTCATTTTTTTTTTTTTACTTGAAATTCCTGCGGTATTCCCAGAACAGAAAATACCGCAGTATTAAAAAGAAAAAAAAAAAAAAAAAAAAAAAAATGGAACTTATGAATAGAACATGGTTACCTGAGTCGATTTCATGTTTGTTGCTGGTTGTCTTCCCTGTCGAACACTGTCTTATGCCTGTCGAGGTCCCCCTTTTATATTTGAAGCCTGTCTTTGCAAAAGTCGTTACTTTCTTTATATCTCGCTAATTACCATTTCGTTGATAACGAAACTAGAAAATTTAATTGTTTTGCAATCGACTGCTTAATTTAGAATATCTGTTCAAGTTAACCTCTATCCGTGACTACACTCGGCTACTTGTTTCAAAGAGCAATGCGATTCATTGCTTTCTTGGTTATTGTATTACACAAATAATCACAATACAATGGTAATATCACAAATAATTGATGGCGTAGTCACACTTGACGTAGCGAGTTTTTATTTTTATGCGATCTCTTTCAATAACGCAGACAACAAAACTACATTTAACTGTCCAGCGCAAAGCTGATTCCCGTTCGTGTATGAAAAAAAAAAAAAAAAAAAAATACCACAACACAAAGTAAAACACCTTCTCTGGTCATCACACAATGTTCTTTGTTGATTATATATTTATTTTATCCCAGAATTTTTCTGACAACACACGCATAATCTATCTATCCACGAGTTTTATCGGTTTGCCATAAAAAAAAAAAAATTACGGGCGAAATCGCGGGTAAGGCAATAATTCCAGGGGCATTTTTAATAAACCGGTCTGTTGCGAAACAATTAAAGTTTCTAGTTTCGTTATCACCGAAATGGTTAACGAGGGCCAAATAATTAAATTAAAGATACGCTTCAAACATTAGGTATCCTTTTTATATAAAAAGGATACCTGCAACAGAGGACGACAGTGTTCTTCAGCCAGGACAAGCAAACCACTGCGAAAACATGAAATCCACTCAGGTAGCAATATTATTATTTTCAACTATTATGTCTAAACTAAATAACTATTATCACAATTAGTTATTTTTCATTGAACTATTTTTCTTTATCATTGAAAAATTTAATGCTCTTGAAATGCTGATTACAAATGGATACCTTCCAATGCCACGACATAGACGTGTATTTTGTTTAGTACAGACTCACTCGGAATTATTATTTATATATAACTGGTTTTTTCGACCAATTTTTTGATAAAATTTTAGTTAAATTGTGTAATTAAGATGATTAGTAATTAGTAAAACACTTTCTACTGTAATACTTTAGATGTAAGTTAAGCTGTCTAAAACATTTAAACAACATTAAATAGAGGAAAACAATGTTTCAAATTAAACGTTATTTTACCTTAGAACATCATTTTGGTACGATACACACACGAGTTATTTAATCAATTACATTGTAATGATGTTTAAATGTTTTAGTGAACTAAGGAGCACGTGAATTTAGATATTAAACTAGAATAAGTTTTAAATTAACCATTTGAATACACTAATTAGTGATTGCTTTCTTCGCCCTGTTCTTGTGTTCTTTTGTGCTACTATCAGATCTTTAGATTAGGAATTTCTATTATTCAAACATCATTTTGTAAATAAATATTGAAAAGTATACAACAATTTGTAATATTACTTATTGCTATATTTTTAATATTTGATAAATATTATTTATCATTTAGACCAGCTATAGTCAAACTTTTGTTATAGGGGCCACACATACGTTTTAAATGATGTGCCGCAACATAATTTGTTTAGGTGTTTTTTACTATAAGAATAGATCATAGATAGGCTTATGGCCAACCTGATAGAAAGTGGCTACGCGCGTCTATGGATATTTGTAAAACTAGACCTGTTAACAATGTAAATCCATTATAGTTATTATGCAAGTATGTAGTAAGCCAGATAGGCTACTTACAAAAGCTCGACGGGCCGCAGGTTGAGCATAGAAGAACTAGATATGAATAAAATATTCATCCCTAAAATCGTTGGATTTATTTTAGTTTAGCCCAAATTACAAGGGTTCACTTCTGTCTGTAAATTCAAAACAGCGCCTTTTGCTAGTTTCGCTTTAAAAAAATCACTATACTTAGTTACTTAATCAAGGAAAACCTAATATACACATGAACAAGCATTTTAAAATTGTTATCGACCAGCCAATGACAGCTTTCACCAATGTGTAAATTAATGGCTGGTTCCTATATGTTATCGACTGTTCATTTGCTTTAATATCCGTTAAAATTTGACATAAACTTTGTACAATTAATATCAAATTTCAACCGATGGTAAAGAATAGTAAGATATAAAAACCGGCCAGTACAGTTAATTTATAAAACTAGTCATGAAAGAAGTTATGAGTAGGAGACCGCTCGGTTCTCGTAATACTGATGACTCTGACTGAATGATTGGGGTTCGAAATCATTCTGTTTACTTAAATTTTATGTATCTGGTTGTGTTGGTCAGGTGTTCGTCGTGTTGATGGTGGCATGCGTGTGCGTGCAGTACTGCGTGGCGTCCCCCGCGGGGGTGAGCCAGGCGGAGGTGGCTGCCGCGGGCGAGCAGCCGCGCGCCGCCGTCAACACCATGGAGAGCGGGGACGTATCCTACGCCAGCGCCAGGGGTTCCACCAAGGAGGGGATAGTGCTCGCCGGCGCGAGGAGCGGCCGCTCCGGCTAACCCCCATCCCCACCCTCGCATCACTTTACTGACAAATTCAAATATAATAAATAGTTCCAACAACAAACTTGTTTCCTTTTTATTTTCACCGTTTCTATCAGGCTTGTTTTAACCCGGGTCTGCAAGGGACGTAAGGATCCAGGGGGAACAAATCTATTGACTTTGATGAAGTCAGTCACTAAAGAATATCGTCTAGATAAAAAAAAAAAAAAATCCCTAGTTAGGTATCAAACCGGCTGATTTTGAAACATGACATCTTCTGTTATTACACCCCTAGATAGAGTAGCTTATAATAATGAATTTCTGTGAAGGAATGTCAAATTGCAAACTAAGGGAAATGGATGATTTTTAAGAAAAGGTTCTATTATTTTCTTAACATTAACTAAGCGGCGGTCATTTGACCGCACCCAATTTTATTCAATATGGAAATTATGACATAGTTTTATTATAACAGGGTATATATAAATTAAGATCAATTTGAATTCACGTTATTTTACTCCAAATTTACGTAGTTTTTTTTTAACCCAAGCACTATAGAAATACAGCATACCATCATACTTCACCACAAATACCATCAATCCATTGTTCTAAAATTTAGATCACCAGTTCATTTTCATGTACCAAATTTTCTGTAGATATCATGTACATAAAAACCTTAATAAATTGAACATTGCTTTAAATAGATTGATATGTTGAGGCACAGGCTACGAAAACTTAAGAATATGAATTGATTAACTAAAAAAAAAAAAAACCTTACTCTTAGGTGGTGCGGATGGCAGAGGCAGAATGTTGTTGATGGTGAAAGGTGGGAAAAATCCACAGCCGGCTAGAATGAAAGCGGCACTCACCTGCGGATCTCCAATACTCGCACCTTTAGACTCTTCGGCACGTTCTTAGAATCAGCGTCTGTTCAATTGGTCATAGAGTCCACATACCACCAACAGGAGCGGATATTAGATAAAAAAAAAAAAAATGTACTAGCGTTGCACTTCACTGGGCCGTCCGCCGGCATAGATCTTGGCTGGCCGACAGGTGGCACCGCCTGTATTTATCCAGCGTGTGGATTTGAGAAGAGAAAAGGAGAGGAAAGGTACAACATACAAGGCGTCTAACCACTCTGTTTGCCGTTTGACATTCTTTGACAGAAATTGATCATTATAAGCTGCCCTATGGTGTAATAATACAGGTCTACAAGTCTATAACTTTCACAAAAAAAACCATGCCAATTCGTGTCAAGATCCATTTGAATGAACGATGGTCAAATATCCGTAGTCTCTAAAATGCATATAAAATGTCACGTAAATGAGCATTGATTCAATATTAAGCAGAGATGGTTTACTGACTATCAAAACCGCCCAAAGTTACGATTTCAATTCGATTCGATTGCCAATTTAAGTTACAGACACAGACCCAGGATATTTTTTTCATATTTAGTCGATGCTATTCTTTATTAGAGTAATTGATTATTCAAAAATCTTATGTGTGTAGCATTTTAGTTTTCATCCAAATCGAGACTCCTTTGAGTGTTTTAAGCCATTTCGTATAGTTTATTGACAAGAGCTATGAATGTCAAAGAAGCAAGTGAGGTGTGTAAGAATAAGCTTAAATGGCGCTCTGTTGTTCGTGCCTACCTCGCAAGGGAACTGGCGTGAAGTTATGTATGTATAGTTTAGGATTTGGCCCTGAAGATCCACTTGAAAATTTCACCTGGATACGAGTGACAAGAACAAGTACGTAGAAAATTAAAGTTCCGTCAGTATTGACATTGTCGACTCCTATTTGCAACTAGCGAACTGCCAAATTTTGTCGCTGACATGGATTGGAGTTCGATATATATCCCCAGGGCTCCATTTGGACCACTTTGGGGACCTATGCCCTAGATTGATGAGGAGAGTGGTGTGATGAATGCTACCCTAGGTCCTACTTAATTACTTTTTAGCATTTAGTACATTATCTAGGTATATCATAATTATCTTTCCTTAAAACCGTTTTTTGAATTATTTGTTTGGTAACAAGTTTCATAAACAGAAAATAGTAAAAAAAACTATCAATAAATATATTTAATTTTCAACATAATAATATTTTTTAATTATAAGTATTTTTTTCTTAAAACAATAAATTCTAATTTTAATAATTGAATAACTTGCAACAATTCAGAAAGGTTTATGATAATAAACGAACAGCAACTGGTCGCAATACTTATAATCAGAGAACTTTACGGTTTAAGAACATTTCATCTACTCACTCTACACATTCGACAAACAATTGTAGCACACCTCGCCATCCCTCCAATAATTTTACAGTACAAGTAACTTAGGAAATTGGGACAACCGATAGCGGATTGAAGTCCTTGATAAACTATTTTAATTAAAAGGGTTATAAATGACAAGAAATTAATACATTATTGTTTGGAAATTTTAGATATTATTTAATTAATTAAATTTAATTATATATAATATTTTATATATCTTATACTAATATATAAAACTGAAGAGGTTTTTTGTTTTGTTTGCTTGAACGCGCTAATCTCAGGAATACTGGTCTGATTTGAACAATGCTTTCAGTGTTAGATAGCGTATTTATCGAGAAACGATCGCTATCATACAGCGATAGGCTATAATATATGATCACGCTAAGACCAATAGGAGCGGAGCACCAATGAAGAATGTTTCCAAAGGTTGGGGGTTAACTTACTTTTTTTAAACTATTCCAAGCGGACGAAGTTGCGGGCAGAAGCTAGTTAAATATATAATAAAATAATTCAAACAGTATAATCTACACAATTACTACATCAATTAGGGATAAATATTGTTATATAAAATTATGGTCAATTATAGACAACTACTCTATGCAATTGAGTGAAGCAAGTGAGGCGAGTAAGTATAAGCCTGAATGGCGCTCTGTTGTTCGTGCCTACCCCGCAAGGGAACTGGCGTGAAGTTATGTATGTATATACTCTATACAAAACAGGCTAATCATGGAATAAATAAAAATATAACATTATTACTCAATTAAGAAAATGATCGATTATATCGTTTAAAAATAAGAGGGTACGTAAAATTAAAAATTAACCTTAAAAAGAAATATGACAACAACTATGCAACTAAATAAATTTAATATAATACAATCAATAAATGTTTATGTTTCGAAACAAAATTCAAATTATCTACAATATGTATAAAAATCAATGTAATAAAGATACAGTGTAAACTCGTATATAACGATACGAGTTGTCGTTAAATGGGGAGAACTTGGTGATAAAGGATGTACTTAGAAATTCCTATATTTCGGAATTTCTTAGAAATTTTGGTTTGCTTGATGCCGACAGTCGAGTTTATTACGGGCTAGGAGAGTAAAGCGATAAAAGAACGTAAACAGCTGCGCAGTTTTTACTCATTTTGGCAACTTAAAAGGTATCTTTTATTACATAATTGTTGTCGTTATTGAGAGTAAGTTTAATGCTATATAGAGTGTATCATTTTATGGACGACAACCTTTTTTTTTCAGTCGGGGGAAATGCTATTTACGCAAACCACCCAAAGCCAAGTGATTTCGACGTTTAAGGGAGTTTTTCGTTAAATCGAGTGATGTTTGTTACATGGAGTATACACTGTATTTTGTATTTTCTAATTTGAATTCGAATAAAAATTCAATATACAAAACCTCGAAGAGGTACTTTTTCGCTTCGCCTGTGGTAGTGGTACAAGTGGAAATAAAGAAAACACAAACATTTTTTATTTTCAATATTGTTTTATTTTTAAATCATATCGATGAAATATTAAACAAATTTATATTTGTCTTTTAATTTTTTTATATGTTATTAATGCAAATACTTTTTTAAACACTGACAATTGAACAAATGTCAAAATAACATCTTATTTTACTTTTAAAACATCATCAAAGAAATAATTTTAATTGCTGTTTAAACAGTCATATGAATCATTAAAGATACTGGTTACTCTCGAACAAGATCTAGGCGGCTTTGGCTTTTTGTAAGGCAGTATTAGGTCTACAGACGGGTAGTAATTTTAAAACCAGATAAATCAACTTGCTAGTACTTGTCGAATAAAACTCGACAACTGACAAGCTTACGGCTAAGCCGTCAACTGTTAACTGGGTTTTAGCCTGCTATTGAATGACCATTAACCGGATGGTTATGATTGATTTTGACATTTCCGTTGGTATGTAAAAATATCTCAGATGGCTACTGAAGAGTAACTGAAATTTTGAAATAAATATCGAATAAGATGCAACTTTACTTTAATACTACTTTTAACGCTTTAAACAATTGAAATGTACTTTTAATTATAAATGAAATTATTGCAGATACCTGTCTATTGATGGTTATGGCAGCGCCGCAAAACGATGGCAATGGGCCGCGACTGCCTAGATTCAAATACTACCTTAAGGCTATTGTAAAACCTGCTCACTATAATGTTATAGACAAACGTTCTGTAGTATTAAATACTGATTTAAAGTTGAATTACTTCAATAAAAAGTGTCAAATTAAGGGTTCAATCTTTTTAATTAAAAGATTTTCTAACAAAGGGATTATAAGTAAATAATTTTGAAAGGCGCTTATATAGTAGCGTGTAGGCAACGGGCGTGCTGCGGATCTAACTGCGTCGAGACTCGGCGCCTCCCGCGATGGCACCCCTGTTGGCGCTCACCCTCAGCTGTGACATGGACGTGTCCTTGTCCTCGTTGGTGGCGATGATCATGGCGGGTTTCTCCCCTGCGGCGCCTCCCGACGCCCTGCTGGCTCCCGCGGGGGCGGGCGCCCCCCACGCCCATCCCACCATGGCGCACACCACAAACAAAACGACGAATACCTGCGACAGATTACAATTAATTCTATAATTGTTTTCATTTAAAATAACATACCCAGGACCGTCTTAACCATATTTAGCGCCAGGGCTCGAAAGTTAGCTTGCACTCCCTTACCAACAATAAAAAAATGGCATTTCCATTTAGTATTTCATATTGTCAGATATGGAACCATTCGTCTGTCTTTGCATATTGCAGTGATTTTTCTCAGGAACGACTGGTTATACATAAATGATCTTTGACAGGAAGATGTAGTGTATGGTACAGGTGAATTTTTGAAGTGGGCTTTAATAATGAATACCATACCACAATATATCTTTTTTTATTGTAATCAATCGGTTTGCGCCCCTTGGGTCCCTGCGCTTGGTTGCTTTATTAAAAAGTGTTCCAATTGCTTAGAATGTCCAGTTTACTAATATGAGAATGACATATAGAATTAATATTTGAATCATAACAAAATATAACTTAAAAACAAAAGAGGATTTGGTCACGAAATATTCTTATATTCCAAGGGGGTCATGTCATAAAAAGGTTGAAAAACACTGTGATACCCAATAGCGAGTTCGAGCCGCTATTTACCCGGTTATTATAATAGCTACCTATCTCTAAATGAAAAAGAAAGTAGTTGTTACCTTGAATGCCTTCATGTCGATGGTTGCTTGTTTGCTGCGAACAGTACACTCGTCTCTGAAGAATGTGCTGCTCGAATAAAATTCAGCTCCTTTTATATGCAAAAAGTTTAACAAGAAATGATTTTATGTTCGTCGGTTAGGGTTCCTCTTGACATCTTTCCATTGAATCATGACTGTAATTTTATTTTTAAATTTTCTTCTGTCTTTAACGTTTAACAATTGGACGTAGTTTAACAGAAAGGACTCAACCCACATTGTGGTCAAAAATGAGTTGTATATATACCAATTTACCAGAAATTTTTGTCTAAACTTAAAACCTCAATAACTCAAAAACGACTTTTTGTGTTTTAGGTCGTTTTTGCTAAACTACGTCCAATTGTTACACTGTTTAATTACTTGTATATTAATTTTAATATAGAACTTTACAATATGTATAATATTTTAAAATTCTAAACATGCCGTGTATTATGTATGTAGTACATTGAAGCTATTTAAAAGGGGATTTTTTTGAAATTTCTTGTCTGTTAAAAATTACTGGGTCGAATTTGAAGCGGTTTTCACTGATCGACAGCTAATTCTTAGACTTAAAATCTGCGCTACTTTTTGTCCTGGGCATTCCGCGAGAATTTAGCTGTAAAATGTGTGATAATTTTTATTCCGGGAATCTCGCGGAAATTTTCCCAGGAGCGGTTTAAAGTTTCTGCTAATAGCTATATAACATACTTTTTTTATATATTTTTTTTATTATTATTAACAACTCTACGGACTCGAGTTCCGTACCCTTTTTTACAACTTAATTTCTAGATTTAATTTTTTGAATTTAACACGCTTATTAGTTATTTTGGTTGGTGGTTGTGTTGAGGTGTATGTATCTTACGAATAACTTATTATATTAATTTATTCTAGTTTTAATACTAAACTTATACTAATATAGAGTGTATCTGTTACATGGTGTTGTGAGGAAGTGCATGTGCAGTGTGGGCCTTATATCTATACTTATACATATTGTCCTATCTAGTGCTATGTGTGTTGTTTTTTTCTTTTCTGTGCCTGGGTTAATAATTTTTAGGCTCTTTGTGTGTCTTGGTTTGTTTGTGAGGTGTGCGTGTAATGCAGTGCGGTGGTAGTGCGCGTTGGTTTCAGTATGTGTATAAGTTTTGTTGTTAGTTATGTGTTTGTGACTATGTGTGATGTTATAATTTATTGTTTAATTGTTGTGTTTGAGTGGAGAGTATAACATACTTTGTGTCCCGGGAATTTCAAGTCAATGGACGAATTCGCGGGCATGTCCTAGTTATAGATAATATTTTATATAAAATACTAGCGGCCCTGGCAGACGTTGTCCTGCTCTGAAAAAATAAAAATCTAGGACCCGATCCCACCGCCATCTACCGGATCCAATTGTGGATTTAAACCTTCCGGGGACCCACTCAAGCACACAAAAACAAAATCACCAAAATCGGTCCAGGTGATTAGGAGGATTCTAGAACCCGATCTCAGCGCCACCTACCGGTTCCAACGGGATAAAAAGTATCCTATGTCCGTCTCCTGGTTCTAAGCTACCTCCCCACCAATTTTCAGCCAAATCGGTACAGCCGTTCTTGAGTTATAAATAGTGTAACTAACACGACTTTCTTTTATATATATAGATTATCTAAAGTTGCCAAACAATAATGTAACAACTCCTTGTCATTCACAATCATTTCAATTAAAAAAGTTTATCAATGACTTCAATACACTATCGGTTTTGCCAATTTTTTAGGTTTTAGAGGAAACATGTAATACGAGTTTACTGGCGAGGTGTTCTAAAAACGTCTGTCTGTTCAGTGTGATCTTTCGGTATGTTGGCTATACTAGTATTTGAACCAGAAGGTTATCTAATTCAAAATGTATTCAACAAGTTGCTGTTCTTTTATTACCAAAAACCCTTCCGAGATGTTTCAACTGTTACCAAATATTAATTTATTTAATAATTTATCCGTGCAGGAACGGAGAAAGAATACAATTTCCTGCGTCGGGGCGGCCTGTCGTAAGAGGCGACAAAACAACCCACAGCCAGCTGGTAGGGCATTTGCCCGACTGGATGGCTACCACCCCTGGTCTAAAGTATGTCGCCATAACAACCTTGAGTTGTGTTCCGGCATTAGTGGCCAGGTTCCAGTCTCCTTTAAGAGAGCAGCAGCGCATTTGTAGCACCTTTGGTGTTGCAAATGTCCATAGGCAATGGTAACTGCTTTCCATCAAGTGGGCCATCTGCCTGTCTGCTGAACTCCTGCAATAAAAAAAAATAAAAAAATAAAAACAAGTCTCTTTCCGCGTCTGTCTGTCTGTATATTTTTCACTTAAGTTTTATGCTCCTTTATGTATATGTAAGTATGTCACTGAACTCCTTATAAACTCCTGGACCAATCTTGATGAAATATTTTGTGTATAGTAGAGTGGGATTTCTGTCAAACAAGCCATCTGCCGCTAGTAAGTAAAAACAAAAAAAAATATAGTAATACGCTATGTATTTTTTTATTAATATCAATTGTAATACTAAAAAATAAACTATCCTATAAATGAACCTAACTGAAAAATATATATACAACAGTAAAAAAGACCTATATTATAGCACGTCCAGCCCCACCAGACCACTGTCGCTGGCCATTGTACCTAGAACGCTGGCAGCACTACCTCGCTGAATACAAAGGCTAATACTTTGAGCGAGGTAAGCACCAGCCTTCCGGTCTCCTGTTGGCACTTGGCCCCCATGGGCCCAAAGCCTCCACCCTAAACGACTCATTAAAAATTGTACGACATCACGACGAGGAGCGTCGGCGTCTCTCTTGCCTATTTTCCAAATTCAGCTCAACACCTATCAATTATTTATTAGATGCAATTAATGAAAGGAATAAAGTAGAAAAGCGACGATAAGGAATTAATTACTATTTATTGGAAAGGTGTTAATTAAGCGCTATCTATGCGCACACATTGCATAGGATAAAGTAATTAAACAATTTATTTACATATATATTTTATTTTCAAGTTTTTTACATTTTTCTTATATAATATGAGCATTAATTTATAAGACACCGTAAGTCATAAAAAATCATAGTACGAAAATTTTCTCGCGTTAAATTCATACTGGCGTGACACAGACAAATTTCAATTTGCCGCCAAATCGTGAAACAAATGACAAATGAATGAAATTAGTAAGTAGTCAATAATATTAGCAAAGAGTTCTATTTTCAAAATTTTTTTTTTTTTATTATTATATTCTTTAAAAGTGGCCAGTTCTAAAAACTATCAGTGTCGCCCTCGTAGTAGGTATAGGAGGCCATCGGAACTGTCACTCATCACTGTCACATACATACATAGATACATAACTTCACGCCAGTTCCCTTGCGGGGTAGGCACGAACAACAGAGTGCCATTTAGGCTTATTCTTACACACCTCACTTGCCTCTTTGACATTCATAACTCTTGTCATGCACGCTCGTCTGTTCTTAAGGCTCCTGACATCACCTTCTGCTAGTACACGATCAATTTGATCATGGAAGGTGTGTCGTGGCCTTCCACGACTTCTGCATCCATCCACTTTTGCATTCTATATCACTGTCACTCCAGGGGTAATTGCTTCTGGCCATTACCCTGTGTTCGTGTGCTATCACACTGTTTGAGGCCTTAGGAGCTGTAATCAGCATAATGATACCAGCATGACTCTACCACTTTCCATCAGGTGGACCGTAAATCGGTTTACTGTTGTTGTTGTGTGTACTCGAGCAATAAAAAATACCGAAATAAATTAATATTGTGGACTGTTAGTTTTTCACTGTGTTTATTTCTCTAATTGTTTAAAATAGACAGTAATAAGATGATACAAAGTGTTTGAGTAGTCCGTCTATTCCTTCGCCTTCCCAGCCCATATAGACTCATGTTTTCTTTTCTCTTTTTTTCTTACTCGTCTTGCTTTTTCTCTTCCATTATTTTATTTTTTTCCTCTTTGTCCTTCTTTTTTATCCCCAGACCCTTTTCACCGCTGTTATTATTCGTCTCTTCCTGTTTCTTCTTATCCTTCTCTTTTTCACTGTTTTTCTCTTTCATCTCTTCCTGTTTATTTTTCATTCTCTTTTTGTTTGTCGTTCATTTCTTCGTTTTTTATATCTGTCTTTGCCTTTTCGCTATTTTGTTCGTGCATCTCCTCTTGCTTCTTTTTTTCGATCGCTTTCTTTTCTTTTTTCTGTCTCGTTTCCTCATTTTCATTTTCCTTGTCATCGTCACCATCCTTATTCTTTTCGTCGTTTTATTACATTTTATGTTTTCTTCTCTTTGATTTCTTTTTATTCTCATTGCCTTTTTGTCCTTTACTTTTCTTTCCTTTCGTGAGCTGCTGTTTTTTTTGTTGTTCTTTGTCATTATCATCACACTTTTCATCCTTCTTATTACTTTTATCTTGTTTCATTCCTTGTTCACAGCCACAGTCATCTTTTTCCTCCTCTGATTCTTCTTCTTCGCAACCATTAGATTCAATTTCTTTATTCTTCCCGTTGCATCGCATTTCCATTTCTTTCGATTTCTGCGAACAACCTTTGGTTCCCTTTCCTTCTATTTCCTTCTGGCTTACAAGTTTCTTGTCTTTATCATGTTTTATGATGGCATAGGTATTAATTTCATTAATGAACAGAACTAGCACTAACACCAATGTTAATATCTGAAATTGTAAAAATACACTTTAAATACGTATAACAGCGTCATGTCTGTATAAAGGTGTGTAAACAGTGCTGTTGTACGTAGCACTAATGGTAATTCATTAGCCGGCTAAACATCCTATGCTATGGCTATTTGGCTAAATGACCCGCCAACCGACAGCCAACATCTGGCGGCTAAACCATATACGAGTACTTATCAAAATGAGGTGTCGATTTTATTAGCTGTAGCTATCTTGTGAAAACTGCTAATTAGCTGGCTTATATAGCTACCGTTCTTTAGTGCAGAGGGTAGAATAAAAATGACCAACTTATAAATGGGGGTCTAACTCAAAAAGTGATATATAATATAATTAAAACTACGTTTTACGTTTCGGCCACGTTGCAATATTTGCAGCAATTGAAGCTATAAGTACATTCGCAAGAAATCGAAGCCATTTCAGATGAAACTCTTATTGAAGTTTTTCAATATATTCGTGCCCTTTCGAAGAGTCTTGTAACCGCCAAGGACACCATCTTTGTGATTCAATTTTCAAAAAAGATCACACAAAATAAACTATTGTTACGTTACGTAAACGTTGGGTATTTTTTTTGGATTTATCGAAAGCATCTGATTCTGTCCAGCACGAAACATTGTCAGGTAACTAAACCACTACGATATAAGTGGCTTGGCTCTCGGCCTTTTGACATCCTACCTAAATGGTAGGATTCCAAGGGTCGAGATCAATAGAAAAAGGTCTCTTGGGGCTCCAATTAATATGGGTGTCCCACAAGAATCGATTCTCGACCCCTTTATGCTTTTTGCTTACATTGTTACGAATTTGGGATTTGAATTTTAAAAGCCGTTGGAATTGTCTCAATCTTCATTACAAGTACACAGACGTAACTTACAGTTCTTACAAACACGACCTAATACAACAAGTCCAAAATTCGTATTTCCAAATTCGTAAATTAGACATGGCTCTCCAGCAACATGCCCACTATTCCTTGAAATTTTTGAACTTGTAAGTTTTATGGCTTCTAAGAATATGCAACTACATTTGACCAATAGAAGAAAGGATTTATGACGTCTTACTGAAAGGTCAAAACCAAGGGATTAAGGTGAACAAATGAGTGAATAAATAATTAAAGCAACCATAAAAGGATTACCGATAATATAAAATCTTACAATTACCACATGCTAATAACGGTGAAGGAAAACATCGTGATGCAACCTGCACATCGAGATAACCGATGTGTCAAATCTGCCAAGCCGCCTTGGACAAGCGTGGCGGGTATACGTCCGTTCCCCCTATAACGGGAGCCCCGAGCCCAGCAGTGGGACATTTATGGGCTGATATTATATATATAAAATCCGAAGGGGTATTAAAATACGTGTTGCAAAAGATTATTTATACGAATTTCGTCGTCTCGGAACTGCCCGTTCTAATTATATATATATATATATATATATGTGACTAGCTTCTGTCCGAGACTTCGTCCGCGTGGAATAGTTAAAAAAAAGTAAATAAAAAAAACCCCTAGATTTTGAAACATTCTTCATTGGTTCTCCGCTCCTATTGGTCTTAGCGTGAGGATATATAGCATATAGCCTTCCTCGATAAATGGGCTATCTAACACTGACAGAATTTTTCAAATCAGACCAGTAGTTCCTGAGATTAGCGCGTTCAAACAAACAAACAAACTCTTCAGCTTTATATATTAGTATAAGATTTAATTTTGTTGGTAAATAATAAACACTACATTGTGTTGTTGGCTGATGACAGCTCGTTAATTTTTAAATTCCTCTCAATTTCACTTGTCCCTACGAACCTCGACAGTCCGCATGGCGTCGTCCAAGTCCCTAGCCCCGAATACGACCACGTCTGTCTTATACCCCCCCATCCGCGGTGATAAGCCGTTAATAGCTTTCCTACACCATTAAATGCATAGGATGTACAAAACATAAATTCGTACGATACATAATAAACTGTTGATAATATTGTAGCGACCGTGGGTAGAACTTTCTGGCAGCGTAAGCCGGTCTCAAGACTTCTAGAAAAAGGTAGAAGATTCTGGAAGGAAAAGACAAGGACGGATATATTTCAGAAAGGGATAGACAATGATCGAATGTTCTAGAATAGAAAGTTCGGGAAGGAAAAGACAGAGACAGATAGATGTTAGAAAGGGATAGATGTACAAACGAAAGTTCTCGAATAGAAGGTTCGGGAAGGAAAAGACAGAGATAGATAGATATTTAGAAAGAGGCAGATAGTAAATAGAAGAGTAACGAAATTATGGGTTCTAAAAAATTCTTCCGGATATATTATTATAAGCAGCGTAGGGTGCGTTTACCGGGCAGTTTTAAAGTTGAGTTCAGTTCAAGACAGCAAAGCGATAAGTGCGATACGGAAGAGTTGGGACAGAAGTTTAATAGGAGACAGTGACGAGTTAAGTGGTCAATTTAGTGACAAGTTTAGCGAACAGTTAAGTGAAGGAGGAGTGTAGTGTACGTATTATAGTTCGAGAGACGAACCAGAAGTGAGCTACACGCGATAATATCGGAGGTGAGCATCGCAGTAGCAGGAGGTGGTCTACGCAGTATCGGCGACGGTATTGTGAGTGCGACACCTTATCGTCGGGACAGTGCATCGTCAGTCGTGCGTCTAGCGGCAACCCTGCGGAGAGATATTACGCGCGGCTGTGCAAGTCAATAAAGGCGTTACTTTAAAGAACTGGTGTGTGCGAACCCCCGCTCGCACGTAACAATATAAAACGCCATGGTTCTTTATTGATTAGCGCACGCGCCCAAATCTCAAAGGCCGCCGGTTCTATTCTAATCCTGGCGCGCTATTTTGCATGCGCCAGTTTTCTGACCTAATGTGCATATTGTCACAATTAGCATGTGCTAACGCTGAAGGAAAACGTCGTGATGCAACCTGCACATCGAGATGACAGATGTGTCAAACCTCCCAAGCCGCCTTAGACAAGAATGGCGGCTATACTGTTTGAGTTCCAGTAGTGGGATGTTTATGGGCTATTATTATTAGGTATAATAATTTACTGTTATGCTGGAGCAGGTGAGTGAGTTTGTATATCTTGGATGTGCTTTTAGCAGGGATGGAAGGTACACCGCTGATATAGAAAGAAGAGTGAATTTGGGGAATAGTGCGAGCGTTAGGTAAACTTCTAGGCGCCAAGAACCTCAGCCAGAAGGCCCAGCTTGCCATACACAACGCGGTGCTGGTACCTACGCTCACGTATGGAAGCGAGAGTTGGGTATGGAAGAGAGAGCATGAAAGGAGAGTAAACGCGGTCGAGATGCGAGCACTGCGCAAAATCTGCGGAGTGACGCTCGCGGACCGCGTTCGTAATACCGAAGTGAGAAAGAGAGTGTCGGGGTGAAGGTAAGGAAAGGACTAAACAGATATACAATGCAAAAGTGTATGAATGCAGAAGTCGTGGAAGGCCACGACACACCTTCCATGATCAAATTGATCATTTACTAGCAGAAGGTGATGTCAGGAGCCTTAAGAACCGACGAGCGTGCATGACAAGAGCTATGAATGGCAAAGAAGCAAGTGAGGTGTGTAAGAATAAGCCTAAATGGCGCTCTGTTGTTCGTGCCTACCCCGCAAGGGAACTGGCGTGAAGTTATGTATGTATGTATAATTTACTGTCCTTTGAGATATAATTGAATAGTGTTAGTAAGAACCATTTGCATCTAATTATCATGTATCTTAGGAAAGCGCTTCTGTTCACAACTGTTATCACCAGAACCGGTTTTGTTTGTTTAATTCTCTATTTGTATTCGCTTTATTGTATCTAGCTCAACGATAATCGCAGGTGGATGAACTGCTGCATCCTTAACAGCTGTTTTACATTGATCCAGCTGAGAGGAAGCCATTCTGGCATCGTTTTACTTGACTTGAAGTCAGCACGGCGCTACCAAGTCTGATTTCAATATTCCCAATACTATTTTATCCGTGCAGGAACGGAGAAAGAATACAATTTCCTGCGTTGGGGCGGACAACCCACAGCCAGGTGGTAGGGCATTTGCCCGACTGGATAGCTACCACCCCTGGTCTAAAGTATATCGCCATAACAACCTTGAATTGCGTTCCGGCATTAGTGACCCAGGTTCCAGTCTCCCTTAAGAGAGCAGCAGCGCATTTGTAGCACCTTTGGTGTTGCAGGTGTCCATAGGCGATGGTAACCGCTTTCCATCAAGTGGGCCGTCTGCCTGTCTGCTGATCTCCTGTAATAAAAAAAATCCCGATTGATTATTTGGAAATTAGGCTGATTTACATTGGTCCAGCTTCTGAGTTGGGGAGCGGACTGGGCCCCAAGTCTGTAACTCAAATTAACAATTGAATTGAATTAGAATCGTATCTTTTGTCGGTTTTGGTTGTTTGTAAATCATCTTGGTTCAAAATGGAATCAATCTTGATTCAACCGAGACTGATTTAATATAAATTTTAGAGACTACGGATATGTCGAATGGATGACTAAACCTGGCATGGTTGTTTTTGTTAAAGTTACGGACTACGCGCCCTGATTTCAAAATATTCAATAATATTGGTGACTTGGTATTTCCATTTACTTCAATCAGTTTACATGATGCCAGTATTAAGTCAGCACTGGCTTCCTTCGAATTTGAACTCAATAGCTGAATCAATGTAAATCATCTCTAAATGACGACCTCTATGGTTGAGCGAGCTAAGTCTTAGCAGAGGCTCCAAGTTCGATTCCTGGTATGGTAAATTTCGGATACGACCTTTCTGTTATTTACTGTGGTCTGGATGTCTGGTATCGGCCCCAAAATCAAATCAAATCATTTTTATTGCGAACTAAGTGTAATACATAGGTCTTATTCAATATAGCTGAGAACTTATTACTTAGCTGGCCTTTCTTAGCGTCGCAATATAAAATTACTTAACCTATCTCTATATAATATTTAATTTGGTGCCTTACAAATCTTTTATTTTATTTAAACAATACAACACAATATCTTCTTAGTTACCTCTCATTTAAATATTCTTGGACGCTATAATAGGATTTTTTTGTCAACCACTCGAATAATTTTTGTTTAAACATATTAATATTATTTTCTTGCATTATATTATAGCAGAAGGTGATGTCAGGAGCCTTAAGAACAGACGAGCGTGCATGACAAGAGCTATGAATGTCAAAGAAGCGAGTGAGGTGTGTAAGAATAAGCCTGAATGGCGCTCTGTTGTTCGTGCCTACCCCGCAAGGGAACTGGCGTGAAGTTATGTATGTATATTATATGGTAACTTACTATAATATATTCTCGGTGCCATCCCAAACACGCTTTTATCATACAATGCAGTGGTATGCGGAGGCATACAAATTTTATTCTTATTAATATGTCGGGCACTTTTATAATTTTCAAATAATGTTGGGTTGTTTTTAATTAACATAATAATTTCAAAAATATACAAACAAGGAAATGTCAATATCTTAAAATCTATAAAAAATGGTTTACATGTATCCGTTTGTTTTAAATGAAATATGCATCTGAGGCATTTCTTTTGTGCTTTGAATATTCTCTCTCTGTCTGTAGAATTTCCCCAAAATAAAATTCCGTATCTTAAAACAGATGTAACATATGCATGAAATGCTAGTAAAAGGGAATTCACATTTACAACTTTAGACATCATGTAGAGAGCATATGAAAATTTGCTTAACCTTGCACAAACTTCGTGTGAAATTTCCAAGTTAGTTTATTATCTATATAGAGTCCTAAGAATTTTGGTCTGAGAGTGGTCTGTTGTATATCACTCCTTATCTCTGGCGCGTTGACCTTAAATCCGATAAATATGTATGGCTCCAATGGTCAAATTCCTAATTTTGACGTCGGTTTTACGATCAATATAATGAAGATTGAAAATGTAGTTTATATATGTGGCGCTACATATCGATTAAGTGTCGTGAATCATATCTTGGAAATCATGATGTTCTTTAATGCGTTTTTCATTGAAGTCAACCGGATTGCGGCTCTTGGGCCCTGCACGTTGCCATACATCCATCCCTACCCATTTAGCCAGAAGTATATCTGTATATTAGTACGTGAAGCAAAAACTTTGTACCCCTCTTTACGACAATTGCGCGGACGGAGGAGTATGAAACTTCGCACACATATCTATATTAATATTATAAAGCTGAAGAGTTTGTTTGTTTGTTTAAACGCGCTAATCTCAGGAACCGCTGGTCCAATTTGAAAAATTCTTTCAGTGTCGAATAGTACATTTATTAAGGAAGGCTATAGGCTATATTATATTTTCAAGAAAATTAGGGATCTTTACTAAAAGTCCAATAATGTAACCCAAGGTGTATAAAAATGACCCGAAAAAATCCTTACACGGCGTGCGCTGTGAAAACTATTGATTATAGAACAAAACAATGTACTACCACTTTGCAGAACATATAATTATCTACAAAAAATATCGCGTAACCATATGTCTAACTATTGTAGTTATCTCACAATAAGTTTTTTCTTTTATTTTTTTAAATAATTAAAATGCCGTCGCTTCAAAAACTCTTTATATTGTACCTTGGTATTAATCCTTATCAAAATAAATTACTCCATATTCAAGACGAATTCAATACCTTTCTAGAACTTTTTGAATTATTCAATTCAGACGTTTCATTCAAAAGATATCGCGATATTTAAAATGTAAGTATTAGTGTTGTCGCCAAATATACCAATATTGTTTGATTGAACGCGCTAATCTCAGGAACTATTGGTCTGATTTGAAAAATTCTTTCAGTGTTGGATAGCCCATTTATCGAGGAAGGCTATATATCATCACGCAAAGACCAATAGGAGTGAAGCACCAATGAAAAATGTTTCAAAATCAGGGGTTTTGAAAACAAATTCTACGCGGACGACGTCGCGGGCACAGCTAGTACTTTATATAGAGAAGAATCGACGAATGCTAATTTTTTTTTATTATGCATAAAAAATACATTAAATCAATAGAAAAATACATACACACGCATATATACTCTTTTGTCTATTGTTGCCTTGGCGAAATCTGTGATTATAGAAGTATAGTCTTTGACAATAATTATTATGTAATATTTTCTTAAGTTTTCGCGACTTGTATACATAATAAAACTACGTTTTAACGGTTTTAAGCGCGTTTCATACCTAGAATGATGCGTGAGGCTATTGAAATCAAAAATCACCCAAATTTCAATAGAAAAGATGGTTGACAAGTACCACCTATTTGGGATCCAATTATCAAAACTATTAAGACCCAAACCCAGCAAAAACCAGCTGCCAGACCTCAAGACACTGTGAGCTCTTTCTGCGTACAACAGAACACAATCCAACTTGACTGATAATTACTTTTATTTTTCCTTCCACCCATTTTAATATTATATAAAATTATTAGAGCTAGGCATGTTTGCTGAAGAGTTTCTTGCGCCGCTTCTTCTCTTCAAGCCACAACAGGTTGCGAAGCGGTAGTAAATTAGATTAGGCTCCCATAAAATAAACAATAACCATAAACAAGATTAAAATTAACAAGTTGGCGGTAGGCTAAATAAAACTTTAACAATACTCGTTGACACTTGACATCTTTGTCTTCCGTGATCACGGCCACTGAAAAGTGGCCGAAACGTCGGAAAAACCAAAACCAAATAAAATTATCGCGCTTAAAACCGTTAAAACGTAGTTTTATTATTAATTATTATGGTCGAATTTCGACCACGGGCGACCTCTAGTAAACATTAAAACGCAGGAAAATGATTTGAAAAAACAAAAAACTAAAAAACATCATAAAAACACTTTATTTTTAAAAATTATCATAATAAGTGAGACATAAATGTGCAATAGTTAACAATAATTACTTAAACAGAAGAAGCTTCATTCGTGTCGCTTAGTGTAAGCACTAAAATACTGCGGCGTGATGATTTACTACTAACGGCACGTTCCTAATCTTACCGACCGTTCATTTGCCTTATTATCTGTTAACATTTGACATAAGCTCCGTACATCGAATGTCAAAATCCAACTGATGATAGGAACCGGCCATAAACCATTTTCCATAATAAGCTTTAGTCGTTTTTAAATCTTTCCTAAACAAACTAATCACATAGTAGATTTTGATGATATATCTTATTATTTGTTCACTTTAAGCTGATATCAAACCGTTCATTTCTGTCTTTCAATTTCGATTAATCAACCAAAGCGATCTACATTATCAGAGACTTGAATTGTTCAATGTCACTGAATTCCCTCATTTCTCTATCTTTCAAAGAGACTGATCCAATTTGGTTGATTCTTTTAATATCAGTATTATCACTGGTAAAAAATTGGCACCACTTGAAAGGAATTTGTGATTAAATTTTAAGCAGTTGTAAGAGAAATGAATTGATATATGAGATTTAGTACTTTAAAACAACTAATTTGTAGTTTTTTCACTTTGGCAGATTTTCAAAAAGATCTATTTTAAGCCCGCTGGAGTGTCGTTTCACTATTGGACCTTTCACTAAGTAAGACGGAATCACCACAAAGCTGCCGAACTTGTCACACACGGCTCATTGGGAAGTTCCACAAGTTTGTCGTCAAGTACAATTGAAACAAACGTTGAACTAATGCTTTCTCCCTCTAACTACATAGAATTTGTATTAGAATAAAAGAGACGACATAATTCTCTTGGTTTTGGCGCGGCAATTTTGATGGCAGCTGCCAGTTTGTGGAAAGAAATAATATTAGAAGAATATGCTGCTACGTTTAAACAAGAAAGTTTAAAGAGATTTGAAATGTACGAATATGACTACAATGACGTGGTAATTTATAATAATAATAAATGTCAGACAAACACACACATTGTATATCCCCAAGCTCAGCAAGTTAGGCTTGTGTTGTACAGTGACCACTCTGAGGCCGATCCCAGACACCCAGACCATAGTAGATGTTAAATAACGGTGGAAAGTTCCTTTGCGAAATTTCCCATTCCAGGAATCGAACCCGGGACCTCTGCGTTGTACTCTGCGACGACATCTATCTGGACATAGGAGCTTTTTAGAGTTGTGACGTGATATCGCTTGTTAACTGCTCATTTACACTTCTAGTTAAAATTGAACCATAAACTCCATACAAGTAGTGCCAATTTTTTTTAATGATAAATTAATGGCTTAAATTGGCGGTCAGTTGTAATGATAATTTTATCAATCGATGTAGTGTAAACTATACTATTTTTGGCACCTTATTAATTTATTCCAAGTATTAATAAAATCTTAATATTTTTCATTATTTGTTAATATCTCGAATAAATTGATAGAGCCAATCACATGGGTGCCAACAATAGCACAGCTTCCTCTACTTCTACTTTGTGATGAAATTTGAAGGTTGACCATGAGGAGGTGCTTAGCGACGTCTGCCAGGGATGGTGACGGGCACTTCGGGGGTGCTCGGTGTAGTTACTTCTGGCACGGAGGGGCTGGACGGGGTGGTCGGTAGAGTGGTTTCTGGCACATCCCAGCCTGGCGTCGTGACCACGTCAGACCCCGGCGGGGTCACTGGCAGTTGGCCGGAGACCAGCCCGAACGCGGCCCACGAAAGCAGCACGGCGACCAACAACTGAAATTAATCAATGAACTCATTTTTTATCAAACAATTATTTATATACAAACTGGCGGACCCGGAAGACGTTCTCCTACTCTGAAAAATAAAAATCAAATCGCCGATTGCAGCATCACCTATTGGGCTGAATCTAAATTACCCCGGTTTTTTTTTGTACCTTGGGTTATATTATTGAAGTTTTAGTAGGGATCCCTAATTTTTTCTAGTCATATATATAGTCTACATTAATCTGGGATAATGTAGCATTCGAATGGTGAAAGAAGTTCTGAAATCGGTCCAGTAACTTTTGAGTGGATACGTTACAAACATACAAAAATACAAACCCTTCCCTTTATAACATTAGCATGGATGTATATACGAGTAGATATACAAACTATTGCACTGCTGATAAAAGTATCTTATACAACAATTTCATTAAGAGCTAAAAA
Organism: Dendrolimus kikuchii; assembly: GCA_019925095.2. Classification (NCBI taxonomy): domain Eukaryota; kingdom Metazoa; phylum Arthropoda; class Insecta; order Lepidoptera; family Lasiocampidae; genus Dendrolimus; species Dendrolimus kikuchii. The sequence continues at coordinate 67,541 of CM034414.1, forward strand.
TTTACGTAAAATACTAGCGGCCCCGGCAGACGCTGTCCTGCCTTTAAAAAATAATTTTCTAGAACCCGATCCCAGAGCCACCTACCGGTTCTAATTGCGAATCTAAACGATCCGGGTACCCACTCAAACACACAAAAACAAAATCACTAAAATCGCTCCAGGTATCAGTGCAGGAACGGAGAAAGAATACAATTTCCTGCGTTGGGGCGGCCTGTCGTAAGAGGCGACAAAACAACCCACAGCCAGGTGGTAGGGCATTTGCCCGACTGGATGGCTACCACCCCTGGTCTAAAGTATGTCGCCATAACAACCTTAAGTTGTGTTCCAGGTTCCAGTCTCCCTTAAGAGAGCAGCAGCGCATTTGTAGCACCTTTGGTGTTGCAAATGTCCATAGGCGATGGTAACAGCTTTCCATCAAGTGGGCCGTTTGCCTGTCTGCTGATCTCCTGCAATAAAAAAAAAATAGTTAACATTAACAGGACGAGGGTAATCAAGAGGAAGGTGGTCATACAAAGAAGTAGTAATTTTTGTGCAGTAAATAAATATATGCTCAACAGAACCTTCGCCCAATTCATATAGAGACGTATCGCGAATCCAATTGTAGCCAGGAAAACCGGAGAGCAGACATTACCTAACCGACGGCAGATTATAATGGCAGTAAAATTTCTGGACAAGTTGCGAGATCGGAAAGCTGGGAAGAGAGCTTATGGGTTAGCAAAATCTTTTCCAACTGCCTGATGTTAGCATTGCCATAACTCGTTCCGGGCTTTAACTAATGCTGGTTTAGCATGGTGTAACGTTGCACTTGCACCATTAAAAAAACATATAGACATAGCCAATGACAGTACTAATGTCAAACTATGTCACTGTCAAGAGAGTTAAAAAAAAAAGTTGTATCGGCGGTTAAGTTTAGCTATCGCTCGAAATTCAAAAATATCAGCTGTTCATAATTCCTTTATAAACATTATTGCATACGTGGAACACGCTGGGGAGCAAGGCTACCATTACTTTGCCTAAAAAAACCTGCCAACGTATAACAGACGCGGCACTACTTGACCTGAGAGCTTGCAAGGCTTCGACAGGCCAGTGTGCCCTTTTTAACCGACTTCAAAAAAAGGACGAGGTTCTCAATTCGTCGGAATCTTCTTTTTTTTATGTATGTTCACCGATTACTTCGAGATTTATGATCCGATCAGAATAGCTGCCATTTGGTCCCCTAAAAATTTGACATAGTTTGGTCCAGTAGTTTTCATTTTATGAACATTTTTTATGAAAAAAATTCCATTCCGTTCCATATGTACACCGATTACGCTGAGATTTATGATCCGATTTACGTGATTCTTGTTTAGTTTGATGCGGAATAGTTGCCATTTGGTCCCCTAAAAATTTAACATAGTTTGGCCCAGTAGTTTTCATTTTACGAACATTTTTTTGTTCCCGTTTCTTGGGACCTATATTTTTTAAGGAGCGCGGCACCTTTCGTAGGTCTACCCATACATAGCTAGACACTAAAAAGTAACAAAAAAATAAAAAAGCTTCGTTTAAAAAAACCGACTTCAAAAACTAAAAAGTATAAAATAACTTATTTCTAAAGCTATTGTTATTAATATATATTATCTAAAACATCTTGAAGTCGGTCCAAAGTAAAACATAAAAATTACTATATTTTTTTGAAAATTACTTTTTTTTGTGCATAGAAATCCACCGGTTGTCACGGAATCGATTAAATACATTATATTGTTACGAGCTACAGGACTCGAATTAAAATAAATGCCGTTGGAATTACTTTAGAGTTTATTAGAACTGTACAAACGCGTATAAAACAGGTACAAAATAAAACTGGATGCAATCAGTTCACACTGCACGATTCAATGCAATTTAACACGCGCAAAGTCCGTCACTACGTCGCTAATCGAAAGTATTACACACGTCTTAATCGTATCGTAGTCGTCGGTTGACTGCCTCACCCCTCCGTTCGGGCATTGTGTTATACTAAAATGTACAATACCGACAAAGGGGCCGCGTTAACCCACACATCTGGCAAGCTTCGACGCAGTGAAATAAAAGAAAAGATTAGTTCGACTCTAATTACAGCCAAAAAATAACAATAGATGTTTTTAAAGTTTAAACACGAAGTAAACAAAAGAACTCCGAATGCGGGAGGGGCAGTAAACAAGGTGCGCAGCATTTAAAAAATAGGTATGCAGGTGGCCTAACTTGTAACAATATGCTACATAATTATCTTCTATAGTTCATTGACCCACCTAAACTTATTCTGTGGCCAAGGAGGACGAGCTGACTCGTTATCCCCACGACGTCACAATGGGCTTGGAAATCTCGAGAATGACCAGGATACCGCAATGACCAGGGATTCAGGCTAGAACATACTCCACGCCTAAAGAATAACCTCGATGAAGAACCTCTTTGATATTCAGGGATAATGGGGTAACCTGTTTTGAACGGAATGGAGACTTAGCGACATCTCGTAGGAACTTCAAAATATCCGTGAAAATTATTGACTTTTTGATTCAGCCAATGTCAAAGTTGAATGATGGAGAAGTAAATGGAAAAAGAAGAAAACGCATATGCTAGAATAGAATAGAATAGAACATACTTTATTGCATAACATTAAGATACAATTCAAGAAGTTTAAGTACAGAAGACAATAGGCGGTCTTATCACTAAAAGCAATTTCTTCCAGACAACCTTACGATGGATCAGAGAAAAATTGTGTAAATTGTGGGTTTTGCAATATAACTAGAATAAAAAATAAATAAAAATAAAATTATATAAATATATAAAATTTTGAAATGGCAAGTATAATAGACATCGAGCACGGAGAGGCCCGCCCCTTGCTGGGGTGGGCCCACGCCAGCCGGGGTCGCGGAAGAAAAGCTCACGCATATCCCGTGACCCGGCTCATGGCGTCAGGTGGCACCAAGGGGTTTTAGTGGGTATTCCGGCTTCTCTAGCCGGCGAGTCCCACACTCCCCCGCCGAAGTCTTCCCGGCGGGGGGTCCGCAAATGGATTTCCACTTGCAAAAAAAAAAAAAAGTATAATAGACATAGAAATATAGCTATCAAACGACCTTTTAAACAAAGCGTAGTGAAAAGTACGTCCTTGGCACAGAAAAGAAAAAAAAACAACACACACGGCACTAGATACGACTATATATAAGTATAGATATAAGGCCCACACTGCACATGCACTTCCTCACAACACCAGCATGCAACAGATACACTCTACGTTAGTATAAGTTTAGTATTGAAACTGGAATAAATTAATATAATAAGTTATTCTTAAGGTACACCACAACAAAAACGAACAATAAGCGTGTACAGAGTCTCAAATTTTTCATAGAAATTAAGTATAAAAAAGGGTACGGAACTCGAGTCCGTAGAGATATATATAATAATATAAAAAAAAAACAATAACAAGTGTCCATTTATTTCTATGTAATTAATATTTGTATTTAATTCATGGGATGTGTCAGCCATAGCGTCGTATTTGAGATAGATACCTTACCTTGTGACCCATCATGGTGTAGAGTGCGGTGATGAGGACTGTGGTATACGCCAGTGGGCTAGTTTGCGCCCCTTTATACCCATATCCAGCTGAGATAGGCAAATGAGCCCATGTTCAACCATAATTATCCACAGATAACACCTCGCCCTAAATGTACTTACACTTCTTACGAACGCCATTACATATTTTGCATCCATATTTTACAACATAGTCATATGAAACTTGATAGAAGGGATATAATAATAATTGTGAAATGTGGTGCTTTATATATAAAACTAACATTTGAACAGATTTTGCCAGGTGGTAGGGAATTTGCCCGACTGGATGGCTACCACCCCTGGTCTAGAGCATGCCGCCATAACAACCTTGAGTTGTGTTCCGGCATTAGTGGCCAGGTTCCAGTCTCCTTTAAGAGAGTAGCAGCGCATTTATAGCATCTTTGGTGTTGCTAATGTCCATAGGTGATGGAAACCGCTTTCCATCAAGTGGGCCGTCTGCCTGTCTGCTGAACTCCTGCAATAATATATATATAAAACTAGCATTTAGACATAATAAAGATTACAGTTATTATGTCAATATTTAAAATGAAATCAAATGGATCCAGAAGATTCCCGTAAAAACCAGGTGCAATTTATTATACTAAAGGCATACCTAACTACAACAAAGCAACTAACAAATTATGATGAAAAATATATCGAGCCTTTACCGCCATTTTATCGTAAGCGACATTTCGACCTAATTATATTTTTTGTTGTAAAAGCTGTTTTAAACTATAACTTTGTTTTAAGAATTTCAATTTTAGTTAGGTTAGACCCTATTGAATAAAAACTGCCAGTTTTAGAATAACTTTTGCAACGAAAAATACGTTTAGGTGCAAATTTCGCTTACAATAAAATGGCGGTAAAGGCTTGATATACTCTTTTTTTAACTAGACGTGGTGCTGCGGAGTTTCTTGCGTTGCGAAGCGGTGTGCATAGAATAGGAAGTAGATTTAAATTTTAACTTCTATGTATGACCTTCAAAAATTGTTCTCCAGTGGTACTAATTTTGATTAAAAATCATTTGAATTTGGTATTTTGAACAGATCTAATAAAGATTCTTCTGTTTGTGTGTCGCTGAACTCCTAAACGGTTGGACTGATTTTGAGTGGCTCCCGAGATGGTTTAGATACACCATTGGATCCGTTAAGTGGCGCTGCAATCGGGTTCTAAATTTTATTTTATTTTTTACGCAGAACAACGTCTGCTGGGTCCGATAGTACATAATAATTACTTAACCTCGTTGACTGGGTGACTAACTGAGATATCAACGCACAGCCCAAACTACTGGGTTCAGAACAGTGAAAATATGAATGCGGGTTCTTTCTATACAGTAGTTGCGCACTAAAAAGTATTTTCGAAAATTCAACCTCTAAGGGGATGAACGTGTGTTTGAAAATCCGTCATTTTTAAAGTAAGAAGCATAATTATTATTATTATTTTATTGCAGGAGATCAGCAGACAGGCAGACGGCCCACTTGATGGAAAGCGGTTACCATCGCCTATGGACATTTGCAACAGCAAAGTTGCTACAAATGCGCTGCTGCTCTCTTAAGGGAGACTGGAACCTGGTCACTAATGCCGGAATACAACTCAAGGTTGTTATGGCGACATACTTTAGACCAGGGGTGGTAGCCATCCAATCGGGCAAATGCCCTACCACCTGGCAAATTATTTAAAAAAATCTTTTTGCATATGATGAGATTAGGATCTACGCCAAATCGTTCTTCATGTCAGATATGTACGATAGATAATTTCTTTCATGTATCAGTGGAATGTGTACAAACTAACAGCCTTAGAAGCGGTATAAAGTTATATGATATTAGCTGCTGGAACAGCATTTTGGCAGAGCCCTTATCAGACTGCCAAAAAAAATTATAAATATCTTGCACACGCCACCTAATTTAAATATATGTTGATTGTTAATTATTAAGGCGACGTGGCCAAGTTGTGGCTAAGCCTTTAGGAAGAATAAAAAAAAATATTTATACAGGTACCTGCTTTCGGTAAGCTATAAATTTACACGTTATTAGCGTTTTTTGGAAATTCTACTCCCAATATGCCGAAACGGCTACCTTTTAACTTTTTTTCGCGAGAGAAGCCACGGGTAACTTCTGGTTAATGATAAACTAATGCAATAAGTAAATAAAACTTACTTATTTTGTATTCCATTTACTCGTATATCCTTTAATTACCTTGAGAAAAGTCCCAAGAAGGCTGGCTTCGTCACTAATCCGTTGTCTGAGGTAAGAACTGGCCCTTTGATAACTTAAACAGTCGATTAACAGGTTAGCCAGGTGGCAATTCCCCGAGCACATTGACTTGGAAATATGATGACAAAACTTCCTATGCTCGTACAAAATTTAGAACACTTTGGCGTTTTGTAAGATGATAAACAGTGTTCTCTTCGCTATTGCTATGGTAAATGTTGCCCCTAGAGGTGACTAGCTATTTAAAAAGCTAACTAATAGCCATAGCGAAGTTGTCAACCACTAGCGAACTGTTTCATGGTTGTTGATGGTTTTGCCAACTGTCAGCTGTCGGTTGGGGAAACATCATCAGATCAGCTGGTCTTTTAGTCGGCTAATGAATAATCACCAGCCGGATAGCTAGTTTTTGGAAAGCTTACAGAATTTTAGATGGTTTTACCCAGCGAGAGTTGCCCCTCTCTATTCCTTTCGTAAGCTAACATTTGCTAATAATGTTTTATCAGCAAGCATCGTTTTAGTTTTTTTATATATCCACCAACTTAAAAGCTATATAAAATGATATAAGGTATATTTTGTTTTTCACTTTTTATAAAACATCCAGTAATCGATATAAACATACATTTACTATATTTACTTAAATCATTCAATTTCATTGAATACCGTCATGTTCTTTCAGTTCTTTCGCCTACGATCTTTCAACTAACTTGATTCAACTTGGTTGATTTGTCTAAAAACAGAGGGTTTGACTTTCGTGAAGTGCCTATTTTCTTTAAGATTATACACAAACTTGTATATTCATACAGGGCGTTCCATAAGTAGCTCACAACCAGGGTTGCCAACCTTTGAATATTTTTCCTCGTACAGGAGCAGATAAAAATCTCGTATATTGGCTTTCGAATCTCGTATATTCATATTGCGCGTAAAATGTAATAAAACCAAGTAAAAGGCATTAAAATTAGGATATTTTACAAAATGAAATTACTTTTACAAGTTTGCTACAAATAAAATATCTCTATCTATTAAAAAAACTCTATCTATTATTATATTATTATAGGCTTAGTTTATCATCTCCAAATATGATGTCAGGAACATCCTTACTGACGTCGTTTTCCTTTACACTGGCGTATAACTTTTCTTTAGTCATACGACTATACATCTCCTTCGATGGTTCAAAATTGACGCAGTTTCCATCACGTGTTGGACCTTTTATACCCTCTGCAGCAAGAAGGGTGCCGTTCACAGTTTCCACAGTAAGTCGGTTTCGTATGTCTGTTTTTATTAAATTGACTTTACTAAAAACCCGCTCGCAATCGGCATTCGCATGGGGTAGGGATAATGTAGATAGAGCAAAACGAGCTAGCTCGTAAAAGTCTTCAGTTTTCAGTAGATAGACCCAAAACTTATCTGGCTCACAAATTTCATTTAAACCTTTAGGATAACGAGCTTGAGCGTTCGGCAAGCTCCTCCATTGATCGTCGATAACTTGTTTTTTAGCGTTATCAGCTGGTGCGATTATACGCGGAACCACTTCAAAAGAGGCATAAGTGTTGGGAAGTGGCTCCTGAAATTGTGGGAAAGCGCTGATGCTGGTTCAAAAACTTGTAATTTTGATAAGACAGGATCTTCCATGTTATATCGCTTTTTAATTTCGATGGCAGCGATTTTGTAAAAAAAATTGCAGCATGAGAAGAACTGTGTTATATCTGCGGACCGTTTCACCACATCTGGATGTTTTAGGAGCTCGTACACTTTGACGCTAAGATACAGTGCAGCGTCATGAAGCTGATGGCGTTTATTTTCAGGGTCTATTTCACTTAGGTTCGGTCTCATGACATATTCGCGTTGCAAATAACGCAATATGATTTCCTGATAGAGTTCACGAATTTTCCCATGTAGATTGTGAACAACCACTTTCTCGCTCTGAAACTCTTTATTGAATTTATTAAATAATGGGAGAGACCATTCAAGGAAACAGAAATAAAGTTTGTAGAATGGGTTGTTAAGTTTTTCGAGAATAAACACAGCTCGATTTCTTACATCGGCTTTTTCTCTATGTGTAGGATTTGTTGTGAAATCGATAAAAAACAGACGTAGAGCGTCCCATTGTTCTAATATCCTTTCAACCACTGCTAATAAAGAAAGCCATCTAGTCTGTGATGGTTTCAGTATTTTGTGAGGCTCCACTGCAGCAAACGACTGGAAGTTGCGAAAATCAAATTGCCTCTTATCACTGTGCTTAAAAAAGTTGTAAATATATCGAGCTAGTTGTTCTACACTTTCAGGCAGCTGTTTACATGCTTCGCTGGAACACAAATGGGCCGAGTGACAGACGCACTTTGTTATTATTATTCCTGGTAAATCACGTAATAGCCTTGTTTTTACGGAGTCGTGGTCACCCATCATAACGTTACAACCATCTGACCCAAATCCTATTACATTCGTCAATGGGACATTACGACTGGTTAATGAAATGATGAGAGCTCTGTATAAATTATCGGCATTGGCTGTGGGAATACTATCAGTATTGGCTGTTTCCTTAACAATTTTGTGCAACTCCCAAAATGCGCTACATATCTTGTGAGCTTCTTCTCGCTAATGAGAAGATTGAAATATTTTATTTCTCGGGGATTTCCCCGTTATAGACCGTTCCTATTTATTTTATTCATTCATATTTATTCCAGTGAAATGTAGATGTTGACATAAATGTTCCCTGCAATGAAAATTATTTTTTAAAGTTTCATAAATCAAAATCTCGTACATAATTGTACGAGGCTAGTAACGTCCTCGTACCTCGTACGGAAGACCAGAAATCTCGTAATTGTACGAGAAACCTCGTACAGTTGGCAACGCTGCTCACAACGCTCAAAATGCTCAATTAGCCGTTCCACAAGGCGACCGCGATCGTTGTGGTCGTGGAGCAAATGTCACTAACAACGTCATCACTTTCGATCACAACGCTCACAACGACCCATGTCAAGAGGTTGGTCGAATAACCGTTCCACTTGGGTTTACGATTATAACGCCAAGAAGCAAGTGGAACGGGAAAACTCGCGGTCGTGAACGTGGTCGTTGTGAGTCCCTAATGGAACGTAGCCATAATACCTAAATATCGTATAAAATCATCTATACATACACAGATAAATAAAATTGAATTGTCTGTTTGTAATGTCAATATAACCAGTTTTTTTTTACTAGATGCATATAAAAGTACGGTACTTTATCAAAAAATCTGTCTGGATGTTCTGGTTAATATTCATTGATGCTTAATTTATTAAATTTAATAACGGGAAAGCTACAGCCAGTATACATTCATAAACATTTATTTAGACTTCATGCGAATGTACTATGAAAACATAGTATTAAGTAACCTCCTTACATCGTCAATAAAGCGGACGTAGAGCGCAGACCTCTTTCTTCTGAACTCTACAGCTACAGTCAGAGTGATGACCGCGTCATGTCATGTCATAATGACGCATAGAGGTGACGCGCGGCGAGCTGCGGGGCGCTAGTAAACACCTGAAAACCCTGCCCCGCCAGAAACACGACCATGCCGCACAAAAAGGGCACTTAGGTGAAAAGGTAAGCAGCGCCCAAGTCTTTACGTATGGCAGATGTTTCACACAACCAAAAGGCTGCTCTATATTATGGGCATACTAGCGTTGCCATCCAGAAGCAACGTGGCCAGTGTTTGGGAACGTTCCCGATTAACAGCAGCCTGGTAATAAACTTTCTAGATTCATTGCAATATTTATGTAAGAATATTTTGAAAATGAATGTATTTACGTCAAAATGGAATCTTATAGATTATTTATTGAAAGTCACGAGTCTACGAAAGTCATGAAAGTAGAGTAAACGCGGTCGAGATGCGAGCACTGCGCAACATCTGCGGAGTGACGCTCGCGGACCGCGTTCGGAATACCGAAGTAAGAAGGAGAGTTGGTCTGAAAGAGAGTGTCGGGGTCAAGGTAAGGAAAGAATGCATGATGAAAGAATGAATAAACAGATATACAATGCAAAAGTGCCACGACCACCTTCCATGATCAAATTGATCGTGTACTAGCAGAAGGTGATGTCAGGAGCCTTAAGAACAGACGAGCGTGCATGACAAGAGTTATGAATGCCAAAGAAGCAAGTGAGGTGTGTAAGAATAAGCCTAAATGGCGCTCTGTTGTTCGTGCCTACCCCGCAAGGGAACTGGCGTGAAGTTATGTATGTATGTATGTATGCATGAGTCTACGACCGTTTTCTAGGGAATTTTAGCTAATAATAAAGGAGGAGAAGCGCATCAAATACACTTCAACACTTCAAACACTTGATCACTGACCATTATTTGTCCATTAAATAAAATTTGTTGCAGTAAATAGAATTATACTATTGTTCGCATGCAGGTATATGTAATTTATATTGTTATAATCGACAGAGACCAATTCACACCTGCAGTTTATTACCTTCCGGCATTTGGACTTCCTTTGTTTACTTTGTGTTTAAAATTTGTAATTAGAGAAACAGCACATTGTGTATTGTAATATTTATGGTAGTCATTAGCCAGGTGTGATTCTTGGAAATTCAGTCCACGCGTTCGAGTAGACATACTGAATACTGAAGACATTTCCATTAGAACAATGGGCGGCTTTATCGCTTAGCGATCTCTTCCAGGCAACCCTTGGAGCGAACAAAATATAAATCGGTTGTAATTGCAGGTGTGTTGTGGTGCGGCCGGTGACATCCAGACCGGAGGCATGTCGTCGTCGGGGTCGTGGAGCGGCGGCGCCGGACGGCCGGCGGACATCATAGACCTCGACAAGTTCATGCGCGGCGGCGTCAGGCCTCCGAGGCACACGCCCTCTCTACGCCAATTATGGTATAACCCGTACTCCTTTCCTGTTTTTATATTGCAACCATCCTACCTGATGGAAAGTTTTCTCGCCAGGTGAAATTTTCAAGTGTGACTTAAGGGCCCAGTCCTAAAGTATACGAAATAGCGAAAAAAGAAGACTCCAGGCCGATTTTGACAAAAACCTTTAGATTTTTGAAAAATTAATTACACTTATCTGTCTGACTCGGTAGGTGGCGTTGCATCACAATCTAGATTTATGTTCTTTAAGGGCACGACAACGTTTGCCGTTTTTTTTTTGTACTATAGATAGATAGATGTATTGCAGAATTATTTATTTAATTATTATGGAAAATTGTTATCTTTTGAATAATTCACACTATATATTTATAAATTGTAGCCTGTGTTATTCTCATGTGTAAGCTATGTTATTATAAAGTTTCATCAAAATCCATTCAGTAGTTTTTGCGTGAAAGAGTAACAAACATACATCTATTGTTACAAACTTTCGCCTTTGTAATATTAGTAAAGATAGGATGAATTTTTAGTTATGTCTTGTCATTATTGCAACGGTAATATATTGTTGTTATTATAATTTTGTCCTATTGTCACAACTACATTAGTTTTACAAAAAGTAATTGAATAACATATTTCTGTATTTATTTTAAATGAAGATCTGGATAAATGTGAAGAAAAGAACTTTTAGTCAATAAGTAGACATGTTGGTAGTGAGTTGAGCGGTGTACATAAAATAGGAGAGATATTCAAATTTTAACTTATTTATATATGCCCCTAAAAATGTTCTCTAGCGGTATTTACTTTAAATAAAAACTTTTGAATTTGAAAACTGCAGAGATTTTTCCGCCAGGCTTTCGCGAGAGTGTGGAGCGCTTATAAGGAGGTCTGTTGCAGCGACCGGCTGGTGGTGGACAACGGCGGCCCCTCCCTGAAAGCGAACGCGTCTTCCAGCAGGGAGAGCACTTCGGTGGGGAGGCTCGCACCACCACCGGCGAGGGGCAAGCACCAGAAACGCTTCTCCCATGACTCGGGCCTCTCTGACGGCAGCTACACGAGACGGAGACACAGGCACCACAGGTTATCTCGTTACATCTTCTTCTCTTCTCTTTCTGTATTCTCATGCGTTCCATTGATTAAACTGTGATGAAACTCTGGTGTTCTGAAGACGCAATCAAACAAATTTTTAGTTTACGTGGCACTGCAACTGTTTGGATGGTTGTTGCTCAATCACGACAGACCAGCTAAACGGTACTATATGAAATTTGCACCTTTTACTCGAATAATTTCTTGTATTTCAATTTTAAAATGTTTTACAATAATTTTTAGTTGCGCGTACAATAGTTGATGCGTTTCGTGTTTGGTTTTCGACTATTTGGCGGTTGGCTGTAGACTATTGTTCAATCACATCATCTAATTTATATCAAATCTATGGTTTTGAATTCGTGCTACTAATTAGTTTGTTCAAAAGTAACTAGGTGGCGTTACACGTTTTGTAATCGGCATAAAGTCGATTTATTCTCATACATTGAAAATTGTATCCTACCTACATGACAGTTCTATATTATAGACTTGGTTCTGCCACAGCTGTGTTACGAGTTTTATTTCAAATTATAAATCCTTTGTTTAGTTTGCGAAAATATAAGTAAATAGTGATTAATTAAACGAGCTATTTCGAATAACTATGAACGTTCGTCATAGTAAATTTAGATATTGCGTGTACACACCGACGCGAGCATAACTACCCACAGTCAGGTGGTAGGGTATTTGCCTGACTGTATGGCTACCAACCCTGGTATAGAGTATGCCGCCGTAATAACCTTGATTTGTGTTCCGGCATTAGTGACCAGGTTCCAGTCTCCCTTAAGAGAGCAGCAGCGCATTTGTAACACCTTTGGTGTTGCAAATGTTCATAGACGATGGTAACCGCTTTCCATCAAATGGGCCGTCTGCCTGTCTGCTGAACTCCTGCAATAAAAAAGAAAATTAAAAAAAGGCGTACTGATTTCATACCTCAACCTTCCTTGTAAATCGTGCTGCGACCGGCACACAGATAGATTGTAGTCTGGAATAGCACATAGCCTACTTTTCATCCCGGAAAATTATAGTTCCCGTGGGACAACATTAACGCGAGTGAAATGACGGACAAAAGCTAGTTAGTTGGAAATAATGAATGTGCGTAATTGGCGAAGAGAAGTATACTACCAGGGATTTTTAAATCAAGCTGGCCGATCACTGGTTGTCTTCGTTCGAGTAACCAGTATTTACTCAACTTTTTGTGTTATTGTAATTTATAGAAGATTCGCGTTTGACCGACCACAGTTTCACTTGATGGTAAGCGAAGATATTATGGCCTGGAATGCTTACCTTATAACTAGAGTGTGCCTTTACACGGGAATTGAACACCACCAATTTGTCTATGAAAAATCTATAGCGAATGGTTATCACCTTGCTGTGGATTATTCAGTCGTCTCTTATTAGGCCAGGCCCCCCCTAACGCATGAAATAGTTTTCTTTTTCCGTTCTCGCACGGATAAAAAAACTCAAATTCAAAAGTTTTTATTCAAAACAAGATCCACTGGAGAAAACTTTTCGAAGGTCATACATGTAAGTTAACTTCCTATTCTATGTACACCGCTTCGCAACGTGTCGATGCTGTGAAAAAGAAGAAGAAGCGGCAAAAACTCCCCAGCAACACGTCTAGCTAAATATTGTTCCTCTTTATATTTCATATTCTATTTATATCTCAAATCCCTTTTTTTATAAGTTTTGTACAGAAGTATGTTACAGAATTACCTTTTGAAGAATTAATGGAGTTGTAGCAAACAATGCATACTCAATAAGACCAAGACAATAAAAGGAAAGAAAAATAATGTTATAGTTATAATAATGACATGACGTACTACAATGTTATGTTGCAATATGTCTCCATAAATTCCTTACAAGCTTGGTAAGATTTTTGTCATTTAAGTATTCTTCAATAGTGTAGTATCCCCTTTTTAGCAAGATGCTTTTTAATTTAGTTTTAAATTTAGTGAAAGGCAGATCTAACATTTCACTCGGAATCTTATTGAAGAAGCGTATACCAACCCCCAAGAAAGAGGACAGTACTTTTTGCAATCTAAAAGATGGCAATATCAGTCTATTACAATGCCTGGTGTTGAAATTGTGTACATCCTTATACTGCTTGTAGGCACTCAAATTATTACGAATATAAATTATATTTATTATGATTGCTTTGATTTTATCTGTTGAGTACTATCAAATGATAGTACTCAGCAGTGGTTATAATGTGAGGGTATACTTGAAGAGTGATGATGGAACGCAGACGGCCCGGCGCCGGGGTGCAGCGGTCGTCGGGCTCGCTGCGCGCGTTCCGTGCCGCCTGCGAGCGCGCGCTGCTCGACCAGCAGAAGCAGATCGCGCGCGTCGCGCAGCTCTGCGAGCAGCTGACGGTGCAGCGCGTGGAGCAGGGGCAGCCCCCGCCACCCGCCACCACCACCACCACCAGCGACATCTCCTCCAGCAGCAGGAGCACCGGGGACCAGAGGCGGAAGGACAAACATCGGGTACATATTAATTCATATTAGCTAACTACCTGCTGCTCATGGCTTCAGTCGCATGAACTATAAATAGACATAGTTTGAGTAATCACAAATTTTAAATGCAGCCCCTTTTTCACCACCGTAAGGATTGAATTTTCAAAAATCCGTTCCTAGTGATAAAAAGGCCCGCATACAAATTTTCACGATTCTAATCCTAGTAGTTTAGAGTTTTAAACTGTGCGGTGATATCGTCGAAAGGCTCTTGTTCGACGACCGCGTAACGTCCTGACGGACAGAGTCGACGTTATTACGAAACGGCTGGCCCGGATCAGTCCGCCCACGGTTAGGACGGTAGGCTGGCAGGCACCGACAGACAGACACAGACGGCGGCGTCTCAGACGCCGCCAATCAAGATCTCTCCACGTCCCCGCGAGGGACGCTAGGAGACATAGCTCCCCCCACAGGATAGACTAGGCGTGTTGCTGGGAAGTTTCTTTCGCCGTTTCTTCTCTCCTAGCCATAACACGTTGCGAAACGGCAGTAAGATAGCGTAGGCCGCCGCGAACCACCGATCCCGGCCCGCCGGGATCCTTCCCCTCGGGCTTTATATTACCCGTCGCCCGTTCTCAATTAGTGCTTTGTGTCGCCCTATGGTGGGCATCATTAAATTCATCCCCCTCTCATGGCAACAGTCCAGCCGAGGTAAAACTCCTTAGGGAGCTCCCTCGAGCAAGTTGCCCCAAAAACCCCGGTAAAGTTGTAAGGTCTTCGGACCAACAACATAAAGTCAAGTCCAATAAAAAAAAGTTCGATAATCCAGTACAAACAAGTGAGTTCTTGTATTATTTAGTAGTACAACTTAGGTCATCTAGTACAGTGTTTGAATGGAGTTGATCCCTGGATGGATTAGATTTATCATTGGAACCGCTAGATGGCGCTATAATCGGGTTCTAGATTTTAGAGTAGAACAACGACTGCCGGACCAGCTAGTAAATGTGTGAAATTCTGTAACGAGGACAAACGTGGGACACTGTATCCCAGGAACTGGTCCTGATAAGAGCTGTAGCAATTGTGATCGTTTGACCGCAGACGCAAGAGTGCAAGACGTACAAGATAATAATGAACAAGCTGGACGAGTTGAACCGGCTGTTCGCGGCGGGGGGGCGCGCGCCCCCGCGCCCCCGCCGCCCCCCCTCCTCGGCCTCGGTCATCGTCTCCGACAAGCTGGTGGCCACGGAGCCCGAGCCCAAGGGGGCGCCTCGTCACCCCAACGCCTCTTCACTACAAGTAGGTACTCAATATAAATTCTAAATAATATAAATAAATAAAAACTATAACTATAATGACGCTCACAAAATGGTCATAACACTCATAGCATACGATTTCATCATCATCATCATCCGAGCGTTAAATCCCGGTTGCGTTCGGAGCGATCACTTCGACGCGCAGGGTCCGCTTTCCTACTTTTTCTTCTCCACTTCGCGCGATCTTCGGCATCCCTTGTATTGAGAGCATTGGTACACGCATGTCATCCCTCACAACGTCAAGCCAGCATTTCTTGGGCCTACCCCTTCGACCGGGAGCTGGCGGAGGCGGCATGGCTAGACTTTGTTCCCCACGTAACTAGCCGGTTTCCGTAAAACGTGGCCATACCAGCGTAAGCGATTCTCCTGCAGTTTGTCTGCTATGTCACGGACGCGAAGGCTGCCGCGGATGCGGGATCCTTTCGCGTGACTCCGCACATCCACCGAAGCATATTCATTTCCGTGACACGCAGCTCCTGCTTGTGTCGCTCAAGTACAGGCCACGCTTCACTGCCGTATAAAAGAACAGGTCTAATAACAAACGATTTCAACTACCACTAATGGCGGGTTCCTATATCTTACCGACCGTTCATTTGCCTTACTATCGGTTAAAATTTGACATAAGCTCCATACATCTAATGTCAAAATTCAACCGATGGTAGGGCAAGTGAATGAATAGTAAGATATAGGAACGACGTCTAAGTCGAGCCCGCAACCGCAAGGATCATTAACCAAGTACTTTTCAAGAATAAATCCCTGAAAGCAACAAGGTGTATTGCTTCACCAAGCACCAGCACTCCATCAATAAACTACTGCCAGCATCCACCACCACCACCAACTGCTGAGCAAGTGCACAAACTGTACAAGCAATATGTCAGCAATATTGCATTCGTTTCAGTTACAAGTACCCGTCTGAAATTAGTTCGGTCAGTTTTAGGGCCGCTTTTACGGTTGAACTTTGACATTAGGCAAGTTTTACCCGATAGTAAGGCAAATGAACAGTCGGTAAGATATAGGAACCGGCCATTAGTCATGCATACAAATGTGATGGGGACTTTTGGACCAAACAAATGTAGACTTGAGATGTAGGCTTTAAAAAAAGCGTTATATTTTTCTATTACAAAATGAAAAATAACAGCCCTAAATTTTATCTGGAAGACGAGAAACCTCAAAAATAAGCTAGATACTTGATCACTACAATTGATTTATGTGAATCACTTTAAACAATAAATAAGTTAAAACACTTAAACTACACGGTTAATTCATTTAAAATAACTAAACCCACTACAATTATTGAGAACATAATATTTTCTTACGTTTTCGCGATTTGTATACATAATAAAACTACGTTTTAACGGTTTTAATACGGAATAACAAAAATCAAACAAATTACCGCGTCTAAAACCGTTAAAACGTAAGTTTTATTATATTGAGAACATATCAACATAATAAAAATAAATCTTAAAATAATTGTCATCTTTTTATAATCTGGTCCCAAGAATATATGAAAGCGTATCCGTCTCCTTTTGTTCTATAATTATAATTTTATTGTATTGTCAGGCTCGCTGTGCGGTCGAGAAACAAACACCGCAGTTAGTTGAGCGAGCGGTGGGTAGCGGCAGCGGTTCGGTTCGCGATTCGCTGGAACGTTCGTCGGCGCGTTCGCCGCGGGTGGCCGTCACCAAGGCGTATGCGTTCGACATTTCGCCAAGGGAGGCGCTCAACGCGCGACAGTTGCTCAAGAGGGAGCTGCCTAATGTCGTCACGGAAAGGTAAAGAGGCTAGTTGTTGCCGGCGGCTTCGCTCGCGTAGGTTAATAAAAGTATTCACAGCTTGAGTAGCCAGAAAAAGTTAAACAGTTCCCCGTTTAAGTTGGATTTTCTGAAACTTGAGGAATGGGGTCAAGGTTGGTTTAACTTATCTTCCATACAATGATACACTCTATATAGCATTACACCCATTCTCAATAACGACAACAATTAAGTAATTAAAAGTACCGTTTAGGTTTCCAAAATTAATAAAAACTGCGCTGCAGTTTACGTTCTTTTATCGCTTTATTAACCTAGCCCGTAATAAACGCGACTGTCGACATCATGCATATAGAAATTTCTAAGTATTTGCTTTATCACCAAGATACCTCAATATCGCAAGATGTGAATAAAATAAGTAAAGAAAATAAAACATAATTACTGGTGTAGCAAAAGACATCAGACAAAAATAACAGACTTCTCTCCATTTAACGACAACCCTCTATAACGCCATAAAATGCATACTCCCTTCTGTGTCGTTATATAGAGTTTACACTGTATTTCGATAAGTAGTATTTCTGTTTCAGCATAGTCAAAGACGGTTACTTAGGAGACGAACCGCATTCGGGCGAATGCGACCCGCGCTGCGGGTTCGACTTGGACGACCCGGTGCACGTGAGTCATATTATCAATTCAATATACGATACTACGTTCACGTTGCCTATTACCACGTGGTTGTAACTGAATTTTTTAATATATTTTTTTTTTAATAATCGGCACACAAACACACATATTGTATATCCCCAAATTAAGCAAGTTATGCTTGAGTTATGGGTAATATACAACGGACTACTCTGGGGCCGATCCCAGACACCCGGACCATAGTAAATAATAGAGAAAATACGTTTCCGAAATTTACTATACCAGGAATCGAACCCGGAACCTCTGCGTTGCAGTGAGGTAGGCCGGCAAAGGCTTAACCCGCTCAACCACAGAGGCCGTCAATTACAATGTGCGACACCAAAAAAACGCAACAATGCCATCTGTCTTGCTATATTTGTGTATACCCGGGATAATAGCTAGAGTCCGCGCGGCATAACGCATACTTTTTGTCGCACCGACCGCGGGATTCGTCAGGTCGGGGTGGCACTAGCATCCCCGCAGGAACGCTATTGCAACGCCACGGTTTGGGATACCCACTAAAGCCCCTGGCTGATCCTTGAAGGTCCTTGTCCCGGCTGTGGGCTCGCTTACGCATTTGCTTCCACGATGGCCGCCCCTTGACGGGCTGGCCCCTCCATTTGTTAGCCGGAGAGCTGGGTCTCTCTGGGTACCTCGAGGTAAAAGGGGGCGCGCGGTTCGGTGCATGTCCCTCCTCTCCGGTCTTTATTTGCCGAGGATCCGGTTTCCCCGCCGGACACCCGCACCGAAAGTTTACTCTTCCTGGGTGCGTGGGCAGGACCTGGCGTCCTCTCCTCGACTGTCAGCAGAGCAGGAGCAGTAAATGGAAAGGTTTGATTTCATCCGTGCAGGAACGGAGAAAGAATACAATTTCCTGCGTTGGGGCGGCCTGTCGTAAGAGGTGACTTAACAACCCACAGCCAGGTGGTAGGGCATTTGCTCGACTGGATGGCTACCACCCCTGGTTTAAAGTATGTCGCCATAACAACCTTGAGTTGTGTTCCCCTTAAGAGAGCAGCAGCGTATTTGTAGTAACTTTGGTGGTGCAAATGTCCATAGGCGATGGTAACCGCTTTCCATCAATTGTGCCATTTGCCTATCTGCTGATCTCCTGCAATAAAAAAAAATCGAACTAGATCAACTTGGACACCGCTGCTACGGAAGGGGGGATATGGCAGTGGCCGCTAGGGACCCCGGAGACGCGTACCTTTGTACCCTAGCTGGACGGAGCTGTGTCCAAGAGCGGCACCCCCTGGAGGCAGTCGTACTTAATCCTGCCAGAGTAATCATTTGCGGATTAGTAAATCAATGTAGGTAATTACTGAATAATAGATACAAAATATTCCATAATTAAAGCTGTAATAGCGGAGCCGTCACTTTTAGTTCCTTTATTTTCCGTGCGACTTCTTTTGTGGCGCAGACTCTAGCTTAAGGTTTTTTTTTCGAAACTGCTAAGCAGGCTGTGGAGCCTAATGGAAAATGGTTACCGTCGCCTAGAAGCTTGCGACACGAGATGAAGTCAACGCGTTGCCAGTCATTAGGATGGGATAAGATGTGTTAGAGCCTGATGTGCTTGAATAAAGACAATACACAGACTAACAGAATTGCTATAAACTTGTTGCAGGCGCTACAATTATTTGTACGACGTGAACAACAATGTATCTATCACACATCACATCGTTATTTGTAACTTTTGGGACAACACATCACGATTACGATCCCGATATTTTATTTAATCTTCCCGAAGTTTTTGTCGGGATTGGGATGGGTTAGCAGGAACAAGACAAGGGATGGGAATAATTTTTTTATTGCATAAGTTTAGCAGACAAGAAGACGGCCCACCTGATGGTAAGCGATTACCATCGCCTATGGACATTTGTATAAAGGTGTTACTAATGTGCTGTCACTCTCTAAAGCGGACTGATATCTGGCCACTAATATCAGACCACATCTCAAAGCAGGGGCGGATTTAAAAATATGACGCCTGTAGGCTATTCAAATTTTACCGCCATACCCTAATTCACAATTTTTTTGTCAATGAAATTGTAACTTTATGATTTGTGTACATATCATGAGACGTGTATAGTCTTGAATTAGATCTCCTTTTTACCGTAATTTGAAGATTGTGTAAGACATAATATATAATAAAAATTGGCCTCAAATTTGCCGCCCCTGCAAAATCTGCCGCCCTAGGCTCCAGCCTACCCAGCCTATTGGTAAATCCACCACTGTCTCAAAGGTTGTTATGACGGCATACTCTACACCGGGTCTCTACTGCCACCTGACTGTGGGTAGTTTTGTCGCGTCTTACGATAAATAAATACCAACATAGAGATACAAATGTGATTGTTTTTGTGTAATTCTGTGATATTTCGATTTCAGCTGTATTCCCAAGCGAAACGTCTGCAAGCCCTACACGCGAGCACCCGCCGGCGTGCCCACAGCGCTGACGGAGCGCCCTTCCTCGCCGAATACGATGAGAGCGAGCGCGGCGACGAACGCGAACGAATCGGGAGGCGAACGCGCGGGACGTCACTGTGCGCGCTGTGCAGGTGCTACTGGCGAGCGCTCAGGCACTTCCTCACCGGACAATTGTTCTGTTGTCCCGACGACAACTATAAATAATATTTAAACATCCCACGAACTGATTTATATATTATCTAGATGGCGATTTAATCTGAAAATGTGTTTGTTGAGAATTCTTTTCGGGTCATGCTAGAATATTTTTTAAAATAATAATCCGCAGACAAACACAGACATTAAATATTTACAATTTTAACAAGTTACGCGTGTGTTATAAGTACCATTACACAACGGATCACTCTGGGACCAATCCAAAACTCCCAGACCGTAGTAAGTAAAAGTTCCTTTCTTAATTTTTGGTGACTAGTACATATAGGCTGCGTTCCATTAGAGACACAACGACCACGCTCACAACAGCGATTTTTTCCGTTCAACCTGCTTGCGGGCGTTACAATCATAAACTCTAGTGGAATAGTTATTCGACCCACCCCTTGACATAGGTCGTTGTGAGCGCTGCGTGAGCAAAAATCATGACATCATTAGTAACGTTTTCGGCACGATCATAACGACCGCGGTCGCCTAGTGACTAGTGAAAGGGCAGACGGGGCATTTTGGACGTTGTGATATACTAAACGAAGGCGTCCATATTTAAAACTATTTTAGCGGATTTCATAACGCCGAAATAAAAATCAAATACCACGTTTAAAACGTTGATTAAAACGAAAGTTCCTTTACGAAAATTGCCATGTCAAGAATCGAACCACCAGCCAGAACCAGTTTTATTATTATATTTGTTAAACCTAGCATTAACTAAATTGTAGGTCTTTGTAATTTGTTTTTATCAAAGTCAAAACTGTTAGTCTTTGTAGTAAATCGTAAAGTCACGAAACAGTTAAGATTTCCCGCAGATAATAATTGCTAAAAACAGAAGATAATCCTGTGGCGCCATCTAGCATTTAGGAGCTTTTTAGTGTAATATATTTAATTGAAAGACTGTAAGAACGTACCTTATATGGCCTACGCGAGCCACGCCGATATCACAGTGAATTAAGTCGTCGAATTATAAATTAATTTTTAAACTTTTATAGTATTATAATTTATTTTTTGCAGTGTTTATTATAATTAGAAATCTATTCGGTTTTACATATTTGTTTTATTTGTTAAGTATCTATGGCCGCAATTCCTTGCATTATAGTAGGGGAGGCCAAGCGGGGGATTTTGGGATTTACTCGAGCGTGGCAGAATAACATAAGGGGAGAAACCTTGCACCCTATGAAGTACTCGCACCATATATTATCCCTTCATATAGGGTGGGGGTATTTTTTATTCTTCAATATTTTTTCAAACCGTCAGATTAAGGAAATTCCTCCACATAATTGTCAGATTATGGGTCAGCACGACAAGGACATCAAGCGGAACCGTCTGTATATTAATCTGACGCGCTTGAGTATTTCAATGTTAGGGGAGTTTTTGGCGGGAACTAAAAGGAGACAATGTGCTGTGCAGTTTTATTTTCTAAAAATGTGTAAAATTACTCTACAATGAACAATAGTTGTAGGATATTGATAGTTTTTGAGTAGTAATTATGTGTTTTGTGAGAAATGTGAACTGTAAAGTCAAATGTGGCCTTTTGAGTTGTCACAAGAACTCCGTTGAATGGCACTAGCTGATTACCTACAGTTCAGCTGTGCTACACATAGGCTTAAGAAAATGAAGAAACTATATTGTAAACTAAGGTCTGGCTTAAAGGCCTAGCTGCCAAGCCATAAACCGAAATAAATAATCAATGCTAGGTTTTTTTTTGCATTTTCAAAAGTCGGCCATGGCTTTTGGTCGCGTCCAAATCGTCAGTCTTTTGAATAGGAATTCCTTTAGGGTTTACTTAACATTCCTTTTGTATATCTGACGCGCTTGAGTATTTCTGTGCGATTGTTTTTTTATTTGAATACCTGTAGACGCTCCCCCCATCTGTGAAAGGGCATACATCATATAACCTTTTTTCTTTTTAGCATCTAATCTTCACAATCCAAAAGGTCCCCGCGACGCTCGAGTTTACATTTAGCGTCTTGGTCTCCCCTACTATTACTTTAGCCCTAATAATATACAGTGTAATAGAGGTTCCCCCCGCGGCTACGCCGCTTGAAAAATCCTAGGTAGCTAGCTCTATCTTACGTACATAAAAAATTAATAAGGTGTTTTATATATATACATACATACATAACTTCACGCCAGTTCCCTTATGGGGTAGGTACGAACGAACATCGGAGCCATTCAGGCTTATTCTTACACACCTCACTTGCTTCTTTGACATTCATAGCTCCTGTCATGCACGCTCGTCTGTTCTTAAGGCTCCTGACATCACCTTCTGCTAGAACACGATCAATTTTGTATATATAAACCTTGAATACCTGAATTTCTTGTTGAATTCACTACAATTACAAAGAAACTAAGCCAATATAGTGTAGACAAATGCACAGCAAAATATAAAGTCGCAGCCAACCTGATTTGAAATATACACGTACGTGACGAATGGCAATGTGGGCAACCTGACAATGTATTTGTTATTGAATTACAGCGACGGTTGTCTACATTGTAATTGCAGCGCCATCTATTTTGCTAATCCGTGTATTGAAATACAAACGACGTCTTTTATCGGGATAAAACGTATCCTAAGTGTTGATTCGGGTTATAAGCCAGCCTTATGTCGAGTTTCATTCATGTACGTTCATTAGTTTCCAAAAAAAGATGCGATCACAGCGCCATCTTTTTCGCCATTTTCATCTATCCCACGGAAAGGACGTCATTTATCGGAATAAAAATTATCCTAATTTACGCCCCATGATGTAAGTTGGCTCCGTTTCGAATTTAATTTAATTCTGTTCAGTAGTTTTCACGTGATGCTTTCACGTGTGCCGCCGGTCTCGAAAGGGAGACTGGAACCTGGCCACTGATGCTGGAACACAACTCAAGAATAATAATAATAACCCGCAGGGGACCTTGTGGCGACGCCTTAGGTGAGTAGCTACACCTCGGACCCGACTCCGGGGGCCAAGGCCAGGCCCTCGCCTCCGTGATTGCCTTAGCCAGCCGGCACGGAGAGGAGATCGCTAGAGCTAAGACTAAAGCTCCAGGGGTGGAAGTGATAAATGGCATCACGTCAGAAGTAGCTTCGGTGAACCTGCAGCCCACTTCTCTACACCCCTTAGCCACTCACACTCATGTTGCCCCTGCCTTCTATGGCATTTTTTGGGGCCCATGGAGGGAGTGGCGAGTCACCGTGTGCCCATTTTTCCATGTTCCCTGAACATTGCGTTGGGCAGACGCCATAGTCCCCATATTTCCAGACCCCTAGTACCACAAGCAGTTCACCCTAATAGCCCGATACTTTTTGTCCTCATTTCCCACAATAGTCCTACACTGGCCGGGGCTTGTCCTTGGGTGCATCACTATATGTTGTAGACAGGGATAATCGCCGGTCAGTGTCACGCCACATTTACTTTAAATTTGTCAAGGGCCCTCTACGTGTTGGCCTTCCCATGGCCCCACGCAAGCCCTCCAAAATTCCGGGCCATTATTATGGCCTGTGGTCTTCAAAGATATACATGTATAATAATCGACAGACAAACACACTAAATAACCGAGAAAATACGTTTTCGAAATTTACTATACTAGGAATCGAACCCGGAGCCTCTGCGTTGCAGTGAGGTAGGCCGGCAAAGGCTTGGCCCGCTCAAACACAGAGGCCGTCAAAATGTTATAATGGCATACCCTAGAGTCCCTAGACCCGGAGGTGGTTATGCAGGCCGCTATACATCAGGAATTTGTATTCTTTCTCCGTTCCTGCATAGATATTTATTTGTGTTAAAAACACATAAACGCTTAATTTTATATACATACATAGATACATACATAACTTCACGCCAGTTCCCTTGCGGGGTAGGCACGAACAACAGAGCGCCATTTAGGCTTATTCTTACACACCTCACTTGCTTCTTTGACATTCATAAATAACTCTTGTCATGCACGCTCGTCTGTTCTTAAGGCTCCTAACACCACCTTCTGCTAGTACACGATCAATTTGATCATGGAAAGTGTGTCGTGGCCTTCCACGACTTCTGCATCCATCCACTTTTTAATTTTTTATCTCTATTATATAGGCTAAAAATTGTCTAACAGCGCCTCCTTAGTGTTGCTAAAACTTCTTTCAGAATGATTCTTTGATAAGACTGACTGAAAACTAAATCAAAGAATCAAATCTGTCATACAGAAGAACAATTGAAATTTTGGACATGCTACAATCAAAATTTTAAGTGAAATAAATAGAAATGGCACCGAGAAAGACTTGAAAACACGATGTGATGTTGTAAGGAAAGAAACGCAGCTCCAATATAAGTATACATACACGAATATGAAGTTCACAGGGCCCGGGTTGTGGTGGCTGCTTTGTCTTCTTTTACAGGTACTTCATCTACTAATCACTCTTCAGAATTCTTTGCTAGTACTTATCTTACTATTATAGATAGATAGACAACACTTTATTGCTCACCAAACAAACAATTACAAAAATGTGCGATTGCAACATTACCTTGTTAAAACAATATGTGGCCTTATGGCTAATTACAGTAAAATAAAATAAGAAAAACAACTACTATAATAAAATGCAATTTTGAGTTGTCTAATAATAAAGGAATTTTTATATAACTTAAATGACTGCAAGGTCTAAAATTTTAAATGAACGTATTCTTCTTTTGCTATGAAAAGGTTCAGGGATTCAAGCAATTAGATTCATATCAATTTGTAAATGTTTAATTGTTACTTTTTCGCGTTTTTTGTTGTATAGTGATTTTTCTATAACTTAATAAATAAAATAAGTATTTTGTAGATCAGTGCCGTCTTTACTCACTGTACAAAGGGTGCATGGCACCTGAGCGCAGTAATCTTGGTAGTTTTCATTTACGTAACATTTATAGAAATGTCTATAAAATTATATGCACGAATATTATTTACAAATGTGCCTGCCACGTGCAGCTTTCGACACAAATTTTGCACAATTGTAATAGGTATGTAAACCAATTTAGATATTATAACTACAAAAATTACATTGATGTTTCAATAATCACGCGCTGCAAATACAAAAGAATTAAAAAAAATTGAACATAATAATTTTTGATTTTTTATATTTATCCGATGGTAAGTCAAGTGAATGAATAGTAAGGTATAGGGACCAGCCATAAGCCACCTGTATTAGATCGCGTTTTGACACTTGAACTTAATACCTAAACAGAAATAAATAATAAAGTATAACGACAAATTCACTGTAAGTTTTTCGTTGTTAATAAGCTTAAAGACTGGAGCAATGTGTGGTTTGGTATTGTTTTTTCCGGGTTACAGGCCGTTGGAACTCTCGCTTGCTGCAAGAGGCGGTCGTCGTGCCGGCCGCCGCGCTGCCCCGGCGGCTGCAAGCCCAAGTACTGGTGAACCATCCGAACAAAACTGTGGCTCTCTCAACCAACAGTGTCTGGAAACTCGTAT
Source organism: Dendrolimus kikuchii (assembly GCA_019925095.2). NCBI lineage: Eukaryota > Metazoa > Arthropoda > Insecta > Lepidoptera > Lasiocampidae > Dendrolimus > Dendrolimus kikuchii. The sequence goes on from CM034414.1 coordinate 93,497, forward strand.
ACAGTGGATGATTGTAAAAGCTTAACCAGTTCCGAGAATGGTAAGAGAGTTAATAGCGCCTGATCAAAAAGTTACAGCAAGAATTTGTCGCGGTTATTATTTATTTTTAATTTTTATATAGGCGATTTTTTTATTTCACCAGTTCAGTAGGCAGGTAGATGGCCCATCTGATGGAAAGTCTACCACCATAGGCTCCACATATGTAACACCAACGGTGCTAACAATATGCTGCCGCTTTCTAAAGCGAGGTCTAACTCTAATATAACTCAAGGTTATTATGGCGGTATACCCTTGACCAAGGAAGGTAGCCATCCAGACGGGCAAATACCCTATCACCTGGCTGTGAGTGGTTTTGTCGCCTCTTACGACAGGCCGCCTCAATGCAAGAAATTGTATTCTTTCTCCGTAAATAGCCTATATTAAAATAAACATTTTTTGTTAAATTTTATTAAGTGCCAGTTGTTATGTTTATAAGTACCGTTTGGCCATGGAACCCTAAAATGAAACCATATTTGGTGACGGCGTAGTTATACATCAGACATGTGAAGTGATAAAGTTTTTGATTATGTCAGCTGGGTGCGTTGACGCGGTCTGTGTGCTGGTGGCTGGTGTGGGTGGCGTGGCTGGCGGCGACGGTGAGGGGTTGCAGCAAGAAGACCATCTGCCGGCCGCCGCCAGGGGGCAAGCCTGGCTGCGGCGGTAGGGGGAAGATGTGAACTTAGATAACTCAACATTTATTTTAAAAGCGTAAGTAATTCACTTATAAATTGGCAATAAGCGACAAGCAACAACTGTGTTTCCGGACATAGATATGCTGTTGTAAATGTGTGGAGTAACAAAAAGATTGCGTAAGGAATTTCGCATCCGCACCAATCTTCATATCCGTAACGTATAAACTTCAATCAATACAAGTTTATATGAGGCACTTTGGTTGTTTCATCTAAATTGCAAGATATAAATGAACGGTATAATATCGGCTTAAGAAAGTCCCCTAATCCTAAGGCTAGTTGGGGGATTGTTCTTTAATCACGTGACGTGTTTTCAGCCACTTTTTAAACCCTTCCGTGGGGAGGTAAGTGGTAGCCCTTGTGCGATTTTAGACTAACCTGCCACCCCTACCCAAAATCACATGTATTTTTTGGTACAAATTATATTAAAAATTGTCAGAATATCTTTAAATAAATGAATACACGACATATCTCACAACACCTCCTGGAATTATTAAGGGCCTTACGTTACTAATGGACCAGCCTTTGTCTGGGAATAAATGTCTATTTATGTCTGTGGAAGGGCTAGATCCAAAAAAATACTGGCTTAATGTTGTGAAGGACGACTCGCGTGCCAGTGGTCTCAGTCACAAAATCCAAAAATACGTGAAATGGAGAAGAAAACAATTGGAAGTGATCTCAGGCCCCAAAGAGGTCGCTCTGAAAGCAACCGGCATTTAATAGGACGAATTTATAAATTTGGATGGATGCAGAAGTCGTGGAAGGCCACGACACACCTTCCATGATCGAATTGATCGTGTACTAGCAGAAGGTGATGTCAGGAGCCTTAAGAACAGACGAGCGTGCATGACAAGAGCTATGAATGTCAAAGAAGCAAGTGAGGTGTGTAAGAATGGGCCTAAATGGCGCTCTGTTGCACTGGCGACTTTTGGAAAAGTATTCAAGTATTGACTTTGACTTAATTTTTATTCCTTCTGTCACTGTATAAGAAAATACATAAAATTGCAATTGACTCAAACTAATGTATTATTTTTCGCCTAAAATAGTTACAGCTTAATAAACTGCAACTCTGTGTGGGACTCAGGTCTCACAGGTTATGGTCCCTCATTGTATTTTTTGGAAGAAAGTAAAACAGATAATATAAGATGAGTCAAACCCCATCGTCGCCGTCGACACCACAGCCTTCTCAGACTGCCTGCGGCATGTCTCCGGTAGTGGTCAGTAGCAGCACGCCTAATTTTTTAAAACTTCAAGGTAGCAGCAACTACGCAACATGGAGTTTTGCAATGCAAATGTATTTAATAGACACTGAACTATGGGACTGCGTAATTTCATCGTCTGAAAAAATTCCTGATCATGAATTTGAACGCAGGGATGCAAAAGCGAGGTCCAAAATTTGTTTAAACTTAAGTGAGCACCTTTATCCCATAGTTATGACAGCTAAAACGTCTAAAGAAACCTGGAATCGACTTCGTGAGTCCTATGCCGACTGTGGACTAGCGCGACGGTTAAAACTCATGAAGAAATTGCTTAATATCAAGCTTGAAACCTACTCTGGTATAGAGGCCTACGTAAATGAGATACGTCATGTTCAACAGGAACTGATCGCTATTCAAGCTGGCTTGGACGATGAACTTGTTGGTGTAATTATACTGGCAGGACTCAACGACAGCTACAGACCGATGGTGATGGCAATAGAGCACTCCGGCATGCGGATATCCACGGACTCAGTTGCATCGCTCCTGCTCAAGGAGGAATACCGAGATGCCTCTACTACGTCGAGTTCCTTATTATCTAATGTGCCCGTGTCTAATAAAGATAATACTAAATGCACATATTGCAAAAAGATTGGTCATGTAGTGTCTCAGTGTAGGAAACGTCTCAACCGACAAAAGTGTCAATCGTCATCAGCTTCACCATCACCATCGTCATCATCTCATTCATGTAATAATATATCGGACGTTACACTTTTATCTGATTTTAATCACAATTTTCCTACAGGTATCACTACCCCCTCACTTTGTGCCACCACCGAATGGTATGTTGACTCAGGTGCTACGACTCATATGAGTAACAAGTGTGATTGGTTCCTAGACTTGCAGCAGGAGTCTAAACCAGTTACTGTTGCCAATGGTCAACAAATTAAAAGTGAAGGAAAAGGTACGGTCTCTATAAATGTGTCTGATAGGATTAAGCAAATTTCCGATGTTTTATACGTTCCAGACTTAACTACTAATTTACTTTCAGTATATAGTCTAGTTCAGAAAGGGCTTGTAGTAGTTTTTTCCCCAAATGGTGCCTCAATCCTTTTGAATAAAGGCTGCAAAGTGACAGGCTGTGTGGTTGCAAGAGCGTCAAACTTTAATGGTATGTACAAGTTGGATACGGCAGATTACAAAGCCAATGTCACACAAGCCAAAGAGTCTGCCTTACTATGGCATAGACGTCTTGGGCACTTACATCCTAAAGCCCTAAATATTTTAAAAAATTATAAACTAGGTATAGACTACACAAATATATCATTTAGTGATTTAGATAAAACCTGCGTGCCGTGCCTACAAGGCAAAATGTCGAAGAAACCATTCGAGAATTCACAAAGTAGGTCCAATTCCAAACTAGAATTGGTACATACAGACCTTTGCGGACCGATGAGTACGCATTCATGGGGTGGAGCACTTTATCTACTAACTTTTACAGATGACTTTACGCGTAAGACTTTCGGCTACCTGCTAAAATCGAAAAGCGAAGTTTTCTATAAATTCGTTGAATTCAAGAACCTGGTGGAGAATCAAACAGGTCTGAAAATAAAGTGTTTACGCTCCGACAATGGAAGAGAGTTCGTTAACCATAACTTCACTCATTTTCTCACCGAAAACGGTATTGTTCATCAGACAACAGTGCCCTATACCCCGCAGCAAAACGGAGTATCAGAGCGAGTTAACAGAACCGTTGTCGAGAAAGCCAGAACTATGCTCCAAGATTCTAGGTTACCACGAGCATATTGGGGTGAAGCTGTCTTCACAGCAATATACCTCAAAAACTGCTCGCCAACCCATGCACTAAATAACAGAATCCCTGAAGAGATGTGGACTGGGAAGAAGGTGAATTTACGTCACCTGCGAGTTTTCGGTTGTGAAGCGCATGTTCTAATCCCTAACGAGAAGCGCAAGAAACTCGACTCCAAGACTCAAACCTGTATCTTCGTTGGGTATTCAACGGATACTAAAGGATATCGTCTTATTGATCCCCAGAATCCAAGGAACGTCACAATTGCTAGAGACGTCGTCTTTGTAGAAAATAAACTACCACCATCTAGAGAACCTGGTGAAGAAATAACACAAATGTCAGACCCTCGGCCTGAAAATCTAGAGGTCTTCACACCTATTACTCAAGATTCCTCGCCTGCACCCCACACACAGCCTACAGAAGTTATCACACCATGCGACGACTTCAACATTCATGAGCCTATTGATGAAGAACTTCCCGAACTTCAAGATCCAACAGAAGAACATGCTGAGTTTCCTACTGAAGAACCATCTGCTTCTCAGTTGGAACCGGAGTTAATTGTCGATCCTCAAGATGTTCCTGTAGCTGTGTCACCAGTAGTTGATATTTCTGAAGACATCACTGCTCGCAGATATCCTCTTCGCAACCATCGTACTCCTGCGAGATATTCTGACGCAGACTATGCAAACCTTAGCAGCACTGATTACGAGCCGCAAACTTACAAGCAAGCTCTGGAAGATAGTCATAGTCAAGAGTGGCTGAAAGCTATGCAGTGTGAACATGAGTCATTGCAAAAGCATGGAACATGGATGCTTGTAAATAGACCTGTGGATAGAAAAGTCATTAAATGTAAGTGGGTGTACAAAGTCAAGAAGGATACAAATGGAGACATTGTGAAACATAAAGCAAGACTCGTTGCCAAAGGATTCACACAAGTCTATGGTGTTGACTATGGCGAAACTTTTGCACCGGTAGCAAGATTGTCGTCGATTCGTCTTCTACTGGCTTTTGCCGTGAAACTAAATTTAGACATTGATCACCTAGACGTCGAGACAGCATTCCTTAACGGTGATCTAGAAGAAGAAATGTTCATGGAGCAGCCCGAAGGTTTTTCCAATGACAAATCTAAAGTTTGCCTTCTCAAAAAATCTCTTTATGGACTTAAACAAGCTCCACGGCAGTGGAATAAAAAACTTTGTGAGGCTATGGACAAGCTTTTGTTCAGACGTTCCGAAAAAGAACACTGCATATATTACAAGCACGAAGATACAAAGTTGCTTATCGTAGCTGTTTTTGTCGACGATTTCTTCATCTTCAGCAATGATAAGAAGATAAAAGAAGAATTCAAAGCTGAGTTAAAAAAGTCCTTTGTAATCAAAGATTTAGGCCCCCTAAAAGACTGTCTAGGAATGAGAGTGACAAGAGAGAATGGCCATCTATCACTTGACCAAACAAAATATATTGAGAAAGTGATAGAAAAGTTCGGGATGAAAGACTGTATTCCTGTATCTACTCCCATGGAGACGGGTACGCAACTTGTCCTGCCAAACCCTGGCGATGAAAAGCCGGATTTACCATTCCAGGAGCTCATTGGATCATTAATGTACCTTGCCATTGGTACCAGACCTGATATAGCTTACTCGGTATCTGCTCTGAGCCAATTCAATGCACATTACGGGGAGGTACAATGGAGAGCTGCAAAGCGTATTCTCCGTTACCTAAAGGCAACGAAGGATAAAAAGCTTACATACAGCAATACTAGTGATGGGATTGGATACGCTGATGCTGATTACGCAAGTAGTCTGATAGACAGACGCTCCTATACAGGGTATGTGTTCCAGATGAGCGGTTCATCAGTGTCATGGGAGTCACGCAAACAGAGAACTGTGGCTCAGTCTACAACAGAGGCGGAGTACATGGCTCTTGGCGAGGCCTGTAAGGAGGCCATTTATATCCGATCGCTCATTAATGACATCTTCCAATCATCACCACCTTTAACAATATTGTGCGACAATCAAAGTGCCATCTCACTCACTAAAAATAATACACATCACTCTCGCACCAAACACATTGATATTCGACATCATTTTATTCGTGACTGCATCTCAACCAAACAAGTCGTTATAAAATTCATACCATCAACTCACCAAACAGCAGACATTCTCACTAAGGCATTGCCTAAGCTGAGACACTACAAATGCTTGAGCTCTTTGGGGTTAACATAGTGTTTCCATATTCAAATTAATTTATTGATACGTATTGTGTGCAGGGGCCTGTAGGGTTTAAATAATATTAAATAATATGATAGTTTAAATACCTTGATACAGTACAGGGTGTATATCTATACTGTACACAGAGTGCTTTGATTACGGGGAGGTGTTAAAACCTATGTTTTCTTATAATCAAAGCACTGGCGACTTTTGGAAAAGTATTCAAGTATTGACTTTGACTTAATTTTTATTCCTTCTGTCACTGTATAAGAAAATACATAAAATTGCAATTGACTCAAACTAATGTATTATTTTTCGCCTAAAATAGTTACAGCTTAATTTATATCTAGCAATTAAGTAGTAAAAAAGGGTACGTAACTCGAGTCCATAAAGTTGTTAATAATAATATATAAAAAATGAAATAAATTTCTCCTATACTGTAATATTTGAAACAGTCTGTAAAGTGAATGATGACTTACTTGGTGAGTATCCCGTCCTTCTTGGTGAGCCTGACTATGCAGTCGTCGGATTCGCCCATGCGGCGGATGGCGCCGCAGACCACGTACATCTTGGAGGTGTCGGCGGCGCGGCCCGTCGCGGGGTCCACGTCCGCGATCACCAGCTGCACCGACGCGTGGTCCTTTGCATGGATGAGACGGTTGCTCGCAGAGCTGTGTAGTTTACAAAACATCATTTCTAGCCCTATTTTCTTTGTGTTAATGCCTGGATTCAATTTATTTTTGTTTTGTAGAAAATTTACATTACTCATATGGAGTTCATGTCCATTTGTTTGTGTTGTTTTGTCCGTGCAGGAACGGAGAAAGAATACTATTTCCTGCGGCCGGGCGGCCTGTCGTAAGAGGCGACTTAACAACCCACAGCCAGGTGGTAGGGCATTTGCCCGACTGGATGGCTACCACCCCTGGTCTAAAGTAAGTCGCCATAACAACCTTGAGTTGTGTTCCGGAATTAGTGACCAGGTTCCAGTCTCCCTTAAGAGAGCAGCAGCGCATTTGTAGCAACTTTGGTGTGGCAAATGTCCATAGGCGATGGTAACCACTTTCCATCAAGTGGGCTGTCTGTCTGTCTGCTGATCTCCTGCAATAAAAAAAAAAATAAAAAAAATGTAAAATTTTAATAAATAGTAAGGCAAAATGGGTGCAGATACATACATACATCTTACATGTACATGTTCAAAGGATACATATCTACATAGTAGGTAATAAAACAAATTCGCATTCCCCATCTATGTCTATATATCCACAAACTCCTCCTAAACCATGCAATAGATTTTTAAGTGGTTTTACCATCAGATATTTTTTTAGGGAAGGTTTATGTATGCACTTGTCTGTAACTTCACGTTCAATATATAAAACTTATTTAAGTTTTTATGTAAGTAAAATACAGCTACTGAAACAAAACTAATAATGTGTAAAAAAATTATCTAAAACTTTTCTTACACTTCTTTTTATATTATAAAAGACCCACTCAAGAGAAAGAAAATAGCTCAGCAATCATTATTATCCAGATTCCTATTACAGTCTTATTCATCATCCTAGAGTTAATTTCTAGTTGCATTTAGAGTATCCCCTTCAGAGCTCAGGGTGGACTTTCTTACTTTTCCTTTTGAACTTCACCTGGCCTTCAAGATCCCTCATTGTGAGTCTATTGGGACACATAACTTCACAATGTCAAGCCAACATCTCATGAGGCAACTTGGCAAGATGTTTGTCTTGTCGTTTGTCCCACATAGCCGGCCTTAAGATTTTATCAATTAATTATCTTACTTATCAATTAATCACACATCAGCTAGAATAATAAAATAACTAGCAAAATAACTCTGCCTTCAAACAGTAATTTTGTTCAATATTCTTCACACTGTTATTATACTTCAAGTTGACGTTGGTATTTTGAACTAACGAATTATCACACAAGCATTCTAGAATATAGCCATTTGTTCAAATAGTAATGAATTTCATGGTAAAACGACGGGCAATCTTATAGCAACAATGTGGGCAACAAAGGTTTATAACCTAGAAACATGAACACTAACCACTTTCTGGGGCAGTACAAGTCAACGAATTCTCCGGCGTCGTTCTGCATTTTGTTTATCTGCAAAACGCAATCTAATGTTATTTCACGTATAATTAAACGAAATTTATCACTCTTAATATTTTTTAACGTAACCTAACCTAAAATTCACACTGATCACGGAAATGACAGAAGCGAAAGAAAGATGGCTGGCCAATATTTTTTTAATTCTTCTTTATTGTATGGCATTGAATATTAGTTTTTGTAACATATCATTTAAAAAAAACAAAAACCAAATAAATATTAGTATTAAACTATAAAAGTAAGAGATTTTTGATCATTCTAATTTGGTAGGGATAATATGAAAAGACTTCATCCAATCGTTTCTCCATAATTATCATGGCAATTTTTAGTAATTAATTATATATAGCAGCTGTGAAAGTAATATAATAAAATCTTTATTGTCAGAAAGTCAAATTTACATTATTTATATTACCTACTGGTCCCAAACTAGGCGAAGCCTGTATTTTGAAGACCAAAGCCGATGTTTATAGCCACAGCGGGCAGACGTGTGTTTTGTGTATATGCGCGTGGGTGTGTGTGTGTGTGTATGTGCGTATGTGCGTGTGTGTGTGTTTACGCATTATCGTATAACACTATTCAGACGGTGATTTTTAGCACATTTTCCGTATCGTCGTAAGTTAGACTGCTTAGCCATGCTTGAATCAATTTTTTGGCCTCTTTGACAGACTTATTTTTGATGTCACAGAATTTAACCACCACGTTATAGACGTGTGTGCTAACGAACAAGCCAGTGTGGCGGTCAAATGAGCTTTTCACCAAGATACTCGGCAGTCGGTAAACTCTTCGTGTTGTCAACTTTATGTAGTTGTCTGATGTTATTACTAACTTATGTGTTGCCAATGACGTGTTCAAGATGAAAAGCTGCCGCACGGTGAGCTGTTTGTGAGTGTGTTTATATTATTGGTCGCGGCTTACAACGTATCTAGAGGTGTCCTAAAGCAATCTGGAGGGCGAGGGGCGAGTTACGGTTTTGGTGTGCACATTCTTTGGTCCTGTAATGTGTACGCACCTTAAGGGTACGTAAAAAAGTTATACAAAGATACCATTTAACTTATAAAAGGAATAATCTCCGCGAAATACGCATTTGAAGTAAGTTCTATGATGTAAATATTATTTTAAAAGTTACATAGCCATCTTTGAGTGAGTAGCCTAAAACTTTTAGTTTACGATCTCTAAATAAAGAGGGCAGTAGAGTGGCATATCTCAAATCTTGTTTTAAAAACAAGTGTTTATTTCGGATATCTGTGTGCCATATTAACCGCAAAAAATGTAGAAGTCAATTTCCACAAAATGTATTATTTTTGCGATGAATTTATAGTATATACCTCGTAATTTAAATATAGACACATTTACACTCTCCCTGCGACATCGAGCGGGAATCCGAAATGAAACAACAACAATGTTACGGCAAGTTAATTGTATTGTTTTAATTAATTATAATTTATCATAATTCTATCGCAGTACATAATTACATTACATTATTAATTTAATTCAGCGAAAGAGCCTCGCTCGCATTACACACGCCCTATTGCGGTCTCCCGGCTTAACATCACGACATTCTCTGTATAGGGGGTAGACAGAAGTTACAACTAAAACATTTGTAACCGACATAAAAACAAAATTGATTGTAATTGAATTTTTTTTCGTTTCTATCATGAAACAGTAACAAAATATTAAATTTTAATTGTATACAAACAACGCCATCTATTGTTTGAGGGAACTTATAAATTAAAGCTAGTTTAATGGCTAATCAATAGATGGCGTTGATTTACTCTAATAGATTCAATATAAAAAATTACAACAAAATCGATTTTTAAATTTGAATAGATATAGGTTCACTCACATCAGAACCACCTTAACAGATTGAATGGTAATAATATGAACAATGCAATACAATATTTTGATAACACATTTAACAAATTCAATCGATTACAACTTAACTTTTTAAAACAACAATTGCACATATTATTTATCCAAAAAAAATTAGACTGAAAACTGATATAATCACTTGAAATATTTTGCATACATTTTTTTTATTGGTTAAGCATCGAAATGTCTATTCTCAAGTAAAAAATATAACTTTGACAAATCCCGTAAAATTTACATTTCTAGAGGGGCCCCAAGTCTATCTTCCTTGCACATTTTGTCTGTACTGGTTCAAAATACCTTTTTGAAAAAGACCACGTGTAAATAAATAACAATTATGTAGTGAAGAGAATAACATGTTGGTGGGGGTTTAGTTGCGCCACTACTTCTCCTTTAACACTAACTTTCAATAATTAATCTTTAACAGCGCGTTCCATTAGTAGCTCACAACGCCCAGAAGGCTGCGTTAGCCGTTCCACAAGGCGACCGCCGTCGTTGTGGTCGGGGCGAACACGTCACTAATGACGTCATAATTTTCGATCGCACAACGCCCCATGTCAAGAGGTGGGTCGAATAACCGTTCCACTTGAGTTTGCTAACGTCTGCAAGCAAGTCGACCGAGAATAATCGCGGTCGTTGTGAGTCTCTAATGGAATGTAAGCTAAGATTTTCGAAATATACATCATTTTAATTATCATGAAATGTCATTTGATACAGAAACACTACTAAATTTTCAACTAATATTTTAATACTAAACACTTTTTTAGACTGTTTGAATTACTTGACTGACTTGATTTTAAAACTTAGTTTAAATAATTGGTGTAAAAATTAAAGCCGTGGATGAAAGTTCGAATCCTAACCGGGAAACATTCACATCCAGCACAACATAACTATTGTGTGAAACCCGCCAAGCCGTATTGGACAAGCGTGGCAGGTATGTTATATTACTTTATGTATTTTTATATTACGTTTAAACAAACTTTTTTAGAAATATTATTTTTACTAGTCCAGCAGGAGCATTTCTTAGTACTTCCTGTACACTACGATCCAAGACCTTCATATTAATTCTCAATTTCACCGACGATTTGGTAGTTTTTTTTTAACACAAAAACTTCCTTCGTGACGATCTTGACATATAAAGATATGGGGTAAAACCATAACCATCGTTGCCCAGTACAATGATTGGCGACCTATTATTTTACTCAAACATTAATCAATATTAACAATGTTTTTATTTATGTACTTTCAAACAGAAGAACTGCGTATTACGTCTTAGATATACAAATGCACGCACGCACGCAACACACTCAAGCGCTCACGCTTCCATATCTTATACTAATATATAAAGCTGAAGAGTTTGTTTGTTTGAACGCGCTAATCTCAGGAACTACTGGTCTGATCTTTCAGTGTTAGATAGCCCATTTATCGAGGAAGGCTATAGGCTATATATCATTACGCTGAGACCAATAGGAGTGGAGCAATGAAGATTGTTTCAAAATCGCGGAGTTTTGTTTTAACTTACTTTTTTTTAACTATTTCACGCGAACGAAGTTGCGGGCAGAGCTAGTTATAAATATGTATTGAATAATGTTTCATTTTATGTATATATAAAATTATATGATCCCTGCGATACAGGCTTTGCCTAGTGCAGGGCTCTTTAGGAGTCATATCTCGCTCAGAATGTGACAACCAGGATAACGTACCTTAGCATCTTTTGTTATAGCTTTGTCATGTAATGAGAAGTTTGGTTATTTTTTTTTTATTGCAGGAGATCAGCAGACAGGCAGACGGCCCACTTGATGGAAAGCGGTTACCATCGCCTATGGACATTTGCAACAGCAAAGTTGATACAAATGCGCTGCTGCTCTCTTAAGGGAAACTGGAACCTGGTCACTAATGCCGGGACACAACTCAAGGTTGTTATGGCGACATGCTTTAGACCAGGGGTTGTAGCCATCCAGTCGGGAAAATGCCCTACCACCTGGCTGTGGGTTGTTTTGTCGCCTCTTACGACAGGCCGCCCCAACGCAGGAAATTGTATTCTTTCTCCGTTCCTGCACGGTTATATAGATTTGAAATAAAAAAAATATATTTTTGTAGCTATGCCAAAAAAAAAAATTTATTGACTTAAAAAAACGATGCTATACTTATTATTAATGACGCTAGATGAAGATTTTATTAATATCTTGAACAAACTGGTTGGGTGCTAATTATTGTGTGAGGTGCCAACAATGGTATAGTTTACCCTACATAATAAAACTGAACGTTGTTCGTATAACTTGTTGCAGAGAAAACAAATATCACAGATTAGTATTGTACGACCTCATAAAGTATAAATACAGTTGACATCTGTCTACCCCAATTTGGTTGAAAGCCTCGTGTTGTGTTATTCTCTAAATCGAGTCATACATTGATCATGACCATTAGTTTCACTAATCAAACGTTCTTCATACAAGCGGCGTTGACAGGATCCCAGTGCGCGCTTCGACTGCGTGCACTCGGGACAGTCCAAGCACGTTTGGACCGAGTTCACTCGCATCGTTTGGGTACACTTGAACCGAGTGCATTGGGATAGTCCGAGTACGTTTGAACCGAGTTCACTCGCATCGTTTGGGTACACTTGAACCGAGTGCATTGGGATAGTCCGAGTACGTTTGAACCGGGTTCACTCGCAACGTTTCGGCACGCTTGAACCGAGTGCATTGGGATAATGCGAGTGCGTTTGGGTACACTTGAACCGAGTGCATTCGGACAGTCCGAGTACGATTGAACCGAGCTCATTTAGATAGTCTGAGTATGCTCGGACCGAGTAATTATTCGGCTCTAACGCTACTCATATCGAAGCAACTGGTAGTCACAGTGCGCTCAGACAACGGTGTGTAATTTTAATTGATTTCGACCGCGCTTATAAATTAATATACAAGTCTACTCGGTTGACTGTATAGAAATGAAAGTCGCTCCAAAAATAGTGAAATGAATATGTTACTTGTATGGGTCCCGGTCTGCTGTTGTAGTATGGTTGTTTCATAGCAAACAACAAGTCTGGCAGTAGTTTATCGAGTTCAAAGATGTTAGCACACGTCGGATTGCGTTTGTGAAATGAACTGCTACAATGTATGAAATAATATGATAATTACAAAAGTGTCGATATGCGGGATTTGTGCGGTTGTAAACCGTACGTCACTATTAAGACATCCGTGTGATTTGACGTAATTAAATATAAAACTACTTAAAAATGAGCAGAGTGATAGGAGAATAAATTCGTTTGAGTATTAACCATTATACGAGTATTAACAGTGTTTATAATAAAATATATAAATAATGTAAAACGAGTAATTAATCATTTATCTCGTCACGACTGGCGAGATAAAAAAAAACAACTATATTTAAATTTTGAGGTGATACTAATGTTTGGAGTAATGTGAAAAAGTGTTCGATGAAAAAATCTATACTGAAAAATGACCTTAAAATATATTATATTGTTAAATTGCAAAATCTGGACTTCCTTTGTAATTATAAGACTACGGCACCCGGTATGTATTAGTTCTTCCCAAATAATAATAAAAAAGAGCGGTGACACTCTTTTCCTTTTTTATTCAAATATTGCTTGTTTTGTCACTTCATTCATTTATTAACATAATGACATGTTGTTAATAAATGTACGAGCTTTTGCACGCCAATGTGACATAAAAATAGGTGTACCATTTTTATTTTAAGCAATTAAATTAATTTAAATTTAAAGTAATTCCATATGCACTCGATTCCGAATTCCGAATGCACTCGATTCGGTCCAAGTATACTCGGACCGTGTCAACGACGCTATACATAAGTGTATTTACAAAATCTAAATAGTTAATTAAATTCGACCGCAAAAACCAAAACAAAATATCGAACGATCGCAACGCCTTGTAAATCATTGTACTCGAAGTGCACTACAATTCATCTAACAAATTAAAAATCATGTTTTATCACACATTTTAGTACTATTAATACGAGTTTTTAGTGACGGTGGAATAATAAAACCTTACTGTACAACACTCAGAGAATTTAAGGAAAGATTAAAAACATTCATTCAAATTTATTACTAAATCATAAACATGGCATTTTTCTAGCGCGTTCCTTATAAGTGTTAAATCAGAATCCAGAGCAAAAATCGGTATAAAAAGTATCCCACAAACCAATGTAGATTGGGTATGAACCCCGTATCCAGATTTCAAAACAAGCCTAAAAAAAAACAGATTACTTTGTCCTTAAACCGCAGAAATTAAGTTAAAACAAATTAAATGATGACTTTAATATACCAAAAACATTTGAAAATTGACTCAAAATATGTTTGTGTCACCCACAAAATATAAAAACTAGTCTTTACCGAATGTAGTGCCATCTACTTAATGTAGATTTCGGTCAAATGATCTATCACAGGAATTAAAAATCAATGGTAGACTAAAAAATCTCTTATTAATAGTACTGCTATTTTGATTCTCGGTGCTTCTATTTTGTTCTCCTTCGTTCTACTCTGTTCTCTTCTCGTATCTTTCGTTCTACTCGTGTGCCGCTCTACTCTTCTTTGGCCTCGTGTCACTGGCTGTTCGCTAATTCGTCCATTCTGCATCTGGAATGTTACAAACAATAACACACATATTCAACATGACTTCTTTCAGAAGAAAAACAGTATGTATATTTGTAAACGATCTTGTCCTGAGTGAACTTCGACAAGCAGTTCACTCAGAAGACCGAGCCGACTCTCACCGACAAGCTGTTCGTAATGAACTTCGACCAGACCGAGTTCATGGGTTAAAGTACTCAAAATTCATGATAACATCCGGCTCGAAGGACCAGGCTCTGTTATTGGGTTGAGCTAATTCTCCTTGTCGACCTATTTCACTGCAACTACTCATAAGCTCTTAGATACCTGGCATGATAAACTTCATACTTTTCATTATTTACTTTGGTCTGAATGTCAGGGATCGGCCTCAGAGTGGCGCATTATTTATTACCCATAACATAATCGTAAATTGTTTAGCTCGGGGAAACACAATTTTTGTTTAAAAAAAATCTTATTGAAAAGATATTACTCAAAATGAATTCCACCGGAGAAAAAGGTCACACGTATAAGTTAAAGATGAATTCCCTTATTACATATAGGCTCGTTAGGATGAAGTGTTGCATGCATTAACAATATATGGCGTGGTGTTACCTGACGGCCATTTCAGCGACCTCCAAACTGGGATAGTCCAACTCCTTCACCAGACATAGCACGGCCGATAAGAGATTCGAATTCTAAACGACAAAAAAAAGTAGAGTAAATAACCATAAACAAAAATTCAATAATTAAAATGAACAAGTTGGGGGTAGGTTAAGTAATAACTTTAACATTACTTATTGACACATGACATCTTTGTCTTCCGTGATCACGGCTAAGGAAAAATGTCCGAAGCGTCAAATGAAAATTAAATAAATGACGCGCTTAAAACCGTCAAAACGTAGTTTTAATAAAAAAAACAAATTAAATTATATAAAGGGGTAAGTAAGTATGGCATCATATTTGGTAAAATGACAGGCACCCTGTAAATTTAATCAAGATATTAAGAAATCTTAGTTAAAAATTAATAATAATTCTAATTTATAGCCATAGAGTAATATTATTGTATGACTACAAAATAAAAATATTAAAATTTCTTCATATCTTAATTCTAACTAATCTACTAACTCTAAATCTTAGTTGATCGGCTTGTTAACAATGGTAGTTTACCCAATTTAAATCTGCGCTGACACGATTCAAGCACGACTGCTTCAAGTACACTCGGACCGAGTGTACTCGGATAGTCCAAGTACGCTTGCATCCAGTGCACACCCAGATAGATATTCAGATGTCATTTATTGCAACTACATACTTTGGGGATTAAAACTTTAAATTTTTAACCTAAATAATATGGGGCTTTACTTACTTAATGGTACGGTAAAAGAATACAAAGGGGGTGAACTTTTCAAGTGGGCCTTTAGGACCAAATCCTAAATCAAGGCCGATTTTGACGAAAACTAAAATAGTATCATTAAATATTCTCTTTATTGATTACCCTTGTCAGAAATCGAATCGGCTGATTTTGAAAAATAAACATACTCTGTATTATTCTATCAAATCATAGTGTAGCTTATACAGATCAATTTCTGTAAAGGAACGTCAAACGACAAACTAAAAGAAAGGGTTGTTTTTGAAAAAAAAAGTTCTAATTTCTGCTTTAGTTTTCGTAAAATTCAGCCTTGAGGCTCCTTAAGTATTCTTCCTCTAAAGGCCCTAAAGACCCACTTAAAAAATTCACCAGCATAATAATGTCGTAGAAGAAGAACACTAAGAAATGATAATCGCCCAATAAGAAACGTAACTCGTAACACAATCTGCTATCACAGTTAGCGCTACCAGACATGTCCTTTTTTTAATTATTTAATTAGAGCTTTCAATATTTTATAACTAATTTGATTTCAAACATTACGTTATATATAATGTACAAGCCGTGTACACACTCGGTCCGCGCGTACTTGGACTATCCGAATGCACTCGGTCCGTGCGTACTTTGACTACCCGAGTGCACTCGGTCTATACGTATTTGGACTATCCGAGTGCACTCGGTTCGTTCGTACTCGGGCTACCCGCGCTCGGATCGTGTCAACGCGGCTGTAGTAAATAGAAGCGGGACGGCGCACCCTGGCGACGGGCCTCCTCGTGAAGCCGCGGTGGTCGGCCATGACGGCCGACGAGTACTCCCTCTCTCGCTCGCGCGCGCTCGCCCTGTCCCCCTCCCACGCGTCGCGCGCCGACACCTGCCCGAACGACTCCGACCTGAACAAAGCGCAACACATTCAGGCGAGACCCGTTCATATCTACCGACGCGGCCTTATTCATATTCAGTTGGAGTGAGTTTGAAGGCTTCTTTAAGAACCGTAAAGAAGTCTTAACCTTCTATAAGGGTCAAATTTAATATTATTTTTTTCCACAAGCACAAGCAGCTGCCATCAAAATTGCAGCGCGCCAAAACCAAGAGAATTTTGCCGTCTCTTTTATTCTAATACAAATTCTATGTAGTCAGAGGGAGAAAGCATCAGTTCAACGTTCGTTTCAATTATCTGCATCCGGCCACAAATTTGTGGAACTTTCCAATGAACCGTGTGACAAAGTGGTGGTTCCGTCTTACAGGACTTACTCTAATTCAATATGAATACGGCCGTTAGTGTTTAGTGTTAGTGAAAACAGTATGCTTAGTGCGAGTTTCTTTTACGAGTTAATGCGATTTTGTATGAGAACGATTTAGCGCCATCTCGCGAGCGTGAAGGGCAACACGAATCGTGCCATACAAAATTGCGTTAACTTGAACGTGGTCGAGTAGTAAAAATCACTCGCACTAAACACTCGCATAGAAATTGAAAAACTGTTTAATTCGACTTTCTAATGAAGAATTCACAGCACATTGGATTCACAATATTTATATGGCGTTAACAGTCTAATAAATATTACGTGTAAATATTTTATATGATAGAGAGAAATATTACAAATTCCTGCGTTGGGGCGGCCTGTCGTAAGAGGCGACAAAACAACCCACAACCAGGTGGTAGGGTCTTTACCTATCCGTATGGCTACCAGTCCTGGTATAGAGTATGCCGCAATAACAACCTTGAGTTGTGTTCCGGCATTAGTGGCCAGATTCCAGTTACCAGCGGCAATTACCTCTGGTATTGCTAATGTCAACAGGCAATGGTAGCTGGTAACCACTTTCCATCACATTTCCGTCAGCCTGTCTGTTGTACTCCAGCAATAAAAAATTACAAAATAATTTGATTATAGCCCTTAAAGCTGCTTTATATTGATTCAACTACTGACTCGAGAAGCAGGCTGTCTTTTAAATATTGCGAGTATTGAAGCACTGACTTGATAGCGCTGTACTGACTTCAATTCGATTTGCACGCTGCAAGTATTAAGTCAGCACTGGCTCCTTACAAATTAGAACTCAGTTGCTCGATCAGTGTCATACCACTCTGTCACAGATTATCTGTGTGAAACTGTAGTGGAACACTTACAAGCCAATAGATGGCGCTGTGCAATAATTGATGTCGCAAATGTTTCCCGAAACGTACAAAGGATATATACAAATTTCCAATAATAATTGATGAGCCTCGGCCTGCGAGGAACCACAATAGCCTCGCCGGAAGATCTTCCTTCGAGACGGAGGAGCATTCCGTCTCGCTCTTTCACCCTATAGGGGCTCACCTCAAAATCTCATCCCCCCCATTCTGTCTGCTATTCTCTAGTAACAGAAGAGAATTACGCTAAACATCTTTCTCACGATTTATCAATAGTAGCATATCCTCTTCACACACTCGTGTCTTGAAATACTTTTAACATATGCTGTAATATAATAAAACTACGTTTTAACGGTTTTAAGCGCAGTAATTTTATTCGATTTTGGTTTTTCCGACGTTTCAGCGACTTTTCAGTGGCCGTAATACAAAGTTTTTTTTATTTTTATTGCATGAGATCAGCTGACAGGCAGACGGCCCACTTGATGGACAGCGGTTACCATCGCCTATGGACATTTGCAACACCAAAGGTGCTACAAATGCGCTGCTGCTCTCTTAAGGGAGACTGGAACCTGGTCACTAATGCCGGAACACAACACAAGGTTGTTATGGCGGCATGCTCTAGACCAGGGGTGGTAGCCATCCAGGCGGGCAAATGCCCTACCACCTGGCTGTGGGTTGTTTTGTCGCCTCTTACGACAGGCCGCCCCAACGCAGGAAATTGTATTCTTTCTCCGTTCCTGCACAGAAATATGTCAAGTGTCAACGAGTATTGTTAAAGTTTCATTTAGTCTACCGCCAACTTGTTAATTTTAATTATTTAAAATGAACAAGTTGACGGTAGGCTAAATAAAACTTTAACAATACTCGTTGACACTCGACATCTTTGTCTTCCGTGATCGCGGCCACTGAAAAGTGGCCGAAACGTCAGAAAAACCAAAATGAAATAAAATTACCGCGCTTAAAACCGTTAAAACGCAGTTTTATTATGTATACAAGTCGCAAAAACTGAAGAAAATATGACGTGCTGTGAAATGTTGTGAAAAGACGACCGGCCTCGTGTGCAGCTCTCACCTGTCTGGCCTCTCGTAGTAGGGCTCGTGGTAGTGGTGCGGGGGGGAGGCCACGCCCCCGGACGCCGCGCCGCCCCCGCCCCCGCCCCCGCTGCCCGCGCGGCACTCCCCGTTCGACGGGTACGAGTACTCTTGCTGACGACACAAACGGACACACGCCGCATTTAGTACTGTTGACGCGGCTCAAAGGTCTCGTAACCATGCCACACAATCAACCATAAAAAATAGTACTGTTCATCTATATATATAAATACGCGAAGCAAAAACTTTGTACCCCTTTTTACGAAAATTGCGCGGACGGAGGAGTATGAAATTTCGCACACTTATAGTTTATATAGAGAAGGAGTGCAGAATACATACATACATACATACATAACTTCACGCCAGTTCCCTTGTGGGGTAGGCACGAACAACAGAGTGCCATTTAGGCTTATTCTTACACACCTCACTTGCCTCTTTGACATTCATAACTCTTGTCATGCAAGCTCGTCTGTTCTTAAGGCTCCTGACATCACCTTCTGCTAGTACACGATCAATTTGATCATGGAAGGTGTGTCGTGGCCTTCCACGACTTCTGCATCCATCCACTTTTGCATTGTATATCTGTTTAGTCATTCTTTCATCATGCATTATTTCCACATGCCCGAACCACCGGAGCATTCCTTTCCTTACCTTCACCCCGACACTCTCTTTCAGACCAACTCTCTTTCTTACTTCGGTATTACGAACGCGGTCCGCGAGCGTCACTCCGCAGATTTTGCGCAGTGCTCGCATCTCGACCGCGTTTACTCTACTTTCATGCTCTCTCTTCCATACCCAACTCTCGCATCCATACGTGAGCGTAGGTACCAGCACCGCGTTGTGTACGGCGAGCTGGGCCTTCTGGCTGAGGTTCTTAGCGCCTAGAAGTTTACCTAACGCTCCATTCACACTATTCCCCAAATTCACTCTTCTTTCTATCTCAGCGGTGTACCTTCCATCCCTGCTAAAAGCACATCCAAGATATACAAACTCATTCACTTGCTCTAGCATAACATCATCGACCATTATCCTTGCATTCGTTCTGGTTTCTTCTCTTTCAAACACCATAACCTTTGTTTTCTTCGCATTCAAATGTAAGCCTCTCGCCTGACAGTCATCTTTCATCATTGTGACTAGTGTTTGCAGTTCTGATGGCGATTCGGCTAAAAGCACGGCATCATCCGCATAAAGCAAGGTGCCTTCCACCCGCACGCATGCCATACAGCCCTCGTAAGTGGACTGCACAGCACGCATCAATTGGCCATTAATCCCATATCCGGGCAATATGTCCCAGAGGTCCTTCCGCACAACCCTGTCAAATGCTTTCTCTAGATCCACAAAACCGCAGAAAACCTTCCGGCCCATAGCCAGCTGCTTCTCTACGATATTGCGGAGAGAGAAAACTTGATCCATACATCCCCTTCCATTTCTGAAACCACCTTGTGCATCCCACAGTAATCCATCGGATACAACTCTCATTCTCTTTTCAATAATCTTCGCATACACTTTAGATGCTGTGCTGATCAAACTGATGGCCCTGTAGCTGGCGCACTCCATACGTGACCCCTTGCCTTTATACAAGGGCACGATGACAGCGCGCCTCCAGTCCTTGGGAACCTTTCCCGTCCTCCAGCACAAGTTGCATAAGGACAGGAAAGCGTCCCGGACGCAGGTTCCACCAGATTTGATCATCTCAGTTCATCTCTTTCATACTGTCATTCTGTTGCAAGGAAGCAACATAATCCAGCCAGGCTTTTCTCTTTCTCTCTACGCTGGATTTAACATCCGCGTCCCACCATTCATCACCTTTCGTTGCTATGTGCCTCTTCGCGCATCCACATGCTTCTTTTGCGCTTTCCACTATACTTTCTTTCATACTGTCCCAGTCATTATCCACATCTAAGTCGGAGAAGTCCGCTTTTGCAAGCCTTTCTTCGACTAGGCGCGCATACATACTCCTTACACTAACATCTTCCAATTTTTCACACTTTATTCTTTCAAGCTCCCTGAAATTGGTACGCACTCGCCAGTGTCTCCACTTCTTGAAAAGGCCCACAAACCGGCTTATCACCAGGTAGTGGTCCGTTTCAAGAGTGGGGCCTCTGTAGGCTCTTGTATCCATTATTGTGTTTCGGAGGCGACTATCAATTAAAATCAGATCAATCATACTTTTCTGATCATTCATTCTCCATGTATACATGTGAATATCCTTATGATGGAATAGGGTGTTCGACACAAGCAAGTTTCTTTCCATGCATACGTCTATGATTGGCCTACCAGCATCGTTCACTCTCTTGTCACCATAGGGTCCAAGGACAGCCTCAAGGCCGTCTCGTTTGGTCCCCACCCAGCCATTAAGATCACCACACATAATTAGTCTTTCGTTCCCTTCAGCCAGATCCAGAATTTCTCTTACAGACTCCCAAAACTTCTCGAGTTCTTGGGGATCCGCTGAGCTTACGGGAGCATAAGCTGCGACCAGAAAAACTCGCGTGATCCCCAGTTTTAGGCGGACCCAGAGAAGTCTCGGGTTCACCAGACAATAAGCTTTTACTCCAGACACAAAGCGGGATGAGAGTAAGACGCCTACCCCCCCACTTGCACGCTCGTCCAGGTCCACGCCGGACCACAGAGCAAGCATGCCACCGGGGAGGTCATCGACGTCGCACCCCTTCCGCTTTGTCTCTGTCAGACATAAGGCATCCAGGCTTCTCTCATTCATTATATCAATCATTTCGTCCATCTTATCTTTCATTCCACCTCTCACATTCCACGTGCCTATACGGCACTCTGCTCCTCTCGACCCGCCAGGTTTGGCGCTGCGTGAAGGGTGGCGGCCCCCTTCGCCGCATGCGCGAGAATCCACACCGACGGGGGCGCATCGGTGAGCGTCGCCTGCGGGGGACGCCCTATCGTGCACTGCACTCGTCGAGTCAAAGTGAGTCTTTTTTTTTCAAATTTTTTGTTTCTCTGTTTGTCATTTTGTACCGGCTAATCCCCGAAACGACTGGACCGATTAAAATGAAATTTCGTATGGTGGTAGCTTCTATCCCTGGTCAACATATAGGATACTTTTGATTCCGAAAAAATAGTGTTCCCGTGGGATAGTTAAAAAACTGCACCACGCGGACGAAGTCGCGGGCATCAGCTAGTGCTAAAATAAAATTTGTATGGAAAACTTTTGGGGAGATATTATATAATAAATAATAATCGGCAGACAAACACACACACTGTATATCCCGAAGCTAAGCAAGTTATGCTTGTAATATACAATAGAACCACTCCGACACCCAGACCATAGTAAATAATACAAAGTTCGTTTTCAAAATTTACCATGCCAGGAATCGAACCCGGAGCCCGCTGCCCGCTCAACCACAGAGGCCGTCTATTGATATTGATGATTGATGCTATTTTGTATAGAGCTATGTAGTAAATGTACGCCGAAGCAAATGATGAAGTTGTGTACAATGGACGAGCGGAAGCGGGAGCGACAAGCAGCTGTTTGACACGGACGCGTCGTGTTAGTGCGCGGAGCCGTATGTAATCTGTCCGAATTGAAGTGTCTTTCGACGTATAAATCATCACTGGGCCAGGAAAAAATTCAATTCGGGCGGATTATCAATATTAGAAATCGATGTATATGAATGTTTAATCAATGTATAGTTCCTATTTTAGAAGAACTAAGTGTTATAAGTTATATATTGTTACAACTTAGGCCCCGACAAAGACAAATTCCACGTACAGATCTGTGAAAGCACATTTTATTACCTGTCGGCATTTGAACTAGTTATAATCCTTTTATGATCGTCTTATTTTGTTCACTTAA
The DNA here is from genome assembly GCA_019925095.2 of Dendrolimus kikuchii. Taxonomy (NCBI): domain Eukaryota; kingdom Metazoa; phylum Arthropoda; class Insecta; order Lepidoptera; family Lasiocampidae; genus Dendrolimus; species Dendrolimus kikuchii. The sequence goes on from CM034414.1 coordinate 116,412, forward strand.
TTATTGGCTAACTAGAAACGTATTTCTAGATATTGTGGAGAACAGCCTATTGTCCTATTGTACGCCCATTAGCATAATTAGCCAGGTGTTCCGGATTACAATTACAAGCTAATTCTGGAAAATTGTGTAGACGTTGCCGGGCGGGCGCACTCGCATTTGTGAAGTATAAAACGACGGCCTGATTGAGAGGGGGCCCAGTTGAGCTACAACCACGATACGGGCGTGACGTATGTACATTCGGGATTCTAATAGTGACGGACTTTGTGCATTTAATTGAATTACGACCTTCTGCATTACGTTTGGATTTGTTGTGTTCGGTTATATTTGCACCTGTGTTATACGTGTTTGTATAGTTCTAATAAACTCTATAAAAAAATCTAACGGCATTTTACTTCGAGTCCCTCTAACTCGTAACAATATATAATTTTTACCATAATCGGCATTGTGTTAAATTAAATTAAAATTCTTTAAAACCTATCTATAATATTACAAAATAGTAAATGATTTTTGTTTCTTAAATCTTTTGTGCTTGTCTGTTTGTTCGGGATTCACGCAAAAACTATTGGGCCGATTTCGATGCGGTTTTCGCTGATCGATAGCAAATTTTTAGACTTCAAACCTGCACTACAATTTATCTTGGGAATGTCGCGGGGATTCTTCCGGGAATGATTTAAAATGGCCAGATAAAAAAAAATCGAATTCCAATGTGATTTTTTCACTGATCGAGAGCAAAATTTTATGTAGTAAAGCGTGTATTATGTTTATCCCGGGAATCCCGCGGGAATTTCAAGTCAAGCGTGGACGAAATCGCGGGCACATCCTAGTTTTTATATATAAAAACTCTTTATTGTGTAAAAGTACCAATTAAGTAAAACCGTAACAAGCAACCGTACTAATTGATTTTGTATGTACAAGTGTCATAGCGATATTCGTCCGTGAGTGCGGTGGTGCGGTGGTGGCGGTGGATACCTTGACGTTGTGCGCGGAGTGCGAGTGGCGCAGCGGCGGCGCGTCGGGCGACCTGCCCCCCGCGCCCGCGCCCGGCCGCGGCTGCAACAACCGAACGCACCCACGCGGACTACATCAGCGCGCGAACACCCTCGCCGATCCGACAGATGGCGCCCAAACGCACGGACCAATCACATCCCCTCACAATATGGCGACTTTATTTTACAATTAAGAACAAAATTTTACGGACCAGTGTTACTCAACCTTTTTTTTATAGGGACCACACAGCCGTACGAAATGAGGTGTCGCGGGGGGTAATATTTATTATTTATCTATGATATATTTAATTTATATGTTTTGTTTTAGTACTAGGATATACAACATACAGGCTTATGATCCAGTTGGTGGAAAGTGGTAAAGTAACCAATGTAAATATTATTAAACTATGTAGTATACTGAGTATAGAAGTTGTAGACGACAACTCAAAGAGAACAAGTTTTGACACATATCATCGGCATTAGTGCAGAATGTTGTAACTAAATTTTTTAATGACATTACTTTTTTCGTCAAAATTGTAACATGTTGCTTGTATATATCGGTTTTTTTGAAGAAATAATGTCACCAGAAGACATGTTTTTCTTTTTTGACATTAATAGCTACGCTAATATATCAAATATCAGTCCATAAACGTCCCATTATTGAGTTTCATACTTCACATTTTTCTGGGAAAAGATAGTATACCAGTCCCGTTTCTCCTAAATCGCTAATTTCGGTGTGCAAATTTCATCGCAATGTTTTCCTTCACCGTCAGCACGTGTAACATGTGCTTAGTTTAAAAAAATATCTAAGTTGTGCACAGTTTCCTCCCATGATTTGAAACATGTTTTTGATGAATTTATTTTACATACAGATCGTTGTTTCTGAGATTTTTTAAAACAGCCTGTATTTTCCATATTGGCACTTCGTTACATCATCTATTTCGGCCAGTTAAGGGGCCATGATTAAGTTATCCTAAATTGAAAAAATATTTTTTGTGATTGGTCCGCGCTTTAAGTCGTCATTCTCACCGGCGGCTTTCATGGTCTTAAACGTCTAAATATTAGCCAATTAACTTATCCAAACAAATAATTCTATAACATTTTTGTTTTTCATAAAAACATCGTCTTTTTGAACAATTTTAAAACCACTAAACCCCGAAAAAAAACATGAAAGGAGTTACCATAATAGAGCACGATATCTCGCTCGCGCATTATCACATTTTGATTAAATATAAATTGTCTGAATTTAGTTATGACAAATCTGTGTTCTATGAATCACAATAATAATATCACGAATGTTTCATAAAAAAAAATAGAATCTATTTTCTCATAAGAATTTATTTTTATATTACATAGTATATGAAATCAAAATCAAATCTACACACAGAACCTATATGAATAAAAGTGTCAAATATAGTGAAGGATTTTTTTACAAATTGGTGTGAGTAAAATTATATAGTTTACGTCTGTGTGAGTGATAGTAATGTTGCGGATTTTTTTTTCATTATAGATATTTAATAGTGAAAACGTAATAAATAAAATTCGCTTCTAAAAAACATTATATTGGATTTACTCTTACAGAAATTTTTCACAAGTGACATAAAGAAACAAATAAATGATATAACATATAAATTAAAATTTTGAAAAATAATATATGCATTCTAAAAAGTTTCAATAAGTATCCATTGGAAACTGTCCAACCTTGATTCGTACTAATTCGATTGTTTATTGTAGCACAATCGGCTTTCATTAACCGGTCTTCACTCTGAGAGCTCGGGGTTCAGTCCACTTATTTTGTTCGTCTGAGTGTGAAACATTCGTAATATCATTGTCGAGATTTTTAATACGGATTAGTCGTAAGCATATTCTGTCACTTTACATTTTCAAAGGTGTCGTAATACGCGAGCGAGATGGCGTACTCCATTTCGGTAACCCATTAAACATGATGAATGTTTGCCAAACTAAAAGCTCGAACTATGAACATGAACTACTGACTGTACCAGCAATGGTCTCAAATCGGAGTGAACCAAAAAACAGTACTAAGGTTAGTTGAATTACTCTAACAAATTAATATTGATTCCTGTGACAACGGTTGCCAAAGTGAATGCCGAGGGATATTTTTCAAACTCTTGCAATCGCCGCCATAGTCAAGTTTTGAGTTGCTAAAAATGATAGTGCATTTGTTTTCTTATTTCATGGCTTGGCAGTTGAGCCTTTGAGCCAGGACAGTTTATTTTCATCTTATGCAAATGGTGCATAGAAATGAGGCAAAAGAAGTCTAAAATAAACGAATTTAATTCTTACAACTTGTTTTTCTGTAATTGACATTTTAACCACTTAAAAGTATAATCGTGGTCTTTTAACTGTTTTAAATAAGTAGTCAAAACGTACTTTTTTAATAAATCGGCAAAGAAACACACATTTTATATTCTCAAGCTAAGCAACTTACGCTTGAGTTATGGGTTATATACAACGAACTATTCTGGGTCTGTTTCCATACAACCAAGCCGTAGTAAATAACGGAAATTTCATTTACAAAACTTACCATTTCAGGAATTGAACCCGGAGGAGGTTCGTTGACTTTTTTAGTTTTTTTGTAAGCAACTTCTATCGAAATTAAAAACAGAAGTGAATCCATGTAAATTACGTTGTAATATTAATTCTTGTTGACAAATACGCTATTATTTTCATAAAGATATTAATAATAAAATTATTGGGATAACACCTGCGTGACACAGTCACTAACACTATCATTATCACAGGTGTAGCGGGGGCATAATAATTAGAACCACACGTGCTTACGACAATGTGTATAATAATTTAAAAAAAAATTACATGACATTGGCAAACAAAAAAATTTTAATATTTAAACTATATGTACGTTAAGATCGTAGCAAATTGAAATCCATAGTCTCTGCCTACCCTTATGGGGATATGGCCAGCATGAAACCATGCCAAAGATAGTAAATCCTTTACTGCAGACTCCAACAACACATGTCACAGGAATTATCTTAGAGCTAACTATTCTCATATTTACCACTAGGAGAATGAAGAGATATGGCTCGTACACTAACCTCATAGTGTGACCTGGTCATCGCTGGATGTTCGTACCTCTCGTCGGAGTCCGGCGAAGCGCCCCCCAGGGCGCCGTTGCTCTGACCCCCCGACGAGAGGGTGCCCCCGGTGCGACGCGTGGGCGACAGCGGGCACTGGGGGCAGGTTGAGAATCGGTGACCCAAATCAAAGACCGAAGATATAACATATTTCAGTATTTATAGAGACGCTCTGGACGCTCTTATAAAATTGTCTTATGTTCTCTGTACATGTTATGTAAATCAATTTAATTGCATTTATTGAATAATATTGTCTTGAGTTTTCGCGACTAATAAACATAATTAAATTACGTTTTAACGGTTTTAAGCGCAGCATTTTATTTGACTTTTATTATTGCGATGTTTCGGTCACTTTTCAGTAGCCGTGATCACGGAAAATATATTAGATATAGAGATAATGTAGTAGATAAATATCTATCTCTAATATTATAAAATTCTAAACATGTCGTGTCTGTACATAGAAGTGATTAAAAAAAAATACAACTGGAATACACTATATAAACGACGGAGAATAAGATGTAATTTTTTTTAGATTTCTTGTTTCCTTTTGTAGGGATCCACGATAAAACTACTGGGCCAATTACGATGTGGTTTTCGCTGATTGACAGCACACTCTTAGACTTAAAATCTGCGCTACTTTGAGTTCCGGGAATCGCGCGGGAATTTCAACTCAAGCGTGGACGAAGTCGCGGGCATATCCTAGTGTTATATTAAAATATAAAGCTGAAGAGTTTGTTTGTTTGAACGCACTAATCTCAGGAACTACTGGTCTGATTTGAAAAATTCTTTCAGTGTTGGATAGCCCATTCATCGAGGAAGGCTATAGGCTATATCATCACGTTAAGACCAATAGGAGCGGAGCACCAATGAAAAATGTTTCAAAATTGGGGGGTTTTGATAACAAATTCCACGCGGACGACGTCGCGGGCACAGCTAGTTATTATATAAAATTACTAAGATATGCCCGCGACTTCGTTCACGCTCGACAGGCAATTCTCGCGGGATTTCCGGGACACAGAATATCAATGACACGTTGTGAAGCGGTGTACATAGAATAAGGAAATAAAATTAAAATTTGAATTTATATGCACAACCTTCAAAAAGTGTTCTCCAGTGGAATTTATTTTGAATATGAATACGTGAATCTCGAACAAACAGACAGACAAAAAAGTCTTCAAAAATTACATCGTGTTCTCCATCGTTTATATAGTCAATTCCAGTTGCTTTTTTTTTAATAGCTTCAATGTACAGACACGGCATGTTTAGAATTTTATGATATTATCGATAGAATAGAGCCTAAATGGCACTCTGTTGTTCGTGCCTACCCCGCAAGGGAACTGGCGTGAAGTTATGTATGTATGTATGTAGATAGAATAGAGCTAGGCAAATTTGCTGAAGGATTTCTTGCGCCGCTTCTTCTCTTCGAGCCACAACATGTTGCGAAGCGATGGTAAATAATATTAATAATTTTATTTACGTTTATAGCTTGGCAACTAGGCCTTTAAGCCAGATCTTAGTTTACAATATAGTTTCTTCATTTTCTCAAGCGTTCTTGTGACAACTCGAAAGGCCACATTTGATTATAAAGTTCACATTTCTCACAAAACACATAATTACTTATAAAAACAATCAATATCCTACAACTATTGTTCATTTTAGAGTAATTTTACACATTTTTAGAAAATAAAACTGCACAGCACAACGTCTCCTTTCAGTTCCCGCCAAAAACTCCTAAGCGGTGGTAAATTAGATTAGGCTCCCATAGAGTAAATAATAACCATAAACAAAATTAAAACTAAATAACTATAAACAAATTGGCGGTAGGCTAAATAAAACTTTAAGACTACTCATTGTGGCATTTGACGTCTTTGCCTTCCGTGATCACGGCTACTGAAATGTGGCCGAAACGTCAGAATAAAAATCATTAAATAATATTCCGCCCATAAACCTGATTACAACGTAATTTTAAACATTTCATTGGATATCCTAATGCCGGGCTCGGGCTCTTAATTTTCTATGAGATGTCCACTACACTTGTCCAGGGCGGATTGGCGGGTTTCACAGATCGGTTGCGAGTTTCATCACGATGTTTTTCCTTCAACGTCGGCAAATGGTAGTAGTAATTATAATAGGTTAGAAAAACTATATTAGCTATAGATAGGTATTCTCAGTCAAGGACTCAAACCCACTTCATCACTCAAAAGCGATATATAAATGATAAATAGTAAATTTATAGCTGAATTTAATACTCTATCACCAGATAGTAAGTTAAGCAAGTCACGCTTAAGTTATAAGAAACACACAATGGCCGAAGACACCCAGACCAATGTAAATGACAGACGTTTTTTTTCTTAATTTTTCGCGATTATTACACATGATCAAAACTAGGTTTTAGCTGTATTTAAAAAATCAAATAAAATGCCGCGCTTAAAACCAACGTAATTTTAAAAACAGAAATATTGCCCACGAAATTCACCCTGCCAGGGAATCGAACTATTGGTAAATATTACTTGTGATGCAACCAGCGACGTTGCCTACAACTATAATAATAATAAAAAAGAAATTCATCTGTCTGTCTGTCAGTCAGTTATTAGTAGAGAATTAAGAATTGATTTTATAAGTTTTTTTAAGTTTTCGCGACTTGTATACATAATAAAAGTACGTTTTAACGGTTTTAAACGCGGTCATTTTATTTGATGTTGCTTTTTCCGACATTTCGGCCATTTTTCAGTGGCCGTGATCACGGAAGACAAAGATGTCAAGTGTCAAAAAATAATAATTAAAATTAACAAATTAAATAAATTAAATTAATTATTTAAAATTAACAAGTTGGCGGTAGGCTAAAAAAACTTTAACAATACTCTTTGACACTTGACATCTTTGTCTTCACGACCACTGAAAAGCGGCCGAAACGTCGGAAAAACCAAAATCAAATAAAATTACCGCGCTCAAAACCGTTAAAACGTAGTTTTATTATTCGGTATACAGTCATCAGTAGATGTCAAATTCACTACACTCCTTGACAACCAAGAAAGGGCTAGAAAAAATATGTCAGCTTCTGTATAGCATTGTAACATTTGATTTTAGGCAATCGAGTAATACACTCTGCACGAATCCCCCGGAAGATTTCGGTCTGGGTGCCACTGACGACGCGTGCAGTACTAATGCGGCCGGGCGGCATGTTTACCTGTTGGGAATCCGACCTGGGTGTGGCGGAGTGCGCCTCCCCACCCTCGGAGCTGTCGCTCCCCTGCCAACCCCCACCAACGGCCAACACCCAACCGCCAACGGCCAACATGCAACCGCCAACCGCCAATCGCCAACCGACCGGGTTAGTAGTAGTGGAGCGGCCACACACACACACAAACACAAAACGAACATCACATTAGTTTAGGCCAGTTAGAACTTTTGTCCGTCTGTCTGTTAGAACATCACGTCGAAACTATTGAACGGTTTCTAATGAAACTCGACATAGAGCTAGCTTACATCCCGGGGCGTAACTAAGGATAGTTTTTATCCCGGTACACGACGACATTCCCGTGGGATAGGTACTACCCGTATATGAATGAAACTCGACATAGCGCTGGCTTATAACCCGAGTTAACACTTGGGATACATTTTATTCCGATAAAAGACGTCGTTGCCTTAGAATGCACGGATTGACAAAATAGATGGCGCTGCAATCGCGTTTTTTTTTTCAATTCACTAACAAATAACCTACGTTGTCATAAACAACATGTCATTCGTTGTATTATTTCAAATCAGGTTGGCTTCGACTCACCTCTATATTTTGCTAGGCAGTTGTCTAGACTATATGGACTTAGTTTAATTGTTATTATTATATATAAAAAACCGAATATTTTTTTATACAAGTAAAATAAAGCTACTGCCTAGTATAAATAATAATAAACAAAGTTACTTTTTTACCAAATGTAAAATACTTTTTTATTATATTTGCATGCTGGCCACAGTTTAATCAGCGTTCAGTATATCAACGTATTGTTGTAATACATATAGTTAGCGGCAAGGCGAGATGGCAATTTTCTAGTGATGTGACGTCATATACGAGTTAGTCGCTATCGATTATTTATGTTACACGCAATAAAATTGAAGTAAAATTGTTACCACCCTTTTGCAACAATAACTTATGCGTTCGATGTCAACAATTTTGTAATATTTGTTTAAGCTCCCTCTTGTGCTTGAGAAAAGATTGTTTTATTTTTAAAGGAATCTTTTAAGCATCGAATTTTTTTATAAACTTAAGAAATTAATAAGAAATAACGTAGTAGAAAAAATCACTTATCAGTTGAATGATTAATTACGTTCCACACGAAACTTAACCGATAGCAAAATTCAGAATGTTAGCAAGGCACGACAGTTGAGCTCAAGACACCTGACCGAGTAAGTCAACGTCGACATTTAAGGGCACGTGATGAGGAGGCAAACGACGGTACCTTTTTAATACATAAGTATTACACAAGTAACAACGTATACCGATATCGACAGACGCGGTCGATACAGACTCGCAGCACTATAGTGGGCGCTGTGCGGGAACTCGCCTCACACCCCGATTGTCATATCGACCTGTCGCTAACTCTACCCTCCTTATAGCAAACGCAGTACTTGCAAATCGCAGTTTCGAGAAAATCACGGTAAACATATTTTTAGCTATTATGTAACTTTTTAGTGTATCTAAAATACAATTTTAAAAAAATCAAGCATTACGTATAAATTATGGCCTTGGGCATAGAATGCAATTTTTGAAAAAAAAAATGAACAACCCAAAAAGTGTCGATTACTGCAAGTGCAATTAGTAGGGCAACACTATAGTCGCATGCTGGCCACAGTGTGAATGAGCATACAGTATGTGAATGCATGGTCACCTGCTCGTGCCTGTTGAGGGGCTGCCTCACTGCGTAGTAGGGCTCCGCGTCCCGCTCGGGGCTCGACTCGCACGACCGCTGCCGCCTGTACTGCCCGTACGACTCCTGCTGAGGGATGAACGGATGTCCATGCATTATCCATACAGGAATGGAGGAGGAAGGGAACAAAACAACCCTGAGTTGTGATGGGTTCCAGTCGCTCCTTAAAGACCGGCAGCACATTGGCAGCACCCCTAGTGTTACAAATTTTCATAGGCGACAGTAAGAACTTTTGTGTCGAAGTGATTTTTTTTTACAATCGTGATTTGAAACTCGATGAAACGAAAAAGCGACACTAAAAAGAGATAAACACATAAACTTATAGGACAAGGCCTGTGAGAGAATGAGATACGAGTTTTACATTGTGCAGCACAGATTAGAGGGTCAATAAGACCGATGATTAAACATAGATAATAAAACTGTTAAATAACATTATTGGCTCACCTGACGGAAAGTGGTTACCATCACCACCATTTGCAACATCAAAAGTGCTGCCGCTCTCGAAAGGGAGGACACAACTTAAGGTTGTTATGGTGACATACTTTAGACCAGGGGTGGTAGCCATCCAGTCGGGCGAATGCCCTACCACCTGGCTGTGGGTTCTTTTGTCGCCTCTCATGACAGGCGAGCATACCCCTATATTACGTAGCCCGTTTAGAAGGGGGAGAAGGGGCTTTTCAGGCTTGGATTTCCGTCACGTAGCTAATGTCCTCAAGGGAAATCGAGCACTTTTTCAACCTATATTCTAATATGGGGCGTGAAGTTTAACGCTTTTTTTATGATAAGCCAATTTTTTTGTTACTTTCTGTTTGCTAAAAATGATTAACCCTATTTTAAGTCAAATTATCGATATTACCAAAAAGCCGCAAGACTAGCTATCACTATCTCGTGATATACCAAGAAAATATACCCATTTCATACAAATCATACAACTCCTATATAAACAGAGTGAGACAACAACACAAAAACGATCACGTGCACAAACGCGATCTGCACTCTCATCGCGGACACATATATGTGCTATTACTGAGTTTAAGAGTTAGAATTAATTTCTACGTGAAAACTACGAGTTGGGTGCCTTGGCATATACTACGGGTGGTCATCGAGGAGTGGAGGGGTGGGGTGGGGGGGGGGGGGTTTGTTGTTAGGGGGTGTAAAAATGGCAAAAAATTAAATTGATATGCTCACAGTCTGCGGGTAGCCCTCGTCGTCCGAGTCGGGGATGTGTGCGCCGCGACGCATCGCCTCCTGGACCTGGAACACGACATACCCGTAACGCCATCTAGAGGAGGTGTTCATTCAAAACTCAAATTGTGTTGTCATTCTTTTATTTTTTGGTGTATTGCTTTTTTTTAATATTTGCTTGTGAGAAAATTGGAAAACGTTTTCACATGACGGCAACATCACGTTGAAACTTTAGATGGCTGTTTACCGTCCTTTTTGATAAGCCCCACATTGAACTACAAAGGTGACGTCAATGAAGCGCCGTCTTTTCAGCTATCCCTCGGGAACAGGATAAAGTGGCACATTGTAATAATTATGTCATCTTAACTATAAGATAGGGTGTTAATTTTTGTAGATTTCTGAACAATTTAAATGAAAAATGAGAATTCCTAATGTTATTTTAAAATAAATAGTTTTTCACTGAGTGAGCAAAATTATATTGCTCAATTCGATAGTATCGTTGCTTCTCTCAACGAGTTGGTTCACCAGAATATACGCTCTACAAGCAAACGCGTCCGGGTCTCAGTCCGGACGGCGCGGCCGCCTAAAGCTATCGCCTTTGGAGAGTCGTAGGACAGAGCATTAACTTCCACTTTATATTTATACTAGCTTCTGCCCGCAACTTCATCTATGTGGAAAAGTAAAAAAAAAATAAGTTAAAAAGTCCCCCGATTTTGAAACATTCTTCATTGGTGCTCCGCTCCTATTGGTCTTAGCGTGATGATATATAGCCTAGACCCTTCCTCGATAAATGGGCTATCTAACATTGAAATAATTTTTCAAATCAGACCAGTAGTTCCTGAGATTAACGCGTTCAAACAAACAAACTCTTCAGGTTTATATATTAGTATAAGATATTAGTATAAGATTTGTCATGTTCAGCATAATTATGAAAGCGACCTCTTTAGGCCCTCTAAATATGCATAAATGTTTGTAAAACCGCACGATGAAACTCGGGAATAGTTACGAATGAGTATTGACGAGTGAGCAACCAAAAAACCTCACCTCTTCGGGATGAACGGGAACATTATCCAGTTTCTCCAGATTCGGCAGATTCTTCAGAACTGTCATTCTGTATCTGAAATTATCCGACAAATATAATTAATACGACAAAGTAACAGCAGCACGAGGATCTGTACGTTTGAACGTGATATACTAAAGAACATTGGCTGAGTGCGTGTCCGAATACACACAATCAACGGTTCAGTGGAGATCATCATTGAATGATTATTTGATTGCAGATATAAAACTAGTAGTATATCGACAACAGTTGGTAAACAATGTAAAAAGTATCACCGTAGAACCGAGATCTATGGTTGATATACGACCATAGGTCTACATGCAGCGCCGTCTTAAACGTTTAGGCTATCAATTCTTCAAGATGTTGACTTTAAGATGTTGTAAAAAAATATATCTACTCTATTTGGCCAACATGTACCATCTTTTGTATTAAATTCTTACGAAGTAGAAATGTGCGTGTGCAGCACTCACTCCGGATGCTGCGTGCACGGGTTCTCGTCGAGCCAGAGGCTGGTGAGGTCCGGCAGGTGGCGCAGGTGCCTGATCTCGTTCAGGTCCCGGATCTCATTCTTCCTCACGTACAGCTCCCGGAGGCGACGGCACCCCGCGAAATCACCCAACGTACGGATCTTGTTTATACTGAAATTCATATATTTAACACATTGTTAACTGTTATACAGTAGATACAGAAGCACTCGGCGTGGACGAAAGAGCTGTTAGCCACGACGTTACCTTTTGAACATTTTTTTTTTATTGAACGGAAAAGAAATACAATTTCCTGCGGGCGGACGGCCTGTCGTAAGAGGCGACAAAGCAATCCACAATCAGGTCGTAGGGCATTTGTCCGTCTGTATGGCTACCACCCCTAGTCTAGTGTATGCCGCTATAACTAACTTGAGTTGTGTTCCGGCATTAGTGGCCAAGTTGGTAGCACCTTTGGTGTTGCAAATGTCCATGGACGATGGTAACCACCATCCATCAGGTGGGCCGTCTGCCTGTCTGCTTAACTCATGCAATAAAAAATTATATAGAAATGAAGCAGTATAGTTACAATCGTACAGATCATAGTAATACAATCAACAGTTACACGAGTACACGATTTTGGACAACCAAATAAATTCAGTTCACGCACGAAGACATAGCGATTCACGTTCTTGTACTGATATCCGTTCATAAATCTATTATAATATCATCATAATATCTATCTAATATAAAATATTTCATTAAATCCATATTATAAAGCAAATATTTATTATTTATATTATCTACTTCTAAGTGTACAAACTGTACAGAAACCATACACAACACTTTTGCAATAAAATTGCTAGTATAGTTCCTAAAATTTTCATTAAAATACGTTGAGCCGTTTCGATCCCTATTCAAGAAAAACTCTTGAAACATTTACAAAAACATGCATTTATGATTAAGAATCGTATAAATTTAGTTTAGTTTATAAATTAGTTTTTTACTTCAATTTTATCATTCATTTTGTAACTACAGAGACACTTTAATTTTATTAGTATAGAAATGACACTTGTGATTCTAGTAATATCACAAACAACTTGAGCCTATGACTTGTCTGCGTAGACTTAAATTTATTATTCTACAGATCTAATAACCCGCCCAGTTCAACGGATCGCAGACGATACGGGTTATCTACCCAACAAGGTAAAAAGACATTTCTTCATCATAACGGGATGCGCGACCCGACGACCGGCAGACGACGTTGACGGTCATGTTCATACTACCAATTTTAAGAACAAACCCAAACGAAGTGGCAGCCACAGGACTGGTTATGGCCGCCACTTCGTAAAATACGTATTCCTCGCAATATTTTTATGTATTCAGTTAGTACTACCCAACTGAATACATAATTATACTGTGGACGAACGGCCAATCGAATTGAATTCTATTGGTCAACGGGAGCGGCGCCGCTCCGCGATTGGGCAACACTTCCCGCGCCACGCTCTGATTGGCCGGCGGCCTTGCCACCTGACGCGGCGGTTCCGCGATTGCGATTCTTGTCTTTATTATTCATTCCTATGTAGTGGAGTAAACACTCCAACAACAACAGTTTATAAAACAAAGAGTTATATGCCGAAGGGATCCGTACGCGTAAACCAAACAAAGAAATCGGTACGGTTCAATATCAGCACTTTGCTGACGCTGCGTCCTACTTGGGCTATTTTAAAATAAATATCACTCACAATTGTTTTGTGGGGAGTTGCTTACAAACTAGTTCAATGAAAACTCACAATATTTTTTTAATGTCCAGGTATCCAAACATTTAATTCGCGCTTTACTAAAGACAAAAATGTTACCTATGCTCTCTCTTCTCACTGCCTTGGCTTGTAACTGGTGTGTGAACAAAACTATTAATATATAGAAGATATTAATAAATTATCTTTTTATTTAATATACAACACAGAGTAAACTCTATGTAACGTCACTCGATTTAACGACAAACTCCCTTAAGCGTCGAAATCATTTAGCTTTGGTTGGTTTAGATTGTCTGCCATACAATGATACACTCTATATAGCATTACACCCACTCTGAATAACGACAACAATTAAGTACAAATTACCTTTTAAGTTGCCAAAATGAGTAAAAACTGCGCAGGTGCATACGTCCTTTTAACGCTTTATTATCCTAGCCCTAATAAACTCGACTGTCGGCATCATGCACACCGAAATTTACAAGTACTTCTTTATCATCAAGATGCCTCAATATCGCAAGATACGAATAAAATAAGTAAAAAAATAGAACAAAATTACTGGTGCAGCAAAAGACGTCACACAAAAATAACAGTCTTCTCTCCATTTAACGACAACTCTCTATGACGCCATAAAATGCAGAGGCCCTTCAGTGTCGTTATATAGAGTTTACGCTGTATATGAGTATATCTTATACTAATATATAAAGCTGAAGAGTTTGTTTGTTTGAACGCGCTATTCTCAGGAACTACTAGTCTGATTTAAAAAAATCTTTAAGTGGTAGATAGCCCATTTATCGAGGAAGGCTATAGGCTATATATCATCACGCTATGACCAATAGGAGCGGAGCACCAGTGATTAACTATTCCACGCGGTCAAAGTCCGGAGCAGAAGCTAGTAACAACATAAAGTACTTTATGTTATGTTTGTAGACCTATAATAAACCTTGATTCATTTTAAACCACTCCGTTCCATAAACTCGGCAAAAAGAAAGCCCAAATACGTCAAGAGATGGCGCCATCTGCATACGCAGTCGACTGCGAAAACGTCAGACGCTGTCAACTACAGATAAAATTTATGCCGTCAACAGAATTTCTCTCTCAACCGACACGTACTACGTGCAAGTACAAACTAAAAAAAATATACATATCCAAACTGCGCCGGGTAAGTTGCTTTTCCTTCTTGTCTTTATTGCTGGAGTATAGAAGACAGGCTGACGGCCCAGCTGTGATGGAAAGTGGTTACTGTCGCCTATAAAGATTTGCAACATTAGATATTACCAATGTGCTTCAGTACTCGTAGATGGGACTGGAACCTGGTCACTAATGCCGGAACACAACTCAAGGTTGTTATGGCGGCATACTCTAGACCGGGGGTGGTAGCCATCCAGACGGGCAAACTACCACCTGTCTGTGGGTTGTTTTGTCGCCTCTTTTTTTTTTAAGGCGGGGGAAATGCTATTTACGCACAATACTGGGTCCTTTGGAAGGGATTAGACCATAGTTGATCATGGAGGCTTTACCCTTTAATAAGGGGCAATCCAAATAGTAATCAAGTCAGCTTGTGTGGAGACTCCGAGAAGTTGCACGGGCAAAAACCACTACCCACTAAAACCACCCTCCTCCCATGTGCCCCGCGCTTTTTATGTAGGAAAGGCTGAGACTTAGAACGTAGTTACGCCCAGTCCGATCCAGCGCAAAAAGTGCCTGAATGTGCCCCGGGAATCAGAACACATCCACTTCGTCAGCGGGGGTGATGAATCCTTTGCTCCCTTGATAGCTAAAGGCCCCCCGAAGTGGTGTTTTGTCGCCTCTTACGACAGGCCGCTCCAACGCAGGAAATTGTATTATATCTCCATTCCTGCACGGATAAACAAAACCGTATTGATCGAAATCTTTACCACTATGTCTTACAATCAATTTCACTACGATATTCTCCAAAAGCGACCGCTTTAGGCCCTCGACACTGCAACCCGTGATGTACTTGAATTATAACAGTGAATAAAGCCATTGTCCGCGAAAGACGACGCCACAACAATGCGTGCGAACGCGTCTTTTTCTGAACAACCGTTTGGCTCTTCTTTAACAAGTCATTAAGTGCCGGTTTATTGTTCTGATAGCTTTCCAAGGGCCCGCGGGTCGTGTTCAAATAGTTAAAGCATTTATGTGATGCTCTTTATACAGGTTTATAAATTGACTGTTAAACTATTGTTATTTTTAACTGGCATGTCATTATTATAACTATACTAATATTTTTTCTTTCCTTTTATTGTACCTTGGTCTTATTGAATATGCAGTGTTTGCAACAACTCCAGTAATTCTTCGAAAAGTAATTGTGTAACATATTTCTCAATAAAATGTATTTGATTTGAGCTAGATAAATAACAAAAACAATGTTTAGTGAGACGTGTTGCTTGGGGAGTTTCTTGCCGCTTCTTCTTCTTAACAGCAATTACACCTTGCAAAGCACGTGTACATAGAAGAAGGAAATAACCTTCAAAAAGTGTTCTCCAGTGGAACTTATTTTTAACCGACTTCAAAAAAAGGAGGAGGTTTTCAATTCGTCGGGATTTTTTTTTATGTATGTTCACCGATTACTCCGAGATTTATGATCCGATTTACGTGATTCTTTTTTTGTTCGACGCGGAATAGCTTCCATTTGGTCCTCTGAAAATTTGACATAGTTCGGCCTAGTAGTTTGCATTTTATGATCATTTTTTATGAAAAATTTTCCATTCCGTTCCATATGTACCCCGATTACGCTGAGATTTATGATCCGATTTACGTGATTCTTGTTTAGTTTGATGCGCAATAGTTGCCATTTGGTCCCCTAAAAATTTAACATAGTTTGGCCCAGTAGTTTTCATTTTACGAACATTTTTGAATAAAAACTTTTGATTTTGAATGTTCGCACTTCGCATGTACGCAGCTGTATATAGAATAACAGGGACGTGGCAGCGCCCGCCACGGTGTGGTATGAATCGGCCCTCACGCGCCGCTGGCCACGTCCGTTGCGGCCCGGCGTGCGGGGCGGTTGGAGGGCCTGCAATTTGCGTGCGCCGACGCATCGCGACGCCAACGGGCCGAATTAGCGCACGCAACCACAGGTCCATTACCTTTCTACGGTTATATCAAAGCACAACATGGGAAAATTAAAAATGACATTTGCCAGTTGAATTGTATCACTTTTGAATTTACATACATAACTTCACGCCAGTTCCCTTGTTGGGTAGGCACGAATTTAGTGTTTGAATTTAGTCAGGTTATAATTTATTGGTCTGAAAGAGAGTGTCGGGGTGAAGGTAAGGAAAGGAATGCTCCGGTGGTTCGGGCATGTGGAAAGAATGCATGATGAAAGAATGACTAAACAGATATACAATGCAAAAGTGCCACGACCACCTTCCATGATCAAATTGATCGTGTACTAGCAGAAGGTGATGTCAGGAGCCTTAAGAGCAGACGAGCGTGCATGACAAGAGCTACGAATGTCAAAGAAGCAAGTGAGGTGTGTAAGAATAAGCCTGAATAGCGCTCTGTTGTTCGTGCCTACCCCGCAAGGGAACTGGCGTGAAGTTATGTATGTATGTATGTATAATTTATTCGACTGATAACTTGTATTTGATGATTGCAAAATAGGCCCTTAATCTGTAAATGGTTAGACTTTGTACTATGGGTTTAAAAATCTGAAAAAAATCAGATGGGGTCGGGGGCAATGCGGACCAGGAGATTTCGAAAATACAATTTTTAGATTTTTTCTCTGTCTGGCGTCTTTCAGTTAGAGCACCACGTGAAGAGTATAGAACAGATTTAAATTAAGATCGACACAGAGCAAGTTCGTGTCCCGGAACGTAATTTAGGATAATTTTTATCCCGAAAATGACGTCGTTTCCGCGGGATAGAGGAAAATATCGAAAAACAAGGCGCCGCGATCGCATCCTTTTTGAAAACCACTGAACGTAAACTGGTCAGTTGTCTATGGACTTAGTTCCTTTGATATTATTATAACTAGTGGTCGCCCAGTGGTCGAGATTTAAATTATAAGTTTGAACATTATTAAGGTTCGGTTATCAAAGACTATATATACTTCTATAATCACAGATTTCGCCAAGGCTACACTGTCAATTTGACTTTAACAATAAACAAAAGAGTTTTTTATTGATTTAATGTATTTTTTATGCATAGTTTAAAAAAAAATTGCATTCTGCACTCCTTCTCTATATAAACTATAAGTGTGCGAAATTTCATACTCTTCCGTCCGCGCAATATTCTTAAAAAGGGGTACAAAGTTTTTGCTTCCCTTAGTAATATAATGATATGTAAAAAACCGAATTAAGTTTTTATGTAAGTAAAATAAAGCTACTGCCTAGGGTTTGACAAAGGGACAAACCCTAAAGTGTGTTGAAGATGTTGACAGGGTTCTAATCACTAATTATTAGTTTGTAATAAAGTGTTGTTGTGCTTTTATTGCGAAGGCCCGCAGATAGGCAGACGGCGCAGCTCATGGAAAGTGGTCACGGTCGCGTCTAAGTGTTCGCAACACCAACGGCCTGGCCAACGCGTTGCCGGCCTTAAGGATGGGAATCGCGACTACTTCTGCTGCGGCGAAATGAGAGTGGAGAACCGGTTGCCGAGAGTCCCATATACCCTCGGCACACTTCTGTGTGTGCGGTAGGAGCCTTCCCCCGGAGGCCCGAGGATATGTCCTAAGACATCCCCCCTGTATTATCAAACAAAGGGGATGTGATTTATGGATCAGACAGGAATGGGTTACGAAATTGGAATAGGTTATGGGATAGAGAATGT
Organism: Dendrolimus kikuchii; assembly: GCA_019925095.2. Lineage (NCBI taxonomy): Eukaryota > Metazoa > Arthropoda > Insecta > Lepidoptera > Lasiocampidae > Dendrolimus > Dendrolimus kikuchii. The sequence continues at coordinate 134,693 of CM034414.1, forward strand.
TGATCGAGGTAGCCAGAAAGACCCAGATCTCCGGCTAATCTATGGTGAGGTCAGCCGCCGTCCGTCCGGGCTGGAGGTGATTGCACGAGCGAGCACACAGCCCGGACGAAGGGCGCTTGAGGATCGGACAAGGGTTTCAGTGGGTACCCCTAACCGCGGCGTGGCAATAGCATCTCACAACGTGGGGTGCTAGTGCCACCGTGACCTGGTGAATCCCACACACGGGCCGCGATCTTTCCCCCTCGTGAAGCTTACGGTCTTCAAACGCATTTTCCCTGTATAAAAAAACTTCAACGGACAAGTGGCAAAACGAATCGCAACAAAATTTTAACTTTAAGTTTTACGAGCAGGTTTTCAAATTGGACAAGTACATTAACAATCTGCCTGTAAGACTTCAAGCTGAAATTTTGTTGCGATTCGTTTTGCCACTTGTCCGTTGAAGTTTCACTTCTACTATGTATCCCAGCACACATTTCGATTTTTCGCAGGTTTACTGCAAATTATGATTTGATTAGGTTACGTACATTTTAATGAATGCATTATTTAAATATATTTTATTTTATCAAACAAAAAAACTGACTTCGATCCGGAACCAAAAAACGCATCCATAGTCTACTCTAAAATCATGCCGCCTCTCACCACGTCAAGTCTAAATTTATGCCGCTCCTCCACGCGGCCGTAACGATTTTTCGTGACAGAAAAATCCTAAGACCCCCCCGTTTATATAGAAGTTTCACTTCAAAAACAGGGAATGTTTGAAAGGGGGAATTGGTGCTCTCAAGGCTAACCGTTTCACACCCATATTCTGTTTGCGTGGTAACGGACCAATCGATCCGTGTAGGAACGAAGAAAGAATACAATTTCCTGCGGCCGGGCGGCCTGTCGTAAGAGGCGACAAAACAACCCACAGCCAGGTGGTAGGGCATTTGCCCGACTGGATGGCTACCACCTCTGGTCTAGAGTATGTCGCCATAACAACCTTGAGTTGTGTTCTGGTATTAGTGACCAGGTTCCAGTCTCCCTTAAGAGAGCAGCAGCGCATTTGCAGCACCTGTGGTGTTGCAAATGTCCATAGGCGATGGTAACCGCACTCCATCAAGTGGGCCGTCTGCCTGTCTGCTGGACTCATGCAATAAAAAATAATAAAAAAATCGAGCCGGCCCTGAGAGCTGTCATCAAGACACCGCTTCCAGCATGGCTCCACTACGTTCCAAAGTGTTGTGTTAACCAAATTTTAGAGAATTTCATCAAACTAACCCCAGTCTACCTCATAAACACATTTACGCACAAAGCTGGCCTACTTTCCAAAGCTTTTATATTATTAAACAGGGTATACAATAGTGACTGGATCCGCTCCAGACATCCAATCTCGGGACCGCCGCGCGCATCCACTCGCTGGATAAGTAATATCGAGTTACGCGTCTGGAGCAGGGTTGTCCAACGCGAGATATATTTAACCGACTTAAAAAAAGAGGAATTTCTGAATTCGTCGAGTAAATATTTTAATATGTTCAGTCAACCGATTTTTAATAAAGCTTCAGAATAGTCCGATATAAATTTTATTACTATTGGACTTTGGTTTCCGAAGATATAGCAAAAAAATTTTTGGCAGTTTTTCAGCCATAACTTTTTTGTTTCTAAACCGATTTTGACAATTCTCTTTACGTTGGATTCAGTACAACTTTAGGATAGTTTCATATAAATTTCATTGTTATTGGATAACATGCACGTAACTTATCAAGTGAAAAATAAAAAGAAACCGACTTCAAGGGTAACTAAAAATCAACCAATTTGCAAAATATAGTATTTTTTACGCTTTTCTTCGCACCCACTTCAAGACCTTGTAGGAAATATTTATTTTATGCTTTTTAGTGACTTTTGAAGTAGGTTTCTTTTTCGCTAGAAAATTTTTACTAAGCAAGAACTCCATGCGCGTATCGCGTGTTAAGTCATACCGAAGTCGACAACCCTAGATACGAGGCGAGGTCGCAGCCTCTGCCAATGGCGTATTGCGGGATCTATCCAACTTCATACCACAAAATATTATTAAATATTGAACATAAAATCAATCAAGTTTCCACTAAAAAATGGTTTATATAATGAAAATAAAAATTGTCTCAAACAATTAATAAAAAAAAAAAAAACAATTTCACGAAAATTACATAAAATGTCTATTTCAAAGAGGTTAATATTGAAGAAAATGTCACCACAATAATTACTAATAAAATAGAGAGAAAAAAAGGAAAGCATTAAAAAAAGTGTAAGTCATTTAATTATTCTAAAAGTGTAAGTCATTGGATTATTCTAAAAGTGTAAGTCATTTAATTATTCTAAAAGTGTAAGTCATTGGATTATTCTAAAAAGTGTAAGTCATTGGATTATTCTAAAAAGTGTAAGTCATTGGATTATTCTAAAAAGTGCAAGTCATTGGATAATTCTAAAAAATGTAAGTCATTGGATTATTCTAAAAAATGTAAGTCATTTAATTATTCTAAAAGTGTAAGTCATTGGATTATTCTAAAAAGTGCAAGTCATTGGATTATTCTAAAAAATGTAAGTCATTTAATTATTCTAAAAGTGTAAGTCATTGGATTATTCTAAAAAGTGTAAGTCATTGGATTAAGTGCAAGTCATTGGATTATTATAAAAAGTGCAAATCATTGGATTATTCTAAAAAGCATAAGTCATTGGATTATTCTAAAAAGTGTAAGTCATTGGATTATTATAAAAAGTGCAAATCATTGGATTATTCTAAAAAGTATAAGTCATTGAATTATTTCTTAAAAGTGTAAGTCATTGGATTATTCTAAAAAGTGTAAGTCATTGGATTATTATAAAAAGTGCAAATCATTGGATTATTCTAAAAAGTGTAAGTCATTGGATTATTCTAAAAAGTGTAAGTCATTGGATTATTCTACATTACAAAAATTTTAATTTAGGTTTTAAATTGATATAAATTACCTATGAAACGATCTACATTAGTAAATAGTGCATTGTATTGCTGACGAGTGCGATATAAAAACGTGTTTTTTCTATAGTTAATTTTTATAAGCAGTACTGAGAATAGGGATTTATCACGTGAGCTCAAACGGGGACACTTCAGGAGTAAATTATTCATGAAGAATGGGGTATCAACGCAATTATTCATAATTTTTTAGAGGTAAACTTGGTCTCTGTCAGTTCGACGAATTGATAGTGGAGTAATGGATGTCAGGTGGTGGCTGCTTTAAACGTGTGAATTTGTAATTTAAATGCTTTAAAAACTTATTTTGTATTGACTCGATACTTTCAATGTAAATGTAATACTGCGGATTCAATTTTTTTTTTATGTTTGCGTATAGGCAAACTGGCAGACGGGTCCACTTGATGGCAAGTGGCTATCGTTGCCCATGGACATCTGCCGTTGCCTACCTCTTTGAGACTTTAAATATCTGTTTACGCCCTTTGTGAAGAGCCCCATGTTGTAGCGCTCTGGGGAAAACCGCGGGATCCCTCCCGAGCTTCCGCTCATTCCACAGCTAGCTCACGTATGCCATAAAAGAGCGAGCGCCACGTACAGTGGATAACTTCCAGGTCTCGAGGAAGTGTGGATGAACTCCCAGTCGCCGGCGAGCAGTGCGCTGGTAAAATGGCGACGTAGGTACCAAACCGAACAGCTCTTCAGAACACTCCCCATTGTACAGACGGTAGAATGCGCTTAGAGCGCCTACGTCTCTTCTGAGACTTAAAGGTTCTAAGCCGTCTGTAAATTGTGGACGCGTATTCTAATATTGATCTAACATACGCATTATAAAATAAAATTAAAGCAGAAGTTAACCTAAAGTGTTCAAGTGTCTTCCAAGCCTTAGAATAAACCCGAGCATTTGATACGCCTTGGTCGTTATCTGATCAATGTATAACCTTCCCAATAAAAAGTACAGACAGAGCTAAATGAATATCAATAATAATAATCCGTCCACATATGTCCCACTGCTGGGCTCGGGCCCCCCGTATATAGAGGAACAAACAGTATACCCACGCTTATCCAAGGCGCAAAGTATCATATGTCCATTCTCGGCATTGAGACATACAAATATATATATATATATAAACATACATAACTTCACACTAGTTCCCTTGCGGGGTAGGCACGTGCAACAGAGCGCCATTCAGGCTTATTCTTACAAACCTCACTCGCTTCTTTGAAATTCATAACTCTTGTCATGCACGCTCGTCTGTTCTTAAGGCTCCTGACATCACCTTCTGCTAGTACACGATCAATTTGATATATAAACATGAATCGTAGAAATGTATGTACGCGCATATAACTTTACCGATTTTGATGAAATTTATTGCGTGTGTTTGAGTGGGTCCCCGGATTATTTAAATTCACAATTATAACCGGTAGGTGGCACTGGGATCGGTTTCTAGGATCCTCCTAAACCCCTAGACCGATTTGAATTTTTTTTGGGTGAAAGTTCGTATTTGTCCCGGAATGGTTTAGATTCATAATTGGATCTGGTAGATGGCGCTGAAATTTGTCCTAGATTTCTATTTTTTCAGAGCAGGACATCGTCGTGTTTTTCCGTAAAAGCGTAACAGACATAATCTCGCATTTATAATATTAGTATCACTCTCTGTACTTGGAACTTGAACGTATGAGTTGTTAATGATAGGAGGACTGACCTGAATGCAAGAACTTCGACGTTGGGCATCCGCCGCAGGAGGCTCACGTCACCAAGCTCAGCGCCCCTGGAAACCATACGAGTCAAGTTTAATCATAACAATGAAAAATAAAACTTGTGTGTAGTGTTGGGTAGGACATGATTATAAAATGAGTTTGTAAGAGTAACATGACATTTAGTACTGAACCAATACACTGTACCACTTCCAACGAGGCGAGGAGATTTGTACGTTTGGTACTGTACATTTGAAACTATGAGGCCGGTGAGGCGGTGAGTGTCATTCCCTCATTTTATCAGCAGTCGTACTATGTTTTATCCGTGCAGGAACGGAGAAAGAATACAATTTCCTGCGGCCGGGCGGCCTATCGTAGAGGCAACTTAACAACCCACAGCCAGGTGGTAGGGCATTTGCCCGACTGGATGGCTACCACCCCTCGTCTAAAGTATGTCGCCATAACAACCTTAAATTGTGTTCCGGCATTAGTGACCAGGTTCCAGTCTTCCTTAAGAGAGCAGCGGCGCATTTGTAGCAACTTTGGTGTTGCAAATGTCCATAGGCGATGGTAACCGCTTTCCATCAAGTGGGCCGTCTGCCTGTCTGCTGATCTTTTGCAATAAAAAAATGTATGGCACGTCATGTTGTCCCTCTTTGTCATGTGAATATCCGTAGAGGCGTTATTGTTACTTTTGTAGCATAAGCCTCGTTCCGGCCTTCCTCTTATGTTTGAGGCGTGAGTGACAAAAATGTTGAAGTCTTACATTTTCAAATTTTGAGTCGTATCAGTACAAAGGTACTGGCTCACACGTGTACTACTCATCACTACTTGTGTGTGTCAACTCTGACGCACGATTGGAGTTTTCTCCCTAAACATTAAAAACATGAGAACGTGCGAATGGCGAACGGCCGAATAAGGGAGGTTACAAGAGAAGAAAAAACATACATACATACATACCTATTTAGGCAATAGAAAATACACATACAAACACACAAACATATTAATGAAAGATTAAAATCATACAAGAAATGTCAGAGCGTTTGATAGAAATATATATTGTTACGAGTTAGCGGGACTCGAATTAAAATGCCGTTAGAATTATTGTAGAGTTTATTAGAACTTTACAAACATGTATAACACAGGTACAAATATAACGGAACGCAACAAATCCAAAACTAACGCAGAAGGTCGTAATTCAATAAAACGCGCAAAGTCCATCATTATTAGATTCCCGAATGTACACACGTCACACCTGTATCGTAGTTGTAGCTCAACTGACTCCTCTTTCAATTAGGTCGTCGTTTTATACTTCACAAATGCAAATGTGCCCGCCCGGCAATGTCGACATAATTTCCTAGAATTAGCTTGTAATTGTAATCCGTAACACCTGGCTAATGATGCTCCTGAGCGAGTATAATAGGACAATAGGCTGTTCTCCACAATAACTAGGAACGTATGCCAATAAATAAGTGAACAAAAGAAGACGATCACAAAAGGATTACAATTAGTTCAAATGCCGACGGGTAATAAAATATGCTTCTACAGATGTGTATTTGTCTTTGTCGGGGCCTAAGTTGTAACAATATAATAGTAGGCTCGCTAAAGCTCATCTTGGTAAGCAAACTTAATGTAGAGAGGTGATAATTATCATGACATACAGATTGACACTAAAATCACTTTAATTAACCAAATTGGTGTTGCAAATGTCCACAGGCGATGGTAACCGCGTTCCATCAGGTGGGCCGTCTGCCCGTCTGCTGAACTAGTGCAATAAAAAAAAGTGGCTTGATCAATTGTCGTTGTCTTCCCTAATGATATTGCGATCGTTCACAAGCGAGTTGTATGAATAAACAAACAAACCAAGTTCAAAGTAAATATAAAATTTTCCTATTATAAAATCAAACAAACACACTTTCAGACGCATGTCAAAAATTACAACAAATGGGTTTGTACTTTTGTGTCAAGGTAACAAAAAACAATAAAATGTAAAATACTGAAGAAACGCAATTCGTATTTGTAAACATTTGCAACAAGTAGCGAACCATACAAATCATAGCCGCGTGGGAAGCGACCGAGATTAACGCATTTGGACTCATGGGCGGTGTCTATATTTTTAACCGACTTCAAAAAATGGAGGAGGTTCTCAATTCGTCGGGATCTTTTTTTTTATGTATGTTCACCGATTACTCCGAGATTTATGATCCGATTTACGTGATTCTTTTTTTGTTCGACGCGGAATAGCTGCCATTTGGTCCCCTAAAAATTTGACATAGTTTGGCCCAGTAGTTTTCATTTTATGAACATTTTTTATGAAAAAATTTCCATTCCGTTCCATATGTACACCGATTACTCTGAGATTTATGATCCGATTTACGTGATTCTTTTTTTGTTCGACGCGGAATAGCTGCCATTTGGTCTCCTAAAAATTTAATATAGTCTGGTCCAGTAGTTTTAATTTTATGAAAAAATTTCCATTCTATTCCATATGTACACCGATTACGCTGAGATTTATGATCCGATTTACGTGATTCTTGTTTAGTTTGATGCGGAATAGTTGCCATTTGGTCCCCTAAAAATTTAACATAGTTTGGCCCAGTAGTTTTCATTTTACGAACATTTTTTTTGTTCCCGTTTCTTGGGACCTATATTTTTTAAGGAGCGCGGCACCTTTCGTAGGTTTACCTACCCATACATAGCTAGACACTAAAAAGTAACAAAAAAATAAAAAACTTCGTTTAAAAAAACCGACTTCAAAAACTAAAAAGTATAAAATAACTTATTTCTAAAGCTATTATTATTAATATATATTATCTAAAACATCTTGAAGTCTGTGCAAAGTAAAACATAAAAATTACTATATTTTGAAAATAACTGAGAACCGACTTTAAGATGTTTTAGATAATATATATTAATAATAATACCTTTAGAAATAAGTTATTTTATACTTTTTAGTTTTTGAAGTCGGTTTTTTTATTTTATCTGTGCAGGAACGGAGAAAGATCACAATTCCCTGCGGCCGGGCGGCGTGTCGGAAACGGCGACAAAACAACCCACAGCCAGGTGATAGGGTATTTTCCCGCTACCACCCCTGATCTAGAGTCTCTCTCTTTTTTTTTCACCATATCCCAATTAATTGGGGTCGGCACAATATGTCTTTTCCTTCCACACTCCCCTATTCTGACATACATCTTCTGTCACACCACAAATCATCATATCATCCTTCACGGAGCCCATCCATCTTATTTTGGTCTACCTACCTACCTCTACATCTGTACCCATCCATCTTTTAGTTTAACATTCTTTTCGTCACGTGACTTTCATTTCATCCCTCCTCATTATATGCCCATACCAACTTAGTCTTCTTCCTCTCAATTTTTCACTCACCCCTGATCTAGAGTATGCCGCCATAGCAACCTTGTATTGTGTTCCGGCATTAGTGGCCAGGTTCCAGTCTCCCTTAAGAGAGCAGCAGCGCATTTGTAGCACTTTTGGTGTTGCAAATGTCCATAGGCGATGGTAACCGCTTTCCATCAAGTGGGCCGTCTGCCTGTCTGCTGAACTCATGCAATAAAAGAAAACTGCTCATTCAGTTGCCTTACTATCGGTCGAATTTTAATATCACTTGTGAGCTTATGATAAATTTTAACTGATAGTATAAGGCAAATGAACCGTCTGTAAGATAATATAGAAGAGGCTAGCTATATTGAACTCGCTATCTCGCTCGCACATATAAATTGACAGGACTTACTTACGACCAATCTGTATTACACAAATGTCAACAATAATCAAGGTATCTTATACTAATATATAAAGCTGAAGAGTTTGTTTGTTTGAACGCGCTAATCTCAGGAACTGCTGGTCTGATTTGAAAAATTCTTTCAGTGTTAGATAGCCCATTTATCGAGGAAGACTATAGGCTATATATCAGCACGCTTAGACCAATGGGAGCGGAGCACCAATGAAGAATGTTTCAACATCGGTGGATTTTTTAACTTACTTTTTTTCTTAAACTATTCCACGCGGACGAAATCGCGGGCAGAAGCTAGTCGTACATAAAATTGTATATAAAACCCAGAAATTTCGTTATATTATATTTGAGATTTGTAGAGTATAGATTTGTCGTTAGTAATCTCAGTTAATATATATTTTCAATTAACTGTGCCCGCGACTTCTTTCACGTGGATTTTTTTTTTGCGGAACCCTAACAAGAGTAGCCTAAGTTACTCCTCATAATATCAGCTATTTACCAATGAAAGTCCCGTCAAAATCGGTCCAGCCGTTTCAGAGTCTAGTCATCCAGACAGACGGACAAAAATCTTAAAAAATAATTTTTTGATATAAGTACCGTATGATATAAGTGATATAAGTTTCATATGTATTTAGTAAAAAGCTGTTGTACATTACAAATAGACAATTCAATTTGATTTATCTATAGAAAATGTGGTATTTATTGTGCGAGCGAGATAGCGAACTCCATTGCACTCGTACAAACTTATGACGTCATAGGTTTGTACGCTCGTACGTCACCTAACCCTTCGTCTATTGAGACCATTTTACAAAACACTGCAATCACCTAGTTAACGAGTCAAATATGTCAAATCTATTCATTATTCCGATTTATTATCTGTGATTACTAACCGACTTCAAAAAGGAGAAGGTTCTATGTTATTATGTATATCTGTATTAGTTTATTATTATTATTACTTTATTTTTTCTTTAATTATATTTAACTAGTGGCCCCGGCAGACGTTGTCCTGCTCTGAAAAAATAAAAATCTAGGACCCGATCCCAGCGCCACCTACCGGTTCTAATTGCGAATCTAAACCATCCGGGAACCCACTCAAACACACAAAAACAAAATCACCATAATCGGTCCAGGTGATTAGGAGGATTCCAGAACCCGATCACAGCGCCACCTACCGGTTCTAATTGCGAATCTAAACCATCCGGGAACCCACTCAAACACACACACACACACACAAAATTTCATCAAAATCGGTAAAGTCGTTCTCAAGTTATAAAATTACAACGAAAAGTGGCATTGATTTTTATATATATACATACATACATACATACATAACTTCACGCCAGTTCCCTTGCGGGGTAGGCACGAACAACAGAGCGCCATTTAGGCTTATTCTTACACACCTCACTTGCTTCTTTGACATTCATAACTCTTGTCATGCACGCTCGTCTGTTCTTAAGGCTCCTAACATCACCTTCTGCTAGTACACGATCAATTTGATCATGGAAAGTGTGTCGTGGCCTTCCAAGACTTCTGCATCCATCCACTTTTGCATTGTATATCTGTTTATTCATTCTTTCATCATGCATTCTTTCTACATGTCCGAACCACCGGAGCATTCCTTTCCTTACCTTCACCCCGACACTCTCTTTCAGACCAACTGTCTTTCTTACTTCGGTATTACGAACGCGGTCCGCAAGCGTCACTCCGCAGATTTTGCGCAGTGCTCGCATCTCGACCGCGTTTACTCTACTTTCATGCTCTTTCTTCCATACCCAACTCTCGCTTCCATACGCGAGCGTAGGTACCAGCACCGCGTTGTGTACGGAGAGCTGGGCCTTCTGGCTGAGGTTCTTAGCGCCTAGAAGTTTACCTAACGCTCCATTCACACTATTCCCCAAATTCACTCTTCTTTCTATATCAGCGGCGTACCTTCCATCCCTGCTAAAAGCACATCCAAGATATACAAACTCATTCACTTGCTCCAGCATAACATCATCGACTATTATCCTTGCATTCGTTCTGGTTTCTTCTTTATATATATAGATTACGATTAAATTAGTTTTAATTTAATTAAACCACCAAATATTATTTAAGTCTCCTTGGACAACGGGTTGCCTGGAAGAGATCGCTACAAGCGATAATGCCGCCCATTGTTCTAATGGAGATGTCTTCATATTAAATTGTCTAAATTTAATGACTAAACAGATATACAATGCAAAAGTGGATGGATGCAGATGTCGTGGAAGGCCACGACACACCTTCCATGATCAAATTGATCGTGTACTAGCAGAAGGTGATGTCAGGAGCCTTAAGAACAGACGAGCTTGCATGACAAGATTTATGAATGTCAAAGAGGCAAGTGAGGTGTGTAAGAATAAGCCTAAATGGCACTCTGTTGTTCGTGCCTACCCCACAAGGGAACTGGCGTGAAGTTATGTATGTATGTATGTATGTAAATTGTCTAGGTTTAAGTTATGCTGAATAATAAAGAGTTTTCATTAATTCATTCAAGGTTCTTAATTCGACAGTATATTTTAAACTGATTTCCAATTTTTTTTCTGACAGATACTCCTGAGGTGATCCTACTGTCATCAAATCGTGATCTTTTTTTTTTAATGCAAGAATTCAACAGACAATTAGACGGCCCACTTGATGGAAAGCGGTTACCATCGCCTATGGATATTTGCAACACCAAAGGTGCTACAAATGCGCTGCTACTCTCTTAAGGGAGTCTCGAACCTGGCAACTAATGCCGGAACACACAACTCAAGGTTGTTATGGCGCCATACACTAGACCCGGGGTGGTAGCCATCCAGACAGGAAGATACCCTACCACTTGACTGTGGGTTGTTGTGTCACGGATAATTTTAATGTATCGTCACGAAATTTAAGACCCCTCCCAACCCTTGTCACACTTCGTCAACACCCCCCCCCCCCTACACCCCCCTAATGTGTACGTAACTCATGGACGGCCCCTAGGTGAATTTAGAATTTTTTGTAAAATGTTGAGTCACCTAATCAAACATTATTATCATGGCGACCGGACACGGATGCGACGGTCCCGAAGACATGGTGAACGCAACTCCAGTAGGTTATGTTCGTAAAATTAGTCGCTTATATTAATTTTTACCATCATGTAGAGAACACGTTGACTGTATATAAATAGACACTCATATGGAGTAGTGCTTGAATCTTCTTATCATGCTCACTTCCCATCGGGGATAGTGTCGAAGTTATGGACTGTGGCCAAATGTATCATATTTATAGTACTAAAAATAACACCTTTAACGATTAGCTACATTATCTGTCAATAATTAATGGAAAATGCATTCAAATATAAAAAAAAAACAAGCAAAAGGCGAGCGACGAAAGACGTTTCAGAGTAAGCCGTCTGGACCAAACCAGCCAAATCCATTATCCAACCAACCTAGTAAAGTTAGCTGTGGATTTTTACCGCTTCTTTTCAAAAAGGCAACTAAACGTTGCAGTATTATGAATTAGATTAGGAAGTAGATTATTCAGTATAATAATTCTTTCCTAGAGACATAAAAAAGTCTGATAAAAATAATTACATTTACAAATATGCTGGATGCATTTTAATTTGACCTTTAAAAAACGTTCCTTCTTAGCACTGAAATTAATATAACTTTTTAATTTGAATCGCCAAGTGAACGAGACTGTTACAGTGGTAAATGAAGACAGATATGGACATGATACTAATAGTAAATACTAGCGGCCCGGCGTAGTTTCACCCGCGCTCTCTCCCGCTCCCGTGGTATATAGCGTCATGTTATGTAGCCTATGACACTCCCTGTTAACGTAGCTTTCTAACAGTAAAAGAATTTTTAAAATCGGTTTAGTAGATCCAGAGATTACCCCCTACAACGTCACGAGCTCACAAGCTTTACCTCTTTATAATATTAGTATTCCTTTCGAACCTTGCGATTACTAAAATGAAACTCAAAGTTGTTACATATTGTCACGTTCGTTTAGCCCAGCGGTAGCCAGCCAGTCGAAATTTTTCGTTTAATCTACTCATATTTTGACGTGTACAAGTAAAAATCTCTAAAATAGCAACATTAGAAAATTAGAATATACTTATCGCATAACATTAGATACAGTTCATGACGTTCGCGTACAACAATAAAGAGAATTAGGCGATCTTATCACTGAAAGCAATTTCTCCCAAACAACTTCAGGACGGATTAGAAGAGCTTGTGAAACATGTGACTTTTGCAATATTACTAAAATCAAAGTATATATATATATAATTTTGATACAAGTATTAAAATAAACATAGAAATGAGACAAAAAGGTACATATATTGATATATAAAAATAATAGTAATAATTGTAGTGGAACACTTACAAGCCAATAGATGGCGCTGTGCAATAATTGATGTCACAAACATTTCCCGAAACATACAAAGAATATATACAAAATTTCAACTATAACAGATGGGCCTAGGCCTGCGAGGAAAAATATTAGCCTCGCTGGAAGATCTTCCTTTGAGACGGAGGAGCATTCCATCTCGCTCCTCCACCCTATCGGGGCTCACCTTTATAATCATTATATTGATACGTGAAGCAAAAACTTTGTACCCCTTTTTACGAAAATTGCGCGGACGGAGGAGTATGAAGTTTCGCATACGTATAAAGAAGGAGCGACGAATGCTAATATTTTTATAAAATTATGCATAAAAAATACATTAAATCAATTTAAAAAAAAAACATTACACACACTACCATGTATTTGACACACACATGCATATATACTCCTTTGTTTATTGTTAAAATCAAAGTAACAGTGTAGCCTTGGCGAAATCTGTGATTATAGAATTATAGTCTTCGACAACAGAATCTTAATAATAATATTCAAACTTATAATTTAAATTAATTATGGTCGAATTTCGACCACTAGGCGACCACTAGTCATAGTAAAATTGTAAAGAATTTATAATAGATAAAGATGTAATCATTGACTTTAGAGCCCGAGATAAGAGTCCTTTGAACTGTTTGTAGTTAATTAGCTTATAGCTTTTTTCCTCTGCGTCCGTCGATTTGATTACGACAATGTCCCGTCCCATACGCCGCTTCGTAACACGCCGACGCGCATCGAATTTCGATCACATCGAATGCGCATTATTACCGCACAATGCTATAAGACGGACGACCTTGCATTGTGAACAGTCTCATACAACTGAACAATATACTACTTGTATGATGTATATATGTGCATGTAGAAAAAAAGAACGGCCTTATTGTCTTAAGATGAATGGAACAAAGTGATTTGTTTAGAGTTGTCGATACATTGTACAGCTTCTCTAGTATGTATTGTATATCGTGTACTAGCAGAAGGTGATGTCAGGAGCCTTAAGAACAGACGAGCGTGCATGATAAGAGCTATGAATGTCAAGAATAAGCCTGAATGGCGATCTGTTGTTCGTGCCTACCCCGCAAGGGAACTGGTGTGAAGTTATGTATGTATGTAAATTAAAAAATACAATGCAAAAGTGGATGGATGCAGATGTCGTGGAAGGCAACGACACACCTTCCATGACCAAATTGATCGTGTAGTGTGTAAGAATAAGCCTAAATGGCGCTCTGTTGTTCGTGCCTACCCCGCAAGGGAACTGGTGTGAAGTTATGTATGTATGTAAATTAAAAAATACAATGCAAAAGTGGATGGATGCAGAAGTCGTGGAAGGCCACGACACACCTTCATGATCAAATTGATCGTGTACCAGCAGAAGGTGATATCAGGAGCCTTAAGGACAGACGAGCGTGCATGACAAGAGTTATGAATGTCAAAGAGGCAAGTGAGGTGTGTAAGAATAAGCCTAAATGGCGCTCAGTTGTTCGTGCCTACCCCGCAAGGGAACTGGCGTGAAGTTATGTATGTATGTATTGTATATTGGCAAAAAAAACGACTATTTTCATTACTTTTTTATAAATCGAAAATATTATTTGGGGCGCTAAAAAAGACCATTGTGAGATATTGAGAGGTCTATCATCGCAATTTTTTTACTGAGCGGGTTTTTATCTCAGAAGCTAGGGTTGCCAACATTTTCTCAGCGAAATACAGTATTTTTCATACATACATACATACATGACTTCACGCCAGTTCCCTTGCGGGGTAGGCACGAACAACAGAGCGCCAGTATTTTTCAAAATAAGTTATAAAAAAATATAGTACACTTCTAAAAAATATAGTATTTTATGGAAAAAAATTAAAAATAGACAAAGATATATTTGTTACTTATTTATTTTTACAAAAACTATATTTCTTAGCACTTATTGCATTTTTTTAACAATGCTTTGTCTGAAATAAACGTGTCATATGCTTTATTACATTCAATTATTCAATGAAATCAAATTATTTCGATGTTGTCAATGTGATATTGACAACTTTGACATCCTGCCAGCGCCTCCGGTTAGTATACAGAATAGAGATCAGTGGGAGCCAAAGACAAGAGATTGTAGATGCGTTCGGAGTCCGGAATTGGGTTACACGAACTCGCCTCACTCAAAATTTAATGAAAAAGCGCGTTAATTATTTTTTTAAATAAATATTTGCTTGTTAGATTTCGTTCGGTGTTGAAAATATAGTATTTTTGCGTACTATATATTTCTTCAACTTTATATAATAGGTTGGGGAAAAAGTCTTTTCGCATATAGTATGTATGAACTTATAATAAGATCTCTTTGGCTATACCATTTGCACCTGGCTGGTTTTGGTATCAATTAAAAGGTTAAATTTTAAAGAAGACAATTCCAAATTCAAATTAGAAAAATGTGTAATTTTCATTTGTTTTTCTTATTGTTAAAATGAGTGAATCTAATGAAGAAATTCGATACATTTTAAAATTTTACTACAAAAAAGGTAAAAATGCAACACAAGCCGCGAAAAAATTTGTGATGTTTATGGACCTAATGCAGTATCTGTGAGAGTAGCGCAAATGTTACGGACAAAATTTATGCCATTTTTGAAAAAGTGGAGCACGATCGGCGTATTAGTAGTTACGATGTAGCTGGAGAACTGGGATTTGACCACAAAACGGTTTTGGCGCATTTGAAAAAAGCTGGCTACACAAAAGAGCTCGATATTTGGGTGCCTCATGAGCTCACAACTGAAAGAAATCTAATGAACCGTGTACTCATTTGTGATTCTTTATTACGACGTAATGAAACCGAACCATTTTTGAAGAAGCTGATAACTGGTGATGAAAAGTGAATCACGTACGATAAGAACGTGCGAAAAAGATCGTGGTCAAAGGCCGGTCAGGCTTCACAGACTGTAGCGAAACCCGGGTTAACTCGCAACAAGGTGATGCTGTGTGTATGGTGGGATTGGAAGGGCATTATTCATTATGAGTTGTTACCGCCAGGCAGGACCATCGATTCTGAACTGCACTGCGAACAACTGATGAGATTAAAGCAAAAAGCTGAGAGAAAGCGGCCGGAATTAATCAACAGAAGGGGTGTGGTTTTTCACCATGATAACGCTAGACCTCACACATCTTTAGCCACCCAGCAAAAATTACGAGAGTTTGGCTGGGAGGTGTTAATGCATCCGCCGTATAGTCCTGACCTTACACCTTCAGATTTTCACCTGTTTCGGTCTCTACAGAATTCCTTGGGCAGTGTCAGGTTAACATCACGAGAGGACTGCCAAAACCACTTGTCGCAGTTTTTTGATCAGAAGCCCCAAAATTTTTTATAGCAACGGGATCACGTCCCTACCTACAAGATGGCAAAAAGTTATCCAACAAAATGGCACCTACATACTTTAGTCAAATGTAAATAAACTTTATAAAAAAACCTCTTGAATTTTTAAATAAAATGCGAAGAAACTTTTTCCCCAGCCTAATAGTACGCCAACCTGAAATATAGTAAAATACTATATATTATAGTACGGTTGGCAACATTACTCAGAACTTCCAAACCATTGACTTAACGAAATTGACTCTGAGACATTTTTTGAAGGAAATTGAATCTTCTACAAAATAATATAACTAATCTGGGTGCGGGACTGCCTGTCGTAAGAGGCGACAAATCAACCCCCAGCGAAGTGGTAGGGTATTTGCTCGTCTGGATGGCTACCACCAGGGGTCTAGGGTATGCTGCCAGAACAACCTTGAGTTATGTTCTGGCACTAGAGAGGCCAGGCTTGAGTCCCTGCTCCGAGACCAGCAGCATATTGATAGCAGCTCCAATATTCTAATATTAATATGCTATATCTTCTGAACCCAAAGTTCGATAGTAATGAAATTTATATCAGACTACTATGAAGGTATACTGAATCCAACAAAAATAGAGTGATCAAAATCGGTTCAGAAACAAAAAAGTTATAAATGTCAATCCCTACAACCTTTTCTACTTTAAGGATTTTTGCTATATCTTCGGAACGCAAAGTCTAATCCCAATTAAATATTTATGGCACTATTCTGAAAGTATAACGTATCGAATGCAAAAGGAATGACCAAAATCGGTTCAGAAACAAAAACTTGTGAAAAACCGCAAAAATTTCACATTTCTGCCTGATTTCAAAGATTTTTCTGCTATATCTTCGGACACCGACTTCGTATACAGGCGACGGTAACCGCTTTTCACCATGTGAATACGTTACATGTTAGATTCTATCCGTGCAGGAGCGGAGAAAGAATACAATTTCCTGCGTTGGGGAGGCCTGTCGTAAGAGGCGACTAAACAACCCACTGCTAGATCGTAGGGCATTTGCCCGACTGGATGGCTACCTCCCCTGGTCTAGAGTATGTCGCCATAACAACCTTGAGTTGTGTTCCGGCATTAGTGGCCAGGTTCCAGTCTCCCTTAAGAGGGCAGCAGCGCATTTGTAGCAACTTGGTGTTGCAAATGTCCATAGGCGATGGTAACCGCTTTCCATCAAGTGGGCCGTCTGCCTGTCTGCTGAACTCCTGTAATAAAAAAAGATGACATGTCCCCTTCATCCGCTCATCCACCTTTTGTTGGTTACCAACAAAAAAACAACGAACTTGTAGAAAAAAAAATCTATGGATTTATTTACAATTAAAATTGGTAATGGTTGAACCGACTTCGCGAAAGTAAGAGTGCCTTGTTTGCATAAGACCGGTCCCGCGTTCGATGCCGGATGTTTAAAAGCGAAAGCAACTTATTAAAATAACATTATTAGAAGGATTGAGGAATATACTACATGATTAGTCATAAACAGCCGGATTTTTCACACACATTTAGTTGAGTTACACAAATTCTTTTGTAAACGATTAAGGGCCAATTTTTCAATCACCATATAAAACTTATTTATAGAATAAAGTATAACATAACACGTAAAAAGCTTTTAAGATCCTGGATATCATGTAGCAGCAGAGTTCTAGCCAAGACAAGTAAAACGAGCCCAAATACGACGGGTCTATCTTGTTTAGTACAGGAGTTCCTATGGCCACCTGCCGACACCGTCATCAGATCAGCTCCACGGTACCATATTATTGCGTTGTCACGT
The DNA here is from genome assembly GCA_019925095.2 of Dendrolimus kikuchii. Taxonomy (NCBI): domain Eukaryota; kingdom Metazoa; phylum Arthropoda; class Insecta; order Lepidoptera; family Lasiocampidae; genus Dendrolimus; species Dendrolimus kikuchii. The sequence continues at coordinate 152,599 of CM034414.1, forward strand.
TATATACATATTCGTGCAAAATTTCAGCTCAATCGGAAACCGGGAAGTTGGTCAAATTTAATTTGCAAGATTCCACCCGAACTTACATACATACATACATAGGTACATCCATTGCAAGCTAAATAAAAGCTTGTAAACATTTAAAATGTGAGTTGCATGAATAAAACAGATGAATAGTTTTACTTTTGAATTTAGTCAGGTTATAATTTATTCGACTGATAACTGTTATCTGATGATTGAGAAATCATTAAATCGTATAAATAATTTATTGTAAAAATGGTGTTGTTTATGGGAGATAACAGCAATTAAACATGTATTACAGTCGGCAAATTATAATGTATAAATAGATTTTATAAAGAAGCATGTTTCGCGTGTTCAATACATTTTATGGTAACTAAGGAAAAAACCAAAAAAAAAAAAAACAGAATAAGTTCCACTGGAGAAGACTTTTTGAAGGTCATAAATACATACATACATACATAACTTCACGCCAGTTCCCTTGCGGGGTAGGCACGAACAACAGAGCGCCATTTAGGCCCATTCTTACACACCTCACTTGCTTCTTTGACATTCATAACTCTTGTCATGAACACTCGTCTGTTCTTCAGGCTCCTGACATCACCCTCCGCTAGTACACGAGCAATTTGATCATGGAAGGTGTGTCGTGGCCTTCCACGACTTCTGCATCCATCCACTTTTGCATTGTATATCTGTTTAGTCATTCTTTCATCATGCCCGAACCACCGGAGCATTCCTTTCCTTACCTTCACCCCGACACTCTCTTTCAGAGCAACTGTCTTTCTTACTTCGGTATTACGAACGCGGTCCGCGAGCGTCACTCCGCAGATTTTGCGCAGTGCTCGCATCTCGACCGCGTTTACTCTACTTTCATGCTCTCTCTTCCATACCCAAGGTCATAAATGTAAGACAAAATTCAAATCTATTTCCTATAATATGTACAATGTGTTATCGCTGTTCAAAGGAGAAGAAGCGAAAGAAAGTCCCCAGCAACGCGTCTAGCTAAACAAGTTTTTTTTTTCGTCATAATTATTTACATATTATCTCGGGCTCTTTTTTTCTTCAAATAAAATTACTTTTCAAACAATGAATGGAGTTGTAACAAAATAAAATTTGTCACCATCGCAATAAAACATACTAAGAAAAAAAAATATGATTCTGCACTCCTTCTCTGTATCTATATACATATCATAAAACTGTAGAGGTCGAATTTCTGTTCAATGATAAAAAAAATTGCTAAAAACTGAGCAAGGGGGATGTAAGAAGTGAAATAGAACTAATTTAGATTTTTTTCACAATGTTTCTCTGTTTGTACCGGCTAATCTCCGAAACGACTGGACCGATTTAAATGAAATTTTGTATGGTGGTAGCTTATATTCCCGGTCAACATATAGGATTCGTGGTTGCGCCGAGGAACACCTCCTTGTAAATTCTTCCTCCCCATCCTCGCCATCAAGAAAAGAGTAAACTTTTGAAAGAAGAATGCGCAATAAGAAACGTAAAAAGGGTTGTCACTGCTGTCACCGCACTATATATAAAATTACGTATCAAAGATTGTTGGAACATTAAATAAAGAAATAAACTGTTATAACCACATTTAATTAGGAGAAGCATAATTCTAGTGAGTGTGTGAACCCCCGGGGGACGAGCGCAGTGTGGCGGCGGACTGGTGGCGAGGTAAGTCCTTCCTTGCTTCTTTCTCCACGTCCCTTTGCCTTCTCCCGGCCATCGCATCGCGCCCGCAATTCGTATTCCCGAGGGATAGATTAAATATTTAACTCATTGACAAAGTCTGCATTAACTAAGCGAAGCCGCAGGTAGCTAGTGATAATATAAATTTGAATGGGCGATGTCACGAGGTGACACGCCTCGGGCATCGAACCCCCTGCCCTCGCTCCCTCGCTATGACACGGGGCGAGCCACAATCCAACTGGGTCATGTCAAAGCGATTGCTTTGCCAATTTCAAATTTTATTGATAAACTATCAAATCTAGGGCTTTGTAGCCATTGTGGCAAAAACGGAGAAAGAATACAATTTCCTGCGTTGGGGCGGCCTGTCGTAAGAGGCGACAAAACAACCCACAGCCAGGTGGTAGGGCATTTGCCCGACTGGATGGCTACCACCCCTGGTCTAAAGTATGTCGCCATAACAACCTTGAGTTGTGTTCCGGCATTAGTGGCCAGGTTCCAGTCTCCCTTAAGAGGGCAGCAGCGCATTTGTAGCAACTTTGGTGTTGCAAATGTCCACAGGCGATGGTAACCGCTTTCCATCAAGTGGGCCGTCTGCCTGTCTGCTGATCTCCTGCAATAAAAAAAAAGGTCAAATAATAGTAAAAAAAACTTCGTTTAAAAAAATATTATAATTAACAATAGCTTTAGAAATAAGTTATTTTATACTTAATATGTTCTTAAGTTTTTGCGACTTGTGTACATAATAAAACTACGTTTTAACGGTTTTAAGCGCGCTTAAAACCGTTGAAACGTAGTTTTATTATTTTATACTTTTTAGTTTTTGAAGTCGGTTTTTGTAAACGAAGTTTTTTTTTATTTGTTACTTTTTAGTGTAGCTATGGGTAGGCCTACGAAAGGCGCCGTGCGCCTTAAAAAATATAGGTCCCAAGAAATGGGAACGGAAAATTTTCATCAAAAATGTTCATAAAATGAAAACTACTGGGTCAAACTATGTCAAATTTTTAGGGGACCAAATGGCAACTATTCCGCGTCGAACTAAAAAAAGAATCACGTAATACGGAGCATAGATCTCAGCGTAATCGAGGTACATACATAAAAAAAACCCATCAAGTTGCGAACCTCCTCCTTTTTGGAAGTCGGTTAAAAACTGGTGTTTCCTTCCAATTCTAAGTGCGTACCCCCCGCTCGCACGTAATAATACCTACCTATTGTCACGCCTGTTTCCCATTGGTGTAGGCAGAGACGATGGATTTCCACCTGCTACGATCCTGACAAACACTTTCACATCATCAACTTTCATTAATCTCTTCTTACATACACCCTTATTTAAACTGCTTTTTATCTGAGCTTTCTTGAAAATATGTTCAATTTGATCATGGTGAGTACGTTGCGGTCGACCGACACCGACTCTACCTCACATAATAATTACTACCAGTGGTCGCCCGTGGTCGAAATTCAACTATCTATAATAATAAATGTCAAAGACTATACTTCAATAATCACAGATTTAGCCAAGGCTACACTTTTTTTTTTTACAAGGGGAAATCCATTTGCGGACCCCCCGCCGGGGAGACTTCGGCGGGGGAGTGTGGGACTCGCCGGCTAGAGGAGCCGGAATACCCACTAAAACCCCTTGGTGCCACCTGACGCCATGGGCCGGGGTCACGGGATGTGCGTGAGCTTTTCTTCCGCGACCCCGGCTGGCGTGGGCCCACCCCGGCAAGGGGGGCAGGCCTCTTCGTACTCAGCGTTACGAGGAGCGCGCGCGGACACCGACGCGGCTTTAGATGCGGGCGACGGCCTTATAGCCTCCCCTGACCGTCACCCGCGCCGCGCGTTCATGGCGGCCGGAGGTCCGTGTTCCTCCGGCGCCGAGACCGGTTATTGCGGCGGGAGAGGAGCACGGCTGCTCGCTCTCTCCCGCTCCGCCGCCTCCTGGACATGACGGCCTCGCAAAAGGAGGCGACGGCGTCCCACTCGGGTTAGCCCCCGACCACGGCAGCCAAGGCTACACTGCTAATTTGACTTTAACAATAAACAAAAGAGTATATATGCGTGTGTGTGTCAAATACATGGTAGTGTGTGTAATGTTTTTTTTTTATTGATTTAATGTATTTTTTATGCATACTTAAAAAAAAATATGGTTCTGCACTCCTCTGTATCTATTATATATACATATAAAAAACTGTGTCAGGGGGATGTAAGAAGTGAAATAGAACTAATTTAGATATTTTGAAATTTTTTGTTTCTCTGTTTGTCTGTTTGTACGGGCTAATCTCCGAAACGAATGGACCGATTTAAATGAAATTTTGTATGGTGGTAGCTTATATCCCTGGTATAACATATAGGATACTTTTGGTACCGAAAAATTAAAGAGCTCCCGTGGGATAGTTAAAAAAAACTTTAATTACTTAAACAGCTTATTATACAACTTATGCACCTAATTAAGTATAGATATTGCCGGTATTATCATACAATAAAACAATAATATCATCACGCTGAAACCATTAGGAGCGGAGCACCAATGAAGAGTATTTCAAAAACGGGTGTTTTTTAACTATTTCACGCGGACGAAGTCGCGGGCAGAAGCTAGTAAACTACACGTGTGCCAAATTTGATACTCCTCCGTCCGCGCAATTTTCGTAAAAACGGGTACAAGTTTTTGCTTCACGTATTAATATATATAAAATATCTAGGAGGAGCCTTAGCCTAAATGTCAGGAGCCTTAAGAACAGACGAGCTTGCATGACAAGAGTTATGAATGTCAAAGAGGCAAGTGAGGTGTGTAAGAATAAGCCTAAATGGCACTCTGTTGTTCGTGCCTACCCCGCAAGGGAACTGGCGTGAAGTTATGTATGTATCTATATAGATATTGTACTTTGCTGTTGTTATTTTATGCTTTACTTGGCATCAACTTCAAGATGTCGTAGAAAATATACATTTTATGCTATTTAGTTACTTTTTACTTAAGCAAATACTTGAACAGCTTTAGAAAACATATGCATACAACACGTTGTATGTGCCTATCATATTGGAGGGCTGCTCTAGTTCCCGTCATCAGGAGGGCCACCTAAGGAGTACAGTCTGTCAAATAAAAATATATTGAAAAGTCGGTCCACAATTGACCGAGAAATCGCGTAACAAACATAGTCATACAGAGAAACTCCTCCTTTTTGAAGCCGGTTAAAAACAACTACGAAATCCTAATAACTACTCAATGAAATAAACAGGCGACAGTTATTTCAAACATCCTAAATGGGACATGAAAAATGTTCTTTTGACAAGTTAGGAGTGCTTCGACGAGGCGCGACGTAACAGCCCTTGCAAACTGCTTCGGGCCACGTCAATATACTACGTTCATTGGAAAAACGACCTTGTTACGGCGAAATAGGGTACAATTTATAAGCTCCTAGGATTATAATATTTGGAATTGAAAAAATAGCGTACGATGTTATCCGGCTCGAAGGACCAATGCGTAAGGCCGAAGCCGTTGCGATGATAATCAAAGTACTATACCATTGCAATAAACACAAAAAATCGTATTTTACTAAATCCACAATATCTTCTCGATATCATCGCGGCGGAACAATACTGGAAAAAATTGGTATTACTACTAGCAGAAATTATTGCCGGAGATCAGCAGACCATCGCCTATGGATGGACATTTGCCACACCAAAGGTGTTACAAATGCGCTGCTGCTCTCTTAAGGGAGACTGGAATCTGCTCACTAATGCCGGAACACAATTCAAGGTTGTCATGGCGACATACTTTAGACCAGGGGTGGTAGCCATCCTACCACTTGTCTGTGGGTTGTTAAGTCGCCTCTTACGACAGGCCGCCCCAACGCAGCAAATTGTATTCTCTCTCCGTTCCTGCACGGATAAGATTCCTAAAATGCAGTTTTTACAATTTTTATCTGTCTGTCTGGATGTTTCGGCTAATTTCTGAAACGGCTGGACCGATTTTGACGGGACTTTCATTGGCAGATAGCTGATGCTATAAAGAGTAACTTGGCAACTTTTTTAGCGTTCCGCGAAAAAGAATTCCAACGGATGTAGTCGGGGGAAACAGCTAGCAATAATTAAATACAATCGTACAGATATCGATCTGCCAATTACTGTCACATATTTTATTTATGTATCATGTAAACGAGCGCGACCTGTCCGCTACATGAGTACAAAACTCACCACAGTATCTTAAAGTAAACAGCAGGTACACTACAGACAGTACACGCAGCGTGTTCTTTTTCTCTCTGCATCGGAGTTGACGACAGAGAGCAATGGTCCTTATTCTTATGATGGGGTCGGTGGGTGGCGTTCAGGGCTGATTCTAGACTATAGGAAATAGCGAAAATCACTCGAAGGAGTCTTGAGGCCGAATTTAATTACCTTTTGGAAAGATCAATTACTCTAATAGGCGTCGAGTCAGCTGATTTGAAAAAATAAACATATTTTGTATTATATTTTCTTAAGCTTTCGCGACCGGTACACATAATAAAACTAATAATAACGAATAAAAACTAATTTATTAATGCGACGTTATATATTACTAACTGTTACCCGCCCACTTCGCGTGCCGTAAAATCTATTCTTAGCTGACCTCTACTTGGCGAAAGGAAGGTACATACATACATATATACATAACTTCACGCCAGTTCCCTTGCGGGGTAGGCACGAACAACAGAGTGCCATTTAGGATTATTCTTACACACCTCACTTGCCTCGTTGACATTCATAACTCTTGTCATGCAAGCTCGTCTGTTCTTAAGGCTCCTGACATCACTTTCTTCTAGTACACGATCAATTTGATCATGGAAGGTGTGTCGTGAAAGGAAGGTCCATGTCAAATTTCAAGTCTATAGTTCCTGAGATATCGTGATGAGTCACTATATACGTGGATTTCAATTATATATATAAGTATATAGATTATACCATAGTGGGTCAGTGTGGTTTGTAAAAATCAATTTCTGTGAAGAAATGTCATACGACAAACTAAGGGAAAGCAATGTTTTTGAACAAAATGTTCTATTATTATTTCATGAAGCTGACGTAACTAATCTAATTAAAAAATTAAACCATACAATCCATATTCATGCATACAATTAAACAGTTTATCCGTACAGCAAGGGAGAAAGAATACAATTTCCTGCGGCCGGGAGGCCTGTCGTAAGAGGCGACAAAACAACTCACAGCCAGGTGGTAGGGTATTTGTTCGACTGGATGGCCACCACCCCTGGTCTAGAGTATGCCGCCATAACAACCTTGTGTTGTGTTCCGGCATTAGTGACCAGGTTCCAGTCTCCCTTAAGAGAGCAGCAGCGCATTTGTAGCACCTTTGGTGTTGCAAATGTCCATAGGCGATGGTAGCCGCTTTCTATCAAGCGGGTCGTCTGCCTGTCTGCTAAACTCCTGCAATATAAAAATCTATACACACTGTAAAGATATATACTGTGTAGGCGAACAGCGCGAAGCCATCGCGTGACTCACGCCATACTAACGTTTAAATACTGAAATAGTTGAAAATTTAATATATTTACAAACAAAAATAGACATTTTGAATTCAATTTGTTCTAACGCGTAATGATATCACTTCCCACTGCTGGGCTCGAATCACCAATTCATAGGGGACGAGCAGTATACCCGCTACGCTTGTCCAAGACAGACAGATGGGTTTGACCCATCGGTTACCTCGATGTGCAGGTTTCATCACGCTGTTTTCCTTCATCGTTACGACACGATAATCGTAACAATATGCACAATGCATTTAGGTCAGAAAACTGCCAGAGTGGTTCAGGCTTTCCGGTCAGGATTCAAACCCGCACCCTTTGAGTTTGTGCCGCGAATACACTAAACTGCCACAGTTTTGGTTTTCTTAATGTTTTTAATAAATTAGTAGGGTGCTAATCATTCAGGAGGGTGGTGCCAACAATGGCCAACACCCTGTATAATCCAATTAATATTATAAACGCGAAAGTTTGCAAGTGTGGATGTATGTTTGTTACTCTTTCACGCAAAAACTACTGAATGGATTGTAATAAAACTTTATATAGCTATTGGTGGCAGTTGCTTCTTTTATAATGAAACTCAGTATAGAGTGGACTCTATAATTATTATAAACGTAATTTCCAATTAAATTATAAATACGAGCAGAAGAAGCACGTATTGGTGCTATTACGAATAAGTAAGTGCGCGAGAGAGTCGAGTGAGAGTGGTAAGAGAGTCCTTCCGGCCTCCAAGGCTGCTTCTATATCGCGCGTTCCGTCCGACACCTAGCTGCTAACTGTGCGAGCTATGAGCGTCGGCGGTATGCGGGGCGCGGAGAGTAGGTCTGCTCCGGCGGGCGGGTCAGGGGGGTGCTCTCTGTCCGCAATCATAACTTACACATCAGAATAACGCATAGGCTATAATTTATAAAATTATAGTGTGAATTATCCAAAATATAACGGTTTTCCATCACCAGCTAGTTATTTTTTTTTTTAATAGTCTGAAGCAGGAAACAGGCACACGGCCCACCTGATTGAAAGTGGCCACCGTCGCCTATGGACGTTTGCAACACCAGGGGTGTCGCCAACGCGTTACCGACCTCTTACAAATTTTATAACGCCCTTAAAGAACCCCTAGTCATAGCGCAAAGGGAAAACCGCGGCGAGGAGTTCCCTCCAGATCATTGTTGTACGCGGAATATATGTTCTAGAGAACTGTTGCGTAGTTGAGCGTGGGAGCTCATGGAAATGGGGGTGAATATCCCGTCGCATAGTATATGTCTACTAATCTTATACTAATATATAAAGCTGAAGAGTTTGTTTGTTTGAACGCGCTAATCTCAGGAACTACTGGTCTGATTTGAAAAATTCTTTCAGTGTTAGATAGCCCATTTATCGAGGAAGGCTATAGGCTTTATATCATCACGCTAAGACTAATAGGAGCGGAGCACCAATGAAGAATGTTTCAAAATCGGAGGTTTTTGAAAGCAAATTCCACGCTGACGACGTCGCGGGCACAGCTAGTAAGTGTATATACCCCAACTTTAGAAGTATAACATAATATTTTAAATATTTTTTGTGCCACCAATTCGAAAGACTTCCCAATTGCAACACCTAGTGTTATTTCTTTTCTAAGATGACATTTATTTCCACCGCGCCCCAAATTACCACCGCCCACTAACTAGAAACGTTATAAATACAACATAAAGACAGTAGTACAACAATATATTCCGTTGTCCGGGAGACAAGTGACTCATATATGGGCCAATCTGTCCACAACTCACGTCGGGGCTCGGCAACATTTTAGTTTAAATATTATATTTTAGGGCAAAAAAACAACAACTGAATGAGACTGTTGCAAACTGCAAAAATTTGATGTATCTTTTTAATCATTATCACCTGCATGGTAAACTGGGCCCCCATGGCTAGATCGGACACTATAGCGAAAAATAATGGCAAGAGTCCTGGGGAAGGTTTTGATAAAAACTATAACAGAATAATTAGATTTTTGAAAAATCTATAAATCAACTAGCTGACCCGGCGAACTTCGTACCGCCATATTTTCTGAATTCCTAAAAGACTTTCTTCCATGACACAAAATCAAAATCACTAAAATTGCTACCGGCGATTAGGAGGATCCTCGAACCCGATCTCAGCGCCACCTACCGGTTCTAATTGCAAATCTAAACCATCCGGGAACCCACTCAAACACACAAAAACAAAATCACCAAAATCGCTCCCGGTAATTAGGAGGATTCTAGAACCCGATCTCAGCGCCACCTACCGGTTCTTTTTGCGAATCTAAACCAGCGGGGAACCCACTCAAACACACAAAAACAAAATCGCTCCAGATGATAAGGAGAATTGTAGAACCCGATCTCAGCGCTACCTACCGGTTCCAATTGTGGATCTAAACCATCCCGGAACCCACTCAAACACACACACAAAACTTCATCAAAATCGTCGGAGTCGTTCTCAAGTTATAAAATTACAACGAAAAGTGGCATTGATTTGTTATATATATAGATCTGTATACGTCAGAAAAAAACACAGCTTGTGAAGATCACTTTTTTAATTATTTGAGATTTTGTCAAATAGACACACTTGAAAAACGCAGCTTGTATGTTTGATGTACGCCTAAAACAACCACAAGCCGAGAGTACAGTTATTGACAATTAAAATGTTATAATTAGTGGTTGGTTTACATGATGAGACTAATTATTTGTTGTTTTTTTTTTAAAAGGATTGCGACTTTTTAAAATTCAATTCTAAACTAAGTTCCACTGGAGAACATTTTTTTGAAGGTTATACATAAATTAACATACATACATACATAACTTCACGCCAGTTCCCTTGCGGGGTAGGCACGGACAACACAGCGCCATTTAGGCTTATTCTTACACACCTCACTTGCTTCTTTGACATTCATAACTCTTGTCATGCACGCTCGTCTGTTCTTAAGGCTCCTAACACAAATTAAAGAGTCTAAAATCAAGTCTACTTCCTATTCTATATTACATAATATCACTTGCACAGTAAAAAAATACACTAAACAAAAATTATTATTATATTTATCTAAAATCTTTAAAGATCACGGGCCATAAAAATATTATTACGCAATATATAAAATTATTATGATATTAAACATTTAAACTGTATGCCTCAACCAGGGCTAGACTTTTGTCACTTTTAAGCAGTAAACAGTACAAAATTGTATTATTAGCCATCGGTTGTTCACCCCTGCCGTCACAGTACATTTGGCAGTGTGCCAAATCTGTTCGCGTCCCTATTAGCCAATCGGCATTCGTTTGAACCACTGCACGTCAAGTACTGCTTCTGCCCAATTACTCACACTCATGTACATTATAAACTACGCCTATTTTAGAAATTGAGGCACGTATACATTGCTTTCAACCGACGTTAAAAGGAGAAGGTACTACTCGATTCGAATGTGTTTTTGTTTGTTTGTTTGGTACGCGATTTCTCGGTCGACTGTGGATCAATTTTCATTTATTAGAGAAAACATACTCTTGAGGTGGTCCCAATGTCCTGAAGTCAGGATCTGATGAGTGGATCCAAGGGAAATCGAGCTAATATTATAGGCTCGTTGCAACATCTTTAATTTTTTTCTAAAACTATTCAAGTGTTTTCGTAACTCAAAAGAAGAAAATAAGAATATTTTTTATTATTATTTTACAAAAAAAAACGAATCCAATAAAAAAATATGTTTTTGCTTTTTAGTTACTTAGGTTGCCTGGAAGAGATTGCTTGAAGCGATAAGGCCGCTTGCTATTGTTTCTACCATGACAATATTGTAACTGTGCATTTTGAAATTGCATATTTGGTGAGCAATAAGATTATAAATAATAAGAAATAAATAGTTTTCTTTCTTTCTATTTATCCATTTTCTACCACATCTTGAAGTCGGTGCCAAGCAAATCCCAAAAAAAATTAAAATGCAAAATGCACCGACTTTGAAATTATGTGACAATAGGTGGGAGGTCCTAAATTTCGTGACGTCACATTTCAACATCTAATATATTTAAGCTAGTTACGGAACTGCTCTTTTAATTTAATAATTTCTTTATGTAAAATTGCAAAATATGTGACGTCACAGGGATGTGACAAGGACGGGGGAAGGTCAGAAACATCATGAAATTCGTGTGACGTAATTTGTGGATGGCCCCATATAGCTTTAGAAATAATATATTAAGCACCTATAGAAAGTGTACTACTGGTTTTTTACACAAGTTTTGCCTGAAGGGTGCAGATGTTTGGCGCTCTTCAACAAAGGTTGGTCTCGCTTTCCTCATCAGATCCTGGCTTGGTGACAATGAAACCATCTCAGGAGTATATCTACTATTTCGAATAAAGAAAAAAATCTGAAAATCGGTCCACAATTGACAGAGAAATCGCGTAACATTTATTTTAAAAAAACACAGTCGAATCAAGAACTCACCTTTTGAAAGTCGGTTAAAAATTAACAGCTCAATTGCTGAGGTCGACGTCTCAGCTCAGATTCAAGAAGATTCGTCATTTTAAATCTGTCTAGTTCAGGGGTCGGCAACCTTTTGAGTCGGAAGACTCAAAAATTACAATTTACGAAATTTCAAAGTCTAAAGAGCCACAATGTTTTTCTTGCCAACAATAAATATTACTTGTATAAATTAAGTGTTTTGATAAAAGCAAACAAATTTATTTATTCATATATAAGTAATGTTTTTCACAACAAAAAGATATTATTTATATGACATTATTAGATAATTACTTATTATTAAATTAAAACAATTAAACATTAACTTACAACACTAACTTGTGCTTCAATAACAAACAATTGAGCAAACTGTGCCTAATAATTTAAAAGACCTGTCTAAGCAGGGAATGCAAATTTTAAAATTTCTCAAAATGGTAGATGTTTATAAACTTACTTACTTACTTACTCCGTTGACTCAGCGACCCAAAGTGGGTCTTGGCCTCTGAAACGAGAAAATGCCACTTTTCTCGGTCCTGTGCGGTTTCTTGCCAATTAGTGGCTCCTAGCTCCGACAGGTCTGCTTCTACTCTGTCCTTCCAGCGATATTTAGGACGGCCGACCGGACGCCGACCTATCGGTCGTCCCAATATGTTTATAAACTAGTAAGTAAATAAATCATAAATGAGCTTCTTTAAATAAAAGCTTTTGAGATCCTGGACATCATGTACCAGCAGAGTGCTATCCAAGACAAGTAAAACAAGCCCAAACACGACGGGTTTATCTTATTTAGTATAGGAGCTCCTATGGCCACCTTCCGACTCCATGATCAGATCAGCTCCATGGTACCATATTATTGCATTGTCACGCCATATACATGTGCGTGCAAAATTTCAGCTCAATCGGAAATCGGGAAGTTGGTCAAATTTGACTTGCAAGATTCCAACCGAACTTACATACATACATAGGTATCCCATTGCAAGTGAAATAAAAGCTTGCAAAAAAAATGGGCAAACAAATTCAATGAAAGCCATGTCTTTTTTTGCGTATATAAGACGAGAGCCGCAGCTTTACATCCGAAGAGCCACAGGTTGCCGACCACTGGTCTAGTTAGATTACAAACTGGCGGTAAGCACACTTCTGCCGACATATCCAAGACAGACTGCGTCCCTCTGACCGTCCTCGACAGTTCAAACACCTTGGCACTGGCGCGAGTCGCACTGCGATACGACGTCATTACGATTACGAACAGTGGAATCGATAATACCGCATAACTATGATCCAGTTTATTGCTTTTTAACTATTGGCCAGGGTATTTAACTCTCAGGGCTCATTTTTTTTTATTGCAGGAAATCAGCAGACAGGCAGACGGCCCACTTGATGGAAAGCGGTTACCATCGCCTATGGACATTTGCAACACCAAAGTTGTTACAAATGCGCTGCTGCTCTCTTAAGGGAGACTGGAACCTGGTCACTAATGCCGGAACACAACTCAAGGTTGTTATGACGACATACTTTAGACCAGGGGTAGTAGCCATCCAGTCAGGTAAATGCCCTACCACCTGGCTGTAGGTTGTTAAGTCGCCTCTTGCGACAGGCCGCCCCAACGCAGGAAATTGTATTCTTTCTCCGTTCCTGCACGGATAAATGGGTATGTCTCATATGGGTATGTCTTAATTACCACTAGTGGGCGCCCATTAATTAAAATTATAAGTTTGAACATTATTAAGGTTCTGTTGTCAAAGACTATACTTCTATAATCACAGATTTCGCCAAGGCTACACTGTTAATTTGACTTGAACAATAAACAAAAGAGTATATATGCGTGTGTGTCAAATACATGGTAGTGTGTGTAATGTTATTTTTATTGATTTAATGCATTTTTATGCATAATTTCTTTTAAAATATTAGCATTCTGCACTCTTTCTCTATATAAACTATAAAGTGTGCGAAATTTCATACTCCTCCGTCCGCGCAATTTTCGTAAAAAGGGGTACATAGTTTTAGCTTCACGTATTAATGTAATGATTATTCTTAATTACAAAGTACATCATAAATGCTAAATAATTGGTATCATTAGTTTCATTTTATATAGTTGAATATTAAAATAGTAGCTCAAAGCAGTGGAACAAAAGGAGGCGGCTACGCTTCCACACATTGTTGGGCCCAGATTTTTTTTTATTTTTTATTGCTGGAGATCAGCAGACAAGCAGACGGCCCACTTGATGGCAAAGCGGTTACCATCGCTTATGGACAGTTGCAACACCAAAGTTGCTACAAATGCGCTGCTGCGCTCTTAAGGGAAACTGGAACCTGGTCACTAATGCCGGAACACAACTCAAGGTTGTTATGACGACACACTTTAGACCAGGGGTGGTCGCCATCCAGTCGGGCAAATACCCTGCCACCTGGCAAAGATTGTAAAAAGATGCGAGTGATATTAATGTTTCTTTTAATTATGTTGATATATTTGCCAGGTGGTAGGGCATTTGCCCGTCTGGATGGTTACCACCCCTGGTCTAGAGTATCCGCCATAACAACCTTGACTTGTGTTCCGGCATTAATGGCCAGGTTCCAGTCTCATCTACGAGTCCGGCAGCACATTAGTAGCACGTAAACATTTGCAATACTAAATGGTGCAAATGTTTATGGGCGATGGCCACTTTCCATCACAGTTGGGCCGTCAGCCTGTCTACTGCACTCCAGTAAAAAAAATATAATGATAATATCTCGGGTCAACACTTAGATCTTTAAAAGAAACGTGTGTGTCTCGGGAAGCCTGACAGAAGTGATAAATTAAACTAATCTAAGTTGAACTATTTAATATTTAAATTATTTAACTTTAGAAAAGCTTAGGTTATTACTTAAATGTTATTTATATAGCGCGCGGGTTAGAGTGAGAGAGGAGGAGCCTGCCTACCGCTGCCGTATGCGTGAGAGAAAAGGAAGCCAGACAACCTGGCGCCGTAACGCGTTACGTAACGAAGCGGTTTACCCTCCTATAAGAAGTTATCACTTCAGGAATCTGCCTACCGCTGCCGTATGCGTGAGAGAAAGGGAAGCCAGACAGACTGGCGCCGTAACGCGTTACGTAACGAAGCGGTTTACCCTCCTATAAGAAGTTATCACTTCAGGAATCTGCCTACCGCTGCCGTATGCGTGAGAGAAAAGGAAGCCAGACAGACTGGCGCCGTAACGCGTTACGTAACGGAGCGGTTTACCCTCCTATAAGAAGTTATCACTTCAGGAATCTGCCTAGCGCTGCCGTATGCGTGAGAGAAAAGGAAGCCAGACAGACTGGCGCCGTAACGCGTTACGCAACGAAGCGGTTTACCCTCCTATAAGAAGTTATCACTTCAGGAATCTGCCTACCGCTGCCGTATGCGTGAGAGAAAAGGAAGCCAGACAGACTGGCGCCGTAACGCGTTACGTAACGAAGCGGTTTACCCTCACATAAGAAGTTATCACTTAAATATTTTTATAGATATGTATATTTGTATATTATGTATATAAAGTATATATCTATATAACATATAAAAGTTCTGCATATAGATGTATGATGTATGTATTTAATATTAAAATATCGCGTTCTAGCAATAAGACCGCCTTTTGCGCATAATTAGATATAGTTTTACGGTCTTATTCATGGAGAGTTACAGTACATTTGAACGCTTCTTTATGGTTCCTAAAGAAGCGTTCAAACTCACAAGTACATTAAAGTGCTATCTATTTTTTATTTTATAATTTTTATGTCGGCTTCGGACACGTGTGACGTGTGGTAACACCGTTGCAATAGACTAAGAAACAAGTCGTCTTCATGGCAACGCCAACGAAGTTTCGCTGGCGTATGACACTATTTAATAAACACAAATAACATACATAAATATTATAACAAACATCCCACGTGTACGGCCATAATAGTGAGAAATGAATACAAAATGGCAAGGGCGCACTTTGACTCAGCCGCTGGTGAATTGAGCGTGCGTCTGCCCTTATAAGGCCTCGCGCACGCGGACGTGGGCGCGACGACCTTCCAGCAGCACACACACTACAACATATTTCAATTAATATCAAATTTAAAGCAACTGTCAAAGATGACAGTAATCGTTTATTAGCGACTTCCAACATAGGAGGCGATTCACAATTCGTCGTGTAAACATTTCTTTACGTGTATATTCAGCCATAACTCTTTTGTCTCTGAACCGATTTTGATGATTATTTTTGCGATGAATTTAGTAAAGCTTCATAATGTTCCCATATAAATTTCATTGTTGGAACGAAGTTCCTTATCGCGCGTTGTGAAAGGGGGCTAGACGGAAAAAATTCTTACGAAAAGTTGTCACGACACTTTGCTATAGTAAGCTATTATACAATTTCAACTTTAATGCAATGAAATAAAATCTAAAATATCAATTAGTGTAATAATATACGCTGTTTTTGATACTATTTGTTTGTTTATGTATTTCTTTCTATACATAGGTTTTTGATAAAATTTCGATGGTTTTCGATGCTTATCGACACACTTTTTGAGACGTTTTGAGAATTTTTAAGACATTTTAGGAGAACTTCGTTCCAAATATGTGTCCCAAAGACACCTCATTAGTTTTTTATTGAACTTAGCGTTCCGAAGATATAGCAGAAAATTCATTAAAAGGCAGAAAAAGTTTTTTAGCTGTTTTTCAGCCATAATTTTTTATTTCTGAACCGATTGTGATGATTCTTTCGTGTTTGATTCAGTAGTTTCCGGATAGTTTCATACAAATTTAATTATTGTTGGACAAGACATGTGTCACTTAAAAGTCATAAAATACAAAAATTCTAGCAAAGACAAACCGACTACTATATCAATACGTACATATCAATTTTTTAAATTGACTTGTATAATTGTTGAAGTAGTTTTAAGTATGTATGTACAATTTGTATGCCTGATCGGAAAAAACATTTGAAGAAGCCTTATAAGCAAAATATCATCTATGTATGCACTATGGTTTTTGAACAAATAAATGATTGAGTGATTGATTTCAAGCGTAACTAAAAACCAAAAAAATGTTTTTTTTATTGAAGGAGTTCAGCAGACAGGCAGACGGCCTGTTTGATGGCAAGCGGTTACCATCGCCTATGGACATTTGCAACACCAAAGGTACTACAAATGCGCTGCTGTTCTCTTAAGGGAGACTGGAACCTGGTCACTAATGCCGGAACACAACTCAAGGTTGTTATGGCGGAATACTCCACACCAAGGGTGGTCGCCATCCATTCGAGCAAATACCTTACCACCTGGCTGTGGGTTGTTTTGTCGCCTCTTACGACAGGCCGCCCCAACGCAGGGAATTGTATTCTTTCTCCGTTCCTGCACGGATAAAATTAAAAAAAAAATTGAAGTCGGTGCCAAGCAAAACATGAAAAACCATAATAATTTTATTTTTTTCCTTTGCACCAATTTCAAGATGTTTAATTACTCTCGAAATAGATTCCTTTTTTACTAGAAATTTTTCATATCCGTGCAGGAACGGAGAAAGAATATTGGTACCTATCGTAATATGCGACAAAACCAGGGCTTGAATAACCGGTAAAAATGGGGTATCGTTATATTTTTGTTAATTTCATATAACGGTAAAAATAAAACTTACCGTTATTTTTAGCCATTTTATCGGTAAAAATATATAATGTCAATAATATTTTCATCGCTAATTTTACCGTTACAACTATGTTTTGTTACCATCGTCGCTCTCTTTCACTCGCAAAGATTGCCAAAACAGCACTGTGCTAAGAGCGCGCGTAATATTTCGAGTTGTGCTTGTTGACTAAACAGATATACAATGCAAAAGTGGATGGATGCAGAAGTCGTGGAAGGCCACGACACACCTTCCATGATCAAATTGATCGTGTACTAGCAGAAGGTGATGTCAGGAGCCTCAAGAACAGACGAGCGTGCATAACAAGAGCTAGGAATGTCAAAGAATCAAGTGAGGTGTGTAAGAATAAGCCTGAATGGCGCTCTGTCGCTCGTGCCTACCCCGCAAGGGAACTGATGTGAAGTTACGTATGTATGTATGTGTTTGTTGATAAAGTCAATTTTCAAAAATAGCAACGTCGCTTGAAATAACGTAAAAATTACCGATACATATAATGTTATACAAATGCTTTTTATATATAAATATATCTACACACTTAAATATATACATACATACATACATACATAACTTCACGCCAGTTCCCTTGCGGGGTAGGCACGAACAACAGAGTGCCATTTAGGCTTATTCTTACACACCTCACTTGCCTCTTTGACATTCATAACTCTTGTCATGCACACTCGTCTGTTCTTAAGGCTCCTGACATCACCTTCTGCTAGTACACGAAATAAATAAATAAATATATACTTTTGTATATTTATAATAATAATAATCGGCAGACAAACACACACATTGTATATCCCCAAATTAAGCAAGTTACGCTTGTGTTATGGGTAATAAACAACGGACTACTTTGAGGCCGATCCCAGACACTCAGACCATAAATACGTTTCCGAAATTTACTATACCAGGAATCGAACCTGCAGTCTCTGCGTTGCAGTGTGGTAAGACGGCAAAGGCTTAGCCCGCTCAACCACAGAGGCCTTTTATATATCGTTATATCTATTTACCGTTCTCTTAACTATTATTAAACTAAAGTCACGTTCTACGTTAGTTTTGTCCAACAGTTCTGACGTATTCCGGTGCTCAATACCGATTCTTAGGGCCGTTTGCATAACGATCGCCTTTAAATAAAATTAGTTAATCATATTAAACTGCCTAAATACGTTTTACACAAAACGTATTGACAGTTCTTTAAACGTATTTAGCGGCAAATTTTGCGTTGTGCAAGACGCTAACTGTATTTAAGGGTGTTAAATACGTTTTGTGTTTCTTAAATAAATTTAAGCCGCCTTATGCAAGCGGCCCTTAGTGTTGTAGCCAAGTCGTGAGATATGGGATTGGAATATGGAAGGACGATGGAAGAGGTAAGATTAAATAGGAGGAGGGGAGGAAATCTCGCTCACCGCATGAAACCCGATTGGCTTTGAGCTAATCGTTTCACTTGGATATTCTGTGTTTGCGTGGTATCACACCGAACGAGCCCAACCCAAGGATTGTAATCAAAA
Source organism: Dendrolimus kikuchii (assembly GCA_019925095.2). Lineage (NCBI taxonomy): Eukaryota > Metazoa > Arthropoda > Insecta > Lepidoptera > Lasiocampidae > Dendrolimus > Dendrolimus kikuchii. The sequence goes on from CM034414.1 coordinate 171,404, forward strand.
TAATGACGAATGCCGCCATAACAATCTTAAGTTCTCTTCCAGCATTATTGATCAAGCTCCATTTCGCTCTTCGAGACCTTGACGCATGGTGTTACAATTTTCATAGGCGACGGTGATTACTTTTCATCAGGTAGGCCGTCTGCCTGTCTGTTGCACTCACTCGATTCAAAAAGGAGAAAACTAAAAACGCAAGTAAAATCACGACAAGTCTTAACCATACGAAATTACAAAGAATTTTAAACAGTCCATGACATCATCATCATCACAGTAAATGGAAAGAAATGATGAGTGACAAATCTAATTAGAGCTCTTGATTCATACACTGTGAGTCACGAATACGGGCCACGCTTTGTTTGTAGCTGTTTTTCACTTAAAAGTATGGAAGTTACGTCATTGTGTACTGATTACTTGATACAGACGCCGAAAAAGGAAATTATATTGTTGAAACTATTAATATAATATGTTGATTGATTGATTGATAATACTTTATTGTACACCATTACATAAAACGCAGAAAAACCTCTATCCTAAAAATATTCTAAATGTGCACAATGTGTGGTCTTATCGCTAAGAAGCGATCTCTTCCAGACAACTCGTGGCAAGAAAAAAACAGATTCAATTTGTCAAAGGTGGTATACATACATATTATACGATATGCAATTACTTGCAGTTATGCAGTTAGTTAATACGTGAAATAAAAAGACAGCAAAAACTTTGTACCCTTTTTTACGAAAATTGCGCGGACAGAGAAGTCGGAAATTTCGCACACTTAGGGCCGCTTGCATAACCATCGCCTTTAAATAAAATTAGTTAATCATATTAAACTGCCTAAATACGTTTTACACAAAACGTATTGACAGTTCTTTAAACATATTTAGCGGCAAATTTTGCGTTGTGCAAGACGCTAATTGCATTTAAGGGTGTTAAATACGTTTTTTTGTTTCTTAAATAAATTTAAGCAACATCATGCAAGCGGCCCTTATAGTTTATATAGAGAAAAAGTGCAGAATGCTAATATTTTTAAAAATTATGCATAAAAAAATACATTAAATCAATAAAAACAAACATTACACACACTACCATGTATTTGACACACAGACACGCATATATGCTCTTTTGTTTATTGTTAAAGTCAAATTACCAGTGTAGCCTTGGCGAAATCTGTGATTATAGAAGAAAAGTCTTCGACAACAGCATCTTAATTATTTTCAAACTTATAATTTAAATTAATTATTATGGTATGGTATATATATATATATATATATATATATATATATGTGTGTGTGTGTGTGTGTGTGTGTGTATGTATATATATATGTGTATATAAACTTATTAATATTACATATCTGCGGAGTGACGCTCGCGGACCGCGTTCGTAATACCGAAGTAAGAAAGAGAGTAGGTCTGAAAGAGAGTGTCGGGGTCAAGGTAAGGAAAGGAATGTTCCGGTGGTTCGGGCATGTGGAAAGAATGCATGATGAAAGAATGACTAAACAGATATACAATGCAAAAGTGGATGGATGCAGAAGTCGTGGAAGGCCACGACACACCTTCCATGATCAAATTGATCGTGTACTAGCAGAAGGTGATGTCAGGTGCCTTAAGAACAGACGAGCGTGCATGACAAGAGTTATGAATGTCAAAGAAGCAAGTGAGGTGCGTAAGAATAAGCCTAAATGGCGCTCTGTTGTTCGTGCCTACCCCGCAAGGGAACTGGCGTGAAGTTATGTATGTATGTATGTAATGTTACATACATAAATATACTAAAAATTATCAAATATCACTATTTTGCAGGTAGTGCTTGTTCTTAAATATTATATAATATACATAGTTATATATATATTATTTATATATAATATAAACGCATGAAAACTAACTTCAGCAGCGACGTACTTTTGATAGGATCCCCCCCACTTAACAATGTTTTTTCAATACCGGATGAATAAATTTGAAAAGGCAAAAATATGTTCAATTTAAAATCTTTGACTGTACATGTTCCACCTGGTTTTATGCGAAATTATGGTGATAACAAGTAAAAGTTTAAACTGTCATAACGGTATAACTAAATTTTTAAGATGTTTTTCTTTTTTGTAACTGCACGCTAGTGTTATGCCCTTTCACCCTCCGTTTGTTGAAACAGCCTGTATAAACTCACAGAATGTCGTGGCTTCATAGATTTCATTTATTTACTTGCATAGTTGTTCTTTGACACGTTTTTTTAAAGTTAATAATTATTTTTGTTATGTACCCTCTTATTTCTAAATGATACAATCGGCCATTGCCATAATTGAATAATTGTTGTTATATTTTTAATTATTCTGTGATTAGCGCCTTTTTTGTATAGAGTAGTTTTCTATAATTTACCATAATTTTATGTAACAATATTTAACTTTAATATGACGTCTTAGTTGTGTGGATTATAATTAAATTTTTCTCCATCGTATATAGACGGTATACTATATATTTGCTAAGTTTCTTATACTGTAAAATTGTTAGAGGGTTGGCGAGATGTTCTAAAAAATGCGTATTCATTGTGTAGAGTTAATATAGGAAATGTATTTAAGCAGTAACGTTCTATGATTATAAGTACAGTGACCAGTTGCTGTTCTTTTATTACCATAAACCCTTCTGAGTTGTTGCAAGTATTACCGTACCTACTGCGTCATAAGTAGATGCAATGAAACGGACTCAAATGGCGCATTAATAATTATTCCTATTACGACATAAATGTTATTGTGTTTAGCATGTCCTGTGTCCGCTCCTCTCTTGTATTAGGGCCATTGTAGTTCTTAGTTAATTCCTAAAATTGCCACTGCGGCGTTACCGTCGCGCGAGTAACCCGCGCGCCCAATATTCGCAGCGCTCAATGTACACAATGCAAATTTCTATTTCATTAATAAAAAATAGCCATAATATCCAAGAGATCATCTTAGATTAACACATTATATAAAAGTAATATGGAATCCATTTTACCTTGATCTCTTAATAAATTAGTGACTCATCATTATATTAAATTAGAAAGTAAAAGTTAGTGAACTAGCGTTCACAAACGGACGGATATTTACATTTTTGTATATATACGGAGACGCTAATTGCTATCGCGCAACTAGTCATGCGTCCCGGTTTCTCCTGGTAACATTTGTGTAATAATACAGAAATATACAAAATACTTTTTTTAAAGTTTACATTCATAACAATGTTAGTAACATTGGTTCAACACTAGGCCTAGCCTGTATCGTGGGAATCAGTAAAATTGTTTAAACAATTGTTTCCATCAAAAATTGATAGTTAAACTACGTTTTAAGGGCGTTACTTATAATCGTTTCTTAAATTTAAAGAAACTGCTCAGCAACTGATTAGTGAAAATCTTATCCATAAACTCCTCTTTAGTCGAATATTTTGGGGTACAATCTACGTTAATCATTCAAATTTCGTTAACTGTGCTCCTGTTAGGTAAACAACAGCTAATTTAATACACGTTTATAAGTGAAAAAATAAGTGTTAAATGCGATTTTAAACAATGTTTTATTTCAACATTTCGTTGCGGCCACTTTAAAAAATGTTACAATGAATTAAAAATATATTTAAAATGGAACTTAAAATCGTTAAAACAGTTTTATTTATGTATACCTATCATACGCGAGAACTTAAGAAAGTACTTTACATTTCATTGCTATTGAAGCAATCTATACTAATATTATAAAGCTGAAGAGTTTGTTTGTTGAAACGCGCTAATCTCAGGAACCGCTGGTCCGATTTGAAAAATTATTTCAGTGTTGAATAGTACATTTATCGAGTAAAGCTATAGGCTATATTATATTTAAAAAAAAAATAGAGATGCTTAGTAAAAGTCCAATAATGTACCCCAAGGTGTAAAAAAATCCTTACACGGCGTGCGCTGCGAAAACTATTGATTATAGAACAAAACAATTTACTACGACTTTGCAGAACATATAATTGTCTACAAAAATATCGCGAAACCATATGTCTAACTATTGTAGTTATCTCACAATAAGTGTTTTCTTTTATTTTTTTAAATATTTAAAATGCCGTCGCTTCCAAAACTCTTTATTTTGTACCTTGGTATTAATCCTTATCAAAATTAATCACTCCATATTCAAGACGAATTCAACACCTTTCTAGAAATTTTTGAATTATTCAATTCGGACGTTTCATTCAAAAGATATCGCGATATTTAAAATGTAAGTATTAGTGTTGTAGCCAAATATATTAATATTGTTTGTTTGAACGCGCTAATCTCAGGAACTACTGGTCTGATTTGAAAAATTCTTCCAGTGTTGGATAGCCCATTTATCGAGGAAGGCTATAGGCTATACATCATCACGCTAAGACCAATAGGAGCGGAGCACCAATGAAGAATGTTTCAAAATCAGAGGGTTTTGAAAGCAAATTCCACGCGGACGACGTCGCGGGCACATCTAGTAATTTATAAAGTAGGTACTTTCTTTCTTATATCTTACGCGAAACATGCGGTATCCGAACACTCGACGCTTCGGCCGAATATTCCGTATTCGGCAGGACCACTATTCTTTTTATTGCAGCAGTTCAGCAGACATTTGCAACACCAATGTCGCTACAAATGCGCTGCTGCTCTCTTAAGGGGACTGGAACCTGGTCACTAATGCCGGAACACAACTCAAGGTTGTTATGGCGACATGATTAGACCAGGGGTGGTAGCCATCCAGTCGGGCAAATGCCCTACCACCTAGCAAAAATTCGTGGCATCTCTAATGTTTATGTCTCTATTTACGCGGTTTCCCCCAGACCGCCCCGTTTGACATGGACTGCAACATCATTCTAGATGAAGTGGCGACATAAGAAGAAGACTAGATGCCATGTTGACGCAATCGCGACATCTAGCAAATGCCAATTGCACACAATGGGCCGCACTTGCAACACACAGACATTCATTACACATATTTGCATATATTATGTGTTATATGTTAATAATAGCACATTGTAAAGGTCACTACTCCGCCAGTCCATAATGGGACAGATTTTTTGTATTGAAAATACATAGTTCCTATCGTATCGTAATTCCCGTGTAGAAAATAATCATTTATGTTTATTTGTTTTATTTGTAATTATTAGGTTGGGGAAAAAGTTTCTTCGCATTTTATATAAAAATTCAAAAGGTTTTTTTATAAAGTTTATTTACATTTGACTAAAGTATGTAGGTGCCATTTTGTTGGATAACTTTTTGCCATCTTGTAGGTAGGGACGTGATCCCGTTGCTATAAAAATTTTGGGGCTTCTGATCAACAAACTGCGACAAGTGGTTTTGGCAGTCCTCTCGTGATGTTAACCTGACACTGCCCAAGGAATTCTGCAGAGACCGAAACAGGTGAAAATCTGAAGGTGCAAGGTCAGGACTATACGGCGGATGCATTAACACATCCCAGCAAAACTCTCGTATTTTTTGCTGAGTGGCTAAAGATGTGTGAGGTCTAGCGTTTCATGGTGAAAAACCACACCCCTTCTGCTGATTAATTCCGGCCGCTTTCTCTCAACTTTTTGCTTTAATCGCATCAGTTGTTCGCAGTACAGTTCGGAATCGATGGTCCTGCTTGGCGGTAACAGCTCATAATGAATAATACCCTTCCAATCCCACCATACACACAGCATCACCTTGTTGCGAGTTAACCCGGGTTTCGCTACAGTCTGTGAAGCCTGACCGGCCTTTGACCACGATCTTTTTCGCACGTTCTTGTCGTACGTGATCCACTTTTCATCACCAGTTATCAGCTTCTTCAAAAATGGTTCGGTTTCATACGTCGTAATAAAGAATCACAAACGAGTACACGGTTCATTAGGTTTCTTTCAGTGAGCTCATGAGGCACCCAAATATCGAGCTTTTTTGTGTACCCAGCTTTTTTCAAATGCGCCAAAACCGTTTTGTGGTCAATTCCCAGTTCTACAGCTACATCGTAACTACTAATATGCCGCCGATCTTGCTCCACTTTTTAAAAAATGGCATCAATTTTGTCCGTAACAGGGCGACCAGAGCGACGTACATCTTTGATATCAAAATTTCCGAATTGAAAACGCTTAAACCAAATTTGCGCTACTCTCACAGATACTGCATTAGATCCATAAACATCATAAATTTTTTTCGCGGCTTGTGTTGCATTTTTACCTTTTTGTAGTAAAATTTTAAAATATATTGTATTTCTTCATTAGATTCACTCATTTTAACAATAAGAAAAACAAATGAAAATCACACATTTTCCTAATTTGAATCAGAAGTCAGCTTTCACAACGTCAAGCCAACATTTCTTGGGTCTTCCCCCTCGACTGGGACCTGGCGGATGCAGCATGGCTAGACATTTGTCCTCACATAATTAGCCGGTCTCCGTAAAACGTGGCCGTACCAGCGTAAGCGACCCTCTTGCAGTTTGTCTGCTATGTCACGGACATGAAGACTGCCTCTTATTATATCTTGTCCTAAATAAATATTTTCTTTATTTATTTCTTTCTTAATACAATGTTTTAGTGATCTACATCAAAATTTTATTACGAACGAGTTGTGGCAGCGAAACTTTGTTCGCGTTGCCAGAACATATTTGTTAGTGGTTTGCAACGATGGTACCCTTTTTTTTTAGCCAGGGGAAATCCGCTTGAGGACCATAAGCCGCGACAAGGGCAGAACCTTGGGGGGATATTCGCGACCCGTGTGTGGGATTCGCCAGATCGGGGGTGGCACCAGCATGCCCAGTCAGAACTGGTGCCATGCTGTTGCCACCCCCGGTTAGGGATACCCGCTAAAACCCCTGGGTGTTCCGTGCTTCGCCTTATGCCAGGGCTACGGGTATATGACCTAGCCTTTCCGCAGCCCTGGCAGGCCAAAACCACTGCGGCCATAGTGACATCTTTCTGGCTATTGTCGTCTGTTCCAGAGACGACGTCATTTCTCGGAATAAGAAGTATCCTAAGTATGGAACCGGGATATCAGCTAGCTGTGTGTCGAGAGCTTCACTTTATTTTATTTTGTTTGGGGGGCTAACAGCTGTTGTCTTATAAACTGAAGTGAAGGGGGACCGTATAGGGTGGAGGAGCGAGATGGAATGCTCCTCCCTCTCAAAGGAAGATCTTCCAACGAGGCTAATTTTGTTCCTCGCAGGCCTAGGCCCATCTGTTATTTTTTTTTTCTTTTTGGAGCTGGACCCAGCTCAATAGCCGCAGATAGCTGTTTCAGCGATACCGGACTTTGGTGTCTTCCCGACTCCGTGGGAGCGGAGGCGTTCAGCCCGGAAGCAGCGCGCTCGAGGAGGCACCTCCTGTAAGGTTCGACCTCGGCTCGACCGCTGCGGGGGATTGACTCTATATTGGGAATTAGCCGTTAAAGGCTGAAATGATTTGTTTGGGGACCAATTATCGACTCCGCCGGCGGAGCCGATCCTAGTCTATCATTACTACCGCTTCGCAACGTGTTATAGCTGGAGGAGAAGAAGCGGCGGAAGAAACTCTCCAGCAACACGCCTATGCTAATCCCCATCTGTTATAGTTGAAATTTTGTATATATTCTTTGTATGTTTCGGAAAACGTTTGTGACATCAATTATTGCACAGCGCCATCTATTGGCTTGTAAGTGTTCCACTACAGAAGTTACAGAGATAAGTAAAGGTTAGCTATTGATAAGCCTCCACAGATGACAGAAGATATAAAAAAAAACAAAATTTAAAACTTTAAAAAAAGAACAATATATAATTCGAATTGAATACGGTCAATAGTCATTACGTGATTCTCCAACAGACAAAAAAAATCTAATAGTTATATTTTTGGAATCTACTTGTCCTAATAGTCCTTTTTTTACATACATACATACATAACTTCACGCCAGTTCCCTTGCGGGGTAGGCACGAACAACAGAGCGCCATTCAGGCTTATTCTTACACACCTCACTTGCTCCTTTGACATTCGTAGCTCTCGTCATGCACGCTCGTCTGTTCTTAAGGCTCCTGACATCACCTTCTGCTAGTACACGATCAATTTGATCATGGAAGGTGTGTCGTGGCCTTCTTTTTTTTTCACATTGGTGAATTCATTGTACAAACTCAGCACCTAACAGACTTATTACAGTATAGATACATAGATCGTCTATCTATTCTGGTGGCCTTGCGAGTTAACTATTACAACAGCATTTGATAATTCAACACTCTAAAGGCGTAATTTCCATTAAAATATGCTTATGCGAGTGAAACCGCGTGGGAAGGCCTACTTAGCAAACAAACGTCACAAAACTGCTACAAAAAGTTTTATTTTAGTAATTACTCAATATGAAATCACATTTATAATTTATTTTTCACACGATTATTTGATTACATAAATTATGTCTCTGAAATATGCAGAAGGTTGAAGGGAAGGGGGGGGGGGGGGAATGACACACGACCAGGTCAAGGTTAATCGTTTCATACGGATATTCCGTGAGAGCATGGTATCACATCTGTTGTGTTGGAACAACATTCCTCCACCAATAAGGAACCTGCTGACTTATTTCGGGTTCAGAACAACGTTAAAAAAATCCAAACTAACCAGAGAGACCTTAAATATCATACATGTATTTTACAGTTATTACTAGCTGTCCCGGCAGACGTTGTTCTGTCCTGAAGAAATAAAATTTAAACCCGATTCCAGCGCCACCTGCCGGATCCAAATGTAAGCTATCCTATCTTTCAAGTCGGATCAAACTGCACACGATGTGCAAATTTGATTAAAATCGGTCAAGTAGTTTAGGAGTCCATCGCGGACAAACAACGTGACACGTAATTTATATATATTAAGGTAAGTCAAATGATGTTACATAACTAACCACTATTAGTTTATCTATCTTTATATCTTTTTATCCGTGCAGGAATGGAGAAAGAATACAATTTGTTGCGGCTGGGCGGCCTGTCGTAAGAGGCGATAAAATAACCCACAGCCAGGTGGTAGGGTATTTGCCCGAAAGGATGGCTACCACCCCTGGTCTAGAGCATGCCGCCATAACAACCTTGAGTTGTATTCCGGCATTAGTGGTCAGGTTCCAGTCTCCCTTGAGAGAGCAGCAGCGCATTTGTAGCATTTTTGGTGTTGCAAATGTCCATAGGCGATGGTAAGTGCCTTCCAACAAGTGGGACGTCTGCCTGTCTGCTGAACTCATGCAATATAAAAAACAAATATATATGTCTAGTTCCTCACCTCTGTTCGTTTGTTTTTATTTGTAATGATAAGTTTTATTATACATACTAACTGCAGCTTCAAGTAACACGTCAACATTGTGTGTAAACTCATTAAAATGCTTTGTGGAGCTCAGCTGTGGCATTATTACAGGTCCTCGCGGAAGATCAGCGCTGGTTGTGAAACCAGCATTATGCTGAGCATGGGCCCTTTTAGGACACCGTAATTGATGTTATGTTACCATTTTGTCTTTTTCTATCTGTCCTAAATAAACACTTTTCTTTCTTTATTTCATCCATTGAGCCCGTTCCGATTCCGACGTTCAGTTAGCTACCGCATCTCATCGTTCCCATTCCTCTTGTCTGCTCAATCTATCACATCCTAAAAGCTATTTATTTGTCTTTTGTATATACATTATTTTCAGCCACAACATGTTGCGAAGCGGTTGTAAATTAGATTAGGCTCCTGTTGCGGACAGAATCACCACCCTGACCTCTCCCCCGGAACTCTCATGCCCCCATGCCCCGCTTATCGCGAATATGTAGCTCGCGCGATTAGCAGCTAAGCGTCTGCTTAAAAGTAGTAGCGAGTGCGGTGCGAGCCACCGGCATGGCCAGCGGTTAATTGGTCAAATATACAACCAGTTTCCGAATCAAATTATACACAGAAGAGAAGAAAAGGAATACCAGGAAGCATTTGGAAGACTCTACCGCCATTGAACTCTCAGCGTCACTTTCGTGGATCTTGTGAATGCCAGTGTGTTTGATTAGTGCAACTCGTATTGATCCATTATCCGTCCGTCCACCGCTTAGCACAGTAGTGCTAATCATACTTGTAAATGCTAATCATGTTGTAAGCGCCTATAATAAATACAGTTCATATTTAAGGGGTGTTTCATTGAGTACACGACCTGCACCGTACAGCTCCCATAGAGTAAATAATAACCACAAACAAAATTAAAATGAATGTTGACAATACCATTTAGTTATTCATCATGAATGAATAAAGTTGGCAGTAGTCCAAATAAAACTTTAAACAATACTCTTTGACACCTGACATTTTTGTCTTCCGTGATCACAGCTACTGAAATGTGGCCGAAACGTCGAAATAATAAAAATCAAATAAATTACCGCGCTTAAAACCATTAAAACCTAATTTTATGTTCATTTTGCCTTCTTTGGTCAGAAAGTGGTCTCATACATTAGCCTTAGCCCAAAAATATAATACACTTGTCGCCAATCATGTAATGAGCAAATAAATAATCTATTAACACTGCTTATCTCGAGTGGTACAAAGCATTAGAAGTCGATAAGATAGTTTTTTTTTATGTAAAACTAATTTGGCACATAAACAATATTTACTTTGATAATTATCACTTTCTTTGGCATCTTTTATAACTGTGGTTTGACTAAATTACGTGATACTGTGAAGTCTTTAAAACAAACTAACCATTTGCATGTCCTACTTAAATTATAAAAAATATTTATATAATTATAGTTTAATAAAATTTTCTTATTAAATTATTACGCATATTGCTAAAGAATTTCTTGCGCCACTTCTATTTACACATGTTGCGAAACAGTGGTAAATTATATTAGAAAATTGAATAAACAATAACCATAAATTTAAACACAGCTTTAATTATGCATATTAGTCTCGCAAAATCAAGAAAATAGTATTATTGATGTTCAGACCTCCCATTTATAGGGGCACTAACAGTACATCCACCATTCTTATCTAAGGCAGATTGACGGGCGTGACACATCAATCTTGATGGACAGGTTTCATCATGACATTTTGTTCACTGTCAGCACATGAAAACTGCCCAAGTGGTGCATGCTCTCCAGCCAGGATTTGAATATGCACTCTTTGAATTCAGAATGTAAGTGTATATATAATAATAGCAGCCCATACTTGTCCCACTGCTGGGCTTAGGCCTCCCATTATAGGGGTACGGACAGTATACCCCCGCCACGCTTGTCCAAGGCGGCTTGGCAGGTTTAACACATAGGTTATCTCGATGTGCAGGTTGCATCACGATGTTTTCCTTCACCGTTGTTAGCACGTGATAATTGTAACAATATGCACATTAAATCAGAAAACTGCCTAAGTGGTGCATGCGTTCCGGCCAGGATCGATCCCGCGCCCTCCGAGTCTGGGACGCGTGCGCTAGCCATTACGCTACCACGACATGTAATGTAAGTGTGCTTACCATTAATCTACCACAGCTTACAAAGTATACAATATAATAAATATTAATAATATAATTATTATTTTCAAGAAATGTAAGTCAGGGGTTATCTCAGAATTATGTCTCTCGTCTTTCTTTGTATCCTTTGTTCATACTCATACTGAGGTAATTAAATATTCAGGAATTTTGTATATCCAAACTTAAATATTTCCTAAGTACTGCAATATATTTACCAATGCTTAAATTTACAAACCAAATATGAACTTTTGTTTACAATAGACTAGGAAGTAGATTTAATAATAAGTTATGACCTTAATGCATTTAAATTTTATACTCCTTACAGCTTATGACTAATCTTTTTGGAAAACAATAGAAGGCTGCAGGTATGAACTACAAAGTCCGTTTATGGTCGATTTCTGTATCTTACTATTCATTCACCTGCCTTGCCATCCGTGGAGGTTTGACATTACTTGTATGGAGTTTATGTCAAATTTTAACAGTCTGTAAGGAAAATGAACAGTAAGATCTAAGAAAGGGCTTTTAGAAGAGTTTATAAAGCAGGTGCTCAATCTGCGAGCAAGTACATATACATTTGGCTTAATATCTTTATTCACTTCTAACAGTTTACATATTTATAATGACAGATGGATAAAAACAGGTTATATATAATACTAACAGTCCATAAATATCCAACTGCTGGGCTTGGGCCTCCCACTATTGGGGAATGATAGTATACCCATCACACATGTCTAAGGCTACTCAGCAGGTTTGACACATTGGTTATCTCGATGTGCAGGTTTCATCGCAATGTTCTCCTTCACCTGTGTTATTACATTTTTGTTTATATTAATTAGGTTTGCCTTTGACCATAATCATGCCTAATGTTGGATGATGACGCGGTAGAAGATGGAGCACACTTACCTAGATAGTACTGATTCACATGAGACTTGAAGACACTCAGATAGCACTTTTCGGGATACACAGATTCTGCTGGTATATGGTACATACATACATACATAACTTCACGCCAGTTCCCTTGCGGGGTAGGCACGAACAACAGAGCGCCATTTAAGCTTATTCTTACACACCTCACTTGCTTCTTTGACATTCATAGCTCTCGTCATGCACGCTCGTCTGTTCTTCATGCTCTTGACATCACCTTCTGCTAGTACGCAATCAATTTGATCATGGAAGGTGTGTCATGGCCTTCCACGACTTCTGGATCCATCCACTTTTGCATTGTATATCTGTTTAGTCATTCTTCCATCATACATTCTTTCCACATGCCCGAACCACAGGAGCATTCCTTTCCTTACCTTAACTCCAACACTCTCTTTCAGACCAACTCTCTTTCTTACTTCGGTATTATGAATGTGGTCCGCGAGTGTCACTCCGCAGATTTTGCGCAGTGCTCGTATCTCAACCGCGTTTACTCTAATTTCATGCTCTCTCTTCCATACCCGACTCTCGCTTCCATACGTATGTGGTAATTGTAACAAATACACATTCGATCAGAAAAGGTATATCTATAGATGTATGATACATAAATATTATGTAGCGAAGTGGTGGAATGCTGAGGGGGGAGGCATACTTACCCCTACTACTACCCCTATGGTCTGGAGATCTAGAAATAATAATTTTTGATGAATATAACCTCACTTATTTTTTCACTAATATTGCACTTATATCGAAAGTCCAAAGTTGTACAATCCTTTCAAAGACCAAAAGAAAGCCAGTAATCAATAGAAAAAGAACCAAAAAACAGTGTAAGTCATTAAAAATGAAGATAAAACTACAATACTAACAACATATTACAAGAGCTACCCTGAAAATATTCAAAATGGCTGCCAATAAAGACAAATCTATAAATTGTATATATAAAATAAATACTCAATATTGATCACTCAGTTCTGGCGATTTGGTCTGAAGCTAACATAACCTAAATCACTAGTTGCGATCTTTCACCACCAATCAAAATAATATTAATGAAAAAATAGGAGAGGTTATGTTTACCAAAAATTAAAATTTCAAGAACTCCAGACCATAGGGGTTGCAGAATGGGTAATTATACCTTCCCCTCCACTCACTCCGCCCACCCACTACTTAAAGTTTGTGTACCGGATATCAGAGTAGCAGCCCAGAAAACTGCCTAAATGGTGCATGTCCAGCCAGGATTTCAACCAGCACCCTTTGAATTTGAGATTTGTGCACTAGTCATTACACTAATTCGACTTGAAAAAGCTTGCCAAGCTATAAATACACATACTTACTTGCACATTTAAATCCCCTTAAGATATATGGCACTGGCCACTAACATTGTAAGGTACAACATAATACCTGTGGTATTATGTCAGACTACAAACAATATAAAATGTGCCCTAAAGAAAACCTATTTATTATATTATAATACTATTATAACACATGGCACTAGATAGGACTATATATAAGTATAGATATAAGGCCAACACTGCACATGCACTTCCTCACAACACCAGCATGTAACAGATACACTCTGCATTAGTATAAGTTTAGTATTAAAATTAGAATAAATTAATATAATAAGTTATTCTTAAGGTACATCACAACATAAAAATTACTAAATTAATGTCACACACAGTAACAAAAATAAACAATAAGCGTGTATGGAGTCTAAAATTTTTCATAGAAATTAAGTAGTGAAAAAGGGTACGGAACTCTAGTCCGTAGAGATATTAATAATAAAAAAAATAATTATATTATAATGAAGGAGAATTTGAAGGTCACTATACAATGTGTCATTGACTTGAGAAGTAGCAAAGAAACAGACTTTCAAATCTAATAATATTATTCATTCACATCTGTTCAACTGACATACAATTGTAAAGACGGGGCTAAGCTGAGCTACACTCCGAACAAGAGAAATGTCACAATGCTTGTATCAAAAGTTGTACAATTATGGAAGACATTTTCATTGTGTAGTAATACAGATATTTAAAACACTATGACAGTCTTCAATTCACAATATATAAATATAACTGAATATACATCTGTATAGTGTAGTGAAAGGTTAATAACAATGCAATAAAACCTGAGAAAGTGTTAGGTGAAGAAATTAACATTTGAAATATGTATGTACATTAAACTCTGAATAAAACTAACTTCGTAACTATTTTAAATACTTAGTATAAATATATATATTTCTATTAAACTCAGTATGCATTTTAAAGTTATGTAGTTATAAAACAAAGTAGTAGTTATGCCTCTTAAAAAACTACACTCATATTACTAAGAATCGTAACCTACGTAAAAACCACACGACGGTTGCTATAACTCGCGTTCATAAAGAATAATACAAAAGAAACCACAGAAAAACAGTGCAATATGCCATTTAAGGGCATAATGACTGCGTTTTGCAAGACAACACAATGCGAGCTCACGAAATGAGATTCTTAATTTCATAACAAAAAGTGCCTCATTATGAAGCAGTTACGCGTCGAAAATATTATAATAGCCCAAGTCCATCGATAGAAATGCTTTAAAGCTTCAACTCACCAACAATTCAGTTTCTTTATTGCTGACAAATCCGATTGTTTCGATCGAGCAATTACCATTTCCTCGGTGAGCCGAGCCATGTTCACTGCACTTCAATCACACAATATATCCACAATATCAATATAAATAAACGCGGATTTTATGATTATTTTGATTTCGTTTGTGTATCGTGGCCGCTCATCGTGTAAATGGACACGACAACACGGCTCAAGCGTGATGAAAAACTGAGAAAACAAATGCACTATCGGAAAATATTTTGTCTTCAGGACTTGACTTTTGACGTTTGAATCAAAAAATAATTATATAGCTTGGTATTAAAGACCTTTGAGAAACGGGATCGGATTTGATTTCTTAAATTTTTAATCTACAGAAGATTGTTACCTATAATATTATTTTCAATAAATCTTTGCTAAAATTTACAAAATAAAGTTCTTTTTTGTGTGATTCAATGTCTTTAGCAATTTTTCTCTGTTGTTGTTTATACTTACTAGTCTGTGATTTATGTCTTTCAGATAATATGGCGGGAGTTTTTGGCGGGAACTGAAAGGAGATGTTGTGCTGTCAGTTTTATTTTCTAAAAATGTGTAAAATTACTCTAAAATGAACAATAGTTGTAGGGTATTGATAGTTTTTGAGTAGTAATTTATGTCTTTGTGAGAAATGTGAACGGTGTAGTCAAATGTGGCCTTTCGAGTTGTCACAAGAACTCCTTTGAATGGTGTTTATTGTAACCTACAATACAACTGCGCCTGGCTTAAAGGCCTAGTTGCCAAGCATTAAACATAAAAAAAAGATAATATGGCGGGCAGAGGTAAAGAGAATCATCTCATGTGGGAAAATTGTTGAAGAAGTGTCCAGTTGTAAGCTGCATTATCAGTTCAAAACCTATCCAGAATGGCGCTGGTGTAGACCACAAACTACTATGGATATTA
This sequence comes from Dendrolimus kikuchii, assembly GCA_019925095.2. NCBI lineage: Eukaryota > Metazoa > Arthropoda > Insecta > Lepidoptera > Lasiocampidae > Dendrolimus > Dendrolimus kikuchii. The sequence goes on from CM034414.1 coordinate 187,235, forward strand.
CGTATCTCCTTACCTTTATCCTCCTACCACCAGGGACTCACAACGACCACGTTCACGATTTAACCCGTTCCACTTGTTTGCCGGTAGTGAGTCGTGGTAGCGTAATGACTAGTGCAAGGGTCCCAAACTCAGAGGGCGCGGGTTCGATCCTGGCCGGAACGCATGCACCACTTAGTCAGTTTTCTGATCTAATGTGCATATTATTACAATTATCACGTGCTAATAACGGTGAAGGAAAACATCGTGATGCAACATGCACATCGAGATAACTGATGTGTCAAACCTGCCAAGCCGCCTTGGACAAGCGTGGCGGGTATACGTCCGTTCCCCCCCTATAATGGGAGGCCCGAGCCCAGCATTGGGACATTTATGGGCTGATATTATTATATATACTTGTTTGCCGGCTTTACAATCGTAAACCCAAGTAGAACACCTATTCGACCCACCTCTTCACACCGATCGTTGTGAGCGTTGTGTGATCGAAAATGACGTTTCGTTACGACCACAACGACCGAGGTCGTCTTGTGGAACGGCTAACTGAGCAATTTAGGCGTTATGAGCTTTTTTGTGGAACGCCTTGACAGTGACTTTATTATTTTATTATTATTTAGGTTTATAGCTTGGCAGCTAGGCCTTTAAGCCAGATCTTAGATTACAATATAGTTTCTTCATTTTTGCCTATGTATAGCTCAGGCGCTCAGCTGAAATATAGGTTATCAACTAAAGCTATTCAACGGAGTTCTTCTGACCACTCGAAAGGCCACATTTGACTAAACAGTTGACATTTCTCACAAAAACACATAATTACTACTCAAAAACTATAAATATACTACAACTATTGTTCATTTTAGAATAATTTTACACATTTTTAGAAAATAGATGAGTATAGAAAGATGTTGTGCTGTGCACTTTGCACAGCACAACACCTTCTTTCAGTTCCCTCCAAAAACTCCCTGACTGATAGTAACAGTAACAGACTGACGACATATTATATGACATTAACAGTACTGACAAATGACAGTCTAGTCAAGTCAACTCTAGTCCGATTTCTTTGTAAACAGTGAAACTGCATCAATAATAAACTTTCTAATTTCGACTTGCATTTCTGTTTGAGTTGAAATGGATTCTAATTCTAACGACATATTAGATGATAAGGATAACGGGCCCGAGGTTCAAATGAACTTTCCAAGTTCTGTAATGAGCAGAATTGAAGAATTAATGGGTGGAACGGAGCAATTTGATAGCGATGAAGTTAGTATTAATTTTTGCTTTAATTAAGGCCGAATATCCACTTGTGGTAGGTGTAAGCGTCTCGTTTATCCTTTCAAGACACGTGGTTACCACCCTTCATGATAAATACATTTCAAATATACTTCCAGTTTGATGCAGTTGCATACATTAACCGAGTGTTTCCAACGGAGCAGTCGTTATCAGGAGTCGAGACTGCTGCAGCCCGATGCGAGTTTAGGTTGTCTGGGGTCGAGCAGGACATCAGGAGGCTGGTGCGAGCCCAGGCAGAGCAGCGGGAGGCAGGACAAAAGGCATTGCTGGAGGCTCAGAGGTGTATTGCTGAACTAGCATTGCAGGTTGGTTATTGTATCATGATGACATTCTTTAATGGGCTGAGCTTGGACACAGAGTGGCATGAGATTAAGGGTAATTTGAGTTTAGGATTAACATGAGCCTTATTTATAGACACTGGACGTGCATTTGGGTTAGGAAACAAGTTTTTAGGGTCCACAACAAGTTTTGAATGAATAATGGAAAAACAAAAATATGTTTGATAAACAAGGGTATGCCACTTTTGTTGATAACAAATATGTGATTTTTGTTTAGGAATTCACTTATGCTTAATATATAAACACTAAATCTGTTTTTGAGTTTAGTATACAAGTGTTGAATTAGTTTATTGATTTTTAAATACAAAAATAGTTTAATTTTTCTTATTTATGCCATGATGGTTACAAATAGGTTGTGACACTCGCTGACTGCTGCTATGGCACTCATGCTTGACTTGTAGGCTTTAGTCAAAAGTCTCGACCAAGTGACTTAGGTTAGGTTAGGTTAGACTTTAAGCCAAAGTCTCTGTGAGCTCGCTTAGAAGCATTATCTTTTTTTATTTTTTATTTTAATAATAATCGGCAGACAAACACACACACATTGTATATCCCCAAATTAAGCAAGTTACGCTTGTGTTATGGGTAATATACAACGGACTACTCTGTGGCCAATCCCAGACACCCAGACCATAGTAAATAACGGAGAAAAGACGTTTTCCGAAATTTACTATACCAGGAATCGAACCCGGAGCCTCTGCGTTGCAGTGAGGTAGGCCAGCAAAGGCCTAGCTCGCTCAACCACAGAGGCTGTCAAAGGCGATGCGATGCTCCAGGGCCAGCAATCCTGGCTTGCGGTTTCCTCCTTCTGCGAGTCCGTTATGGCGCAGAAAGAGTTAGGGAGGAGGATGCGTATGCGGACCCCGTCCGCAGGAGGCGGACCGGCGGTCGAAGGCGCCGCTATGCGCATCTCCTCCTCCCATAATTACCGTCACAGGGGGCCGCTGCTACGGGGGTAGCAGCGGACTTCCCCCCCTGATTGATGAAGTGGGTCACTCTGCCACCGGGGTGGCCCAGTATTGCCGAGCGTGGGGGCGTCACGGTGCAGTAACTCTGTTCTAAATCCCGTGGCGCCCCGTAAAAGCGCGGATACAGGAGTGCAGGTTTAGGTTTAGTGGGTAGTTTGGCGATCGGTTTCTCGCGACTGCTTCTATTTGAAGCTAGGGTGGAGAACCGATCGCTGAGAGTCCCACACACCCTCGATGCATGCTTCTGCGCTGCATTTCGCTCTTCCCCCGAAAAGCCCGAGGGCGGTGTCCAAAGACACTCCCTCTGCGTTATCAAAAAAAAAAAAAGACTTTAAGCCAAAGCGCCAGCCAGACTGGTCACCATCATTGCAATATAATGAAACAAACAAATGAATTAAATTAATATCTCATAAACTACATGTCTCCTAGATATGGGGGTTGCAGAAGGGAGAAGTACTTCTCTCCCCCCATACCCCCTCTGCCCCCCACTACTTAATATTCAGTCACCACTAATCTAAAGTTTAAACCCTTTAATGACTTTTTTATTTTAGTCAATTGAAGTGCAAGTCCAAAGTTGTGAAAATTATTTCCTCTAACTTTTAAAGTATGAAGTGGAAAATTATGAAGAAATGGAGATTGTAGAGTTTCTAAAATACTTTCAAGAAAAATTTGATGTTACACAAATCAAACCAGCCTACCACATTATTTTTGTAGTTTATTGTATTATTTCAGGTGGCCGACATAAACAAAAAGGCAGAAAGGAGCGAAAGCATGGTCCGTGAGATCACAAGCGAGATTAAGCAGTTAGACTGTGCCAAATCGAACTTGACTGCAGCAATAACTGCTCTGAACCACCTACATATGCTGGTGGGGGGAGTGGACACACTTAGAGCTATGACTGCTACAAGGCAATACAAGGAGATCGCACTACCGATGCAGGCCATCATGGAGGTCCAAAATGCTTATACATATATCTATTCATTGTTTTTTTATGAAATAAAAAATATGCCTTTAGATCTGTGATACTCAACCTTTTTCTTGTCAGGGCCACATAGATGTATTAGTTAAGGTGCTGTGGGCCACAACATAAATTATTTAGGTGTATTTTTATTCCTACAGTATAAAAGAGGCTTGCAACCCACCTAATGATAAGTGGTTACCATCATTTATAGACTTTTGCAATACCAGACGTGTTACCAATGTAATTATGTAACTATTAGTATGTCAGATGGGCCACTTACAAAAGCTTGGATAGCCAGATGCGACCTGCTGGTCAAGGGTTGAGTAAAGGTGCTTTAGATTAGTGTTCCACAAACTTTTTGTGTTCAAGGTATATCCAGGAAAATGAAAGTTTTGGATGTACACCACAAATAAAAATAATTTTTTAAGTAATAGTAATCAACATTTATTTATTAAACATAATCATAAATTAAAGTTCAATTTGCAGCATAACCTTATTTTTCCGAGGCACACCAATTAATGACCACGGTACATACTTTGCGGAACACTGCTTTCGATGATTATATTAAAACAATTTCTACAATATCTAAATTTGGATGTTTTTTAAGATGAATAAGATATTTAAATATGATTCAATAGTATACGACGAACAACACAGCGCCATTTAGGCCCATTCTTACACACCTCACTTGCTTCTTTGATATTCATAACTCTTGTCATGCACGCTTGTCTGTTCTTAAGGCTCCTGACATCACCCTCCGCTAGTACACGATCAATTTGATCATGGAAGGTGTGTCGTGGCCTTCCACGACTTCCACGTATATATATATATACTATATGTATGTATGTAGTGGTCTACCAGCACCAACTACCGTTCACACTGCTGTCATTATTGGTGTTATTTTGCTATATTAAAATGCAGACAAGTAAAAGTTGTAACACCTTCTGAAAATTTACTGGACAGCTTTCAGTTTAAGTATTCTTTCCATGACAGTATTTGAAAAAAAAAAATTGTGAAATATTCTGCAGGTACTCCAGCATTTCGAGTGTTACCAGGAGATAAAGGAATTGACCACCTTGAGGGACCAGGTGTACACGATCAGGGATGATCTGGCCCAGCAGATATTGGCAGACTTCAAACAAGCGTTTATGGGTATTTTCTTATATTTGATCCCAATCATGTTTTGACAAAAATTCAGAGAAATAAAGTGTTTCTCCTTTATTTTAAAAATATTTATTTATATGAAGAGTATCATCAATTGTTAACAAGGGTTTTGCCAGTATTTACTAATCTGTAAGTCGATGTAGGTAATTATTGAATAATACTTATAAAATATTCCATAATTAAAGCTGTAAATTTAATTTGACTACTTTATGAACAACATTTTATTAAATAGCGGAACTGCCAGTTTTATATCCTTTATTTTCTGTGGGACTTCTTTTGTGGCGCGGACTCTATACCCTTTCCAAGCATTTATTTTACTTTTGACTGCTCGATGACGGATCAATTAGTGACGTCCTAATGCGTTATCAACTCGATTTGTTATAAAAATCGACTTCATTTATAAATAAGTTTTAATCAATTTAACTTACTATATATTTATAAATTATTATTATTTTATTTATAAATTATCATTGTATTTAATTCGGAAAAATAAAATCTCATTTATAATAATTAAGGTATTGTTAAGAGTTGCAGGACTCGAATTAAAATGCCGTTGGAATTATTATAGAGTTTATTAGAACTATACATACACGAATAACACAGGTACAAATATAACCGAACGTAACAAGTCCAAACGCAGTGTAAAAGATCTTAATTCAATTACACGCGCAAAGTCCGTCACTAAATAAATTACCGAATGTACACAAGTCTTGCTTCGCTCGTGGTTATCGCTCGACTGCTGATCTCCATTGGGCCATTGCTTTATACTGCACAGATGCAATATGTCTGCCCGGCCGCGTCACCGAATTTCCAAGAATCAGTTTGTACTTTAAATCCGACACACCTGGCCAATGACTGCCATAAAATATTACAATACACAATGGGCTGTTTTTTTTATCACAAATTTCAAAACAAAGTAAACAAAAGAAGTACAAATGCCGAAAGGTAATAAAATATGTTTCTACAGGTATGCAGGTGTGAATTTGTCTTTGTCGGCGTATAGGTCGTAACAGTATTATTTTTCTTTATAGTAGAATATTTTTTATTTTCAAATCGATTACTTTCGATTTATTTATGTATAGTGTCGATATTTCAATAGTCTGTGCATTACATGACTCACAGAACATCATTATTACGTCACCCACAACAATAAGGTACGATAACTATGCCATTTGTTTCATGCGGGCTTTACTGTCTTTACTTGGAAACAGTATAGTTACAAATATTAATTATTGTAGGTGGCAGCAAAAGCAACATCAGCCACCGAACATTGTCAGAGGCGTGTGGAGTAGTGGATATTTTGGACCCAAGTGTGAAACAGGACCTCCTCAAGTGGTTCATTGGGATGCAATTGCAGGTGACTATTTTAAAGTTAAACCTATTGTTACAGGTTGGGCCAAATACAATACCTGTATTTATTACCTGCCGCAGCTTGCATGGTGATAATGTTGAAACTGTTTTATGACTATCTTCTTTTGTTTTCTTTGTGTTTAAAATTTGCAATTAGACAATAGCCTATTGTTATTGTACTTGTTTATGGCCGTTCGCAAGCATAATTATGCAGGTGTACAGAATTATGTTTTCTGAGAATAGCGCCGACAGTGGCCAGGTGTGGTTCTTGGAAATCATTGTTTACACGATCGTGACATATTGTAAGCTGCGTATAAAGGAGTGCCCGAACGGGGAGATCGGCAGTCGAGCGAGGATTACGATACGAGTAAAACGTAGATTCGACAAGCGATATAGTGACGGACTTTGCGCGTGTTATCGAATCGTGCAGTTGTACTAGTAGTGTCTAACTATATTTGCACTTATGTTAGACGTGTTTGTATAGTTCTAATAAATTCTATAATAAATCCAACGGCATTTTAATTTCGAGTCTCACACTCGTAACACTATTAAAAAGTAAAACATGTATGTTTTATTATTTATTAAATTATTCATATGTGTGCGTATATTTTTATTGCTATATATTTAAACAATAATTACATACATGCAAATTACAAACTATATATACAAATTAAATAAAAAGTATTATAAACATATTTACAGGTAAAATATGTAGTCCTGATCATTTCTATTTATTTAGAACAAATTAAAAAAAAACTAATTACAAAAGTAACTAAAAAGCAAAAAATTAAAACTTTCGACAACATCGTTAAGTCGATGTCAAGTAAATCATAACAATTACTATATTTTACAAATTTGTTGTTGTTATTGTATGTTTTACTTGGCACTGTATTTAAGATGTTTTGCTTTTTAGCTAATCTTGAAGTCAGTTTCTTTTTTGCTACAATTTTTCTATTTTTCACTTTTTAGTTACATATATGGTTAACAGTGGAATTTATATCAAAATATCTTGAGACTGTACTGAACCCAACGCGAAAAGAATCCTAAAAAAAATCCTCCTCTCGGAGGAGAAACAAAAAAGTTATGATTGAAAATACATTTAAAAAAAAATACGCGACGAATTGATAACTTCCGCCTTTTTTAAAGTTGGTTAAAGCACAATGCGACGAATCCAACGCGAAAAGAATCCTGAGAAACAAAAAAGTTAGGGCTGAAAATACATTTTTTTAAAACTACGCGACGAATTGATAACTTTCGCCTTTTTTAAAGTTGGTTAAAGCACATTTGAATTTGTTGAATCTATAAAACTCGATATAAGTACAAGTACCCAATACAGTATAAATTGATAAGGGATCCACCAGATAAAAAGTTTGGGCACCATTGCCCTATATAGGCTGGATAATTTAAATAGTTATTAATTATTTAGTAATTGACAACAAATGACTTTTCCCGCAAAAAAATATATTCTTAACGAGTCTGTGGGATTTTAATTTAAAATGCTGTTGGAATTATCACAAAATGTATTAAAATCACACACACGTAATTCACAGTTCTTAAAAACATAACAAGCACAAACCGTAAGGCAGCAAATCGTTATAACATAAAACGCCCAAAGTCCGTCAATATATGATTCCTGTTACCAATAGACACTTAGTAACGCTTCGATCGCAGTTGAAACTCAACTAACTGTCTCAATGGGCCGACCTTATATATTCGCAAAATACACATACGATTCTTTGGAATTCTTGAACTTCTACAACTGGAATGATAGAAAAGGTTTATGACGTCTTACTGAAAGGCAACATCAAGGGATTAGCAATTGACAATAGCGGTTAAATTTTAATCGTTAAAAGATTAACTTAACAAGTGACAGTGAACAGTTAAGACAATCATTAAAAGAATATTGCAAAGGATTATATCGATTTCGTCTTCTCGGAACTTCAGTTGTATTATCTTTTATCTTAATTATCTGAGCTAGGTCCTAAAAACACAAAGAGGATATTATATAGTTTGAATGGCTGGTGTCCAGGAGTACCAGCACCTGTTCTCGGTGGAGGAGGAGGGCGCGTGGCTGGCGCACGTGGAGCGGAGGTACGCCTGGCTCAAGAGGCGGCTGCTCTCCTTCGAGGAGGCGCTCGCGAACGTCTTCCCGCGAGGGTGGAGGCTCAGCGAGAGGATTGCGCACCAATTCTGCAAGGTCACCCATCCGTCATCTACAATATTATAACATTCTAAACATGCCGTGTCCGCACATTAAAGCTATTTAAAAAAAAACAACTGGAATAGACTATATAAACGATGGAGAACATTATGTAATTTTTTTAGATTTCTCGTCTGCTTGCTCGGAGTTCACGTAAAACCTACTGGATTTATGTCGATGCGCTTTACGTTGATCGACAGTAAATTCTTAGTGTTAAAATTTACTCTACTTTTTATCCTGGGAATCCCGCGGGATTTTTTTTGGGAATGATTTAAAATAGCCAGATAAAAAAACGAGTTCCAGTGTGATTTTTTACTGATCTATAGCAAATATATAATAAAATGTGTGACATTTTTTTTATCCCGAGAATCCCGCGAGACTTTTTCCCGGAACTGGTTTGAAGTGTACGGGTCCATAGTAATCAGTTTATTCCATTTATCCATTTGTGCCAAGTCAAGCATGGACGACGTTGCGGCCATGTCCTAGTTTAAAAATAAAATTAGCAAAAATATCTCACAGATAACCCACACGGAGCTAAGCAACATTATGTCTTCTCGCCGTAGCGAGGTGGACGTAAAGCTACTTCTCTACGCCATACAAAAGACATACAACTTCGAATTGCTTCTACATAAACGGTTTACAGGTGAGTGCAACACTACGATCTTAAGTCACATAAATGACATTAAATTGTCTTCATATTACATTATTTTTTAATAAATTCTTACATGTAGATTTTGTTACGAATTGCGAGATCCGAATTTAAAATGCCGTTGAAATGATCTCAAACTTTATTAGAAGTATACACACACGTATAATTAAGAAGTCCAAATTATAAGGCAGAAGATTGTAATAACATAAAACGCGCAAAATCGGTGTATGTGAGCTTCCCATTCGAATGTACACTTAGTGACGCTTCGATCGCAGTTGAAACTCAACTAACTCTGTTTCAATGGGCCGGCCTTACTTGTAAGCTTTAACTCAATTTGCAGCTAGAATGGTTTATAATGTGTCTTTCGAAGGTCGGCCATAAACACATACGGATTTATTCATTCTTTAAAAACCTTAAAGAAGCTTTCAAACTTACTTTAACTAATATGAATAAGATCGAAAAGCTGTAACAATATATGATTGCAATCCAATACTTAGAACATTAGCGCAAAGAAATGAAGAGAAGAATTAATGGCCAGTTTCTATATGTTACATTTCATTCACTTGCCTTACCATCGGTTCAATTTTGACGTTACTTGGAGTTTATGTTAAACTATCGCTGCTTAGTTTTTTTCTTTTTATTGCAGGAGATCAGTAGACAGGCAGACGGCCCACTTCATGGAAAGCGGTTACCATCGCCTATGGACATTTGCAACACGAAAGTCGCTACAAATGCGCTGCTGCTCTCTTAAGGGAGACTGGAATCTGGTCACCAATGCCGGAACACAACTCAAGGTTGTTATGGCGACATACTTTAGACCAGGGGTGGTAGACCACCTGGCTGTGGGTTGTTTGGTCGCCTCTTACGACAGGCCGCCCCGACGTAGGAAGTTGTATTCTTTCTCCGTTCCTGCACGGATATAACGGATACTTAGTGCAGAGTAATGTATATAGCTGACAACAACCTCTCCCCTACTACAATTGTCACTGACAAAAACATAAAAATAGAATTTGCTTAGGTGCCTAGCCATTTAGGTATAAAAGGAAATGAAGCTGCTGACCAAGCTGCCAAAGCCATCCAGTCGGGCAAATGCCCTACCACCTGGCAATGAATGGCTAATGAACATTCGATAACATACAGGGCCCGGCCATAAGACAAACATTATTATTTTTTATATACCAAGGTAAATTCTCACACAAAATCACTCTAATTGGACCTACTTATGCAAAACAGAACCAATCCACAAACATGCCAAAATTGATTTAAGGATGCAGAAGACTTTCAAAATGCACCTTCTATCGACTCAATAAAAATCATAATGAGAAAATATAATATACAATATTCTAAATGTTTTTTCCAAAATATAGACATATTTTTTTGCATGCAAAATTTTAATAAAAACTGCTTTTTCTCAAAACTGTCAGTATGTGGGTTGGTTCCATTTTGCATAAGTAGGTCCAATTATCCTTCTGAAAATTGCAATTTATATTTTTACCTTCAATAAACAAGAAACTCATATGCAGTAAACACATATCACTGTCTGACAACTTACTTGTAACGCGAGTCACTCTTGTGCACAGCCTATATATACAGTGAAAATAATATATATTAAACATTTCATATCTTAACAGTAAAATAACACAATCAGTATTTTATAGGTTATGAAGTAAAATGTCTTTTTATTTTATTTAAGTTTATGGCTTGGCAGCTAGGCCTTTAAGCCAGATCTTAGTTTACAATATAGTTTCTTCATTTTCTTAAGCCTATGTGTAGCACAGCTGAACTGTAGGTAATCAGTTAGTGCCATCCAACGGAGTTCTTGTGACAACTCAAAAGGCCACATTTGACTATACAGTTCACATTTCTCACAAAACACATAATTACTACTCAAAAACTATCAATATCCTACAACTATTGTTCATTTTAGAGTAATTTTACACATTTTTAGAAAATAAAACTGCACAGCACAACATCTCCTTTCAGTTCCCGCCAAGAATTCTCAAGTAAAATGTCATTTGTTGCCTCATATCAGTGACGTGGCACACGGATGTGCTAATTAATACTCGGCAAGCACTCTAGCGAATTGTATACGAATAAATGATTCGATACAAGTTGATACACGAGTATTTATTTTCATTTTGTAGTAACATATTTACTGTTGGTTTCTATTAAAATTTATTTATTTGTTTTACTATTTAAATATTACATAAGTAGAATTAGTTTTATTAATTATTATTCTTATTTATTATTTAATTAACAAAACTGGGTCATTTTGGTGTTACACCTAAAGGAAGGTTTGCACTGAAAATCAGCGTTGTGTCGGATATTATTCCGGCACAGCAATATGCTGAGTGCAAACCTTGTTTGCTGAAAATGCGGCGTACAAATTCTCAAAATATGCTTTGTGTATAAAAATGTACAAGGAATGTAATTGCGTCGCAATTTCTTCAAATAGAGTATTTCTTTCTTTCTTCTTTCTTTCTAAATAAAACACCTGGGCGACTACAGGTTAAAACTACTTAGATTGCGTCATTTGTATTGCCACATTCTATTTGGATCATGTTATAACCTCACATTCGTTTATGCCTGGTTCTCCTATCGCAATGTTCGTCTGTCAGTTTGTTGTATTAAGACCTTATCATCAGAAAAGTAATTATTGTAACAGCTATATTTTGGTGAAGGTAAGGAAAGGAATGCTCCGGTGGTTCGGGCATGTGGAAAGAATTACTAAACAGATATATACAATGCAAAAGTGGACGGATGCAGAAGTCGTGGAAGGCCACGACACACCTTCCATGATCAAATTGATCGTGTACTAGATGTCAAGAGCCTTAAGAACAGACGAGCGTGCTTGACAAGAGTTATGAATGTCAAAGAAGCAAGTGAGGTGTGTAAGAATGGGCCTAAATGGCGCTCTGTTGTTCGTGCCTACCCCGCAAGGGAACTGGCGTGAAGTTATGTATGTATGTAGCTATATTTTGTGAGTCGTGGTAGCGTAAGTGTCCTAAAATCAAAGGGCGCCGGTTCGAATCCTAACCGGAACGCATGCACCGGTTAAGCAGTACTCTGATTTAATACGCATATCACAATTACCACGTGCTAACAACATCGTGATGAAACCTGCGCATCGAGATGACAGATGTGTCAAACATGCCAAGCCGCCTTGGATAAGCGTGGCGGGTATACTGTCCGTTCCCCCCTGGAACGGGAGGCCCCAGCCCAGCAGTGAGACATTTATGGGCTGTTATTATTATTGGTATGTCTATAGGGACCACAAGCCATCAAAATGGCCCGAACTTTTGGAGGGCTTGCGCGGGGCCATGGGAAGCCCAACACGTAGAGGCCCCTTGACAAATTTAATGTAAATATGGCGTGACACTGACCGTCGATTATCCCTGTCTACTGTTTCTGTGTAGGACTATTGTGGGAAATGAGGACAAAAAGTACCAGGCTATTGGGGTGAACTGCTAGTGGTACTAGGGGTCTGGGAATACGGGGACTATGGCGTCTGCCCGTCGCAATGTTCAGGGACTCCCTGCATGGGCCCCAAAAAATGCCATAGAAGACAGGGGCAACAGGGGTGTAGAGAGGTGGATTGCAGGTTCACCGAAGCTACTTCCGACGTGATGTCATTTATCACTTCCACCTCTGGAACTTAAGACTTAGGTCCAGCGATCTCCACTCCGTGCCGGCTGGCTAAGGCAAGCACGGAGGCGGGGGCCTTGCCTTGGCCCCCGGAGTCAGGTCCGAGGTGTCGCTACTCACCTAAGGCTTCGCCACAAAGCCCCCCTGCGGGATTTTTATGATATCTATTATTATACTGTATTTTTTTTATAATCAGGCACAGATCTCGAAGCGGGTAACATAGAAGTTAACGCTGGAGAGAAGCAGATTGATTTCGAAGATATTAAAGATGTGAGTGGTATACATACCTACTATTGTTACTAGATGTTTAGGCTAATTATTAGTCTAATACTGTTTTCACGGGAAATGTTACATTTTCCGAGATAAAGATTGCTGTATATTTTCAATTTGTTTTCTATATTATTGCAAGATTCATGAATTTATTGATTTTAATTTAGTTTTCTCTAGCCATTAGTGTGGTCTCTGAATTACAAGTCATTTGGTGTGACTTGTATAAAAGCTACGTAAATAAATTGAAGAAGCAAGAATAATAAAACTACGTTTTAACGGTTTTAAGCGCGGTAATTTTATTTGATTTTGGTTTGGGATCCAATCATCAAAACTATTAAGACCCAAACCCAGCAAGAACCAGCTGCCAGACCTCAAGACACTGTGAGCTCATTCTGCGTACAACGGAACACAAACCAACTTGACTGATAATTACTTTTATTTTTCCTTCCACCCATTTTAATATTATATAAAATTATTAGAGCTAGGCACGTTTGCTGAAGGGTTTCTTGCGCCGCTTCTTCTCTTCAAGCCATAAAGTAAGAGTAAATAATAACCATAAACAAAATTAAAATTAACAAGTTGGCGGTAGGCTAAATAAAACTAACAATACTCGTTGACACTTGACATCTTTGTCTTCCGTGATCGCGGCCACTGAAAAGTGGCCGAAACGTCGGAAAAACCAAAATCAAATAAAATGACCGCGCTTAAAACCGTTAAAACGTAGTTTTATTATGTATACAAGTCGCGAAAACTTAAGAAAATATTAAGCAAGGATAACCTTAGAATTAAAGGATGACAGAAATTGCTTTGAAATGGACACTTGTTATTGTCCTATAGCGCCATCTATGATAATGAAATAAATTATATTTTTAAAGTACTTTTGTATATGTTGGGTGTCGTGTGCATCGTGCCGTTAGGGGTCGGCCGTTCGTTACAGTGATGCATCCACAATGTGATAGTAAATTATAGTATTTTTATATATGAAAAAACAGGTGTTAAAACAACGTCTTATCGTCTGTAACAGTCTTGCAGAGATTTGGGTAAGAAAGTACCAATTATACCAAATATTAACTATTTGGGCAGGGTTTCCCATTTATTATTGTTCAGCCTCTGATGTGACTATTCACACTGCACAGTAAGCAATGAACACCGTCCACACGCCGCTACGCCTTTTATACGAGAATACTACCCTCCAAAACAATAAAATAGCAATTACATCATAGTGTTGCCAGGATCACAAAAATAATTATAATAATTAGGTACTGATGCACGAAATTATCTGGACGATAATTTAGTGGGTTTATAAAATTAACTAACCGGTTGAAAATGGTAATTTAATTATAAATCGACTAAAAATATTATCTATGACGATTATCTATGTGATATTTACGGCCTCTGTGGTTGAGCGGGCTAAGCCTTTGCCGGCCTACCTCACTGCAACACAGAAGCTCCGGGTTCGATTCCTGGTATAGTAAATTTCGGAAACGTATTTTCTCCGTTATTTACTATGGTCTGGGTGTTTGGGATCGGCCCCCAGAGTAGTAGTACGTTGTATATTACCCATAACACAAGCGTAACTTGCTTAATTTGGGGATATACAATATGTGTATTTGTCTGCCGATTAAAAAATAATAATATCCACTATGGTTCTCATGACTCTGTGGTGGACATCTTGTGACAGGTCTAACTTTTAAAATATCGCCATAGAAATAATTTTCATTATTTTTCAAATATAAATTAACAAGTTATTTGACTCCTTTTATTTCTACGAAATTATTGAAGCTGTGAAGTCCTGTAATTTAATAAAAATTATGTCGATTGATTTGACAGTCTGCTCCCTTTTTGCAAGTCACTTCAACTGACTTGTATAAAAGCTTACATAAATCGCAAAAGCAAGAATAACCTTGGAACAAAAGAGATGACAGAAATTGCTTTAAAATACTTGATATTTTCATATAGCGCCATCCATGTTTTTTTTGTTTTTTTTTTTAGTTTGGTTCGCAAACTGGCCAACTCAGCTTACTTTTATTTAAACAAAACTAGGGTACGTATAATATTGTTGCTGACTGGCCCTCTTGGTGCGAACACAGCATACATTATATAAAGACATTGAGTACATAGTAATTTAGAAAAAAAGAAGAAAGTAATAATTAATTAAGTTAAACTAATAATTAAAAAGGAATGAAATGATTTTGGAAAATAACTTGATAATAACACTATGCCGTTAGTTAGGTGCAATCGGACCGACACAATACATATAGGAATGATACGGAATGTATAGAAGGACCTCTTTCGAAAATTCCAGCCCCCACTGGAGGGCGAGGCGGCCTCGAATGGGGCCGGCAGGGGCTCCCCGTGGGTGGGGCTGATCGGGTCCTGCTTCGAGCCTCACCTCTCCCTCTACATCGACAGCCTCGACGCCAACCTCAGCTCCCTCATCGAACGCTTCGTTCAGGTAAACCGATTGCATATTAAATACCTACCCAATAGTAAGTTGTTATAATACAGTATAAACTCTATATAACGACACTGAAGGTACTGTGCGTTTTATTGCGTTTTAAAGAGTTGTCGTTAAATGGAGAGAAGTCTGTGGTTTTTGTCTGACGTCTTGCTGCTCCAGTAATATTGTTGCTATTTTTTTATTTATTTCATTCATATCTTGCGATATTGAGGCATCTTGGTGATAAAGTAAGTACTTAGAAATTACAGTATTTCAGAACTTCTTATAAATTTCGGTGTGCATGATGCCGACAGTCGAGTTTATTACGGACTAAGATAATAAAGCGATAAAAGAACTTTTTTTTTTTTAATTTTATTGCAGCAGTTCAGCAGACAGGCAGACGGCCCACTCGATGGAAAGCGGTTACCATCGCCTACAGACAATTGCAACAGCAAAGGTGCTACAAATGCGCTGCTGCTCTCTTAAGGGGGACTGGAACCTGGTCACTAATGCCGGAACACAACTCAAAGTTGTTATGGCGACATACTTTAGACCAGGGGTGGTAGCCATCCAGCCGGGCAAATGCCCTACCAGCTGGCTGTGGGTTGTTTTGTCGCCTCTTACGACAGGCCGCCCCGACGCAGGAAATTGTATTCTTCCTCCGTTCCTGCACGGATGAACGTACACAGCTGCGCGGTTTTTACTAATTTTGGGAACTTAAAAGGTACTATTTATTATTTAATTGTTGTCGTTATTGAGAGTGAGTGTAATGCTATATAGAGTGTATCATTATATGGTAGACAAGCTAAACCAACCAAATCCAGGTGGTTTCGACGCTTAAGGGAGTTAGTCGTTAAATCGAGTGACGTTACATGGAGTTTATACTGCACTTTTAAAATAATATGCTTGACTATATTTTTTTCACCTTCTCGCAATCTTTTAGGGTCGGCACAGTATATCTCTTTCTTCTATTCTGGATACGTCCTCTGTCATACCACCATACTGGAATCATTACCTTGATTACTGCTCTTATGTACCACGCAAACACAGAATATCGGCGTCAACCGGTTAGCTTTGTGTGAATTTCGATAGTCCACTTCCTCCACCAAGTATCTCATCCCCTACTTCAATACTATATTGCATCCTATTTTTTTGTCTGTTCACTCCCTCTGATCCCCCTATCCCTCCTTCCTTTTTATCCCATACTAAAGGCAGGTAATGCGTTGGCGTCGGCCCGTTTGTTGCAAACTAACTATCTAACATGAACACTAACCATAATAACCGACGCACCGTAGAGCATTTAAAAAAAAACTTATCCAACACTATTTATTTCAATAATTTATTAGGGTTTACACTTTTGGATAACACTGAAAATTAGAATTAAATGCAGAATTTAAAAATGAAAAGATTGAGTCAGAAACAGAGGTCCGCTCAAGTCGGAAGGTGGAGAAGAAATGGCTGTCGGTTGAAAGGTTAAAACCATCGGTGAGATCTGCTGAGGACGCAAACAAATCTATTGTTGGAGTAATAAAATGAAAATCTTTTTTTTTAAATATATTCTGGGTTCACTGTAACTGCTTTGTGTTGTGATAAGTGTGTGATGACGTCAGGACGCGAAGGCGGCGCCGGCGGGCGGCGGGGTGGGGGCGGCGGTGGGGGAGGGCGCCGTGATCTCGAGCTGCGCGGACCTGTTTCTCTTCTACAAGAAGTGCCTGGTGCAGTGCGCACGTCTCACCACTGGGCAGCCGATGCTGGGTGAGTGGTGAATATTATATCACTAATATTGGCGCCCAACAAATGTTCAAATGCTTATTTACATATTGGCGCCCAACAAATCTTTCGATGCTTATTATGTTTAACCACTGTCAAGTATTCAATCACTTTAAATTGTTCGTTAAGCTGATATTATACGATTCATTTCTGTCTGCCAATTTGGACGAATGAACCAAAGTGATCTATATAAACACAAACTTGAATCAATTTCATTGAAAACCGTCGTGACCTATCAGTTTTGTTCCTTTCAACCATATTGATTCAATGTTAGTGATCCATTTAATATCAGTGTTATAATAATCTTGTTCCGACCGCGGTTTCGGTTGCGTTAATGTAAATTTTGTAGACAAAATGAGGTTCAGTCGTGAATACGTCCCTTTTGGAAATGTCAATCTTAATTTACAATTCAAAATACCCGTAACGTCATCTAGCGAAAGTGGAAGTACCCATTCGAGCATAGGTTCTCAACGGGGGTGGTGCCGTCCCCTAGTGGGTGCTGGAGCGTTTCGTGGGGGCGGTAACGGGTTCAAAGGCAAATGGGGGAGCGTCATAACAGTCAAAGTGGCGGTCTCGGCGTATCTACCTTATTAGAAACTAGAGTTTACCCCGCGGCTCCGCCGCGAGTCAAACTCTAGTGCGTACCTCTTGTTTTAAGAGTAGGCATTATACAGGATATATTGTATTGTATTTTTATGTTGGTGCTATTTGCCCTCGGAACATTTACTTCATTTTATATCGCAAACTAACTCATCTACCGGATAAAAAGTATCTATGTCCATTTTCGGTATTCAGACAGACAGATCGAGTGAAAGTCGCATTTTTTTAAAGATTATGAATTTTTATATCTATAAGCTTGATAAATGATTGGTCCCCCATACAAACTTTAATACCCTATTTCAACCCGTTCTAGTTTTATTTATATAACTAAATATTGTGTAAACTACTACCAAACGTACTAAAATTGCCGAAACTACCAAGTCTACCAACCAAAACTACCAAATCCACCAACCAAAACTACCACAACTACCTAAACTACCACAATTACCAAATCTACCAATCAAAACTACCACAACTACCAAAACCACCACAACTAACAAAACTACCACAACTACTAAAACTACCACCACTACCAAAACTACCACAACTATCAAAACTACCGCAACTACCAAAACAACCTAATATACCAAATCGACTAAACAAAACTACCAAAACTACCACAACTATCAAAACTACCACAACTACCAAAATAACCGAATCTACCAAATCTACCAACCAAAACTACCATAACTACCAAATCTACCATAACTACCAAATCTAGAAACCAAAACTACCACAACTACCAATACTACCACTACTACCAAAACTACCACAACTATCGAAACTACCAAATCTACAAACCAAAACTACCAAATCTACCGAAACGACCAAAACTACCACAATCACCAAATCTACCAATCAAAACTACCACAACTACCAAAACTATCACAACTATCAAAACTACCGCAACTACCAAAACAACCGAATCTACCAACCAAAACTACCATAACTACCAAATCTACAAACCAAAACTACCACTACTACCAAAACTACCACAACTGCCGAAACTACCAAATCTACAAATCAAAACTACCAAAACTATCACAACTACCAAATCTACAAAACAAAACTACCAAAACTACTACAGCTACCAAAACTACCACAACTACCAAAACTACCACAACTACCAAAACTACCACAACTATGAAAACAACCGAAACTACCAAAACTACCAGCATAAACTACCGAAAATAGCAAAACTACCACAACTATCAAAACATCCAAAACTACCAAACAAAACTACCAAAACTACCTAAACGACCAAATTGACCAAAATAAACAAAATGACGAAAATGGCAAACCACAAATAAAAAACCTATCCTAGTTTTCGGGATAAAGTTTACATAAATCTATCCCAGTATCCGGGATGAAAAGTATCCCTTGGCCACCCTCGGTATTCAAATTACATATGTACCGAGTATCAGCCAAATCGGTCCAATAGTCTTTCCATAAAAGGATAACAAACAGAGAGACAAATATACTTTTATCCCGGAAACTATCTCATTTTCCGGGATAAAAAGTATCCTATGTTCATTCTCGGCATCGAAAATATATATATACTGAGTTTCAGCCAAATCGGTCCAGTAGCTTTTACGTGAAAATGGAACAGACAGACAGAGTTACTTTCGCATTTATAATATTAATAGGGATTTAATATAATAAAATACTTTTAGAATACTTCTATTTTCATGAAAATTTTTATAAAACCATTACCCAGCCATAGTTTATTATATTATAATTTTGTTTTTATGTATCAGTGCCGTGATTGACCACGATATTTATTTAGCTAATTTTATCTAAACTGTTATCTCTAGAGAGCACTTTTAACGCGACTACCAACGAGGGTCTTGTTTTTCACGCGTATCTTGTATGTTTGTAAATTTATTTATTACCGCGTATCTTCCAAATGGCTTAAACACCCAAGTGCCCAGAGATAAGTGTTTAAGAAAAAAAAACAAAATGCCGGATGTTTGGCGCGAATTAATTTTATTAATAAATAAAAAAAATAAGCACCTATCGAGTAGGGTATCAGAATAAAGTATTACAAAAATACAAGTTATATGTTTAAATTTAATTAAGAGTAATAAATTAGTTTAAAAAGTTTATGTTCATAAGAGTGTGCCGGGACACTAAAAGTGTAAAATAAAATAAATAATTTAAAAAATCAAAAACCCGACTGCAAGAAAGACAACTTAAAAATAATATACTAAAAAAGCCGAAACAAGATTGTAAACTGAAAGAACTTTAATGAGTTCCGCTTCCTACTAAACTTAATGTGGGTATTTAACTTAGGCTTTCAGCTCATAATATAGTCCGTTAAACCGAAGTAGAATTTATTTTCTTTGTAAATAAACTATTGTTACAACTCAAGTCCCGACAAACACAAAATCCACCTGCATATCTGAAGCAAAGCACATTTATTACCCGTCGGCATTTGGACTAATAACATTGAAATTCTTTTATGGTCGTCTTCTTTTGTTTATTATTGGCATACAGCCTATTTGTAATCATTAACCAGGTGTTATGGATTTAAAGTACAAGCTGATTGTAGGAAATTTCGGTCCACGCTGCCGGGCGGACATATTGCATTTTTGCTGTATAAAGCAAGGATGAGTGAGTCGAGCACCACGAGCGAAGCGGGACGTGTGTACTACAATCGGGAATCTAATAAGTGACGGACTTTGCGTGTTTTATTGAACTACGAGCTTCTGCA
This sequence comes from Dendrolimus kikuchii, assembly GCA_019925095.2. Lineage (NCBI taxonomy): Eukaryota > Metazoa > Arthropoda > Insecta > Lepidoptera > Lasiocampidae > Dendrolimus > Dendrolimus kikuchii. Next base: position 207,581 of record CM034414.1, read on the forward strand.
TTACGTTTGGACTTGTTGTGTTCGGTTCTATTTGCACCTGTGTTCTACGTGTTTGTATAGTGTTAATAAACTCTATAGTAATTGTAATGGCATTTTTAATTTGAGTCTCGCGACTCTTAACACTATATTTTTTTCTATTCTGAATTTTGTTTTAGTATTTTTTTAGTGCATTTTTAGTTTTTATTGGGTTTTTTATTTTTAAAATTGTTTATTTCATATCAATTCCAAACATAATTATTGAAATCTTAAAACATGTGTCCTTGTACTTCCAGAGCTGGCGGGCGTGTTCCAGAAGTACTTGCGCGAGTACGCGCGCGACGTGCTCGAGGCGGCGCTGCCGCGCGGCGGGGGCGCGGGGGGCGTGGGCGGGGGGCTCATGGGGGCGCTGGGGGGCGCCAACCTCGTCACCAACCTGCACACGCTGCTGCGCGACGACGCCAACAACGCCGCGGGCGGCAGCGACGCCAGGTGACTCACTCGTTCACTCACTTTATTCCTCGTTTATTCATTCTCTGGATAGCTCATTCATTTACTCGATTTCTCATTCGTACATTCACTGGATAGCTCGTTCATTCACTCAATGTCTCATTCGTTCTTTACTGGATAAGTCATTCATTCAATTGATTACTTACTCGTTCATTCACTGTATAGCTCGTTCATTCACTCAATGTCTCGTTCGTTCTTTACTGGATAAGTCATTCATTCAATTGATTACTTACTCGTTCATTCACTGGATAGCTCGTTCGTTGTTTACTGGATAGCTCATTCATTCAATTGATTACTTACTCGTTCATTCACTGTATAGCTCGTTCATTCACTCAATGTCTCGTTCGTTCTTTACTGGATAAGTCATTCATTCAATTGATTACTTACTCGTTCATTCACTGTATAGCTCGTTCATTCACTCAATGTCTCGTTCGTTCTTTACTGGATAAGTCATTCATTCAATTGATTACTTACTCGTTCATTCACTGTATAGCTCGTTCATTCACTCAATGTCTCGTTCGTTCTTTACTGGATAAGTCATTCATTCAATTGATTACCTACTCGTTCATTCACTGGATAGCTCGTTCGTTGTTTACTGGATAGCTCATTCATTCAATGGATTACTTACTCGTTCATTCGCTCAATGTTTCGTTCGTTCTTCAATGGATAGCTCTTTCATTCACTCGATTTGTGACTCGTTTATTATTTCACTCGATTATTCGATTCATGCAATTAATCTCTTTTAGGGTTGTTTTTTTATTTTTTTGAGCAACCAACAAGTCCTACCCTCAAACATTCGTAACATTAATAGTGAAATTCGAAGTACACAGACTTTTGTTAGGTAAATTTTGTCAATTTATATTTTGAAAAACGTGGTAATGCACGAGCGAGACAGCAAATACCATTTATGGCCGGTCTTTCTATCTGTAGAAGTTTCACATTATTTGTATGGAGCTTATGCCAAACATTAACTGATAGTAAAGCAAACGAACTGTAGGTAAACTTTGAGAACCGGCCATTGAGCTGTTTTTTAAGAACTAGTGCACATTGTTGGATGTGTTCCTTCCAGATACACAAAGCAGGAGATCTCGAAGATCACAAGCGTGATAACGACATCGGAGTACTGCCTCGAGACCAGCATCCACTTGGAGCAGAAGCTCAAGGAGAAGGTGGCCCCGGGGTTGGCGGACGAGATCGACCTGACACCAGAGCAGGACATATTCCACAAGATCATCAACGACTGCATCCAAATGCTCGTCCAGGACCTGGAGGTGGCTTGCGAGCCCGCCTTGGCCGCCATGGCCAAGATCTCGTGGCTTAACATCGACAACGTAGGTGACCAGAGCTCCTACATAACGCAAATAATAATGCACTTCAAGAACGCGATCCCGTACCTGAGGGATCACTTATCGTCTTCCAGGAAATACTTTACGCAATTCTGCATTCGTTTCGCGAATTCCTTTATCCCGAAATTCATTCAGAATATATATAAATGCAAGCCCATATCCACTGTGGGTGCGGAACAGCTGCTGCTGGACACCCACATGCTGAAGACGGCCTTGCTGGAGCTGCCCTGCCTGGGCTCCGAGGTGAGGAGGCAGGCCCCGGCGCCCTTCGCCAAGGTGGTCATCCGGCTGATGGGGCAGGCCGAGGCGCTGCTCAAGGTGGTGATGGCGCCCCTGGAGGGCAACGGGGAGGGGTTCGTGGGGCAGTTCGCGAGGCTGCTCCCCCACTGCACGGTGGCGGACCTGCACAGGGTGCTGCTGATGAAGGGCGCAAAGATGGGCAAGGCGCAAATGGCGGCGCTCGATGCGCTCTTCAAAGAGGCCACCAGGGACAGGGATAAGGACGGGGATAAATAGATGTTAAAAAATATATTTGATTTATTTCATTAAATAAGCAATTCCAGTGGATTCTAACGATAAAATTCAAATTAACAAGTTGTGAGACTAGTTTTTATGAAAAAATGTACAGTGTAAACTCCATGTAACGTCAAATCACCTTAAGCGTCGAAATCTCTTGGCTTCGGTTGGTTTAGCTTGTCTTCCACATAATGATACACTCTATATAGCATTACACCCACTCTCACTAACGACAACGTTCTTTTATCGCTTTACTATCCTAGTCCGTAATAAACTCGACTGTCGGCATCTTGCACACCGAAATTTATAAGTACTTCCCTTATCACCAAGTCGCAAGATATGATTAAAATAAATAAAAAAAATACAATATAATTACTGGTGCGGCAGTAGGCGTCAGACAAAAATAACAGATTTCTCTCCATCTAACGTCAACTCTCTATAACGTTAACTCGTTATAACGTCAAATCTTTGTAACGCCAACTCTCTATTACGTCAACTCTCTATTATGTTTTAAAACGCAGTCTCTTCGCTGTCGTTATATAGAGTGTACACTGTATTTACATAAGGAGCCATCCACAAATATCATGATTTTTCTGACCCTCCCCCTCGTCCTCGTCATATGCCTCCCTAGTAACGTCACATATTTTTCAATTTTACGTCAAATAATGTTTAATATAAAACAGCAATTCCCATCACGACGTTCATACAGATATAGTTGGAAATATTTTTTTGGAGTTTTTGGCGGGAACTGAAAGGAGACGTTGTGCTGTGCAGTTTTATTTTCTAAAAATGTGTAAATTTACTCTAAAATGAACAATAGTTGTAGGATATTGATAGGTTTTGAGTAGTAATTACGTTACGTGCGAGAAATGTGAACTTTATAGTCAAATGTGGCCTTTCGAGTGGTCACAAGAACTCCGTTGAATAGCACTAGATAAGCTTAAGAAAATGAAGAAAGTATATTGTAAACTAAGATCTGGCTTAAAGGCCTAGCTGCCAAACCATAAACCTAAATAAAAAAAAAATTGAAATATTTTGAAGTTTTTCGTTAATAGTTGCAAGTTTCGTGATTTATAGCTTAATAAATATATTTCGAATCCATCCTTCCATGATCAAATTGATCGTGTACTAGCAGAAGGTGATGTCAGGAGCCTTAAGAACAGACGAGCTTGCATGACAAAAGTTATGAATGTCAAAGAAGCGAGTGAGGTGTGTAAGAACAAGCCTGAATGGCGCTCTGTTGTCCGTGTCTACTCCGCAAGGGCACTGGCGTGAAGTTATCTACTGACCGTCATTTTATAATAGATATCACTTACGCCTACGCAGACACTCCCCTCACACACCCACATAACCATATTGTCATTACTAACATCTTTGAATGTTTAATTGTAATTTTTAATTTAACAATAGAAAATACTATTTTATACATATTAGGTTGGGGAAAAGTTTCTTCGCATTTTATATAAAATTTCAAAAGGTTTTTTTATAAAGTTTATTTACATTTGACTAAAGTATGTAGGTGCCATTTTGTTGGATAACTTTTTGCCATCTTGTAGGTAGGGACGTGATCCCATTGCTATAAAAATTTTGGTGCTTCTGATCAAAAAACTGCGACAAGTGGTTTTGGCAGTCCTCTCGTGATGTTAACCTGACACTGCCCAAGGAATTCTGTAGAGACCGAAACCGGTGAAAATCTGAAGGTGCAAGGTCAGGACTATACGGCGGATGCATTAACACCTCCCAGCCAAACTCTCGTAATTTTTGCTGAGTGGCTAAACATGTGTGAGGTCTAGCGTTTCATGGTGAAAAACCACACCCCTTCTGCTGATTAATTCCGGCCGCTTTCTCTCAACTTTTTGCTTTAATCTCATCAGTTGTTCGCGGTACAGTTCAGAATCGATGGTCCTGCCTGGCGGTAATAGCTTATAATGAATAATGCCCTTCCAATCCCACCACACACACAGCGTCACCTTGTTGCGAGTTAACCCGGGTTTCGCCACAGTCTCCCCCCAGGGGATGCCCCCCGCGGTCCTCACCCCTCCGACCGCGATTGGCACACGGGGAAGCGTCTCCGGGGACCCAGTGGCCACTGTCACATTTACCCCTTTCTTTCCGTGACAGTGGTATCCCATCTACGTTCCTGTCCCTAAAATCGTTCCTGTGTATCCCTCCTTCACAAATACCCACCCCTTCCTTGTTAGATGAGCCACTCGCACCTCTCCGTTCAGCGGAGAGATCCCTGGCGATGTGGTGGCGACGGGTCCGGCGTCTAGGCGCTTGCCAATCACCGGGCTGGCGACGGGGCGGGCCTAAGGGCCGTCCGCCCCATCTCTGATTTCGTCACCGTCGTGCGATGTGGGGTGTGGTGGCTGCGGTTCTACCCGACCGCACCCGCACCGCGGAAGAAGAAAACCTTCAGATAGTCTTGGGTGGAGGGTTCATCTGTCTGCTCGCCCTTGGGGCAGACTGAGCCCCCTACCCACCCGAAGCTTGGTAAGGCGTGCCTGCAACTGCATGCCAGGCGGGTCATCCCGGCTTCTAGCGCCCCGTGGGTGGCGTGTGGGGTTTCTGTAAACTACGGACTCTTTGCACGCCGCTCACAGTCCAATTAGTCTGTAAGCATTCAGATGGCCTCCCATAGCGGAGGCAAATTAGTTTTTAGTAACTCCTCGGAGTTCAAATATAAACATGCAAGCAAAAAAACACGAGAAGCTACCCCAAGTGGGTCGATCTTCCGCCACAAAAAAAAAAGGGAGGCAAATCCCACGCCGATGCCGATACCTGTGGTAAGGCCAGCTATTCACCATCGTATTCTTGGGGGGGGGTGACGTCCTTGCGCTCGAACACCTGGACTTTGTCCAAGCAGAAGATGCCCAAGATGGGCGGCGAAGTAGTTTTTTACGCAGTAGCAGCAGAATGAGCGGCCGCACTTCTGCTGCAAGTGGCGCCATTAGCGGCACCAGGAGCGGGGCCTTGAGTAGAGCTGTCGATGAGTCAGATTCCAATCTCTCGATGTTCTCCACTCAGTCCCGCTCCAGGTCGGATTCGCGTTCGTCGAGGCGCTCACGCTCCGAATCTGGACCCCGCATACGGACTGAACCGGTAGCCGGGCTATTACACCCGTCGAGCTGGCGCGTCCAGAATAAGAGGAAAAGGCCCGTACCCTACCAAGGCCCTAAGGATTTTCCACAATCTAGTGGTGACGAGACGGTAGCCTCCAAATCGCTCCGCAGGGTGTCCCCACCCACTTCGGTTGGCTTGACCGCAGAGTCTGCGAGTCTGGCGCGGGCTAGGAAGGCCGTCGCCCAAACAAGTAGAGTGATTGACCTTGAGCTTGACCACGAAGAAAGCACCGTCAAGCTTATCAAAACAGCCGAGCAGGGGAGGATTGCTCGACGGGCCCCAGAACTATTAGGTCGCTCAGGGTCAGTAACAGTCACAGACGAGGTCGGGGCCAGAACAGCTCAGGCTATAGAGACCGATGTCAAAAATGCCCTGGGAATCATACGCCATGTGGCAAAAGTACCCAGGGGGTTAAAAGGGACTTTTATGAAGCCCCTTAATGACTCTGTCTCTATACTCAGTGACGCCTTGGAGGTGCTACGAGTCCGACTGAATCCGACGAGATCAGGAAACTCGAAGCGGCCAACCGTCGCCTCGAAGCCGAAGTAAAAGAGATGAGGAAGGAGATGGCCAGTCTGCGAGCAGAAATCGCCCGACCCCGGCTCGTACCAACATCTAGGTCGTCACATGATCCTCCGCCTCCACCGTCACCACCACCATCGACGTCTGTAGTGGGAGGGCGGTTCAAGGACCAGGACGAGCTGCTGCGTCATCTGACCCTGCCACTGGGGAAAATGATCGCTAAACTAGCTGCCCTGGACGATCGCCTTCTCCCAGAGAGGCGAGTCCGTCCGCCGTTGGCTGTAGATCTGTGGCGGGCAGATACGGATACACTACCATCTCTGGCACCTGGGAGAAGCCAAGCTAACCGCCCGCGAAAAGAAAGCGAGGTGGTGGAGAGGATAAAAACAGCGCTACGAGCACTCCTGCAACAAAGGGACCATCCAGGGCTAACAAAGTAGACCCACAACCGTCACCGTTAGCTGAAGGTTGGTCAGTGGTAGCCCGAAAGGCCAAAAAGAAACCACCGACCAAACAAAACGACCAAAGTGGACCTGCTAAGTCCCAGGCGAGGCTGAAGCCGCCGACGTCTAAGGCCAAGCAAGAAGAACCACCGCGGTGGTTCTCACACTGCTACCTACTGCGGTGGAAAAGGGCGCCACTTACGCGGACATGATGCAACTGGCAGAAGCCAATATAAAACTCGGCGAGCTCGGCATCGCCGGGATAAAGTTGAAAACCGCGCGGACAGGGGCACGTATGCTCCTTCTCCCCGGAAAAGATAGCGGGGAGAAGGCCGATGCCCTTGCCGCGCGGTTGAAGGATGTCCTGCCGGAGGATGCAGTTAGGGTTTCCAGGCCCGAGAGATGCTTTAATGTGCGCGTCTCGGGTCTGGACGACTACACTACACCAGAGGAGGTCGTGGCCGCCGTCGCCCGGGTTACGGACGTTGCCGCTGGGCGCATCAACTTCAGCGTCATGCGTCTGGGCCCGGACAGGCTGGGATATGTCATTCTGGCTTGCCATTGGATGTGCAGGGGAGTGCCGGCCGCGCGTAAAAGCGTGGCCCACCCCACCACTGCTAGGTCCACCAGTAATAAGGTGGACCAAAAAAAAGGAAAAGGCAACGAAAAGAAGACGCTAAACAAAAGTAAACGGAAGAAGAAATGAAAAGGTCCCAGACAGGCAGCGGCAAATACGTCTCAGCCACCGCAGCCGCAGCCCAAACCACGATCGCTGCCCCCGCCGCCGCCGTCACCGATGCCCGGGACCGCTAGGATGGAAGAATAAAAGTAGTTTCTCCAATGGCTATCCTAGTGGTCCAGGGTAACTTGAACCACTGCGCCACTGCACAAGACCTGTTAATGCAGAGCATGGTGCAGTGGGGAATTCAATTCTCAGTGGTCGCCGAGCCATATTACGTCCCCCCCCCGTTCGGACTGGGCGAGGGACCTGGATGGCTTGGTGGCCATTATTGCTCGGACCGCCGCCGCATGCCCCCCCCCCCCCTTCTAGCCGATGTGGTAAGGGGAAGGGGCTACGTGGCGGCAACGATCGGGGAGATAGTGGTCGTCGGTGGCTACTTCTCCCCGAACAGAAGGCTCGCCGATTTCGAGGGATGGATCGAGAAAGTGAGCACAGTGGTGGCCCGCAGCCGGCCTCGCCCCTCGCCCCTCGCTTGGGGATCCCCGAGTACTTGCGCGTGTGGCGAGGCACTGGAAGAATGGGCCATCGAAAAGGGTTTCGTAGTTCTCAACCGGGGCTTCGTACACACGTGTGTGCGCCAGCAGGGCGGCTCAATAGTAGACGTCACATTTGCCAGCCCTGAACTGGCGCGCCATGTGCGGGATTGGAGTGCGTCACGGAGGTGGAGACGCTCTCCGATCACCGTTATATACGGTTCAGCGTCTCCGCCCGAAACCCGGACCCGCCGTCCCGAGAGTCCTCGGTAGGTGATTGTCCGCGCTGGACATTACAAAAGTTGAATCGGAAGGCGTTCAGAGAGGCCCTGATCGTCGCCACCTGGGCATCAGGGCCCGAAGTGAACCCTCCCGATGTAAATGTAGAGCAGGAGGTAGAAAACCTGCGGTCGCTCGTCACTGGCATTTGCGATGCGGCGATGCCGAGGAGGGGCCGATTCCAGCCCTTCCGAAACGTAATCGTGGAACCCCGTACTGGAGGGGCTAAGGCCCGCGTGCAATAGCGCGCGCCGCCAGTACACCCGCCACAGAAGACGGCGTCGCCGCGCAATGGACGCAGCGACCGTAGAAGATCAGCTGTACGAGGGGTACAGAAGCGCCAAAAGAACACTGCGTATCGAGATCCGCAACGCAAAAAACGTTGCCTGGGGGGAGCTCTTGGATAGTTTAAATCAAGACCCTTGGGGCGTCCTTTCAAAATGGCACGGAACAAGCTCCATGCCTGGGCGCCCCCGCTAACCGAGTCTCTCCCCAGGGACGTCGTACTCGACGTAGTTGGCGCTCTGTTGCCTTTATGGGCTGAGCATATGCCTCCTGCCATAGCACCGTCAGAGGCGGAGCTCAGCGCGGATAGAGACCCTGTGCCCACCGTGGATTGGGTAGACCTGGGGGTGGCCATGCTACGGCTAAAGGCCAAGAACGCTGCCTCCGACCTTGACGGCATGCCAGAGCGTGCGTGGGTTCTGTCCTACGACGCCCTGGAGCCCCGACTCTTAAGGCTTTTCGGCGCATGTTTAGAGCAGGGCCAGTTTCCACAGCGGTGCAAGACAGGAAAGTTGGTCCTCCTGCGAAAGGAGGGGCGCCCTGTGGACTCGCCGTCCGCCTACCGCCAGGGTCCTGGCGTCACTGTATGTGTGGCGTAAAGAGGCCTGGGCCAGGGGCACCAGACCCGCGCCTCGCGAGTCCGAGGCGTGCCGGTCGGAGCTCCGCCACGTAGTCATGGGGGTCTGGGAAGATCGCCTAAGACGCCCAAGCGAGGGCCCCGCCACCATTGAGGCGGTGAGGCCCGTCGTGCAAGAATGGATTGGACGAAGTCACGGCACCCTGACGTTCAGGCTGACGCAGGTCCTGACGGGGCATGGTTGCTTCGGAAGGTACTTGTGTCGCCTCGGCCGCGAGGCCACGTTAGGGTGCCATCATTGCGATATGGGCGACGAGAACACGGCGCTGTACACACTCCAGGAATGTCCAGCCTGGACGGAGCAGCCCCCAAATATCGAGCTTTTTTGTGTACCCAGCTTTTTTCAAATGCGCCAAAACCGTTTGGTGGTTAATTCCCAGTTCTTCGGCTACATCGTAACTACTAATATGCTGATCTTGCTCCACTTTTTCAAAAATGGCATCAATTTTGTCCGTAGCAGGGCGACCAGAGCGACGTGCATCTTTGATATCAAAATTTCCGGATTGAAAACGCTTAAACCAAATTTGCGCTACTCTCACAGATACTGCATTAGGTCCATAAACATCACAAATTTTTTTCGCGACTTGTGTTGCATTTTTACCTTTTTTGTAGTAAAATTTTAAAATGTATCGAATTTCTTCATTAGATTCACTCATTTTAACAATAAGAAAAACAAATGAAAATCACACATTTTCCTAATTTGAATTTGGAATTGTCTTCTTTAAAATTAAAACCAGCCAGATACAAATGGTATAGCCAAAGAGATCTTATTACAAGTTCATACATACTATATGCGAAAAGACTTTTTCCCCAACCTATTATGTATGTTTACAATATAATTTAGTAACATTTTCCTTTATATTTACATATATATTATATCTATTGCATACCTACCCCCATCCATACCGAGTTTCTGTCCATCCAAAGGTTGTCTGGAAGAAATCGCTCCCAGCGATAAGACCGCCCATTGTATTTATCATTAAGATTGTGTGTGTACGAATTTATTTAGTAACATTTAGTGCAATAAAGTATATCCTATTATATTTTAATGAAGGTTGCTGGTCTGCAACATGTCATTGATATGCAGAATGAACAGCGTGGGCGACAACACTGAGCCTTGGGGCACACCAGCATTTATAGGCTTCATCTCGGAGCATAGACCGTCAGTTAAGACTTACGCGCACAATGCCTCGGGGAGCCCGTAGCTGGGAAGCTTCGAAAGAAGTGCCCTATGCCAGACCCGATCGGGGGCCTTTGCAATATCCAGGCTTACCGCCAATGCTTCCAGCTTACTCTCAACGGCGGCTGTCCATTAGTGAGTCAGGTACACCAGAAGATCGCCGACACCCCGTCCATAATCCGTATTGGCGGTCGTTTAGAAGCTGGTTCTCCTCTAGGTACCCAAAATTGGACGGCTTTCGCGGGAGCTTTCGTTACGCAGCATCAAGGTGCTGGGGTAGTATTCCACCACCCATTAAAAATCTGCAATATCTTAACGGGTTTCTAACCGAATTAGAGATATTCGTAAAAGAGCACCAGCGTTCACAACGCGACCTGGAACATGATACATGATCTCGTGGGACAGTACCTTAAGGGCTCAGCGGAAGATCAGCGCTGGTTTTGAAACACCAGCATTATCCTGAGGCAGACAAGATTGTGTCACTTTAGTTTTTTTGTTAACAATTATACCGTAACTATCCAATGTAATATTAATAGTAATAATAAAATTTAATAATAATAAAACTATATCCTACAATGGCCGGGGCTTGTCCTTGGCTGCATTACTCTATGGTGTAGACAGGGATAATCGTCCGTCAGTGTCACGCCACATTTACATTAAACTTGTCATGGGGCCTCTACGTGTTGGCCTTCCCATGGCCCCACGCAAGCCCGTGGTCTTGAAAGACATACAATTATAATAATCTAATATATAAAATTCTCGTGTCACAGTATTAGTTACGATACTCCTCCGAACGGCTTGACCGATTCTTATGAAATTTTGTGTGCATATTGGGTAGGTCTGAGAACCGGACAACATCTATTTTTCATCCCCCTAAATGTTAAGGGTAGTCCACCTATAATTGTCTTTTTCTAATTTTAGATTAATTTTATTTTATTTTATTATTTAGGATACAGCATTAAAGAATACATACAACCCTAACTTTTCACCTCTCTACGATCAACCCCTATTTTTTATTTGTTAATTATAAACTTAATTTTTTTGACAAGATTTTCAATCTTATTTTGTCATGACTTAGAATAAAAAAAATATTACTCTTTTAGATTCACAATTAGAACCGGTAGGTGGCGCTGAGATCGGGTTCTGGAATCCTCCTAATCACCTGGAGCGATTTTGGTGATTTGGTGTGTTTGAGTGGGTACCCGGATGGTTTAGATTTGTAATTAGAACCGGTAGGTGGCTCTGGGATCGGGTTCGAGAATATTATTTTTTAAAGGCAGGACCACGTCTGCCGGGGCCGCTAGTAAAACTATATTTTAACCATTTAGGGCGTGGTGTTTATGTCAATGCGTAGTTTTTTTTTAAATGAAATGTGTAACCTTAACAGTACTCTCATCAACACGTGACATCTTTGTCTTCCGTGATCACGGCTACTAAAAGGTGGTCGAAACGTGAATTAAATATCAAATAAAGTACCGCGCTTAAAACCGTTAAAAGGTAGATTTATTAATTGCTAATAATGTAACGTTATTAGTACATATATTTTTTTATTGCACGAGTTCAGCAGACAGGCAGACGACCCACTGGATGGAAAGCGGTTACTATCGCCTATGGACATTTGCAACACCAAAGGTGCTACAAATGCGCTGCTGCTCTCTTAAGTGAGTCTGGAACCTGGCCACTAATGCCGGAACACAACTCAAGGTTGTTATGGCGGCATGCTCTAAACCAGGGGTGGTAGCCATCCAGTGGGGCAAATGCCCTACCAGCTGGCTGTGGGTGGTTAAGTCGCCTTTTACGACAGGCCGCCCCAACACAGGAAATTGTATTCTTTCTCCGTTCCTGCACGGATAAGACGGACTTATAATTGTTTCTTAAATTTAAAGAAACTGTTCAGCAACTGATTTGTGGAAATCTTACCCATAAACTCCTCTTTATTCGAACATTTTGGGTACAACCTACGTTAATCATTCAAATTTCATGTGTCTGTGCTACTCTTAGGTAAATAACAGGTAATACACGTTTATGAGTGAAAAAAGGTATTCATTCATTAGGGTCTGATTCTGATTCTCTTACTTAAGAGTTGCCTAATCGTTTCTTAAGGAGATTATTATAAGTAAGGCCGTTGATGTTCGTCCCGTCGTTCAGAAATCAACGTTTTTTTATATATTGATTCTGAGGCGGTACGAAGTTTGGCGGGTCAGCTAATAAGGGTCAGTGAATAAGCTAAGCTTATTCTAATAAGGTAAAAATAATTACTACTAAATTGTTTTATTACTTTATTTTCCCAAAAATAACACTTTTAGATATAATGGTAAGTTTACAAATACTATCCTAACATATAATAATATTGTTTTTTTTTTAAAGAAATTGTATACATTAATTGATTGTATTTACAAATAAAATATTAAGAAAATAATTATCTAAATTTAAGATTTATTTTTTACCATGCAAATAATTTCTTGTAATAACACTATTTAATTAAATAAAAACACGTTTCTATTAGTGAGGTGTGTAAGAATAAGCCTAAATGGCACTCTGTTGTTCGTGCCTATCCCGCAAGGGAACTGGCGTGAAGTTATGTATGTATCTATGTACGATTCTATTATACATTTTAAATGTTAGAAATGATGAAATCCTAAAGGGTAGACTTTCGTTCTTTGAACAGCAACGGTAACCCACCTTTGACATTTTGTAAAAGAACTGATTTGGTACTGACTTCTGGATAACGGACTGTTTCTGGAGCTGGTTCCACTGTGAACGCTGACAAGATGGCGGCGAGGCCGGCCAGGGATTGCATCAGGCCTAGGCGGCCACCTGGAAATAACATTTCAAGGAAACAACGTTATTACATTATAATTTCGTTTATATACTTCTAGCGAGCCTGGCAGACGTTGTCTTGCTCTGAAAAATAAAAATCTAGGGCTCAATTGCAGCGCCACTTATCGGGTCCAATTCTGAATCTAAACCAATTCACAAACTATTATGTCTGGCAGACAACCCCCCATACATTTTTACCGTTTTGAAAATAAAGGAGGTTCTGAATTCTACATGCAAATACATGTAAATTTTGTATAATAATATTTTCGGCCACAGCCTTTTGTTTCGGAGCCGATTTTGCGTTGGATTTAGTATACTGTAAGTTCAAACGTACATACATACATACATACATAACTTCACGCCAGTTCCCTTGCGGGGTAGGTACGAACAACAGAGCGCCATTCAGGCTTATTCTTACACATCTCACTTGCTTCTTTGACATTCATAGCTCTTGTCATGCACGCTCGTCTGTTCTTAAGGCTCCTGACATCATCCTCCGCTAGTACACGATCGATTTGATCACGGAAGGTGTGTCGTGGCCTTCCACGACTTCTGCATCCATCCACTTTTGCATTGTACATCTGTTTAGTCATTCTTTCCACATGCCCGAACCACCGGAGCATTCCTTTCCTTACCTTCACCCCGACACTCTCTTTCAGAGCAACTCTTTCTCTCTTACTTCGGCATTAGGAACGCGATCCGCGAGCGTCACTCCGCAGATTTTGCGCAGTGCTTGCATCTCGACCGCGTTTACTCTACTTTCCTGATTTTCGTAGACTCGTGACTTTCAATAAATTATCTATAACATTCCATTTTGACGTAAATACATTCATTTTCAAAATATTCTTACATAAATATTGCAATGAATCTAGAAAGTTTATTACCAGGCTGCTGTTAATCGGGAACGTATCCAAACACTGGCCACGTTGCTTCTGGACGGCAACGCTAGTGTTTAGTCATTCTTTCATCTTGCATTCTTTCCACATGCCCGAACCACCGGAGCATTGCTTTCCTTACCTTCACCCCGACACTCTCTTTCAGACCAACTCTCTTTCTTACTTCGGTATTACGAACGCGGTCCGCGAGCGTCACTCCGCAGATTTCAAACGTGCACTATCATATGTTATTATTCTATTTAAGAAAGTTAACAATGTCGAGAATTAAATGAGATTTTGTCTTCGCTGACTTGGAGTTGCTGAGCTGAAGTTCGATGTGGATCCCCAGGGGTCCATACAGAACACTTTGGGGAGCTATGATCTAAAATTCCAAACCATTCTTGAATACACTTGAACAAATACAAAAAATGTCACCAAAATCTTTCCAAACGTTCAGTGACTTCTGACGAACAGAAAAACTTTATATATATATATATATAACTAGGATATGCCCGCGACTTCGTCCACGCTTGACTTTAAATTCTCGCGGGATATCCGAGATAAAAAGTAGTACAGATTTTAAGTTTCTGTGGGCGGATAGTTCGTCTACACCCGACGCTAGTACCGTAGCGGTTAGAAGACAGCCGGGTCGGCGCGCGCGCAGCCTCACAGCGTGGACTTATGCGACTGTCGCAGCGAGCAGTTTCAACTGCGCTCCGCGGCCGTCGGCAGTGGCGCGCGCTCAATTTGCCAGCTGGCAATACCCTAGTATTTGCCCGTAGCTATCAACTACCACCCCTGGTCTAGAGTATGCCGCCATAACAAACTCGAGTTGTGTTCCGACATTTGTGACCAGGTTCCAGTCTCCCTTAAGAGAGCAGCAGCGCATTTGTAGCACTTTTGGTGTTGCAAATGTCCATAGGCGATGGTAACTGCTTTCCATCAAGTGGGCCGTCTGCTTGTCTGCTGAACTCATGCAATAAAAATAAATAAAAAGATGGTGCTCAGTGCAGCGCGCCACATGTGTCAATCAGCGAAAACCTCATCAAAGTTGGCTCAGTAGTTTTTTTTTATTGCAGGAGATCAGCAGAGAGGCAGACGGCGCACTCGATGGAAAGCAGTTACCGTCGCCTATGGACATTTGCGACACCAAAGGTGCTACAAATGCGCTGCTGCTCTTTTAAAGGAGACTGGAACCTGGTCGCTAATGCCGGAACACAATTCAGTTTTCACGTAAATCCCGAACACACAGACAATAAATCTAAAAGAAAAACGCATCGTGTTCCATGGGTTGCAAAAATTAAATTACAATGAAACCTATCCTATGTCCTAAGTTGGAACAAAGACAGCAAAATGAGAACAAATTCATTAAAACCGGTTAAGATGTTTTGGAGTTCGTTGCGGTGAAACACACACGGAAATTTCATATATATAGAAGATAGATTCCAGTTTTTTTTATGTTGCATGTTTAGATTTTTTTAATATAGACTAGCTGTGCTCGGCAGTCGTTGGCCTGCCCTGAAAAATTAAAAATTTAAACCCGGTTTCATCCCAACTTAACGGGTCCAATGATAGATTCAGCAGACAGGCAGACGGCCCACGTGATGGAAAGTCGTTACCATCGCCTATGCACATTCACTACACAAAACGTGCTAGAAATGCGCTTCTGCTCTCTAAAGGGAGACTGGAGCCTGATTACTAATGCCCAAAACACAACTCAAGGTTGCTATGACAGCGTACTCTAGACCAGGGATAGATACCATCCAGACGGGCAAATACCCTGTCTGGCCATGGGTTGTTTTGTTGCCTCTCAGGACTGCATGGATATATTTGTAGTGCCTTGGTATGATTCCGAAAATGGAAATAATCCAAAAATTAGCTAACTAGACCAGGCAATATTTTTGGCAAGTTTTTCAATCAATACAATGATATATGCTTATCTTTTCCTTAAATAACACGTTGTGATTTGCATTAAGTAGGAAATTAGTCTATATAATATGTAGTTATTTATGACTTTAAAGAACTTGACAGAACTGCCCATAATGTTTTGAATTTAGTTTTAGTATGGGATTTCGATAAAAAATTATGGTGTCAAAACCATGAACTTCATGTAGCAGCGGCGAGCTAATGTCATAATCATGTTCCGTGCAGGAACGGAGAAAGAAAAGAATTTCCTGCGTTGGGGCGGCCTGTCGTAAGAGGCGACTTAACAACCCACAGTCAGGTGGTAGGGCATTTGTCCGACTGGATGGCTACCACCCCTGGTCTAAAGTATGTCGCCATAACAACCTTGTGTTGTGTTCCGGCATTAGTGATCAGGTTCCAGTCTCCCTTAAGAGAACAGCAGCGCATTTGTAGCAACTTTGGTGTCGCAAATGTCCATAGGCGATAGTAACCGCTTTCTATCAAGTGGGCCGTCAGCCTGTCTACTGATCTCCTGCAATAAATATATTAAAAAAAAAACAAATAACTATGATAGATAGATCCGCATTGTTATAAGTGTTACTTTTTGAAGAATCCTCCGTATATCTAACTAGCATAGATAATTATCTATGATGTACTTACCGATACAATTCCTGGGTCCTTCACCAAATGGCATATACAGCTGTTTCTGCATTGGACCAAACTCATCGGGATGAAATCTCTCGGGTATAAATTTCTCAGGATCCCTGAAGTACTGCGGATCATTGTGGAATCCTATTACTGGAATCAAAACTTTAACTCCTGGATCGATTGTCAAATTAATTTCAGGGAAATGGTAAGGTCTAGAGCATTCTCGAATTAAAACGCCCAACGTTGGAAAGATTCTCATAGCTTCTTTGAAAGCCCATTCTAAGTAAGTCATCTCCTTTATTGCATCATAACTTAGCTTCCCATTATGTTTGGACAGAACATGATCGATTTCTTTTTGTACCTTTTCCTGTACTTCCGGGTGATATGCCAACTGATGTAAGGTAAAACTAGTGGTAGCGGACGAAGTTTCAAATCCAGCGATAAAGAAAAGGAATACTTGTGCCATTATTAGATCATCATCAAACTCCAAACTAGCTTTCTCTGGAACCCCATTATTAATATTTTCTATTGAGTCCCCGTAAATTGTCCCCATCTTCTTGCATTCCAATAATAAATCTATAAAATCCCCTCGACCACACGGTTGATAATTACGTTTCTCCATAACAGACCTCACGAAATCTTTCATATCATCCTCCACACTTTGTGCTAATGTAAGATTCTTCGCCATCTCGGGAAACACATGTTTCAGAATTGTATAAAAGACATCTTTAATTCTAGTATTAAAGATATTTGCCCCCAGTTTTCGGAATTCCGAATCTTCTTCATTCAATGAATTAGAGTCTACACCAAAACCACAGGCGCCAATGAAGTCTGTTGTGTATCGGACCATTAATTCTTTTGCGTCTAAAGTAGCTCCTTTGGCAGCAGAAACCAATGCTCTTGCTTTTAACTTTTCTGCTCTTTCAACAATCAAAGGGAACATTGCCTTGAGCTTTCCGCTTGAGAATATCGGCGTCATTCTCTGCCTTAGCAGTTTCCAATTATCACCTTCGAGGAAGAATAGGTTTCTATACAACGGTTGTACAACTTTCTTGTGCCATATGAGTCCTCGCGAGTGAAAATTTCCAAAGTCTTGAATCATAATCCTCCTCACGTATTCCGGATCGATTATTATCAATTCGGGCGTCTTAGATCTGAAGTATCCGACGACTTTTTCGTTCGGATACTTCTTATAATATTCAAGGCCTAATTGGGAATAAGTTTTCATCAGCAGAAACCCTTTCAAGTTGTTCCCGAAGAAAGGCAGCGGCTTCTCATATTTCACGCCTTTCTTCTTCCAGTAATCGAAGTTTCTCGTCGCGTAATGTAGTAACGCTGCTAAAGCAACCAGGACTACTGCTAACGTGATCATTTTTGCGGAACTAATTTCCTTGGCACTGGAATAACAATTTATACTAACAGAATTCTTGTACTTGATAAGATATAATTTATCGTAACTAATATTTAGATTAAAAATCTGTTGATGTTTGGTGAAACTAGTAAAAAACACATCCGTGTCCATTTTCAGGGATCCGATGCTTTACAACTGAAAATAAACGCTCAAGTCGTGACATCAGTGCTTGTTTGCTTTTTGGTAACGTGTCACTTCTAATAATCTCTGTAACGACCAAGGTTGGAAATATGAAGTTTAACAACATGAGGAAGTTCGTGCTGTCGGAAATTATATTATTTTTTTCATGAATGAAGAATTGATCGTGTACTAGCAGAAGGTGATGTCAGGAGCCTTAAGAACAGACGAGCGTGCATGACAAGAGCTACGAATGTCAAAGAAGCAAGCGAGGTGTGTAAGAATAAGCCTAAATGGCGCTCTGTTGATCGTGCCTACCCCGCAAGGGAACTGGCGTGAAGCTATGTATGTATGTATGTATGAATGAAGAATAGTAATAATTTTTTGCATGCTTTTACAGGTGTAGAAAAAATTAAACTTCAAAAGACTATCTATACGTATAATAAAATTGTAGAGATCAAATTTCTGTACAATGAAAAAAAATGCCAAAAACCGAGTCCGGAGGATGTAAGTAGTGATTAGATTACGAATTTTGATTTTTTCATTTTTTTTGTTTTTCTGTTTGTCTGTCCGTTTGTACCGGCTAATCTCCGAAAGGACTGGACCGATTTAAATGAAATTTTGTATGGTGGTACCTTATATCCCTGGTCAACATATAGGATACTTTTGAAAAATTAAAGAGTTCCCGTGGGATGGTTAAAAACCGCACCACGCGGACGAAGTCGCGGGCATCAGCTAGTGTAAAATAAGTTCCATTTGAGAATTATACATTTGAAGATCATACATAATATAAGTTAAAATTGTGTTGATACTTTGGCGGCTTCCCATCTCCCAGTTACAACCGTGACAGCCGGGGCCGCTGCCGCAAACCAGGAGGCCCTGAAACGCCGCAAATATGTGTCCATTGGTAATGGGTACATATTTGTGGCTTTCGGGGTTGAAACCTTGGGGCCGTGTTGGCCTGGAGCTCATCACCTCTATCGAGACCTCTCAACGCGTCTAGTTGAGGTCTCGCGTGACCAAAAGGCTGGCTTGCACCTAGGGCAACGCATCAGCGTTGCCATCCAACGTGGAAACGCGGCCAGCATTTTGGGCACGCTCCCCGCCGACAGCGACCTGGAGTCTATTTTTTACTTATAGTTTGTTATTTTGTAAGTCTAGTTATATTTATATTGTAGTTTAATTTTAGTTGATATTAATTTATAATTAGTTTTATTAAAGTTAAAATTCAAATCTATTTCTTTTGCACGTATTCTGTTCAAAGAACTGAAAGTACAACAACACTAACAAGTCTACTTTAAGATGTTTTTTTGAAATGAAACTTTTATATAGACGGATTCTTAAAATTTTTGTGTCACGAAAAAGCGTTACGGCCGCGTGACGTGGTGAGAGGCGGCTTAATTTTAGAGTAGACTATGGAGCGTTGTTTGGTTCCGGATCGAATTTAGCTTTTTGTTTCATAAAATACAATATTGTTACAATCTAGGCGTCGACAAAGACATAAATTCCACGTACAAATCTGTAATAGCACATTTTATTACCTGCCGGCATTGGAACTGATTGTAATCCTTTTATGATCGTCTTCTTTTGTTCACTTATTTATTGGCATACGTTTCTAGTTATTGTGGAGAATAGCCTATTGTCCTATTGTACTCGCTCGTTAGCATCATTAGCCAGGTGTTGCGGATTCTTTTGCATTTGTGAAGTATAAAACGACGGCCTGATGGAGAGAGGAGGCAGTTGGGTTACGGCTACGATACGGGCGTGACGTGTCTACATTCGGGAATCTAATAGTGACGGACTTTGCGCGTTTTGTTGAATTACGACCTTCTGCATTACGTTTGGACTTGTTGTGTTCGGTTATATTTGTAACTGTGTTATACGTGTTTGTAGAACATAGGTACAAATAAAGTCGTGGTAGCGTAATGGCTAGCGCACGCGTCCCAAACTCAAAGTTCGCAGGTTCGATCCTGGCCGGAACGCATGCACCACTTAGTCAGTTTTCTGGCCTAATGTGCATATTGTTACAATTACCACGTGCTAACAACATCGTGATGAACCCAGCACATCGAGATAACCGATGCGTCAAACCTGCCAAGCCGCCTTTTACAAGCGTGGCGGGTATAGTGTCCCTTCCCCCTATAATGGGAGGCCCGAGCCCAGCAGTGGGACATTTCTGGGCTGATATTATTTCTATTATTTTTTAATATACGTGTTTGTATACTTCTAATAAACTCTATAGTAATTCTAACGGCATTTTAATTCGAGTCCCGATAAACTCGTAACAACATGTTTAAAGAATTTTGTTTGATAAAATAAAATGTATTTAAATAATGCATTAATTAAAATGTACGTAACCTAACCAAATCATAATTTGCAGTAAACCTGCGAAAGATCGAAATGTGTGCTGGGATACATAGTAGAAGTGAAACTTCAACGGACAAGTGGAAAAACGAATCGCAACAAAATTTTAACTTGAAGTATTACAGGCAGATTGTTAATGTACTTGTCCAATTTGAAAACCTGTAAAACTTAAAGTTAAAATTTTGTTGCGAGTCGTTTTGCCACTTGTCCGTCGAAGTTTCATTTCCACCATGTGTCCCAACACACATGTCGACTTTTTCCATAAACACAATAACATATTATAAAATTACAATTATTTTTACCCGACTGCCAAGGGAGGCGGGTAACATTTTTCGCGCGTATCTTGAGGTTTTCAAATGTCTTCATTAGCTCGTATCTTCCAAGCAACTTGATGGATTATCTTCGTCTTAAAATAAAGCGGATTATGAAAATATTGTTACAACTTAGCCAAAATTCCACGAAGCACGCCGGCCTGCCATAAAGCAGGGTTTTATTACCCTCCGCATTTGGAGTTCTTCTGTGTTTAAAATTTGCAATTAAACAATAGCCTATTGTTATTGTACTTGTTTATGGCTGTTCGCAGGCGTAATCCTGCAGGTGTGCAGAATTATGTTTTCTGGGAATAGCGTCGACAGTGGCCAGGTGTGGTTCTTGGAAATAATTGTTTACACGGTCGTGACATATTGTAAGCTGAGTATAAAGGAAGGCCCGAACGGAGAGATCGGCAGTCAAGCGACGACTACGATACAAGTAAGACGTGTGTAGTATATTCGAAGAGCGATATAGTGACGGAATTGGCGCGTGTTATTGAATCGTGCAGTGTTACTGGTTGTACATACATACATACATAACTTCACGCCAGTTCCCTCGCGGGGTAGGCACGAACAACAGAGTGCCATTTAGGCTTATTCTTACACACCTCACTTGCCTCTTTGACATTCATAACTCTTGTCATGCAAGCTCGTCTGTTCTTAAGGCTCCTGACATCACCTTCTGCTAGTACACGATCAATTTGATCATGGAAGGTGTGTCGTGGCCTTCCACGACTTCTGCATCCATCCACTTTTGCATTGTATATCTGTTTAGTCATTCTTTCATCATGCATTCTTTCCACATGCCCGAACCACCGGAGCATTCCTTTCCTTACCTTCACCCCGACACTCTCTTTCAGACCAACTCTCTTTCTTACTGGTTGTATCCAGCATATTTGTACCTGTTTTATATGTATTTGTACAAACTCTATAGTAATTCCAACGGCATTTTTTAATTCGAGTCCTGTGTAGCTCGTAACAATATATTTAAATGATAAATTGGTTTCGAAAGTTTTTGATAGCATAAAACTGCAATTTAGAATAGTCGTAAATATCTGGAGCTCAATCCTAATCAAAACGAAATAAATAAATTGTTTTGTTTATCTATCATTAAAATTTGCGATCAAAAGGGACGGCAAAATGTGCATAAGAAAATAATTCTGGATTTGTCTTCGTTGTATGGTCTTACTTTGGTCGTACAAGTTTTTTTTATGGATGCATAGGTCTGCGTTTCAGCAGCGTCTCACCTGATGTTGAGTGACGACGCGGTCTGGGATGGAGCACGCATCTAGAAGATACCTGTTCACTCGTCACTTGAAGACTTCAAGGTTGTATTGGCAGGAAAAACAGACTCCGGCAAATTATTCCACTCTTCGGCAGTACGTACTAGGACAGAGGAAGAGAAACGCTTGCTTTTGACTGGTGGTGTTTCCACCATGTAACGGTAGAATGGGGATGAAGGAATCGAGTTGTGCAATTCTAAGGAATGACGAATACTCCCCGAAATATATCCGATAGAAGATAGTTAGTCCCGCGGCCTTGCGTCTATGCTCTAGACTCGAGCATAGTGTAATTGGTCGTTTGTTAATTTGTTTTTTCGTGGTTAGTTAAATTCTCCTGTTTTAGCTGCTTACATATAATTGATACAAGTGTGATCCATAGTTCGTTAACTTCGGTATATAGGTATTGTGATAATATATATTATTATGATTAATATATAATATATATTATGATTTTATCCGTGCAGGAACGGAGAAAGAATACAATTTCCTGCGTTGGGGCGGCCTGTCCTAAGAGGCGACTTAACAACCCACAGCCAGGTGGTAGGGCATTTGTCCGACTGGATGGCTACCACCCCTGGTGTAAAGTATGTCGCCATAACAACATTCGAGTTGTGGCGATGGTAACCGCTTTCCATCAAGTGGGCCGTCTGTCTGTCTGCTGATCTCCTGCGATAAAAAAAAAAATATAATGATAACTAGGTATTTGTTTCGTGTAAATTGATTTTTTTTTATACTTGTCTGTTTTGTTTGGCATGCAATCAATCATCTCTACACCTTGCCCGACTTATATGAGTAACACAGGTTTTGTTCATAAGATTGTGCCGGGATTCTGGGATTCGGGATTTGGCGGCCTCTGTGGTTGAGCGGGCTAAGCCTTTGCCGGCGTACATCACTGCAACGCAGAGGTTCCGGGTTCGATTCCTGGTATAGTAAATTTCGGAAACGTATTTTCTCCGTTATTTACTATGGTCTGGATGTCTGGGATCGGCCCCAGAGTAGTCCGTTGTATATTACCCATAACACAAGCCTAACTTGCTTAATTTGGGGATATACAATGTGTATGTTTGTCTGCCGATTATTATTATTATATTATTATTATACATTTAAAATATGTAACATTCTAAGCTGTCAGCTATTAACAGACGGGACCCAATTGCAAATTATAAACCGAAAGAAAACTAATGGATTCCGCTTGCTACTTAACTTAATGCGGGTATTTAACTTAAGTTTTCAGCTCGTAATATAGTGTGTTAAATCGAAGTCTTTTTTTTTTAAAGTCGTGGTAGCGTAATGGCTAGCGCACGCGTCCCAGACTCAGAGGGCGCGGGTTCGATCCTGGCCGGAACGCATGCACCTCTTAGTCAGTTTTCTGATCTAATGTGCATATTGTTACAATTACCATGTGCTAACAATGGTGAAGGAAAACATCGTGATGCAACCTGCACATCGAGATTACCGATGTGTCAAACCTGCCAAGCCGCCTTGGACAAGCGTGGCGGGTATACTGTCTGTTCCCCCTATAATGGGAGGCCCGAGCTCAGCAGTGGGACATTAATGGGCTGATATTATTATTTTATATATAAATCGAAGTCTTAGGTCATATAAACGTCTAACTCAATGATCGAAGTGGAGTTTATTTTGCTTTTCTTTTCGATAATAGTGCATTACTTTTAAATTTCTATTTTGGTTACTCTTGAAATCGCTTTATTTTTAACCGACTTCAAAAAAAGGAGGAGTTTCTCAATTCGTCGGAATCTTTTTTTTAAATGTTTGTACACCGATTACGCTGAGATTTATGATCCGATTTACATGATTCTCGTTTAGTTTGATGCAGAATAGTTGCCATTTGGTCCCCTAAAAATTTAATATAGTTTGGCTCAGTAGTTTTCATTTTACGAACATTTTTTTGTTCTCGTTTCTTGGGACCTATATTTTTTAAGGAGCGCGGCACCTATTGTGGGTCTACCTATACATAGCTAGACACTAAAACGTAACAAATAAAATAAAAAAACTTTGTTTAAAAAAATCGAGTCGAGTCGGTGCAAAGTAAAACATAAAAATCAACTTTACCGGGGCTTTTGGGGCGAGTGCCTTCGCGAAGCGAAAGCGCTCGAGCCCGGGGGGCAACTTGCACGAGGGAGCTCCCTAAGGAGTTTTACCTCGGCTGGACTGTTGCCATGAGAGGGGGATGAATTTAATGATGCCCACCATAGGGCGACACAAAGCACTAATTGAGAACGGGCGACGGGTAATATAAAGCCCGAGGGGAAGGATCCCGGCGGACCGGGATCGGTGGTTCGCGGCGGCCTACGCTATCTTACTGCCGTTTCGCAACGTGTTATGGCTGGGAGAGAAGAAATGGCGAAAGAAACTTCCCAGCAACACGCCTAGTCTATCCTGTGGGGGGGCTATGTCTCCTAACGTCCCTTGCAGGGACGTGGAGAGATCTTGATTGGCGGCGCCTGAGACGCCGCCGTCTGTGTCTGTCTGTCCGTGCCTGCCAGCCTGCCGTCCTAACCGCGGGCGGGCTGATCCGGGCCAGGCGTTTTGTGATAACGTCGACCCTGTCCGTGAGGACGTTACGCGGTCGTCGTACGAGAGCCTTTTTACGCAAATTGCGCGGACGGAGGAGTATGAAATTTCGCACACTTATAGTGTGGACGTAGGGACGATGGTTATATCGTGTGATCGATATATTCTAGTAAAACTCCAAATAAAAATTTATTAATAATAATAATAATAATCGGCAGACAAACACACACATTGTATATCCCCAAGTTAAGCAAGTTACGCTTGTGTTATGGGTAATATATAACGGAGTACTCTGGGGCCGATCCCAAACACCCAGACGGTAATAAATAACGGAGAAAAGACGTTTTCCGAAATTTACTATACCAGGAATCGAACCCGGAGCCTTTGCGTTGCAGTGAGGTAGGCCGGCAAAGGCTTAGCCCGCTCAACCACAGAGGCCGTCATATTATTATATTACCCGGAATATATTTTCTCCAATTGACATTACATTTTTTCACTATCTTTGTTATACATAAAGTCAAACGACCATAAATACAGCAAAGAGGTTGTACGTATAGTTTATATAGAGAAGAAGCGACGAATGCTAATATTTTTTAAAATTATGCCTAGAACATACATCAAAGCAATAAAAAAAAAATATTACACACCCAACTATGTAGTAGTAGTAGAATTCACCACAAAGGCAGGCAAAGGAATCTTAGTCCCTACAGCCAATTCTGATCTACAAGTTTTCGTATAGTAGTGCAGTTGTATTGTAGGCTACAACCGACGCCAGTCAACGGAGTTCTTGTGAAAACTCGAAGAGCCACATTTGGCTATACAGTTCACATTTCTCACAAAAACACATAATCACTACTTAAAAACTGTCAATTACCTACAACTACTGTTCATTTTAGAGGAATTTTACACATTTTTAGAAAATAAAATTGCACAGCACAACGTCACCTTCCAGTTCCCGCCAAAAGCTTACCCCCTACCATGTATTTGACACACGCATATATACTCTCTTGTTTATTGTTGCCTTGGCGACATCTGTAATTATAGAATTACTAGAGTTTACCCCGCGGCTGCGCATTGTATTATTTTTTTATGTATTTGCCCCCGAAAGATTCACTTAATTTTATATCGCAAACTATACCACCCCCGTCTATATGTAAACTACATAAATGACAAAACTTGAAAAAATAGATAACATGGACCAAGTGGACCAACTGGACCAAGTGGACCCAGTGGATCAACTGGATCCAGCGGACAAAGTGGACCCAGTGGACCCAACGGATCTAGTGGACCAAGTGGACCCAGTGAGTCCAGTGGACGAAGTAGACCCAGTGGACCCAGTGGTTCAAGTGGACCCAGTGGGCCTAGTGGACCCAGTAGTCTAGGTGGACCCAGTGGACCCAGAAGTCTAAGTGGACCCAGTGGACCCAGTTGACCCAGTAGGCTAAGTGTTCCAAATGGACCCAGCGGACCCAGTAAACTCAGTGGACCAAGTGGACCCAGTGGACCAAATGGACCAAGTGGACCCAGTGGACCAAGTGGATCCAGTGGACCAAGTGGACCCAGTGGACCAAATGGACCAAGTGGACCCAGTGGACCAAGTGGATCCAGTGGACCAAGTGAACCCAATGTACCAAGTGGACCTATTGGACCAATTGGACCAAGTGGACCCAGTAGTTTAAGTGTTCCAAATGGACCCAGTGGACCAAGTAAACTCAGTGGATCCAGTGGTTCAAGTGGACCCAGTGGACCAAGTGGACTCAGTGGACCAAGTGGACCCAGTGGACCCAGTAAACTCAGTGGACCAAGTAGACCCAGTGGACCAAGTGGACCCAGTGGACCAAGGGGACCAAGTGGACACAGTGATCCAAGTGGACCCAGTGGACCAAGTGGACCAAGTGGACCCAGTGGACCCAGTAGACCCAGTGGACGAAATTACAAAACCAGTCCTAGTTTCCGGGATAAATTTTACATAAATCTATCCCAAAATGTATCCCATTATCCGGTGTAAAAAGTATCCCTCGGCCACTCTCGGTATTCAAATTATATATGTACCGAGTTTCAGCCAAATCGGTCCAATAGTCTTTCCATAAAAGGATAACAAACAAAAAGACAGATATATTTTTATTCCGGATACTATCCCATTTTTCCGGATAAAAAATATCCTATGTTCATTCTCGGCATCGAAAATATATATATACTGAGTTTCAGCCAATTCGATAGAGTAGTTTTTCCGTGAAAACGGAACAGACAGACAGACAGAGTTACTTTCGTATTTATAATATTTATAGGGATTAATAGGGACATTAAATATTAATAGGGATAGGGGTTAATTTTTATTATACCTATAAACTTGAGAAATGATTAGTTTTTCACTAACACTTTCATTTTAGTTTTATTTTTGCGATAAAAAGTATAGCCAAAGTGACCAAAATGGCCTAAATAGCCCAAAATTACCGAATGTCAATTCATGAAATGGCCAAAATGATCAAAAAGGCCAAAATGACTGACATGGCCAAAATGATCAAAAAGGCCAAAATGACCGACATGGCCAAAATGATCATACATACATACATACATACATAACTTCACGCCAGTTCCCTTGCGGGGTAGGCACGAACAACAGAGTGCCATTTAGGCTTATTCTTACACACCTCATTTGCCTCTTTGACATTCATAACTCTTGTCATGCAAGCTCGTCTGTTCTTAAGGCTCCTGACAAAATGATCAAAAAGGCCAAAATTACCGACATGGCCAAAATGGCTAAAATGACCAAAAAAGCCAAAATGACCGAAATGGCCAAAATTGCTAAAATAACCAAAAAGGCCAAAATGACCGAAATGGCCAAAAAGGCCAAAATGACCAAAAAGGCCAAAATGACCGAAATGGCCAAAAAGGCCAAAATTACTAAGATGGCCAAAATGACCAAAAAGGCCAAAATTACCGACATGGCCAAAATGGCTAAAATTACCAAAAACGCCGAAATGGCCAAAATGACCGAAATGGCCAAAAAGGCCAAAATGACCAAAAAGGCCAAAATTACTAAAATGGCCAAAATGACCAAAAAGGGCAAAATTACCGACATGGCCAAAATGGCTAAAATTACCAAAAAGGCCGAAATGGCCAAAAAGACCAAAATGACCAGAGGCCAAAATGACCGAAATGGCCAAAAAGGCCAAAATTACTAAGATGGCCAAAATGACCAAAAAGGCCAAAATGACCAACATGGCGAAAATCACCAAAAAATTACTGAAATGACCAAAAAGGCCAAAATTACCGACATGGCCAAAATGGCTAAAATTACCAAAATGGCCGAAATGGCCAAAATGACCGAAATGGCCAAAAAGGCCAAAATGACCAAAAAGGCCAAAATGACCGAAATGGCCAAAAAGGCCAAAATTACTAAAATGGCCAAAATGACCAAAAAGGGCAAAATTACCGACATGGCTAAAATGACCAAAATGACTAAAATCACCAAAATGACCAAAAAGGTCAAAATGAACAAAAAGGCCAAAATGACTGAAATGACCAAAAAGGCCAAATGACCGAAATGTCCAAAATGGCCAAAATAACCGAAATGGCTAAAATGACCAAAATGACTAAAATCACCAATTTGACCAAAAAGGTCAAAATGAACAAAAAGGCCAAAATGACTGAAATGACCAAAAAGGCCAAATGACCGAAATGGCCAAAATAACTGAAATGGCTAAAATGACCAAAATGACTAAAATCACCAAAATGACCAAAATTTCCAAATTAACCAAAATAAATAAAATGGCCTAAATGGCCAAAATGACCGAAAAGGCCAAAATGAAAAGTACCCCATGTCCACCCTCGGTATTTAATTCACATACGTACCGAATTTCAGCCAAATCGGCCCATTAGTTTTTCCGTAAAAGCATAACAAACAAATAGACAAATATATTTTTATCCCGGAAACTATCCCATTTTCCGGGATAAAAAGTATCCTATGTTCATTCTCGGCATCAAAAATATATATATACTGAGTTTCAGCCAAATCGGTCCAGTAGTTTTTACGTGAAAACAGAACAGACAGACAGACAGACAGACAGACAGAGTTACTTTCGCATTTATAATATTAATAGGGATAGTCTTTGACAACAGAACCTTAATAATGTCCAAACTTATAATTTAAACTAATTATGGTCGAATTTCGACCAATAGTGTTATTGAAATAAATAAGAAACGCAAATGTAATCAAAGACTATAGTAGTAAAAATGGAATTTTATGTTACGTATAATGATATCAATAAATAAAGCTGTCAACATATGTTTCAAATTTTTATTTACAACTTTCTACTGTATACATAACCAGCGGTTCCGGCAGACGTTGTCCTTCTCTGAAAAAATAAAAATCTAGAACCCGATCCCAGCGCCACCTACCGGGTATAATTGTGAATCTGAACCATCCCCGGACCCACTCAAACACTATTCTTTTACACCTTGCGTTACATTATTGAAATTTTTGTAGCGATCCCTAATAATTTCTAGTAATAAATATACCATACGTTAATCTGGGATAATGTAGGATCCTAATGATATATTTTTGAAGTGAAACCTCTATATAGACAGGGTTTTACGATTTTACTGTCACGAAAAAGCGTGGCCGCGTGGAAGAGCGAAGAGCATAATTTTAGAGTAGACGTGGTGAGAGGCGGCATAATGTTAGAGTAGACTATCGATGTTTTTATTGGTTCCGGGTCCAATTCAGTTCTTTTGTTTGATAAAATAAAATATGTTTAAATAAAAAATGCATTCATTAAAACGTACCTAACCTAATAAAATCCTAATTTGCAGTAAACCTGCGAAAAAACGAAATGTGTGCTGGGACTTATAGTAGAAGTGAAACTTCAACGGACAAGTGGCAAAACGAATCGCAACAAAATTTTAACTTGAAGTTTTACAGGCAGATTGTCCAATTTGAAAACCTGCCCGTAAAACTTTCTTCAAGTCGGTCCAGAAATTTTGAGTTTATTCGTTATAAACATAAACAAATATAAAAAGACAAATCTTTCCTCTCTATAATATTAGTATAGATAAGTTCAAAATATCATGTTTTGTAGATGGATTAATACCGATATTTGGTTATATCACTTAATATTCATATATTAGTCAAGCAATATTGTTTTATATTATTTGAGGGGCTAACAGCTATCATTAATAATAACTAAAAATAAGCTAGATTAAGAGAAGCTATTAATTAGCCTCCACAGATAATAGTAAAAATAAAAATGAATAAATTAAACAATAAAAAAATATGTGCGTAATACTTAAACTGATAAGTCCGAGTTTGAATAGAACTTGACCAACTTTGCGCTAAACAATGCTGCACTATTAATAAATAGGTCTAAGTCTACATCTTCCAACTTACTTAACTTTTTAAATTCATTTGCTGTTTTGATACAGAAAGAACTACGTCGGTAAACTATGCGCGTCAATGGTGTGTGTAATCATTTCCCATGGCGAACATCCATTTTGGATTGCGCAATACTAACTTAAGAAACGTAAATCAGAAATCTTTCTTCTACTTTTCAGAGGTAAAAGGTGAAATAAAGTACAGCGTTCTACGTAACATATCTGTGGTAATTTAAATTTAAAGTTAATAAACCTTGTGAATTTTTTTTGAATACTTTCTAGTCTAGTGGAATGTATTAACATGGTATGGATTTCAGATTTGAGTAGCATATTCGAGGTGACTGCGGACGAAGGCACAATACAGATCTTTGAGAGTTTTTATTTCCTTAAACGAGCTACCGTTGCGAACGAGGAAACCCAAAGACGATGAAGCTTTTTTGGCAATATGATCCATATGGTGATTATAAGTAAGTCAAATATCTAAGTAAAAACCAAGGTCTTGTATTTTTTTTGGACTCCACCTCTCTCACTCTAACCCACAGCGCTAGCCGTATCTCTTCTAATGTACACGTTCAAGAGTTGTAACTAAGAATAAAATATATTTTATAATCAATAAAAGATTTTATTAATAAATAACCTTTCCTTACATAATATACATAAAATTTAAGTAATATCCTAAGCTTTTCTCAAGTTAAACAATTTCAATATTAAATAGTTCAACTTAGAAACTCAACAAAAGCATTTTTTTTATGTTTAAGGCTTGGTAACTAGGCCTTTAAGCCAAGCGCAGTTGTATTGTAGACTACAATCCACACCATTCAACGGAGTTCTTGTGAAAACTCGAAAGGCCACATTTGACTACACAAAGGCCACAGTTCACATTTCTCACAAAAACACATAATTCCTACTCAAAAACTATCAATATCCTACAACTATTGTTCATTTTAGAGTAATTTTACACATTTTTAGAAAATAAAACTGCACAGCGCAACGTCTCCTTTCAGTTCCCGCCAAAAACTTCTCAACAGTAGCACATATATGTTCGCTCAGTGATCATTTTTGTGTTGTTGTCTCACTCTGTTTATGTAGGATTTGTATGAAATGGGTATATTTTCTTGGTATATTATGAGATAGTGATAATTAGTCTTGCAGCTTTTTCGTATATCGATAATTTGACTTAAAATAGTGTTAAGGGTATTGACTTCATTTATAAATAAGTTTTGATTAATTATTTTTCTATAAAGTAAAACTGTTTTTATTTTTAAATCGATTACTTTCGATTTATTTACATGACTCACAGAACATCACTATTATACGTCACCCACAAACGGGAGTTT
This sequence comes from Dendrolimus kikuchii, assembly GCA_019925095.2. Classification (NCBI taxonomy): domain Eukaryota; kingdom Metazoa; phylum Arthropoda; class Insecta; order Lepidoptera; family Lasiocampidae; genus Dendrolimus; species Dendrolimus kikuchii. The sequence goes on from CM034414.1 coordinate 238,589, forward strand.
TTGGCGGGAACTGTACGGGAACGTTGTGCTTTGCAGTTTTATTTTCTAAAAATGTGTAAAATTACTCTAAAGTGAACAATAGTTGTAGGATATTGATAGTTTTTGAGTAGTAATTGTGTGTTTTTGCAAGAAATGTGAACTGTATAGCCAAATGTGGCATTTCGAGTTTTCACAAGAACTCCGTTGAATGGCACTAGCTGATAACCTACAGTTTAGCTGTGCTACATATAGGTTTAAGAAAATGAAGAAACGACATTGAATCAAAGATCTGGCTTAAAGGTCTAGCTGCCAAGCCATAAAATAAAAAAATAAGAATAAATAAAGTACGACACCTGCTCATTTGGCTAGACTGGGAATAATTTCCGACAATAAGTGCAAAGCCTGTGAAACTGATGTTGGTGATTTGGAGCACATAATTTTAAAGTGCGTAAATTTTTCTGAAAGAGAGTGTCGGGGTGAAGGTAAGGAAAGGAATGCTCCGGTGGTTCGGGCATGTGGAAAGAATAACTAAACAGATATACAATGCAAAAGTGGATGGATGCAGAAGTCGTGGAAGGCCACGACACACCTTCCATGATCAAATTGATCGTGTACTAGCAGAAGGTGATGTGAGGAGCCTTAAGAACAGACGAGCGTGCATGACAAGAGTTATGAATGTCAAAGAAGGAAGTGAGGTGTGTAAAAATAAGCCTAAATGGCTCTCTGTTGTTCGTGCCTACCCCGCAAGGGAACTGGCGTGAAGTTATGTATGTATGTATGTAAATTTTTCGTTAGATAGGCTCGTGCTTGCCAGTGAATAATTGAAGTGCACAGTGAAGTGCTAAAAAATAATGACTCCCGCCGCTTACGTGACATTTTATACATTCAAAACTGTTATAAACCATAATATAAATACATCAAAAACACTATCGGTAAACTATAAAATGAAACAAACAGAAAGTGAAATTAATTGATATGTTTACTGAATTTAATAATTAAGACCTGGCTTAAAGGCCTAGTTGCCAAGCCATAAATATAAAAAAGTACGACAATTATGTCATTTATTTCGTGTGGGCTTTATAACTTGATAGACGTGCAAACGTCATAAGTAAAACAAACGCTTCGAAACGCGCGTCCGATTATAAGCCTCGGCGAAAGGCTCTCGTGCGACGACCGCGTAACGTCCTCACGGACAGGGTCGACGTTATCACAAAACGGCTGGCCCGGATCAGCCCGCCCGCGGTTAGGACGGCAGGCTGGCAGGCACGGACAGACAGACACAGACGGCGGCGTCTCAGGCGCCGCCAATCAAGATCTCTCCACGTCCCTGCGAGGGACGCTAGGAGACATAGCCCCCCCACAGGATAGACTAGGCGTGTTGCTGGGAAGTTTCTTTCGCCGTTTCTTCTCTCCCAGCCATAACACGTTGCGAAACGGCAGTAAGATAGCGTAGGCCGCCGCAAACCACCGATCCCGGCCCGCCGGAATCCTTCCCCTCGGGCTTTATATTACCCGTCGCCCGTTCTCAATTAGTGCTTTGTGTCGCCCTATGGTGGCCATCATTAAATTCATCCCCCTCTCATGGCAACAGTTCAGCCGAGGTAAAACTCCTTAGGGAGCTCCCTCGAGCAAGTTGCCCCCCCGGGCTCGAGCGCCTTCGCTTCGCGAAGGCACTCGCCCCAAAAACCCCGGTAAAGTTGTAAGGTCTTCGGACCAACAACATAAAGTCAAGTCCAATAAAAAAAAAAAAAAAGCTTCGAAACGGTATAAGTACGCAACCGGGTTCTCATTGGGCGATTCCTTTGGCCTTTGGAATTGTAGAGTGGCATTCCAATACTAAGAGAATACAAAATGATTGGACTTCAGTATGTGACGCGTATTGTTTAGTGTAAATACACTTGTAGTATAAATAGACTACGAGTTTCATGGATATAGTATGCTGGACTTTGCAAATGTATCCGAAAATCAAGAAACACTCCTTAATGATACATTACTACATTAGTAGGTATACGATTGTGGCCGGAGGCAGAACTCTAGAAGCACTACTACTTTAGCAAACATCCTAAAGAGTCGATTTTCGTTGTTTGAACATCAAAGGCAACCCGCCCTTAATATTTTGGACGATCGTCGATCTCGTATTGATTTCTGGATAACGGACTGACTCGGGTGCTGGTTCCACCGTGAAAGCGGACAAGATGGCGGCGAGGCCAGCTACCGACTGCATCAGGCCGAGACGGGCGCCTGGAAATAATGCACTTGTTTAAAACCAGAGCTGGGCAAAATACATGCTTTGCTTTAGTTGAAATACAAATTACAAAATACTATCTCGCATGTATTTAAAATACAAAATAGAGTATTCTAACTATATTTATTTAAAATACAAAATGCAAATTACAAAATACAGTTAGGTGTTAGGTTATATAAATACACTTTTCACAAAAATTAAAAGATATTATATATTTATATATTTAATATCTTTTAAATATATTTTTGGGTGCTTTTCAACAGACTGTAACTCAGAGGAAAATGGCCGTACAGTAAAAAAAACAAATTGCAGCTTTAAGTTTATAGTTTTCGGAAGATACATAGTTCCAGAGTAATCCTGAGGAAACTATGGGGGAAAAAAATTGCTTACGAAAGCTATCGAGCGCTATTTTCTGAAGAAAACACCCATCAATACGATAGCTAAATGTATTTATGTTCAAATGTACTTTGAAGTCCTATGTATTTGAAATACTAACTATAAAATATAAATACTACTAATATAAATATAAATACTAGAAAGAAAGAAAGAAAGAAAAACTTTATTTAAAGAAACAGCAACGTAATTATATTCCTTATACATTTTTATACACAAAACATATTTTGTGAATTTGTACGCCGCATTTTCAGCAAACAAGGTTTGCACTCAGCACATTGCTGTGCCGGAATTATACCCGACACAACGCTGATTTTCAATGCAAACCTTCCTTTCGGCGTGAGACCAAAATGACCCAGTTTTGTTAATTAAATAATAAATAAGAATAATAATTAATACAACTAATTCTACTTATGTAATATTTAAATAGTAAAACAAATAAATAAATTTTAATAGAAACCAACAGTAAATACGTTACTTCAAAATTAAAATAAATACTCGTGTATCAACTTGTATCGAATCATTTATTCGAATACAATTCGCTAGAGTGCTTGCCGAGTATTAATTACCACATCCGTGTGTCACGTCACTGATATGAGGCAACAAATGACGTTTTACCAAATACTAATTACATTTTTAAGAAGTAATTAAAATACAAAATAATTAATTACAAGTAATTCAAATACTGCCCAACCCGGTTTAGGTTTTAAGAGATTCGCAGCCATTTTTGGTCAAAGCGGAACATTAATGAAATCGTGATATCCGTTTGTCCATCTGTTTTTTTATAGGCAGGTCATATGCTCATATCACAGTCGTTCTTCTCAGAAACTACTGCGTCTGTATGAATTATATTAGACAGGAAGACGTAATTCATAAAGTGATTCACAACTCCTTCACAGTACAGGCTGTCCGTTTATGGAACTCACTGCCACACAACATCAGACAAGCTAAGTCAGTATCTTCTTTTAAAATCATGGGTTTTAATTATTTTTGGTCCTCTCAGGTATAATAGTGCTGTATGTATTATGATATGTACGTATGTATGTGATATTCATTCATTCAAAGTGTATGCACACTGGTGTAGTAAAACCAACGGATGGGGGACGATCGCAGCGTGAGTAAAGGTAGGTCGGTAGGTCGGCCGTCCCAAATATCGCTGGAAGGACAGAGTGGAGGCTGACCTGTCGCAGTTACGAGCCGATAATTGGTAAGAAACTGTGCAGGACAGACAGAAATGGCATGCTCTCGTTTCGGAGGCCAAGACTAGGGTTGCCAACCACACTTTATAATAACGTATCCTTCTTTATTTTTGGTAAATATACTTTATACTTTTGCATAAAAATAAAGTATGTGAAAATACTCTATTGACAATATTTACTCTGATGCATAAAATGAAATACTTATATGGGAAATTAGTGAACTGTGAAAGAGTTTATTCAGTAATGAATCTAAAATGGCGAGAAGAAAGGAACAGGACCTCTATAAATTTAATAAGTAATGAATTCTTTGTTTATTTAAATTTAAATTGGGAATGTAAAGATAGCTTCCAAAAATTTAAGGACAATGAAAAGTTGTTACTGTGTGCTAGAAGCACACAAAAATAATATCTCCAAGAGAAGAAATAAATAAAATTTTGAAAAATTCTTTGTTTCCTTCTACTTTATTTTTTCCCTAATTAAAAAATGTAATACGTTATTTTTCTCAAAAATAGTTGGCAACCCTAGCCAAGACCCACTTAGGGTCGCTGAGCCAACGGAGTAAGTAGTAAAACAAAGAAACAACTAGAAATTACCGGTGGCCAACATACGTCTAACTCTCTTTCACCTTCTCCCAATTAATCAGGGTCGGCACAGTATGTTTTTTCCTTCCTCCATTCTGACATACGTCTTCTTCCACACCACAAATCATTGTCATCACAAGACATGTCACAATATCCTTTGAGTGCTTATAATGTTAATATACCCCATCCAATAAAATGCTTTTTACGATTACCGTTATGGGAACTCATAAATAGTGGATTATCTCCAACTTGACCAATTTATTAGCTTTAGTTATGGGCACCCCATGACTAAAGGACCGATATATATAAAATTCGATCTAATTTAAGCTTCCATACCTACTCCTTATAATTACGTACTTACCTATACAATTCCTAGGTCCATCTCCAAAAGGCATATACAACTGTTTCTGGGTCGAGCCAAACTCATCGGGATGGAATCTTTCAGGTCTGTACACTTCAGGATCCCTAAAGTACTGCGGATCATTGTGGAATCCTATTACTGGAATTAAAATTTTAACGCCCGGATCGATCGTCAAATTAATTTCAGGGAAACGGTAAGGTCTAGAGCATTCTCGCGTTAACACGCCCAATGCTGGAAATAATCGCAAAGCTTCTTTCAAACACCATTCTAAGTAAGTCATCTCTTTTACTGCATCATAACACAGCTTCCCATTATGTTTAGACAGCACAAGATCAATCTCTTCATGTACCTTCTTTTGTACTTCCGGATGGTACGCTAACTGATGCAACGTAAAACTAGTAGCAGCGGAAGATGTTTCAAATCCAGCAGCGAAGAAGATAAACACTTGAGCCATTATCAGATCGTCATCAAACTCCAAAGATGCTTTCTCTGGAACTCCATTGTGATAATGTTCTATTGATTCTCCGTAAATTGTCCCCATGTTCTTACATTCCAATAGTAAATCTATAAAATCCTGTCGGCCACAGGGTTGATAATTACGTTTCTTTATAACAGCAGTCACGAATTCTATCATAGCATCCTCCACATGTTTTGCTACCTTAATATTTTTCGCCATCTCCGGAAACACATGTTTTAGAATTGTATAGAAGATATCTATAACTCTAATATTAAAGATATTTGCGCCCAGTTTCCGGAATTCAGAATCTTCTTGATTCAATGAATCTGCATCTATTCCGAAACCACACGCTCCAATAAAATCTGTTGTATATCGAGCCATTAATTCTTTTACATCAAGTGGCGCTGCGTCAGTAGCTGAGCTCAGTGTCCTTGCTTTTAATTTCTCAGCTCTTTCAACAATTAAAGGGAACATTGCCCTGAGCTTTCCGCTTGTGAATATCGGCGTTATTCTCTGCCTCAGTAGCTTCCAGGTGTCACCCTCGAGTTGAAATAGGTTTCTATGCAACGGTTGTACGACTTTCTTGTGTGTTATTATTCCTCGCGAGTGAAAATGGGCGAAATCTTGAATCAAAACCCTCCTCGCGTATTCTGGATCGATTATTAATAATTCGGGCGTCGTAGATCTGAAGAATCCAACGACTTTTTCGTTCAGGTACTTCCTATAATATTCAAGGCCATATTGGGACTCAGTTTTCATTACCAGAAAACCTTGCAAGTTGTTCCCGACGAAAGGAAGCGGCTTCTCATATTTCACACCTTTCCTCTTCCAGTAGTCGAAGTTTCTCGTCCCATAATATAGTAACGCTGCTACAGCGACCAGAATTACTGCTAACGTGATCATTGTTGTTGCAATGACTTCATTGACACCAGGCGAAGAATTTATATGCCGGTAGTCGCGATATATTTGATAAAATAAGTCTTGTCTTATCTTATAATATTTCGATTAAAAAACTATTGTTATCGAGTAGGTGGATATACAGTGTAAACTAATGTAACGTCACTCGATTTAACGACAAACTCCCTTAAGCGTCCAAATCATTTAGCTTTGGTTGGTTTAGTTTGTCTTAGTTTGTCGTAGTCGTAGATTTATGTAGCATTACACGCACTCTGAATAACGAAAACAATTAAGTACAAATTACCTTTTAAGTTGCCAAAATGAGTAAAAACTGCGCAGCTGTGTACGTTATTTTATCGCTTTATTATCCTAGCTCGTAATAAACTCGACTGCCGGCATCATGCATACCGAAATTTCCAAGTACTTGCTTTATCACCAAGATGCCTCAATATCGCAAGACATAAATAAAATAATATTTTTTTAAGTTTTCGCGACTTGTATACATAATAAAACTACGTTTTAACGGTTTTAAGCGCGGTAATTTTATTTAATTTTGGATTTTCCGACGTTTCGGCCACTTTTCAGTGGCCGTGATCACGGAAGACAAAGATGTCGAGTGTCAACGAGTATTGTTAAAGTTTTATTTAGCCTACCGCCAACTTATTAATTTTAATTATTTAATTTTACTTTTGTTTATGGTTATTATTTACTCTATGGGAGCCTAATCTAATTTACTACCGCTTCGCAACATGTTATGGCTTGAAGAGAAGAAGCGGCGCAAGAAACTCTTCAGCAAACATGCCTAGCTCTAATAATTTTATATAATATTAAAATGGGTGGAAGGAAAAATAAAAGTAATTGTCAGTCAAGTTGGTTTGTGTTCCGTTGTACGCAGAAAGAGCTCACAGTGTCCTGAGGTCTGGCGGCTGGTTTTTGCTGGGTTTGGGTCTTAATAGTTTTGATAATTGGATCCCGAACAGGTGGTACTTGCCAACCATCTTCTTTATTGAAATTTGGGTGTTTTTTGATTTCAATAGCCTCACGCATCATTCTAGGTATGAAACGATTTTCTTTCGCGAGGATTTGTGGGTTATCGAATCTGATGTAGTGGTTGGGTTTATCCAGCATGATGGGTGTACTATTTTGTGTGTATCATTGATGGTTTAAAAAGAAATTATTGCACAAGTTCAGCAGACAGGCAGACGATCCACTTGATGGAAAGTGGTTGGACATTTGCAACACCAAAGGTCCTACCAATGTGCTGCTGCTTTCTGGTTACAAAACTATCAGTATTTATGTCCATGAGGTTTGATCTGTGGATTAAAATTGCCAGAATGAAAATGTTCAAATCAAAAACGTACCGTGGTTTCTTTTATGATGCGGCTTTACATTTTTACTGCAGAACCTTGGGAGGATAGTTTGCGACCCGTGTGTGGGATTTGCCAGATCGGGGGTGGCACTAGTGTGCCCAGTCAGAACTGGTGCCATGCTATTGACACTCCCCAGTTAGGGATACCCACTAAAACCCCTGGGTGCTTCGTCCTGCGCCTTATGTCAGGACTAAAGATATATGACTTAGCCTCTCCGCAGCCCTGGCAGGCGTGGGCCTCGCAAAGCCACTTCTACTGCTGGGGGACTTTCTTTTATCCCCCGGCGTCTTCAAGCTCTGTAGATTTGTAACTCGCCCCACGCACTCGCGCTCTCATCTCGACGGCATATGCAGGTGAGTGAGAACCCCTATACCCCAATATATATTCCTTAATAATATATATTCCTTCCATATTCCTTTTTTTTTATTGCAGGAGTTCAGCAGACAGGCAGACGGCCCACTTGATGGAAAGCGGTTACCATCGCCTATGGACATTTGCAACACCAAAGGTGCTACAAATGCGTTGCTGCTCTCTTAAGGGAGACTGGAATCTGGTCACTAATGCCGGAACACAACTCGAGGTTGTTATGGCGACATACTTTAGACCAAGGGTGGTAGCCATCCAGTCGGGCAAATGCCCTACCACCTGGCTGTGGGTTGTTAAGTCGCCTCTTACGACCGGCCGCCCCAACGCAGGAAATTGTATTCTTTCTCCGTTCGTGCACAGATAAAATCCGTTACTGCTTTAATGTTAAACATTTACGGTCTTATTCAGATTGACTTAGAATAAGAACCTTAAAGAAGCATATGATCTTACTTTAACTCAATATTTAAGGCGTTAAAAAATAACTCCGTCAACGAATAGTCACATCAGCGTATATACATGCGTTATCTCTTAATATTTAACGTCATTACCAGTGACGCATCTCAAACAACCAGGGACCGATGGCATCAACAATCGCGTTTTAAAACTCCTACCCGCCCATCTAATTATAATTCTAGTGAGCATCTTCAATGCCGCCATAACAAACTGCTCCTTTCCCGCGATCTGGACGGAAGCAGATGTCATCGGTATTCACAAGCCGGGAAAACCGGCTAATAAACCGTCCAGCTACCGTCCAATCAGCCTACTGAGCGCACTCAGCAAGCTTTACGAGAGGGTCATCCTCGCTCGACTTAGAGATTTTGCCTTCAGCAAACATCTAATACCCGATGAGCAATTTGGCTTCCGTGCCAGACACTCATGCGTCCAACAGGTGCACCGCATCACGGAGCACATATTATCTCACTTTGCCCATCGCCCCCGCCCTATAGGAACAGCCGCACTGTTTCTAGACGTAGCAAAAGCCTTCGACAAGGTCTGGCACAACGGCTTGATTTACAAGCTGTACCAGTTCGGTATGCCAGACAGACTCGTGCTCATCTTGCGAGACTTCCTCCTAGGTCGTAGCTTCCGTTTTCGAGTGGAGGGAACGCGCTCGTCCCCTCACCCACTCACAGCCGGTGTACCACAGGGCTCGGCTCTGTCGCCACTACTCTTCACGCTGTACACCAGCGACATCCCAAAAACTCCAGATGTGGAGTTGGCCCTCTTTGCGGATGACACCGCACTCTATACATCAGATCAAAACCGACAAATGGCTTGCGTCCGGCTGCAGGCAGCTGTCACAGAGCTAGGCGAATGGTTTCGCAAATGGAGGATAGAGGTAAACCCGGAGAAAAGCGCAGCAATGTTCTTTTCCCCGGGCACGCTTCGCTCCCCCAAACGCGCTAGCCTTCGCCTAAAAACCATTTCGCTCTATGACCAACAAATCCCCTGGGCAAAGTACACCAAATATCTTGGTGTCACCCTAGATCGGAACTTGCGCTTCAACGAGCATATCACTATAGTCCGAAATAGAGCGCGATTTGTGATGGGTCGTTTAGCACCCATGATAGACAAACGAAGCAAAATGTCCCTCAGACACAAGCTTACTCTGTATAAAACATGCATCCTCCCGATCATGACATACGCGAGTGTGGTATTCGGCCATGTCAAGCCTGCCCTTTTAGATAAACTGCAAATCGTGCAGAATAAATTCATGCGCAGAGCCGTCGGTGCTCCCCTCTATATGCGTAACGTCGACCTCCACCGCGATCTGGAGCTTCCCTCCATCAAAAACTACATTACGTCGCTCTCGCGTAAGTATTTCGATCTCGCGCCGCACCATCGAAATCCGCTCGTCGTGTCCGCGTCCGATTATAAGCCTCGTCGAAAGGCTCTTGTGCGACGACCGCGTAACGTCCTGACGGACAGAGTCGACGTTATTACGAAACGGCTGGCCCGGATCAGTCCGCCCACGGTTAGAACAGTAGGCTGGCAGGCACCGACAGACAGACACAGACGGCGGCGTCTCAGACGCCGCCAATCAAGATCTCTCCACGTCCCCGCGAGGGACGCTAGGAGACATAGCTCACCCCACAGGATAGACTAGGCGTGTTGCTGGGAAGTTTCTTTCGCCGTTTCTTCTCTCCCAGCCATAACACGTTGCGAAACGGTAGTAAGATAGCGTAGGCCACCGCAAACCACCGATCCCGGCCCGCCGTGATCCTTCCCTTCGGGCTTTATATTACCCGTCGCCCGTTCTCAATTAGTATTTTGTGTCGCCCTATGGTGGGCATCATTAAATTCATTCCCCATTCATGGCAACAGTCCAGCCGAGGTAAAACTCCTTAGGGAGCTCCCTCGAGCAAGTTGCCCCCCCGGGCTCGAGCGCCTTCGCTTCGCGAAGGCACTCGCCCCAAAGACCCCGGTAAAGTTGTAAGGTCTTCGGACCAACAACATAAAGTCAAGTCCAATAAAATAAAAAATAAAATCTCAAACAACGCATTAAACCCATCGCCATAATTATATGAAACGGCTTATGTAAGTAGCACAATCTCAGATAAAGCCGCAACATTACACGTTATTAATTTATCATTTTTTTTTCAATGGAAGTTTGCATTTGACCACTGTCTCACCTGATGTTGAGCGATGACGCGGTCTAGAAGATATCTATTCACTCGTGACTTGAAGACTTGAAGATCGTATTTGTCAGGATAAATAGACTCCGGCAAATTATTCCACTCTTCGGCAGTGCGCACCAGAAAAGATGAAGCGAAACGCTTGGTCCTGTCCGTCGTGCTGTTTCTGTAGCGCTCGTTCCACGGTGTGGAACTCGTATTCGTAAATAATGGGATATTTTAAGTTTTCCATCGTGTGAACAGAATGATGTCAAAAAATAACGAAAAGGCGCGAAAACAAATGTCACTGAAAAAAAATATTGAAATTTAAAGTAAATTTGAATTTGGAATTCCTAAGCGAAAGCGATTTGAGATCGAAGTGGCCAGTTCTATATATACTATTTATCTATGGCCACTTCAACAAAATGCTAATTTCAAGAGTTTTTGGCGCGAACTGAAAGGAGACGTTGTGCTGTGCAGTTTTATTTTCTAAAAATGTGTAAAATTACTCTAAAATGAACAATAGTTGTAGGATATTGATAGTTTTTGAGTAGTAATTATGTGTTTTTGCGAGAAATGTGAACTATATAGCCAAATGTGGCCTTTCGAGTTTTCAGACGAACTCCGTTGAATGACGTCGATTGTAGCCTACAATACAACGGCGCAAAGGCCTAGTTGCCAAGCCTTAAACATAAAAAAATGCTAATTTCATTAGAGGTACCCAGCCATATTACTTGACCCATTTTTATCATCTCGGTGACCATGCGTAGTATACACAAAGACCTAGTTTTCACGTAGCAATAATTCATAAATATGATTTTAAATTATTATTTGCAAGCAGAAAGTAAAAAAGTAATTCATTGGCTGTTTCAAAATAGCCTGATAAAGCGTGAGATTTCCCTAAAATAAGTAAGTAATTATTTTATATTTTCATGACTTAGCATGATTAGTGCAATTTACAAAGCGTATTGTTACTTTTATATAATATTCTAGGATTCGCCCGCGACTTTATCCACGTTAGACTGGAAGCAAATCGTAAATCACCTTCGTCGAAAATCCCGCGGGATTCGCAATATGTAAATTACCGTACTATTTAAAAAATAATGTAAGAAATCGTTTTACTTTAAACTATGTCGGAATAAGCTAATGTTTATATATCCTAACAATTTGGAATCGCTTCCGAGAAAAATCCTCTAGGACTCCCGAAATATAAACTACCGCAGATTTTAAGTCCAGGAATTCGCTATCAATCACTGAAAACCGGATCAAAATCGACCCAGTAGTTTTTACGTGAATCCCGGACAAACAGACAAACTCAAAATATCTAAAAAACAAAAACTACACTAACAATTTTATAATATCACTAGGTTACGTCCGCGACTTCATCGACGCCTGACTTGAAATTCCCGGAATACGAAATACCGCAGCATTTGAAAAATAATGTAAGGTAATTAAGGTAAAGGTTTTAATGGAAACTGTTGGAATTCCTAAGCTAATTTTTACGCACCGGAACAACTGCAAACCGCTCCCGGGAAAATTCCCGCGGGGTTCCCGGGATAAAAAATATCACACATTAGATTACATAAAATTTGCTATCGATCGGTAAAAAAATCACATTGGAATTCGATTTTTTTAAATTTGACCGTTTTAAATCATTCCCAGAAAAAATCTTGAGGGATTCTCGGAATAAAAAGTAGCGCAGATTTAAGTCTAAGAATTTGCTGTTGATCAGCGAAAACCGCACAGTAGCTTTTACGTGAATCCCGAATAAACAGACAAGAAATGTAATTTTTTTAAATCGTTTATATAGTTCCATGATCAAATTGATTGTGTACTAGCAGAATGTGATGTCAGGAGCCTTAAGAACAGACGAGCGTGCATGACAAGAGCTATGAATGTCAAAGAAGCAAGTGAGGTGTGTAAGAACAAGCCTGAATGGTGCTCTGTTGTTCGTGCCTACCCCGCAAGGGAACTGGCGTGAAGTTGTATGTATGTATGTTTATATAGTGTATTCCAGTTGATGTACAGACACGCCATGTTTAGAATTTTATAATATTATAGATAAGTTTTATCTATGATTGTCACCATGATGAGCGAGTCTGTCGCCATTATCTATGGTCGATATCTTATAAAGTATTGTAATAATTCTAATTTATCTTGTTTATAGTTAATTGTCATTCTCCGTGTACCAAATGAAGATTTGCCACAAAAAGCACATAGTACATTAATAACATTAAAATGAAAGTAATTAAATGATTTATTAGAAACCATGTGTTTAAAACTCAAAAGAAGAACTATTGTGAGATTGGATTATTATTATTTTTTATTGCATGAGTTCAGCAGACAGGCAGACGGCCCACTTGATGGAAAGCGGTTACCATCGCCTATGGACATTTGCAACACCAAAGGTGCTACAAATGCGCTGCTGCTCTCTTAAGGGAGACTGGAACCTGGTCACTAATGCCGGAACACAACTCAAGGTTGTTATGGCGACGTACTTTAGACCAGGGGTGGTAGCCATCCAGTGGGGCAAATACCCTACCACCTGACTTTATTTAGCCTACCTAAAGCTAAGGTTTTATTTAGCCTACCGCCAACTTGTTCATTCTAATTATTTAATTTTAATTTGGTTTATTTTATATTATTTACTCTATTTGAGCCTAATCTAATTTACCATCGCTTCGCAACATGTTGTGGCTTGAAGAGAAAAAGCGGCGCAAGAAACTCTTCAGCAAACATGCCTAGCTATATATTAAATATATTAAAATGGGTGGAAGGAAAAATAAAAAGAATTTATCAATCAGGTTGGTTTGTGTTCCGTCATACGCAGAAAGAGCTCACAGTGTCTTGAGGTCTGGCAGTTGGTTTTTGCTGGGTTTGGGTCTTAATAATTTTGATGATCGGATCCCAAACAGGTTGTACTTGCCAACCATCTTCTCTATTGAAATTGGGGTGTTTTTTGATTTCAATAGCCTCACGAATCATTCTAGGTATGAAACGTTTCTCTTTTGCGAGGGTTTAAGGTTTATCGAACCAGATGCAGTGGTTGGGTTTATCTAGCGTGTATTCATTAAAAACGTAGTTTTATTATGTATACTAGTCGCGAAAACTTAGGAAAATATTATGATATATTTTTCACTTAATACAATCTTACGCATTGGAATTAACAGCGAGACAACAGACAAAAAGCGTTTTTTGGTCGATTTCTCAGCCGTTGTTACAATATTTACACACACTTTAATGCGGTGAAAAAATATATGTCAATCGTGGTCATATTTCTGACCTAATTATTGCACTCAAAACGCATTTTCGATAAATTTTCTCGATAGAAAATAATTGCAAAGTGACATCTAAACGTGTTCTTCAATCTTTAATATTATTATTACTGTTAATCGTACATCGCTAAAATAAATAACAGTAACGTATCATATTATAAGAAATAGAATCATTGTAGTTCTTTTACCTTGTACCTACGCTCACGTATGGATGCGAGAGTTGGGTATGGAAGAGAGAGCATGAAAGTAGAGTAAACGCGGTCGAGATACGAGCACTGCGCAAAATCTGCGGAGTGACGCTCGCGGACCGCGTTCCTAATACCGAAGTAAGAAAGAGAGTTGGTCTGAAAGAGAGTGTCGGGGTGAAGGTAAGGAAAGGAATGCTCCGGTGGTTCGGGCATGTGGAAAGAATGCACGATGAAAGAATGACTAAACAGATATACAATGCAAAAGTGGATGGATGCAGAAGTCGTGGAAGGCCACGACACACCTTCCATGATCAAATTGATCGTGTACTAGCAGGAGGTGATGTCAGGAGCCTTAAAAACAGACGAGTGTGCATGACAAGAGTTATGAATGTCAAAGAGGCAAGTGAGGTGTGTAAGAATAAGCCTAAATGGCACTCTGTTGTTCGTGCCTACCCCGCAAGGGAACTGGCGTGAAGTTATGTATGTATGTATGTAGTTCTTTTATTCGGTTACTTAGAGAATTTGGAAGTAATTAATTATTTTATTATAAATGACTTTAAAAATCACGCTTGCCGGTCTCAATGTATGGATTTTTCATTTCGCCCGAGGGCTTGGAGGTGTGAACATGCGTCGGTTTGCTCGAGCGTGCTATTCGAAATTAAATTTTAAATAAATGAAGGAGCAATAATACCAAGAATTTTGACTCCAGCACAAAATGGTTGTTTGGCGTATACTGTAGAGGACTGGTCTAACTCACAGTCTGTGGTGGTCCGAACCTCACTAGCTTCACTTGATCTAGTAGAACTTTTTGTTTTTATATCAAAGTTGATAAAATGGTCTTTTTTCTCTTCTTAAATAATTTTTAAAATGCAATAAAAATACTTTTCTATATTTTTATATTTCATTTCATCTGGGCTTTTATACTATTGACAATAAAATGTATTTAAATCAATCTTACCGGTAACATTAAAATTCGAAAGCGCCATCTATGTTTCTCAATAGAAATGACGTAGACACGTGCTTCACTTGATCTAGTAGAACTTTTTATTTTTATATCAAAGTTGATAAAATGGTCTTTCTCTTCTTAAATAATTTTATAAAAGACAATAAAAATACTTTTCTATATTTTTATATTTCATTTCATCTGGACTTTTATACTATTGACAATAAAGTGTATTTAAATCAATCTTACCGGTGTAACATTAAAATTCGAAAGCTCCATCTATGTTTTTCAATAGAATAGATGTAGACACGTGGATTATTGGACCTACTTATGCAAAATGGAACCAACCCACATACTGACAGTTTTGAGAAAAAGCAGTTTTTATTAAAATTTTGCATACAAAAAAATATATATATATTTTGGAAAAAATTAGAATATTGTATATTATATTTTGTCCTATATATTCAAGTATGTAGCACCAAGTCTACACTCAGCGCGCCGTCCATAGCGTCTACGCACACATACGCGTTCCGCACCCCGCCTCACGTGCGCCTGCACACCCACTGAGACGACCCCGCCTATATAAGCCCAGCGCTCGGCCGTCCAGAGCCAGACGCGTCCGATTATAAGCCTCGTCGAAAGGCTCTTGTTCGACGACCGCGTAACGTCCTGACGGACAGAGTCGACGTTATTACGAAACGGCTGGCCCGGATCAGTCCGCCTACGGTTAGGACGGTAGGCTGGCAGGCACCGACAGACAGACACAGACGGCGGCGTCTCAGACGCCGCCAATCAAGATCAGGCACCCACGTCCCTGCGAGGGACGCTAGGAGACATACCCCCGCCACAGGATAGACTAGGCGTGTTGCTGGGAAGTTTCTTTCGCCGTTTCTTCTCTCCCAGCCATAACACGTTGCGAAACGGCAGTAAGATAGCGTAGGCCGCCGCGAACCACCGATCCCGGCCCGCCGGGATCCTTCCCCTCGGGCTTTATATTACCCGTCGCCCGTTCTCAATTAGTGCTTTGTGTCGCCCTATGGTGGGCATCATTAAATTCATCCCCCTCTCATGGCAACAGTCCAGTCGAGGTAAAACTTCTTAGGGAGCTCCCTCGAGCAAGTTGCCCCCCCGGGCTCGAGCGCCTTCGCTTCGCGAAGGCACTCGCCCCAAAAACCCCGGTAAAGTTGTAAGGTCTCCGGACCAACAACATAAAGTCAAGTCCAATAAAAAAAAAAAAAAAAACCAGAGCCAGTCTGTTGTACGCAGGCCTCTCACCCGCAACGGGAAGTGGTCTCGCACAGGTAGGCGCTCCACTCAGCGCTGACATAGGACTCGAACGGGTGCATCGAGCAATTCGAACTCCCGCTTCGTCGATTGTGTCAGCTCTTAGTCTTAGTTGTTGTGATAAATTGTATTGTGTTTGTGGAACTGTTAATAAATTGTTCTAACTACTTGTGCTGGTTTTCTTCGAACCTACTACAAGTACAATTTTAATGTAAATAATTTCAAATTACATAGTAATCAAACAAAACCTCGATGGTTCCTTTTAGTAAAATTATTTGTGTGTGGGTTGTTGGTCCCTTGTTTAGTTATTACGTTGGCATAGTTTGATGGAAAAATAAAAGAATAACTCATTTATTTATTTATATTTCTTAAAAAAAAAGACATATTTCTTTTAATTATATAGTTTTTTTCATAACAATATTAATAAGAAAAACACCATCAGAAAAGTTATAATTTTAAAAATTTTAAAACTTTAAAAAAAAAGTTATATAACATATACTGATTTTTGGTATGAAAATTGATTTGTAATTAAGGTTGTTAATTATGTTATGTTCAAACTATTATAAACTTCATGTTCTATAAAAATGAAAATTTAATTGCACTATTTAAAAAATGACAAAAAAGTTTTATGAAACAACTTAAACTTTTGTAACTTCAAAATAAGATTTACATACCTTGTCTGTCATTATCTTTATTATTAGACTGATTCAGACAGCTAGATATCATATTCTGTATTCTTGTGTTCACTCTCTTCATGATTGGACACAAAATAGTAGGTATTAATTATATTTGGCAAAGAAATCATCACAGAAACAACAGCGGTCCGTTCTGTGATGCCGATTTTTTACGTAATGTTGCTGTTGCAATCGCCAATATTAGTTAGTTACCAAATTAGTTGGTAAAAGTCTTTTATTTATTTAGTTTAGTAGTTATTATTTAGTTTAGCAGTTTTTATTTATTTAGTTTAGTTGGTAAAAGTTACCACATACAATAAATAGTCCACAAGATGTATGACTTTTGAGACAAAAAAAATTAAATAAAAAAAATTACAAATCCCATAGCCTATGTACCATCATTGACTGGATAAATAATTATATCAAGAAATTTATTTAACAACACAGATTCAAAGGACATGACTAATTAGATGTTCTAATAGTACATTATGGTACTAGTGTGTAACATTGGTGATTACCGCCGAGGCGCTATTGAGACTCGAGCCGTAGGCGAGGGTCTTAAGAGAGCCGAGGACGGTAGTCATCAATACACACGTGTATCATACGACGTTTTTCAACACACTTGTGAATAAAATAACAACAAAACCTCATTTTATTTAGTAGATAAAAAAGTTATATATGAGTGAAAGTTTTATTTATTAAACACGTACGAGTTAAAATTATCTATTTAAATAAGAAGTTGCATGAAATGAGCAAGCAATAGGAACATTAATTTATTTGTTCTATAGAACACGATCTTTTTTTTTTGATTAAAAACTTTTTTAACAACAAAGCAACTCAACCAATAAAATTTTAAAAAAAATCTATAACTCACTAGTGAGTTATAATGTTTTTTACTCACAGTTTGATAATGGGTGTCATTCTGTGCCTAATTGCGGTGACCATAGAGTCAGTTTATGAGCAAGTGTGTTGAAAAAATTATTATTTCAACAAGAAACCAAGAAACCAATTACAATTATGAAGATCAGAGTTCATAGTTCAAGTTAGAATGCTCGCTCCATTTTCCTTTTATAACTATTTTTTTTATTTAGCCCTGTTATGTTTTATCTATTACTATTTATTTTACAGTTCTTATCTATACAGATAAATAAAAGTGATGTGCCTGTTTGTAATCTCAAAATAAAAACTAAAAATCGGACCAGGAGACTCCGAAAATGCTACTTTTAGAATTTTTGTCCGTCTGTCTGGATGTTCCGGCTAATCTCTAAAACAGCTGGATCGATTTTGATGTAATTTTCATTGGCAGATAGCTGATGTTATAAGAAGTGACTTAGGCTAAGTTTTTAGGGTTCCGCGAAAAAAAACCCAAAAGCATATTTGTCTCTCGCTTTGTTATCCTTTTATGGAAAGACTATTGAACCGATTTGGCTGAAAATGGGTACATATGTAATTTTAATACCGAGGGTGGCCAAGAGATACTTTTCATCCCGAAAAATGAGACAGTTTCCGGGATGAAAATATATTTGGCCGAACGGGCCTAAATGATGAAATGAAATGACCGAAATGACTGGAAATGCTGAAATGGCCCAAATGGCTAAAATGGCCCAACTAGCCGAAATGACCGAAATGGTAAATCATAAAAAAAACCTGTTCTACTTTCTGAGATAACCTTTACATAAATCTATCCCATTATCCGGGATAAAATTATCCTTTGTCCACCATAATTATTAAAATTACATATATACCGAATTTTAGCCAAATCGGTGCAATAGTTTTTCCGTAAAAGCAAAACAAACAGAAAGACAAATATATTTTCCCGGAAACTATCCCATTTTTCGGGATAAAAAATATCCTATGTTCATCATCGGCATCGAATATATATATACTGAGTTTCAGCCAAATCGGTCCAGTAGTTTTTCCGTGAAAACGGAACAGACAGACAGACAGAGTTACTTTCGCATTTATATTAATATATATATATGGATTTATTGTTGTTCCATAATACAATTACATAATTTTAATAAAGTTTACCCGTCGAAAAATTTGTAGGCAAAAAAAAAATGTACAGCCTGATAAGGAATCGAACTCTGTATCTCCTAGTTCCTATTGCGCTTGATAAACCGTTGGGCTTCTTTAGCCCAACGGTTACGCTTAGGAAGTTACATCAAAATTTCAATAGCTATTAAGCATATAAACGATCTATCTCACTTTAGGATATCTTGTCTCGCTCTCGCGAGGCTTACAATGAGCTAAATTGAATCAAATTGATAAGGACGCGCAGCGTGTAGGTATGTTTAGTTGCAATATTTCGCCACGCTTGAAGTTTTATTACGCGATGTTCCATCGAAGTAAATATCGGCCGTGCGGGGTTGATTTTCTGAAAAACCGATTTGAATCAGGTCTACATAGCCTCTTAATTAAATTCTAAGTGCTATATAATGGCGCCCATTTGGAGGAAATGCCTGACCTATCCTCTGTATGTATTGTGTCGTGTATTTCTTACTATTGCTGCTTTTAAGCTCTTACTGTTATAACTGTTATGGAAGCGAGAGTTGGGTATGGAAGAGAGAGCGTGAAAGTAGTGTAAACGCGGTCGAGATGCGAGCACTGCGCAGAATCTGCGGAGTGACGCTCGCGGACCGCGTTCCTAATACCGAAGTAAGAAAGAGAGTTGGTCTGAAAGAGAGTGTCGGGGTGAAGGTAAGGAAAGAATGCATGATGAAAGAATGACTAAACAGATATACAATGCAAAAGTGGATGGATGCAGAAGTCGTGGAAGACCACAACACACCTTCCGTGATCAAATTGATCATATACTAGCAGAAGATGATGTCAGGAGCCTCAAGAACAGACGAGCGTGCATGACAAGAGTTATGAATGTCAAAGAAGCGAGTGACGTGTGTAAGAATAAGCCTGAATGGCGCTCTGTCGTTCGTGCCTACCCTGCAAGGGAACTGGCGTGAAGTTATGTATGTATGTATTATGCTGGACTTTGCAAATGTATTCGAAAGTCAAGAAACACTCCGTAATGATACATTACTACATTAGTAGGTATACGATTTTGGCCGGAGGCAGAACTCTAGAAGCACTACTACTTTAGCAAACATACTAAAGAGTCGATTTTCGTTGTTTGAACATCAAAGGCAACCCGCCCTTAATATTTTGGATGACCGTCGATCTCGTATTGATTTCTGGATAACGGACTGACTCGGGTGCTGGTTCCACCGTGAAAGCGGACAAGATGGCGGCGAGGCCAGCTACCGACTGCATCAGGCCGAGACGGGCACCTGGAAATAATGCACTTGTTTAAAACCAGAGCTGGGCAAAATACATGCTTTGCTTTAGTTGAAATACAAATTACAAAATACTATCTCGCATGTATTTAAAATACAAAATAGAGTATTCTAACTATATTTATTTAAAATACAAAATGCAAATTACAAAATACAGTTAGGTGTTAGGTTATATAAATACACTTCTCACAAAAATTAAAAGATATTATATATATTTAATATCTTTTAAATATATTTTTGGGTGCTTTTCAACAGACTGTAACTCAGAGGAAAATGGCCGTACAGTAAAAAAAACAAATTGCAGCTTTAAGTTTATAGTTTTCGGAAGATACTTAGTTCCAGAGTAATCCTGAGGAAACTATGGGGGGAAAAATTGCTTACGAAAGCTATCGAACGCTATTTTCTGAAGAAAACACCCATCAATACGATAGCTAAATGTATTTATGTTCAAATGTAAATGTACTTTGAAGTCCTATGTGTTTGAAATACTAACTATAAAATATAAATACTACTAATATAAATATAAATACCAGAAAGAAAGAAAGAAAATCTTTATTTAAAGAAATAGCGACGTAATTATATTCCTTATACATTTTTATACACAAAGCATATTTTGAGAATTTGTACGCCGCATTTTCAGCAAACAAGGTTTGCACTCAACATATTGCTGTGCCGGAATAATATCCGACACAACGCTGGTTTTCAATGCAAACCTTCCTTTCGGCGTGAGACCAAAATGACCCAGTTTTGTTAATTAAATAATAAATAAGAATAATAATTAATAAAACTAATTCTACTTATGTAATATTTAAATAGTAAAACAAATAAATAAATTTTAATAGAAACCAACAGTAAATACGTTACTTCAAAATTAAAATAAATACAACTTGTATCGAATCATTTATTCGAATACAATTCGCTAGAGTGCTTGCCGAGTATTAATTACTACATCCGTGTGCCACGTCACTGATATGAGGCAACAAATGACGTTTTACCAAATACTAATTACATTTTTAAGAAGTAATAAAAATACAAAATAATTAATTACAAGTAATTCAAATACTGCCCAACCCGGTTTAGGTTTTAAGAGATTCGCAGCCATTTTTGGTCAAAGCGGAACATTAATGAAATCGTGATATCTGTTTGTCCATCTGTTTTTTTATAGGCAGGTCATATGCTTATATCACAGTCTTTATTCTCAGAAACTACTGCGTCTGTATGAATTATATTAGACAGGAAGACGTAATTCATAAAGTGATTCACAACTCCTTCACTGTACAGGCTGTCCGTTTATTATCCTCTTTAAAAATCATGGTTTTTAATTATTTTTGGTCCTCTCAGGTATAATAGTGCTGTATGTATTGTGATATGTACTGTGTTTATATAGTATATAATAAAGTTTTTTATTTATTTTATATATTTTGAACATTTTATATTATTTATTGTCTACACCGCCACTGTCATGTCCTTAGTTTAAGGGGTTGCTTGGAAGAGATCGCTGTAAGCGATAAGGCCGCCCTTTGTTCAACATTTATTGTATCTAGTTTTTAAGTTTAAATTTTGGTGCACAATAAAGTGTTTTCATTCATTCATTCAAAGTGTATGCACACTGGTGTAGTAAAACCAACGGATGGGAGACGATCGCAGCGTGAGTAAAGGTAGGTCGGTAGGTCGGCCGTCCCAAATATCGCTGGAAGGACAGAGTGGAGGCTGACCTGTCGGAGTTACGAGCCGATAATTGGCAAGAAACTGTGCAGGATACAGAGAAATAGCATGCTCTCGTTTCGGTGGCCAAGACTAGGGTTGCCAACCACACTTTATAATAACGTATCCTTCTTTATTTTTGGTAAATATACTTTATACTTTTGCATAAAAATAAAGTATGTGAAAATACTCTATTGACAATATTTACTCTGATGCATAAAATGAAATACTTATATGGGAAATTAGTGAACTGTGAAAGAGTTTATTCAGTAATGAATCTAAAATGGCGAGAAGAAAGGAACAGGACTTCTATAAATTTAATAAGTAATGAATTCTTTGTTTATTTAAATTTAAATTGGGAATGTAAAGATAGCTTCCAAAAATTTAAGGACAATGAAAAGTTGTTACTGTGTGCTAGAAGCACACAAAAATAATATCTCCAAGAGAAGAAATAAATAAAATTTTGAAAAATTCTTTGTTTCCTTCTACTTTATTTTTTCCCTAATTAAAAAATGTAATACGTTATTTTTCTCAAAAATAGTTGGCAACCTTAGCCAAGACCCAGTTAGGGTCGCTGAGCCAATGGAGTAAGTAGCAAAACAAAGAAATAACTAGAAATTACCGGTGGCCAACATACGTCTAAAACTCTCTTTCACCTTCTCCCAATTAATCAGGGTCGGCACAGTTTGTTTTTCCCTTCCTCCATTCTGACATACGTCTTCTTTCACACCACAAATCATCATGTCATCACAAGACATATCACAATATCCTTTGAGTGCTTATAATGTTAATATACCCCATCCAATAAAATGCTTTTTACGATTACCGTTATGGGAACTCATTGATAGTGGATTATCTCCAATTTGACCAATTTATTAGCTTTAGTAATGGGCACCCCATAACTAAAGAACGGATATATATAAAATTCGATCTAATTTAAGCTTGCATATCTACTCCTTATAATTAGAAAGAAAGAAAGAATTTTATTCAGGAAAAATTACATTGGTGTAGTGTAGGTATAATTGTTAATAAATTTAAAACTAACAACATAATCTTGTTCTGAAAGGGCCATCAGTCTCAGCATAATGCTGGTCTTTTGAAACCAGCGCTGATCTTCCGCCGAGCCCTTAAGGCACTGTCACGGCAGACATTACATCATTACAAAGCATGAAGGGAATCTTAAATAATAATATATATACATACGTAGTATATACAAGAAATAGGTAAAATAATAATAATGAATAAATATATTAGTGTTTTATATACGAGTATTGCAAAAATAAAATAAAAGAATCGAATTAACGATTAAATTAAATACCACTTGTATCAAGTTTTAGGTCGTGTTGTGAAAGCTGGTGCTCTTTTAAAAATATCTTTAATTGAGTTCTGAACCCATTAATATTTTGTAGATTACTAATGGGTGGTGGAATATTATTCTAGCACCTTGATGCTGCGTAACGAAAGCTCCCGCGAGAGCCAGCCGTAAAATGGCGTTGCGAAGCAAGTTGTATCGCACATGTCTTAGAACTGACCATTCTACGGCTTGATACCCAGGAGAGCTTTGCATATAAACAATGTAATAAAAGTAATTAAGTACTTACCTATACAATTCCTAGGTCCATCTCCAAAAGGCATATACAACTGCTTCTGGATCGAACCAAACTCATCGGGATGGAATCTTTCAGGTCTGTACACTTCAGGATCCCTAAAGTACTGCGGATCATTGTGGAAACCTATTACTGGAATCAAAATTTTAACTCCCGGATCGATCGTCAAATTAATTTCAGGGAAACGGTAAGGTCTAGAGCATTCTCGAATTAACACGCCCAATGCTGGAAATATCCTCAAAGCTTCTTTCAAAGACCATTCTAAGTAAGTCATCTCTTTTACTGCATCATAACACAGCTTCCCATTATGTTTGGACAGCACGAGATCAATCTCTTCATGTACCTTCTTTTGTACTTCCGGATGGTACGCTAACTGATGCAACGTAAAACTAGTAGCAGCGGACGATGTTTCAAATCCAGCAGCGAAGAAGACAAATACTTGAGCCATTAGCAGATCCTCATCAAACTCCAAAGATGCTTTCTCTGGAACTCCATTGTGATAATGTTCTATTGATTCTCCGTAAATTGTCCCCATGTTCTTACATTCCAATAGTAAATCTATAAAATCCCCTCTACCACACGGTTGATAATTACGTTTCTCCATAACAGTAGTCACGAATTCTCTTATACCATCCTCCACATGTTTTGCTATCGTAATATTTTTCGCCATCTCCGGAAACACATGTTTTAGAATTGTATAGAAGATATCTATAACTCTAATATTAAAGATATTTGCGCCCAGTTTCCGGAATTCAGAATCTTCTTGATTCAATGAATCGGCATCTATTCCGAAACCACACGCTCCAATAAAGTCTGTTGTATATCGAGCCATTAATTCTTTTACATCAAGTGGCGCTCCGTCAGTAGCTGAGCTCAGTGTCCTTGCTTTTAATTTCTCAGCTCTTTCAATAATTAAAGGAAACATTGCCCTGAGCTTCCCGCTTGTGAATATCGGCGTTATTCTCTGCCTCAGCAGCTTCCAGGTGTCACCCTCGAGTTGGAATAGGTTTTTATTCAACGGTTGTACGACTTTCTTGTGTGTTATCATTCCTCGCGAGTGAAAATGGGCGAAATCTTGAATCATAACCCTCCTCACGTATTCTGGATCGATTATTAATAATTCGGGCGTCGTAGATCTGAAGAATCCAACGACTTTTTCGTTCAAGTACTTCCTATAATATTCAAGGCCATATTGGGAATAAGTTTTCATTACCAGAAAACCTTGCAAGTTGTTCCCGACGAAAGGAAGCGGCTTCTCATATTTCACACCTTTCTTCTTCCAGTAATCGAAGTTTCTCGTCCCATAATATAGTAACGCTGCTACAGCGACCAGAACTACTGCTAACGTGATCATTGTTGTTGCAATGACTTCATTGACACCAGGCGAAGAATTTATATCATGGAAGTTGCGATATATTTGATAAAATAAGTCTTATCTTACTCAATATTTCGATTAAAAAACTATTGTTATCGTCACTCGATTTAACGACAAACTCCCTTAAGCGTCGAAATCATTCAGCTTTGGTTGCTTTAGCTTGTCTTCCATACAACACACTCTATATAACATTACACCCACTGTCAATAACGACAATAATTAAGTGATAGAAAGTACCTTTTAAGTTGCCAAAATAATTATAAATTCGCAGCTGTGTACGTTCTTTTATCGCTTTATTATCCTAGCCCGTAATAAACTCGACTGTCGATACCGAAATTTCTACGTACTTCCTTTATCATCAAGATGCCTCAATATCGCAAGGTATGAATAAAATAAGTAAAAAAATACAACAAAATTACTGGTGCAGCAAAAGACGTCAGACAAAAATAACATACTCCTCTCCATTTAACGACAACTCTCTATAACGCAACAAAATGCACGGTTCTTTCAGTGTCGTTATATAGACTTTATACTATTTTTAAAAAAATCCGAGTGTATGTGCAGAGGTCTTTCAGCCTACAACTCTGTTAATTCTTCGAAAAATAATTGTAATTTAACATTCTTCTGATTTTTTTTAAAAGTGTCTGAGATATATAAATAACTAGAGTTTACCCCGCGGCTCCGCCGCGCGTCAAACTCTAGTGCGCACCTCTTGTTTTAAGAGCAGGCGTTAATACAGAATACATTGTATTGTATTTTTATGTTGGTGCTATTTGCCCTCGGAAGATTTACTTCATTTTATATCGCGAACTATCCCATCTACCGGGATGAATAGTATCTATGTCCATTTTCGGTATTCAGACAGACAGATCGCGTGAAAGTCGCATTTTTTTAAAGATTATGAATTTTTATATCTATAAACTTGATAAATGATTGGTCCCCGATACAAACTTTAATACCTTATTTAAACCCGTTCTAGTTTTATTTATATACCTAAATATTTTGTAAACTACACAAACGACCAAAACTACCAAACGTACTAAAACTGCCGAAACTACCAAATCTATCAACCAAAGCTACCACAACTAACAAAACTACCACAACTACCAAAACTACCACAACTACCAAAACTACCACAACTACCAAAATTACCACAACTACCAAAACTACCACAACTACCAAAACTACCACAACTACCTAAACTACCACCATTGCCAAATCTACCAATCAAAACTACCACAACTACCAAAACCACCACAACTACCAAAACTACCAAAACTACCACAACTACCAAAATTACCACAACTACCTAAACTACCACAATTGCCAAATCTACCAATCAAAACTACCACAACTACCAAAACCACCACAACTACCAAAACTACCACAACTACCAAAACTACCACAACTACCAAAACTACCACAATTACCAAATCTACCCATCAAAACTACCAAAACCACCACAACTACCAAAACAACTAAATATACCAAATCGACCAACCAAAACTAACAAATCTATAAACCAAAACTACCACAACTATCAAAACTACCACAACTATCAAAACTACCACAACTATCAAAACTACCAAAATAACCGAATCTACCAACCAAAACTACCACAACTGCCAATACTACCACTACTACCAAAACTACCACAACTACCGAAACTACCAAATCTACAAACCAAAACTACCACAATTTCCAAAACTACCACAATTTCCAAAACTACCACAACTACCAACTCTACCGAAACTACCAAATCTACAAAACAAAACTACCAAAACTAATACAGCTACCAAAACTACCACAACTACCAAAACTACCACAACTACCACAACTACCAAAACTACCACAACTACCAAAACTACCACAACTACCACAACTACCACAACTACCACAACTACCAAAACTACCAAAACAACCAAAACTACCAGCATAAACTACCGAAAATAGCAAAACTACCACAACTACCAAAACTGCCAAACAAAACTACTTAAACGACCAAATTGACCAAAATAAACAAAATGACGAAAATAGCCAACCACAAATAAAAAACCTATCATAGTTTCCGAGATAAACTTTACATAAATCTATCCCAAAATCTATCCCAGTATCCGGGATGAAAAGTGGCTTGGCCACCTTGGCCACCCTCGATATTCAAATTACATATGTACCGAGTATCAGCCAAATTGGTCCAATAGTCTTTCCATAAAAGGATAACAAACAGAGAGACAAATATACTTTTATCCCGGAAACTATCCCATTTTCCGGGATAAAAAGTATCCTATGTTCATTCTCGGCATCGAAAATATATATATACTGAGTTTCAGCCAAATCGGTCCAGTAGTTTTTACGTGAAAACGGAACAGACAGACAGACAGACAGACAGACAGACAGACAGACAGACAGACAGACAGACAGACAGACAGAGTTACTTTCGCATTTATAATATTAATAGGGATGTTTAGCTAGACGTGTTGCTGGGGAGTTTGTTGTCGCTTCTTCTCCTTTAACAGCGATAGTAAGTTGCTAAGCGGTGTACTTAGAATAGGAAGTAGAGAGTTAACTTTCAGCTTACGCTTCAATTTAAATTCCCGTGGTATTCCTGGGTCACAAAGTAAATAATATTTTCTTAAGTTTTCGCGAGTTGTATACATAAAACCGTTAAAACGTAGTTTTATCACAGAGTAAATTTTAGTGAAAACGGTGTTTTATTTGTTTATAGATAAACTATCAAATAGACTGAAGAACCACATCGCCAGTGTCTTCGCACAAGAAGTTTAAATACAATAACTAAGTTGTCAGGCTGCAAATGAAAAAGGTTCAATTGAAATTTTGAATACATTTTGGGCATAGTTGATGTGCTTCAGATGCTTTATTCTTCAAAAAATTGTCGATGCTAGGACTATTGAGAGCAGAAAAGCTTGAGACCAAATATACTTTCCACTACAAATTCTTTAGAGCTTACAACATAACCTGCTTGACCGTTGAAGAAGAGTATTGAGAATTCATAAGCGTTGTTAGAAAGAATACCATATTTTATTTATTTTATAAAAAGTATAAAAACCTTACCCATAGAAGACGGTGATCTAGGCTCAGTATTCTACTTATAGTCTTGAGGGACTATGAGTAGAATACAATACAAATAAGTTAAGTTTTCTTGCATTGTATTCGATTATATGTAATTTAATATAGCTATGACCAGATTAAAAAAAAACTATCTCAAAAAAAAAAATACTTTCATAAGATTAATAAGATTCTTAAGTTAAAAAAATTAATAGAATTTTGAAGCTTTGAAAAACAGATTAAAAACATCGTAAATTTCAGTGATATAAGTTTATTTGTACTTGAACTAACACATGATTTTCATTTAATTAATTATCATGTTTTATTGTCAATTAAAGACGTGTTTTTAAAAATAAATTAATAAAACCCAGAACATACGGTTGATTATATGATAATGGTACAAATGGCGGGTTAGAGATTGAAACTAACCAACAAGGCAAGGCAATTTGTCATTTGCACAGGGATATACTAGACGTAATAATTATATTCAAACAACATACAAACCTGGATAATGTTTGTAATTATAAATAACAACAAAACTAATCAATATTCCGGTTTGTTATCGTAATAAGTTATAATCTAAACACTAGGTGACGATAAAAAACAATTATGATATTCATGATGGGTGTACTATTTTGTGTGTATCATTGATGGTTTAAAAAGAAATTATTGCACAAGTTCAGCAGACAGGCAGACGATCCACTTGATGGAAAGTGGTTGGACATTTGCAACACCAAAGGTCCTACCAATGTGCTGCTGCTTTGTGGTTACAAAACTATCAGTATTTATGTCCATGACGTTTGATTTGTGGATTAAAATTGCCAGAATGAAAATGTTCAAATCAAAAACGTACCGTGGTTTCTTTTATGATGCGGCTTTAGTTTTTTACTGCAGAATCTTGGGAGGGTAGTTCGCGACCCGTGTGTGGGATTCGCCAGATCGAGAGTGGCACTAGTGTGCCCAGCCAGAATTGGTGCCATGCTATTGACACTCCCCAGTTAGGGATACCCACTAAAACCCCTGGGTGTTTCGTCCTGTGCCTTATGCCAGGACTACAGATATATGGCTTAGCCTCTCCGCAGCCCCGGCAAGCGTGGGCCTCGCAAGGCCACTTCCACTGCCGGGAGACTTTCTTTTATCCCCCGGCATCTTCAAGCTCTGTGTACGTGGGGAGGTTTGTAACTCGCCCCACGCACTCGCGCTCTCATCTCGACGGCATATACGGGTGAGTGAGAACCCCTATACCCCAATACGGCGTTACTGCTTTAATGTTAAACATTTACGGTCTTATTCAGATTGACTTAGAATAAGAACCTGAAAGAAGCATATCGAGGGGTGAAAGGCTACTTGTTTTAAGCGACATTTTGTGACAGAATTGACTTGATGGTTTTCTTGCATCCTAATGTCCCAAACTTAAGGAATTACAATGTACCTGGTTTCCAACTAAAATCTACAGATTGTTTTCTTTTTTAAATATAGTATGTAGTTTACTAATGAAGTCTTTTTGTGGGTCATTGAAACTTCAAACTCCTCTATCGACACAATTTCGCAAATGTCGCTTAAAACAAATAACCTTGGACCCCTCGATATGATCTTACTTTAACTCAATATTTAAGGCGTTAAAAAATAACTCCGTCAACGAATAGTCACATCAGCGTATATACATGCGTTATCTGTTAATATTTAACGTCATTACCAGTGACGCATCTCAAACAACGCATTAAACCCATCGCCATAATTATATGAAACGGCTTATGTCAGTAGCACAATCTCAGATAAAGCCGCAACATTACACGTTATTAATTTATCATTTTTTTTTCAATGGAAGTTTGCATTTGACCACTGTCTCACCTGATGTTGAGCGATGACGCGGTCTAGAAGATATCTATTCACTCGTGACTTGAAGACTTCAACATCGTATTTGTCAGGATAAACAGACTCCGGCAAATAATTCCACTCTTCGGCAGTGCGCACCAGAAAAGATGAAGCGAAACGCCTGGTCCTGTCCGTCGTGTTGTTTTTGTAGCGCTAGTTCCACGGTGTGGAACTCGTATTCGTAAATAATGGGATATTTTAACACGTTAACTGTGCATGCCCCACCAGTGGGGTATTTCGAGTTGCTCATCGTACGTGAATGACCCACGGGTGGGACACGGATCTTCACAATTTTAAAGGCTCATAACCTCAAACACGTGTGAGTTTAGCCACTTTTTTCGGTTCACAGGTATGAACAATGAATTAAGAAAAAATATTACGCGAAAACCGGACGAACTTTTTTAATATACTATAATAATATCATTTTATACCTAACGCAACAAATTATCTATAATTTGCATTTGCACTTATGGGTACCTACGCTCACGTATGGAAGCGAGAGTTGGGTATGGAAGAGAGAGCATGAGAGTAGAGTAAACGCGGTCGAGATGCGAGCACTGCGCAAAATCTGCGGAGTGACGCTCGCGGACCGCGTTCGTAATACCGAAGTAAGAAAGAGGGTTGGACTGAAAGAGAGTGTCGGGGTGAAGGTAAGGAAAGGAATGCTCCGGTGGTTCGGGCATGTCGAAAGAATGCATGATGAAAGAATGACTAAACAGATATACAATGCAAAAGTGGATGGATGCAGAAGTCGTCGAAGGCCACGACACACCTTCCATGATCAAATTGATCGTGTACTAGCGGAGGGTGATGTCAGGAGCCTTAAGAACAGACGAGTGTGCATGACAAGAGTTATGAATGTCAAAGAAGCAAGTGAGGTGTGTAAGAATGGGCCTAAATGGCGCTCTGTTGTTCGTGCTTACCCCGCAAGGGAACTGGCGTGAAGTTATGTATGTATGTATGTATGCACTTATGGGATAGTCTCTCTCATCATAGCTGCACAGTGAACGGGTTAAGTTTTCCATAGTGTGAACAGAATGATGTCAAAAAATAACGTCAACAACTGTCACTAAAAAACAACGTAACAAATGTCACTAAAAAAAAATATTGAAACTTAAAGTAAAATTTAATTTGGAATTCCTAAGTAGTAGTAGTTGTATTCGCCACAAAGGCAGGCAAAGGAATCTTTAGTCCATACAGCCAATTCTGATGTTTAAGTCTTCGTATAATAGTCACGCAGTTGTATTGTAGGCTACAACTAACGCCATTCAACGGAGTTCTTGTGAAAACTCAAAAGGCCACATTTGAGTATACAGTTCACATTTCTCACAAAACACATAATTACTACTCAAAAACTATCAATATCCTACAACTACTGTTCATTTTAGAGTAATTTTACACATTTTTAGAAAATAAAACTGCTCAGCACAACGTCTCCTTTCAGTTCCCGCCAAAAACTCTTGGAATTCCTAAGCGAAAGCGATTTGAGATCGAAGTGACCAGTTCTGTATATGCTATTGTCTATGGCCACTTGGACAAAATGCTAATTTCATTAAAGGGACCTAGCCATATTACTTGACCCATTCTTATCATCCCCTCGGTGACCACCCGTAGTATACACAAAGACCTTCTAGTTTTCACGTAGCAATAATTCATAAATATGATTTAAAATCATTTTTTGCAAGCAGGAAGTAATAAAGTAATTCATTGGCTGTTTCAAAATAGCCCGATAAAGCGTGAGATTTCCCTAAAATATGTAAGTAATTATTTTATATTTTCATGAGCTAGCATGATCAGTGCAATTTACAAAGCGTATTGTCACTTTTATATAATATACTAGTATTCGCCCGCGACTTTGTTCACGTTAGACTGGTAGCAAAGCGTAAATCACCTTCGTCGAAAATCCCGCGGGATTCGCAATATGTAAATTACCGTACTATTTAAAAAATAATGTAAGAAATCGTTTTACTTTAAACTATGTCGGAATAAGCTAATGTTTATATATCCTAACAATTTGGAATCGCTTCCGAGAAAAATCCTCTGGGACTCCCGAAATATAAACTACCGCAGATTTTAAGTCCAGGAATTTGCTATCGATCACTGAAAACCGGATCAAAATCGACCCAGTAGTTTTTACGTGAATCCCGGACAAACAGACAAACTCAAAATATCTAAAAAACAAAAACTACACTAACAATTTTATAATATCACTAGGTTACGTCCGCAATTTCGTCGACGCCTGACTTGAAATTCCCGCGGGATTCTCGGAATACAAAATACCGCAGCATTTGAAAAATAATGTAAGGTAATTAAGGTAAAGGTTTTAATGGAAACTGTTGGAATTCCTAAGCTAATTTTTACGCACCGGAACAACTACAAACCGCTCCCGGGAAAATTCCCGTGAGGTTCCCGGGATAAAAAATATTACACATTAGATTACATAAAATTTGCTATTGATCAGTAAAAAATCACATTGGAATTCGATTTTTTTTAATTTGACAGAAAAAATCCTGAGGGATTCTCGGAATAAAAAGTAGCGCAGATTTAAGTCTAAGAATTTGCTGTTGATCAGCGAAAACCGCACAGTAGCTTTTACGTGAATCCCGAACAAACGGACAAGAAATGTAATTTTTTTAAATCGTTTATATAGTTCCATGATCAAATTGATCGTATACTAGCAAAAGGTGATGTCAGGAGCCTTAAGAACAGACGAGCGTGCATGACAAGAACTATGAATGTCAAATAAGCAAGTGAGGTGTGTAAGAATAAGCCTGAACGGCGCTCTGTTGTTCGTGCCTACCCCGCAAGGGAACTGGCGTGAAGTTATGTATGTATGTATGTTTATATAGCGTATTCCAGTTGATGTACAGACACGCCATGTTTAGAATGTTATAATATTATAGATAAGTTTTATCTATGATTGTCACCATGATGAGCGAGTCTGCCGCCATTATCTATGGTCGATAATGGCTCGATATCTCATAAAGTATTGTAATAATTGTAATTTATCTTGTTTTTAGTTAATTGTCATCCTCCGTGTACCAAATGAAGATTTGCCACAAAAAACACATAGTACACTATAGAATAGAAACCACGTGTCCAAAACTCAAAAGGACTATTGTGAGATTGGATTATTTATCAAGTCTTGAATATTGTCAATTGATCGCAATGAATAAATTTTTGGTCAATTGTTGTCATAGAGTAGTATTGTCGCTTTCCTAGCCATATAAAATAAGAATACAATTTCCTGCGTTGGGGCGGCCTGTCGTAAGAGGCGACTTAACAACCCACAGCTAGGTGGTAGGGCATTTGCCCGACTGGATGGCTACCACCCCTGATCTAAAGTATGTCGCCATAACAACCTTGAGTTGTGTTCCGGCATTAGTGACCAGGTTCCAGTTTCCCTTAAGAGAGCAGCAGCGCATTTGTAGCAACTTTGGTGTTGCAAATGTCCATAGGCGATGGTAACCGCTTTCCATCAAGTGGGCCGTCTGCCTGTCTGCTGATCTCCTGCAATAAAAAAAAAAAATATATATAAATTCTTTTTCAACACACTTGCTCATAAAGTGGCTCTATGGTCACCGCAATTAGGCACAGAATGACACCCATTATCAAACTGTGAGTAAAAAACATTACAACTCACTAGTGAGTTATAGATTCTTTTTTTAAATTTTATTGGTTGAGTTGCTTTGTTCTTAAAAAAGTTTTTATTCAAAAAAAAAAAGATCGTGTTCTATAGAACAAATAAATTAATGTTCCTATTGCTTGCTCATTTCATGCAACTTCTTATTTAAATAGATAATTTCAACTCGTACGTGTTTAACAAATAAAACTTTCACTCATATATAACTTTTTGTTATCTACTAAATAAAATGAGTTTTTGTTGTTATTTTATTCACAAGTGTGTTGAAAGACTACCGTCCTCGGCTCTCTTAAGACCCTCGCCTACGGCTCGAGTCTCAATGGCGCCTCGGCGGTAATCACCAATGTTACACACTAGTACCATAATGTACTATTTTTCTTTAGAAGGAATAGTATTAAAAATTTAGTTTTTTTATGTACTCGATTTATTTTGTAAACAGCTATTAGGGTCTTTGATATTTATAGTTGTACTAGCTGTAACCCGCGACTTTGTCCTAAAGGAATTTTCAAAAATAGCCTAAGTTACTCCTTATCACATCAGCTACCTGCCAGTGAGTCCCGTCAAAGTCGGTCCAGTCGTTTTAGAAATTAGCCGGAACAAACACAGACAAAAAAAAAATAATTAAACATTGATTTTGTGATATAAGTACCGTATATGCTTTCATATGTATTTAGTAAAAAGCTGTTATTTTGGCATTACAAACAGACTTTGTTTATTTAATTTCGATTTGAAGAATTTAACAATGTTAACGCGAGACTTGTGACGCAAGTAAAATTAAAGATGCCTGTGCCTTCTCTGGATCTCTTCAGAAGGAACTGTATTTATATGGCTCCTCTTATTTATAACTCTTTGCCAACTAATATTATAAATGTACCCTCAAGAGAATTCACTGTAGTCTTAAAAAAGTGGCCGATTAAGGACTGTTTCTATACCGTAGATGAATTTCTTAAAACAAGTGCTTGTCGTTATTATCTATGTGGAAAATGGTAATGATCTATTTGTAAATTTTTCACTTGACATTAATTGCTTACATATTGTTGTGGATCGAGAGGATGTTTTTGACAATAAATTATGGCGATTATTCGAGATAACTTTTATTTCTATTACACAATTTACACCACATGAAATTACACAGCACCTTTTTAACAGGCAGAAGAGAGAAGAGAAAGAGGGGGACGTAAAACGTCATAAGCCGCTGTCGTCTCATCGTATGACGGTGACATTTCCTTTGACAGGCAAAGGGTGCTGAAGCCAGGGCTACTCCAACACATTACCAAAAATTGACATTTTTTTTTATAAATTAAAATATTTATGTAAATTATAATCTTAATTTTATTGTAATATTTAATTCCTTTTGTACACCACTATGTGGTAGAATGTACTGTGCTTCTACATCTGTATAACACCTGTATAAACTACATTCTTGCAAATAAAGATATTGATTGAATGATAATTTAAAGTTTTGACTGTCTTCAAATTATTTTTATCATTCTACAACCAGCTAGAAGAATAATTTTCTTGTTGAGTGTTTTAAAGATAATGTCTTATAGAGGCACGTATTCCATTACAAACTTATTGTCTTAACTGATATATTTTTAACGAAACTAGGTTTTTATTATTATTGCTACCTACATTTCGGCCACTATTCAATAGCCGTGATCACGGAAGACAAAGATGTCAATTGTCAACGAGTATTGTTAAAGTCTTATTTAGCCTACCGCCAACTTGTTCATTTTAATTTTGTTTATGGTTATTATTTACTCTATGGGAGCCTAATCTAATTTACTACCGCTTCACATGTTATGGCTTGAAGAGAAGAAGCGGCGCAAGAAACTCTTCAGCAAACATGCCTAGCTCTAATAATTTTATATAATATTAAAATGGGTGGAAGGAAAAATAAAGTAATTATCAGTCAAGTTGGTTTGTGTTCCGTTGTACGCAGAAAGAGCTCACAGTGTCTTGAGGTCTGGCAGTTGATTTTTGCTGGGTTTGGGTCTTAATAATTTTGATGATCGGATCCCAAACAGGTTGTACTTGCCAACCATCTTCTCTATTGAAATTGGGGTGTTTTTTTATTTCAATAGCCTCACGAATCATTCTAGGTATGAAACGTTCCTCTTTTGCGAGGATGTAAGGTTTATCGAACCAGATGCAGTGGTTGGGTTTATCTAGCGTGTATTCATTAAAAACGTAGTTTTATTATGTCTACTAGTCGCGAAAATTTAAGAAAATATTATGATATATTTTTGACTTAATACAATCCTACGCATTGGAATTAATTATATTCTAAGTGCTATATAATGGCGCCCATTTGGAGGAAATGCCTGACCTATCCTCTGTATGTATTGTGTATTTATTACTATTGCTGCTTTTAAGCTCTTACTGTTATAAGTGTTAATTACTTCTTAAAAATGTAATTTGTAATTAGTATTTCAAATACCTGACGCTGAGGTATTTTGTAATTAGTATTTCAAATACTTATGGTTGCAAAATACATTTCACAAAATACATTTAGCTACCTTATTGATGGGTGTGTTCTTCAGAAAATAGCGCTCGATAGCTTTCATAAGTTTCATAAGAAAATGGTGACCGCTAAATATTAGGTAAGTTCTGCAGTACTGGCCATTTAAAAGAAATATTTTTGTTTCGCTAAGATATATAATTTCAAATTAATTTTACTTTGAAAACATGAAATTCTTTTTTTAAAATTAGTCATTTGTTTATTGATAAGTGTTATGTTTTCTTCGCATTTGAATCTTTTTCATCATCATGGATAGTTAAAAATTCGAGTAATTATGGAATAAGAGTACCGTAGTGGCAGCAACGCGGCAAGAGCGACAAGCAACATCAACAACCTTTATGAGCGAACACTACAATGAACGTACCACTTGTTATTGGTTTTCCCGCTTCCATTCTGGAAATTTCGACCTTTCTTTATAGCTGGAGCACAACAGACAGGCTGACGGCCCACCTGATGGAAAGCGGTTACTGTCGCTTATGGACATTTGCAACACCAGAGATTTCATCAACCCGCTGCCAGCCTCGAAGAAATTTTATGACACCCTTTTTGAAGAACTCCATATCGTAGCGCTGTGGAAAAACCTCGGCTGGGAGCTCATTCCAAATCCCCACGGTATGCAGGAAAAAGGTTCTACAGAACCGTTGCGTACATGAGCGAAGCGGCTTAAGGAAGTGGGGGTGAAATCCCAACACATGGTGAGCGGTTCGGTGGTAGAAAGAGGACGAATACACCATTCTATACAGTTCTTCCGAATACACTCCGTTATACAGTCAGTAGAATACGTAGAGAGAGCGAAGTCTCTCATAAGGCCAAGCGTATCTAGACCATCTGTGAGTATGGGATCATCAACAACGTGAACAGCTCGACGTTGAATACTGTCTAGGGGATCGAGTTGGTAGCCAGGTGCTCCAGCCCAAAAGTGTGAGCAGTACTCCATATGCGGGCTCACCTGGGTTTTACAAAGCACAAAGCGTTGCCGCGGTGTGAAGTACTGCTTGGACCGGTTTAACATTCCCAGCTTCTTAGAGGCAAGTTTTGCCTTGCCTTCAAGATGGCCCCTCAACATCGTTCGCGATGTCAACACTGAGGATCCCAATACTCTTGGAGGTGGTAAGGGGAGTTCCTTGGAACTGAAGCGATTGCTCGAATGGAGTTTTTTTGGCAGATAATACGCAGACCTATGTCTTCTTGGGGTTGAAATGGACAAGGTTTTGTCTCCCCCATTCAGAGACTCTCTCTAAGGAATACTCTACTCAGATACAAGTCTAACCCAACTTTCCTCCACAAATGATCGAGGGACGTTTGCACGACCAGAGTACTGCGCATCGCCTGTGCTGTCATTCGCATTGGAATGAATGTTGCGAATAGACAACATATCAATGATATGTAAGATGAACAACGTTGGCGATAGCACACAACCCTGGGGCACACCAGCGTTGATGGGCTTGAAACTTG
Source organism: Dendrolimus kikuchii (assembly GCA_019925095.2). Classification (NCBI taxonomy): domain Eukaryota; kingdom Metazoa; phylum Arthropoda; class Insecta; order Lepidoptera; family Lasiocampidae; genus Dendrolimus; species Dendrolimus kikuchii. Next base: position 275,955 of record CM034414.1, read on the forward strand.
AGCAACAACCGTCGACAACGACTTGAATGCTGCGCTCATCAAAAGAGATGGATAGCCAGGTGCAAGGCCCTTCGGGTATTTCATACGATGGCCGCTCCGATAGAAGAGCCCTGTGCCAGACCCGGTCGAAGGCCTTAGCAATATCTAGAATTCTAGACTAACTGCCAGTGCTTCCTCTTTGCTCTCAATGGCTTCAGCCCAACGGTGGGTTAGGTAAACCAAGAGATCTTGAGCTGAGCGACTGTGGCGGAAGCCGTATTGCCGATCGTTTAGCAGCTGGTAATCTTCGACGTAACACAGGAGCTGCGCGTTGATAATGCGCTCCATCACTATTGAGAGTAAAAAGGTTATTGCTATAGGCCTATTCGACGTGTCTGTTACGTACCCTTTTTTGGGGACAAGGTGCACGTGGGCAATCTTCCACGAAGCGAGGACACAACCCTTGTAGTAAGAGAGAGTGAAACGTCGGGCAAGGACTGGCTGGGGACAGCTCAGCTAAACACGTCTGCAGCACAATGGCAGAAATGCCATCAGGGCCAGAAGACTTTTTGACGTCGAGGGAGAAGAGAGCACATCGGACTGCTTTTTGAGTAAAGCGCACCTCCAACATTCTAGACTCACACAGGGATTGTAGGTGGAGTTTCTCCTATGTCTCAAGAGTTGAATTGGCCGCAAAGATTTCACCCAGAAGATTGACTTTATCTTTGGCGGCGTGTACCAGACGGTCGTCCACTGTGCGCAGAGGTGGAAGAGACGCCCGACAAAAGTTTCCTTGGACAGCTGAGTGAATCCATGGGCGAGAGCAAAATCGTAGGCAGTAGTTCCTGACAGATCAATTCTCGAGGAACCCAACCACTCAACGTAATGAGCATTAAAATTTCGATTATGACTACCTCTGCTAAAGGATACTGCCCAAAAACTTTGTCGATCACCTCATGAACGAGTTCAAAAAAGCAAGCTGTTTTAGTCTTTGTGCATTCCCTGCCATGGGACCGATATACGCACGCATAGATTCGGGTGGAACCACCAAAATCTACGCGTACCTACAAGATGGAAATATCCCTATCTTCAAGGCCGTGGAGATTAGAATAAAAAAATATAATAAAATTAGGTTAACTTATTTCAGAAAAAACGGCAATTTCATAGGCAAGGGACCTAATAATGATTATTATTTGATTTTTGTGAGTATTTTATTTACATAACCTAACACCTGACGGTATTTTGTATTTTGTAATTTGTATTTTGTATTTTAAATACATATAGTTGAAATGCTGTATTTTGTATTTTATATTTTAAATACCCGACTTAAAAGTGGTTGGCGGCCAAGGCGGTTAACTGTCAACAAGGGCGGTTGGCGGCCAAGGCGGTTAACCGTCAACCAGAGCGGTTGGCGGCCAAGGCGGTTAACCGTCAACCAGGGCGGTTGGCGGTCAAGGCGGTTAACCGTCAACCAGGACGGTTGGCTACCAAGGCGGTTAACCGTCAACCAGGACGGTTGGCTACCAAGGCGGTTAACCGTCAACCAGGGCGGTTGGCGGCCAAGGCGGTTAACCGTCAACCACGGCGGTTGGCGGCCAAGGCGGTTAACCGTCAACCACGGCGGTTGGCCGCTCAGACGAACCGCCTAAGCGGTTGGACCTAAGTGGGCCAACCGTTTGGAAGTGCTAGGCTTGTTTTGGCTAATTTAGCAAATGTTTATTCATTCCTTATTGTTAATTTGGGATCATATACTAAGTTCACAAAAATAAAACCACAACATTTCTTAAAATTTATATTTAAATATAATATATAATACTTTCTGTACAAGTCTTTTATTTACATCCATCTATCGACCTTTGCAAGTTTAGTCATTTTTTAGACAACAACCGATTTATTTCTATTTTTGAAGTGATAACTTCTTATGGGAGGGTTAACCGCTTCGATACGTCACGCGTTACGTAACGCGTTACGGCGCCAGTCTGTCTGTTATGTGATCACAGAAAAACTACTGTTATCACTTCTGTCGGGTGTCCCAAAGACACGTGATATTTTTTTTCTTTTTTTTTATAGTTAATTCATAACCGTAGAAAATTCACCAAACACTTCAGCAATAAGTATTTTAAGCACCTTAAACGACACTACATAGACAAACACCCTGTATTTTCATGATATAAAATGCATTATCTATGGACGGCATATTTTAGCTCATTTATAAATGAAGACACGAATGGATGAGATTAAGGTTTTTTTTTTCTAAATTCTACATCGAATTGTAAATGTGTATAAATAAACCTTGACATAACGCAATTTGAAATTAGTTATACAAATAACCAAATGATGAAGGAGTTACGTTGAAGGCAATTTAATTATCAAAAAAATTGTCAATTTTATGTAACACTAGCCACGCCCGCGGCTTCACCCGCGTGGTGATGGAAAATCGCTATACTTTGAATAATTCACACTATATCTTTATAAACTACTATCTGACCCGGCGAACTTCGCACCACCGCCATATTTTCTGAATTCCTAAAAGACTTTGTTTCACGATACAAAAACAAAATCACCAAATTTCTAGATTCTAGAACCCGATCTCAGCGCCACCTACCGTTTCCAATTGTGAATCTAAACCACCCGGGGACCCATTCAAACACACAAAACAAATTTCATCAAAATCGGTTAAGTCGTTCTCAAGTTATGCGCGTACATACATATCTACGATTCATTTTACATATATAGATAGATAGCCTGTTATTTTGATGCTATATTATTCTAGTTTCATCAAAATTCATTCAGTAGTTCTTGCGTGAAAGAGTAACAAACATACATCCGCACATGTGCCCGCGACTTCGCCAGCGTGGATTTTGTTTTGCGGCATCCTAATTTTAAGACTGGCCTAAGTTAGTCCTTATAACATCAGCTGTCTGCCAGCGAAAGTCCCGTCGAAATCGGTCCAGCCGCTTCAGAGATTAGCCGAAACCAGGGCTTGAAAACGTTATCAATTACATACATACATACATACATACATAACTTCACGCCAGTTCCCTTGCGGGGTAGGCACGAACAACAGAGTGCCATTTTGGCTTATTCTTACACAGTCCCGTCGAAATCGGTCCAGCCGCTTCAGAGATTAGCCGAAACCAGGGCTTGAAAACGTTATCAATTACCTTTAAAAATATACGCAATTACCGGTATTTTCGAAAATTATACTCCCCTACCGGTATATTGTTTTACCGTTACTTGGTAACTTATATGATTTTAACGTTACGATATAACGTTAGAAATCGTAACGATACCCATATCAATAACGGAATTGCCAAAAAGAAAATTAAAATTACATTCATGACTGATGCAAAAGTGCTTTTATGACATTTATTCTATATCGTTGACATTCTTTTACTTCTGTATTTAATATGTAATTAATCGAATCGTGTTTATAAATCTAGAACTGTTATAATTTTTTTTTTATTGACATGTAACCAAATATTTGTATGACCATGTTTAGCTCAAATACAGTGACTGCTATAATTCTTTACCATCTTTTATACATACATAACTTCACGTGCAGTGCTGCCCTACGTGCGGTGGTAGTGTCCACGCTCCTAAGCAGGAAGACGCCATTTAGCGTCTACAAAACTGTCATTAGACCAATTTTGATGCACGGCTGTGAGGCCTGGACACTGACACTGAAGGAGGAGAACCAATTGTTGGTCACAGAGAGGAAGGTTCTCAGAAAAATCTTGGGCCCAACAATAAAAGAAGATGGCAGCTGGAGGGTCCGAACGAACTCCGAAATAGAAGACCTCATGGCCGAGCCCAACATAATTGGGGAGATAAAATCTCACCGTCTCCGCTGGCTCGGTCATGTAGAGCGGATGGAGGAGGATCGGGGAGTGAAGAAAGCATACTTGGGGCGACCAGTCGGTCGACGACCGGTTGGTCGTCCCAAGTATCGCTGGAAGGACAGAGTGGAAGCTGAGCTGACCGCGCTACAAGCCCACAACTGGCAAGACACTGCGCAGGACAGAGGAAAGTGGCGTGCTCTCGTTTCGGAGGCCAAGACTCACATTGGGTCGCTGAGCCAACGGAGTTAGTTAGTTAGTTTATCTTTTGTTCAACTATTACCTGTATTTCTACAAATCAAGATTCATTTATATGTATAATGTTATACGTATCGGTAATTTTTACGACGGTTTTAACAAAACATAGTTATAACGGTAAAATTAGCGAGAAAAAATAGTATTAACGTTATATTTTTTTACCGGTAAAATGGCTAGAAATAACCGTAAGTTTTGTAACGACATTTATTTTTTACCGTTATCTGAAATTAGCATAAATACCGATACCACATTTTTATCGGTATTTCAAGCGCTAGTCGAAACATCCAGACAAAACAAAAATTCTAAAAATAGCATTATCGCAATATCCTGGTCCGAATTACCTCCCTTGATTTTTTTCACATTACAAACAAACAGACACTTTAATTTTATTTATTTATATAGATGGCCCTTTCATCCATTCGCGTCTTTAATTTGAAAAGTGTTTTCATTGTGTCCGGCCTCGAAGGACCAAAAGTGTTTTCGTCGCAGACTGTATATGCTAGCGCTACGACGACTCGTTGCTGCTCCCTGATGAGCTGGAGGAGTCATCCTCGTTGGTGTCGCGGGGGGGCGCCGCTGAGGCCTTTTCCCACCCCTGGGAGGGCGGAGCCTCTCTACCATCAGGACTCTCCTTACCACCAGGATCCTCCCTGCCGCTCGACAAGTCGTTCAAGAGCTCTCTATAATAAAAAAATATTCAAATTTAAACTTGGAATGTCGGCGACAATCATTTTTGTCGTGAATTTTTGAACTACCCTCACATTGCGTGCCCATTAGTTAAATCCCAAATTTCGGTACTAGTTATGTTTCCTGTGAAATATAATAAGGAATTCGACTGAAAAGTGTTTTTTTTTTTATAAAATACTAGAAACGCTTGAGAGTTAACATAGATTTCAATTATTTTGCCAGTATTCATATTATATAAAAATGAAACAGAAACACTGCACTGAGTTTTCAAATAAAACTTTTTTTTTGGTGCTGGACCCAGCTGAATAGATACCGGACTTTGGTATCTTCCCGACTCCGTGGGAGCGGAGCCGTTCAGCCGGGAAGCAGCGCGCTCGAGGAGGCACCTCCTGTGAGGTTCTACCTCGGCTCGACCGCTGCGGGGATTGACTCTATATTGAGATTTAGCCGTAAAAGCCAACAGGCTGAAGTGATTACTTGGGGACTAATTATCGACTCTATCTACTAACTATCGACTACCGCTTCGCAACGTGTTATAGCTGGAGAAGAAGCGGCGGAAGAAACTACACTTACACGAAATATTAACCGTCTTGCAGATCAAATCATAGCACAATATTAGTCAACGCCATCTATGGAGAAACTATACGAATGTAACTAATTTATTACGAATCCTAACAGCCAGGTATTTAAATTAAAGTATTTTCAGCAGGGCAACGGAGTTTTCATACTTAGTATAAAAATACAGGAATTTCGAAGATTACCGTAAAAACCCGTAATAAGTAATTTTAGTAAAAGCATACATAATAACTACAACTTTTCTTATTTTTATTGCTCGAGTTCAGCAGACAGGCAGACGGCCTACTTGATGGAAATCGGTCACCATCGCCTATGGACATTTGCAACACCGAAGGTGCTACAAATACGCCGCTGCTCTCTTAAGGGGGACTGGAACCTGGTCACTAATGCCGGAACACAACTCAAGGTTGTTATGGCGGCATACTCTAGACCAGGGGTGGTAGCCATCCAGCCGGGCGAATACCCTACCACCTGGCTGTGGGGAGTTTTGCGCCCCAACGCAGGAAATTGTATTCTTTCTCCGTTCCTACACGGATAAAGATGAGTGTACTAAAGAGGTCTTATAAATGACGAAACTGTCATATTGTGCAAGTCCTAGTATCGCGTGGTTTCGAAGTTAGGAAATTCCGGGAAATATAAAAACTTCCTGATTATATTGTTTTAGTACCACCCCCCACTTTGAAACATTGCCGGGATAAAAAATATAACGCATCTTATTGCATAAAATTTGCTATCGATCAGTAAAAAAACCAATTCAATTTTTTCTTAATATGGCCATTTTAAATCTTTCCCAAAAAAAATTCCCGCGGTAATAAGAGAATAAAGAGCAGCGCAGATTTTAAGTCCAAAAATTTGCTGTCGATCAGCGAAAACCGCATCGAAATCGGCTCAATAGTTTTTACGTGAATCCCGAACAAACAGACAGGAATAGTAAAAAAATTGCATCGTGTTCTCCGTCGTTCATATAGTTCAATGTACAGACACGGCATGTTTAGAATTTTATAATATTGTTACGAGTTGTAGGACTCAAATTAAAATGCCGTTCGAATTATAGAGTTTATTAGAACTATACAAACACGTATAACACAGGTACAAATATAACCGAACACAACAAGCCAAACGTAATGCAGAATGTAATTCAATAACACGCGCAAAGTCCGTCACTAAATAGATTACCGAATGTACACAAGTCTCGCTTCGCTCGTGGTTATCGCTCGGCTGCCGATCTCTCCATTGGGCCATTGCTTTATTCTGCACAGATGCAATATGTCTGCCCGGCCGCGTGACCGAATTTGCTAGAATCAGTTTGTACTTTAAATCCGACACACCTGGCTAATGGCTGCCATAAAGGATTACAATACACAATGGGCTGTTTTCTAATAACAAAGTAAACAAAAGAAGTCCAAATGTCGAAAGTTAATAAAATGTGTTTCTACAGGTATGCAGGTGTGAATTTGCCTTTCTCGGCGTCTAGGTCGTAACAATATTGCAGATAGACTTACGCGATATCATCTCCATTCCTCTTCTTCCAGGCGAAGAACTCGTCTCCGACGTTGAAGGTGAGGTTGCTCCTCATCACCACCTTCACCGGCAAACCTTCACGGCCACTCGCACGAGGTTCACTTCGATTCGTTAATTTATGAAGGGACTAAAAACATAACAAATTTTCTAGCAAAAAAGAAATCGACTTCAAGACTAACTAAAAATCAAAAATTTTCTACATTTTGAAGTCGAAACGAATTTAAACTTAATAAACGACTTTGCAAAATATAGCAATATTTAGGTTTCACTTCGCGCCAACTTCAAGATGTAGAAAATATTAATTTTTTGCTTTTTAGTCACTCACTACTTCACTTCCTTGTAAAACCGGAAACAGGTTTCCAGATGGTAGGGTATTTGATCGGCTGGACAGCGACCACCTCTGGTCTAGAGTATGCCGCCATAACAACCTTGTGTTATGTTCCGGCATTGGTGACCAGGTTCCAGTCTCCCTTGAGAGATCAGCAATGCATTTGTAGCACCTTTGGTGTTGCAAATGTCCATAGGCAAATAACCGCTTTCCATCAAGCGGGCCGTCTACCTGTCTGCTGAACTCCTACAATTAAAAGACACAGAAGACTAGACCTGATTACATGCGACCGAGATCTGACACATGTAAATATATTACACCTAAATATAATAATGTGTATGGGACAAGGCGCGAGGAATATATGATATCAAATATTATAAATGATCTCCCAGAGGACCTGCAAACCAAGTACGCATAAATTAATCAAGTATAATCTTAAAAGATTGTATACTGATTCCCAAAGCGGACCATCATGTGCAGTCCTGGGACTTAAATGAGAACCATATACTAGAATGATGATAACCCCTACGCGCCTCTGCTCCTATTTATTAAAATAAAAATATACTGTACACGACTCCCTGCGGCATGAGTAAACCCATGAGGTTTCTGTGCCACAGTTCAAATGTGAATGTAATGTATATGAATATAAGCATATTGGATAATAAATAAAAAAAAAAAAAAAAGTTTACACTAAAATCCTGCCCCCTAACACGTTCACTGCGAAACGGGGTCTAAGAGGCCCCGAATGTGTCTCACTTGCGGTGCGACTAAAAAAAAAACAGATTTCTCCGTGGTGCGGAGAACGTGACTTCAATTTGGTTCAGTGTAGAAAAAAGATAAATTATGTCTAAGATGTGTCATTAAACCAGAGTTTCTTGATATCCTATCTTAATACAGAGTTATTTTGATCTAGTATCGCACAACACAAAACAAAAGTCCATAAACTGTTTTACATATAAGCAAAAGAGTATTTTTTTAAACGTTACGGGGCTCAATAGGCCTCGTGTCACCACAACGGTAGTTTTAGCACGAGGTCTAAAACACCCCGTACGGCAGGAATGCAAAGTAGAGATAAATCAGTGCCGCGGTGAACATGTTGACATTTTTATCTGTACTGTGACTGAATTCACAAGAACTGCGTATTATATTATATGTTATAACGACTGAATTTGTATATATATATATATATATATATATATATATATATATATATCTATAGTGTATTATGTGTACCACGCTATCGTATTGGTGGCAACTGTAATGATAGCGATGTTTGTAGGCTAATAAATAAATAAATAAATGTTAAAACTGATATTTTACTATTGTTATTAGCGAAAGTTTTTGCTAGGGGATTTTAGCCTTATGGGTGGTTCACCGCGGCTTTGCTCTATTGTACCATGTGCAAAGATATTATTAAGTCAATTTATAAAATGCGTTTTATTAGAACAGTGAAGTTGTTAATAGTCTGGTCTGGAACTGACCTCGTCAGTGGGGTATCCCAGTTCACTTTCCCCCCGGTCCGGGGGGTAGCGGTGGCGCAGCCGCCTCACCAGGGGGCGCGACGTGTTGTGCCTCCTGAACCGCGACTCACCTGCACATCATTACAGCTCATGTTACTTTCAGCTGTTCCAACACATATTTATTATGAAGTTCATAAAATCGAATGTATATCCTGACAATAATGTCTAGAATGAGAATTAATATTTTTGCTTCCTGGCAATATTCTATTTTATCTGTGGTCAAGGTCAGTGAATCATAAATAAGGAGGTTTTGGTGGGAACTGAAAGGGGAAATTGTGCTGTGCAGTTTTATTTACTAAAAATGTGTAAAATCACTCTAAAATAAACAATAGTTGTAGAATATTGATAGTTTTTAGTAGTAATTATGTGTTTTTGTGAGAAATATGAATTGTATAGTCAAACGTGGCCTTTCGAGTTTTCACAAGAACTCCGTCGAATGGTGTGGATTGTAGCCTACAATACAACTGCGCCTGGATTAAAGGCCTAGTTGCCAAGCAGTAAACGTTAAAAAAACATATATAAAGCGAATTTATAATAATAATAACAATAATCGGCAGACAAACACACACATTGTATATCCCCAAATTAAGCAAGTTACGCTTGTGTTATGGGTAATATACAACGGACTACCTGGCGCCGATCCGAGACACCCAGACCATAGTAAATAAGGGAGAAAATACGTTTCCGAAATTTACTATACCAGGAATCGAACCCGGTACCTCTGCGTTGCAGTGAGGTACGCCGTCAAAGGCTTAGCCCGCTCAACCACAGAGGCCGTCAAAATTTAGAATTATTATGCCGTTAGAATTTATGTGTGTTATTTTATTTGTAACGTTGATCAGAGTTTGAAGTCCGCTAAAAATAACTAAATACGCAAGTAGACATTCAAAGAATAGAATAGAATATACTTTATTGCACACAATGTTATAAAATAAATTCGTACACACAATCGTAATGATAAGTACAATGGGCGGTCTTATCGCTGGGAGCGATTTCTTTCAGACAACCTTTAAAGTTCAACTTCAAAGTTACATGAGCAATGATTTTTAAAGTTTACCGAGGGTGTTTTCGATAAATTCAACGATATTTACCATAGAATAGCCGACATGATATGCTTGTAATGATTAGTTTAGCTTCTTTTAATCAAATCATTGTTCTGTTAACTAGCACATGGTGTTAAAAGTTTTGCTTACAAAATTATTGCCATTATTATTAAGGTGAACAGCACAGGCTATGTTGTCAAAGCAATTTGATACTTGCACCATGTTTGATGGCGTAGCAAAAATCACTAGTAAGTATCAAAATTACTCTTGACCTATTATTGGAGTTGCTAGAGTTTAGACAAATTTGCGAAAGTGGCGCCACTACTATTTTCTACTTTATTTTGACAACATGTAGACATTGTTTGAAATCTTTGTTCTTGTTTATAAGAAAATAAAGGTTTATGGCTTGGCAGCTAGGCCTTTAAGCCAGATCTCAGATTACAATATAGTTTCTTAATTTTTTTAAGGTTATGCAGGATATCAACTGACGTCATTCAACGGAGCTCTTGTGACAACTCGAAATGCCACAGTCGACTATACAGTTCACATTTCTCACAAAACACATATTGCTATTTGAGAGTAATTTTACACATTTTTTAAAAATAAAACTGCACAGCACGCCACCTTTCAGTTCCCGCCAAAAACTCAAAAGATCCAAACAAGGTAGTTCGAAATTTAAAAAGTAGACATTTTCAAAATAGGAACGCACCGAGAGGCCAGTCCTCCGGCCCGCTGCCGCCTCCCCCCTCCGCGCTCCCCACCATCGGGGTGTCCTCCACCGACATCGGGCGCTTATCCGCCTCCTCGGAGTTCAACGCCGGTGCTCTGCAGTTTATGTCATTTCAATCAATATTTACATATAAAAATAAATAACTGAAATAAAAAATAATAGTAAAAAAAAATACGCTTTTATAGAAAATCCAACTAAAAGATAGATTATATAAATTTTATTTAATTTATTTGGGAAACATACAATAATTATAATTCTTACGATATAAAACACATAACTTAATTCACATATCAACTAAGTTTCCACAAAAAAAAAAAATATTCTTGTTACGCATTTGGCTCATATAATTTTAATAAATTTGAATTAAAAATAGTCTAAGAAAAAAATTATTTTATTGTAAAAACAACGTGGGGTGCTTATATAATATTATAAGTACAATTACCACGTGCTAATAACGGCGAAGGAAAACATCGTGATGCAACCTGCACATCGAGATAACTGATGTGTCAAACCTGTCAAGCCGCCTTGGACAAGCAGGTGGGTAAACTGCCCGTGCCTCCTATAGTGGGAGGCCCGAGCCCAGCAGTGGGACAGTTACGGGCTGTTATTATATATATTATTATAAGTATATTATATAATATTTATAACTATTGATACCATCAATAGCTATAAATATTTTATGAACAGATATGAGTAGAAGGGTTATTTTGATAATATACTGAAAAGCACCCCACGCTTTTTTTACAATAAAATCATTTTTTCTTGCACTAATTTTAATTCAAATTTATTTTCTATTTTTTAGTTGAATTTTCTATAAAAGCGTATTTTTTTTACACTATTATTTATTTTTCATTTTTTAGTGATTTAATTCCGTACTCCGTGGCAACTTTGAAAAAAGAATTAAATACACTCTTATGATAAAATGGAACGTTATGTAAAAATAAGCTTTTTTAAGAAGGTTTTTAAATACAAGCTTTTGAGATCCTGCATATCATGTAGCAGCAGCAGAGTGCTAGCCAAGACAAGTGAAACGAGCCCAAACACGACGGGTCTATCTTGTTTAGTACAGGAGTTCCTATGGCCACCTTCCGACTCCATCATCAGATCAGCTCCACGGTACCATATTAGTGAAACGAGCCCAAACACGACGGGTCTATCTTGTTTAGTACAGGAGTTCCTATGGCCACCTTCCGACTCCATCATCAGATCAGCTCCACGGTACCATATTAGTGAAACGAGCCCAAACACGACGGGTCTATCTTGTTTAGTACAGGAGTTCCTATGGCCACCTTCCGACTCCATCATCAGGTCAGCTCCACGGTACCATATTAGTGAAACGAGCCCAAACACGACGGGTCTATCTTGTTTAGTACAGGAGTTCCTATGGCCACCTTCCGACTCCATCATCAGATCAGCTCCACGGTACCATATTAGTGAAACGAGCCCAAACATGACGGGTCTATCTTGTTTAGTACAGGAGTTCCTATGGCCACCTTCCGACTCCATCATCAGATCAGCTCCACGGTACCATATTAGTGAAACGAGCCCAAACACGACGGGTCTATCTTGCTTAGTACAGGATATCCTATGGCCACCTTCCGACTCCATCATCAGATCAGCTCCACGGTACCATATTAATGAAACGAGCCCAAACACGACGGGTCTATCTTGTTTAGTAGAGGAGTTCCTATGGCCACCTTCCGACTCCATCATCAGATCAGCTCCACGGTACCATATTAATGAAACGAGCCCAAACACGACGGGTCTATCTTGTTTAGTAGAGGAGTTCCTATGGCCACCTTCCGACTCCATCATCAGATCAGCTCCACGGTACCATATTAGTGAAACGAGCCCAAACACGACGGGTCTATCTTGCTTAGTACAGGATATCCTATGGCCACCTTCCGACTCCATCATCAGATCAGCTCCACGGTACCATATTAATGAAACGAGCCCAAACACGACGGGTCTATCTTGTTTAGTAGAGGAGTTCCTATGGCCACCTTCCGACTCCATCATCAGATCAGCTCCACGGTACCATATTAGTGAAACGAGCCCAAACACGACGGGTCTATCTTGCTTAGTACAGGATATCCTATGGCCACCTTCCGACTCCATCATCAGATCAGCTCCACGGTACCATATTAATGAAACGAGCCCAAACACGACGGGTCTATCTTGCTTAGTACAGGAGTTCCTATGGCCACCTTCCGACTCCATCACCAGATCAGCTCCACGGTACCATATTATTGCATTGTCACGCGATATACACATGCGTGCAAAATTTCAGCTCAATCGGAAGCCGGGAAGTCGATTAAATCTAACTTGAAAGATTCCGTTACATACTAACATACGTATGAAGCTAATAAACGCGTATTAAAAAAGATATAGTCCAAGATCCAAGTCACCCCAGACTTACGTGATTTTGGGAGAGATGCAATTATTACGATCGGTAGTTTGATATAAACTTGGAAAGGAAGGTAGCAGGTATTGAAGGTGGTAAAAACCATGCTAACTTACTTCAAAGTAGTAAGGCTAGTTTTTACATATGTCATATATGATATTGTTACAAACAAAGATATACAGTTGCCAGACACTACCGGCCATAACTTTTGACAGACACTTAAAAAAAATGGCAACTTAGGTCATTTTAGGAAGGCTGAATTTTATATATATTATCAAGTATAATATTTTAAAATATTTTCCAATGAGCCAGACAAATCTGACGGGCCAAACATCCTCCCAGACTCGTTAAGGGTTCCGCTGTGCGAAGAAGCGCAAGAACATTATTCAAGTCAATTCAATATTACTTATATTAAAATTTTATATATAGAGTTACGACCGAGGTGCCGACAAAGGCAAATTCACATCTGCAGCCCTGTAGCAACATATTTTATTACCCTTTCGGCATTTGGACTTGTTTTGTTTACTTTTTGCTTAAAATTTGTAATTAAAAAACAGCCCATTGTGTATTGTAATCTTATATGGCAGTCATTAGCCAGGTGTGATTCTAGGAAATTCGGTCACGCGGCCGAGCAGACATATTGCATCCGTGCAGTATGAAGCAATGCCGGGATTGATAGACGAGGCAGTAAGTACTTTGAAGTAAGTCAGCATGGTTTTTTCCACCTTCAATACCTGCTACCTTCCTTTCCAAGCATATATCAAAATACCGATCCTAAAAATTGCATCTTTCCCAAAATCACGTAAGTCTAGGGTGACTGGGATCTCATACTAATATAATTTAATTTCATAATATAAGGCTAACTCACTTGACTTGCTCCTCAAGTCCTGGGATCCTGCCTCCGCCGAGCATCTGGAGCAGCGACTTCCCCTCGAGCTCCTCCCTGGCCCTCCCCGGCGCCATCTCCAGCACCGGCGTTTCCGCCGTAGTCGGCTTGCTGCGCTTCCGCTTGCGTTTCTTGAAACGCTAAATGAAAAGATAGAAAACTATCCTAAAGAATATTCTTTACTTATCGTCGGCACCAGTGTGCAAGACCTATACTAATATTTAAAGCTGAAGAGTTTGTTTGTTTGCTTGAACGCGCTAATCTCAGGAACTACTGGTCTGATTTGAAAAATTCTTTCAGTGTTGGATAGCCCATTTATCGAGGAAGGCTATAGGCTATATATCATCACGGCTATAGGAGCGGAGCACGAATGAGGAACGTTTCAAAATAGGGGGTTTTTCTTAACTTACTTTTTTTTAAAACTATTCCACGCGGACGAAGTCGCGGGCAGAAGCTAGTATATAATAATAGTAACGAATATGCAGGATGAATTTTACAGATTGCATTCAAATGAGGTGCGGTCAAATGACCAGTGCTATTTAATGTTTAATGAATGTATGAAAAATGGAACATTTTGCTCAAAAACAACCCTTTCCCGCGGTTTGCAGTTTGACGTTCCTTCACAGAAATCGATCCTTACAAACTACCCTATGATTAGGTATAATAATACGGGTATGTTTATTTTTTCAAAATCAGCCGACTCGATTCCTGACGGCCCACTTGAAAAATTCACCTGTATATTAATTATTTTTTTTGTTATTGCATGAAATCAGCTGACAGGCCAACGGCCCACCTGGTGGAAAGCGTTTACCATCACCTATGGACATATTGCATATGAAATAGAGAGTAGAAAGATAGCAGTAAAGCTACAATCGGCACTACATATAACTATGTATTAGGTTGGGGAAAAAGTTTCTTCGCATTTTATATAAAAATTCAAAAGGTTTTTTTATAAAGTTTATTTACATTTGACTACGGTATGTAATAAAGAATCACAAATGAGTACACGGTTCATTAGGTGTCTTTCAGTGAGTTCATGAGGCACCCAAATATCGGGCTTTTTTGTGTACCCAGCTTTTTCAAATGCGCCAAAACCGTTTTGTGGTCAATTCCCAGTTCTCCAGCTACATCGTAACTACTAATATGCCAATCTTGCTCCACTTTTTCAAAAATGGCATCAATTTTGTCCGTAACAGGGCGACCAGAGCGACGTGCATCTTTGATATCAAAATTTCCGGATTGAAAACGCTTAAACCAAATTTGCGCTACTCTCACAGATACTGCATTAGGAACACAAACATCACAAATTTTTTTCGCGGCTTGTGTTACATTTTTACCTTTTTTGTAGTAAAATTTTAAAATGTATCGAATTTCTTCATTAGTTTCACTCATTTTAACAATAAGAAAAACAAATGAAAATCACCCATTTTCCTAATATAATTTGGAATTGTCTTCTTTAAAATTAAAACTTTTTAATGATACCAAAACCAGCCAGATACAGATGGTATAGCCAAAGAGATCTTATTACAAGTTCGTACATACTATATGCGAAAAGACTTTTTCCCCAACCTATTATTTTCTAAAACGAATTTGAACGCGATATAACCACTGGCTAAATATGAAATCAGAGCTACATCAGTGACTATAAAAAGCATGTAAATAAATATTAAACGCTTATCAACTCTTATCATATCTGTTTGTATGATTCAAAGTACCACACTTATCACAATGGCACATGTTTAGTAAAACTTGATAACATTTCAGCTACACTCATATAAAACGTATTTGGAGCATTTTTATTTATATTAAATAAACCGCAAAACTTATGTAATACTTTGTTTTTAGTGTAATGAAGTGAATCAGATCTTTATATAATAATACTTTTAACAAGAAAAAAAAGTATGTAAGTAAACATTGTTCTGCAGTGTATCATCAATTCATTAAAGCCGGTGAAACATATCTATTAAACAGACATATATAAGCCAAGGTATTTATGAAGAAATTAAATTAAATATCTAAATAATAAACAATGGATTGGTGAATCTAATATTTTAAGTAATGTGAAATAATTTATCATTTGAAGATATACACATAGAAATATTGACTACTAGCTGATACCCGTCCGCTTCTTGTGCCGTAAAATCCGTCCTTAGCTGACCTCTACTTGGCGTAAGGAAGGTTCATGTCAAATTTCAAGTCTATAGGTATTATAGTTCCTGAGACATCATGATAAGTCACTATATACGTGGATTTCAATCATATATATATATATATAGATTAGAATAGCAGTGAACTGCATTTTAAAAATAGTAAGAAGAATATAATAAAGAACAGAATAAGAGAGAAAGAAGTAGTAAAAGCTTTTCTATTTAAAATGGATAAAAATTTCGACGAACGTCTGTCAAAGTTGGAAAACATTTTAGCAGGAATTGAAAGATTTATGAATGGATTTAAATATCCAACAAATAATGCAGATGACACTAATATCGAGGTGAATAATGAAAGAACAGAGACAGAAAATGCTGAAATAAACAGTGGTAAGGATATAGACTCTCGAAATAGAGTCGATTTAATTAAAACTGAAAGTAATACTACTGAAATTAGCACAGATTTCTCAAAAGAATGTCACCATGAAATTCAATCTCTGCATAACGATATAGCAAAAGCAGAAACCAATACAAGTATAACAGATGTAAATACGACAAAAGGATTAACAAGTGAATTAACAAATAATACATTAAGCAATAACGAGAAAAACGTTGATGATATAGATGAAAATAGTGATGCAAAGGACATCGATATAGAAAATTTATCAATTGAATGTCCAATGAAAAATATCGATTATAAATTAGTATCCGAAGATCAAGATATCGACAGAGTTGAGTCTTTAGAAAATGAATCAGCAGATTGCAAAGATTTGATACAAGACACAGCCAATTACGCAGAGCTTAACAAGCGTTTAACATCGATAGAGGTTTTGCTTAAAGAAATATCGATGTCTCTACAAAATCTAAAACCAAAAGGATTCTATAGAAACTGGGAAGCTAAGCATCAAGTGATACTCAGCTCTTCATTCGTCCCCAAAGACGTATTCACCAACGTTCTTTGGAGGATGTCGAGACAAATGGAGAACTTCTACACGGGCGAGTCGTCTGTTAATCGATTATTCGACTCTCTACCAACGTATCAAGTGTCGAGATCGACTCGATTTCCGCCCAATGGAGTGTACGTCGATTTACACGACTATGATATATACAATCAGTGTCAGAGGATAAGGGAGGCTGCTCACTATTGCAGATCGAAAGGTAACACTTATTCTAGGGATGTGTTCAAGACGGCGTTAGCCTATTTGCACAATTTGGTGCTGTGCGATTACCATGACCCGAAGGTTGCAGGGATGATGTACGATTTGCAGGGCTTTGAGAACGAGCATGGGTTGGAGTGGTACGAGGACTATTAGAACGTTTTGTCAAGTCTCGGGACTTTTCCAAATGTATATATGTAGCTATTTATATAGTAGATTGTCGAGTTTCGAAACACGTTTACAGAAACCAAGCTATTGAATTATGTTAAATAAATCATTCATTAAAAAAAATGCATTTTATTTATAACTAACGGCTCCGGCACACGTTTTGTTACTCTGAAAAAATAAAAAACTAGAACCCGATTCCAGCGCCACCTATCGGGTCTTATTATGAATCTAAATCTTCCCCGGATCCACTGAAACACTTTTTTTCTACATCTTGGGTAAAATTATTGAAGTTTTAGTAGGGATCCCTAATTTTTTCTAGTAATAAATACTGTGTCTATATAATAAATGTCTATATTAATCTGGGATACTATAGCATCCTAATGGTGAAAGAATTTTTGAAATCGGTCCAGTAGTTTTTGAGTTTATTCGTTACAAACATACAAAAGTACAAATCTTTCCTCTTTATAATATTAATCTATATATTAACACGTGAAGTAAAAAATGACTGAGTGAGTGACTACGTGAATGAGTTACTTCAATGAGTGAATAACTCAGTGAGTGACTACATGAATGAGTGAATGACTGAGTGAGTGACTACGTGAAGGAGTGAATGACTGAGTGAGTGACTACATGAATGACTGAGTGAGTGACTATGTGAATTAGTGAATGACTGAGTGAGTGACTATGTGAATTAGTGAATGACTGAGTGACTACGTGAATGACTGAGTGAGTGACTACATGAATGACTGAGTGAGTGACTATGTGAATTAGTGAATGACTGAGTGAGTGACTACGTGAATGAGTATATGACTGAGTGACTACGTGAATAACTACATGAATGACTGAGTGAGTGACTACGTTAATGAGTGAATGACTGAGTGAGTGACTACGTTAATGAGTGAATGACTGAGTGAGTGACTACGTTAATGAGTGAATGACTGAGTGAGTGACTACGTGAATGAGTATATGACTGAGTGACTACGTGAATAACTACATGAATGACTGAGTGAGTGACTACGTTAATGAGTGAATGACTGAGTGAGTGACTACGTTAATAAGTGAATGACTGAGTGAGTGACTACGTGAATGACTAAGTGAGTGAACGACTGAGTATGTTTAAAATACATATCAAAAACCGAGAGAACAATAACATGATGCGCCATCTATTCACAGAGGATTGGTTAATGAGTTTACTGGTCGATTATGATCAAATTAAGCCTACCTTGTTCTTCTCAGGTGTGGGAGTGGACTTGACCTCCACGAAGTCCTCGACGATGATCCTTTTATCCTCTTCTTCGATGGGGGGAGGGGGCGCCGCCGCCGCTCCACCAACGGGATCCGGATGCTCGGTCAAAGGCTCGACCAGAGGGCGCTTCTGTTTTTTCACTTTCACATGTTTCGTCTAAAGAGTAATGATGGAGGTATAGACGGGTGATGGAAAGAATGCAAATGTCTGGTGCCGCGACCGTCGCCTACGGACGTGTGCAACGCCTGGGCGTTGCGGGCATCTAATTTAAATTGACCAGTTACAATAGTTATATTTTTTTTTAGATAAAGTAGTGATAGCGTAATGGCTAGCGCACGCGTCCCGAGCTCAAAGGGCGCGGGTTCGATCCTGGCCGGAACGCATGCACCACTTAGCCAGTATCCTGAACTAATGTGCAACGTGCTAACAACGGTGAGGGAAAACATCATAATGCAACCTGCACATCGAGATAACCGATGTGTCAAACCGGCCAAGCCGCTTTGGACAAGCGTGGAGGATATACTGTCCGTTCCTCTTATAATTATTACCGTCTATTATAGGGGGAAATAATTATTAATTAATTCCCCCTATAATAGACGGCCTCTGTGGTTGAGCGGGCTAAGCTTTCCCCGGCCTACCTCACTGCAACGCAGAGGCGCCAGGTTCGATTCCTGGTATAGCAAATTTCGGAAACGTATTTGCTCCGTTATTTACTATGGTCTGGGTGTCTGAGATCGGCCGCAGAGTAGTCCGTTGTATATTACAAATAACACAAGCGTAACTTGCTTAATTTGGGGATATAAAATGTGTGTGTTTGTCTGCCGAGTATTATATTATTATTATTATTATATTATAAAAAATTCCACGCGGACGAAGTTTCGGGCACAGCTAGTGTGACATATTTGAAGCATACCTGTTCGTGATTGGACGGTGGTGGGGGCTGAACGTCCATCTTGTTGAGGACCTTGACCTCCCCCCGCTGCTTGGTCTGGGGGTCCACCTCGTGAGCCAGTTCAGTCACTTTATTGCGCTCGAACACGCGGCCATTGTTTATCACCTGTGTGTCATAATATGTAGAGAAATTTACATACATAACTTCACGCCAGTTCCCTTGCGGGGTAGGCACGAACAACAGAGCGCCATTTAGGCTTCTTCTTACACACCTCACTTGCTTCTTTGACAGCAAAAATTTAATATGTATAATAAAACGGTTTTAAGCGCGGTAATTTATTTTATTATTAATAAATAAATAATATTATTGTATGTCTTTAAAAGTCGTGGAAGACCACGACACACCTTCCATGATCAAATTGGTCGTGCACTAGCAGAAAGTGATGTTAGGAGCCTTAAGAACAGACGAGCGTGCATGACAAGAGCTAAGAATGTCAAAGAAGCAAGTGAGGTGTGTAAGAATGGGCCTAAATGGCGCTCTGTTGTTCGTGCCTACCCCGCAAGGGAACTGGCGTGAAGTTATGTATGTGTGTATGTAAATTTAAAGACCACGGGCCATAAAAATGTCCCGGACTTTTGGAGAGCTTGCGTGGGGCCATGGGGAGGCCAACACGTAGAGGCCCCTTGACAATTTAATCTAAATGTGGCGTGACACTATTATTATTGAATAATATTAACCTGTACTAATATATTAAGCTGAGAGTTTGTTTGTTTGTTTGAACGCGCTAATCTCAGGAACTACTGGTCGGATTTGAAAAATTATTTCAGTGTTAGATAGCCCATTTATCGAGGCAGGCTATAGGTTATATATCATCACGCTATGACCAATAGGAGCGAAGCACCAATGAAGAATGTTTCAAAATCGAGGGGTTTTTTTTAAGTATTCCACGCGGACGAAGTCGCTGGCAGAAGCTAGTTATTAATATAATTATTAATAAATATAATAAATTACCGCGCCTAAAACAGTTAAAACGTAGTTTTATTACGTATACAAGTCGTGAAAACTTAATAAAATATAATTTAATATGTAGTTACTTTCTATTTACTGAATCATGGGGATAAGAGATGATACATAACCGAGGTTTATAATGCAATTGATATTACACGCTGCACTCCGCTCTCTTAAGTGTCGATAAAACAGTATCCCATGAATCATGCAAAACACAAATCGGGTCGATAAAACAGCGCTTAAGATGGCGGATAAACATTATTAAGGAGTGTCTGATATGGATACGACATGTAAATTTATATATTGAATTCAGTCATTTTCAAACTCAAATCTAGACTCTTCCTTCATAGTTTAATGTGTAAACTTTAATGCAAAATAATTAAGCTAAATAATTAGTCTCTCTCTATAGTTCACAGAACTGAGATTATTATATTAATTTTAAAACTCACTTTCACCTAACCTTCGTTATTAATTATAAATATTAATTAATTTGATAAAAAAAAAAAATGTGAATGAAATGCTTTAAAGGACTGACTGACTACCTATCGACATTTTTGTTAATTTTATTATTGTTGTTTTTTTAGGTTTTTAATTTAATTTAATTTTATAATAACAATTTGTAAAAGTGTGTTGAAATTATGGATCTTTGTTTCTGAAATAAAATTATTATTATTTTATTAGTTTATTATATAAATTAAAGAAATTATTAATCTTCACTCACTCGTAACTCACTCGGTTCACTGATTTTCTAATTACTTACCCTTAATCCGTTTACTAATCTAACAATCTATTAGTTTACCGTCAATTATCGTGGCTCTTGAATCGAAAATACCTACAGAAATAAAATTCATATGTTCACGTGTGAAGACATACAACCTCCATATAAGCAGGCTTTTTTTTATTGCAGAAGTTCAGCACACAGGCAGACGGCCCACTTGATGGAAAGCAGTAATCATCGCCTATGGACATTTGCAACACCAAAGGTGCTACGAATGCGCTGGTTGTTATGGCGACATACTTTAGACCACGGGTGGTAGCCATTCAGTCGGGCAAATGCCCTACCACCTGGCTGTGGGTAGTTTTGCGCCCCAACGCAGGAAATTGTATTCTTTCTCCGTTCCTGCACGGATAATGTCTCTGACAGAATATCGTTGCTTAGCAACTTTCCTGTTTGGAATACTTACTTCATACTTCTGTCTTGCTATCTAATTAATATTTTCTATGTAAATAATTCTATCCACAATAAAACAAGTGTAGATTAAAAGATTTGTTTATTATATTAATTTGACATCACGAAGTAGGAACGCATTCTAACCGCGACCGAAGTATAATTTGCTTTTGAAATGTTAATGTTTAAACTCTGTCACTCATTTTTATTTCTTAAACTCCCACTCCCTTCATATACATTACTAGCTGTGCCCGCGACGCCGTCCGCGTGGAATTTGTTTTCACATCCCCCCCCCCCTTTTTTGAAACATTCTTCATTGGTACTCCGCTCCTATTGGTCTTAGGCTTCCTCGATGAATGGGCTATCCAACACTGAAAGAATTTTTCAAATCGGACCAGTAGTTCCTGAGATTAGCGCGTTTAAACAAATAAACAAACTGCTCAGCTTTATATATTAGTATAAGATATAAGATTTAGGAAATTTACCTTAATATTGTGCTCGTTAAAAATGGTGACGAGATCTCGGACGAAGGTGTTGTTGGGGTGCAGCTTCCGGTGGGAGCACCGGATGTCCACCTCCAAGTGCTCGTCGGTGCCGTTCATCAGGGTGCGGACCTGATGAGTGAGCAACGAGTGAGTAACAGAGGTGTCCAACGAGTGAGTAAGAAAGCTGAACAACGAGTGAGTAAGAGAAGTAAACAACGAGTGAGCAAGAAAAGTGAACAACGAGTGAGTAAGAGAGGTGTCCAACGAGTGAGTAAGAGAGCTGAACAACGAGTGAGTAACAGAAGTGAACAACGAGTGAGCAAGAAAAGTGAATAACGAGTGAGTAAGAGAGCAGAACAACGAGTGAGTAAGAGAAGTGAACAACGAGTGAGCAAGAAAAGTGAACAACGAGTGAGTAAGAGAGGTGTCCAACGAGTGAGTAAGAGAGCTGAACAACGAGTGAGTAAGAGAAGTGAACAACGAGTGAGCAAGAAAAGTGAACAACGAGTGAGTAAGAGAGGTGTCCAACGAGTGAGTAAGAGAGCTGAACAACGAGTGAGTAAGAGAAGTGAACAACGAGTGAGCAAGAAAAATGAACAACGAGTGAGTAAGAGATGTGATCAACGAGTATGAAAGAGAGGTGACTAACAGCTGAGGAAAAGATGAGTTACGAATGAATAAGAGTGATGAGCAAACCACACCGAAATTGGCCCTGAAGTTTTTACATGAATCCCTAACAAACAAACAAGAAATCTTATCGTTTATATAGTGTATTCCAGTTGTTTTTTTTAATAGCTTCATTATACAGAGACGGCATTTTTATTTTTAAATCATAATGGACTGGTGACGCCATCTGTGATCGCTGAACGTCTTACGAGTTACGTTTTCAAACAGTCGATTATTATTCCATGGCTTAAATAAAAGTTCTAACTTAACATCCTCTCAGACTATACTCACAAGTTTCAATATGAACTTATTCTTGGCCTTCTTCTTGTTGCTTCTGCTTCTCTTCTTACCCCGCTTCCTGTGTTTCCTTTTGCGGCTGTGCCTTCTGCCTTTGTCCTTCTCCACTCTCTGCTCCAACTTCGGATCTGGATTTGGGTCTACTCTATTATCCTCCGGGGTCTCGTCGAAGGAGAGCAGGGAGCGAGATATTCGTCTGTTGATAATATTACGAAGTGATGTGCTAGTAACAGCCCGGGACTTGGTCTGTGTTTTTAAAACACATGGACAATAGAAATGACAAAGTAGAAGCAAGAAGATAGAAGGAAGACCAAGGAGAGCATTCATGGATCAAATTAAAAAAAAGTGGGTGTCGTGTCTTACATACATACATACATAGCTTCACGCCAGTTCCCTTGCGGGGTAGGCACGAACAACAGAGCGCCATTCAGGCTTATTCTTACACACCTCACTTGCTTCTTTGACAAGCAAGTCGTGTCTTACATAGAAGT
This sequence comes from Dendrolimus kikuchii, assembly GCA_019925095.2. Taxonomy (NCBI): domain Eukaryota; kingdom Metazoa; phylum Arthropoda; class Insecta; order Lepidoptera; family Lasiocampidae; genus Dendrolimus; species Dendrolimus kikuchii. Next base: position 299,451 of record CM034414.1, read on the forward strand.
AAAACAACTGACCCATAATAGAGAAGATTGGAGGAGACTCCATCGACAAAACACAGCCGTCGAAGATGTTTGCCCGCCTTTGGGTCGCACACCAGACGATGACGCGTGTTAGTCATTTTGCCCCGCTTGCATTTGTCACACAGACAGGCGAACATTTAAATGGCGAAATTCTAATAAATAACTGTTTTTTTTTAATTCAAACTAATAGAAATACAACTTTGAGACGTTTTTGGGTTAGTAGTAGTGTACGGTCAGCACATAAACAAATAAAGTAATACTTTTTATATAGGCAAGTACTTAATATGAAACTACAGTGTAAACTCTATATAACGACACCGAAGGGACTGTGCATTTTATGGCGTTACCGAGAGTTGTCGTTAAATGGAGAGAAGTTTGTTATTTTTGTCTGACGTCTTTTGTTGTACCAGTAGTTTTGTTGTGTTTTTTATTTCAGTCATATCTTGCGATATTACGGCATCTCGGTGATAAAGGAAGTACTTAGTTTATTACGGGCTAGGATAATAAAGCGATAAACTAACGTACATAGCTGCGCAGCTTTTATTAATCTTAGCAACTTAAAAGGTACTTTTTATTACATAATTGTTGTCGTTATTGAGAGTGGGTGTAATGCTATATAGAGTGTATCATTGTATGGAAAACAAGCTTTTTTTTTTAAGGCGGGGGAAATGCTATTTACTGGGTCCTTTGCAAGGAATTAGACCATAGTTGATGATGAAGGCTTTCCCCTTTGATAAGGGGCAATCCGAACAATAATCAAGCCAGGTTGTGTGGAGACTCAGAGAAGTTGCACGGGCAACAGCCACTACGCACTAAAACCACCCTCCTCCCATGTGCCCCGCGCTTTCTATGTAGGAAAGGCTGAGACTTAGAACGTAGTTACGCCCAGTCCGATCCAGCGCAAAAAGTGCCTGAATGTGCCCCGGGAATCAGAACACATCCACTTCGTCAGCGGGGGTGATGAATCCTTTGCTCCCTTGATAGCTAAAGGCCCCCCGAAGCGATATTATTCAGGGTGGGAAGTCATGCGCATACCAGCGTCTCCGGATGCCAGCCAACCGCCGGCGTCCGCGTGGAGTCGCATTAGCACGCGCAATAATACTCCCCTCCATATCTCGTTCGGCGGTCTCGTTGAGAGACATTACCGTCTCACAGAAAGTAACCGCAGCCCCCCAGGTATCGCTGCTATGCAATATGGCTTTCACCAGACTGCAGAGCGAGTCGATCGCTCCTACTTGCGTCTCGAGTTCGAAACGCTGATGGAATACGAGCTTTTTGTTTTTTTTTTGTTTTGAGGCGAGGGAAAATGCTTAACCGATTTACGCACAAACTGGGTCGTTGCTAGGGGAACGACACGCGTCGGTCGGGGGCGATAACACTGCAGCAATAGTATGCTCTTGGCAGCGCTCCGTCCGCGATCGACGTCGCAGAATAGTGTGGAAGACTCCGAGCGTTGCTACACGAGCGAGCAACCCCAATACCCACTAAAAACCCCCTCCTCCCTGACGACCCTGCGCTTTGTATGTGTTGGAAAGGCTGAGATTTAGAACATAGTTACGCCCAGCCGATGGAATACGAGCTAAACCAACCAATGCCAAGTGATTTCGACGTTTAAGGGAGTTTGTCGTTAAATCGAATCACGCGTTACATAGAGTTTACACTGTATTAATATTAAACATAATTTTTATACATTTATTCAACTCTAGACATTTCGAATTTAATTTTGAATTAACAGAATTTCTTTATTTGTAATGTGAAAGTTGTGAATCATTCTTCGGGTGACTTGTTACCACTTATTTCTGTCATGATATATACATAACTATGTTATATACATAATATATAGATATAAGTCTGTCTCAAGTTTGAAAGAGAGTGTCGGGGTGAAGGTAAGGAAAGGAATGCTCCGGTGGTTCGGGCATGTGGAAAGAATGACTAAACAGATATACAATGCAAAAGTGCTACGACCACCTTCCATGATCAAATTGATCGTGTACTAGCAGAAGGTGATGTCAGGAGCCTTAAGAACAGACGAGCGTACATGACAAGAGTTGGCGCTCTGTTGCTTGTGCCTACCCCGCCAGGGAACTGGCGTGAAGTTATGTATGTATCGTTATAATATTTTTTTTTTCAAGTTAAAAACTCTTCTAAAAATTTCAATTTTGTAGATAACGCATTATTGAAACAAAGAAGCGACACGTATTTGAGACTTTTAAAAACATAAATACGTTTCACACCTAATCACTCTTTAAAGAATTTCTGGGTTTGAGGCAAACAGTGCAAAACAAGAAAAAAGAGAATTTCAGCGACATATATACCTTTGACCTCTTAAACGGTGCAACCTTTGCGCTTTATCTGGAGGATCGTTGAACACTGAAAATAATAGTAAAAAAAAATGTTATAGATTTGTAGGGTATGAATTCTAAAACGCCGTTGGAATTATTATTATTTTTTTATTGCAGGAGTTCAGCAGACAAGCAGACGGCCCACTTAGTGGAAAGTGGTTACCATCGCCTATGGACATTTGCAACACCAAAGGTGCTACAAATGCGCTGCTGCTCTCTTAAGGGAGACTGGAACCTGGTCACTAATGCCGGAACACAACACAAGGTTGTTATGGCGGCATACTCTAGACCAGGGGTGGTAGCCATCCAGTCGGGCAAATGCCCTACCACCTGGCAAATTATTATTATTACAAAGTCTATTAGTAGTGCACACACATAATTCACCACTCTTACAAGTACTGTCGGAGATAGCGCCATACTTAGTCCAGTAGTTCAGTCAGTGCAAAACTAGATGGCGCTGTCTTCTAATTTAACACACCATTGTTTGTAACATGTATCTTGTCAACCTCTTGTATATTTAATATTTTCTTAAGTTTTCGCGACTTGTATACATAATAAAACTACGTTTTAACGGTTTTAAGCGCGGTAATTTTATTTGATTTTGGTTTTTTCCGACGTTTCGGCCACTTTTCAGTGGCCGTGATCACGGAAGACAAAGATGTCAAGTGTCAACGAGTATTGTTAAAGTTTTATTTAGCCTACCGCCAACTTATTAATTTTAATTATTTAATTTTTAATTTTGTTTATGGTTATTATTTAATCTATGGGAGCCTAATCTAATTTACTACCGCTTCGCAACATGTTATGGCTTGAAGAGAAGAAGCGGCGCAAGAAACTCTTCAGCAAACATGCCTAGCTCTAATAATTTTATATAATATTAAAATGGGTGGAAGGAAAAATAAAAGTAATTATCAGTCAAGTTGGTTTGTGTTCCGTTGTACGCAGAAAGAGCTCACAGTGTCTTGAGGTCTGGCAGGTGGTTTTTGCTGGGTTTGGGTCTTAATAGTTTTGATAATTGGATCCCAAACAGGTGGTACTTGCCAACCATCTTCTCTATTGAAATTTGGGTGTTTTTTGATTTCAATAGCTTCACGCATCATTCTAGGTATGAAACGATTCTCTTTCGCGAGGATTTGTGGGTTATCGAATCTGATGTAGTGGTTGGGTTTATCCAGCGTGTGTTCACTGATCGCAGACTTCGTAGACCTTGTGTGTTTCATGTCAGCAATGTGTTCTTTTACTCGTGTTTTTATGCTCCTCTTTGTTTGCCCAATGTATATTATTTACTTACAGTTTGGTCATGGGAAAAATCACTCACCAAGAAGAAAAGAGTGATATATATCTTTTTGATAGAAAGATATATATCACTCTCTTATATCTTTAACTCTTTGTACTTACAGTGATTTTTTATTTATTTCGGTTTATGGCTTGGCAGCGAGGCCTTTAAGCCAGATCTTAGTTTACAATATAGTTTCTTCATTTTCTTAAGCCTATGTGTAGCACAGCTGAACTGTAGGTAATCAGCTAGTGCCATTCAACGGAATTCTTGTGACAACTCAAAAAGCCACATTTAACTATACAGTTCGTATTTCTCACAAAACACATAATTACTACTCAAAAACTATCAATATCCTACAACTATTGTTCATTTTAGAGTAATTTTACACATTTTTAGAAAATAAAGCTGCACAGCACAACATCTCCTTTCAGTTCCCGCCAAAAACTCCTGTATTTACAGTGTCAGTGTCAATTAGGGATGCAACATCGCTCATAAGAAACATCGATGTTTCAAAATTAATATATCGATGTTAAGAATATCGACGTTTACGAACGATATATCGATGTTTTTATCACCATTTACAAAAGCTTTTTAACGCTTGTTCCTGTGATGCAAATGAAACATCGTTTTTTTTTAACATCGATGTATCGCCCAAACCACCTTAGCACACCTTTCTTAATTCTTCCTTTCACTAACATCATCCTTTTATGCCGCTGTTACTCCATCTTTGCAATCTTTGCATCTCAATGCTCTCATCCTACTAAATACTATGTTTATACTACCTATATGTCTTTTCCCTTACCCCTATTCACTATCGTACTTACCGTACCAATCATTCAACAGCGTGGGCACACACTAACATCCCTATCACCATATAAAATAAATGTACATCTAAGAAAAATGGTTATTTTTAATAGAAATGAAAGAAATAGATATAATAATCAACTTTTATATTATAAATTATTACTGGAAATAAGAAAAAATATTAAAAATAGAGCACAAGATGGCGCGTTACGTCTATGTACGATAAAACATCGATGTATCGTCGATGTTTTGGTTCCAACGTCGATGTTAAAACATCGATTTTTATGAACGATACATTGATGTTTGAAAAACATCGATGTTTTGTTTGCATCCCTAGTGTCAATTGCAGACAAGATGAGTTATTGTCTGTGAGTGATATACTGAATACTGATAAACTGATATGAAAAAAAAAATATTAAAATTAATTACATTAAAACAAAATTACACTATAAAACCATAGTGTTACGATTTATTTTGGCTTGCTATTATTGGTGGTGCGGGTGACAAAGGTAGAATTTGTTGGTGGTGGAAGGAGGCGAAATCCACAGCCGGGTAGATTTAAGCGGCACTCACCTGCGGATCCCCAATCCTCGTCGTAAAGCACGTCTTCAGGGGTTGCGTATATCACACCAACAACAGGAGCGGGTTTAAGGTAAAAGCGTTCTATGCAAATCACTTATGCGCGTGCGGTGCTCGCGAGGCCGTCGACGTACTGGGCCGCCCGCCGGCACGAGTCGTGGTTGGCCGACAGGTGGCACCACCTGTCTCTATCCAGCGTGCGGATTTGCAGAAAGGAGGGGAAAGGTAGGTAATATAAGGCGCCTAACCAATTATATTCGGTTTCCTCGTTCACTCACTACGCATGCGCAGTGCGCGGGCTAATCATTCTTTCTCTTTTCTTTCTAGTTTCTTCTCATTCGGATCTATAGTCATCGCGTGGAACAGGAATGAACTAAAGAGTTAAAGATATAAAGACACATTTTGAACGCAAGTGATATACAGATTTAATCACTCTTCGCGTCGGATATATATCTTTTGAGTTAATCACTCGGGAGTTACACACCGCTACCAAATACAACAAAACCAAAATGCAAAGCATGAATTCGTAATGACATAAATCGTGCAAGGTCTGTCGTTATAAGATACTCGCTCCGAAAGTACACTAGGTAACTCCTCGAGCGCAGTTGAAACTCAACTAACCCAGAGTCCCGACTGACCGACTTTATAGATTTGTCCAAATAGCCCTGGCCTCCTAGCAACGTTGCATGTTCGCAATCTCCTCGTCCGAATTATCCCCCCTGATTTAAATCACATTTTTCACTCACATTAACAAATTTGAATCATTTACAGATTTATTATAAGTGTTATAGCAGCTAGACGTAGAGGTTAAATGATACTTCAGACGGCAGAAAGTAGGATCCAAAGTCGAGTGCTGATGTGAACAAATTTATTTTGAAAACCGTAAACTTAAGTACAAATATTAACAAGTCGTATAGCTAGTACAATACATAGCACAGTGTGTGAGCGGGACGGGTGATGTGCGAGCGAGATAGAGCAACTATTAATATATGCGCTCCCGCGTTACGCTAGTCAGTAGTTCGTCGTCCGCTGCGATGAGTAGACGTATGCAGCTCCCATAGTATAGATGTGTCGACTATTTTATTACTTGAATTTCTAAATGAAAACCCCATGTGAGTTGTTAAGCCTCACCTGGGTTGTGGAAGTCGTTGTCCTCGGAGAAGTCGATCTGCCACACCTGGTGGGCGGTGGTGGAGCAGGCCCTGGCGACCACGTCCCCGGACTCGTGGCCCGCGTCCAGGCACAGCCCGGACTGCACGTGGACTATCTCCCCGGACGGCTTGTGTCGCCATTTCTAATAACCATAGATCTAGGTTACAAATTTGCCGGTCGACCTCACTACAACGCAGTGGCTCCGGGTTCGATTCCAGGCGTGGTAAATTTCGGAAAGGAACTTTCCGTTATTTACTATGGTCTGGGTGCCCGGGACGGGCCCAGAGTAGTCCGTTGTATATTACCCATAACACAAGGGTAACTTGCTTAGTCTGAGGATGTACAATATGTGTGTTTGTCTGAAGATTATTTATTTATTTCATTACAACGATATGCCCGCGACTTCGTCCACGCTCAACTTGAAATTCCCGGGATAAGAAATATCACGCGTTTCATTTCATAAAACTTGCTATCGATCATTGAAATTGGATTCGAATTTTGTTTCCAATTTGGCCATTTTAAATCATTCCCAAAAAAAAAAATCCCGCGCGATTTCCAGAATAAAAAGTCTGTTTTAAGTCTTAGACTTGAAATCTGCGCTACTTTTTTTTTAATTTGCTGTCGGTCGGCGATAAACGCATCGAAATCAAGTCAAAAAAACTTAAAAAAAAAATTATCGTGTTCTCCATCGTTTATATAGTAACTAGCGGCCCCGGCAGACGTTGTCCTGCCTTTAAAAAATAAAATTGTAGAACCCGATCCCAGAGCCACGTACCGGTTCTAATTGCGAAGCTAAACCATGCGGGTAACCCACTCAAACACAAAAAACAAAATCACCAAAATCGCTCCAGGTGAATAGGAGAATTCCAGAACCCGATCTCAGCGCCACCTACCGGTTCTAATTGTGAATCTAAAAGAGTAATATATTTTTTTTTATTCTAAGTCATGACAAAAAAAATTTTAAAATCTTGCCAAAGAATTAAAGTTTATAATTAACAAATAAAAAATAAGGGTTGATCGTAGAAGGGTGAAAATTGAGGATTGTATGTATTTTGTATGTTGTATCATAAAAAAATAGAAATTAAATATTTTGTCTAAAAAATAAAAATAAAAAATTAGGGTTGGACTACCCCTAACATTTAGGGGGATGAAAAATAGATGTTGGCCGATTCTCATAGATACCGGATAAGCACAAAAAATTTCATCAAAATCGGTCAAGCCGTTTCGGAGGAGTATGGCAACGAAAACTGTGACACGAGAATTTAATATATTAGATAATACTCGTACAGCTACTTTAAAAAAAAAAATAGGTTCAATATACAGACACGGCGTTTTTAAAATTCTGTAATATTATAGGCTGCGTTCCAGAAGGGGCTCACAACGACCACGTTCACGTTGCGAACGTTACAATCATAAACAACAAAATACACAAGCGTCATTGGTTGATTTGAAAATCGCGCCTTTTTTAACGTCAATTGATAGAGAGAACTAATGCTCTGTGGTCAACGCCCACTACGACCCAGCTCTTGACATGGGTCGTTGTGAGCGCTGTGTGACCGAAAATTATGACGTCATTAGTGACGTTTCCGCCACGACGATAACGACCGCGGTCGCCTAGTGGAACGGCAGACGGAGCATTCTGAGCGTTGCAAGCTACTAAAGGAACGCGTCCATAGACTTATATACTCTTGAAATAATTGCTTTGTGTCCTTCTATTATATATTTCTATAGACGGCCTCTGCGGTTGAGCGGGCTAAGCCTTTGCCGGCGTACCTCACTGCAACGCAGAGGTTCCGGGTTCGATTCCGGGTATAGTAAATTTCGGAAACGTATTTTCTCCCTTATTTACTATGGCCTGGGTGTCTGGGATCGGCCCCAGAGTAGTCCGTTGTATATTACCCATAACACAAGCGTAATTTGCTTAATTTGGGGATATACAATGTGTGTGTTTGTCTGCCGATTATTATTATTATTTACATATATATTTTATTTCCAAATTTATTTATAAAAAAAGCTGATCTTCGCCGGCAGTGGGGCCTAGGGTCCAGGCTACCGGTGGTTAAGGCTCCAGACACAGGAATCTCCCCACAATACGGGCCGTGGCCAACAGAGCTGCCTTCTGCGTCCGACTCTTCACCCAACTACCAAGCCTGAGCCTTTCAAGGTGGCGATCAAGGCTCTTCGCTATTAGTCCATTCACTGACACCACTATCGGTACTATGATTGTAGAGTCCAGGTTCCACATGGCGGTAACCTCGTGAGCAAGATCAATATACTTTATTTGTTTATCTTTCTCGGCATTCACGAGGTTACCATCATGGGGAATCGCGACATCTACAATTATTATTATTGGTCAACCATCATTCCTATCGTATGGATTACCTGACTTTTGTGGCTGCCCCCGCAGGTGGTGAGCAGCACCCTCCTAACGGACTGCTCTTCCCCGTCCTCTTCTTTATTTTTCCTGTGATATCAAATTAACCATGTAACGTCATTCATTTCTTCATAAATAATTTTTCAACCCTTAACCCTATTTTAAGTCATATTATCGATATCACCAAAAAGCCGCAAGACTAACACTATCACCATCTCGTAGTATACCAAGAAAATATACCCGTTTCACAAAAATCATACAACTCCTATATGAACAGAGTGAGACAACAACAAAACTCTTTATCCGTGCAGGAACGGAGAAAGAATACAATTTCCTGCGTTGGGGCGGCCTGTCGTGAGAGGCGACTTAACAACCCACAGCCAGGTGGTAGGATGGCTACCACCCCTGGTCTAAAGTATGTCGCCATAACAACCTTGAGTTTCAGTCTCCCTTGAGAGAGCAGCAGCGCATTTGTAGCACCTTTGCTGTTGCAAATGTCCATAGGCGATGGTAACTGCTTTCCACCAAGTGGGCCGTCTGCCTGTCTGCTGAACTCCTGCAATAAAAAAAAATAATCAACGATCACGTGCCCAAACGCGATCTGCACTCTCATCGCGGACACATATGTGCTAATAGTGAGCTAAAGGGTTAAAAAATATCTTACAATTTATTATGCATAATATTTATTTATATATTTACATCATCTGTAACGGCTCTCACCTCACCTGTGACGCCCCTTACCTAACTTGTAACGTCTCTTACCTAGCTTATGGAAAAAAATCCCATCCCATGGTATTTCTAGTGCTGCATCCCTATTCCTATTAATATTATAAATGCGAAAGTAACTCTGTCTGTCTGTTCCGTTTTCACGTAAAAACTACTGGACCGATTTGGCTGAAACTCAGTATATATATATATTTTCGATGCCGAGAATGATAGGATACTTTTTATACCAGAAAATGGGATAGCTTCCGGTATAAAAGTATATTTGTCTCTCTGTTTGTTATGCTTTTACGGAAAAACTATTGGACCGATTTGGCTGAAACTCAATATATATATATATATATTTTAATACCGAGGGTGGACATACATTTTCATCCCAGATTAGATTTATGTAAAGGTTATCCCAGAAAGTAGGATAGGTTTTTTGTGATTTGTCATTTTGGTTATTTTGTCCATTTTAGCCAATTTGGTAATTTTAGTCAATTTGATAATTTTGGTCAATTTGGTCTTTAGGTCATTTTGGTTAATTTAGTGATTTTGGTCTATTTAGTCATTTTGGTCGTTTTGGTCAATTTAGTAATTTTAGCCATTTAACTTTAACGCCTGCTCTTTAAACAAGAAGCAGGCACTAGAGGTGGACGCGGGTAAACTTTAGTCAAACAATAAAAGAATGTAAGCATACAAATATTTAAAGCCTCAATCAGAAGATAGGCAGTACATCAATAGCTTTAGTGTTGCAGATGTCCACGAGCAACGATAGCCGCTTACCATCAAGAGGGTCGTCTGCCCTTTCACCTACAAGTAAAACATAATAAACCGTGTCAGGCCTCTCACCTCACCTGTAATGCCTCTCACCTCACCGTTACTGTTCTTACCTAGCGTACTGCAGCACAGCGCACTTCTCCTCGTCCCGGAGCTCCCCTGTCAACGCGAGGGAGAAGTACTGCGTCGCCTGAAGGGTGGAGTGGCAAGGGTACACCCCCAGGGGGGAACCCTCGGACTCGCGCTGCAGCGTGTCCAGGCACTTGCCCGAAGATGGATTCATGAACCTAACATAACAATACCTATGTAGTCGTATCCACATGCAATCTATTCGTTCTTCTCTTCAAGCCACAACGTGTTGCGAAGCGGTGGCAAAATAGATTAGACGTAATAGTAAAACTACCATAAAAAAATTACAACTTGAATAATTAAAATGAACAAGTTGGGGATAGGTAGAGAATACAATCCCGAGCATGTTTTTCAATCCCGGGACTTCGGGACTTTTGAAGCATAATCCCGGGATCTCGAGGCTATCCCGGAATTAGACCCGGGACCTCGGGGCTACCCCAGGATTAGACTATATGACTAATTAGACTCAAACTAAAATAAAACTGGAGTACAACACAGAACACAAATCGCAATATAGTAAAAAAAGACAAAATAAAAAACAAAGCTATATACAATATAACAAAAAACACTCAAAGGAGTCTTAAGAAGAGTCAAGAGTTCAAAATTTGGCCCTGAAGTCCTACTTGAAAAATTTCATCTGTATTTATAAAAAAAATAATGGCCGGATCTTTTGATTGCCTCACTGATCTGTCCATCTAAAGGCGAGATCCATTAACCTTATTGAAAAAAAAAAGGTTTTATTAAAAAGGTTTTTAAATACAAGCTTTTGAGATCCTGGATATCATGTAGCAGCACAGTGCTAGCCAAGACAAGTGAAACGAGCCCAAACACGACGGGTCTATCTTGTTTAGTACAGGAGTTCCTATGGCCACCTTCCGACTCCATCATCAGATCAGCTCCATATTATTGCATTGTCACGCGATATACATATGCGTGCAAAATTTCAGCTCAATCGGCAACCGGGAAGTTGGTTAAATTTAACTTGCAAGATTCCACCCGAACTTACATATATACATATATGCAAGTTAAATAAAAGCTTGTAATGAAATGCTTCTCTCACCTCCCATATCCATAGACATCTCTGACGGGCACAAACTTCTCCTTGTATATGTTGTCCAAATACCATTGGAAGCTTTTGCATTTCAACTTCTCCCTAAGCACTTTACGATGGGTTATGTCGCCTATCTTCGGGTTATTCTGGAAATAATATTGAAATCAGGGTAGCACAAGGGGTACGTAAGTGAAGCTTTGAAAGTTGCACCCATGACTGAGGAATCGAGAGGAAGAAGAATGAAGTTGGCACGTAATGAGGAGGGATGAAAGTCACCGGACAAAAAGAATGTTAAGCTGCAAGAAGGATGATATGGTGTTTTGTGGTGTGACAGAGGATGTATGTCAGAATAGAGGAGTGTGGAAGAAAGACAGCATGTGAAGATCCCAAATAATTGGGAGAAGGTAAACGACTAGAGAGAGTGAGGTAGCACAACTGATTGGATTTCTTTTCTTTTTTTTAATATTCTTTTATTTTTGCGTGGGGGGGGGGGGGTTATTCACACGGAAACGTGTACCCTATCGTACCTTTATCTAATATAATATTAAAATGGGTGGGAGGTAAAAGAAATAAACATTGTCCATCAAGTTGGTTTGTGTTTTGGTGCGCACGCAAAAAGATTAATTGTCAATTTTCTTTGTATTTTACCTCCCACCTAATTTGATATTATACAAAATTATTAGAGCTAGGCATGTCGCTGAAGAGTTTCTTGCGCCGCTTCTTCTCTTCGAGCCACAACATGTTGCGAAGCGGTGGTAGACTAAATTAGGCTCCCATAGAGTAAATAATAACCATAAACAAAATTAAAACTAAATAACTAAAATTAAAATTGGCGGTAGGCTAAATAAAAACTTTAACACTACTCATTAACGCTTGACATCTTTTATCTTCCGAAATAAAAACATCAAATAAATTACCAGGTTTAAAACCGTTAAAATGTAAATTGCGCAAAAACGCTGTTCTATTTAAATGATTGTTTGTATTTAAATTACAAATGGCGCTTGTGGTATAGTAATTGCAACGTGGCTGTTTTACCGACATTCTTAAGATGTTTTATCGATCGATCATTTGTTAGAAGCGTCATCGAGTCGTTTTTAGGAAAAACACTTTATTACTTTTTGCAAAGCAGTATGGATAAAAATATTCTTAACGATTTTCTAAACAAGATGGCGCCACGAATCGAATCTAAATTTAACAGCTTACTTTCTATTTATTTTAGTGTATTTCAATTAAAAAAAACTTACTCTGAGGTCAGGCCTGTGTAGGTAAAACAGCTCAGCGTATTCATCCATCCACACTTCAGCCATGCGAGCTGTGTTTATGCCTGCAGATATCAAATATAATTTTGAGAACTATCATGTATATATTGTTGTTGTTATGTGTTGTATTGTCCACCGTGACTTCACTTGATGGGCCCAGAAGGAAGGCTGTTCTTCCGTTCGTCCTTGTTGCTAGTCCTTGTTGGCTAGCATTAAGCTGAGACTGGGTCGAGTTTAGGACTTATTTTGTTTCTATTCTCTTTTTATTTCTATTTGTATTAACTTTCTTTCTTTCATCAGAACTATATAAATAAATTACACGCTTGTTTCTCATGGGGGCAGACAGAGACTATGGATCTTCACCTGCGACGATCCTGACAGACAACTTTCGCTTCATCTACTTTCTTAAACCTCTTCATACATGCACGTTTATTTGATATGCTTTTTATCTGACCTCGTTTTAACACTTCTGCAATTTGATCATGGTGTGTACTTCGTGGTCTACCGACAGCAACTCTACCATTCGCAATACTGTCATACACTTGTTGTGTGATTCTACTTTTATCCATTCTTTCTTCATGCCCAAACTACCATAACATTTCTTTTTCAACTCTTGTTATTATATCTTCTTTCAATTCACAACATTCCCTTATCACAATACATACTTCTTAAGTTTCTACTTTCGACAGCATTTATCATACTTTCATAATTCTTCTGCTTTCTTCTTCTTTGCTTTCTGATAGTAGTTATGGAAAAAACACCTTTATAACTACTATCAGAAAGCAATGCAATAACAAAGTAGTAGGAATAATCATATGATGGGAGTACTTGCCGTGGGTGTCAGAAGCCGCTGGTAGCCCATAAGGGTGGAAGCTTCTAAACACGTGTCCCACGCGTGAGCATGGAATAGTCTCCAATGTACCACCACCTGTATATATTATTTACACATATAATGTATTTATGTTTCACGAATTGATACAATATAACTGCCAAAAGCGAATCAAGTAATTCACCACCTGATGGAAAGTGATTTATTTTTCATTGCGAAGCTAGCGAATAGACAAACGACCCACGTAATGGTAAACGATTACCGTTACATATAGGTGCCTGCAACAAGAGGAGGTGGGATAAAGCGTATGGGATAGTAGGGAATAACATAAAGGGTATAGAACCGAGAGATCAGATAAAGTGAATGCAATATGGGATTGGGATAGTAGAATGGGATAGGGGGATGAGATAGAAAGGGGCGTATTCGAAATAGCTCGTTTAATATTCAGTATCGATTGTATTTTGGGAAACTAAACAAGGGATTTATAATTTAAAATAAAACTCGTAACACAGAGCTGTGGCAGGACAAAGTCCAAATTATAGAACTGTCATGTAGGTAGGATCAGATATTTTAAAAGTATGCGAATAAGTCGACTTCATGCGAATTTCAAAACGTGTAACGCCATCTAGTTACTTTTGAACACCACTAATTAGTAGCACGAATTCAACGCCATCTAGTTCCTTTTAACACAACTAATCAGTAGCACGAATTCAAAATTATAGTTTTGTTAATGAATCAGAATGTTGTGATCGAACAAGGGGAAACTGAGCCATCAAACTCTTCATCTTACGAAGCATGCTAAGCCCAAGGCTAACTTTGCTTTGTTTGCTTGATGTCATACCTATCGAACTCAACCTAAGTGCTGTAATTAAGGTAATGATTCCATCCATAAGAATACCTTTACAGTACTGAGATACACATTCCATCCGTGCAGGAACGGAGAAAGAATACCATTTCCTGCGTTGGGGCGGCCTGTCGTAAGAGGCGACTTAACAACCCACAGCCAGATGGTAGAGTATTTGCTCGACTGGATGGCGACCACCCCTGGTCTAGAGTATGCCGCCATAACAACCTTGTGTTGTGTTCCGGCATTAGTGACCAGGTTCCAGTCTCCTTTAAGAGAGCAGCAGCGCATTTGTAGCACCTTTGTTGTTGCAAATGTCCATAGGCGATGGTAACCGCTTTCCATCTAGTGGGCCGTCTGCCTGTCTGCTGAACTCCTGCAAAAAAAAAAAAAAAAAAAGATACACAGTACTGTGTGGCAGTCATTAGCACCCACTTTCAGGACACGGGTATTATACTGTTACGAGTAACTCGAATTAAAATGCCGTTGGAATTACTATAGAATTTATTAGAACTATACAAACACGTATAACACAGGTACAAATATAACTGGACGCAACCAGTACAAACTGCACGATTCAATAACACGCGCAAAGTCGTCACTATATCATCGAATGTACACGTCTTGCTCGTATTGTAATCGTCGCTTTACTGCCCCTCTCTGCATTGAGCCGTTGCTTTATAATGCACCGATGGCATATGTCCACCTGGCAAGCGTCGGCGCAATTCCCAGAAAACATAATCTGCACACCTGCGTAATTATGCCTGCTAACGGCCATACACGAGTACAATACACAATAGGCTATTGTCTAATTACAAATTTTAAACACAAAGTTTTCTTTAAAAGAAGATAATCATAGAACAGTTTCAATGTTATTAGCTCAAACGCCGCGGCAGGTAATAAATACAGGTATGCAGGTGGCCCAATTTGTAACAATACATTGTAAGTAATGATTATCTAATACATTAAAACATTAGTATGCAAATGTGATAAGTAAGAGTGTGAGTGAGTGAGTGAGTGAGTGATTGAGTGAGTGAGTGAGTAAGTGAGTGAGTAAGTGAGTGACTGAGTAAGTGAGTGAGTGAGTGAGTGAGTGAGTGAGTGAGTGAGTGAGTGAGCGAGTGCGACAGACAGAATTACATTTTGAAAGCAAGAAAAAGATTATTCAAAGAAATAGCGACGTATTTACATTCCTTATACAGAGCATATTTTGAAAATTTGTACGCCGCATTTTCAGCAAACAAGGTTTTCATTCAGCATATTGCTGTGCCGGAATTATGTCCGACACAACGCTGATTTTCAATGCAAACCTTTCTTTTGGCGTAAGAGCAAACCGACCCAATTTTGTTAAACTAATTTCTTCCGCGTGTATAATTGCAAATTATGGATATAATGTAATTTCACCCACACTGCCATATCCTGAAGGACATTTCGAGGTTCTCCCCACCCCAGCCGGCCATTTGCTCGTCGTACGCCCCCAGCTCCCAGTAGTAGGCGCGGTTGATCGCGAAAAGACCACCCGCCATCGTCGGGGACCTCAAAAACCACATTTGTCCCATTACGACAAATCACACCAAACATCATAGAACAAGAATAATAAGCTATAACAAGCGTAATAAAACTCCTAACTCGTATCACACTCTTGAGACACAGATGGAGCCACCAATACGTTCTTGTTATTTCAGTGGATAAACAATCTTATATCTTACTAGCTGTGCCCGCGACGTCGTCCGCGGGAATTTGTTTTCAAGACCCCCCGATTTTGAAACATTCTTCATTGGTGCTCCGCTCCTATTGGTCTCAGCGTGATGATATATAGCCTATAGCTTTCCTCGATAAATGGGCTATCTAACAATGAAAGAATTTTTCAAATCCGACCAGTAGTTCTTGAGATTAGCGCGTTCAAACATACAAACTCTTCAGATTTATATATTAGTATAAAATACTAATATATAAAGCTGAAGAGTTTGTTTGTTTGAACGCGCTAATCTCAGGAACTACTGGTCTGATTTGAAAAATTCTTTCAGTTTTAAATAGTCCATTTATTGAGGAAGGCTATAGGCTATATATCATTGTTGTAAAACATATTTTTATCATTTTATGTGTCATAGCTGTGCCCGCGACGTCGTTCGCGTGGAATTTGTTTTCAAGACCCCCCGATTTTGAAACATTCTTCATTGATGCTTCACTCCTATTGGTCTTAGCGTGATGATATATAGCCTTCCTCGATAAATGGGCTATTTAAAACTGAAAGATTTTCTCAAATCAGACCAGTAGTTTCTGAGATTAGCGCGTTCAAACATACAAACTCTTCAGCTTTATATATTAGTATAAGACAAGATAAGATATCATCAACAGAACAAGCATGCAAAATTGCATAGTCGTAAATCAAAACTGGTTCCAATTCAGATTACAAGATTTACATACATACATACATACATAACTTCACGCCAGTTCCCTTGCGGCGTAGGCACGAACAACAAAGCGCCATTCAGGCTTATTCTTACACACCTCACTTGCTTCTTATGATTACAAGATTTGACCAAAACAAAATAACTAACATTGCAAGTTAAACGAAAGCTTGTAACAAAAAATAAGTTACGAAAATAACTAGGACAAAACTCACCAGGTAGGCGCTATATCGGATCCTCTTCGCTTTTTCTCTCTCTCTGGCACAGGCACCCAAGTGAAATGGCCGGCGAATGTGAAGCCACCGACCTGTATATTTGCCGCTTATGTTAACAGACGAAATTAAACTTGGCTCATTACGACAATAATTAAAGTACCGCTCCACGTACTACGTTGCTAAAAAAGGGATACTACACTATTGAAGAATACTTAAATGACAAAACTTCATTGACATAGCACCTAGCTCCAACCTCTTATACTAAATTTTATATAACGTTTTTATTTTTTATTTTGCCATGCTTGTAAGGAATTTGTGGAGACATATTGCAGCATAACATTTTAGCACGTCGTGTCATTATTATAACTATAACATTATTTTTCTTTCCTTTTATTGTCTTGGTCTTATTGAGTATGCATTGTTTGCTACAACTCCATTAATTCTTCAAAAAGTGATTCTGTAACATACTTCTGTACAATACTTATTAAAAAAAAGAATTTGAGATATAAATAGAATGTGAAATATAAAGAAAATCAATATTTAGCTAGACGTGTTGCTGGGGAGTTTCTTGCCGCTTCTTCTCCTTTACAGCATCAACACGCTGCGAAGCGGTGTACATAGAATATGAAGTAAAAAAAAAAATTTAACTTACATGTATGACCTTCAAAAAGTGTTCTCCAGTGGAACTTATTTTGAATAAAAACTTTTGAATTTGAACATATTTAGAGAGATTTTTTCAAGTAAGTCTTTAAGTTTTGCAACAAATACACATAACAAAACTACGTTTTATCGCTTTTAAGCTCGGTATTTTATTTCATTTTTATTCCGACATTTAGGCAACTTGTCAGTAGCCTTGATTACAGTAGACAAAGCCGTCAAGTGTCAATTAGTACATCAGTTTTTATTTGGCCTACCACCAACTTGCTCATTACAATTATTTGATTTTAATCTTTGTTTCTGGTTAATATTTACTCTTTTTTTATTTATTTTATTGCAGGAGTTCAGCAGACAGGCAGACGGCGCACTTGATGGAAAGCGGTTACCATCGCCTATGGACATTTGCAACACCAAAGGCGCTACAAATGCGCTGCTGCTCTCTTAAGTGAGTCTGGAATCTCACTAATGCCGGAACACAATTCAACGATTGTTATGGCGGCATACTCTAGACCAGGCGTGGTAGCCATCCAGTCGGGCAAATGACCTACCACCCGGCAAACTCTATGGGAATTTAATCTAATTTACCACCGCTTCGCAATATTTTGTAGCTTGAAGATGAAAAAATTATATTAGGCTCCCATTGAGTAAAATAATATCCATAAGATAATTAGAATAATTAAGTTGAACAAGTTGGCGGTAAGCTAAATAAAAACTAACATTACACATTGACATTTGAGATCTTTGTCCTCCGTGATCACAGCTACTAAACAGTGAATTAATAGTACATTATGGTACTAGTGTGTAACATTGGTGATTACCGCCGAGGCGCCATTGAGACTCGAGCCGTAGGCGAGGGTCTTAAGAGAGGCGAGGACGGTAATCATCAATACACACGTGTATCATACGACGTTTTTCAACACACTTGTGAATAAAATAACAACAAAAACTCATTTTATTTAGTAGATAAAAAAAGTTATATATGAGTGAAAGTTTTATTTATAAACACGTACGAGTTAAAATTATCTATTTAAATAAGAAGTTGCATGAAATGAGCAAGCAATAGGAACATTAATTTATTTGTTCTATAGAACACGATCTTTTTTTTGAATAAAAACTTTTTTAAGAACAAAGCAACTCAACCAATAAAATTTAAAAAAAAAATCTATAACTCACTAGTGAGTTATAATGTTTTTTAGTCACAGTTTGATTATGGGTGTCATTCTGTGCCTAATTGCGGTGACCATAGAGCCACTTTATGAGCAAGTGTGTTGAAAAAGGTTTAATTCCAAATTTTTTTTATGGTTATTATTTACTCTGTGGGAGCCTAATAAAAGCCGAAGAAGCGGAGTTTTTGGCGGGAACTGAAAGGGAACGTTGTGCTGTGCAGTTTGCATTTCTAAAAACGTGTAAAATTACTCTAAAATGAACAATAGTTGTAGGATATTGCCAGTTTTTGAGTAGTAATCATGTGTTTTGTGAGAAATGTGAACTGTATAGTCAAATGTGGCCTTTCGAGTTGTCACAAGAACTCCGGTGAATGGTGTGGACTGTAGCCTACAATACAACTGCGCCTGGCTTAAAGGCCTAGTTGCCAAGCCATTAACATATAAAAAAATATAGCCGAAGAAGCGGCGCAAGAAACTCTTCAGCAACATGGCTAGCTCTAATAATTTTATATAATATTAAAATTAAAATGAGTGAGATCACGGCTGGCTGCTACTGAAAAGTGGGCAAAATGTCGGAATAAAAATCATATAAAATACCGCGCTTAAAATCGTTAAAACGCAGTTTTATTATGGGCCTTTACGGCCTAGTCCTAAAATATCGGGAATACTCCAAGTCTCGGGGCTAATTTTGAAGAAAACTAAAGCAGTATTAATAGATATTTTAAAAATCAATTTGGTAACTTATCATAAGTACAGCAAAAAAATTAGGAAAATTATAATTAATAAAACTACGTTTTAACGGTTTTAAACGCGGTAATTTTATTTGATTTTGGTTTTTCCGACGTTTCGGCCACTTTTCAGTGGCCGTGATCACGGAAGACGAACCAACTTGACTGATAATTACTTTTATTTTTCTTTCTACTCATTTTAATATTATATAAAATTATTAGAGCTAGGCATGTTTGCTGAAGAGTTTCTTGCGCCGCTTCTTCTCTTCAATCCACAACAGGTTGCGAAGCGGTAGTAAATTAGATTAGGCTCCCATACAGTAAATAATAACCATAAACAAAATTAAAACTAAATAATTAAAATGAACAAGTTGGCGGTAGGCTAAATAAAACTTTAACAATACTCGTTGACACTTGACATCTTTGCCTTCCGCGATCACGGCCACTGAAAAGCGGCCGAAACGTCGGAAAAACCAAAATCAAATAAAATGACCGCGCTTAAAACCGTTAAAACGTACTTTTATCATGTATACAAGTCGCGAAAACTTAAGAAAATAAAATTATAATTGTGAAAAACTACCAAAATAAGTGCAAGAGAAGAAACAAAAGTTACCGAACAACCACACATCTACTAACCAAAATGCAAGCTGAAATAAAGCACTACAAATAGAGCAAGATACTACAGACGCAATATAAGCGCACAGAAGCAGCACATAATTTATATATACATACTAGCGACCCCGGCAGATGTTGTCCTGCCTTTAAAAAATAAAATTCTAGAACCCGATCCCAGAGCCACCTACCGGTTCTAATTGCGAAACGAAACCATCCGGGTACCCACTCAAACACAATCACCAAAACCGCTGCAGGTGATTAGGAGGATTCCAGAACCCGATCTCAGCGCCACCTACCGGTTCTAATTGTGAATCTAAACCGTCCGGGAACGCACTCATCCCTACTCCGTGATGTTTCCTGGATGAGAGGTGACAACGGTAGACATCTAGCAGGGACAACTGACCGATTGATAATAAAAAAAAAATCGCTATGGAAAAATAGGGGTTGATAGCAGAGAAGTGGAAAATTAAGGGTAATATAATTTTTTTATTCTAAGTCATGACAAAACAAGATTAAAAATCTTACCAAAAAAATTAGTTTACAATTAACAAATAAAAAAAATAGGGGTTGATCGTAGAGGGGTGAAAATTTAGGGTTGTATGTATTTTTTAATGCTGTATCCTAAAAAAATAATAAAAAAAATATTTATCCAAAAATAAAAATATTTAGGGGTGGACTACCCTTAACATTTAGGGGGATGAAAAATAGATGTTGTCCGATTCTCAGACCTACCCAATATGCACACAAAATTTCATGAGAATCGGTCAAGCCGTTTCGGAGGAGTATCGTAACTAACATTGTGACACGAGAATTTTATATATTACCTTATTACGCCTGTTTCCCACAATAGTGGGCAGAGACGATGCATCTCTTACAACGGACCTGGTAAACACATTTCGCTTCATCCACTTTCATTAATCTCTTCATACATGCACGTTTATTACATACATACATACATAACTTCACGCCAGTTCCCTTGCGGGGTAGGCACGAACAACAGAGTGCCATTTAGGCTTATTCTTACACACCTCACTTGCCTCTTTGACATTCATAACTATTGTCATGCAAGCTCGTCTGTTCTTAAGGCTCCTGACATCACCTTCTGCTAGTACACGATCAATTTGATCATGGAAGGTGTGTCGTGGCCTTCCACGACTTCTGCGTCCATCCACTTTTGCATTGTATATCTGTTTAGTCATTCTTTCACGTTTATTACCTGTGCTTTTTACCTGACCATATTTTTTATTTATTTTATTAAGACAGACAAACGTCATATAAATAAAGGGCCTTACTTATAATCGTTTCTTAAATTTAAAGAAACTACTCATCATTGATTAGGGTCCGATTCCGATGCTCTTACTTAAGAGATGCCTAATCGTTTCTTAACGAGATTATTATAAGCAAGGCCGTGAGTATATAAATAAATATCGCTAATTACAAGCCAGGTAGCTTACGATCCTTATTTAATAACTAGTTTTTACCCAAACTCGAGATCTCGATCCTTTATTATATTCTTGAACTATGAGTTAAAAGATTTTTTTATTGCAGATCAGCAGACAGGCAGACGGCCCACTTGATGGAAAGCGGTTACCATCGCCTATGGACATTTGCAACAGCAAAGTTGCTACAAATGCGCTGCTGCTCTCTTAAGGGAGCGAGCTATATTGGGTGTTTCTCTTATGGATAAAATTAGAAATGAGGATATCCGTAAGAGAACCAAGGTAACCGACATAGCTCGCAAAATTAGCAAGTTGAAGTGGCTGGTCACATCTGCCGCAGGACCGATGGCCGATGGAGTCCTGGAGTGGAGATCGCGTCTCGGTAAACGTAGTGTCGGACGCCCTCCAGCCCGATGGACCGACGACCCATGCAAGGTCGCCGGTAGGCGCTGGCTGAGGAAATCGGAGGGATGAGTGGCGCCGTCTTGGGGAGGCCTACGTCCAGCAGTGGACTGCAAATGGCTGACGACGACTTATCTCTTAAGGGAAACTGGAACCTGGTCACTAATGCCGGAACACAACACAAGGTCGTTATGGCGACATACTTTAGACCGGGGGTGGTAGCCATCCAGTCGGGCAAATGCCCTACCACCTGGCAAAGATTCAATAGATTCTTTGCTTTCAAGCGAATACTACAAGATGGCGCTATATTCCATAAATTCATATTTAATTGATACAGTTTGTAGTATATCTTATATTATTTAAACTATCAAACGATTTAAATACCTTCTTAAAGAATGTACAACCTGGCCATAAAGTCTAGAATATGAACTAATTTTACTTTCACCTCTTTTATTGTTTTTATCATAACAATATTGTACATACATACATAGCTTCACGCCAGTTCCCTTGCGGGGTAGGCACGAACAACAGAGCGCCATTCAGGCTTATTCTTGACATTTATAGCTCTTGTCACGCACGCTCGTCTGTTCTTAAGGCTCCTGACATCACCTTCTGCTAATACACGATCAATTTGATCATGGAAGGTGTGTCGTGGCCTTCCACGACTTCTGCATCCATCCACTTTTGCATTGTATATCTCTCATGCATTATTTAATTGTTTATTTGGTGAGCAATAAAGTGTTATCTATCATTTAAGTAAAAAAGATAAAATAATAATTATTACTACTTTTAACGATTAAAGTATTTTTATTATTTGGATTCCGCGGGAAACAGTAGAAGTCTCCTATACCACCGACTAACCAAGGGAAGCTTCACAATTTATATATGATTTATAAACTGACTAGTTCGTTTATAAATTCGCTGTACTTATAATTCCGTTTTATTGTTAAACTAACCAGTCTAGGTTTCTGATCTAAAACACCAGAATCAATACGTTTGATACTTATAGAATATTAATTCATCTTATTATTAAAACATTATTTTCTTTAGACATATCATCCCATAGAGTAGTTATTTTAACTACTTCCGTGTATTGATCATTTCCCTTAGGCATTTGATAAAATACCTATTTTTATCATCTGCCTGCGACATATACATATATACATTTAAATTATTATACTTACACATTTTGATTGTGGTATTAGTATCAATGCATGCACTGTCGAATTTTCATATAGCAGCAAAAACCAACATAACCAGACCCTCATGTAACTACTCCATCTCCAAGATCATATTACACGATTTCATCTAGGTCAAACAAGCATAACCAAACCTTTACCTAACTACTCCATGCTCCGTCTCCAAGGTCATATTATACCGGTCCACTTCGAAGTTCTCAGATGCCTATAAAGAATTACTATCCAGCATAACCAGACCCTCATCTAACTACTCCATGCTCCGTCTCCAAGGTCATATTACACTGGGCCACCTGAAAATTCTCGGCGGCTTGCAGTTCGAACGTAGACTGGTCTACCACATCAATAAGTGGGGTCAGGACTGTGTCTCTCTTCTGCTTAATCCTGGCCAGCAATGGTCGGAGCCAGTCTGGGTTCACTTCGCAGTGAGCGTCAAGGAAGATCAGCACTTGGCCTCTGGCTGCACGTGCACCCACAGTCCGCGCTGACATCAGGCCTTGGCTGCATCATGAGTCATCTTTGTACTCTTTCACATTTGTATAAACAAAATATTGTATAAATAAACGTAAGACAGGCAAAAGAAACTTGTACGTGAATATAATCTCACTTTATAATAAATATTTAATACCTAATTACATGTACGTTTACATAGCTGGGCACCGTTAAATAGTTAACTTCGTTAATCGCTAATCCGTTACTGAAAAAGTTAACTTCGTTAAAGTTAAAGCGTTACATTTCAGAAAATTTAACGCAAGTTAACGTTAATCGTTAATCCGTTAACACGTGGCAAAAATTGCATCTTCTTCTAAAAACTGTTGGTTTTGGAAGTTAAGAGGTTAGAAACAAAACAAAAGACGGGTATAATTATTAGATTGTTAAATACAGGCATGTTGACAAACAATGTTTTTTCATTAATTTGGATTAAGGTTTAGAATTTATTTTATTAAGATAGACTAGTTGCGTTCTGGACGAAACACTAATTAGACGAGCTAATTTTAAGACGATTTGATAATAATATAATTTAGACGAATTGCTACATAGACAACTTACATCTTAGACGAATCGATACTAACCCGTCCAATTTATCTGTCAATTTAGTCATCTGGCATAATATGAATATTCCCCTTCATGAACATTAATATGTTGAAGTTCTCGTCTGAAAGCGAGGCTCGTTTCGGCTGTAGTATATCCTTGCCCGTGGAGAAAAGACGTTCAACTGCAACGCTTGAGGGTATAGCAGTATTATATTTAATAAACAGATTTGCGAATATCTGTTCCCCGAGTAATGCCGCATCATTTAACGAGTCTTTCGACTTTATGTCTAGTCACATTTTGACGAGACTTTGAGCTTTGCTCAAACAACTAACGGACTTTGGGAAATTTAACGGAAGTTAACGAGTCCGTTAACATATTTCTCTAAGTTAACTTAAAAGTTAATCCGTTACTCGAAATGTTAACTTCGTTAATTAAAGATTAACGGATTAACGAGTTAACGAGCTATGTACGTTTATGTATTAGTGTAACTGCACACCAACGCCATCTATGGAATAGATCTTGACCATCCGAAGGTTGCCTGGAAGACATTGCTTTTAGCTATAAGGCCGCCCATTGTACTTACTACCTTTTATTAAGTAAGTTTTTTGTGTATTTTTCTATGTAATGTTGGTGTACAATAAAGAGTATTATATTGTTTTTTTTTATTGCAGGAGTTCAGCAGACAGGCAGACGGCCCACTTGATGGAAAGCGGTCACCATCGCCTATGGACATTTGCAACACCAAAGGTGCTACAGATGCGCTGCTGCTCTCTTAAGGTATACTGGAACCTGGTCACTAACGCCGGAACACAACGCAAGGTTGTTATGGCGACATACCCTAGACCAGGGGTGGTAGCCATCCAGCCGGGCGATTGCCCTACCTGGCTGTGGGTTGTTTTGTCGCCTCTTACGACAGGCCGCCCCAACGCAGGAAATTGTATTCTTCCTCCATTCCTGCATGGATAAAATGATTCCAGAGACTTTCGCAAATGGCGCTTCAAAATGATACAAAAAATGCTTTCATCATTTATATGAAGTAGTTAGTCCATACATACATACATAACTTCACGCCAGTTCCCTCGCGGGGTAGGCACGAACAAGTTAGTCCAGTAGTAATAATAAGCAAAAACCCAACAGGAAGGGAATTAAACGTGGGTAGACCACTCAAGAAGATTTTATATTGTAATCCATAGTCTATAATGAAAACAAACACACGATGTGACTTGAGCCATATTAGACTTTATTTTATTTTTTATTTCATCCGTGCAGGAACGGAGAAAGAATACAATTTCCTGCGTTGGGGCGGCCAGTCGTGAGAGGCGACAAAACAACCCACAGCCAGATGGCAGGGCATTTGCCCGACTACCGCGGGTCTAGAGCATGTCGCCATAACAACCTTGAGTTGTGTTCCGGCATTAGTGACCAGGTTCCAGTCTCCCTTAAGAGAGCAGCAGCGCATTTGTAGCACCTTTGGTGTTGCAAATGTCTATAGGCGATGGTAACCGCTTTCCATCAAGTGGGCCGTCTGCCTGTCTGCTGATCTCCGGCAATGAAAAAAAAGACTATCATATAAATATGATCATAGAAGTACGAGTCATTTTTATATAAAGGATCTATGACAGTGTAATAACTACATGTGATTCATTTCCTCTATGATCATAAGGGATATACTATTTGACAGCAAGCGTACCAATATGATCATATCATCCGTCTAATCTCTGGCGTCAAAATGCAAGAATTTCGACTGGAATATCTTGTAAGACTTTTATCTTCCAATCTAAGTTCTTCGAGTAAGGTCTTATGGACCCCTCGCTCTGATCGCCTTGCTACCCATGATCTAATCCAAATACATCTTTGATATTTTGTTGTTTTCTTGATCCTTTTTATCTTATTTTTTAACGCAATTAATAAATTTGCACTCATAGCAACGGGAAACAACGACTAAATTTTTATCCAACTTGATAATATCTCCTCAGCAGTCTGTCATCTTGATAAAGTAATGATGTTTATATGATCCTAAGTGTAATATGTAAAAAGGTTTTTAAATACAAGCTTTTGAGATCCTGGATATCATGTAGCAGCAGAGTGCTAGCCAAGACAAGTAAAACGAGCCCAAACACGACGGGTCTATCTTGTTTAGTACAGAAGTTCCTATGGTCACCTGCCGACTCCATCATCAGAACAGCTCCATGGTATAATATTATTGCATTGTCACGCGATATACATATGCGTGCAAAATTTCAGCTCCATCGGAAACCGGGAAGTTGGTCAAATTTAACTTGCAAGATTCCACCCGAACTTACATACATACATACATACATACATAGGTACATCCATTGCAAGTTAAATAAACGCTTGTAAAAATGAAGAACAGCAACATTTTAATATGATCATAGTATTTGACAGATACGAGATCATATTTATATGATAAATGTATGATAGTGTAATTGGCGCCTAAATAAAGGACAGTATTGTAATACTGTATTGAGGGCCCACTTGATGGAAAGCGGTTACCGTCGCCTTTAGACGTTTGCGACATCGGAGATGGACCCGCGCTGGCGGCCTCGAAGAAATTTTATGAGACTCTGTTTGAAAAACTCCATATAGTATTGCTGCGGGAAGACCTCAGCTGATAGCTATTTCCTAACCCCCACAGACCCTCGATAAGCAAATTTAAGACAATAAAATAAATAAGAAGACAAAAGCTCCATTTTAGCCCATAATGGAGAACAAGGCGATTAAAAAAAATACCCACAGATTTATTTTGTATGATTATAAAAAATTAGCCGCCCGGCGCGGTTCCGCCCGCGCTCTGTCCCGCTCCCGTGGTATATAGCGTCATGACATATAGCCTATGACACTCCCTGTTAACGTAGCTTTCTAACAGTAAATAATTTTTAAAATCGGTTTAGTAGATCTAGAGATTAACCCCTACAACGTCACAAACTCACAAACTTTACCTCTTTATAATATTAGTATAGTATATATACGACCGAAATGTTTTGAATTCTAAATCAAAATGGTGGCACATGTTATTCATTTTCTTTTTTAGGCGTTTTATAAACCTAATCACTCAAAAAAATTGTTTTTGTCAGATCAAAATTTCCAATATTTTAATAATTTATTACATGATAAGCTTTAATAGATCAAAACAGGCTACGAAATCATGTCGTGTGTAGACGATAAAAAAAACCACTATTGGGACGATGTAGCAAATACTATGAGAGGGGCAACACCACATAAAAACCCATAGAACAGCGAAACAGCACATAAAACATTGGGAAAAACATACAAACCAAATTAATAAACATATAAATTCCGATAAGAAACAAAAACGGCGTCAACATATGGATAATGATTTCGTAATTCAAAATTTAAATTGCAGAATTACATATATAATATTACATCTGTCTCCTATGAGGGTAGGTAGAGACAATAGATCATCACTTACCACGATCTTGATACACACTTTTCGCTTCATCAACTTTCAATAGCCTCTTCATACATACAAATCTGTTTGAAGTGCTAAACGTAAGTATTTGTCATCCCACAAGTGCATTAGCGAAGCAAAAAAATACACGGCAAAGAACCTAGAAACATCCAAGCAGTGCATTAAACCTCTGAATAGATAACCAAAGAGCGCGTTGAAGTAACCGTTACACTCATATCTCAAAAAAAATATACCTAACAACGAAATGAAATAATAACAGATAACAGAAAATGCCCTCGAAGATGTCACAATCACCATATTTAAAGATAATAATTAAAAAAAAAAACCAAACCATATATTTAACCTTCTCATAAGTCTTGGTTCACAACCACCAAAAAAAAACAACACCCTGGCTAATAAAGTTCTGCACCCATTTAAAAAAAAAGCAGCAAAAATAAAAACCAGTGCATCCTGCTTAATAAAATGACCTCCAAACTATACAACCACTTCCACAGGTAATTTAAAAATAAAAACAAGCAATATATTAAACAATAACAACCGAAAGTCATCGAAGCAACCATAGAAACCAAATGAAAAATAAAAACCTCTACAAACTATACAACCACTTCCACGGCTAATTTAGAAATAAAAAAGCGATACATTAAACCTCTTCAATAACACGCAAAAAGTAATCGAAGCAACCATAGACACTCAATATTAAAAAAAAAAAACACCTGAAAGCTAACAGAGTCCTGCACACTGTAGAAGAAATTCGAAGAATCGATGACATCAATGATCGGCACCGCAACGGTTTCCCTCTTGTTTTTGATAGGCTGCAATAGAGGTCGGAGCCAGTCCGGTTGCGGCTCGCAATGGGCGTCGAGGAACACCAGAACATCACCAACGGCATACCGGGCTCCTGCCAATCTGGCACGGGTCAGACCAACCCTGAATGGAAAATCCTTCATAAAGTCTATGGTAAGTAATTTAGGTACAAGGTCGGAATATGTAGAACTGGAATTCCGGTCGGTTTGAATGACCACTAATTTGAAATCCAGTAACACTATCATGGGTTGTAAAGTCATTATTCTTCATGAAGTCTATGGCAAGTAATTGAGGTACAAAGTCGAAATATAAAGAAAAGAAGCTACTGGTCAGTGTGAATGTCTACTAGCTTGGAAATCCAGTATCATCTATCATTGGTACATTAATCCTTCATGAAGTCCCTGGCGAGTATTTTACGTACACGGTCGAAAGTAGAACTGGAACTACTGGTCGACTTGAATGACCACTAACTTGAAATCAAGTAACAACTATCATGAGATGTAAAGTCATTATTCTTTATTAAGTCTATGGCAAGTAATTTAGATATAAGGCCCAAATATAAAGAAAAGAAGCTAATGGTCGGTGTGAATGACTACTAACTTGGAAATCCAGTATCAACTATCATTGGTAGATTTAAGATCATCATCCTTCATAAAATCTCTGGCGAGTATTATACGTACACGGTCGAAAGTAGAACTGGAACTACTGGTCGACTTGAATGACCACTAACTTGAAATCAAGTAACAACTATCATGAGCTGTAAAGTCATCATTCTTCATGAAGTCTATGGCAAGTAATTTAGATATAAGGCCCAAATATAAAGAAAAGGAGCTGCTGGTCGGTGTGAATGTCTACTAACTTGGAAATCCAGTATCAACTATCATTGTTAGATTTAAGATCATGATCCTTCATGAACTCCCTGGCGAGTATCTTACGTACACGGTCGAAAGTAGAACTGGAAGTACTGGTTGACTTCAATGACTACTAACTTGAAATTCAGGAACAAGTATCATGGGCAGATGTAGTCATCATTCTTCATGAAGTCTATGGCAAGTAATTTAGGTACGAAGTCGAAATATAAATAAAAGGATCTAATGATCGGTGTGAATGACTACTAACTTGGAAATCCAGTATCAACTATCATTGGTAGATTTAAGATCATAATCCTTTTTGAAGTATGGCCAGTATTTTACGTACACGGTCGAAAATAGATCTGGAACTACTAATCGACTTAAATTACCATTGACTTGAAATCCAGTAACACTTTCATGGGCAGATGTAAAGACATCATTCTTCATAAAGTC
Source organism: Dendrolimus kikuchii (assembly GCA_019925095.2). Lineage (NCBI taxonomy): Eukaryota > Metazoa > Arthropoda > Insecta > Lepidoptera > Lasiocampidae > Dendrolimus > Dendrolimus kikuchii. Next base: position 329,019 of record CM034414.1, read on the forward strand.
TATGGCAAGTAATTTAGGTACAAGGTCGAAATATAAAGAAAAGGAGCTAATGGTCGGTGTGAATCACTACTAACTTGGAAATCTAGTATCAACTATCATTGGTAGACTTAAGATCATAATCCTTAATGAAGTCTCTGGCGAGTATTTTACGTACACAGTCGAAAATAGATCTGAAACTACTAATCGACTTAAATTACCACTAACTTGAAATCCAGTAACACTTTCATGGGCAGATGTAAAGACATCATAAAGTCTATGGCAAGTAATTTAGGTACAAGGTCGAAATATAAAGAAAAGGAGCTAATGACCGATGTGAATGACTACTAACTGGGAAATCCAGTATCAACTATCAATGGTATATTTAAGGTCATAGATTTTTAGAACCACCTGCACTTGACCAGCACCGAATCACCTCGTTCGGAAGTAGTCCACGCGCGTGAACCACTTGGTGACAAGCCACTGATCGGAGTGATTCACGTATAAACTGGATTGTTACCAGTACCAATCTCTGTTAGACTATTCGGCCATATGTATTTTTATATACACTGGAAAAGGATAAAAACTAGAAAGGAATTTTCAATGAAACGAAGATTTGAAAGATTTGAAGAACTAGAAACGGGTGTTTGAACGCGGCGATGCTCAGAGAAGAAGTAGCGTGGATTTCTGAGCTCGTTAGCGAGGGCTGATAGGAAGCGGAGACGGGTAGGTATTATGTTTCTATTTTTATTATGGGGTTTCTTGCAAGGAATGGTTATAAAATACAAAAAATTGTCTACATCCGATATCGACTACCTAGTATGTTACGTCTTACGTCCATCACTATAAAATTCGTAAACTATAAATCATATAAAAAATATTAACCCATACTACATTTTCTACGTTAACAATTATTATATCAAACAATGACAAAATTACCTTAGTCTACTGTTAAAATACCCCTACTAAAATCAAAACCCATGGTATCTATCAAAATACTGTTAAAAGATCAAACGACGCCTAAATCCCAATCAAAGTGACCACCATCACCTCAAACTCAGGCGTCTTATCGCAAGAGTACTCAAAGGTCTTCTGTTCTATTACGTCTATCAGTGGCGTGACCACCGCCGTTCTGGTCTTCTTGATCCTGTGCAGAAGTGGCCTGAGCCAGTCCCTGACACCTTCGCAGTGAGCGTCCAAGAAGACCATCACGTCTGCCGTGGAAAGACCGGCGCCGGCGTGCCTTGCCCGTGTCAGTCCTATCCTAGGTCAACATTGCTTGCTTTTTATGGCATGAATGTAGGCAAAACGAGTTGCTCGTCAGACTGACTTATCCTTTAAATAGAATGAAGTATTGTAAGATTTTTTCTAGGAATCACTACACAATAATAACAGCCTAAAATATTTTTTTTATATTTTTTTATTGCAGGAGATCAGCAGACAGGCAGATGGCCCACTTGATGGAAAGCGGTTACCATCGCCTATGGACATTTGCAACACCAAAGTTGCTACAAATGCGCTGCTGCTCTCTTATGGGAGACTGGAGCCTGGCCACTAATGCCGGAACACAACTCAATGTTGTTATGGCGACATACTTTAGACCAGGGGTGGTAGCCATCCAGTCGGGCAAATACCCTACCACCTGGCTGTGGGTTGTTAAGTCGCCTCTTACGACAGGCCGCCCGGCCGCAGGAAATTGTATTCTTTCTCCGTTCCTGCACGGATAGAATATCCCACTAATGGGCTTCGATCTTCCTATTATTTAAAGGAAATGGACAGTATACACAAAACGCCTGTGTATGTATAAATAGAATTTTATTAATTTAACGACATATTTTATTATTAATATTCAGAGGTAGGTTGCGAACCCTACCGACACATTCTACTACGTATGTCTAGTTTCAAAAGGTTGCCTGGAAGAAATCTCTGTAAGCCAGGTGGTAGGGCATTTGCCCGACTGGATGGCTACCACCCCTGGTCTAAAGCATGTCGACATAACAACCTTGAGTTGTGTTCCGGCATTAGTGACCAGGTTCCAGTCTCCCTTAAGAGAGCAGCAGCGCATTTGTAGCACCTTTGGTGTGGCAAATGTCCATAGGCGATGGTAACCGCTTTCCATCAAGTGGGCCGGTCTGCCTGTCTGCTAAACTCCTGCAATAAAAAAATAAAAAAAAGCGATAAGACCGCCGATTGTACTATTTAAATTATTGTTCATACCAGGGCTTGAAATACCGGTAAAAATGTGGTATCGTTATTTATGCTAAAATCAGATAACGGTAAAAAATAAAACTTACCGTTATTTCTTGCCATTTTGCCGGTAAAAAAAGATAACCTTATAACTATTTTTATCGCTAATTTTACCGTTACCACTATGTTTTGTTACCATCGTCGCTCTCTTTCACAAAGATTGTCAAACAGCACTGTGCTAAGAGCGCGCGTAATATTTCGAGTAGTGTTTGTCGATCGTTTCGGTAACATGCAGTCGTAATGAAGCCAATTCTTAAAAATGGCAACGTCGCTTGAAATATCGTAAAAATTGCCGTTACATATAACGTTATACATACGATTTTTAACGTTTTACTATAACGTTAAAATCATAAAAGTTACCAAGTAAGGTAAAAAATATACCGGAATGGGAGAATCTTTTTAGAAAATACCGTTAATTGCCTATATGTATAAAGGTAATTTATAACGCGCCGGTTGTACTATTTAAATTATTGTTCATACCAAGGCTTGAGTAACCGGTAAAAATGTGGTATCGTTATTTATGCTAATTTCAGATAACGGTAAAAAATAAAACTTACCGTTATTTCTTGCCATTTTACCGGTAAAAAAAGATAACCTTATAACTATGTTTATCGCTAATTTTACCGTTACCACTATGTTTTGTTACCATCGTCGCTCTCTCACTCACAAAGATTGTCAAACAGCACTGTGCTAAGAGCGCGCGTAATATTTCGAGTAGTGCTTGTCGATCGTTTCGGTAACATGCAGTCGTAATGAAGCCAATTCTTAAAAATGGCAACGTCGCTTGAAATATCGTAAAAATTGCCGTTACATATAACGTTATACATACGATTTTTAACGTTTTACTATAACGTTAAAATCATAAAAGTTACCAAGTAACGGTAAAAAATATACCGGAATGGGAGAATCTTTTTAGAAAATACCGTTAATTGCCTATATGTATAAAGGTAATTTATAACGTTCTACCGACACATTCTACTACGTATGTCTAGTTTCAAAAGGTTGCCTGGAAGAAATCGCTATAAGCGACAAGACCGCCGATTGTACTATTTAAATTATTGTTCATACCAAGGCTTGAGTAACCGGTAAAAATGTGGTATCGTTATTTATGCTAATTTCAGATAACGGTAAAAAATAAAACTTACCGTTATCTTGCCATTTATCGCTAATTTTACCGTTATCACTATGTTTTGTTACCATCGTCGCTCTCTCACTCACAAAGATTGTCAAACAGCACTGTGCTAAGAGCGCGCGTAATATTTAAAGTCATGTTTGTCGATTGCTTCGGTCACATGCAGTCGTAATGAAGACAATTCTTAAAAATAGCAACGTCGTCGCTTGAAATAACATAGAAATTATCGATACGTATAACGTTATACATCCTATTTCTAACGTTATATTATAACGTTAATATCATATAAGTAACGGTAAAAAATATACCGGTATGGAAGTACCTTTTTATAAAATACCGGTAATTACCTATATTTATAAAGGTAATTTGTAACGTTTTCAAGGCCTGGTTCTATTCTATTCTATTCTTTTAATAATTCGTGTACTATAATAATTAATTCGTGACTAGTTTATACAGGGTGAGTCATTTTAATTTCACCAGTTAATTATTTCAGTATATTCGTCATTTCGTAAAAATATTCTTTAACAAAAGTTGTCAGATATTTCGCAGGTAACCTTGTGCTCACCTTAGATTTGACCTTGATCCATATTTTCACGGTCATATTGTTTTTTTTTCAATGGATATTTATTTTTCACTTTAGAAATGAAAAGACCAACTATGTAGGTATCCTGACGTAAATTTTCCGCTGTTTTAATATCTATACATATAATAAAACTGTAGGGGTCACATTTCTGTTCAATGAAAAAAAAAATGCTAAAAACCGAGTCCGGGGGATGTACATACATACATACATACATAACTTCACGCTTCACTTCAGTTCCCTTGCGGGGTAGGCACGAACAACAGAGTGCCATTTAGGCTTATTCTTACACACCTCACTTGCCTCTTTGACATTCATAACTCTTGTCATGCAAGCTCGTCTGTTCTTAAGGCTCCTGACATCACCTTCTGCGAGTACACGATCAATTTGATCATGGAAGGTGTGTCGTGGCCTTCCACGACTTCTGCATCCATCCACTTTTGCATTGTATATCTGTTTAGTCATTCTTTCATCATGCATTCCGGGGGATGTAAGAAGTGAAATAGAACTAATTTAAATTTTAATCAATTTTTTTGTTTCTCTGTTTGTACAGGCTAATCTCCGAAGCGACTGGACCGATTTAAATGAAATTTTGTATGGTGGTAGCTTATAGGATACTTTTGATCCCGAAAAATTTAAGAGTTCCCGTGGGGTAGTTAAAAAAACTTTAATTACTTAAACAGCTTATTACACAATTATGCACCTAATTAAGTATTGATATTGCCGGTATCATCATACAATAAAACAATTTATACATTAAAATAAATAAATAAGCATAGCGTATTTCATCATCAAATTGAATAAACTAGATGGCGCTGATAGCATTCTACATCGCGATCGTGACGCGGACGAGGTCGCGGGCCTCAGCTAGTCCGAAATAAAAGTAAATATTTGAATTTTAAAACAAATTGACCTTCAAAGGCCTTGAAAATATTGATCAAGGTCAAATCTAAAGTGAACACAAGGTCGCCCCGAAAATATATAAAAACTTTAGTTAAAGAATATTCTTAGGATATGAACCCCCATTCTGAAATGTTTTTTTTTTTATCGCCTCTCCTCCGTCATTCTGCAAGACAGAGTTTTTCTTTTCTCGTGTCTATTTTAATCATGCAATTATCTACTATTTTGGAAAACAAGGGGAGGGAAGTCTTTTTTATTTATTTTTTTTCTCTTTGGTTTTCTTTCTTTTCAAACTTATTATCTATTACATTTTCTTATTATACTAGTTTACAAGTTCGTTTTTTTAAATATACATACATACATAACTTCACGCCAGTTCCCTTGCGGGGTAGGCACGAACAACAGACTGCCATTTAGGCTTATTCTTACACACCTCACTTGCCTCTTTGAAATTCATAACTCTTGTCATGCAAGCTCGTTTGTTCTTAAGACTTCTGACATCACCTTCTGCTAGTAAACGATCAATTTGATCATGGAAGGTGTGTCGTGGCCTTCCACGACTTCTGCATCCATCCACTTTTGCATTGTATATCTGTTTAGTCATTCTTTCATCATGCCCGAACCACCAGAGCATTCCTTTCCTTACCTTCACCCCGACACTTTTATTAATATATATTTACCCGATATTTTTTTAATATATTTTCTATTATACATTAACTCTTATTTATAACCTATTTTATATACTAGTACTGCTCCCATATATATCTATATACATATATATGTTATACAGTTCCACAATTTACTATTTATTATTTAATTCTATTTCTTAACTACTTCTCAACTGACTGTCTTAGGAATACGTTATTATTTTAACACTACTTATATTAACGTTGTTCGTGCCTACCCCGCAAGGGAACTGGCGTGAAGTTATGTATGTATGTATGTATGTACTTATATTAACGCTAATTTTACATATATATCACTATATGTCGATAGCGTTACTTCTTGACTTATTTCTCATTCTGAAATAACTGGTGAAATTTAATTGACTCAGCCTGTATAATAAAACAAAGTTATTGCAAATAATCCGGGCAGGTTACCAAATTTCAGGCCAAACATATAAAAATAAGAATGGACATACCGATCCGGCAGCCGTAATATCCTGATCAGGTCCGGTGGAAGCCTGGTCCGGGCGTAGTGGCTGAGTTTTCCCTTCAACTCAGGCAGAGTTGAATTATCGTCCACCAGTATTATCTCCTTGAGGTACACTAAAGGCGAAGATGGGTCTTGGCCCGGATATCCTGGTCATGGCCAAATTAAAATATACATTATTTTTTTATTGCACGAGTTCAACGGACAGGCAGACGGCCCACTTGATGGAAAGCGGTTACCATCGCCTATGGACATTTGCAACACCAAAGGTGCTACAAATGCGCTGCTGCTCTCTTAAGGGAGACTGGAACCTGGCGACTAATGCTGGAACACCACTCAAAGTTGTTATGGCGGCATACTCTAGTCCAGGGGTGGTAGCCATCGAGTCGGGCAAATACCTGGCTGTGAAATGTTTGTTTGTTATTTTAAATTAGGATTCTTCAGAGTAAAAACTCCTACTTAAAATTATAATAATCCAACAAGATGGTATACTAGCAGAAGGTGATGTCAGGAGCCTTAAGAACAGACGAGCGTGTATGACAAGAGTTATGAATGTCAAAGAAGCGAGTGAGGTGTGTAAGAACAAGCTTGAATGGCGCTCTGTTGTTCGTGCCTACCCCGCAAGGGAACTGGCGTGAAGTTATGTATGTATGTATGTATGTATGTATGTAAGATGGTATACAATATCCTTATAGTCTACTGGGACGCATAACAGTGAGGGGCAAAAATATGACAGTGGTAGAGATGCTTGACACTCTTATAATAATAATAATAATGTAGCCCTAAATCTGAGATGAGGTAATTTTCACTTCCCAGAGTGCGTCTTGGCAAAGTCCTTCTCCAGCTCGTGCCAATGCGGCCGGTCTAAGGCATCACGTCGCCAGTAGGCTCCAGCAGCAAGCCTGATCTCATGCTGCTCCTTTTGCCAACCCTTGGATGCCAGTAGGTTACTAGTTTGCTCCACTTTGGCAACTTGCTCCTGTGCATATGCCCTGTCCATATCCTGACGCTCTTATTAAGACCATAGAATTATCATATATGAATCTTGCTGAATAGATATAGTGTTTGAATAACACGGCCTCTGTGGTTGAGCGGGCTAAGCCTTTGCCGGCTTACCTCACTGCAACGCAGAGGCCCGGGTTCGATTCCTGGTATGGTAAATTTCGGAAACGAATTTTCTCTTATTTACTATGCTCTGGGTGTCTGAGATCGGCCCCACAGTGGTTCGTTGTATATTACCCATAATACAAGCGCAACTTGCTTAATTTGGGGATATACAGTGTGTGTTTGTTTACCGATTTATTTATTTATTAAACAACAGAAAAACGCAATGAGACATAAACTCACTCACTCACTCACTCATTCACTCAAAGGAATATGCAGTTACAATACCCCTCTCCTTAACGTGGAGATATTCATGAACCAACCTGGATGTACATTGTACAGTCTAGTTGTCTTCCAATTGGTGAAGTTAGCCTACTTGTACCAGAGCTGGTGAAAGCGCATGACACAAACATTCACTCACTTACTCAAGCATTTACGCATGCATGCGCTCCTTACTCAAGGACTCACTTATTAAATCAGACACTCATTTACTCAGTTGCTCACTCAGATGTGTATACAGACATAGCACGAGAAACGAGGTGCTATGTTGCTATGTGCTAACTAACCTGGATGTATGTATAGTCTTAGCAGTCTTCCACTTGATAAATTTAGACGACTTGTACCAGAGCTGACAAAAACCCGTGACACATATGCTCATTCATTCACTCAAGGATTTACTCACTCACTCAAGGAGTCACTTATTTACTCACTTGCTCACTCAAATAGGTACATAGCTAAAAACCAATCTTTTCGTGTTGATGAGTTCAAGAACTAACCTGGATATATAGTCTAACAGTCTTCCAATTGATAAAATTAGACGACTTGTACCAGAGCTGGCAAAAACCGTGACACATATGCTCATTCCTTCACTCAAGGATATACTCACTCACTCAAGGAGTCACTTATTTACTCACTTGCTCACTCAAATAGGTACATAGTTAAAACCAAACTTTTCGTGTTGATGAGTTCAAGAACTAACCTGGATGTATAGTCTTAATGGTCTTCCAGTTGATAAAATTAGACGACTTGTACCAGAGCTGGCAAAAACCCGTGACACATATGCTCATTCCTTCACTCAAGGATATACTCACTCACTCAAGGAGTCACTTATTTACTCACTTGCTCACTCAAATAGGTACATAGTTAAAAACCAAACTTTTCGTGTTGATGAGTTCAAGAACTAACCTGGATGTATAGTCTTAATGGTCTTCCAGTGGATACAATGAGACTACTTGTACCAGAGCTGGCAATAACCTGTGACACATATGCTCATTCCTTCACTCAAGGATATACTCACTCACTCAAGGAGTCACTTATTTACTCACTTGCTCACTCAAATAGGTACATAGTTAAAAACCAAACTTTTCGTGTTGATGAGTTCAAGAACTAACCTGGATGTATAGTCTTAATGGTCTTCCAGTGGATACAATGAGACTACTTGTACCAGAGCTGGCAATAACCTGTGACACATATGCTCATTCCTTCACTCAAGGATATACTCACTCACTCAAGGAGTCACTTATTTCCTCACTTGCTCACTCAAATAGGTACATAGTTAAAAACCATTTTTCGTGTTGAAGAGTCCAAGAACCAACCTAGATGAACAGTCTTGCCGGTGTCCCGGTCTATGAAGTTGGCCTGTTTATACCATGGCTGGTCCCTCCTTGCGCTGTTGATGACGCTCCACACGGTTCTCATCACCACTGAATACGGCTCGTTGTGGAAGATCAGGATGACCGACGCCGAAGGCAGCTCTGCGTCGTATACCACGCGGGAGCATGCCGGGTTTCTGTAATCTATTAAAATATTCAATTCAACTACTACTTTTTAAACTAATTATAACTATAATAATTAATAATATATAAAATTTCTGCTTATACAGTGTAAACTCCATGTAACGTCACTCGATTTAACGACAAACTCCCTTAAGCGTCGAAATCACTTAGCTTTGGTTGGTTAAGCTTGTCTTGGGGGCCGCTGTCACAGGGGTGACAGCGGACTTCCCCCCCCCCCCTCCCCTGCTGTACGAGTGACCCAGTTACAGGGCGTAGGGGCGTCATGGTGCAGTTACTCTGTACAAGATCCCATAACGCCCCGTAAAAGCGCTATAAATGGGGCGCAGGTTTAGGTTTAGTGGGTAGTTTGGCGGCCGTTTCTCGCAACAACTTCGTTTTAGAAGCGAGCGTGGAGGACCGGTCGCTGAGAGTCCCACTCACCCTCGATGCAGGCCTTATGCCTGCATTTTGGCCCTTCCCCCGAAGGACCCGAGGATGATGTCCAAAGAGATTCCTCCTGCGTTATCAAAAAAAAAAGCTTGTCTTCCATACAATGACACACTCTATATAGCATTGCACCCACTCTCAATAACGACAACAATTAACTAATAAAAAGTAACTTTTAAGTTGCCAAAACTAGTAAAAACTGCGCAGCTGCGTACGTCCTTTTATCGCTTTATTATCCTAGCCCTAATAAACTCAACTGCCGGCATCATGCTTAACGAAATTTCTAAGTATTTCCTATATCAACAAGATGGTTCAATATCGCAAGATATGAATAAAATAAATAAAAAAATACAACAAAATAACTGGTGCACCAAAAGACGTTAGACAAAAATAACAGACTTCTCTCTATTTAACGACAACTGTCTCTAACGCCATAAAACGCACAGTCCCTTCAGTGTCGTTATACAGATTTCACACTATATATATATGCATTTATTTCAAGACCACGGGCCATGAAAATGGCCCGGACTCTTGGAGGGCTTGCGTGGGGCCATGGGAAGGCCAACACGTAGAGGCCCCTTGACAAATTTAATGTAAATGTGGCGTGACACTGACCGGCGATTATCCCTGTCTACAACATATAGTGATGCACCCAAGGGCAAGCCCCGGCCAGTGTAGGACAATTGTGGGAAATGAGGACAAAAAGTACCGGGCTATTGGGGTGAACTGCTCGTGGTACTAGAGGTCCGGAAATATGGAGACTATGGCGTCTGCCCGTCGCAATGTTCAGGGAACATGGAAAAATGGGCAGACGGTGACTCGCCACTCCCTGCATGGGCCCCTAAAAATGCCATTATTTATTTACATACATACATACATAACTTCACGCCAGTTCCCTTGCGGGGTAGGCACGAACAACAGAGTGCCATTTAGGCTTATTATTACACACCTCAATGGCCTCTTTGACATTCACAACTCTTGTCATGCAAGCTCGTCTGTTCTTAAGGCTCCTGACATCACCCTCCGCTAGTACACGATCAATTTGATCATGGAAGGTGTGTCGTGGCCTTCCACGACTTCTGCATCCATCCACTTTTGCATTGTATATCTGTTTAGTCATTCTTCCATCATGCATTCTTTCCACATGCCCGAACCACCGGAGCATTCCTTTCCTTACCCTCACCTTACATTATTTATGTATTTATTATTAAATAGTTCGTACTATATGTTACGTATATCACCATCGCCATTATCATCTCAATTCATTCCTGGGGTTGTCTGGAAGAGATCGCTTTTAAGCAATAAGAGCGCCCTTGGTTTATTTTATTGCAGGAGTTCAGCAGACAGGCAGACGGCCCACTTGATGTAAAGAGGTTACCATCGCCTATGGACATTTGCAACACCAAACCTGGTCACTAATGCCGGAACACAACTCAAGGTGTTTATGGCGACATGCTTTAGACAGGGGTGGTAGCCATCCAGTCGGGCAAATGCCCTACCACCTGGCTGTGAGTTGTTTTGTCGCCTCTTACACAGACCGCCTCAACGCAGGAAATTGTATTCTTTCTCCGTTCCTGCACGGATAACTTTGTAGGTAACTAGATATAATGTTAGTCTTTAAGTTCATTTTTATATTAACTCTTATAGAGTGAAGAATGGGCCTAAATGGCGCTCTGTTGTTCGTGCCTACCCCGCAAGGGAACTGGCGTGAAGTTATATATGTATGTATGTTATAGAGTGTTATCTATCTAATACAAAAAAGTGGAGGTTCTTAAACCCTTTAGCTCACTATTAGCACATATGTGTCCGCGATGAGAGTGCAGATCGCGTTTGTGCACGTGGTCGTGAATTGTGTTGTTGTCTCACTCTGTTCATATAGGAGTTGTAGGATTTGTATGAAACGGGAATATTTTCTTGGTATATTACGAGATAGTGATAGTGTTAGTCTTGCGGCTTTTTGGTATATCGATAATTGTCTTAAGGGTTAATTCGTTGTGTATTTTTATGTATGTTCAGCCATAACTTTTTTGCTTCTGAAACGATAGATAGATACAGCTTGAAGATAGTTGCATATAATTTCGTTGTTTTTGGTTATCATATACCTACGTAATTTAAAAATGAAAAATATAAAATTGGCACAAAATAAACTGACCCAGAAGAGTAACTAAAAGGCATGAAACAAATACTTTCTTCGACTTCTTGAAGTCAGTGCCAAGTAAAACCTAAGAAACAATAACAAAATTGCAAAATGCAAAAATGCGCCGCTGCGTCTGGTCATCGGGACAAGATTTTATCCGTGCAGGAAAGGAGAAGGTAGCCATCCTGACAGGTAAATACCCTACCACCTGGCTGTGGGTTGTTTTGTCGCCTCTTACGACAGGCCGCCCGGCCGTACGATATCGTATTCTTTCTCCGTTCCTGCACAGATGGTAAAATGATTACAGATTCATGAGCTTCTTGTATTACCTGTACATTCCACATTTTTAGAAGCATTAAAAATAACATTTGAATATGCGTAGCCACACAATTTCACGGCTCCTAAAACATAATAATATTCATATCGATAACATAATTATTTATTGCTGAGCAGTTAGTAACGCCAATCAATGCATTTCAACGGATATTCAAATTAAAAACATTGTGTTAGATAGCTTGATAATCGGAGAATGTTTATGGCTTGACTAACATCACTCTACGACTCAAAGGAGCGAGGCAGTGGCTATAAATGTCAAACAGCAATAGAAAAAACTTGTGTGTGTCAACTCTGACACACGACTGGACTTTACTCCTTAAATATTAAAAACACGTGCATTTGCACAGCGACAGAGGTCGAAATAAGGAATCAATTGCTATGCATTACTCTCGCTAAAACTCAAAACCGGCCTGAGGGTTTTGAATATGTCTCTTATCTATACTAATATTATAGGAAGGAATGCTCCGGTGGTTCGGGCATGTGGAAAGAATGCATGATGAAAGAATGACTAAACAGATATACAATGCATAAGTGGATGGATGCAGAAGTCGTGGAAGGCCACGACTCACCTTCCATGATCAAATTGATCGTGTACTAGCAGAAGGTTATGTCAGGAGCCTTAAGAACTGACGAGCGTGCATGACAAGAGTTATGAATGTCAAAGAAGCAATTGAGGTGTGTAAGAATAAGCCTGAATGGTGCTCTGTTGTTCGTGCCTACCCCGCAAGGGAACTAGCATGAAGCTATGTATGTATATATGTACTATACAATAACAGATATATAATAAACTAGCTGTCCCGGCAGACGTTGTCCTGCCCTGAAAAAATAAAAATCTAGGCCCCGATTCTAGTGCCACCTACCGGTTCCAATTGTGAATCTAAACCATCCGGGGACCCACTTAAACACACAAAAACAAAATCATCAAAATTGGCTCAGGAGATTAGGAGGATCCTAGAACCCGATCCCAGCGCCACCTACCGGTTCCAGTTGTAAATCTAAACCATCCGGGGACCCACCCAAACACACACAAAAAGTTTAATCAAAATTGGTAAAGCCGTTCTCAAGCTACGTGCGTACATACATTTCTACGATTCATTTTTATATATGGGTGCTTCTACGATAAGAGGTAACTTGTGCGGCAATCCATTTAAAACAGTTTTTTTTATCCTATATTTTCCATTTTTACAAAAAAATCACATAATTATAATATGCTTTATTAAATAATATTACGTTTGAATGCCTAATTAAATCATATTTTTCTAAAATTCCTTACAAAGTCTTAAAAAGTCTCTACCCTGGCCTGTCCCCTTCCTAGTTTCAATAAAACTTTCAAACAATGTATATGTTTTTTGTAAAAAATACTTAATTCAAGTATGTTTAATCGGAATTTAAGTAATTATACTTAAATGTTGTTAAAAAATAATTAAATATTTGTTTAAATTTCAAATAGTTTTAAAAATGAAATTTTGTCCCGCTGTTTTTGTGTATCTACCCTGGCAAATTTTGTTCCACTAATACCAACATAAATTCAAAGACGGCCATATCGGAAGTAGCTGTCAACGATATCTATCAGCGTGAAGTTAGCATCACTAAACGTGTAAGCTGTTTGAGCGCTACCATTTTTTAGTTGTTGCGACGCAACCGTGGATGTCGTCATTTTGTAAGGTGATTGCGTCTCTCCCCTGGTAAGTCATAAAACTTATAATATTCATTCAATTTGTATGAATTTACTGTCCTAATTAAACAATACAGTAATAATTAAAGTGTGATGTACAATTAACCTAAAAAATAATCCGGTCAGTTAATACAATTGAATTTGTCATGAAAACATCTCTCCCCTGGCGTATTTCCCCTGTCAAGATAACTGCCAGGGGAGAGAGTCAGTGACCAGGGAAGATAATATTCATCATACTATATTGTAATAATCGCAGATTTAGCTACAAAAATTGTTATTATATTAATGTTTTTATTACAGAATATGGCCGCGCTATGGAAAAAGTTAACACGTGAAGAAAGGTTACAGCAGAAATGTGAAGCAGAGAGGCTGCGATATCAAAAAATTAAAAATGATCCAGAAACGTATAAATAGCAACAGCAAAAGGAAAAAGAAAAATATTTAAAAAAGAAGGAAAAAGGAATCATCTAGCCAGGTGGTAGGGCATTTGCCCGACTGGATGGCTACCACCCCTGGTCTAAAGTATGTCGCCATAACAACCTTGAGTTGTGTTCCGGCATTAGTGATCAGGTTGCAGTCTCCCTTAAGAGAGCAGCAGCGCATTTGTAGCAACTTTGGTGTTGCAAATGCCTAGAGGCGATGGTAACCGCTTTCCATCAAGTGGACCACCTGCCTGTCTGCTGATCTCCTTCAATAAAAAACAAAAATCAAAACCGTCGAACATTTGACTCCTAGAGAGCATCGTAAGGCAAATAAAATATGGAAAGAAAAAAGCAAGACAGCGTAGCGCAACGACTTACTATTCAAAATACGACTAATGTTCCGGTAATTTTTATCTCAGAAGATCAGATTGTTCAGATACTCGCTATGCCAAATCTTATTTGAAAGGACAGAGGATGTTTTATTCATTAAAAAAGTCGGTAAATGTGTTTGAGAAAGCTTAAGTATTTTAATTTTTTGTTCCTGTAGGCAAGAAATGCCTCCAATTTTTTTTATTTTTTTTTTATAGGCAAGAGAGTGCCTTTAATTATTTTTAATTTTGTAATGTGATTAAAGTATGTTCATTTAATGAACCGTATACAAAATGTGATACAAGCGCATAGCTATAGATAGGTAATATGAAAATTATCCTGATTATCTGAGTCACATTAACACTTAAGAATAGCTAGTCTACTTAATTAGATTGAATAAAATAATATTTTATAATTTGTTGAAGATACAAATAACAAGATAGTTTACATAATATGTGTATTTTTGTAAGAGAAACATATTTGTTTTAGAAAAAATGCTGAATATGATAGTCTGATTAATGATTAATATGATAGTCTGATTAATGAATAATATGATAGTCTGATTATATGTTAAGAACAGTATTGAATAAAAGTTGATTTTATTCATTTTATTGATTTTATTAAGTATACTATTGTATCAATTTCTCTCCCCTGATGCAATAAGTATCTATCCTGGTTCTGATGTCTCTCCCCTGTCCGATGTATTTACCCTGGTCTTCGAAAAATTAACGAAATATGTATAAAGTGACTTGCCCTGACGTGAAAAGGTATATAAATAGGACAAAAATCATAATATAAAGGTTTCATGAAAAAACTTCAACTTTTCTTCTTGGCCGTGTTCCCTAGTACTTAAAAACCTCTTATCGTAGAAGCACCCATATAAGAGAGAGACGATAACATATGAAATTGCCGTTCTGCAATACTGAGAATGTCAAATGAAAACAATTTTTGTTTGGCTAAGAATTTTAATTTCAAATTAATTTTATTTTAAAAACATGGATATTTTTTTCAAAATTAATCATTTGTTTATTGATTAGCGTTATGTTTTCAAGGGAGCTGGCGTGAAGTTATGTATGTATGTACTAATATTATAAAGATCAAAGATTTGATAGTTTGTTTGTTTGCATTGAATAGGCTCCGAAACTACTGAACCGATTTAAAAAATTTTTTCACTGTTGGCAAGCTACACTATCCCCGAGTGTCATATATAAATATAATAATAACAGAATATTTTCTTAAGTTTACAAGCTTGATTGTGAGTGTGGATTGTCATACATTGGGCAAACAAAGAGGAGCATAAAAACACGAGTAAAAGAACACATTGCTGACATGAAACACACAAGGTCTACGAAGTCTGCGATCAGTGAACACACGCTGGATAAACCCAACCACTACATCAGATTCGATAACCCACAAATCCTCGCGAAAGAGAATCGTTTCATACCTAGAATGATGCGTGAAGCTATTGAAATCAAAAAACACCCAAATTTCAATAGAGAAGATGGTTGGCAAGTACCACCTGTTTGGGATCCAATTATCAAAACTATTAAGACCCAAACCCAGCAAAAACCAGCTGCCAGACCTCAAGACACTGTGAGCTCTTTCTGCGTACAACGGAACACAAACCAACTTGACTGATAATTACTTTTATTTTTCCCTCCACCCATTTTAATATTATATAAAATTATTAGTGCTAGGCATGTTTGCTGGAGAGTTTCTTGCGCCGCTTCTTCTCTTCAAGCCATAACATGTTGCGAAGCGGTAGTAAATTAGATTAGGCTCCCATAGATTAAATAATAACCATAAACAAAATTAAAAATTAAATAATTAAAATTAATAAGTTGGCGGTAGGCTAAATAAAACTTTAACAATACTCGTTGACACTTGACATCTTTGTCTTCCGTGATCACGGCCACTGAAAAGTGGCCGAAACGTCGGAAAAACCAAAATCAAATAAGATTACCGCGCTTAAAACCGTTAAAACGTAGTTTTATTATATAATAATATCAGCCCATAAATATCCCACTGCGGGGCTCGGGCCTCCCACTATAGGGGAACAAACAGTATACCCGCCACGCTTGACCAAGGTGGCTTGGCAGATTTCACACATCGGTTATCTCGATGTGCAGGTTGCATCACGATGTTTTCCTTCACCGTTGTTAGCACGTGGTAATTGTAACAATATGCACATTATATCAGAAAGCTATCTAAGTGGTGTATGCGTTCCGGTCAAGATCGAACCCGCGCCCTTTGGGCTTGCGACGCGTGCGTTAGCCATTACGCTACCACCACTACGGGTCGGGTGACATAGCCTAAATTATATTTTTTTTAAATACTTTGAATTCGCGTAGTAGAATAGCGTAGTAAATAATTAAACTTAACAAAAAAGTTCTTTTTAGATACCCGTGCGAAGCTGCGGCGGGCCGCTAGTTAAAAATAAAAAGAAAAACGTAACGCTTTTGAATTAACACTTCCATTATTTTACTCTTCATAATTTTTCCATATGGGGGCCTTACATGAAAACCGAATCTTAAGAAGCAAACTCAAGGAATCAATATTTTCAACATAGATGTAGCTACAATTCTTAATTAAAAGCAATATACTGCAACTATTATTCATTTTTAACGAAAATCAAACATTTTTGGAAATTCAATTTCCCATCAAAAACTAATTCATCAAAACAATTAACACAGTTAGTCTTTTACATATTACTGTGGATACAATTTTAAAATAATGATCAATGTGTTTTAAACAACCTTCATTAATTAATTAATTAATTGTGTACTTATGAAACACTTGACATGACATAAAAATTTGTTTAAGCATCTATGTGTTATTTTTTTTTATTGTATGAGTTCAGCAGACAGGCAGACGGCCCACTTGATGAAAAGCGGTTACCATCGCTTATGGACATTTGCAACACCAAAGGTGCTACAAATGCGCTGCTGCTCTCTTAAGAGAGACTGGAACCTCCACAACTCAAGGTTGTTACGGCGATATACTTTAGACCAGGGGTGGCAGCCATCCAGTTGGGTAATTGCCCTACCACCTGGCTAAGCGTAGCGTGATGGATACCAATTGTGTTCCAAGCTCAAAGGGTGCTGGTTCAAATCCTGGCCGGACCGCATGTACCACTTAGATAGTTCTCTAACTAACAATGGCGAAGTAAAACATCGTGATGGAACCTGCACATCGAGATAACCGGTGTGTCAAACCTGCGAAGTCGCCTTGGACAAGTGTGGCGGGTATAACCGTCTGGTCACCTGTAGTGGGGAGGCCCGAGCCCAGCAGTGGGACGTTTATGGGGTGTTATTACATTTATCACTTGTGCATTACCACTTTCATGAAGATACATCATCATCTTAAAGAGAAAACTCAAAATGTTTGCTTAAGGAATACTTTTACTCAGTTACAGAACACAACTTCAATTTTGAATAAAGTTATGATGACAATATATTATTATTAACCCACAGGGGGGCTTTGAAGCCTTAGGTGAGTAGCGACACCTCGTACCTGACTCCGGGGGCCAAGGCTAGGCCCCCACCTCCGTGCTTGCCTTACCAGCCGGCATGGAGTGGAGATCGCTAGAGCTAAGACTCATGCTCCAGGGGTGGAAGTGATAAATAGCATCACATCAGAAGTAGCTACAGTGAACCTGCAGCCCACCTCTCTACACCCCTTAGCCACTCACACCCATGTTGCCCTTGCCTTCTATGGCATTTTTAGAGGCTCATGCAGGGAGTGGCGAGTCACCGTCTGCCCATTTTTCCATATTCCCCCAATATTGCGACAGTCAGACGCCATAGTCCCCATATTCCCAGACCCCTTGTACCACTAGCAGTTCACCCCAATAGCCCAGTACTCTTTGTCGTCATTTCCCACAATAGTCCTACACTGGCCGGGGGCTTGTCCTTGAGTGCATCACTATATGTTGTATTGTTGTAGTATAGGATAATCGCCAGTCAGTGTCACACCACATTTACATTAAATTTGTCACGGGGCCTCTCCGTGTTGGCCTTCCCATGGCCCCACTCAAGCCTTCCAAATGTCCCGGCCATGGGCCATTTTTATGGCCCGTGGTCTCAAAAGACAAGGAAGGCGTTTGATTGTGTCTATAATTTAGCATATTTTTGAGTTCTTTTTTTATAATAAAACTACATTTTAACAGTTTTAAGCGCGGTAATTTTATTTGATTTTCAAGGCAAGTACCACCTGTTTGGGATCCAATCATCAAAACTATTAAGACCCAAACCCAGCAAAAACCAACTGCCAGACCTCAAGACACCGTGAGCTCTTTCTGCCTACAATGGAACACAAACCGACTTGACTGATAATTACTTTTATTTTTCTATCCACCCATTTTAATATTATATAAAATTATTAGAGCTAGGCATGTTTGCTGAAGAGTTTCTTGCGCCGCTTCTTCTCTTCAAGCCATAACATGTTGGGAAGCAGTAGTAAATTAGATTAGGCTCCCATAGAGTAAATAATAACCATAAACAAAATTAAAATTAACAAGTTGGCGGTAGGCTAAATAAAACTTTAGCAATACTCCTTGACACTTGACATCTTTGTCTTCCGTGATCACGGCCACTGAAAAGTGGCCGAAATGTCGGAAAAACCAAAATCAAATAAAATTACCGCGCTTAAAACCGTTAAAACGTAGTTTTATTATGTATACAAGTCGCAAAAACTTAAGAAAATATTTTTTTTTTTATTGTTAATTTCAGCAGACAGGCAGAAAGCCCACCTGATGGAAAATGGTTATCATCACTTATACACATTAATAACACCAAAGGTGCTACTAATGGGCTACCACTCTCCACAACTCATAGTAGTGTGAACGGCCTGTCGTAAGAGGCGATGAAACAATCCATAGTACGGTGGTAGGGCATTTGTCTGTTTGGATGGCTACCACCCCTGCTCTATGGTATGCTGCCATAACAAGTTCGAGTTGTGTTGGGGCATCAGTGGCCGGGTTCCAGTTTCTCCTTCGAAGCCAGCAGCACGTTGGCTGCACCTCTGGTATTGCTTATGTCCATAGGCGACGGTAACCACTTTCCATCATAGTTGAGCAGTGCTTCAGCAATAAATTAATAAAGAGATTATAAATTAACTGAATTTACTTAGTGATGTCAGGAGCCTTAAGAACAGATGAGCGAGCTTACATGACAAGAGCTATAAATGTCAAAGAAGCAAGTGAGGTGTGTAATTAATAATCATAAAGTGCAATGGATTTACGTTAGAATAATAAATAAATAAATAAATATATATATATTAATATTATAAACAGTTAGTTTGTGAGTGTGTGAGGTTGTAGGGGGTAATCTCTGGATCTACTAAACGGATATTAAAATTCTTTTACTGTTGGAAAGCTATGTTAACAGGGAGTGTCATAGGCTATATAACATGACGCTATATACTAGGGGAGTGGGACAGAACGCGGGTGAAGCCGCGCCGATCCGCTAGTATATATATACATATTTTAACAAAATTAGATTTTAATATCCATTAGTATTTAGGACACATTATCATGAAGATAGTATCACAGTAGATTATAAAAAGAGAAGGATATCATTTATCAATAGATATCATAAAGATAAACAACTTTTAATATATATTAGTAGCAACATTAATGTAAGTGTGTTTTAATAATTTACTTTGTAAAGCTTTTTCTATATAAACTTCTGGCCTGTCTAAGTGAACAATGCAATTTACAAGCAAAACCAGGGTTTTGATCATTGAATTAAAAAAAAAACTCAGATTTTCCCACATTAGGTGATGTACATTGCAAAATCGGTTCAGTAGTTCAAGAGTCCTACAAAAAAACTCGCAAACTTTTTATAATATACCAAAGATTATATTCTCCATATAAAGAAAACGGAAGAAACTAGGTCATTTATTGTCTAATTAAATTCAATATGAAATATAGAATTCAACACACTCAAAGTGAATAGAATTGAACAGTTAACCAGTGGACTAGAACATAACTGTTCCAACTACATACCGGCAGCAAATTAAGTAGCTAGCAAATAATCCCACACTTTCAAATTGCTACTGTTGTATACACATTTAATATTTAATCAAATTTTAAGTTTAATGGTCATTGTAAAGAGGTTTTACGAACTTATGTACGATTAACCATTTAAAAATGCCACCACCATTTTTTCTAACTCCTATAGCATGACCAGCTTGATTAAACATTTCTCATGATATTTTTATCTGTCATTATACGTACATGAACTAGAAAGATATAATATTTACATACCTTTTAAAGTGCGATTATAAGATATCCTATCACTAAGGTAAACATTCATGGCCAGTTTTTTCTCTGACTCTTCGCCTAAAAGCTTCTGTTTGCCTGTCAAATGAGCAGCAACACCCCCGTCTCCTAATCCTGGGATAACACGAGCCTCGTCTTCAAGTATTTGCCGTTCAAATTCAGCTTCCAGAGGATCGGTAAACATTGCACCAGCAGAACGTTTCCCTCCACGCCATTGTTCTAAGATTGTTAACAATGCAACCACTAATAACAATAAAATGGCAATTTTAGCGACATGATAACATTTTCGCGCCGGGAAATGAATCATAGTTAAGGTATTTTTAAAGAATTTTACGACAAAACCGTATCTAACGGCTCACGCTAAACGACTGGATTTGACAGCCAATGACAGCTCGATAGCCATGTTTGTTTACAATTTTTGTTTTTAAAAACAGGAAAGGCTAAATGTAAACCAGTCGTTTAACCTAATCAAGATCGGAAGTTATATTGGCGATTTTTCTTTTCTATTTTTCACATTTTACGATGAAATTTACTGTTCATTAAAGTTTCCTGAAATAAAATGTACCTGAAAAGGTTGTTCGTAGAATAAGGTGTGGTCCACAGAGTACATTAATATAATAGGAAAAGTATGGTCTCACCCCTCCCGCAGTAATTCCTCTGATTCCTTGGTTCTCCAAGTTGACGTTGGGTGAAAAAAGGGTTTGGTGCATCTTAGTTCGGATAAGAATAGGATATGTTTGTACGTTTGCCCGTCTATATAAGTTCTTATTAGAATGTAACGGAGTGGAGGATGTGCCGACATTTTTCTGAACTGCACAAAATACGACCACTCACAACTTTAACCCAAATCCTTTTATTATCAAATTTGATTCATCATTTATTAGGTACTTGCTTACCCGTGCCCATTTCGCTGGGCGCCACTCGAGATAAGCCAAAATATAAGTGCCCATGGGAAAATCGCTTCTTTCTCAAGTCATTACCCACCAGAGAGAATACTAGACCCTAAGAGTTATTTATTGTTTAGTCAGCACACGCCGGTAAATCAACGAATCAGACCGTTTTTCTCGGAATTGATATTTCACATTGAAATATAAAAAATATATTAATCAGAATAAATTATAGCCTATATCATTCAGGAATAATGTAACTTTCTACTGGTGAAAGAATTTTCAAAATTGAATTAGTAGTATCGGAGATTACCCCGAACATCCTAATTCAAACTTTACCTTTTAATAATCTATATATATAAAACAGTCGTGTTAGTTACACCATTTATAACTCAAGAAGGGCTAGACCAATTTTTATGATTTCTGTGTTTTGTGTTATGAATGTCAAAGAAGCAAGTGAGGTGTGTAAGAATGGGCCTAAATGGCGCTCTGTTGTTCGTGCCTACACCGCAAGGGAACTGGCGTGAAGTTATGTATGTATGTATGTATGTGTTTTTGGAATTGTCTTCGTCCGGAATAGGATAATAAATATTGAAATATGATATTCATCAATAAAAAATATCATTAAAAAAACATCAGTCACAACATCAGTTTAGCCATTCATTTGTTATGATCTCCTCCTGCCGATTTTTTTTTATTGCAGGGGATCAGCAGACAGGCAGACGGCCCACTTGATGGAAAGCGGTCACCATCGCCTATGGACATTTGCAACACCAAAGTTGCTACAAATGCGCTGCTGCTCTCTTAAGGGGGACTGGAACCTGGTCACTAATGCCGGAACACAACTCAAGGTTGTTATGGCGACATACTTTAGACCAGGGGTTGTCGCCATCCAGTCGGGCAAATGCCCTACCACCTGGCTGTGGGTTGTTAAGTCGCCTCTTACGACAGGCCGCCCCAACGCAGGAAATTGTATTCTTTCCCCGTTCCTGCACGATTTCAGCAATGGTGACTGCATTTAAACTTAGTTTCATTTGTCTGATTTAGGTGAATTATTTTTGTGTGTGTTCAAGTGGGTCCCGGGATGGTATAGATTCAAATTTGAACCAGGTAGATGGCGCTGAAATCGGGTTCCTGGATTTAGGTGAAATTATTTTTGTGTGTGTTCAAGTGGATCCCGGGATGGTTTAGATTCACGATTGGACCCGGTAGGTGGCGCTGTAATCGATTTCTAGATTTTTATTTTTTAAGGGCAAGACAACGTCTGCCGTGTACAGCTAGTATTATATAAAAGTTCTCTCATTTTAACATTTTTAGAAATATATTTAGAAGTGCCTCGCGGTCTGTTTAAAAATATTACATACATACATACATCACTTCACGCCAGTTCCATTGCGGGGTAGGCACGAACAACAGAGCGCCATTTAGGCTTATTCTTACACACCTACTTGCTTCTTTAACATTCATAGCTCTGGTCATGCACGCTCGTCTGTTCTTAAGGCTCCTGACATCACCTTCTGCTAGTACACGATCAATTTGATCATGGAAGGTGTGTCGTGGCCTTCCACGACTTCTGCATCCATCCACTTTTGCATTGTATATCTGTTTGGTCATTCTTTCCACATGCCCGAACCACCGGAGTATTCCTTTCCTTACCTTTACCCCGACACTCTCTTTCAGACTCACTTTAAAATATTGAATATGTTAAATGAGTTATTTAAGATCACCAAATATATGCCGCTGGCTTAGGGTTAAACGCGGAAGCCATTGAAGAGAAAAAAACTAGAAAGTGGGATACAGGAGACTGGTATAAGTAATGGATGATTTCCGGTCAGGTTTCGAACCCGCGTCATTTGAGACGTCAATGCGTTAACCGCTAAGCTACCACGGTTCTCTAATTTCATTCAGGTAATACAGGGATTCCCAAAGTATTTTGACCAAGAGACCCCATGTCCAACACGAATTGATATCTCAGACCCCCATAGCCAAATTACTTTAAAAATACGATCTCTACTTTTTTTCATATTGACTTTGTAAATTCCTTTTCAATCACTTTATTTTAATTTTATATAGACGGGGGGGGGGGGAATGTTAGAGTAGACTATCGGTGTTTTTATTGGTTCCGGATCGAATTCAGTTCTTTTGTTTGATAAAATAAAATATGTTTAAATAATAAATGCATTCATTAAAATCTACCTAACCTAACCAAATCATAATTTGCAGTAAACCTGCGAAAAATCAAAATGTGCGCTAGGACACATAGTAGAATTGAAACTTCAACGGACAAGTGGAAAAAGGAATCGCAACAAACTTTAACCTTGAAGTTTTACGGGCAGGTTTTGAAATTAGACAAGTACATAAGCAGTGCAGAGGTCTGCACAATCTTGGCGACGGTATTGTGAGTAAACGTCTCATCGTCAGGACAAGGCGTGGTTAATTGTGCGTGAAGAGACAACCCTACAGGAAAGAATCACTTACGGCTGTAGAAGTCATTAAAAGTGTTTACTTTTTTTTTGCAGGAATTCAGCAGACAGGCAGACGGCCCACTAGATGGAAAGCGGTTACCATCGCCTATAGACATTTGCAACACCAAAAGTGCTACAAATGCGCTGCTGCTCTCTTAAGGAAAACTGGAACCTGGTCATTAATACCGGAACACAACGCAAGGTTGTTATGGAGACATACTTTAGACCAGGGCTGGTAGCCATCCTGCCGAGCAAATACCCTACCACCTGGCTGTGGGTTGTTTTGTCGCCTCTTACGACAGGCCGCCTGGCCGTCGGAAATTGTATTCTTTCTCCGGATTCGTAAATTCTTCTTATCTCTGATATTCTTTCTCGTTTAGTTGGAATAAACTGGTGTTTACTTCCAATCTTAGGTGCGTATCCGTACTTTGTTGCATTTAGATAGCTGAATAAAGTAATATTCAATATATTATCACATTTGTACTGATTAAAATTTGTACATTTTGATGACGACATTTCTCGTTTTGTAATGTCTGTGGATAACATACCTGTTGCCAATCCTAATTTCTTTGGCCGACCGGCTAGTGAGCGCAAGAGATTCTATAAGCTACACGTTCAATGAGCTCGACATGGATTATTGATTCACATTTTCTCTTTAAATGAAGCCAATTATCTAAAGCTAATTTGACTTTCAATTTGGATGAATGAACTAAAGTGATCTATATGAATAATAGGACACGTGCGCCGCGTTGCAAAACGGACGCGGACAGACGAACGGACAATTTCACGCTTTTTCAAGTTACTGACTTGATTCAAATCTACTCCTCAATCTACGATTGCTTCGAAAATTAGTCACAAACAAAACTCGGTTACCTTAAATGAGCTACAAACTGGGAATAAATAGGCAGAATTCTAAGATGCGTATATTATTCTTTTAAGATTATCATCCATGTGCATCCATCCATCCAGAGTTATCATCATCATCATCATCATCATCATCCGAGTGTTAAATCCCGGTTGCGTTAGGAGCATTCCCTCCGACGCTCAGGGTCCGCTTTCCTACTTTTTCTACTCCAGTTCGCGCGGTCTTCAGCATCCCCCGTTTTGAGCGTACCCCCATTGGTACGCATGCCATCCTTCACAAAGTCAAGCCAACATTTCTTGGGCCTTCCCCTTCGACCAGGACCTGGCGGAGGCGGCATGGCTAGACATTTCACATCCAGATTACGTCATGTTAAATTTTTTGTAGCGGTTTTAGACAGTTTGGTCATTTTTACATACATACATACATAACTTCACGCCAGTTCTCTTGCGGGGTAGGCACGAACAACAGAGCGCCATTCAGGCTTGTTCTTACACACCTCACTCGCTTCTTTGACATTCATAGCTCCTGTCATGCACGCTCTCTGTTCTTAAGGCTCCTGACATCACCTTGGTCATTTTTAAATACTTAAATGGACCAGAAATATAAAAATTGTTTACAACTCAACCAGTCTTAAACCGTACGGGCCACGCGCAAGTGGAAAGGGTCTGTTAAGGCTCCTGTTACCGCAAAAGCTCGAACATCAGATGCAAACGAAACAACTTTTCGTTGGTAACAACTAATTAATCATTTACCAGAAAAACTAGCATAAACCATCACGATATTAGACGTAACGTGGTTTTCTCCTGATTTTTCTCAAGATACTTTATGTTGAGCAAAAAATCCACTAGATCACCTTCAAATTATTGACATGAAACCATTTTCCTCCTTCAATTTTTATCAAAACAGGAAGAAGAGAAATGTACATATTTATAAAAGAGAGATAAATAATTTGGTTTTATTATTTTTTCAGATTTTACTTTATTTTATTCAGAATAAAATAATAATTAATCCTAAAAACTACCGCATCTATGGAATACACGCTATCGTCCGAAAAATCTTCAAAGGCGTTGCTTTTTTTTATTATTATTAACATTACTACGGACTCGAGTTCCGTACCCTTTAATACAACTTAATTTCTAGATTTATTTATTTTTTAATTTTACACGCTTATTAGTTATTTTGGTTCTTGTGTGTGACATTCATTTATTGATTTTTGTTTTGAGGTAATGTGTCTTACGAAAAATTTATTATATTAATTTATTCTAGTTTTAATACTAAACTTATACTAATGTAGAGTGTATCTGTTACATGCTGGTGTTGTGAGGAAGTGCATGTGCAGTGTGGGCCTTATATCTATACTTATATATATTGTCCTATCTAGTGCCATGTGTGTTGTTTTTTTCTTTTCTGTGCCTGGGTTATTAATTTTTAGGCTCTTTGTGTGCCTTGGTTTGTTTGTGGAGTGTGCGTGTAATGCAATGTGATGGTAGTGCGCGTTGGTTTGAGTATGTGTATAAGTTTTATTGTTAGTTGGCGTTGCTACAAGCCTTAAGAACCAACTTTTATAATTCAATGCCATTGAGTATCCTCTTTCAATCCTGGACGTGGCTCATAGGATGTGCGGCTACAAGGCGTTGGAGACATATTAAAAAAAAATCGCCCCGTCATTTAAATATACTTATATTACTATGAAATAAAATACCATGGCTTAATATTAATTAATTTAAAATAAATAAAATAACTAATATCGCTCCTTGTCGCACCGCTTAAGTACCAAATATACTGATAATATCTCTAATAAATTATTTCTTTTTCATTTTAATTAGAATAATTTATCAATTACAAAAACAAAATTGAAACTAAAATATTCCTATGCTAATAATATAATATATAAAGCGTAATTTACAAAAAAAATATACAAATAGTAGAACGTTCGTAAAAAACTTTTTTTTAACTCTAATTATAAACAGGTTTTATTGTTTTTATAACAGCATTTTTTTTTAAATATGTTCTAAATTCGAAACAGCTTTTATTTTTTTTAAATAGCACAATCAGTCCGCCTTTTGAGATTTGAGTTTGTACTATTACAACAAAAATCGTAGTTTTTTTTTAAATTCGTACTAAATTCTAAACAGCCTTTCTTTCTTTGAACAATAGTGGTAGTCCGCCTTTTATACTTTGCACGACTATTGATCTAGAATTAATTATCGGGTGTCTTATGGACTGAGGAGCTGGTTCGACTGTGAAAGTAGACAAGATGGCCGCGAGGCCGGCTATTGACTGCATCAACCCAAGCCTGGCACCTGGGAATACACAAAACTGAGTCTTATTAAAATTATCATAATTATGGATTATCTTATAAATTTTTTATCAAATGCATAATAAATATGCAATGATAAAAAGGGCACATTTCTTACATTCTTATCTTCGATATGAATTGATTGATAATGATGAAACATTACGATGTGTTTTTGAAATCTTTAAAAAATATATCTACAATACTTTTGTGATATGAGTACTATATTAATATGTATATTGTAACAAAATGATGAGTTTTATGTGCCTGGGAGTATATTTTTTCTTTCTTTTAAATCAATTTCCAAAAAAGCTTGTTTTTATTTCTTTTATTGAATATTAATTTTTAAAAAAACAATAACTTCCGCGGATTATGAGATCGAAACGACAACACATATGAAAGAGACTTAATATATATATATATATATATATATATATATATATATATATATATATATATATATATATATATATATATATATATATATATTGTTTTGTTAATATAGTAAATTTAAAAGGCTATGTCGATTTCACTTGTATATTTTGTCTTTTACAGCTTTTTATGTTTATAATTTATATATATTATTTATTAGCAATATTTATGATAGACGTATGTAAGGCGAGTGACATGTGTGATTTATAATAATATTATGAAGTAATGAAATGAGGTTGTAGTGATTGAAAAAGTTCTGTTTATCGCAGACATATATATATATATATATATATATATATATATATATATATATATGTATATATATATATATATATATATATATATATATATATATATATTGTTTTGTTAATATATTAAATTTAAAAGTCTGTGTTGGTTTCACCTGTATATTTCGTGTTTTACAGCTTTTTATGTTTATAATTTATATATATTATTTATTAGCAATATTTATGATAGACGTATGTAAGGCGAGTGACATGTGTGATTTATAATAATATTATGAAGTAATGAAATGAGGTTGTAGTGATTGAAAAAGTTCTGTTCATCGCAGACATATATATATATATATATATATATATATATATATATATATATATATATATATATGTATATATATATATATATATATATTGTTTTGTTAATATAGTAAATTTAAAAGGCTATGTCGATTTCACTTGTATATTTTGTCTTTTACAGCTTTTTATGTTTATAATTTATATATATTATTTATTAGCAATATTTATGATAGACGTATGTAAGGCGAGTGACATGTGTGATTTATAATAATATTATGAAGTAATGAAATGAGGTTGTAGTGATTGAAAAAGTTCTGTTTATCGCAGACATATATATATATATATATATATATATATATATATATATATATATATATATATATATATATATATATATATATATATATATATATATATTGTTTTGTTAATATAGTAAATTTAAAAGGCTATGTCGATTTCACTTGTATATTTTGTCTTTTACAGCTTTTTATGTTTATAATTTATATATATTATTTATTAGCAATATTTATGATAGACGTATGTAAGGCGAGTGACATGTGTGATTTATAATAATATTATGAAGTAATGAAATGAGGTTGTAGTGATTGAAAAAGTTCTGTTTATCGCAGACATATATATATATATATATATATATGTGTATATATATATATATATATATATATTGTTTTGTTAATATAGTAAATTTAAAAGGCTATGTCGATTTCACTTGTATATTTTGTCTTTTACAGCTTTTTATGTTTATAATTTATATATATTATTTATTAGCAATATTTATGATAGACGTATGTAAGGCGAGTGACATGTGTGATTTATAATAATATTATGAAGTAATGAAATGAGGTTGTAATGATTGAAAAAGTTCTGTTTATCGCAGACATATATATATATATATATCTATATATATCTATATATATCGATATATATATTGATTGATATATAAATAAAAGGCTATGTCGATTTACTTGTATATTTTGTCTTTTACAGCTTTTTATGTTTAAATTTATATATATATTTATTACAATATTTTTGTAGACGTATAAGGCGAGTACATGTGTGATTTATAATAATATTATGAAGTAATGAAATGAGGTTGTAGTGATTGAAAAAGTTCTGTTTATCGCAGACATATATATATATATATATATATATATATATATATATATATATATATATATATATATATATATATATATATATATATATATATATATATATGTGTATATACAATGCAAAAGTGGATGGATGCAGAAGTCGTGGAAGGCCACGACACACCTTCCATGATCAAATTGATCGTGTACTAGCAGAAGGTGATGTCAGGAGCCTTAAGAACAGACGAGGGTGCATGACAAGAGTTATGAATGTCAAAGAGGCAAGTGAGGTGTGTAAGAATAAGCCTAAATGGCACTCTGTTGTTCGTGCCTACCCCGCAAGGGAGCTGGCGTGAAGTTATGTATGTATGTATGTATGTATATATATATATATATATTTTTTTTTTTTGCTCAAGATGGAAATCTGTAGTATCACATAACAAAGTAAGTTGTGCTCACCTATACAAGCCCTGGGTCCTTCACCAAACGGCAAATACAAATATTTCTGAACAGAATCAAACTCATCCGGATGAAAACGTTCCGGTCTGAATTCCTCTGGATTCTTGAAGTATAACGGATCTTTGTGCAATGCTTGCACCGGAATGAGCACTGTCACTCCTTTATCTATAGTCAGGTTTAATTCTGGAAAGTGATAAGGCCTCGCGCATTCCCGAATCAAAAAGCCCAATGTTGGGAACAATCTTAAAGCTTCTTTCAAAGTCCATTCTAGATAAGTCATCTCCTTAATTGCGTCATAGCTAAGTTTGCCGCCATGTTTTGTCAGCACAAAGTCTATTTCTGCCCGTACTTTCTCCTGTATATGTGGATGGTATGCTAGTTGATGCAAAGTAAAACTAGTAGCAGAGGATGATGTCTCAAATCCAGCAGCAAAGAAGACAAATACTTGTGCTGTTATCAAATCATCATCAAATTCTAATGACGCCATTTCTGGTACACCATTGTGTATTTTTTCTATAGATTCTCCGTAAACTGTACCTTGCTGCCTACAATCTAATAACAGATCAATAAAATCACCTCTACCACAGGATTTATAGTTCCTTTTCTTCATCATAGAACCAACAAATTCTTTCAATTCATATTCCAAGTGATCCATAACCTTAAAACCTCTGAAAGTCTCCGGAAAGAATTGCTTTAGTAGAGATACAAATACATCTCTCAATCGGACTTGAAAAATCTTGATCCCTAACTTCCTGAATTCAGAGTCTTCTTGATTCAATGAATCGGCATCAAGCCCAAAACCACATGCTCCAATAAAATCTATAGTATATCGGGCCATCAAATCTTTAGCATCTAATACAGTACCCTCCGCTGCAGCGTTTAATGTCCTAGCCTTTAATTTCTCAGCCCTTTCAACTATTAATGGAAACATAGCTTTAAGCTTTCCACTAGTAAAAGTAGGAGTCATTCTTTGCCTGACTAACTTCCAGTAATCACCTTCAGCCGTAAACAAATTCCTCATCAAGGGTTCTACATCTTTCTTATCAGGTAACATGCCTCTTGAGTGAAAGTATGGGAAGTCTTGTATCAAAACTCGTTTAACTAGCTCCGGGTCGCGTATTATCAACTCGGGTTTTAATGCTCTGTAAAATCCGAGTACTTTTTCATCAGGATATCTCCAATAGTATTCTTCAGCTAGTTCGGAAATGCTTTTCTTGAGGAAAAATACTTGAAAATTATTACCTACAAATGGCCACGGTCGTTCATGTTTTATCCTTTTCTTCTTCCAATAATCATAGGGCTTTGTTCCGTAATACAGCAGTACTGTAAATACTATCAAAATTATAGCCAAAGAAATCATCTTGCTTAAAGTCAAACAATTGTAATTAAGCGTTGATGATGTATATATATAGGTTTTGCAGAGAAAAATATTAATCAGTGATAAGATAATCTAGAGATTAGGGCTTGTTGGAGAGTGCGCACTGACGTCGATTATTGCGTCGCACTCTCAATTAAGTTTGTTGTTGTTATAATTGTAAGATAAAAAGGACCAATGTTTTGGTAAACTGCCGATTGTAAATTAACAACAAGATAAAGTTAGTGCAGGCAGTACATTTGTACTGAAGTTATTTATTATTCTTTACTGTATACAAAACAGTGACATAATTATAAAAATATATAATCGCATTTATTGGACAGAGAACAACAAACACAAATTACAAAAATATGTCCTAAAACTAAAAAAATAAATATATATCAGACCTCAGAACAGTAAAGTGTGCAGTGCCACAAGGAAGTATGTCAGGACCTTTCTTATTGTTAATATATATAAATGACCTTCCAAACTGTATAAATTATCCAATGGTTCTATGCGCGGATAACAGTAAGGCTTTATTCACAAAAAATATAAATAATTATGAAAATTAAATAAATAAATCACTATCTGACATAATTGATTGGTTAATTATAAATAAGCTTAAAATTAATTTAGTAAAAACATGCTACAGACACGAAAAAATAAAAGTACTAAAACTGACTCCATATTTATAAATTATAAGGGAGCATCCGTGGCTCAGGTCATTACAAGAAAATTCTGCGTTCTTGGTATAAATATTGATTATATGTATCCTGGAGAACTTATATAGATGAAGTCTGTACCAAAGTATACAAATTTACATATACGCTATATATCCTCAAAAAAATAGCTAGTTGACAGGTTCATAATCAATAATCCTGTTTCTGCTGGTCATGGATGCATTGACTGCAGAGGTCCAGGATGAGGCCTCCTGGTGCATGCTCTTCGTGTCCTGGTAGATGAAGAAGGGGTGGCACTTCGAAACAAACTAGACAGGTGGCGGCAAGGGCTATATAGGGCGTTGGATTAAAAATCATCAGAACCAAAACCTGTTTTGCGATTTCAACGGGACCTCTAGTGCTATGCCTCTTAAACTAGAATCAGCCACACTACCATGTAACTCCGTATTCAGAGAAGATGTATGTCAGAATAGAAGAGTGTGGAAGGAAAAGTCATATTGTGCCGACCCTAATTAATTGGGATATGGTGAAAGTAAGAGAGAGGTTCATAACCAATAAGTGAATATCATGCCAATGTAGGTTCCAAGTTGAGATATGGTATCCTTTATTAGAATAATTTTCTATGGATTTCGTAATTAGAAAATCCAAAAACAAAGATATTTTGTACTGCCTTTCGGGTATTGATTTTTTTCCGCCAAGATTTCCAAATTATGGAAAAAGTAGCAGTCTGTAGGTGCAAGGCCTGGTGAGTACGGCGGATGACGGAGAGTTTCTAACACCAATTCTTGTGACTTGAGACCGCCTGTTGTGCAGTACGAGGTCGCGCGTTGTCGTGCACGATCAGCGGAGAGGAGCGATTGACCAAAGTCGGTTGGAAACGTGCGAGCTTCTCCATCATTGTGTTTAATTCTTTACAGTATACATCTGCAGTAATGCTCATCTCGTTTGGTAAGAAGCTGTGATGAATTACACCGGCGCTATACCACCAAACAATGATCATCATTTTTCTAGGGGTAATTTTTCGTTTAGCTGCTGAATCAGGGTCCAAACTATTAGCTGAGCGCTTGTGATAGTTAAACAGAATCCATATTTCGTTGTACGTGAAAATTCCTTCGTTTGTATGCCTGTTGAGCAGTGCAAGGCACGTCTCGACGTGTACTTTGCGCTGGCGATCATTGAGTTCGTGGGGCACACACTTGACAAGCTTTTATACCTTGCCATTTGACGCAATTAGACCAATATTGTTTTGACGCTGACGTCGAAAGTTGCTGCTAATTCAGTCGTAGATTGAGTATCATCAGCTTCCACAATTGCCTTTGATTCTTCATTGTCGACCAAAGTTTTCGGATGACCACGAAGTTAATTTTTCAGGTCGAAATTTCCAAAACGGAAGCGGTCAAACCAATAAAAGCGTTTGTAGCGTTCGCTCCGTAAACGTCGTTGATGTTGAGTGCCGCTTGTGCCGCGTTGCTGCCACGACGGTACTGATATTCCATAATTACTCGAATTTTTAACGTATCTATAATGTCGAAAAAAATTCCAATGCGATGGAAAACATAACGCTAATCAAGAAACAAATGACTAATTTTGAAAAAAATATCCATATTTTTAATCAGTATGGCGATCCAGCGAGGAAACGTAGCCAGCCTTCTGGGCACCTTGCCCATAGAAGACGGTGATCTAGGCTCAGTATTCTACTTAGTCTTGAGGGACTATGAGTAGAATACAATACAAATAAGTTAAGTTTTTTGCATTGTATTCGATTATAACAGTGGTTCCCAAACTTATTTTGTATACTGCCCACTTTGAGAATGAATTATTTTTTAGCACCCCCATTTTTTCACCTACTTAAAAACCACTATAACGTCAAATTAAATTAATTGATTATTGTGAGCTATATTAGCGGAGATTAAACATTCATTCTAAACGAGACTTTTACTATAGCCCGCAAGAGTTAACTTGAGACCTAAGCGCAGTAGGTAGTACACAACGGCGCTGAGGTCTCAAGTTAACTCTTACGGGCTACACCTGCCAATGAGAATGATTATTGAAACGCAACTTTATAGTATACAGACTGAGTATCTTTTATTCAAAATAAAACAAACATAATCGATTCTTATATAAAAACTAATGTGAAGGATGAATCTGATGCTGTTTTGCCTCTACACAACGCCCCCATTTTTTTTTTGGGTCTCTTACCGCCCCTTTTAGGCCTGCAGCGCCCACAAGGGGGCGTTATCGCCCACTTTGGGAAAGGATGGATTATAAGTAATAATAATTAAATAAGTAATAAATTTTAAAAAATGTAAGTAAAATAATTTAATAATAAAGTAATTTTTAAAATAAAATTAATTTGGAATTAGAATTCTTAGCCAAACAAAAATTGTTTTCATTTGAAATTCTCAGTATTGCAGAACGGCAATTTCATAGGTTATCGTCTCTCTCTTATATATAAAAATGAATCGTAGAAATGTATGTACGCACGTAACTTGAGAACGACTTTACCAATTTTGATTAAACTTTTTGTGTGTGTTTGGGTGGGTCCACGAGTGGTTTAGATTTACAACTGGAACCGGTAGGTAGCGCTGGGATCGGGTTCTAGGATCCTCCTAACCTCCTGAGCCAATTATGATGATTTTGTTTTTGTGTGTTTAAGTGGGTGCCCGGATGGTTTAGATTCACAATTGGAACCGGTAGGTGGCACTAGAATCGGGGCCTAGATTTTTATGTTTTCAGGGCAGGACAACGTCTGCCGGGACAGCTAGTTTATTATATATCTGTTATTGTATAGTACATACATACATACATAGCTTCATGCCAGTTCCCTTGCGGGGTAGGCACGAACAACAGAGCGCCATTTAGGCCCATTCTTACACAACTCACTTGCTTCTTTGACATTCATAACTCTTGTCATGCACGCTCGTCTGTTCTTAAGGCTCCTGACATCACCCTCCGCTAGTACACGATCAATTTGATCATGGAAGGTGTGTCGTGGCCTTTCACGACTTCTGCATCCATCCACTATATTACTTTTGATTCGTGAATTAAAAAACCAACGGTTGCTCTGTAAAGAGAATTTTTATATTAAATACAATACGCTATACACTGTTTTTGTATATGAATTTATAACTACGGAACTCACCTGTAAAGAGAAACAACATTTCAAGCTAATTAATTTACAATTTCAATTAATCTAGTATAGTTTAGAAATTTAAAATAGCACTTAATTTGTTTTATTGATTTTTTTTAAGGTGATGGCTGCAGTGCCATTTATGCATTGATTTTGCCAATGTCGAGTGCATAGAAAAGCCAGGTGATATAAAAAGGAATTTTGGCCGGTAAATTAAAAAGAAAAAGAAAATTCTGCCAATCTTATACACTACAATAAACATAATATTTACAACAAACCATAAGAGCAAAGGACAAAACTAAATAATAACTAACTTCAAACCAATCTGAATTTGAATTGAATTTGGGGAATAGTGTGAATGGAGCGTTAGGTAAACTTCTAGGCGCTAAGAACCTCAGCCAGAAGGCCCAGCTCGCCGTACACAACGCGGTGCTGGTACCTACGCTCACGTATGGATGCGAGAGTTGGGTATGGAAGAGAGAGCATGAAAGTAGAGTAAACGCGGTCGAGATGCGAGCACTGCGCAAAATCTGCGGAGTGACGCTCGCGGACCGCGTTCGTAATACCGAAGTAAGAAAGAGAGTTGGTCTGAAAGAGAGTGTCGGGGTGAAGGTAAGGAAAGGAATGCTCCGGTGGTTCGGGCATGTGGAAAGAATGCATGATGAAAGAATGACTAAACAGATATACAATGCAAAAGTGGATGGATGCAGAAGTCGTGGAAGGCCACGACACACCTTCCATGATCAAATTGATCGTGTACTAGCAGAAGGTGATGTCAGGAGCCTTAAGAACAGACGAGCTTGCATGACAAGAGTTATGAATGTCAAAGAGGCAAGTGAGGTGTGTAAGAATAAGCCTAAATGGCACTCTGTTGTTCGTGCCTACCCCGCAAGGGAACTGGCGTGAAGTTATGTATGTATGTATGTATACTATAAAATTATTCTATTGAATTGAACTAACTGAGAAAAGCTCTGACAAGTGTGATGATGTCACGTACAAGTGACATTTCATTGACACTTGACGTATACTATGATAATGCGCGCCAAATTCAAATCAAATGAATGTACTCTTCATTTACATATATTACACAATAAATGTTAGAAATATCATATATGATTATTTAAAAGAATATACTATGAATTATAAAATCCTAAAGGGTCGACTTTCGTTCTTTGAACAACAAGGGTAATCCACCTTTGACACTTTGTATAAAACCTATTTTGGTACTGATTGGTGGAATACGGACAGTTTCTGGAGCTGGTTCCACTGTGAACGCTGACAAGATGGCGGCGAGGCCTGCCACGGACTGCATCAGGCCTAGGCGGGCACCTGGAAGTAACGTTGTCAATTTTAATCTTATAATAATATATAAAGCTTTAGAGTTTGTTGGTTTGAACGCGCTAATCTCAGGAACTACTTATCTGATTTGAAAAATTCTTTCAGTGTTAGATAGCCCATTTATCTAGGAAGGCTATAGCTTATATATCATCACGCTCAGACCAATAGGAGCGGAGCAACAATGAAGAATGTTTCAAAATCGGGGGGTCTTGAAAACAAATTCCAAGCGAACGACGTCGCGGGCACAGCTAGTGTTTTATATATTACTAATGGTCCCGGCAGACGTTATCCTGCCCGGAAAAAATAAAATGTAAGACCCGATTCTAGTGACCCCTACCGGTTTCAATTCTGAATCTAAACCATCCAAACACACACAAAAAGGCATCAAAATGAGTTCAGGAGATTCAGGTTCGCAAACAAACATACATAATCATAATAGGTCAAGTCGTTTTTGAGTTTTATCGAGACTAATTATTTATTTTTTATATCATAAGAAGAAGAAGGTAGAATACAGAATAATCGTCCTCAGTCAACCGCAGTCTGCTGCTGGATGCGAGTGTCTCCAAGTTTCTATCATATTCAGGTGTCCCACTATTCTCATCGAGCCCCTATCGGTGATCTTATAATCTATACTAATATTATAAAGAGGTAAAGTTTGTGAGTTTGTGATGTTCTAGGGCCTAGGGGGTAACCTCTGGATCTACTAAACCGATTTTAAAAATTCTTTTACTGTTAGAAAGCTACGTTAACAGAGAGTGTCATAGGCTATATAACATGACGCTATATACCACGGGAGCGGGAGAGAGCGCGGGTGAAACCGCGCCGGGCAGCTAGTTTAATATATTAGGGAGTGCCAAAAATCGTCCAAAATAGTTGTTTCGCTCTCATCCCAAAATATCTCAGGAAATGCCCAAACAAAGCTGTTAAAAGTGGAGCTCAGAATTCCAATTCCAAGAGGTTTGACATTAAGTTTCTAAATAACATGAGAAACAGGGTTTTGTAATGCTGCGTTTCCACGCTTGCCAAGGCTCGGCAAGCGTCCACAAGCCCCAAGCGTCCACAAATCTCGCTTGGCATTTGGGAGTCGTTTACACGCTTGTGAATCCGTCAGTGTGTTACGTACATCCAAGCATGGCGGACGTCGAACTTGTATCGGCTATTACGTTTGGTTTAACCTACTTTTATTTCAAATACAAGCAAAGTAAAACAAAAGCAAGGAAAGCCCGACGACCACGAAGATGGTGGATGATAAAGATTCATAGAAATCGTACCCGGTAACTAATAAGTTTTTCAGTTTAATTGGTATTTCGGTTACTTAAAAAAAAATTAGAAGGTGAACCTAAAACCGTCTAAAAATTAACGGTATTCAAAATTTAACGGTGCCGGTGTATATGTATATACGGCTACTAAGCGCGCGCTAACGTGTGAACGCATCGCAAGCGCTTGTCGCAAGCGCCCTTTGATTTGTGTCCAAAAACCGACACTAGCCCGGATCGAATACAAGCGTCCACAAGCTCACGCAAGCTAAGCCAAACGCCCTCTTTACACGCTTGTGCTTGTGGACGCTTGCCGAGCCTTGACAAGCGTGGAAACGCAGCATAACAGTTTTTTGTCCTGCAAGCTGTGAAAAAATTATTTTTCGAAAAAAAATAATGATTTTTTTATAGGGAGTTCAGCAGACAGGCAGACGACCCACTTAATGGAAAGCGGTTACCATCGCCTATGGACATTTGCAACACCAAAGGTGCTACAAATGCGCTACTGCCCTCTTAAGGGAGACTGGAACCTGATCACTAATGCCGGAACACAACTCAAGGTTGTTATGGCGACATGCTTTAGACGAGGGGTGGTAGCCATCCAGTTGGGCAAATGCCGTACCACCTGGCTGTAGGTTGTTTCATTGCCTCTTACGACAGGCCGCCCCAACGCAGGAAATTGTATTCTTTCTCCGTTCCTGCACGTATAAAATGAGTGGATCTGTCTGAGTATTAAATTTAGTACAAAAAACTCAATTTAGTGAAATTTATATCTTCAATATTTGATTTCTTACAGAGCTTTGGAGTTCAATTTTCGGTTCTTTGCAATTTGTTTAACTAAACTATCAGGGCCTTACTTATAATCGTTTCTTTAATTTAAAGAAACTGCTCAGCAACTGATTAGTGAAAATCTTACCCATAAACTCCTCTTTAGTCGAATATTTTGGGTACAACCTACGTTAATCATTTAAATTTCATTTATTATGTG
Source organism: Dendrolimus kikuchii (assembly GCA_019925095.2). NCBI lineage: Eukaryota > Metazoa > Arthropoda > Insecta > Lepidoptera > Lasiocampidae > Dendrolimus > Dendrolimus kikuchii. The sequence continues at coordinate 367,349 of CM034414.1, forward strand.
CTCCTCTTAGGTAAACAACAGGTAATACACGTTTATAAGTGAAAAAAAAGATATTCATTGATTGGGGTCTGATTTTAATTCTCTTACTTAAGATATGCCTAATCGTTTCTTAACGAGATTATTATAAGTAAGGCCGTCAGAGTTAGGGCAAATAGTTAAATGGCATAATCTCGCTGGGAGAGGCGTTGCAATGATCCAGAAGTACAATAACTGTTTGACAAGAAGTGAAGAACAGAAGCAATATTTATTGCGAGTTGTTGAGGAGCACCGTAAAAGATTTCCTAACTGTAACAAGATTACACTTGTAGCTGATTACTCTAAAAAAGTTCTTTCCATGCATTTATAACGATGTGCTTATCATTTGATTAGTTAGTGTATATATAGGTAGGATGCAGAATCCGTGCAGAAACGGAGAAAGAATACAATTTCCTGCGGTTCGGCAGCCTGTCGTAAGAGGCGACAAAACAACCCACAGCCAGGTGGTAGGACATTTGCCCGACTGGACGGCTACCACCCCTGGCTTAAAGTATGTCGCCATAACAACCTTGAGTTGTGTTCCGGCATTAGTGACCAGGTTCCAGTACTCTCCCTGAAGAGAGCAGCAGCGCATTTGCAGCAACTTTGGTGTTGCAAATGTCCATAGGCGATTTTAACCGCTTTGTTATATTTTGAGGAATCCTCCATGCATCTAACTAGCACAAAATTTTATGTATGGTGTACTTACCAATACAATTCCTGGGGCCGTCGCCAAATGGCATATACAACTGTTTCTGGATCGTACCAAACTCATCGGGATGAAATCTCTCGGGCCTAAATTCCTCAGGATCCCTAAAGTACTGCGGATCGTTGTGCAATGCTGCTATTGGAATCAGTACTTTAATTCCTGGATCGATTTTCAAATTGATTTCAGGGAAATGATAAGGTCTAGAGCATTCTCGGACCAACACGCCCAATATTGGAAACAGTCTCATAGCTTCTTTCAAAGTCCACTCTAAATAAGTCATCTCTTTTATTGCATCGTAACTCAGCTTCCCGTTGTGTCTGGACAGCACTTCATCGATTTCTTTTTGTACCTTTTCTTGTACTTCCGGGTGATATGCCAACTGATGTAAGGTAAAACTACTGGCAGAGGACGAAGTTTCAAATCCAGCGACAAAGAAAACGAATACTTGTGCCATTATTAGATCATCATCAAACTCCAAACTAGCTTTCTCTGGAACCCCATTGTGAATATTTTCTATTGATTCCCCGTAAATTGTCCCCATCTTCTGACATTCCAATAATAAATCTATAAAATCCCCTCTACCACACGGTTGATAATTACGTTTTTTCATTACAGACCCTACAAAAACTTTCATAGAATCCTCAATATATTTAAGGACTACAAGATTTTTCGACATCTCCGGAAACACATGTTTCAAAATTGTATAAAAGGCATCTTTAGCACTTCTATTATTAAAGAAACTTGCCCCCAGCTTTCGGAATTCCGAATCTTCCTCATTCAATGAATCTGAGTCTACACCAAAACCACACGCTCCAATGAAGTCTGTTGTATATCGGGCCATTAATTCTTTTGCGTCTAAAGTAGCCCCTCGGGCAGCAGAACTTAATGTCCTTGCTTTTAATTTTTCTGCTCTTTCAACAATCAAAGGGAACATTGCCTTGAGCTTTCCGCTTGTGAATATCGGCGTCATTCTCTGCCTTAAGAGTTTCCAATTATCTCCTTCGAGGAAGAATAGGTTTCTAAACAACGGTTGTACAACTTTCTTATGTGTTATCAGTCCTCGCGAGTGAAAATGAGCGAAATCTTGAATCATAACCCTCCTCACGTATTCTGGATCTTGTATTATTAATTCGGGCGTCATAGATCTGAAGAATCCGACGACTTTTTCATTCGGGTACTTCTTATAATATTCAAGGGCATATTGGGAATATGTTTTCACTAGCAGAAACCCTTTTAAGTTGTTTCCGAAGAACGGCAACGGCTTCTCATATTTCACACCTTTCTTCTTCCAGTAATCGAAGTTTCTCGTCCCATAATATAGTAACGCTGCTAAAGCGACCAGTACTACTGCTAACGTGATCATTTTTGTTGAACTAATTTTCTTGGCACTGGAAGACCAATTTATACTACCAGAATTTATGCGCTTGATAAAGTGAGAAACAAATGCGTGACCATTTTAGGGTTCCGATATTTACTACTGAAAAGAAAGCCTTAAGTCCTCACATCAGCGCTTGTTTGTTAGTTTATGTGTCATTCCTGATTATCTTTGTAACTGTAACTAAGATTGGAAATATGAAATTTGACAACATGAGTAAGTTCGAGCTTTCCGAAATTATATTATGCTTAGGATGGAAGAAGAGTGGTAATTTTATTCTTATGTTTTTTTTTTGTTTTTTTTATTGCAGGAGTTCAGCAGACAGGCAGACAGCCCACTTGATGGAAAGCGGTTACCATCGCCTATGGACATTTGCAACATCAAAGGTGCTACAAATGCGCTGCTGCTCTCTTAAGGGAGACTGGAACCTGGTCACTAATGCCGGGACACAACTCAAGGTTGTTTTGGCGACATGCTTTAGACCAGGGGTGGTAGCCATCCAGTCGGGCAAATGCCCTACCACCTGGCTGTGGGTTGTTTTGTCGCCTCTTACGACAAGCCGCCTGGCTGCAGGAAATTGTATTCTTTCTCCGTTCCTGCACGGATAAATGATGTTTGTACAGGTGTAGAGGAATGTAATTAATTTTGTTATTGTTAAACGCGATTGCAGCGCCATCTTATTAACTACGTCTATTCTATGGAAACGAAATCATGTATCGGGTTAAAAAGTATCCTATCCCAAGTATTGGTTCGGGATATAATCCAGTTCTGTAACGAGTTTCATCATTCATATACATTCAGCAGTTTTCAAAAAGGTTGCGTTCGCAGCGTTATCCTTTTCAATATTTTGGTCTATCCCGCGGAAACGATGTCAATTATCGGGATAAAAAGTATCCTAAGTTTCGCCCCAGGATATGAGCTGGTTCTGTGTCAAGTTTCATTTAAATCCGTTGAGTAATTTTCACGTGATGCTCCAACAGACAGATAGACAAAAATTCTGAAAATTATATTTTCGGAATCTGCTGGTCTCTCTCAAGCTCTCAACCGGCGCAAATATGGAACCTTAGGAAGAGGTTACGTATTTGTGCGGTTTGGAGTTGAAACATCAGGTCCGTGGGGCCCATCGGCAAAGAGTTTCTTCAAAGAGATTTGCAAGAAACTCTTTGATGCCACCCGTGATCAGAAGGCTGGCTCATGTTTCACCCAACAAATAAGCATCGCCATACAGCGGGGGAATGCAGCCAGTCTTCTGGGCTCGCTCCCATCTGGCAGCGATTTGTTACAGTCTATAATCACTTGTACTATTTATAACTTAGTTTATTTTTAGTTTTTAATTGTATTTTTTAATTATGGTTTATGTTGAAAGTAAATTGTCAATAACCCAAAGGCATTACATTATAGGACCACACTGCACATGCACTTCCTCACAACACCAGCATGTAACAGATACACTCTACATTAGTATAAGTTTAGTATGAAAACTGGAATAAATTAATATAATAAGTTATTTGTAAGATACATACACCTCAACACAAAAATCAATAAATTAATGTCACACACAAGAACTAAAATAACTAATAAGCGTGTTAAATTTAAAAAATTAAATCTAGAAATTAAGTTGTAAAAAAGGGTACGGAACTCGAGTCCGTAGAGTTGTTAATAGTAATAAAAAGAACTCTACTTTCGATTGTTCATCCCTATATATTCGTAGTTAAATGACAAGAAAAGTAGCGATTTTCGCTTGTATGGAACCCTTCAGTTTACGCACACACACGCACTTGATATGTTTTTTGTATCTTTGATCATGATATAGGTATCAAAATCTAGCGCTTTTTTTAGCTCAGCTAGCGCTTTTTTTGGCTCAGCTAGCGCTTATGAAGAATCTTGCGGTGATTACGACGTAGCTATGTATGTGTTGAGTTACGTCCGGACACAGTACACAGACGCGCGTTCTGCTATAAGTACAATAGAGCGCAAAAGTTTGTTGTTTGTTAATTGTTCTGTTGTTATTCCATTAAGATTTGTTTATTTTTATGTTTAGTTCTTATATGTTTAAATTTTATTAATATTAAATACTACATATCTATAACAACACCTCTAGAAATAAATTAAACTAAACTATAAAATAGATACCTAAAATTAAATACTAAAACTAAATAAAAAAGGAGAGCAAAATTATAGATAAAATATTGGTCCCAAACCACTGTCACTTAGCGGGAACGTTCCCAAGAGGCTGGCGGCGTTACTACGCTGAATAGCAATGCTTACCCTTTGAACAAAATAGACGCCAGCCTTCTGGTCGCGTGAGAGGTCTACTAAGCGCTCGGCAACATCTCGATAAAGTTTTAGAGCGTTAGGACCCCACGGAGCCAGAGTTTCCACCCCAAACGCCGCAAATGTGTAACTATTGCCGATAGCGGCGTACTTGCGGCTGTGTTTAGTTAAATTTATTCTTGTTATAATGTAATTAATTAATATAATATGTAAAACACTCACAACGCCCAAAATGCTCCATCTGCCATTCCACAAGGCGACCACGGTCATTATGATCGTGGTGGAAACGTTAGCCCGTTCCACTAGAGTTTATGTTTGTAACGCCCGCAAGCAAGTGCAACGGGAAAAATCACGGTCGTGAACATGGTCGTCGTGAGTCTCTTGTTGAACGTAGCCTATGAAGCTTTGTGAAAAAAAGGATAGAGGAGTACAAAAATGTGACGTTGTTATCAACACGTTGACAGACGAATGTATTGTCCATGTCTCTAACAATGATCTATCACTGAGAAGGATCCTGTTTAAACAGGTTGTTTAGCCAGGTGGTAGGGCATTTAGGTACCCCTGGTCTAAAGTATGTCGCCATAACAACCTTGAGTTATGTTCCGGCATTAGTGACCAGGTTCCAGTTCCCTTAAGAGAGCAGCAGCGCAGTTGTAGCAACTTTGCTGTTGCAAATGTCCATAAGCGATGGTAACCGCTTTCCATCAAGTGGGCGATCTGCCTGTCTGATGATCTCGTAGTAGTAAGCAACATTTCCGTAAGAAATGGTTGCTTCACAAATAAAACAGTTTTATGTGGCGCCGACTTGGGAGGCCTATGTCCAGCAGGGCACTTTGAGTGGCTGACGACGATAGGGGGTAAATATGATAGAACCTTTTCATACGTGATAGAGCTATGTTGGAATCATTACCGTAATTACAGCTCTAAGGGCCGGTTCGGCTGGTGAGATAGAGAGAGAGAGATAACACTTTATTGTACACAATTACAGAAAACACACATGCAGAGCACACACAGCATATTGGCTTGAAACGCTTAACCCTGAACTAATCGTGCTTCAATTACTCAATTAATTCTTTGAAAGTAATTGTATAACAACTACATAAAAAAATGCCTGAGACAGACAATTTTAATTTTTTGATATTGATATTATTATTTTTTTGCTAGATGTGTTGCTGTGGCGTTTCTTGCTGCTTCTTCTCCGTTCGCTTGATGAAGCGGCGTATATAGAATAGGAAGTATAATTAAATTATGACTTATATGACCTTCAAAAAGTGTTCTTTAGTGGAATTTCCAGTAAAATCCAAAACATTTGATTATGTCCAGCAGGAAACACTGATCAGGAAACTAAACCACTACGGTATAAGGGGCTTGGCACTCGACCTTTTGACATCTTACCTAAATGGTAGGATTCAAAAGGTCCAGATCAATGGAAAAAGGTCTCCCGGGACTCGAATTAATATGGGAGTCTCACAAGGATCAATCCTCAGTCCCTTTCTGTTTCTCGTATATATCAATGATTTGCCTTTCTCGATACAAAATAATCATGACATTGTGCTGTTTGCTGATGATACATCTTCAATTTTTAAAATAATGCCACACAAAAGAAATTTTGACGACATAAACAACGCACTTTCGATTATAGTACACTGGTTTGGAATGAATAATTAAATTTTTAATAACAAAAAAATATGTATTAAGTTCTCCATGCGAAATGGTAAACCCGTAATAACTGATGTGATATTAAATAGAGAAATTCTAGAGGTTACAGTGGGGCCCCCATATAATCAAATTGGCGAAAAGACTAAGCTTTCCAGCATATGCAGTGAAAAAGATAAGATTCATGACTGATGTTGATACTGCCCGTTTGGTTTACCTAAGCTACTTTCACGCCATCATATCTTATAGTGTTCTATTATGGGGTAACGCAACTGATATGTCCGCCCGGGCTCGAGCGCCTTAGCTTCGCGAAGGCACTCGCCCCAAAACCCCCGGTAAAGTTACAAGGTCTTCAGACCAACAACATAAAGTCAAGTCCAATAAAAAAAAAGCAACTGACATAAATACTATTTTTGTCTTGCAGAATTGTGCTATTTGCTCAATTTACAAGATGGGAGCACGGGAGTCCTTGTGGCTTCATGGTATATTGATTATGTTAAGGAAAACATCTCTGATTTTCCCAGATTAGGTGATGAACATTGTAGAAATACTAAGAGCAATAATAAATTAGAAACCCCCACGTGTAGGCTCCACAAAGTTTACAATAGTAATGTAGGGCAAAGTATAATGCTCTTCAACAGAATCCCAGGAAACGTTCTAGAGCTTTCGGTAAACAAGTTTATAATATTATTAAGGCAACGGTACTTTATTTTTTTATTTCAGGAGTTCAGCAGACAAGCAGATGGCCCACATGACCTAAAGCGGTTATCATCGCCTATGGACATTTGCAACACCAATGGTGTTACAAATGCGCTGTTGCTCTATTAAGGGAGGCTGGTCACTAATACCGAAACACAACTCAAGGTTATTATGGGGGCATACTTTAGACCAGGCATGGTAGCCATCCAGTCGGGCAAGCACCCTACCACCTGGCAATAAGGTTCTGCGAGAAAGCTTACCGTTACCAGACTCGTCCAGTACTTATTTATAACAATTACTTTAATAAACCTTGTGATAAATAAATAATAAATAAACTACACAAAAAGGTGAATAATTTAATAATAATTATGAAGTAAATATATGTTTCTGGGGAATTTGTTGGGCCGCTTCTTCTTCTTTAACAGTAACTAAAATTGCTTTAGAAGCGATAGTAGACTCATGATCTTCAATAAGTACTCTGTAAAATTCCATTTTGAAATAAATACATTCATTTTCAATTAATTTTGAAGAAACACTTTTGAGTTCGAAATAAAGTATGAATCAACGAAGATGGCCTTTATGCTGTGTCATTATATATAAGTAAGTTAATTAATTTCTGGTCTCATCTGCAATCTTATCCATTTTTATCATTATTAGTTGTATATTGTAGTACTTGTAAAGGTACGCCAGATACAGCATGAAACATTTGAACACTTTGATTGTTATGCGTGGCACGGGAGTTTGAATATGTGTTTAAAGTTTAAACAAAGATTTGCAATTTGCCATGCGGTATCAGTTTTTTAGCGCACATCAAAGCGTTCAAATTTGAAATGTGCAAATATTTGCGTAACCTACCACACTTGTGAAAAGTTCAGTTGGTCGACCGTTGCGTACATCCATTCGCGCCTTCTTCTCCGAAGTTTTGGTAGTTTTGCACCATGTATTAAATAATTACAAGCACTTAAATAATAAAGGCACACCGCGTCTACAAAATCTTCGTCCATCTCGTTTTTTGTCTACCAGCATACTGTGGAGAAAAGACCAAGAATGTCCAGAATGCCAAAAATGTCCCCCAAACTCGACTACGTCATTGTTGGGAGGTGAGTATGGCGATGCTTCCGATCCTTTATTGGTCGCCCTCTGGTCAAAGTTTTAATCCATGCAGGACCGTACAAGGAACACAATTTCCTTCGGCCAGGCGACGTTTCGTAAGAGGCGAAAAAACAATCCACAGCCAGGTAGTAGAGTATTTGCTCGCCAGGATGGCTATCACTCCTGGTCTAGAATATACCGTCATGACAACCTTGAGTTTTGCCCCGGCATTAGTGGTCAAGTTTCAGCCTCACATTGGTGGTGTCGCTCTCTCCTCTGGTATTACGGATGTCCATAGGCGATGGTAACCGTTTTCCATCAGGTGGGTTATCTGTCTGTCTACGCGGAGATGCCCATATTAATAGTTGCTTTATCCGTGCAGGAACGGAGAAAGAATACAATTTCCTGCGGCCGGGCGGCCTGTCGTAAGAGGCGACTAAACAACCCACAGCCAGGTGGTAGGGCGTTTGCCCGACTGGATTGCGACCACCCCTGGTCTAAATTATGTCGCCATAACAACCTTGAGTAGTGTTCCGGCATTAGTGACTAGGTTCCAGTCCCCCTTAAGAGAGCAGCAGCGCATTTGTAGCGCCTTTGGTGTTGCAAATGTCCATAGGCGATGGTAACCGCTTTCCATCAAGTGGCCCGTCTGCTTGTCTGCTGAACTCCTGCAATAAAAAAATGAAAAAAAAAAGTTTCGCTCACTCGTCATCCGTCCCGCTCACACATTTTGCTATGTATCACATTCGCTATATCATTTGTTACCGTTTTCAAAATAAATTAGTATTCAGTTCACATCAGCACTCGGTAGTAAATATTACTCCCTGCCATCTGAAGTATTATTTACTAACCTACCTCTCGCTGCGATTACAATTGGGTTGACATATTCTTGTGTATAAAGAACGCCTCCAAAAAAACAAAATAAAAAACCCACATTTCATTTATGATCATACTGTTTGGCCTCATCTGTGTCCCTGCCTATATCATTTAATCGTAATCGACTGTATTAGTTATTAGCATGATTTAGTAACACTTTTATCATAATCCTGTTATCAATATCTGGGTTGTCTAAAATGATGTAAGTTATTGCTTGATACAGCGCTAAAGCATAATTTTTAGCACCGCAGCGCTCGTCATAGACAAGATGGTTATTCTTTGAGCTACCATACTCAACGCGTGTGGTTCTTTAGTTGCTCCGATTTTGCTTTTTATATTTTTCATGTATTTTATTGTGTAACATTCGGCTAGGGTTTTATATTGTGGCGACCGAGGGCAGAACTTTCTGGCAGTGTAGGCCGGTCTCAAGACTTCTAGAAAAAGGTTGAAAATTTTGGAAGGAAAAGACAAGGACGGATATATTTTAGAAAGGGACAGTTAGTAAATAAAAGAATAACGAAATTATGGGTTCCAGAAAATTCTTCCAGGTATATAAGCAGACAAGTGCGATACGGAAGAGTTGAGAGAAGTTTAATAGAAGACAGTGACGAGTTAAGTGGTGAATTTAGTGACAAATTTAATGGACAGTTAATTAACGGAGGAGGGTAGCGTAGTTCGAGAGACGAACCAGAAGCGAGCTTCTCGCGGAAATATCAGAGGTGAGTACTGCAGTAGCAGGAGGTGGTCTACGCAATCTTGGCGACGGTATTGTAAGTGCGGAGAGATATTACGTGCGGCTGTGCAAGTCAATAGAGGCGTTACTTAAAAGAACTAGTGTTACCTTCCAATCCCGAGTGCGTACCCCCGCTCGCACGTAAGAATATTTTCGGAGCTTTGTACACAAATATAAAATATGTAGATACATACTTAATTTTCTTTTAAAGCTTTTTGAAGTTGTATATTTTGAATGAACCAGTTTTTCTGAAAAATCATGAATATTTACTTTATTATCCTCTTATTATTATAATACCCCAGGAATGAAGAACATAAGTAAAAACTGGAGTTTTTGGCGGGAACTGAAAGGAGAGGTAGTGCTGTGCAGTTTTATTTTCTAAAAATGTGTAAAATTACTCTAAATTGAACAATAGTTGTAGGATATTGATAGTTTTTGAGTAGTAATTATGTGTTTTGTGAGAAATACGAACTGTATAGTTAAATGTGGCTTTTTTGTTGTAACAAGAACTCCATTGAATAGCACTGGCTGATAACCTACAGTTCAGCTGTGCTACACATAGGCTTAAAAAAATGAAGAAACTTTATTGTAAACTAAGATCTGGCTTAAAGGCCTAGCTGCCAAGCCATAAACCGAATTAAATAAAAACTCGTGTGATTTATTACAGGAGTCAAATAATGGTTATACATACATACATACATACATAACTTCACGCCAGTTCCCTTGCGGGGTAGGCACGAACAACAGAGCGCCATTCAGGCTTATTCTTACACACCTCACTCGCTTCTTTGACATTCATAGCTCTTGTCATGCACGCTCGTCTGTTCTTAAGGCTCCTGACATCACCTTCTGTTAGTACACGACCAATTTGATCATGGCAGGTGTGTCGTGGCCTTCCACGGTTAATGGTTATAGGGTCAAATAATTCAATTAGATTAATTTTCTTTGTAAAATACGTACAAAAGTAAGAAAATAGTACTACTTTATCAGTTTTAAAAACCATAATCCAAGTTTCACAGTAATTCATACATATAATGTAAATAAAGAGTAAACTGGATTATGATCGGTAAATTAAATAACGCGTATACCGATAATTTGCAGTTATTTCCATTATATTTATCAATGAATTTAATCCCAGTAAAAAATAAAACATATTTCGGAATCATTTTCCCTTTTTTTTTAAACAATTCTACGAACTTGAGTTCCACGTCCTTTTTTATAATTTAATTTTGAAGACAGTTTTAAGTATTTATAGATGCTTATTAGTTATTTTGGTTCTTGTGTGTGACATTATTTTTTTTATTGCAGAAGATCAGCAGACAGGCAAATGGCCCACTTGATGGAAAGCGGTTACCATCGCATCATATATATATACGTAAAAAAATCAAACATCACTATGTTGCAGGTAGCGCTTTTAGAAATAATGGGCATATCCAATTGGAATGAAACAGGGCGATGAGATAGGGTACGAAACACGATTACCACCAAAATATCCGTTTCACGCTGATATTCTATGAGAGCGTGGATTACACCAAAACAGTTTTTTTTTATTGCAGGAGCTCAGCAGACAGGCAGACGGCCCACTTGATGGAAAGCGGTTACCATCGCCTATAGATATTTGCAACACCAAAGGTGCTACAAATGCTCTGCCGCTCTCTTAAAGGAGACTGGAACCTGATCACTAATGCCGAAACACAACTCAATGTTGTTATGGCGACATACCTAGCCATCCAGTCAGGCAAATGCCCTACCACCTGGCTGTGGGTTGTTAAGTCGCCTCTTACGACAGGCCGCCCGGCCGCAGGAAATTGTATTCTTTCTCCGTTCCTGCACGGATGCAATAATTTATTGATTTTTGTGTTGAGGTGTATGTATCTTACGAATAACTTATTATATTAATTTATTCTAGTTTTAATACTAAACTTATACCAATGTAGAGTGTATCTGTTACATCCTGGTGTTGTGAGGAAGTGCGTGTGCAGTGTGGGCCTTATGTCTATACCTGTATATATTATCTTAACTAGCCGTTCAGCTCACTATTAGCACATATGTGTCCGCGATGACATTGCAGATCGCCGTTGTGCACGTGATCATTTTTGTGTTGTTGTCTCACTCTGTTTATATAGGATTTGTATGAAATGGGTATATTTTCTTGTTATATTACGAGATGGTGATAGTGTTAGTCTTGCGGCTTTTGGAAGAGCTGAAGGGCCTAGTGCCATGTGTGTTGTTTTTCTTTTCTGTGCCTGGGTTATTAACTTTTAGGGTCTTTGTGTGTCTTGGTTTGTTTGTGAAGTGTGCGTGTAATGCAATGCGGTGGTAGTGCGCGTTGGTGTGGGTATGTGTTTAAGTTTTGTTGTTAGTGTGTTTGTGACTTTGTGTGGTGTTATAATATATTGTTTAAGGGATTATAATATAAAAATGGCGATACGCATGAGAGACAAGACGGTGGTCCAACGCCTAATGGAGGGCCAATAATCCCCCTCCTAAACCATCCATCATCATCAACACCAACTGGAAATTTTTCATGTCACAACAACTAAACAATAAATTATAACACCACACAAAGTCACAAACACATAACTAACAATAAAACTTATACACATACTCAAACCAACGCGCACTACCACCGCATTGCATTACACGCACACTCCGCAAACAAACCAAGACACACAAAGAGCCTAAAAATTAATAACCCAGGCACAGAAAAGAAAAAAACAACACACATGGCACTAGATACGACTATACATAAGTATAGATATAAGGCCAACACTGCACATGCCCTTCCTCACAACACCAGCATGTAACAGATACACTCTACATTAGTATAAGTTTAGTATTAAAATTAGAATAAATTAATATAATAAGTTATTCTTAAGGTACACCAAAACAGAAAAATTACTACATATAATGTCACATACACTAAGAAAAATAAACAATAAGCGTGTACGGATTCTCAAATTTTTCATAGAAATTAAGTATTAAAAAAGGGTACGGAACTCGAGTCCGTAGAGATATATATAATAATAAACAAATAAAAAATAAAAATTATTGTTTAATTGTTGTGACAATGCGTTGACAAGGAATTTTTGTTGAAAAAATTTCAGTTGGTGATCATTTTCCCTTATTGCGTCATAGTCGTGTAATTAGATTATTACTAGATTCATACGAGATTCTTTTTTTTTCACGTCGAAAGGACGGTATGCCACGGAATTACCGTAAAGACATACGAATTGATTGATTTGTTAAGAATCTATACTAATATTATAAAGCTGAAGAGTCTGTTTGTTTGTTTAAACGCGCTAAACTCAGAAGCGCTGGTCCGATATGAAAAATTCTTTCAGTGTTAGATAGCCTATTTATCGAGGAAGGCTATAGCCTATATAGGCGCTAAGACCAATAGGAGGAGAGTATCAATGAAGACTGTTTCAAAATCGGGGGTTTTTTAACTTACTTTTTTTTAACTATTCCACGCGAACTAAGTCGCGGGCAAAAGCTAGTAAACTATAAGGGATCTGTTATTCATGAAACTGTCTTGGTAGGTACCTATAGATATATAATTTTTTTAAATTGTATTTTTTAAGATAATTTTAGTACATATATTTTCGAACAGACGAGCTTGCATGACAAGAGTTATGAATGTCAAAGAGGCAAGTGAGGTGTGTAAGAATAAGCCTAAATGGCACTCTGTTGTTCGTGCCTACCCCGCAAGGGAACTGGCGTGAAGTTATGTATGTATGTATGTATGTATATTTTCGATTTTTTGGCCCAACATAATAATGTTATGGATAAAGGATATTACAAAGATTTATTATTAATGTTATGTACTATGTCTAATTAACAAATCTATGCAATGTAGTAATTCATTCATTTAGTAATTTATTATTGAAATTTTCATGTGTATTTATTACCACTTTTTGCTTTGGACATCGAGGATTTGTTTATTTTTAAATAATCATAATAATCAGAACAAAAAGGGTGACATCTTAAATAGTGGAGAATATATTAGTACATTTCTTACTCATTGTTGTTTTGCAATAATATAGAGTAAAATTGGGTAAAATATAGTCGAGACACCAAAAGCGTCTCAACTGTAGCGCCATCTCTTATTTCATTACTGTAAAATAGTCTCATTGCAATTACTATACAATCAATGTATTGTTACTCAATAATTAAATATCACGCTAGAGGTCGCTACGGCATTTACAAATATTCGCTAACAGGATAAATAAAAATCCAGAACACATGGATAGTTAACTATATGCGTAACGTCGACCTCCACCGCGATCTGGAGCTTCCCTCCATCAAAAACTACATTACGTCGCTCTCGCGTAAGTATTTCGATCTCGCGCCGCACCATCGAAATCCGCTCGTCGTGTCCGCGTCCAATTATAAGCCTCGTCGAAAGGCTCTTGTTCCACGACCGCGTAACGTCCTGACGGACAGAGTCGACGTTATTACGAAACGGCTGGCCCGGATCAGCCCGCCTACGGTTAGGACGGTAGGCTGGCAGGCAACGACAGACAGACACAGACGGCAGCCTCTCAGACGCCGCCAATCAAGACCCCTCCACGTCCCCGCGTGGGACGCTAGGAGACATAGCTACCCCCACAGGATAGACTAGGCGTGTTGCTGTGAAGTTTCTTCCGCCGTTTCTACTCTCCCAGCCATAACACGTTGCGAAACGGCAGTAAGATAGCATAGGCCCGCCGGGATCCTTCCCCTCGGGCTTTATATTACCCGTCGCCCGTTCTCAATTAGTGCTTTGTGTCGCCCTATGGTGGGCATCATTAAATTCATCCCCCTCTCATGGCAACAGTCCAGCCGAGGTAAAACTCCTTAGGGAGCTCCCTCGAGCAAGTTGCCCCCCCGGGCTCGAGCGCCTTCGCTTCACGAAGGCACTCGCCCCGAAAACCCCGGTAAAGTTGTAAGGTCTTCGAAGCAACAACATAAAGTCAAGTCCAATAAAAAAAAGGATAGTTAATACTGATTGATTCTCACGGGCTGAACCTCACAATATTTACATTAATCTAAAATAATGATGAATTAATTGTTTACAACAGTTTTTGCCGGGAAGAAAGTTAATGTTATATTATTGACAGTATTATTTTTTCTTTTGGTTAGTGATGTGACGCGCAACTAGTGCTGTGCCCATAGTGCCGCCACAAAAGCACCAGCCGCGCGGTTAATCGCAGCCGGCGTGTGGGAATAGCATCCTCGCAGGAATGCTATTGCCACGGATTTTGCTGTAGCGTATTTGTAAATCTAGTTATTGTTTGCAGTCGCATCATACCCCCCACGCTTTAACCTATGTCCTGTAATCCAACGCACTGAATTTCCCAAGTTATACTTATGAGCGTCATTACCCTTGTTTCCCTTACGCAAAAAAATGGGTCCAAAAATTGCACTCCAAAATTAGAATGGAAAAAAAAATATTCAGTTGATTATAGAAGTGCCTGTTATAATAATAAACTCGCTAAACACCAAGTTGGAAATTAAATATTAAAATACATTAGGCGCTTTGTTGGCTCCGAGGCGCAGTGAGTCTTGGCCTTCGAAAAGAGAGCACAGCACTTTCCTCTGTCCTGATCAGTGTCTTGCCAATAAGTGACCGGGCAGTCCAATCAGCTGGTATATTTTTTACAAAATTATAGAACGTCGCAGCCTCATAAATGTTAAAAAGGTGCAAATAAAATGAGTTATTATTACAACGCAATTATTATTCTTTAAACCCAGTACCCAGGCCACTCAGAAAGTATTGCGAAATAAAGTTTTTATATACGAGAGACTGGCCAGTTATAATCTATTTTGAAAATATGATTATTTAAAACAAAAAAGTTACGTTCCAATTTCAAAATTTCCCTCCACATTGTTTGCGAGCTAATTTGAATTATCGCATCTGATTGAAAAATGGATCTACGCCGGCAACATTTTCGCGCTATAATTTTTTACGATTACAAATGTCGCCTGAAACCGGACGAATTGTACGACAGACTTCAAATGGCATTCATAGATGAAGGCCCTTCGTTGGTACAACAAATTCAAGCGCGGCCGACTAACTTTGCGGGATGAAGCCTTTGACGGCTGATATATACATACTGCCCCGTCGCCTCGAACGAGGGTCGCGCCCTTCATGTCGTCGGCGATCCCATATTATAAGGCGGTTAAGAATCGCTTAGTCTTCGGAGATAGACTGCGACTTTACCTCCATTTTCTTGAGCTTCCACGGTCAACTACGCAACGGTCCTCTAGAACATTTATTCCGCGTACGTATTCCCGTCGCGGTTTTCCCTTTGCGCTATGACACAGGTTTTTTTAAGAAGGGGATAATAGAAATTATTAGAGGTCGCTAACGCGTTGGCGACGCTCCTGGTGTTGCCAGTAACCGCTTTACATCAGGTGGGCCGTCTGCTTGTTTGCCTGCGTCAGGGATTAAAAAGATGAACAATATGTGTCCATTGGTAGTGTGTTTGAGGCTTTCGGGGTCGAGACCCTGAAGCCGTGGGGGCCTGGAGCTCATCACCTCTATCGAGACCTCTCAACGCGTCTAATTGAGGTCTCTCGTGACCAAAAGGCTAGCTTGGACCTAGGGCAACGAATCAGCATTGCCATCCAACGCGGAAATGCGGCGTACATTTTGGGCACGCTCCCCGCCGACAGCGATTTGGAGTCAATTTTTTAATTATAGCTGGGCACCGTTAATCAAATAGTTAACTTCGTTAATCGCTAATCCGTTATTTAAAAAGTTAACTTCGTTAAAAGTCAAAGCGTTACGTTTCAGAAAATTTAACGCAAGTTAACGTAAACCGTTAATTCGTTAACATGTGATAAAATTTGCATCTTCTTATAAAAACTGTTGGTTCTGGAAGTTAACAGGTTAGAAACAAAACAAAAGACGGTTATAATTATTAGAGTGTTAAATACAGGTATGTCGACAAACAATTTTTTTTCATTCATTTGGATTAAGGTTTAGAATTTATTTTATTAAGATAGACTAGTTGCGTTCTAGACAATACACTAATTAAACGACCTAATTTTAAGATGATTTGATAGTAATATAATGACCAATTACTATTTAGGCGAATTGGTACATCTTAGACAAAACGATACTAACGCGGCCAAATTTATCTGTCAATTTAGTCATCTGGCATAATATGTATATTGAACTTCATGAAACTTCATGAACATTAATATGTTGAGTTCGTATATCCTTGCCCATGGAGAAAAGACGTTCAACTGCAGCTCTTGAGCAGTATTATATTTAATAAACAGATTTCCGAATATCTGTTCCGCGAGGAATGCCGCATCATTTAACGAGTCTTTCGACTTTATATCTAGCCACATTTTGACGAGACCTTGAACTTTGCTCTTTAAAGATTTGTTGCTGGATTAACGATTAACGGACTTTGGGAAATTTAACGGGAGTTAACGAGTTCGTTAACATGTTTTTAAGTTAACTTAAAAGTTAATCCGTTACTAGAAATGTTAACTTCGTTAATTAACGATTAACGGATTAACGAGTTAATGCCCAGGTATGCTTACAGATTTATGTTATTTTGTAAGTATAGCTGTATCTATAGTATAGTATAGTTTATTTATCTTTAAAAGTACTGGGCAAGTTTATTTATAGTCTTAAAATGTGAACAATTAAATTGCTTGATAAGATATAGTAGTGATTCATACTTCATATTATCCTCAAAAAACTGCTAACAATGAGTTGTCAGTTTTGGTTATATCAGTTTTAAGAATTCTCTGGCAAATCACTTATCTGAAGGCTTAATTTAGCATTTTAAGTCCATTTCTAAATACAATCACCTCTTCTTATCTTACACAAACAAAAATATTTTGAGTTTCAATGTGTATAAATAAAGTGGTAACGCGGCCAGTGTTTTGGGAATGCTTCCAACTGATGGTGATTTGGGGCCTATTTCTTATTTGTAATATTTTTTAAAGCATGTTACACTACCGACCCCTGAAGAAATGGCAGAGTAGGCGTGACCCACAAAGAGGCTGCCGGCACGTTCTATCTCGTCGGCGCTCGCTTGTCGCACCCTATTATGCGAAACCTGGTTTTTAAGAACATATTATTTTTCCTTTTCTATGGTTGAAACCAAATTGTTTCTCCGAAGTGTAGTTGTGGTTTTTGTAAAATGAATACATTTGGTCGCAAATAGTTTTGTTCTATAATTTTGTTAATAGCTTGAAGCATGTGTGAAACACTCCTTAGCAGTGGACTCTATTTATTTATATGTGCTACAACAGCAACAGGTATGATCAGCACTACTGTACTAAACCGCACGTTCAAGGTCAATCAACACAACTTAGCACTAGAACCCGGATGTTCCACTAAACACAGCATTAATTGTATCGATTACACCGATCAATACGAGTGGCACTAATCACAATACACTGGTATCCACAAGATCCACGAAAGTCACGCTGAGAGTCCAATGGCTTTAGTCTTCCGGATGCTTCTTGTTCTTCCTGGTCTTCTTTTGTGTTACTTGAACCACTTCGATATGTGGGTATATGCTTGACCAACATAGGTGACCATGCCGGAACCTGTTACTTAAGAGGGTCATCGACATGCGTAATGGTGGCAGAGCCGGTATGGGGCCTCGAGCTACTGCTCTTTGCTCCGGTCCAATTCGCAGGGCACAACTACCTCCCCATGACGTGGTACGGGAGCCGCCTGATACATAAGGGTATGTCGGTGGCTCGCGTCGGCCAGTCTGCGGCTTTCGATGGCCATCTTGGGCTTAAGGTGGCGCCGGAGCCTCGCACCGTGCTTACTAAGGTACTACTAAAAAGCATACGCTTAGCAGCTAACCGAGCGAGCTACATGTTCGCGGTAGGCGTGGTATGGGAGTACGGGATTTCCGGGGGAAAAGTCAGAGGGTGATTCTGTCCGCAACAATGTGTATCGGCCTATAATAGCTCTTGTCATGCATGCTCGTCTGTTCTTAAGGCTCCTGAGATCACCTTCTGCTAGTACACGATCAATTTGATCATGGAAGGTATGTCGTGGCCTTCCACGACTCCTGCATCCATCCACTTTTGCATTGTATATCTGTTTAGTCATTCTTTCATCATGCATTCTTTCCACATGCCCGAACCACCGGAGCATTCGGCGTAAAGATGACTCCAATAAAGTAATCATTATTAGATTGGAAGAAGACACAAGTAACATCATAAGGTAAATTAAATATATGCATTAAAAACTACTAACTGGATTAATTGTTGCTGAAATGGCTATGTTTACAAATGTAATATTTGATTGTACAATATTTAAAAACTTCATACAAGCTGTTTTACATAGTAATAATAAACTCTCAATAATCTATATCAATATACGGCTCAATGATAACATTTTTTAGCCTTCTGGAATAATTAATTATGATCCATTACAAAGCATAGATATCAGTGTTATCACTGAAGCAAGAATTTCCATTCATTTATTATTTAATCTCACAAGTTATATATATAATGCACACATCATTACGAAAAACAAGAAAAGGAGGTGAAATAATAATTTATATAAAAGTTACATACATACAACAACCGAGCGCCATTCAGACTTATTCTTACACACCTCACTTACTTCTTTGACATTCATAACTCTTGTCATGCATGCTCGTCTGTTCTTAAGGCTCCTGACATCACCTTCTGCTAGTACACGATCAATTTGATCTTGGAAGGTGTGTCGTGGCCTTCCACGACTTCTGCATCCATCCACTTTTGCATTGTATATCTGTTTAGTCATTCTTTCATCATGCATTCTTTCCTTACCTTCACCCCGACACTCTCTTTCAGAGCAACTCTCTTTCTTATTTCGGTATTACGAACGCGGTCCGCGAGCGTCACTCCGCAGATTTTGAGCAGTGCTCGCATCTCGACCGCGTTTACTCTACTTTCATGCTCTCTTCCATACCCTACTCTCGCTACCGTACATGAGCGTAGGTTATAATATCAGTAAAAGTTAATCTTGCGAAATATTATCTGGCTTTATAGGCTGGAATAAACACTCAATTACGCTGTGTGCACTGTATAGACTACCTAACACTAACAAAACTAAAATTATAGACGAGCTTAATAAAATAATAAGCGATAACTTTCAAAACACTGAGCTAATAAACATTGGTCTGAAATCATCAATTATAAAAAAATACTCATATCTCGAAATGATGTCCAGATGCCAACTCCCCAGCAACACGTCTAGCTAACAATTGGTTTTCTTTATATTTTTAATTCTAGTTCTTTTTATTATAAGTTTTATACAGAAGTATGTTACAGAATTACTTCTTGTAGAATTAATGGAGTTGTAGCAAACAGCTCACACTCAATAAGACAAAGACACAATAAAAGGAAAGAATAATTTTATTATAGTTATAATAATGACATGACGTACTAAAATTTAATGCTGCAATATATCTCCATAAATTCCTTAAATGCTTGGCAAGATAAAAACGTTATATAAAATATAATATAAGAGATTGGAGTGAGTTGCTATGTAAATGAAGTTTTGTCATTTAAGTATTCTTCAATAGTGTATTAGCAAGATATTAAAAAAAATCAAGTACAGTTAAAAAAGTTTAGTTTATTGCGTTCATCTAACATCTCTTCTCATACACCGAGACAGAGAGAGATTTTTTTAGGTCTATGGCTTGGCAACTAGGCCTTTAAGCCAGGCGCAGTTGTATTGTAAGCTACAATCCACACCATTCAACGGAGTTCTTGTGAAAACTCGAAAGGCCACATTTGACTATACAGTTCACATTTCTCACAAAACACATAATTACTATTCAAAATCTATCAATATCCTACAACTATTGTTCATTGTAAAGTAATTTCACACATTTTTAGAAAATAAAACTGCACAGCACAACGTCCCCTTTCGGTTCCCGCCAAAAACTCCCAGATAACAGAAGTTTTTTTTTTGGACGTTATGGCTTGGCAGCTGGGCCTTTAAGCCAGATCTTAGATTCAATATAGTTTCTTCATTAAACCTATGTGTAGCATAGCTGATCTGTAGGTTATCAGCTAGTGTCATTCAACGAAGTTCTTGTGACAACTCAAAAGGCCATATTTAACTTTACAGTTCACGTTTCTCTCAAAATATATAATTACAATTAAAAAACTATCAATATCCTACAACTATTGTTTATTTTAGAGTAATTTTACACATTTTTAGAAAATAAAACTGCACAGCACAACATCTCCTTTCAGTTCCCGCGAAAAACTCCACTCCCAGATAATAACATAGAAAGTCATAGATAATACAGACATATTAACATGATATTCTCGCTGACATTACTTGTACAACATTAATCCTCACAAGTTTTTGTTTCGTTTGCCATAATAGGAATTTTAAAGCGGGAGATAATGCTTTTAGAATATGTATGAGGCTAATTCTGTGAGTACATTGTCAAGGATATGTCCTAGTAATAAGTCCGCTTACCTAGCAGCGACTAACCACTGATTATGTAATTTTTTGGTACTTATCTACACGAGAAGAGCTCCAGGTCGGGTTGCTCAAGATTTTAAATAATAATAAAAAAATAGACATTTTCAGCAGTATTATTAGTTTTACTATAATAAAACAATGATTTATAAAAATAATAAAAACAACATACATACTCCCAATTACACTATTTAATTAAATAAAAACATAACTATATTATTAAATGTTAGAAATGTCTTATTTGATTAAATGTCTATTGCATGGGGCCCTTCATATGCAACAAGCTTCCGAAGTCTCTCAGAGAGCTGCCATGTACACTATTTAAAAAAAAAATCGCTACTAACCACTAAAATGATACTATAATTAACTGAATTGTCATAAATGTATTTGACACGTTGTAATGGTCGCCATTTTATTATTTAGATGTATTACTTATAGATTATTATTGTTTTAATGATTAAGAAATCTAATTTGTATGTTTAATTTTATTGATTGATTGTATGACATGTCTGTTTATAGTCAATATTGTAACAATAATTTTGCACGCCCAATTATGGGCAGAATGCATTGATACTATAAAAACAGTAACATCAGAGCTACATGCATTACGCAATAAATAGGTATTTTCCATTCTATTCTATTATAAGAAACTCTAAAGGGTCGACTTTCGTTCTTTGAACATCAACGGTAATCCACCTTTGACATTTTGTATAAAAGTTGATTTGGTACTAATTTCTGGATGACGAACTGTGTCTGGAGCTGGTTCTACTGTGAACGCTGACAAGATGGCGGCGAGCCCTGCCACGGATTGCATCAGGCCTAGACGGGCACCTGGAAGTAACGTTATCAATTTTAATGTTTTATATATCACTAGCGGTCTGGCAGACGTTGTCCTGCCTCGACGGCCCACTTGATGGACTGCGGTTACCATCGCCTACATTGACTACAGTAAAGGTGCTACAAATGCGCTACTGGAGCCTGACCACTAAGTAAATTTTTGTGCACCCGAAAATCTTCAAACCACTCCAGGGAAAACTCGTGCGGTATACCCGGGATAAAAAAATCACGTATTTTATTACATAAAATTTGCTTTCGATTAGTAAAAAAACACATTGGAATTCGATTTTTTTTAATCTGCCCATTTTAAATCGTTCCCAGAAAAAAATCCCGCGAGATTCTCAGAATAAAAAGTAGCGCAGATTTTAAGTCTAAGAATTTGCTGTCGATCAGCGGAAACCGTGTCGGAATCGGCTCAGTAGTCTTTACGTGAATCTCGAACAAACAGACAAGAAATCTAAAAAATTGCATTGTGTTCTTCGTAGTTTATATATAGTCTATTCCAGTCCAGTATAGACACGGCAAATTTAGAATATTATAATATTATAGATATGTCTATCATTTCCTTAAATAACACGTTGTGATTTACATTAAATAGGAAATTAATATATATAATATGTCGTTATGATCTTAAAGAACGTATATTAGGAAAACTTTGTTTGCATTTGTTAGCGGCGAGCTAATGTCCTAATCGGGTAACTATGACAAAAACTTTATTCATTTTCAAAATTGAATTAGAATTCAAATTTGTGTCCGCATTGTTATAGGCGTTATATTTAGAGGAATCCTCCATGCATTCATCTAGCACAGATACTTATGCATGCTGTACTTACCAATACAATTCCTGGGTCCGTCGCCGAATGGCATATACAACTGCTTCTGCATCGTACCAAACTCATCGGGGTGAAATCTCTCGGGTCTAAATTCCTCAGGATCCGTAAAGTACTGCGGATCAGTGTGGAATCCTATTACTGGAATAAAAACTTTAACTCCTGGATCGATTCTCAAATCAATTTCAGGAAAATAATAAGGTCTAGCGCATTCTCGGACCAACACGCCCAGTAATGGAAAGATTCTCATAGTTTCTTTTAAAGTCCATTCTAAATATGTCATCTCTTTTATTGCATCATAACACAGCTTCCCATTGTATTTGGACAGCACATGATCGATTTCTTTTTGTACTTTTTCTTGTACTTCTGGGTGATGTGCCAACTGATGTAAGGTAAAACTACTGGCAGAGGACGAAGTTTCAAATCCAGCGGCAAAGAAAACAAATATTTGTGCCATTATTAGATCATCATCAAACTCCAAACTAGCTTTCTCTGGAATCCCATTGCGAATATGTTCTATTGATTCCCCGTAAATTGTCCCCATCTTCTGACATTCCAATAATAAATCTACAAAGTCCCCTCTACCACACGGTTGATAATTACGTTTTTTCAGTACAGACCCTACAAAATCTTTCATATCATCCTCTATATGTTTTAGTAATGGAAGATTCTTCGTCATCTCCGGAAATATATTTTTCAGAAATGTATAAAAGATATCTTTAACTTTGTAAGAACCAAAGATACTGGCCCCCAGTTTTCGGAATTCCGAATTTTCGTCATTTAATGAATCTGAATCTACACCAAAACCACAGGCTCCAATGAAGTCTGTTGTGTATCGGGCCATTAATTCTTTTACGTCTAGAGTAGCTCCTTCGGCAGCAGAACTCAAAGTTCTTGCTTTCAATTTTTCTGCTCTTTCAACAATCAAAGGAAACATTGCCTTGAGCTTTCCACTTGTGAATATCGGCGTCATTCTCTGCCTTAAGAGTTTCCAATTATCTCCTTCGAGAAAGAATAGGTTTCTAAACAACGGTTGTACAACTTTCTTGTGTGTTATCAGTCCTCGCGAGTGAAAATGTGCGAAATCTTGAAAAAGAATCCTTCTCACGTATTCTGGATCATGTATTAATAATTCAGGCTTCACAGCTCTGAAGAATCCGACGACTTTTTCGTTCGGGTACTTCTTGTAATATTCAAGGGCATATTGGGCATAACTTTTCATTTGCAGAAACCCTTTCAAGTTGTTTCCGAAAAACGGCAGCGGCTTCTCATGTTTCACGCCTTTCTTCTTCCAGTAATCGAAGTTACTCGTCCCATAATATACTAACGCTGCTAAAGCGATCAGAGCTACTGCTAACGTGATCATTTTTGTTGAACTAATTTTCTTGGCACTGTAAGAACAATTTATACTAGAAGAATTGAAGTACTTGATAAGATAAAATTTATCGTAACTAATATTTAGATTAAAAACCTATTGATAGTCTTAACCTATGAAATTGCCGTCCGGGAGTACTGGCCATTTCAGATCAAAATCAGTTTTGTTTAGTTAAGGCTGTGTACATAGATTTTTAACCGACTGTTAAAATAAAATGATCACTAATAATTAGTGCAGTGTGCATGACAAGAGTTATTTATGTCAAAGAAGCAAGTGAGGTGTGTAAGAATGGGCCTAAATGGCGCTCTGTTGTTCGTGCCTACCCCGCAAGGGAACTGGCGTGAAGTTATGTATATATGTATGTATGTACTAATAATTAGTGATTATTTTACTTTAACCATAGGTTAAATGTCTATGCATATCAGCCTAAAAATCCTAATTTCAAAATTAATTTTATTTTAAAATCATGGATTTACTTTTTGAAATTAGTCATTTGTTTATTGATTAGTGTTATGTTTTCGGTCGTTTTTTGGTCGTGATAACAACGCGGCACTCAACATCAACGACATTTACGGAGCGAACACTATAAACGAACGCACCGCCTGTTACTGCTTTGCCGGCTTGCATTCTGGAAATTTCAACCTGAAAAATGAACCTCGTTGGTATCCAAAAACTTTGCTCGCCAATGACGAATCAAATATTGTGGAAGCTGATGATACACAAGCTACGGCTGAATTAGCAATAACCTTCGGCGTTAGTGTCAAAACAATATTGGTCCATTTGCTTCAGATGGGCAAGGTAATAAAGCTTGACAAATGGGTGCCCTACGAACTCAATGATCGACTGAGAAGCAAGCCCAGCTGCAGCGAGTGGAGGAAGCAAAAATAACACCAAATAGTGGACCGCGCTCTACACTTGTTCGCGTCAAACCTGAGCCATTGCGCCGCAGTCCAGGACCTAATGTTTCAAAACATGACGCACTGGGGCATTCTGGTTTCAGTGTTTTCCAAGCTGTATTACGTCCTGTCCAGAGATGACTGGGCGGGAGATCGGACAGCTACGAATTGCCCCCCCCCCCCCCCTCCCCCATTTACATAATTTCGAAGAGCATTTTTTATTACAGTGGCATTTTATAAAGCCTTGGCCACCAAACGTAGAATCTTTTGAACGGGATATTTAATGAAATATTTTTTACTGGATTTTTTTGTCGGTAAGTACACGTTCTGCTGTTAACTAAGTAACATAAACATGAAATAGATGGCGCCATACTTACATACATTAATGTGTTATAACAAACAACAAGTCATACCTAATCATCATCATCACATTAAATAAAATTTGTTGCAGTAAATAATTACAGTGTGAACTCCATGTAACGTCACTCGATTTAACGACAAACTCCCTTAAGCGTCCAAATTATTTGGCTTTGGCTAGTTTACCTTGTCTTCCATACAATGATACACTCTATATAGCATTACACCCACTCTCAATAACGACAACAAATAAGTAATTAAAAGTACCTTTTAAGACCAAAATTAAAAAAAAACTGATCAGCTGTGTACGTTCTTTTATCGCTTTATTATCCTAGTCCGTAATAACATGGACTGTCAGCATCATGCATACTGAAATTTCTAAGAAATACCGAAATTTCTAAGTACTTCCTTTATCACCAAGATGCGTCAATATCGCAAAATATGAATAAAATAAGTAAAAAAATACAAAAAAATTACTGGTACAGCAAAAGACGTCAGACAAAATTAACAGACTTCACTCCATTTAAAGACAACTCTCTATAACACCATAAAATGCACAGTCCCTTCAGTGTCGTTATATAGAGTTTACACTGTATATTATTGTTCGCATGTAGGTATATGTAGTTTATATTATTATAATCTACTAGCTGACCTGGCAAACTTCGTGCCGCCTCGGAATCTATAAATAAATAAGCTGATTGATAATTGCAGAATGTTTCAACTTTAGTAAAAATGTGGTCAAAACTTAACCGGAACCAACATCAAATGTTTGACATTCAAAACAAAAAAAAAATGAAAAAAACTTCACTTTTTAATTAAATTTGATTTCTGAACGACTTTTAAATTTAATTGATTTCTAAACGACGGCACGAACATCAAATGTTTGACAGGTAGGAATAGTTTCTAAGGGAAAGCGAAATTGTTGTATTTACTATATACCAAGCATTTTTTCATATTTACTCACCTTTTTAACCTTCCCTGGACTTCCACAAATAATTCAAAACCAAAATTAGCCAAATCAGTCCAGCTATTCTCGAGTTTTAGCGAGACTAACGAACATCAATTGATTTTTATATATATAGATTTAATTATCTTCGTCTATAGTAGTTTATTATTAGTTTTTTGTTTTTTGTTTAATAATTTTTTATTACGATTGAATTAGTTTTAATTAAGTTAAACCACCAACTATTATTTAAGTCTCCTTGGACAACGGGTTGCCTGAAAGAGATCGCTACAAGCGATAAGGCCGCCCATTGTTCTAATGGAAATGTCTTATATTAAATTGTCTAGGTTTAAGCATAGCTGGGCATTAACTCGTTAATCCGTTAATCGTTAATTAACGAAGATAACATTTCGAGTAACGGATTAACTTTTAAGATAACTTAAAAATATGTTAACGGACTCGTTAACTTCCGTTAAATTTCCCAAAGTCCGTTAATCGTTAATCCAACAACAAATCTTTAAAAAGCAAACCTCACAGTCGCGTCAAAATGTGGCTAGACATAAAGTCGAAATACTCATTAAATGATGCGGCATTCCTCGGGGAGCAGATGTTCGCAAATCGGTTCATTAAATATAATACTGCCATACCCTCAAGCGCTGCAGTTGAACGTCTTTTCTCCACCGGCAAGGATATACTACAGCCGAAACGAGCCTCGCTTTCAGACGACAACTTCAACATATTAATGTTCATGAAGGGGAATATTCATATTATGCCAGATGACTAAATTGACAGATAAATAATTGGACGGGTTAGTATCGTTTCGTCTAAGATGTAAGTAAGTGGTCTAAGCAATTCGTCTAAATAGCAATTGGTAATTATATTTCTATCAAATTGTTTTAAAATTAGTTCGTCTAATTAGTGTTTCGTCCAAAACGCTTTCGAATTTTAATAAAATACATTCTAAACCTTACTCCAAAGAAATGAAAAAACATTGTTTATCAACATGCCTATATTAAACACTCTAATAATCAAGTCTTTTTTTTGTTTCTAACCTGTTAACTTCCAGAACCAACAGTTTTTATAAGAAGATGCAATTTTTATCACGTGTTAACGGATTAACGATTAACGTTAACTTGCGTTAAATTTTCTGAAATGTAACGCTTTAACTTTTAACGAAGTTAACTTTTTCAGTAACGGACTAGCGATTAATAAAGTTAACTATTTGATTAACGGTGCCCAGCTATGGATTTAAGTTATGATAAACAGTAATGAGTTTTCATTCATTCAATGATTCATTTGTAGAATTATCGTGAAAACAAAAATACGCTATTAGGTGACTCATATTTTATCATCATTATAAATATCTAAAATTATACACGGATACTGAATTTACTCCGCAAAAATGTCATAAATCAATGGCTTTCATAATCTTAAAATTGGGTACGATGAATGTATTATTTTCGTTGCCGGTCTCGAAGTAATTTAAAGAAAGAAAATATTTTTTTTTGTTTTGGATGTATGGCTTGGCAGCTAGACCTTTAAGCCAGATCTTGGATTCAATGTACTTTCTTCATTTTCTTAAACGTATGTGTAGCACAGCTGAACTGTAGGTTATCAGCTAGTGCCAATCAACGGAGTTCTTGTGACAACTCAAAAGGTCATATTTGACTTTACAGTTCACATTTCTCACAAAACACATAATTACTACTCAAAAACTATCAATATCCTACAACTACTGTTCATTTTAGAGTAATTTTACACATTTTTAGAAAATAAAACTGCTCAGCACAACATCTCCTTTCAGTTCCCGTCAAAAACTCAAGAAAATATGTATTGCCAACCGCGACACAGACAACAAAACAGATAAGAAAATACATTAGATACAGAAATTGAGTGCCGCAAGTTTAGAAATGAGGTTGGCAACATGGCCCGACACAGCACTGGTTTTCAGTGCCCACCTCCAAAATCACAATAATATGTCATAAGACCCCAAGTATGTATATAACCTTAAGCCATTAATAAAATATAAAAATTGTAATACCGAAGTTTTATATAAATTCGTAATACCGAGGTAAGAAAGGGAGTTGCTCTGAAAGAGAGTGTCGGGGTGAAGGTAAGGAAAGGAATGCTCCGGTGGGTCGGGCATGTGGAAAGAATGACTAAACAGATATACAATGCAAAAGTGGATGGATGCAGAAGTCGTGGAAGGCCACGACACACCTTCCATGATCAAATTGATCGTGTACTAGCAGAAGGTGATGTCAGGAGCCTTAAGAACAGACGAGCGTGCATGACAAGAGTTATGAATGTCAAAGAGGCGAGTGAGGTGTGTAAGAATAAGCCTGAATGGCGCTCTGTTGTTCGTGCCTACCCCGCAAGGGAACTGGCGTGAAGTTTTGTATGTATATAAAAATTATACAATACCAGCTATATTGTCATAGTTTACTTTTGTATGTATATGACATAGTCTGTGTATTTATTGTTACAACCTAGGCGGCGACAAAGATATAAATTCGACGTACAAATCTGTAAAAGCATTTTTTATTACCTGTCTGCATTTGAACTGATTGTAATCCTTTTATGATCGTCTTCTTTTGTTACTTATTTATTGGCATACGTTTCTAGTATTATGAAGAACAGCCTATTGGTCTATTGTACTCGTTTACGGCCGCTCGCAGACTGCTTCATTAGTCAGGTGTTACGGATTTTAAGGTATAATAAATATAACATGACTTCTGAGGTGCCAGTGCCAAGTTAGACGACCTCATTTTAACAATAACAACTCTACGGACTCTAGTTCCGTACCATGTTTTACAATTTAATTTAGAAAAAAGTTTAGATATTGTACACGCTTATTTGTTACTAGCAGCCCGGCGCGGTTTCACCCGCGCTCTGTCCCGCTCCCGTGGTATATAGCGTCATGTTATGTAGCCTATGACACTCTCTGTTAACGTAGCATTTTAACAATAAAAGAATTTTTTAAATCGATTTAGTAGATCCAGAGATTACCCCCTACAACATCACAAACTCACAAACTTTACCTCTTTATAATATTAGTATAGATTCGTATTAGTATAGATTTTTGTTATTGTGTGTAATATTTATTGAATGTATGTTTGTGTTCTGGTGTACCTTAAGAATAACTTCTTATATTAATCTATTCTAATTTTAATACTAAACTTATACTAATGTAGAGTGTATCAGATACCGACTAGACTTGACTAGTCAAACCTAGGAGCGCCAGGGCTTCGATGTTTGACTATAACATATAGATCAATAGATATAAATTACTACAATACTATTACAGTTACTGAGTAGCATAGATGTTCTTATCGTGATTGTTATGTACTCTCTTATTTCTAAACGATACGATCGGCCATTTCCTTAATTGAATAATCTTATACTAATATATAAAGCTGATGAGTTTGTATGTTTGAACGCGCTAATCTCAGGAACTACTGGTCTGATTTGAAAAATTCTTTCAGTGTTGGATAGCCCATTTATCAAGGAAGGCTATAGGCTATATATCATCACGCTAGATCTATAGGAGCGGAGCACCAACGAAGAATGTTTCAAAAACGGGGAGTTTTGAAAACAAATTCCACACACAGCTAGTAATGTTATATTTTTATTTATTCTGTGATTAGCGCCCGTTTTGTATGGAGTAGTTGTCTATAATTTACAATAATCTTGTTAAAATATTTATCCTTTGTATAACGTGATAATTGTGTAGATTATAATTCAAAATGTCTCAATTGTATATAGACGACAGTATTCACTACATTTTGTTTTCATGTTGGCAGACGCGATACATTTGTACTGTGTTCAGTTATTTGATTAAATGTAAAACTTTAAGTATAATGTTTTATACGATATCTTGTATAATATGAGTTGGGTATGGAAGAGAGAGCATGAAAGTAGAGTAAACGCGGTCGAGATGCGAGCACTGCGCAAAATCTGCGGAGTGACGCTCGCGGACCGCGTTCGGAATACCGAAGTAAGAAGGAGAGTTGGTCTGAAAGAGAGTGTCGGGGTCAAGGTAAGGAAAGAATGCATGATGAAAGAATGACTAAACAGATATACAATGCAAAAGTGGATGGATGCAGAAGTCGTGGAAGGCCACGACACACCTTCCATGATCAAATTGATCGTGTACTAGCAGAAGGTGATGTCAGGAGCCTTAAGAACAGACGAGCTTGCATGACAAGAGTTATGAATGTCAAAGAGGCAAGTGAGGTGTGTAAGAATAAGCCTAAATGGCACTCTGTTGTTCGTGCCTACCCCGCAAGGGAACTGGCGTGAAGTTATGTATGTATGTTGTATAAAATATTATCTGGAATTTCCAAACAGTAATGTATTAAATTCTTTTCATTCATAACACTTTAATTAAAATAGTTTATCAATGACTTCAATCCGCTATCGATTGAGCCAATAGCTATGTATTGTAAAATTGTTGGAGGGATGGCGAGGTGTATATGTTTAAATATGTTAAAGCCGTAAGGTTCTCTGATTATAAAGTACTAGCTGTGCCCGCGACGTCGTCCGCGTGGAATTTATTTCAAAACCCCCCGTTTTTGAAACATTCTTAATTCGTGCTCCGCTCCTATTGATCTTTGCGTGATGATATATAGCCTATAGCCTTCCTCGATAAATGGGCTATCCAACACTGAAAGAATTTTTCAAATCAGACCAGTAGTTCCTGAGATTAGCGCGTTCAATCAAACAATATTAGTATATTTGGCGACAACACTAATACTTACATTTTAAATATTGCGATATCTTTTGAATGAAACGTCCGAATTGAATAATTCAATAAGTTCTAGAAAGGTATTGAATTCATCTTGAATATGGAGTAATTTATTTTGATAAGGATTAATACCAAGGTACAAAATAAAGAGTTTTTGAAGCGAGGGCATTATAATTATTTAAAAAAATAAAAGAAAACACTTATTGTGAGATAACTACAATAGTTAGACGGTTACGCGATATTTTTTGTAGACAATTATATGTTCTGCAAAGTGGTAGTACATTGTTTTGTTGTATAATCAATAGTTTTTGCAGCGCACGCCGTGTAAGGATTTTTTCGGGTAATTTTTTTACGCCTTGGGTTACATTATTGGACTTTTAGTAAGGATCCCTAATTTTTTTGAAAATATAGCCTATAGCCTTCCTCGATAAATATACTATTCAACAATGAAAGAATTTTTCAAATCAGACCAGTAGTTCCTGAGATTAGCGCGTTCAAACAAACAAACTCTTCAGCTTTATATATTAGTATAAGATTGTGACCAGTTGCTGTTCTTTTACTACCATAAAGCCTTCTGAGTTGTTGCAATTATTACAATACACATAGAAACGTACATGACCATAACATAAAGAGCTAATATAATTGGCAATTGCAGACGCATGCTGACTTGCGCTTTTCAGCGATAAATCATAATCAGTCATTACAAGGCGATGACTTGGCGAGTTTGAAGCCAACAGGCGGTACGATTTGCTTGAACTGTGACCGATTTGTCATTAATTCATTATAAACTAAATGTATGAAGAGGAATTTCTAATAGTCTTATGCTTGGTTCTGACGGGTCGTTGCAATAATAAACAACCCGTTCATTTTCAATGTATGTAATTTTGTATATGATATTTACATAGCCGAACGTATCAATATAAAATATATATTCGGATTTAAAGGGATTAAATTCTGTACGTTTTCGTGCCTTTTTTTCTTTTGTGTCTAATGTGACATAACAGTTGTCAAATGTATAACATTCAATCTTGCCTGCCAGGCAGTAGGCGAACAGGTTTGTTTCGCCACAGTTCCTATACCTTACCAACCGTTTATTTGGACTATCCTACCCACACCCAACCCAACTCTTTTTTTTTACATACATACATAACATCACGCCAGTTCCCTTGCGGGGTAGGCACGAGCAACAGAGCGCCATTCAGGCTTATTCTTACACACCTCACTTGCTTCTTTGACATTCATAACTCTAGTCATGCACGCTCGTCTGTTCTTAAGGCTCCTGACATCACCTTCTGCTAGTACACGATCAATTTGATCATGGAAGGTGTGTCGTGGCCTTCCACGACTTCTGCATTGTATATCTGTTTAGTCATTCTTTCACCATGCATTCTTTCCACATGCCCGAACCACCGGAGCATTCCTTTCCTTACCTTCACCCCGACACTCTCTAGTTTTTTGTTAACAGTGGTAATCCGTTTGAGCACTAAGCCACGACAAGGGCAGAACCTTGGGAGGCATAATTCGCGACCTAGTGTAAGATTCACCATATCGGGGGTGGCACTAGCATGCCCAGTCAAAACTGGTGCCATGCTATTGCCACCCCCCAGTTAGGGATACTCACTAAAACCCTGGGTGTTGCGTCCTTCGCCTTATGCCAGGGCTATGGGTATATGACCTAGCCTCTCCGCAGCCCTGACAGGCGTGGGCCCACGGGAGGAGAGGTGAGCGCGCGCGGAACACGCCTCGCCCCCATCTCGACGGCATTTGCAGGTGGGTGAGAACCTCTATACCCCAGGAGACCCCACCCGCGCCGTACCACCCAACTCTACTCTAACTTGACTGAATGTACATACAACTACATACTCCGTGTAGTTTCGCAACGTCACTCAGGCCTCTTAGACTCAAATGTTTTCCAAGCGCCAAGGTCACCCAGTATGTGATGTACCTGTTAGACGTACTACCTTTGCTAGCCGACTTTATATCTCCCTAAGTTCGCATTTATATAATAAAATAAATAAAAATGTATCTATTTATTCCTTACTTTATTCAAAACTAGCTGTGCCCGCGACGTCGTCCGCGTGGAATTTGCTTTCAAAACCCTCCGATTTTGAAACATTATTCATTGGTACTCCGTTCCTATTGGTCTTAGCGTGATGATATATAGCCTATAGCCTTCCTCGATAAATGGGCTATCTAACACTGAATGAAATTTTCAAATCAGACCAATAGTTCCTGAGATTAACGCGTTCAAACAAACAAACTCTTCAGCTTTATATATTAGTATAAGATTAGTACATACATACATATATAACTTCACGCCACTTCCCTTGCGGGGTAGGCACGAATAACAGAGCGCCATTCAGGCTTATTCTTACACACCTCACTTGCTTCTTTGACATTCATAGCTCTTGTCATGCGCGCTCGTCTGTTCTTAAGGCTCCTGACATCACCTTCCGCTAGTACACGATCAATTTGATCATGGAAGTTTTTGATATAAGTACCGTATAGACTTTCATATGGATTTAGTAAAAAGTTGTTAGTTTTACATTACAAACAGACACTTCCATTTTATCTATACTAATATTATAAAGCTGAAGAGTTTGTTTGTTTGTTTAAACGCGCTAATATCAGGAAGCGCAGGTCCGATTTGAAAAATGCTTGCAGTGTTGAATAGTACATTTATCGAGGAAGGCTATATTATATTTTCAAAAAAATTACGGATCCTTACTAAAAGTCCAATAATATAACCCAAGGTGTAAAAAAATGATCCGAAGAAATCCTTACACGGAGTACGTTGCGAAATATTGATATAGAACAAAACAATGTACTACCACTTTGCAGAACATATAATTGTCTACAAAAAATATCCCGTAGCCATATGTCTAACTATTGTAGTTATCTCACAATAAGTGTTTTATTTTATTTTTTTAAATAATTAAAATGCCGTCGCTTCAAAAACTCTTTATTTTGTACCTTGGTATTAATCCTTATCAAAATAAATTACTCCATATTCAAGATGAATTCAATACATTTCTAGAACTTTTCGATTTATTCAATTCGGACGTTTCATTCAAAAGATATCGCGATATTTAAAATGTAAGTATTAGTGTTGTAGCCAAATATACTAACTAATATTGTTTGATTGAACGCGCTAATCTCAGGAACTACTGGTCTGATTTGAAAAATTCCTTCAGTGTTGGATAGCCCATTTATCGAGGAAGGCTATAAGCTATATATCAGCACGCTAAGACCAATAGGAGTGGATCATAATTGAAGAATCTTTCAAAATCGGAGGGTTTTGAAAGCAAATTCCACGCGGACGACGTCGCGGGCACAGCTAGTTTATATATAAACCTTCAATGAAAAAGTATTAAATGATACTGAAGACTGCCTTAAAATCCGTTGCATGGTTTGGGACCAACTAGCAGATAAACAGACACGGAAAGCGACTTTGTCTTTTACTATGTAAAGATGATTTATGTTAGAAACTTTACCTTACCACTAGCGGAAAATTGAGATTGAAATTCGTCTACCAGTGTTCCCCTACGGCTGGTGCAGCACCGCGACACTGACCTTTGGGTATCTTACCGTGACAACTCGACCCATATCTTCAATAGAGGAGTAGGCCAGCAATACACAAAATTCGGGTGTTTTCATTGCGTACAGATTTATTTTTTCTCCTGTAAATAATCTCTGGTAATTACACTATTTAATATTACAAATATCATATATGATTATTTAAAAGAACATACTATGAATTTTAAAATCCTAAAGGGTCGACTTTCGTTCTTTGAACAACAACGGTAATCCACTTTTGACATTTTGTATAACAGTTGATTTGGTACTGATTTCAGGATAACGGACTGTTTCTGGAGCTGGTTCCACTGTGAACGCTGACAAGATGGCTGCGAGTCCTGCCACGGACTGCATCAGGCCTAGCCGGGCACCTGGAAGAAATATTTTGAAGGAAAGAACGTTATCAATTTTTAGTTGTATTACTAGCGGTCCCGGCAGACATTATCCTGCCCGGAATAAATAAAAATCTAGGGCCCGATTCTAGTGTCTCCTACCAGTTTCAATTATGAATCTAAACCATCCATTTTCACCAAACACACACAAAAAATCATCAAAATCAGTTCAGGAGATTCAGGTTCACAAACAACAAACAAACAAGCACAAAAAAAATCAAATAGGTCAATTCGTTTTTGAGTTTTAGCGAGACTATTTGTTTTTATATCATAAGAAGAAGAAAATAAAATTGACAATAATCGTCCTTAATCAACTGCAGTCTGCTGCTCGATGTGGGCGTCTCCAAGTTTGTACCACATATTCTGGTATCCCACTGTCCTCATCAAGCCCCTACCGGATTCTACAATCTTGTAATATATATATTATTTTTTATTATACAGACAGGCAGACGGCAAGCGATTAACATCACCTATGGATATTTAATACACGAAAGGGGCTACAAATGTACTGCTGCTCTCTAAAGGGAGACTGGAGCCTGACATCTAATGCAATGCAATATAACGGCATACTCTAGATCGCCATCAGAACTGCAAACACTAGTCATAATGATGAAAGATGACTGTCAGGCGAGAGGCTTACATTTGAATGCGAAGAAAACAAAGATTATGGTGTTTGAAAGAGAAGAAACCAGAACGAATGCAAGGATAATGGTAGATGATGTTATGCTGGAGCAAGTGAGTGAGTTTGTATATCTTGGATGTGCTTTTAGCAAGGATGGAAGGTACACCGCTGACGTAGAAAGAAGAGTGAATTTGGGGACTAGTGTGAATGGAGCGTTAGGTAAACTTCTAGACGCTAAGAACCTCAGCCAGAAGGCCCAGCTTGCCATACGCAACGCGGTTCTGGTACCTACGCTCACGTATGGAAGCGAGAGTTGGGTATGGAAGAGAGAGCATAAAAGTAGAGTAAACGCGGTCGAGATGCGAGCACTGCGCAAACTCTGCGGAGTGACGCTCGCGGACTGCGTTCGTAATACCGAAGTAAGAAAGAGAGTTGGTCTGAAAGAGAGTGTCGGGGTGAAGGTAAGGAGAGGAATGCTCCGGTGGTTCGGGCATGTGGAAAGAATGCATGATAAAAGAATGACTAAACAGATATACAATGCAAAAGTGGATGGATGCAGAAGTCGTGGAAGGCCACGACACACCTTCCATGATCAAATTGATCGTGTACTAGCAGAAGGTGATGTCAGGAGCCTTAAGAACAGACGAGCGTGCATGACAAGAGTTATGAAAGTCAAAGAAGCAAGTGAGGTGTGTAAGAATAAGCCTAAATGGCGCTCTGTTGTTCGTGCCTACTGCGCAAGGGAACTGGCGTGAAGTTATGTATGTATGTACTCTAGATCAGGGATGGTAGCCCTCCAGACGGGCAAATACCCTGCCTAGCCATGGGTTGTTTTGTTGCTTCTTACGACAGGCCGCCTGCAAAAATTTGTATTCTTTCTCCATTCCTGCACGGATATATTTAGAGTGCCTTGGTGTGATTCCGAAAATGGACATAATCCAAAAATTAACTAACTAGACGAAGCAACATTTTTTGCAAGCTCATCAACATAATCATATATAAATAACACGTTATGATTTACAGTATGTAGGAAATTAATATGCGTAATATGTAGTCATGACTTTAAACAACTTACGAGGACTTTGTTTGCATAAAATGATTTAAATTTAGTTTTAGAATGGGATGTCGATAAAAAATTATAGTATCAAAATCATAAACTCTATGTAGTAGCAGCGAGCTAATATCATGATCTGGTAACTGTGACAAAAAATTATTTATTTTAAAAATAAGGTTATATTTAGAGGAATCCTAAATGCATCCATCTAGCACATATACTTATGCATGGTGTACTTACCAATACAATTCCTGGGTCCGTCGCCAAATGGCATATACAACTGCTTCTGCATCGTACCAAACTCATCGGGGTGAAATCTCTCGGGTCTAAATTCCTCAGGATCCGTAAAGTACTGCGGATCAGTGTGAAATCCTATCACTGGAATGAAAACTTTAACTCCTGGATCGATTTTTAAATCAATTTCAGGGAAATAATAAGGTCTAGCGCATTCTCGGACCAACACGCCCAATAGTGGAAAGATTCTCATGGCTTCTTTCAAAGTCCATTCTAAATAGGTCATCTCTTTTATTGCATCATAACACAGCTTCCCATTATGTTTGGACAGGACATGATCGATTTCTTTTTGTACCTTTTCTTGTACTTTCGGGTGATATGCCAACTGATGTAAAGTAAAACTAGTGGCAGCGGATGAAGTTTCAAATCCAGCGGCAAAGAAAACAAATATTTGTGCCATTATTAGATCATCATCAAACTCCAAACTAGCTTTCTCTGGAACCCCATTGTGAATATGTTCTATTGATTCCCCGTAAATTGTCCCCATCTTCTGACATTCCAATAATAAATCTACAAAATCTCCTCGACCACACGGTTGATAATTACGTTTTTTCAGTACAGACCCTACAAAATCTTTCATATCATCCTCTATATGTTGCAGTACTGTAAGATTTTTCGCCAACTCCGGAAATACATCTTTCAGAAATGAATAAAATATATCTTTAAGTCTGTAAGAACCAAAGATACTTGCCCCCAGTTTTCTGAATTCCGAATCTTCGTTATTTAATGAATCTGCGTCTACACCAAAACCACAGGCTCCAATAAAGTCTGTTGTGTATCGGGCCATTAATTCTTTTGCGTCTAGAGTAGCTCCTTCCGCAGCAGAACTCAATGTTCTTGCTTTTAATTTTTCGGCTCTTTCAACAATCAAAGGAAACATTGCCTTGAGCTTTCCGCTTGTGAATAGCGGCGTCATTCTCTGCCTTAGCAGTTTCCAATTATCTCCTTCGAGGAAGAATAGGTTTCTAAACAACGGTTGAACAACTTTCTTGTGCGTTATCAGTCCTCGCGAGTGAAAATGTGC
The DNA here is from genome assembly GCA_019925095.2 of Dendrolimus kikuchii. Taxonomy (NCBI): domain Eukaryota; kingdom Metazoa; phylum Arthropoda; class Insecta; order Lepidoptera; family Lasiocampidae; genus Dendrolimus; species Dendrolimus kikuchii. Next base: position 405,186 of record CM034414.1, read on the forward strand.
GAAATCTTGAAAAATAATCCTTCTCACGTATTCTGGATCATGTATTAATAATTCAGGCTTCATAGCTCTGAAGAATCCGACGACTTTTTCGTTCGGGTACTTTTTGTAATATTCAAGGGCATATTGGGCATAACTTTTCATTTGCAGAAACCCTTTCAAGTTGTTTCCGAAGAACGGCAGCGGCTTCTCATATTTCACGCCTTTCTTCTTCCAGTAATCGAAGTTTCTCGTCCCATAATATAGTAACGCTGCTAAAGCAACCAGAGCTACTGCTAACGTGATCATTTTTGTTAGACTAATGTTTTTGACATTGGAAGAACAATTTATACTTCCATAATTGATGTGCTTGTTTAAAAAAAAAGCAATTCCGTGATCATTTTAGGGTTTCGATATTTACAATTGAAAAAATCCTAAGTCTCACATCAGAGCTTGTTTGTTAGTCTGTGTGTCACTACTGATTATCTTTGTAACTATATCTAAGGTTGGAAATATGAAATTTGACAACATGGGGCAGTTCGCATTTTCGGAAATTATATTATTTTTAGGATGAAGGAAGAATAATAATTGATGTTTTTATAGATGCAGAGGTATGTAATTAATTTTATTATATTTTTATTTTAAATTGTAAATGATTTGAAGAAACGCGATTGAAGCGCCATCTAATTGGCCAATACATCTATTCTATAGAAACGAAATAAATTATCGGGTTGAAAAGTATCCTAAGTGTTGTTTCGGGATATAAGTCAGCTCATGTGTCGAGTTTCATCATTCATATACGTTTAGTAGTTTTCAAAAAGGATGTGTTCGCAGCGCCATCTTTTTCGATGTTTTCGTTTATTCCGCGGTAACGACGTCTATTGTCGGGATAAAAAGTATCCTAAGTTACGTCCCGGGATATAAGCTTGCTCTGTATCAAGTTTCATTTAAATCCGTTCAATGCTTTTCTTACAGTTTAGTTACAGGATTTAAAACGAGTGATTTTCCCACAGCACCAAGATATGGGGTTTTTTTTTAAATGAATACCGGCAACATTCAACGTACCCAATGTTTAGATTATTCAAGGCACTGATTTTTAACATTTGCTCGTAGTAAGTAAAATATCTAATGATTATCCGTAAGAGTTAACTCCCGACCCCCGCCTTCTTACCGCTCTCGCCGTAAAAACATTCACGCATCGCGCGCGCATTTGAGATATCCACCCAATTGCAATACTAACCGGGTTCCAAGAGCTTGGTGATAAGTGGCAAGTGAATCTAGTTGTGAAGCGGGAGATATATAACAAGAGAACACGCACTGCTGCTCCTGTATCGCAGACGCTCCGGTTACTCAGCTCATATTATTACGGGTGAGTCCATTTATCTCCATTCCCTCTTACCCTTGCACCCTTGAAATCTGGCAATCGGCCAGATCATATGGTCTTTCATATATTTTTTTTCCTAATCATTTTTATTTATTTCGTATTTCTTACGTTTCTCTGGCTGCTTTCTTGTTCTTTATTAGCATTGTTCTTTATTAGCATTAAAAAAAAAAAAAAAAAAAAAAAAAAAAAAAAAAAAAAAAAAAAAAATTTTTTTTTTTTTCGTTTGCTGCTTCGCACATTATTTGAACGAACGCATGGGTCTTCAGACACTCTGCCCACCTTAAAGGATGTAATCACATTCTTAGAAGACCATGCACGTTGCACAGAAACTGAGACATATAACCCACCCCCCCCTCCCCTCAGCCCGACATACACACAAACTGAACGTGCTTCTCCCTCAGCACGGTACCAACCACGCGCTTCTGCACCCAGACCAGAAATTCGGCACGTTCGTTTTCAGCCCACTACTTCCGTCCGCCCACCTTTAACGCGCCCTGCATATCCTCTACAAAGTCAAGCGTACCCTGTACAGTACGCTCAAGGATACCCACAGTCTACACAATATTTCGAGCCCATAGCACAAGATTCCGCCCACCCACCAGCACCGACCAATAATTATTACTGCCCTTGGTGTCACGTTAGAGGACACAGGTTGCTGAACTGCGGTGAATACCTAAGACAGCCTACGCAAGGGCGCTGGGATTTTATCCAAGCTCATGAACGGTGCCGTAAGTGTCTAGGACCCCATTACTCTGACGAGTGCAGATCCACAGGACGGTGTAGAGAATGTGATAGCGAGAAACACCATACCACCTTACATCGCAGTGGCTTTGAATCACCCACATATGACAATTCTCACCTCTTGCCCCCACAACTAAGAGGACAAGAACACACCCGCCCAACCACGGAATCAAGAAACACTTCTCGTCGTAATTCACCTATTAATTCACAACAATGACTACCTGCTACTCACTTACACAATACTACACTACACCCACCCATACCATCGCTACAATATACACCATCCACTACATCACGTAAACAAAATAAATCCCAGTTTCATACTCAGCACTATGATAATAAAGTTTATCATAATAATCACTTGCCCGGCAGCCCTGTTACTTCCTCTGATAAAGCTAACCAAAATGACAGTCATATTTCAGCACATACTCAGCACATTACAGTACACGATCCACCAGTTTTATTACCCACTGTGTCCCTAGAACTAGCAGACAACGCTGGAGAATTTCATAAGGCAAGAGCATTATTAGACAGCGGTTCCATGCTAACCTTGTTAACTAAAACTATGACACAAAAATTACGTTTGCCTGTCGAGCACACAGAACTAAAAATTACAGGAGTCGGTAATCAGCAGACTCAAAACTCTAGTTCTTCAACTACCATCACATTCCGCCCTATTCACACCGAAGTCCCAGTAATTAGCGCAAAGGCATACATTCTACCAGATTTGACAGGTCTTTTACCATTAACAATGTTACCTGACGTTGTTCCACTCCTCGACTCGACACAGCTTCCCCTAGCAGACTCGTCTTATCGTTTTCCAGCCGCTATTGACTTGATTATGGGTTCTGATGTCTTGGGCCAAATTTTGGATGGTAACAAAATTTTTTTGGGCCCCGGCAGGCCAATAGCCTTCGGCACGATCTTCAATTTCGCTCTTTTAGGTCCTATCAATCCAAACTACACAAAGCCTGAGCCTCAAGTTAATTCAGCACTAGTAAATATTGACTGTTTACAACCCCAACACTCAAATAAAGAAATACACTCCGCTCTGGAGAGATTCTGGGAAGTCGAAGAAGTGCAATCAAAGGACAACTCAACCTCTGACGAGTGTGAGGAGAACTTTCGTTCTACCACCACACGTGATCCCACAGGGCGATACATAGTATCCCTTCCCTTTCTTACAAAGGCACCTAAGCTCGGTGCAACCCACGCTATTGCACTACGACGATTCCTTAATTTGGAGCGCAAACTCCAAAGAGATCCTACCCTCCGCTCAAAATATATCGACTTCATGAAGGAATACATTGACATGGGCCACATGGCTCTTTGTCACCCCAGCACATTCAAAGGAAAAGACCATTTTTACGTCCCGCATCATGGCATCTTCAAAGCCAACTCTGAAAAACTTCGCACGGTTTTTGATGGCAGCTGTAAGAGCTCTAATGGTGTCAGTCTTAATGACTGTCTGCACACTGGCCCACCGCTCCAACGTGATATTACTGACATCATTCTAAATTTTCGTACTCACAAAGTGGTCTTTAGTACAGACATCCAGATGATGTTTAGAAATATACTAGTTCACCCAGACCACAGACGGTTCCAACTCATTCTATGGCGCTCTTCTCCAGATCAACCTCTGCTCACTTACGCCCTGTCCACTGTCACGTATGGCCTACGACCCAGCCCCTTCCTCGCCAATCGATCTATTATACAGCTGGTCACTGATGAAGGTCACCGTTTTCCCCAGGCTGCACAGGTTCTTACGCACTCCATATTCGTGGATGACATTCTGACTGGGCATGATTCAGTTGACAAGGCAATAGCTCTGCAGACTGAACTCATTGAGTTACTAGCCCTAGGGGGATTTCATTTGCGAAAGTGGACCTCAAACTCTCGTCAGCTTTTAGAACGCTTCCCGGATGATCAATGTGACATACCCAAGGATTTTGATGTTGCACCCGACTCCAATGCAATCAAGGTACTTGGTATGCAATGGATACCACAAACGGACGAATTTACATATCACATTTCGGTACCTACACTGGAAAAATTTACCAAAAGGTCAATACTCAGTACCATCGCTCGTTTATACGATCCTAGTGGATGGATCAGCCCAGTTATTTTCCGCGCAAAACTGCTCATTCAGCACCTATGGACTCTAAAGTTAGACTGGGATGAATCGGCTCCCAATGATGTCACATTTCAATTTCAGCACATTTTTGAAGACTTACCTCTACTCTCTGCTCTTCGACTCCCCAGAACAATTTGCACCAGCAAAGATTCCACCTACACCCTACACGGTTTTGCCGATGCATCCGAATCCGGATATGCAGCCGCAGTCTATCTTCATGAAACGAATATCACGGGTCAGGTACACGTCAGACTACTTGTTTCTAAATCCAAGGTAGCCCCCATTAAAACCCGACAGACTATACCAAAGCTGGAACTTTCAGCTGCACACCTCACTTCGCTGCTCATTTCTCGCGTCTCTGTTCAACTTTCTGCCCACATTACCATTCAGCAACACTTTTGTTGGTCAGACAGTACTATCGTACTCGCCTGGCTTAAAACTCCTTCTCAATCCCTACAGGTCTTTGAGGCCAATCGAGTCTCTGCCATTGCAGCCAATCCATGTAACCCTACTTGGAGACATGTACCCTCAGCTCTTAACCCTGCCGACTGTGCTAGCAGGGGAATATCAGCACAGGAACTCTTAGCCTATGACCTATGGTGGTCGCCTACTTGGCTCAAGGCCCCACCTGATACCTGGCCCACGATGCCCCCTGCTTTGGGTCATCACGTACTGCCTGGTCTAAAACCCAGAAAAATGGTAGCTCACATCGCGGTTCCTGATCTAGACACGGATTTACTCACGAGATTCAGCTCCTTAGACACACTTGTAGGCGTAACCGCATGTATTAAACGTTTTGCACACAATTGCTTGGTATCTTCTCACTCTCGCATCGTTGGTCCCATTACCGTAGACGAACGTAAGAAAGCGCTCTTACACTGGGTACGCTCAGTCCAACAAAATATGTTCGCTGAAGACATCCACCCACTGCACACTAACAAATTATGTCTGCGAATACAACCCAGTCCAACTCAGCCCTTAGATATGACACACAACATCCCCTCATCTTACCCAGTTCAAGCCCCCTTGTGGACCTAATTATAGATCATTTCCACACTATACACTGCCACCCGGGCGCAGATACACTACACGCACTACTCCGTCAACAATACTGGATTTTATCTGGAAGGCGAGTCATTCGTCACCGTGTCTTTAAATGTGTACGCTGTTTTAGGCATCGAGCTCAGCCGAATCCCCCTTTTATGGCCGACCTACCGGCTGATCGAGTCAGCCCACAACCGGTGTTTAGTCAAGTGTCCACGGATTTTGCCGGACCATTCCTAATTAAATCAAGTACTCTACGCAATGCCAAACTTCTCAAAGGCTACTTTTGTGTTTTCGTTTGTCTCGCCACCAAGGCAGTGCACTTAGAGGCTGTCTCGGAACTTTCTACGGACGCCTTTTTTGCGGCATTGCAAAGGTTCGTTAGTCGGCGCGGAATCCCTACCCTAATTCGCTCTGATTGCGGTACAAACTATGTCGGCGCAAGAAATCAGCTCATAGAAGTACAAAACTTCTTAAAGGCCAATGATGATAGAATTACGCACAAGCTAGCCACACAGCAGATCACATGGTTGCTCAATCCGCCCTCAGCTCCTTCTTTTGGCGGTCTGCACGAGGCAGCCGTGAAATCTACTAAGCAATTACTCTATCGCGTATTAGGTGAGCAGCCTTCCCCTCGACGACAACAGCACTTAGTCAGCACTATAAATGGGAGCCGTCACCTTTTCCCCGGGCCCCAGGATGTTCACGCCACCGCGTAACGAACGATGATTCCCCGAAAAAGTAATTTACCCCGCACTTCCGCGTCTCAACGATCAGTCTGAATCGATCCGTCGTAAAAACATTCACGCATCGCGCGCGCATTTGAGATATCCACCCAATTGCAATACTAACCGGGTTCCAAGAGCTTGGTGATAAGCGGCAAACCCTTGCCTTTACGTACGCACACGCACTTGATATGTTTTTTGCAACTTTGATAATGATATAACAAAATATTCAACTCGGCTAGCGCACACGGGCAACCTTGAGGTCATTATTTATCTATTGGTCATAATAACCTAACTATGTAGGTGTTGAGCTACGTCCGTACACAGCACACAGGCACGCGTTCCGCTCTAAGTATTTTTTTTTTATGGCTTAGTTTCTAGACCTTTAAGCCAAGTCTGTTTTGGATATTCGGCACTTCACAGGGCTTTCACAATTTATTGAAAGTATTTTTAATATATTTGTATACCAGATAGAAACAATCACACAAGTCAATTGCAAGAACTAAACGTTGCAGAGAAAACGCAGGACATGAATATAACAAATGTTCAACGTCACATAATGGATTGGAACAGAAATCACAATTTGTATCAACTCTAAGCACAATAGAGCGCAAAATTTTGTTGTTTGTTAATTGTTTTGTTGTTATTCCATTGTGTTTGTTTTAATGTTTAGTTAAATTTATTGTTGTTATAGTCTGGATTTTGGAATAAAGTTGCATAAAAAATTTAAAAAACTAGTCCAAAAACAGCAAGCTTCCGTACACCTGGCAAGAAAAGGAACGGAAAGAAATGACTAGGGCTATGTTGTAGAAGGGACTCACTACGACCACGATTTTTCCGTTGCACTTGCTTACGGACATTACAATCATAAACACTAGTGGAAGGGCTTATGAGGCGTTGATGTCATAAACGTCGAAATACACAAATGCCATTGGTTGATTTGAAAATCGCGCCTTTTTCAATGTCAAGAGATAGAGAGAATTCATGATCTGTGGTCAATGCTCACTTCGACCCACCTCTTGACATGGGTCGTTGTAAGTGCTGTATAATCAAAAATGATGACGTCATTAGTGACGTTTTCGCCCCGAGCGTAACGACCGCAGTCGCCTTGTGGAACGGCAGACGGAGCATTTTGGGTGTTGTAAGATACTTAAAGAACACGTCCTACATAGATTTGTGCAAAGAAAGGAGGAATACAAAAATGTGACGCAGTTATCGACACGTTGACAGACGAATGTGTTGTCCGTGTCTCTAGCAATGATCTATCAGTGAGAAGGAATCCTGTTCAAACGAAGTCGTAGTAAGCAACATTTACCGTAAAAAATGGTTGCTCCGCAAATGAAACAGTTTTGTGTCGCACCGATTTGGGAGGCCTATGTCCAGCAGGAGACTGTGATTGGCTGACGACGATAGAGGGTAAACATTATACAGCCTTTTTATATGTGATAGAGCTATGCTGGAATCATTATCATAATTACAGCTCTTAGGGCCGGTTCGCTGGTGAGATAGAGAGAAGAGAGAGAGAGATAACACTTTATTTTACACCTTCACAGACAACACACATAAAGAGCACTCACAGCATATTTGCTTGAAACGCTTGACCCTGAGCTAATCGTGATTCAATTACTCAATTAATTCTTTGAAAGTAATTGTATAACAACTACTACATGTACAAAAAAAAATGCCTAAGACAGACATTGTTAATTTTTTGATAATGATAAAATAAATTATTTTTAGCTAGACATGTTGCTGGGGAGTTACTTGCCGCTTCTTCTCCGTTCACTTTGCGAAGCAGTGAAGATAGAATGTTTTTCAGTGAAATCTAAAGCATTTGATTGTGTCCAGCACGAAACACTGATCAGGAAACTAAACCTATATAACTACGGTATAAGAGGCTTGGTACTCGACCTTTTGACATCTTACCTAAATGATAGGATTCAAAAGGTCGAGATCAATGGAAAAAGGTCTCCCGGGACTCCAATTAATATGGGAGTCCCACAAGGATCTATTCTCAGTCCCTTTCTGTTTCGCGTATATATCAATGATTTACCTTTCTCGATAAAAAAAAATTAACATGACAATGTGTTGTTTGCTGATGATACATCTTTAATTTTTAAAATAATGCGACACAAAAAAAAAATTTACGACGTAAACAACGCACTTTCGATTATAGTACACTGGTTTGGCGTGAATAATTTACTTTTAAATAACAAAAAAAAACTAAATCTACTAATACTCCATGCCAAATGTTAGACCTATAATGACTGATGTGCTATTAAATGGAAACATTCTAGAGGTTGTAGAGTCAATCGTTTTTCTCGGTATTATTTTAGATTATAAACTACAGTGGGCCCCCCATATAAATAAATTGGCGAATAGACTAAGCTCTGCAGAATATACAGTGAAAAAGATAAGATTCATGACTGATGTTGTTACTGCTCGACTATTTTTCTTTTTTATTTATTTATTATGAACAACACTTCGGACTCGAGTTCCGTACCCTTTTTTACAACTTAATTTCTAGATTTAATTTTTTGAATTTAACACGCTTATTAGTTATTTTGGTTCTTGTGTGTGACATTAATTTATTGATTTTTGTGTTGAGGTGTATGTATCCTACGAATAACTTATTATATTAATTTATTCTAGTTTTAATACTAAACTTATACTAATATAAGCTCGACTGGTTTACTTTAGCTACTTTCACAGCATAATGTCTTGTAGTATTCTATTATGGGGTAAGGCAGCTGATATAAATACTATTTTTGTCCTGCAGAAGCGTGCTATTCGCTCAATTTACAATATTGGAGCACAGGAGTCCTTGTGGCTTCATGGTATATTTTTGAAAATGTTCTTTATGTTAAGGAAAATATCTCTGATTTTCCCAGATTAGGTGATGGACATTATAGAAATACTAGGAACAAAAATTAGAAACTCCCCCCTGTAGGCTCCATAGAGTTTACAATAGTTTCGTGGGGTAAAGTATAATGCTCTTTAACAAAATACCAGAAAACGTTCAAGAACTTGTTTAAGTTTAAAAAATTAATAACGTAACATTTGTGCGAGAAAGCTAAACGACTAAAGATACGACTAAAGATTTACTAGACGACCGCACCCAATGGGAATAATGCGATCGCTGCCAAACTCTTCCAGTAAATATGTATAAAAATTACTATGATAAAAAGATGGATGGATTGTGTGAAGGATGATATGATGATTTGTGGTGTGACAGAAGATGTATGTCAGAATAGGGGAGTGTGAAGGAAAAGACATGTTGTGCCGACCCGAATTAATTGGGATATAGTGAAAGAAAAGAGAAAAGAGAGACAGAGAAACTTTGTAATAAATAAATAAAAAATAAACTACAAAATAAAAGGCGAATCTATATATTAATACGTGAAGCAAAAACACAGCAATACCTTCGTACCTACCCCTTTTTACGAAAATTGCGCGGACGGAGGAGTATGAAATTTCGCACACTTATAGTTTATATAGGGAAGGAGTGCAGAATACTAATATTTTTTTTATTATGCATAAAAAATACATTAAATCAATAAAATAATGTACCATGTATTTGCCATATATACTCTTTTGTTTATTGTTGCCTTGGTGAAGTCTGTGATTATAGAAGTAGTCTTTAACAACAGAATCTTAGGGCCGCTTGCATAAGGTGGCTTAAATTTATTTAAGAAACAAAAAACGCATTTATCACCCTTAAATACAATTAGCGTCTTGCAGAACGCAAAATTTGCCGCTAAATATGTTTAAAGAACTGTCAATACGTTTTGTGTAAAGCGTATTTAGGCAGTTTAATATGATTAACTAATTTTATTTAAAGGCGATCGTTATGCAAGCGGCCCTTAATAATGTTCAAACTTATAATTTAAATTAATTATTATGATCGAATTTCGACCACGGGTGACCAGTAGTATTAATAATTATGAAGTAAAGATGTTTCTGGGGAATTTGTTGGGCCGCTTCTTCTTCTTTAACAGTAACTAAAATTGCTTTAGAAGCGATGGTAGACTCATGACTTTCAATAAGTAATCTGTAAGATTCCATTTTGAAATAAATACATATTTTCAATTTATTGACAAGAGTTATGAATGTCAAAAAAGCAAGTGAGGTGTGTAAGAATGGGCCTAAATGGCGCTCTGTTGTTCGTGCCTACCCCGCAAGGGAACTGGCGTGAAGTTATGTATGTATGTATGTATTTTCAATTTCTTTTGAATAAAAACTTTTGAATTCGAAATAAATTATGAATCAACGAAGATGGCCTTTATGCTGTGTCATTATATATAAATAAGTTAATTAATTTCTGGCACGATCTTCAATCTTATCCACTTTTATCAGTATTACCTGTATTTGTAGTACTTGGAAAGCCGGCGCCAGATACAGCATGAAACATTTGACTTCTTTGATTGTTATGTGTGGCACGGATCTTTGAATATGTTGAGGATCGTGATGGTTGTTGGTTATGTTGTGTCCGTTGTGCGGTGTCCAAAGTTTTAATCCGTCCAAGAATAGATAAAGAATACAATTCCCTTCGGCCGGGAGGCCTGTGGTAAGAGGTAACAAAACAACCCACAGCCAGGTGGTATTTGCTCGTCTGGACGGCCATCACCCCTGGTCTAGATTATGTCGCCATGACAATCTCGAGTTGTGTCCCGGCATTAGTGGTCAAGCTCCAGCCTCTCTTTAGAGAGCAACAGCATATTGGTAACCGCTTTCGATCAGGTGGACTGTCTGCTGAACTCATGCAATAAAAAAAAACCAATAATAATTGTACGAAGGAATGGCGAGTCACCGTCTGCCCACTTTTTCCATGTTCCCCGAACATTGCGACACGCAGACGTCATTGTCCCAGTAATCCAAATCTCTAGTTCCACTAACAGTTCATCCAAATATCACGGTACGTGTTGTTCTCATTTTCTATAATAGTCCTACAATGACCGCGGCTTGTCCTTGGGTGCATTATTATATGGTGTAGACAGGGGTACTCGCCGGTCAGTGTCACGCCACATTTACATTAAATTTGTCAAGGGCCTCTACGTGTCGGCTGTCGCATGGTCCTACGCAAGCCCTCCAAAAGTGCGGTTCATTTCTATGACCCGTGTTCTTCAGAGACATACAAAAACGTGTTTTATGCATATTATATTCATTAATTTGAAATTGAAAGAATCCGCGATGGAGGTCCGCCACCACAGTGACATGACATCTTCGCACGAGGTAACTGCTTAGTACCCTTTCTCGCTGCGGGAATTGATTTGATAGAGCCGTGCTGAAATTATATCTTGACTACGGCTAGCTTTTTTAGACAGGGGAAATCCGTTTGAGGAATAAGCCGCTACAGGCATAGATCGGGGGTGGCACTAGCATGCCCAGTTAAAACTGGTGCCACGCTATTGCCACTCCCCAGTTAGGGATACCCACTAAAACCCTTAGGTGTTCCGTCCTACGTCTTATGCCAGGGCTACGGGAAAGCGGGATTCCCATCTATTCCATTCTACGCGTGCCCTGGCAGGCGGGGGCCTCACAAAAATGTAAAACGCTTCACGATTTTGCGTCTCATTCTTGCGCAGGGGACATGCTAATCTTCTCTGTATCGTTCCAATTTTAGTATATATATTGCCGAAGCAAATACAGACTACAGCTAGCTGGGCCAACTCGATCGGGGTGATACTACCCTCTCACACAACATTCGCATAAAAGATTAGTCTTCAGCTACTCGTGTTTCGTATGAAGAATGAGGGTTACGAAGACTGTGTTGCAGTGAGGTAGGCCGCCAAAGGCTTAGCCCGCTCAACCACAGAAGCCGACAATTAGATGGGCCGTCTGCTAGTTTGTGAGGTTTACAGTCCAAAGGGCCGGTAAGATATAGGGAACCGAACATAAGACAGTTTATGGTAGTCATCGCAGCAGACAACTGAGAACTGGCTAGCGCTTTTTTATTAGACTCGACTTTATGTTGTTGGTCTGAAGACCTTACAACTTTATCGGGGTTTTCGGGGCGAGCGCCATAACTTCGCGAACCCGGAAAGCAACTTGCTCGATAGAGCTCCCTAGAGGGCTTTACCTCAGCTGGACTGTTGTTATGAGAGAGGGATGAATGCACTGACTGAAAACGCGCGACGAGTGATGTGAAGCCCGAGGGGAAGGATCCCGGCGGACTGAGATCAGCAATTCGAGGCGGCCTACACTATCTTACCGCCGTTTCACTGGCTAGCGCATTTTTTTTTGTTTCAGCGATACCGGACTTTGAGAGCTTCCCGACTCCGTGGGAGCAGAGGCGTTCAGCCCGGAAGCAGCGCGCTCAAGGAGGCAGCTCCTGTGCGGTTGGACCTCGGCTCGACCGCTGCGGGGGATTGACTTTATAGGATTAAGCCGTAAAAGGCTGAATGAGCTAAGCCAACAGGCTGAAGTATTTATATAATGGGAATTCGTTATCGACTCCGACACGGGAATGACTGTATTAATAGCTGCTCTATCTCGCTCACATATCATCCGTTCCGCTCACATATTTTGCTATGTAATTGCTGTTACCATTTCCAAAGAAAATAAGTTCACTTTAGTTCTTCATCAGCACTCGACAGTGAATACTCTGCCATCTGAAGTATTATTTAATACCCTACCTCTCGCTGCTAGTGTATTTGGGTTGACATATCCTTGTACATAGAGAACGCCTTTAAAACACAAAATTAAAAAACTCATTTATCATCTATAATCATACTGTTTGGCCTCATCTGTATCCCTGTCTATATCACTTGATCGACTGTATTTGTCATTAGAATGATTTAGTAACACTTTTATCATAATCCTTTTATCTACATCCGGGTTGTTAATTATTATAATATAAGTTAATGTTGATTTAGTGTGAAAGGACATCGTGCAGGAACGGGAATACAATTTCCTGCGGCCGGGCAGCCTGTCGTAAGAGGCGACAAAACAACCCACAGCCAGGTGGTAGGACATTTGCTCGACTGGATGGCGACCACCCCTGGTCTAAAGTATGCCGCCATAACAACCTTGTGTTGTGTTCCGGCATTAGTAACCAGATTCCAGTCTCCCTTAAGAGAGCATCAGCGCGCATTTGTAGCATCTTTGGTGTTGCAAGTATCCATAGGCGATGGTAACCGCTTTCCATCAAGTGGGCCGTCTGCCTGTCTGCTGAACTCCTGCAATAAAGACTTATTTACAGAACTGCACCACTTGCCATGGACGGGATGGTCAACCCTGGAGTTACCATGCTCAACGCATGCGCCACGGTTCTTTAGTTGTTCCGCGTACATCAATGATCTCGAAAGAAATTCCCGCTATGCGATTTTTAACAAGGCATCATAGAGTTTCTTCGCGGCCGAGAATGCGTTGGCAATTGGATCTTCGGCCGCCGAGAGCTCCCTATGGAAGGGTCCCCGACCTACAGTTAATGTCACAGAGATGGAGACGCAGCAGTGTTTCGCGCGCGCTCACCTCTCGTGGGGCGCGTTGCCGGCGCCGGGGGCTTGGCTCCTCCGGCAGTAAAAGAGGCCGTTGGGCTGCTGCTTGCCAGAGCCTGTGGAACTGCAAGGCTAAATACGTGTGGCTCTGGTATATATAATAATGACGAAATAAGTCCAAGAGTTATTTCATATAAATACAATGTCAAAAATATAAAAATGAAATAAAATAATAAAGTTTGCTAACAAATATACTGTCGTGTCTATTGCGACTTGTTATGTCTAATACTACTACTTGTCCCAATGAAGCGAATCTAAGCGTACGGCCTGAATGGCAAAACGTCCGGCGGGGCGACTGTCAGCGCGGGCTGAATAGAACATTAGGGTTGCCAACCGTACTATAATATATATATATATATATATATATATATAGTATTGTACTATATTTCGGGTCGGCGTACTGTTGAAGAAATATATAGTACGCAAAAATACTATATTTTCAACACCGAACGAAATCTAACCAACAAATATTTATTTAAAAAAATATAATTAACGCGCTTTTTCATTAAATTTTGAGTGAGGCGAGTTCGTGTAACCGAATTCCGGACTCCGAACGCATCTACAATCTCTTGTCTTTGGCTCCCACTGATCTCTATTCTCTATACTAACTGGAGGCGCTGGCAGGATGTCAAAGTTGTCAATATCAAATTGACAACATCGGAAATCGTTTGATTTTGATAAAGGATATGACATTTTTATTTCAGAGAAAGCTTTGTTAAAAAAATGCAAAAAGTGCGTGGAAATATAGTTTTTATAAAAATAAATAAGTAACAAATATATCTTTGTCTATTTTTAATTTTTTTCCATAAACTACTATATCTTTTAGAAGTGTACTATAGTTTTTTATAACTAATTTGAAAAATATTGTATTTCGCTGAGAAAATGTTGGCAACCCTATAGAGCATCCCATGAGTGCACGCTCGGCGTTCGTCGTTCACAAACTGGTTTAAACCTGACCACGACGTACACACCATGATCAAATAACAGAAGTGTTAAAACGAGGTCAGATCAGCATATCAAATAAACGTGCATGTATGAAGAGGTTAATGAAAGTAGATGAAGCGAAAGTTGTCTGTCAGGATCGTCCCAAGTGGAGATCTATAGTCTCTGTCTACCCCCATGGGAAAAAGGCGTGATAATATGTATGTATGTAAATGAGTTTCTATACGGTCTCAGCGCACGCCTGATCCGAGCATGCAGCGTTCCTATACACGACTCGTCGCTCTACGCACAAATCCTCGCTAGCGTTTCCATTTGTTTGACACGAACGCTGCACGCTCGAATAGAGCGGACACTCAGGTCATACGCTAACACTCTTCACTGCGTTTCGTCCGTAGTGCACCAATCAAAATTTAAAAAATAAAAATGACTTCCTTATAACTTCTATTCGTTTAATAGCAACAAAAATTGCTTGAAGTAATACTAGACTCTCATGAGTTTGAATAAGTACATACATACATACATAACTTCACGCCAGTTCCCTTGCGGGGTAGGCACGAGCAACAAAGCGCCATTCAGGCTTATTCTTACACACCTCACTTGCCTCTTTGACATTCATAACTCTTGTCATGCACGCTCGTCTGTTCTTAAGGCTCCTGACATCACCTTCTGCTAGTACACGATAAATTTGATCATGGAAGGTGTGTCGTGGCCTTCCACGACTTCTACATCCATCCACTTTTGCATTGTATATCTGTTTAGTCACATTTGAATAAGTAATTTATAATATTCTAAGGCAACACAACTTTGGAATATGCTGCCTCTTACTGTCAGAGAGGGCAAATCCTTACCAACGTTTAGAAATTTACTCAGAAAACACTATTTGTCCGTAAATAGCTATGTTTGATTAACACAATATAATCATGCTAATACATTTATTATAATAACGTATGTATTTTGGAATATATTATTGTATATGTGTATATATATGAATATGTATATATGTATGTATTTGTATATTTATTTGTTAAATTCTTTTGAGTATTTATGTATCTATTGCCATTTTCTGAACAACCTACATCGCCTGATTCAATTTTTTTGTTTGTTATTTAGGTTGCCTGGAAGAGATCGCTTTGAGCGATAAGGCCGCCTATTGTATCGCCTAAAAAATATTGTAAATATGGTCTGTTTTTGTAATTGTATATTTTGGTGTGCAATAAAGTGTTATATATATATATATATATATATATATATATATATATTTGGAACCTCAAAGGACGTCGATATGACGTTGTGGTTATTGAGGGCTCCTTTACTTGTTGTGCAATATAGGAAATATTAAACACACGATTTATCACTAGATATAATATATTCCGATTAGTTTACATATCTTTTTATGCTATGAATACAATAATAACATTGTTTTGATCAAGCCCCTCGTGTGTAGCTGTCAAATTGAGGTATCGAACCCTGTGTTGCCTGGAATGGCCGTGCTAGTATTGTCAGTATTAAATATTAATGGTTGCGTTCGAAGAACGCCACACATATCACTCTCTCTAATCCAATCAAGGCAACTCAATTTGTCTTTTGCGGAAGGATATGCTAAACTAGACATATGTTCGGTGTGCCATCTGCGCCTTGCGCGTGGAATCTCTTGGAGGTGCATTTCCAGTCAATATTATTGTTCTGTGGTAAACGAAAACACCATAACTTATATTACTTGAGTAATGTTTGTAATTATAAATAACAACAAAACGTATCTACGTCTGGTTTAGTATCGTAATGAGTTATAATCACAACACGTGATGACGATAAAAAATAATTTTGTTACTCATGATGAGTGTGCTATTCTGCGCTTATGTATCATTATGGCTTATGATCTAAGGATACCGTTAAGAAAAATGTAAGTATTTTTACAACATTGTGTCCACGAGGTTTTGTTTTTGAAAATTTTCATAATGAAAACATTGGAACGAAAAACGTATTTACCGTGTTTTCTTTTACAGTTGCTTTCCCATAGACGTCATTAATTTTACTTCCTACTTCTTACTACTAGGTAGTATACCTATACTACCTACTACCTAGTATATTATAAACGCGAAAGTTTGTAGGAATGTGTGGATGTATGTTTGTTACTCTTTCACACAAAAACTACTGAATGGATTTTGATGAAACTTTACAATAATATAGCTTAAACTTCAGAATGAAGTGTAAGCTATATTATTGAATAAGAAGGTATCTTTCCATACTAAAAGATCGACCCATCTTCCAGGGCATCAAAGACATCCCGTCCGGTCTTTTGCCATCGTCGTGATACAGTCCATTCGGCTCAAGAATGGCCGGTACCCGACGGTGACAAGGGCACGGCGGATGATGTAATTTATCGCATGGTGTGGTATTCTTCCGGCACTCTGAATACATGGCAAGCCGTGGTGACCTGAACTGCCGACTTTATCCCCACACGGCAGCTATGAGGGACTAAAGCGGCTGCCCCCAGTCGAATAGAGACGGCAATCCTGCAAGTAATGTCGTCTAGAAGTGTGCCTGAATTCAACGAGGGCTACGCATGAAGCCACAAATTTCACTCCCACCTCGAGATTGCTAAAAGACGGACACGCTCAATCTGATTAGTTCTAGATGACAAAAGTTTTTCGAATGTCAATTTGCTGAGCGGGCCGTCCCAAAGCTTTTCCGATGTGACGTTGGGAGAAGAGTCAATTTCTCCTCCTTGGTCCTAGAATAGGTTTAGGTGGGTCAATGAATTATAGAAGATAATATGTGGAATATAATGTATTCAATCAGTTCCGTGACAACCGGAGGACATCTATGCAAAAAAGGGTACACTGGCCTGCCGAAGCCTTGGAAGCTCTCAAGTCAAGCAGTTCAACAGCTCTAGTATTAGCTAGTTAAAGTAAGGGTAGCGTTGGTCCTGGAATTAGATGACGAAGAATAGGCATTAGGTTTGACACAGTGTCCTCCGCTACTTTTTTTTTTTTTTTTTTTTTTATTGCAGGAGATCAGCAGACAGGCAGATGGCTTACTTGATGAAAAGCGCTTACCATCGCCTATGGACATTTGCAACACCAAAGGTGCTACAAATGCGCTGCTGCTCTCTTAAGGGAAACTGGAACCTGGTCACTAATGCCGGAACACAACTCAAGGTTGTTATGGCGACATACTTTAGACCAGGGGTGGTAGCCATCCAGTCGGACAAATGCCCTACCACCTGGCTGTGGGTTGTTAAGTCGTCTCTTACGACAGGCCGCCCGGCCGCAGGAAATTGTATTCTTTCTCCGTTCCTGCACGGATAAAAACTACAAAACTACATCAGCTCAATTAATTATATTTAACTTTAATTAGTAAAACAGCTGATATTTGAATTTCGTGCGAGAGCCAAACTTAACCGCCATCACAACTTTCTTAAATTCTTGACAGTGACATAGTTTGCTAGACATTAGTACTGTCATTGGCATGTCTTTATTTTTTTTAATGGTGCAAGTGCAACGCTACATACAGCGAAATAAACATTTCTTAGTAATATTAATCATTACACTTAGATCATATAGACATGTTATATCTCAATGTCATTACATTAATACGTGAAGAAAAATCTTTGTACCCCTTTTTTACAAAAATTGCGGGGCCGGAGGAGTATGAAATTTTGCGCACCTCTAATTTATATAGTGCAGAATGATAATATTTTTTTGAAAATTATTCATAAAACACATTAAAACGGTAAAAAAACATTACACACACTACCATGTATTTGACACACACACGCATACTCTTTTGTTTATTGTTAAAGTCAAATTATCAGTGTAGCCTTGGCGAAATCTGTGATTATAGAAGTATAGTCTTTGACAACAGAACCTTAATAATGTTCAAACTTATAATTTAAATTAATTATGGTCCAATTTCGACCACTGGGCGACCCCTAGTATAAAGAATTTGGAATTCCTAACCGAACGCCAATTTCATTAAGGACCTATGATTATTTTCAAAATGCTTTTTGCCAGGTGGTAGGGCATTTGCTCGACTGGATGGCTACCACCCCTGGTCTAAAGTATGTCGCCATAACAACCTTGAGTTGTATTCCGGCATTAGTGACCAGGTTCCAGTCTCCCTTAAGAGATCAGCAGCGCATTTGTAGCAACATTGGTCTTGCAAATGTCCATAGGTGATGGTAACCGCTTTCCATCAAGTGGGCCGTCTGCCTGTCTGATGATCTCCTGCAATAAAAAAAAAAAAAAAATGCTCACAGAATTGACAATGTTTAACAGAACAATAAATAAAAAACCATCAAAATTTTTAATAAAAAATTTAATAGAAATAATACAAAGATTTCAAATTTCGCTATTTATTACAATAATACGCTCTTTAAATAATTTACTCCTCCATCGCTTTCTTTCGATTTTATAGAAATTGCAATAAATAGCAACATTTTAGAAACAACATAAATTATATACATTCATTTATCTCTTTTACACATTCCAATACTCTTCCAAATTAATTTTCGTATTATGGAGGGTAGAGGTAAGAAGAATCATCTCATATAGGAAAATAGTTCAAGTGTCCAGTTGTAAGCTGTAAATAACAGTTCAAAAACCGTCCACAATGGCGCTGATGTCGACAAAGGGTATGGTATGAATGTAGCTGGAGTAGGCGAGTTAAAAAACTTCATATCTTTGGCGACTAGAGTAGTTGGTGGCAGTGCACTGTTATAAAACGTCAACTATTTACGTAGTACAAAGTCATTTACTAAATATAACCTCAAAGAACTGTTTTTATTTCGTAAATTTCCAGTAATTATGACATGATAATTATGACTTAAGAATGATATAGATAAATAGACAAATTGTAGTTTTTGTTTTGTGTTGTATAGTATTATTTAATTCCTTTTGAATGACGGCCTCTGTGGTTGAGCGGGCTAAGCCTTTGCCGGCGTACCTCACTACAACGCAGAGGTTCCGGGTTCGATTCCTGGTATAGTAAATTTCGGAAACGTATTTTCTCCGTTATTTACTATGGTCTGGGTGTCTGGGATCGGCCCCAGAGTAGTCCGTTGTATATTACCCATAACACAAGCGTAACTTGCTTAATTTCAGGATATACAATGTGTGTGTTTGTCTGCCGATTATTATTATTATTATTTTATTTTATATCTAATTTTCCAATATTGCATCAAATTTATTATAATTTTCTTATAGTTGTATGAGACAAATGCGTAACAAGAATTATTTTTTTAGTGGAAACTTAGTTGATATATGTATTAAGTTATATGTTTTATATTGTAAGAAATATAATTATTGTTTCCCAAATAAATTAAATAAATAAATAATACGCTTAGTGATTTTGTAATATTTAATTTTATAACACTAAAACGCTATAATACTACTCGTAATAACTTTTGGCGCCTTTCTTTAGAATTCACCCTGATGCGAAAGTGGCGCCACCCTAATTTAATGCATTTCGATGGACACTTCTTCATATACAGAGATGATTCTTCTAACCTCTACTTTCCATAACGGGTATGGAGAGTAGAGATTAGAAGTACCATCTTAAAAGGAAGGGCGGATAAAAAAGTGCCCAGCAGTATGCTGAAAATAGTTCAAATACAAACCACAATAGCGCTGGCATACGAAAAACTACGATACGACTTAAAAATGGTTAAGTGACATAGAATTAATAAAATGCCAGTATATCAATTTTAATTAGTGCAAAATAATTTATTAAACATAATGCAGTATGAAAGTGTAGAGTGATTGTAGTCCAGGATCCACCGTCCATTTTTGCTATTGATTAGTACCAAGCTAAATTTCCGTGACAAAACTTTTTTATTGCAGGAGTTCAGCAGACAGGCAGACGGCCCACATGATGGAAAGCGGTTACCATCGCCTATGGACATTTGCAACACCAAAGTTACTACTGGTCACTAATGCCGGAACACAACTCAAGGTTGTTATGGCGGCATACTGTAGACCAGGGGTGGTAGCCATTTACGACAGGCCGCCCCTACGCAGGAAATTCTATTCTTTCTCCGTTCCTGCACGGATAATAAAATATGTCGATTTGACCATTCTCAAAAATGTAATACTAACTTTTTTTTTTGTTTAATAATAATAAAATTATTCGAAAAACTATTTGTCCTACAAAATGTATGGTTACTGAAGTAAGGAAAATTATCTAGATATATTGCAGTATAAATTTTTAGTACGTCATGTCATTATTATAATGATAATAATATTTATCTTTCCTTTTATAATGTCTTACTGAGTATGCACTGTTTATTACAACTCCATTAATTCTTAGAAAAGTAATTGTGTAACACATTTCTGTATAAAATTTATTTGATTTGAGCTAGATCAATAACAGTCCTTAGCTAGACGTGTTGCTGGGGAGTTTGTTGCCGCTTCTTCTGCTTAACAGCAATAACACGTTTTTTTTGTTAGTTTATGGCTTGGCAACTAGGCCTTTAAGCCAGGTGAAGTTGTATTGTAGGCTACAATCCACACCATTCAACGGAGTTCTTGTGACAACTCAAAAGGCCACATTTGTCTATACAGTTCAAATTTCTCACAAAACACATAATTACTACTCAAAAAACTATCAATATCCTACAACTATTGTTCATTTTAGAGTAATTTTACACATTTTTAGAAAATAAAACTGCACAGCACAACGTCTCCTTTCAGTTCCCGCCAAAAACTCCCAATAACACGTTGCGAAGCGGTGTATATAGATTAAGAAGTAAAATTAAATTTTGACTTATATGTATGACCTTCATAAAGTATTCTCCAGTGGAACTTATTTTGAATGAAAACATTTGATTATACTCCTTACCTCTACTCTTCATGTAAAAGGGGCTCCAATGCCAAGCGTCAAGTCTACGTCATTGTCAATCGTTTTTGGGTTTTTTTGGAGTTTACTTCTTAAAAATGGATTTTCATTTAAGGCGCCCAGAAATTTTATGAAGAGTAAAATAGTATTATTTTACTTAACCCTTTAGCTCACTATTAGCACATATGTGTCCGCGATGAGAGTGCAGATCGCGTTTGTGCACGTGATCGTCAATTGTGTTGTTGTCTCACTCTGTTCATATAGGAGTTGTATGATTTGTATGAAACGGGTATATTATCTTGGTGTATTACGAGATGGTGATAGTGTTAGTCTTGCGGCTTTTTGGTATATCGACAATTGTCTTAAGGGTTAAGCGTGTTTCAAACGCGTTAATTTTTTCTTTCAAACCACCCCAGTATTATATAGTCAAAGGTCTGGCAGCACGAACGCGATTAGTTGTTTACATATTGCTCTCATGTTCAATTTGTTGGAGGGAGCTTGTAGATTAGACAGCCACTCGCAATATTTTATTATGATGAAATGTTGCAATATCCAGCAACTACTACTTTGGTTATTTTTGGAGTTTATTTACTCCTAAAGAATTGATTTTCATATAAGGGGGCCATCAACAAATTACGTCACACGAATTTCATGATATGTGAGGATGGATCAAGGATATGGGAGGGGTCCTAGTGTGACATCGCATATTTTGCAATTTTACATCAGGAAATTAATTTTATATCCATTTAAATTATTTTTTAATTATTTAAACACTACGCTCATACAGTTAGATTTGAAAGCTTTTGAGTATTTTTTTGTTAATAATTCAATACTTCGTGTTTTAAAGCTAATATATATTAGATTTTGAAATGTAACGAAATTTAGTACCCCTTGTCACACCTCGTTACCCCCCCCCCCTTCCCCACCTGTGACGTAATTTATGGATGGCCCCTATTCGGCCGCGCACTTGCTGATGCTTTTTAATGTTCAAGAAGCGAGGGCCGGTCGTGCGTCGGAACCGACACAAAAGTTCTTTTTTACTTAATAAATCTGCCGACAAGCTGACAACGGTCCACTCTGGGGCTGATACCAGGCCATCTGTACTAACATTGCATATGCGAAAGTAACTCCGTCTGTAACACTAGATACATCATGTCCGTGGGTCCGGGAATGGGGATTCATTTCCAAAAAAAAAATCGAGTTTAGTATAAAACTTTGTCGGGTATAAATCGCGTTTATGGCAAGAACTTTTTGGATCAGTATTATGAGTATCTTGAGGAAAAAATATTACTTTACATAATAAAATTTAGAACCTGATTGCAGCGCCACCTACCGGGTCCAAATGTACGCTACCCTATCTTTCAAGTCGGATCAAACTGCACACGGTGTGCAAATTTGATTAAAATCGGTCAAGTAGTTTAGGAGTCCGTCGTGCACAAACAACGTGACACGTAATTTATATATATTAAGATTTACAGCAAATATGAATTCAAATATCTTTATTAAAAAAAAAATCAATCTAAAAGAAATAAACAATAAATAAGTCAAGTGCGTGTCAAGTTTTTGACAAAAAATAACTACTATTACCAACGATCCACTGTTAGTGACTTTTCACTTTTAATTCGCCGATAAATAAAAATTGTTTACATTTAAAGAAAACTCCATTTGTCTATACAACCACACATTTGCGACCCTGATCTAAAGGAACAGGAGAAACTATAAAATCTTTTAATATAATACTATTTAAAGGAAGACATTAAATATATTACACCCTTTCCAAGCGTTTACTTCACTTTTGACAGCTCGATGACAGATCAATTAGTAATGTCATAATACGTCACCGACGCCATTTAATTTTAATAATATATTACAATAGTTAAAATCGACTTCATTTATTATTGTTATTTATTTTTGTATTTAATCTTATTTTTAAGTTAGTTTAGGTTTTTCCGTATCTGTTCAATTTCTACTCTATTTGTATTAGCATATGCAAATATAGCAGATCATTGTAAGTTATAGGAGTTAAATATGTAGATAACTTAATTTATAAATAAGTAATATTGTCAATACACACAGAGAGGACATTTGAAGCACTTTTTTTATTTTATTACAAGCTTTTATTTAACTTGCAATGGATGTATTTATGTATGTATGTAAGTTCGGGTGGAATCTTGCGAGTTAAATTTGACCAGCTTCCCGGTCTCCGATTGAGCTGAAATTTTGCACGCATATGTATATCGCGTGACAATGCAATAATATGGTACTATGGAGCTGATCTGATGATGGAGTCGGAAGGTGGCCTTAGGAACTCCTGTACTAAACAAGATAGACCCGTCGTGTTCGGGCTCATTTTACTAATATGGTACAATGGAGCTGACCTGATGATGGAGTCGAAAGGTGGCCTTAGGAACTCCTGTACTAAACAAGATAGACCCGTCGTGTTTGGGCTCGTTTCACTAATATGGTACCATGGAGCTGACCTGATGATGGAGTCGAAAGGTGGCCTTAGGAACTCCTGTACTAAACAAGATAGACCCGTCGTGTTTGGGCTCGTTTCACTAATATGGTACAATGGAGCTGACCTGATGATGGAGTCGAAAGGTGGCCTTAGGAACTCCTGTACTAAACAAGGTAGACCCGTCGTGTTTGGGCTTGTTTTACTAATATGGTACAATGGAGCTGACCTGATGATGGAGTCGAAAGGTGGCCTTAGGAACTCCTGTACTAAACAAGATAGACCCGTCGTGTTTGGGCTCGTTTCACTAATATGGTACAATGGAGCTGACCTGATGATGGAGTCGAAAGGTGGCCTTAGGAACTCCTGTACTAAACAAGGTAGACCCGTCGTGTTTGGGCTTGTTTTACTAATATGGTACCATGGAGCTGACCTGATGATGGAGTCGGAAGGTGGCCATAGGAACTCCTGTGCTAAACAAGGTAGACCCGTCGTGTTTGGGCTCGTTTTACTAATATGGTACCATGGAGCTGACCTGATGATGGAGTCGGAAGGTGGCCATAGGAACTCCTGTACTAAACAAGGTAGACCCGTCGTGTTTGGGCTTGTTTTACTAATATGGTACCATGGAGCTGATCTGATGATGGAGTCGGAAGGTGGCCATAGGAACTCCTGTACTAAACAAGATAGACCCGTCGTGTTTGGGCTCGTTTCACTAATATGGTACCGTGAAGCTGATCTGATGATGGAGTCGGAAGGTGGCCATAGGAACTCCTGTACTAAACAAGATAGACCCGTCGTGTTCGGGCTCGTTTTACTAATATGGCACCATGGAGCTGATCTGATGATGGAGTCGGAAGGTGGCCATAGGAACTCCTGTACTAAACAAGATAGACCCGTCGTGTTCGGGCTCGTTTTACTAATATGGCACCATGGAGCTGATCTGATGATGGAGTCGGAAGGTGGCCATAGGAACTCCTGTACTAAACAAGATAGACCCGTCGTGTTTGGGCTCGTTTCACTAATATGGTACCGTGAAGCTGATCTGATGATGGAGTCGGAAGGTGGCCATAGGAACTCCTGTACTAAACAAGGTAGACCCGTCGTGTTTGGGCTTGTTTTACTAATATGGTACCATGGAGCTGATCTGATGATGGAGTCGGAAGGTGGCCATAGGAACTCCTGTACTAAACAAGATAGACCCGTCGTGTTTGGGCTCGTTTCACTAATATGGTACCGTGAAGCTGATCTGATGATGGAGTCGGAAGGTGGCCATAGGAACTCCTGTACTAAACAAGATAGACCCGTCGTGTTCGGG
The DNA here is from genome assembly GCA_019925095.2 of Dendrolimus kikuchii. Classification (NCBI taxonomy): domain Eukaryota; kingdom Metazoa; phylum Arthropoda; class Insecta; order Lepidoptera; family Lasiocampidae; genus Dendrolimus; species Dendrolimus kikuchii. The sequence continues at coordinate 430,235 of CM034414.1, forward strand.
CTCGTTTTACTAATATGGCACCATGGAGCTGATCTGATGATGGAGTCGGAAGGTGGCCATAGGAACTCCTGTACTAAACAAGATAGACCCGTCGTGTTTGGGCTCGTTTCACTTGTCTTGGCTAGCACTCTGCTGCTACATTATATGCATGATCTCAAAACCTTGTATTCAAAAACCTTATTTTCTTTATAATTTACACTTAGTTTTTGATTTGCTAGATCTTTCCTTTTGAATTTAGATCATATTAACCTTCTTTATCTTTGTACTAGCTGTGCCCGCGACGTCGTTCGCGTGGAATTTGTTTTCAAGGCCCGCCGATTTTGAAACATTCTTCATTGGTGCTCCGCTCCTATTGGTCTTAGCGTGATGATATATAGCCTATAGCCTTCCTCAATAAATGGGCTGTTTAAAACTGAAAGAATTTTTCAAATCAGACCAGTAGTTCTTGAGATTAGCGCGTTCAAACAAACAAACTCTTCAGCTTTATATGTTAGTATAAGATATAAGATAAGAACTATTCAGCAGCTATTTATTTATGTGCCACAATGTGGTAAAATGTAATAGGGAAGGTGCTGAGGCCAAATATACAAGGTTATTCTTAGTTTCTGTCTTTTCTCTTTCTTTCTTTCTTATCACTAACATATTTATGCTGTACTACGTATAAAATTTTTGTTACGCTACCTGTTTTTTTTTTTACTGAAAATAAATTTCATTATTATTATTATTAACTAGCTGACCCGGCGAACTTCGCACCGCCATATTTTCTGAATTCCTAAAAGACGTTGTTCCATGACACAAAAACAAAATCTGTCCAGGTGATTAGGGGGATTCTAGAACCCGATCTCAGTGCCACCTACCGGTTCCGATTGTGAATCTAAACCATCCGGGGACCTATTCAAACGCACAAAACAAATTTCATCAAAATCGGTCGAGTCGTACTCAAGTTATGCGCGTACATATCTACGATTCATTTTTATATACATATATAGATAATTAATTTAAGTTTTAATAATTAGCTAAAAATATTATATCGTGTAATAAGTATGTATGTATACCCACATTTCAATGAACATAATTTGCATATAATAAGCCATTTTTCTAATGAAGTAAAAAAAGGACATTTTTAATTTCAAATAGATTACTTTCGCTATATTTACACAGTGTCGACGGTTTAAAAGTTTAAAAGTACGACAATTGCGTCATTTGTTTCACGTGGGCTCTCCTGCCAAGAAATATGCAACTTGATAGACGTGCAAAAGTCAAAAGTAAAATAAACGCATGGAAACAGACTAACAACATAATTCAAATATTATGCAGGACAAAAAGTATCATATGCTAACTATAAAATTCGATTTTGTATCCATTAAGAACACAAATGTTTCCAAATTAAAAAGTTAAGTCGAAGGATTTTCACTCAAAACGGTTTATATTAATGCAGTATTATTATTTTATTAAAGATCTTTATTAACTGCCGATGCAGGAATCTGTGAGTGAGCGAGAGTGAAGACGAGTGACTGATTCAAAGGATAAACGAGTGAGTGAGTGAGTCAAAGGAAAAGCGAGTGAGTGTGTGAGTGAGTGAGTCAATGAATGAGTGAGTGAGTGAGTGATCAATGAATGAATGAGTGAGTGAGTGAGTGATCAATGAATGAGTGAGTGAGAAAGTGAGTTAAAGGGTCGAAAGAGTGAGTCAAAGTGTAATTGCAGTGAGTCAATGTTAATGTTTACACCGATTTATTGCGGTTTTAATTATTAATAACGATTTTTTGTTTTAGTATTCTTAGATGGATGACATAATCGACTCAGTAAGTCAAAGATTGGCATAAAATGATTTAATAATTTGACATATTCTTTCAATTGGGCGCATAGTTTAGGATTTTTTTAATTAAATGCTCTTATAGTTTTTCCTTGTTCCTAAACATTAAAATATACAACCATAATCGTCTTATTCAATTAAGACTCCATCATTCAATGTCAACTTCTCTTGTCAAAAGTCTTGTTTAGAAGAATTTCTTCGCTTGAGCTTCTTTCCTTTCTCTGAAAATAAAAATTACCATCAAAACATCGTTTTATTTATTATATTGCCCGCAACTTCGTCCACGTTGGACATGTAACAAACAATATATAAACTGAAACAAAAATGTTATGACAAAAAAAATATTTTTTTTCTACCTGGCCACTTTCAACCGCCGCCAAGAAAATTACCAGGATATAAAATACAGCAGATTTTAAGCCAAGAAATTTACTATCGACCAACGAAAGCCGAATTGAAATCTGCCCAGCAGTTTTTACTTGAATGCCGAACATACAGACCAACACAAAAAATCTAAAAATAAAAGGCTTACTTTTACAATTTCATTACATTATAATAATTAGTGGTACAAATTACGATATTAATTAACCATAATTATCTCAACACATATTGGCTAGAAATAATTTAAATATTAAAATTGTTAACATTTTTTAATTGATGGATATACGGCTAGAAGCTTATATGAGTCTGATTCGTTTACATGCTACTTACTCATTAATATTACTTTTTTAACTCATTTTAATAATAAACCCACTTCATTAACAAGCCAATTTATTAATAAATCAACTTCATCAATAAACCCATTTCATTAAAAACCCGCTTAATTAATAAACACATTTGTTCAAACTTCTTGGATACTAGTTACTTGTAATTTAGAAATGACGCCCTCTGTGGTTGCTGTCTTTACCGGCTTACTTTACTGCGACGCAGAGGTTCCGGGTTCGAGTCTTGGTATGGTGAATTTCGGAAAAGAAGTTTCTCCGTTCTTTACTATGGTCTGGGTGTCTGAAATCGGCTTCAGAGTAGTCCTTTATATATTACTTATAACACAAGCGTAACTTGCTTAATTTGGGGATATACAATATGTATAATAAGAAAAAGAAATACTTTTTGTTTGTTTTACTTATGTCAAAAATATATACATTTATATATATCTCAGTCTTTCATAATGTTTAAATGTTATTCTTTATTATAAACAAAAATGTTACATATTAAAGTACAAAATGTGTGTTTGTGTGCGTACATATTAGCATTAGATATGTAGTCAAATTATTTCCTTTTTTAATATAATTAAACATTTTATAAACTTTCATACACATTCCATTAATAAACCCACTTCATTAATAATAATATCAAAATTGATACATAAAATGCACTCACTTGTACATAGCGTAGAGGAACATGACAGCGAGCTGGCCGGCGACCACCATAAGTAGGCCCGTGAAGGAAACACACGACGCCTCGGGACACGGTGTCTGATTCACTATTTGCGGACTCGTCGATAGCCTATTAACGAGACGGGTATAAGTGGGTTTCACACTACGTTAATATCGTCTTGTTGGTTTTCTCATTGCGGACTCGTCGATAGCCTATTAACGAGACGGGTATAAGTGGGTTTCACACTACGTTAATATCGTCTTGTTGGTTTTCTCATTGCGGACTCGTCGATAGCCTATTAACGAGACGGGTATAAGTGGGTTTCACACTACGTTAATATCGTCTTGTTGTTTTTTTTTGTTACGGACTCGCCGATAACTTATTAACAAGACGAGCGTTTGAGTTATGGGAACAGGCGGGTTTTACACTACGTTGATATGGTCTTGTTGTTTTTCTTATTACGGACTCGCCAATAACTTATTAACAAGACGGGCATTTAAGTTAGTAGAAATTAAATATATATATATATATATATTTATATTACACAAGGGACAAAATTGTGAATAAAAGAAAACTAGTTGATTGTAAAAGGCTGAAATTTGGAATACCCTTCTATTTAGGTACACTTGCATACTGGTAAGACTTTCTACATTGTAACATTTCAAATATTTTAGTAAACAACAAAAAATGGCAATTTTGCGTATACGCCCATTTGTTATGAAGCCCTCGGTATACTTTCCGTGCAAAAGCGACCGACAGACAGACAGTTACTTTCGCATTTATAATATTATTAGGGATTAGTAAATAACTAACCACAAGATTATAATAGTACAATAATAGGTAGAACAACTTGGAACAAATGTTATTAACATTAGCAACTTTAGAACGCTACTAGGACACGTGCACCGGACCAAAGTCAAAGTTGGACTGCTGTTCATCGCTCCACCCGCTCGCGTTTATAACCGAATGAGTCCAGTAATAATCACAACTACCCGCAATTAGTATCAAAACAGTACAACAATCTATCCTATAACAAGAGTACAATCGTTTATCATGTTAATGCTACGTGATATTCATAGACAACTCAAAACTGAGTGGTCTATGTAATGTCAAACGTGTGTGATTTAAAAATTGTCTGATCATAAATTTATAGAACTCTTGCTTATCAGTTTTTATTAAAATAAACTCTGAAACAGTGCAAAGTATTTCAATGAAAACTTTTCAGATCAAATAAGCAATTTTGTCTGAAATATTGTAATGTTAAATCGATACCTCTGGGCTCAAAGGGCGTAAGCACCAAAACTCGATTTTTCAGGAGAGCCGAAAAACAAAATATAAAATATTATTTCGGACATAATTTTTTTGATTCTTGGCCCTAAGTCATCATCATCATCATCCGAGCGTTAAATCCCGGTTGCGTTCGGAGCGTTCACTCCGACGCCCAGGGTCCGCTTTCCTACTTTTTCTACTCCACTTCGAGCGGTCTTCGGCATCCCCCGTTTTGAGACCATTGGCACGCATGTCATCCTTCACAACGTCAAGCCAACATTTCTTGGGCCTTCCCCTTCGACCGGGACCTGGCGGAGGCGGCATGGCTGGACATTTGTTCCCCACATGATTAGCCGGTCTCCGTAAAACGTGGCCGTACCAGCGTAAGCGACACTCTTGCAGTTTGTCTGCTATGTCACGGACACGAAGACTGCCGCGGATGCGGGAGTTCCTGACCCGGTCTTTCCGCGTCACTCCACACATCCATCATTCTTGGCCCTAAGTAAACCATTCTAAAACCAAAAGTCTTAAAATTTTATAATGCAAAACACTGTTAAATTATATTTCAAATAGATTTAAAAGTAACAAAAACAGCTTTCCTATACGCCCCGGAAAATTGCAAGTTTGGGGCGTTTACACCCTAAAAATCTATGGATATGTGATCAGGGATGGTTGCCACTGCCAATTTGCCTACTAATTCTATCAGTTTGTAGACTGTTGCTTTGTTTTCTTCAGTTGATTAAATAACAAGTAAAGAGAGAAAATAAGAAATTCTTTTCTTTCTTTATTTAGTTCTTAGTATATCAATTTATCAACTCAGACAACTAATCATTAACATTGGTTGCTGTTACGACACAAAATCTAAAAAATGGGGTCGTAAACACCATTTTTTGGCGAATTGGAAGACTTTACATATACTGATCGATAGAGGAGAAAAAATGTAGTAGGGCTGCATTAAAAAGCAAATTTCGCCGAAATGGCGGTTACGTCCTTTGAGCCGCGAGGTATCGAAATATCTTACAGCTAGTAAATTTTACTTACTTAAGTGTGCAAAAGAAGTAATTCTTTTATGAGAGACATACGATTATGTATTGCGACATACCTCTGCGCCACACCAAGGACGTTCTGCTTGACATTGTTGATGGAGTCCCTCAGCTCGGTGAGGAATTGGGGGTTGACCTGCCCCCCCGCCGCCGCGCCCCCGCCCGCCGCCAGCAGCGAGTCCGACTTACGGGACACCTCTATTATGAACCCCCTGTATACGTAAAACAGAAGAAATAAATAACACATATTTCTGTTTAAAAATGAGAATACATCCAATAGTGTAGATTTGTATTATTTAATTGCCAAAAATGACTACGGAACGTTGAAAGAAGTGACTACAATAATTACTTGAGTTCCGCTATCGTGTTGATCATGATCTGGTTGTTGGCGACCAACGCGTCCCAATCATGGCGGCCAATCGGGAGAGCCGGCATCTGGAATAACAAAACCCGTACCCTTTAAGACGGAACCACCACAAATTTGTTGCCGAACTGTCACACAAGGCTAATTGGGAAGCACTACAAATTTGTTGCCGAACTGTCACACACGGCTAATTGGGAAGCATTACAAATTTGTTGCCGAACTGTCACACACGGCTAATTGGGAAGCACCACAAATTTGTTGCCGAACTGTCACACACGGCTAATTGGGAAGCACCACAAATTTGTTGCCGAACTGCCACACACGGCTAATTGGGAAGCACTACAAATTTGTTGCCGAACTGTCACACACGGCTAATTGGGAAGCACTACAAATTTGTTGCCGAACTGTCACACACGGCTAATTGGGAACCACTACAAATTTGTTGCCGAACTGTCACACACGGCTAATTGGAGGCACCACAAATTTGTTGCCGAACTGCCACACACGGCTAATTGGGAAACACCGCAAACTTATGGTCAAATACAGATAATTGAAATGAACGTTGAAACTGATGCTTTCTCCCTCTGACAATCTACAATTTGTATTAGAGTAAAAGAGACGATATAATATTCATGGTTTTGGCGCGGCAATTTTGATGGCAACTGACAGCTTGTGGAATTTTATTTTATTAAATTTGGACCCTTAAATGGGTTAAGTAACAAACAGGCTGATGATCCACGTGATGGAAAGTGGCTACCGTCGCCTATGTGCATTTGTAACAGCACAGGTGCTACTAATGTGCTGCCGCTCTCTAAAGGACCATCCACAAACTACGTCACACGAATTTCATAATTTTTCGACCCCTCCCCCGTCCATATCACAGCTGGTCACAGCTGGTCACATTCTTAAGACTCCTCCCTCCGTAGTGTGACATCACACACTTTGCAATTTTACATCAAGAAATTATTAAAATACTTAAACATTTTTATTTCCCTTCAAATTATTAACTAGCACTCATCTCATACATACATAGTTTGAAATATTTTGAAGTTTTTCGGTAATAGTTCAAATTCCTGTTTTAAAGCTTCAATATATTACATTTAAATACACAATTGTTTTGCATAGTTTTTTTGTGTGGTCTTGTATTATTTAACTGCTTTTATTTCTAATTTTCCAAAATTGTATCAAAAAATAAAATTTTCTTATAGTTAGTTGTATGAGCCAAATGCATAACATGAATTATTATTTTTTGTGGTAACTTCGTTGATATGTGTATTAATTATGTATTTTATATTGTAAGAATGATAAATATTGTATGTTTCCCAAATAAATTAAATAAATAAAAAAAATTATGTGACGTCACGAAATTTAGGGCCCTTGTCGAAAGACAACTCAAGGTTGTTATGACCAGGGGTGGTAGCCATCCAGACCGGCAAACATGCTACCAATCTGAGGGACGATTACAATTTGTAACAAATCCACGAAATAAGTACACAAGGGGATGTTTGTAAGCTGCACCCGTGACTGTGAATTTGAGAAGAAGATTAAGATGATATAGGCATGTAATGAGGAGTGATGAAAGTCAGGTAGACCAGAAAGAGATGGATAGAATGTCTGTAGGATGACATGATCATTTGTAATGTGACAGAGGACATGCCAGAATTGAGGATTATGGAAGGAGAATACATTTTGTACCAACCCTAAACAATCGGAAGAGGATTTTTGAAGTTATTAAAAAAAATAAGAATATGTTACCTGTGAAGGCGGCGCCTGCCCCGACTGTATAGGCTGTCCCTGCGCTTGACTATAGACAGCCGTTAACATCGACAAAGAGTTCATCTGTTTGCCTATCACCTGAAATGTAGCAAATTAATCCTAATGCATCAAACTCATCCAAATGCATCGAACTGATCTTAATGCATCAAACTGATCTTAATGCATCAAACTGATTGTCTGCGATAAACAGAACTTTTTCAATCATTACAACCTCATTTCATTACTACATAATATTATTATAAATCACACATGTCACTCGCCTTACATACGTCTAACATAAATATTACTAATAAATAATATATATAAATTATAAATATAAAAAGCTGTAAAACACAAAATATATGTTCTGAATTCGCAAAAGACTTTAAATTTAATATATTAATAAAACACTGATCTTAATGCATCAAACTGATCTCAATGCATCAAACTGATCTCAATGCATCAAACTGATCCAAATGCATCAAACTGATGCAAATGCATCTAACTGATCTAGATGCATCAAACTAATCTCAATGTATCAAATTAATCTCGAAGTAACGAATTAAGCGTAAAATTTCCAATCAACCTTAAAATATGATTATTGTAATGTATGACATTAAAATTAGAAAAATTATGCTCATTGTTATTAATAACCTGCCTTTAATAAAATATTGCATAATTTGGAATACAGCAGTCCCATCTGGACTCCGCGCTATCATATGTATTCTAATCGTATTGAGGGACTCCAGAAAAAGTTTTTAAGACATTTGCACTTATTATTTTTGACTTTGATTGTAAATATATTTTCTTATTCAGAATGTAACAAACCATTTTGCTGACTTGTAAATATAATAAACACTACTACAAACGCAAAACTTCTCGAAGCTAATTTACCTATCTAATTATATCAATATCACGAATATATAATATTATATCGTATATCTTTTTATATTCGTATTATTGTATTATATATTACACATTTTTATATAATAATATTTATTGACACCAAAATTACATATAAAAGTCACAAATACAAAATAAAGATCTTTTCTTAATAATTAAGTTAATTCGTTAACTAACACCTAAACTAGGCCGAGCCTGTTTTTTAGGTGTTAGTCCCTTCCTGTGTCTTAAAGAGAAAATGTAAGATTTAAATGTTATATTTTGCAAAAATAAGATCAAAACTTGCTTTCGCAACTAGCTAGATTTATTCATATTTATTTATTACTAAATTATTTAAATTAACAGTACAAACAAACTTTCAACATCATCGTATCTACATTGTTCTAGCCAATCTATTAAAACTTCTTTACATTGATATTTGTTGAGGGGGTAAAGTGTAAGAATTCTATTAAGCCTGTTATATAGAGTGGGACCTAAATAACACTGAAACCTAGTGATGAAATTTGTTTTAAAGAGATTAAGTGAACAAACCTTGTCTTTACGTCGTGTATCTTTTTCGGTGCCGTAAACAAGTTTTTGGTGCTGAGATAGAATAGTGTGTAAAACTAATATTTCTCTAATTGATAATACATCACATTCAGTATATAGGTCAATAGTGGGATATCTAAAAGGTTTGAAAGTTATAACTTTAATATGATTGGTTTTTACGCATCTCGTGGTCTCCAGTAATTGAAGGAGCACGTTGGTTAAAACATTTAAGGTTATGTATATTTTACAAATATGTTAGGTGTCTTTTATTGGAGATTCTAGTAATAATAAATAAATAAAATAAATTACCTCGTCAACTTTCTTATTCAACTCTCTCAACACGTCGTGTATTTGGCCCTGTCCTTGAAATATCTGCCTTAGTTCCCTTTGTCCGTCCGACTCGAACCAGTCGTCGAACTCGCCCTCCTTGTCTCGCACCTTACGTGGGAAAGAGAGGCAACACAAATTTATTAAACTATTAAAAAAACTAATGAGGTGTCTTTGGGACACATGTTTGGAACGAAGTTCTCCTAAAATGTCTTAAAAATTCTCAAAACGTCTCAAAAAGTGTGTCGATAAGCATCGAAAACCATCGAAATTTTATCAAAAACCTATGTATAGAAAGAAATACATAAACAAACAAATAGTATCAAAAACAGCATATATTATTACACTAATTGATATTTTAGATTTTATTTCATTGCATTAAAGTTGATAGCTTACTATAGCAAAAAGTGTCGTGACAACTTTTCGTAAGAATTTTTTCCGTCTAGCCCCCTTTCACAACGCGCGATAAGGAACTTCGTTCCAATAAAAAAAAATTGCAGAAGTTCAGCAGACAGGTAAACGGCCCACTTAATGGAAAGCGGTTACCATCGCCTATGGACATTTGTAACACTAAAGGTGCTACAAATGCGCTGCTGCTCTCTTAAGGGAGACTGGAACCTGGTCACCAATGCCGGAACACAACTCAAGGCTGTTATGGCGACACACTTTAGACCAGGGGTGGTAGCCATCCAGTCGGGCAAATGCCCTACCACCTGGCTGTGGGTTGTTAAGTCGCCTCTTACGACAGGCCGCCCCAAAGCAGGAAATTGTATTCTTTCTCCGTTCCTGCACGGATAGAGTCGAGTGCTGATGTGAACTCATTTATTTTGCAAACAGTAACCTTAAGTACAAATATTAACAAGTCGTACAGCTAGTACTGTATATAGCACAATGTGTGAGCGGGACGGATGATGTGCGAGCGAGACAGAGCATACATACATAACTTCACGCCAGTTCCCTTGCGGGGTAGGCACGAACAACAGAGCGCCATTCAGGCCCATTCTGACAAACCTCACTTGCTTCTTTGATAAAGCAAAAGACATATAAATAGAATAAACATAATATAAGGTGTGCTAAGGTGATTTTGGGCAATCGATGTTAAAAAAAACGATGTTTTATTTGCGTCGCAGGAACAAGCGTCAAAAGTTTATGTAAATGGTGATAAAAAAACATCGATACATCGTTCATAAACATCGATATTTTCAACATCGATGTTTCACTTTTGAAAACATCGATATCCTAACATCGACGTTTTTTATGAGCGACGTTGCATCCCTAGGAATGACGGAATAAAATTAGTTTAATAATCTTATGTATAACAATATAATTTATGCCAAAAGTAAAAAATGGTTCACATGAAACTTTCACCAAATTTGACCATAACTGTGGGTTTCATTTATGCTCTTAAGATCTCGTCAGCGCGATGTATTCATTCAACGATATTGCACAGCGCCATCTTACGTGAAGTTAAGTGGACTAAATGAAAACTACTTATAATTTTTGGCGTTCCTGGACCACTTGATGGCGCTAGTTTGCATACATTTTTTTATTTTCCGATTACGTGTGGAAGATCCACTGGGATGGAAGTAACTGCCGTTCGTGACTCCACCCGATCGCTTTTATACTTTAAGCCGAATATTAATCACAACTACCCGCAAATATTATCTAATAATAATCTAACGGGTAGATTGATAATTCTGAACAAATAAGTAACAATAGGTCCATAATTTATAAGGGAGGAGGATCTCAACTGACCTGATCAGGATGTTCTTTCCTGTATTCTTCTTTCTGCTGCTCCAATTTCTTCTGGTACTCCAGGTACTCCTGGGAGAGCTTCTGCTGCTCGTCACTGCTTATCTGTTGCCCTGAAATAGGGATCGAACAACTTAATATCTATAATATTATAACATTCTAAACATGCCGTGTCTGTGCATTGAAGCTATTTAAAAATACACCGGGAATAGACTATACATATATAAACGATGGAGAACACGATAGAATTCTTTTAGATTTCTTGTCTGTTTGATCGGTATTCACGTAAAAACTACTAGCCCGATTTCGATGCGATTTTCGCTGATCGACAGCAAATTCTTAGACTTAAAATCTGCACTACCTTCTATAAAGATAATCCCGAGGGAATTTTTCTAGGTATTATTCAAAATAGCCAAATTATAAAAAAATCTAATAAAATGTGTGATGTTTTTAAATCCCGTGGGAATTTTACTTTTTAAATGCTGCGGTAGTTTGTGTTCCGAGAATCCCGCGGGAATGTCAAGTCAACCGTAGACTAAGTCGCGGGCAAATGCTAGTTATACACAAAATTGACGAGTAAAAATGTTGCCAACAAAATTATTTACAATTTCTGAATAACTCACCCGATTGCTGCTGCGTCGAGTGCAACGAGGTGGTGAGGAGGTGGATCACGTCATGGTCATCAGCCAACCCCCCGGTGGCTGCCGACACCCCCAGGTGCCCCCCACGTGGGAGTACCACATTCTCAGCGCGGAAACAGAGCTCGTAGTCAGCTTCGTTGCTCGTCATACCTAAATGAGAATTCAGCTCAAAAACTAACAATTGTAGATTATTTTAAAGCAAGAATTGTGTTTCTGTGGAAAACCTGAACTTTAAAAAAAAAAGAATTGCATGAGTTCAGCAGACAGGCAGACAGCCCACATGATGGAAAGCGGTTACCATCTTCTATGGACATTTGCAACAGCAAAGGTGCTACAAATGCGCTGCCGCTCTCTTAAGGGAGCCCGGAACCTGGTCACTAATGCCGGAACACAACTCAATATTATTATGGAGGCATAATCTAGACCATAGAGTAAATAATAACCATAAACAACATTAAAATGAACAAGTTGGCGGTAGGCTAAATAAAACTTGAACAATACTCGTTGACACTTGACATCTTTGTCTTCCGTGATCACGACCAGTGAGAAGTGGCCGAAATGTCGGCATAACAAAAATCCAATACATTACCGCGCTTAAAACCGTTAAAACGTAGTTTTATTATGTACAAAAGTCGCTAAATATTATGTGAACTAATACATCTTTACTTATATTTGTAAATATATAGAATAAATAAATATATGAATGTAGGATTTTTTTATTGCATGAGATCAGCAGACAGGCAGACGGCCCACTTGATGGAAAGCGGTTACCATCGCCAATGGACATTTGCAACACCAAAGGTGCTACAAATGCGCTGCTGCTCTCTTAAGGGAGACTGGAACCTGGTCACTAATGCCGGAACACAACTCAAGGTTGTTGTGGCGACATACTTTAGACCAGGGGTGGTAGCCATCCAGTCGGGCAATCCAGTTCGTTCGGAGAAAAAGATCTACCGTACACAGGTAGAACGTGGAGATGAAACGAAATTTCACTGACCTTAAATCATCTAATGGAAACGGCTATGGACTTAATTGCCTATCAACATTATACGGGCTGGACGGGGCATTAACATCAACGGCGAGCACATCTCTCACCTCCGTTTCGCCGACAATATCGTGGTCTTTGCAGAGACTTTGGAGGAACTTGCCGAAATGCTGGGCAGCTTAAATGAATCTTCCCGACGGGTCGGTCTCGGCATGAATTTGGACAAGACGAAAGTCATGTTCAATGAACACGTCATGCCGAGACGGGTAAACGTCGATGGCGTCCCTCTGGAGGTTGTACAGGAATATGTCTACCTTGGACAGAAAATAAAGGTAGGCAAGTACAACTTCGAGGGGGAAGCCAATAGGAGGATTCAGTTGGGCTGGGCAGCATTCGGTAAGCTTCGTCAAGTCTTCTCGTCGACCATTCCGCAATGCTTGAAGACAAAAGTCTTCGAGCAGTGCGTCCTCCCCGTCCTGACCTACGGGGCCGAGACATGGACACTGACGGCAGGATTGGTCCACAAGTTTCAAGTCGCTCAACGGGCTATGGAGCGAGCTATGTTGGGTGTTTCTCTTATGGATAAAATCATAAATGAGGATATCCGTAAGAGAACCAAGGTAACCGACATAGCTCGCAAAATTAGCAAGCTGAAGTGGCAGTGGGCCGGCCACGTCTGCCGCAGGACCGATGGCCGATGGCGCAGACGAGTCCTGGAGTGGAGACCGCGTCTTGGTAAACGTAGTGTCGGACGCCCTCCTGCCCGATGGACCGACGACCTGTGCAAGGTCGCCGGTAGGCGTTGGATGAGGAAAACAGAGGACAGGGATGAGTGGCGCCGTCTTGGGGAGCCCTACGTCCAGCAGTGGACTACGAATGGCTGGCGACGACGATTATACGTGCTCCGGTGGTTCGGGCATGTGGAAAGAATGCACGATGAAAGAATGACTAAACAGATATACAATGCAAAAGTGCCACGACCACCTTCCATGATCAAATTGATCGTGTACTAGCAGAAGGTGATGTCAGGAGCCTTAAGAACAGACGAGAGTGCATGACAAGAGCTCTGAATGTCAAAGAAGCAAGTGAGGTGTGTAAGAATAAGCCTGAATGGCGCTCTGTTGCTCGTGCCTACCCCGCAAGGGAACTGGCGTGAAGTTATGTATGTAACATTATACGTAGAGAATATAAGAACTCACCGTTGTGGAAGTAAACTGTGAGTGTATTCATGTAGTACTCAATCTTGGCGCGAGTCGGGAACGGCTTGTTCCTGAAGTCTCTTAAGCAACCCGACAGCAACTGAGTTGCGCCGTCACTGAAATATTCATACAAATTGTGTTGGCCTGTGAACTCCTAGACAGAGATCCCGCTGCAGGACCACAACGTTCATAACACATGAACGAAATGAATTAAAATCTAGCTTTTATATTTAACTCAGAATCAATAAATAAAAAACGTTGATTTCCGAACGACGGGACGAACATCAAACGTTTGACATTCAAATCCAAAAAAAAAAGAAAAAAAAAACACTTTTAAATTTAACTTGATTTCTGAACGACTTTTAAATTTGATTGATTTCTAAACGACGGGACGAACATCAAATGTTTGACGGGTGGGAATCGTTTCGAAGGGAAAGCGAGAAATTGTTGTTTTTGCTATATTCCAAGCATTTTTTTCATATTTACGCACCTTTTAAACTTTCCCTGGACTTTTATGACTGAATTAGCCAAATCAGTCCAGCCGTTCTCGAGTTTAAGCGAGACTAACGAACAGCAATTGATTTTTATATATACAGATTATATATGGGGGAATACATTTTTGCTAGGTTGCCTATAAAATGTGGCCGCTAGTAATTTTATTCAAATAATATTAGTTTAATATTTTGGTTCACTCGTTTTTAAATTAAATTGTATATCAAATTAAAGCATTTTTTTCTGTGTACGATGGAATAGGGGTTGCCAGCTGTTAAAGATAGCGCGCTACGAGGCACGCTATGCTGCGTTACTCTATCGAGGGACGTAGCGCGTTAACTCTCACTCTTATTTATCTTTAACAGCTGGCAACCCCTGTTCACGGTCACTTTTACATAGGCAACCCTATTCCATCGTACACAGAAAAAAATAGCTTTAATTTGATATATAATTTACTTTAAAATCGAGTGAACCAAAATATCAAACTAATATTATTTTAATTAAAAATACAAGCGGCCATATTTTTATAAACAACGTAGCAATTATGTATTCCCCCATATATAATTATCTATAAAAAAAGATTTTAATTAAATAACCCATGAACGTAGTAATCTTACAGTGGGATCTTGGTCTATCCCTAACATTGGCCTCTGGTCTCCGCATATTTAATACTAACTACAGCTAGGTTTTTTTTTTTTTTATTGCAGGAGTTCAGCAGACAGGCAGACGGCCCACTTGATGCAAAGCGGTTACCATCGCCTATGGACATTTGCAACACCAAAGGTGCTATAAATGCGCTGCTGCTCTCTTAAAGGAGACTAGAACCTGCTCACTAATGCCGGAACACAACACAAGGCTGTTATGGCGGCATACTCTAGACCAGAGGTGGTCGCCATCCAGTCGAGCAAATACCCTACCACCTGGCTGTGGGTTGTTTAGTCGCCTCTTACGACAGGCCGCCAGGCCGCAGGAAATTGTATTCTTTCTCCGTTCCAGCACGGATAATAGGTAATGTCAACTTGATACAGAAGTCTTTATTGTACACCACTATGTTCTCTGCCTACTACACCATATCATACCATGACCGGGCTAAGAACGTATACGGCAAGACAATATTCTTTGTATTGAAAAGTATTAGGCTATGCCAACTAGACCGTTCCGTCACCGGCCAAGACCGGCGCGTTCCAGGCACGGACCGTCAACAATTCGCATCTTTAACATTATACAGGCCTAAATCGAAAATTTTGAGTAATTGGATTTTAATACCTAGTAGAATAGAATAGAATATTCTTTATTGCACACAAAAAATAATATACATGAGTTACCAATCATTTAACTAGTACAATCGGCGGTCTTATCGCTAACAGCGATTTCTTCCAGACAACCTTCTGGAGATAATTTCACATTTCTAATAATAGGTCAGTATTCAATGCGAATAGTTTAAAATATATACAATCATATGTACATATTGTTACGAGTTGCAGGACTCGTATTAAAATGCCGCTAGAATTACTATAGAGTTTATTAGAACTATAGAAACACGTATAATACAGGTAGAAATATAACCGAACACAACAAGTCCAAACGTAATGCAGAAGATCGTAATTGGACGAAACGCGCAAAGTCCGTCACTAAAAGTTTCCCGATTGTAGTACACACGTCTTGCTTCGCTCGTGATTATCGCTCGACTGCCTCGTCCCTCAATCAAGACATTGCTTTACACTGCACAGATGCAATATGTCTGCCCGGCCGCGTGGACCGAATTTCCTCGAATCAGTTTGTACTTTAAACCCGACACACCTGGCTAATGACTGCCATGAAAGATTACAATACACAATGGGCTGTCTTCTAATCAAAAATTTTATAATTTCTACAGGTATGCAGGTGTGAATTTGTCTTTGTCGGCGTCTAGGTCGTAACAATATATTAATAGTAAATAAAAATACATATACATATTAATATACAAATATATGTACATAGAGTTACACACACATACATGAATTACTGTTTACAAATTCAGTCCGCGATCTTAGAGGAGTTTATTAAAACTGATGCTCATTGGTAATGCATTCTACAACCTTACAGCCTGCACAGTAAAAGATTACTAGTGCTTAAAAAAATCGAAATGTGTGCTGGGACACACAGTAGAAGTGAAACTTCAACGGACAAATGGCATAACAAATCGCAACAAGATTTTAACTTGAAGTTTTACGGGCTGGTCTTCAAATTGGACAAGTACATTAGCAATCTGCCCGTAAAACTTCAAGTTAAAAATTTGTTGCGATTCGTTTTTCCACTTGTCCGTTGAAGTTTCACTTCTACTATGTGTCCCAGCACACATTTCGATTTTTTGCAGGTTTACTGCAAATTATGATTTGGTTAGGTTAGGTACATTTTAACGAATGCATTTATTATTTAAACATATTTTATTTTATCAAACAAAAGAAGTTTTATTATGTATACAAGTCGCGAAAACTTAAGAAAATATTACAAAAGAACTGAATTCGATCCGGAAGCAAAAAAACATCCATAGTCTACTCTAAAATATGCCGCCCCTCACCACGCGATATACCTTCTACCACCTCCACGCGGCCGTAACGCTTTTTTGTAACAGAATATATAAAGCTGAAGAATTTGTTTGTCTTCTTGAACAAACACGCTACTCTCGGGAACCACTGGTTTACATTATTGGACTTTTAGTAAGGATCCCTAATTTTTTTGAAAATATAATATAACCTATAGCCTTCCTCGATAAATGTACTATTCAACACTGAAAGAATTTTTCAAATCGGACCAGCGGTTACTGAGATTAGCGCGTTTAAACAAACAAACAAACTCTTCAGCTTTATAACATTAGTATAGATATAAAGCTGAAGAGTTTGTTTGTTTTCTTGAAAGCACTAATCTCAGGAACTACTGGTCTGATTTAAAAAATTATTTCAGTGTTACATAGCCCATTCATCGAGGAAGGCTATAGGCTATATATCATCACGTTAAGACCAACTGAGCACCAATGAACAATTTTTCAAAAACTTGATATTTTTAATTAGGTCTCTATAGTTCTAAGGGTGAGAATTGTCGGCGAGACTATATTGCCGGTGCCGCTACGCTCCGTGCACGGCACACCACGTCGTGAAACCGGTCATCATACGGGTATTGACTGCCCCTACGATCACCGTTTTAAGCCCGTTTATGCAGCTTGTCACTCACCTCTTATGATCGAAAGTCTTGGTGCCATCATTAACAACTGCCATGATATAGGGATTATTGTGTTTGTTGTCATTGTCGAAGGAGTCAAATATGACAGCGAGGCCGTTCCACCTGTCTGAGGAGCCGAACACCTCCCCAGTGTAATCACCTTTCTGGGTTGTATACCAGAATGCCTGAAAATAATACACGAAATTTAGAAACTATCGCAATGGAATCCTACTTCGAATATCTTCTCAACGCCAGCAAAAGTTTGGTCGCTTCTGTCTAAAAAAAACCTACAACAACTTCATTGCCTTTATTCTGGTAATATACAGTCTCTCAGATCCTCGGGAAATTTGTTACTTAAAACTCCTCTACATGCTAGTTTTATGGCAAATCCTTCACAGCCCAAGCAGTCGTCTTTGGAACGCGCTGCCTGTCAATATTAAGCTAGCCAGGTTACTGCCTATTTTTAATACACTTGTGAAGGAGTATTATAGGTCAAATAGTTCAATTTAAGGATGCAGCAGTAGTGATTGTCAGCCTTTTCTAGTTTTATATTTATTTATGTGAGTGTATTTAATAATACATTCGTAATACCGAAGTAAGAAAGAGAGTTGGTCTGAAATAGAGTGTCGGGGTGAAGGTAAGGAAAGGAATGCTCCGGTGGTTCGGGCATGTGGAAAGAATGACTAAACAAATATACAATGCAAAAGTGCCACGACACACCTTCCATGATCAAGTTGATCGTGTACTAGCAGAAGGTGATGTCAGGAGCCTTAAGAACAGACGAGCGCGTATGACAAGAGCTATGAATGTCAAAGAAGCAAGTGAGGTGTGTAAGTATAAGCCTGAATGGCGCTCTGTTGCTCGTGCCTACCCCGCAAGGGAACTGGCGTGAAGTTATGTATGTATGTAATTTTTATATGTTATTAATGTATGTATATGTTACAGCCAAAGTAATAAATCCGGATATTATATATATTATCTAGCCATTATTTATAATGTCTACTCAATTTAGATAAAGTGATAATTGACACAGAATTAATCACATTACCTTGCAATTTTATATAATATCTTCGAAGACTTGGATAATGTAATAAAACAAGTAGGTATAGGTAAAGATTACAAAATTATATTTTAATTTGCCTAAGATTTTTTTTTATGTTTAAGGCTTGGCAACTAGGCCTTTAAGCCAGGCGCCGTTGTATTGTAGGCTACAATCGACGTCATTCAACGGAGTTCTTGTGAAAACTCGAAAGGCCACATTTGACTAAACAGTTCACATTTCTCACAAAAACACATAATCACTACTCAAAAACTATCAATATCCTACAACTATTGTTCATTTTAGAGTAATTTTACACATTTTTAGAAAATAAAACTGCACAGCACAACGTCTCCTTTCAGTTCCCGCCGAAAACTCCTGCCTAAGATTTAAAATAACATTGTCATAGATAATAAATAATTCTACGTTAATTAACATTGTTATAAAGTTATTAACTTTAATTTATAAAGTAAATTTAAAGCTCACCAGCCATAAAACAATATTTAAAAAAAATACAGATCAAAACAAGTATTTGGTATCACTCTTTTAAGACTACAATAATAAAATATTTAAAATGAACTGACATGAATTAACTGGCTCATAATTATTATTTATAGAGGGGTAGCAAGTCAGTTAGACCGTATTTATTACTTTGGCTAACTTTGACCCGCTATTATGAATAATATCCGGATAAAGTGATTAATTTATCACATTGTCCTACTCTATTTTGCTATTATATATAATTACCAGTCATTATGTATAAAAACCATTTAATCAGTATGACTGTAACATATATATTTATAAGATACTAATTCAGTAGAGAGAATAATGCAACAGGCCACCATTCTAATTAAATTTTTTGTCCATCCCAAGGTTGTCTGGAAGAAGACCGCCTATTATATTGTAAAATTTTACATACTCCCTTCCGGGGAAGGCACGAACAACAGAGCGCCATTTAGGCTTATTCTTAACACCTCACTTGCTTCTTTGACATTCATAACTCTTGTCATACACGCTCGTCTGTTCTTAAGGCTCCTGACATCACCTTCTGTTAGTACACGATCAATTTGATCATGGAAGTTGTGTCGTGGCTATCCACGACTTCTGCATCCATCCACTTTTGCATTGTATATCTGTTTATTCATTCTTTCATCATGCATTCTTTCCACATGCCCGAACCACCGGAGCATTCCTTTCCTTACCTTCACCCCGACACTCTTTCAGACCAACTCTCTTTCTTACTTCGGTATTACGAACGCGGTCCGCGAACGTCACTCCGCAGATTTTGCGCAGTGCTCGCATCTCGACCGCGTTTTCTCTACTTTCATGCTCTATCTTCCATACCCAACTCTCGCTTCCATACGTGAGCGTAGGTACCAGCACCGCGTTGTGTACGGCGAGCTGGGCCTTCTGGCTGAGGTTCTTAGCACCCAGAAGTTTACCTAACGCTCCATTCACACTATTCCCCAAATTCACTCTTCTTTCTATATCAGCGGTGTACCTTCCATCCCTGCTAAAAGCACATCCAAGATATACAAACTCATTCACTTGCTCCAGCATAACATCATCGACCATTATCCTTGCATTCGTTCTGGTTTCTTCTCTTTCAAACACCATAACCTTTGTTTTCTTCGCATTCAAATGTAAGCCTCTCGCCTGACAGTCATCTTTCATCATTGTGACTAGTGTTTGCAGTTCTGTAAAATTTTATTTCTGTTAACTGTATTTTTTATAACACAATAAAGCATATTCATTCATTTATTCAACCCTAGTCTAGTGGAGTGAGTGAGCAAGTTGACTGGATAGCAGAGATTCAGGACTTACCAATCCATCGGCCCCTATTCTCCCCCTTCCCGTGACTTTGAACATGATATCCACTTCCCACCAGTCGAAGTTGATAGGCTGCTTAGACCATATTGCGCCCTTCTGACTTCTCAGCGACGGCGCAAGCCTCACGCTCTCCCCTGAGGCTATTGCATCTGTAAAAAGACCAAGTCGTGATGAACGCGGTAGAGGCGGGTTGGAATCATCTTGATCAAAGCTCTTAGGCTCTACTGTACGCAGTAGGAACATGGAGGCGAAACGAAGGGTCAGTACTAATTATTTATATTTTTATATTGTTATGAGTTTAGCGGGACCCGAATTAAAATACCGTTAGAATTACTATAGTTTATTAAAACTATACAAATACGTATAACACAGGTACAAATATAACCGAACACAACAAATCCAAACGTAACGCAGAAGGTCGTAATTCAATAAACGCGAGAAGTCCGTCACTAATAGATTCCCGAATGTACACACGTCTCGCCTTGATGGTGGTTCTCGCTCGACTGCCCCCTGTCCCCATCAGGCCGTCGTTTTATATCTCACAAATACAAATGTGCCCGTATCGTAGTCGACGTAATCCGCAACACCTGGCTAATTATTCGGCCAACGAGTGCAATAAAACAATGGGCTGTTCTCTAGAAACGTATGCCAATAAATTAGTAAACAAAAGAAGACGACCATAAAAGAATTACAACTAATTCAAACGCCAACAGGTAATAAAATGTGTTTTTTACAGATATGCGGGTGGAATTTGTGTTTGTCGGAACTTAAGTTGTAACAATATTAATTGTATTTTATATCTATGTATGTAATTTATTATTATTCACACTATATATATAATAGTGCAACATCCGTCCGTCCTAGGGTGCAGTTGAAAACCAGCGTCAGGCACCTGTTGCCTGGCACATGCTGCACTGCATCTAATTGGTGCCATCACGAGACTTTTTTTGGTATATATCATCGTACAATCCATCGCCATGTGTCTCGCTATGTGATGACTAAAACGTTTTTTCTTTATTTCTTTCTTTCTTTACGTTTCGATCGCACTAGTGACGTTTCCACTGCGAAAAGTAAGTTATATGTTTGAATTTAATTAATTATTATTGTATGTCCTTGAAGATCACGGGTCATAAAAATGACCCGGACTTTTGGAGGGCTTGCGTGAGGCCATGGGAAGGCCAACACGTAGAGGCCCCTTGACAAATTTAATGTAAATGTGGCGTGACTCTGACCGGCGATTATCCCTGTCTACACCATACAAAACTGCACCCAAGCACAAGCCTCGGTCAGTGAAGAACTGTTGTAGGAGATGAGGATAAAAGGTAACTGTTGGTGTGAATCGCTAGTGGTATTAGAAGTCTGGGAATATGGGGAATATGGCGTCTGCCCGTCGCAATTTTTTTTTATTACATGAGTTCAGCAGACAGGCAGACGGCGCACTCGTGGAAAGCGCATATAGACATTTGCAACACCAAAAGTGCTACAAATGCGCTGCTACTCTCTTAAGAGATAGTAGTACCTGGCTACTAATGCCGGAACATAATTCAAGGTTGTTATGGCGGCATATTCTAGACCAGGGGTGGTAGCCATCCAGACGGGCAAATATCCTACCACTTGGCTGTGGGTTGTTTTATCGCACAGGCCGCCCGGCCGCAGGAAATTGTATTCTTTCTCCGTTTCTGCACGCAGTACATATAAGTATAATTATTATATAAGTAATCTATACTCTTATCATAAAGAGGTAAAGGTTGTGAGTTTGTGACGTTGTAGGGGGTAATCTCTGGATCTACTTAACCGATTTTAAAATTCTTTTACTGTTCAAAAGCTACGTTAACAGGGAGTGTCATAGGCTATATAACAAGACGCTATATACTACGGTAGTGGGACAGAGCGCGGGTGAAACCGCGCCGGGCCGCTAGTTAATTATATTATTATCATATTTTACTAATCAAACACTATCATATCATTAAAGCATTATTGTAGGCAGACAAATATCTTATCTGGGGCAATAAAGATGGAATTACGACAATTTTTATCTCGTTCTTGATTGTTGTCAAACTTCTTCTGACATTGCGCCTGATGTCAGGTGGAAATGCAGTCTAAGGTGGAGCACGCTTTCCTAGAAGAGCGAGACTTGAAGACACCTAGATTGTATTCTTCAGGAAAAACAAACGACGGTAAAGAGTTCCACTGTTCAGCGGTACGTATGATAAAAGTGGAAGTATAGCGTTCCGTCCGCTTTGATGGTATTTCCACCATATATCGGTGACGTGAGCTCGTGCGTCTGCATGTCCGATGGTAAAATGATGAGGGAGGAATTAAGTCATGCAATTCCGTGGCACACTCGCCAAAGTGTATTCCTATAGAATACCGACAAACTAGTGACTTTACATACATACATACATACGTAACTTCACGCCAGTTCCCTTGCGGGGTAGGCACGAACAACAGAGCGCCATTTAGGCTTATTCTTACACACTTCACTTGCTTCTTTGACATTCATAACTCTTGTCATGCATGCTCGTCTGTTCTTAACGCTCCTGACATCACCTTCTGCTAGTACACGATCAATTTGATCATGGAAGGTGTGTCGTGGCCTTCCACGACTTCTGCATCCATCCACTTTTGCATTGTATATCTGTTTAGTCATTCTTTCCTTACCTTCACCCCGACACTCTCTTTCGGACCAACTCTCTTTCTTACTTCGGTATTACGAACGCGGTCCGCGAGCGTCCCTCCGCAAATTTTGTGCAGTGCTCGCATCTCGACCGCGTTTACTCTACTATCATGCTCTCTCTTCCATACCCAACTCTCGCTTCCATACGAGTGATTCTTCTAGCTGAGGTTCTTAGCGCCTACAAGTTTACCTAACGCTCCATTCACACTATTCCCCAAATTCACTCTTCTTTCTACATCAGCCGTGTACCTTCCATCCGTACTAAAAGCACATCCAAGATATACAAACTCACTCACTTGCTCCAGCATAACATCATCTACCATTATCCTTGCATTCGTTCTAGTTTCTTCTCTTTCAAACACCATAACCTTTGTTTTCTTCGCATTCGCAGTGACTTTACGTCGATGATTTAGGCTCTGAAGCCTAATAAATATAGTAGGTAGAGATAAGGAGTATTATCTCTGTGTTGAAAGTTCCTTAAAACGCTGATATATGATATAAGGGTGGCGCTGCGGTAGTAATTAGAGTGAGACAGAAATATAAGCGACTGAAAGATTTCCGCTTTGTTTTTACTTTTATTTAACTTGCAATGGATGTACCTATGTATGTATGTATGTTCGGGTGGAATCTTGCAAGTTAAATTTGAGCAAGTTCCCGGTATCGGATTGAGCTGAAATTTTGCACGCATATGTATATCGCGTGACAATGGTGATCTGTTGAGGGAGTCGGAAGGTGGCCATAGGAACTCCTGTACTAAACAAGATAGACCCGTCGTGTTTGGGCTCGTTTCACTTGTCTTGGCTAGCACTCTGCTGCTACGTGATGTCCAGCATCTCAAAAGCTTGTATTTAAAAACCTTTTTAAGAAAGATTTTTTCGCTTTGTTTTTTATTACTTTCTCACAGCATTATATTTACTAAATTATTTTAGACTACGTAAATTTCTATACAGGCATTTTAATTCATTTTATGGCACTTCTACAATAGCTAAATTCATGTCGTAGTTTTTTCTACGCCGGCGCCATTGTGGTAGGTTTTGGAAAATCAATTTTCAGCATTTTTCTGACCTAATTAACTAACCTCTATCCTCTAGAGAAAAAACCTGAATGGAATAGGTTTACATTAACGGGAGTGAACGTTAATAAATGTATAATATTCATAAACTATCATACACAAAAAAAAATACACAAACACACAACTAACAACAAAAGTTATACACATACTGACACCGACGCGCACTACCACCGCATTGCATTACACGCACACCTCACAAACAGACCAAGACACACAAAGAGCCTAAAAATTAATAACACAGAAAAGAAAAAAAACAACACACATGGCACTAGATAGGACAATATATATAAGTATAGATATTTGGCCAACACTGCACATGCACTTCCTCACAACACCAGCATGTAACAGATACACTCTACATTAGTATAAGTTTAGTATTAAAACTAGAATAAATTAATATAATAAGTTATTCGTAGGATACATACAGCTCAACACAAAAATCAATGAATCAATGTCGTGTGACAAGAACCAAAATAACTAATAATAAGCGTGTTAAATTCAAAAAATTAAATCTAGAAATTAAGTTGTAAAAAAGGGTACGGAACTCGAACTCGAGTCCATAGAGTTGTTCATAATAAAAAATAAAAAACTATCATACACAGAAAGCTTAAGAAAGTATTTATTTGATTACTAAGCTACTTTAATTGTGTCAATTGTTTTGCACAATCATTATAAAAAATATTTCTATTAAGTGAAAAAATAATATAGCATGAAAATGCACAGAGTATTGTTATTACAAGAATTGAGGACATGACCTGTATGCACCTCATACATGTATGTAACATTAAGATTTTGTAAGCAACTTCTGCTTATGTTGATAACAGTATACTAAGTTTGCTACAACTTAATTGACTCTTCAAAAAGTAATTCTGTAACATACTTCTGTATAAAATTTATAAAAAAAAAGAACTTGAGATATAAATAGAATAAGAAATATAAAGATAAACAATATTTAGCTAGACGTGTTGCTGGGATAAGTCGTAGTAGCGTAATGTCTAGCGCACGCGTCCCAATCTCAAAGGGCGCGGGTTCAATCCTGGTCGGTACGCATGCACCACTTTTTTTTTATAGCAGGAGTTCAGGCAGACGGTCCACTGGATGGAAAGTGGTTACCATCACCTATGGACATTTGTAACACCAAAGGTGCTACATATGCGCTGCTGCTCTCTTAAGTGAGTCTGGAAAGTGATCACTAATGCCGGAACACAACTCAAAGTTGTTATGGCGGCATACTCTAGACCAGGGGTGGTAGCCATCCAGTCGGGCAAGTGCCCCACTACGTGGCTGTGGGTTGTTTTGTCGCCTCTTACAACTGGCCCCCCCAATGCAGGAAATTGTATTTTCTTCGTTCCTGCACAGATAGAATCCCGTTGTTTGGGATTATGGCTCCAACGCTTTTACCATTACCGTGGTCATGGAGACATAGATGTAAGAACTCATACAATACTCATTAACACTTGACATCGTCGTCTTCTGTGATCACGGCTACTGAAAACAGGTCGAAACGTCGGAATAATAAAAATCATATAAATTACCGGGCTTAAAACCGTTAAAACGTAATTCTATTATGTGTCACGAAAACTTAAGAAAATACTATTTTTTATTATTGCACGAGTTCAGCAGACAGGCAGACGGCCCATCTGATGGAAAGCGGTTACCATCGCCTATGGACATTTGTAACACCAAAGGTGCTACAAATGCGTTGCTGCTCTCTTAAGAACACAACTCAAGGTTTTTATGGCGGTATACTCCTATCATGTTTAATAAAAGTCTTAGTATTCATGTATGTCGGAGTTCCTATATAGTATATAGGAACTGACCATAAATTATATGTATGAAGCTGATAGACATTAGTCCAGCTACTTACTCCAAAGACAAAGGGAATCAGTGTTGACTGTATAAATTGATTGCATTGTATAAATTGATTTGAAGTCAGTACAGCGCCACCAAGTCAGTGAGGACTTCAATATTCCCAATTGAATACTTTGAAGCCAGTCAGTTTCCCAAGTCGGTTGGATCAATGTAAGTCAACCTTTAAATATGTACAGTATTAAACTAATTTTTTATGGAGAAGAACAGAAATAAACAATGTATAGATAAAAAATCTGCGAAGTGACGCTCGCGGACCGCGTTCGTAATACCGAAGTAAGAAAGAGAGTTGGTCTGAAAGAGAGTGTCGGGGTGAAGGTAAGGAAAGGAATGCTCCGGTGGTTCTGGCATGTGGAAAGAATGACTAAACAGATATACAATGCAAAAGTGCCACAACCACCTTCCATGATCAAATTGATCGTGTACTAGCAGAAGGTGATGTCAGGAGCCTTAAGAACAGACGAGCATGCATGACCAAAGCTATAAATGTCAAAGAAGCAAGTGAGGTGTGTAAGAATAAGCCTGAATAGCGCTCTGTTGTTTGTGCGTACCTCGCAAGGGAACTGGCGTGAAGTTATGTATGTATGTATGTAAGTATAGATAAAAAAATAAAATAATAAATTAATCGGCAGATAAACACACATATTGTATATCCTTAAATTAAGCAAGTTACGCTTTTGTTTATGGGTAATATACAAGGCACTACTCTGCGGCCGATCCCAGACACCCAGACCATAGTAAATAACGGAGAAAATATGTTTCGAAAATTTACTATACCAGGAATCAAACTCAGAGGCTTCTGCGTTGCAGCGAGGTAGGCCGGCAAAGGCTTAGCCCGCTCAACCACAGAGGCCGTTATTGCAAGATAGATTGATAAGTATTTATTGTAAAGCATAGACCACCCGAAAAAGACAAAAGACAGTACAAAAGGGTGACCTTATCGCTTTAAAGCAATCTCTTCCATGCAACCCTTGGCAGAGATTGACAGATCAGTTAATGTATAATGACGAATGATAAGTACACAAAATACAAATAAATACAAAAATCCATAAAGGCTTGAAAGACTTGCCTTCACTTTTTTTGGCGTTACAAAAATGTCTCAAAAAAAACCATAAAAGGTTTCTCAAATAACTGTTCTAAAATTTATGTATATTATTACCTCAAGGCTCCTACAGACTGTTCAAGCATAATTAATTGTAACATATTCATATTCTGTGAAAAAACTAATTTAAATATATTATGTTGGAGTTATTAACAATACTAGCAGATATAGCCAGTGTTGTATGGTAAATAATGTATTAATTCTATAGGATTGCATAAGAATAGCTAGATTTTCTTTATGTTCTTGCTACACCTGGGATCTTTACATAATATAAAATGAAGTCACTTTCCACTTCTGTTTTTCTGTCTGTATATCAGCTAACTCCTAAACTAAGCAACTGATTTTTAAACTGCTTTCACTAACAGTTAGATAGTTTTTCAGGGAAGGTTTGTATATACATATTAGTTTTTGCCAGTGGCTTCACTCGTGATATATAATACACCTAATTAAGTTTTTGCATATACAAGTAAGATAGAGCTAACCATTGGGCTTGAAAAGCCTAGTATACTAATATTGTAGTGTTACTGACACGGTCAGTAATGGTGGCTATACACCATGCTGCCTATCGTCCAATCGGCATGAAGCTAGTTTGTTTTTTTTTAAATAGAAGTGATCTATAAAGTTAATTAAGTGTACGAGGTACAAACCGTTGGTTTATTGACATAGAAAACGAACCAGAACGCTCACCATTATATATATTATATATCGAGGGCTTGGCTTCATAACATATAGGTGTATAAAACTATGTTTTAACGGTTTTAAGCATTAACGGTAAAAAAAAAATTATATAGGTGTAAAGACAAAACTGCCACTATTTTGTTTTTTACTAAAATCTATGAATGTTACAATTTAGAAAGTCTTGCCAGTATGCAAGTTGTACCTAAATAGAAGGGTATTCCAAATTTCAGCCATATACAATCAATTAGTTTTGTTTTATTCACAATTTTGTCCCTTGTGTAATACTGCACTATTGTCTGTAGGCCCATTTGTTATGAAGCCCTCGATATATTTAATTTTATTGTACAACTTCCTGACCCTTTCCCACTTTACTGGGCATCATTAGATAATACACAAGTACCCATGCATAGACGCATGTATGCATGCCGAGGTTCAATTAAGCTTTGTAACCTTTCATTCATACGCGGAATGAAAAGCCTCGTATAAGGATGTGTGCAATTCTTGCATGAAACATTATTGCTGTCACATATTTGACAGGCCCTCCCGTGCCCACTTCGCTGGACGTAAAACATTTTTACTTTTTTTGAATTAATACCATCAAATATAACTGGTCACTTGGGAATAATGTAACTTTTTCCTGGTGAAAGAATTTTCAAAATCAGATCAGTAGTTTGGGAAATTACCCCGAACATCCAAACACACAACCTTTACCTCTTTATAATACTAGCGGCCCGGTGTGGTTTCACCTGCGCTCTGTCCTGCTCCCGTGGTATATAGAGTCATGTTATATAGCCTATGACACTCCCTGTTAACGTAGCTTTCCACTAGTAAAAGAATTTTTAAAATCGGTTTAGTAGAACCTGAGATTACCCCCTACGTCACAAACTCACAAACTTTACCTATTTTTAATATTAGTATAGATTAGTATTTTAAGATGTAAAACATCCAAATTTAACTTTTTAAAGACAATTTATAAACTGCAGGGTATAATATGTTTTTCTACCGCCAAACACTTCACTACCACAGAATTTTGTTGAGAATTCTGTACTGTACAATGCTCATACATTTCTCTTTTTGGGATTTTTGTTTGATCATATGAAAAGAAAAATATAAAAAAATTGTGTAATTTTGTTTAGAGTTTCAAAAGTACAAATTTTATTAAATTGATCAATGTTTATGTATCGAAACACTCGCGACTAAATGAAATTACTAGTCCATTAATTTTTACGCAACCATACAATTATAGGCATAATGTAATACAGGTTTTTTCACACATAAATGTGCATTATCTTAATTTACACAAAATTATTGAAGGTTTTCAAACCGTGTCTTTTGCTTTCGTGGAAGTAAAAAACACGATTCAGCAAAATGTCCTTTCCCGCTCTATCAACAGGCAATACACATAACGTCATCTCTTTTCAACTTGACAGATTTCACTGACGTGTCACTGTCAATCTACAATTTCCGTAAAAACAAACTGTATTTTCATATTTATTTTATTATATTAAATCAATAATAATATTTTTAAACCTTAAATAACAGTTAAACAAAATGTCGAAATAGAAAACATGACTATTAGAACTGTTTTGTCAGAATAAAAGCTAGTACTTACTGCCTCCGTATTCGAAGAAAGGAACCGACCCATCTTTTTGTGCTAAATATGGCGGTTTGAAAGAATATTTATATTCAAAACGTCTATGCACTGATTGAGTGTCGACCCTCGAAAAAACACCGATTAAAACAGTACACAAAAATAATTTTAATTTAATCGAAGCCATCACCGTGTCTTTCGATCTCTCACACGCTTAAACTGTAAGCTCACACGTCAATCAAAAAAAAAATGTTGATCGTGAAATTCGTTCGGAATTCGATGATGTATTTACGTTCGGATACACTTTATCGTAATGTAACTAACAATACACTAAAAATGACTTCAATAAATGAAGTTTATATCTAATATTATTGTCTAAATAGTGTTTATACATACATGCATATTATTCTAATAATTACTCTGATATATAAATAATAATATTGACAGCCATGCGATATCCGAACATATTTGTGTGTTCAATTTTTCAAACTGTAGAAACAGAATTAAATAGAGAAGAGCATAATTTAGTGAAAAATGAAGGATGTGTGTTGTTCATTTTTATTTTCTAAAAATGTGTAATATTATTTTCAAATGAACAATAATTGATAAAACTACGTTTTAACGGTTTTAGGCGCAATAATTAATGTGATTTTTATAGTTTCAACGGTTCGGTCACTTTTCAGTAGACGTGATCACGGAAGACAAAGATGTCAAGTGTCAATGAGTGTTATTAAAGTTTTGTTTAGCCTACCGTCAACTTGTTCATTTTAATTATTTAGTTTTAATTTTGTTTATGGTTATTATTTACACTATGGGAGAATGATCTAATTTACTACCGCTTCACTGTTGCGTGACGGTGGTAAATTAGATTATTTATATAATATTAAAATAGGTGAGAGGTAAAACAAAAAAGTTATCAAGGAAGTTGTTTGTGTTCCGGTGCATGTAGAGCTTACAGTATCTTGAGGCTTGGTAGTTGGTTTTTGCTGCGTTTGGGTTTTAATAGTTTTGATGATCGGGTCCCTAACAGGTGGTACTTGCCAACCAACTTCTCTATTGAAATTTGTGTGTCTTTTTAATTTCAATAGCTCAACATATCATTCTAGGTGTTGGCGCCACTTATTTCCCAATTACCAATTGTGTCTTGGGTTTATAGCGTCTTGCAACCCCCGTATGTTGCCGCCGCTCGCTCGGCGCGTGAGTCAGTACGTTGTCAAACGCCACGCTACCGCGACGCACACAAACTCGTATCGCACCCGCATAAATACAATTATTAGCTATCGAAGATTTCCGCGTCCAGTAGCTAATTACTAGGACATTCGCCTCAACCAATAATAAAATTAAGTGATCAGTGTATCTGCGTCCCTTGCGCCCCGGGGCTCGTGTAGAAGGACTTTGCCACCTTTATCGCCACGTGAGAAGCACCGGCAGAACCCTGAACCAGCGCTGTCGTGGGCTGGTGGCTGATTACGAGGTAAGTGCAAGGTTCTATATTCTCCGGGCACCAGTTCTTAATTGGGGAATAAGGGATGGCCATACATTGAGCACATAACCCCCTACCCGCGGAGATTCGCCTGATTGCGTCTCCATCTTTATTTTGGTTCCTTCGAGCCGGATATACCTTTATTCTGGCACCTTTAAGCCATATACCGCTTTATTGTATCCCTATACTGGTCCTTCGATATATTTTGTAATTTAATATACCTCATTTATAGGTTTTTTCTATCCCAAATCGTACTCGTACCGCCCTATTAAATTACTTTTATACCCCTTTATTCTATAATTTCACCGCTTTAGGCTATTGCAGCCATAATAAACTTCTAAGTGTTAGAGTTTATTAAGTATTGGATAGCGCAATATATATGTTACTTATACTAATTGCTAGGAAAGTACATTATATTCATATTCAATACACCGCATAGGTATTGCACCTTATTTGTCCCATATTTACCGCATTTATATTTATATTACCGCCTTATATACGTATATATACTTACATATTATTATTTTATATTAATTTCATATCGCATTATACGTTTATTTTATAAATTAACACGCAAATTCATAAATCGATACATTTAAATCTCGCTCTGTAGGTACTTTGTAATCGCATAAGTAGCATCGCCTCGCTTGGTCACCGCTTTACACTCAACCGCGTCTACGTTGCAATTACAACGCTAACCCGCAATTTATTTTGTATTTTATTGTAACTTACTTTATTTAATTCGCCAAAATGACTACTAAAAGTAAAGATTCTTCGGTAGTAGATGCTGAATTAACCATTTTGGAAAGTAAACGTAACGCAATATTTGAATACTTCCAAGAAATATATGACGAATATAAATACATTCAATCTAGTGATAAAGGTTCCGTAGAAAGTTTCCTTGGAGCAACTTCAAATATTGAAAAATTTAGGTCCGAATTTACAGAAGTTTTGGACAACTATAACAAACGTTTGCTTATAGTAAGTCCATCCGCTAAACCTAGTTATAAAAGTTTAATATCCTTTGAGCAATTGTACAGCCGTATCAAGTGCCTTAGGAATCAGTTCTCGTCAGAGTCGTCATCGCAAAACACCGCGCTTACACGAAATAGGCCCGCACTACCTCCTATAGAATTAGTCGCATTCGACGGTGATATTCGTTCGTGGCCAGTTTTTTATGCAAGCTTTAGGTCGACTATACACGAGAATGCATCGCTTACGGATTCTGAAAAACTGTATTATCTTTTGGGTAAAATTAGTGGCAAAGCACAAACTGCTTGTGCTGGTATTACGCCGAGTGCTGAAAATTACAATTTAATTTTACAGACGCTGATTGATAAATATGAAGATAAGCGAATGTTAGCTTCAACTTATATAAATCAAATATTTGAATTCAAACAATTAACTTCCGCATCCGCAAATAATTTCGATAACTTTTTAGATAATTTTGTAACCGCCGCTAGGGCTTTAAATAATTTAAAATTAGATAATTTATCAGATTTAATCCTTTTACAAATCGCTTTAAACAAACTCGATCATGAAACTATTCGATCTTTCGAAATGGAAAATAGTTCCACCGCCATACCTTCATTTAATAATTTAGTGGATTTTATAAAAAATCAGTCTAAAATCTTACAACGCACCCCTACTTCGTCAATTGCGACAAGAAGGGTTGAAAGTACTAACAAACCCCGCTCAAGTAATATTCCAAAAATACAAAGTTTTGTTAGTACAGTCAATGAAACAAATTGTTTATGTCAAAATTTACATCATTCACATTTATATAAATGTATTTTATTTAATAACATGTCTCCCGAGACTCGCTTTAGCACCGCTAAAGAGCACAATGCGTGTATAAATTGCCTTAGTTTAAAACACAGATCTTCGGCTTGTAATTCAAGTACCCATTGCGTGATTTGTAAGAAAAGACATCACAGTCTATTACATTTTAATTCAAGCCCGCCTCAGGAAATAAGTTCTAACCCCGCAAGTACAACCGGGAGCAATTCGAAAGAAAGTATTTTGAACGAAAATATTAATTCAAACTCGCATGTGCCGAGCCTTAGTCACCGGACTAATGTTGTATCGCTTTGTTCAACATCCATGCCCGCATCGAACACTATTGCCGCGCACGCAGCCGCAGTTCTGCCGAGCGATGAATGTCGTACAGTCTTGCTTGCAACTGCACAAGTCATTATCTATGACAGCTCGGGTCGTGCGCATACAGTACGCTGCCTAATAGACAGTGGTTCGCAGTGTAATTTTATAACAGACGAATGTTTTAACCGCTTAGGTATTGAACCTCATGAAACAACATACACATCTGTTAAAGGCATAGGAGGTTCTGAACAAGTGATTAAGGGTTCTTCACACTTAACATTTTATTCTCGTTTAGATACAAACATTAAATTCGATATCAATACTTTGATTGTCGATCGCATTACTGGTTGTTTACCTACCGCTTTTATAAATTTAACCGCTCTTCCACAATTGGAAACCTTACCGTTTGCCGACAGTACGTTCGCGCGGCCGGGCCCGATTGACATGCTCATCGGTGCCTCGGTATTCCCGCATCTGCTGCTGCCTAATGTCGTCAGCTCCGACGACGTTGGTCCAGTGGCAGTTGAAACCGTTTTAGGTTACGTAGTCATGGGCAATGCGCTCACTACAACTGTTACATGCTGTGCACATGTGACATCGTGCTGCTCTGTGGTGCAACCTCAGCCCATGGACAGTTCAATTAAAAATAGAATTGATCTTGACAAGTACTCCCAAGTTCAGTCTCAGCGTCAGTGCGACGTTGAGATTCACCGCGCTACCACTACATGTGACTCATTGTGTAGTCAAAGTATGGTCACTTTACATTCCTATGTAGACGATTACAATTTCAGCGATACTTTTAAAACCGCACCTAGTCACCTTCTTTGTTCAGAAGGAAAGCCTGAAGCTTCGTCTAAGTTGCAGGCCATCTACCATCCGATAATCGAAGACACTGTCCGTCAAGATTATATTTCACCCGCACCTCCAGATGATTCGTCAGCGTCTATCAGTGTGATAGATGATGATTGTCACTCATATTATTCATCACCCGCTAAATTAAATTCACACTTATTGAGGAACAATGGCCCACCTTGGGCCTCTTTACTTTCCACTCAGTGGCGTCTTAAAGGCATTGACCACGTCCCTTATGAACTCGGCGAAGTAAAATCATTCCCGCGACCTATAACGCTCCCCGCAAATAACACTTCTGTCGTTCTTCCGCTGACCGCGCTTTGTTCTTCATGGAGCCATGTTTTAAGAAGTCATATTATTTTTAAATTCTTAAAAATATTTCCGCGTCAACCGAATTTAACAAGTATAACTGCCAGTAGCTTTCGATTAGTAAAAAATAAATTACTAAAGTATTTCATAGTTATAACGCTTCAAAATCGTATAGATTATTACTGCTTATCCTACATTTTAACGCGACAGTTCTGGGTTCCATTCGCGAGTGGCATCGTTCGTCAGCGCGTTCACCGATGTAATGTACGCTTCAAGTCGAAAGCTCCTTTAGCCTTTTTGTTGAACGCTAACATAGTGGACGCTCGAGTTCGATGTGTCACTATAGGCTTCATGCACACCGGCTACGAAAATGCAGGTGTAACTTTAAATTCGCCTTTAACCTATCGTAAAGTTAGGGTTGACACAGCATATTTGTGCGTAAATATCACTCACGCTTTTTACTTTACTTTAGACTTTGTTAAGTTTACCGCATTTAGTAATTATTTATTATTTAAATTATCGCTTTTATTTTTATCCGCACTTAAAGTTAAATTTATACCGCTCTTTAATAGACATGTTCTATTAATCAAATTAGTTCAGCCTTTCTGGAAGCGATGGATCCTCGGTTATCTCGATATTGGCACGTTTTGCGAGTTCCGGATAAGGCGAACCTGTCTGCTGATCTTGGGGCTCTTGGCACGGTTGTAGTAATTATAACTGACAACGCTCCACCTCTTTCGTGGCCGCTAGGTATAGTAGATAGACTCCATCCTTCTAAGGATGGTACTGTCCGCGTAGCTTCAGTACGAACTGCCAAAGGAACTTTCTTGCGTCCTGTAGTGCGACTATGTCTGCTACCGAACCAGTAGTTCCTTTATATTTATCGCAACATTGGTTGGTTGTTATTTGAACAACCACCTGTTTACCTTATTTTTAATTAGATCTATTTTATTTATTTTTGTTATTAATTATGTATTGTAACTCACGCATACTATATCCGCTATCATCTATTATTTTTATTTATACACTTTATATTTCCGCTTTGTACAAGTAAGTACATCCCTTCTCTTTTTAAAGGCAACCCTTTAAGGGCGGGAGTAATGTTGGCGCCACTTATTTCCCAATTACCAATTGTGTCTTGGGTTTATAGCGTCTTGCAACCCCCGTATGTTGCCGCCGCTCGCTCGGCGCGTGAGTCAGTACGTTGTCAAACGCCACGCTACCGCGACGCACACAAACTCGTATCGCACCCGCATAAATACAATTATTAGCTATCGAAGATTTCCGCGTCCAGTAGCTAATTACTAGGACATTCGCCTCAACCAATAATAAAATTAAGTGATCAGTGTATCTGCGTCCCTTGCGCCCCGGGGCTCGTGTAGAAGGACTTTGCCACCTTTATCGCCACGTGAGAAGCACCGGCAGAACCCTGAACCAGCGCTGTCGTGGGCTGGTGGCTGATTACGAGGTAAGTGCAAGGTTCTATATTCTCCGGGCACCAGTTCTTAATTGGGGAATAAGGGATGGCCATACATTGAGCACATAACCCCCTACCCGCGGAGATTCGCCTGATTGCGTCTCCACTAGGTATGAAACGATTCTCTTTTGCGAGGATTTATTATATATCGAAACTTTCGTGAGAATTTTCGTACTCTCTCAAACAAAGATTTTAGAAATCTGTGAGGAGAACCACTTGGCTGGAGAGCTTCAGCATGTCAAGCGAGTTCTACAACGCAATTAGCTGAAGACTCCACACCAGCGTAACAAGTGCCCCAAACCACCTTCAGTTGAGCTGTGCCCTGCTACCTTGCCTTACAAGGGAGTCACAGACTAGGGGCCCTTTAGCATCTAGGGAGCAGAGGAGTCTTCACCCCTGTTGACGAAGTGAGTTTTTCGGGACGGATATCTTATTATATTCAGTTAGAGTAATTATGTTAGGCTTCTTTAAGAACATTAAAAACAAACTTACTCCTCAATACGATTAAGACATTTAGCCTGCCGCTGTTCCCAAATGTGCAACAACCAAAATTGCCTACGTAAAGAAACAAACAAACTATATGAGGCTTCATTTTCAAACTGTTGACAACACACATATAATAAAGCAATCGTATTTTAACAACTATTTTTCGTACGTGCCAATAATATATAAAAGTAAAACGCAGATACCAGGTTTAGAGTTTCACTACGTTCTATACCCGCTTAGTCTGCATAAAAGTATCCCTTAAAACTTGTCGTGATGTTTTACAGTTTCCAGTACAAACTACTTCTGGGCTTGACCATGAATATAGGGCCCTCCATTAACAACACAGTATGATTTCAATTCAGTATGATATTTACTAACGCCATCTTTAAAAATCAGATATAAAGCCAGATTCCCTCAAGTCTTCAAAACTATCTATAGATTTTAAAATATGACCTTGAAAACTGTGGCGTATAGAAGCGCCTGCAAAATGCAACTTAGCACGCTCTTCGTTACGCTAATTACTAATTTATTTCAACAAGCGCTGTTATAAAAATAAATTGTAAATGCTTATAAACAAAATAACACATTTTCCCATTCTCCCGGACTAAAATATGTATAACTACTTTAAAATAAATACAATTGTGTTGAAAGTATTTTATGTTTTTTCATTACACCGCATAGCGGCAGTCGGTAGCCAATGCCGGGAGGCCTGTGTTGCTAGGTTATTAAATTTAACTATTTTCGGGTGACTGTTGAAATTAAATACAATTTGACAGTTTATTTTAAAGTTAAATAAATCTCTCGTGAGAAAATAGTTATTTCAATTACTTTCACAAGTATGTATTAAAAAAGCCATATGAAAAACTGAAGAGGTTAGGGACCCGATCACATCTATACTGGGCAAGACCACATTAGTATAAGACATTCGTTGGTATGACGAACTATATAAGATTCTCAATATGATTAGAAAGAATAGATTAGAAGAAAAGAGAAACAAAGGAAGAAGGCAGATAGATCTACGTAATTGAGATGAGTCGTTCGGGATTCATTTTAGCTGTTTTGATAATATAAAGAACATGTAACAGATAAACTCTACATTAGTATAAGTTTAGTATTAAAATTAGAATAAATTAATATCATAAGTTATTCTTAAGGTACACCAAAACAGAAAAATTACTACATATAATGTCACATACACTAACAAAAACAAACAATAAGCGTGTACAGAGTCTCAAATTTTACATAGAAATGAAGTATTAAAAAAGGGTACGGAACTCGAGTCCGTAGAGATATATATAATAATAATAAAAAATTAAATAAGAAGAAAATTTCGGATGTTTCTTCCCTTTTTACGACCTCAAATTAGGAAAGATTTCCGTGATCATTACATCCGAACGTTAAATCCAGGTTGTGTTCGGATTGTTATCTTCGGCACCCAGAGTCTACTTTCCTACTTTTTATTCTCCGTTTAGCGCATTCTGCGGCTACTCCTCTTTAGAGCCTATTGCATGTTATCCTTCATAACGTCAAGCCAGCATTATTTACTTGCGCCTTCCCTTTCTACCAAGACCTGTCGGAGGCGGCATAGCTAGACTTTTCTTCCCTACATAATTAGTCGGTTTTCGTAAAATATGGCCGTACCAGCGTAAATGATTTTCTTGTTATGTGTCTGCTATATCACGGACACGAAGACTGTCGCCGATTCGGAAGTTCCTGATGAACTCTTTCCGCGTGACTCCACACATCCGCATTCATCCGATTGTCCGCAGAATATGGAACAGAATTTTTATAAATATAATATTTCATATTTTCTCACATCTTTTAGATTTTCAACAGTTATACAAAGAGTCTTCTCAGCAGTTTTGATAGGCAAAATTTAATGGTGAAATTATATCTTAGATCTGGCAGCACCGTTAGTGTATTTTGAGTGCGCGCGGTGGTTGTCCGTCTTGTCCTAATTAAAATGGACAAAATATCGCTAATAAAGCGAAAAACGTTATCAAATCATTAAAACTCTATTTCCTCGTTGATATAAATTATGTTCAAAAATTACTTATAACATAAACTGTGTACATACAACTAATTTAACGTAGTAGTGTAGAATTCATGTTGATTATTGGATTTTTAGAATGTAATTTGAAATGTAAGGTGTTTTTCCATAGTTTATATTAAATTAATTCAGTCGTACATTATTTTCTTTACATAAACAGTGGGTATTTTAAATATTTTGTGTTATATATGAATTTACATTTAAATTTTTGTTTTGCGTAAAATGGTTGATATTAAATAAGAAATTTATCGTATATAAATCAATCAAAGCATAAGAATTTGACTAGAAACGGATAATAATTGAGACAAGTGGGACCTTGTGACAACAAAATCAATAATGTCCGCGCAGAGAAACGGCGACCGACGAATTTCATGCCTTCAGTAGTCTAAGAAAATATTATTGAATTAAAATCATAATAATATTTTATTTCTATAAGCGTGTTTTTAAAAATTAATTTAATGGTCTGGTCTTGAGTCCATAGACTATAACTTTTTAAATGACATCTTTTAAACCAAATACAGTATTGCAGATATTTTGTCTTTTCATAGAACAAACACATTTGAATTAGGAATCAGAGTTATTTTATATACTTATTACCGCTATTCTTTAATCAATTTAAATTAAGAATGTTAAACCTAATTCTATGTTTGAATTAAACAACAATGACGCATTATGTTACGTAAAGTCAATAGATGTCGCTAAATGTCAAATATATAGTTTGTTTAAAAAAAAATATATGGCGTAGGTATGTATTTTATACGTGGGCAGTAAAATATGAAATAAATTGAACTAATTTATTAGCAGTTGTTATTTTACATTTATAACCGCGGATGTCTACAATCGTTGGCATGGTTTTTAATATGTAAAAAATAATGTCAAGATCATCTTGGCATGTCCCGTGTTTATTTTCATTATTATATTTCAAGATTTCATTCGTTATGTAATTATCATGATTGTATGGATACTGCAATACATCATAACTTTACATCTAGACATTTTTAAAGAAAAAAAAAACTTACATCAAAAGCTAAGAACAGATAAAACGAATTATATAATAAACTAGTATTCGCCCGTGACTTCGTCCACGTTTAACGAAAACCGTCCCCGGAAAAAATCCCGGAACTTTTCCGGGATATAAAGTATCACCGATTTTATGACGGAGAATTTGCTATTGATCAGTTACGTCGGGATCCGAATTTTTTCAACCGGCCCGGTTTTACTTTAAACCACTCCTAAAAAAATTCCCGTGGCAGTCCCGGGATATAAATTACCGCAGATTTTAAGTTCGGGAATTTCGTATCGATCAGTGACAACCGCATCGACATCGGCCGAGTAGTTTTTAAGTGACACTTTATCCGTGCAGGAACGGAGAAAGAATACAATTTCCTGCGGCCGGGCGGCCTGTCGTAAGAGGCGACAAAACAACCCACAGCCAGGTGGTAGGGCATTTGCCCGACTGGATGGCTACCACCCCTGGTGTAAAGTATGTCGCCATAAAAACCTTGAGTTGTGTTCCGGCATTAGTGACCAGGTTCCAGTCTCCCTTAAGAGAGCAGCAGCGCATTTGTAGCACCTTTGGTGTTGCAAATGTCCATAGGCGATGGTAACCGGTGGGTCGTCTGCCTGTCTGCTGAACTCCTGCAATAAAAAAAGTGAAACTACACATTTACAATTTTATAATAATATAGTTAAAATGCAGATATGATTTTGGTATAGGCCGTTTTGTGATTTATTGGTGCAGCAGCGGCGTAGAATCGGTATACACGTTACACGTGCTACCTAAAACTTACCCGGCGCCTATATTTCTATTACCAGGTTCTTATATGGTAAGCCGACATTAGACGGTTCACTTCTGTCCTTCAATTTGAATAAATCAACCAAAATGATCAATTTAAATTGAATAATCAGCAATGGCAGCGAACTTCTTAAACATTTGGCTATGAAATTTTTTAAATTAAGTAACTCAGTAGTTTTTACTGTCCGTTCCCCTATTTGGCTGAGCTAAACTAAAAAATGCCTCATCTGACAAGGCTGTATGGACCAAGTTTCTTTGCCTGCAATTATGTCTAATAAATTCTACGACTTTTCTTCTTCTATTGTACATTTCTCTATACCCAGGATTTATGTTATTCTATAATATTCTAAATATGCCGTGTCTGTGCATTGAAGGTATTTAAAAAAAGCACCTGGAATAGACTATATAAACGTTGGAGAATATGATGCAATTTTTGCAATTTCTTGTCTGTTTGTTCGGGATTCACGTAAAAACTATTGGGCCGATTTCGATGCGGTTTTGGTTGATCGCCAGCAAATCCATCAAGTGGGCCCTCTGCCTGTCTGCTGATCTCCTGCAATAAAAAAATTATAAAAAAAATTATCCGTGCAGGAACGGAGAATGAATATAACTTCCTGCGGCCGGGTGGTCTGTCGTAAGAGGCGACAAAACAACCCACAGCCAGGTGGTAGGGTATTTGCTCGACTGGATGGCTACCACCCCTGGTCTAGAGTATGCCGCCATAACAGCCTTGTGTTGTGTTCCGGCATTAATGACCAGGTTCCAGTCTCCCTTAAGAGAGCAGCAGCGCATTTGTAGCACCTTTGGTGTTGCAAATGTCCATAGGCGACGGTAACCGCTTTCCATCAAGTGGGCCGTCTGCCTGTCTACTGAACTCCCGCAATAAAAAAAAATGTTAGATTTAAAACCTGCGCCACGTTTTATGCTTGGAATTCCACAGGAATTCTGGATATAGTTTATAATGGTCAGATTAAAAAAAAAAACGAATTCCAATGTGATTTTTTCACTGATCGATAGCAAATTTTATGTAATTTAATGTGTGATATTTTTTATCCCGGAAATTTTCCCGGGAGCGGTTTGAAATTGACACAGTTCCTACTAAGACTATAGCTCCACATTTTTTAAATGGTGCTGTACTTTGTATCCTGGGGTCCCGCGGGAATTTCAAGTCATGCGTGGACGAAGTCGCGGGCGTATTCTAGTTATTTATATAAATTGCAGTTTAGTCGAATAATAATAATTAAAAGAAGTGTAGGACAGGCCTTGTTTTTTCCCCATTTTTTTTTAAATACACCTGCACAGTAAAACGTCATCCATCAAGTTCCCGCCAAAAATTCAATTTCTATAGATTATCAAAGCTTCCATAGATTAAAAATTGTGTATATTATTATCTAAATGACACTTTGAGCTTTTTTATTGTATTGAAGAGACGAAGAATGATGACTCTAGCTGGCGAATCGTAACAAGAAAGAAGAAAAGAGAAAAAAAATGCGCTGGATATTTCCTGTTCCAGGTAATATATTGATTTCTTATTGCTTTTATTAAAAAATCTGGAATAATTGCTTACTATATTAAATCTCGACATAGCTCGCAAAATTAGCAAGTTGAAGTGGCAGTGAGCCAGATGGAGCAGACGAGTCCTGGAGTGGAGACCGCGTCTCGCAGCGCGTTCTATTAGTAGCTCACAACGCCCAAAATGATCGGTTAGCCGTTCCACAAGGCGACCGCGGTTGTGGCGAAAACGTCATTAATGACGTCATCAATTTCGATCACACAACGCTCACAACGACCCATATCAAGAGGTGGGTCGAATAACCGTTCCACTTGGGTTTACAATTGTAACGCCGGCAAGCAATTTTATCCGTGCAGGAACGGAGAAAGAATACAATTTCCTGCGGCCTGGCGGCCTGTCGTAAGAGGCGACTAAACGACCCACAGCCAGGTGGTAGGGTATTTGCTCGACTGGATTGCGACCACCCCTGGTCTAGAGTATGCCGCCATAACAACTTTGTGTTGTGTTCCGGCATTAGTGACCAGGTTCCAGTCTCCCTTAAGAGAGCAGCAGCGCATTTGTAGCACCTTTGGTGTTGCAAATGTCCATAGGCGATGGTAACCGCTTTCCATTAAGTGGGCCGTCTGCCTGTCTGCTGAACTCCTGCAATAAAAAAAAATAAAAAAAAGCAAGTAGAACGGGAAAAATCGCGGTCGTGAACGTGGTCGTTGTGAGTACCTAATGGAACGACGCTAGCCTCGATAAACGTAGTGTAGGACGACCTCCAGCCCGATGGACCGACAACCTGGGCAAGGTAGGCCTTAAATGAGGAAGGCGGAGGACCGTGATGATTGGCGTCGACTTGGGGAGGCCTACGTCCAGCAGTGGACGGTGATTTGCTGACGGCGATACTAAATCTACTTGGCATATACTTTTATGTCTTCCTCTAATCTCCCTGATCCTCTTGGATAATGTTAGATGTTGGTGACCGACTCACGTATATACAGCTAAGGGTTTAATCTATATATTAATACGTGAAGCAAAAACTTTGTACCCCTTTTTACGAAAATTGCGCGGACGGAGGAGTATGAAATTTCGCACACTTATAGTTCATATAGAGAAGAAGCGACGAATGCTAATTTATTTTTCAATTATGCATAAAAAGTACATTAAATCATTTTAAAAAAATATTACACAAACTACCATGTATTTGACACACACGCATATATACTCCTTTGTTTATTTTTCAAGTCAAATTTACAGTGTTCCTTGCCTAGTGAAGTAGGTAGAACATCGCTCCATGAATTTTTCTGTCTACCCTCTTTCTGTTTGAGGCGACGGCCAATGCACAGCAGGGTAGGGGCAGCCATTTTTGGACTCGCAATCATCGATCAACGTTTGACGAGAACTACACCGCGCCGTGCGCTGTTACTTTTCTAAATCTGATCCACTTGTTGTGATCTGATAGTTTAACTTCTTAATTTCTAAAACTTATCATCTTGGTGTGATTACTGGCCGTGCCAAGAACATTTGCTATCCGTAAAACTTTGTACTTCAAGTGTTAGCTCCAAAGTGGAATTTAGTGCCGTGTGCTGTTCCTGTGTGCATGCAACCTGAACCGAGCCAGGAGAGGGCGGATCTCAAGGTTGGTGGAGCTTCTACTTTTCTAGTGCAAGGATTTCGGTCATATCTCTCTCATACAACTAGGTCACTCATCCGCACCCCAACATCCATCAATCTTATTCTCTGGAGACAATCGTCCAGGTATAGGATGAACAGCAAAGCCGACAGCACGCAGCCCTGTCGGACGCCAATATTGACGTCAAACCAGGGCGACAGGCTGCCATCCAGCCGCACGCATGCCATACAGTCCTCGTAAGTGGACTGCACAGCACGCATCAGTTGGCCATTAATCCCATATCTGGGCAATATGTCCCAGAGGTCCTTCCGCACAACCCTGTCAAATGCTTTCTCTAGATCCACAAAACCGCAGAAAACCTTCCGGCCCATAGCCAGCTGCTTCTCTACGATATTGCGGAGAGAGAAAACTTGATCCATACATCCCCTTCCATTTCTGAAGCCACCTTGTGCATCCCACAATAATCCATCGGATACCACTCTCATTCTCTTTTCAATAATCTTCGTATACACTTTAGATGCTGTGCTGATCAAACTGATGGCCCTGTAGCTGGCGCACTCCATACGTGACCCCTTGCCTTTATACAAGGGCACGATGACAGCGCGCCTCCAGTCCTTGGGAACCTTTCCCGTCCTCCAGCACAAATTGCATAAGGACAGGAAAGCGTCCCGGACGCAGGTTCCACCATATTTGATCATCTCAGCAGACACACTATCGATTCCTCCTGCCTTTCCATTTTTCAGACTTCTTATCGACCATTCGATCTCTTCCAAAGTGATCTCGGATGCTGACTCCTCGGAGTCGGTCACAGACTCAGTCGTGGTGCCAGCATCCGGGATATTATCATACATTTCTCTAAAATATTCACTCCATCGCGCTAACACCTCTTGTGGGTGAGCAAGAACGTCCCCAGCTTTAGATTTTATTCTTTCCATTCTGGAAGCTGACGAACAACCCCGAGACTTCTTAACCTCTCTCCAAAAGAGTTTGGTATTCGCCTCGAAGTTCTCCGTCAGCTTCTCTTCTTCTTTCAATTTTATTCTTTCGCGCTTCTCTTTCACTAAAGCTTTGGTTTCATTCTTGCAGAGGCGATAAATTTCTTTCTTCATCTCTTTCATACTGTCATTCTGTTGCAAAGAAGCAACATAATCCAGCCAGGCTTTTCTCTTTCTCTCTACGCTGGATTTAACATCCGCGTCCCACCATTCATCACCTTTCGTTGTTATGT
Organism: Dendrolimus kikuchii; assembly: GCA_019925095.2. Lineage (NCBI taxonomy): Eukaryota > Metazoa > Arthropoda > Insecta > Lepidoptera > Lasiocampidae > Dendrolimus > Dendrolimus kikuchii. The sequence goes on from CM034414.1 coordinate 474,650, forward strand.
GCCTCTTTGCGCATCCACATGCTTCTTTTGCGCTTTCCACTATACTTTCTTTCATACTATCCCAGTCATTATCCACATCTAAGTCGGAGAAGTCCGCTTTTGCAAGCCTTTCTTCGACTAGGCGCGCATACATACTCCTTACACTAACATCTTCCAATTTTTCACACTTTATTCTTTCAAGCTCCCCGAAATTGGTACGCACTCGCCAGTGTCTCCACTTCTTGAAAAGGCCCACAAACCGGCTTATCACCAGGTAGTGGTCCGTTTCAAGAGTGGGGCCTCTGTAGGCTCTTGTATCCATTATTGTGTTTCGGAGGCGACTATCTATTAAAATCAGATCAATCATACTTTTCTGATCATTCATTCCCCATGTATACATGTGAATATCCTTATGATGGAATAAGGTGTTCGACACAAGCAAGTTTCTTTCCATGCATACGTCTATGATTGGCCTACCAGCATCATTCACTCTCTTGTCACCATAGGGTCCAAGGACAGCCTCAAGGCCGTCTCGTTTGGTCCCCACCCAGCCATTAAGATCACCACACATAATTAATCTTTCGTTCCCTTCAGCCAAATCCAGAATTTCTCTCACAGACTCCCAAAACTTCTCGAGTTCTTGGGGATCCGCTGAGCTTACGGGAGCATAAGCTGCGACCAGAAAAACTCGCGTGATCCCCAGTTTTAGACGTACCCAGAGAAGTCTCGGGTTCACCAGACAATAGTCTTTTACTCCAGACACAAAGCGGGATGAGAGTACGACGCCTACCCCCCCACTTGCACGCTCGTCCAGGTCCACGCCGGACCACAGAGCAAGCATGCCACCGGGGAGGTCATCGACGCTGCACCCCTTCCGCTTTGTCTCTGTCAGACATAGGGCATCCAGGCTTCTCTCATGCATTATATCAATCATTTCGTCCATCTTATCTTTCATTCCACCTCTCACATTCCACGTGCCTATACGGCACTCTGCTCCTCTCGACCCGCCAGGTTTGGCGCTGCGTGAAGGGTGGCGGCCCCCTTCGCCGCATGCGCGAGAGTTCACACCGACGGGGGCGCATCGGTGAGCGTCGCCTGCGGGGGGCGCCCTATCGTGCCCTGCACTGTGGATTTGCCTTTGTCGGCACCTCGTAACAATACATTTTTTTAAAGTATCTAGATACAAAATACGTATTTTGTGTCTTGTATCTGTATTTCAGATACTTGTATCTTAGATAAGTCACATCTCTGTATATTAATATTAGGTTGGGGAAAAAGTTTCTTCGAATTTTATATAAAAATTCAAAAGGTGCCATTTTGTGGGGAACTTTTTGCCATCTTGTAGGTAGGGGACGTGATCCCATTGCTATAAAAATTTTGGGACTTCTGATCAAAAAACTGCGACAAGTAGGTTGTAACAATAAATACACAGACTATGTCATATACATACAAAAGTAAACGATGACACTATAGCTTGTATTGTATAATTTTTATATTAGGTTGGGGAAAAAGTTTCATCGCATTTTATATAAAAATTCAAAAGGTTTTTTTATAAAATTTATTTACATTTGACTAAAGTATGTAGGTGCCATTTTGTTGCAAAACTTTTTGCCATCTTGTAGGTAGGGACGTGATCCCATTGCTATAAAAATTTTGGGGCTTCTGATCAAAAAACTGCGACAAGTGGTTTTGGCAGTCCTCTCGTGATGTTAACCTGACACTGCCTAAGGAATTCTGCAGAGACCGAAACAGGTGAAAATCTGAAGGTGCAAGGTTAGGACTATACGGCGGATGCATTAACACCTCCCAGCCAAACTCTCGTAATTTTTGCTGAGTGGCTAAAGATGTGTGAGACCTAGCGTTATCATAGTGAAAAACCACACCCCTTCTGTTGATTAATTCCGGCCGCTTTCTCTCAGCTCTTTGCTTTAATCTCATCAGTTGTTCGCAGTACAGTTCAGAATCGATGGTCCTGCCTGGCGGTAACAGCACATAATGAATAATGCCCTTCCAATCCCACTATACACAAAGCATCACCTTGCTGCGAGTTAACCCGGGTTTCGCCACAGTCTATGAAGCCTGACCGGCCTTTGACCACGATCTTATTCGCACGTTCATGTCGTACGTGATCCACTTTTCATCACCAGTTATCAGCTTCTTCAAAAATAGTTCGTTTTCATTACGTCGTAATAAAGAATCACAAATGAGTACACGGTTCATTTGGTTTCTTTCAGTGAGCTCATGAGGCACCCAAATATCGAGCTTTTTTGTGTACCCAGCTTTTTTCAAATGCGCCAAAACCGTTTTGTGGTCAATTCCCAGTTCTCCAGCTACATCGTAACTACTAATATGCCGATCTTGCTTCACTTTTTCAAAAATGGCATCAATTTTGTCCGTAACAGGGCGACCAGAGCGAAGTGCATCTTTGATATCAAAATTTCCGGATTGAAAACGCTTAAACCAAATTTGCGCTACTCACAGATTCTGCATTAGGTCCATAAACAACAGAAATCTTTTTCGCGGCTTGTGTTGCATTTTTACCTTTTTTGTAGTAAAATTTTTAAATGTATCGAATTTCTTCATCAGATTCACTCATTTTAACAATAAGAAAAACAAATGAAAATCACACATTTTCCTAATTTGAATTTGGAATTGCCTTGTTTAAAATTAAAACTTTTTAATGATACCAAAACCAGCCAGATACAAATGGTATATCCAAAGAGATCTTATTACAAGTTCATATATACTATATGCGAAAAGACTTTTTCCCCAACCTATTACATGAAACATTACTCATATAAAAATAAGTACATTATAAAAAAAATCTAACAAGTTACACAATGACACTTCCACGAAACCTAGATTCTTGTTTCTTTTCGCTCGAACGAACTTGTAACTTGCATGTACAAAAAATAAATCAAACCTACCTGTAACTTTAGTATTTGTGCTTTCTATCTCTTTACAAATTAGAACTTATTTTTCAATTTATAAATGTTATTATATTTTAAGTAAATTGTAACGATCTTTTATGAGAAACTAGCGGCCCGGCCCGGCTTCGCACGGGTATCTAAAAAGAAATTTTTGGTTGAGTTTAATTACTTGTAAAGCGAATTCAAAATATTTTCAAGCTAAAATTATTCGATTCCGTACACGACCGTTGCGTAGGGAGCCGACCGCGCGAGTGATCATTTCTTGACATTGACCCCCCTCCCGTACGGTCCGTACCTCAGTGAAGCCTACATCGCATAAGGTGCTGCCTAGCTAGCCGAGCAGGGTGAGCGGCGACCACGCAACTTTTTTCTAATACTTACATTTTTAAACTCGTGATATCTTTCGAATGGAATGTCCGAATTGAATAATTCAAAAAGTTGTATAAAGGTATTGAAGCAGTCTTGAATATGAAGTAATTTATTTTAATAAGGATGAATACCAAGATACAAATAAAGAGCCTTTTCTAGCGACGGCATTTCAATTCAAAATAAAAGAACAATTATTGTGGCATAACTATAATAGTTAGACATATGCTGCCGCAACACTTTTTGTAAATTATGATGTGTTCTGCAAAGTCGTAGTATATTATTTCATTCTATCATCAATAGTTTTCGCAGCGCACGCGATGTAAAAAATATTTTCGGTGATTTTATTACACCTTGGGATACATTATTGTAGTTTTAGTAAAGATCCCTATTTTTTTTGAAAATATGATATAGCCTATGTTACCCGGAGATAGTGTAGCTTCACAACAGTGAATACAGCTTCAAGGGCCCTCATGCATCAAGGGAACAGAGGAGTCTTCACCCCTGTTGTCGAAGTGCGTTAGCTCTTCCAGGGGCTTTCTCGGGCACTTATTGCGCTAGGATCCGCGTAGGCGTAACTACGTTCTAAGTCTCATGCCTTTCCTGCCATAAGCGCGGGGCCGTCGGAGGAGGGTGGTTTTAGTGGGTATTAGCCATTTGGGCTCGAGTCTCCACACAAGCCGGTTGATCACTGTTTGGATTGCCCCTTCTGGGAAGGCCTCCATGATCAACTATGGTCTAATCCCTTGCAAAGGACCCGGTATTGTGCGTAAATAGCATTTCCCCCGCCTTAAAAAAAAAAGCTTCACAACAGTGAAAGAATTTTTCAAATCGGTTCAGTAGTTTCGGAGCCTATTCAATGCAAACAATCAAACCTTTCCTGTTTATAATAGTATATATTGTTTATAATTAGTTGATATTATATTGCATATAGTTATATGTTTATTATGTTTAAATAGTTGCATATTATCACCATATCTTGTATATGTATATAACTTATGTGTATATTTCTATATATAGTATAGTTTTATCCGTGCAGGAACGGAGAAAGAATACAATTTCCTGCGGCCGGGCGGCCTGTCGTAAGAGGCGACAAAAGAACCCACAGCCAGGTGGTAGGGCATTTGCCCGACTGGATGGCTACCACCCTTGGTCTAAAGTATGTCGCCATAACAACCTTGAGTTGTGTTCCGGCATTAGTGACCAGGTTCCAGTCTCCCTTAAGAGAGCAGCAGCGCATTTGTAGCAGCTTTGTTGTTACAAATGTATATAGGCGATAGTAATCGCTTTCCATCAAGTGGGCCGTCTGCCTGTCTGCTGATCTCCTGCAATAAAAAAAAAAAAAAAGAGTTATATATTTATTATTAAAATGTAAGTAATCGTACAATAATTATGTATACCACCGTCGCCACACCCAATCAGAATATTCTTGCCACGGCTTGTCTGGAAGAGATCGCTTTTTAGCGATAAGACCGCCCTTTGTACCAAACTAGTTCGTAAGTTTTTCTGTAATGGTGTACAATAAAGTGTTATCTATCTATCTAATATTAGTATAGATAAAACTCTTTAACCCGATTTAGCGAAATCACTGTAATCTTTGTTACCTGTTCAATGTGGATAAAGTCGCGGGCAAATGCTAGTATGTACATAATATGTTATGAAATACATACATACATACATACATAACTTCACGCCAGTTCCCTTGCGGGGTAGGCACGAACAACAGAGTTCCATTTAGGCTTATTCTTACACACCTCACTTGCCTCTTTGACATTCATAACTCTTGTCATGCACACTCGTCTGTTCTTAAGGCTCCTGACATCACCTTCTGCTAGTACAAGATCAATTTGATCATGGAAGTTGTTACATGTTATGAAATGCTTATAAGATTATCCGTAGAGTTTTTAAGATTATGACATAATTTTCTTTTTCATCTTTCTGTGGATGTAATGGTTCATTGGTTTGTTTACTAATGAGTCACAACGCATTTGGCGTGTATCGTATACCGTAGCAATGATTTGTTTCAAGTATTTTAGGATGATTTCAAACAGATATGTTTCTCTACAATTGAGTCGTTAGCTCTCGTATAATGTATGAAATATGACCGCTTATACGGCAGCAAGCAGGACAGTGAGAAGGGATTTGAGCAGCGCGAATAAAGAGAGAAATCTGGCTTCACAATATGTTTTGAAGATATTCTTTATTCTATATTATTCGATATTGCACGTGACGATGGTAGGGGTCCCGATGGAATGACTCTAATTCCCTGGCAGCGTGGCAAGCCTTTGGTGTGGGATGCGACTTGCGTAGACACGTTGGCCGCATCCCATTTACCAAACACGTCTAGATCAGCCAGCTCAGCGGCGGAAACAGCCGAATCACTCAAGCGGCGCAAATATGCAACCCTCAGCGAGTTATATGTTTGTGCCGTTTGCAGTCAAGACGCTTGGACCGTGGGGTCCTGAGGCCATGAGCCTCTGCCAAAACTTATCGAAACGACTCATTGACTCTTCGGGTGATCAGAGGGCTGGTGCTTACCTCGGCCAACGGATCAGTATGGCGATCCAGCGAGGAAACGTAGCCAGCCTTCTGGGCACCTTACTCATAGAAGACGGTGATCTGGGCTCAGTATTCTACTTGTAGTCTTGAGGGACTATGAGTAGAATACAATACAAATAAGTTAAGTTTTCTTGCATTGTATTCGATTATATGTAATTTAATTCTTTATGTTCAGAAAAATATTTCGCATTTTCCCAGTTTTTGAAGTGGTACTTCTATATAAACGGGGGGTTAGGATTTTTTCTGTCACGAAAAAGCGTTACGGCCGCGTGGAGTGGCGGCACAATTTTAGAGTAGACTGTTTGTTTATTGCCGTACGTGATTCTTCTCCGCAGGGTTGCCTCTACACGCACTGTCCCGACGATAAGATGTCTCACCCAGAATACCGTTTTTATCCGTGCAGGAACGGAGAAAGGATACAATTTCCTGCGTTGGGGCGGCCTGTCGTAAGAGGCGACTTAACAACCCACAGCCAGGTGGTAGGGCATTTGCCCGACTGGATGGCTACCGCCACTGATCTAAAGTATGTCGCCATAACAACCTTGAATTGTGTTCCGGCATTAGTGACCAGGTTCCAGCCTCCCCTTAAGAGAGCAGCAGCGCATTTGTAGCAACTTTGGTGTTGCAAATGTCCATAGGCGATGGTAACCGCTTTCCATCAAGTGGACCGTCTGCCTGTCTGCTGAACTCCTGCAACAACAAAAAAAATACCGTCGCCGATATTGCGTAGACCACCTCCTGCTGCTGCATTGCTCACCTCCGAATTTATTGCGTGTAGCTCGCTTCTGAATCTCCTCCTAAACTTCGCTACACCCCTCCTTCACTGAACTGCTCAATAAACTTTACACTAAACTCGTTACTGTCTTCTACTGAACTCTTCTTCCAACTCTTGTATCGCACTTGTCGCTTTGCAGTCTTCAACTGAACTGCCCGGTAGGCGCGCCTTACGCTGCTTATATACCCGAAAGAATCTCCTGGAACCCATAATTTCGATCTCTCTCTCTCTTTTCTTTCACCATATCACAATTACTTGGGATCGGCACAATATGTCTTCTCCTTCCACACTCTTCTTTTCTGACATACCTCTTCTGTCACACCGCATATCATCATATCATCCTTCACACAATCCATCCATCTTTTTTTTGGTCTACCTTTACATCTGTACCCATCCATCTTGTAGTTTAACATTCTTTTTGTCACGTGACTTTCATCCCTCCTCATTATATGCTCATACCAACTGATACCATAATTTCCATCTCTTTTTCATTATTCTTTTATTAACTATCTGTCTCTTTCTAAACATCCATCTATCTCCGTCTTTTCCTTCCTATGCCTTCTATTGAAGAATTTTTGTTCATCATCTATCCCTTTCTAATATGTAGCTGCCCTTTTTTTCCAAAATCTCCTATATTTTCCTAACTAGATCCTTTCACCATGACTCGCCACGATATGTTGTCAGGATCGTCGTAAGTGGAGATGCGTCCTCTCTGCCTACCCCCATGGGAAATAGGCGTGGTAATACCTATGTAATTACTGGGCCTAGATGTATATTTATTAGGAGTTCAGCAGACAGGCAGAGGGCCCACTTGATGGAAAGCGGTTACCATCGCCTATGGACATTTGCACCACCAAAGCTGCTACAAATGCGCTGCTGCTCTCTTAAGGGAGACTGACACCTGGTCACTACTGCCGGAACACAACTCAAGGTTGTTATGGCGACATACTTTAGACCAGGGGTGGTAGCCATCCAGTCGGGAAAATGCCCTACCTTTGGCTGTGGGTTGTTTTGTCGCCTCTTACGACAAGCCGCCCCAACGCAGGACATTGTATTCTTTCTCCGTTCCTGCAGGGATAAAATCGTCTACGCTTGACTTAAAATTCCCGTGGGATTACCGGGACACAATACCGCAGCATTTGAAAAATAATGTAAACAATCGTTTTAGTGAAAACTGTGTGGGAATTAGCTAACTTTTACGCAACCGAACTACTAAACCATCCCGGGAAAATTCCCGCGGGATTCCCAGGGTAAATATATCACACATTTTTATTACATTAAATTTGCTATCGACCAATAACACAAATCACATTGGAATTAGATTTTTTTCAATCTGGTCATTTTAAATAATTCCCAGAAAAATTCCGGCACGATTCCCAGGATAAAAAGTAGCGCAGAGTTTAAGTCTAAGAATTAGCTATCGATCAGCGAAAACATTAGTATAGTACATACATACATACATAACTTCACGCCAGTTCCCTTGCGGGGTAGGCACGAACAACAGAGCGCCATTTAGGCTTATTCTTACACACCTCACTTGCTTCTTTGACATTCATAACTCTTGTCATGCACGCTCGTCTGTTCTTAAGGCTCCTGACATCACCTTCTGCTAGTACACGATCAATTTGATCATGGAAGGTGTGTCGTGGCCTTCCACGACTTCATTAGTATAGTATAGTATAGAAATATTAGTATAGATAGATATGTCTTTAAACAAAGCAGTATTAAAATAGCAACCGGTGGCGTCATCTGGTGTTATAGTATTTAAGAGTTTTTTATGATTATTCACGCTTTGTACTAGTCGATAGTGTTTGTTGAAATGAAGAAATTATAAAAAAAATTGAATTAAAAGACTGTCTCGTCTAGTATCTTACGTAGGAGAAGTTATAAATACACCAACCGTCCCCAAAATAAAGTGACTTTTCAAAATAATCACAAGGCCTCGGTCTGAGCGTCACGCAAGTGTCGCCGTGTACGTCATACAAACGTACGCACGTGATGGAAAGTGGCCACTGTCGTATATAACACTGGGCCCACAAAAAATATAAAGTGCGTCGAATGAATGAATGAAAGAATGAATGAATACTCTTTATTGCTCACCATAAACTTAAATCTAGACATTTGATATGGATACATTTGCATTAGAATAATGGGCGGCCATCTTATAGCGATCTCTTCCAGGCAACCCAGTATCTAAGGAGATTTTAAACGAAATTTCAATATAAGATTTTTGGTGGTGTATTACAAAAAAAATAAAATGAAATATAAATAAAGTACTGTATACTTATATATATAGATATATATATATATATATATATATATACATACAGATATACATATATATATATATACATACATTCGCCCAACAAATAAGCATCGCCATACAGCGCGGCAATGCAGCCAGCCTTCTGGGCACGCTCCCATCTAGCAGCGATTTGTTACACAGTCTCTAATCGCTTGTACTGTATATTAAATAACAATAATGCCTATTAATATTATAAAAATACAAAGTAAAGAAAAAGTTATTATGTACAGGTAACATATGATATAATTGGTTAAATAGATCTGAATCACAGAAAGATTCGTACAGTAATTTGGTTAAAATGTTTCTAATCTGTTAATGTTTGGAATGTGCTTAAAAGTATCAAAATAGCGTATATAGAATACATACAGATATACATATATAATTTAATAATTTTCCGTACCTATTCTTTTATTGAAACTAAAATACATTATGTAAGCAGATCACTGCCAACGGGGAGCGTGCCCAGAAGGCTGGCTGCATTGCCACGCTGTATGGCAATACTTATTTGTTGAGCAAAATATGAGCCAGCCTTCTGATCACGGGTACTGTCAAAGAGTTTCTTACATATGTACATACATACATACATATATACATAACTTCACGCCAGTTCCCTTGCGGGGTAGGCACGAACAACAGAGTGCCATTTAGGCTTATTCTTACACACCTCACTTGCCTCTTTGACATTCATAAATCTTGTCATGCAAGCTCGTCTGTTCTTAAGGCTCCTGACATCATCTTCTGCTAGTACACGATCAACTTGATCATGGAAGATGTGTCGTGGCCTTCCACGACTTCTGCATCCATCCACTTTTGCATTGTATATCTGTTTAGTCATTCTTTCCACATGCCCGAACCACAGGGGCATTCCTTTCCTTACCTTCACCCCGACACTCTCTTTCAGACCAACTCTTCTTACATATGTCTTTAAAGAAACTCTTTGCCGACGGACCCCGGACTGTATACTTATATATACATACAGATATACATATATAATTAGATATACGATGATATTATAAATATATATACGAACAATAGATACATTAATTTAATGCAACAATTTTTATTTAATAGACCAATAATGGTCGGTAACCATACGTTTGGATGTAGTAATTGATTAAGCTTGTCTGATGGAAAGGGGAGGGAGTTCCACAATCGAACAGCCTGTACGGCAAAAGAATTTCCTACGAAGGAAGAAGTGTGTGCAGGTGTTGTTAACAAAAGATTTTCATTTGAGCGCAAATTGCAGGAATGAGATTGATAGAGGAAACTAAAAAGTCCCTTTAAATATGGGGGAGAACAGGGATTGTAAAGGATATTGTGCAGAAGTGAGAGTATGTGAACGTGGATCGGAGACATGGTCATATTTACACAAACCAAATATGAACTGTATACAAACATTTTTTTTTTTTATTGCAGGAGTTCAGCATACAGGCAGACGGCCCATTTGTTGGAAAGCGGTTACCATCGCCTATGGACATTTGCAACACCAAAGGTGCTACAAATGCGCTGCTGCTCTCTTAAAGGAGACTGGAACCTGGTCACTAATGCCGGAACACAACACAAGGTTTTTATGGCGGCATACTCTAGACCAGGGGTGGTCGCCATCCAGTCGAGCAAATACTCTACCACCTGGCTGTGGGTTGTTTAGTCGCCTCTTACGACAGGCCGCCAGGCCGCAGGAAATTGTATTCTTTCTCCGTTCCTGCACGGATGAAAATTTTGAAGGCGTTCTAGCTTATCTAGTTGTTCCTGGCTTATGTCTAGATAGCAGGCATCTGCATAATCAAGTAGAAGAAGCAAGGATTGTGCAAGCATAACCTTAGTAGCAGTAGGTAGGAAATTCTTCAACCTTCTGAGCGAAGCGGATGACGCGAAAAGTATCCTATTGATTTCAGTTAAATGAGGCCGCCAAGACAGTTCCCTGTCTCTGCGTCGATACTCTGACGAGGTCCCATCTTCCAGCCACTAGCATGTCTGCCGGTACAGCTGCTGCATAACAGGAGGCCCTAAATGCGCAAATATTCCGCCATCGGAAATGGTTACATATTTGCGGCTTTTGGGGTCGAGACCCTGGGACCATGGGGGTCTTTTTTTATTTATTATTGCAGGAGTTCAGCAGACAGGCAGACGGCCTACTTGATGGAAAGCAACACCAAAGGTGCTACAAATGCGCTGCTGCTCTCTTAAGTGAGACTGGAACCTGGTCACTAATGCCGGAACACAGCTCAAGGTTGTTATGGCGACAGACTTTAGACCAGGGGTGGTAGCCATGCAGTCGGGCAATTGCCCTACCACCTGGCCTGAGGCGCAATAACCATAAACAAAATTAAAACTAAATAATTAAAATGAACAAGTTGGCGGTAGGGAAAATAAAACTTTAAAAATACTCGTTGACACTTGACATTTTTGTCTTCCGTGATCACGGCCACTGAAAAGCGCCCGAAACGTCGGAATAACAAAAATCAAATAATTTTTTTTATACGTACAGGAATGGAGAAAGAATACAATTTTCTGCGTTGGGGCGGCCTGTCGTAAGAGGCGACTTAACAACCCACAGCCAGGTAGTAGGGCATTTGCCCGGCTAGATGGCTACCACCCCTGGTCTAAAGTATGTCGCCATAACAACCTTGAGTTGTGTTCCGGCATTAGTGACCAGGTTCCAGACTCCCTTAAGAGAGCAGCAGCGCATTTGTAGCAACTTTGGTGTTACAAATGTCCATAGGCGATGGTAACCGCTTTCCATCAAGTGGGCCGTCTGCCTGTCTGCTGATCTCCTGCAATAAAAAAAAACTTTCTTTCCATAAATTATTTGGTCCATACATCCTTAAAATTTTGAGGGTGTATGGACAGTGACTAATACATAACGGTCAGCATTTCTTCTTTCGCTTAACACTTTTTCATCTAGTCCCCATACGCCGAAAAGCGTGCAATAAGTAACCTCGTTCCAATAATACAGAAGTATTATACAATTCCTTTTCGTAGAATAAATGTAGTTGTACCAAGCAGTGATATGAATATAAAGTTAAATTACTCCACGAAGTCGCGACCAAAGCTAATATTATAGTAATTTAATGTTATTCAAGGAAATATCAGTCGTGAGATATGACGCAAATCGGATACAAACCAAATATTTCAATCATATCCAGTAGCAACGCATTAAATATAGTACAGCTGTCCCATTTATATTGAACTAGGGTTTGTGTGTAATTATTTATCTAGCTATTCGTGCGGGAACGGAGAAAGAATACAATTTCCTGCGGCCGGGCGGCCTGTCGTAAGAGGAGACTTAACAACCCACAGCGAGGTGGTAGGGCATTTGCCCGGCTGGATGGCTACCACCCCTGGTCTAAAGTATGTCGCCATAACAACCTTGAGTTGTATTCCGGCATTAGTGGCCAGGTTCTAGTGTCCCTTAAGAGAGCAGCAGCGCATTACAACTAACCTACCTATTGACGGCCTCTGTGGTTGAGCGGGCTAAGCCTTTGCCGGCCTACCTCACTTTAACGCAGAGGCTCCGGGTTCGATTCCTGGTATAGTAAATTTCGGAAACGTATTTTCTCCGTTATTTACTATGGTCTGGGTGTCTGGGATCGGCCCCAGAGTAGTTCGTTGTATATTACCTATAACACAAGCTTAACTTGCTTAATTTGGGGATATAAAATGTGTGTGTTTGTCTGACGATTATTATTAAAAAAAAATACACGCCAACCCCCCCCCCCCCCCCATCTTCCAAGGCACGAGTGACATTCCGTCCGGTCTCTTGCCATCAATACGCACCAAATGGTTCTAGAAAGGCTGGTAGTCGACGCTGACGCTCGGCGGATCATGTCTTCCTTCCTTCTTCCTGCGCTCTTCGAACATGACAACCTGTTATGGCCACATCGGTCTACCGTAACTCCTACCTGATAGTGTTGTGGTACGCAACATTACCCCCAGGCTCAAACTCCCGGCTAATCGAAATTTAGTATTTATCATCCAGAAGTGTGATTGTATAAAATGATGGGTGTACTTATAACCACTGTCCAGACTCCTAATTAGCGACGGGCTTACCTGTCTATTAATAACATGAATAATAAAGTGATCTACTACGCACTGTGTTTTCATATACACTGAAATTTTCTGCTGAGATTTGACTACCTCATCGCTCCTCGCAACCAACGGTCGCTCCTCTTCATTACGCCTCAATAACTAAAAATTAATTAAAGCCTTACCCCCTGGCCACAGCCAAGAGCGGTGCGGATTGCGGCGCGTCGCGAGGCGCGGCAAGCGGTGAGCGGCGAAAACAAATGGTAGACAACCTATGAAGTATTTTTTTTTTGTTTTGAGGCGAGGGAAAATGCTTAACCGATTTACGCACAAACTGGGTCGTTGCTCGGGGAACGACACGCGTCGGTCGGGGGCGATAACACTGCAGCAATAGTATGCTCTTGGCGGTGCTCCGTCCGCGATCGACGTCACAATAGTGTGGAAGACTCCGAGCGTTGCTGCACGAGCGAGCAACCCCAATACCCACTAAAAACCCCCTCCTCCCTGTCGACCCTGCGCTTTTGTTTGTGTTGGAAAGGCTGAGATTTAGAACATAGTTACGCCCAGTCGATCCAGCGCAATAAAGTGCCTGGAGTGTGCCCTGGGAGAACACACCCCACTTCGTTGTGCGGGGGTAGAAGGTCCTTTGCTCTCCTAGCAAGCTAAAGGCCCCCCGCGGTAAACGGAACCTAACTCAGGGAGGGAAGTAATGCGCGTACCTGCCCCTCCGGGTGCCAGCTGATGGCCGGCGACCTCGAGAAGACGCATTAGCACGCGCTGCAGGACTCCTCTCCCTATTGCGTTCTGCGGCCTCCTTGAGTGACATTACTGTCTCACAAAAAGTAACCGCAGCCCCCCAGTTGTCGCCGCTCTGCAGCATGGCCTTGACCAAGTCGCAGAGCGAATCGACCGGATGAAAGGTATAATTCGACATCAGGCAGCCGCGATGCCCGCTCCTAGTGTCAAGGAGCTGCCTAAGGCGCCCGCCCGACGTGCTACCGGAAAGAAATAAGCGTGATCTTAATTTTATGTTCATGGTCTATGTACTACCTACATTTTAATTTCACTTTTTATATCGCATCCTCTTTATATCAACTTTATACCTCTCTTTTGTACCTTTTAATATTTTGTGCTTACTTTTCATTTAACGTCATTTGTCGGTACCCAGATACTTGTGTATTACTTTTATGGTAACTTACTTGTTAGCATCATGTTGTCATTTAAGTACGTTCACTCCCTGTCGACCCTGCGCTTTTGTTTGTGTTGGAAAGCCTGAGATTTAGAACATAGTTACGCCCAGTCGATCCAGCGCAATAAAGTGCCTAGAGTGTGCCCTGGGAGAACACACCCCACTTCGTTGTGCGGGGGTAGAAGGTCTGAAGTATGCCACAGCTACCGGCGACGCGCGCTGCGGCGCGACTTGCGGCGCGGCAAGAGGCGCGCGGCACGCGGCGGCGACGAGCTGCGGGATGTGCGCGTGAAACAAATGTATTAGCCAGTATCGAGGCGGCCACAGCTCAGAGCGGCGCGCGCGGCGGAATCGGTGGACGCATTGAGGCATCGCGCGACCGAAACAAATAATTTTGTTTTCATCGCGCGATGAGCCAACAAATAATGGATATGGAACAATTCATTAGTGATTTTTTTTTTTTTTTTATTATTGCAGGAGATCAGCAGACAGGCAGACGGCCCACTTTATGGAAAGCGGTTACCATCGCCTATGGACATTTGCAACACCAAGTTGCTACAAATGCGCTGCTGCTCTCTTAAGGGAAACTGGAACCTGGTCACTAATTCCGGAACACAACTCAAGGTTGTTATGGCGACATACTTTAGACCAGGGGTGGTAGCCATCCAGTCGGGCGAATGCCCTACCACCTGGCTGTGGGTTGTTAAGTCGCCTCTTACGACAGGCCGCCCGGCCGCAGGAAATTGTATTCTTTCTCCGTTCCTGCACGGATAAAAATACTGAGTAGACCAGCAATATGGATGTCAAAACATCCACATCATAAATATAGGCATGTTGTTCAGGCATATAGGCTTCTCTGGTTAACTGGGTGCGCTCCTATTCTTGACTGAATGACATTTCAGCTAAGAACGAACTTGTTTGAAGGCAATATCGTGCCACTTTTGATAGGGGCATTTTAGCCGTTCTTTAAATACTATAGCTGTGGCATACCACCCGCAAATCACGCCGCCCACCGCGACTCTCAACGCACCGCCAGAAGCTGTGGCCAGGCCGTTAGGCATGATCAAGTTCTTCGTCAACTTATTTAGATGATATAAATAACATTACTTGCTTTCTTTTCCAGTCCTCCTGATGTCTTGGTTCGGGGTGGACCAAGTAAAGGCAAATTCGTGCATTCGAACTGGTAATATACTGTAGTTACAAAGTAAAAAAAAACCCACGAATATATGTGTACGTTTTATCGATATAGGTGTTAATAGTTTTAAATGTTGTTTCTAATGTACGCTTGTTTTACATCTTATCGATAAATGTCGATACGAAATTTTATGTCACATCACTAGATACTTGCGAAATAGTGTCGCCGATAATGTTCTATTTTTAAATGTCGAGTTGCGTAAATATTTTTGAAAGAAAGAAAACATTTATTTCTAAAATGCAACACACACAAAATTATAAAAAAACCTTATTTAGAAAACAAAAATGTGTGTGCCGAAACATAGTCCGATACAGTAGAATGGTTTATTAAAAATATTAAACTTAATGTAAATAAGAGGTTGTTGGGTTGTTGAAATGTGTTTTTAAATTATACAGATTTTATAAATAATACAATATCTCACGCGATTAATCAAGGCATTTAATAAAAGTTCAAGATTTTTTATTTCATTTGTGCACGCGAGTAATTTCATTACGAAATCGATAATGACTATGATGTGATGTGACGTTATTAACCACATTCAGAGTGTTTAATAAACATTTAAAAAAATGACTGAAGATAAATGTTCACGTTTGAACTTAATTTATTCAACTACTCTTTTAAGTTAACGAACCATTATCTCGGACTCTGTGTGTGGTGGTGAACCGATATAATTATCGTAAGATGTATTAACAACTGCAGACATTTGTTATTGTGTGTGGGTGCCCACCGGAATGTATGTTGAGATGTTACAAGGAATGGATTATTGATGCATGTATAATTTTTTAATGTTTTAGTAACTTTTAATGTGAATAGTTAAAAAACTAGGCAACACGTGTGTGGTTGAACATATTGCATTTTTAAAGAAAAACCGTTACAAAATTATTTTTTTCCAGAATTGCTTTATTAATTCCATCTATCGTAAAATTGTATAAACCACAAGATGAATTTATATTTAAGGAGCTAAATTTTCCGTTTGCATAAAAAAATCTGGCTTTCTGTACCAGGGTGTTTGTGTAAAAATTATAATTAAAATTTGAAAAAATAGTTTCATGATTTGGATAAAGAAGAAGACGACAAGAAAAGTGTTGAAAAACAATATTATTTTTTCTATTTTCTCCCCCGTAAAATTTGCGACGTAACGGTTTATATTTAAATGTGTGATATTATAATTAAAATAAATTACGCTAAAAACATTAAAATAATACATACACTACTCTACCAAGATAATTTTGCACTTCAATAATGATATCATAACCGCGACCTCTTTATAGTTACAAACAGGAAATGTTATTTGTACAGTTGATTTATCTTACTACCTAGTAACGAATAATGTAGTGGGGTAGGTGTGGACATGTTATAATGGCTACTGCAAAATACCCTTGAAACCATCACGGAGCTCTTATAACAGCAGGAGCTAGTATCGGGAGTTGCCGAGTCAACACTGCCGTCTTGGTGCATTAGTTTAAAACTCTTGTCAGACCACATTAATGTAAAGACCCGGTAAAAAGGGTGAGCTTAGCCTGATTAAAGATTCCGTTACTTCTTATTACCGCACCCTCATTTAAAGAAAAGGTCCCTAAATCAGCGTAGCGTGGAATAGTGCTTTAGTTGGTATGTAAGCTGAAGTATAACTCAAAAACATTTATTATACTACGCTGATTTTAGAAAGAGTCAGGGAAATAGGAAAAACAGTCGGAATTTGTAGCTAGGCCACGACCACACTTTATACCCAGTGTTTAAATCAGCGTAATGAAATTAATTAAGTAATTATATTTCCCATAAGTGCAGAGTTAACTTGATCTCACAGTAACTATTCTATATCATTTTGTTGATATTTCCAAATTTGTATATAAAATAATTTTTCATATAAAATTTTATTTTTCTCTTTCTTTTCGATGAATAAACAAGTATTTTCAAAATTGTATTTATTTTCGATAAAAAAATGTTGTAAAAATCTAAAATTTCTTTTCAAATTTTCAATACAGATTTACAAAAGAAATGTATTATAGTTAATAGCTGTCAATTATGACAATTATTGTTGATATATAGCATAATTGTAGAGAATTTCAATTATTTGTAGTCGGGTAATATAAATTCCTGTGAATAACTGACAAAAGAAAAAACATGATAATTTAAAAATATATATATTTAAGGATGATTGGTAAATTGTATGAAAAACCCGATTTTATTTCTCTTTGGTTTTTTTTTGTACTAAAATATATACCTGGATCAATTCAGTATTTATAATGATTTTCTAGTTATCTACTATAAACTAAATACATTTTTCTTATATCTTCAGTATTTGGTTTGTTAAATATAAAAATCAAATCATTACTTCACACAGTTTTTAGGTTATATTCTAGAATATACATCACTGATGCTCCAGTTAGTATCTTTAGTTAGAAAACTTTTACTTACTGACTTTAAAAAAATAAAATACTTTTTTTGTTGAATTATAACATATTCTAGTTTTTATATAAATATATCAAAAAAACATAATTTAGATTATACGCATATTATAATGTTATAAAGTTGTGGTTTATTCCTACTTCATTAACTTACTAGCTTTTAATGATTTAATAGAAAAATACCCAGTCTATTGACACTTTATTTATGTATACATGTCTCAGTTATTTACAGGATCTCTCTTCTAGTTAACTGTGTAGTTTTTTTTTAACTCTGATTCTAATATTTTTTCTTTTTTACTAACAAAAGCATGGATTTTCAGCATTATGGGCACTAAGTCTCAGCCCCCTTGTTGAGGCGGAATGCCAGAGTAAGTATTGTTTAATTTAAACCTATTTTTATAAAATATTCTTTTAACACAAAATATGCTTTCTATGCTTCTATAATACATTTTCATTCACCGCTCAATACGGCTATGATTATAGCAGCTTTCGGCGCTTTCACGTTATTATGACAGCTGTTAATGTGTTCGGCAAATTGGACGAGATTATGCAAAATTGCAATTGTAAAATTATAGCGTTTACTTAAGTTTTCGCGACTAGTATACATAATAACACTATGTTTTAACGGTTTAAAGCGCGGTATTTTATTGAATTTTTATTATTCCGACGTTTCAGCACTTTTCAGTAGCCGTGATCACAGAAGACAAAGATATCAAGTGTCAATGAGTTTTGTTAAATAAATTTTACTTCCCACCTACTTTAATATTATATAAAATTATTAGAGCTAGGTATGTTGCTGAAGAGTTTCTTGTGCCGCTTCTTCTCTTAAAGTCACAACATGTTTTGAAGCGGTGTTAAATTAGATTCAGCTTCTATAGAGTAAATAATAGCCATAAACAAAATTAACAGTACATAATTAAAATGGACAAGTTGGCGGTAGGCTAAAATAAACTTTAATAATACTCATTGACACTTATCATCTTTGTCTTCCGTGATCACGGCTACTGAAAAGTGACAGAAACCTCGGAATAATAATCAGATATAATAATAAAATAATATAAATTATCGCACTTAATATCGTTAAAACATAGTTCTATTATTATAAAATTTAATTATTTGTGAACAGAATCCCCCATTATTCATAACAGTAGTAATATCAGGTTTAAACGCTCGTTAAAAAGGTTTAAAAAACATGATTAAGACAAACACTTTAACCGGAAAAAATATTATTCGTGCAGGAACGGGGAAAGAATACAATTTCCTGCGGCCGGGCGGCCTGTGAGGCGACAAAACAACCCACAGCCAGGTGGTAGGGCATTTGCCCGACTGGATGGCTGTCATTCCTGGTCTAAAGTATGTCGCCATAACAGCCTTGAGTTGTGTTCCGGCATTAGTGGCCAGGTTCCAGTCTCCCTTAAGAGAGCAGCAGCGCATTTGTAGCACCTTTGGAGTTGCAAATGTCTATAAGCGATGGTAGCCGCTTTCCATCAAGTGGGCCGTCTGCCTGTCTGCTGAACTCCTGCAATAAAAGAAAAAAAAAACGGCCTATAAACCTCGTATATCTATTACGAATAAAGGGGAATAGGTTTATAATAATTTAATCTAGTACTTGATTTGATTTTGAATATATTTCAATATACATTTGCTTACAATACATTCGGGCATGTGGAAAGAATGCATGATGAAAGAATGACTAAACAGATATACAATGCAAAAGTGGATGGATGCAGAAGTCGTGGAAGGCCACGACACACCTTCCATGATCAAATTGATCGTGTACTAGCAGAAGGTGATGTCAGGAGCCTTAAGAACAGACGAGCTAGCATGACAAGATTTATGAATGTCAAAGAGGCAAGTGAGGTGTGTAAGAATAAGCCTAAATGGCACTCTGTTGTTTGTGCCTACCCCGCAAGGGAACTGGCGTGAAGTTATGTATGTATGTATGTACATTTGCTTATATTTAAATCGACTAGACTAACTTAAAACAATTAAATATTAAAATTAAACTAATTTATAACTAAATAATGAATCAACTAATTGTTATGCAAATAAATATAAACTTAAAAATAAACTAAAAACTATACAATATAAAAACTAAAACTAATTAAAAAACGGGGAAATTATCTAAAGATAAGTTATTGGTCCCAAACCACTGTCACTTACTGGCAACGTCCCCAGAAGGCTGGCGGCGTTGCCACGTTGTATGGCAATGCTTAATCTTTGAGCGAAATAAACGCCAGCCTTCTGGTCGCATGTGACGTCTGCTAAACGTTTGGCGACGTCACGGTAGACCTTTAGAGCGTTAGGACCCCACGGACCCCAATGTGTATCTAGTACTATTTAAAATATGTACAACTTCTATCAAAGGTATAATATCAATACTTTTGATGGAAAGTGTACATATTATACAGATGGATAGTGATGGTAGAGGTGTTGAAAGATGGTTTCTTATCCGTGCAGGAACGGAGAAAGAACACAATTTTCTGCGGCCGAGCGGGTTGTTGTAAGAGGCAACAAAACAACCCACAGCCAGGTGGTAGGGTATTTGCGCCTTTGGCCTTACATTGGTTGTCCATAAAGCCATAAGCCATTGACGGCCCTGTAGTTGAGGCGGGCTAACAATATGTCATAAACGGTCGTACTCGCTGGAACGCAGAGGCTCCGGTTTCAACTCCTGGCATGGTAATTTCGGAAACGAATTTTCCCTTATTTATTATGCTCTGGGTGTTTGGGATCGGCCTCAGAGTGGTCAGTTATATATTACCCATTACACAAGCATAACTTGCTTTGCTTAGGGATATACAATGTTTGTTTTGTCTGTCGATTATTATTATATTAAGTGCCACTCATCTCTTGCTATTCACATTTAAAGACGAACCGTTATTAATTCCATCTATCATAATATTATGTAAACATTCCTTTAAATTTCATAAATGGCATTAAAATTTTCCGTAACCAAACAAAATTTGATTGGCTTGCTAAGTATTAAGTATTTCCTCATAAATTGTTAAATATAGTAACGTCGCAATAGGATAATATTCCATTTCAAGGATTTATTGTGTAAATAATAATTATTAACAACAGGAAATTGTCTTGTTGTTTAGTATTATCCCGTTTTATACGGAACAGCTGTCATAACACTCTTCATTTTGGTGAATAAATAAGACCCACTTCATTTTATTTATAGAACAGTCTATTTCTCAGATAAGCATTAAGGGCCTTACTTATAATCGTTTCTTAAATTTAAAGAAACTGCTCAGCAACTGATTAGTGAAAATCGTACCCATAAACTCCTCTTTAGTCGAATATTTTCGGTACATCCTACGTTAATCATTCAAATTTCGTTTATCTGTGCTCCTCTTACGTAAACAACAGATAATACACGTTTACAAGTGAAAAAAGATATTCATTGATTAGGGTCTGAGTCTGATTCTCTTACTTAAGAGATGGCTAATCTTTTCTTAGCGAGATTATTATAAGTAAGGCCGTAAATACACAACGGAGTTTAAACAATTACGAAACAACATGTCGTAGACTGGGTATTTCTGGAGTCATTTCAATTATCTTCAAATGATGCTATGCTTTCTTAAAATTATTTATATATTTATCACAGCAACAATAGTCTAATTTATATTTAGTACACTTCATGTCAGACACAAATTGTTTCATCAGTCTAAAGCAATGTTTAGACTACGACACAAATTGCAACATAAATGTCGCACATTAATTTCTGTACTATTTACACTTACTCGAAATTTCGGTGTTAACATAGTGTCTATTAACAAATGTATGGAATATATGTCCGAACTATTCACACGCAAAATTAGTTAGTGCTTAAAGCTTTCTTTCTCTAGGTGGAACTCATTTTTAGGGTATTGAAAAATGTCGACCCTGTTTGAAACCTTGCAACTACAGAGAAACTGATGCAGGCCGGGGACTAGGCAACGAAGCTCTGGCAGCCATATTGATGAATGGTAGCTTATGGGAGCTCATGTAATACGCAATTAAAATTTCTGTCTCCGGCAACCACTAGAACGCTAAAATAGACTGTTGTATTAAAATTGGTTGTTATTGTGGTTCCCGCAGCCAGGTTGCCCAGTGCGCGACCTTTGTTAGACACTATGAACTAATTCCAAACAAGTGATGGTGTCACAATAAAAGTCTTATAATAGAAACTAGTGTTCACACTTACTCACTTGGTGTATGCACAGAGTGTACGGTGTGTAATATAGTAGTCTGACTGAATAATTGTCACTCAGATCCCATATTTCACTAACGGTACATTGCGCACTATGATTACTATGATGAAGGACTTTTTATAGCGTCCAAGATGCTATAGAAGATAATACTAGGAAATTAATAAGTATTTTTAAATGCACAAAACGTCCCAGGGCCAAGCGACGTTTCAATTTTATCGACATGCGTACGTCACGAGTGATGTTCTAAAATACGAACTCAATTTAAAAAATTCGACAGACCTACAATATTTTTGGATATAGAACAATACAAATCTATTTTGTAAATCGATATATATAATAAATTGAGTTTTTTTTTATCTATATTAAATTAATCTCTACTATATGACTATTTGTAAATAATTTTATTTCTGTTATATAACTTAAAATACTTTTGCACGCTGGTAACGCAGTAAAAGAATATCGTATACATTTTATGCATTGGCATGTGTTGATTGATTTGTAATTTTAGTTACTTTATTGCATCTTAAAAGTTTTTACGGCCGTTTTTTAGGCAACATGCATGGTTCACATCAATCTATCAGTTAATAGCATGTATGCTTTATATATACGGTTAGTCTTGGTATACGCAATTTAAGAAACTGTTGTACGAAATCTGCAGTACAATTCGATAACCTCATATTATAGATATCAATACTTTCGAATCAACATCATAATAATTACTAAGTGACTATGATAAGGTATACAAAAATATTACTACCTGGTGTCTTGTTGCTTTTCATAACTTTAACATATGTAAACTTACTCCCGTATTCGCAATAAGTTCTACGAGACCTAAAGCTTTCGTTAAAAAGTGTTTTTCAATTCTTTCTTAATGTGAGTCTGAGTAACACTTTTTCAAAGTATATAAACCTCGTATAACTATTATGAATATAGAGGGTTTTATAACGATCATTTTTATGTAAGTGTTTCATAAGTTGCGTATACTTAAAATATTTTAATTTAGAGTCAAATTATCCTGTTTATTTTATAAACGTCTGTTCCCTCTTTTTATTCAAAAATTGACCTACCGCACCCAAAGTTGGATAATGACCTATTATATTTCAATAAAAATTATAGATAGTACACATAAAATAAATAATTTACAATACCTTCATGTTAAGACAGGATAAATAAGCTGCCTTATCGCTTTGGGGCTATCTTTTCCAGATAACCCCAGTTATGGAGTGTATCAAAGGATTTATAAAAGTATCACGGTGCTGTGCAAATTAACTAAATGTAAACAAGATATATAAATATTACATAATATATATATACCTAAAACAATTAAAAATAAACAATAATACATATATACTATGTATTATAAATATAGAGTCCGATTTCCGCACAAACGACGTCGCGGGTACATTTAGTTTGTGATGGCCTTTATACTTAATAGTTCTTTTTCAGCTTTGAGTGCGGCAGGTAGGATTGCATAATATAGAATTGCATCTTTATCGAGGTCGATATGCGGCATGTCCATGTACTGCACTATTCCCGCTATTGCATGTATAGGGTTGCGCTGTGATTTTAAACCAATTTGTATCGATTTTGTATTATGTTATTTAGATAAACGAATTAAAACAGGTAAGGTTAAAGTAAAGTGTATGTTAATATAAGTTATTAATAAATATTTTAATATATTTGATATACAATGTAATCTATACAATTGTTATTATAAATTAAAATATACAATTAGTACATCCTGCAGCTTAAAAAAAAACAAATAATAAATAGGTCTTAATCACCGTCAGCTGAGAACGCTCCTAAAACGCTGGCCGCGTTGCCGCGTTAGATGGCAACGCTTATGCGTTGCCCAAAATACATACCAGCATCTTGGTCGCGTGGAACTTCTACAACGGTGTAGCTTGGTCTAGATAAAGGTGGCGAACTTCTGGACCCCATGGCTCCAGAGTTTCGACGCCAAAAGCCATAAATATGTGTCCACTGCCAACGGATGCATATTTGCGGTGTTTCAGGTCGTCTGGAAGATGGGACGCTGCCAGAGTGGTCGTCCCAACTTCCAGGGCAACAAAGACATTCCGTCCGGTCTCTTGCCATCATCGCGACACAGTTCATTAGGTTCCAGGACGGCTGGAATCCCGGCGGCGACAAGAGCCCGATGGATAAAGTCATTTAATGCTGCATGACGTGGTATTCTGTGCTGCTCCTGACACACGACAAGCCATGGTGACCTAAACTACCGACTTCATCTCCACACTGACAATGATCAGGGAATGAAGTACACATTGAATTAAGATGGCTCTTATGTACTTCAGATCCAAGTATCTTACAAAAGATGTACATAGATAGCCTAAAATAGACAAACAGGACAACAGTCCACCTGTCCTGACGAAGATGTTACCGTCCCCAATACTAGGGTGATGCAATCGCGTTCACTCTATAGGATTTTTGTAAGAACGGAGAAAATACAATTTCCTACGGCCGAGCGGCTTGTCGTAAGAGACGACGATATAATCTACAGCCAGGTGGCAGAGTATATGTCCGTCTGGTTCCCATAAGTCTTGTGTTGTGTTCTGGCATTAGTATCCATGTTCCAGCGCTCCTTCAAGGTTGACAGCACATTGGTAGCACTTTTGATATTGTAAATGTTTATAGGCGATGGTAACCGCTTTTTATCAGACGAGCCATCTGCTTGGTTGTTACAAAGATAGAAATAGTGGAAAGTGGGCTACCGTAACTTTCATCCACAATTACCTCAAGGCCACTTCGGAAGGGTTTTTAGCCGCCGTTAATGCCGTCGAAATTTAATACCACCGGTCGCCACGGCCTCGCGGAGAGGCCGTGGCTCAACTTAAGGGTGATGGATAGAACACGTAGGAAATTTAGTGGGATCCCCGTCTAAGGTGGCGATAGCATCTTTTCACAGGTGCTAGGTATCCCCTAACATGGCGAATCCCACGCCTCCGCCGCGTTTCCTCCACGGCGGTTAATCTTCGGATTTCCCCTCGTTAAAACGGAGGTTTTAGAGAGAGTCTCTGAATGGGGGAGACAAAACCCTCTCTATTTCAACCCCAAGAAGACACAGGTCTGCGTATTCTCTGCCAAAAAAACTCCATTCGAACAAGCGCTTCAGTTCCAAGGAACTCCCCTTACCACCTCCAAAAGTATTGGGATCCTCGGTGTTGACATCGCGAACGATGTATACAGTTCAGGGGCCATCTTGAAGGCAAGGCAAAACTTGCCTCCAATAAGCTGGGAGTGCTAAACCGGTCCAAGCAGTACTTCACACCGCGGCAACGCCTTGTGCTTTATAAAGCCCAGGTGAGGCCGCATATGGAGTACTGCTGACACCTTTGGGCTGGAGCACCTGCCTACCAACTTAATCCCCTGGACAGTATTCAACGTCGAGCCGTTCGCGTTGTTGATGATCCCATACTCACAGACAGTCTAGATACGCTTGGCCTTAGGAGAGATTTTGCTTCTCTCTGCGTATTCTACCGACTATATAACGGGGAGTGTTCCGAAGAACTGTTTAGAATGGTGCCTTCGTCCTCTTTCTACCATCGCACCGCTCGCCATCAGTTGGAAGTTCACCCCCACATCCTTGAGCCGCTTCGCTCATGTACGCAACGGTTCTGTAGAACGTTTCTCTTACGATCTGGAATGAGCTCCCAGCCGAGGTTTTCCCACAGCGCTACGATATGGAGTTTTTCAAAAAGGGTGTCATAAAATTTCTTCGAGGCGTTGGTGACATCTCGGATGTTGGAAACGTCAATAGGCGACGGTAACCGCTTTCCACCAGGAGGGCCGTCAGCCTAAAAACAAGGAGGACTAACCATTTCACGCCTATACGATTCCTATAATATATTTTACATTGAACCATTAGATCTTGATAACAGTATTCCAACACGATTGGCGTTTATGTTTCTTGCTCCGCTCATTTGGATCAAAGCATGTTGTTATATGGCCTATATTTTACTTGTCAGCATTCTTATATTAGCATAAATTAAATGCACAATGAAACATTAAATGCATTGGTCACGGAAATCGGGTTAGTGGTCGATAAGTCTAACTGTTACAAGGACGCTTGGATAGCTGTTCAGCATTTCTAGCATGACATAAAAACGAGTAACCGCCCTTGGTTTTGCGTAATTAATTATCTATATGGGAGGAAACGCTTTTTATATAAGATTTTCTTATGAATGTATAGATTCGCGTTTGACCACTGTCTTACATGATGTTCAGTGATCTTACTAAGAAGATGCCTACTCACTCGTGTCTTGAAGACTTCAAGATTGTATTTTTCAGGGAAAACAGACTCCTATAAGTAAATATGTACAGACATATAAACTCGATGTTATTTAGAACATTGAATAAGATATTATTTGCTGAAATTAAAATCAATTACAATATTGTTATCCACAGCTCGTACGATATACTGCTACGAGTGTGAGAGCTGGACAGACCCAAGATGCAAAGACCCGTTCAACTACACAGCACTACCGAGAGACCAGCCGCCTCTTCAGACTTGTAACGGCTGCTGCGTCAAAATGGTGCGGTATTCGAAGAGTCGTAAGTATTATTTATCTATATACATACATGACTTCACGCCAGTTCCCTTAACGTGTAGGCATGAACAACAAAGCGCCATTCAGGCTTATTCTTACACACCTCACTTGCTTCTTTGACATTCATAACTCTTGTCATGCACGCTCGTCTGTTCTTAAGGCTCCTGACATTACCTTGTGCTAGTACACGATCAATTTGATCATGGAAGGTGGGTCGTGGCCTTCCACGACTTCTGCATCCATCCACTTTTGCATTGTATATCTGTTTAGTCATACTTTCATCATGCATTCTTTCTACATGTGCTATGTAGGTAAATAAAATTGAAGTGTCTGTTTGTAATTTCAAAATACGTCTTTTTACTTAATGCATACGAAAGTATATACGGTAGGTACTTATACCCAAAAATCAAATATTTAAATTTTTGAAGTGTACTTGTACAATTTGAAAACCTGCCCGCAAAAGTTCAAGTTAAAATTTTGTTGCGATTCGTTTTGCTACTTATCCGTTGAAGTTTCACTTCTACTGTGTGTCCCAGCACACATTTTGATTTTTTATCTGTCTGTCTGGACCGATTTCGACGGGAATTTCACTCGCAGATAGCTGATGCTATAAGGAGTAACTTGCTATTTTTTTTTTATTTGGTTTTAGATTTCTGCGAAAAAAAAACCACGCGGACGAATTCCATCGATTCGATTCATACTTCGATAAAGACTCGAATCCCCGTTCAAGAATCGTGCCGAGGATTATACTGTTACAACTTAGGTTCCGACAAAAAAAACAAATTCCACTCTTAATCTGTAAAAACATTTTATTACCTGTCGGCATTTGAACTAATTCTAATTCTTCTATGATCGTCTTCTTTTCTTTACTTATTTTTTGGCATAAATTTCTAGAGAACAGTCTATTGTTCTGTTGTACTCATTTACGGCCGCTTGAGGCTGCCTCATTAGCCAGGTGTTATGAATTATAAAGAACAAGCTGATTCTAGGAAATTCAAATGAAATACAGTATAAAACGATGGTCTGATTGAGGGAGGGGGGCAGTTCATCGACAACTATGATCAAGGCGTGACGTGTATACAATCGGGACTCTATTAGTGACAGACTGCGCGTTTTATTGAATTACGACCTTCTGCATTACGTTTGGATTTATTATTTCGGTTATATTTGTACCTGTGTTTGTATAGTTCAAATAAACTCTATAATAATTCCAAATTCCAATTTAGCAGGGATGGAAGGTGTACCTTCAGGCGAGAGGCTTACATTTGAATGCGAAGAAAACAAAGGTTATGGTGTTTGAAAGAGAAGAAACCAGAACGAATGCAAGGATAATGGTCGATGATGTTATGCTGGAGCAAGTGAATGAGTTTGTATATCTTGGATGTGCTTTTAGCAGGGATGGAAGGTACACCGCTGATATAGAAAGAGGAGTAAATTTGGGGAATAATTTGAATGGAGCGTTAGGTAAACTTCTAGGCGCTAAGAACCTCAGCCAGAAGGCCCAGCTCGCCATACACAACGCGGTGCTGGTACCTACGCTCACGTATGGAAGCGAGAGTTGGGTATGGAAGAGAGAGCATGAAAGTAGAGTAAACGCGGTTGAGATGCGAGCACTGCGCAAAATCTGCGGAGTGACGCTCGCGGACCGCGTTCGTAATACCGAAGTAAGAAAGAGAGTTGGTCTGAAAGAGAGTGTCGGGGTGAAGGTAAGGAAAGGAAAGCTCCGGTGGTTCGGGCAAGTGGAAAGAATGCATGATGAAAGAATGACTAAACAGATGTACTATGCAAACGTGAATGGATGCAGAAGTCGCGGAAGGCCACGACACACCTTCCATCATCAAATTGATCGTGTACTAGCAGAAGGTGATGTCAGGAGCCTTAAGAACAGACGAGCGTGCATGACCAAAGCTATAAATGTCAAAGAAGCAAATGAGGTGTGTAAGAATAAGCCTGAATGGCGCTCTGTTGTTCGTGCCTACCCCGCAAGGGAACTGGCATGAAGTTATATATGTATGTGTATGTATAAATAAATTGTGCTTGGCATCTTGGCAAGCACATTCGGTAGGGTCTTAGGGACTCAAGTTTTGACCATTATAAAAAAAACCTGCGTCGTTTGAGTTTAGAATTTGAATGCAAGGGCGTTAACCACTAAACTACCACGGTTTTATGTAGTTGTATCTCTGTAATAATATTAAATTAAATATTATGGGGAGTTTATTCAAATTCAAAAGATTTTATTCAAAATAAGTTCCACTGGAGAACACTTTTTGATGGTCATACATATAGGCTTAAATTTAATTTTACTTCCTTTTTTTTTAATTGCACGAGTTCAGCAGACAGGCAGACGACCCACTTGATGGAAAGCGTTTACCATCGCCTATGGACATTTGCAACACCAAAGGTGCTACAAATGCGCTGCTGCTCTCTTAAGGGAGATTGGAACCTGGTCACTATTGCCGGAATACAATCCTAGTCTATGGTATATCGCTTCGCAACGCGTTATTGCTCTTAAGGAGAAGAAACGACAAGGAAGTCCCCAGCGACACGTCTAGCTAAAAATTGATTACTCGGAAACTTTTTTCTTAATAAATTTTATACAGAAATATGTTACACAATTACTTTTCAAGGAATTAATGGAGTTGTAGCAAACAGTGCATACTTAGTAAGACAAAGACAGAATAAAAGGAAATAAAAATATTATTATTGTTATAATAATGACAAGACGTACTAAGATATACTGCAACATATCTGCATAAATTCCTTACACGCTTGACTGCTATGTAAATGAAGTTTTGTTGCGTCGTTTCTTCTCCATTATTATTAGGCACTCTACTGACTACTGACCGCTACACTAAAATTACTTTGGAAGCGGTTGTAGACATGACTTTTAATAATTAAGATTCTATTTTGAAATAAATGCATTTATTTTCATTTCATTCTTTTCTATTCCAGCATATGAAGTCGTAAGACGGACGTGTACATCGCAACTTCAAATCAACCTGTTCATGGTCGACCACGTTTGCATGATGGAAAGTACTGGAACAGGCCACATGTGTTTCTGCGAGGAGGATATGTGTAACTCCTCGGAACGAGCCATCGGCTCACTGCTAACATTCGCAACACTCGCCTTAATCGCATGGGCATGTATGAGGTGAAGTAGGGTTGTAGTTGACTGAGTTTCGATTGATCGATGGTTGGATGCGATATAGGAAATCGATTTTAAATCGATATCGTTCATAACATTACTACGGTGATGTGTTGATATCTTCTAACAGACAAACTGCCTGCAAAGTCAGATGATTCATATACTTTAAAAATCCAAAATAATAAGCAACTACGTCCATTTAATTCTTTGGTTGACCAAAGTAACTTGGGGAGCGGACTGACTTCAAAATGTTCAATCGGGAATATTGAAGTCAGCATTGACTGTGTAATGCTGTACTGACTTCAAACTAATTTATACTTACATTTACTTACTTTGAATTTAAAATCAGTAGCTAGACGTAAATCAGCTTTATGTAACTATTGTTAACTGATTAATAAAGAAATTCTTTTATTTATTTAGCTCGCAGGAAAAGAAAGATTTGGTTGTGAAAGATACAAGCTTTTGTTTGAAAAATATTTATTTCAAAACTTATAAAAATGTATTCAAACTCTTTTGTATGATGAAAAACATTTGATGGTATTATTTATGATTTTTTCGAAAATCTCCATATTTAAAAAGACGTATAATTTCCAACAAAATAAAAAAGGAGATATTGGCACGTCAGCGTCGTTTGCTTGACCACGAACCAATACTTATAATCGATTATGTACTACTGTGATAATTCAATCGAATATGATCGATTCTTGTAGGTAATCGATTGTACTTATTGATCGTTATACGATTAAAAACCGTGACCAAGCGGAAAATAAATCGATGAGCCTAATAACGGCAATGTTGGTTTTCCCCTCACTATTGATTATTAAGGAGTGCAAGTGTCGATAAGTGATGTCGATAATTTTGGACACATTTGTTACCACTTTTTTTTCAACCATCGATCGATCGCAGCAAAATTGCTCTAATACTAGATTGTTTACAATTTCCTTCGTCCAGTAAGTTGTAGCGTAGTTTCTAGAATTTCAAGTGCTTAGTTTACTCAACACGCCTTCGAAATTTTTAATATTAATCCGCTTTTGACATTAAAAGAAGCTAACACAAGCACTAAAATTATTATTGATCAGAACTGCTAAAATTTTCAAAATTAACCAGTTAGCTTGTGATCATTAAGGCTTTGATTTTTGAAACAATTTTTTTTATTAACTACAATAAGAATATTAAAAAGATGGCATTCTATGGATAAATTTAATTCGTATGAAGGTAAAATATTTTCTTTCATAAAATGTGTCTATTTTTTAAGAGTTATAAACTCAGAACATAATTTCGAGGTGTTTGGTTAAATTGTTTTTGTAATTTCTTTGTACTTCCTATGTAATTGATTGGTAATAGCAAAAAGTATCAAAAAAATTTATCCTAAATAAATCGGAAACAAGTTCTAATTTTATAAACGCTCCAAAATATAGAATATTTTTAACGAGCAAAATGTTTTTTTATGCCAAATAATAATTTAGTATTCATTGAGAATATAAATTATACATCGGATACCATCTATGTATAATTGAATAACTATTAATACTTATTTAGTAACTTAAGTTAATAATTTTGATTTTAAAAATATTTTAAATATTACTTATGCTCATTTAAAAATATAAATAGTTTTTTAAATACCTATTATTTAAGTTATAGTTATTTTAAAATTACCTAATTACCAATATTTTTTTCCTATTATATTATAGCTCTAATAAGCTTAAGCTTAGCTTGAGTATGTGATGTTCAAACTAAGCACGTCTCATCTTGGGGTTAATACTGACGGTAGATTTTTAATCGACAAAACAAATGATTTAAAAAAAAGTATTTTAATTAATAATTTACTCAGGACTTAATTGAAAAATAAATAAGGGAATATATGTCAATATAGACCACTTTGGGAATCATCAGGGCTACATGATTCGACTACGGCTTGTATGTGTCCATGACATCAGCAAAAAGTAAGAATCCACTTGAATCTCACTTAAACAGTTCGTGACAATAATTTTTGACTTTATGCTATGATATTATCTATGGTACTTACAGATATCTGAACAAAGAGAGTTACTTTGGAAAAGCCCACTTCGTAAATGTAACGATTGTTCTGGAAACACATACAAAGTCATTCAAACATGTCTGATATCTAAAAAACTGAATATTTTCCCAAAATAGTTTTGTCGTCTAAACCTTATTAAATAAAATTAAGTAATATGATTGGCTTCCAAAATAATTATTTCGATGCTCATATTATTATGAAAATGACTAAAAATCTACCGTGTGTTAAAACCCTTAAGCTATTATCATTCGACATTTGCTATAAAATTATTAAACTAGGAAATTTCTCCAAAATTATATTATAGACAAAAACATTGCAAAGAAGAATATATTATGGACGAATATATCAAGCATGTATATATTGCTCAGTTATAGTGATGCGAGTAGGTTTATATCGACAAAGATATATTGATTAATGATATTTTTTCCGACGCTTTTTGCGCGGTGGTGTTGATATGGTCATGAGCTTTTGATATGATTCTGTAGACTTTATGGTTGTTTTCAACTGACTCTAAAGAGTATTATTTAAATTTTAATAAATTTTTAAATTACTTATTTTCGGCTTTAACATCAATAAATGTTTACTTTTATATATATTAACCGGAAACAAAATACTTTATTAAGGTTTTATTAAATAATTTTTATAATACAAAAAAAAATTGAATGTTATGGAAGTAGCAATAGGCTTAAGCCTTTATATTTTGAGGAAACAAAAGTCCAACATACTTGCCCAGCTTTCATCATGTATTGCGCATTGGTCTGTGTTCGTTGACCACCAAACGTAGTAATAGTAAAATTATGTCAGAAAATCTACCTAAATGATATGTCCTCAATTAGTATTTAAATCCATGTTATTGAAATGACATACAGCTACTTTAAATACCATTTCAGTTATTTTCTATAAAAAATATTATAATTAGACTTAATATTCGATCGCTTGCGGCCAATCATCACCAGCCAAATTGGTCCAATACCGACCAATATTGCTCATAGTTGCACTTGATCTAGAAGTGGAGCACTTATAGTTAGAAGATAAAAAAAGATGACAGGCAAAAGAACTAGCGTCAACTGCCCGAAGTAAAATTAAGGTAGTTAGGAAAAAACGCTTATACGACATAAGAATACGTTTTTAAGTAACGTATAATTCCAGTTTACGAAATGCTAAACATATTTGATTACTAAAAAGCGGAGGTCGTAATTTTTCAAAATACGTGTTTTGCTTATTAAATAGGACATGAGATTTTTCTTAATTTTTGAAAAGCTTATGGATGATTATAGTTAATAAAAGGATAACATTAAAATGCTAGTTTTAGTAGCGATTTAGGTTGAATAAGATTTTAGCGTAAAAAATAATTTTATGAAATTAAACACCAAATAGTTAAGTCTTAATTTAGTGTTAAAAATGAGGTTAGTGTCGGTGGAAATAGTAATAACAAATTAGTACAAAATATATTGAGTTCTTAGCAATAATTTGCCAAATACGATAGATGACAGAGGCGAATGTTATTATACAATAAAACCATAATAAATATTTTGTCGATAAAATATATCGATTTACAACAATGTTATACACGACAAGAGGTAAAGTACGTAGTTATTGAAGTTTTCTACCCGTTTAGTAAATACACTAGAAACATAAATAAACATATGTTCAATAAATACATGACAACTTAATTTTTTTTCAAAATCCTCATACATCTATTTTAATTCCTATTTGCATAGAACTGGTTCTCAGTGCTCCCCTCAGCAGCTATCTACAATCCTAGCCTCAAAAATATACCTAGTATCAATTAAATTTTAGTGCCCGTGAGTCTGTGTCTAGCTCGTATTAGCTAAACATAGATCTTTTGTTCCTGTAACCTGCTATATTTCAAGTAAACGCAATTTTATAGGACCTGTTTGGAATGAAATGAAAATGCCTGTTCAATAAATATATAGTTACTTAATTACAAAAGTTAACCGTTGATTGTCATGTATTTTCTTTTAGATATGTCTTAAATAAAAAGTGAGATTTCCAAATGCACCTCGTAATTGTAAATTTGAAGAATACATATTTCCATCCAATATATTGAAAAGAGATAATTGTTAAATGGACTAGTGAACAACAGCAATTTTATATATAAATACATAAAATAAAGAAAATATTTTAAGCTTTATTATTATATGAATAAACTGAGCGATAATTAAATTTGCTAGAGGAATAAATATACGAAAAATGTAATAGATATAGAACAACTATATTTCATTACATTTTTCGAAAAAAAAAACCGCAAAAAATATAAATATGTAAAAAGTTAAAAATATAGATATATTTCAGCATAGTTAATATTTAAAAAACATAACTTCCTAATATTGTTAAAATATTTGTTGTCATAATTATAATTAATATTAAATTAAAAATGAATATTTTCAATTAGGCTAAAACTTTGTTTGATTAAATTGTGATTATTAATTTAAATGAAACGGAATAAGTTTGTGATAGTAAATTAATAATTCTCTTAATGATTAATAAATCGAACAAAATTTTGCTTTATATCATTACAATGTTTTCTAAAGATATCTGTATGTTGTTTCACTATTTTCAAATGAGTAATTAAAATGTTAATTGGTGTACTTATTTGTGGAAAACTGCAATTGTAAAAGACTTTATTAAATAAATAAAAACAACGAGACTTTAGAAAACATGGACATTGGCTAATACATTAAATTATAATATAATTTCAATTAAAACAGTAATAACATCGCGATCATTGCATGTGTCGAATCATTTTTGAAAAATGTACTTTTTGGAAATTGGAATATTTCAACGTGAAATTCGAGACATGTCATTGTGACTTCAGTTTTCTCTAACGGCCTGTCATATGTTTTACTATTCATTCACATGCCTTACCATTGGTACAAATTTGACATTATATGTATGGAGCTTATGCCAAATTTTAACGAGCAGTAGGGCAAATGACCTGTTAGTAAAATATAAGAAGTGGCCATTAATAAATAACCTTTGTTGCAAAATAAATCCTTAGACGAAAGTCCGGCCGGAAAGCAGAGCGGCCAGTTGCAAAACAAATATGTCTATCAAACTCGCTTCTGCGTTTAGCCTCAAGTATACAACATATTATTACACGTATAAATTTTCTATTTATTTCAAAATGTCATCAAGCAATTTAGTAATAACAGAAATATTTACAATGTAGTTTTTATTATATGCTTACGACTACTTAAGGGAGAACTATAAATAGAGTAATGATGAAAGTAAGTTGTTAAAGTATTTTAAAAGGCCGTTGTTTTATACATTGTGAAATAAGTAATACAATGTTCCAATTTTCAGAAAACAAAAGTCAAATTTTCCAGTTAAATTGTTATGATATAGGCATTAAGCATGCAGCACAGCACATTAGTATCGGCTTGACACTAGGCCGAGACACTGGAATGCTAAAGAGCTGTTATTGGGTTAGCTGCCAAATTAAACTTTTAAGCGACTTCAATATACAATTTTATGTAAGAGCTTATTAAAATTAGCCACCTTAAGCATATTACATTTAACTTTCTTGTATATTTGTAGCTCGTCAATACTGAAAACTAAATTTATCAAGTGTAATACTCATGTTAACAGTCATGTATAAATAATTATTGAAAATAATATTCAAATTGTTTGGAACCACAATTACTAATAATAAAATATATTATATGCTTATAATAAATTATATCCTAAAAATAAACTATATATACAAATTAAAATAAAACTAAGAAGTGCAAATAAAACAACCTAACAAATATATACACTATAAACTAAAATCGGTGCAGTTCGACTAAACCACTGTCGTCGGGCAATCAAAAAAAGGCTGGAAGCATTACCTCGCTAAATAAAAATACTAATCCTTTGAACAAGGTAAGCTCCAGCCTTCGGGTCGCCTTTAGTTTCAACCAGCCCTTTATAATATTTTTAAAGTGTGTAGGTACTTGGTTCTTACGGACTCAACGTCAACTCCAATAATTATTTGTAATAAACATTACATCTAAAACATAATTTTGCAATGGCAAAGAAAATTGCAAATTTTTACGATTTTATAACTATTTCTATGTATCGATAACTTTACATCGATATTGGTACCATCCTTAGGCACATGACAAAATTCTGTCAATTTTCCAAAAAATATCTTGTCAAATACACTTGATACAAATTTAACGTGACAGCTAACTCAAAAATAATAGATTTAGATTTTTATATTAAAACAAAACTGTTAAGACCTAACTTGGGTACATTTTATCTTCGATCGCTTTAATACTTTAAGACTAGTTTAAGAATGCATTGTAGTGTTGGTTACTTTGATCACCATGAGTATTTAAAAAAATACGCATTCGAAATTCAAATGAGAACGCGTTGGCGGGGATTATTTTGATTCCTAACTTCATCGAGTGCAGACGTCTGGGCAATATTTGTGGTGATTAGGCAATAACCGGCACAATTAATTTAAATTACATTAAAAAAAACTCTTCTCTCCACTTTTTCTAATTATTGCATATCACGTATTGTATAGAACTAGCTGTTCTAATTTAACAAATTAAAAGTTTAGTCAATTAGATTACTTTTCGGACATATTTTCGGCACCGAGGCCAGGAAATTGTTGGCTAAAAACTGTTATTAGCGGTTCTAAAAACTACAACAAAATGAAGGCGTATCCTATATGGCTAAATTTAAAATGAAGTTTTTCAGATACTTTAGGTAACTGAGTTTATTCTGTTTTGAAACTATAGTACTAATCTTTCATGTACACACAACTTGAATGTATAGTTATGCCATGAAGAATTCGGTAGTTGACAGTATGAAAAATATAGGCAGATTTTTATATATATCGTAGATTACGATCTAAACAAGTCAAAAATAAATTGTTTTAATTAAAATAATAAATATTAATTTATATTTTTGAGAAATAAAATAGTTACATTGCAGCCATTAGTCACGTGACAATGAACGCCAATCAGAGCGCGTGACGTCATAGTGTGCAAAACACAACAAGTTGTTAATGAATTCTCAGTGAAAATTCATCGTTTTCCAGTAATTTTGCTGTAAAATAATAGTATTTCCATTGTTATGCACTGTGTTCATATGACTACAACAACTAGTTATTGTACAAATACCAGTAATTTGCCAAAAATCGGCGTTGTTATGCTGGGTGCCTTTTTCGCAACTAACACCAATTTGTGCTCTGCAGAATTGCATAACATTAAAACTTCTGTGTAAGTATATAACATCACAAACTACTATGGATACTACGTATTATAACATTAAACAATAGCACCTAGTGTTAAAATTGTGATTAAGATATGGCAAAGTATTATTTTTTAATAATTAATTTTGAGGTTATGATAATTTTAATATTTGTAAATGTTGATGCTAATGGTGAAATTTCTTTTGTAGATCATCGCGAGTATGTTATGGAGATGACGCCATAAGTTATGTGCATTTGAAACGTGATTGCAAACTCCTGTATTGTAAAGTGTAAAATATATCCAGATCATAAAGTGCTATCGAAACTTAGATATATCTCAATGTATCGAAATTATCGTCATGGCAGGAGTGAAAAACCAGTATGCACTTCTGCGGATTGTTATTGGAAAAAATCGAAGCTGTCACAACTGTGAACCAGTTTAAAATATGTAGTAGTAACCCTAGTTTACCATCAAATTCAAATGTACTTATAAGTTTTTAGAAGAAGGACAAAAAATGAAACTTGAGGATTGTGCATTATTTAAATATCAACATAATTCTGTTCTCAGTGATACAGCCAGCACTTTAATGTATCAACTTGTTTTAAAATATAATGAAAAATGTGAGTCATTTTTAAGAAATGCAGTAATATCAGATGCTGTCATTAAAAAATTTATGGATGGATGGGATGGATAACAGCATCACAGGCTTGTGAAGTAGGTAGATGAGAGACCCTGTCAGAGTAAATTTGGAGCTGAAACTTCATAAAAAAAATTAAGAAATGTGGTCTCATATTAAGTCAACAATATCCAATGACTGCTGGTTCACCGGATGGTACATGTGAAAATTGCATAGTAGAAATTAAGTGTCTCTACAGTACAAACCATATTCAAATTATATTAAAGATGGGAAGCCTACAAACAAATATGCTCAATTACAAATATAAATATATTTGACTGCTGTGGAAACATGTATATTTTGTATAGTGGATCCAGATATTCTAATAATAAAAAATTTAAACTTTCTGTGTAGCAATTAGTTATGAATATGTTAATGATCTTATTACTGACAGTTTGTTACCATTTTGGGAATGCCATGTGTATCCATTACTTTATCAAAGCATATGAAGTAACCACTAGGTAGATTCTGTTCTCATCATTTTATAATAAAATAAAACACAAAATGATTTTGGAGTTTCATTTAATGAGGCAATCTTATAAGTTAACTAAACTATCATGCTCTAGGGCTAGGGTAACTAGGTTAGTTCATGACTACTTAAGGCCGGTTCCTATATCTTATTATTCACTCACCCGTCAGTTGAATTTTGACATTATTTGTATGAAGCTTATGTCAAATTTTAAGCAATGGTAAGGTAAATGTACTCTATAAGATATAGAAACCAGCCATTAGTGTACTTATCATCTATAAAGTAAAATTGTTCATGGAAAGGATATTTATTTACATATTTTTTATTCGTATGAAAGATTTGATATGGGTGTGTCGAGTGGAATGGTGATAGTGAGGACTCTGTGTGAGTAACGGATGATGAAGTATATAAAGACAGAGTGTCACAGGGACTTCTTCCATTATTAATTTCTTTGAAACTTTGCTTATACTTGATCCAGATGGCCTTAATGATTTCACAGAATATTTCACTTAAAACGGAAATAAAGAAACTGATTTTTGTGAAGACTACTAGTGAACCTGCCTGGTCCACAGTCTGGCTTAGCTTAATACTGGATTGAGAAGCTTTACTTCTATATTTATGTGTCATCAGTACTTAAACAGATTTATTTGTTGTTCTAAGACCTTGTAAACCTTCTTCCTGGGGTAAAACTGAAAATAAATTGACAATATTATTATTAGATTGTTTCAAGAAAATTAATATTGGAGCTACTCACTATTAATGTAAGAACCTGTGGTTGTGTTAGGAAGTATTTTCAAGAATTAAACTAGCACCACTGTGGTACTGGCTAATACAGTAAGTACTACTTTCAACTGATTTATTTATACACTTTCTTAATAGCATCATCTTTTGTTCTTTATTGTTATATATGGTCGATTTAGACTGATACAAGTTCGCTTTCTTCTATCTGGCTTACAATCAAATTTACTAGGTAAACAGCTTGGTTTCAAACCTAAGTGTGATACAGATCCCATTATTTGATATTATACGTAATTTTCCATATCATTTGGTAACGTAGAATTATAAATAGGGCTGATAAACACTTACATCAAAATGATCTTCACAAAAATGTGGCCACTTTCTCCTTATTTGTTTACCCCTTAGACACGTAAAAAAACAGTTTCTGTGGTGTTTTTATCGTTGTACTGATACATTGCGGTAATAACAGTGCTTGTAATAATTAGTATTCATTTTTTATTATGTATTTTTTTAAACTTTTGATAACACTTCAACCAACCAGATGTTTGTTTTGCACACCGTGACGTCATCCGAGACGCCATGACAGCTTGACGCGTTTTCGTTACGAAATGTCAAAATATTTATAAAATTCCTAAATAAAATATGTTCATGTTGTTTTTTTACTGAAATATTAATATTTTGGCTAAAATAGACCATAAGGCACAATATAAACCTGTTTCTCAAAAAGTGTCACGCAATAAATAAAAACAATACCTTTTACTTTTAGCATGTTTTATTATTAATTGTTGATAGATTAAAAAAAAAATTTAATAGTTAAACTTCAAAAAGACAGAGAAAATTAACATGTGGCGCCATCTAATTATGTAGAATTTAGAAGTTTTTTAGAGTATTTACTGAGCGGTTGTCATTTTATAAGCATTCTCCATGGTTTATGATGGATTCAACAAATCCACTATGGCTTCGGTGTCGGAATTCGCTTGAAATCTTGAAGCTTTGTCAATAACACTGATAAATAATGCTAACATCAGCATGTTGTTAAACATTTATAACTTATTAATCGATAAAACGCCGAGATAAAACGATTCTGAAAATTAAATATGTCAACGTCACTTTTGAACGCCATCTTGGTTTTAGTTTTTGTTTTAAATAATAAAGGAATAAGGCGACACTCATTTTCAAAATAAGAACATTAATTTCATAATGTTGCAATTGTGTAGGTACAACATTACGGAATTAACGACCTCGCTTCTAATCAGGTTTGTCGTGCTCTATTAAGTGTTGTTTAATCAACAATGGAAAATAATGTATGAGATGGACGAAAATATTGATTTGGAATCGTTTTGTCCTGAAATTATGAGATTGCACTTTAAAGACTAATACTCAAGCCTCAAATCATTAATCGACCACAACTCTCACTAATGGCCGTTCCTATATCTTCATATACACTCGCCCTACGATCGGTTAAATTTGTACATTACTTGTATGGAGCTTATGTCAAATATTAACCGATAGTAAGTAAGAACGGCCGGTGAGATATAGAAACTGGCCATAAAGTAATTAGCACGAAACATATTTCATAGACAACACGTGGTCATTTTTGACAGCTAATTCTTTAGTGTTGGGTTGTGATTACCGATTGTGAAAGTAACAAAGGAGTTATCGATTGCTCTAGTTATGAAACGAATAATGAAAACGATTATCTCTAATATAAACTGTGAACATGAATAAATAAGCTTACTGGGACGTGGAGTTTCTGTATTCGAATCCTGGCATGGTAAATTACGTAAACAGACTTTCCGTTATTTACTATGGTCTGGGTGTTTGGGATCGGACCCAGAGTTGTTCGCTATATATTATCCATAACACGAGTGTAACGATTTGTTTATTATTTTAGTTTGAAATTTAAGCATACAGATCTGTTAATTATTCGTTTCAGAACTATATGAAAAGTCATATATCCACTTCTAGACATTTGTGACGAAGTGTCATAAGCAACTGTGACTATGGAAGAAAAGTAAAAAAGGTACCTCGTAGCGTACCCTTCAATTACAGATGGCGCTACCAGTACTTGTTTTTCTAAACAATCACAATACTTTCAGCCAACGTCCTATTAAAAACTAATATTTTAAACCATATATTATATATACTTTTATTCCGTACAGGAACGGAATAAGAATACTAATTTCTAATACGTATAAAAGAATATCTGCCTTAAGTATATACAGGTTCAGCTAAAATCCATTAAGTTTTGTTTAAATTGAAAATTATTTATATTCGATTTAAATAAGGTTGAATTTTATGCGTTTGTCTCTTTTTAGTGTCACTTTTTCTTTTCATCGATTTTCAAATCACAGCGAAACTAAAGAAATTTCAGTTCAATAAGTTTTATTTCTCATATTTTTGAAAGTCCACTTGGAGTTGCCTGATCACAGGGATGAAAACTGTACTTGTCGTCCTTGGAAAACGATTTTCCCTGCTGTCAAAAATTTAAAAACTGCAAACCATAGATAATGCAACTCATGTCCCAACTTTTTATAGAGCCACTGTTAAATCGCGACATAAATTGTAATAAAAAAAATGTCAACAATTTTGTAACATCATTTTATACTTATAAATAACTTTTCACGAAATTATTATTTAATTTACATGAATCTGAGCTAAGTATTAAAAAAAAATACTGGCTGGTAGAATGCCACAGAAAAAGAAATTTACTTGACGTTTCACATGGGACATATTAAATGAGTTTGTCAGATTTAGATATGGATTTCACGCCTTATTTCATCACAGTAGTTGTTTGTTTAGCTTATCAGTTTCCATTTACTTTCCTCATATTCGAAAAGAAAAGCAGTGTTAACCTCGGATGGAAGGCATATTTAGGCACTCGAACTATTCGCGCAATCGCTACGCTCGTGTGCCGAACCAT
The DNA here is from genome assembly GCA_019925095.2 of Dendrolimus kikuchii. Taxonomy (NCBI): domain Eukaryota; kingdom Metazoa; phylum Arthropoda; class Insecta; order Lepidoptera; family Lasiocampidae; genus Dendrolimus; species Dendrolimus kikuchii. The sequence continues at coordinate 516,348 of CM034414.1, forward strand.
CTCGTGCCTAAATAGATTACCTTCATCTCTCGTATAACAATCTACTATTGAATAAACGTTTTTTGAAAGTATTGATTAAGATTTTATGTACTATAAACAAGAAGGGTTTTGGTGGCGCCAGTTGTTGTTACGAGTTACCTTTTTTTTGGGCGATTGTCTTCTTTCATGACTGCTACAACAATGTTATGAAACATATCAAAATGTTTCATCGCTTGTTGTAAATTAAATAACAAATGTTTTTGAGTGAATATACGATTTAATACGGATACACGTTGGCCCGTTTTTTCAGATGATTTTCACATGTCATTTGTTGGTTGAACCAAAATGAATTCTATTTCCTAAGACGACATGACTATATAAGACAATAGAAATAATTGTTAAACTCTGTGCACTAGCGCCCCTAGCGGCTATTAATATAAAACAATTTAGTTCATGATAGCTCCGCTAGGGTCGTTGCTTTAAACTACTACGAAGTTTTGTCTAAATCAGAGATAATGTCTTTGTTTTTAATTAATCTATTATGGAATGTATGGACCAATAACTTTGTTGTTTTAGTAGCAGCGCTTCTAGCTGTAAATAAAGAAACTTGTAATTGATTGTCATTTATGTTAAATGGAGTGAATACAATGAGATATACATAAAAATAAACATACAATCATACAACAAACTCGAAACATCTTTGTACAAGTAATGACTATTATCAGAATTTTGAAACTAATTTTAAAACTATTTAAATTATTTTATTTCGTTTTTTTCTGGGGTGTCTTGAAATGAAGCTTACCATTTCTCCTATATTCATCTCATCACTGATGGAAGGTACCTGATTCTTGCTAGAAGCGCTGTTAATTGTGATAACAGATTTTTGTGTAAATTGTAATAAATACTCAAATGGATTGTAAGAATGTTCAAGGATTTAATCGAAGATGACAATATCTCGAAAGCATTGCTTTAAGTATCTTTTTCATTGTTTCGGGTGGTAAATTGCTAGAAATAAACCTCATACAATTCGAACTGTAGTTTTCAGTCGTATTCCATTTTATTTATATTTAAGTTATTGGAAGAACTTGTACAGGGTTTACAGTCAAACAAATAATTAACTAAGCTTTTGTCAAAACTGTTAATATCTAAAAACTGGGATAATCGTTGCCAATTTTTTTTTTTAAATTACGTTTGTAATAAACTAACCATTCAACATATGAATGTATTTATTTGACTGCAAATACTATAAACAAAAAATACTGAACTCAATATCATCTACGTAGAAGCAGATAATTACATTACGTCTACACTATGTTTTCTATCTATTAGCAATTTGTTGAGGTTATATAAAAGCTTTAAAAATGTAATTTTCACCAGCAACGCGTTGACAGCGTCTTTGATGTTGCGATCGTCCATTGGCAATGGTATTTACTTTCCATCAGATGAGCCGTCTGCCTGCTTAAGGTCATGAAAAATGTTTCCAGTAACTTTCGGCTTAGTTCAAACTACGCAAGTATCTTATCTAGCCAGTATTTTAATAACTAACAAGTCTGAACAGTAAAATGTTTATACCATATTTCGCAACAAACATACTTTTTTTCTCTTAAAATACTCGAGTTGTTCATATTTATCCAAGTTATATTAAATAAATGTCAAAATATCCAAATTGATACAATTTCTGCTTGCACATTTCGTATAATTACAAAAATTAAACATCCTTGAAATAGCACTTTATGAACAACAGATGGCGTTCTGTAAGACGGAGATATTGTCATCACAGCTAACGAATGGCTGACAATAAGTCAACGCCTGTCAAAACAGTATTAAGAAATTTAAATAAAAAGCAATTTCTCTTCTTCAAGCTTCAATCTTGTAAAGTTTATTTGTCAAAATAAGTGCCATATTAAAAAAATATTGTTATAAGCTGTGTTTTATTTCATGTTCCTCCACCATCTGGAATAATGTTAGTGGCCGTTTCACACGGATGTAGCGACGGGTTTAGTGCGTTATTTGTGATGCGATATTATTATTTGCTGTTAATGACTTTAAACATTGACAGAACACATACCTATATAGCTACTAATCGAGTTGGGTAGGACATGATTTTAAACTGAGTTGGTAAGAGTAACATGACATTTTGTACTGAACCAGTACAAAGTACCGATTTAAATGAGGCGAGGACATTTGTATGGTTTGCACCGTGGCAGTACATTTAAAGAGATGAGGCCGGTGAGGCGGTGAGCGTCATTTCCTCATCTGTCCCGTACATAAATTTAGTTCGGAAATATTCGTTAAGAATCGGATGTGCTCGGCCTCGGTCACCTCATTTTACTAGCATTCGTACATGTCATGTGAAGATCCACGCCGTTTCCTCCTTCTGCGAGCACGTCATGTTTGCGAAGGAGGAGGCGGAGATCTTTGCTCCGCTCCCGCCAAAGGAGGACGCGCCGACGCCGGAGGTCCGGGCTAGACCTTCGGCCACCGTAAGCGGGCGGCGCGAGTGGGGCCCCTAGGGGTATAGGGGTTCTCACTAACCCGCACATGCCGTCGAGATGAGAGCGCGAGTGTTCCGCGCGCGCTCATCTCCCTTCCCGTGGGGCGCGTTACAGACCGCCCCACGCCTGGAATAGTCCAAGAAGTAGCTGGGGGATACGTCCCCTGGCATAGGAAGAGGCCCAGTGAGGGGGGCCCACGCCTGTCAGGGCACTGCGGAGTCAAGCAGCCCATTTCCCGTAGCCCTGGCATAAGGCGCAGGACGGACCACCCAGGGGTTTTAGTGGGTATCCCTAACTGGGGAGTGGCAATAGCGTGGCATCGGTTCTGACCGGGCACGCCAGTGCCACCCCCGATCAGGCGAATCCCACACACTCACACAGGTCGCGAACATCCCCCCAGGCTTCTGTGCCTGTCGCGGCTTAGTCCTCAAACGGATTTCCCCTGGCCAAAAAAAAAAAATGTCATGTGAATATCCGTAAAGGTGTTATTATACTGTTGTCCTCGTTCCATCTTTCCTCTTACATTTGACGCATGAGTAGTAGCGGGAAAAAACTTTTGAAGCAGTACAAACTTAAATTTTGAACCGCATCAGTACAAATCTATTTTATACGTGACAAATGTATTGCCTCACACGTGTACTACTCATCACTAGCTATTAACGTAGTTAATCATTAACGGCGTTATTTTAACGCTATAAACAAGACACTTGGGCACAGTCACTAACACTAATATTATTCCAAGCGAGGTTCCTGCTTTATAAATAGTATCATTTAGAAACTTAGGCTTTTATGCAGACTTTTAAATGATGGTTAAAATAAAATAACCATTAAAACTATATGGCTAAACAGCGATTATTTTATTTTAACTGTCGGTTAAATATCTATGCACACCAGCCTAAGCAATAGTTTTAACCAAGATAAAAATATTAAATGAAAAAAATATATAAAACATACTTATATTTCAGTTAATTATTTTATATTAACTTACATATCAATGATAACTACCATAATCTGGCTAACAAAATAAGACACTACACCCCTTTCACGAAAACTTCGCAGGGTTATTAAATTCCAAAAATTTACAATATATTGTTATAAATAAAGATTATAACAAAACTTAAATTATTCTTAAGTTTTGTTGGAATTTTCTGGTAACTATCGCGATTTTTTATTCTAGTATTCAAGACATAAAACATATTAATTTTAGAATTACGGCTGGCAACACTAAGATTTATTTTTCATATGTGACAACATTGATAATAAAAAGTTCTCTTCAACTCAAAATGGCGTCTTTATTTAACGTCGTTAATATTTTTGATTGTTGGTAACCCTACGCATCAAATTATCGTAAACGGAGAATAGAATTATTCATAAACTTCACATGGCAATGCAAACAAATATAAACGTCAATGTTATTTATCAAAACATTGTCATTATAACTGTCATTTGTATTGTTTTGGGGTGTAGTTTTTTTGCATTGACGAGCTTAAATTTTTTTATGTACGGCAGTTATTATTTTTCATGATTTACAAATTCAAGAAAAAGCAACGGAAGAAAGACACTGAATTCTAAGAAAAACAAGACTATTTAGGTGTTGTATAAATACTCTATGGTAATTTGGAGTTGCCATATTGATATATTTTTATTTTTTATTTACTAAGTTTTTTCAGTCTCTAATTTCATTAGCCAGACTTATAAAGTATATTTCAAACACGACAGTTTGGGTGACAAATGACAGATGACATCGATTTGGTAGGTTTAGTGATGTGACGCTCCGCATATAATGAGTTGACATGCGAATTATTTCAGAGTATTAACAATAATCGATTGCATCAAAAATGTTTATAGCTGTATGAACTGTATAATAATGAACAATAAACAGGAAATAGTTGAACTGAATCAATACAAGATGGCGGCTGTTTGTAGTTCCATTTTCTGTCATTGTACAGATAATACATTTTTTACAGGTTATTTAAATATACATATATCACAATATATTACTAGTTTCAATGCCTTTAGTACGTAATATTAAAACGTTAGGTAAATAATAAAATATTACATGAAAATTATTTAAATAAAGAGGAAAACATCGTGATTTTAATTATATTGTCCCTTTAGACAGAACGAAGAATTAATTGATTTTTATATAAAGAAAATTTGTATCAATTCAATGATCAAATATAAAATATTGTTACAAGTTACGTTCTATGGGATGTGTCAGCTATACCGTCATATTTAAAACGGACTGTAGTTGGTTTAATGATTCTATATCGATAAATAAAAACAACGCAATACCAATATTTTTGGAATTTTCTACATCACTATGGTCCATATCCTCAGCCTACCAAGCAACTCGATTGTAATTGCAACACAAATTATAAGTGTAATATTCTTGTTTTGCTATAATTTCAATTTTTCCTTTATTGATCCTGTAAGAAGAAAGTGTAAGTTATAGTGTTGCCAGGTTTGAAAAAAAAGGTGGAAAAATTATTTAGTAGCAGCTAAAGGTAGCAGTTAAATAACTCTTCAGATGGCAGTGAGTAATATTCACTCCCTTGTCATTGTTGTGAGCTGATTTGAACTCATTTATTATGGAACTGTAACTTAGCAAGTGTGTGAGCGGGACATATGATGTGCGAGCGAGACAAATCAACCATTAATATGGTGCGGTCCCGTGTTGCACAGGTTGCGCTAGCCGGTTCTCCTCTACATAATTGAAAAATAAAAAATGTAAGGAATCTAGCGCCATCAAGGCAGAAAGGGGGTCAAAAATTATAAGTAGTTTCCATTGAGTACACTTGAGATGGTGCTGTACAATATTGTTGAACAATTACAACGCGCTGAGGACATCTCAAGAGCAAAACAAAAACCACAAGTGGCGGTCATATTTGGTGAATCACTCACACATATTTAATATTCGTTTAAATTGTCAAGTGTTTTATTTTAGTTTTTAAACTTTTTTTTAAATTACACGAGTTCAGCAGACGGCCCACTTGATGTAAAGCGGTTACCATTGCCTATGGACATTTGCAACACCAAAGGTGCTACAAATGCGCTGCTGCTGCTGCTTTAAGGGTGACTGGAACCTGGCCACTAATGCCGAAACACAACTTAAGGTTGTTATGGTGACATACTTTAGACCAGGGGTGGTAGCCATCCAGTCGGGCATATGCCGTACCACCTGGCTGCGGGTTGTTTTGTCGCCTCTTACGACAGACCACTCCAACGCAGCAAATTGTATTCTATCTCCGTTCCTGCACGGGTAAATATTATTTAGATATTTTTTTTTAATTTGCATTATTTTGTCTATATTCCAATTTAGAATAAGTTAAAAGTACCATCTAGTAATTATTACGAATTTATAGAACTATTGAAACGCCATCTATTGATATTTATAGGAACATACTACCGATTGAAATGCCATCTATCGGGTGAGGTGGTGGTGGTGGATGTTTTGATATTTTATCTTCGAGAGGCTCTTCTATTTTACATATAGTGTATATGAGGGTCTGGGGTAGGGGGAGGGGGAAGTAGGCCATGGTGGGGATGATCATACGTACTCAAGTCGTCGGCGTTTGGACACGTCCTCATGTGTTCAGTGATTAATACTTTTAGAGCGGCCTTCTCTAATTTCAGTCTTTCATTTAACTCTTTCAACTCTATAATCTCTCTCGCTTGCCGATGCCACGCCTCTTTTAAACGAGCCCTACAAATGAAATAATCGTTTTGACAATTTGCAGTCATTTGCTTCACACTAGTTTAATACGATTTTATATAAAAATCGTCATTTTTATAAAATAAATAAGCCATATAAACATGTTTATATTATATTTAAAAGTGAAACAAAAGCAAAACTATCTATTGATAAATTTAAATAAATTCCATGTAAATAACACGACATTTATTTATTTTAATTAAAACATTTTTGTTTGTAAACGACTAAAATTAGTTCTGATAACAATAATCTATAGTCTGTGCATTAGATAACAATAATCTATAGTCTGTGCATTAGATAACTGACAGAACGTCACTTTTACGTCACCTGGAGCAATGAAATATGACAATTCGGTATTTGAATATTTTTTTTAATAAATGGAAAGATCATAAATAAGTTTTATAACAAACTATTTTAATTTTTATTATTTTTCGCTATAATTAAACATAAAATATATGTTATATGTTGCGAAGCGGTGGTAAATTAGATTAGGCTCCCGTGGAGTAAATAATAACCATAAACAAAATTAAAATGAACAAGTTGGCGGTAGGCTAAATAAAACTTTAACAATACTCGTTGACAGTTGACATCTTTGTCTTCCGTGAAAACGGCCACTGAAAAGTGGCCAAAAAGTTGGAATAAAAAAATTCGTTTAAAAAAACCGACTTCAGAAACTAAAAAATTAAAAAGTATAAAATAACTTATTTCTAAAGCTTTTATTATGAATATATATTATCTAAAACATCTTGAAGTCGGTGAAAAGTAAAACATAAAAATTACTATATTTTGAAAATTACTAAGCACCGACTTTAAGATGTTTTAGATAATAGATATTAATAATAATAGCTTTAAAAATAAGTTATTTTATACTTTTTGAAGTCGGTTTTTTTAAACGAAGTTTTTTTATTTTTTTGTAACTTTTAGTATCTAGCTATGTATGGGTAGACCTACGAAAGGTGCCGCGCTCCTTAAAAAATATAGCTCCCAAGAAACGGGAACAAAAAAAATGTTCGTAAAATGAAAACTACTGGGCCAAACTATGTCAAATTTTTAGGGGACCAAATGGCAGCTATTCCGCGTCGAACAAAGAATCACGTAAATCGGATCATAAATCTCGGAGTAATCGGTGAACATACATAAAAGAAAGATCCCGACGAATTGAGAACCTCCTCCTTTTTTTGAAGTCGGTTAACAAAAAGCAAATAAATTACCGCGCTTAAAACCGTTAAAATATACTTTTATTATATATACAAGTCGCGGAAACTTAAGAAAATATTGATAGAACTTTTTTATTACTATCTATAATCTTTCCATTAATTACAAAAAAAAAATATGGATTCAAATACCCAATTGTGAGATAGACACGAAGCATGTGAAATTTACTGTCAAAAAATCTACAACGTGCAGCGCGTTCCATTAGTAGCTCACAACGCCCAAAATGCTCCGTTAGCCGTTCCACAAGGCGACCGCAGTCGTTGTGGTCGTGGCGAAAACGTCACTAATGACGTCATCATTTTCGATCACACAACGCTCACAACGACCCATGTCAAGAGCTGGGTCGAATAGCCGTTCCACTTGGGCTTACGATTGTAACGCCGGCAAGCAAGTGAAACGGGTAAAATCGCGGCCGTGAACGTGGTCGTTGTGAGTCTCTAATGGATCGTAGCCTTGATAACTGTGCAACTGTCAAAAGTTTTTTTTTATGTTTAAGGCTTGGCAACTAGGCCTTTAAGCCAGGCGCAGTTGTATTGTAGGCTACAATCCACACCATTCAACGGAGTTCTTGCGAAAACTCGAAAAGCCACATTTGACTATACAGTTCACATTTCTCACAAAAACACATAATTACTACTCAAAAACTATCAATATACATACATACATACATAACTTCACGCCAGTTCCCTTGCGGGGTAGGCACGAACAACAGAGCGCCATTTAGGCCCATTCTTACACACCTCACTTGCTTCTTTGACATTCATAACTCTTGTCATGCACACTCGTCTGTTCTTAAGGCTCCTGACATCACCCTCCGCTAGTACACGATCAATTTGATCATGGAAGGTGTGTCGTGGCCTTCCACGACTTCTGCATCCATCCACTTTTGCATTGTATATCTGTTTAGTCATTCTTTCATCATGCATTCTTTCCACATGCCCGAATCACCGGAGCATTCCTTTCCTTACCTTCACCCCGACACTCTTTCAGAGCAACTCTCTTTCTTACTTCGGTATTACGAACGCGGTCCGCGAGCGTCACTCCGCAGATTTTGCGCAGTGCTCGCATCTCTACCGCGTTTACTCTACTTTCATGCTCTTTCTTCCATACCCAACTCTCGCTTCCATACGTGAGCGTAGGTACCAGCACCGCGTTGTGTATGGCGAGCTGGGCCTTCTGGCTGAGGTTCTTAGCGCCTAGAAGTTTACCTAACGCTCCATTCAAACTATTCCCCAAATTTACTCTTCTTTCTATATTAGCGGTGTACCTTCCATCCCTGCTAAAAGCACATCCAAGATATACAAACTCATTCACTTGCTCCAGCATAACATCATCGACCATTATCCTTGCATTCGTTCTGGTTTCTTCTCTTTCAAACACCATAACCTTTGTTTTCTTCGCATTCAAATGTAAGCCTCTCGCCTGACAGTCATCTTTCATCATTGTGACTAGTGTTTGCAGTTCTGATGGCGATCTATCAACTATCAATATCCTACAACTATTGTTCATTTTAGAGTAATTTTACACATTTTTAGAAAATTAAACTGCACAGCACAACGTCCCCTTTCAGTTCCCGCCAAAAACTCCTGTCAAAAGTAAATTTGTTGGACAGAGTATATAAGAAAATAAGCTTGCAAAGACTATCTTACAAAAGTTTCGTTTTTGACAAAACCCACCTACATACCTGTATCTTCTAGAAGCTGCACTTCTACTTTCCAGCATATCCTTCCCAAAGTCTCTTTGGCAAGGTTCTTGTCCATTAATTTTCGCATCACTCTGTTTACTTCTATCACTTAAAACCGGTATTTTGCAATCGTTAATTGATTTCTTCCGTTTCATACCGGTCTTATCGGCTTTCAATGGCACTATTGGTATTTTAGGAAGAATCGGATTCACCAAAGTAACGGGTATTAGCGTACCTGTTATTGGAACGATATTAGGTACTATCGGTACATTTTGAACAACAGGCTTCTGTTTATCTGTTATAGCTTTCTTTAACTTCTCTTTTGCGTTGACATGTTCTTGATAATTTGAATTGATTTCTTCAACACTTTTCATTCTGACTTGTCTCCCGTTCGGTAGTTTGATAATAACTTCATAATTATCTGTTTTATCACTATCTGCTTTCTTATTATGATTATTATCACAGCACAGATCTGTTGTTAGACTATCTACGACGAAATCTATTGATTTCTGCGACATCATCGGTGGTACGGGTACATTTAATTTATTATCATTAAGCAAAACATCTTTAGTAATTATATTGCCATCTTTTATTACTGTATCCTCATATATTAATGTTTGTATTGGATTTTTTGGGTCATTCTCCTTCCTGATTTCAACATTACTATGAATTTTAATGACATTATTAGTGTAGGATACAGAGTCTTTCTTTTGATTATCCCTATTGTAGGCATCATTTTTAGATTGGTCATCGTGTTTTTCCACTATTCTACTTATAGTTGTTACTTCATTAGTCAATTTCGATATAGTTGTTGTTTCAAATTCTTTGATGGCACCCGATTCATCGCTTGACGATCTGAAGTATAGATATTTAAATGTATGTAAACTAGAAAAACTTAAACTAGAAACTGGGGGCCCAGTGCCCACAAATTATTTCAAAAAATTAAAAAAAGCCTAGTCGACAAAACAAGAGACCGGAAGGCTGGAGCTTAACTCGCTCAAAGAATTAGCCTCTGTATCCAGCGAGGTAATGCTGCCAGCCTTTTAGGTACAATAGCCAGGGACAGTGGTCTGGTGGGGCGGGACGGGCATTAATATTGGTTATATTTTATATACTACTATTGTATATATATTTTTAAGTTAGGTTTATTTATAGGATATTTTACATACATACATACATACATAACTTCACGCCAGTTCCCTTGCGGGGTAGGCACGAACAACAGAGTGCCATTTAGGCTTATTCTTACACACCTCACTTGCCTCTTTGACATTCATAACTCTTGTCATGCAAGCTCGTCTGTTCTTAAGGCTCCTGACATCACCTTCTGCTAGTACACGATCAATTTGATCATAGAAGGGGTGTCGTGGCCTTCCACGACTTCTGCATCCATCCACTTTTGCATTGTATATCTGTTTAGTCATTCTTTCATCATGCATTCTTTCCACATGCCCGAACCACCGGAGAATTCCTTTCCTTACCTTCACCCCGACACTCTCTTAGTAGTAGTAGTTAGTACATTAATCAATCAATAAATATTTATGAAAAACTTATTATAATTTTAAAACAATGATAATTAAAATTACTATCTAACGGCTTTGGTCTCAATATTTTATTGTATTTGTGAACTTTCTCTTTTTATTTTATCTCTCAACTCCTTTTAATTAAATCTATATCTATTATTTAGTTATGGAAAACCTACAGCTAAATATATTTAATTAGATAACTGTAATTAACAAAAGAAAGCCAATGGGAGGTTTTCACGAATAGGCAATTGGTTAAAAGTATGCAGACGTAAAAAGGCACAGAGATGCTTAGTCACTATAAAATTTAAGACTTAGACACCGCTTGGCTCCTGAAATACTGATTACAAACGGGTCGATGTCGTCGTATTTAGTTACATTATTTATTATAAATCGTATTTAGTTACATTATAAACTCACGCCAGTTCCCTTGCGGGGTAGGCATGAACAACAGAGCGCCGTTCAGGCTTATTCTTACACACCTCACTTCCTTCTTGGACATTCATAACTCTTGTCATGCACACTCGTCAGTTCTTAAGACTCCTGACATCACCTTCTACTAGTACACAATCAATTTGATCATGGAAGGTGTGTCGTGGCCTTCCACGACTTCTGCATCCATCCACTTTTGCATTGTATATCTGTTCAGTCATTCTTTCCACATGCCCGAAATAACCCATAATAAATACCATAAAATCCATACCTGCTTATAGTGATATTCCTTTGGTTGTTTGTGGTACTGAAGAGTGTGGAATCAGCAGCATCGATCACAGGGAACATCATCTGGGGGGTGTGGAGCTCTTCACCTGATGATGACGCTATGGCATTTTCCAACGACAGGATGCTGTGTCTGCAAATCATATATATGTTACAGTTAAAATAATAAAACATCGATTATGATATATGTTTCAGCAAACGGAACACCTGTTTGAAACCTTTATAGTATATCGGGAATATATCTTAATTAAGATGCATTATAATTTATAACAAAGGTACAGGAAGAAAAAAAAATGTTTATTTATTTTTTATTGAAGGAGTTCAGCAGACAGGCAGTATAGAGTATACCCGCCACGCTATCCAATGCGGCTTGGCAGGTTTGACACATCGATTACCTCGATGTGTAGGTTGTATCACTATGTTTTCCTTCACCATTGTTAGCACATGGTAATTGTAACAATATGCAAATTAGGTCAGAAAACTGATTAAGAGGTGCATGTGATCCGGCCAGGATCGAACCCGCGCCCTTTGAGTTTGGGACGCGTACGCTAGCCATTACGCTACCACGACTTTTTTTTTGGACTAATGCAAACAAACCAATTAATTTGATAAATTTTCATTTATCTTATACTAATAATTAAGCGGAAGAGTTTGTTTGTTTGTATATTTGTTTGATTGAACGCGCTAATCTCAGAAACTACTAGTCTGATTTGAAAAATTCTTTCAGTGTTTGGATAGCCCATTTATCGAGGAAGGCCAGGGCCAGGCCAATACAAAACAACAGCAACAAATGTTTAGCTTTGAGCTAATAATGTATTGTATAATAAGTGAGAACTCCGATAGCCCACGTCTCCAGCCCGCCCTATCTAATATATCCCAATCTTCCTGGCTGAACCTCTCATACCATCCCTCGTACCCCTTTTCCTTGTATTGTATAATTGTATAGGGTAGTCTGGAAGAGATCGCCTATGGCGACAAGACCGCCCATTGTACTTTAATGATATGTGCAATAAAGTAATTCATTCATTCTTTCTTAATGGCTGATAATATGCAATAATGGCTTAGCACCTGATGTTGCAAATGTCTGTGTGCGATGGTAAACCCTTATCAATAGGTCATCTGCCTAATTGTCAGCTTCATAATAAAAAAAACTGTAGCAAATTGCAGAAAAATTCACGGACAAATACATTGTCATGGCAACAATAATGACTATGGACGCATTCCTTTAGTATCTCACAACACCCCAAAATGCTCCGACCGTCTTCCATTCCACAAGGCGACTGCGGTCATTTTGGACTGGCGGTAAAACGTCACGCTCACAATTACTCGTGTCAAGAGGTGGGGCTGAAGTGAGCGTTGACCACGGAGCATTACTTCTCTCTATCTCTTGACATTGAAAAAGGCGCAATTTTCAAATCAACCAATGACATCAACGCCCATAATCCGTTCCACTAAAGTTTATGACTTTTTTTTAAGGCGGGGAAATGCATTTCCTACAATACCGGCTCCTTTGCTAGGGATTAGACCATAGTCGATCATGGAGGCATTCTACTGAGGGCAATCCAAACAGCAATCCACCCGTATGTGTGGAGACTCGAACCGATGGACAAATACCCAGGGGCTAATACCCCAATAAAACCACCCTCCTCCCATGTTCCCCGCTCTTATGGTAGGAAAGGCATGAGACTTAGAACGTAGTTACGCCCACGCCGACTAGAGTTTGACTGTAACATCCGCAACCAAGTGGAACAGGAAAAATCGCAGTTGTGAACGCGGTAGTTGTGAATCCCTTCTGGAACGTAGCCTATATAACTTGAATTTCTTGCTCTCATGTTTAGTTCCACCTTTTCAAAAATAATATTAAAGTCAGCGAAGCTGTAGACAAAAGTTACGTACTTTGCATCCATAGCCCTCTTGAAGCCCTCATCAAACGGGTTGACATTCTGCAAGTCCTGGAAGAGTCCAACCTCCTCACAGTTCCTGATAAACCTTGTTGGTGTAGGTGTTTGATCAGCTGTAATTAATACACAATTTAATCAAAATCATCAAATGTTATAAAATAATAATACGAGGAGTCAAATCCTTTGTGCCAATGTGTGTGTGCAATTATGAAGCTCATTCTTGTATTGAAAGTGAAATGAAACATAAAAAAATGAATGACCAATACATATAGACTTTCTTTGTTTTTTTTTATTGCAGGAGTACAGCAGACAGGCAGACGGCCCACTTGATGGAAAGCGGTTACCATCGCCTATGGACATTTGCAACACCAAAAGTACTACAAATGCGCTGCTACTCTCTTAAGGGACACTGGAACCTGATCACTAATGCCGGAACACAACTCAAGGTTGTTATGGCGACATGCTTTATGACCAGGGGTGGTAGCCATCCAGTCGGGCAAATGCCCTACCACCTGGCTGTGGGTTGTTTTGTTGCCTCTTACGAGAGGCCGCCCGGCCGCAGGAAATTGTATTCTTTCTCCGTTCCTGCACGGATCGACATTCCAGGTTTCCGTTTAATTTACTAACCTAACCCAATTTTCGGTTTGACTTTTTTCTCAATGAATTTAGCTACCGCAAGCGAAAGCTATTTCCCTGAAACTGAACGCTTGAATAGTGGACGGTGAGCTGCCAAAGCCATTTGGCGTTTTAATCTAGCCGTTCATTAATGTGCAAAGTGGATAACGGGAATCTAAGTAATGAACGCAGTCGATACTCCTCAGTCGATTGTCGCCTCTTACGAAAGGCCGCCCGGCCGCAGGAAATTGTATTCTTTCTCCGTTCCTGCACAGATAAATGGACTTTCATGGACATGCATGTGTTCGGTCAATATTTCATACTCATAAATCTTATGCACACCGTAGTCAATCTCATGCATGTGTTCACTTGAAACTCATGGGGTTAAGTGGAACTTGAAGAGTGACATTTTACTGTGCAACTTTATTTTGCATCTAGCTGCACCACCGGTTTCACCAACATGGTGATGAAAAATCATTATATATTGGATAATTCACACTATATCTTTATAAATTATAGCCTATGTGTTATTCGGATGTGTAAGCTATATTACTGTAAAGTTTCATCAAAATCCATTCAGTAGTTTTTGCATGAAAGAGTAACAAACATACATCCACCCTTACAAACTTTCGCGTTTATAATATTTATAGAGATATAGAGATTATGTATGGTACATAATAAATCCTAAGGCTGCAATTCAGGTATCAAGTACATGAATTTTAAGTAGTGGGTGGGCATAGTGGGAGGTATACTTACCCTTTCTGTAACCCCTAAGGTCCGGAGTTTTTGAAATTTAGATTTTTGATAAACATACATAACCTATTTTTTCACTAATATTATTGTGAAGGGTGGTGAAAGGTTGCGACCAGTGATTAGAACAGGGATTTAAATTAGGTTAGCTTAGTTTCAGATCAAAGTGCACAAGCCGAGTGAACAAAGTGAACTTGCTGCTGCTGCCGGCCGGCGAGTATCAAAACCGACTAATCATTTACTATTTATTTTATATATAGATTTATAATTTATTATATAATTCTTCAAATAAAGTTTTTCTTTCTTTTTCATTTTGTCTTCACTGGCCGCCATTTTTAATATTTTCATGGTTATTCTTGTAGTGTATAATGTGCTCTGTTGTGTTTTTTCTTCATTTTTGACGAATTACAGTTTACTGGCTTTCTTTTGGACTTTGAAAGGATTGTTCAAACTTAGACCGATGATTTAAGTGCAATACTAGTGAAATAAAACATGAGGTTATGTTTATTAAAAATTAATATTTCAAGATCTCCAGAGCATATAAAATTCGTGTATCAAACATCTATAGACTTACCAACCCTAATATTACCATCTGCTGCAAGAAACTCTGCAGTGACCTTAGCTAAGGGCCTGTGCAGCAGTGCCTTTCGTAAAAAAAAAACTAAGGAGCCTATGGTGACATTAGTATGGATGTTTTCCATTAGGGGTTGTTTGTAAGATGTTTAAATATTATTTGATCTAAATCTTTAAAAAAATAATGATAAAGCTTACCAACAAATGCTCCCTTTTGTTCTAAGCCAAACTGCAGAGCCATGTCATGTTTCCTCTTGTGAACATGTAAATGATCTTCATTCGTGAAAGCCATACCGCAGTCTGGCACAGTGCAAGCGAAGGGCTTTTGTGGTTCTTCCATGTTTCGCATAAAGGTTTCAAAATTGCGTTACTTTTCCCAAAATATTAAATGACTTTCGCGCTCACATCGCAATTACATGCGTAAATAACAGTTTCTTCGCTGATTTATTCTAATAACTTGGTTATATCTTTTATCCTCAACTTTGCATTTTAATTTCACCGACAAAAACTATTTATTTTTACGTTTAAAATTTATATTTTTAAAAGTTACTGATGATATTTTAATAATGCTGTATTAAAGTAACACAAACTCTGTATTTTATAATTTACTTTAAAACAAGAAATAGCGTTAAGAATAAATTATTTTACTTATTTACTATATTAATAATATACTCATTTCATTTTACTTCTCGTATCTCTTTCTTGTTCCAGTATCGGCAAGAATTTTAACATAACAATTTAAGAAAAAATATTTTTTATATACGAATAAATCCTATGTATGTGAGAAATACCAATGTTCAAAAATGCTACAAGTCCTTCGATAATAGAAACTGTCAGAGAACGAGTTGTTGATCAATTTTTGACATATTAGTAGTTCAGTGTTGCATGTATCAAGAAATTGGTAAATTTTAAAAGAAATTAACAGTAATTAATGTTTTATATATTTTAATTCTATAACAAAATAATAATTATTAAATAAACTAAACAAAAAAGAATTCAACAACTAGTTATATTTACCATTTAATGCAGTCACATTTAATTATATAAAATATTTATTTTCTTAATTAATCTCTTGTTATGCAATATTGAAATTTCTAACTAAGATAAAACAGGTGGTTTTGTGTTTGTAAGACTTTTGATGTTATTAGAGAAATACGAAGTGAAATATCTTTCTGGGGCGTAACCGTTGATTTTGACTGGATGAGCTGGGTAAGGTCCGGCGCCTCGTTCGGAGGAGCGATCGAAGAGAGGATGGATGGTTGATCTCTTCTTCCTTGGAGTGTCCTGAATCTGCGGGCTGGGGTACGGGTCTACATAGCGCCGTCCATTAATATCGGTGCCATCCGCTGCTGTCGGGAATATCGTTGGCTATATTAATAAAATACTTAAGATTACATATTGTTCATTATCCATAATCTGTATTAATAGATAGACTAAGAAGTAAGTCATTTCTTCTTCATAATTTTGGAAATACACCGATTATCACAATTACGATAGCGAGAATAAATGTGTACAAAAGTAAAGTAAAATAATTTAATAAATCATATGAAAGAAAGCGTTAGGGAGTTCTCAAAGATAATGTATATTTCTTAAATTGTCAGCTATATTGTTTATTATTTCGTTTAGCTGATGAGTCTTTCAGGTTTGTGTTTTACGAATACTAAAGTAATAAAATTATGTATTAAAAAAGACATTTCCATTTCAATAAAAGATATTATCAGATACCCACTAGAGCAAGTCTGGCGAGTAACCAATAATACCTTTTCTCCTTGCCTGCTCCTCTGTTGTTGAAAATTCCAGGAGCCGCTTGACCTTGGGGCTCATTACCAACTGCAGTCTGGGGAATACCAGACACTACCGCTGGATTTGGCTCATTCTGTTGACCTTTCCATGGTCTGGAAGAAAATTTAAAGAAACTGAGCTTTCATTTTAAATAGTGTTGAAGAACGTGTTTTATCATGAGTGAAAATTAACAATTCTTATACTTCTGTTAAACGTTAACAAATCAAGTAATTTAAACTCTTACTTATCTGGAAACAATTCACCAGGTTGGCCTCGTGTTTGTACAATCCTTTCACCATTCACTTCAACAACGCATCGCAGTCGAGCGCAACATGTAGGAAATTCTGCAAATTAGACCGATTATTTATCCCTCTAAAATATTTGCTATAACTAAAATATATTCGTACAATAATATTAGGTTCATACAAGACTTAAATATATTTATAATTAAATTATTATATATAATACGGCAAACTCACCAACGTTCTCATCTTCAATGTATTCATGACATTCTAGAGCGTTTTCGGGAATTTTTGGTTTTCTGCACCTATAAAGACGTTCTAAATTGAGTATTTCTTATTGATCAAAGCCGTGCGATATATATGCTGAATTTTACATAGTGTGCTGCCATACATTTTTTGTGTTTGGCAGGACAACAGTAAACATTACAACATAACTTATGAAAGATTGGGATATAAACAAATATACATACCCAACAGCAGCTATAAAGTATTTTCCGTCTCTAATCTCGCACCGATATCTGTGGCAAGTGTAGTGATCGGACCACTCTTGCCACGGTTGGTAGCCTTTTCTAGAATATTTATCCACGCAAGCTTGGTCTGAAAAATATTCAGTGATTTTTGACACACCACTGCACACTGTATTCATTTGATCAATCAAGATGCAAGATGACAACTCAGGATACAAGAAATAATGCTGTTATTCTTCTTATATCTTACAGAAAGTAATAGTATGCTAAACATAATATTGATTTAATTAATATTTTTTACTTTTGTAATGATACTTACAACTAACATCTTCAGCCAAAATAGCGGGTAGCACCATATAAACCAAAATTACGAGTGCACTGATCTGCATCTTTATTGAACTATATTCTACAAATAAAGCAAGCAAAATTATATTACTTTTACCAACTCTTAACCTCAACTGAGCTATTGTAAGTCAAAATCGACTAGAAATACATTCGCAGAAATCAAATATTTATAAATCATCGGACAACAAGACACCTGTTCACAGTAAATTGTAAAAATATTATGCACAGTTTTTCCATGTTTCCGTGTAAAATTTTTCAACAAATATAATTTAGGTTTGATATTATGAAATTGTATTACGTTTGTTAACTCTGATTTGTTTTAGAAGTTGATACGTTTTAGTTAATTGATATCACGCAAGAAGTAAGCAAGCAAGAAGGATCTGTGCAAGGTTGTTTGTATAACTACACTACATGTGAGCCTTTCTAAATTTGTGCCACATAATCCTTTCTTACGTTTTCTTTATTTATTTTTTCCTTCAGTTCTTTCTATAATTACCCAGGTTATCGATCAACTAAGTACAGCATCATACATTACGTTTTCCAATATTCATTTGTTGTTGGTCTCAGAATATATTGCATAATTGTAATTTAAGACACACAAGTTGACGTTAGGTGCCAAAATCAGCGACAGGAAATCGTAAGTTTATTATAGCCAAACAATCTTACTTTTACATTTACAAATTAGCATAAAAGATAATCTAGATCTGGAGATAGCATAATAATAATAGGCCTCTAGATTAACTTACCCATCTGTTCGAATATCATAACTAAATAACTGTCATTAAAAACAATATAAAAACAAATCAAGAACTATTTCTTATAGCATATTAATATACAAACACAGCCGTTTCATAGCCATGAATGCCTGTCACTTATTCAACGCTACAAAGTGGTAAAAATGAATACCAGGAATACCATTGTGCTATTGAAACGAGATATTTCTTGCTGTGGTGTTTACAATCATTGTAAGAAATTGAGGATCAAATGTATCATTCATTTGGTTATTTTTAAACTCTCCTTTTTTACGAGCCTTTAAAGCTTCGTTTAACTATTAGGAATAAGGGGATAAATATATATTATGTGTATAACAGGTAATACGAGCAAATATGCGTATATAAGGCTCAAGAACCTTTATCGCCCATGTGTTACTTTAAGTTCACATATTTTCTTGCACTTCTATAACACGCTTATCCCGCAAAACTTAAGGAAAATAATGCTAATAATTTAGCATATTAATTTCCTTAACATTTCCGGGGGAAAAATGGTAGTTTTAATTACTGGCGATTATCGGAATATTAAAAAAAATGGCAACACAAAAATCAAATGTCAATTTGTCAATTTTGTGAATAGCAAGTGAATACCTAGTACGAGTGTTGGTTAATATTGTAATTATTTTGTTTTTGTTAAATAATTTGTGTTTAGAATTAGACAGTGCATAGTAAAAGTTAAGTTTTATTTGTTCAAAATCACAAATGAGGTGAGTTATTTATCGTTTAATTCTTCATGGGTTATTTTTGTAATTATTTTTTGACTATGGGGTGGTTTCGGTTCCAATTTTTAATTTTCCTATATCCCTTTTATTTATTATGATAGTGATATATGATTAGTTTACATTTGGGTGCTGTGTTTACATTTCATAAGTATGTAATATTGTTACAAATTTAAATAATAAGGTATTTAAAGCTCTTAACTCACTTGATAATATGATAATAAAAGACCTATATTATAATTGAAGGTAGTTCGAAATTTAAGTGGCATTTTTAACCGGCAAGAACATTTTATGCCCTTTTTACTTTTTTAAAATTTCAAAGAATAGTTGTATTTGGAACTGAAATATATTTTCAAAATATTTTTGACACTTTCCTTTAGTTTTTAATAAAAGGTTAATTAATATACATGGTTCATATGATGAATAGTTTAGATTAAAACTACTTGTAATTTTTGTTATTTAAAAAACTGTAACCATTTTTAAGCTTCTAAATTTAGATAGGTAGATGGTCACTAAAAGAAATAATGAAAAGCAAGTTGCATGTACATGATTGGGCAATGCTGGATTGCTGGGTCACGGATCTCGCACAGCTCTGCTGGTTCTAGGTTATATTTAAGGGAATGAGAGGTATACCAAACCTTGCACAAAAACCGATGGGGCAATAAGTACCACTAACCTCAGAATCCACCACCAATGGGGCAGCTAGACAGCTGAAAGTGCACGGCACTAACAAGTCCTCGGATGGCACTTAGGTTTTTAAATTATGGCACACTCACACCAAAGAGCAAGGACGGCTTGTATATGAAGAATGGGATGTGAAACATTTACTTGGTCTTAGCAAGGAGAAAACGGAATGTCCATACTGACCTCGCATACATTGGAAACTAGCTTCGCCACCACGCAATGGCGGTGAAACTGAAAGCCAGTGGCACTTACAAAACTACCCACATCGGTATAAATTGTAAGGATTCAACAATGACAAGAAAAAGGTATTCAACACATGCATCCTATCTGTACTTACGTATGGCTACCAAACATGGTAATTTATAAAATCAAACATTTAAAAACTGAAAGTATGCCAGCAGGGCATAGAAAGGAGCATGCTGGACATCAGACTCATGGACAAGTGTAGGCTTGTAGACATACGAAAGAGAACAGGTGCAGTGGATGCAACTTGGAAGGTTAAAACTTTGAAATGGAGATGGACAGGGCATATATTGTGGTGAATCAAGGAAAAATGGACAAAACACTTCAATGATTGGTACCTGCAAGATGGAAAAGGGATACCAGAGAGAAGTTGGGAAGATGATCTCCCAAAGGATTGGAGGAGATAAGCGAGAGATTGCACAAAATTGCATGTTCACTTCACTTCACTTCTTGTTTTTTTGGCAAAAGGCTTGTTCTTGGTCGAACCACCTTACTGCCAACGTCAGGTGTGGAAAAGACAAGGTATAAGATGGCGATGAAAAGTACATAACTAAACACAAAAAAGGGGGGAAAACAAATGAAAATATAATGTACATACATACATAACTTCACGCCAGTTCCCTTGCGGGGTAGGCACGAACAACAGAGCGCCATTTAGGCTTATTCTTACACACCTCACTTGCTTCTTTGACATTCATAACTCTTGTCATGCACGCTCGTCTGTTCTTAAGGCTCCTAACATCACCTTCTGCTAGTACACGATCAATTTGATCATGGAAAGTGTGTCGTGGCCTTCCACGACTTCTGCATCCATCCACTTTTGCATTGTATATCTGTTTATTCATTCTTTCATCATGCATTCTTTCTACATGTCCGAACCACCGGAGCATTCCTTTCCTTACCTTCACCCCGACACTCTCTTTCAGACCAACTGTCTTTCTTACTTCGGTATTACGAACGCGGTCCGCAAGCGTGAAAATGAAAATTTGTTCTAGTATTAGTCACTATTAGTTCACGTCCGCCACCATCTGAAACAATATTAGTTTAAACACATACAGGACAACACATTTTTCTAGTTTAAATACAAAATTTGTTATAGGATGACAATCTTATATTGTTAATGGAAATATATTTGGTTAGAACATTAAATATAAGACAATTACAAATGAGGGAAAGGAGGGTTTTAATATTAGTAGGTTTTCACTGCCACCACCTGAAACAGTATTAGTAAAATCAATATATACACATATATGAAAACACTTTTTTTTAAATTTAGGTACACAAAATTTGTTATAGTGTTATAATTTTATATTATAAACGGAAATATATTTGGTTAGAGCATTAAATATAAGACGATTACATATAAGGGAAAGGAGAGTTTTAATATTAGTGGGTCTTGGAATTTTAGGTGGCAGGATATCATATAGGGATGTGGGGTAAAGAGGGCAGTTAAAAAAAATATGATCGATAGAGCCTTCTTCTGTATTACGATCACACATCGGGGAGGAACAAACTCCAATCCTGTGGAGATGAACAGGGGTACATGAATGACCCAGACGCAACCTGCAAATCACTGAGGCGACTCTTTCGTCTGCACTGTGGAATTTATAAAACCAAGGTTTGATGGAGATCTCTGGAGAAATATCTTTATAGAACCTCCCTTTAACCAGACTAGAGTTTGTCCAACTAGAAACTGCATGGTCTGGAGGAGACCTATGCCAAGGAGGCAACATGACTTGACAGCTGTCAATGTGTTAAAAAAGTTATAAAAACAAAAATGTCAGGGTATAAAGTCAATTTCTATTTTATTTATTTATTTTTAAATATTAATAAATAGGCTTCGAAATGTATTGCTAATTCGATTTTTAAACAGTGTAAACTATTTATATCTGTGCAGCAATGAAGAGAAAGAATACAATTTCCTACAGCCGGGTGGCCTGTTTTAAGAGGCGATAAAAGAACCCACAGTCGGGTGGTAGAGTATTTGCTCGACTGGATGGCGACCAACCCTGGTCTAGAGTATGCCGCCATAACAACCTTGTGTTGTGTTCCGGCATTAATGACCAGGTTCCAGTCTCCTTTAAGAGAGCAGCAGCGCATTTGTAGCATCTTTGGTGTTGCTAATGTCCATAGGCGATGGTAACCGCTTTCCACCAAGTGGGCAGTCTGCCTGTCTGCTGAACTCCTGCAATAAAAAAAAGGATATTTGCCCGGATGACTACTAGCCCTGGTTTAGAGTATGCCACCATAACAACCTTCAGTTGTGTTCCGGCATTAGTGGCTAGGTTCCAATCTCACTTAAGGAAGCAGCGGCGCATTTGTTGCAAATGTGCAGGGCCATCTGACTGTTTGCCTATTTCAGAAAAACAATATAGTATTTGTTTCCCAATAGTACTTGTCATATTTTCTTTGTTTTTTGTTTATTATGTTTTGTCTATCCGTGACTCACTGTACTGTAGCGAAAGACCAGCACTGGTTGAGTCAACTAGCATTACGCTGGGTTAGGACTGATTTAGAACATGATTTCCTAGTTGTATTTTCTTATTTCTAAGTATATTTTGGTTTGTATGTAGTTTTAAATAAATATTTTTCTTTCTTTCTTTTTGATTATTATTTTCTCTATTTCTTGTATATGCTATATATGAATGTGTATATATATTTGTTCGTGCCTACCCCGCAAGGGAACTGGCGTGAAGTTATGTATGTATGTATGTATGTATGTATATATATTTGAGTTGCGAGACTCGAATTAAAATACTGTTGGAATTATTATAGAGATTATTGGAACTATAGAAACACGTATAACACAGGTACAAATATAACCGAATACAACAAATCCAAACGTAATGCAGGAGTTCGTAATTGAATAAAACGCGCAAAGTCTGTCACTTATAGATTCCCGAATGTACACACGTCTCGCCTTGATTGTGGTTCTCGCCGAACAGCCCCTCTCCCCACCAGGCCGTCGTTTTATACCTCACAAGTACAAATGTGCCCGTATCGTAGTCGACGTAATCCGCAGCACCTGGCTAATGATTCAGCCGCAAGCGGTCATAAACGAGTACAATAGACTGTTCTCTAGAAACGTACGCCAATAAATAAGTAAACAAAAGAAGACGATCATAAAAGAATTACAATGAGTTCAAATGCCGACAGGTAATACAATGTGTTTTTACAGATAAGGAGTGGAATTTGTTTTTGTCGGAACCTAAGTTACATACATACATACATAACTTCACGCCAGTTCCCTTGCGGGGTAGGCACGAACAACAGAGTGCCATTTAGGCTTATTCTTACACACCTCACTTGCCTCTTTGACATTCATAACTCTTGTCATGCAAGCTCGTCTGTTCTTAAGGCTCCTGACATCACCTTCTGCTAGTACACGATCAATTTGATCATGGAAGGTGTGTCGTGGCCTTCCACGACTTCTGCATCCATCCACTTTTGCATTGTATATCTGTTATAACATAACCTAAGTTATAACAATATATTGTTTAAGCTTCTACTTTCATACTTTGAACTGATGTAATGTCTACCGTGACAGTACCTTAAGGGCTCAGCGGAAGATCAGCGCCGGTTTTAAAAGACCAGCATTATGCTGAGACTGATGCCCCCCCTTTTCACAAGATTATGTTATTTTAGTTTTAAATTTGTTAACAATTATACCTACACTATCCCATGTAATTTGCCTTGAATAAAATTATTTTGCACTGCGCAAAATCTGCGGAGTGACGCTCGCGGACCGCGTTCGTAATACCGAAGTAAGAAAGAGAGTTGGTCTGAAAGAGAGTGTCGGGGTGAAGGTAAGGAAAGGAATGCTCCGGTGGTTCGGGCATGTGGAAAGAATGCATGATGAAAGAATGACTGAACAGATATACAATGCAAAAGTGGACGGATGCAGAAGTCGTAGAAGGCCATGACACACCTTCCATGATCAAATTGATCGTGTACTAGCAGAAGTTGATGTCAGGAGCCTTAAGAACAAACGAGCGTGCATGACAAGAGCTATGAATGTCGAAGAAGCAAGTAAGGTGTGTAAGAATAAGCCTGAATGGCGCTCTGACATTCGTGCCTACCCCGCAAGGGAACTGGCGTGAAGTTATGTATGTATGTATATAATAATTTTTTATTACAATAATATTTTTTTAATAATTACAATAATATTTTTTTTTGCCGAATGCAGGCGTAGGCACATGCATGTAAGCGTCCGCACCGGCTTACTTGGATTAGTATTAGTTTTTTTTTTATGATTTAGCGCTGTATCTATAGCATATAAGTCTTCATATAAAAGATCACATTCTAAAGAATACAAAATATTATATTACTAATGTATTAAACATGTTCCTGAATGTACTCAGTTTTGAAGACCGTAAAAAAAAATTCTTTCTTTCCTCTCTCGGCGGCCCTTTCACCAACCCTGTGGCAAGAATAAACCCGCGATGTTTTAGTGCCAGAGATTTTGATGTATACTTAGGTACTTATATTGTTATGAATGTAAGCATATTTAATAAAACCAGCTTCTGTGATTATAGAATAAAGCAAACATGTTATTTGTATTATAATTATGATGAATACATTTTTTATTTCTAACCAACATTGATAAGCATTTCCTTGTGCTGTCCATTTAGGTACTGAACTTAAATAATAATAAAACGCCAGCCACGTGTCAGCTCAATGGTTTTGATGTGCGTATTTTTTTTTGGTTTCAGTATTTTTTTTGATTTATTAATCTTATTTAAATTTAAAGTTATATCTTCTGTACATATATGACCTCATAATAAAACTACGTTTTAACGGTTTTAAGCGCGGTAATTTTATTTGATTTTGGTTTTTTCGACGTTTCGGCCACTCTTTCTGCGTACAACAGAACACAAACCAACTTGACTGATAATTACTTTTATTTTTCCTTCCACTCATTTTAATGTTATATAAAATTATTAGAGCTAGGCATGTTTGCTGAAGAGTTTCTTGCGCCGCTTCTTCTCTTCAAGCCATAACATGTTGCGAAGCGGTAGTAAATTAGATTAGGCTCCCATAGAGTAAATAATATAAAATAAACCAAATTAAAATTAAATAATTAGAATGAACAAGTTGGCGATAGGCTAAATAAAACTTTAACAATACTCGTTGACACTTGACATCTTTGTCTTCCGTGATCACGGCCACTGAAAAGTGGCCGAAACGTCAGAATAACCAAAATTAAATAAAATTACCGCGCGTAAAACCGTTAAAACGTAGTTTTATTATGTATACAAGTCGCGAAAACTTAAGAAAATATTGTATATGACCTCAGCTCAAACAACTGGGTCTAGTTCCGTGAAAAGTTTCATGCAGGTTCTGTCTATACTGTAGTGCACGCTAAGAAACAAACTTTGAACATTCAATCTCTAAGGGTGCGAAAATGGGGATGAAAGTTTGTATGAAAATCTTTAATTTTCAAAGTAAAAAGCCCGAAATTCTATACACCTAATTCTGGTTAGAAATAAATGTACACATTTGTCCGCGTTTTTTTTTATTGCAGGAGATCAGCGTACAGGCAGACGGCCCACTTGATGGAAAGCGGTTACCATCGCCTATGGACATTTGCAACACCAAAGGTGCTACAAATGCGCTGCTGCTCTCTTAAGGGAGACTGGAACCTGGTCACTAATTTCGGAACACAACTCAAGGTTGTTATGGCGACATACTTTAGACCAGGGGTGGTAGCCATCTAGTCGGGCAAATGCCCTACCATCTGGCAACCAACCCTAAGGGGGTGAGAAGGAGATAAAAGTGCCCTCAAGCTAAGTGACTATTTTTAATCTAGGCAGTATACACACACTGAAACCAACGCGCACTACCACCGCATTGCATTATACGCACACTTCACAAACAAACCAAGACACACAAAGAGCCTAAAGATTAATAACCCAGGCACAGAAAAGAAAAAAACAATACACATGGCACTAGATAGGACTATATATACAAGTATAGATATAAGGCCCACACTGCACATGCACTTCCTCACAACAGCATGTAACAGATACAATCTACATTAGTATAAGTTTAGTATTAAAACTAGAATAAATTAATATAATAAGTTATTCGTAAGATACATACACCTCAACACAAAAATCAATAAATTAATGTCACACACAAGAACGAAAATAACTAATATGCGTGTTAAATTAAAAAAATTAAGTTGTGCAAAAGGGTACGGAACTCGCGTCCGTAGAGTTGTTCTTAATATTAAAAAAAAAATCTAGGCGAGTGAAGCGGCAACCCTAATATAATGTTAGTGTTATGCATGCATAGCTTGGGAATGTGAACCTCAGTCTCTCAATTAAAAAAAAAAAGAATGCGTCATCAAACAAGTGTTCATCCTTGTTCACCTCTTGTATACTTTATTATAAATTTTCTTTATACATAGAATTCTAAAGTTATATCTTTGTCATTGAACTTTGGCTTCTGACCTACGGTAGGACTGGTCCACAAATTTCAAGTCGCTCATCAACTATGGAGTGAGCTATGTTGGGTGTTTCTCTTATGGATATATATATCCGTAAGAGAACCAAGGTAAACGACATAGCTCGCAAAATTAGCAACTTGAAGTGGCAGTGGAGTGTGGCTGGTTTATCCGTGTAGGAACGGAGAAAGAATACAATTTCCTGCGGCCGGGCGGCCTGTCGTAAGAGGCGACTTAACAAACCACAGCCAGGTGGTAAGGCATTTGCCCCACTGGATGGCTACCACCCCTGGTCTAGAGTATGCCGCCATAACAACCTTGAGTTGTGTTCCGGCATTAGTGACCAGGTTCCAGTCTCCTTTAAGAGAGCAGCAGCGCATTTGTAGCACCTTTGGTGTTGCAAATGTCCATAGGCGATGGTAACCGCTTTCCATCAAGTGGGCCGTCTGCCTGTATGCTGAACTCCTGCAATAAAAAAAAAAGTCTGCCGCAGGGCCGATGGCCGATGGAGCAGACGAGTCCTGGAGTGGCGACGGCGTCTCGGTAAACGTAGTGTCGGACGCCCTCCAGGCCGATGGACTGACGACCTGCGCAAGGTCGTCGGTAGACGCTGGATGGGGAAGGTAGAGGACCGTGATAAGTGGCGCCGACTTGGTGAGCCCTACCTCCAGCAATGGACGGTTATTGGCTGATGACGACATTGAACTTCTCCTAAATGTCGTCCAAGCTATCGAATAATAGGTTGGGGAAAAAGGCTTTTCGCATATAGTATGTATGAACTTGTAATAAGATCTCTTTGGCTATACTATTTGCACCTGGCTGGTTTTGGTATCATTTAAAAAGTTTAATTTTAAAGAAGACAATTCCAAATTCAAATTAGGAAAATGTGTGATTTTCATTTGTTTTTCTTATTGTTAAAATGAGTGAATCTAATGAAGAAATTCGATACATTTTAAAATTTTACTACAAAAAAGGTAAAAATGCAACACAAGCCGCGAAAAAATTTGTGATGTTTATGGACCTAATGCAGTATCTGACAGACCTATAGCCTTCCTCGATAAATGGGCTATCCAACACTGAAAGAATTTTTCAAATCAGACCAGTAGTTCCTGAGATTAGCGCGTTCAATCAAACAATATATTAGTATATTTGACTACAACACTAATACTTACATTTTAAATATCTCGATATCTTTTGAATGAAACGTCCGAATTGAATAATTCAAAAAGTTCTAGAAAGGTATTGAATTCGTCTTGAATATGGAGTAATTTATTTTGATAAGTATTAATACCAAGGTACAAAATAAAGAGTGAAGCGACGGCATTTTAATTATTTAAAAAAATAAAAGAAAACACTTTTTGTGAGATAACTACAATAGTTAGACATATGGTTACGCGATATTTTATTGTAGACAATTATATGTTCTGCAAAGTGGTAGTACATTGTTTTGTTCTATAATCAATAGTTTTCGCAGCGCACGCCGTGTCAAGATTTTTTCCGGGTCATTTTTTTACACCTTGGGTTATATTATTGGACTTTTAGTAAGGATCCCTAATTTTTTTGAAAATATAATATAGCCTATAGTCTTCCTCGATAAATGTACTATTCAACACTGAAAGAATTTTTCAAATCGGACCAGCGGTTCCTGAGATTAGCGCGTTTAAACAAACAAACAAACTCTTCAGCTTTTTAATATTAGTATAGATTTTCTACGGGATACGGCTTCATAATGCGTGCGAGCGAAGCCACGCGTATTACAAAGAACAATTAACCTACTTATAGTGCGTTTTCACTATCGAAAATTTGAAATTTCACTTGCGCACATAAAAATAGCTAGTGCCCATTGTTTCATGTCACTTTCATTTCGCATGTTGGGCAACACTGTCTCGCATGGTTATTAAATATTATATTATGTCGATACCTCGGGGCTCAAAGGGCGTAAGCACCAAAACGCGATTTTTCAGGAGAGCCCAATAACAAAATATTATTTCGGACATAACTTTTTTGATTCTTGGCCTAAGTAAACCATTCTAAAACTAAGTCTTAAAATTTTATGATGAAAAACACTGTTAAATTATATTTCAAATAGATTTAAAAGTAACAAAAACAGCTTTCCTATACGCCCCGGAAAATTGCATGTTTGGGTCGTTTACACCCTAAAAATCTATGGATATGTGATCAGGGATGGTTGCAACTGCCAATTTGCCTACTAATTCTATCGGTTTGTAGACTGTTGCTTTGTTTTCTTCAGTTGATTAAATAACAAGTAAAGAGAGAAAATAAGAAATTCTTTTCTTTCTTTATTTAGTTCTTAGTATATCAATTTATCAACTCAGACAACCAATTGTATCATCTACGGTGTCGTTTACTACCCTTGCGTTTATGATCATTAACATTGGTTGCTGTTACGACCCAAAATCTAAAAATATGTTTTATTTTCTACAAAAATGGGGGTCGTAAACACCATTTTTTGGCGAATTGTAAGGCTCTACATATACTGATCGATAGAGGAGAAAAAATTAAGTAGGGCTGCATTAAAAAGTAAATTTCGCCGAAATGGCGGTTACGTCCTTTGAGCCCCGAGGTATCGATGTATCTTTATTGCATTTACACACGCCTGAGCGTAACAAGTTTACGTTGCTACATTGATGTTGGGATCCAGTGTTGCAGGTGTTGAACCCCTTCAGGATAGGAGCATAAGATAGAGAGTTCAGACAGGAATGAGACAGAAGACAGAGAGAAAGAGAGCGAGAGATAACACTGTAATGTACACCATTGCAGAAAACACAAAACTTACATTTGGACTGGATGGCGACCACCCCTGGTCTAGAGTATGCCGCCATAACAACCTTCTGTTGTGTTCCGGCATTAGTGACCAGATTCCAGTCTCCCTTAAGAGAGCAGCAGCGCATTTGTAGCACCTTTGTTGTTACAAATGTCCATAGACGATGGTAACCGCTTTCCATCAAGTGGGCCGTCTGCCTGTCTGCTGAACTCCTGCAATAAAAAATAAAAAAAACATACAAAACTTCACGCCAATTCCCTTGCGGGGTAGGCACGAACAACAGAGCGCCATTCAGGCTTATTCTTACACACCTCACTCGCTTCTTTGACATTCATAGCTCTTGTCATGCACGCTCGTCTGTTCTTAAGGCTCCTGACATCACCTTCTGCTAGTACAAGATCAATTTGATCATGGAAGGTGTGTCGTGGCCTTCCACGACTTCTGCATCCATCCACTTTTACATTGTATATCTGTTTAGTTATTCTTTCATCATGCATTCTTTCCACATGCCACAGAAAAACTTATAGCCTAAAAATATTCTAAATGTGCACAATGGGGGGGTCTTATCCCTAAGAAGCAATCTCTTCCAACTTTTGGCAGGAACAAAACAGATTCCATTTATCAAAAGTGGTATACATACATATAATACGATATACAGTTACTTACATTATATTGAAGCGTTAGGTAAACTTCTAGGCGCTAAGAACATCAGCCAGAAGGCCCAGCTTGCCATACACAACGCGGTGCTGGAACCTACGCTCACGTATGGAAGCGAGAGTTGGGTATGGAAGAGAGAGCATGAAAGTAGAGTAAACGCGGTCGAGATGCGAGCTCTGCGCAAAATCTGCGGAGTGACGCTCGCGGACCGCGTTCCTAATACCGAAGTAAGAAAGAGAGTTGCTCTGAAAGAGAGTGTCGGGGTGAAGGTAAGGAAAGGAATGCTCCGGTGGTTCGGGCATATGGAAAGAATGACTGAACAGATATACAATGCAAAAGTGGATGGATGCAGAAGTCGTGGAAGGCCACGACACACCTTCCATGATCAAATTGATCGTGTACTAGCGGAAGATGATGTCAGGAGCCTTAAGAACAGACGAGCGTGCATGACAAGAGTTATGAATGTCAAAGGAGCAAGTGAGGTGTGTAAGAACAAGCCTAAATGGCGCTCTGTTGTTCGTGCCTATCCCGCAAGGGAACTGGCGTGAAGTTATGTATGTATGTACATTATATTTTATTCATTAATAAACATAAGTATGTAAAATATTATATAAGTAAGAATTATACGTAATAGATAGTACTAGTGGTCGCCCGTGGTCGGAATTTGACCGTGATAATTTGTCGTCAAAGACTATAACTTCTATAATCACAGATTTCACCAAGGCAACAATAAACAAAAGAGTATATATGCGTGTGTGTGTCAAATACATGGTAGTGTGTGTAATGTTTTTTTTATTGATTTAATGTATTTGTATGCATAATTTTTAAAAGTATTAGCATTCGTCGCTTCTTCTCTGTATAAACTACTAGCTGTGCCCGCGTGGAATTTGCTTTCAAAACCCTCCGATTTTGAAACATTCTTCATTGGTGCTCCGCTCCTATTGGTCTTAGCGTGATGATATAGCCTATATCCTTCCTCGATAAATGGGCTATCCAACACTGAAAGAATTTTTCAAATCAGACCAGTAGTTCCTGAGATTAGCGCGTTCAATCAAACAATATTAGTATATTGGCTACAACACTAATACTTACATTTTAAATATCGCGATATCTTTTGAATGAAACGTCCGATTTTGTAAGTAGAAGTAATTTATTTTGATAAGGATTAATACCAAGGTACAAAATAAAGAGTTTTTGAAGCGACGGCATTTTAATTATTTAAAAAAATAAAAGAAAACACTTATTGTGAGATAACTACAATAGTTAGACATATGGTTACGCGATATTTTTTGTAGACAATTATATGTTCTGCAAAGTGGTAGTACATAGTTTTGTTCTATAATCAATAGTTTTCGCAGCGCACGCCATGTAAGGATTTTTCGGGTCATTTTTTACACCTTACGTTACATTATTGGACTTTTAGTAAGGATCCCTAATTTTTTTGAAAATATAATATAGCCTTCCTCGATAAATGTACTATTCAACACTGAAAGAATTTTTCGAATCGGACCAGCGGTTCCTGAGATTAGCGCGATTAAACAAACAAACAAACTTCAGCTTTATAATATTAGTATAGATAAGCGTGCGAAATTGCTCATACTCCTCAGTCCGCGCAATTTTCGTAAAAAGGGATACAAAGTATTTGCTTCACGTATTAATATATAGTTGAACTTAATAGGTAGTATATATATATACATATATTAATATTACATACGAGCAGAACAGACGAGCGTGCATGACAAGAGTTATGAATGTCAAAGAAGCCAGTGAGGTGTGTAAGAATAAGCCTGAATGGCGCTCTGTTGTTCATGCCTACCCCGCAAGGGAACTGGCGTGAAGTTATGTATGTATGTAATATTACATACATATGTATATACATATATATACGTAAAAAAATCAAACATCACTATGTTGCAGGTAGTGCTTTTAGAAATAATGGGCATATCCAATTGGAATGAAACAGGGCGATGAGATAG
Organism: Dendrolimus kikuchii; assembly: GCA_019925095.2. Lineage (NCBI taxonomy): Eukaryota > Metazoa > Arthropoda > Insecta > Lepidoptera > Lasiocampidae > Dendrolimus > Dendrolimus kikuchii. Next base: position 548,633 of record CM034414.1, read on the forward strand.
GGTACGAAACACGATTACCACCAAGCTACCCGTTTTACGCTGATATCCTATGAGAGCGTGGATCACACCACAACAGTTTTATTTTTTTTATTGCAGGAGCTTAGCAGACAGGCAGACGGCCCACTTGATGGAAAGCGGTTACTATCGCCTATAGACATTTGCAACACCAAAGTTGCTACAAATGCGCTGCTGCTCTCTTAAGGGAGACTGGAACCTGATCACTAATGCCGGAACACAACTCAATGTTGTTATGGCGACATACTTTAGACCAGGGGTGGTAGCCATCCAGTCGGGCAAATGCCCTACCACCTGGCTGTGGGTTGTTTTGTCGCCTCTTACGACAGGCCGCCCGGCCACAGGAAATTGTATTCTTTCTCCGTTCCCAGATATAAAAAAAAATATTAAAGAGTCTTCCTTTTGCAGTGACTTCACGAACTTCAGGCCGAATGAGGAGGAACTCACATCGCCATCGTCCGACGAGAGAATGGACACGGGCTCCGAGTCTATACTCTCCCAGGTATTAAGGGTCACGTGATATGCTTAGCCTATAACCATATATACTGTTACGTGCGAGCGGGGGTTCGCACTCGGGATTGGAAGGAAACACCAGTTCTTTTTATCCGTGCAGGAACGGAGAAAGAATACAATTTCCTGCGGCCGGGCGGCCTGTCGTAAGAGGCGACTTAACAACCCACAGCCAGGTGGTAGGACTTTTGCCCGGATGGCTACCACCCCTGGTCTAAAGTATGTTTCGGCATTAGTGACCAGGTTCCAGTTTCCCTTAAGAGAGCAGCAGCGCATTTGTAGCACCATTGGTGTTGCAAATGTCCATAGGCGATGGTAACCGCTTTCCATCAAGTGGGCCGTCTGCCTGTCTGCCGATCTCCTGCAATAAAAAAAAATAAAAATAAACAAACTCACGGAACTAACCTCACTCGAAGCGCATTTAAGTTTTGCGCGTACTGATAAAGGATTGCAAAAATGTTTATTTAACTTTTTATTTGTTATTGCCAAAAGCTGGCAAACAGTTAGACAGCCCACTTGATGGAAAGTGGTCAGCGTCGCCTATGGACGTTTGCAACACCAGGGATGCTGCTAATGCATTGCCGGCCTCGACGAAATTTTATAACGCACTTCTTAAATGACCCCATGTCGTAGCGTAGAAAGAATACCTCGGCTGAAAGTTGCCTCCAAGTCGTTGTTCTACGCTGTATCAACATTCTAGAGAACCGTTGCGTGGTTAAGCATGATAGTTCAAGGTAATGAAGTTGAACATCCCGCCGATGGAAAGCAATGCAGTAGGGAAAGTATCGGGTTAGCATTGGATTAAACAGTTCAGGGGTCCTCCAGCATCTGGGGAGCGGAAGAACTAACCCCTATTGACGCAGTGAGTTTGCCTCTCCCGGGGTATTCTCAAGCACTGATGCGCAAGATTAGTGTGAGCGTAACTACGTTCTAAGTCTCACGCTATTCCTACCATGAGCGCGGGGCACATGGGAGGAAGGAGGTTTTAGAGGAGTATTACCCCTCTTTGATAAGGTTACCTTGCTGAGTCTACACAGAAGCCGGCAATTAACTTTGTTATCTGCGCCATCTTCAGTGAATAACTCTCATTGCTTTGGTTTAATCCCAGTAAAGGACCCGGTAGTGTACGAAATGTTTTACCCCCTGCCTTAAAAGAAGAGATCAAACAGTTCCTCGGAATACTCCCCATTGTACAGACGGAATAGTTTAAGTATTTAGGATGTTTTCACCGACGCATCCCTATTTCCAGGACACGTCGTCGGAGTACGAGGAGTGTGAGGTCCTCCGCCTGCAAAATCCCAAAAAAAACGACAGTCTAGTCTCTATGATGTCAAATTTGAAAATCGAGTCCACCCGCCCCACACATTTAGGCGTCAGCCCGCCAAAATTCAGTTCCACTTTGACATTAACCACTGATCACCCGTTGAAGGGATTGAACAGCCCCGATGGAAACTATCCGGATCTGATCCCGAAGAAGTTGTACAAGATAGAAGACGATAAGGATCTCAGCTTCTCGAGTATAGAAGAGGAGAAGGAGAGGTTCTATTCCCCAATGCGGAATACGTCGAAGAATAATCTTTACTTCTCGGAGAATTTTGTGACGGCTGACAGTCAGTTGTTGAATGATAGTTTACTGTTCACTCCTGACGTGGCAAGAGTGGAGAAGGTAGAGAGAAGGAGAATTGTGCCAATGTTGAATGATACTCCTCAAAGTAATGAGGATAGTGCCATATTGAAGCATAAGTCCAATCAGAGTACTCCGGTAACCAAAGCCATTAATATACCAAAAGATGATGACGAAGATTATTCTGGGGTAAGTAAGTTTTGATCAAAAACGCAACTTTAATCTTGTGATATAGATCAGTATACCTTCATATGTATATTTTTAATTAATTTTCAAACGGTTTTATTTAGCTTGCCCTAGTTTTTTATTTTTTTTTATTGCAGGAGATCAGCAGACAGGCAAATGGCCCACTTGATGGAAAGCGGTTACCATCGCCTATGGACATTTGCAACACCATAGGTGCTACAAGCGCGCTGCTGCTCTCTTAAGGGAAACTGGAACCTGGTCACTAATGCCGGAACACAACTCGAAGGTTGTTATGGCGACATACTTTAGACCAGGGGTGGTAGCCATCCAGTCGGGCAAGTGCCCTACCACCTGGCGAATTTGTTGTTTGTTTTGAGGCAAATTATCTAGCAATTGAAATTTTATCCCCCTCCTATGATATACTGAGATGCACGTGTGGAATCACGCGGAAGGACTGCGTTAGGAACTCCCGCATTCACGGCAGCCTACATATCACAAAATATCACGCTTGATCAGAGGATCGATGGGCTGGGATTAGGTTTTTTTAACGTAGTCAATATCCTCTAAGGCAGGGGTTCCCAAAGTGGTCTATATCGACCCCCTGGGGTCGAAATCGGTTTCCCAGGGGTCGATATAAATGAAAACTGATTTTGGGGATGGACGAGGTCTAAAAATCTAGCCCTATTAATTAACACAAGTTCTTATTTCAATTTTTCAAGATATTGTAGTTGTGTTACGTGTACAAATGTGTTTTGTTTTTCAAAAAATAATTACTTACTTAAGTATTTTTACGTAATTTGTATTAAAAAATATTAATTACACTTGATGTTTACTGAATTTTATGTCTATAAATTTTTTTATTTTAAAATTAAAAAACAGTCTAGTTTTAAAATGATTAACATTTAAAAATAAGGAATACAGAAACTAAAACTAAGTTAAAAAATATAATTAAAAACTAAATTATAAATAGTAGAAGCGATAATAGACTGTGTAACAAATCGCTGCCAGATGGGAGCGTTCCCAGAAGGCTGGCTGCATTGCCACGCTGTATGGCGATGCTTATTTGTTGGGCGAAATATGAGCCAGCCTTCTGATTACGGGTGGTATCAAAGAGTTACTTGCAAATTTTTATTTGTTTAATATGTCTATTCATATTGTTAAATTTTGATGAGAAAATTATATCAAGTTTGCTCACTTAACCAACCGCAAAGATTTTTAAAGTAATTTAGCTATGGAGGTCTGAGCTATCAGTTCATTTTGGAAAAGGGGTCTCTTGCCCAAAACAGTTTGGAAATCCCTGCTCTAGGGAAATCTCGCGCTGTTTTGAGCTATATTCCAATATAGCCTTGGTAGAAGAGGTAGGCTCAAAAAATAATGGCTTGCCGTTGTGAAAGATGACATGCATACCAATGACCTCACAAGCGGAACTCAAAGCGGACCCTGGGCTTCGAGGCAGATGCTCCGAACACAACCGGGATTTAACGCTAGGCTGATGATGATGAAGAATCAATTAATTCACCCCCTTTTGTACCTGCCAGGTGCCCGAGTGGTGCGAGTCGCCGTCTCACCTCCGTTCTATACCTAACTTCGAATTACCGATAGAAATGTCAAGCAGTATAGGAATGCATAATGTAAGTATTTAGTGCATAATATGCCCGCTAGATGGCAGTAAATTACATATATTTATGTTTTAATCCTTAGACCATTAATTGAGAAAGACGGAGTCTTGGACTCTCAAACTTGAACCGGTTAAAGGATGCCGATCGCGCTACAGTGTGTTACAATTGCAGGAGTTCAGGCAGATGGCCCACTTGATGGAAAGCGGTTACCATCCCCTATGAATAATGCTGCTCTCTTAAGGGAGACTGGAACCTGGTCACTAATGCCGGAACACAACTCAAGGTTGTTATGGCGACATATTTTAGAACAGGGGTAGTAGCCATCCAGTCAGGCAAATGCCCTACCACCTGGCTGTGGGTTGTTTTGTCGCCTCTTACGACAGGCCGCCCCAACGCAGGAAATTGTATTCTTTCTCCGTTCCTACACGGATAATTGAACATTCGGATCACATTAACATGCTGGATGATCCTTATATATATCCCATCTCCCGGCACTAAAAGGATAATAAATAATAATAAATAATAAATAATCGGCAGACAAACACACATATTGTATATCCCCAAATTAAGCAAGTTACGCTTGTGTTATGGGTAATATACAACGGACTACTCTGGGGCCGATCCCAGACACCCAGACCGTAGTAAATAACGGAGAAAATACGTTTTCCGAAATTTACTATACCAGGAATCGAACCCGGAACCTCTGCGTTGCAGTGAGGTACGCCGGCAAAGGCTTAGCCCGCTCAACCACAGAGGCCGTCAAGGATTTATGTACATTTTCAGTATTAAAATGACATTTAAACTAAATTACAGCAAAACATATCCAGTATAAACTTGAGAAATGATCGGTCCCATATAAACTTACATCTTCTATTTCAACCCGTTCTAGTTTTATTTATTTATCCCCCACCTTAGTTTATTTTAGTTTTTAAAAGACAATTTCATATGTAAAAATAAACTATATATACAAACTAAAATTAAAGTATATAATCTAGTTCTAGACCGCTGTCAGTCGGAAACATGCCCAGAAGACTGGCCACATTGCCTCTCTGAATGGCAATGCTGATGCGCTGTCCGAGGTATAAACCAGGCTTTTGGTCACGTGAGACATCCACCAAACGTTTGACTATGTCTCGATAAAGCTTGTGCGCCTCAGGCCCCCATGGTCCCAGGGTCTCGACCCCAAAAGCCGCAAATATGTAGCCATTTCCGATGACTGAGTATTTGCGGCGTTTTAGGGCCTCCTGTTATTATCTTGTATATTACATAAATGACAAAAATAACCTTTACATAAATCTATCCCATTATCCGGGATGAAAAGTGACCCTTGTTAACCCTCGGTATTAAAATTACACATATATCGAATTTCAGCCAAATCGGTCTAATAGTTTTTCCGTAAAAGCATAACAAACAAAGAGACAAATATATTTTTATCCCGGAAACTAAATAAATAAATAATCGACAGACAAACACACACTGTATATCCCCAAATTAAGCAAGTTACGCTTGTGTTATAGGTAATATACAACGGACTACTCTGGGGCCGATCCCGGACACCCAGACCATAGTAAATAACGGAGAAAATACGTTTCCGAAAATTACTATACCAGGAATCGAACACGGAGCTTCTGCGTTGCAGTGAGGTAGGCCGGCAAAGGCTTAGCCCGCTCAACCACGGAGGCCGTCAACTATCTCATTTTTCGGGATAAAAAGTATCCTATGTTCATCCTCGGCATCGAATATATATATGTGAGCTGAGTTTCAGTCAAATCGGTCCAGTAGTCATTCCGTGAAAGTGGAACAGACAGACAGACAGAGTTACTTTCGCATTTATAATATCAATAGGTATTCTAGATGTAAATAATATCTCAGGACCTGGAGTCACCAGACGTGGTCTCGTCTTCGACCCAGGAGGACAAGTCCGCGTACCAGGCGTTACTGGACCCATACACAGGCCGAGTGGCGCTAAGACCCACTCAGCCCAAAAGCCCGAATATCCAGAGGCGCAAGATACAACTGGTAAGATATAATCAGGAAAGAATTGGTAGATTATTGTTGTGTTATGTATGAGTAGATAACATTAGAGACGGTTGGTATCCTCGGCTAGTTCCTTCATTGCGGTTTTGGTCTGCGGTATGGAAGGAAAGGTAGGGGTACGAGAGCGACCCCTGAGGAAACCGAGGTTTGCCGGGATGGAAAGACCGCTTACGCCATCCCAGCGCGAGTCTCGGCCCCATAAAGGTGGTAAGACCTGTCCTGCAGTCTTGACTGAAACGAAGTCATATCACCCGGATGACAGGTCCTCTCAGGGCACGGCTGTTTCGGGAGGTACCTGTGTCGCTTAGACCGTGAGCCAATGTCAGGGTGCCATCATTGTGTCACCGGAGACGAGGATACGGCGCTGCACACCCTTCAGGCGTTTGCCCCACGGCTACGCAGCATGTCAAACCCTAGACAGTAATAAAATAATAAAACTACGTTTTAACAATTTTAAGCGCGGTAATTTATTGCAGGAGATCAGCAGACAGGCAGACGGCCCACTTGATGGAAAGCGGTTACCATCGCCTATGGACATTTGCAACAGCGAAGTTGCTACAAATGCGCTGCTGCTCTCTTAAGGGTGACTGGAACCTGGTCACTAATGCCGGAACACAACTCAAGGTTGTTATGGCGACATACTTTAGACCATGGATGGCTATCCAGTCGGGCAAATGCCCTACCACCTGGCTGTGGGTTGTTAAGTCGCCTCTTGCCGCCAATCAAGATCTCTCCACGTCCCTGCGAGGGACGCTAGGAGACATAGCCCCCCCACAGGATAGACTAGGCGTGTTGCTGGGAAGTTTCTTTCGCCGTTTCTTCTCTCCCAGCCATAACACGTTGCGAAACGGCAGTAAGATAGCGTAGGCCGCCGCAAACCACCGATCCCGGCCCGCCGGAATCCTTCCCCTCGGGCTTTATATTACCCGTCGCCCGTTCTCAATTAGTGCTTTGTGTCGCCCTATGGTGGCCATCATTAAATTCATCCCCCTCTCATGGCAACAGTTCAGCCGAGGTAAAACTCCTTAGGGAGCTCCCTCGAGCAAGTTGCCCCCCCGGGCTCGAGCGCCTTCGCTTCGCGAAGGCACTCGCCCCAAAAACCCCGGTAAAGTTGTAAGGTCTTCGGACCAACAACATAAAGTCAAGTCCAATAAAAAAAACGACAGGCCGCCCCAACGCAGGAAATTGTATTCTTTCTCCGTTCCTGCACGGATAAAAATGATTTTTGATTTTCCGACCTTTAAGCCTTTTTAAAAAAGCTTTTCAATATTAGTGTAGATTTCATAAATTGCCTAGGCTAATAATAACGTTGTACAGTTTGTAAATATGAATCCATAACAATTTTTCCTTGAATCAAACACAAATATAGACTTTGATCGGTATTGCTTACAAATATGCGCTGGCGCATGTAATGCGTTCATATTCACACAATGCTATTGCGACCGATCGATTATTACAATTGCACAAGTAACTATGTTTTTGTGGAATTGTTAAGCATGTGCTCTATGGGATTTTCGCTGTTCACGCGTAATGCTGGGACCGCACCTGCGATACTGTTAGATTTATAAGCCGTTTTACCCAGATGTATAATAGATAGATAGAAAATACTTTATTGTTCACCACATACACACAAATTAAATCATTTAGAGTAATTTCGTGTCAATGGGCGGCCTTATCGCTTTAGAGCGACCTCTTCCAGACAACCCGGGCTGTGGATTGTGTGAAAGGAATCGAGAGTATGACAGTGGTGTGCAAATCAAATACATGTAAATAGGATACCATCGCCAGGTGGTAGGTGTAGGTCTAAAGTATGCCGCCATAACAACCTTGTGTTGTGTTCCGGCATTAGTGACCAGGTTCCAGTCTCCCTTAAGAGAGCAGCAGCGCATTTGTAGCACCTTTGGTGTTGCAAATGTCCATAGGCGATGGTAACCGCTTTCCATCAAGTGGGCCGTCTGCCTGTCTGCTGAACTCCTGCAATAAAAAAAATAATAAAAAAAAGATATTACACAATACATATAAATATAAATTACGTGTCACGTTGTTTGCCCGCGATGGACTCCTAAACTACTTGACCGCTTTTAATCAAATTTGCACACCGTGTGCAGTTTGATCCGACTTGAAAAATAGGATGGCTTACATTTGGACCCGGTAGGTGGCGCTGCAATCGGGTTCTAAATTTTTTTTTCTTCAGGGCAGAACGACGTCTGCCGGGACAGCTAGTATTATATATATCCAAATATATACATTATTAATAATAGCAATAATCAATATATCAATATTATATGTATTAATATAATGTATACAATATTAATAAATATATTAACAAATTATATGCGCGCTCGCGGACCGCGTTCGTAATACCGAAGTAAGAAAGAGAGTTGGTCTGAAAGAGAGTGTCGGGGTGAAGGTAAGGAAAGGAATGCTCCGGTGGTTCGGGCATGTGGAAAGAATGCATGATGAAGGAATGACTAAACAGATATACAATGCAAAAGTGCCACGACCCACCTTCCATGATCAAATTGATCGTGTACTAGCAGAAGGTGATGTCAGGAGCCTTAAGAACAGACGAGTGTGCATGACAAGAGTTATGAATGTCAAAGAAGCAAGTGAGGTGTGTAAGAATGGGCCTAAATGGCGCTCTGTTGTTCGTGCCTAGCCCGCAAGGGAACTGGCGTGAAGTTATGTATGTATATTAACAAATTAAAATACGTAATTTCAATGATAATGAATAATGCGTTATTTACTTACTTACTCCGTTGGCACAGCGGCTCAAAGTGGGTCTTGTGGCCTCCGAAATGAGAGCATGCCACTTTTCTCGATCCTGCTCAGTTTCTTGCCAATTATTGGCTCTGTTGTGGATTATTTTAGTTCTTACAAGTGATAAATTCAAATTCAATTCAAATTCAAAAGTTTTTATTCTCTTCTTCACAACGACCGCGGTCGTCGTGGTCGCCTTGTGGAACGGCGGACGGAGCATTTTGGGCGTTGTGAGCTACTAGTGGAACGCGCTCTTTGTATAACGACGTGTTTATTAGGTGACCGAGAAAAAGTGGTTGTTAGGTTATCATGACGACGTGTTTGTTAAGAGGCCTACTCATGTGTAAGACAGGCAGCGGTGAGCTGAGCTTGTAGGACTCAAGAGGCATCCTGCTCGGTGTTACCGGAAGCAGTGCAGGCTGCAAGCACATTCGCAATCATGCATTACGCGGCGGACTGCCAGGCAGTATAGTGAATGGGCCCCTCAGGTTGCCGTGAGGATGTGTTTGGAGTTTTTGGCGCGCACTGAAAGGAGATGTTGTGCTGTGCAGTTTTATTTTCTAATAATGTGTAAAATTACTCTAAAATGAACAATAGTTGTAGGATATTGATAGTTTTTGAGTAGTAATTATGTGTTTTTGTGAGAAATGTGAACTGTAAAGTCAAATGTGGCCTTTTGAGTTGTCACAAGAACTCCGTTGAATGGCACTAGCTGATAACCTACAGTTCAGCTGTGCTACACATAGGTTTAAGAAAATGAAGAAACTACATTGAATCTAAAATCTGGCTTAAAGGCGTAGCTGCCAAGTCATAAACCTAAATAAATAATAATAGGATGTGTTTGTTATATTATACGATAGAACAATATTTGGAATGTTAAATTAATATGTCTAATGTATTAAAAATTACTTATTTATCTATTGTAATATATCTTATACTAATATATTATAACGCTGAAGAGTTTGTTTGTTTGTTTGAACGCGCTAATCTCCGGAACTACTGGTCCGATTTGCAAAATTCTTTCAGTGTTAGATAGCCCGTTTATCGAGGAAGGCTATAGGCTATATATCATCACGCTAAGACCAATAGGAGCGGAGCACCAATGAAGAATGTTTCAAAATCGTTTTTTTTTTAACTTACTTTTTTTTAACTAATCTACGCGAATGAAGTCGCGGGAAGAAGCTAGTTTTAATATAAAATGTTTGTCATATATAATGTTAACAAATATATTTATTTAGATTATTTCATATATACGTATATATTGGTATTCTATAAATGTGTTTGGATTTATGTATATATTAAGTTTATAAATGAGTGTATGTATGTATATTTAAATTGTACAGTCCTATGTTTTTTCTTCCATCTTTACGCGAGCGGAGTCGCTGACAAAGCATGTATGATTGTTCTTTGAAGCCCCCTGAAGAGGACCGCTGTAGTCTGGACAGCATCAGCGCGTGTTCCATGGAGTCGGAGGAAGATCTGCCGGGAGCTGATGATCTACTGGAGCCCGACCAGATCGAAGAGCTGAAGCACGAGAAGGTCCCAAGCGACGATGAAGATACCAAGAGGTGATTTACGGCTAAGCCCAAAAATGTAGCATAGATAATAAATAAAGTATTTCCCTAACTCGTATAATTAAATAATACTAGTTGTCGCCTGTGGTCGAAATTCGACCATAATAATTAATTTAAATTTTAAGTTTGAACATTATTAAGGTTCTGTTGTCAAACGAATTTTTCGGGTAATTTTTTGACAAATTGCATATACATACATACATAACTTCACGCCAGTTCCCTTGCGGGGTAGGCACGAACGACAGAGCGCCATTCAGGCTTATTCTTACACACCTCACTTGCTTCTTTGACAAAGCAGACGCACCAAGTCCGTCACTAAATAGATTACCAAATATACATACGTCTTGCTTCGCTCGTGGTTATCGCTCGACTGCCATAAGAGATTACAATACACAATGGGCTGTTTTTTTTTTAAATCACAAATTTTAAACACAAATTGCATGATTGACATTAATGTATATATATATATACATTTACATATATATATATATACATATATATACATATACATATATATACATATACATATACATATATATGTATATATATACATATATATATATAATATATATTTGTGGTCTTTTTACTTTCTAGTGTTTCTTTATTATGGTAGAAATATCCTGTTTGTGAACTAATTAACAGTCTAGTGAATTAAAACTAAATACTTAAAAAATTATTTTAAAAATTTTACTAAACATACATGGTCGTGTTAATTTTGTCATAATAATTGTGATAATGTGTTTTATCAAAAACACATCTTATACTAATATATAAAGCTGAAGAGTTTGTTTGTTTGAACGCACTAATCTCAGGAACTACTGGTCTGATTAGAAAAAATATTTTCGTGTTTGATAGCCCATTTATCGAGGAAGGCTATAGGCTATATTATATTTTCAAAAAAATTAGGGATCCTTACTAAAAATACAATAATGTAACCCAAGGTGTAAAAAAATGACCCGAAAAAATCCTTACACGGCGTGCGCTGCGAAAACTATTGATTATAGAACAAAACAATGTACTACCACTTTGCAGAACATGTAATTGTCTACAAAAAATATCGCGTAACCATATGTCTAACTATTGTAGTTATCTCACAATAAGTGTTTTCTTTTATTTTTTTTTATTAATTAAAATGCCGTCGCTTCAAAAACTCTATATTTTGTACCTTGGTATTAATCTTTATCAAAATAAATTACTCCATATTCAAGACGATTTCAATACCTTTCTAGAACTTTTTGAATTATTCAATTCGGGCGTTTCATTCAAAAGATATCGCGATATTTAAAATGTAAGTATTAGTATTGTGGCCAAATATACTAATATTGTTTGATTGAACGCGCTAATCACAGAAACTACTGGTCTTATTTGAAAAATTTCTTCAGTGTTGGATAGCCCATTTATCGAGGAAGGCTATAGGCTATATATCATCACGCTAAGACCAATAGGAGCGGAGCAGCAATGGTTTCGAAATCGGGGGGGCTTTGAAAGCGTCGCGAGCAAATTTGCACGCCTCATACGCAAAACATGTGAATCTAGTCTTCTAATGTCACCTCAAATTTATGTACCACATTTTAAGCAAATAAATGAATTTGAATTTGAAAAAGACTATACTTCTATAATCACAGATTTCGCCAAGTCTACACTGTTAATTTGACTTGGACAATAAACAAAAGAGTATATATGCGTGTGTGTGTCAAATACATGGTGTGTGTAATGTTTTTTTTTTATTGATTTAATGTATTTTTTATGCATAATTTTAAGTAAATATTAGCATTTTGCACTCCTTCTCTATATAAACTATAAGTGTGCGAAATATCATACTCCTGCGTCCGCGCAATTTTCGTAAAAAGGGGTACAAAGTTATAATATATATATTATAATATTTTTGAATCGAAAAATCCAGATGTTTCTTCAAGTACCTGAAAGATCACGGCTGTTATCTACCAGTTTTTTCTCCAGTCTTTCTTTCTTTATTCCTCTTTCTAATTTTATGTTTTACTTTGCACCGATTTCAGGATATATTTTTTTATTGCATGAGTTCAGCAGACAGGCAGACGGCCCATTTGCTGGAAAGCGGTTACCATCGCCTATGGACATTTGCAACACCAAAGTTGCTATAAATGCGCTGCTGCTCTCTTAAGGGTGACTGGAACCTGGTCACTAATGCCGGAACACAACTCAAAGTTGTTATTGCGGCATACTCTAGATCAGGGGTGGTAGCTATCCAGGCGGGCGAATACCCTCCCACAAATTCACTAGCTTCTGCCCGCGACTTCATCCGCGTGGAATAGTTAAAAAAAAAACATTTTTCAGTGGTGCTCCGCTCTTATTGGTCTTAGCGTGATGATATATAGCCTATAGCCCTCCTCAATAAATGGGCTATCTAACACTGAAATAATTTTTCAAATCAGACCAGTAGTTTCTGAGATTAGCGCGTTCAAACAAACAAATACTTCAGCTTTATATATTAGTATAAGATATAAGATTGTACAAAGTGGAACCCTGCAGGTCGAAGTCCACGAACACCATGAGCGATTGCAGCGACCCCATCCCGGAGTACTCGGCAGCCGAGGAGTTGAGCAACGAACGCTCCTGGGTCGCGGTGCCCAGGCCCAATGGCTCCATATCCAACTGCGATATGAAGGTATTGTTTTTACAAGCCTTTATTTAACTTGCAATGGCTATATTTTGTATTTTATATTATAATCTTGTCCGTAACAGGGCGACCAGAGCGACGTGCATCGTTGATATCAAAATTTCCGGATTGGAAACGCTTAAACCAAATTTGCGCTACTCTCACAGATACTGCATTAGGTCCATAAACATCACAAATTTTTTCCGCGGCTTGTGTTGCATTTTTACCTTTTTGTAGTAAAATTTTAAAATGTATCGAATTTCTTCATCAGATTCACTCATTTTAAAATTAAGAAAAACAAATGAAAATGACACATTTTCCTAATGTGAATTTGGAATTGTCTTCTTTAAAATTAAAACTTTTTAATGATACCAAAACCAGCCAGGTACAAATGGCATAGCCAAAGAGATCTTATTACAAGTTCATACATACTATATGCGAAAAGACTTTTTCCCCAACCTATTATCTATGTATGTATATATTGTTACGAGTTGCAGGACTCGAATTAAAATGCTGTTAGAATTCCTATAGAGTTTATAAGAATTATACAAACACGTATAACACAGGTACAAATATAACCGAACGCAACAAGTCCAATCGTAATGCAGAAGATCGTAATTCAATAATACGCGCAAAGTCCGTCACTAAATAGTTTACCGAATGTACACACGTCTTGCTTCGCTCGTGGTTATCGCTCGACTTCCATAAGAGATTACAATACACAATGGGGTGTTTTTTTAATCACAAATTTTAAACACAAAGTAAACAAAAGAAGTTCAAATGCCAAAAGGTAATAAAATGTGTTTTTATAGGTATGCAGGTGTGAATTTGTTTTTGTTGGCGTCTAGATCGTAACAGTATGTATATAAGTTCGGGTGAAATCTTGCGAGTTAAATTTGACCAACTTCCCGGTTTCCGATTGAGCTGAAATTTTGCTCGCATATGTATATCGCGTGACAATGCAATAATATGGTACCATGGAGCTGATCTGGTGATGGAGTCGGAAGGTGGCCATAGGAACTCCTGTACTAAACAAGTTAGACCCGTCGTGTTTGGGCTCGTTTTACTAATATGGTACCATGGAGCTGATCTGATGATGGAGTCGGAAGGTGGCCATAGGAACTCCTGTACTAAACAAGGTAGACCCGTCGTGTTTGGGCTCGTTTCACTTGTCTTGGCTAGCACTCTGCCGCTACATGATATCCAGGATCTCAGAAGCTTGTATTTAAAAACCTTTTCAAAAAAGCTTATTTGGAGTATAACCGCAAGAATTACTTTCTCATTCTATCTCTCTCAACTTGGTTTACCACATGCCTGCGCTTTGAAGGTGTGCGCTAAAAACCGATACATTCTACAAGACGTAGTTAACGGACTTTTGTTCCTAAAAACCGTTCGATTGAGGTTAAAGTTAGGACAAAACCATAGAGAATGGTTCCTATGAACTTAGGCTGTAACCAATTCGACTTTTTTACCGGTTGATGACATGGCTGTTTGAATATAGTGCCTTTGCCTGTCAGTGTGGCCAATAGATTAACAATTGTAATTAAAGTAAGGATATTTGTGACAGGTCATAGAGCCATACAAGCGGGTGTTGTCCCACGGCGGTTACGACAGTCGCGGGGTTGCACTCATCGTGTTCAGCGCCTGCCACCTGCCGGACAACGCGAGGCCTGACTATACATACGTCATGGATAACTTGTTCCTGTTAGTATTGTTTTTGTATCAATTTAATTGATAGACAAATGAGAAACCTAAGTATTTGAAAGTCTACAATCAAGTATTACTTTGTTGTTACTATATATTCAAATTCAAGTTTTTTTTCAAAATTCAAACCCTAGCTTTACTATAAAAACTTAATTCGGCTTTTTATATACAACTAGCTGAGCCGGCAAACTTAGTACCGCCTCAGTATCAATTAAATAAAAAACGTTGATTTCTGAACGACTTTTAAATTTAATTGATTTCTGAACGACGGGACGAACGTCAAATGTTTGACAGGTAGGAATAGTTTCTAAGGGAAAGCGAAATTGTTGTTTTTGCTATATTCCAAGCATTTTTTTCATATTTACTCACCGTTTAAACCTTCCCTGGACTTCTACAAATAATTCAAAATCAAAATTAGCCAAATCAGTCCAGCCGTTCTCGAGTTTTGGCGAGACTAACGAACAACAATTGATTTTTATATATATAATTGATAACAAAGAAACTAAGTCCATATAGTCTAGACAACTGCTCAGCAAAATGTACAGGTGAGTCGAAGCCAACCTGATTTGAAGTATACAACGAATGACATGTTGTTTATGACAGCGTAGGAATTTGTTAGTGAATTGAAAAAACACGATTGCAGCGCCATCTTTTCGCTATTTTTTGATATTGATATTTTACTTAGCAGCGATTTCAAGATGTTGTAGAACATAATATCTTTTTTTGATTTTTATTCTGAAGCACGTTTTGTTTTTTGTAAAAAAAATACTGTTTAGTTATGCAAATACTTAAGTAGCTTTAGAAATAAAAAAATATATGAAACAAGTTGTATGTACATACATACATAACTTCACGCCAGTTCCCTTGCGGGGTAGGCACTTCCACGAAGTCGTGGAAGGCCACGACACATCTTCCATGATCAAATTGATCGTGTACTAGCAGAAGGTGATGTCAGGAGCCTTACGAACAGACGAGCTTGCATGACAAGAGTTATAAATGTCAAAGAGGCAAGTGAGGTGTGTAAGAATAAGCCTAAATGGCACTCTGTTGTTCGTGCCTACCCCGCAAGTTGTATGTGTTAATAATATTCGAAAGTTGCTCTCGATTCCGCTGGGGTCCACTCATCAGATCCTGCTTGCTGACAATGCTACCTTTTAAGAGTGTTGCATACTTTGAAAAAAAAAATCGGTCTACAGTTGACGGAGAAATCGCGTACATATATAAAAAACCAACATACAGACGAATCGAGAATCTCATTTTGGAAGTCGCTTAAAAAGAAATATTGCCATCGAAATAATGACTGATACCTTTCATCCGTGCAGGAACGGAGAAAGAATACAATTTCCTGCGTTGGGGTGGCCTGTCGTAAGAGGCGACTTAACAACCCACAGCCAGGTGGTCTACCACCCCTGGTCTAAAATATGTCGCCATAACAACCTTGAGTTGTGTTCCGGCATTGGTGACCAGGTTCCAGTCTCCCTTAAGAGGGCAGCAGCGCATTTGTAGCAACTTTGCTGTTGCAAATGTAAATAGGCGATGGTAACCGCTTTCCATCAAGTGGGCCGTCTGCCTGTCTGCTGAACTCCTGCAATAAAAAAATAATAAAAATTAGTTATAAGTCTAATGGTATTTCTTTAATATCCCTACTCCATCTGCTATTATATTAGTGTGTGTTTAATGCGTTATTTATGACGGGACACTATTATTAATTGGACCTACTTATGCAAAATGGAACCAACCCACATACTGACAGTTTTGAGAAAAAGCCGTTTTTATTAAAATTTTGCGTACAAAAAAATATGTCTATATTTTGGAAAAAACATTTAGATTATTGTATATTATATTTTCTCTTTATGATTTTTATTGAGTCGATAGAAGGTGCATTTTAAAAGGCTTCTGCATCCTTAACCCAATTTTGGCATGTTTGTGGATTGGTTCTGTTTTGCATAAGTAGGTCCAATTGTTAATGATGTTAAACATTAACGGTCTTGTTCATAGAGTTAACGTAAGTTTGAACGCTTCTTTATGGTTAAATAAGGGTTAAAATTTATTTACTTGCATGAAACAAGAGAGCAGCAGCGCATTTGCAGCACCTTTGCTGTTGCAAATGTCCATAGGCGACGATGATCTCTGTCCATCAAGTGGGCCGTCCGCCTGTCTGCTGAACTCCTGCAATAAAAAAAAACAAAAAAAATGCCGCGAATCCCGCGGAAATTATCCCGGGAGCGGTTTGAAGAAACGACATCTTACATTCTTTTGTGTAATTGCTGCGATACTTTGTGTCCTGGGAATCTCGCGGGAATTTCAAGTCGAGCATGGACGAAGTCGCGGCCGTATCCTAGTTCTATTATATTACAGATATGTGATCTGGACCCTGGAGAGACTGGTGACTGAGGAGTACATCCTGGTATACCTCCACGGCAGCGCTGGCAGAAGACGACTCCCCTCCTTCCACTGGCTGCATGAGTGCTACAAACTCATAGACAGGAGGTGACGACTTTCTTCTATTTTATTTTACAGCAAACTGGCTACAAAGGCATTTTGGGAAAAAAAACATTTTTTAAAATTTCTGTCTGTCTGTCTAACTACCTCAATGGAAGCCCAATCTAAAAGCTGCTATCCTAGTAATGATTCCAGCATGGCTTTACTACATCAAAGGTGTGGTGCCCAGGGATCCCCCAAGCATTGGTTCCACCACCTCAGTGGGAGGAGACTCTGACTTGAGGGTGACCCGTATAGGGTGGAGTAGGAGTGCACGATATAAATTGATATTACATGAAATATCGATATATCGCTACCACCCGATATTATCGAATAATCTAGTATCGATATATTTTATCCGATACACCAAATATCGTTAGAAATTAAAAAACATACTTACTTTTTTATACTGATTTATGGTTGGCAACTTGAGTAAAAATAAAACGTTAAACCCTGAATTATTTAATAACTAGCCTTCGCAGTAACTAAAGTTTCGTTGTTAACAAAATACTCTAAATTACTTCAAATCAAACTCCACTACATATCTAACCTACAACGTATAACCGTCTCAACATCTAAAGAGCGACTCCCGAGTCTGTCGAATAAGCTCTCGATTTTATTTTTTAGTAGTTTTTCAGCGATGGCCGATTATGAGATATACTAATGAAATAATTTGATTACGAAAATAATTTTATTCGAAAATAATTCGATTATGACATTAGTTACGAAAAATGCATTTTTTTAAAGATATATCGAAGATATCGATATATTTCTATGATATATCGCTATTCGGACATGTAGAAAGAATGCATGATGAAAGAATGAATAAACAGATATACAATGCAAAAGTGGATGGATGCAGAAGTCGTGGAAGGCCACGACACACTTTCCATGATCAAATTGATCGTGTACTAGCAGAAGGTGATGTTAGGAGCCTTAAGAACAGACGAGCGTGCATGACAAGAGTTATGAATGTCAAAGAAGCAAGTGAGGTGTGTAAGAATAAGCCTAAATGGCGCTCTGTTGTTCGTGCCTACCCCGCAAGGGAACTGGCGTGAAGTTATGTATGTATGTATGTATGTATATCGCAAAGTATCGATAGAACACTACGATATATTATATCGAAAAAATATCGATATGATTTTGTATGAACATCCCTAGGGTGGAGGAGCGAGATGGAATGCTCCTCCATCTCAAAGGAAGATCTTCCAGCGAGACTATTGTTTAGCGGTGTGTAACTCCCGAGTGATTAACTCAAAAGATAAATATCCGACACGAAGAGTGATTAGATCTGTATATCACTTGCGTTCAAAATGTGTCTTTATATCTTTAACTCTTTAGTTCATCCCTGTTCCACGAGATGACTATAGATCCGAATGAGAAGAAACTAGAAAGAAAAGAGAAAGAATGATTAGCCCGCGCACTGCGCATGCGTAGTAAGTGAACGAGGAAACCGAATATAATAGCAAGCCAAAATAAATCGTAACACTATAGTTTTATGGTGTAATTTTGTTTTAATGTAATTAATTTCATTATATTTTTCATATCAGTTTATTAGTATTCAGTATATCACTCACAGATAATAACTCATCTTGACACTGACAGTATTCACTGTAAAGATAAAGAGTTAAAGATATAAAAGAGTGATATATATCCTTGTATCAAAAAGATATATATCACTCTATTCTTCTTGGTGAGTGATATTTCCTATGACTAAGCGAGACTACTGTTGTTCCTCGCAGGCCGAGGCTCATCAATTATTATAGGAAATTTGTATATATTCTTTGCACGTTTCGGGAAACGTTTGCGACCTCAATTATTGCACAGCGCCATCTATTGGCTTGTAAGTGTTCCACTAAACGAGATCATCTTCGCCGGCTGCTGCAAGGGTCTGCTGGTTCACCCTCCTGATTTACCTAACTTTTCAGGCTGCGTAAAAGTCTGAAACATCTCTACCTGGTGCATCCAACGTTTTGGCTGAAATCCTTCGTGATCATCACGAAGCCATTTGTAAGGTGAGTTGTGTGAAACTTGTTACATACATACATACATACATAACTTCACGCCAGTTCCCTTGCGGGGTAGGCACGAACAACAGAGCGCCATTTAAGCTTATTCGTACACACCTCACTTGCTTCTTTGACATTCATAACTCATGTCATGCACGCTCGTCTGTTCTTAAGGCTCCTGACATCATCAGGCTCATGAAACTTGTTGTATGGTCAAATAGGAATGTATTAAAAATTATGTAGGTACAAATAATTTTTAACTTCTTAACCCGTGCAGGAATGGAGAAAGAATACAATTTCCTGTGCTGGACTGGCTTGTCGTAAGAGAGTGGTAGGGTATTTGCCCGTCTGGATAGCTACCATCCCTGGTCTAGTATGCCTCCATAACACCCTTGAGTTGTGTTCCAGCATTAGCGACCAGGTCTTCCTTCAAAAGAACGGCAGCACCTTTGGTTGTACAGATGTCCATAGGTGATGGTAACCGCTTTCCATCAGGTGGGCCGTCGGCCTGTCTGCTGGACTTTTGCAATAAAAAAAAATTAAGTCAGTTAGAAAAATGTATGATATTTTTTTGCGTTTCAATGCAGCAAAAATCTACTTCTTGAAGCGTTTTGATTTAATATTATCTTAATACTAGCTTCTGCCCGCGACTTCGTCCGTGTGGAATAGTGAAAAAAAAGTAATTTAAAAAAACCCCTCGATTTTGAAACAATCTTCATTGGTGCTCCTCTCCTATTGGTCTTAACGCGATGATATATAGCCTATAGCCTTCCTCAATAAATCGGCTATCTAACACTGAAATAATTATTCAAATCAGACCAGTAGTTCATGAGATTAGCGCGTTCAAGCTAACAAAGAAATCAACGCTTCAGCTTTATATATTAGTACTAGCTGTCCCGGCAGACGTTGTTCTGTCCTGAAGAAATAAAATTTAGAACCCGATTCCAGCGCCACCTACCGGGTCCAAATGTAAACTATCCTATATTTTAAGTCGGATCAAACTGCACACGGTGTGCAAATTTAATTAAAATCGGACAAGTAGTTTAGGAGTCCATCGCGGACAAACAACACACCACGGGTTGTCATGTTTAAAAAGCGCAGGAAGAAGATCTCGTCATGCCAGCCTCAACGACATCATTCGCCGAGCTCTTGTCGGCGTCGGCGTCCCGGCCATTCTGGAACCAAATGGCCTGGTGCGTGACGATGGCAAGAGACCGGACGGCATTTCACTCGTCCCTTGGAAGATGGGGCGGCCGCTAGTGTGGGATGCGACCTGTGTTGACACACTGGCCCCGTCACATCTTCCAATGACCGAGTCAGGGGCTAGCAACGCTGCCGCTTCAGCTGAGGACGTCAAACGGCGCAAATATGGAGCCTTAGGAAGGGGTTACATATTTGTGCCGTTTGGGGTTGAAACATTAGGCCCGTGGGGTCCGTCGGCAAAGAGTTTCTTTAAAGACATATGTAAGAAACTCTGGCAGTACCCGTTATAAGAAGGCTGGCTCATACTTCGCATAACAAATAAGTATTGCCATACAGCGTGACAATGCTGCCAGCCTTCTGGGCACGCTCCCCGTTGGCAATGATCTGCTACATAATGTATTTTAGTTATAATATCTTTGGTTTTTTATTTTTAATTAATATTTATTTGTCATTAATACTTCTATCCATTATCAATATTACTTGTAAATATCAACTTAAGATAAAATTTCTTATTAATATTTTTTTTGGTGTATTTTCAGCTCGAAATTCTTCCGCAAGTTAAGTTATGTGGGGAGCTTGGCGGAGCTTATGCAGAAGGTACCGATCGAACCCAACGCCATACCAGAAATAGTCAAGAACTATGACGCCACACGTAGATAATAAACGTTCAAAATTAAATTTAAAAAAAGATTATTCAAAATATGTATTTTATGAAACAACGCAAACCTAGTACAAGTTTTTTTTTTCAATATTTACGCTGCGATTGTCAGTTGCCACGATACGTGCAGTGTCCGGGTAACTATCCGAGTACGAGTCGCAAAAGTTGAGCACTGTCCAAGTTTACTCGGATCATACGCCACTGGACACTCCAAGTGAGCTTAGACTGTCTAAGTGAATTTGGACTGCCCGAGTGAGTTTGGGCTGCCCGAATGAGCTTGGACGGCCCGAGTGAGTTTGGACTGTTCAAGTAAGCTTGGGCTGTCTGAGTGAGTTTGGACTGCTCGAGTGAGTTTGGACTGTTCAAGTGAGTTTGGGCTGTCTGAGTGAGTTTGGACTGCCAGAGTGAGTTTGGACTGTTCAAGTGGGTTTAGGCTGCCTGAGTGAGTTTGGACTGCCCGAGTGAGTTTGGACTGTTCAAGTGAGTTTAGGCTGTCTGAGTGAGTTTGGACGGCCCGAGTGAGTTTGGCTGCCCGAGTGAGCTTGGACTGTTCAAGTGAGTTTGGGCTGTCTAAATGAGTTTGGACTGCCCGAGTGAGTTCGGGCTACCCAAGTGAGTTTGGATTGCCCGAATGAGTTTGTGCTGCCCGAGTGAGTTTGGACGGCCCGAGTGAGCTTGGACTGCCCGAGTGAGTTTGGGCTGCCCGATTAAGCTTGTACTGCTAGTTATCCGACTCGTTCTGTCTAAGCGTATTCTGCTCCTGTTAAAACAGCTTTATTAGCAACTTATTCAATTTTGTCGCTATTGAAATCAAAAACTTTCGAAAATAACTGTAATATCTGAGAAATAAAAGGCAGCATTTAAGCTTTGATAAAAATTAACATACTCATTTCTGATCTGAAAATATGTGTTCTGTGATAATAATTAAAACTCAAAGCAATAAAGATACTAATTTTATAATTAACTAGTATGTATCAGCGAAACTTCGTACGTGTTGTCATAAGAAAGAGCAACGAGGGCACCAGTAGGCAACCGTAGCATGTTTTTGGCTATATTCGTCTATCCCATGGACAAGACGTCATTTATCGGGATAAAAATTATCCTAAGTGTTAATCCGGGAAATAAGGTACATCCCTTCAGTAGTTTTTACGTGATGCTTTGACAGACAGACAGACAAAAATGCCAAAAAATGTATTTTCGAAATCTCCTATTCAGAATTAGGTCCCTTGAATTTTTTTAATTATCTCGACTAATAAAGCTACGTTTTAATGTTTTTAAGCGCGGAATTTGATTTGATTTTTATTCCGACGTTGCGGCTAGTTTTCAGTAGCCGTGATCACGGATGACAAAGATGTCAATCAATGAGTAATGTAAATGAAACATCAAATAAAATTCAGCGTTGAAAACCGTTGAAACGTTTCGTTGTACAAACTCGAACCCTTTACAGATTTATTATGTTATATAAATATCGATATTAATTAGTTATCTTAACATTGCATTACGCGCTTTATACCCGCTCATTGTAAAAGCAACAGTTTTCAAAATCAATAATTATAATGTAGAATTAATTCAAACAATATTTATTTTTCAAAATGGTCTTCTGCAACCAATCATTAATTAAATAATATTTTTTTTAGTTTATGTACTATAGGCATGTACGTTTGTTAGTAGAAGAGTAGTTATAAGTATATATGTAAATCATTTTTTGAGTTGTCTCATTATATTTTTAAACATTAAGGTATAATTCCCGTCACGCAACTTGGCCAAAGTCGTGAGATGCGCAGAAGTCGTTTCTTAGGTCACTGGTTGTCAAGCGAGACGCGGGGGGCGAGTCTATTCAACTGTCTCCTTCATACTCGTAAGCTTGCCCGCGCGCGAGAGACGGACAGACTTTTCATGATGCGCATGCAGTGTGACGTCACACCGCGCGGGTACTCACAGACACTACACAAGCACAACGTGTATGTGCCAAAACGTGGTCAAGTTGCGTGCCGCGTACTATAAGAAGTTCTACAAATTAAAAAAAATGATATTGTATTAAAATAAGTCATTAATTAAATTTCAAATATTCATTCATAACAAATACTTGAATGAAAGCAAGAAGATTAATTTAAAAATTGAAAAAAAAAAGTTCATAATATATAATATAAGTATTTTGGAAGTTAAAACGTATTTTTAACTCGTATTTTGGGGGTAACATAGAGATGGGTCTTGTAAATAGAGACGGGGTTTCTTTACTAGATACGGGTTTACATAAATAAAAAGAAACGGAGTAAATAATATTTTTATTTAAATACAGTGTAAACTCTATATACCGACACAGAAGGGACTGTGCATTTATGCCGTTTTAGAGAGTTGTCGTTAAATTGAGAGAAGTCTGTTATTTTTGTCTGACGTCTTTTGCTGCACCAATAATTTTGTTGTATTTTTTTTACTTATTTTACTCATATCTTGCGATATTGAGGCATCTTGGTGATAATTGAAGTACTTAGAAATTTCGGTATGCATGATACCTACAGTCGACTTAATACGGGTTAGGATAATAAAGTGATAAAAGAACTTAAACAGCTGCGCAACTTTTGCTAATTTTGGCAATTTGAAAGGTACTTTTTTACTTAATTGTTGTCGTTATTGAGAGTGGGTGTAATGCTATATAGAGTGTATCATTTTATGGAAGACAAGGAAAACGAACCAAAGCCAAGTAATTTGGACGCTTAAGGAAGTTTGTCGTTAAATCGAGTGACGTTACATGGAGTTCACGCTGTATTAAAATATGTTGGAAAATATGCTTTTTTTTTTACTTTCAATTATTACAAATGAATGATTAATAATATCATAATCAATTAAATGTCCATAATTACTCAATTAAGGCCAGTGTAAAAAAAAGCGTGGTAAATTCAGTTATCATAGTTTGACAAATATATAAAATTTATTCAGATGCATAACTACTATAACGGTAATAAAGTGAAGCAGTATTTTGATATTAGTTATAAAATATTTAATGGGTGGGGATAGTTTCTTGTAAATAAACGGGGGGCACTGGCCGTTGAAAGTTTGAGAACCTATGACCTAGCTGATGTAGCTTTACAAATAATAAGAGTACCTGCGTTTAGGCCATTTATAAATAATGCACAAGTAAATTAGGATGGTGTTTGTAAATGTTTGTTAGTTATTATTATTATATTGGCGTTTTTATTTAACGATATATTATACTCGTAGCTATATAGATCATTCGGGTTTACCCGCGAAAATTTTCGATATGTTAAACGTAGATAATAAATAAATTTTGAGATAAAAAGTCTCCTATCCTGAAGTACAATTCAATACACTCAGACATATTTATCTATATTAATATATAAATCTGAAGAGTTTGTTTGTTTGTTTGTTTGCTTGAACGCGATAATCTCAGGAAGTACTGGTCTGATTTGAAAAATTCTTTCAGTGTTAGATAGCCCATTTATCGAGGAAGGCTATAGGCTATATATCATCACGCTAAGACCAATAGGAGCGAAGCATAAATGAAGAATGGTTCAAAAGTTAGCGTTAGTCCAAAGTAACTATTCCACGTGAACGAAGTCGCGGGCAGAAGCTAACATGTTATAAAGTATTAAGAACGATTTATAAAAATCTTTCAATAAAAACGCACGTATAATGTAAAAAAAAATCATTATTAAATAAATAAGTTTACTTACTTTATTTATGTAGGGCTTCTATATCTTACCATGGGTGAAAAATACTAATAAATGAAAAAAAAAAAAAAGTCCGATTGCAAAAATAGCAATTTAGAAATAATGCAAAAAAAGACCCGAAACAAGATTGAGAATAAAAAGCAAAATTAAAATAAACTATAAATATAGTAAAGTCTTCGGTTTAACAGACTATATTATGAGCTGAAAGCCTAAGTTAAATACCGTGAAGCGGTGTTAAATTACATTACTGTCGCGGCACGATTTACTAACGTTGCCAGGTGGTAGGGCATTTGCCCGACTGGATGGCTACCACCCCTGGTCTAAAGTATGTCGCCATAACAACCTTCGAGTTGTATTCCGGCATTAGTGACCAGGTTCCAGTTTCCCTTAAGAGAGCAGCAGCGCATTTGTAGCACCTTTGGTGTTGCAAATGTCCATAGGCGATGGTAACCGCTTTCCATCAAGTGGGCCATTTGCCTGTCTGCTGATCTCCTGCAATAAAAAATAAAAAAAAAACTAAAAGAAGGTACACACCGGTCCAGCCGAGTATGAAATCGGTACGCTCGCGCCGGTGTGTACGCGCAATATCAAAATTGCCTATGACAAACGCTCTTTGTCTACGGCCAACCGCCAATATTCGAAATATCAAAAACGGAGCGACGTCAAAAATTGTACGCGCAAGAAAATTTATTGTAAAATCGCATATTATTGAAAATATACGCATTTCGAGCCAAAGGGTGCTTCATTGAAGACTTCCTACGCTTCACTCCCATAATTAATCCGCAGGGGGGCTTTGTGGCGAAGCTTACAAAAGAATACAATTTCCTGCGGCCGGGCGGCCTGTCGTAAGAGGCGACTAAACAACCCATAGCCAGGTGGTAGGGCATTTGCCTGACTGGATGGCTACCACCCCTGGTCTAGAGCATGCCGCCATAACAACTTTGAGTTGTGTTCCGGCATTAGTGACCAGGTTCCAGTGTCCCTTAAGAGAGCAGCAGCGCATTTGTAGCACCTTTGGTGTTGCAAATGTCCATAGGCGATGGTAACCGCTTTCCATCCAGTGGGCCGTCTGCCTGTCTGCTGAACTCCTGCAATAAAAAAAAAAAACCTTTAGGTGAGTAGCGACACCTCGTACCTGACTCCGGGGGCCGAAGCAAGGCCCCCGCCTCCGTGCTTGCCTTAACCGGCCGGCACGGAGTGGAGATCGCTGGAGCTAAGACTCAAGCTCCAGGGGTGGAAGTGATAAATGGCATCACGTCAGAGGTAGCTTCGGTGAATCTGCAGCCCACCTCTAGACATCTCTGTTTCCCCTGTCTTCTATAGCATTTTTTGGTGTCCTATGCAGGGAGTGGCGGGTCACCGTCTGCCCATGTTTCCATGTTCCCTGAACATTGCGACGGGCAGAGGCCTTAATCCCCATATTCCCAGGCCCCTAGTATCACTAGCAGTTCACCCCAATAGCCCGGTACTTTTTGTCCTTATTTCCCTAGTCCTACACTGGCCGGGGCTTGTCCTTGGGTGCATTACTATATGGTGTAGACATGGATAATCGTCAGCCAGTGTCACTCCACATTTACATTAAATTTGTCTTAGGGGCCTCTACGTGTTGGCCTCCCCATGGCCCCACGTAGGGCATTTTCCCGACTGGATGGCTACCACGCCTGGTTTTTTTTTTTTTTTTTTTTTTTTTTTTTTTCCATTTTTTTTCCATCTAGTGGGCCGTCTGCCTGTCTGCTGAACTCCTGCAATAAAATAAAAGCCCTCCAAATGTCCGGGCCATTTTTATAGCCCGTGGTCTCGAAAGAAATGCAAACAAAATTAATACTAAATAAATAAAAGAACAAGTTGGCGGTAGGCTACATAAAGCTTTAACAATTGACATCTTTGTCTTCCGTGATCACGGCTACTGAAAAGTGGCCGAAACGTCGGAATAATAAAAATCAAATAAATGACTGCGCTTAAACCGTTAAAACGTAGTTTTATTATCTTACTAGCTGTCCCGGCAGACGTTGTTCTGCCCTGAAGAAATAAAATTTAGAACCCGATTCCAGCGCTACCTACCGGGTTCAAATGTAAGCTATCCTATCTTTCAAGTCGGATCAAACTGCACACAGTGTGCAAATTTGATTAAAATCGGTCAAGTAGTTTAGGAGTCCATCGCGGACAAACAACGTGACACGTAATTTATATATATTAAGATTATTGCATACATATCGAGCCTTTACCGCAATTTTATCCAAAACGACCTTTGCGCTTAAAATTTATTTTTTTGTCACAAGATATTTTAAATTATTATTTTGTTTTAAGAAATCCACTTTTTGATCAGTAGGGTCTAATCTAACTAAAATTGAATGTTTCAAAATAAAGTAATAATTTTATCCGTGTAGGAACGGAGAAAGAATACAATTTCCTGCTGTCGTAAGAGGCGACAAAACTACCCACAGCCAGGTGGTAGGGCATTTGCCCGACTGGATGGCTACCACCCCTAGTCTAGAGTATACCGCCATAACAACCTTCGAGTTGTGTTCCGGCATTAGTGATCAGGTTCCACTCTCCCTTAAGAGAGCAGCAGCGCATGTTTAGCAACTTTGCTGTTGCAAATGTCTATAGACGATGGTAACCGCCTTCCATCACGTGGGCCGTTTGCCTGTCTGCTGATCTCCTGCAATAAAAAAATCGGTAATAAATTGATATTCATAATTAGCTTGTAGCCTATCTATTATTTATTTATAGTTCTCTATCTATAGTTCATATTGATAGTTAATGTGTGCAGCAATTAATTAAATATAATATTGTACTAGTTGTGCATTGGGAACGCACAGCAAGCAGTTTTTGTGAATACTTGTATCGGACGTCGATTTTTTTTTTTTGAGGCGAGGGAAAATGCTTAACCGATTTACGCACAAACTGGGTCGTTGCTAGGGGAACGACACGCGTCGGTCGGGGGCGATAACACTGCAGCATTAGTATGCTCTTGGCAGCGCTCCGTCCGCGATCGACGTCGCAGAATAGTGTGGAAGACTCCGAGCGTTGCTGCACGAGCGACCCACTAAAAACCCCCTCCTCCCTGACGATCCTGCGCTTTTGTTTGTATTGCAAAGGCTGAGATTTAGAACATAGTTACGCCCAGTCGATCCAGCGCAATAAAGTGCCTGGAGTGTGTCCTGGGAGAACACACCCCACTTCGTTGTGCGGGGTGGTCCTTTGCTCTCCTAGCAAGCTAAAGGCCCCCCGCGGTAAACGGAACCTAACTCAGGGAGGGAAGTAATGCGCGTACCTGCCTCTCCGGGTGCCAGCTGAAGGCCGGCGACCTCGAGAAGACGCATTGGCACGCGCTGCAGGACTTCTCTCCCTGTCGCGTTCTGCGGCCCCCTTGAGTGTGTATCGGAGGTCGATCGCCCAACGCGCGGCGAGTAGCACCGGCAGTCGGAATTCATACGACACGCGCGAGGCCCGCGTCGCTTGCCGTCTGGTCGCCTCGATCATCATCATACATCTATCATTCATTCATTTAAAATAAAGTGTACAACATTATTTAATCAATCATTTAATAAACTCTATAAGCTTTCAAATAAATGTTTATGAAATGTACTAATTAGGACCTTTATGATTGAAATTTAAGTACATACATACATACATACATACATAACTTCACGCCAGTTCCCTTGCGGGGTAGGCACGAACAACAGAGTGCCATTTAGGCTTATTCTTACACACCTCACTTGCCTCTTTGACATTCATAACTCTTGTCATGCAAGCTCGTCTGTTCTTAAGGCTCCTGACATCACCTTCTGCTAGTACACGATCAATTTGATCATGGAAGTCGTGGCCTTCCACGACTTCTGCATCCATCCACGTTTGCATAGTATATCTGTTTAGTCATTCTTTCATCATGCATTCTTTCCACATGCCCGAACCACCGGAGCATTCCTTTCCTTACCTTCACCCCGACACTCTCTTTCAGACCAACTCTCTTTCTTACTTCGGTATTACGAACGCGGTCCGCGAGCGTCACTCCGCAGATTTTGCGCAGTGCTCGCATCTCGACCGCGTTTGCTCTACTCTCATGCTCTCTCTTCCATACCCAACTCTCGCTTCCATACGCGAGCGTAGGTACCAGCACCGCGTTGTGTACGGCGAGCTGGGCCTTATGGCTGAGGTTCTTAGCGCCTAGAAGTTTACCTAACGCTCCGTTCAAACTATTCCCCAAATTCACTCTTCTTTCTATATGAAATTTAAGTAATAATAAAAAATAAATATTAACAACTCTACGGACTCTAGATCCGTACTCTTTTTTTTACAATTAAATTTAAGAAGTTAAGAAGTTGTACACGCTTATTTGTTGCTTTGTGATTGTGTATGACGTTTGATGAATGTATGTTTGTGCTGTGGTGTACCTTAAAACTACATTTTAACGGTTTTAATAACAAACTGATTTTTATTATACTTACGTTTCGGCGACTTTTTAGTAGCCGCGAATGTGGAAGTTAAATATGTCAAGTGTCGATGAGTAATGTTAAAGTTATGGTATTGTTTAAATGTCTTTGTTTTTTTTTTACAAAATCAATCAAATTCGTCAATATATAAAGCATTATGTGTGGCAAATTAACAACTACGCGTATTGGATTAGATTGGAGACTCCTTAATATGTTCATTTAAATAAAGTTATTATTTAGCCAACCCCCCAACTTGTTAAATTTAACGGTTTATTTTTTTGTTTATGATCTTTATTTACTCTATGAGAGCCTAATCCATAATTTATTATTTTCAATTTCATAAATTATTTTTTAAAATAGTAAAAATATTAATTGGATTAAAAATAGAATAAAATTGTGGTTAGCTAAAATAAAATCCATTTGAATAGCAATTTGATATAAAAGTGAAATATTGTGATTTTCAAAAAAGAAAATTTTTAAATCAAAATATTTTTTTCGAATCATTACATTTATTTTACATTTAGGATTAAATTGTATGTAAGTGGATTTTATTTTAGTTATTAAACTATTTTTTTTTCAATTTAGTATACTTGTATGTTTATAACGCCATCTAGTGGATTATATAGGAATATAATACCGATTGAAATGCTATATACCGGAAGGTTTCGGTATGTTTCGGTATTTGAAGCTAGAGTTGCTCATCTATTGTATATATCGATGGGTGAAAGACTATTTGTTTTAAACTTCGATCAACAATAGTAACTATTGTTGATCGAAGGTTTTAAACGACATTTTTAAAATTTGTCGGGAGAAAAGTTTGAAGTTTCAAATGACCCAGAAAAACACATCACTAACGAACTATGTGCGATACTTAAAGAAACAACATCTATAGATTGAAACTAGACATCAGATTTTTTATATTTCTTTAAGTTGAGACATTAGGATAAAACAAACCCATAGTGTTATTAAGTCTCACACAAAATGTCGCTTAAAACAAATAGCCTTTCAACCCTCGATATATAGTTGTTATCTATGGCCTAATCTACCGTTTTTCGCTACAGAAAACTGGCCAAAACCTACAAATAACAAGCAAATTATATAAAAGGAAATATGCTTTAAATAACTACGTTGATTTAAAGTTTTGCTTAAGAAGTTCTTTGAAAACGGTCCAAACTGTGATTGCGGAGTGTTACGAAGTGTTTTACTTCGCCGATTATAGTTTGTTGTATTTTTTCCCATGGATAGAAGTCCAGCATTAAACAATAGTACTGCACAATAAGTAGTATGTAAGTTTGTAAGTAATTGTTTGTATTTATTAGTAAATAAGCATTCCATATTATTCCTATATTATAACTTCTATGCGAATCTTATTTTTAAAAGTGATATTAAAGTTACACTAACCTACAAAAAAAGCGTGCGCCATATTTAAAAAAAAAACAGTAACTACTAAACTATTTAATATTGAAATTGTTTAACTTGTCAAAAGCTTAGGTTATTACTTAAATTTAATGTATATTAATATGATAATGTAAGGAAAGGTTATTTATTAATAAAATCTTTTATTGATTATAAAATATATTTTACTCTTAGTTACAATTCTTGAATGTGTACATTAGAAGAGATACGGCTAGCGCTGTGGGTTAGAGTGAAAATCAGGAGCCTGCCTACCGCTGCCGTATGCGTGAGAGAAAGGGAAGCCAGACTGGCGCCGTAACGCGTTACGTAACGATGCGGTTTACCCTCCCATAAGAAGTTATCACTTACAATAATAGCAGTCAAATCAAGTAATATATTTTTTATATCGGATCAAGATCCGCTGCAGATTAGTCCATTGTTTAGTACCCATAATACAAGCGTAACTTGCTTAATTTAGAAACATACAATATGTGTGTTTGTCTGCCGACTATTATATTACAAAACTTAGTAGCTTCGTAGTTTGTACAGGTAAATTAGCTTCGAGACATTTTTGCGTTTACAGTAGTATTTTTATATTTACAGAACTTCTAACCTGAAATTTAGTCTTACAAATTATGTTTAATATTAATATTTGTAATTTTAATATCGTTAATTTATTTATACATAGCTTCACGCCAGTTCCCTCGCGGGGTAGGCACGAACAACAGAGCGACATTCGGGCTTATTCTTACACACCTCACTTGCTTCTTTGACATTCATAGCTCTTGTCATGCACGCTCGTCTGTTCTTAAGGCTCCTGACATCACCTTCTGCTAGTACACGATCAATTTGATCATGGAAGGTGTGTCGTGGCACTTTTGCATTGTATATCTGTTTAGTCATTCTTTCCACATGCCCGAACCACAGGAGCATTCCTTTCCTTACCTTCACCCCGACACTCTCTTTCAGACCAACTCTCTTGGAACTGGCGTGAAGTTATGTATGTATGTAATTTATTTATGTGCTGACAGTACACTACTACAAACGCAAAAAGGTTTCGAAGCTAATTTATCTGTACGAGCGTTCAAAATTATAACGTCATTGTTTATATAAGTAAAAGGAGGCGCATTAATTATTTTTTTATGCAGAAGTTCTGCAGACAGGTAGACGGCCCATCTGATGGAAAGCGGTTACCATCGCTTATGGCCATTTACAACACCAAAGGTGCTACAAACGCGCTGCTGCTCTCTTAAGAACACAACTCAGTGTTTTTATGACGGCATACTCTAGACCAGGGGTGGTAGCCATCCAGTCGGGCGAATGCCCTACCACCTGGCAATTATTATTTATTATTATATAAATATTAATTATTATTTACAAGTCCTATGTACTTACCTATGTTTTTGCAAATAAAGACTGATTGATTGATATCAAAACTGAAATTAAAATTACGTCTATCAAGATATTTTAAGTGATATTATAAGATCATACTTTAATCATTCTTTCTTTTTTATTATGTAGATAATATTCGATGTTTTTTTAATTTTGAAATTGGCGGACTCTGTTGTTGAGTAGGATAAGCCTTTATCGGCCTACCTTAATGCAATTCAGAGGCTACAGGTTAATTTCTGGGCATAGTAAATGTCTTAAATGAACTTTTCGTTGTTTACTATGGTCTGGGCAATGACATTGAATAAAAAGAAGTAGACAAGGCATTAAGGCTCTGCGAGTGGCACGTAAAATCTGAGCTAACTAGCAAACTCGGAACTCAGTCTAGCGTCGGCGTCAACGGAACGTGTTGTGTTGAGTGCAAAGATACGACGCTCACAAAATATACTCGTCTCTTTTTCGCTTGCGCTAAACAAAGCACGTTGTCTTACTTATACACGTGTTGTAATGTAGTGTGACAGTACAATGTTACATTATCTATGCGTGCGTCAATGTGCCATTTCTAAAGCTAGAATCCTATGAAGGTACCATGTCTACTTCTTTTTATTCAAATGTCATTGGGTCTGGGTATCTGGATGTGTTCCGCTGCATACCCATAATACAATCGTAACTTCTTTAGATAGGGAGTATCTAATGTGTGTTTCTTAGAATTATTATTCTTTTATTGGAACGAAGTTCCTTATCGCGCGTTGTGAAAGGGGGCTAGATGGAAAAAATTCTTACGAAAAGTTGTCACGACACTTTTTGCTATAGTAAGCTATTGTAAGCTGTGCGGCGTCGCATGTTTCTCTGTCTGTCTGTCTGTCTGTCTCTCTCTCTCTCAATTCCAATTACAATTCCTTCACTAATTAATCGAAAAGAACTTCGTTCCATCCGGGTGTCCCTTGACACCTCTCAAGTTTTTCGTTTTAATGTAACTATGTATAAATCGTGGTTGCTCGATTTTTTTGAAGGTTAGTGTAATAATTCAATTAGAAACAATTTCCACTATTTTTCTAGACTATTAAAAAAAATCTGTAGTATTTTCCTATAATCTGTATTTGCTCGCAACAAAATAGATTTTAAGAATACTTTCTTTAATGTTAGACCACTTACCCTTTTACAACTTTGCCTATATATATCTGGACCTTTCAGTTGTTACTGGGAATGACAGTAGTGTAATAACAACTATAAGGGCTCATTCACACGTTGACGAATCGTTATTTTTTCCAAATCGTGAAAATTACGATTCGTTCTTTTTAACCGACTTCAAAAAGGAGGAGGTGCTCAATTTGATTGATATTTTTTTTATGTATGTACACCGTTACGCTGAGATTCATGATCCGGTTTACGTGATTCTTCTTTAGTTTGATGCGGAATAGTTAAAAAATTACAATATTTTGCAACATTTTGTTATTATAACTGTATTATTGAAAAGACCATTCATTTTTTACATTTGTAGATTTTATATCAAAATTCGGTGGTATTTTTATATTTTCTGACATTTTGAAACTTCAAATTTAATATTTTAAAACAAACTCGCGACTGCGCCATGTATTATTGAAAATACCATTTTGCAGTATATACTTTATTTAATAATGTCACAATGACGTACATTTTACTTTTTAATCAGACTTCACAACTTAAATGTATTTTACCACTAATCGATACAACAATAACAATGTATATGATAATTTTTATGGTTTGCTCGGTACCGACTTCAAGATGTAGAAAAATTTATATTATTTTGCCTCTTAATAAACTAAATAAATTCTTACTCAAAAATCTTTATTAAGTTATTTTATAGTTTTTAGTTTTTGAAGTCGGTTTTTTTTTTAATGGTAATGGAACTTCTATTATCGTATTCAGACGCTCATAAATCGTGAAAAAAAAATTAAGAATACATTCCAAAAATATAATTCAGTAATGATGAATCGTTCATATTATAAAAGGTTTTTTTTTAATTAGTCTTGTTTTGTGCACTTTACAGTAGAAACCTCATGAATTCGTCATTTGATATGAATCGTTTTAACGAAATTGGTTAAATCACGATTCGGTTTCTAATGAATCGTTATTTATCACGAATCATTTTGACGAAGTTGTTTAAGCCACGATTCAGTTATAAATGTGGACGCATGTATGTCTTTTATATGGTTTTTATTACAAGCCGTAAGGAAATGTGCAACAACTCTGTTGATGCTGGTACGCTAATGCCTTTTGAAAATGGGCAGATTTCAGTGGACTGATATTATAGCAATAGATTGAAACGTCTGCTTGTAGAATATATGGGGTTTCATTACATATTTAGTAGAGTATTATTTAATTTCATATAATCGAATACAATGCAAGACAACTTAACTTATTTGTATTGTCCCTCAAGACTATAAGTAGAATATTGAGCCCAGATCACCGTCTTCTATGGGTAAGGTGCCCAGAATACTGATCCGTTGCCCGAGGTAGGTACCAGCCCTCTGATCACCTGAAGAGTCAATGAGTCGTTTCGATAAATTTTGGTAGAGGCTCATGGCCTCAGGACCCCACGGTCCAAGCGTCTCGACAGCAGACAGTAGTTTAGTAGAGTTAAATATGTGTGTTCTGAATGTCTGTATTTGTAGATATTGGACAAAAATATCAGTATTGAAAATTGCCTAGTATCAAATTTAACTTTAAAAAAGCAAAAGTCTTTCGGCTCTTGAGTTTAATATATTGAAAGATGTTAAATAACAAAATAGCACTAGACTATACGAATGTGTATTTTTTTTTAAATTGGGAAATCTGAGTCAAGTCTTAATAAGTTTCATTTTAATTTAATTCAATTCAATTTATGACTGATATGAAAAAAAAATTAAAATTAGTTATAAGTCTAGTGGTATTTCTCTAATGTCCATACTCCATCTGGTATTATATTAGTGTTACTTGACTGTATAAGGCAATCTAGTGATGGGTTTAATGCGTTATTTGTGACGGGACACTATTATTAATTGTTAATGATGTTAAACATTAACAGTCTTGTTCATAGAGTTAACGTAAGTTTGGTGGTTAATGGCCAGGTGGTAGGCCATTTGCCCGACTGGATGGTTACCACTCCTGGTCTAAAGTATGTCGCCATAACAACTTTGAGTTGTGTTCCGGCATTAGTGGCCAGGTTCCAGTCTCCCTTAAGAGAGCAGCAGCGCATTTGTAGCAACTTTGGTGTTGCAAATGTCCATAGGCGATGGTAACCGCTTTCCATCATATGGGCCGTCTGCCTGTCTGCTGAACTCCTGCTATAAAAAAATAATAAAAATTAGTTATAAGTCTAAGGTATTTCTCTAATATCCCTACTCCATTTACTATTATATAAGTGTATTCTTAATGCGTTATTTATGACGAGACACTGTTATAATTGTTAATGATGTTAAACATTAACGCTCTTATTCATAGAGTTAACGTAAGTTTGAACGCTTCTTTATGGTTAAATAAGCGTTCAAATTTATTTACTTGCATAAAACATAGTTTAAAATGTGTTACAGTAGGGCTCGTGCAATTAATTACAATATTATATTATTTATAAAATTAATTAAAATATTATAATATGTCAAAACTTCAATTAGATAATAAAATAAACGACGTCCACAGTCCTTTACTCGAATAAGTTCAAATTTACTTTAATTCTATGAGTAAGACCGTAAGTAGCTAGTCGTTGACGGTGTTATTTATAACGCTATAAACAAAATGCATTTGGCCACAATCATTAACACTAACATTATCCCACATGGAATATGGACATAATAATCTATACTTCGTCCAAGCTTTTATTTTATTTTAGACGTTTTCACGCCCATCAAGTTTCAATATGTGATAGTAAATTCGTTCCAGGCAACGAAGTGGTGATGTTCTGCGTGTCATTTAACGCATAGACCATAAACTATCGTCACCATACATAAATTTAATTGTAATTAGTCGTTTTGGTTTCAAAAGAGATAATTTCGCTTTTATTTCACTATTATGTATGTACATGTGGGTTGTTTTATTATTTATTACGTAATACAGTATTTTTAGTAAACGATGTAAGTCACAGGTTCCCAAAGTGGCCATATTGACCCCTGAGCGTCCATATTCAAGTTCAAGGAGTTCATGTCAAAGAAAACAAAATCTGGGGGTCCACAAATGTTTATTCCATTTAAACAAGTTATGACAAATTCAAATTCAAAAGTTTTTATTCAAAATAAGTTCCACTGGAGAACACTTTTTGAAGGTCATACATGTAAGTTAAAATTTAATTTTTACTTCCTATTCTATGTACACCGCTTCGCAACGTGTTGATGCTGTAAAGGAGAAGAAGCGGCAAGAAACTCCCCAGCAACACGTCTAGCTAAATATTGTGCCTCTATATATTTCATATTCTATTTATATCTCAAATTCTTTTTTTTTATAAGTTTTGTACAGAAGTATGTTACAGAATTTTAACCTACTATATATTATAAATAGAATAATAATATGTAAGAGTGCGTTTGTACTACAAGATATAGAATTGGTATGGGACCAACTAAAAACTAAACTGAATCCAACGCAATAAATTATCAAAATCGGCCCAGAAATAAAATAGTTATGACTGAACTTATATACATAAAATATATTTACACGACAAATTGAGAAGTTACTCTTTTTTAAGTCGCTTAAAAAGATAGGGGCCCGGTGAAGGCAGTAAAAATTGGTCAGGGGTCTATGAGACAAAATAGTTTGGGAACCACTGATATAGGTGCACTACATAGATTAAAATTTATTCACAAAGAAACTCAATTTTTATATAAATACGAATCAGTAATGCTTTAGGGCATCACGAATCGATCGATCGATCTGTCAGAAGTAAAATAAACCGTTGGACAGAGTATAGAAGTACAAGACTAGTGTATTTTTCAGAGTTGTATGTTTTACTGGGCAATTGTCATCTCTCGTATTATGTGGTCGTAGATATAGAATGTAGAGTGTGAAATGTGGCTGTAGAAATGTATTCTGATGAAAATTGTATAAAATACATTGTGTTTGATTATATTATATATAACGCCCGTGCGCATTAACATGGCACCTGTCTCAAATAGACAGTTATACTATACTACAAATAGGTAGTTTGTACTGTCACGTTGATAGCATCGTAAAGTAGTATTATCCGTGCAGGAACGGAGAAAGAATACAATTTCCTGCGTTGGGGCGGCCTGTCGTAAGAGGCGACTTAACAACCCACAGCCAGGTGGTAGGGCATTTGCCCGACTGGATGGCTACCACCCCTGGTCTAAGGTATGTCGCCATAACAACCTTGAGTTGTGTTCCGGCATTAGTGACCAGGTTCCAG
This sequence comes from Dendrolimus kikuchii, assembly GCA_019925095.2. Classification (NCBI taxonomy): domain Eukaryota; kingdom Metazoa; phylum Arthropoda; class Insecta; order Lepidoptera; family Lasiocampidae; genus Dendrolimus; species Dendrolimus kikuchii. Next base: position 585,928 of record CM034414.1, read on the forward strand.
TCTCCCTTAAGAGAGCAGCAGCGCATTTGCAGCAACTTGGTGTTGCAAATGTCCATAGGCGATGGTAACCGCTTTCCATCAAGTGGGCCGTCTGCCTGTCTGCTGATCTCCTGCAATTAAAAAAAATAAAATAATAATAATAAGAGAAACTATTTAGCGCAAAATAAATGATGATATTCAAAGAAGTAAAATAAAATTCAAAACTTTTTGCACTAAGTACTTTAAACCTGTTAATCCCTAATAGTAAACTCATTTAAACACTATTCAAGTAACGACAGTTTTCTACCAATGGTAAGGTCGAAGAATATAAAGATAAGGAAACTTAGCGTCAGTCGACACGACGGATCTGAGTGTTATTTTAGTAGTATATACAAAATCTCTAGCTTAAAGCTCAGCCTTACACCTGTAAGTTTTGCTCGTGTATGTCTATCAGACTAAGCGCAGATTACAATTGTCAACACCAGAAATTCTTTAGTTATTTCAGATTATAAAACTACGTTTTAACGGTTTAAGCGTGGTAATTTTATTTGATTTTGGTTTTTCCGACGTTTCGGCCACTTTTCAGTGGCCGTGATCACGGAAGACAAAGATGGCAAGTGTCAACGAGTATTGTTAAAGTTTTATTTAGCCTACCGCCAACTTGTTAATTTTAATTTTGTTTATGGTTATTATTTACTCTATGGGAGCCTAATCTAATTTACTACCGCTTCGCAACATGTTGTGGATTGAAGAGAAGAAGCGGCGCAAGAAACTCTTCAGCAAACATGCCTAGCTCTAATAATTTTATATAATATTAAAATGGGTGGAAGGAGAAATAAAAGTAATTATCAGTCAAATTGGTTTGAGTTCCGTTGTACGCAGAAAGAGCTCACAGTGTCTTGAAGTCTGGCAGCTGGTTTTTGCTGGGTTTGGGTCTTAATAGTTTTGATGATTGGATCCCTAACAGGTGGTACTTGCCAACCATCTTCTCTATTGAAAATTGGGTGTTTTTTAATTTCAATAGCATCACGCATCATTCTAGGTGTGGCCGAAACGTCGGAAAAACCAAAATCAAATAAAATTACCGCGCTTAAAACCGTTAAAACGTAGTTTTATTATGTATACAAGTCGCAAAAACTTAAGAAAATATAATTCAGATTATATTTAAATTACTTATTAGTCCATTTAGATTGGATGGTAATACTAAATAGGTATTTTTTAAATACTTTTATTATTTATCCGTGCAGGAACGCAGAAGGAATACAATTTCCTGCGGCCGAGCGGCCTGTCGTAAGAGGCAACTTAACAACCCACAGCCAGGTGGTATGGCATTTGCCCGTCTGCCGGCTACCACCCCTGGTCTAGAGTATGCCGCCATAACAACCTCAACCAAGAGAGCAGCAGCGCTTTTGTATCACCTTTGGTGTTGCAAATGTCCATAGGCGATGGTAACCGCTTTCCATCAAGTGGGCCGTTTGCATGTCTGCTGAACTCAGGCAATAAAAAAAAATCTTTTCACCAGTTGAATTTGGTGCGCGCATAACCTTAGAGACGTATGCGAGCAAGACTGAAGCAGTGGTCGGTCATAGATTCTGAAAGCAGCGTCTAGCGTCTTTCGATGGTCATTCTGGAAACTTCTAAACGCGCGTCAGTATTCCTCGTACACTGTAACTGGTTTTTTACTTACCTTTTCATTATAAAACTTCGACATTGTCAAAATCGAAGTCGCGTGTGCTAAAGTCATTAAAAAAATGACTTTGACAGATTGACGTCAAAATGGCGACGTTTTTCGCTGGACGCTCGAGAATGACAGCGGACGCGGAGTACGATGTACAAACCCCGCCAACAGCTTACGTGTGGGGCGGAGATCACTCTAATGTATTTCATGAGCGTTATGCTGGGGCCGCACTTGCTATAATGAACTGGCCGGATGCGTCTTATTTAAAGCGTTAAAAATAAAGCAGTTATTGAAAAGCTATATTAGTGTATACAGAGTGGTTTTTTTAAGTGGGCTTTCAAGGCGAAATCCTAAACCATACGGAATAGGGAATAATACTCAAAGGAGTTTAGAGACCGATTTTGACGAAAACTAAAGTGGTATCATTAGATTTTTGAAAAATCAATTATCCACGTCAGGAATCGAATCGGCTGATTTTGGAAAAAAAAATATCATTCTGTATTATTATACCAAATCATAGTGTAGCTTGAAAGGATCGATTTCTGTGAAGAAATGTCAAACGGAAAAAACCGGGGGAAAAGGTTGTTTATGAACAAAATGTTCCATTTTCCATACATTAATTAAACATTGCACTGGTCATTTGACCGCACCTCCTTTGAATGCAATCAAAATGCAATCAATTATATTTATTCCAATTATGACGAAAACAAAATGTCACCAAAAATATTTGTTTAAAGGTCTTGCACACTGACGCCGACGATAAATAAAGATGATTGAGATGGCTTTTATTTATTTATTATTTTTGAATAAACTTTAGAATCATACATTATTATTACATTATTAAACTTATTCTATATTTAATAGATCTATAAATCAATATTCGAAACGCACGTTAATTTACCCCGATCAATCAATGGGTAAACATTGATTGCGTTCAAATGAGGTGCGGTCACATGACCGGTGCAATTTGATGTTTCATCAATGTATACAAAATGTAACATTTTGCTCAAAAACTACCCGTTCCCTTGCTTTGCCGTTTGACATTCCTTCGCAGAGATTGACCATTACAAGCGAAACTATGGATTAGTGTAATAATATAGGTGTTTTAGTTTTGAATGGATTTCGCTATATATCATAGTTTAGGATTTGGACCACTTGAAAAATTCAGCTTGTATACATAGCGTAGCTGTCAATATCCTCATTAACAATTAAAAACAATATCGCATCACAAATAAGGCGACCCATCTCCACACTTGCATAAAACGGCCTATGACTGTAACATTATCCCAAATGTGGCCCCACTTTTATTCGAGTCGTATACCAGGTGTAAAGTTGGAGTAACAGCTATCGCTACAACGACACAATTCTAAATAGTATTATAATGTTAAGATCGTACAAATGTAGCCAATAGTTGCACCACGCACAGCCTTGCCGAATTTACATTGTCACGGACTGATTTCTACGAGTTTATTTCTGTTGAGCAATTTTTAATACAGTATTTAAAATGTAAACTTGTTTTATTTCAGCCGTACATTTTCTAATACTATGAAGAAAATACGTTTTCAGCGACAAATATTTCGTTGTATTTCGTCTAACAACGTATCTATGCCTTGTTCTTTCTTATTCTGGGGCTTCATCTGCGTTAGTGCTAAAGATTTAGGCTGTGGCATAATGCGTTTTATCCGTGCAGGAACGGAGAAAGAATACAATTTCCTGCGACCGGGCGGCATGTCGTAAGAGGCGACAAAACAACCCACAGCCAGGTGGTAGGGCATTTGCCTGATTGGATGGCTACCACCCCTAGTCTAGAGTATGACACCATAAGAACCTTGAATTGTGTTCCGGCAGTAGTGTCCAGATTCCAATCTCCCTTAAGAGAGCTGCGCGTATTTGTAACATCTTTGGTGTTGCAAATGTCTATAGGCGATGATATAACCGCTTTCCATCAAGTGAGCCGTCTGCTGAACTCCTGCAATAAATAAAAAAATGCGTCTTATTTAAAGCGTAAAAACCCTGAATACAGGCACTATTTTCAGCGCGTTCCATTAGTAGCTCACAACGCCCAAAATGCTGCGTTAGCCGTTCCACAAGGCGACCGTGGTCGTTGTGGTCGTGTCGAAAACGTCACTAATAACGTCATCATTTTCGATCACACAACCAGCCATGTCAAGAGGTGGGTCGTATAATCGTTCCACTTGGGTTTACGATTGTGACGCCGGCAAGGAAAAGTCGCGGTCGTTGTGAGTCTCTAGTGGTACATAGCCAGTATCATTTATTATAAAGTGACGCGCCAAACATTAGAGATTTTACTCTCAAACGTCTTTAGTTATAGAACATTTTTTGCTTGTTTTATATATTTTAGAACATTTTCCATTATTTATTTATTTTCGTGTAATATAGACTATATTATGATAGTTTTAAAGAAATCTTTGTTCATTCATTCTTTTAACTACAACTTTTGTGACTCGGGTTGATCAGACGATAACGAGAAAGGCGTCCGAGAACGTGAGGCCTCTTTGCCGTCGTGCGAAATACTAATAAGCGTCTTTATTGAGCCAAAAACATGAATATGCCAAATTTTAACGTCCGTTAAATTTTGTTTTGCATGATTGGAAAAAAAAATTTCATTATATATTGTAATTTGATGATCGTTAAAATTTAACGTAGGTGATTGTTATAGAAAAGAAAGAATACAATTTCCTGCTTTGGGGCGGCCTGTCGTAAGAGGCGATAAAACAACCTACAGCCAGGTAGTAGGGCATTTGCCCGACTGGATGGATACCACCCCCGGTCTAACGTATGTCGCCATAACAACCTTGAGTTGTGTTCCGGCATTAGTGACCAGGTTCCAGTCTCCCTTACGAGAGCAGCAGCGCATTTGCAGCACCTTTGGTTTTGCAAATGTCTATAGGCGATGGTAACCGCTTTTCATCAAGTGGGCCGCCTGCCTGTCTGCTGAACTCCTGTAATAAAAAATATAAAAACATTAACACATATCCCGCTCAGGAACGGAGAAAGTATACAATTTCCAGCGGCCTGTCGTAAAAGGCGACAAAACAACCCACAGCGAGGCAGTATGGTATTTGCCCGTCTGGATGGCTAACACCCTCGGTCTAGAGTATGCCGCCGTAACAACCTTGTGTTTCGGCATTACTGGCCAGGTTCCAGTCTCCCTTTAAGAGAGCGGCTGTCTGGTGAACTTGTGCAATAAAAAAATTTATATACTAGTTGCTCGTATGTATTTTTTATTTGAGGCCAAACAGTGAAAGTACACAAAGTATTATTAAAATGTTTCCTGCACATATTTGGTGGAAAGGGATGGATATATCTTCAAGAAAATGCACTTTTCTAGCTTTATTGTTGGCTTGACTTGACAGCGCCTTTCATGCTTTGGCGCCCTTGGTTACGTTCCATTAGACTCACAACGACCACGTCCACGACCGCAATTCTACCCGTTCCACTTGCTTGCCGGCGTTACAATCGAAAACCCAAGTGGAACAGTTATTCAACCCAATTCTTGACATGGGTCGTTGTGAGCGTTATCGAAAATGATGACGTCATTGGCGACGTTTTCGCCACGACCACAACGACTGCGGTCGCCTTGTGGAACGACTAAGGGTCATATTATACTGGCGCAGAGTCTAAACGCATCGAAGCGTCAAATTCTTTACAACTAAAGCGAAGCCGCACGAATTCGCGCGCACTCTTTTACGTGTAGTAATTGGAATCAACAGCAATGCTATTGAATTACTTGCCAGTTAGCTCTCGTAGCTGAAGCCTGTGTAAAATGGTTGACATTAATCTTGCTATGGTATTACTTATATCGGAAGTTGATCGTGATCAACACCGACGCAGGTCAATTTCCGACTGATGACGCGTAGGTTCGCTAGTGGGCGCATGGATACGCGAGAATGCGCGTGTCTTTTTAAAATCTCAGAAGTAATGTGTGCGTTACGCTGTGGAGTTAAGGTTGAATTTGTTATATTCAGTTTTGGATAGACGCTTCGATGCGCTTCGACTCTGCACTAGTATAAATTGAACCTAACGGAGCATTTTGGGCGTTGTGAGCTACTAATGGAACGCCCTGCTTGTGTGCCGCACGACCTTGCCCACGGACGGCGCGTTCCTGACTATAAAGCGTTTACACTATTTAAAAGGTAAGAAATTAAACAACATTTATGACATATTTTTTTATTATACGATTAATGTTTCATACACAATACACATTTATATATTTTATGTATGTATACTATTACAACACAACTAAATTGAAGCTCATATCATTAGTCATTACGCTTTCTTCGCGATTCTATAAACAAATTACAACGTTAACTTGAACCAAGCTATAGAGCTTATTTCATCATGTAATTAAAAATATTTTATTGAAAAATGTAAGAAGAACATACGACATTGTGTAACAACAAAAGAATCCGTCACGAAGGACCAAGAAATATTTGTACGTATCACCCCTTTGCTTCAACAACGTGATAAATCCGAGAACTCACATTTTATTTGACAATTAAAGCCGCCGTTTCCGATTTCAGTTTCCTAAAACACCTCATTATAGATTAAAAAAAATTTTTTTTTAAATAAATAAACGATGTCCTCTAAAATTTTAATTTTCAAGATAACACGTTATTCATACAAAGAAGAGGTATGCACTTTATATCAAACATTTTTTTAGACACATAATATCTAGTTCTGCTTATTTTTTTTTAAATAAAATATCTTAAAATCCTATTCCAAAGGTAATATTAGTTAAATACGTGTTCAACTTACTATCAACCTTATATTAAAATAATAAATTATGGCATGTTAGCTACACTAAAAAAAAATAAAAAAAATATTTTAATCGAGATTGAAATGAATATAAAATACTACATTATCATGACTTGTTACTTTATAACCTATTCGACGGTAATCTAAAGGTAAGTTTGTGGATATTGAGATAAAAACGACAAAATAAAAATATCAATTCTTAGTACAGAGTTGTCATTTCACTGAAAAAATAAGACTACATTACTGTACACACCATTTGTCGCTATAAAGAAAAAAAAACTTTACGTACTTTTTCGAACACCAAGCAGTCAGTGTATTTATCATTTCAATCATTTTTATCCCAAAGCCCACTACTACTAAAGCTAGTTGAAACAATCCTATATTACAATTATGTATATATCTATAATTATATTTCTCTAAAAACCTATTTTATTGGTGTTATGTTACCTTTCAGTGGACGAAATCGCTTTCGCGGGCATTATATCAATACATTCTATATAATTATGACAAATGTTTTAATATCAAACATTGTGTATATACGATAAATATACAAAGAAAGCTGCACTTTACATAAGGCACTTTTAAAATACATAAACGCTATGTTTAATACTTCTTAAACGATTACAAAAAAAAATATATTTAATAAGAATCTATAAAAAAGTAAATATAAAATAAAAAGTTGTAAAAAAATATAACAAAAATAAATTCTACAAAAAAATCTTCGAATCTTCATGCTACCTCCATAGATGCCAGGTTTACAATTTTTCTACAAAAAAAAAAAGAAAATATATACGTAGTAATATTTTTGGTTAGGTTAATTGCAAATTATTTTCAATTTAAGCTGTCGTATAATTATTATTAGTTATATGTATAGAAATTAGCAATATATTACGTAATAATGTAAAAATTTGAAAATCCAGTGGCAGACTACTGCCAAGAGGGAACGTTAGCCAAAAGACGTGCGCCGTAGGTGAATAATGGCAACGAACTTATATATAGTGTATTATCACTATCATCTATGGCATGGCAACGATAATGTACCTTCATTATATTGTACAAAAAGTCCCAAAAATTCCCAGTGAAGCGAAATTAAACAACGTGACGGGTGCTCAAAATATGCATATAAAGTTACTATTGGAATCGAATCGTACTTTATTCATAGAAATAAAAGAACATTTTTTTTATTGGACTTGACTTTATGTTGTTGGTCCGAAGACCTTACAACTTTACCGGGGGGTTTTGGGGCGAGTGCCTTCGCGAAGCGAAGGCGCTCGAGCCCGGGGGGGGCAACTTGCTCGAGGGAGCTCCCTAAGGAGTTTTACCTCGGCTGGACTGTTGCCATGAGAGAGGGATGAATGTAATGATGCCCATCATAGGTCGACACAAAGCACTAATTGAGAACGGGCGACGGGTAACATAAAGCCCGAGGGGAAGGATCCCGGCGGCCTACGCTATCTTACTGCCGTTTCGCAACGTGTTATGGCTGGGAGAGAAGAAACGGCGACTTTATATTTAGAGAAATAAAAGAACAGTTGTATTGTACACAAATTTAAAACCATGGCGAGTTCCAAAACGGTACAGCGCCATCTAGTTTTGGCTTCGTAAACTAAATGTCATTACCAATTCAGACATATATAAAACACTACTTTATTAATTATATAAAATGTTATACTTATTTTAGAATATACTTTAATGGGAGTATATATTTAATTTTATTATATCCTAAAATTGCACCACAACGATCACTACATATAGAATTAATTCACGACATTTAAATTTACGACAGATAGTTAAGAGTAAATTTGTAGGCATCTTTAAGAACCTTAAAGAAGCCTACACACTTACCCCAACTCAATATGAATACGATTTATCATAGACTAAAAATCAATTTTCATTTTGAACGCGTCTATTATGATGAGAATATATATATATAACTAGCTGTCCCGGTAGACGTTGTCCTGCCCTGAAAAAGTAAATTCTGGAACCCGATCGCAGCGCCACCTACCGGGTCCAATTTTGAATCTAAACCATTCTCGAATCCATCTGAACACACACAAGAAACTTCATCGAAATCGGTCCAGCCGTTTAGGGGGAGTTATGAAATATCAACACCAGCATTCAAATTCTGAATGTTTTGTTCGTTCCGCTCTTAGTTGCGAGGGGCAGAAGGGAGGGGGGGGGGGGGCATCATGCCCGGGCGCTACTGACAAAGGGACGGCAAATGGTTACATATAATACGGTTTTATAAGGGGGGGGGGTTGTTTTTTTTTTGCTAAAAAAGGTATTGTGTGTCTCAGTATTTTAATTATTGCAAACCTGAATATCAACACGGTGACCGCTGACAGTCCACTGATCTCCAGGAGTACATGCATCCACCTAACGTTTCTAAAGAATTCTCTTTAGCATAAACACAGTTATTATGCTATCTTTAGAATACCAAATATTATACGAACACAGGCAACTACATCAGGGGCCATCCATAAATTACGTCACACGAATTTCATGATGTTTCTGACCCTCAGCCGTCCTTGTCACATCCCTCCCTAGTGTGACGTCACATATTTTGCAATTTTACATCAATAGCAGTTCACTCATTACTTTTATTTCCATTTAAATTACTTTTTAATAATTTAAACACTATGATCATACAGATAGAGTTGGAAATATTTCTAAGTTTTTCGTTAACAGTTCAAATTTCGTATGAATATATTGGAATTTAGGGCCCCTCGTCACACTTTCGTCGACCTCCCCCCCCCCACCCTAAGCTGTGACGTCATTTATGGATGGTATGGACGTCTGTTTGACATTTGACAAAAAACAATCCAATTTTACAGTAAACATTTTTTCATTTAATTACAATAATAATTATGTCGTAAATTTGTAAGGTTTGTTAGTTAGTACATAAGAATACAAATTAAATATTATATAATTCGTGTTTACATGTTTTTTTTTAATTTGTTAATAATGGCACACAACATTAATATATAATTAACATTAGTCGCATATGCGACAATATAAAGAGTTGCCAGTTTAAAAATAGCTGTATTAATTGCCATGTTACATCAAGCGACCAGTTATTAAAAATTATACTTAAAGGCACAGCGTGTTTCGAGGAATTTCTGAATAAAAATGTAATCTTTTTTGAATTTTTTTAATTGCAGGAGTGCAGCAGACAGGCAGACGGTCCACTTTATAGAAAGCGGTTACCATCGCCTATGGACATTTGCAACACCAAAGGTGCTCCATGCTCCATGCTACCATATCATTGCATTGTCACGCGATATACGTATGCGTGCAAAATTTCAGCTCAATCGGAAACCGGGAAGTTGGTCAAATTTAACTTGCAAGATTCCACCCGAACTTACATACATACATAGGTACTTCCATTGCAAGTTAAATAAAAGCTTGTAAAAAATTGAATATTATTTTTATTTTAAACAGAAACTCCTCAGTCCTCGTCATATAATTAAAGAAAAAAATCAAACTTCCATAACTATATAATCTCTAATGGCACATACGGTTAATAAAGTATATATAATAATTTTATTAATTTATATTATAAAGGCATCTCTAATAAGGTCCCCATGAAGGGGTTAGCACTTTGTGAATTGAATCCATATATACAGGCTGTTTCAGCAAACGGAACACCTACTTAAATGGATGAAAGGGCATAACACTAGCGTACAGTTATAAAAAGGAATTTAAAAAAAAAAATTAGTTCACCATAATTTCGCATAAAACCAGGTGGAACATGTACAGTCAAAGATTTTAAACCGAACATATTTTTGCTTTTCAAATTTATTCATCCGGTATTCAAAAAAACGCATGAAAACTAACTTCAGCGGCGACGTACTTTCGATAGGATCCCCCCTTAACAATGTTCACAAATCGTTGAGGTCACGAACTGGCAGCTGAACTTTATAAAAACGCCGACTATCGGTAAGCCGGATGCGCGGTTGCTTTGTCGGCGTTGTCTGTGTTTGGCGGCGTTATTAAAGGGCAACGAACTTACCAAATGTTTCATGCAAAGTTCAATCATTCTTAGTGTACAACGTTAAGGAGAAGCACAACCAAAATTATTATTTTTTTCTCTTCCCGTATCTTTGTTATAAATTATAATGCATCTTAGGATATATTCCCGGTATACTATAACGGTTTCAAGCAGGTGTTCCGTTTGCTGAAACAGCCTGTATATTTCGAAAATATTTCAATTGTTTTGCCCCGGATTTTGAAGCATAGTGAAATATCAGTAACTTCGTAAAAATTCCTTTAAAATATTTAAATAACTTTTGGTATATCAAAACTACCAACAAAATATGCGCCAATCTAATCATCGCCTCTGGGTTAGTGATAGAACGCTGCGCAGTAACTGTTTTCGTATAAAACAAGCATAAATACAATTTGGCGCGAATTTTCTTGTAGTTTTTATCAATACATTCGTATTTCTTTCTACAACAATATATATATTTTTGAATATAATATCAAATAATATAAATAATTTAAAAATCTTCAAAATACATCGAATATCAGCAACCCCACAATATTAAGGCATGGAAATAGACACCGCGTTGCTCTACTTTCAATATGTTTAGAAAAAAAAAACTAGCACCTTAGATTTTTATACTTAAATTCTAACATGAGAAAGGTTTTGGGCTTATTCATACTTAAAACTTATTTTTATATATATTTAATTTCTTGTTACATAGTTCCTTGTAAGTTAAAATTTAGATATTGCATCTAAAACATTAAAAATCAAGTAACGTATAATATATTTAAACTTATATATTAAAATATCTACTATAATAATATGCTTTTAACTAGTTAATAAAGAGTTAAAAACTAATCAATAATTTCCTTATATTTTTTTAACCATACTTACTTTAAGCATATTATATATTTCGTCACTCTTAAAAAATAAGGCGGGTTACGACATCATTCATTGTCAAGATTTGACAGATCTGTCAACAGTCAAAAGGTGCATTGACAGGAACGACTGAACGCAGCACGTGTAACGTGTATTGATTTTCATAAACTATCATGTAATATAGAATGTATAATTATTACTATACTATAATACATAGTCTGAAATTCAAGATCAGAAAAGAAACTGGTTTCACGGGTCAAACGTGCACTTGCGTAAAAGCATTCACCGAAACCCTACTTAACATAGATGGCGTTGTTGTATGCAAATGTATTTGATTCTAAACATCCTTCACATATTTTGTGATAAACTATAAATACTTGATGTTACGTTATTAAAAAAGATCAAAGTTTTCACTTAATCCTGTACAAAAGCATTATGTAAATGTCGCAACATTTTAGTTAAAATTATAAAATAACAAAAACCTGGAAAAAATTAAATGTGTATTTATCGACTATAGCGCCATCTGTGTCAAGCAGGGGAAGTCAATCTGATGCCCTTATAAAAAAAACAACTCACACTAAGGCAACTTACATCCGCTAAAGCAGAAAAAGTTATTTGGTTAATGCGGACTAACGACATTTCTGGTAGTGCGTCTATTTACGTAGGCGACGAGAAACCAAACACCAAAAGTAATGTATAAATGACGAAATTAAATTGTAAAATTCTTACATACTAACATATAGACGTGGTAGTTAGTTTGCAAAATTGTTGATTCCGTCTTACGAGCTTAGATGTGCAAATGGTGATGAAGCATGGATCATTAGAACAGGAGATTTTCGTATAGAAAGGATATAAAAAATTCGGAAAATTTCTCATCGCCTCGTCAAATATTACTACACATGAAAGAGAAAAAAATCTTAAAAATTACCGAATTTCTTGGTAATCGTGGAGCTGGATTCAGACTTATGCGAGCTGGTCATGACGGACTTCCTCTCGATAGTCTCCGACGTTATCGTCTGCTTCGAGAACTTCTTATCCAGAGCGTCGAGCTCCTTGGTCATCTCCGCCGGTTTTTTGACCTTCGTCACGCTGGTCTGGAAATCTGACTGGAATTCCGACGGCCTCATAAACGAGCGACTCGTGTCCGAGCTCATTTTCGACTCCAATGTATTGAACCTCGAATCCAGAGTGCTATATCTCGATTCGTTATCGAAGGATTTCGACAATTCATCGATACCTTCCAACTTGATCGGTTCGTATTTAGTATTGGTCGTTGTTAGGTTAACCGGTGACGAGCTGTAGATCTTCGTTGTGGTTATCTTTTGGGTGCCGTTGGGTATCTCCTTCACCTCGGTCGTCGTTTCTTCCATATAATTCGGTCCCGAATATCCTTGAACTTCCTTTCCATAAGGAGATGCTATCCTGTCATAATCCGGCGTGACTGCTTTAACTAAATCCGTTGAATGCGCTTTGAAATCAGTTTTTTCTATCTTCGGCGTAGATGTGAAAGGAGACTTCATCTCTTGACGTATTTCTGTTTTAGAGAATTCCGTTTTTGGTTGCGATTGGTAACTTTCAGATTTGATCGAATATTCTGAATGTTTCGTTCCTCCTGGGATGGCTTCAGTAGACTTGTGGTGCTCAGAAAACGTTTGACCTAGACAGTCTTTCTTCAGTGTGGAGTATATAGGTTCCTTATCGTCGAATTTCAGTTCTCGGGCGTTGAATTTTGGACTCAAAGGTGTTTTCGGTGCTTCGTAGTACTTCTCCTGTTTCGCAAATTGCTGGTAGCTGGATTCTTGGTGTTCCGATGTTGAATACTCATTGACCGGTCGCGGCGTGTCATACAGGCGGGTTTCGTAGCTGTTGGAAATTGGTTTTTTTAATTAGTTGAGTTAATTAATTAATATCACCAGGAGATTTTAAGAAGATATTATTTATGCATATTGTATGACGACATAGCTGGGTCATAACTAACATAAGGTATACTGAAATGTAAGCAGGTAAGTTCATAAGTGACACTTCAATGGTCGGCATGGTAGACAGAGGGAAATGTGGTGAGACACTCAAGCTTAGATGGTCATCAAATAGCGCCAGGCACAGAAGGGCGCCTGAAGCTGCTAAAAATCTATCTGCTACTGCCAATATATCAATCGAGGTTGACATAACAACTTTGACAATCGAAAATGAAATTATGGGTATGCCAACTACGAACTTGTCGACCTATAATTTAACTCGCATTATTCCATACCAAACTCATAGATTAGTTAAGCAACAGTTAAATCTACAACTGAGTATATGTAATAGTTCAATGTTAACTTTATGCTATTTATTACCAGCAGGTTTATATAAAATATTCTGCTTATTTACTGGTAGAATCTTGACATAAACATCATTTTTTACCAGTAGTAAAGAATGTATAATAAGATAAGGAAACCTGCTTTAAGTTTATGTCAGTCATACAAAATGCACATTATTACATCAATGTATCAATTTAATATTTTTACGGAAAGAGCTAAATTTACAAAATTATTTACAACAAATTGGCTTTTAATAATAGTTTCAATTACGATACGCTATTAATGACATGAAGGTAGGGTAAACTACCTGATGGTAACTGGCTCTAGCATGACTAATTGACAACTGCAAGGCCAGAGTATTAATCCTCTAATATCATAGACTTTTATTGAGGTTCTAATAATCTAGAAGAAAAAACCATTTCTTAAAGATACTATTTCCAAAGAAAAAACCAATTTGGTAATATTTAATTTAGCAAAAACTTTCAAAGCAAAATTCAGTCCAAATATAGGAAATCAAAATATAGGTATGATTGAGATAATAAGGCCCATTGAACCTACAAGATGAGAGCGAGAAACACCGCCACCATGCTTTGTTACATGCATACATAGTAAAACACATAAAGCTCAAAAAACACTGTTACTGAAACACCACCAAATTTAATATCCAAAAATTAAAAAAAACGAGAATTTTTTAAATAATAGAATAAAATATTACGGTTCTGGCTATAAGGCCTTTTGTACTACTTACTAATATTTCTTTTGAGTTTTAGTCGTTTCGATGCCGGACAAAGAATCTTGTCAAGGAGTAGGGTATGTATTCTACAACTACCATAAAATTTTAACCAATATTATACATATTTTGGAAATTAAGTGGTACAAAAAGATATCTCCCTAAAAAGTACCAAATTAAAAAAATCATTGAGTTGTCTGCAATGTGATTTTTGTTTAAGTTAACTTAAGTTTATTATGAACAAACAACATTGATCTGTTCATAATAAAGTTAAATCAACTGAAACATAAATTCCATGAACAAAATTACTGTCCATTTATTTATAGTTAACAAAGGCAAGAATTTAATATAGAATCTGAGAAATGATATATATTAGAGAAGAAACAAAACGCACATATATAAAGAATCAATAATAATAAAAGACCAAAAAAGAAAACTACATGAATACGTTTTGAAAAGATCGAGAGGGTCGAAAAAAATATAGCACAGATGTGCAAATTTCTATTTAAAATTTTTTGGTGTTTCAGTAACAAACGACTGGTTAACACAAAACCAAAGTTAGATCACAAGTTTAGTTAAAAAAAACAACGTCAAATTAGCATCTCCTGATAGCTCGTGTCGCAGGCCCGACGGTGGTGGTGTTGTGTGTATCCAATGTATGGGTTACCTAAAATTCACAAAAACAACATCCCCTTGCGCCCTATAGTTAGCCAGCTTGACTCACCAACATACAGACTGGCACAACATCTCGCGAAGACACTCAACAATCTCCGCGGCAACACACCCTACCATGTCAAGGATTCCTTCGACTTCATCAGCGCAATTGAAAATTTGACATTGGCTGAGGATGAAGTACTAGTCAGTTTTGATGTCCAGTCCTTATTTACCAGTTTACCAGTGGAAGACTGCATTGAGATTGTCAAAAGGAAGCTAATAGATAATAACATGCCTGAGGAATATGCAGATCTACTAAAACATTGCCTCACATCTGGCTATTTCGTGTGGGACTACGGCTTCTACGACCAAATCAACGGTGTAGCCATGGGCTCACCGGTGTCTCCTGTCGTAGCTGACATTTTTATGGAAGACTTCGAGCAGAAGGCACTGGATACCGCTCCGGCTAAGCCGAAGATGTATAAAAGGTACGTAGACGATACTTTTGCCGTCCTCCCAAACGATAAAGTCTCTGCATTTCTAGATCATCTCAATTCCATTAGCAGTAATATTAAATTTACTATGGAACTAGAGGCAAATAATAAATTAGCTTTTCTGGATGTGCTCATCCTAAGGAACCCTGACAATACTCTTGGTCATACGGTGTATAGGAAACCTACCCATACAGATAAATACCTTAATGGTTCGTCTCACCACCATCCTAGTCAGTTAGCTACCGTGGGCAAATCTTTGTTTCAGAGAGCACAGAAAATTTGTGACGAGAACCACATAGCTGGAGAGCTTCAGCATGTCAAGCGAGTTCTACAACGCAATCAGCTGAAGACTCCACACCAACGTCACAAAGGCCCCAAACCACCTTCAGTTGAGCGGTGCCCTGCTACCCTACCCTACATCAAGGGGGTCACAGACAGAATTGGTCACATCCTCAGGCGAGCTTCAATCAAAACATATTTCAAGCCGCAGAAAAAGATTACCCAATTTCTGAGACCTGTGAAATGCAATATCCCACTCCAGGATGCAGGGGGTTACAAGCTTGATTGTGAGTGTGGATTGTCATACATTGGGCAAACAAAGAGGAGCATAAAAACACGAGTAAAAGAACACATTGCTGACATGAAACACACAAGGTCTACGAAGTCTGCGATCAGTGAACACACGCTGGATAAACCCAACCACTACATCAGATTCGATAACCCACAAATCCTCGCGAAAGAGAATCGTTTCATACCTAGAATGATGCGTGAGGCTATTGAAATCAAAAAACACCCAAATTTCAATAGAGAAGATGGTTGGCAAGTACCACCTGTTTGGGATCCAATTATCAAAACTATTAAGACCCAAACCCAGCAAAAACCAGCTGCCAGACCTCAAGACACTGTGAGCTCTTTCTGCGTACAACGGAACACAAACCAACTTGACTGATAATTACTTTTATTTTTCCTTCCACCCATTTTAATATTATATAAAATTATTAGAGCTCTTAATTGATGAAATTCAGTATCAAATATATCTGATGCGAAGGTTCTTCCACATTGGTCTGAGATTAGCAAATTTATAAGAGTTGAATTTGGACATTGAACTTAAATAATGACTTGAAAAGTATTAAATGGCAAGAGCGTAATAGAATACTTTCATTACAAAATTTTATTTCGGTTTTGGCTCCCAACATTTTTGGCATTGATTTTGCCTAAAGTTTGCAAGGGGTCGATATGGCAATTTTCTAGTCAATTTATATTTTCAAATACAGCCCTATCCAGTGTTATAACAATTATTTTTCGTTCAATGTCACAATATCTAATACTTTTTCGGCTAACTTTCGCGCTTGAGAATGGATTATTGGTTTTTTCACTTTAACGCGCGATGTAGAGGCAACCGGGACATTTTTAAAACAAAAATAATTAATAAACACGGTCTATGTGGATTCGTGCAGCGTTATAATGGACGCTATGCGAGTGTGCAGGGTGTTGGCAACACCGACATAACATAATATTATTTTGATACTTGCAACACTGACGTTGCTTTTTGTTTCTTCTTCCATTTTGGTTGCAGCCGAGAGCACACGTATTCGTTATGTAAAAGTGATTTATTATAAGTTTTCACCACTAACAGTTTTTAAGTTCTGTACTTACAACGACTAGGGTATCGCCTACATCATTAGCGTAGAAATTACATACATAACTTCACGCCAGTTCTCTTGCGGGGTAGGCACGAACAACAGAGCGCCATTCAGGCTTATTCTTACACATCTCACTTGCTTCTTTGACATTCATAACTCGTGTCATGCACGCTCGTCTGTTCTTAAGGCTCCTGACATCACCTTCTTCTAGTACACAATCAATTTGATCATGGAAGGTGTGTGGTGGCCTACACTTTTGCATTGTATATCTGTTTAGTCATTCCTTCATCATGCATTCTTACCATATGCCCGAACCACCGGAGCATTCCTTTCCTTACCTTCACCCCGACACTCTCTTTCAGACAAACTCTCTTTCTTACTTCGGTATTACGAACGCGGTCCGCGAGCGTTACTCCGCAAATTTTGCGCAGTGCTCGCATCTCGACCGCGTTTACTTTACTCTCATGCTCTCTCTTCCATACCCAACTCTCGCTTCCATACGTGAGCGTAGGTACCAGCACCGCGTTGTGTATGGCAAGCTGGGCCTTCTGGCTGAGGTTCTTAGCGCCTAGAAATTTACCTAACGCTCCATTCACATTATACCCCAAAGTCACTCTTCTTTCTATATCAGCGGTGTACCTTCCATACCTGCTAAAAGCACATCCAAGATATACAAACTCATTCACTTGCTCCAGCGTAACATCATCGACCATTATCCTTGCATTCGTTCTGGTTTCTTCGCATTCTTCGCATTAGCGTAGAACAATATATATTATATGTGCGACGAGCTGCGCACACAGGACATTCCCCCCCTCTACGACTCACCTCATACCCCGATTGCCATGTTGACTTGTCGCAACTTCTAGGTTTGACAGAAAACTATCATATTTTTCGGGATAAAAAATTATTCTACATACATCTTCTGTTTAAACCAGACCAACATGGAAGACTAATATTATTAAAAATCCCACAAAATTGTCAATCACATAATTAAATTGCTACCGTCCCCTGATGAACATTTCGAAATGAACTCCTCCTGAGAGATAATATATAGTGCATTGAGACTCCCCCAATTAAGAAAAAAAGTGCCCCCCCCCCCCTAAAGTATCACAAAGAAGTACCGTGAACGAACCCAGCGGGAAAATGTCTTTGCTTATAACTGGCAAATCATTCTTGTCTTTCGTCGTACTTTTGTAAGGATATCCGCCGCGGCGGCGGGGCGGGCCTCTCCCGCTTGTAGACGATCCTTTCGGCCAGTTCCGGCCTGGGAGGCCTCTCGGGTACTTCAGGCCTCTCGGGTACTTCCGGCCTCTCGCCGTCAGTTATCAAAAGGGCCGTTCTCACCTCGGGTAGTTGTAATGTTTTCACCACAACTGTTTCTTCTGTCATGCTTGTCCTATAAATCGTTAGGTTAGTTATGGTTACCATGCATGCTTGTTACGGCATATAGCAGAACAGAACAGGTTATGACAGTAAGGTATAGACAGCAGTGATGTCATCAAATGTATTGGCAGAATCTATCTATATAACAATTAAAATTAAAGTGTTTATTTGTGTGTAATTTGAAAATAAATGACAAAACTTACAGGAACTTGTTTTATTATAAAAACTGTCATCTATACATATAATAAAATTGTAGAGGTCGAATTTCTGTACAATGAAAAAAAAAATGCTAAAAACCGAGCCAGGGGGATGTAAGAAGTGAAATAGAACTAATTTAGAATTTTTTCAAATTTTTTGTTTCTCTGTTTGTACCGGCTAATCTCCGAAACGACTGGACCGATTTAAATGAAATTTTGTATGGTGGTAGCTTATATCCCTGGTCAACATATAGAATACTTTTGATCCCGTAAAATTAAGGAGATCCCGTGGGATAGTTAAAAAAACTTTAATTACTTGAACAGCTTATTATACAGCTTATGCACTTAATTAAGTATTGATATTTCCGGTATCATCATACAATATAACAATAATAGGCTATATATCATCACGCTAAGACCAATATGAGCGGAGTACCAATAAAGAATATTTCAAAATCGGGGGTTTTTTTTCACTTACTTTTTTTTTAACTATTCCACGCGGACGACGTCGCGGGCAGAAGCTAGTATTCTATATAATATAAACTATCACTGTCGGTTGAGTTTGAGTTCTAAGTTTACTGTGCTTGCCATTGAAGCCACATACTTGAAAACAGACTGTGTGCTATGATGGTGCACAAATTAAATCAAATTTTCGCTCCATTGTGCGTATTGCGTAACGAAGCGTAAGTAATGTAATGAGTGTCATAAAAAAATATTATAGCTTAAGTTTATAGAAAAACAACAACCCTTACTCGTAACATATTAATTTATAATATGTGTGATCTGTAATACATTAATCTCTGATAAGCTCTTGATGATGACAAAACTCTAATATATATATATATTTATTATGTTTAAAAAAAGTCGTGGTAGCGTAATGGCTAGCGCACGCGTCCCAGACTCAGAGGGCGCGGGTTCGATCCTGCCAGAACGCATGCACCTCTTAGTCAGTTTTCTGATCTTATGTCCATATTGTTACAATTACCATGTGCTAACAACAGTGAAGGAAAACATCGTGATGCAACCTGCACATCGAGATAACCGATGTGTCAAACCTGCCAAGCCGCCTTGGACAAGCGTGGCGGGTATACTGTCTGTTCCCCCTATAATGGGAGGCCCGAGCTCAGCAGTGGGACATTAATGGGCTGATATTATTATGTTTAAATAGTTGTATTTTATCACTATATCTTGTATATGTATATCCCCATATTGTATATCCCCAAATAACGCAAGTTACGCTTGTGTTATGTGTAATATACAGCGGACTACTTTGGGGCCGATCCCAGACACCCAGACCATAGTAAATAACGGAGAAAATACGTTTCCGAAATTTACTATACCAGGAACCGAACCCGGAACCTCTGCGTTGCAGTGAGGTACGCCGGCAAAGGCTTAGCCCGCTCAACCACAGAGGCCGTCTGTCACAATTATATGTATACCACCATCGCCACTCCTAATCAGCAATGTTCTGGAAGATATCGCTTTTTAGCGATAAGACCGCCCTTTGTACCCAACTAGACTTATACTAGTTCGTAAGTTTTCTGTAATGGTGTACAATAAAGTGTTATCTGTCCTATCTATATAAATTGAATTTTAATTGACATAATCATAATTTAATACGCAATTTTATAATTTATCGGTTGATATTTTATTAGATAAAGAATTAAATGAATAATAAGATAATAGTACATTATGGCACTAGTGTGTAACATTGGTGATTACCGCCGAGGCGCCGTTGAGACTCGAGCCGTAGGCGAGGGTCTTAAGAGAGCCGAGGACGGTAATCATCAATACTCATACGACGTTTTTCAACACACTTGTGAATAAAATAACAACAAAAACTCATTTTATTTAGTAGATAAAAAAAAGTTATATATGAGTGAAAGTTTTATTTATTAAACACGTACGAGTTACAATTATCTATTTAAGTAAGAAGTTGCATGAAATGAGCGAGCAATAGGAACATTAATTTATTTGTTCTATAGAACACGATCTTTTTTTTTTAATAAAAACTTTTTTAAGAACAAAGCAACTCAACCAATAAAATTTTACAAAAAATCTATAACTCACTAGTGAGTTATAATGTTTTTTAGGCACAGTTTGATTATGGGTGTCATTCAGTGCCTAATTGCGGTGACCATAGAGCCACTTTATGAGCAAGTGTGTTGAAAATATATTTAAATAGAATTTGTAAGCAGGATACTTAGACATATGCATGCCGAAAGGCGGAATTTGGAGAGCTGTACTATGTTAAATTTAACACCTGTCGTATACCCGTTTTCGCATTAAATAAATTGAATTGAATTGACAAAAAAAAATAATTGAATGAATTCTTATCAATCTATCTAAGTGTTCATTCACGTCGACTCGCGGGCGCGGTAGCGGGCGCGGTGGCGGACGCGGGCGCGGTAGACTTAGCGAGTACGCGTTCACATTGGCCGCCAGGCGTTTGCGCGAGTTTTGTGTTTTCAGAGATAGAAAATATGGACGACGATCTTTTATTTATAATTGAAAATTCACATCTAAATTGGGAGATGTTAAAATTAGAATTGGTGTGCACGAAATTAATAAAGAAAGAGAACGGTATGGTAAATTTCATACTTTATATAGTAATTTGAGAGACCAGGATGACTGTTAACTGTTTTGATTACGTATTGGATTCAATAAGGAGTGAGATTTCGAAAGACACAAATTTTCATAAAAGCATAAAGCCCGAAGAATGACTATTTGTAACTATAAGGTGAGTTTAAAAAAACATAGTTAATTATCATTTTTTTTATCAGGATACATAATAACAGTAATTCAAATTCGAACAAGGTTCGTTAACATTTTTTGAAAAGGCTTTTGGGAATTGCAGGAGTTAAATTATTAACTCGCGCAATTTCCAAAAATCTAATATAAAAATCAAAATAATACTGGACGCCCTGGACGGTTTTTGCCGTTGTATTGTGTCGTATAGCGATAAAGTGCGTTAGTACATATATTATGACCGTTGACTCTATACCCGTATATATAAAGTACTCTGTCGTTCATACCGGTTGAACATAGCTGACGTCGCGAGTGAATCGCGCGCTTCGCCGCTAGCATACAACTCATGCGTTTGATATTGCCGCGAGCGAAACGCGCTTGCCCGCTACTTATACCGCGCGTGCATTTCGCAACGTGAACACTTGGATATTACGCCATATGCTTGTTATTTCGCGACCGCGACCGCGAGTCGACGTGTTTGAACACTTAGGCGAATGTAACTCTGTCTGTTACATAAAACTACTGGACCGATTTGGCTGTAACTCGGTATATATTTATGTAAGTTTAATACGTAGGATGGACGTAGGATACTTTTAATTCCGAAAAAGGCATCCATTTTGGGATAGATGTAAACGGTGATCGTAGAAAGTAGGATACGTTATTTCTTTGCGATTTGTCATTTTGATCATATCGATCAATTTCGTCATTTATGTAGTTTACGTTGTATGAGAAAGGTTTTTATTTTATTTTATTGCATGACTTCAGCAGACAGTCAGACGGCCCACTTGATGGAAAGCGGTTACCATCGCCTATGGACATTTGCAACACCAAAGTTGCTACAAATGCGCTGCTGCTCTCTTAAGGGAGACTGGAACCTGGTCACTAATGCCGGAACACAACTCAAGGTTGTTATGGCGACATACTTTAGACCAGGGGTGGTAGCCATCCAGTCGGGTAAATGCCCTACCACCTGGCTGTGGGTTGTTAAGTCGCCTCTTACGACAGGCCACCCCAACGCAGGAAATCGTATTCTTTCTCCGTTCCTGCACGGTTGTATGGGAGACCAATCATATCTCGAGTTTATTTAAAATTCATCATCTATGAAAAAAATGCTCTAGTATTATCAAAACGACTCATTGACTCTTCGAGTGATCAGTATGCCGATCCAGCGAGGAAACGCAGCCAGCCTTCTGGGCACCTTACCCATAGAAGACGGTGATCTAGGCTCAGTAATCCACTTATAGTCTTGAGGGACTATGAGTAGAATACAATACAAATAAGTTAAGTTTTCTTGCATTGTATTCGATTATATGTAATATTTTTTTTATTTTTTTTTATTGCAGGAGATCAGCAGACAGGCAGACGGCCCACTTGATGGAAAGCGGTTATCATCGCCTATGGACATTTGCAACACCAGAGGTGCTACAAATGCGCTGCTGCTCTCTTAAGGGACACTGGAACCTGTTCACTAATGCCGGAACACAACTCAAGGTTGTTATGAGGACATACTTTAGACTAGGGGTGGTAGCCATCCAGTCGGGCAAATGCCCTACCACCTGGCATTAATAATTTTTTTTAATATATAGCATTAAAAAAAAATAAACAATAAAGGCAGTTCTTTAGATAGGTGTTTCCTTCCAATCTCGGTACCTAGAGCACGCGACAATATTTAATTGCGTTTATAAACTAAACCGAATAAAACTTTGCAATTTCAGAGCAATACAATGAAAACAATGAATCCTCTTATATAGTTGGATGCTATGAGACTGAATTCCGCGCTTCATCAAAAGCTTAACAAAACGACCGAATCGACCGACAATACATTACAGATCCACACGGGAAACAGGTACATCGTTATAAAACTGTTCGTATAGAACATATTGCAAGCACGTTCCGTCATGATGCACGGCACTTACTTAGATTTCATCGTTCTGTCATTTGTTGTTGTTGCGCTGCGAAAATGGAAAATTAATAAGTAAAAAAGGATACGATAGAAAAAGGATCACTTGAAAAAAGAAAATACACGTCGAAAATTATTAATCTCGAAACACTCAAATCCAAAGAGAGAAGAAAAAAAAAATGATTCAGATTGAAAAAAAAAATATTGAAATAATTTTCTAAAGAAACTACTGGAAAGTATTTAAGTAGCCATAATAAATGGAGTTCGCCGTCTCGCTTGCGTATTACAACATTCTTGAATAAATAATTTTTTGACGTGATAACTCTTTATGGGAGGGTAAACCGCTTCGTTACGTAACGCGTTACGGCGCCAGTCTGTTTGGCTTCCCTTTCTCTCACACAAGTTATCATTTCTGTAGGGCGCGTCCCGAAACGCACACGTTTCTTTTTTATTTTATTTTTTATTGCATGAGTTCAGCAGACAGGCAGACTTGACAGACAGCGGTTATCATCACCTATGGACATTTGCAACAACAAAGGTGCTACAAATGCGCTGCTGCTCTCTTAAGGGAGACTGCAACCTGGTCACTAATGGCCGGAACACGACACAAGGTTAATAATAACGCCATAAGGCGACATACTCTAGACCAGGGGTGGTAGCCGTTGACTCGGACAGATGCCCTACCCCCTGGGTGTGGGTTGTTTTGTCGCCTCTTACGACAGGCCGTCCCAATGCAGGAATTAGTGTTATTTCTCCGATCCTGCACGGATAATAAATTGATAAATATGTTGAAGCCTAACAATCCCTATTAATATTATAAATGCGAAAGTAACTCTGTCTGTCTGTCTGTCTGTTCCGTTTTCACGTAAAAACTACTGGACCGATTTGGCTGAAACTCAGTATATATATATTTTCGATGCCGAGAATGAACATAGGATACTTTTTATCCCGGAAAATAGGATAGTTTCCGGGATAAAAGCATATTTGTCTCTCTGTTTGTTATCCTTTTATGGAAAGACTATTGGACCGATTTGGCTGATACTCGGTACATATGTAATTTGAATACCGAGGGTGGCCAAGGGATACTTTTCATCCCGGATACTGGGATAGATTTTGGGATAGAGTATTATGTAAAGTTTATCCCGGAAACTAGGACAGGTTTTGTTATTTTGCCCATTTCGTCCACTGGGTCCACTGGGTCCACTGGGTCCACTTTGACCACTGGGTCTGCTTGGTCAACTGGGTCCACTGGGTCCACTAGGCCAGTTGGGTCCACTTTGTCCACTGGATCCACTGGGTCCAGTTGGTCCACTGGGTCCAGTTGGTCCACTGGGTCCACGGGGTCCACTTGGTCCACTTGGTCCATGTTATCTATTTTGTCATTTATGTAGTTTACATATAGACGGGGGTAGTATAGTTTGCGATATAAAATGAAGTGAATCTTTCGGGGGCAAATACATACAAATTTAATACAATGTAACCTGTACCACTTGCTCTTTAAACAAGAGATACGCACTAGAGGTTGAACTAGGGGTAAACTCTAGTTTATCATATATATGGTAAAGGACTTCCGACAAATTTCTTTTCTGCGAATCGAATGAATGAATGAAAAATTATTCATTCATTTATTGGATGAAATATAATCATGCATTATCCCTTTTAAGGTATAAGCATGACATGTAATTCATCAAATAGTTCAATGAATTTATTTGTTTATAATTAATTGAAATTAATATTGTTCTGTTATTTGTTTACAATTTTAATTATATTTATTAATTTCATTCCTATAAAGTCGTAGATTTAACTAATTATATTACGAGTGTTGGAAGTGGTGGGTGGAAGTGATAAATAGCATCACGTAAGAAGTAGCTTCGGTGAACCTGCAGCCCACCTCTCGACACCCCTTAGCCACTCACACCCACGTTGCCCCTGTCTTTATGGCATTTTTTGGGGCCCATGCAGGAAGTGGCCAGTTACAAATTTTTGTTTTTTTTTTATTGCTCAAACACAGCAGACAGGCTGACGCCCCAACTGTGATGGAAAGTGGTTACCGTCGCCAATGGACATTAGCAATACCAGAGGTGCTGCTAATGTGCTGCCGGCCTTGAAGGAGAAACTGAAAACTGGCCCCTGATGCTGGAACACAACTCAAAGTTGTTATGGCGGCCTACTCTAGACCAGGGGTGGTAGCCAACCAGGCGGGTAAATACCCCACCACCTGGCTGTGGGTTGTTTTATCGTCTCTTACGACAGGCCGCCCTAAAGCAGGAAATTGTATTCTTTCTCCGTTCCTGCACGGAGAAAAACTTGTGAAACATACGTAAATATTATTGTTGAGAATCATATAATAAATTCAGATTTATCGTAAGTAACTTCTCTCAAGTTACATCTTCAAAAACATGGAGATGCGCGAGCGAGATCTTGAACTCCATTTAAGTAGCCCAATTTAATTCTTATAAGTGATCCGAGATAGCAATATCATGAAAGAAGAATACAGGAAATAACAATCTCCATATAAAAATGTAAAACCCACAACGCTCCTAAATCTTATATACTGTTTCCAAGCGTTTACTTCACTTTTGACGTTTGCACGTCTATCAAGTTACATATTTCTTGAGAGTAAAGCCCACATGAAACAAGTGACTTAATTGTCATATGTTATTATTGTGGGTGACGTAATAGTGATGTTCTGTGAGTCATGTAACGCACGAACTATTAAACCATCGGCACTATGCATATTTTATACTACACACATACATAACTCCACGCCAGTTCCCTTGCGGGGTAGGCACGAACAACAGAGCGCCATTTAGGCTTATTCTTACACTTCTCACTTGCTTCTTTGACATTCATAACTCTTGTCATGCACGCTCGTCTGTTCTTAAGGCTCCTGACATCACCTTCTGCTAGTACACGATCAATTTGATCATGGATGGTGTGTCGTGGCCTACACTTTTGCATTGTATATCTGTTTAGTCATTCTTTCCACATGCCCGAACCACCGGAGCATTCCTTTCCTTACCTTCACCCCGACACTCTTTCAGACCAACTCTCTTTCTTACTTCGGTATTACAAACGCGGTCCGCGAGCGTCACTCCGCAGATTTTGCGCAGTGCTCGCATCTCGACCGCGTTTACTCTCCTTTCATGCTCTCTCTTCCATACCCAACTCTCGCTTCCATACGTGAGCGTAGGTACCAGCACCGCGTTGTGTATGGCTTATTTAATATATGTAAATTACGTATGTTAACTGAAATGTGTGTATATTTAGTACACGATATAGTGTTATTAGCAAAAATGTATTAATAATTTAAATTGATTAAACCTTATTTATAAATGAAGTTGATTTTTATAACAAATCGAGTCGGTAATGCATTACGACCGTACTAATCGCCGTTATCGAGGTGTCAAAAGTAAAATAAATGCTTGGAGAGGGTATAAAGGGTGCTACCAGACTTTCTCCTTTTGCGATTTGATATAGAAAACATCGTTAGACTCGTATACTAAAATATTATATACTAAAAATATAAAAAAAAAGGATTTCAAAATCAAACTCATCACAAAATTTAAAATCTAAATTATTTTTACAAATTAATAGGACTCATGTTTCGACTGATTTGGTTTAAACAGTTCGTTTACTATTAATAATAGACAGTACGAACAAAACTTAATTGCGTCCCTAAAGCTCGTATACGTCATTGCGCAGAACAAGTTCACAGACGGAGCTGAGACGGCACCTTCGCTCAGCCGCTATCCGTACTCGTATGCTGTCTTTTTCGCACTACACACCGTAAGGTGTAATAAGCGTTGACAATTGGCTGGCCTTGCGCAAACTCACGGGACTAACTTCACTTGAAGCGCATAAAAGTTTTGTGCGTACTATAATGTTGGTTGAATGTGTAACGGTGTTTTGATACATCAAAACGCACGGGAAGAAAGACTTATAGAGTCGATTAGAAATGCTGTTAATGGGCTATTGCCACTCTTAGTATTCTTCTTCCATGGAAATATGCTACTTCCCTGATCTGTCAGCACAGGGCAGAGAACAACCGAGCATATATACCTAGAGGTGATTAAACTAGAACGTGTCGGTAAAACAGCTCACCGACTACTTTAAACTTGTAAATCATTCACAGCTACTATACCGACAAATCGAAAAGCAGCAAAGTACAAGGACCGGTCTGCGGTTTCCTTTTAACATAATTTAAAAAAAAAACATTATCTATTATTAGCAATTCTTCTATATTAAATACGTTCATTATTTTTAGTTTATAAAATCGGTAGTAATAATTTTTAAAGCAATGGGAACTGTAAAAATAAACCTCTAAATAAGCCTGGTACCATCAATTAAAAAAGCATGCATGCTATCAATATTTTACTATTTAATATTTTAGGCTTCTACTACTGTGTATGGTCTACATAAAACGATGCGTTTCCTTTGCTATTTTTTATTAATTGCGGTGATGTTCTAATATTTTTTTGTAACAACCTAATTTCTCCAAGAACTAAGACGTATCGTTTTTATATCGACTGAAACCACAGAATGTAAGTTATTAGAAATATCCCAACCTTTGCAATAAGAAGAGGAGTTCCTATTTGATAAATCTTACAAATATCCGATCTTAAAATTAATAATTCTAAAATAATAATTATTAATAAGGGAAATAGGCACGAGTCATAAGTTTTCTTTCCAAGGCACTTATAATAATAAATATAAAACGGGTTTTATCGCATTATAGACTTCATCTATAACAGTTAATTCCATAAGCAGCATGTAAAAATGAAAAATAAAAAACGTTAGAATCCGTTACATATATTTCATACTATAATAGTGTTATTACACTAATCATAAAAAATTGTTAAATTCTTGTACCCCTTTAACTTGTTCTAAAATGTTATACCCCAGTTATTTCTTTTATTAAATAACTGTACCCCATTGCATTCTACTAAAATTTCGTACTCCATTTCCAGCCAATATTTTGAACCCCATCGCTCTGTTATAAAAAATAAAGAAATAAACTCACCGAGTTGTAAAACCTTCATAATTTTGCTTCGGGGTGACATCCTCTTGGGGTCTGAAACTGGAGAAAGTCGGACTCTGGACGGTATACTGCTTCTCTTCCCTGGATAGCGTGTTCTGACTGTAACCATTGTTCTGACCGTAACCGGGCGACTGCGGGTTCTGACCACCGCTCTGCGGGCTCTGACTAGTCTGGTTCTGGCTGTAGTTGTGGACTGTGGTCTGACTGAAGGACTGGCCGTGGATCGATTGGTTCAGGGCGGAGATGTTTGAGGATAGATTCGCTGTATTCTGCGTCGCGTTCGGCGTGTAAGTGCTGTTTGGACTGTACGTGGTGTTCGCGAAACTGCTTGTCGGTGTTTTCATCCTGCAAGAGACATATGCACTCTTACTTTTAGGATCTCCTTTTCCGTCAATGCCGGATGATGGGATCAGATATTTTGTAGGGCCGGTGGCCGATGGAACAGACGTGTCCTGGACAGGAGACAGTGTTCCACAACGGTGCACCGACAACTTTCCGAAGGTACTCGATAAGAGCTGGATGAGGAAAACCGAATATATTCAAAATCCTTTCCTGATGGAAGGTGTGTGCAGAGCCGACAAATGAAAATCCCACATACTTCTGGACCAACTCAGATAGTCCGAGATGATGATATCTTGCTGCTTACGCTAGGTGCCGGTAGTTGGCGCCCCCGCTAACTGAGTCTCTCCCCAGGGACGTCGTATGTGATGTGGTTGGCGCTCTGTTCCCTTCACGGGCTGAGCATATGCCTCCTGCGATGGTTCCGCCAGAAGCGGAGCCCAGCGCGGATGAAGATCCTGTGCCCATCGTGGACCGGGCAGAGCTGGGGGCGGCCATGCTACGGCTTAAGGCCAAGAACACCGCCCCTGGCCTCGACGGTATACCAGGGCGTGCGTGGGTTCTGTCCTACGACGCCCTGGAGCCCCGACTGATAAGGCTTTTCGGCGCATGTTTGGAGCAGGGCCAGTTCCCGCAACGGTGGAAGACCGGAAAACTGGTCCTGCTGCGTAAGGAGGGGCGCCCTGCGGACTCACCGTCCGCCTACCGGCCCATTGTGTTGCTGGACGAGGTCGGAAAGCTCTTTGAGCGTATCATCGTAGACCGCCTCGTCCAGCACCTATCGACGACGGGGCCGGATCTGGCGGACAACCAGTTCGGTTTCCGCACGGGGCGCTCCACAATCGACGCGGTCATGCGCCTAAGAGGCCTGGCGGAGGACGCAGTCTCCCAGGGCGAGGTCCTGTTGGCGGTGTCCTTAGACATCGCCAATGCCTTCAACTCCTTGCCCTGGCCGTGCATCATGGAGGCACTCCGGTACTTCCGGGTGCCGTCCTACCTCCGCCGAATAGTCGGGGCATATCTGTATGAAAAAGCCGTCATCTACCCGGTCCACGAGGGCTGGAATCGGCAAGCCATGGTGTGCGGTGTTCCATAGGGGTCGGTTCTTGGTCCCCTCCTGTGGAACATCGCATACGACTGGATTTTGAGGTGTCGAGTCCTCCCGGGCGTCAACGTCGTATGTTACGCAGACGACACGTTGATCGCCGCGCGCGGGAGGACCCATCGGCAGGCGTGCCTTCGAGGCACGGCTGGGGTGTCGTCTATCGTAGGCAGGATCCGGCGTCTTGGACTGGAGGTGGCGTTGCAGAAGACCGAGGCCGTGATGTTTCACGGTCCTCGTAATCGTCCACCTCCAGACACCGGAATCATAGTAGGAGGCATCCGCATCGGCATCGGGGGGACCATGAAATACCTAGGATTGGTCCTCGATAGTCGGTGGGATTTTTCGGCACATTTTCGGCAGCTGCTCCCCAGACTCAAGGGGGCAGCGGGTGCGCTGTCGCGCTTGCTCCCCAACATCGGGGGGCCGAACGCCACGTGCCGAAAACTCTTCGAAGGCATCGTACGGTCGATGGCCCTCTACGGGGCCCCTGTATGGGCGGACCGACTGACGGCCCGAAACGCTGCGCTGCTTCGCCAGGCGCAGCGTGTATTGGCCGTCAGGGCAATAAGAGGATACCGTACGGTGTCCTTCGAAGCGGCCTCGCTACTCGCCGGATCCCTCCCATGGGACCTGGAAGCCAGGGTCCTGGCGTCACTATATACGTGGCGCAAAGAGGCCCTGGCCAGGGGCTCCAGACCCGCGCCTCGCGAGATCGAGGTGTGCCGGTCGGAGCTCCGCCAGGTAGCCGTAGGAGTCTGGGAGGAACGCCTTAGACACCCCAGCGCGGGCCCCGCTACCATCGAGGCGGTGAGGCCCGTCCTGCAAGATTGGATAGGACGTCGTCACGGCACCCTGACGTTCAGGCTGACACAGGTCCTCACGGGGCACGGTTGCTTCGGGAGGTACCTGTGTCGCCTCGGCCGCGAGCCCACGTCAGGGTGCCACCATTGTGACACGGGCGACGAGGACACGGCGCTGCACACACTCCAGGAGTGTCCAGCCTGGACCGAGCAGCGCCGGGAACTCATCGCCCACACCGGATCTGACACCTCGCTCCCGGCCGTGGTACGCACCATGGTCGGGAGCCGCACCGGATGGGATGCCGTCTCCTCCTTCTGCGAGCACGTTATGTTGGCGAAGGAGGAGGCGGAGCGGGAGCGTGAGCGTACATCCTTGCTCCGCTCCCGCCAAAGGAGGACGCGCCGACGCCGGAGGGCGGACTTTGATCTTCGGCCACCGTAAGCGGGCGGCGCGGGTGGGGCCCCTTGGGGTATAGGGGTTCTCACTCACCCGCACATGCCGTCGAGATGAGAGCGCGAGTGTTCCGCGCGCGCTTATCTCTCCTCCCGTGGGGCGCGTTACAAACCGCCCCACGCCGGATTTGACCATGACGTCGCCGGGGGGGTAGTCCCCCGGCATTTGAAGAGGCCCAGTGAGGGGGGCCCACGCCTGCCAGGGCATGCGGAGACGGGAAGCCCAATTCCCCGTAGCCCTGGCATAAGGCGCAGGACGGAACACCCAGGGGTTTTAGTGGGTATCCCTAACTGGGGAGTGGCAATAGCGTGGCACCGGTTCTGACCGGGCACGCTAGTGCCACCCCCGATCTGGCGAATCCCACACACTCACACAGGTCGCGAACATCCCCCCGCTGGCGTACCCCTGGAGCTGGACGTCCGTGTCGGTGTCGTCGCCGGAGGTGTCCCCGGCGCGCAGCTTGTACTTGGCCTGCCGAATCGCCGTTAGCCGCCCGCGCGCCTCCTCCAGCTCCTTCTCTATGCGCAGCACCTCCGATCTGAAACAACCAACGTGTCATTATCTATGCTATTTTTATGTTTGCAGGCAGGCAAACTGACAGACAGACCACCCGATGTCAAGTGGTTACCTTCGTCTGTGGACATTTGCAACACCAGAGGTATTGCCGATGTGCTGCAAGGAGAGAGAACTAGAACCTGGCCACTAATATCGGAATATAACTCTAAACAAAGGTTGCTAATCCTCCAGACGGGCCAAGGTCCTACCTAGCGGCATTCTACCGGTCTCTTATTCATTAGTCTTCATACGAAAAGTACTAAATGGCTTAAAGTGAAACTGAACACAGAGCCGGCTTATAAGAGTTTGTTTGTTTGTTTGCTCGAACGTGCTAATCTCAGGAACTACTGGTCTGATTTGAAAAATTATTTCAGTGTTACATAGCCCATTTATCGAGGAAGGCTATAGGCTATATATCATTACGCTAAGACCAATAGGAGCGGAGCACCAATGAAGAACGTTTCTAAATCGGGGGGGATTTAGAAACAATTGAAAGCAAATTCCACGTGGACGTCGTCGCGGGCACAGCTAGTAAGGATATAAGCTAGTTCTCTAACAAAGGGTTATCAGGACATAGGATATTTTAAGTTTCGATAAATGATAGCGTTCCCGTGAGATAGATAAGGTTTCCAACAGCAGTGGCCGGGACGTTACCTGGCGTCGATCTCCTGCGCGATCCCGCCGACCATCCGCCTGTTGAGCACGAGGCTCCTCTCCTCCTCGCAGTGGATGGCGTCGCGCGCCGACCTCACCAGGTTGTCGGTGGAGCGGATCACCTCCGCGCCGGCCGCCTGCAGCCTGCGGGTCGACTCCGACGACGGGTCGGCCTTCACCTGCATCGTCACACACACACACACACTGCAGTCAGCGTCAAGGACAAGACACTTTTCATCAATTGTAGTTATTAAACTCTCCGTTATTTATTATGTTCTGGGTGTCTGGGACCAACCCTGGAGTTATCCGAAGTGTTTTTCTCACCCGAATAGTAAGTGAGAAGTGCATGCATAATTAGGCGTATCAGCTATAACATCACATTGACTAACCACGTTAATATCAAATTATAAAACTTACATACTAACACGATTATATAATTAAACGCAACATTTGGTCCTTCGAGCCGGATCCGGCAACTCACCTTGCAAGCGACCAGCAGCTGGGCGGTGGACGAGGCCACCTGCCTGGCGCTGGAGATGAGCCGCTCCTCGGAGCCGGCGCCCTGCACGAGCGCGTTCGCCGCCTCCACCAGCGAGTGGGCCGCGGCGGCCACCAGCCGGGCGGCGCTGATCAGGCCCTCGCTCCATTGCCCGTCGTCGGAGGACGACGTAGGGCGGCGGGCCACCTTGCCCTTTACGAGATACGAAACATCATCAAATTAAACATAATATGTTTTACACAACTAATAATTCCTTTCGATGTACCATCCCTACGATGATGATCATGATATGCCATCTATACGAACTAAGCGCTTTGCGTCCACCTTCTTCATGCGCACCGCATAAGAGTGGAACCGATTGTCGGGGTCTGCCTTCCCCGATACTTACAACCTAGGTGTCCTCAAGCCCCGTGTGAATAGGTTCTTTTTAAGTAAGCGTATTCCATCTTAGACCATATCTCCGCTCCACATCGGACGAGATAATAATAAAATTCGAAACCATACTACTACAAAAAAAACCCCTGCGTATTAGATTAATTTTAATAGCGCGCGACAGTGTACGAATCGTGTAAGCGGAACAGAGCTAACAATGCATAGCAAGTAACACTGCCATTTCCGCTTGCGAATAGGTCTGCACATTTCTACGGCAATGAAAACTACCGATCGGAATTATATGTCGTGTAAAACACACTAGAGGTTTTTTTAATTTCAATATATCGCATTAGGGCGTTTCAAAGAGTGAGTCATACCTGATCGATGAGCTCTCTTTGCGCCGCAGACGCCGCTCTGACCAGCGCCGAAGTGGCAGTTATTATGGACTTGGCAGCTTCCAATATCATCTCGTCGAAGTTCAGGCTCTCGTCCGCCTCCTAAAAGGGGGAAAAAATAAATTATCAGTTGTTTTTTATTGCGAATCTGGCAAACAGGCAGACGGCCCAGCTCATGCATGAAAAGTTGTTACCGTCGCCAATTTTTTTTTTAATTCAAAATAAGTTACACTGGAGATCATCGGTTTTTTTAAATTACTTTTAATAAGTCTCTTCCATCGGATGGACACGGGTTATCCGAGCTTATTTTACTTTTTTAGATTTTTACATATCTCTTTTTTATATTCTATTCTTATATTTATCTTTTTCTTTTATTTCCGTTTATTTTTATTTTCACTTTTTTCTTTCTTTCTTTTTTATTCTTTGTTACAGCTTGTTACTATTATATTGAGTCCTTATTTCCTATTACGCCTTTCTTTCTTATGAACCTAGTTTTACGATTTCGCTTATCCTCTCTATTGCTACATATTTTTGCTATTTCTATCATTTATTATGCTTTACTTAACTGATGTTTTAATTCGATGGGCCTTACTTATAGTCGTTTCTTAAATTTATAGAAACTGCTCTGCAACTGATTAGTGAAAATCTTACCCATGAACTCATCTTTAGTCAAATATTTTGGGTACAATCTACGTTAATCATTTCAATTTCGCTTCTCTGTGCTCCTCTTAGGTAAACAGCAGGTAATACACGTTTATAAGTGAAAAAAAAAGATATTCATTGATTAGGGTCTCATTCTGATTCTCTTACTTAAGAGATGCCTAATCGTTTCTTAACGAGATTATTATAAGTAAGGCCGTATTTGTTTTACATTTCTAATATATTTGAGATCACTGTTCGAAAGCCATACACAAAAGTTACAATTTAATTTTACTTCCTATTGTATGTAGACCGCTTCGCAACGTGTCATTGCTGTTAAGGAGAAGAAGCGGCAACAAACTCCCCAGCAACACGTCTAGCTAAAAATTGTTTTTCTTCTTAATTATCTAGCTAAAACTTTTTTCCAAGAACTAATGGAGTTGTAGTAAACAGTGCATACTCGGTAAGACAGAGACACAATAAAAAGAAAGAAAAACATTATTAACGTTATAATAATGACAAGACGTCCTAAAAATTTATACTGCAATATATATATATATATATATATATATATATATATATATATATATATATATATATATATATATATATATATATATATATATATATATATATAAACATTAGCAACACTAGAGACAAAGTCAGTGTGTCGCCAGAATTTAGGATGGGACAAGAGAATGAAATAAAGGGATCAAACAGGAGGAATTGCATAGAGGCGATGCGATATGGGATAGAAATAGGAAGAAGAGGAAGTGGGCTCTCTGATTAGCTCAACGGTCACGCCGATATTCTGTAAGCGCGTGGTATCACACCGATCGAATTGGCCATTAAGAGTAATAAACAAGATACTTATTTCAGTTTGGCTCTAGCACGTTAAAAATACTCCAGTAGGGCATTACTTAAATCTACCTACGAATACTAAATTCAAACTTCTCGTGTTTCAAGTTTAAGTAAATATAAAATGAAACATCAGAAGATTAACAATTGCGTGTAAATGCCAGATATGTCATTATTTCAATTAACCTGTACAGTGCATGCAAAACTAATATGCGTCTTTGAAGTTCATACACGTCACTTCGAGCACACAATTATAAGGTGCACAGACAGAGCGAAGAAGGGAGAGAGTTGCTCTGTCGTTCAGTCGCTAACCGGGCTCAATGATATTTCTTTTACACAATACTCTGTAAGGTAATAAATAGTTTGAGCTGCGCAAACTCATTGAACTAACTTCACTCGAAGCGCATTAAAGTTTTGCGCGTACTGTATTTTAATATGAAAGAGTTTATATTATTTGCAATATTTACAACTAACAAACACGTGTTATGGCAATATTGGTCATTGATATAAATAATGTATTTCATTCTTCTTCCATTATCTTCTGTTCAATCTTCTTTCCAGATGACAATACCGCGGTCGATGGGTAATATGTTTGATTCCTGGTCGATACAATCAATGACAACCAAGAATATCAAACATATCTCAACGACACCTACGGTTTTGGTCTTGGTGTTGCTCTTGATTCTTCTTTTGGTTTCTTTCTTCTTCTGTATTGAACTATTCTTTAGAGGCTAATACGACTAATGACGCAATGTTTAATTGTGATAATTAAGCGTAAAAATACTTGCATGATGTACAGTTCATATAAATAACTAAAACCGTGAGAGACCACGGCTTAAGTTCCATTCTTGTCAACCAAAATGAAAATTTAAACAGCTATTTTATATTTTCAGGGATATATGACTGCAGTGATTAATAAAAATTTTGGAAGTGTCCAAAAATAATTAAATCCTATGTTAAATTATTATAACTAGTACAATAATTACGGATTGAATAATACTGGAGGATAGTTTGTATCGATAAACTCAGTATTCCACTTGTTCCGCCATCGCTCGAATAAAAACGTGCACACGGGGCGACAATACCATAGATAATACACTATATATAAAGTAGATGAGCCTCTCTGGAATAAAATATCAAAATATCATTTACCCTATCCGATAGATGGCGCTACAATCGATAATTCTCTAAATTCCACTAGATGGTATTGATAAGTTACAACTTGTAAAGACAGAATAAAATTAGTTTAAAAAACTTATATATAACGCTATAATTTATGCCAAAAGAAAAAATTGGTTCGCATAGAAGTTCATGTAAAAGTGTGTAAGATTCACAAACATGACCATAACTGGTAGTTTGATTTATGCTCTTAAGATCTCGTCAGCGCGATGTATTTATTCAACGATATTGCAGAGCGCCATCTGAGGGAAGTTAAGTGCACTAAATATAAACTAATTATAATTTTTGATGTTCCTTGGCCACTCGATGGCGCTAGTTTCCGCACATTATTTTATTTTTCGATTACGTAAGGGAGATCCACTGGGATGGACAAGACAGTCCGACTGCGATTTTCGTCGGGTACGCACGTCGTAATAGCGCTCTAGGGTGACTGATCATAGTGCGAGTATCACAATCCATAACTAAATGTATTTAATTAATTAGATCAGCAGTCTAGTGTACGATGCTTCTTCTATTACTTCGCAATAAATACAATTTATAATCGAATATCCTTTTTTATTCCCTGATATTAAGTTTTCCGATCTGTGTTCGGCTAATACTAAAAACACAAGAGTAATATGTTAGATTATTGTAGTGTTTTAACGAGTTTATTTACTGACACAATAATAATATAGGGTAGTTTGTATCCAATACCCCAATATTCGGCTCTTTCCGCCATTGCTCGAATATGAAAGTGTACAGACTTAAAAACGAGACAACATTTCTACTGTGACTTTGGTCGGATGCAGTCTTATTCCGGCTTCGGTCCGATGCACATGTCGTCATAACGTTCTAAGATGGCTGTTATTGTGCGAGAACTGAGAGTTAAATAAATTAGTTATTACTAGTACATGCTTACTTGGACTTTGACACTCTTCCTCGGTCGTAGAGACTCCAGCTTCTTGGCGGCCGCGTCTATGGAGGCGGCGGCGCCCAGCAGCTCGTTCTCGGCTATCACCGTGGGGTCATCAGGGTCTACCCAATCGGAACCTACGGACAAATATTCAATTAATATTGTCTTAAGTTTTCGCCACTATATGGCGAGTGATGGTGGAACAATCTAGTTGGTATTAAGAAGTTTTAAAAAAAGCTAGAAGATTCTGGAAGGAAAAGACAGAGATCGATAGATGTATAGAAAGGGATGGATAGTAAATAAAAGAATAACGAAAAGAAGATCTAAATGATGGGTTCCAGAAGATTCTTCCGGGTATATACTGCCAATTTTTTTATTTCACTCGTATCGTATCAAAACTATATATAATTTGACTATGGTGCTCCGCTATGAAAGAGAAGAAGGCCACCGACCCTTGAGCATCTCGGCGGCGGCGATGATGTCGGCGACGGCGTGCGCCACGTGCCGCGACAGCTCCGGGAAGGCGGCGCGCGCGGCCGCGTCGCCGCTGCACGCGGCCAGCACCGCCTGCAGCAGCGTGCGGTACGCCGCGCCCGCCGTGCGGCACGACTCCACCGTGCGCGCGCGCAGCTCCTCCGTCTCCGCTTGCTGGGCGGCACCCTGCATTCACACATGTACAACCCACTTTCAAAGCTACGTTCTTCTAAAAAACATGCACACCCCAAAAGCTGCTACATCACTAGAAGAACATTCTCTGGGGGGGGGGCGGCAATTGAAACAAAAAAATACATAATTTAGTTTCACAATCGGATCCGGTGGGTGGCGCTGGAATCGGGTTCCAGCAGGACAACAGAAGAAGACGCTCACCTTGCAGGCAACGAGCAGGTCGACGACGGTCTTCCTGCCGAGGTTGGCGGCGGCCGTGAGCTGGTCCTGCTTGTTCGCGTTGCCGGCGGCGACGGCGCGCGCGGTCGCCACCGTCATCTGGCGCGTGCGCCGCACCAGCTCCTCGGGGGACGCGTTCGTCTTCGGCGGGGACGAGGACATCAGCACCTGACGGAAACTCGACTCATCAGACGAGCGCGATTTGGGAATAAGAACTCTATGATACACTGACGAATCGTTTCTCATCGTCATCCTTTGTTTTTTAGCTGACGTGAAAATCTATAAATATATCAAAACTGTAGAATTCGTCGGTCGAATTTCTATACAATAAAAAAAAAATGCTTGAAACCGAGTCACAAGGATGTAAGAAGTGAAATAGAACTAATTTAGATTTTTTTTTTAATTTTTGTTTCTCTGTCTGTTTGTACAGGCTAATCTCCGAAGCGACTGGACCGATTTACATCAACTTTTGTATGGTGGTGTAGCTTATATCCCTGGTCAACACATAGAATACTTTATATCTCGAAAAATTAAACAGTTCCCGTGGGATAGTTAAAAAAAAATTAATCACTCAAACAGCTTATCATACAACTTATGCACCTAATTAAGTATTGATATTGCCGGTATCATCATACAATAAAACAATTTATACATTAAAAAGACGAGATTCCGCGAAGAAGTAATACCTTACAAAAAACAGTGTCTAGCATAGCTTATTTCATCATCATATTGATTAAACCAGATGGCGCTGATAGTATTCTACATGGCGATCGTGACGCGGACGAAGTCGCGGGCATCAGCTAGTCTCATATAAAAACAAAGTGAAATTAGCTCAATATCACATAGAAAAACCTCTACTGACTAATGGGACAGAACTCAAAACGCTCAACAGACAACAAACTGCTCATCCATAAAAGCATCCTAAAGCCACGTTGGACGTATGGAATACAGCCGCGGGGAAGTGCTAGCGACTCGAACCTCAATATTTTGCAGAGACCTCAAAATCAGAAGTCGTGGAAGGCCACGACACACCTTCCATGAACAAATTGATCGTGTACTAGCAGAAGGTGATGTCAGGAGCCTTAAGAACAGACGAGCGTGCATGACAAGAGTTACGAATGTCAAAGAAGCAAGTGAGGTGTGTACGAATAAGCCTAAATGGCGCTCTGTTGTTCGTGCCTACCCCGCAAGGGAACTGGCGTGAAGTTATGTATGTATGTATGTACTTCAAAATATAATAATAGGCAACATAGCCAACGTCCCATGGTTTACAACAAATCATGAAATACATGAACATCTGCAAGAGAACACTGTGCGGCAGGAAATCCGAAGCTACAGTAGTAGCACATACAAAAAAAAGGCTAGCTAAACACCCGAACAAGCTAGCAATACCGGCTGCGAGACACGGCTTAAAGGGCGTGTCATCTTGAAACTCGATAATTGCTGAAACCAGTTAACACAGACCTTATGAGAAGTTGTTTCCGCTGGGAGACACGCTCGCATCGACATGTCATGCGCTTAGCACATTTGCTTATAGTTGTGAAGACTGATTGCAGATAAAGAGTACAAAACAAAGCAAAACCCCTTTGTTTTTTAGAAAAGTATCGATCCGAAATAATATTATAGCGTCTACGTAATGGAAAGTGGTTATTGTTGCCTATAGACGTTTTTAACACTAAAGGTGATGCCATTAACGCGTTGCCAACTTTTACTATGGGATAGAGGGAATGGGATAATAAGAAAATAGGATAGGAAGGTATTACGATAGTAATAGAATGAGATAAGAAGGAAATGGGATAGTAAGGCAATAGAGTTAAGAAGGAATTGGAATAGTAATAAAATGAGATAGTAAGGAAATGGGATAGTAAGGAAATGAGATAGGGGCACGGTACAGTAGGCCAACGGTACACTCACTCATACTAGTAATAATACGATTAGAGTCACTGATATTCTATATTCGCGTGATATCATACCGATCGGGCCTAACTTCAGAGCTGTAGTCAAGATAACGATGCCAGCATGGCTCTACCACTTATAACTTCCTTTATTTATGCTTTTCTACGTCCTCTTTTACACTCACCTCGATCTCTTGCGATATTGCCTCTATGGTCGACTCCAGAGCTCTGGTGCCTCTCGTGTGCTCGTCTTCCACCGCCTTCACGGTCTTCAGCAGTGACGTCACGTTCGTCACCATCACCTGAAGCGTTCGAGGCGAGGTCAAAACTCAGTTAAACATTAATGACAGGTTCCAACATCTTACTACCTATTAATTTGCCTTAGTGCTGTTTAAAATTTAATGTTTCAACAATGTTGAGGTGACATAATTGATGGTAAGATGTAGAAATCCTGCTTCAAAGGTAGACTAACAAGCAATGGCTGAGTTAGAGTATGATCGGTTCGTATTTGAAATTTTGAAAGCTAAAGTCGGCTTTGTAAATATTTATCTATGTTATTATAGATAGAAAGACACTTCGATAAGTGTTATTACAGAGTCTGCTTGAAAAAGGCTGATGATATCTGTGTACCTATGACATATATAAATTTTTATTTTTTATTACATACATACAAAACTTCACGCCAGTTCCCTTGCGGGGTAGGCACGGACAACAGAGCGCCTCACTTGCTTCTGTGACATTCATAACTCTTGTCATGCACACTCGTCTGTTCTTAAGGCTCCTGACATCACCCTCCGCTAGTACACGATCAATTTGATCATGGAAGGTGTGTCGTGGCCTTCCACGACTTCTGCATCCATCCACTTTTGCGTTGTATATCTGTTTAGTCATTCTTTCATCATGCATTCTTTCCACATGCCCGAACCACCGGAGCATTCCTTTCCTTACCTTCACCCCGACACTCTCTTTCAGACCAACTCTCTTTCTTACTTCGGTATTACGAACGCGGTCCGCGAGCGTCACTCCGCAGATTTTGCGCAGTGCTCGCATCTCAACCGCGTTTACTCTACTTTCATGCTCTCTCTTCCATACCCAACTCTCGCTTCCAAACGTGAGCGTAGGTACCAGCACCGCGTTGTGTATGGCGAGCTGGGCCTTCTGGCTGAGGTTCTTAGCGCCTAGAAGTTTACCTAACGCTCCGTTCAAACTTTATTTTTTATTAATAAACTAATTTATCTATATATGTAATTGTGTATTCTGTCACGAATATATAATATTATGTAGTTTAGCTTTTTAATAATTGTATTATATATGACACTTTAAATTTATATGATTAGTTTTTATGCATGTCGTGGTCTCCAGTAATTGAAGGAGCACATTTATTAAAAATGTAAGGTCATGTATATTTTATAAATTTGTTATGTCTATCCTTTGTTGGAGATTCTAATAAAATAAATAAATAAAATAAAATAAGAATTCTACGAAATTGTAATATTTATAGTCGATAATAATCGTCTTTTTTTTAGAGGTGGCAATGTACATCTGTCAGTTGTCAATGTCACTCTGACAACTGCGGGCGCTAGTGTGCATTATATAATGCCATAGAGAAGAGAATGCCTTAATATCTTTACTCGCGCATTACGATTAGACTCCATAATTAAATCACTTTATGCAATTGCAATATTTATATTGAATTTAGTCGAATATTAGAGATTGTGTGAACAAGGTAGCTTTATTCTCCTCGCTCGACTACTATAGTACGCCCACGAATTCACGAAGTAACGAAGCCTCCTGATCAGAATATGCATACCCCCCATTTGCCGACAGATATAATTGCAAATGGTTGCGATTTTTAAATGAAATAAACTACCAAAGTCGCGATATTGCAAAACATTAAGAAATCGTAATACTTTCTATTATTTCGTAGCCATACAATGATTTAATTTATGTACAATATAATGCAAGCAGAAGGTGATGTCAGGAGCCTTAAGAACAGACGAGCGTGCATGACAAGAGCTATGAATGTCAAAGAAGCAAGTGAGGTGTGTAAGAATAAGCCTTAATGGCGCTCTGTTGTCCGTGCCTACCCCGCAAGGGAACTGGCGTGAAGTTATGTATGTATGTATTTACAATATAATAATAATAACAGTCCATAGACGTCCCACTGCTGGGCTCGGGGCTCCCACTATAGGGCGAACGGAGAGTATACCCCCCTGCCACGCTTGTCCAAGGCTGCTTGAAGGTTTGATACATCGGTTATCTCGATGTGCAGGTTTCATCACCATGCTTTCCTTTACTTTTTGTTAGCACGTGGTAAATGTAACAATATGCAGACTAGATGTGTGCGTTTGGAACGCGTGTGCTAGTCATTACGTTACCACGACTTTTACTATGGCTATAAAATAGAAGAAAAAATAGGATTTCTTAATATATACATACATACATAACTTCACGCCAGTTCCCTTGCGGGGTAGGCACCAACAATAGAGTGCCATTTAGGCTTATTCTTACACACCTCACTTGCCTCTTTGAAATTCATAACTCTTGTCATACAAGCTCGTCTGTTCTTAAGGCTCCTGACATCACCTTAATGATGATTTCTTAATGTTTTGAATAAATTGACAATGTGCCAAAACACGAGTGCATAATGATAAATTAGTGTTTAAAATATTTCTCTCGAACTAGACTCCAAAACGGCTTGACGAATTTTAATGAAAAATAAAATTTTACAAGATTAACAGGGTATTCGATTAATATACAGCCTAAGTCCCGCGCAAACGAACTAATATCTACAGCTAAATTGATTATTAAAAAAATCATGTATAATTTAATATAAGGGTTAACAAGTAAGCTCATTGACGATTCCTATATCCTACTAATCGTTCATTTGCCTCACTACCGGTCAAAATCTAACATAAGCTCGATACAAGTAATGTCAAATTACTACCGATGGTCAGACAAGTGAACTTGAGAGTGAAGTGTGTTGAAAATAAAATAACTTTAAAACAAGTCTTCCCAAGACTGCTTAAT
Source organism: Dendrolimus kikuchii (assembly GCA_019925095.2). Classification (NCBI taxonomy): domain Eukaryota; kingdom Metazoa; phylum Arthropoda; class Insecta; order Lepidoptera; family Lasiocampidae; genus Dendrolimus; species Dendrolimus kikuchii. The sequence goes on from CM034414.1 coordinate 628,869, forward strand.
TTTCAAAATAGCTTTTACATAAATAGACATAAATTAGACGAACTATATGCACATTAAAGACTGTATAATGTCAAAGAAGCAAGTGAGGTGTGTAAGAATAAGCCTAAATGGCGCTCTGTCGCTCGTGCCTACCCCGCAAGGGAACTGGCGTGAAGTTATGTATGTATGTATGTAAAAACTGTATACATCGCCATTGTCAACGTATAGAATCTCCAGAAGGAAGAATGCCACATTGCTTTGCAACAATTTTTCTCCGAGCAAAGTAAGAAATTATGGTCACAGAAAGCGTAATTACTCAATTTAATTTGAAATAAAAAGGAAATTTAACAAAAAACATGGTAATAATTAAATATTATTTTACATAAGTGCCTTTTAGCATTAATTGTCAATAAATATAAAACTTAATGACTTTAAAATTAAAATAAAAACACATAAAAATATTTATAAAACCAACTCATAATATAAAATTGTATATCCAATGATCATACCTAATGAACACCTAATCCATGTGAAATAAAAAAAAAAAAACTAAAAAATGCTACAACTGAAATCCATAAAGCTTTGGGTTGCCAACTGTATTAGACATTTGCCAAACAAAAAGAACAAACTGGAGACACCAATCTTTAAATTGAAAAAATAAAACAAAATGTATGAAACGACGAAAGCACCATGCTAAGACGCTAGAAACCCATAAGCTTTCAAAATAGAATGAAACACCATAAACAATACATAGATAGATATAATAGGCAAAAATATTTTTATTTTTAGTCTTGTAAAATAAAAAAATAAAATAAAAACTTTTTGTCAATATTGGACTTTTTATAAGCTGTGCTGGAAAATGTGAAGCTGATTTTGTCTATTTTATATAAATGAGATATGTAATTTCTTTTTATTAATTTTTAAAAATAATAAAAATATGTAGACTTAATATAAAAAAAAAACACTTAACAAATTACATATCTCATTGTACTTAAAATAGATGTACAAAGTAGAAAGCTTGTGGTTTTTTTTTTTTGAAATGTAAAAACAATGTTATGACATTTATAAATAAGCTAGGAAGCTGCAATAGAGCCACTTCGATGACTATGAGACGATAACATGATAGAATGTTTGATAGAAATGTGTTCTTAGTTCATTTTGAAAAATAAAGTCAAGAGGTTTTATTGAAAAAAAAAGACGTTAACTTTATAAATTGTGCTAATTTTAAAACACATTTCTTTGGATAAGACGTATATTATGCTAATGAAAACGAATAAGACATATGAGACAATGATATCGACTGGTGTTTAATTTATACATACACAATTTTCAAAATAATACTAATTTAATCTGTGCACAATTCTGCCAAGTCCCGTCGTTAAATTATAAACAAACTAAAACCAACATTTACACAGATTATAGATTAAAAATTAATTTCGACTGAACTGACACTATGCAGTACGAGAAAAAGTTAAATGCGCCCCTGAAGTTCGCACAGATCATTGCACAAGACCACAATTGTAACGTTCGTCAGGTGGTAGTGTTGCGTTCTCACTCGATCGCCAAGTAAACTCGTATGGCATCTCTTTCGCACTAGCCACAGTCAGGTGTAAAGAATGTTTATACTTAGCTGTACCTGCACAAGACTATGCAGTTAACTTCGATTAAAGTGCATTTAAGTTTTGCGCGTACTGTATGATTTAATTTATATGGGACAGAGACTCGCTCCAGTATATATTCCGTGTATACACGTCCAGCACACTGCATACTCCGATACTCTGGTAACTTGTATGGTTATAGTTTTATTCACCATAGAGTATAGAAAATGTCAATATCGCTCTGTAGTCTAAAAATTAAACACCAGTCGTGTATGGTAAACTAAAAACGACAATGATTTAAAAAAAAAACGATAGTATAAACCATATAAATGACAAAAGCGTTCGTTCACAACACCATGCTTGAAAAATAGCGTGCTCTTCCATTTTTGGGTTAGCTTCAACGCTCCAGTGCTCGAGTTAATATACAACAATATCTCGCTTTACCCGACTACGGTATTCTGGAAAACTATTTTTTTTTAGTTTTATAATAGACCACGGTTGTTAGCTATCGAGTAAGTGGCCAGCGTAATCGCACCCCAATTTAAAACTTTACCCCTCTATTACGTCATTTCCACTTCTACGGCTATAAGCACGAGAGTGGAGAGCAAAATGGGCAAGGTATGTACATATGTTGAACATTGTGTAATCGCATTGCCTAATTCTCTTACCACTATCCTGCTTGCTACCGTAGAAGTTGGCATATACTAACAATGGCATTAAGTCTAGACTTATTTTACCGAATGGTCCATTTTAGCTATATTTTAAAAAAATGTGTAAAATCCTCAGACGATTAAAATGAATCGAGTCCAGAGCTATCAGAATAAAGCCGGCTAAAGGAAGCTTATCGCGCCGCGCGCGACGCAGTGTATTACGAGAACTTAGTAATATCTAATAGAATTAGTATGAATAAAGATGGAATAGTTTTCTGTGGAGACATTACTTTTAACCACACAGACGCAAACCTCGTGTATACTACGTAAGTTTACGCTCACAATTTGACACTTTTCTTCACGTAGACTCCATATATACTTTTATTCGTCTGAGGTAATACATTGTTATTGAAATTTGATATAGATAAATGCTCTTTAGGCCCGAAGATAGTAATTAATGATTTGAAAATTACTTGAAACGATTTAGTTTTGGAAGTATAGACTTATTTGAAACTAAACAGAAACCGTAGTCGAGCAAATTTGTATATTAATGTTTACAAAACAGGGTCGCACCGATTCGTCGTCCTTCCGGGTGACAGCCTCAGACTCTTGGAACCTATCGTTTTTCACCTCATCCAACACAGTCAGGAGCTCTCTGAGTCGACTATGAGGTCTGTTCCGTCTCAAACTATTCTTATAGTCGACTATTTCTCTGATTTTCTTGAGATATTCTTCGGATGTGTCCTTTTTATTGAGTATTGCTTCGTAAAATTGCCACCAGTTGTCTATTGAACCAAACTGTTGCTCCCTATTCTTTAAAACATCTTCGTATATGTTCCACCAGTTATTGGCGTAGTATTCTTCAGGATAAGTTCTGGTTAGGTCGAAAATTTCTGTCACGTTTCTGACTGTGCTTTTTTGAGTACTATGTACATTTTTACGATTTTGGATGTCAACGATGATATTTTTAATGTTATTTTCATTTATGTTTTCCTTGTTCTTATATTTCCTTATGATTTCTTTATAGTATTTCTCTAAAAGGCACAGTTCCTCGTAGGTGTATTTTGAAATGTCAATCTGCGTGTAAATGTTCAGTATATCTTCAATGTTCACGACTTTCTTTTTACGACTTTCAATTTTGATGTTTGATAAAGCTTTCAATTGCTCGATTAAAGGATCAAAACCTTTATATATGAAGTCTTTTTTGGCAAAATTAATTAATTGTAGAACCATCTCTTCATATTTCTTATCGTACTCAAGATCTTGATTAAGAGATTTGGAATAATCGACGTCTTCTATGAAGGACTGAAGCTTAGCTTTTTCCTTATCACATTTATCCAATTCGTTTTGATAATCGCCTATAACTAGCTCATGACCGCTAAACCGTTCAAGGTCACGTCTGGTCTCCTCCATTTTATCCAAATTTCTTTTAGCCAACGCTTTCCACCATTCAGTGTCATCTTTGAACAGTTTCCAAAATTCTTTCTTAACTTCTCTTGTTAAGGTATTTGTGTTACTTTTAATTTCTGGTTTCTTTCCTGGTTTAGGTGGTAGTGGTAGTACATTTTTAACTTCTGAAATGACTGGTGGGATTGGTGAAAGTGGCTTTTGAACAGGTTTCACTTCAATCTCAGTTGATTCGTCTTTCGGATTTTGTTCTGGTGTTAATTGAATTTCTTTTTCTGGGCTCATAGAAACTACGTCTAAATTAATCGGCCTAACTCTTTTAACTTTGAATACTGGACTTTTTAGCTTTCCGTCATCGGCCAACTTCGGCTTCTTAAGCGGTATAGTAGTTTGTATGGTTTTTATGGTAGTCACTTTGACATCGTGAATAACGTCTGTATCTAAATCTTCTATAACTTGTGATATTCTTTTCATTTCTACATCCAGATCGTTTTTAGCTTTAACTCTTTGCAAATCTTTTCTTTTACGCTTGTCGACTGTATCAGTTAGATCTAAGACAACATCGACGAGTTCCTTAATCTCTCCTAAGAGTATATTTTCACCGTACTTCAAAACACGCCAGTCCATGTCGACCAAACTATTCCTGGCTGCGAGATTGTATTTCTCATTTAAACCATCATCTTTATGTATCTTCTTAGGGTTTTTCATATAGTTTTCTATATAGGCTATTATTTCTTCGCAGTTATCATGGAATATTGAGGGCGATACATCATCATCTTGACTAGAATAGTCAAGTTTGAGTAATTCCTCCTCTTGATCGGACTGAAACATGTCAGTTTCAGAGTCACACGAATAATAATCATTTTTCAGACCAATGGTCATAGACCTGCGTTTATTTTGTCTTGGCAATGTGTTGTTTTTGATCGGTAGGCTCCAACGTTTCGTTGTATCCGACAGACGCTAGAGGTAAAAGTTTTGTTTAGAAAAAGTCCAATATTGACATCACATACAAGAATATAACAACACATACATTGACGTTACATGAAGCGTGTATTGACGTGAACAAACATATAGTAAATACCAACTATTTCTAAACTATAACATATCAATCACATTGAAACTTAGTTCTCTTTTCATATAAAATCTATTCAATTACAAAACATAATAAAGTTTGATATATTTGCATGTAATTAAGACAAAAAAAGTTAATACCATGCAAGTTAACAGGGAGCGTTTGCTAGTAGAAAATATTAAAGCTTTAAAGAAGACGATGAATTCATTGAAAAATAAAAGATGTATAAAAGACAAATTAACTAAGAAAAAGATATAGAGAATAACTATCCGTTTCATGTGATAATGCACATTCGTCAATAGTTTTTTTTAAATTAAGCATGCGCTTTGCCTTTACTACTGTGCAGAGAGCTAGGCTTTACAAATGCAAAGCATACGATATGTATGCGCGTGAGTGGATCTTAAAATTGGTCCTTCGTGCCGGATTAAATACAATTTTCATTTTTGCTTGTACTTCTAATTAGTTCCTTTAATTTTCATGATATTATAGTAAAAAATATCTTAATGTAACATGATTACTATTTTATTGAAATCTACTCTAAAAACAACTTTCACCTACCTTAGCGGCATGCTTCAACCTCTGCATATCTGGATGGGCGACATGCTTTCCGCTAGCGGCGGTGGTGGCGCTCGCCAAATCACGTAAGGCTGCGGCCACGTCGCGAGCGGCGTGCAAAAGCAACACTTGGGGTTCGGGGTTGCTCGAGCCGAGCGACATTGCTCCCAACTTTACCACTTCGCATAGTTGTACTGAAAGAGAATAGTTACTTTTACTCTTAATTAGAACTTATTATGAACAATGAAATATGTAGTAACGTAACGTAACGAAATCGGTGTGTTATTCTTTTTTTATTTCTTAAAGCAATAGCAAATAGGCGGGCCACCTTGACTTGGAATGTAATTACTATCGCCTACGGACATTTACAACACCAGGGGCGATGCCAACCTCTAGGATAGGATAGGAGGATATGATGATTCGCTAAGGAGCCTGGTCGAGGCCATACTCCACAGCGGCAATTATTGGAAGGCGGCTTCATTCTTTTGTGAGACAGTAATGTCTCATAAGGAAGCTGCCGAGAGAGTGAGACTGGCATCCAGAGACGGAGATATGCATCTTCGTCTCCTCCCGTGAATTCATCGTAAGGCTCTGCTGCAGCTTGGGGATGCGGTGGGTCTAAACTCTTCTCGTGAAGTCGGTCACTCTCCATCCCGGGATGACCAGAGCTTGATACGCGGGTAGACATGAGAGTAACTTTGTTCTAAACCTCATGTCTTTCCAACGCAAACGCGGGTATGGGACGCAGGTTTAGATTTAGTGAGGCTGTTGGTCTTCTTACAAGAGTCCAAGCACACGCTGCGCGGCGCTTTTCGCCGCGGTTGGTCTCATTCTCAAATATCGGGACTCAATAACGAAATGTATTCCCCCCGCGCATCAAAAATAAGGAGGAGTATGATAGTGGGGATTGAATAGGGGGACGACGACGACACAGAGGTTTATTTGTAGTATATGTTCGCGTTTGACCATGATCTAGGCGAAGGTATGGTCTAAAATGGAGCATGCATACCTAGATGGCACCTATACAAGTAAGGCTTGAATAGTCGTAAATTGTATGTTACAGAAAATACAGAAGACGACAGTAAGGAGTTCGACTTCTCACCGGTACGAATTACGAAAGTGGAAGCAAAGCGCTTCGTTCGCTTGATTTTTATTTCCAACATATGTTGGTGGCCTCAGTTGGTAAGTTTGCTTGTCTGGTGGTAAAAATGTGAGGGAAGAAGTAATTCGCGATATTCTGCGTCACACTCACCGAATTATATCCTATAGAATCCTTACAAACTAACGACTCTGCGTCAATGATTTACATCAGATTATGAGAGTACAGAAGAGTTGAAATTTAAAAGAGCCATATCAAAATTTTAGAAGAATAGGACCACAATACTCCTGCCCCACCACGCTTTCAGCATTTTCAACGTATAAAAGAATTACTCGATGCAAGCTATTTCTCGGTCAATAAGAATCTGAACTCACCGATGGTGGTGACTGCGCTTTGCGCGGCAGCCGCGAGCTGCTCCTGGGTGCCGGCCGCGCCGCCCACCAGGGTCTTCGTATCCTCCACCAGCGTCTTCGCGGTCTTCAGGATGTTCTCGCGGTGGTCGGAGAACGTGTCCGTCTCCTTCTCAGAGTGGAGTGTGCCTAGAGGGAGGACGGAAACATGTATTAAAAAAATATGATACCAGGGTTTTTGTAGTGACCAGAGGAAGCTAGAGAGCTGGGCCTCTCCTGAAACATGAAAGGGCCACCGTCCGGGGTGCAAGTGAATGCGTGAGCGAACCCACAGGGCTAAGGGTTTTTAGTGGATGTTCCCGACCCGGGTGGCAATAGTACTCCCGCGGAGGTGCTAGTGCCACCCCAATGTGGCGAATCCCATACGCCCCATCGCGTTTCTCCGGAGGTAATTTGTCCTCAAGCGGACTTTACTGTGGGCAATACAAATAAAACTTGTGTGTGTCAATTCCGACCTACGACTGGAGTTTACTCCTTAAACATTAAAAAACATGTGCATGTGCGAAAGATAACTATTGTATTTAGCCGATAGAAAATACACACATAAACACAAAATACAGTCATACACATTAATTGCAAATTAATGTGTATGACTGTATTACTAAAATTATACAAGTAATATAAGAGCGCCTGACAGAAATATAATAGTAGTTTCACCAAAACTCATCTTGGTAAGCATGCTAATATAGGAGAGGTGAACATTAACACACAGAAACACTTCGATTTGAATAATTTTCTTTTTGTTTTGTTCCCTCAAATACAGTGATAGTTCAAAAGGAAAAAAGTAACACTTGAATTATGCTTGTATTATTTTACTCACAAGAAATGCTACACCGGGGGCTATATATGAAAATCGAGACCGAGATGTGTGGCGCAGACTTGGTGGGGCCTACGTCAAGCAGTGGAGGAACGGAGAATGAATACAATTTCCTGCGGCCGGGCGGCCTGTTGTAAGAAGCGACCAAACAACCTAGGGTATTTGCCCGATTAGATGCCTACCACCCTTGGTTTAGAGTATGACGCCATAACAACAACCTCGAGTTGTGTTCCGGTATTAGTGACCAGGTTCCAGTCTCCCTTAAGAGAGCAGCAGCGCATTTGTAGCACCTTCGGTGTTGCCAATGTCCATAGGCGATGGTAACCGCTTTCCATCAAGTGGGCCGTCTGCCTGTCTGCTGAACTCCTGCAATAAAAAAAAATTAACATTGATTGTACGATGAATGCGACTGACCAGCGCTGGCGAAGAGTATGGTGGTGTCGAGGTCCCCGATGATGGCCGCGATGGTGGCGGCGGCGTCGATGCACGCCTGCGTGCCGCGGGAGCCCGCCTGCAGCGCGCTCAGCACGCCCACGACCTAAATCCCATTTTGAAAAAAAAAAAATGTGAAGTGAAACAAAGTGTGACAAAGGCTGAGTGGAGTTCTAAATTCCAGTATTTATTCAAACCCAGTTACATTTTTTAAAATACTACCATTTTTTTTTTAAATTAAAAATGACACTGAATAAAAAATGACAATGACTCAAAATTTGACTTAACTAGTCAAATTTTTATACTGATTGTGGTCGAAGGCATCAAAATTAATTATTTTCAATGCATTACGAGACATTACACATGAAAGAAAAATGTATGAGCGTGCAGTTTACACGCAGTAGAAGTGAAACAAACTGCGACAAGGGGTGGGAGGGATTCTAAACTACGTGACGTCTCATTTCATATATTATACCGTTATAATATACTAGTTTACCCCGCGGCTGCGCCGCGGGTCAACCTCTAGTGCGTATCTCTTGTTTAAAGAGCAAGTGGTACAGGTTACATTGTATTAAATTTGTATGTATTTGCCCCGAAAGATTCACTTCATTTTATATCGCAAACTATACCACCCCCGTCTATATGTAAACTACATAAATGACAAAAGTTGACAAAAATGACAAAATAGATAACATGGTCCAAGTGGACCAAGTGGACCCAGTGGACTCAGTGGACCAACTGGACCCAGTGGATCCAGTGGACAAAGTGGACCCAACTGGCCTAGTGGACCCAGTGGACCCAGTTGACCAAGTAGACCCAGTGGTCAAAGTGGACCCAGTGGACCCAGTGGTTTAAGTGGACCCAGTCGACCCAGTTGACCCAGTAGGCTAAGTGTTCCAAATGGACCCAGTGGCCCCAGTGGACGAAATGGACAAAATCACAAAACCTGTCCTAGTTTCCGGGATAAACTTTACATAAATCTATCCCAAAATGTATTCCATTATCCGGTATAAAAAGTATCCCTTGGGCACTCTCGGTATTCAAATCATATACCTATGTACCGAGTTTCAGCCAAATCGGTCCAATAGTCTTTCCATAAAAGGATAACAAACAAAAAGACAAATATATTTTTATCCCGGAAACTATCCCATTTTTCGTGATAAAAAATATCCTATGTTCATTCTCGGCATCGAAAATATATATATACTGAGTTTCAGCCAAATCGGTCCAGTAGTTTTTACGTGAAAACGGAACAGACAGACAGACAGACAGAGTTACTTTCGCATTTATAATATTAATAGGGATTTAAGTTTTAAAACACGTAATTTGAAGTATTAACGAAAAACTTCAAACCATTTCCAATTCTATCTATATGAGCAACGAGCAGTGTTTAAATGATTAAATATAATATATTATTCTATCTCATTCTCTCGCAGGCTTAGTCCTATAGATTTGTCTGTTTATCTCTTTTAGTGTCATTCTTTCGTTCCATCGAGTTTCATATCACGATGAATGTAAAGAAGTTTCTCTCGAAGAAGCCACAGTGCAGTCGCGCACCTTTTCGTTGACGACCCTGGCGTGGTCGGCGACGGCGCGCTGGTTCTGCGCGATGGCCGACAGCCGGCAGTGGCCGCCGGCCTTGATCAGCTCCGAGACCCCCTCGCCCAGCTCCACCACCGCCACGCGGATCCTACGTCCAAAACCAACGTTGCCAATTACATTCAGAATGACACACACACACACACTAACAGTAATAATCAAAGCAATGTAAACATGAAAAAAGATTAAATAAAAATCATCAAGGCTCCGAAAAATATAGAAGAGTAAAAAAAAATTGGAATTAAATAAACTTAAAAATTATCATTTATAAGACCAGCATTTAAAAAAATAATACATACATACATACATACATAACTTCACGCCAGTTCCCTCGCGGGGTAGGCACGAACAACAGAGTGCCATTTAGGCTTATTCTTACACACCTCACTTGCCTCTTTGACATTCATAACTCTTGTCATGCAAGCTCGTCTGTTCTTAAGGCTCCTGACATCACCCTCCGCTAGTACACGATCAATTTGATCATGGAAGGTGTGTCGTGGCCTTCCACGACTTCTGCATCCATCCACTTTTGCATTGTATATCTGTTTAGTCATTCTTTCATCATGCATTCTTTCCACATGCCCGAACCACCGGAGCATTCCTTTCCTTACCTTCACCCCGACACTCTCTTTCAGACCAACTCTCTTTATTACTTCGGTATTACGAACGCGGTCCGCGAGCGTCACTCCGCAGATTTTGCGCAGAGCTCGCATCTCGACCGCGTTTACTCTACTCTCATGCTCTCTCTTCCATACCCAACTCTCGCTTCCATACGTGAGCGTCGGTACCAGCACCGCGTTGTGTATGGCGAGCTGGGCCTTCTGGCTGAGGTTCTTAGCGCCTAGAAGTTTACCTAACGCTCCATTCACACTATTCCCCAAATTCACTCTTCTTTCTATATCAGCGGTGTACCTTCCATCCCTGCTAAAAGCTACTTTTTTTAAATTGCCTAAATTATACAAAACGAGCAGAGGGACCGTAAGTGGTCCTATCACTTGGACGTTTGCTACACCAGGAGTGTTGCGAACGTGTTGGTGGCATCAAAAAATTATCCTTTAACACACTTTTTTATTACTTTCAAAAATTTAAATTCCTTTACCTATGAAACTATTTTATCAGTAGTCCGACTTATGTATTATAAAAATATCAAAGTGAGGTTACATACTTATATCACGTATATGACCATGTTTCCTAAAATATTTCATCCGTGCAGGAACGGAGAAAGAATACAATTTCCTGCGTTGGGGCGGCCTGTCGTAAGAGGCGACAAAACAACCCACAGCCAGGTGTGGTAGGGCATTTGCCCGACTGGATGGCTACCACCCCTGGTCTAAAGCATGTCGCCATAACAGCCTTGAGTTGTGTTCCGGCATTAGTGACCAGGTTCCAGTCTCCCTTAAGAGAGCAGCAGCGCATTTGTAGCAACTTCGGTGTTGCAAATGTCCATGGGCGATGGTAACCGCTTTCCATCAAGTGGGCCGTTTGCCTGTATGCTGATCTCCCGCAATAAAAATAATAATAATAATAAGAATTGCCAATTTGCAATGTTCTAAATTCAAAACGCCTTTTCACTGAGTGAGTCACTCATTCACTGGATTTAAGCAACAAAAGATGCACTCTCTGAGCGAGTAATATTAAACTTATTATTTTACCCGTCAGCAACATCTCCATCAAAATTTAACTTATTCACTGAGTGACTCACTCACTGATTTTAAGCAACAAAAGCGCACTCATTAAGCTAATGAGACAAACTAGCTTTTGTAGATGTTAACAACATTTCCATCAAAATTTAACCTTTTTACTGAGTGACTCACTCACTGCTTTTAAGTAACAAAAGCGCACTCACTAAGCTAGTAAGATGAACTAACCTTTTGTAGATGTCAGCAACATTTCCATAGAATTTTTTTTTTCACTGAGTGAGTCGCTCACTCGCCGGCTTTAAGCTACAAAGACGCACTCTCAAAGCTAGCGCGATGAATTACTCTTTACCTGTTAGCTACATCTCCGTTGGGCGTAGTGGCCGAGGCGCCCACGCTGTCCTGCGCCAGCTGTTCATACTTTTGACACATTTCGTTGCCCAGTTGCACCAGGAGGCTCGCATCTGTCGCGGACTTGGCCGTCTAACGTAACAAAAAAAAATATAGTTACAACAAAAAAACCTAGAAATTGAGAATCTCGAAGCCGAGCCTAAAATAATAGGAGAAATAAAAGCTCACCGCCTCCGCTGGCTCGGTCACGTAGAACGGATGGGAGAGGATCGCAGCGTGAGGAAAGCATATTTGGAACGGCTGCTGGAAGGACAGAGTGGAGGCGGACCTGTTGGAGCTACGAGCCAATAATTGGCAAGAAACTGCGCAGGACAGAGGAAAGTGGCATACTCTCGTTTCGGAGGCCAAGAGCCACTTTGAGTCGCTGAGGCTAACGGAGTAAGTAAGTACAATAAAAACGTATTAGTTGTACATATCGTGTTTATTTCATTTTTATAAGAAGGCTCCTAAGTTACGGAGCCGGGACTTTGACAATGACGGCACGACCCCGAGTCTGTGACTCAAATTGGAATCGTAACTATCGACGGTTTTGCTAAACTGTAAAGGCTCAATATTGAATCAATGTTTGTTTGACCAAGACTGATTTGATATACGGAATACAAACAGAATGGATCTTGACTCGCAATGGTTGAAAGTTAGTCTTGGGACCCTGGATTGCTCCACAAATTCCAACTCACTCAACAGGCTTTGAAAGGATCTATGTCGTGTATTTCTTTTATGGATACAATGATGAGGATATATCCGTAAGAGAACCAAAGTGGCAGACGTACATAGCTCGTAATATTGACCAATTGAGGTGACAGTGGACCGATGACGAGAAGACGAGTCCTGGAGTGGAGACTGCTTCTCGGTAAACAAGGTGGACCTATGTACCTGTTCAAGGTCGTCGATAGAGTCTGGATGAGCAAAACGAAGGACTAGGATATGTGATGCAGTCTAGAAGACGCCTACGTCTAGCAATAAAAGATTTTTACCAGCTTTTATTTACCTCATATTTTCTTAAGTTTTCGCGATTTGTATACATAATAAAACTACGTTTTAACGGTTTTAAGCGCGGTAATTTTATTTGATTTTGGTTTTTTCGACGTTTCGGCCACTTTTCAGTGGCCGTGATCACGGAAGACAACGATGTCAAGTGTCAACGAGTATTGTTAAAGTTTTATTTAGCCTACCGCCAACTTGTTAATTTTAATCTTGTTTATGGTCATTATTTACTCTATGGGAGCCTAATCTAATTTACTACCGCTTCGCAACATGTTATGGCTTGAAGAGAAGAAGCGGCGCAAGAAACTCTTCAGCAAACATGCCTAGCTCAAATAATTTTATATAATATTAAAATGGGTGGAAGGAAAATAAAAGTGATTATCAATCAAGTTGGTTTGTGTTCCGTTTTATTTACCTGGCAATGCATGTACGAGTATTGTTACGAGTTGCCAGGACTCGAATTAAAATGCTGTTAGAATTACTATAGAGTTTATAAGAACACGTATAACACAGGTACAAATATAACCGAACGCAACAAGTCCAATCGTAATGCAGAAGATCGTAGTTCCATAAAACGCGCAAAGTCCGTCACTAAATAGATTACCGAATGTACACACGTCTTGCTTCACTCGTGGTTATCGCTCGACTGCCATAAGAGATTACAATACACAATGGGCTGTTTTTTTTAAATCACAAATTTTAAACACAATGTAAACAAAAGAAGTCGAAATGCAGAAGGGTAAGAAAATGTGTTTTTATAGGTATGCAGGTGTGAATTTGTTTTTGTTGGCGTCTAGGTCGTTACAGTATGTATGTATATAAGTTCGGGTGGAATATTGCAAGTTAAATTTGACCAACTTCCCGGTTTCCGATTGAGCTGAAATTTTGCACACATATGTATATCGCATGACAATGCAATAATATGGTACCATGGAGCTGATCTGACGATGGAGTCAGAAGGTGGCCATAGGAACTCCTGTATTAAACAAGACAGACCCGTCGTGTTTGGGCTCGTTTCACTTGTCTTGGCTAGAACTCTGCTGCTACATGATATCCAGGATCTCAGAAGCTTGTATTTAAAAACCTTTTTAAAAAAGCTTATTATATTCTTGAGATACTAATTGCAACTCACCATATCTGTGGCCAACTTGGCTATTTCCTTGGCGGCCCCGACCATACGCGTCTGGTAGTCAACAAACGAGTCGGTCTCGTCGTAAGAGCTGATCAACGACATTCTGGAAGAAATAGAAATTAATTAAAAGAAGTAAATAATCGTGGTAGCGTAATGGCTAGCGTACGCGTCCCAAACTCAAAGGGCGCGGGTTCAATCCTGGCCGGAACGCATGCGCCACTTAGGCAGTATTCTGACCTAACGTTCAACGTGCTAACAACGGTCAAGGAATACATCGTAATGAAACCTGCAAATCGTGATAACCGTTGTGTCAAAGCTGCCAAGCTGCCTTGGACAAGCGTGGCGGGTATACTGTCCGTTTCCCAATAGTGGGAGGTCCGAGCCCAGCAGTGGGACGTTTATGGGCTGTTATTATTATAAGTGCAGTGCAGTGTTATCCGTACAGGAACAGAGAAAGAATACAATTTCCGGTGTTAGGGTATTTCCTCGACTGGATGGCTACCACCCCTGGTCTAAAGTATGTCGCCGTAACAACCTTGAGTTGTGTTCCGACATTAGTGACCAGGTTCCAGTCTCCCTTAAGAGAGCAGCAGAGCATTTGTAGCACCTTTGGTGTTGCAAATGTCCATAGGCGATGGTAACCGCTTTCCATCAAGTGGGCCGTCTGCCTGTCTGCTGATCTCCTGCAATAATATATATATATATATATATATATATATATATATATATATATATACACTTTTTCACAATTTGACTACAGACTACAGATTTTTGTAATATGTTATCTAGGTATACACACAGAAAAGTTTCTAGGAGATATAACCGTGATATACAAAGCCAGACAGACGAATAGATATGCTCGACGATGATAGACGAGATCCTAAAAGTACCAAATATTATTCTTTCATATAAATAACAAAATGTTTTATCTATCATAATACTGCATAATTTCCTCACAACACCAGCATGTAACAGATACACTCTACACTAGTATAAGTTTAGTATTGAAACTAGAATACATACATACATAACTTCACGCCAGTTCCCTTGCGGGGTAGGCACGAACAACAGAGCGCCATTTAGGCCCATTCTTACACACCTCACTTGATTCTTTGACATTCATAACTCTTGTCATAATTAACACTCGTCTGTTCTTAAGGCTCCTGACATCACCCTCCGCTAGTACACGATCAATTTGATCATGGAAGGTGTGTCGTGGCCTTCCACGACTTCTGCATCCATCCACTTTTGCATTGTATATCTGTTTAGGCATTATTTCCACATGCCCGAACCACCGGAGCATTCCTTTCCTTACCTTCACCCCGACACTCTCTTTCAGACCACCTCTCTGTCTTACTTCGGTATTAGGAACGCGGTCCGCAAGCGTCACTCCGCAGATTTTGCGCAGTGCTCGCATCTCGACCGCGTTTACTCTACTTTCATGCTCTCTCTTCCATACCCAACTCTCGCTTCCATACGTGAGCGTAGGTACCAGCTACAATAAACTAGAATAAATTAATATAATAAGTTATTCGTAAGATACATACACCTCAACACAAAAATCAATAAATTAATGTCACATACAAGAACCAAAATAACTAATAAGCGCGTTAAATTCAAAAAATTAAATCTAGAAATTAAGTTTTAAAAAAGGGTACGGAACTCGAGACCGTAGAGTTGTTCATAATAAAAAAAATATTGCATAATAAAATTGAAAATGTAAACCAACAATTTTTTCATCTTCTCTCTTAATTTCCAAAGATTTTGCGAAGTAAACAAATCCGGAACGCTTCTCACTGACAGCGGTCTGTTACATTAACAACTTCAGATTTATTTAGATTATGTTTATAATTAGATAGTCATGTCTTAGGTAGTTTAATTTATATACAACTAATATTCGTGGAAGGCCACGACACACCTTCCATGATCGAATCGATCGTGTACTAGCAGAAGGTGATGTCAGGAGCCTTAAGAACAGACGAGCGTGCATCACAAGAGCTATGAATGTCAAAGAAACAAGTGAGGTGTGTAAGAATAAGCCTAAATGGCACTCTGTTTTTCGTGCCTACCCCGCAAGGGAACTGGCGTGAAGTTATGTATGTATGTATGTATGTATGTATGTATGTACAGTTAATATTAAAAATATTAAAAAACGTCTGGTCGATAGAACAAGAGACCGGAAGACTGGAGCTTACCTCGTTCAAAGGATTAGCCTCTGTATGCAGCGAGGTAATGCTGCCAGCCTTCTAGGTACAATGCCCAGCGACAGTGGTCTGGTGGGGCTGGACGGGCTTTGATACAGGTTTTTTTTCAAGCTAGGTTTATTTATAGGATTACACATACATACATACATAACTTCACGCCAGTTCCCTTGCGGGGTAGGCACGAACAACAGAGTGCCATTTAGGCTTATTCTTACACACCTCACTTGCCTCTTTGACATTCATAACTCTTGTCATGCACGCTCGTCTGTTCTTAAGGCTCCTGACATCACCTTCTGCTAGTATGCGATCAATTTGATCACGGAAGGTGTGTCGTGGCCTTCCACGACTTTTTAGTCATTCTTTCCACACTGTTTCATACTTAGTTTATTTTTGTATTTAATCCTATTTTTACGTTAGTTTAGCTTTCTTCCGTATCTGTTCAATTGTTATTAATAAATAAATATGTAATTGAAACTAATATTTATTGATCACATTTAATTAACATTGGATATTAGTATTTACATTATATATTAGTTACAGTACATATGGGGATGTTTGATAGTTGGGACACGTGACTGAAAAATTGTGAGCAAGAAGATTAAGTCGGTATGGGCATGTAATGAAAATGTTACCAAAGGAACGCATGTATAAACTTTAAATACACAGTATATCACAATTAAAGTGGAACGCGACCCAAGTCACACACTTAAAAATTACGAATGACGGTGGAAACAAATATAGTATTTGATAAGTGTTTAGTTTTAATTATTATTTCAATCAAAATTTAAGTGAGTGGACTTTGAATGTCGTTTCTTTGTTTCAGGTAAGCCTAGTGCATATAATGTTAGTTATTTATCGTATATTTAGGTACCTAATTGTAAGTACTAACATAAATAAAACTTTGTTTCAGAGAAACACATCGCTTTTAATCCTTAAATTGATTAAATTAAATAATAAAGAGTTAAACAGATATACAATGCAAAAGTGGATGGATGCAGAAGTCGCGGAAGGCCACGACACACCTTCCATGATCAAATTGATCGTGTACTAGCAGAGGGTGATGTCAGGAGCCTTAAGAACAGACGAGCGTGCATGACAGGAGCTATGAATGTCAAAGAAGCAAGTGAGGTGTGTAAGAATAAGCCTAAATACCCCGCAAGGGAACTGGCGTGAAGTTATGTATGTATGTATGTAATAAAGAGTTTTATTATAGGCATATAATGAGGAGGGATGAAAGTCGCGTGACAAAAAGAATGTTAAACTACAAGATGACAGAAGATGAATGTCAGAATAGAGGAGTGCGGAAGAAAAAGACATATTGTGCCGACCCCAATTAATTGGGATATGGTCAGAGAAAAGAGAGAGAGAGGATATTAGTATTTCAACTTATGTCGGGAATATAAATCCTTTCACTGATCATTCAAACTGAAACGAATTGAACGACTAAACTGAATCACAACACGACACCGTCAAAGCGGTAAACAAAATCGCGCCCGGGCGCAACGCACGCCTGCCGACCTCGATGGCGGCTGTCCAAAACTGACTCTGCACTTGCGAAAAATTACTGCAAAAATCTTTTACTGCAGATCGTTCAAGCAGCAAGCAATGACCCATCACTATTATAATCAGTTGTCTATAGTAATACATTACATACGTATCCTATTAATATTATACACGCGAAATTTTGAAAGAATGTATGGATGTGTGTTTGTTACTCTTACACGCAAAAACTGCTGAATGGATTTCGATGAAACTTTACAGTAATATAGCTTACACATCAGAATAGCACATAGGCTATAATTTATAAATATATAGTGTGAATTATACAAAATATAACGAATTTCCATGACCACGCGGGTGAAGCCGCGGGCGCAGCTGGTTATCTATATATTAATACGTGAAGCAAAAACTTTGTACCCCTTTTTACGAAAATTGCGCGGACGGAGGAGTATGAAATTTCGCACACTTATAGTTTATATAGAGAAGGAGTGCAGAATGCTAATATTTTTTTAAAATTATGCATAAAAAATACATTAAATCAATAAAAAAAACATTACACACACTACCATGTATTTGACACACGCACGCATATATACTCTTTTGTTTATTGTTGCCTTGGCGAAATCTGTGATTATAGAAGTATATAGTCTTTGATAACAGAACCTTAATAATGTTTAAACTTATAATTTAAATTAATTATTGTGGTCGAAATTCAAATTCGAATTCAAAGGTTTTTTTCAAAATAAGTTCCACTGGAGAACACCTTTTGAAGGTCATACATATAAGTTAAAATTTAAATTTACTTCCTATTCTATGTACACCGCTTCGCAACGTGTTATTGCTGTTAAAGAGAAGAAGCGGCAACAAACTCCCCAGCAACACGTCTAGCTAAAAATTACATACATACATACATAACTTCACGCCAGCTCCCTTGCGGGGTAGGCACGAACAACAGAGCGCTATTTAGGCTTATTCTTACACACCTCACTTGCTCCTTTGACATTCATAGCTCTTGTCATGCACGCTCGTCTGTTCTTAAGGCTCCTGACATCACCTGCTAGTACACGATCAGTTTGATCACGGAAGGTGTGTCGTGGCACTTTTGCATCGTATATCTGTTTAGTCATTCCTTCATCGTGCATTCTTTCCACATGCCCGAACCACCGGAGCATTCCTTTCCTTACCTTCACCCCGACACTCTCACACTCTTCTAGCTAAAAATTGATTAACTCGAACTTTCTTTTTAATAAGTTTTTTACAGAAATATGTTACACAATTAGTTTTCAGACAGACACAATAAAAGGAAAGAAAAATATTATTATAGTTATAATAATGACATGACTACAAGATGGATGGGTACAAATTTAAAGGTAGACCAAAAAAAAGATGGATGGATTGTGTGAAGGATGACATGATGATATGCGCTGTGACAGAAGAGGTATGTCAGAATAGAAGAGTGTGGAAGCAAAAGACATATTGTGCCGACCCCAAGTAATTGGGATATGGTGAAAGAAAAGAGAAGAGAATAATGACATGACGTACTAAAATTTTATACTGCAACATATCTTCATAAATTCCTCACAAACTTGGCAAGATTAAAACGTTATACAAAATATAGTATAAGAGGTTGGAGCTAGGTGCTATGTAAATGAAGTTTTGTCATTTAAGTATTCTTCAGTAGTGTAGTATCCCTTTTTTAGCAAGATACTTTTTAATGAGATTTGAAATTCATGTTAGGAGCCTTAAGAACAGACGAGCGTGCATGACAGGAGTTATGAATGACAAAGAAGCAAGTGAGGTGTGTAAGAATGGGCCTAAATGGCGCTTCTGTTGTTCGTGCCTACCCCGCAAGGGAACTGGCGTGAAGTTATGTATGTATGTACGTAATTCATGAAAGACAGATCTAACATTACACTCGGAATCTTATTGAAGAAGCGTATACCAACCCCCAAGATAGAGGACAATACTTTTTGCAATCTAATGGCGTATTATTTTCACTCGACGAATTGGGGGTCAAATAACCCAAAACGGTACGACTGAAAAAATATCTGAAAAGTGACCGAAACGTCGGAATAACAAAAATCTAATAAATTACCGCGCTTAAAACCGTTAAAACGTAGTTTTATTATGAAAAAAATATCTTTATTTATATCGGTGTTTTGGGGTTGTTCTCTATTATTTGCTCATTGACCCGCAATTCTAACTTCAGGTTCGTGTTCAACTAGAAAAAAAAAACGCCAGAAAATAACAGTCAGACACCTATTGTGGACCTGCGTTATTTTTCCAAGAAAATCCTTATATCACCGATTGATTCTCTCGGTATGTACAGTCGCGGTGCGAAAATGTTCGCCAGTTTTCAAAATGATTCATTTACACATGTTACCTTTTCAAGCTAAGGCACAGAACTGTTCCACAGAAAATTATATTTAACTATTTGACAATGTAAACATCAGAGCAACTCGTTACAAAGGCAACTTGGAAATAAATTAAATAAAATTATAAATCATTTACATCATAAACTAATTATTTAAAAATAAACTAAATCATAAATAAACTACAATATTTGCAATGAAAATGTTACCAAAGGAACGCATGTATAGATGTTAAATACACAGTATATCACAATTTAAGTGGAACGCGACCCAAGTCACACACTTAAAAATTACGAATGACGCTGGAAACAAATATAGTATTTGATAAGTGTTTAGTTTTAAATAACAGTTTTAATCATTATTTCAATTAGAATTTAAGTGAGTGGACTTTGAATGTCGTTTCTTTGTTTCAGGTAAGCCTAGTGCATATAATGTTAGTTATTTATCGTATATTTAGGTACCTAATTGTAAGTACTAACATAAATAAAACTTTGTTTCAGAGAAACACATCGTTTTTGGAATGAAGTTCCTTATCGCGCGTTGTGAAAGGGGGCTAGACGGAAAAAATTCTTACGAAAAGTTGTCACGACACTTTTTATTACCATATGTAGCTTCGACTGGTGGTCGTACTATTTTCACCTTACGTAGCTTCTAGTGAAGATCACAGTAGTAATGGAGTAGAATTAGTTTTTTTTTTCTGTTTACTACATTAACAATATCGAATAGGTATATATTATACTGTCTTTTTGCTATAGTAAGCTATCAACTTTAATGCAATGAAATAAAATGTAAAATATTTTTGATACTATTTGTTTGTTTATGTATTTCTTTCTATACATAGGTTTTTGATAAAATTTCGATGGTTTTCGATGCTTATCGACACACTTTTTGAGACGTTTTGAGAATTTTTAAGACATTTTAGGAGAACTTCGTTCCATCCGGGTGTCCCTTGACACCTCTCAAGTTTTATATTATTCCTTAAATTGATTAATTTAAATAATAAAGAGTTTTATTATATATTTATTTATAATTTAGTTTGTTTTATTAATTAAAATTAATAAAAAATCAAGACAAAAAAATTTACAATACAATTTAAAATTACTTAGATTAAAGTTTTTTTGATTTTCTATCCTGTCTAAGATTGTTTAGACATGTAAAACATTTTTATTGGTTTCAATATTTACGGTAAGCGTAGTGATTATATCCTCCTTATTTTATTTTTCCACGTTTCTACATTTTATAAAAGTAATATTTATTAAAACGTTGGCAGCATTGTTTATAGCAAGCAAAAGTCGACTTTAAGGTGAAGAACATTTTCATTCCGCGACTGTGGCACACACACGAGTGGCGAATTAACACGAGGTTTTTTTGTACGTCGCCATGACGTAACCGACTGCCGGCCGGTTAGGCCGTAAACTCTAGGAATAGCCTAGGCCGCCGGTGCCATTCGGGCTATATATAAACAGGCACTGAAAGAGCGGTTAAGGACACGCAAGTAAGCAATGCTTGTTTTCAAAACTTTCTATATAAAACAGTTCTGTTGGAGAATAATTTTAATAAGAATAATAATTTTTACCCGCAGGGGGCTTTGTGGCGAAGCCTTAGGTGAGTAGCAACACCTCGTACCTGACTCCGGGGGCCAAGGCAAGGCCCCCGCCTCCGTGCTTGCCTTAACCAGCCGGCACGGAGTGGAGATCGCTGGAGCTAAGACTCAAGCTCCGGGGGTGGAAGTGATAAATGGCCTAACGTCGGAATTAGCTTCGGTGAACCTGCAGCCCACCTCTCTACTACACCCCTTAGCCACTCACACCCATGTTGCCCCTGTCTTCTATCCCATACAGGGAATGGCGAGTCACCGTCTGCCCATTTCTCCATGTTCCCCGAACATTGCGACGTGCAGAGGCCATAGTCCCCATATTCCCAGACCCCTAGTGCCACTAAGAGTTCACCCC
The DNA here is from genome assembly GCA_019925095.2 of Dendrolimus kikuchii. NCBI lineage: Eukaryota > Metazoa > Arthropoda > Insecta > Lepidoptera > Lasiocampidae > Dendrolimus > Dendrolimus kikuchii. Next base: position 650,679 of record CM034414.1, read on the forward strand.
AATAGCCCGGTACTTTCTGATCTCATTTCCCACAATAGGCCTACACTGGCCGGGGCTGGTCGTTGGGTGCATCACTACATGATGTAGACAGGGATGGTCGCCGGTCAGTGTCACGCCACATTTACATTAAATTTGTCAAGGGGCCTCTACGTGTTGGCCTTCCCGTAGCCCCACGCAAGCCCTAGCCCTCCAAATGTCCGGGCCATTTTTATGGCCAATTTTAAGTTAAAAATCAGTGAACTTCCTATTCTATATACACCGCTTCGCAACATGTTATCGCTGTTAAAGGAGAAGAAGCGGAAAGAGACCCCCCAACAACACGTTTAAGTAGAAAAATCCATTACTTCATATTTATCTATTTCAAATTCCTTTTTTAATACAGAAGTGTGTCATACAATTATTATATTTCACGAAGTATAAAACACCTTAAAACCGCGGTAACTTAGTTAACGCACTTGTTACTTTTGATAATAAAACAGACCATAAATGTTGTCAGGAGCCTTAAGAACGGACGAGCGTGCATGACGAGAGTTATGAATGTGAAAGTAGCAAGTGAGGTGTGTAAGAATAAGCCTGAATGGCGCTCTGTTGTTCGTGCCTACCCCGCAAGGGAACTGGCGTGAAGTTATGTATGTATGTATTTATAAATGTTGCACTGCTGGGCTCGGGCCTCCCCGCCACGCTTATCCAAGGCGGCTGGGCAGGTTCGACACAATCGGTTATCTCGATGTGCAGGTCGCATCACGATGTTTTCCTTCACCGTTGTTAGCACGTGGTAATTGTAACAATATGCATATTGGGTCAGAAAACTGCCTAAGTGGTTCATGCGTTCCGGCCAGGATCGAACCCGCGTCCTTTGACATTAGGCCGCGTACGCTAGCCATTATGCTACCACGACTTTACTTTTGCTAAACCTTGTATTAACTCAAAATACTTATGTCACAAATATTTATACATTTTAATAATTTTAATTTTGGGGCAGCCTGTCGTAAGAGGCGACAAAACAACTCACAGCCAGGTGGAAGGGCATTTGCCCGACTGGATGGCTACCACCCTGGTCTAGAGTATGCCGTCATAACAACCTTTAGTTGTGTTCCGGCATTAGTGACCAGCTTCCAGTCTCCCTTTAGAGAGCAGCAGCGTATTTGTAGCACTTTTAGTGTTGCAAAATGTCCATAGGCGATGGTAACCGCTGTCCATCGAGTAGGCCGTCTGCCTGCCACCTTGAAAGGCTCTCGCTTGGTAGCCGGGTGAAGGGTCGGATGCAGAAGGCAGCTCTGTTGGCCACGGCCCGTATTGTGAGGAGATTGCTACGTCTGGAGCCTTAACCATTGGTAGCCTGGACCCTAGGCCCCACTGCCGACGGAGATCAGTTTTTTTATGCCAATTCCGTTAAGCATTAACAGATAACAAGACATATTTGGCCACAGATACTAAAACCAACGTTATCTCAGATGGATCAGGAACATATATACCTAATATATAAAGATTTAAATGCTAAGCTAGGCTAAGAACCTCAGCCAGAAGGCCCAGCTCGCCATACACAACGCGGTGCTGGTACCTACGCTCACGTATGGAAGCGAGAGTTGGGTATGGAAGAGAGAGCATGAAAGTAGAGTAAACGCGGTCGAGATGCGAGCACTGCGCAGAATCTGCGGAATGACGCTCGCGGACCGCGTTCCTAATACCGAAGTAAGAAAGAGAGTTGGTCTGAAAGAGAGTGTCGGGGTGAAGGTAAGGAAAGGAATGCTCCGGTGGTTCGGGCATGTGGAAAGAATGACTAAACAGATATACAATGCAAAAGTGGATGGATGCAGAAGTCGTGGGAGGCCACGACACACCTTCCATGATCAAATTGATCGTGTACTAGCGGAGGGTGATGTCAGGAGCCTTAAGAACAGACGAGTGTGCATGACAAGAGTTATGAATGTCAAAGAAGCAAGTGAGGTGTGTAAGAATGGACCTAAATGGCGCTCTGTTGTTCGTGCCTACCCCGCAAGGGAACTGGCGTGAAGTTATGTATGTATGTATGTATGTATAAAGATTTAAACCAGGATTTAAACCCCAGCCATTCGAGTTCGGGACGCGAGTGTTTTAACCGACATGTTGCAACCCTTAATTTACATAAATAACTTTCTAAAGTACGCAATAATTGCTTGTAATCTCAATGACTTGAACACCACATCAAAATTGAATGAACTGATTGCATTAACGTTGGCACCGCTCCAATCGCATGTAAATTAAATCCGGTGCGTGTGTTAGTGAACCCGACGGTGATCTAACTCGTTACAACTAACCTATATATAGACTGCGATCGGTTATTACGTCTTTTTATAGATCAGAGGGAAAGTTAAGCTTGATCGAGCTCCTGCAAAATCTCGTAAAATTCTTTTTTTTTTTATTGCAGGAGTTCAGCAGACAGGCACCATCTACAAATGCGCTGCTGCTCTCTTAAGGGAGACTGGAGCCTGGTCACTAATGCCGGAACACAACACAAGGTTGTAACGGCGGCATGCTCTAGACCAGGGATGGTCGCCACCCAGTCGAGCAAATACCCTACCACCTGGCTGTGGGTTGTTTTGCCGCCTCTTACGACAAGGAAATTGTATTCTTTCTCCGTTCCTGCACGGATTATATGTATAATATGCAACTCAACTAAAAATCGTCTACGAGTGAGTTTAGTTCAAATTCAAATTCAAAAGTTTTTATTCAAAATAAGTTCCACTGGAGAACACTTTTTGAAGGTCATACATGTAAGTTAAAATTAAATTTTTTACTTCCTATTCTATGTACACCGCTTCGCAACGTGTTGATGCTGTAAAGGAGAAAGACACTCCCCAGCAACGCGTCTAGCTAAATATTGATTTTCTTTATATTTCATATTCTATTTATATATCAAATTCTTTTTTTTAATAAGTATTGTACAGAAGTATGTTACAGAATCACTTTTTGAAGAATTAATGGAGTTGTAGCAAACAATGCATACTCGATGAGACCAAGACAATAAAAGGAAAGAAATATAATATTATAGTTATAATAATGACATGACGTGCTAAAATGTTATGCTGCAATATTAGTAACTAAGTGTAATTACGAAGGACCGAGACAGGCGCAAAGTAACATCGCTTCCAGAATTCTGCGACAGGAGGCGTATACTTCTAGCTAGGCCATTGACCTCGCGTATTCAAAGGTACTCTTAACTTGGCCGGATTATCATCTGAGGCGTCGGGTTCAACACGAGTATTGTACCTATTTCCTACTAGGACAAGACTTGAAATTCCCGCGGGACTCCCTAGACACAAAGCAGCGCAGCTATCGTTTTAGTGAAAACCGTGTCGGAATAAGCACATTTTAATGCATCCGGACAACTACAAACTTCTCCTGAGAAAATTCCCTCCTTAAAAAATATCATTAAAATCTATCCGTGCTGGAACTGAGAAAGAATACAATTTCCTGCTTTGGGGCGGCCTGTCGTAAGAGGCGACTTAACAACCCACAGCCAGGTGGTGGCTACCACCCCTGGTCTAGAGTATGCCGCCATAACAACCTTGAGTTGTGTTCCAGTCTCCCTTAAGAGAGCAACAGCGCATTTGTAGCACCTTCGGTGCTGCAAATGTCCATAGGCGATGGTAACCGCTTTCCATCAAGTGGGCCGTCTGCCTGTTTGCTGAACTCCTGCTATAAAAAAATAAAAATCCTATCGGTCAGTAGAAACAAAATCGCATTGGAATTCGATTTTTATTTTTAATCATTTTTAATTATTCCCAGAAAAATTCCCGGGATAAAAAGTAGCGAGGAGTTAAGTCCTAAGAATTAGCTATCGACCAGCGAGAACCGCATCGAAATCGCCTCATTAGTTTTCACATTAATTCCGAACAAACAACACAAATCGACAAACAGACAAGAAGTCTAAAAAATATAGATTCGTGTGTTATAATCTCTTTTTAGTGTCGCTTTTTCGTTTCATCGAGTTTCAAATCACAACAGTTCTAGAGAAGTGTTACAAGATGTCCAGCACAGTAGTCATCAGAACCCATAGTGTATATTAATATCACATAGATAATCGTCATAGATAATATTTTTTATACTATATAATGGCGGGCTAAGCCTTTGGCGGCCTACCTCACTGCAACGCAGAGGCTCCGGGTTCGATTCCTGGTATAGTAAATTTCCGAAAACGTATTTTCTCCGTTATTTACTGTGGTCTGGGTGTCTGGGATCGACCCCAGAGTAGTCCGTTGTATATTACCCATAACACAAGCGTAACTTGTTTAATTTGGGGTTACACAATATGTGTGTTTGTCTGCCGATTTAATTTAATTTAATTTAATTAATTAAAATATATCTCATAAGTATGTATGTATGTATATATTTATCTTAAAAAATTAATATATAATGTATTCTAAAAATCTAGACACATCTGAGTTTATGCACCACCTACATCGTTAGATTAGCATAGAATATCCCATAAGCGATAAGGCTGCCTATTGTTTTGCCCAAAAATACTGTAATAAATGTATTGTGTCTGATATTTTGATTATTTTAGTGAACGATAAGTCTATAATCTATCTATATTGTAATGCGTTTCTCATTGGTGTAGGAAAAAAATCCCGGTTATAACCGATAAACTTTAAACCGGTTTCCAAACCCACAGCTGTTTAAATAGCGCAAACGAGGCGGTGGATGAGCTGACCTGTGCTCGGTGAGATGGGTGATACCTCTGACAAGGGTGTCGAGGGTCCATAAATAGATGACTAAAACCGGTTACATGTATACATATTGTAATGCGTTTCCCATTGAGGCAAGCAAAAATACCGGTTATAGCAGATTACCTTTAAACTGGTTATATCAGATTACTTTTCAACCGGTTATAGCGGATTAATTTTAAACCGGTTATAGCAGATTACTTTTAAACCGGTTATAGCAGATTACTTGTAAACCGGTTATAGCAGATTCCTTTTAAACCGGTTATATCCGATTAGTTTTAAACCGGTTTCCACGCCCCCAGCTGTTTAAACAGAGTATACAAGGCGGTGGATGCGCTGACCTGTGCTCGGTGAGGCGCGCGATGGCCCTGGCGAGGGTGTCGAGCAGGGGGCCTACGGCGCCGCGCTGCGTGCTCAGCGAGCGCACGCACGCCGTCAGCTCCGTCAGCGCCGAGCGCGACAGCGCCAGCTGCGCGTCCACCTCGCCGTGCACGCTCACCGCCTGACACCCAAACAAGTTCCACGATATGAGAGCATTTCTTGAAGGTCATACGGACGAGCTAAAATAGTACATCGCTACACGAGAGCTGAGAGTGACCTATTTAGGCACGAGATGCTCTAATGATTCGAGTGCCCAAATAGGCCTTTCACCCGAGGTTAACACTCTGCTTTTCATTTCGAATATAAGGAAAGCAAATAAAAACTGATAAGCTAAATAAGACATGAAATCTATATCTAAATCTGACAAACTCATTTAATATGTCCCATATGAAACGTCAAGTAAATTTCTTTTTCTGTAGCATTCTATCAGCCAGTATTTTTTTTTAATACTTAGCTCAGATTCATGTAAATTAAATAATTATTTCGTGAAAAGTTATTTATAAGTATAAAATGATGTTACAAAATTGTTGACAATTTTTTTATTACAATTTATGTCGCGATTTAACAGTTCAAATTCAAATTCAAATTTATTTATTGCAAAAAACATGGTTTAAAAGGTGTTACAATAATTATATTTAGTTACACATGTTTTTGCCATCGTGGTGTGCAGGTTTAGCTCGTACAATTTACATTGTTTATAATATTATCATAATTATGTTACAATTTCAGTTAAAATTTAATAAATAGCGTCCACGGTCCCATAGTCGGATAATTATAACAGTCAATATAAATAATTTTCTAATTGGTAATATGATTATCATTGTTAGGTTGAATGATAGTTTATCATTTATGCATTCATTTATAGTGTAACAGCATTTATTAGCAAGCAACTTTTTTAGATAAACAGTGGCTGTGAAAAAGTTGGGACAGGAGTCGTATGTGTTATCTATGGCTCGTATAGTTTTCTAAATTTTATTGACAGCAGGGAGAATCGCTTCCCAGGGATGAAAAGTGCCATTTTCATCCCTGTGCCTAGGCAATTCCAAGTGTACTTTCAGAATATGAATAATGAAATAGTTGTTCACAACATATTTGCCCAAGATTGCATTTACGAAGCCGATATATATTATTCGAAAGATAAAAATTACGCACCACAATATGGAACGTGCGGTAAAATAGGTACTCTCACCTAAGTACCTATTTTACAGCACGCTGATCGGAAAGATAGGTAATTGGTGGAAAAAAAAGAATTTCTTTTTATCAGAATAAATGAGCTGAATAATCTAACCTCCTTGGAAGCGCTTTAGATCAATACATTTGCCTTCCTTTAATACTACAGAGAAAAGGAGACGCCAGATGTAGTTCCAATTAGCACCACGGGCACGTGGCGCCATTTTCATGTTAGAAATTTCAAAGATTGTTACAACTTTCTGACTGATAATTATGTTTGCTTCATCACCTATTGTACTGTTTTCTCGCAAATGTGTTGAAAAACGTTGTATGACACACATGTGGTTGTTGGATTTTACAAACTAGTAGTTATTACTGTGGTTTTGTTTTTATCTGCGTAGGAACCGAGAAAGAATACAATTTCCCGCGTTGGGGCGAACTGTAACAATCCACAGCCAGGTAGTAGGGTATTTGCCTGTATTGATAGCTACCACCTCTGGTCTAGAGTAAGCCGCTATAACGACCTCGACTTGCGTTTCGGCACCAGTGCCCCACATTGGTAGCACCTATGGTGTAGCAAATGTCCACAGGCGACGGTAACCGCTTTCCATCAAGCGGGCCGTCTGCCCGTCTGCTGACGTGGTCCGGAGAAGCGACTCACCCTGGGGTTGCCGGCGGCGCCCTTGGCGGCGAGCACCAGCGCGGCCGCCGTCTCCATGACGGTGCGCGCGTGCTCCAGCAGCGCGCTCTGGGTCCTCGACTCGGTGATGTTGGAGGCGGCCCCCGTGGTCGCCGACACCAGGGGCTCGGCATACGACACCTGCCACCACAACGAAAAACAACTGATAGTAAGCGAAAAAGTCTTCAAGACTCGCGTAAACAGGTATCTTCTAGTTAAGCGTACTCCACCTTAGACTGCATTTCCACCTGACATCAGGCGCAATTTCAATCATACGCGAACCTATTCAATATAAAAAAAATATAAAAAAACTATCTCGAAGTTGATGCCAAGAAAATCACAAAAAATTAGAGAGCGGCAGCACATTGGTAGCATCTTGTATTAAAAATGTCCATAAGCGATTTTAACCGCTTTCCATCAGGCGGGCCGTCTGCCCGTCTGCCGCACTCATGCAATAAACAAATTGTGTGTGTGTGCAGTTTACACGCAGTACAAGGAAAACTTTAGAGAATATACACACAGATAATTCTTCTATAACTTTTAAAAATAAATCTTAATTCCTTTAGCCTACATTCGTGAAGATATTATAATACAAAAAAATTCAATCTAAGTTACACTTCGAATCACTGGCATAAAGTTCAAAATTCAATGCACTATTCCGCACAATTTTACGTATAAAAGAACATCTGCCTTAAGTATAGACAGATAGAGTTAAAATGCATTTGAAATCTTTTAAATTGAAAATTAATACTAACGGGTAAAGAAAAATGTTCTATATTTCGAACTAGATAAGGTTGAATTTAATTTGTTTATATCTGTTCAGTTTCTAACTGTATGCGTTAATTATGAGTTTTCATTCGCATGAGACTAGATGGCGCCACCGTCGAATTGCATCACGGTATGGTTCGCATTCGTATACATAATGATACCTCTAACGTTTATCAAATAAATTGTCAAGAATCTTTCCGGTGTTTTACTTACAACCTGGCTTTGGTACCTTTGAACAATCTCTTACTAGTGTTTCATCGATCTTCAAATCACAACGATTCTGCAGTATCAGTTCAAAAAACAAGAATTACACGATGAATCGAGAACCTCCATCTGTTTTGACCTGGAGGTCGATTACGAATAGGAGTCGATTTGGACTGACCAGTTGCACGACGGCGTGGCCGAGGTGCTCGGCCTCGCTCTTGGCGGCGCTGCGCAGCGGCTCCAGCCGCTCCAGCATCTCCGTGGCGCTGTTCTCGATCTGCTCCGAGTACCCTGCGGCAAGTGCACGCCGACTTATTCGCTAATTCATATGACTAGTCGTCGCCCGTGATCGAAATTCAACCGTAAAAATTAAAGTCAAAGACTACTATAATCACAGACTTCGCCAAGGCAACAATAAACAAAATAGTATATATACATGTGTGTCATGTTGTTTTTATTTGTCAAATACATGGTAGTGTGTGTAATGATTTTTTTTTCCAGATTTAATGTATTTTTTATGCATAATTTAAAAAAATATTAGCATTCTGCACTCCTTCTCTATATAAACTATAAGTGTACAAAATTTCATACTCCTCCGTTCGCACGATTATCGTAAAAGGGGTACAAAGTTTTTGCTTCACATATTAATATAGTGATAAAAATCCCACAAGATATAGAACTTATTGATTAATGTAAGAAAATAGTGTCTATCGTATAAACAGTCGGGACACAAGGTACCACAGCATTTAAATAAGAATGTAAGCTATCGTAATATTTTCTTAAGTTTTCGCGACTTGTATACATAATAAAACTACGTTTTAACGGTTTTAAGCGCGGTAATTTTATTTGATTTTGGTTTTTCCGACGTTTCGATGGTTGGCAAGTACCACCTGTTTGGGATCCAATTATCAAAACTATTAAGACCCAAACCCAGCAAAAACCAGCTGCCAGACTTCAAGACACTGTGAGCTCTTTCTGAGTACAACGGAACACAAACCAACTTGACTGATAATTACTTTCATTTTTCTTTCCACCCATTTTAATATTATATAAAATTATTAGAGCTAGGCATGTTTGCTGAAGAGTTTCTTGCGCCGCTTCTTCTCTTCAAGCCATAACATGTTGCGAAGCGGTACTAAATTAAATTAGGCTCCCATAGAGTAAATAATAACCATAAACAAAATTAAAAATAAAATTAAATAATTAAAATGAACAAGTTGGCGGTAAGCTAAATAAAACATAAACAATACTCGTTGACACTTGACATCTTTGTCTTCCGTGATCACGGCCACTGAAAAGTGGCCGAAACGTCGGAAAAACCAAAATCAAATAAAGTTACCGCGCTTAAAACCGTTAAAACGTAGTTTTATTATGTAAGCTATCGTTCTAGAGAAAATTGTGCCGGAATAACCTACAAGTACAACGCGTCGTCTTATTTTGTACTACCCTCCCGAGTGATTGAACCATAGGCTCTCGCCAGTGTTGCGTCACCATATCCAAAAGGATAACCCTTCAAGGCATGGATTCCTCTCACCTTGCAGGCTGTTGGCCTTCCTGGGCACCAGCTCCTGGCCCACGGCCTGGATGGCGGCCTGGTCCAGCTCGCGCAGCTGCTTGGCCAGCGTGTCCAGGGCGGCGGCGCACTCGCGCTGCCCCGGAGCCTTCTCCCTGTAACCAAATTGCATATTCACCCTTGGGTACCTGGACAATGGCAACTGTTACGTCACGTACATGGAATAATTTGTTCACCTTCAGAGATGCATCTGTGTACATATTTAGGTCTTACATGTTATTTAGACACAATACGCCTATTCCGGTTCTGGCTCCAACACCTTTGGCCTTTTAGATAGTTGCCATCGACAACAACAACGACTTTCACAACATACGTAAACGTCACATTAACAGTGACAGATGAAATGTCACTTTACGAACTTTATGTCACTTCACTTCTTTCCACGCGTTTAAAATAATAACAATTATAAACCCTATATATATTGTATTCATTTATCTCCAGGTTTGCAGAAAACATGGTACAAATTACTGGCCAAATTTTTAGATTTATTATTTTATACTTTTCATTTTCACTTTGACATTGGCAAAATCAGTGCTACTTGCATTGCAGCCATGAAACTTAAAAAAAATATAACAAGACTAATATGTGGAATAATATACCATTACCAAATGGTTACACATTTGCGGCATTTGCGGTGGAAACTTTGGGTCCGTGGGTTCCTAAAACGCTCTAAAGATCTACCGTGACGTCGCCAAACGTTTGGTAGACGTCACACGCGACCAGAAGGCTGGCGTCTATTTCGCTCAAAGATTAAGCATTGCCATACAACGTGGCAACGCCGCCAGCCTTCTGGGAACGTTCCCGGCAAGTGACAGTGGTTTATGGTTTATTTAGTTTTAGTTTTTATATTGTATAGTTTGTTATTTAATATACAGTACAAGCGACTATAGACTGTGTAACAAATCGCTGCCAGATGGGAGCGTGCCCAGAAGGCTGGCTGCATTGCCGCGCTGTATGGCGATGCTTATTTGTTGGGCGAAATATGAGCCAGCCTTCTGATCACGGGTGGCATCAAAGAGTTTCATAGTTTGTAGTTTATTTTTAAGTTTATATTTATTTGCATAACAATTAGTTGATTCATTACAATTATAAATTATATTATATCATGTGAAAATCAGGCGTGCCCAGTCTCTTCAGGCGTTCAACGGACTCGTGAAGAACCATTACCTCGGGCTCTAAGGTCAATCATAACATCTTCATCTGTCCCATATTTACGTAATTCTATACATTATTAATATGATTATTATTTATGTATATATCAATATATGTATATTTTTGTCTTATTTCTATGTCTATTATACTTGCCATTACAAAATTTTATATATATATAATTTTATTTATATTTATTTTTATTCTAGTTACATTGCAAAACCCACATGTTACACAATTTTTCTCTAATCCATCCTAAGGTTGTCTGGAAGAAATTGCTTTTAGTGATAAGACCGCCTATTGTCTTCTGTACTTAAACTTCTTAAATTGTATCTTAATGTTATGCATGACGAGCGCCTTGATGCTGTCGGAGACGGTCTTGCTGTGGGCCGCGAGGCCCTGCCACTGGCCGCGCTCCTGCGGCGACAGCGCCAGCACCCTCGCCGACTCCAGCATCGAGCACGAGCCCGATATTATACTCCTGAGGTACAACGATCGAATCAAAGCGAGAAGCTATATCAGAGATATATATAGAGCTATATCATCCGTGCAGGAACGGAGAAAGAATTTCCTGCGTTGTGGCGGTCTATCGTAAGAGGCGACAAAACACCCACAGCCAGGTTGTAGGGTATTTGCTCGACTGGATGGCTACCACCCTTGGTCTGGAGTATGTCGCCATAACAACCTTGAGTTGTGTTCCGGCATTAGTGACCAGGTTCCAGAGGGTTTCAAATGTTCATAGGCGATGGTAACTGCTTTCCATCAAGTGAGCCATCTGCCTGTCTGCTGAACTCCTGCAATAAAAAAAAAAAAGGCTAGCGACGCTTCGCGCAGAGGGAATGCCTTTGGACACCATCCTCGGGCCCCTCGGAGGGTCTACCTACAAAACTTAAACCTGCTCCCCATTTTTTTTTTTATTGCATGACTTCAGCAGACAGACAGACGGCCCACTCGATGGAAAGCAGTTACCGTCGCCTATGGACATTTGCAACCCTCTGGAACCTGGTCACTAATGCCGGAACACAACTCAAGGTTGTTATGGCGACATACTCCAGACCAAGAGTGGTAGCCATCCAGTCGAGCAAATGCCCTACCACCTGGCAAATATACCAATATGCAGGATTCCACACTTTTAAGAATATTAGCACGCTAGGTCAAGTAAACTGTTAAAGTGCTTCACGCTTTCCCGACCTGAATTTGAACCCACGTCCAGGGGCGTAGTGAGGGGGGGGGGGGGGCATCATGCCCCGGGCGCTACTCACAAAGGGTCTTAGAATAGCCAATGTTACTAATTAAGATACCACTATAGGATCAGACATATAGATCGCGTGTTCATACCTGCCACAGTCCAATATGGCCTCCTGGTTGTGCCTGGCCTGTGTCGATATTTTAGCCGGCACGGACGCGAACTCTGGACTGTCGGCGAACTGGCACAGGCTCCGCACAGCGTCCTGCAGGGGGCCGGTGGCCGAGGCGCAACGGGCACGGTTTTCCTACAAAAAATTGATATCACTCAGTGAACTACTGCCTAGTGCGACGCTGGGGGCACCCATATTAACAGTTGCTCTGTCTCGCTCGCACGTCATCCGTCCCGTTTTATCCGTGCAGGAACGGAGCAGGAATACTAATTTCTGCGTTGGGGTCTTCCCGACTGCACGGCTACCACTCCTGGTCTAGACTCTAGAGTGTGCCGCCATAACAACTTTTGAGTTGTGCTCCGACATCAGAGGCCAGTTTCCAGTTTCTCCTTCAAGGCCGGCAAAACATTGACAGCACCTCTAGTATTGCTAATACCCATAGGCGACGGTAACCACTTTCCATCACAGTTGGGCCGTCAGCCTATCCGCTGTGATAAAAAAAAAATAACACGTCGTGCTATATACCGCACTAGCTGTACATAGCGAGTAAGTAATTATTTAAATAATATAATGTTACAACCTAGGCGCCGACAAAGACAAATTCCACGTACAGTCTGTAAAAACACATTTTATTACCTGTTGGAATTTGAACTAATTGTAATTCTTTTATGATCGTCTTCTTTTGTTTACTTATTTATTGGCATACGTTTCTAGTATCGTGAAGAATAAGCTTGAGGCTGCCTCATTAGCCAGGTGTTATGAATTATAAGGTATAAGCTGATTATAGGAAATTCGGTCACGTTGCATTTACGCAGTATAAAAAGATGGCCTGATTGAGAGAGGAGGCACTCGATCGAGAACCACGATCAAAGCGGGACGTGTGTACTACAATCGGGAATCTATTAGTGACGGACTTTGCGCGTTTTATTGAACCACGATCTTCTCTGCATTACATTGGGACTTGTTGCGTTCGGTTATATTTGTACCTGTGTTATACTGGTTTGTATAGTTCTAATAAACTCTATAATAATTCCAACGGCATTTTTAATTCGAGAATCAGAACTCGTAAGAATAAGTAATTAAATACGATAACATCGACCCATTTGTAATCAGCAACTCAGGAGCCAAGCGGCGTCTAAGCCTTAACTTCGTCAACAGCGACTAAGCATGCCGGTGTCTTTTTTACGTCTATTTATGTAATCAAATGTATTTAGCTGAAGGATTTCCGTAGATATAGTTGTGACGTCACCTCGCTGTAGTCGGCGTCGAGCGCCTTGATCTCCTTGACGAGCGCGGCCGTGGAGTTGGCCACGTCCTTGGCGGCCTGCACGAAGTGGCGCTTGGCCTGCGCCTGCGCCGTCTTGCCCGACGCCACGCGGCATGCGTTGCACAGCGCGCTCGTGTGCTTCGCCACCACGGTCGCCGCGGACAGCACCTGCTCGCCACCACACCCGTTCACTATACGCACTACCAACACTCGTTTCCCAAACGACACCCACCGAACTAAATGTTTCAACTTGGGACTTCTTATCAGCGCAGGAGTTCAGCAGACAGACAGACGGCCCACTTGATGGAAAGCGGTTATTATCGCCTGTGGACATTTGCAACACCAAAGGTGCTACGAATGCGCTGCTGCTCTCTTAAGGGACACTGGAACCTGGTCACTAATGCCGGAACACAACTCAAGGTTGTTATGGCGACATACTTTAGACCAGGGCAAACACCCTACCACCTGGCAATTTGAATGATATTTTACATTAAAAAAATATTATTAACAACAATCAAATATAACCTATATCACTTGAAAATAATATATATGTTTTTTACATCAGTTCAGTAGTTCAAGATATTAATTCCTACAAACAATAAACGCACAAACCTTACCTTTTTATAATATTAGTTAGTGTATATATCACGTGTCACTGAACTCCACCTAAATCCCTCGACCAGGCATTCCCAAAGTGATCGTTATCAATCCCCCGGGGTCGAAATCGATTTCCCAGGGGGTTGTCATAAACGAAAACTGATTTTGGGAATCGACAAGGTCTAAAAATCAATCTCTATTAGTTAATACAAGGAAACTTTCAAAATACTGTATAAGTTGTTTTACATGTACAAATGTGTTGTTTCCAATTTAAGCATTTTTACGTAATTTATATTAATAACTACACTGATATTTACTGAATTTTATGTCTATTTATTTTATTAAATTTTGATGAGAAAACGGTGTCAAGTTTACTCACTTAATGGATGGTAAAGTGAGCAAGATTTTTAATTCAATTTAGCTTTGGGGTTCTGCGGTATCAATTCATTTTGGAAAAGGGGTCTCTTGCCAGAAACGGTTTGAGAATCCCTGCCCTAAACCGATGGTGATGAAAATATTTGTGTGTGTTCGGGTGGGTACCCGGATGGCTTAGAATTTTAGATTCACAATTTAACCCAGCAGATGACGCTACAATCGGCTTTTAAATTGTATAGCATAGCATACTTCTGTACATATAATAAAAAATCCGTCACTGAGATAAACTAATATTAAGTAGAACTATACACCATATTGTTGGCACCCAACGATTACCACATAGTCATTTTTTTTTTAAACTTGTAATATGGTTTATTTTGTAGCTATACAAGCACATTTTATCAGCAATAATCACACGACAACAAAATAAAACTAAAATATATATGTCTTCAGGCGAATGTAAGCGGTGATTCTGAATGTAGTATTGGAAACTATGACAACGTGGGCGAACAAACCTGCTGTTGGTTGCTAGACGAGTCGCAGAGCGCCCTGCAGGCCTGGTCAATGGCCACCGCAGCGCGCGCGAACTGCGCCTGGTCCACTAGCCCCGGCCTGCCGGCCACGCTGGTCTCGTCCGACACTGCCACCTAAACGGCACAAAACAAACGTCAATTTATTCAATCAGTACTACAGTGCGAACAAAACTTAAATGCGTTCCTGAAGATCGCACAAGTCGAGCACAATATAAGGTCCGCAGGGTTGTCTGTGCAAGAACTGTTGCGCTCTTGCTTGGCTATTTCCCGCATTCGTATGCCATCTCTCTTGCACTACGCAATATCGGGCATAATAAATATTTTCACTCGACTGGACTTGCGTAAGTTCAGGGAGTTGACTGCGCTCGAAACGCATTTTAGTTTTGCGCGGACTCTACATTAGTAGTCGAAAAATAGGTTCTAAGAGAGATCCTGGGTCCAATAAGAAGGAATGGTGTCCATTGGCTTATTCGGAAAAAATATTCTAATTAAAGAGCTGATGTGGTGTGGTGTGGATCTTGGAGCGAAGATAGTCTATGTAGCTACTCTATGACATGACGTCGTCGTCACAGAGTTATAATACAACGTACAATACAAAACGTCATAAAAAAAATACAATCTTGAGTTGTGTTCTGGCATTAGTGGCCAGGTTCCAGTCTCTCTTTACGTTGGGTGGGCTGTTTGGCCACTTCAGGCGATTAATAAAAACGTTCCTATCGTAGCAGTGTCTCACCAGATAGGCCGCCTGCGCGGTGCACTCCACGAGC
Organism: Dendrolimus kikuchii; assembly: GCA_019925095.2. Classification (NCBI taxonomy): domain Eukaryota; kingdom Metazoa; phylum Arthropoda; class Insecta; order Lepidoptera; family Lasiocampidae; genus Dendrolimus; species Dendrolimus kikuchii. Next base: position 666,206 of record CM034414.1, read on the forward strand.
CCCTGCACGGCCGCCGCGACCGTGGCCACGGAGCGCGCGAACTGCTCGTGCTCGCTCCTCTTCACCGCGCTCGCCATCCCGGACATGCCCTCGCCTGCACCCATCACAAACCCACATTTACTTAATAAGCAACATTCAAATTAAGTTCCATTGGAGAACATCCTTTAAAAGTCATACATACGTTAAATTTTAAAAGACTAATTATTTAGCAGGTAGTTCGAAACAAACTTCTATCATAACTTACAGGACGTGAACGTACGGGGAGTAATGTTAAATTAAGCATTATTACATATTTTACTTGTTTAGCTTATTGCTGAAGACCAATATACTCGTGACTATGGTAAGTCCTCGACTTCGTCTCGGGGTGACATTCGTTTATTCATTCATAAAAACCAACTTACCTCACCATTATCATAAATAACTATATTGTCGTTGTGACAAGAGACACATAGACAAGATTCCATTCGTGAAAAGGATAATTGATTTTTCAAGAATCCAATGATACCACTTAGTTTCCGTCAAAATCAACCTCGTGACTCCTTTGAATGTTCGTCGCTACTTCGCATAGTTTAGAATTTGCTTGCCCTGGAGACCCACTTGAAAAATTCACCTATATACTTATATATCAATCACCGGTATGTGATATCACATCACATCACTATATAGTTGGCATGTCGACCTGCCTTGTACTATAGCTGTCAATTACATGTGTTCCTTTATTGCTTCTACATACTTTAATATACAGTCGACTCTCGATAATTTGAATAAAATCAATATTAATTGGTTCCCTCGGTAATTTGATATAGAAGGAATAGTATCTTGCCCCCCAACATGCAATCATTTGAAGTCCCGACTTTTCTACTATCTACAATTTGAAACGCTACCATAAGTGTCTACGCCCTCAGAACCGACAGAAGTGACGATTTCTTCTCAGCTCTCATCACTGTCGGAAATTCATTTCGAACATTTGTGATTATTTGTACAAATGTTTAAAACGATAAATAACGAATTTGATCAAACTCTTGTTAATTTGATTTTTTCCTCTTGATTATAAACACCTGTTATTTTGAACTCTTGTTCTTTTTTTGTGACTCAACCTGATATTATTTTACAGTATTACTATAATATGCCAGCCAGTTCGTCCACTCCTGACTTGAAATTCTCGAGACACAAAGTACCCGCAGCATTTAAAAAAGAATTTCCCGGTTCCCGGGATAAAAAGTAGCCCAGATCTTAAGTCTAAGAATTAGCTGTCTATGAACGAAACCCGCATCAAAATCGCTCAAAAAATTACATCGTGTTCCCCGTCGTTTATATAGTATATTCCAGTTATTTATTTTTAAATAGCTTCAATGCACAGTCACGGCATATTTAGCATTTTATAATCAATCAATAACTCTTTATTGTGCACCGATACCAAAAAAAAAAAGAACTTACAGACTAAAAAGCGATCTCTTCCAGACAACGTCAATACATAATAATATAATATTATACTTGAACTCTTATTAATTTGAAATCTTGCTCCGGTCCCTCGGGTGTCGAATTATCGAGAGTCGACTGTACCGAGCGTTCGGAAGGTGTTCCACTCACTGAGCGCCTTGCTCTGCTCGACGACGCAGTCGAGGCACGCGAAGTAGCCGAGCTCGGTGAGCGGCTGCGTGGGCGAGCCGAGCAGCGGCCGCGCGCTCTGGATCGTGCGCACCGCCGCCGCGCACTCCTTCTGCCCGGGCGCCGCCTCCGTGCACACGTCCACCTGCGCACCGACGGACACGCAACTCGTACAAGGCACCCGGTATCGTAGTTTTGCGACGAGTGAGGTAATATATCGAGTGTAAGACAGGGATGGAAGGTACACCGCTGATATAGAAAGAAGAGTGAATTCGGGGAATAGAACCTCAGCCAGAAGATCCAGCTTGCCATACACAACGCGATGCTGGTACCTACGCTCACGTATGGAAGCGAGAGTTGGGTATGGAAGAGAGTGTCGGGGTGAATGTAAGGAAAGGAATGCTCCGGTGGTTCGGGCATGTGGAAAGAATGACTAAACAGATATACAATGCAAAAGTGCCACGACCACCTTCCATGATCAAATTGGTCGTGTACTAGCGGAAGGTGATGTCAGGAGCCTTAAGAACAGACGAGCGTGCATGACAAGAGTTATGAATGTCAAAGAAGCAAGTGAGGTGTGTAAGAATAAGCCTAAATGGCGCTCTGTTGGTCGTGCCTACCCCGCAAGGGAACTGGCGTGAAGTTCTGTATGTATGTATTTTACAAGGTAGACAACTGGAGATGAATAGAAATGAATCGTACCAAACGGTTGATGCTGTCGGTGACGGCTCTTGCGGCGGCCGCGAGTTGATTCTTGGCGTTCGGACGATTCAAATCCTAAAGGAAAAAATTTAACATAAAAACATTTAATTTTTTTTTTTATTGCAGGAGCTCAGCAGACAGACAGACGGCCCACTTGATGGAAAGCGTTTACCATCGCCTATAGACATTTGCAACACCAAAGGTGCTGTAAATGCGCTGCTGCTCTCTTAAGTGAGTCTGGAACCTGGTCACTAATGCCGGAACACAACTCAAGCTTGTTATAGCGGCATACTTCAGACCAGGGGTGGTAGCCATCCAGTCGGGGAAATGCCCTACCACCTGGCTGTGGGTTGTTAAAGTTGAAACATTCTGCAATTATCATTCAGTTTTTTTATATAGTAATTCTGAGGCGGTACGAAGTTTGCCGGGTCAGCTAGTATTATATAAAAAAAAAACAATATCAAAGGCCGGCCTAGTGAACTTTTTTTTTATTATTATTATTCACATATATATTTTTATTCCAAATTTGTTACATTTTTCTTATAAAAAAATATAAAAAACTGATCTTCGCCGGCAGTGGGGCCTAGGGTCCAGGCTACCGGTGGTTAAGGCTCCAGACGTAGGAATCTCCTCACAATACGGGCCGTGTCCAACAGAGCTGCCTTCTGCATCCGACTCTTCAACCAGATACCAAGCGAGAGCCTTTCAAGGTGGCGATCAAGGCTCTTCGCTATTAGTCCATTCATCGACACCACTATCGGTACTATGATTGTAGAGTCCAGGTTCCACATGGCGGTAACCTCGTGAGCGAGATCAATATACTTTATTTGTTTATCTTTCTCGGCATTCACGAGGTTACCATCATGGGGAATCGCGACATCTACAATTATAGCACGTCTCGCAGACCGATCAACTATCACAATATCAGGCTTGTTAGCAACAATAGTCCTGTCTGTGATAATTGATCGGTCCCAGTAGAGCAGATATTAACCATTGTCAAGAACTGGCTCGGGCTTGTATTGGTAATAAGGTACCTCCGACGAGACAAATCCGTATTTAAGAGCAAGTTGCTGGTGGATGATCCTGGCTTATTATTATTATTATTAACATCTCTACGGACTCATGTTCCGTACCCTTTTTTACAACTTAATTTCTAGATTTAATTTTTTTTAGCCTAGTGAACTACTCGACTTGTATTTATGTGATTGTGTGAAGTGCTAGCAGAGGTAAATGTTCTACGTGATATGTAAGTTATAAATAAATTAGATTATTCTCCCATAGAGTAAATAATGACCATAAACAAAATTAAAATGAACAAGTTGGCGGTAGGCTAAATAAAACTTTAACAATACTCGTTGACACTTGACATCTTTGTCTTCCGTGATCACGGCCACTGAAAAGTGGCCGAAACGTCGGAAAAACCAAAATCAAATAAAAGTACCGCGCTTAAAACCGTTAAAACGTAGTTTTATTATATGTATACAAGTCGCGAAAACTTAAGAAAATATTAAGTTTCCTTAAGTATTATTTGGCAATCCGGGTACAGACACCATCGATATAAACAAAATACTTGGCGCTGGAATCGGGTTCTAAGATTTTGATGAGTGTGCTTGAATAGGTCCCGGTGTGGTTTAAACTCACAGTTATTATTTAGAGCAGGACAAGGTCTGCCAGGACTGCTAGTTCATTAATATACAAAACGCTTTAGAACCGTATCACTGTTCTTGTGATTAAATTGTAGATACCCACCTGGCTGACAGATTTCGCCGTCCCGAGCAGCTTCGATGAGTTGACAGTGACAGACTTCATCGAGCTCACCATCACCGTCTGCGATTCCATGTCCTGAAAAATCAAACATACACCGGTGCAGTACTACACAAGAGAGAATTTATACATACGAATTGGTTTCTACCAAGGAACAAACAAGCTGAACGATCGAACCTCCTTGGAAGAGCTTTTAGTCAATAAATTTGTCTGACTTTAGTATTATAGAGAAAATGAGACGGAAGATCTTGTTTATTTTCATATTGGAAACGTAATAAATTGTTGCGACTTTCCGACCGATATTTATGTCTGCATTCTCTCTCAAATGAGTTGAAAAACGTTGTATGACACGCGTGCGGTCGTTATAACCAACTCGCCGCGCTAGTGCCATAAGAACTTGTTGTGAGTAGTCTGTGATATGGCGACGCTGACCTCAGTCCTGCCGGCCATCTCCATGGAGACGCCCATGAGCCGGTTGAAGGCCTCCCCGAAATGGCGACCGCTGTCCGCCAGCGCCTGCGGCTGCTCCACGCTCTGCACCACCTCCGAGGAGGCCGAGTTCAGGCCCACCGCCGCGTTGTTCAGCTCCGATTGCAGTTCACTGTTCAAATTCAAAATAAGTTCCATTGGAGAACACTTTTTGAAGGTCATATCTTAATATATATATAAATTACGTGTCACGTTGTTTGTCCGCGATGGACTCCTACTTGACCGATTTTAATCAAATTTGCACAGCTTGTGCAGTTTGATCCGACTTGAAAGATAAGATACCTGTATAAGCAATGTTTAAATTATTAAATATAATGTGTTCGATCTCATTCTCTCGCAGGCTTAGTCCTATAGATTTATGTGTTTATCTTTTTTTAGTGTCGCTTTTTCATTTCATCGAATTTCAAATCACAACGATTTTAAAGTAATTCAACTTCAAAAATGTAACAATCAAAACCAAATGGGGGTAGTTCAGCAAATGTCAGACACGAGTGGTTTTCAACTGCACCCTTTTAACTTGTGTTCTTTTCAATCTCCAGGAGCTGATAAACAGGCAAGCGGCCCACCAGATGGAAAGTAGCCACCGACGCCCGTGGAAGTGTGCAACACCGGGGATGCCTGCCAATGGGTCGCAAGCTCCGAAGAAATTATATATAACACCCTTCAATGCAACTTGTATCTATTTTACGAAAAGAAGTCATCATTATTGTTGCGTTTAATCCCAGTTGCGTTCCAAAGCGTCCGCTTTAGACTCCGGGGTCCGCTTTCCTACTTTTCCTCCTCCATTTCACGCTGTCGGCATCCGTAATTCTGATCCAAAAGTTGGAACAAACTAATAATAGTGTAGTGTCTTACCCGTAACTTCTATCAGAGGGCGGGAACTCTCCCATGTTGAGGATGTTGAGGGTCTCGTTGATGTTCTCCATCGCCAAGTCCAGTTCTGTGTGAGATGGAACCGCCTCCATCGTCTGCTCCAGACCCTGGGCGTTAAAGAGAGATCATTTAGCCTATGGGAGCTGCATACGTCTAGTCATCGCAGCTGACGACGAACTACTGCCCAACGCAACGCGGGAGCGCACGTATTAATAGTTGCTCTATCTCGCTCACACATCACCGGTCTCGCTCACACACTGTGCTATGTATTGTACTAGCTATACGACTTGTTAATATTTGTACTTAAGGTTACCGTTTCCAAAATAAATGAATTACACGCGTTGCCGGCTTCGAAGGGGAGACAGGGGTCGTCTTGCCAAGAACTCCCTGCAAAGACGACGAGAATCAGGCATACCTGCGATATGTCCTTAGCGATGGACACGATGGACGCCGTGTCCAGCGGTTCCGATGTGCTCAAATAACTCTTGACAGTCTCCACCAGGGTCAGAGACGAGTGGAGGACATGCCGGCCCGACGAGATCATTCTGAAGACATAGCAAAGAGAATGTTGGCGTAGTTCAGCTATTCCACATCGGACTGCATGTTGGCAAATAATCAGGATTCAAAACACATAATTGCGACCACGACATCTCGCATTAGAAAACATGAAGGTATGAAGTCACGATCAAAGACTACTTAGCTTTATATTTTGGCGATACCGCCTTTTGCCTACTAGTTATTTTACAATTAATTGATACACTGGTATTATAGATACATTTAATATTATTATTTACATACATAACTTAACGCCAGTTCCCTTGCGGGGTAGGCACGAACAACAGAGCGCCATTTAGGCCCATTCTTACACACCTCACTTGCTTCTTTGACATTCATAACTCTTGTCATGCACGCTCGTCTGTACTTAAGGCTCCTGACATCACCTTCTGCTAGTACACGATAAATTTGATCATGGAAGGTGTGTCGTGGCCTTCCACGACTTCTGCATCCATCCACTTTTGCATTGTATATCTGTTTAGTCATTCTTTCATCATGGATATATATATATATTTACCAAAGAACAGCCGAGATTATATGTTTGTAACGGTTAGTTTAGTCTCTTTTAATCAAATAATGGTTCTGTTAACTAGCAACAAGGTGTTAAAGCTCTTGCTTATAAAAAATAATACTCATTATTATTAAAGTGAACATCACAGACTACGTTGACAAAACGCGTAAGTCGTAACTAAACCAATTCGATACTTGCACCATGTTTGATGTCGTACTAAAAATCACTAGTAAGTATCAAAATCATTCTTGACCTAATGAAATTTATTTGCATATGACATGATACATCAAAATATAGGTCTTAAGTTATACATATATGAGTCCACATGTCATTACCCATAGGGTGTGCAAATATTACATCGTCTTAAATTAAAATATTATTTACTTTGACCACGGAAAATTAAATGAAATTAAAGTATTGTTGTATCGAGAGTTGGTCTGAAAGAAAATGTCGGGGTGAAGGTAAGGAAAAGAATGCTCCGGTGGTTCGGGCATGTGGAAAGAATGCATGATGAAAGAATGACTAAACAGATATACAATGCAAAAGTGGATGGATGCAGAAGTCGTGGAAGGCCACGACACACCTTCCATGATCAAATTGATCGTGTACTAGCAGAAGGTGAGGTCAGGAGCCTTAAGAACAGACGAGTGTGCATGACAGGAGCTATGAATGTCAAAGAAGCAAGTGAGGTGTGTAAGAATAAGCCTAAGTGGCGCTCTGTTGTCCGTGCCTACCCCGCAAGGGAACTGGCGTGAAGTTATGTATGTATGTATGTATTGTTGTATGTCAAAAGATAATAATGTTAAATAATTAAATTCATATAAATGTCAATTAAAATAATCATGCACCGCGTAAAAACATTTCTTTAATAACCAATTGCGAAGACTGACTTTAAAAAAATTTAAATGAGCACTTTTTATGTCAACAGGCAAATTGCGTCCCTATCATTTTCTACTTTATATTGCCACCCTGTAATTTACATATAATCGAATACAATGCAAGAAAACTTAACTTATTTGTATTGTATTCTACTCATAGTCCCTCAAGACTCTAAGTAGAATACTGAGCCCAGATCACCGTCTTCGATGGGTAAGGTGCCCAGAAGGCTGGCTGCGCTTCCTCGCTGGATCGCCATACTGATCCGTTGGCCGAGGTAAGCACCAGCCCTCTGATCACCCGAAGAGTCAATGAGTCGTTTCGATAAATTTTGGTAGAGGCTCATGGCCTCAGGACCCCACGGTCCAAGCGTCTCGACAGCAAACGGCACAAACATATAACTCTCACAGAGGGTTGCATATTTGCGCCGCTTGAGTGATTCGGCTGTTTCCGCCGCTGAACCGGCCGATTTAGACGTGTTTGGTAAATGGGATGCGGCCAACGTGTCTACGCAAGTCGCATCCCACACCAAAGGCTTGCCACGCTGCCAGGGAATTAGAGTCATTCCGTCGGAACGCCTACCATCGTCACGCGCAATACCATTCGGCTCCAATAAAGCCGGCACGTTAGCGGTGGCAAGCGCTCTGTAATTATGTTTGACCGTTGACAATACAGACCTCTCCCTCTGCGGCCTGTCGGGCTGCAGCGCCGCGTTGGCCCGGAGGCCGCTGGAGAAGTCCTTGAGCGAGGTGGCGAGGTCGCAGCCGGCGCGCGCGCAGCCGCCGGTCTCGGCCACGCGCGCCGCCGACACCAGCTGCGCCGTCGCCGACGCCGCCGCGCGCGACGCCTGCTGCATCGTGGCCGACGCCCACTCCGCCTGACCCACACGCACACGTCACTACACTGTGCACCATCCGGCTCGAAGGACCAATTTCCACGTGCAATAGTAGCTTTCACATATACACTACCATCTCCACAATCATTCCAATTCATACTTGGGAGATTGCTTTTCAGCGATGAAACCGTTTATAAATTTATTTTTGCTCTAGGTTTTAGAGTATGCCTCTTGTTTAAAGAGCAAGCATTAATATAGGTAACATTGTATTAAATTTTGCATATTGCAAACTATCCCATCTCCCGGGATGATAAGTATCTAGGTCCCGTTTCGGTATTAAAACTACATATGTACAAAATTACAGCAAAACCAATCCAGTACTCCAGTAGTTTTTCCGTGAAAACTTAACAGATAGACAGACCGAGTCACTATCGCATTTTTTATAGATTGGCGTACAATAAAGTATTATCTATCTATATGGCAAACAAACAGACAGCCCATCTAATGGAAGGTGATTGCGGTCGCCTTTAAACGTTTGCAACACCAGGAGTGAAGCAAACGTGTTGCCAGTCTTCGTAAAGTGATAGAGTAAGTGAGTCAGACGTGGGATAAAGGAATCATCAGACAGGAGGAAGGGAAGTGGGCTATCGGAACCCTCACTCATCGCACGAAATACAATTAGCTCAAGGCTAACCGCTTCACGCCGATATTGTGTAAAAGCGTGGCACCATACCGATCGAACCAGGCTCAAGAGCTGTAATCAAAATGACGATTCGCGTAGTAGTATCGCGGACTGATTCTCACACTGACTGTGTGAGTAGCGTGTGTGTTTGCATGAGGAGAAAAGGAATTGGGAAAGATGATATCTGTCGACAGATGGCGTTACCGATAAATATAACTATAAAAGAAGATAACTATAGAATAGAAAAGAAAAACTCTAACACTCGCTAAGCGCGAATCGATCTCGTATATTACAAGCAAAACTGAAATGCGTCTTTGAAGTTCGTACACGTCATTGCTTAGAACACAATTATAAGTTACACAAAGTGAAGAAGAGAGTGTTGCTCTCTCACTCGGCCATTATGCAGATATGCGTGACATCTCTTTTGCACAACACATTGTAAGGTAATAAACGTCAACATTTAATTGGAGCGGCGTAAGCTCACGGAACTAACTTCAGTTGAAACGCACTTAAGTTTTGCGCGTACTGTACACAGCTAGAAATACATATTTGAATGACAAATATCGTAGGCTCACCGTCTGTCCGGGCAGCGGCCTCAGCTCGAAGGCCCTGGCGGCCTCCTCGAGCTCGTCCAGCTCCGCTTGCAGGGAGCGGATGATCTCGGCCGCGGCGTCCAGCTCCAGGCCCTTGCACGAGATGCGGGCGCGGCTCACGGCCGACCTGACCACGGAGGACAAAGTAAACTCATTATATTATAGACTAAGAGTTTGTCAAACCCTAGGCAGTAGCTTCATTTTAATTGCGCAAAAACTTAATTCAGTTCTTTACATATAATGATAACAAAGAAACTAAGTCCATATAGTCTAGACCCAGAGTTCCGCAAAGTACCGCGGCACACTGGTGTACCGTGGTCATTAGTTGATGTGCCTCGGGTAAATAAGATTATGCTGCAATTTAAACTTTAGGTTTGTTGATTAACAATAAATATTGTTTCGATGATTAATAAATAAATGTTGATTAATATTATTTAAAAAAATGTTTTTTATTTGTAGTGTAGCTCCAAAAAATTTTCTAGATGGACCTTGAACACAAAAAAATTGCGGAACTCTCGTCTAGATAATTGCCCAGCAAAATATAGAGGTGAGTCGAAGCTAACCAGATTTGAAGTGAAACAACGAATGACATGTTGTTTATGACAACGTAGGTATTTGTTAGTGAATTGAAAAAATGCTATCGCAGCGCCATCTGTTTAGCTAATCAGTCTATTCTATGGTAACGACATAATTAATCGGGGTAAAAAATATCCTAAGTTACGCCCCGGGATATAAGCTAACTCTACGTTAAATTTCATTTAAATCTTCAGTAGTTTCACGTGATACTCTAACAGACTGACAGACAGACAAAATAAAAAAAACTGCATTTTCGGAATAGCTGGTCCGAACTATCCCCCCCCCCCCCTTTTTTAAATATTTTAAACGCACTGTACAAACTCGAGCCATTTACACATTTATTATAGCATTGATATGACTCGGGTGTATGTGCGAGGAGACCCCGCCGAAATGACCAGATTTTTTTTTATCCAGGAGATCAGCAGACTGGCCGACGGCCCACTTGATGGAAAGCGGTTACCATCGCCTATGGACATTTGCTTCACCAACGGTGCTACAAATGCGCTACTGCTCCCTTAAGGGAGACTGGAACCTGGTCACTAATGCCGGAACACAACTCAAGGTTGTTATGACGACATAGTTTAGACCAGGGGTGGTAGCCACCCAGTCGGGCAAACACTCTACCACCTGGCTGTGGGTTGTTTTGTCGCCTCTTACGACAGGCCGCCACAACGCAGGAAATTGTATTCTTTCTCCGTTCCTGCACGGATAGGTGCATATTCCGGGTTGCATTTCTTTCCGGGATGCATATGTGTGGTCACTTCAAAATTCTCGATTCCACCATAATATTACACAATCAATATGATAGATAGAAAAAAAAATACCTCAGATCGGCGCAACTGGTCGTGAACTGATGAGTGTTGTCAGCTAGGTGCTTGGATGTTGGGGCGTCGTTGACCGTTGGCAACACCCCGCGGGCGGCCGCGATCACGTGGCCACTCGGCTACACACAGACACACAAACAGGATTTGATCATCAATATGACCTTATGACGTAACATCATGACAACATACTTCTGTACATGTTTAAAAAAAGAGCCTGAGATAGACAGGAGAGATGATAGTACGTGGTTACACGAGAGGTGAAAGTGACCTATTTAGGCACGCGATGGTTTGGCGCACTACGGTAGCGAGGGCGCTAGCAGTTAACCTTCTATAAGAGCCACCAGCTACCCTCAAATTGCTGCGCCAAAACCAAGAGAATTCTGTCGTCTCTTTTACTCTAATACAAATTCTACGTAGTTAGAGGGAGAAAGCATCAGTTCAACGTTCGCTTATCTGTATTTGACCACAAACTTGTAGGACTTCCCAATGAGCCCTGTGCAACAGTTCGGCAAAAAATTTGTGATGGTTCAGTCTTACAAGTCAAAGTGTCTAAATAAGCTTTTCACAGGTTAACAGTCTGCATTTCATAATAAAACTACGTTTTAACGGTTTTAAGCACGGTAATTTCTTTGATTTTTATCATTTTGACTTTTCAGCCACTTTTCAGAAGACAAAGATGTAAAGTGTCGATGAGTATTGTTAAAGTTTTATTTAGCCTACCGCCAATTTGTTCATTTTATCAATTAAATGCCATAGCAATACATACCATGAAAATGAACAATTGACGGTAGGCTAAATAACATTTAAGCGCGCTTAAAACAGTTAAAACGTAGTTTCATTATGTATATTAATCGCGAAAACTTACGAAAAGAATATACCTAAGTTCGTTTGTTGTCTGTTGAGTTCATGAAGTTAAAGCATAGAAAAACAATATGCGGTGTTATCACTTCTTCCAGACAACCTTGGGATGGAATAGATGAAACACGTGACGTGTCGAGCCTTTACCGCCATTTTATTGTAAGCGACATTTGGACCTAAATACATTTTTGCTTGTACAGGTGATTTAAACATAAGCGACATTTGGACCTAAATATATTTTTGCTTGTACAGGTGATGCAAAAGTAAGCGACATTTGGATCTAAGTATATTTTTGCTTGTACAGGTGATGCAAAAGTAAGCGACATTTGGACCTAAGTATATTTTTGCTTGTACAGGTGATGCAAAAGTAAGCGACATTTGGACCTAAGTATATTTTTGCTTGTACAGGTGATGCAAAAGTAAGCGACATTTGGACCTAAGTATATTTTTGCTTGTATAGGTGTTTCAAACTATTATTAAACAAAATAATAGTTTGAATCACCTGTACAAGCAAAAATATACTTAGGTCCAAATGTCGCTTACAATAAAATGGCGGTAAAGGCTCGATGTGTGCAAGCCACCGATCCGCGTCGGACAAGGGTACGAGTGCGGCGGGTGTACTGTTACCTGCAGGAACGCCTCGGAGGCGGAGATGAGCTCCAGCTGCGCAGCCGCCTCGCCCGGCCTGCCGCCGGCCACCTTCACGGCGTCCACCACGCGCGGAATCTGCTCGTTCAGCGCTTTGCACTCCTCCAAAAACGTCTCCTACGAAATAAAAACTAATTATTTTAACGTCCTTTCGAAAATATGTTCATTTAAACACAAAACTTCTGAAAAAAAAAATTACGAGTATTTATTTTTTTCATACTATTTTACGACTCCAAAATAATTGAAAAAAAATTCATGAGTCTTAAAAAAACATATTTCAAAAACCAGGTCAACATTTCTGGGTTTTTTTTTTAAAGTTGACTTTTCATCCCGGAATTACAACAACAAAAGTATCATTAACTCATGCCCTTTACTCCCAAGCACTAAAAAAAATACCACCATGTATTAATTTATAATTTTGTTATTGAAAAAAAATTGGTTTTTTTAGAAAAACTCGAAAACTATTCAAGAGAGACTACCCAAAAGATTGGGTAAATAATTTTTACTTGCTGACAAAACGATTCTCATAGTAAAAATACAAAACGCCGCGGGGGCAGATTCCTTTTACAAATTCGACTATACCCTTTTTAGGTGTCAAAAAATCTAGCATAACCAGGAGGCCGAGACGTCTTTCACAGGGGATAAATTTGAACATTTTTTTTTATTTATTTGATCGATGATAAATATATTATTTATTGCAGAAATACAGCAGACAGGCAGACGGGTCACTTGATGGAAAGCGGTTACCATCGCACCAAAGGCTCTAAAATGCGAGAGACTGGAACCTGGTCACTAATAAAGTTGTCATGGTGGCATACTCTAGACCAGGGGTGGTAGCCGTTCAGTCGGGAAAATACCCTACCACCTGGCTGTGGGTTGTTCAATAAATATAGTTGCAACTCACTTGCAGGTACTTGTTGGTGTTGTGCTGCGTCGCGTTGTGCGCCGACGTGATCAGCTGCGTGGCGCTGGAGGCCGCGCGCCGGGCGCTCTCCTGCCAAACAAAACAGTGTTCAATGTGTATACTAATCACAAAGTAATAGGCCCGATTTGACAGTTCTCCTTATAACGTATTTACCAAATTAATGGATTATAATTGTATTAATAATAATAATTTTTACCCGCAGGGGGGCTTTGTGGCGAAGCCTTAGGTGGGTAGCGACACCACGTACCTGACTCCGGAGGCCAAGGCAAGGCCCCCCTCCTCCGCCCCCGCCGTGCTTGCCTTAACCAGCCGGCACGGAGTGGAGATCGCTAGAGCTAAGCTGTCTTCTATGGCACTTTTTGGGGCTCATGCAGGGAGTGGCGAGTCACCGTCTGTCCATTTCTCCATGTTCCCTGAACATTGCGACGGACAGACGCCATTGTCCCCACATACCCAACATTGTTATATGGTGTAGACAGGGATAATCGCCGGTCAGTGTCACGCCACATTTACATTAAATTTGTCAAGGGGCCTCTACGTGTTGGCCTTCCCATGGCCCCACGCAAGCCCTCCAAATGTCCGGGCCATTTTTATGGCTCGTGGTCTTGAAAGACATACAAATAATAATAATAATAATCGGCAGACAAACACACACATTGTATATCCCCAAATTAAGCAAGTTACGCTTGTGTTATGGGTAATATACAACGGACTACTCTGGGGCCGATCCCAGACACCCAGACTAACGGAGAAAATACGTTTCCGAAATTTACTACACCAGGAATCGAACCCGGAGCCTCTGGGTTGCAGTGAGGTAGGCCGGGGAAGGCTTAGCCCGCTCAACCACAGGGGCCGTCTAATATAATATAATATAATAAATAATATGGCTGGTGCTCTGTTAAATAGTATACATATATATTATATATGTATGTATACTATACCGTAATACCGAAGTACGAAAGACAGTTGGTCTGAAAGAGAGTGTCGGGGTGAAGGTAAGGAAAGGAATGCTCCGGTGGTTCGGGCATGTGGAAAGAATGCATGATGAAAGAATGACTAAACAGATATACAATGCAAAAGTGGATGGATGCAGAAGTCGTGGAAGGCCACGACACACCTTCCATGATCAAATCGATCGTGTACTAGCAGAAGGTGATGTCAGGAGCCTTAAGAACAGACGAGCATGCATGACCAAAGCTATGAATGTCAAAGAAGCAAGTGAAGTGTGTAAGAATAAGCCTAAATGGCGCTCTGTTGTTCGTGCCTACCCCGCAAGGGAACTGGCGTAAAGATATGTATGTATGTATACTATGTAACAGAGCAGCAGCGCATTTGTAGCATTTTGTGTTCCAAATGTCGATAGGGAGCTGTTACCACTTTCCATCAAGTGGGCTGTCTGCCTGTCTACTGAACTCATGCAATAAAATATATATATAGGATTTTGGCTACGTCCCATTAGAGACTAACAACGGCCATGTTCACGACCGCGATGTTTCCCGTTCCACTTGCTTGCCAGCGTTGCAATCGTAAACTCAAGTGGAACGGTTAGACGACCCACCTCTTGACATAGGTCGTTGTGAGCGTTTTGTGATCGAAAATGATGACGTCATTAGTGACGTATTCGCCACGACCACAACGACCGCGGTCGCCTTGTGGAACGGCAGACGGGGTATTTTGGGGGTGGTAACCCATTGGTGGAACGCGCTGTTTGTGATCTTTTGATTTCTTTTAAGTTAATTACTTTTTGTGTCACACAAACACATCACAAGATCGATATGGAGAGTGATAGCTCCTTACATCGCCTTTCGCGTGCCGCGTGCATTTATCACGCACCACAATTAATCTATTGAATTTTAATTATTTCACACTTATAAAATGTTAACAATATATAAAAACTAAACTATATAATAAATAAGTACATATACAAACTAAAATTAAACTATACAATCTAGTATAAGATACGATTTTTCCAATCATTACTGTTTTCAATATATATATATATAGTGTAAACTCCATGTAACGTCACTCTATTTAACGACAAACTTCCTTAAGCATCGAAATCAACTTAGCCTTGGTTGGTTTAGCTTCCATACAATGATACACTCTATATAGCATTACACCCACTCTCAATAACGACAACAATTAAGAAATAAAAAGTACCTCTTAAGTTGCCAAAATTAGTAAGAACTGTGCAGCTGTGTACATTCTTTTATCGCTTTATTATCCTAGCCCGTAATAAACTCGACTGCCGGCATCATTCATACCAAAATTTCTAAGTACTTCCTTTATCAACAAGATGCCTCAATATCTCAAGATATGAATAAAATAAGTAAAAAATACAAGAAAATTACTGGTGCGGCAAAAGATGTCAGGCAAAAATAACAGACTTGTCTCCATTTAACGACAACTCTCTATAACGCCTTAAAATTCAATTCTTTCTCATTTTATCCATTCTAGTAAATCCACACATACATCTCAACGTTCTCCCCTTGGCCGAGTCGAGGACAAATTCTTAAGACTGGGCCCCTGAAAATGGAAGTGGCTTACCTGCAACCTGGCGACCTGCGAGCCGACGATGTCCTGCCCTTGCGCGTAGTCCACGGTGATGTAGCGCAGCTCCTCGGCCGCCTTGCGGAGCGCCTCTTGCTTCTCGCGGTCCTGCAAAAGTCAAAAACAATAATTCTTCTTCTCATTCATTCATTACTAACATTATGAAGAGGAAAGATTTGTATTTTTTGTATGTTTGTAACGAATAAACTCAAAACTACTGGACAGATTGCAAAAAATCTTTAAAATATATGGCGCCTCATGTTATTGTTCTCTCGGTTTTTGACGTGTATTTTAAACATACTCAGTCGTTCACTGTCATACACTCATTCACGTAGTCACCCACTTAGTTATTCACTTATTCGCGTAGTCACTCACTCAGTCATTTTTTTACTTCACGTATTAATATATAGATTAATATTATAAAGAGGAAAGATTTGTACTTTTGTATTTTTGTAACGAATAAACTCAAAAACTACTGGACTGATTCCAAATTCTTTCACCATTCGAATGCTACATTATCCCTGAGTAACATAGGCTATATTTATTACTAGAAACAATAAGGACCCCTACTAAAACTTCAATAATGTAACCCAAGGTGTAAAAATATATGTAACCATATTAAATGTTTCCTCGTTTGCCCCCACACTTACAGACCTGGAATAGTAAATTGTTAGACGAGAGGTGAAAGTAACCTATTTAGGAATGAGATAGTCAGGCGCGTACGAATGCCTAAATAGGCCTTTCACACGAGGTTAACACTCTGCTTTTATATTATTATCTAAAATCATTCCCCAGAGAGGAAAAATACTGTTTTCATCCTTGTGATTAGGCAACTCCAAACTTACTTTCAGAATATGTGAAATGAAAAAAAGATGAAAGTAACCTGTGGTGAAGATGCGCACTGCCTCGCGGCCTCGACCATCCGGGCGGTCGCGTCGGCCAAGAGCTTCGCGGCGGCGAGCAACTTGCGTTGCGAATCCGACGGCTGGTTCTCCGCCTCCGTCTGGAACACACCCAATTGGATAGACGACCACAATTAATTCTAACACCAAAACTATCATTTTTTCAAAAAATGATTCTAAACAATAACGACTAATGCGTTATCTAGCTTCTTTTACTTGTTGTCCTCTATTCTATAGCGAAAATTTCCGAAATTAGTTGTTTTACTTTAGTAATCGACTTCATATTATTATATAAGCTGCGTAACCGATTGTTGCTATGTGAAGTTTAGGAAAGGTTATAAGCGATATAAAGATGGATGATGAATTAGAAAAGATAAAACAAACGGCTGAATGAGAAGTTTCTCGATCTGAAAACGTAATACGTGTGATGAGGTATTTAAAAATGAATAAATATTTAGGGTAGTTCTTTAAAATTGTGTCCTTTCATCTCGACATAAAAATAACAGCAGCAGCTCATAAACGTCTTACGTAAGTTGGTTTCGGGCTTCGGTTACGAGAAATACGAAAATATCCAAATAAGAATATTACGATATCGTATCTTACCCAATACATGACAATACAGAAATACGTGACAATAAAGTAGTAAACAATTATAAGTAAGGCTGTATAAAATACCGTAGTGAAGACCGTACCGTACGAAAACATAGAAATAGCTCAGAAATGTTTAGTAAGTAAGGAATCTTGTAAAATTTGGAAAAAAGAGAAAAACGTGATAAGCCCGGACAATCCAGTTCATCCGGAAAGAGGGAGAATTTAAAAAAAAAATACATGACAATGCCAGATTATGATAAACAAAAACTAGTTTTCTTCCTTTGTGCGGTTCTGGTTTCCATACCTTGATGTTAGTGATGAGATGGGCGGTGGCCTGGCCGAGCAGTCTCGCGTGGCGTACCATCTCGGCGGCGTCGCCGGCGACGACCACACGCTCGCTCGCGGTCATCACGCTTTCCACCGAACGCTCCGTCACCGTGGGCTGAACGCGACGATCTAAATGGATAACAATTTATTCAATAATCAATAAAATTAAATAATTATATGGGTTCTAAATAATAAATCAACTGAGTTTATAATAAGTAGCTGACTGTATTTATATAGATTAACACTGAAAGTTCTTAGAAAATCAAAAACTGAGCAAACTAGCAAGTTATTATTTTTATTATATCTTTTCAAAATAGTTTCCGTTCACATCAATACATCGCTGCATTCGATAGAACCACCGAGAAAAGCACTTTGCCCACTCATCCTTAGGGGTCTCTTCGATGGCCTTCTGGAACGCAGCCACTGCTTCCTTGGCGTCCATAAAATGTTTTCCTCGAAGTTTTTCTTTTATTTTCGGGAATAAATAAAAATCGCAAGGTGCGAGGTCGGGGCTATATGGCGGGTGACCCAGCAATTCCACGTCTGACGACGCCAAATAGTCGATCGTTCGCCCGGCGGTGTGCGAGGAGGCGTTGTCGTGGTGAAGGAGGATCCTACTGCGAGGTCGTTTCTCTCGAACTTTTTCCAAGACAAGTGGCAAACATTTGTTAGTATACCACTCTGCAGTAACTGACTTTTGATCTTCTAAAACAATTGTCGCATAATGACCGGTCCTTCCGAAGAATGAGGCCACCATATTTTTTCCTACACTTCGACCTCTCTTCAATTTAGTTGGCAACTCCTCGGAAGGAAACACCCACTGAGCAGATTGTCTTTTGGTTTCCGGATCATAGCAATAAATCCAGCTTTCGTCACCCGTAAGTATGTCGAACACAGCTTTTGAGTCACCTCCGTTAAATCTTTGTATCATTTCACGGCACCAATCAACACGACGGAGTTTTTGGGCCTCAGTCAAATAATGAGGTATCCACCGGGCACAAAGCTTCCTAACGGCTAAATGTTTGTGGAGGATTTTGTGCACTTGAGTCATACCGATGCCTAAACTTGTCCGAATCTGCTGATAGGTTACTCTTGGATCAGTCTCTATCATACACCGCACAACACTGATGTTATCTTCAGTCGTCGCCGTAGAAGGCCGTCCCTCACGCAGAGCATCATTGAGATTGGTGCGACCACGTTTAAACTCATTAAACCAGTTATAAACAGTGGCCCGAGAAGGGGCTTCATCGTGAAAGGCCAATCGAAGTCTGTCATAACATTCTTGTTGACTTAAATGACATCGAAAGTCATAAAAAATCATAGTACGAAAATTTTCTCGCGTTAAATTCATACTGGCGTGACACAGACAAATTTCAATTTGCCGCCAAATCGTAAAACAAATGACAAATGAATGAAATTAGTACTCAATAATATTAGCAAAGAGTTCTATTTTCAAAATTTAAACTTATTTTTTTATTATATTCTTTAAAAGTGGCCCGTTCTAAAAACTATCAGTGTCGCCCTCGTAATAGCCATCTCGAATTGACAGCATCAAACATTGATAAAACGTTTTGTTAAGAAATTTATGGGCCCGAGCGAATCTGACACCAAACTTCATCATAATCTCTGTCATGATATTGTTTGAATCTTTTACGTTACCATAACGGCCATACAATATACAGAATACTTTTTATCTCAAAAATAATATAATTTGAACGTAATCGAAATATACGAAACGGATCGAAAACTGTAGTATAAAATAATCTGATAATATCAGCGCTTAATATAATAAATATACTAAATTATTATTACGCCTTATTTCAAAAAAACAATTGTGACAATATTCTTTGCATCAAGGACTCACCAAGTTCACAATGAGCCAAGAGCCTCTCCAGCTCATCGGTGACCCTGTGGGCAGCCTGGGTGAGTTGTTCCACACCAGGACCCGCAGCCTCCGGCACCGGCCTACATGCTTCCACCAGCTTATCCACCGCTTGTGCAACCTGTCTTGCTGCGCTCATTAGCTGCTCACGGCAAGCTGGATTCTGTAGGGTTGGAGCTACCACCTAGACCAACAAACAATTTTAGTGAAACATTCTATTGAGCCGTTTCATTTATATTGTATTTAGAATATCAAGGATTCTTATTCCTTATAAATTTTAATAATATTGAGAATGTGAAAATTTTCATGCACGTAAAAGACAATCATGTTTAATTAATCGGTTACATAATTTACACCGTACGTTCGGGGGAACTTTCATCGTTTTTAACTATGCTTATAAGGACAAAAATAACTTCCACACGATTGCCTTTTAAAGTAGTTAAACCTGAAGGAGCAATTATGAAAGAAATTTTATCATTACCTTGGCACAAGCCACCAACTGGCTGGTGGCCAACGCGCAGTGAGTCGCCGCCGCTATTATATTGTTCTGCAGTTGCTGGTCATCCCTGCATAGCGCTGCCACGTTCTTCGCTTTCAATACAAGAGCCGCTGTCGTGTTGGCCACAGCTTTAGCCAGAGAGAGGAGGATATCCTGTTCAGATGGTAAAATATCATCGTATACTACATTCAATCTGTCTCAATAGTTTATCGAACATTTAAAAAATTTTGAAAGTGACTTTGAACAATTTTCACGGCGTTGATACTAAACCGATTGTTATAAAATTTGATATATGCTCGAACACGTGTATAATATCACAAATAAACCTAGCATATTTTTTTATTCTAAATATAGGATAGTTTCTTCAGAGAGCGCGTCCCACTTTTTAAATGAGCAAAGCTGAATTAGTAGGTTAACTATTCATGACTTTTCTGATCCAGAACAAAAAAAAATTTACACACATCACTTATCATCAAAGTCGCCTATCACGAAGATCAGAATCTTTTTTGTACATATGTGCATATTATCACATATATTTTCCACAGGGGTAGGCACAGGCAATGGCTCTCCACTTGCTAAGATCTTGGTGTTAATTGTTTACTTGATTTATTTCTTTCATTCGTGGACATCTGTTCGAAGTGCCTTTAATTTTTTTATTATTATTAACATCTCCACGGACTCGAGTTCCGTAACTTTTTTTACAACTTAATTTCTATGAAAAATTTTAGAGTCCATACACGCTTATTGTTTATTTTTGTTAGTGTGTGACTTAATTTAGTGATTTATATGTTATGGTGTACCTTAAGATTAACTTATTATATTGATTTATCCTATTTTTAATACTAAACTTATACTAATGTAGAGTGTATCTGTTACATGCTGGTGTTGTGAGGAAGTGCATGTGCAGTGTTGGCCTTATATCTATACTTATATATAGTCCTATCTAGTGCCATGTGTGTTGGTTTTTTCTTTTCTGTGTCTGGGTTATTAATTTTTAGGCTCTTTGTGTGTCTTGGTTTGTTTGTGAAGTGTGCGTGTAATGCAATGCGATGGTAGTGCGCGTTGGTTTGAGTATGTGTATAAGTTTTATTGTTAGTTATGTGTTTGTGACTTTGTGTGGTGTCATAATTTATTGTTTAATTGTTGTGACATGAAAAATTTTCAGTTGGTGTTGATGATGATGGATGGTTTAGGAGGGGGATTATTGGCCCTCCATTAGGTGTTGGACCACCGTCTTGTCTCTCATGCGTATCGCCATTTTTATATTATAATCCCTGATCTCATCGGCTGTGGCTTTCTCCGCTTTAAGGACGAAGGTGGCGGTGGCGTCCTCTTCGCACACGGCTGTGTAGTAAATACATTTCATGATCACCACTGTCTCGAAGGTAAGACCCTGGGCCTCGTGTATCGTTTGAACGCATGAACCTTTGCCCTTACCACAGCCTAGTTTTATTAGGCTCCCTTTCTAGTTTTTCCCAGTTACCCCATTATAATCGACCGGAAACTGACGTCGCAGCGTCTCGCCCCGGACACACTCTGCCAACGCCTGATGGACATCTTCAGTTTTTTTGGCATTCGGAGCAATTTGGTGATTAGAAACCTTCATCATATATTTGAACTTGTTTGAAGAAATGTGTCTATAGCGAAGTCTCAATAGAGTTACAATAGTTGTCCTGCCCAATTCTACGGAACCACGGGCATCGAGAGAGCCCTTTCATTTGTTCCTGATGAGTACGTCGCGGTCTACCGGCAACAACGCTACCATCCACGTTGCTGTCATACACATTTCTGCAGTGTCCTTTCATTCATTCTCTCTCCCTGTCCAAACCACTTTAATATGTCTTTCTGTTCAAAGTAGTTTTGTCGGATGTATAGCTTTAATATACTATGTTGCTATTAGACACTGTTTAACTATAAACTTGCCGAGAGACACTATAATATTCTACTCCTTATATTGATTTTATATCTAAAAGTTAGCCATTGTCAAATTATATGAAATAAGAATTACTCAATTTCTAAAGCTATCATGATTGTGGTTCTCTCTTTTTATATTTGTTATCAATCATATCAATATTTTCAATATGGGGAAGATTCTAATGCCATCAAATCAAGTAAACATGTATTCAGATTTATTCAAAACTTTACCCACAATTTCACTTCTAATTTTTTAAATATAATTTAACATGTTATATCCTATTTATTGATTCAGGCAGGTAAATAGGCAGACAGCCCACCTGATGGAAAGTGGTTACCGCCCTCTGTGGATGTTTGCAACACCAAAGACTTCGCTAAAGCTGGTCTGTCGCGAACTCATTTTATATAATTGTAGAAATATGCATATAGGTATCAGGTCAAAAAAAGTCAAGTGGTGCCTGCTCCCCGGCCAGTGCAAAAGTAAAACTAATTGCATTACTATAAATTAATGACAATAAAAAAATCACTCAGAAGCTTTCCCATATCATTTACTAGGTTGGGGGTATATTAGTAAAGATATCAAGTTACTTTTGCCACTACATTCACTTTTTGTCAGACAGTTAGTCAAAAATAAAACGTCCAGTTGTTTAAAAAAAAAGCAAATGTAATTAACAAAAATAACCTTTCACCGAGAAAAAAAATATTGCATTGTGAAAAAAGTAAAATAAAAAATTATTAAAATTACCCACAACCTGGTTTAAAATGGCGATAATATCAAACACAAAATATCGGCTTCCTAAAAGCATGAATTACAAAAAAAAAAAAAAACAATAACAAATAGAACCGTCGTAGTTTATGCGTCCTAGTATCTTCATGTTATTCTTTGGAAGGACGGTCCTATGTGACATTCTCATGGTTCGAGGTTCAAACCTACAAATATGGAAGATCTGCATGAGGCAGATTAAACAGACGTGTAGTAGTGTCAAAAGGACAACATTGAGAATACTGAGACAATACAGTTAGGAAACAGATCCGATCTTGTTGGTCCTAAATGAAATTGTACAATATTTGAGTTACCAAAATTATTCCTCTTACCATGAATGTATGTACATACATAATAATTTGAAAGTGAAAGCTTCATCTCCTTTGACAGTAACTAAAACTGCTTTGGAAGCGATACGTTATGTAAAGGATGACATGATAATTTGCCATGTGGCGGAGAGCGTGTGTCAGGATAGACGAGTATGAAAGGAAAAGCTGTTGTGCCGACCCCAAATGATTGGGAGAAGGCGAAAGAAGATTAGAGAGATTACGTTATGGCTGCTAAGAGAAATCCGGCCAGTTATATAGAAGACGAATGTCTACCAGCCACGTAATCTCCGCCTGATCCTAGTAGAAGGAACGCGCCCAAGAAATGCTGTTTTGATATGGTAAGAGATGATATGCATACCAGTGATCTAACAATAAGAGATCCCGATCCTGTGCGAAATGAAGAAGAAAATGTAGGAAAGCGGCTCCCTGGTTCCGAAGTAGACGCTCCGAACGCAATCTGGGGTTAACGCTAGAATTGTGATGGTCACGTCAAGGGTTATTCCACAAGAGAGCATGAATCTGACGACAAGAAGAAGTTTTAGTGTCTTCGTAGCTGGTAATCAATTAGAAGTAGTAGTAGTAGAACTTAAGTAGTTTGTTGAGAAATGAAATGAATTCGTTTTAATTGCACTGTACAATATTAGAAAGCCGATATTTTAGTTAACAAATAGAGTAAAAACTAAAATCTTAAATAATCTTGCCGATGAGTCATGTCATAAGGAAATACTTGGTTCAGGTCATAACAAGTGTCAAGTGGAAAGAAATCAACGTAAAGCGTAAAGCGACAAGGTTGATTAAAAATGGCATGAACCCAGTCATCACATTTTAATAGCGTCATGAAAAGTCAAGTTTTCTTATGACACAAATCATTCATTGAAAAGATGAATAGGTATAGGCTCTTGCAATTGACGAAGGCGGTGGTAACCAAGCACCAGTGTGTGCGTGGGTTCGAAAACGCGTATCATTGGAAGGCCGCCCTCCTATATGGAGTTTACGATGGTCATCACCCGCGCACCTGGATATAGGCGAATGGAAGCATTCCGACAGTGGCATATTACCTGGAGGTACCCAGGTGGACTGGGTAGGACCAGAGGGCTTATTCTCAAACGTCTTTCGTCGTTTGTTTTATATCATTCCTTTGCTTGCTTTTTTACATTTAAGTATATTTTCAGTTATATCTATAATATTATAAAATTCTAAGCGTACCGTGTCTGTTACATTGAAGCTATTTAAAAATACAACTGGAACAGACTATATAAACGATGGAGAACACGATGCAATTTTTTTATATCTCTTGTCTGTTTGTCGTATTGTCTGTTTGTTCGGGATTCATGTAAAAAACTACGGGGCCGATTTCGATTTCGCTGGTCAACAGATAATTCTTACACTTAATCTCTGCTATTTTTTATCCTGGGAATCTGGAGGGAAATTTTCTGGGAACTATTTGAAATGGCCAGATTAAAAAAAATCTAATTCCATTGTGATTTTTTTACTGATCAATAGCAAGTTTAACGTAATAAAATGTGTGATATTTTGTATCTCGAGAATGCAATGAATATTTCAAGTCAAGCATGGACGAAGACGCGGGCAAATCCTAGTAAACTATATTATTGTAGTTTTAAAGGAAATCTTTGTTCTTTCTTACTTCCGTCTGAATTTTCAATGACTCCTTCGAGTCAGTCGGACGAAAACGAACGACGAAAGGCGTTTTGAGAGTAAGGCTTCAGGCCCGCGAGTCCCACATGATATGTAATCGGATTTCTCCCCATTAAAAAAATCACACACACTATTAAAATGTGGTTGTATGTCCGTTCGCCTTCGTAGATTGCGATAACTATACTAACAACATAAATGAAGAGCTCCTACTAGAAATCACAATCGACCAGTAACGTAACTCTGAAAGCTCCCAAGATCTTAACATTCTTTTGACTTTTTTTACTTCACCTAAAATTGTTTCAATAATAAAATGTCTAAACAGTGGCACCAACATTTAGGAAATTTTCAGAGCTTTCTACTTAGTCAAAGCAATTTCTAGTATATATTGAAAAGAATTTCTGCGAGTACAAGATCGTTCTAGAACTTTATAAATATCATCGATTCGCATTCGAGGGTAGAATGTAACAAAACGCAGACCCATGCCCTGAATGTATATGAAATTGCTGTATATTGTGGATTACACATCTGAGCTTTATTAGGACATGTTGTGAAATGGGCATATTGTTATCTGACCGCTGAGGGGAAAAAAAATTATAATAAAAAACACATCAATGTTGTAAAAGAAATAGCTGCCATTAATAAAGTTAAATAATCATTAACCAAAGTCAGAGGTCAATTAATAGTTTTAAAAACAGGCTCGTATCTTAGAACAATGAATCGAGGCTTGGAATCATCCTATCAAAATAAGAGGTTACTTTGAATGTATTATACACTTGAATCATCATCATCATCATTATAATGTTTTAGCTTAGCTTTGGCCGGTGGAGTCTCCTCCAATGCTCCAATACATATAATTTCTTTGTATTATCACACAAGACTCTAAATTAATGCTTGCTCTAGAATACGAATAGTATATTCCTTTATGAAATGTTATGTATCTAGCTAGTACTTAAGTTCCACTTTCAGGCAGTATTCTTAATACTACGAACAAAACAAAGCTGCCAATAATAATAATAATAAAAAGTTTTAAAATAATATCTAATAGTTGCCAATGAATAATAATTTAAAAAATAATAAATGAGTATTTTAGGCCAATTCGTAACAAATTTACATTAACAATTTCATTAATGTCTATGGGAATATTAAGAATTTAAACAGTGTTCGCACAATGATCCTACGTTTACTTTTATTATTAATAAAAATAAGTATATCCACGAATTCTTTATACATTAGGCACGTGGGGTCCGTCGGCAAAGAGTTTCTTTTGCAAGAAACTCTTTGACACTACCCGTGATCAGAAGGCTGGCCCATATTTTGCACAACGAATAAGTGTTGCCATATAGCGTGGCAATGCAGCCAGCCTTCTGGACACGCTCCCCGTTCGCACTGATCTGCTACATAATGTATTTTAGTTTCAATGTCTTTGGTTGTTTTTTTTTACTAAATCAATCAAAATCGTCATATAACGAAAAAATATTAGAATAGAATTTATATATAGATTTCTTATTCAAAATACTTTTTAAAGCAATTAACTATTAATCTTATTTCGTTAATACAGCTGGTATCAAATCAGGGCAGGTTAAAGTTATTATCACTTCCAGTTACAGCTCAAATATAGAATTAATAGACCAGTAATAAAAGTAAACATAAGAATGACTCTTAGTTAAAAAAAAAAATATATAACAGTGATTTTGTCTTTAAAGAACTTGTAAATTAACCGATTATAATATATAAAAAAAATAAAGGACTAGAAATTAGTAAGCAATCAGATCTTTTAATTAATTAAAATTTACAACACAAAAGCAAACATATTGGCAAGTTAAGTTAAGTCCGATTTCACCAAATTATTTTATATTATTTTAAAGTTAGAAATAAAATTAAAACTAAACCGTTGGTTAGTTATTTTATTTCCTAAATCTAATCTTTATAGATATTTTGAGAACAAGAAATATATAAAAATCAAAACAATAATACATCGCGCATTTATTATTTATATTTCAATCTCTCTGTAACGCTATAATAAAATAATGTTTTTAAATATTATAAGTTAAATGCATTGATTGGACCTAGTTTTTATTAAATTTACACATGTCTCGTCTATTTATTCATGGTAATATATGTTAATATAAAATGCTTGTCATATATCGAGGTCTTAGTAACAAATGGGCGTACAGACAATAGTGCAGTTTTACACAAGGGACAAACTGTGAATAACACAAAACTAGTTGATTGTATAAGACTGAAATTTGGAAAACCCTTATTTTTAAGTACAACTTGTACACTGGTAAGACTTTCTAAATTGTAACATGCATAGTTTTTAGTAAAATACAAAAAAGACCATTTTTGCGTATACGCCTATATGTTATGAAGCCCTCGATATAATGTCATGTCAGTATATGTATTTTATAAATGTGTCTGGATTTATGTATTGTATTAGATTTATATATTAGTGTATATATAAATTATGCATTCCTATCTTTTTTCTGACATCGCCAGATTAGTTAAGAATTTCTTTTAA
Source organism: Dendrolimus kikuchii (assembly GCA_019925095.2). Taxonomy (NCBI): domain Eukaryota; kingdom Metazoa; phylum Arthropoda; class Insecta; order Lepidoptera; family Lasiocampidae; genus Dendrolimus; species Dendrolimus kikuchii. The sequence goes on from CM034414.1 coordinate 693,456, forward strand.
GCTAGGCTGCCTGGAAGAGATCGCTTTTAGCGATGAAGGGGATGCCCCGTATAGGGTGTGGAGGAGCGAGATGGAATGCTCCTCCATATCAAAGGAAGATCTTCCAACGAGGCTAATGTTGTTCCTCGCAGGCCTAGGCCCATCTGTTATATATAGTCTTTATGTTTCGGAAAACGTTTGTGACATCAATTATTGCACAGCGCCATCTATTGGCTTTAAGTGTTCCACTACAGCGATAAGGCCGCCTGTTGTTTTGCCAAAAAGCTTTGTAATGTGCGTTTTGTTTTTTTATATTTTGGTGAGCAGTAAAGTGTTATTTAATCTAATCTTATCTTTAAAAAAAATGCAATTTCTGATCATACTCACTTAACAGAAAAGTGAATTTTATTAAAATTCCGATGGAAAACGTCTTAATATTCCAATTGGTATTCAAAATGGAAGCAACTTATGGTCCGCGCCGTACACTTTCGTGTGGATTTTATCGATATTAAAAAAATGTATTTCACTTTAAAATTACGCTCTATACTTAGTACTTTTAATATAATCAAAAACAACCTTTTGATATTATAATGAATACACGTGATTATTATTCACTGTGAGGTTGCTTTAAAAAACGAGTTTATATAATTCTATGAAAACTACCACAGATTTGATGCTAGCTACATATAAGCCGGATTTTATTTTGCTTGATGTAATTCATATTTATCGTTCTCAATTCAAAATCAAAAAACAAATCGTCAGTTAAGACAAAACTAACCATGAGTTAGCGATTAACTTCCTGGTGAAATCAGACCAAAAAAAAATAAAATACAATACAACACTAAATAATAATTAAAATAGGACTTTTCGCACCAGTCTTTTTCCTTTCAATAACTTTTCTGTCTTTCTCTTTTCTAACAATAACCCAAACATAACAAAATGGCAACATTTGTATGGCAAGTGATGAATTTGTACACAATAATGTTTAGTTTATATGGTTGTTGAAAATTTTTTAACAAAATATACCGCCACACTCAGAGTACGTTAAAGCTTCTTTAATATTTAATAATATAATAAAATTTTCCATAAGTGAATGGCACTGGTAACGATTAAATTATAAACATAATATAATTTCTTTAAGTTAATAATAGTTCTTTAAACTCTCTGAGTGCGTCCGTTAGATTATAAAATAATGAATAAGAAGTAGGTTACTTTATGAGTAAAACTACCCTAGGACTCCAATAGTCAACGATAACATGCATTGATTATCATTATTACAGTAGGCGCAAAACTTAAATACGTATCGAGTGAAGTTAGCTGCATGAGTTTGTTACATCTAACAATGTGTTGTGCGAAAGAGACGGCATGCGAGTTCGGATGGCGGCGGAGCGAGAAAACAACACTGTCCCGTTCTACAGAATGTTCTGTACCAACTTTAAGTACGCATTTATGTTTTGCTCGTTATTTACTTTAAGCTTTCTTAGTACGACGGTATATATCGCGATTGTCATGTCCAATGCATTAATGTAATTTTATTATAGAAGAACAGAAGAAAAGACAGTAAAGCATAATACTTTTCTCGAATAATGAGATTCGAAGAAGAAACTAAATACATCCGCTGCTACTGCAAAAACTACATCAGGAAATATAATTTTTATAAGACCCAGATTTCTGTTATCTATTGCCAAATTTAATTAATTTCTGTTATGAAATTTATCTTTCTAATTCCGATTTACGTCTTTAATAGTTAACAAGATGTTACCGAACATCATGTAAAGCATACCTTCTCAATTCTACCACATAACCTACATCATTTCAAAGCACCTTTCATCTCTTTCGCCTCCGTCGTCACACACATCTTTCGGTACCAACCACTGCACAACCAGCGCAACGAGAACTAACAACAACGCAATCAGCAGAAGAATATTCAACCAATTCTCCTTCCAAATCATTCTGAGTTCTTCTTCGAAACAAATACACTTTTCGCAGCATTTATTGTCTGTCTTTGAACACTTTCGCTTACAATATCGACAGGCACCTATCACATTAGCATCATCGGTAACTTTGAACGTTGGATTGTAGAAAATACGAATTTCAGTCTTCCCTTTACGTTCATTGTTTAGCTTGACATCGACTTGCCTATCTTTACATTCGGTCGTGTAATATCTCTCACTTTTCTTAACAAAGTTCTCAAAGTTATCATTTCTGAGTTTGCTGATTTCGTTTTTCGTGAAACTAGCATTGGCGGTCTCCATAAAAGTCTCAGTGGTCGTCAAAACACGATTGTACTTGTCCGGATTCAGGATTTTGAGATTCAAAGATCCGGACACTTTGACGTCCGGTCCTGTTTTAGTTATGTCGTTGACTATACTATGACATTCGATTTTCTTATTGTATTTATTGAAGCGATCATTGAATTCGTTCTTCTCAATATTATTGCTGGTCAAGAAGAACTTTTGTCGTAACAGATCGTTCCTCATACGTCTATCTAAATTAATATTAGAATTCTGCGATCTATCCAAATTGATATTTGAATGTTGTGACCTGTTATAATTGATATTAACATAATCATGATTAGAGAAGTCTTTTTTGAAGTTGAATATTTTATCTGAAACCGTTTTTGGATAAATTTTTGGATTATCTCCAATATTATTGATATTGTCATTATTTTTTGCGGTGTTTAATTTTTCTTTATCTGCTGAACCACCTTTGTCGATACTCGACCGACTTTTATCGATATTAACTATATCGTCTAAATTCATATTAGCTTTATCAATGTGACTTAGTTTAGCATCTGAACTTTTATCAAAACTATAATCTAAAATAGATTTATAGTCGCTACTAATATCACTATTCGATCTATCGAGACTATTGCTATCGAGATATCCTTCGCACAATTCAATAATCGAACCATAATCGTTACTTTTTTCGTCTAAGGATGTCTTACTCGATCTTATTTGGTTAAGAGCTTGTATCGTTACCGGTTTACCTGGTTTGAACAAGGCTTTACAATAATCTAAACTTCTATAATAGTCTGAGTCAGACTCTTCCTGAATTACATCGAGACCATACCGTCTAGATGTGTCTATTTCTTCATAAATACCTTCTTCATCATCATCCTTCACTTTCGTATCAACTTTCACCGTTGCCATGTAATTACCATCGCTTTTCAATAACTCGTAATCATTTTCATCACCTTTCTTTCTATCATCGAAACACTCATAGTGATTGTTTTCAGCACCTTTGCCACCTTTGACATTTTCATAACCCCCATTACTTTTCCTATCAAAATTAACATCACCAAAAATACCTTCATCGTCTGTCTTTTCGAATCTAACATCACAGAAATCTGTCTTTGCCAATCTTTCTCCAATTGTGACATCATCGTCGTCATCGCCAAACTCATCTCCAAATTCACGATTCTTACCAAAAAATACACTATAGAAATTGTCGTAACAATAATTTAGTTTTCGATATAAGAAAGATTTCTTACAACATTTGTTTCGGGTGTCGTATATATCGTTTGTTACCTGGGTTTCTTTGTCTTCTTCGGTTTCTTCGCCGATCGTGTGGAGGACCGATGTGGAGGCTTCGCCAACACGAGAAGCCGCGTTCAGAAGATTCTGACGTGGCTGTAAAAGAGACACATTAACCATATTAAATTTTATTAATAATACAACTGCTATATAACTAATATAGTGAAAAAAATTATATTGTATTCTACGTATAATCCCTTAAGACTATAAGCAGAATACGGAGCCTAGGTCATCGAAGTCAATGGATATGATTCCTAGAAGGCTGTCTACGTTACCTCGCTGGATCGTCATACTGATCCCGTCCGAGGTAAGAAGCAGCCCTCTAACAGTCAATAAGTCAATAAAAAATGTAGGTCGAAATTTAAGTGGTGTGGTTCGGTATTTAATCGTCTATACAATAGTAAAAAAAAACTAAAATTAAAATAAAACCTATATTAAAGCCCGTCCAGCCCCACCAGACCACTGTCGCTGGGCATTGTACCTAGAGTAAAGTGCAACATTAACATCAGCTCTCGTCATCATCAGACCACTACCATCAATCAGTAAGTCTTATCCGTGCAGGAACGGAGAAAGAATACAATTTCCTGCGTTGGGGCGGCCTGTCGTAAGAGGCGACTTAACAACCCACAGCCAGGTGGTAGGGCATTTGCCCGACTGGATGTCTACCACCCCTGGTCTAGAGTATGCCGCCACAACAACCTCAACCAAGAGAGCAGCAGCGCATTTGTATCACCTTTGGTGTTGCAAATGTACATAGGCGATGGTAACCACTTTCCATCAAGTGGGCCGTCTGCCTGTCTGCTGATCTCCTGCAATAAAAAAATAATAAAAAAAGTACCTCCCATAATATCCCTATGACTGTAATGAGCTGGATAGACCAACGGGTCGAGTGCCAGGGGGCGCAACGTACCTCCTTGGTCTCGGGCTCGGCGGCCTTGAGCAGGTCCGTGAAGGCGGTGCACAGCTTCCTGGTGGCGTCCAGCAGCCGGTCGCCGCTGTCGTTGTCGTCCATGAGCGCCGCGATCATGCGCACGCCCTTCGTCATCTCCGGCAGGTTGCTGGTGATGGTCGTGATGGCGGCGCCCACCGCCGTGTGGTCCACCTCCTCCGTCGTGCCTGGCCCCCCGCGAACATCGATTCAAATCACTACACTCTCTTATATTTACTCCGAAGCGAAACATCTTTAGGATCGTTGTGATTTCAAACTGGGCGAAACGAGATACCGAGTTTTATACATTGGGCGGCACAGATTAGAGATTCAATAAGACCTATGATTAAACATAGGTCCAATTTGGACCGAAATAAAGCTGATAATAATATTATTTACACTAAACTACTAAAACAGTGAATATATTGACGGATGTGGGCTAAAGGAATTATATTCATAATAATAAAAGTTAAAGAAGAAGTATCTGTGGATACACTCTCTGAATGTTTCATTTCTACTGCATATGCTTTATTCCCAATTTTCTTCTTAATTAACATTGCAAAGCTGGTAAGCAGGCAGACGTCCCAACTAATTAAAAGCGGTTATCGCCGCCTACAAGCATTCGCAACACAGGGGCGAAGCCAACGCGTTGCCACTTGTTAGGATGTGATAGAAGATATTATAGGAGGAGTGAATAAGATGGAATAGACAGGGATTCCCAAAGTGGTCGATGCTGACCCCCTAGGGTCGAAATCGGTTTCCCAGCGGTCTACATAAACATAAACTGTCGACAAGGTCTTAAAATCGACCCCAATAATTGACACAAGTTCTAATTTAAAATTTTCAAGTTACTGTATAAGTTGGGTTACGTATACAAATGTGCTGTTTTTTTTTCCAAAAAACAATTGTCTATTTATGTATTTTTAAGTAATTTATATTAATAATTAGTAATTACACCATCAGGTGTAATTACTAATTATTTACTGAATTTATTATTTACTGAATTTTATGTCTATTTATTTTGTTAATTAAATTATCTAATTTTAATGAGAAAATGGTATCAAGTTTATTCACTTAACCAACCGCAAGTTTTTAAAATGGTAAATATTTTGTACCAATACGAAAAAAAATAGAGCTAGGACTTTTAAAGTAATCTGGCTATGGGGATCCGAGGTATCAGTTCACTTTGGAAAAGGGGTCTTTTGCCCGAAATAGTTTGGGAATCCCTGGAATGATTCTAGTTACCGTCGCCCATGGACGTATGTAACACCGAACCGATAGAAATTTGAGCAATTTCTATGAATGGGTAAGGCGTAAGGTGGGTACAGATGTAAAGATAGACAAAAAAAAGATGGATGGATTGTGTGAAGGATGACATGATGATTTGTGGTGTGGCAAAAGATGTATGTCAGAATAGAGGAGTGTGGAAGGAAAAGACATATTGTGCCGACCGCAACTAATTGGGATATGGTGAAAGAGAAGAGAGAGAGAGAGAAAGAGGTAAGGCGTAAGAATCGATAGGAGCAAGACTTGGAAATCTGTCAATAATGGAATCCCCGTCAACTCACCAGATGTCAGAGTGACCACTTGCGCCGTGGCGGCGTTCATGGCGGCGATCTGCGACGTCACCACCTGCTTGTTGGTGTCCATGGTCACCTGCTTCCACTTCACCGAGGCCGCGTCGTGGCCCAAGGCCGGCAAAGCCGCCTAATACACACAAACACGAGTATTACAATTCTCAAAATGTTAAATGCATTAAACAGTAAAACATTTAATAAGCGCTCCCCGGTGTCAATAAATAACAAACTTCTAGTTCGGAAATGTTCGTTAAGAATCGGATGTTTTCGGCCTCTGTCACCTCATTTTACTAGCAGTCGGACATATCACGTTGTCCCTCTTTGTTTGTTGGGGCGGCCTGTCGTAAGAGGCGACTAAATGACCCACATCCAGGTGGTAGGGTATTTGCTCGACTGGATGACGACCACCTCTGGTCTAGAGTATGCCGCCATAACAACCTTGAGTTGTGTTCCGGCATTAGTGACCAGGTTCCAGTCTCCCTTAAGAGAGCAGCAGCGCATTTGTAACACCTTTGGTGTTGCAAATGTCTATCCATCAAGTGGGCCGTCTGTCTGTTTGCTGAACTCCTACAATAAAAAATAAAAAATTGTGCTATTGTAGCAAAATCCTCGTTCCGTGCTTCCTCTTACTTTTGAGTAGTAGACAACAAAACATTTGAGCCGTATTTTGCACGGGACAAATGTACTGGCTCAGACGTCTCCTGCTCATCGCTAATTGGACTACAGAACACCTTCGCGTAGCTCCAACTGTCGTTCTCAACTGAGGGTTTATCGGAAACCTGCGCTTTCAAACTGTTGGCGCCACTTATTTCCCAATTAGCAATTGTGTCTTGGGTTTATAGCTCGCTCGGCGCGTGAGTTCAGCACGTTGTCAAACGCCACGCTGCCGCGACGCACGTGAACTAGTATCGCACCCGCCTTTACAGATACTATATTAGCTATCGGAGATTTCCGCGTCCGGTGGTGAATTACTAGGACATTCGCCTCAACCATAAATAAACTTAAGTGATCGGTGTATCTGCGTCCCTTGCGCCCCGCGGCTCGTGCAGAAGGACTTTGCCACCTTTATCGCCACGCGAGAAAGCAACGGCAGAACCCTGAACCAGCGCTGTCATGGGCTGGTGGGTGACGGCGAGGTAAGTGCAAGGTTCTACATTCACCGAGCACCAGTTCTTAATTGGGGAATAAGGTATGGCCATACATTGAGCATATCCGTGCAGGAACGGAGAAAGAATACGATTTCCTGCGGCCGGGCGGCCTGTCTTAAGAGGCGACTAAAAAACCCACAGCCAGATGGTAGGGCATTTGCCCGACTGGATGGCGACCACCCCTGGTCTAGAGTATGCCGCCATAACAACCTTGTGTTGTGTTCCGGCATTAGTGACCAGGTTCCAGTCTCCTTTAAGAGAGCAGCAGCGCATTTGTAGCACCTTTGTTGTTGCAAATGTCCATAGGCGATGGTAACCGCTTTCCATCAAGTGGGCCGTCTGCCTGTCTGCTGAACTCCTGCAATAAAAAAAAAAACATAACACCCTAGCCGCGGAGATTGCCTGATTGCGTCTCCATCACAAACCCTAAAGTATATGTATTTTATGAAATTCGGTTATGCGTGTAAGGTTATGACCATCATATCAACTCACTCTGCTCAACCCCCTCTCCGTCTGCTCGATGATCTCCCTTCCAGTCGTAATGGTCGAGAGCAGAGCGCGCTGCGGCTCGCTCAGGATCGACGTGACCCGCGTCTGCTGGATTTGAGACGCCTGCAAGCGTATAACAGGAGATTAAGAGAAAGAAAAAGAGGATAATAGGAACAAATGCAAGCTAATAAACTGACGTGGAGGATGTTGACGACCATATATAAAATCAAGTAAATACGGTAGATGATGATCGAAATATTCATAGGGTGTTTCATATCTATACTAATATTATAAAGATTTATATTTTTGTATGTTTGTAATGAATAAACTCAAAAACTACTTGACCGATTTCAACAATTCTTTCAGCATTAGAATGCTACAATATCCCAGATTAATATAGGCTATATTTATTAGTAGAAAACATTAAGAAATCCTACTAAAACTTCAATAATGTAACCCAAGGCGCAGAAATAATTAGTGTTTGAATAGGTCCAGGGTTGGTTTAGATTCATAATTAGCCCCGGTAGGTGGCGCTGGAATCGGGTTATAAATTTTCATTTTTTTCAGGACAGAACAACGTCTGCCGGAGTCGCTAGTATATAATAAAAAAATCATGAAAATAGCAATCGAGACTGAATATGTTACTTATGGCCTCAAAACTGTAAGTAAAAAACCAAAAATTAAATTAATGCATAATGTTAGAAATATTTTATTGGGTACGTACACAGCCCATTTCGATGACTTTAAACATTAATCCATAGTTAGCAAGCATGTAATAAAAAAAATTGAAATTGATACTACATCACTTATAACACCCTGTTAGAATACACGTTTAATATACAATCCTCATTACACTACCCTCACTTAGAGAGCGGCCATACATCAATACTATTCCGTGAGTGAAGGAAGGTACATCCCAAAACCACTAGTTGCATTTCACTCAGCAAATAATACTTAGCAGAGATCGTCTAAAAAGAAAGGGGCCGAAAATCAGTAGTGTTGTAACCATTTTACCAGCACTCACACCGAGTAAACACACAAGTTAACAATTAAATAGATATTCCTTCGTAATCTTTAAATAATAATAATTAAGTAGCATTCTATTTAAATACAAAGACTTTTAGTTTTAGTATTTTAGCAAAATCAAAGTACGTGCAAAACTAAAATGCGCCCTTGAAGTTCGTACAAGACATTATGCATTAAACTATAATGAGATTCAATAAGTGATACACAAAGAGCTGAGAGAGGTGATTTACGCTCTCGCTCTGTTGCTATACGGACTCGCATGTCATTTCCTGTGCACGACACACTCTCAGGTATAAAAAAATATTAACACTCGACTTGATCTTCACACGAGACGCATTTAAGTTTTGCGAGTACTGTACGCGTAGGCAATTAAATAAGAACTAAAACCAAAGCGGCAATAGAGAATATACTGACAGCGGGCGGCGTGTGTCCCGTAATGATCTGGCCAGAGACCGTGGTCTGTTGCGCCCCTGTCATGTGCCCCACGGCGAACGGCTTCGCACCTGACAGCCGGAAATAAATCAAGCATAAATTATAAACAAAAAAACGAAATATGTGGCGTAGCGGTAAAGTGTAACTTATCCAATTGCAGAATATACATTATGTACAAAATATACAAATAGACTAACTACTGCTAGCGTTTCCAAAATACGTTTATTTGCAACACCATCCGTGTATAGTATGTATGTACAAATTTGAACAGTAAATTTATAATCAATATTTGTAACACCAGAAATGTATACAGGTGAATCTTTCAAGTCTTCAGGGCCAAATAATAATCTATATGAAATAGCGAAAAATACTTAGTCTCGGGGCCTATCTTGAGAAAAACTAAATACCACTTTAGTTTTTCTCATTTCATAAGATTTTTTTTAATCAACTACCCTCGTTAGAAATGGAATCGGCTATTTTGAAAAAAAAGTTGTAATTATTACACCAACAGGTAGAGTACCTATCTAATCTATGGTCAAGTTTCTATATAATCTATGATCGATTTTTTTATGTGATCTATGATCAAGTTTTCTATCTAAAATCTATGGCCAATAACTCACCTTCGCCTCCTGGCCTGACGACGGCAGGTTTCGCGACGGACTCCGTAGTCGCTTTGCCGGATTTAAACGTGTCATGTTGGATTATATTGGCCCTGTTCAATTATTAACATTATTTTTCAATAGATGCAAAACAAGTTCAATTATGATTGCTTATAAATTAAAATGTATTTATTACTCATATAAAGTCGTGGTAGCGTAATGGCTAGCGCAAGCGTCCCAAACTCAAAGAGCGCGGGTTCGAATCTTGACCGGAACGCATACACCACTTAGGCATTTTCTGACCTAATTTGCATATTGTTAAAATTACCATGTGTCAATAAAGGTGAAGGAAAACATCGTGATGCAACCTGCACATCGAGATAACCGATGTGTCAATGTGTCAATGATAATGGTATAAAATCAAATCGACTGAGCTACTTTTGCTCCTAGATTTTATATAATCATTGTATACTACACTCAAAAACTATTCTTCTGTGTAACTTAGTTTTAATTTAAAAAAAAATAATTTGTACCATCTCCTGTATTATAAAAATGCTGTGACGATGTAATACAAGGAAACATCATTAAACGCATCCATAGGTCGCTGGTTCAAATCCGGCTCGAAGGACCAGAAATTACTGACGCAATAAAGGCGTCGAATTTGGGCAGAACGTGAAGGGTTACTTGTGAGGATGGGACTGAACTCAATTGTGGTAAACTTGAGCTGATGTTTTCAGGTGCGTTGTGCCATGTATCACTTATCACAGGGTAATCTTAATGTCACAACAATCACGAGAGGCAAGCGCGTTATAACGTGGAGTATACTCTTTGACACTCTGAATGCGAGTGGCGGGGCAGGACGTCCAGTGTGACGTTTAGTGATGTGTCTCTGAATAACAGTAGAACATTTTCTATTAGGTAGACCAGGGATTCCCAAAGTGGTCTATATCGATCCCCCGGGGTCATAATTGGTTTCCAAGGGGTCGACGAGGTCTAAAAATCAACCCCTATTAATTAACACAAGTTCTTAATTGAAATTTTTAAGATGTTGTATAAGTTGGGTTACATGTACAAATAGGTCTTTTTCAAAACATAATTATCTACTTATGTATCTTTACGTAATTTGTATCAATAAACATTAATTATACTTGATATTTATTCAATTTTGTTAATTTGTTTTGTAAAATTTTGATGAGAAAATGATGTCAAGTCTACTCACTTAACTAACCGCAAAGTTTTTAAATTGGTAAGTATTTTGTATCAATACGAAAAAAAACTAGAGATAGGATTTTTAAAGTAATTTAGCTATAGGGTTCTAAGGTATCAGTTAATTTTTTATTTTTTTTTGTTTATAAGTAGTGTTATCTCTGACGAAGATCTGGTCAGAGACACTGCTACATTACACTTTCACTCACTCTCTCTCTATACAAGGTATCAGTTCATTTTGGAAAAGGGGTCCCTTGCGCAAAATAGTTTGGGTATCCCTGAGGTAAAAAAAAACACAAATTCGACTTACTTGGAGGGGGACACGGAGTCTTCCAGCATGGCCGAGCCCTCGTCGCCCTCGATGCCGAGATGATCCTTCGCGCGCTGCTTGCGGACGATTATATCGATGTATCCCGCGATCACCTGCAGGATCTGCTCGGCCTCCGTCGTCTGCACCGAGTAATATTGGTCGCTGCAAACGAAACAATATTCAAACTTAAGTGAAATATCATTTAATTAATACTCCCGTTTTAACAGTTATTCTATTCCGACGTGTTGTTCACTTTTCAGTTGCCGCGATCACGAAAGCCAAATATGTCAAGTGTCAACGAATGAATAATGTTGAAGTTATCATTTAGCCAACCATTAAGTTATTAATTTTAATATTTTTCTTTTATTATTATTTACGCAATGGGAGCCTCAAACCCTAGCAATCTCATACTAGCTTTTTTTTTTTAACCAGGGGAAATCCGTTTGAGGACTAAGCCGCGACAAGGGCAGAACCTTGGGGGGATAATTCGCGACCTAGTGTGGGATTCGCCAGATCGGGGGTGGCACTAGCATGCCCAGTCAAAACTGGTGCCATGCAATTGCCACTCCCCGGTTAAGGATACCCACTAAAACTCCTGGGTGTTCCGTCCTTCGCCTTATGCCAGGACTACGGGTATATGACTTAGCCTCTCCGCAGCCCTGGCAGGCGTGGGCCTGCCGAGGCCACTTACACTGCCGGGGGACTACTTTTGTCCCCCAGCATCTTCGAGCTCTCAAGGCGTGGGGCGGTCTGTAACTCGCCCCACGGGAGGAGAGGTGAGCGCGCACGGAACACGCCGCGCCCCCATCTCGACGGCATGTGCAGGTGAGTGAGAACCTCTATACCATCTCATACTAGCTGACCAAAGCTCAATCCTGCAATTACAATAGCGTCGGAATGGTCATTTCTAGCGTCATAATATTATTGTTGGTATTAAAGTGCTTTCATAAAATATTCATGCCTTTAAAACTATATTTCGAACAATAAAACATCACCTTTAAAATTTTATTAAACACTTCCACTGAAAACCAAACCCACTTACTGTACAAACCGTTTCCTTTATTACTAATTTAATATAAATTAGCATTAAATAACATTAAATAGTTAAAGTTCATTTTGTATTTGATAAAAATTAGCGACAATTTTGTTTGAATTAGATTAGTATATATTTTTATTTGACGCGTGAGCCAGTGAGGGTAGAAATTGCGCTCGTCGTGTACGGACATATGTCGGAAGTCGTTCGTTGTTAAATCCACCTCATAAGAGACTCGTTTCGTATTTTGTGTAAAATATTCGCAATCGTCGCCAACCAGTGCATCAGTGCTGCATCGTCGTCACGAGTGTTGTGAAATTACTCGTTTTAAACAAAATTGTGTTCACGAAGAAAGGAGTCGGCGCCGACCGGTGGACTCGAACCCGACCTTTGCAAGGTGAGTTGACCTACTCGTTGTAAGATTTATTCTCACTGGCCAACTAATGGTTTTTCGCAAACAATTCGCAATAATACAGTCCGCTTAGGTGCAATCCCAACGTTGGGGATTGTACATCAGCAAACCCTAATATATACCAGATTTTTATCTCCACCTATCAATTATTTTATGCTATAATTGATAAGATAATTGATGTTACTTGTATGGAGTCAATTTCAAATTTAAACCAGTGGCAAGACAAAGGAGTGAATTGCATAGAAACCTGGCAAATACAGATATTTATCTTCTGACCTATAGTCCCCAAAGTCCAGGGTGAAAGTGTTGGGGCTGGCGCACCACCTCCTGACAGTGGTGAGGGGCCACGTCTGCAGAATCTCCTTGGTCTTCTCGTCCAAACGGAGCACGGAATCCTTCGTCACGCCAAGCAAACGTGGCACCAGCTTATTCTTGCCCTTCATTTTTTCCTATACAAAAAAAAAAAATATCCGGCTTGAAGGACCACATACTAAATGGAAATTAAAGAATTTATTCGAAACCATTAACATAGTGTACAGAAACAATTTGGTATCGCAAACAACTGCTGTAGTATAATACTGTGTTGCAGTTGTTAACGTCCACTTCCAGACAACTCGTTTGTTATACGATTTAAAAAAAGAAAATTATTTTAAAGTTTATACATCTGGAAATTTTCCTGTTAATATTTGTAATATATGTGGAAATGTATAGATGTGTGAATGGGTGTGTATATGTATGTGTGTACAAGTGAAGGAGTGAATGTGTGGTTACAGACTTATTAGACTAATGTGATCAGTTGAGTAAATTCTCGGTGTTGTCGTCATAATGGAGTTCTATTAGCCAGTTGAATAATTTGAATTTACATTCGCGATGAGTAGGAGAGAATATGTTTAGTAACTTATTAACTCGGTTGTAAACTTTGGGAATTAAAAATAGTATATTTGCTATTATTGACTATTTAAAATTTTATATAAAACAATGTAACACTTTTTTTTTGTCTCGTCACCAAATAATACATGAAGAAAAAATAAAACTGCATACAAAATATATTAAACTAAGACATCATAAATTAATTCAATAAAAGAAAACTTAGCTAAGTAATATTGCATTTTACCTATAATCCAGGTTATTATAAATCATTTGCTGAGCGTCGGTAAAACAGTATCCTATTGATTACAAGACGGTGTTGCTCGATATGACTATGTTGATAAAACAGTTCTTAACTTGGGTGATTTTAATTTATGTTTTTTTTTAAAGTTTATGACTTGGCAACTAGGCCTTTAAGCCAGGCGCAGTTGTATTGTAGGCCACAATCGACACCATTCAACGGAGTTCTTGTGAAAACTCGAAAGGCCACATTTGACTATACAGTTCACATTTCTCACAAAAACACATAATTACTATCAATATCCTACAACTATTGTTCATTTTAAAGTAATTTTACACATTTTTAGAAAATAAAACTGCACAGCACAACGCCCCCTTTTGGTTCCCGCCAAAAACTCCTGTAATTTAAGGTTATAACATTTGTCTACAGAGCAACACATTGACCTTTTTTTTTTATAAATTTCACCATTTTTTGTAAATAAAAAAAAATTGTCATAAAGGTTTATAGAAATATCAAAAGAACACAGTGTACGTTTTTCTGCTGAATTCTGAAAAAAAGACGAACCTTGACAAGGAAGAACGCGACACCGTATGTCTTGAGGTCCCTGGCGCTCTTGGTGTAGAGCACTTTGGCGTCGAGCTCGCTGAGGCCGGCGTGTTTGCGGTGCTCCTTGAACACCTTCTTCTCTATGCCCTTCACCTTCACGTACGAAGCTGGGAGGAACTCCTTCAGACTGTTCGGCGGACAGAACGGTTTTTTAATTGGTATTTCCAGACAGTTTAGTATACAGCGTGAACTTTCCATTGGGCCATCCAGGCCAAATATTAAAATAATATAACAGAATAGAAGAAGGAGTGGCGAGGTCGATTTTGATAAAATCTAAAGTGGCATCATTAAATTTTTGAAAAATCAAATACCCTGGTCAGGAATCGAATAGGCTGATTTGGTGAAAAGAAAACACATGCTGCATTATCATACCAACTCGATAGTGTTGCTTGTAGGGATCAATATCTGTGAAGGAATGTTAAACGTCAAACGATGGGGAAGCGATTACTTTTAACAACTGGCAATGAAACGGTTATCGGTGGATAGGAATTGGAAATTTATATCTATAACTAGGATCTGCCCGCGGCTTCGTCCACGCTTGGCTTGAAATTCCCGTGGGATTCCCGGGAATACACAGTACCGCAGCTATCGTTTGTAAGCTAATTTGTATGCACCCAAACAACTACTTTTGCCAGGTGGTAGGGCATTTGCCCGACTGGATGGCTACCACCCCTGGTCTAAAGTATGTCGCCATAACAACCTTGAGTTGTGTTCCGGCATTAGTGATCAGGTTCCAGTCTCCCTTAAGAGAGCAGCAGCGCATTTGTAGCAACTTGCTGTTGCAAATGTCCATAGGCGATGGTAACCGCTTTCCATCGAGTGGGCCGTCTGCCTGTCTACTGATCTCCTGCCATAAAAAAAAAACTACAAACCGCTCCCGGAAAAATTCCCGGGACTAAAAATATGACACATTTTATTATATTAAAATTGCTATCGATCAGCAAAACAATAATAATTCGATGTTTTTTTAGTCTAGCCATTTTAAATCATCCCCAGAAAAATTCCCGTGGGTTTACAGGAATCCCGAACAAACAGACAAACCGACAAGAAATCTAATAAAATTGCATTATCTTCTCCATCGTTTATATAGCCTACTAGCTTCTGCCCGCGAGTTCGTCCGCTTGGAATAGTTAAAAAAAAAAATGGTCTAGCGTGCTGATATATAGCCTTATAGCCTTCCTCGATAAATGGGCTATCTAACACTGAAAGAATTTTCCAAAT
Source organism: Dendrolimus kikuchii (assembly GCA_019925095.2). Taxonomy (NCBI): domain Eukaryota; kingdom Metazoa; phylum Arthropoda; class Insecta; order Lepidoptera; family Lasiocampidae; genus Dendrolimus; species Dendrolimus kikuchii. The sequence goes on from CM034414.1 coordinate 709,066, forward strand.
CAGTCCAGTAGTTCCTGAGATTAGCGCGTTCAAACAAATAAACTCTTCAGCTTTATATATTAGTATAAGAAGTATAAGATATAAGATTCTATTTTATTATGTATACTAGACGCGAAAACTTAAGAAAATATTAGTCTATTCCAGTTTTTTTTTTAAATATTTAATGTACAGACACGTCATGTTTATAATTTTATAATACTATAGATAATAGAGGAATGCTCCGGTGGTTCGGGCATGTGGAAAGAATGCATGATGAAAGAATGACTAAACAGATATACAATGCAAAAGTGGATGGATGCAGAAGTCGTGGAAGGCCACGACACACCTTCCATGATCAAATTGATCGTGTACTAGCAGAAGGTGATGTCAGGAGCCTTAAGAACAGACGAGTGTGCATGACAAGAGTTATGAATGTCAAAGAGGCAAGTGAGGTGTGTAAGAATAAGCCCAAATGGCACTCTGTTGTTCGTGCCTACCCCGCAAGGGAACTGGCGTGAAGTTATGTATGTATGTAGGTGTGGCGAAACAAACCTGTTCGCCTACTGCCTGGCCGGCAAGATTGAATGTTTTTAGAATTGACAACTGTTTTGTCACATTAGACACAAAGAAAATTTGTCATGAAAATTTACAGAACTGAATCCCTTTAAATCCGAATATATATTTTATATTAATACGTTCGGCTATGTAAATATCATATACAAAATTATATACTTTGAAAATGAACGGGTAGTTTATTATTGCAACGACCCGTCATATGTATGTACAGATAATAGAGTTATGAATGTCAAAGAAGCAAGTGAGGTGTGTAAGAATAAGCCTGAATGGCGCTCTGTCGGTCGTGCCTACCCCGCAAGGGAATTGGCCTGAAGTTATGTATGTATGTATAGATAATGGAATAGTGTTAATGGTAATATGATTAGGATAATCATGCACTCACTCTAAGAATCCAGGCGTGTGTTTGTCCTCGCGATGATCACCGAACTGTATTTGACTTTGAATTCCAGCAAACTCGCAAGCTGAAATACAAAAGCATAAAGTTCAAACGGTTCTCATGATTACACATATGTATGAGATGAATTCGGACTCGGAAGCTACGCGATCTTAACCGTTTGTGACGACTTAAAAGACTTCATATTCATCAACTCAAATTATATTTATTAACAACTAGCGGCCCCCGCAGACGTTGTCCTGTTCTGAAAAATAAAAAATCTAGTACCCGATCCCAGCGCCACCTACCGGTTCCAATTGTGGATTTAAACCATCCGGGCACCCACTCAAACACACAAAAACAAAATCGGTTCCAACGGGATAAAAAGTATCCCATGGCCGTCTTCTCGTTCTAAGCTACCTCCCCACCAATTTTCAGCCAAATCGGTACAGCCGTTCTTGGGTTATAAATAGTGTAACTAACACGACTTTCTTTTATATATATATATAGATAGATGACATAATTGTTTAAATTTAAGTCAGATGTATATGATGTATCTCCTGTTGATGGTCCTTAAAAAAAAAATCTGGCTGTGGGTATTAATGCCACTGCAGTGTTAGAGGTCCTCTCATTTGTAAGGGAAAGGACAGTATACCCCCGGCACGCTTGTTCAAGGCGGATTGGCAGGTTTGACACATCAGTCATCTCGATGTGCAGGTTTCATCACAACGTTTTCCTGCACCATTAGCACGTGGCCATTGTAACTATACACATATTAGTCAGAAAAATACCTAAGTGGTGCATGTTTTATGGTCAGAAGTCGAACCCGCACCCTTTTAGTTTGGGACGCTTGCATTAGTCACTATGCTACCACAGCTTTCATGCATATTACCCATGGCATAATATTAAGAAAGAAAGAAAGATTCCTGTGTCTGGAGCCTTAACCACCGGTAGCCTGGACCCTAGGCCCCACTGCCGGCGAAAATCAGTTTTTTATATTTTGTTTATAAATAAATTTGTATATTTTATAAGAAAAATGTAAAAAATTTGGAAATAAAATATATATGTAAATAATAATCATTTTATTTCAGACACAAAGATCCATAATTTCAACACACTTTTACAACTTATTATTATAAAATAGAATTTAATTTAAAAAAAAAAAACCTACAAAATAACATTAATAAAATTAACAAAAAATGTCCATCGGTCAGTCGGTCAGTCTTTTAAAGCATTTCATACATACATACATACATAACTTCACGCCAGTTCCCTTGCGGGGTAGGCACGAACAACAGAGTGCCATTTAGGCTTATTCTTACACACCTCACTTGCCTCTTTGACATTCATAGCTCTTGTCATGCACGCTCGTCTGTTCTTAAGGCTCCTGACATCACCTTCTGCTAGTACATGATCAATTTGATCATGGAAGGTGTGTCGTGGCCTACACTTTTGCATTGTATATCTGTTTAGTCATTCCTTCATCATGCATTCTTCCCACATGCCCGAACCACCGGAGCATTCCTTTCCTTACCTTTACCCCGACACTCGGTCCGCGAGCGTCACTCCGCACATTTTGCGCAGTGCTCGCATCTCGACCGCATTTCATTCACATATATTTATTTTTTCATCAAATTAACTATTCTATCTATGCAGCAATCTGCAACCAGTCCCAATACATTTTTGTTTGATGCAACCTGTCAGCAAGGGCCGCAATTATTTATTTATTTTTTTGAGGCGAGGGAAAATGCTTAACCGATTTACGCACAATCTGGGCCGTTGCTAGGGGAACGACACGCGTCGTTCGGGGGCGATAACACTGCAGCAATAGTATGCTCTTGGCGGTGCTCCGTCCGCGATCGACGTCAAAGAATAGTGCGGAAGACTCCGAGCGTTGCTGCATGGGCGAGCAACCCCAATACCCACTAAAAACCCCCTCCTCCCTGACGAGGCCGCAATTATACTGTTTCTACACCCTTCAACTCTGGTCAAGAAATTTGCAATGCGGCTTCTCCGAACAGCACAAAACGTCAAGTGTCAACGAGTATTGTTAAAGTTTTATTTAGCCTACCGCCAACTTATTAATTTTAATTTTGTTTATGGTTATTATTTACTCTAACGGAACACAAACCAACTTGACTGATAATTACTTTTATTTTTCCTTCCACCCATTTTAATATTATATAAAATTATTAGAGCTAGGCATGTTTGCTGAAGAGTTTCTTGCGCCGCTTCTTCTCTTCAAGCCATAACATGTTGCGAAGCGGTAGTAAATTAGATTAGGCTCCCATAGATTAAATAATAACCATAAACAAAATTAAAATTAAATAATTAAAATTAATAAGTTGGTGGTAGGCTAAATAAAACTTTAACAATACTCGTTGACACTTGACATCTTTGTCTTCCGTGATCACGGCCACTGAAAAGTGGCCGAAACGTCGGAAAAACCAAAATCAAATAAAATTATAATAATAAAAAAATATAATATCAGCCCATAAATGTCCCACTGCTGGGTTTGGGCCTCCCATTATAGGGGGTACGGACGTATACCCGCCACGCTTGTCCAAGGCGGCTTGGCAGGTTTGACACATCGGTTATCTCGATGTGCAGGTTGCATCACGATGTTTTCCTTCACCGTTATTAGCACGTGGTAATTGTAAGAATATGCACATTAGATCAGAAAACTGACTAAGTGGTGCATGCGTTCCGGCCAGGATCGAACCCGCGCCTTACCGCGCTTAAAACCGTTAAAACGTAGTTTTATTATGTATACAAGTCGCGAAAACTTAAGAAAATATTAAGCACAAAACGTGTTCAATCTAGCCTCAGGAAACGTACTCGAGGCACTAAAGTATCTTTTAAAACCCATTACGTGTCGAAATATGTTACTATATTGAACACGTATGCCATCCTCATTATACACATAGAATATTTTGAGAATTTGTACGCCGCATTTTCAGCAAACAACGTTTGCACACTCAGCATATTGCTGTGCCGGAATTATATTCAGCACAACGCTGCTTTTCAGTGCAAACCTTTCTTTTGGCGTAAGACCAAAACGATCCAATTCTGTTAACATTCGCCTTGTTAAGAGTTTATACTGCGAAGGTGGCGTCCCTATTATTTTCGGGATTTTCAAAAAGTAACCATCATAGGCATTATTATCACGCCAGTGTACAACTATACTAACGCTATTAAAATTGCAGAATTTGCAGTATCATCGTCATTTTTATTTCTTTTTTATTATTACATCCTACATATTTTTCTATTTCTTGTGCTTTATATTTTAATCTGCGGAGTGACGCTCGCGGACCGCGTTCCTAATACCGAAGTAAGGAAGAGAGTTGGTCTGAAAGAGAGTGTCGGGGTGAAGGTAAGGAAAGGAATGCTCCGGTGTTTCGGGCGTGTGGAAAGAATGACTAAACAGATATACAATGCAAAAGTGCCACGACCACCCTCCATGATCAAATTGATCGTGTACTAGCCGAAGGTGATGTCAGGAGCCTTTAGAACAGACGAGCGTGCATGACGAGAGCTATGAATGACAAAGAAGCAAGTGAGGTGTGTAAGAATAAGCCTAAATGGCGCTCGGTTGTTCGTGCCTACCCCGCAAGGGAACTGGCGTGGAGTTATGTATGTATGTATATTTTAATCTTTGTACTTGATACCTTTTTTATAATTACAGCGTAAACCCCATGTAAAGTCACTCGATTTAACGCCAAACTCCATTAAGCGTCGAAACCACTTGGCCTTTGTTCGTTTAGCTTGTCTTCCATACAATGATACACTCTATATAGCATTACACCGACTCTCAATAACGACAACAATTAAGTAATAAAAGTACCTTTTAAGTTGCCAAAATCAGTAAATACTGCGCAGCTGTGTACGTTCTTTTATCGCTTTATTATCCTAGCCCGTAATAAACTCGACTGTCGGCATCATGCATAACGAAATTTCTAAGTACTTCCTTTATAACCATGATGCTTCAATATCTCAAGATATGAATAAAATAAGTAAAAAAAATAAAGCAAAATTACTGCTGCAGCAAAAGACGTCAGACAGAAATAACAGACCTCTCCATTTAACGACAACTCTCTATAACGCCATAAAATGCACAGACCGTTCGATGACGTTATATAGAGTTCTGTATTTGTTTTGTTTTTTTAATGACTAGCACGGGTCGCATGCCATATGTGATCTAGGAGGTGGGCACTGAAAATCAGCGCTGTGTCGGACTACGTTTCGGCACAGCGAAATGCTGAGTGCCAACCTCATTTTCAAATTGATAACAAAAAAAATAAATCCGGTTCGAAGGACCAAAAACCTGTGCAAGGTCACCGAAAGGGGTTGGATGAGGAAACGTATGTGATGAATACTTCGGAAGACCCATGTCCAGCAGTGAACGTCGATTGGCTGTAGAAGAAGAACATACCTTTGTCCTGAGTGATGGGATGCGTCCCATCCAATATGGCGTCCCTGGCTTGCACGTAGAGTAAATTCAACTGGACCGGGTCCCTGGAGTCCACGTTCCTGTCGGAGAAGAACAGCTTCCTGCGGAGGAGCAGCGTCTCGGTCACGTCGATGCCTTGCTCGCGAAGAGTCTTCGATGGCTCCACCCAATTAACTAATAAAGACACAGAGTTTCATTTATCAAAAGCCACCAGAAACACTTGTAAAAATGATTTCATTTGAATGTTTAATCATTATTTCTTCATTATTATCATCATAACGAGGGCTTCATAACAAATAGGCGTATATGTAGGAATCGTATTTGTTATTATAAAGTAACCATATGACGGAAGTAGTCAATAACCGGATAGAGTATTCTTTCATGTAGTTATCGGAAGTCGTATAACCGGATGTCAACGTAGAAGCATTTATTATTAAGCTAACGGATATCGCAATTGGAGTAACCGGATGTTGGAAGTTAATACGTATGGCGGAGGTTGGTTTTAGGAAGGAAACGAAACTGGAGTGGCGCCACAGCATTACCGGATGGTGTCACTGCGGCGCGCTACGAGGACCTTTTAAAAACGCGGTGTTCGGGCAGAGGTGGGGCAGTCTTAAACCGACAGTCTACGAGTCTACAACCAAGCCTACGACCGACAGTCTGCATTGACAGTCTTGGACGAGGAGCACATAATATGATGTGGTCGATAATTACTGCTTGATAATAGCAGTATTCTTGAAGGGCAAATTGCTGCTCGACACCTGACAAGCGTGGATGCAACTCGTATATCTGTGTATTATTGTGCAATATTTAATATCGTAATTGTGATAATTCTAGTGTAATAAACTTTGAATATAATATTTCAGATTATTATTGTGTTATTCTCGGAGCGTCATCCGTTCGCTCCCGGCGTGAACCCGACATATACGCAAAAATGGCATTCTTTTGTTGTTTACTAAAATCTATGAATATTACAATTTAGAAAGTCTTGCCAGTATGGAAGTGTACCTAAATAGAAGGGTATTCCAAATTTCAGCCTTATAGAATCAACAGATATACAATGCAAAAGTGGATGGATGCAGAAGTCGTGGAAGGCCACGACACACCTTCCATGATCAAATTGATCGTGTACTAGCAGAAGGTGATGACAGGAGCCTTAAGAACAGACGAGCGTGCATGACAAGAGCTATGAATGTCAAAGAAGCAAGTGAGGTGCCTACCCCGCAAGGGAACTGGCGTGAAGTTATATATGTATGTATAGATATTTCTGAGAACATATTTCTTCTCAACACCAAAACTCGTTACCATACCATGGACAAATGCAACACTAAGGGAGCTGATGCTTGCCTACTAAGACATAACTATAACTTATGCGTTCATACGATAAGATTACTTCTGTCGGAGATAAATTAAAAATGGTTTTTAATGCATGTCGCAACACTTGGTCACATAATTCGTGCAACATAAAGTAAGAAAGTATGTACCTTCGTCATCGGTCCTGAGCTTCTTCCTCAGCTGCTCCATCTTGGCATCTCTCTCTTTCTCCTGGTGCTTCCTCTTTAATGTCAAAGTACCATAGTTAGGTTTCTCGCATGGATCGAACTCCTCCTTCTGTTCCTCGCGAACCTAAAAAAAAATCAATATGTTAGTATTATTCGTAATATACGACACAGAACTCGAAGGCTGGTCCCAGGCACCCAGACCATAACAAATAAAGCAATGTTCGTTCACGAAATTTACCATGCCAGGAATCGAATAAATGATACTTCAGATGGAGATAGTAGTATTCACTGTCGAGTGCTGATGTGAACGGAAGTGAACTAATTTATTTTGAAAACGGTAACCTTAAGTACAAATATTAACAAGTCGTACAGCTACTACAATATATAGCACAGTGTGTGAGCGAGATAGAGCATCTATTAATATGTGCGCTCCCGCGTTACGCTAGCCAGTAGTTCGTTGTCCGCTGCGATGACTAGACGTATGCAGCTCCCATACATTTATGTTTTCCTTTGGGCTTCCAGGGGCTTTAACATAGGTAGGTTCAACTAGCATAGTGGTATTTCCCACTCTCTGCTTTCAATTTCGTCTCCACTGTCTGCAATCCATTCCATTGCGCTAGTGAAGAAAAAGGTCAGCCCACTGAGTCCACAAGCAATTGATGTAATATTTGAGCGAAATGTCACATCGTGCTGTGTTAGGCTGTTTGGCTGCGAGACACTAAAACTTCACAGAAGACGCGGACCGACAGGTCCTCCCAGTTAGTTTACTAAATCGGGACACGGTTCCACTCACCAGGCCATACTCGTCGTAGTTGGTGATGCCGATCTTCGTACATATCACCACCATGAGATTCGCAACGATCTGACTGTCGTCCACTAGCAATGTCTTCACAGTGCCTACAAAGAATAGTGTTACCATTAATGTGTGAATGCCTTGGATGTATCTACATGGCTACCACTCCTGGTCCAGAATATGCCGCTATAATAACCTTGACTTGAGTTGCCCTTGGCCGGCAGCACCTCTGATATTGCAAATGTCTATATAGGCCACTGTAACCACTTTTCATCAAGTGGCTCGACAGCCTGTCTGCTGTGGCCACCAGTAATAAATAAATAATTTCTAGCAATAAAGAAACCAACTTCTAGAGTAAGTAAAAAGCAAAAATAAACATTTTTTACAACACCTTGAAGTCGCAGCCCAGTGCTTTTAGCAGGGATGGAAGGTACACCGCTGATATAGAAAGAAGAGTGAATTTGGGGAATAGTGTGAATGGAGCGTTAGGTAAACTTCTAGGCGCTAAGAACCTCAGCCAGAAGGCCCAGCTCGCCGTACACAACGCGGTGCTGGTACCTACGCTCACGTATGGATGCGAGAGTTGGGTATGGAAGAGAGAGCATGAAAGTAGAGTAAACGCGGTCGAGATGCGAGCACTGCGCAAAATCTGCGGAGTGACGCTCGCGGACCGCGTTCGTAATACCGAAGTAAGAAAGAGAGTTGGTCTGAAAGAGAGTGTCGGGGTGAAGGTAAGGAAAGGAATGCTCCGGTGGTTCGGGCATGTGGAAAGAATGCATGATGAAAGAATGACTAAACAGATATACAATGCAAAAGTGGATGGATGCAGAAGTCGTGGAAGGCCACGACACACCTTCCATGATCAAATTGATCGTGTACTAGCAGAAGGTGATGTCAGGAGCCTTAAGAACAGACGAGTGTGCATGAGAAGGGTTATGAATGTCAAAGAGGCAAGTGAGGTGTGTAAGAATAAGCCTAAATGGCACTCTGTTGTTCGTGCCTACCCCGCAAGGGAACTGGCGTGAAGTTATGTATGTATGTATGTATGTACCTTGAAGTCGGTGCCAAGTAAAATATTGTGACGAGCGGTGGTGGAACAATCTAGTTGGTTCAAGGAGTTTCAGAAAAATGTAAGATTCTAGAAGAAAACGACAAGAACAGATACGTTTTAGAAAGGGATAAATGATGAGCAATAGAATATCGAAATGAAGATCGAAATAGAAGGTTCAGGGTTCTTTCATCCGTGCAGGAACGGAGAAAGAATACAATTTCCTGCGGCCTGGCGGCCTGTCCTAAGAGGCGACTAAACAACCCACAGCCAGGTGGTAGGGTATTTGCTCGACTGGATGACGACCACCCCTGGTCTAGAGTATGCCGCCATAACAACCTTGTGTTGTGTTCCGGCATTAGTGACCAGGTTCCAGTCTCCCTTAAGAGAGCAGCAGCGCATTTGTAGCACCTTTGGTGTTGCAAATATCCATAGGCGATTGTAACCGCTTTCCATCAAGTGGGCCGTCTACCTGTCTGTTGAATTCCTGCAATAAAAAAAAAGGAAGGAAAAGACAGAGATAAATAGATGTTTAGAAAGGGACAGACAGAACATAAAAGAATAACGAAATGAAGATTGAAACTATGGGTTGCAGAAGATTCTGCCGGGTATATAAGCAGGGTAAGGCGCGCCTACCGAGCAGTTTAAAAGTTGAGTTCAGTTCAAGACAGCGAAGCGACAAGTGCAATACGAAAGAGTTGGAAGAGAAGTTTAATGACGAGTTTAGTGAAAAGCTGAGTAGGCAGTTCAGTGAAGGAGGAGTGTAACGTAGTTTAAGGGAAGATCCAGAAGCGAGCTACGCGCGGTAAATTTGGGAGTGAGCGCTGCAGCAGCAGGAGGTGGTCTACGCAATATCGGCGACGGTATTGTGAGTGAGACATCTTATCGTCGGGACAGTGCGTGTAGAGGCAACTCTGCGGAGAAGAATCACTTACGGCTGTTTAAGCTAACAGAAGCATTTAGTTAAAAACTGGTGATTCTTTCCAATCCCAAGTGCGTTTTTTTATTTATTTTTATTGCAGGAGTTCAGCAGACAGGCAGACTTGATGGAAAGTGGTTACCATCGCCTATGGACATTTGCAACACCAAAGTTCCTACAAATGCACTGCTGCTCTCTTAAGGGAGACTGGAGCCTGGTCACTAATGCCGGAACACAACTCAAGGTTGTTATGGCGACATACTTTAGACCAGGGGTGGTAGCCATCCAGTCGAGCCAATGCCCTACCACCTGGGTGGGTTGTTTTGTCGCCTCTTACGACAGGCCGCCACAACGCAGGAAATTGTATTCTTTCTCCGTTCCTGCACGGATAAAACGTATGTGACAATATAATAAAAATTACTATATTTTGCAAATGCTGTTGTTATACTTGTCACCGACTTCAAGTCGGTTTCATTTTTGCTAGATTTCTTTTATATTTTTAAATTATTACAATTATGTCGAGATTACTCACCATCCAGCATCCGGACCCGTAGGTTCCTCGTCTTCTTGTTGTATTCAAGCAAATCGCCATTCCTGAGCATGTAGTAGTCCAGGCTCCTGGACGCCTCGAGCCATATGCCCTTCTTGTTGTCTTCTTCTGACGCCAGGAAGAGGCCGTATTCCTTTGCTGTGGGTGATTTATAAATAACGTAATTTCAATAAATCGAAATTACTTTAATATTTCCAACAAATTTAATGACTACATATATACATAACTTCACGCCAGTTCCCTTGCGGGCTAGGCACGAACAACAGAGCGCCATTTAGGCTTATTCTTACACACCTCACTTGCTTCTTTGACATTCATAACTCTTGTCATGCACGCTCGTCTGTTCTTAAGGCTCCTGACATCACCTTCTGCTAGTACACGATCAATTTGATCATGGATGGTGTGTCGTTTGGATAAATTTAATTACTAATATTTATTTATCTTAGAGACCCAACGTTGACACTTTCATATATACAGTGTAAACTCTATATAATGACACTGAAGGGACTATGGATTTTATGGCGTTATAGAGAGTTGTCGTTAAATGGAGAGAAATATGTTATTTTTGTCTGACGTCTTTTGCTGCATCAGTAATTTTGTTGTATTTTTTTTACTTATTTTATTCTTATATTGTGATATTGAGGCATTTTGATGATAGAGGAAGTATAAAGAAATTTCGGTATTTTAGAATTTCTTAGAAAATTCGGTATGCATGATGTCGACAGGCAAGTTTATTACGGGCTAGGATAATAAATAAATCGATAAAAGAAGTTTTACTAATTTTGGCAATTTAAAAGGTACTTTTTTTTACTTAATAGTTGTCGTTGTTGAGAGAGGGGGTAATGCTATATAGAGTGTATCAGTTAAATCGAGTGACGTTATATGGAGTTTACATTGTACTTAGGTGTCACAAAGCTATGGGAGTACTTTATATTGTTGATAGGATGTTTTTACTCAGTGGAAAAAATCTTTATTTTCGGGTGAAAATATGTTGGTTGAACCCAATAGAACCCTAAAGTAAGAAAGAAAGAAAGAAAATAATTTTATTTAGGACATATTATATAAATACAGTAAGCATAATTGCTAACAAATTTAAAACTAGCGTGATACAATCTTGTCCCAAAAGGGGTTTCAGACTCAGCATAATGCCGGTCGGTTAAAACCAACGCTGATCTTCCGCTGTGCCCATGAGTTATCGTCACGGTAGACATTACATCATTGTAATAGCATAAAATTATAATCTTAAACTATATACATATACATACATACATACTTATGTATGTATGTATATAGTTTATATTATTATATACTACGTCGCGTTGTGAATGTTGGTGCTCTTTTAAAAATATCTTTAATTTAGTTCTGAACCCATTACGACATTGCAAATTTCGAATAGGTGGTGGAATATTATTCCAGACCTAAAGTCTATAGATATGGTTCATATACTCACGATCACCGGCGCTGGCCTCCAATATCTTCTCCCTGATGATGCGACACGCGTCGTAGACCGTGGTGGAGGGGTCGAACTGGATCGTCTTCACCACCTTGCCACCCTCGATGGATATCTTCAGTGATATAGCCGCCATTCTTGTAAGCGAATGAGTCCTGGAACCAAGCATATAAGTATTTTAACATCACTGTAATACATTAACGTGGAGGTGAGCACTTGGTACTTTTGTAATTTTATATCGAAATTCTATATGCATTTTGATTTATTGCATACAATACTATGTAAAACATTAAATGACTAAAATTAAAAGTAACTTAAAAATAAAATTAATTTAAAAACATATATACAATGGTCTGCCATCGTCCGCCCATTTTTCCATATTCCCCGAACATTGCTACGTGCAGACGCCATAGTCCCCATATTCCCAGACCCCTTATATCACTAGCAGTTCACCACAATAGCCAGCCCGGTAGTTTAAAAAAACAATTGGAATAGACTATATAAACGACGGAGACGATGCATTTTTTTTAGTTTTTTTTTGTCTGTTAGTTCGGGATTCACGTAAAAACTACGGGGCCGATTTCGATGCGGTTTTCGCTGATCGACATCTAATTCTTAGACTTAAAATCTGCGCTACTTTTTATCTCGGGAATTCTGCGAGAATGTTCCCAGGAGCGGTTTGAAGTTGTTCGGTTGAATAAAAATTAGCTTATTGCGACACAGTTTCCAATAAAACGATAGCTTACATTCTTTTTTTTAATGCTGCGATACTTTCGTGTCCCGGGAACCCGCAGGAATTTCAAGGCAAGCGTTGGAGTGAAAAAAAGGTAAAAAGACGGCAGTAAAATGAAGCTCTAAAATATTGACCCTTCGTAAGCAGAGATTTACTACAATGTAGAGAGACTAGCCTGGAGTCTGCGGGGACGCCCGAGCCCTCAGGATGGTCATGGGGCCTTCTCTCCAATCGCCAACAGGCACCATGACGCAACCTGGGATTTTTCACGAACGGCGCTAACGCTACTTGGGCGCCCTACTGACAGGGGTCGGCCAGCGGTGCAGCGTGCCTCGGATCCCCCTACCCTCCGTGACTAGTCTCAATATGCAGCTATGTCTTTACTCATCACACCGGTCATCGTATTTAAATAAATATATTTTCACCCATCTAAGGTGACAGTCACGAGTGAATAGTTATCCACCAAGTAAGCGTGCCCCATCTTAGATCGCAACTTCATTCAACATCAGGTGTGATAGCTGTCAAACGCAAACCTATACCACGATAAAAAAAGCGTGGACGAAGTCGCGGCCATATCCTAGTCTTATAATAAAAATGTAATTATTACTTTATAAACTAATACAATAAAAGAAAACAACTTAGTTACATCGTATTCTACTCATAGTTCCTCAAGACTATCAGTAGAATATTGAGCCTAGATCACCGTCTTCTATGGGTAATGTGACCAAAATGCTGGTTTCGTTTCCCCGCTGAATCGCCATACTGATCCGCTGTCCGAGGTAGGCACCAGCCCTCTGATCACTTGAAGAGTCAAGGAATCGTTTGGACAAATTTTCTTAGAGGCTCATGGCCTCAGGACCCCACGGACCACGAGCGTTTCAACACTAAACGGCACAAACATAGAACTCTTACTGAGAGTTGCATATTTCCGCCTCTTGAATGATTCAGCTGTTTCCATCCAAATGTGTCCACGTAGGTCGCGTCCCTTGCCAGTTGCGAGAGAATCAGTTATTCCGTCAGGACGCCTAAGCAAATAATATTATTAATTTTCATACAAAAAACATACTTATGTATAGTAGCTGTCTTGTAGGTGCTCTCTTCAGAGTCGAGAGAGCATAAGCTCGGCCGCCTGCTGCGCTGGCTCTCGTGGCTGAAGGAGCGGTTCCGCGGACGGGACTGGTGTGCAGCCTGAAAAGAAACAAACACAGTGGAAATTCAGTCACCTTATGAGCTGCATACTCTAGTAGCTTTCTCTATTGCCAGAATACAGCAGATAGCCCTCGAGCCACCTAATGGAAAGTGATTATAGAATACTCTTTATTGCACACAAGAAAACAGCATATCAGAATTAACAATCATTAACCATCAGCAGTCTTATCGCTAAAAATGATTTGTTCCAGACAACCTTCCGGAGATAAGTTTGCATACTTAATAGTGCGTCGGTATTCATTGCGCAGTTTAAAATACAGTATAAACTCTATATAACGACAATGAAGGGACTGTGCGTTTTATAGCGTTATAGAGAGTTGTCGTTAAATGGAGAGAAGTCTGTTATCTTTGTCTGACGTCTTTTACTGCACCAGTAATTTTGTTGTATTTTTTACTTATTTTATTCATATCTTACGATATTGAGGCATGTTTATGATAAAGGAAGTACTTAGAAATTTCGGTATCGACAGTGAGTTATCGAGTTTATTACGGGCAAAGATAATAAAGCGATAAAAGAACGTACACCGCTGCACAGCATTCACTAATGGCAACTTAAAAGGTACTCTTTATTACTTAATTGTTGTCGTTATTGAGAGTGGGTGTAATGCTGTATAGAGTGTATCATTGTATGGAAGACAAGGTAAACTAACCAGAGCCAAGTGATTTCGACGCTTAAGGGAGGGAGTTTGTCGTTAAAGCGAGTGACGTTATATGGAGTTTACACTGTATATATAGTCATAAATATAGATATATTAATAGCCATTAAAATAAACACAAGTACATATTTATACACAAATATACATAACCTTACATAAACATACATAAATTACTGTTTACAAATTTAGATAGTGATCTTTGAGGAGTTTATTAAAAGATGTAAGTGACTTTACACTTCTGATGCTCATTGGTAACGCATTCCACAACCTTACAGCCTGCACAGTAAAAGGTTTCTGTCAAAATTGCGTAGAATGTATTGGCGTCATTAGTCGCTGAGTTGCTGATGATCTTAAGAGCCTTGTACAACTTTCTTGAAAGAACTCAAAGCGTGGTTATAGAATAGCAGTCTATAAACATTTGCAGCAACAAAGGTGCTACTAATGTGCTGCCGGCCTCGGAGGAGGCGACTGGAATCTGGCAGAATGATGACGGAACACAACTCAACGTTGTTACGGCGGCATACTCTAGACCAGAGGTGGTGGTAATCCAGTCGAACGATTGCGCTGACACTTGGCTGCGGATTGTCTTGTCGCTTCTTACGACAGGCCGCAGGAATTATTTCTGCGAGGCAGTGATGTCTCAAAAGGAGGCCGCAGAACGAGAAAGGGAGAGAGGTGCGCATGCGTCTGGCTGGTACCGACGTCAGTCTGGGTCCCTGAGGCGCAGATATGCGCAAGATCTCCCGTAATATCGCTGCAATACCCTCCAGCATCTAGGTAGCAGAGGAGTCTTCACCCCTGTTGACGAAGTGAGTTTGCCTTTCCCGGGGCATTCTCAAGCACTGATGCGTTAGGATCAGCGTGGGCGTAACTACGTTCTAAGTCTCACGCTCTTCCTGCCATAAGCGCGGGGCACTTGGGAGGAGGGTGGTTTTAGTGGAGTATTGCCTAGCGAGGCTCCAGGTCTCCACACATGCCGGCGATTGATTCTGGTGGCTATTCATGACTTCACCTCTCATCGCTTTGGTCCAATCCCTAGCAAACGACCCGGTAGTGTGCGAAACGCATTTCCTCCGCCTCAAGAAAAAAAAGGCCGCAGGAATTAGGGCGAAAATATGAACCTGCGAATTAGTGCGATGCAAAATCATAAAACGGAGACCCTGCGCCGGAGTTGCTGCGATGCGATTTCGTGCTGCAAGGACGGTTCCATTCCACGGTTCGGGTGATCATTCCTTCGACGACCGTCAACGGTACTGAACGCATTTAAAAACTCGGTAGTAAGATGGATTAAAAAAAAAAGTTTTTTCTTTTATTGCATGAGTTAGCAGACAAGCAGACGGCACAAGACGGCTTCCAAGTTCCTCGGCACCTCTGTTAGGTTCATTGCGACCCAAGGAGATATACGGCCCACAAACGGGTGAGCCCACACCAGCTATGGTCCCGTGGCCCTGACTATGATATAGTAAATATATCGATAATATAATAAGTCTGGGTGTCAAGTTTGTACGATGATTTTAAAACTAATGAGCTTTTTTTAATTGCATGAGTTCAGCAGACGGGTAGACGGCACACCTAATGGAAAGCGGTTACCATCGCCTAAAGACATTTTCAACACACTTGCTCATAAAGTGGCTCTATGGTCACCGCAATTCGGCACAGAATGACACCCATAACCAAACTGTGAGTAAAAAACATTATAACTCACTAGTGAGTTATACGATTTTTTTTTTAATTTTATTTGTTGAGTTGCTTTGTTCTTAAAAAAGTTTTTATTCAAAAAAGAAGATCGTGTTCTATAGAACAAATAAATTAATGTTCCTATTGCTTGCTCATTTCATGCAACTTCTTATTTAAATAGATAATTTTAACTCGTACGTGTTTAATAAATAAAACTTTCACTCATATATAACTTTTTTTTATCTACTAAATAAAATGAGTTTTTGTTGTTATTTTATTCACAAGTGTGTTGAAAAACGTCGTATGATACACGTGTGTATTGATGATTACCGTCCTCGGCTCTCTTAAGACCCTCGCCTACGGCTCGAGTCTCAATGGCGCCTCGGCGGTAATCACCAATGTTACACACTAGTACCATAATGTACTATTGTAATACCAATGGTGCTACTAATGTGCCGGCGTTCCCTGACTGGAAGCTAGCCTCTAATTCTGGAACACAACTCAAGGATGTTATTCTTCTTTCTCCGTTCCCGCACGCATATGGATGGAGGTAATACAACTTCTATATATATTTTTTTTAAAGAGCCTGAGATAATATGTAAATAATTATGATGACAAAAATCTTATTTAGCTACATGTGCTGCTGGGAAGTTTCTTGCCGCTTCTTCTCGTTTGAACAGCGATAACACGTTGCAAAGCGATGTACATAGAATAGGAAGTAGATTTAAATTTTGACTTACATGTATGACCTTCAAAAAGTGTTCTCCAGTGAAACTTATTTTGAAATTGAATTGAATTTAAATTTGAATAAAATATCTATCTTATATATAAAATTCCCGTGTCACAATGTTCGTTCCCATACTCCTCCGAAACGGCTTGACCGATTCTCATAAAATTTTGTGTGCATATTGGGTAGGTCTGAGAATTGGACAACATCTATTTTTCATCCCCCTAAATGTTAAGGGTAGTCCACCCCTAAATTTCTTTTTTTAATTTCTAGATTTTTTTTTTTTTGGATACAGCATTAAAAATACATACAACCGTAAATTTTCACCCCTCTACGATCAACCCCTATTTTTTATTTGTTAATTATAAACTTTAATTTTTTTAGAAAGATTTTTCATCTTATTTTGTCATGACTTAGAATAAAAAAATATTATATTACTCTTGAAAACTTATAGAATGCTAAGAGTTAAATTAACAAACTCACAGAAGTCGGCCGTATCAGCCGCCTCCAGTTGTCCTGTAGTGCTTGCTCGATGCGCTCGCGCACGCTGCGTCACGCGTGCGGCGACGCTTCCTGTGCGATGCCCAAGTCAGAAACCTGCGGTCAAAGAAAATGTGTCGATTGGTACATACATACATACATAACTTCACGCCGGTTCCCTTGCGGGGTAGGCACGAACAACAGAGCGCCATTTAGGCTTATTCTTACACACCTCACTTGCTTCTGTGTCCATTGGTAATGGGTACATATTTGTGGCTTTCGGAGTTAAGATCCTGGCCCCATGGGGGCTTGCTTATCACCACTAGTCGCTTTGAGAGGTCTCGCTTGATCACAAGGCTGGCTTGTAAACCTGGGGCAACGTATCGGCGTTGCCAGCCAACGTAGAAATGCGTTTTATCCGTGCAGGAACGGAGAAAGAATACGATTCCCGCGGCCCGGCGGTCTGTCGTAAGAGGCGACTAAACAATCCACAGCCAGGTGGTAGGGTATTTGCTCGACTGGATGGCGACCACCCCTGGTCTAGAGTATGCCGCCATAACAACCTTGTGTTGTGTTCCGGCATTAGTGACCAGGTTCCAGTCTCCTTTAAGAGAGCAGCAGCGCATTTGTGTTGCAAATATCCATAGGTAGAAACCATGTTCCATCAAGTGGGCCGTCTGCCTGTCTGCTGAACTCCTGCAATAAAAAAAAAAATGCGGCCAATTTGCACCGACAGTGATTTAGCGTCAATTTTTTACTTATAAATTTATCTTATTTTTTCCAACATGTGTTATTTAAACAATAACACATGTTAAACATCAATGAGAATGATTGTAATGACGCGTATGGGGATGTTTGTTGATCTTTCCACGCATAAACTACTACACGGATTTTGATTAAAACTCACAGTAATATAATGTGCATATTGTCACAATTACCACGTTCTGACGGTGAAGGAAAACGTCGTGATGAAATAACCAACGGGTTAATCTCACCGAACTAGCCGCCAAAGAAACATTAAACCCAAGCTCAGCAGTTGGACGTTTATGGTCTGTTACTATATATTTAACAATAACAATCATAACCGTGATGAAATGATGATGTATTTGTTTACCTTTAAAGCTAAAATAACGAGTATTCATGGCTTATTAGTAATTTAGTATAAGATTTAAGTTGACTTTACAGCTTCAAAGAAATCAAAATCCTTGACTCACATACTTGACTCGACGACAATAATAGATTTATCGTAACATTCATTATTAACCTACTTTGTATATTCATATGCTTAATTACTAAGTTTATTCCCATTAAAATGTCTAAGTTATTTCTTTATTGCGAATAACTAATGGAACACACCTTCCATGATCAAATTGATCGTGTACTAGCAGACGGTGATGTCAGGAGCCTTAAGAACAGACGAGCGTGCATGACAAGAGCTATGAATGTCAAAGAAGCGAGTGAGGTGTGTAAGAATAAGCCTGAATGGCGCTCTGTTGTTCGTGCCTACCCCGCAAGGGGACTGGCGTGAAGTTATGTATGTATGTAACTGATGGAATGTGGCTACCGTCACATGAGGACGTTCGCAACACCAGGTGCGAAGCCAACGTGACAGTGAAATAGAGAAAGAGAGGAAGTGGGCCATCAGAACTCTGACTCATGAAACACGATTTTTTTTTTTTTTTTTATTGATGGAAAGCGGTTAACATCGCCTATGGACATTTGCAACACCAAAGGTGCTACAAATGCGCTGCTGCTCTCTTAAGGGAGCCTGGAACCTGATCACTAATGCCGGAACACAACTCAAGGTTGTTATGGCGACATACTCTAGACCAGGGGTGGTTGCCATCCAGTCGGGCAAATGCCCTAACCACCTGGCTGTGGATTGTTTAGTCGCCTGTTACGACATTCAACCCCAACGCAGCAAATTGTATTCTATCTCCGTTCTTGCACGGATAAAAAGCTTCCTTCTTAGAAACAATGCCATTAAATTAAACCTATTCCGACCATTACACATGAAATCACTCGGCCTGCTTACGCCGCAGCTATTTTTGTATCGACCAAGTATTACCATTACATCGGCTTCCTTTTACAATTCTGAAGCCATGCAAAGGTTTAGTTGGTATCAACTATTCCGATTTCGTCACCTCCGACCGGGGGGGGTTGTCAATGATTGATTCATAATATAGTACATACATACATACATACATAACTTCACGCCAGTTCTCTTGCGGGGTAGGCACGAACAGCAGAGCGCCATTTAGGCTTATTCTTACACACCTCACTTGAGTCTTTGACATTCATAACTCTTGTCATGCACGCTCGTCTGTTCTTAAGGCTCCTGACATCACCTTCTGCTAGTACACGATCAATTTGATCATGGAAGGTGTGTCGTGGCCTTCCACGACTTCTGCATCCATCCACTTTTGCATTGTATATCTGTTTACTCATTCTTTCATCATGCATTCTTTCCACATGCCCGAACCACCGGAGCATTCCTTTCCTTACCTTCACCCCGACACTCTCTCTCGAAAATAATATCCATTACTGTAATATACGCTGTTTCGAAAATAGAAGGCCTGGTAACCGGCGTTGTTATTAGGCCGCATTTCGACGCTGTCGCCGCTCACGTGCAACATGCTTTTATATAATTTACTCATTTTAACAGACTTCCAAGAGGGTCTCAATTAGACTGTATGTTCTTAACCCTTTAGCTCACTATTAGCACATATGTGTCCGCGATGAGAGTGCAGATCGCGTTTGTGCACGTGATCGTTAATTGTGTTGTTGTCTCACTTTGTTCATATAGGAGTTGTATGATTTATATGAAATGGGTATATTTTCTTGGTATATTACGAGATAGTGATAGTGTTAGTCTTTTTTTTTTTTTTTTTTATTGCAGGAGTTCAACAGACAGGCAGACGGCCCACTTGATAGAAAGCGGTTACCATCGCCTATGGACATTTGCAACACCAAGGGTGCTACAAATGCGCTGCTGCTCTCTTAAAGGAGACTGGAACCTGGTCACTAATGCCGGAACACAACACAAGGTTGTTATGGCGGCATACTATAGACCAGGGGTGGTCGCCATCCAGTCGAGCAAATACTCTACCACCTGGCAGAGTCTCTACCATCTTGCGGCTTTTTGGTATATCGATAATTGTCTTAAGGGTTAACTTCGAGTTTTTACAATATTTACTCAATTTTAATACAATTTGTTTGTTATCCTGCGAATATGGGATAATTTCCGAATAGCGTCTGCACTACAACTACTAAAGACTTATTAGTAAACCTTACAGACTTTTTGGACTTTTGAGACTTTTTGATATTTTCCGATGGTCCACGATAATGTGCGTTGTGTTCTGGAATTAGTGGCCAGGTTTCAGTCTCTGTTAAGAGAGCAGCAGCGCATCGGTTACGCCTTTGGTGTTGCAAATGTGCATAGGCGATGGTAACCGCTTTCTATCAGGTGGGCCGTCTACCTGTTTGCTGAACTCATGCAATAAAAAAAAGCTCATTAGTTCTAAAATCATCTTACAAACTTGAAACCCCTATTTACTATATCATAGTCAAGGCCACGGGACCATAGCTGGTGTGGGCTCACCCGTTTGTGCGCGTATATCTCCTTGGGTCGCAATGAACCTAACAGATGTGCCGAGGAGCTTGGAAGCCACCACTACTGAACCCTCCACCGCACTCGGGTCAACACACGCACTTGGCCCATTTGTAAAGTGAAACAGCTGGCGTAATAAAATGCGCAAGCCACCGACGATATCCGTGACAGCGGCCTGTCATGTGCTCCGGAACTTACGAAACAGTTGTTACCCCGCTCTATAAATATAGGATCACGGCGCTTGGCCCCAGCGGCGGCTACATATGGCGCATCTGTAGTACAGTTCGTGCGCTTAATAAAACAAAGAAATAACTCAAAAATCCTGAGTTTGGAGATTACATTATAAAACGTAAGAACTTATCATTATATTAAATACGTGAAGTAAAAACTTTGTACCATTTTTACGAAAATTGCGCGGACGGAGGAGTATGAAATTTCGCACACTTATAGTTTAAACAGAGAAGGAGTACAGAATGCTAATTTTTTTTTTTTAATTATGCATAAAAAATACATTAAATCAATAAAAATAGAAAAATTACACACACTACCATGTATTTGACACACACACGCGTATATACTCTTCTGTTTATTGTTAAAGTCAAATTAACAGTGTATAGCCTAGGCGAAATCTGTGATTATGGAAATACAGTATTCGACAACAGAATCTTAATTATGTCCAAACTTATAATTTAAATTAATTACGGTCGAATTTCGACCACTGGGCCGATCACTAGTTAAATAATAAATTCGCACTAGCTGCCGCACGATTTGACCGTTGGTTTGCGAAAATGCGAAATAAAGGCTTGTCACTCTTTTTCTACTAACTTCTGCTTCTAATCTCATTTTGGTTTAAATAGATTCGAGCTAGACAGAAGATAGAGAAACCTAGTAAATCGTTTTATTACTAACAAGTAAGATTTATTTGTCATATTGTTTTATCTTTAAATGGGATTTATTCGCTACTCCTTTCGCTTTTTGACAAAAAAGAAACTCGCCTGTCTGCTGAACTCCTGCAATAAAATAAAAATAAAAAAAAGAACAGGTAGGTAAGGGTGCTGATCTTCGATCGCATCATAGTTTAGGACTAAGCATGATCGTGGTCAGACAGACACGAACCTTTTTACCAAAAAAACAATCGCCCAATTAAAAAAAAACCACTACAATCACAGTCGGCAACACCCACATTGGTCATTCTTACATACATACATACATACATAACTTCACGCCAGTTCCCTTGCGGGGTAGGCACGAACAACAGAGCGCCATTTAGGCCCATTCTTACACACCTCACTTGCTTCTTTGACATTCATAACTCTTGTCATGCACACTCGTCTGTTCTTAAGGCTCCTGACATCACCCTCCGCTAGTACACGATCGATTTGATCATGGAAGGTGTGTCGTGGCCTTCCACGACTTCTACATCCATCCACTTTTGCATTGTATATCTGTTTAGTCATTCTTGTTTTTATATAAAATCTCAATTAAACTTTCAATCATCAATTAAACTTTCAATCAGCTTCTAATTATTTAAAACATTTTAAACTTTAAACTGGAAGGCTACGACACACCTTCCATGATCAAATTGATCGTGTACTAGCAGAAAGTGATGTCAGGAGCCCTAAGAACAGACGAGCGTGGATGACAAGAGCTATGAATGTCAAAGAAGCAAGTGAGGTGTGTAAGAATAAGCCTGAATGGCGCTCTGTTGTTCGTGCCTACTCCGCAAGGGAACTGGCGTGAAGTTATGTATGTATGTATCTATATGGAACTTGCATCAAATTTTAACGAATGCAAAGAATTTTTAATAAAATATACGACAGCCAATACGTAAGCAATAAAGTGTTCTAAATACGACTAAATTAAATTTCGGATTATTAAATCATCATAAGAGACGTATACGAGAATCCGTTAACCACTAAATTAAGCCCGAAAACGGCTGTAAAACCTCCTCGAATGCCTATAAAAACCTACGCAATGGCATTTCTAAATAACATCGCATAGCTATCAAATATTTATTGTGTGCAATTTTCCACCCAATCCCAACGCATTAGATCATACAATTGAGTACATCACGTTTGCATATCATAAAATGCCCATATCATCTCCGTCATGACAAAATTAAGTAACTAACAAATTAAAAATATCGAAAAAACTTGATTTTGTGTTTTGTATTGTTACAAGCTGGGCCACCTGCATACCTGTAAACAAAGCACATTTATTACCTGCCGCGGCGTTTGAGGTAATAACATAAAAACTGTTTTATGACTATCTTCTTTTGTTTACCTTGTGTTTAAAATTTGTAATTAGAAAACAGCCTATTGTGTATTGTACTCGTTTACAGCCGTTCGCAGGCATAATTACGCAGGTGTGCGGATTACGTTCTCTGGGAAATTGCGTCGACGCTTGCCAGGTAGACATATTGCATCGAGCATTATAAAGCAATGGCCCAATGGAGAGATAGTCAGTCAAAGCGATAACACAAGCGAGGCAATTGTGTACATTTAGTGACGGACTTTGCGCGTGTCATTGAAACGTGCAGTTTGTACTGGTTGTGTCCAGTTATATTTGTACCTGTGTTACACGTGTTTGTATAGTTCTAATAAATTCTATAGTAATTCCAACGGCATTTTAATACTATAGAAATTTTATGTGGATATATTATGCTTTTAGAGTTTAATTTTATTTTGAGGCTTTATCTGTTATTATATTTAATATGTTGCGAAGCGATGTACATTGAATAGGAAGTAGATTAATCTTAACATATGCATGACCTTCAAGAAATGTTTACCACTGTAACTTAGATTATATTTAAAAAAAAATTGACTTATTACTGATTTAAAATTAACCATTTTTTTGTAATAATTACTGTAGATCTTTTAACACGTTATCAAACGAAAGCTTATTTTAATTAATTATATCAATGTATACTATAAATAAAACTATACCTGCAAAATTATAGATAAATACCTCTTCAATCTTCTTCCTCTTCTTCTTTACAATCAACACAAAAATAAACTTATAGAGTAGAAATATATATCTAATTGTGTGTATAAATTTGAATGAGAAATACACATCCGTGTCCAAAATGCCCTCAGGTGCAGTGCTTCCCTGCAGAAAGTGTTAGTGTCCAGGCTCCTAAGCAGGAAGACTAAAATTCGCGTCTACAAAACTGTCATTAGACCAATTTTGATGCACGGCTGTGAGGCCTAGACACTGACACTAATAATAATAATAAATAATAATAATAATCGACAGACAAACACACACATTGTATATCCCCAAATTAAGCAAGATACGCTTGTGTTATGGGTAATATACAACGGACTACTCTGGGGCCGATCCCAGACACCCAGACCATAGTAAATAACGGAGAAAATACGTTTCTGAAATTAACTATATCAGGAATCGAACCCGGAGCCTCTACGTTGCAGTGAGGTAGGCCGGCAAAGGCTTAGCCCGCTCAACCACAGAGACCGTCAAGGCCACTGACACTGAAGTAGGAGAACCAATTGTTGGTCACAGAGAGGAACGTCTTCAGAAAAATCTTGGGCGCAACAATAAAATAAGATGGCAGCTGGAGGGTACGAACCAACTCCGAAATAGAAGACCTCATGGCCGATAAAATCTCACCGTCTCCGCTGGCTCGGTCATGTAGAGCGTATGGAGGAGGATCGGGGAGTGAAGAAAGCATACCTATCGTCCCAAGCATCGCTGGAAGGGTAGAGTGGAAGCTGACAGCGCTACAAGCCCACAACTGGCACGACACTGCGCAGGACAGAGGAAAGTGGCGTGCTCTTGTTTCGAAGGCCAAGACTCACTTTGGGTCGCTGAGCCAACGGAGTTGGTTAATTGTGCACAAAGTGCGTTCTTATCGCTAAAAAGCGACCTCTTCTAGATACCGGGTGGAAGGGCATCTGCCCGACTGGATGGCGGCCACCCCTGGTCTGAAGTATGTCGCCATAACAACCTTGAGTTGTGTTCCGGCATTTGTGACCGGGTTCCAGTACCCCTTAAGAGAGGGGCAGCGCATTTGCAGCAACTTTGGTGTTGCAAATGTCCATAGACGATGGTAACCGCTTTCCATCAAGTGGGCCGTCTGCCTGTGTGCTGATCTCCGGCAATAAAAAAAAATACTCTTCCTATTTATTTTTTTAATTAATTCCCATGCTTTTCGGCTTATTGATTTTTTCCAATATAATTAGTTATCGATATACTCCTATTAGTATCCAAGATAAAACGTCAGACAAAAAGATAGTTAACAATTCCAGCTTTACGAAAATACAATAAAGTCGATTTTTGCAAAAGTGTCAGTTATGTCATTTTATCATGAAGATGACAGTAGACTCATTAAAATCCCCATGGTGATACGTTTCAGAGTTATTGCATGCAGTTTTGCATAAATTCCACCTTACATTGGACCATTGCGGAGTTCAGGCTGTCGGCAATGGGGTCTAAGAATGTTTATAGTGCAATATGAATTTAATTTATTGCGATGACATCATTTTCGGGCTGTCTTTTACAGCACAACCCGTCAAGTGCGTGTCGGTTCAAGTACAATGATAGGTTTTTTTTATACCGTGACCAACAGTTTACTATACTGTTACATGCCGACAAAAAGTGAATGCACATCTGCCTGCCATAAACCCGGTTTATTACCTTTGCCGCATTCGGACGTCTTTTGTTTACTTTGTGTTTAAAATTTTAAAATAAGAAAAACATTCTATTGTTATTGTACTTGTTTTATGGCAGTCATTAGGCACGTGTATCGAACTAATTCTTGGAAGTTATTGTTTTGCGTCGAGGCATATTGTATTTGTAGAGCATAAAAGCAATGCCCGTACGGAGGGGTGAGACAGTTAAGCGAGGATTACGATACGAGCAAGACGTACATTCGATAAGCGATATAGTGACGGACTATGAGCGTGCTATTGAATAGTGCAGTTTGTACTGGTTGCGTCCTTGTACCTGTGTTATACGTGTTTGTATAGTTCTAATAAACTCTATAGTAATTCCAACGGCATTTTAATTCGAGCCCCACGCTCGTAACAATACTTATGACAGATCGAACACTATAAAATTTTAGTACGTCATGTCATTATTAATAACTACAATAACATTTTCCTTTCCTTTTATTATGCCTTTGTCTTATTGAATATCCACTATGTGCTACAACTCCACTAATTCTGGTACATACTTCTGTATAAAACTTATAAAAAAAAAGAACTTGAGATATAAATAGAATAAGAAATATAAAGAAAATCAATTTTTAGCTAGACGTGTTGCTGGGGAGTTTGTTGCCGCTTCTTCTCCTTAACAGCAACAACACGTTGCGAAGCGGTTTACGCCAGGTGGTAGGGCATTCGCCCGATTGCTACACGGTCGCCATAACAACCTTACGTTGTGTTCCGGCATTAATGACCAGGTTTCAGTTTCCCTTAAGAGAGCAGCGGCGCATTTGTAGCACCTTTGGTGTTGCAAATGTCCATAGGCGATGGTAACCGCTTTCCATCTAGTGGGCCGTCTGCCTATCTGCTGAATTGCTGCAATAAAAAATTAAAAAAACATAGACTAGGAAGTAAAATTAATTTTTAACCTATATGTATGACCTTCAAAAAGTGTTCTCCAGTGGAACTTATTTTGAATTTGAATTGATCAATTCGTGATACCCTAAAGCATTATCAATTCGATTCTATGTATATAAAAATCGAGTTTCTTGATCAGTAAATTTTAATCAATTTGGTGTCCCCCCATGTCATTTGCTATAAATACTGTCTTGCGTAATAAATAAGCCGTGTATTAATCCACATGCTTACACTTAAAATAAATAATAATAAAACGCTGATCGGCAGCTAATTTTTAGACTTATCGGCAGACAAACACACACATTGTATATCCCCAAATTAAGCAAGTTACGCTTGTTATGGGTAATATACAACGGACTACTCTGGGGCCGATCCCAGACACCCAGACCCATAGTAAATAACGGAGGAAATACGTTTCCGAAATTTACTATACCAGGAATCGAACCCGGAGTCTCTGCGTTACAGTGAGGTAGGTCGGCAAAGGCTTAGCCCGCTCAAACACAGTGGCCGTCAGTAGCATAGTTGTTTTTGTCGTGTTTCTTTTTAAAGTTAATAATTAATTTTGTTATGTACTTCTAAACGATACGATCGGCCATTTGCTTCATTGTGTAGTAATGTTATATTTTTATTTATTCTGTGATTATCTCCTGTTTTGTATGGAGTAGTTGTCTATAATTTACAATAATCTTGTTACAATATTTATCCTTTGTATAATTTGATAATTGTGTAGATTATAATTCAAAATGTCTCAATTGTATATAGACGATATTCACTACATTTTGTTTTCATGTTGGCAGACGCGATACATTTGTACTGTGTTCAGTTATTTGATTAAATGTAAAACTTTAAGCATAATGTTTTATATGATATCTTGTATAATATATTATCTGCAATTTCCAAACAGTAATGAATTAAATTCTTTTCATTCATAACACTTTAATTAAAATAGTTTATCGGTTGTACCAATTGCTAAGTTTTCATACATACATACATACATACATAACTTCACGCCAGTTCCCTTGCGGGGTAGGCACGAACAACAGAGCGCCATTCAGGCTTATTCTTACACACCTCACTCGCTTCTTTGACATTCATAACTCTTGTCATGCACGCTCGTCTATTCTTAAGGCTCCTGACATCACCTTCTGCTAGTACACGATCAATTTGATCATGGAAGGTGTGTCGTGGCCTTCCACGACTTCTGCATCCATCCACTTTTGCATTGTATATCTGTTTATTCATTCTTTCATCTACTAAGTTTTCATGTACTGTAAAATTGTTGGAGGGATGGCTAGGTGTTCTAAAAATGCTTGTAGAGTGTAAGAAGTAAGTGCATTCATGCGTTAAAACCGTGAGGTTCTCTAATTACAAAGTATTGCGACCAGTTGCTGCTCTATTACTACCATAAACCCTTCTGAGTTACTGCAAGTATTACAATCCTGTCAACTCAACCTCAAATCGTAGAAGCCGTCGTCACCTTATACCGTTTTGCCCCCGTTTACGTATACAATGTAAAATATATCCGCGCCATCAAAACCATATCTCGCCGGTTAAATCACCAGTGAGACATGTTCACGCAGCCGGCATCGCTCGGCCATTAGGCAGCGACGCGCGAGGGGTGCATACGGACGTCGCGCGCCGTAACGTGCCGCTTATTGCACGAGCGGCGGGCGCGTCGCGACGCATCTTTCACGGTCCGCCGCCTTCAGCCCGTGACAGACTTGACAGCGCTGCGTGTCGACATATAACTTGACTAACTGTTGCTCGTGGCTTCGTTTGCGTAAATTAAAAACAGTCATAATTTGAGTGGTCAAAAAAGTTACTGTCATTACACTGATAATGACGAAGTATAACCAATTGTTGGTGACAGAGAGGAAGGTTCTAAGAAAAATCTTGGGCGCAACAATAAAAGGAGATGGCGGCTGGAGGGTCCGAACCAACTCCTTACCTACTAATTGTTATTATGTTTATATTACATACATACATAACTTCACGCCAGTTGCCTTGCGGGGTAGGCACGAACAACAGAGCGACATTTAGGCTTATTCTTACACACCTCACTTGCTTCTTTGACATTCATAACTCTTGTCATGCACACTCGTCTGTTCTTAAGGCTCCTGACATCACTCTCCGCTAGTACACGATCAATTTGATCATGGAAGGTGTGTCGTGGCCTTCCACGACTTCTGCATCCATCCACTTTTGCATTGTATATCTGTTTAGTCATTCTTTCATCATGCCCGAACCACCGGAGCATTCCTTTCCTTACCTTCACCCCGTCACTCTCTTTCAGACCAACTCTCTTTCTTACTTCGGTATTACGAACGCGGTCCGCGAGCGTCACTCCGCTCGCATCTCGACCGCGTTTACTGTACTCTCATGCTCTCTCTTCCATACCCAACTCTCTCTTCCATACGTCAGCGTAGGTACCAGCACCGCGTTGTGTATGGCGAGGTGGGCCTTCTGGCTGAGGTTCTTAGCGCCTAGAAGTTTACCTAACGCTCCATTTACACCATGTTTATATTAATTGATGTATATCTATGTATGTAATTTATTATTATTCACGCTATATATATACGTATGTATAAATAACAGTGCAACATCCGTCCGTCCTAGGGTGCAGTTGAAAACCAGCGTCAGGCACCTGTTGCCTGGCAAATGCTGAACTGCACCCATTTGGTACCATTGCGAGACTTTTTGGTATATATCACCGTACAATTCATTCATTGCCATATGTCTCATTGTGTAATGACCAAATAAACGTTTTTTCTTTCTCTCTTACTCCGAAATATTATACCTCATGGCCGAGCCCAATTTAATTGGGGAGATAAAATCTCTCTCTCTCTCTCGTCGCCGCTGGCTCGGTCATGTAGGGCGGATGGAGGAGGATCGGGAAGTGAAGAAAGCATACTTGTCGACAGAGTGGAAGCTGACCTGACCGCGCTACAAGGCCACAACTGGCAAGACACTGCGCAGGACAGAGGAAAGTGGCGTGCTCTCGATTCGGAGGCCAAGACTGATTTTGGGTCGCTGAGCCAACGGAGTTAGTTAGTTAGTTAAAAAAAATCCAAAAGTACCCCCTTTTTCACCACGTTGGGTCTAGAATTTCCAAAGACACCGGATACATGTGTACATTTATTTCTAATTAGAAACAGGTGCATTAATTATAAACGTTTTTTCATATAACCTTTTATCCCCTTTAGGGTAAAATATTCAAAAATCTTTTCGTGATGCGCCTCTACCTAGACCTATATATAGAAAAAAAACCCGCATACAAATATTCGGGCTGTACGTCGATTTGTCCACTCAGCGAGTTCAATTAATTTCGACGGCCTCTGTGGTTGAGCGGGCTAAGCCTTTGCCGGCCTACCTCACTGCAACGCAGAGGCTCCGGGTTCAGGCACTTTCCTCTGTCCTGCGCAGTGTCTTGCCAGTCGTGGGCTTGTAGCGCGGTCAGGTCAGCTTCCACTCTGTCCTTCCAGCGATACTTGGGACGACAAGTATGCTTCCTTCACTCCCCGATCCTCCTCCATACGCTCTACATGACCGAGCCAGCGGAGACGGTGAGATTTTATCGGCCATGAGGTCTTCTATTTCGGAGTTGGTTCGGACCCTCCAGCTGCCATCTTCGTTTATTGTTGCGCCCAAGATTTTTCAGAGGACCTTCCTCTCTGTGACCAACAATTGGTTCTCCTACTTCAGTGTCAGTGGCCTTGACGGCCTCTGTGGTTGAGCGGGCTAAGCCTGTGCCGGCCTACCTCACTGCAACGCAGAGGCTCCGGGTTCGATTCCTGGTATAGTAAATTTCGGAAACGTATTTTCTCCGTTATTTACTATGGTCTGGGTGTCTGGGATCGGCCCCGGAGTAGTCCGTTGTATATTACCCATAACACAAGCGTAACTTGCTTAATTTGGGGATATACAATCTGTGTGTTTGTCTGCCGATTGTTTGAATTTAAATTATATGTTGGAACATTATTAAAGTTCTGTTGTCAAAGACTATAATGACTTTAACAATAAACAAAATTGTACATATGCGTGTGTGTGACAAATACATTAATTTTTTACGCATAATTTAAAAAAAATATTAGCATTTATTTTTTATTTTTTTTATTGCAGGAGATCAGCAGACAGGCAGACGGCCCACTTGATGGAAAGCGGTTACCATCGCCTATGGACATTTGCAACACCAAAGGTGCTACAAATGCGCTGCTGCTCTCTTAAGGGAGACTGGAACCTGGTCACTACTGCCGAAACACAACTCAGGGTTGTTATGGCGACATAATTTAAACCATGGGTGGTAGCCATCCAGTCGGGCAAATGCCCTACCACCTGGCTGTGGGTTATTAAGTCGCCTCTTACGACAGGCCGCCCCAACGCAGGAAATTGTATTCTTTCTCCACTCCTGCACGGATAATATAGCATCCTGCATTCCTTCTCTATATAAACTATAAGTGTGCGAAATTTCATACTCCTCCGTCCGCGCAATTTTCGTAAAAAGTTTTTGTTTCGGGTATTAATATAATCATATATCGAGTACATGATTATTAGATCTATATTATTCAATCAGGACTATGAACAAGTTGCACTAAATAGTGTATATACATCTACGTGAATTGCTTAACTGGAGCGAACATCCGCGCACAATCTGGATATGCCAGGAGCAGAACACGGCGCCGGTGAGGCGTCGTCGCCGTTGCCTAGCAACCGGTGACAACCGGGTTAAACCTACACGTTAGAACATTTACCAATGCTTGCAACCGGTTTTAGTCAACTATTTCATTGGAAGTGTAAAGAGGAGTGTTATATCCGGTTTATTCTGCGAGAAGAGGAAGTATCACCCTCCCAATATGTGTTTATGTACGATAAAAATCGTTCGAAATCGGTTTATCCAACAAAACCTATTCAACGAACTTTTGTTGCCTACCAAAAAAGTTAAATTGAGCTCAAAATGATAACAAAGCCGAAAAGAAAAAATTCCTATGTAATGAAGTTGTAACCGGTTAGAATTTTTTAACCGGTTTCCGAGCCTTGATATTTACAGATATGTAAGTTTAAGATTTTTTTACGAAAGTATAAGTTTGCGTTTGACCACTGTCTCACCTGATGTTGAGCGATGACGCAGTATAGGATGGAGCAGCTTACCTAGAAGATACCTGTTCACTCTGGACTTGAAGATTGTATTTGTCCGGGAAAACAGACTCCGGCAAATTATTCCACTCCTCGGCAGTGCGCACCAGAAGAGATGAAGCGAAACGCTTGGTTCTGACTGGTGGCGTTTCCACCATGTAACGGTGGCGCAAACTGGTGCGTCTGGTTGTCCAATGGTAGAATGGGGATGGAGGAATCAGCTCGTGCAATTCTAAGGGACACTCCCCGAAGACAGTCAGCCCCGCGACCTTGCATCTATCTTACATTTTTTGTTATTGCAGGAGATCAGCAGACAGACAGACGGCCCTCTTGATGGAAAGCGGTTACCATGGCCTATAGACATTTGCACCATCAAAGTTGCTACAAATGCGCTGCTGCTCTCTTAAGGGAGACTGGAACCTGGTCAATAATGCCGGAACACAACTCAAGGTTGTTATGGCCACAAACTTTAGACCAGGGGTGGTAGCCATTCAGTCGGGCAAATGCCCTATCACCTGACAAAATGTCATGTCACCCTATATAGACATTGAATGATTCAAGTGATCCAAATTCAATCGATCCAAAAATCAGAAATGATCCAACTAATATTGGCTTAAGATATAGACAGCTGGCATAAAATAACTTTTAATTATACGATCAATTTCCAATAACCATACTGGATGAAGAGTTTAGAAATTCTTTGTTTAAGATTCTCAAAAATGACCAAGTGTTAATGCTCATACTGAAGACGCTAAAGAGCTTCGAGTCAATAACCATATAATACATCAAAATCGTCAAGTCTTTTTGTCGACGATCCCGAAATGCCTGAAAACGAAAGTTTTCGAGCAGTGCATTCTCCCCGTCCTGACCTATGGGGCCGAGACACTGACGGTAGGTCTGGTCCAAAAATTTCAAGTCGCTCAACGGGCTAAGGAGCGAGCTATGTTGGGTGTTTCTTTCATAGATAGAGTTAGAAATGAGGATATCCGTAAGAGAACCAAGGTAACCGACATAGGTCGCAAAATTTGCAAGTTGAAGTGGCAGTGGGCCGATCACATTTGTCACAGGACCGATGACCGATGGAACAAACGAGTCCTGGAGTGAAAATCGCATCTCGGTAAACGTAATGTCGGACGCCCTCCAGCCTGATGCACTGACGACCTACGCAAGGTCGCTGGTAGGCGCTGGATGGGGAAGGCAGAGGACCGTAATGAGTGGCGCTGACTTGGGGAGGCCTACGTCCAGCAGTGGACGGTTATTGGCTGACGACATATTACATTGGCTTAATTGAAGAGAACTTAAAAGTCAATTGTCATCGCTATAAATTCGTAAGACTACTAATGGACGACGGTCAATACCACATTATTCAGAGAGTGTTGATGAATTATCCGAAAGGACAAAATATTTTTGCAGAGCTTAATAAATATACAAAGAAAGATGTCCAAGAAATTCCCCTTTCTTTTTACAGGAGACATTGGCAAAACAAAAGGGTTGCGTGACGTGTAGACACAATGGTGCCTCCGATTGACA
Source organism: Dendrolimus kikuchii (assembly GCA_019925095.2). Classification (NCBI taxonomy): domain Eukaryota; kingdom Metazoa; phylum Arthropoda; class Insecta; order Lepidoptera; family Lasiocampidae; genus Dendrolimus; species Dendrolimus kikuchii. The sequence continues at coordinate 742,040 of CM034414.1, forward strand.
CGTCCCATAGTCGATACAAAGCGGAGATAAGTAATTCTATTATAGTTTCATATTACTTGAGATACGGTTACATAGGTCAATGGATACAATAAGTATTCAACTTAATTTAGACATCAATTAAATTGACACTAAACATTATGGAAGAAGAAGAATCGAACTGCGAGAAGACTGGTATAAATAATCAAAAAGGTTTTGCAAATGTTAAAGTTGATAATTATGAAGATTTGTGAACTTACTACTGCCCAAAACGAATTACGCAAGAAACTTGTGATGGCTCAACTAATTTGGAATTTCGGCAGGAACATAGATAGACAACAGTTAATTGACTCACCACAGAGATAAAAGATAATAATTTAATTAGAATAAATGAAAGTAGTAAGTAGGGGCTTTTGACAAATCTTTCAGACAACCCAGAATACGGACTAAATGTAATGGAATCACAGAGGTTTACATATTAAAGGAAAAGTTTTCTGCTTTAATTATTACAGTAAATGTATGAAAATCCTGCAGAAAGTGTAAAAATATACGAGGGTGATGAATAAAGCAGAGAGAGTACTACTGATATTTTATTTGAAGAAGCAAATATTTTCGGATGAAGAGATTACCTTGAGCAGAACTAAATGAAAATTTCTTTGTTCAAACTAAGTACTAATAAAACTACTTTTGCAGAAGAACATGATATGAAAGTTGTACATATTGAATCACGTTTAACTATTATTGCAACAGATGTTTTCAATTTCAATACAATTAAATTCGTGCATGCACTTTATGACGAACGGTGTCTTTGTTAATTGTTATAAATTTATTTTTAGGAATTGTTCAATCAGTAAATGTTAAACAAATTTACCCGTAAAAACCCCCATTAACCAGTAGTATAATAAATTAATAAAATAAGAATTGAATATATGAATCAAGAAACTAAGACATATAAGCGAATTATTACGTAAGCATTTAATAACCCAAAATCCATAATCTGACGGTTTGTTGGCAAACAACTGTATAACGCATGCGTCAATCCCCACCCTGTGGAAGGAAAGAGGTGGGGGTAATCGATAGAACTCCGGCGCCGGCATGTCTGGCCCTTGAAATACGTCTTGTCACACTCATACTTAACTAAAAACACTAACGCAAGAAAGGGAAACCGCCTGTGGATGATTTTAGTGGTTAATAGTTTTCTTTGTATCTTCATTATCAAGATCATATTCTCTCAATGCTTATTTTAATCCTAAACTGAGTTTTTTTTACGGCTAACTGCTTACCCATTGACATTTGGAACACCAAAGATACTAAACACAGTGCTGCCGGATACAAAATAAATATTTCATGTCACATTATTTTGTCTGTAGATAAGAAAATTAACATACGGTCCTCTTGGTGGTAAGTGATTACCAATTTCCATGGCCATTTACAACATCAGGGGTAGTCGACGCGTTGCATCTTAAGGATTTTAAGAATCTTTTTATGCCAATTCTGAAGAACCCCATATTATAACCGGTTTAGGAAAACCTCCGGAGGGACAACTTGCACGCATGTCGTATAAAGAAGTAGACGCAGACGTAGTAGACTGTGACGAGGAAGCGTGGTTGAACTCCAAATCAGTAAATGAAAATGAAAGTATTCATTTCTAAATGGAATCTTGCAGATAACTGATAGAAAGTCATGAAATTACCATCGCTTCCGAAGCAAATAGACACCAGATCAAAACATTAAAAACGATTACATTAATCGTTAAAGAAAATATAGCATGTTTAAGTAAGAAATAGAAAATATTTATTAGGTATCTATTAAAAGGAGATAAGCTAAATCTAAATCGACATCTATCAACGTCCGCCATATTAGACTTCCGGTGAGCGAGCCGGATGTCGTCACGGTGTTCCGATTTGCGGAAATGCGATAGTCTGTTTTTCTATTAGCGAATTAGGGGACAGTGGACATGAGGGGCTCAAGTGATTTTAACATAATGCAGTGGATTAAGTGACGCGCGCTCCCTTATTTGTTGCATTCCGAATTAGCGAATTACTGATTTCGCAGTGTTATTGATAAACTAAGAGAAACATTTAGTCATAAGATTGCGACCGATAATAAATTTTATTTTAATTTCGTGTCTCTAGCTTTTGTAGTTCCTGAAATATCAACTCCGAAATTGACGTCTATCACTGCGCCAGTATGTTAATTTAGTTATTTCTTTACTAGTGGAGCTTAAGTCAAAACGTTATCAGGTGATTATTTTTCCGTTTGTACTGTAACGTTACCTGATTACGCTACTTCTGCCACATGCCCTAACTACGTACACGTTTAGCAACTCAGACGTGTTCCATTTGCCGCACCAGGACGCGATTCCGAATTAATTTAAACGTTATCGGCGCCTGAGTTATTGAGTTAACGCAAGGCATTTTGGTGACTCAGCATTGTCTTTGCGACATACAGATACAGGAGTGAGGCTATAAAGATTCTTTTTTACCTTTAGATATCAGGATTGTAAAAAATGAGTAAAAAGCACATGCTAAATAAACGCGATGTATCCATGACATTTATTCTAATGCCAATCCCGCAGAGAAATCTGACCGTAAGTGAATTCAATCAGGAATTATGGTTTAATAAGACCAATAAGCTCAATAAGGAGTCCCCCTCGTTAAAAAAGCTTAGTGGCAGAATGCAAACAAGCGAACCTAATTAACATTCATCCATCATGACCAATCAATCGGGTTAAAACGATGAGGCAGAGCAATCATCTCGGCAGGACGCCGGACCCCCTCCTGCGAGAAACAAATTGAGACTAACGAACTAATGTTTTCTTGTTTGTTGTGAATTTGTTTAGTATTGAATATAATAGATAATTATAGATATAATCAGCTGAATTACGATTTGGTTATTGACTACTTTAAACATGTATAGGAGAACTTGTTTCAGCGTCTATATCAAGTAGTAATAATCATATATTATAATCATCATCTATAAGCAGAGGCCGTGCCGTAAGTGTGGTCTTAACTAGGCGTGTTGTTGGAGAGCTTTTATCCGCTTCTTCTCTTTATAACATATTGCAGATCGCTGCTATAAGCGGTGGGGCCGCCCATTTTTCAACATTATTTACTTCTTTATTATCTTGCCGTGAATAATAGCAGCAAGAATATACTTCACACAGTTCACTTAATTACGTATGACTTTTAAAATAATAAACTTCAGACTTTTAAACAGATAATTTACTTTGAACAGAAACTTTCGAATTTGGTTAATAACTTGTCTTCTAAAGCAAAAAAAAACTGCTCGTCTGGTAAAAGTTAACTACAACCGTAGAAGAAGTATTCTTTTTACGTGTTACTACTTGATTAGATACCTGAAGTGATTGAATTTTTAAAAACATGAATTTAATATAAAAATTATTGTCCCAAATCTTTTTGATCGTACAAAGAAAATGCACTCAATAGTTACAGAAAAATTAAATCCAAGTAATGTTATAAATCTACACATACCACGCCGATAAGATACTATACTTCCATATTGCATAAAACTACTCTAATCTCCCTCAAAATATTTTTAGAGATAAAAACTTTTGTATTCAAAGTATTTATTTTTAGTTGTAAATTTGATAACAAATAGCATTGCTGTACGTTCATTGCCCCTTGCAATCTTCGCTCTACAGAATTGTCTATTTCTGGTTCATTTGAACATGTCGCTATGAAAATTTTGAAATAACGGGAATACTAAGAATTTAGACTTTTGATAAATAAAAATTAAATCAATAAATATTTTTCTAATTATGTCACATTAATGATGTGAGATAGACACCAACACAGTTAAAAGGGATTTTAAAGCTGGAATGCAGCATAGTGAAAGTTTCTGAATCTTAGAGACACGTACAAGTATATTATCATAATTTTATTGCGACTAAACATTATTTAGTTATTATATTGATGAAATTATTATAATATTTGTTGTATACTATGTTGTAATTATATTTGGTAAAATTTACTTAACTAGTTTGTAGTTGGGTTGATTTAGCATCGCGGTCGCAGGGAGGTGTGCATTGAAAAGCGTTGTGTCGCTTAAAACTCCGGCACAGCAATAAGCTAAGTGCGAACCTCCAGCCCGGTGGACTGACGACCTGCACAAGGTCGCTGATAGTGGTTGGATAAGAAAGACGGGATACCGGGATATGTGGCGCGAACTTGAGGAGGCCTAGGTCCAGCAGTGGACAGAGACTGGCTGCAGAAGAACTAATTTGCTGAATATGCGGCGTACATGTCCTCCAAACTTGTTTCTTTCTTTTTACTATGATTTGTAATTAGTGTAAATAAGTCGATATGTCTTCAAATAAAGTCTTTCTTTCAAATGAATGAACCAAAAATTACTACCAGATAGACCGAATTGTATAAAATAAATAGCAAAAATCCTTGATTAGATCAATTAAATCTGAAACGAATGGAATAACAGACTTTCAAAGGGTCATAACGAGAGTGAATGACTGTTAATTACAAAATATGGTATTTGCTTATAAAATGTCCCTAACGAAGAGATAATTTTAGTCAATGATTAAAGTATTTCATAGATAATTCGAATGTTTATTGACTAGAAAACAGTGAAACAAGTTTTACAAAAGGTTCCTAACAACACTAACAGATGTAACTTTTGCCTTCATTACAGTTAATATTATCTTTAAATTTCATGAAAATATAATTTCAAAATAATTATAAAATGTATAATATAACTTTACCTGATTAGAATTTTTATACGATCGGCATTTAATTAGCATCACATAATGGAGTTGGAAATTAAAATGAATAAATTGAAAATTAAATAAATTTAACATACAATGGCCCTATAAGCGGTTGTAACAACCTCACAAGAGGTAAAAGTTTTTAGATGTTCTTATTAAACAGAATATACGAACAAATTCAATAACACGGCCAAGGTTGTTGATACAAAACTAGGCGAAAGCAATTGTCGTGAACAAATAATACAGTTGTAGAGTTTTGGAAACCAACTGAAACTGTAAACTTTTTAAAACACGTGGCAAGTGGCACTTACCTCGACCGGGAGCGCGGCGCCATCATGCTGTCTCGTTCCCACTTTATATTAAAATACTAGCTTCGCGCTCTCTCACACCCTGGCTTCACAATTTTTGGTTGAAATTGGTAATGTTTCAATAGTACCGGGCTGAGTGGTTTGCCCTGTGGTGCACCTCTGTTGCTAAGTGCAGTTTTTGGGGGTGTTCCGCCTGGGGGTGAGAGAACGGGACCTCCGCCGCCGCGGACGGTCCACGAAGAAGTGTTCCGCGATCCCGGCAGCACTACAGGATCTCGTAGTTGGCGGCATCAACCGTCTCCTGAGCTTGTGAGGGGTCGACGCGCGCAGGCGCCTTGCGTGGTTCGCGTCCCTCTCGCACCCGCGGCAAAAAGACATTAGGGTACGAACTTTAGGGATGATTTCGGAGGGTGAAAAGACGGTGAAAGATGGAAATGCATCTCGTACTCCGCTCGGATTTCCGGCGCTTGTGATATTGTTTATTGATTCGTTTGGGAGAAGCGCAAATTTTCGATGGGAGAACGCGTGGGATGCGTAAGTTACTAATCCTCAAAAAAGATCCTCTAGATCTTGACGGAAATCACATTTTTGTAAAAATTATAGCAAGTTACCGGATTTTTTATTCATTAACATAGCTTAACATGCAACTTCCAATTTGTCACTTTTTTGAAATTAAACCCCATCATTAATAATATACGCAATATCACGATGATTCTCGTGGAGTTTGGTATATATTTCATTATATATTTTTTTCAAAAGATTTAATTTTGGCATTTATATATCAGCATGGATAAACAGTACGACAAATTGAAAGGTTATCATCGCATAACAAACTAACATATTACAATAATCTAAATTGTAAATGTCATCATGCACACTTAGAGAAAATACATGATAATGAATTTAATGAAGATGTCTTTGAAAAATCAATAATACACAACTGTAAAATGGCATAAGTATCAACGCCCCATGCACTGATATAAATGCACAATCAAAACTCATTACAAAAATATAGGGTCCTAATGGATCCATTAGAAACCACATTGATAAAAAATAGTAAGAGGACCATATAAATACAGTAGCAATCGGCAGAGGGTAAGTTGACAATACACCTGTGGCCACTCGCAGTACAAAAGGCTAAAGCTACACGGACAAATATATTCATCTGTCACTGAAAAATGTACCATATCTTTAGAAGCATAAGATCTCATGGTTGTAGTGCTTTCATTTGTTTTAAATTGAAATACTAAAGTGGGTAATAACAAAGAGTATAAATACTTTAGAGAAGGGAATAATAGTCCACAAATTGAGATTGCTTAAAAGTTGATATTTTATAGTAACTAAAAGTAGGGGTCGCTCACAATACATGTAAATTTTGCCGATTTTTTGTCATCACAGGTGTCGGTGCATTATTAAACAATCGTAATGATGTTTTAATGATTTTGTTAATCAAAACGATAAGTGATATTGATTGATAGTCAAGTAGTTACAATTTTATGTAGATAGCAACTATTCATTATAATTATTCCATTAATATATATCTAGGCGATTTTCGCCCCTAAAAAATTCCAACTATCCCAATAAGTAAACTTTCCTATTTTGCAGGATAAAAAGTATCCTATGTCCATTCTCTGTATTGAGGCTACATATATACCAAATTTCAGAAATCACAGTCGCATCGTTTTTCCATGAAAGCGTAACAGACAGACTTACTTTCTTCTACTTCCTTACCTATGGATTACGTCATTCATCATCCCAAACATCTCGAATCGTTTAAATGTACGCGAATTAAGTACCCATTGTATCTCCCGCAAGCAAAACACAACCCTTCAAGTCTCCAACAATTACTTCTGTGTCATCACACAGCATACCCCGATGCGTAAATATTCATAATTGTCAACGACTTTTCGGGGTGACGTGTGTCGGTGTGCAAACTATTGGAAAACATTCGGGGGGGTCTATTTTTGTTTTCGATGATAAAATGAATAAATATGTGAGAAAATCTCACTTATGCTGACAGGTCTTACTATGAAAGAAGGATGGATAGAAACGAATCTCGTAATACACTCCTTCGATAGAGATGGCGCCATCAGTTAAAACTCCAATCGCCGTCTTATTAATTAAAACATATTTTTGAAACTTAAACCTATACTATCTATATATAAAAAAATCAATATTCGTTAGTCTCGCTAAAACTCGAGAACGGCTGGACTGATTTGGATTGAAATGCTTGGACTGTAGTAAAAACAACAATTTCGCTTTCCCTTAGAAACTATTCCTACCTGTCAAACATTTGATGTTCGTCCCGTTGTTTAGAAATCCATTAAATTTAAGTCGTTCAGAAATAAAATTAAGTTTAAAAGTGAAGTTTTTCTTTTCATTATTTTGATTTTGAATGTCAAACGTTTGATGTTCGTCCCGTCGTTCAGAAATCAACGTTTTTAATTTATTGATTTTGAGGCGACACGAAGTTTGCCGGGTCAGCTAGTATATAATAAATATATATTATATAATATTATAAATGCGAAATTTTGGATGGATTTTTGTCGCTCAATCATGCTAGAACGGATCTGAACGAAATTTGGTACAAAGATAGATTATAGTCTGGAATAGAATATAGACTACTTTTTATCTCATAAAAATGTACATTTTTCAAAGCCAGTCAGTCACAAATTGTAAGTCCCAAATTAGCTCCTGTTAGGTGCGGGATTTATATAACGATAGAGGTAGAACTTTGATAAACGTTTTATTTTAATTCAGAACGAAATACACTTCGCTAAATTGCAATTAATCGTAATTTATGCTTCTCGCACAATAATTAGCTAACCCTAGAGCGCTACTATGGCATGTGCTTCCTACCAAAGTCGTAATGAGAATGATATTTCGTCGCTACGCCCGCTCGCTTTTATATCCGGTTAGTAACCACAACTACCCGCAATTATTACAAATATTATCATATTGACATTCCTTTTCAATTCAATAAAAATCATGAAAACGAAATTAAATAGGAAGTAAATTAGGACTGATTTAATTTCAAGAAAATATGTTTTAAATAATTAGACGTTGGTTAATTAGTAGTTAACACAAGAACAGACTGGTGGCGCCAATTGGGATTGCAGATTGTGCCATGAATTACGTTATTAACCAACTCAAAAGAAGAAGGATGTTCTCAATTCGTCGTGTAACTATCTTTTTATTATCTATTTTCAGCCATAACGCTTTTTTGCTTCTGCACCTATTCTGATGCTTCTTTTTGCCATTGATTCAGTAAAGCTTCGAAATGCTCTCATATAAATTATATTGCTATCGGATTTTAGGTTCCGAAGATATAGCATAAAAATCCTTGAAATCGGGTAAAAATGTGAAATTTTTGTAGTTTTTCAGCCATAACTTTTTATTACTGAACCGATTTTTATCATTCTTTTTGTGTTCGATTGAGTATAGGTTTAGAATGATCCCATATAAATTGCATTGGTGTTACACTTTAAGTTCCGAAGATATAGCAAATAAACATTTCTAACAAAGAGAAACCGACTTTAACAGTAACTAAAAAAATACAATTTTCTACAACATGTTGAAGTCGGTGCCAGGCAAATCACAAAAATTACTATATTTTGTTATTGTAACAATATATATAGTAGATACATACATACATACATACATAACTTCACGCCAGTTCCCTTGCGGGGTAGGCACGAACAACAGAGCGCCATTTAGGCTTATTCTTACACACCTCACTATATAGTAGATGATTTTTGTTATTTACTTGATACCGAGTTCAAGTTTCAAATTTTATTTTTTGCTTTTTAATTACTCTTGCCAGGTGGTAGGGCATTTGCTCGACTGGATGGCTACCACCCCTGGTCTAGATGCCGCCATAACAACCTTGAGTTGTGTTCCGCCATTAGTGGCCAGATTCCAGTCTCACTTAAGAGAGCAGCAGCCCATTTGTAGCACCTTTGGTGTTGCAAATGTCCATACGCGATGGTAACCGCTTTCCATAAAGTGGGCCGTCTGCTGTCGGTTATATTTTTGTTATTTACTAGGCGATTGTCATTCTTTAGTATTCTACTATACCAGTAGTTAGGAAAAGGAATGCATGGTAAAGTACAGTCGATAATAACAAAAACTCGAGGGCTCGTGGTAGACGCTGCACAAGTGGTCCTTAGACCCTTACATCCGCATATAACTAGTCCAATATGTAGTACAAACACTTCATTACAACCCACAATGGATTCGATATGCAAAATAAACTTTAGTAGTGATCGCAAGTAGCTAACTGACGAGTGCCTGCGTAAGTGCGTTCGTATCGTTGATACCGTGAAAGCAAATAAGCAGGGCTTTAAAAATATAGTTAATTACCCTCATTTTCGAAGAAGATACCGCCATACCATAGACATTTGAAATTTTAATGTTAATTTTTTTCCCTGCAGGAACGGAGAAAGAATACAATTTGCTGCGGCCGGGCGGCCTGTCGTAAGAGGAGACTTAACAACCCACAGCCAGGTGGTAGGGCATTTTCCCGACTAGATGGCTACCACCCCTGGTCTAAAGTATGTCGCCATAACTTGAGTTGAGTTCCGGTATTAGTGACCAGGCTCCAGTCTCCCTTAAGAGAGCAGCAGCGCATTTGTAGCAACTTTGGTGTTGCAAATGTCCATAGGCGATGGTAACCGCTTTCCATCAAGTGGGCCGTCTGCCTGTATGCTAATCTCCTGTAATAAAAAAAAAATGGGATGCGGCCAACGTGTCTACGCAGGTCGCATCGCATACCAAACACTAGCCACGCTTCTAGGGAATTAGAGTCATTCCGTCAGGACGCCTACCATTGTCACCGTTCGGCTACAATAAAGCCGGCACGTTAGCGGTGGCAAGCGTCCTCCGTAAGACATCATTCAAGGCGGCCTGGCGTGACATGAAGACCTTGGTATCCTGGGTTGATTACCTCTGTTCCACAGACGTATGTGTGTGGTGCACATAAGCTAGAACCCAAGCGCAGGTTTATAGCTAAAGAAAAAAAAGCTAATAATAATTTATTAAGTTTGCCAACAACTGATACATTGATATATATACATTCATACATAACTTCACGCCAGTTCCCTTGCGGGGTAGGCACGAACAACAGAGTGCCATTTAGGCTTATTCTTACACACCTCACTTGCCTCTTTGACATTCATAACTCTTGTCATGCAAGCTCGTCTGTTCTTAAGGCTCCTGACATCACCTTCTGCTAGTACACGATCATTGATATGCTTAATTAAATATACATGTTAATGATCTTATGCTAAATGTACAGTCTCTTACAGGCAAACATAGCTTGCTTAATATAAAGAAAATACACAACAAAAAAATCAGGGTAAAACGCTAGACTTAACTTTTATTTATTAATACTGAGTGATTGTATTTCTTAAATTAGAATAAGGAGTCATTTTTTTTTTATTGCAGGAGATCAGCAGACGGCCCACTTGATGAAAAGCGGTTACCATCGCCTATGGACATTTGCAACACCAAAGGTGCTGCAAATGCGCTGCTGCTCTCTTAAGGGAGACTGGAACCTGGTCACTAATGCCGGAACACAACTCAAGGTTGTTATGGCGACATACTTTAGACCAGGGGTGGTAGCCATCCAGTCGGGCAAATGCCCTACCACCTGGCTGTGGGTTGTTAAGTCGCCTCTTACGACAGGCCGCCCCAAAGCAGGAAATTGTATTCTTTCTCCGTTCCTGCACGGATAGAATATATATAATAGTCATGATGTATGTCTATACTGTTCATTTTATTATATAACCTGCATAAACGAGGAATAGGCGAGTTAAAACCAAGAGCTGTTTTGCGTAATGGCGGTACAAAGGTCTTGATATAATAACGCCGAATCCTAATAGGGGTAGCAAAATTTAAAAGTTCCAAGAGCTGTGGGCAATCTACTTCATTTCTGACAATTTTGAATAAAAACATCAAGTCCAGTAAATCTCTACGTGATGACAAGGGTAACATTTTGAAATGTCTAAGCCTAAAAAAAAAAAAAAAAACCAAAAAACCACAAAAAAAATCCAATAAACCACACAAAAAAAAAGAATAAAAAAAAATAATAAATAAAATAAAAAAAATATATATACATATCCTAAGAATAGCATAATAATATTAGCACCTAAGACTCCACACACGCCAAACACCGCACCCACTTTATAACAGCAACACTACACAAGTTAGAATAAGTAATATAATAAGTCCAATACATCTATAAACCAATACACAAATAGCAAACAATAATAAAAAAAAAATTCATATAACATAAAATACTTAGAGATTAAGAAATTAATCAATAAGCACCACCCGTGTCTATGTCGTCAACTTTAATACAATAATAAAAAAAAGAACAATGTTATCAGCGCAATAAAAAGACACAAACCAATACAACTAATAAACTTCAAATTAAAAAAGGTACGGAACTTTAGAGTCCGTAGAATTGTTTCATTTAAAAAAAAAAAAAAAAAAAAAATGTCTAAGCCTGTCGGAATATGGAGTGAAACGATTTCCTACTGATGTTGCCCCAAGAAAGATGCCTTACAAATTTTTTTTGAACGCGCTCGATCCTAAGCGAGTGAGTGGCATATTGCGACCTCCAAACAACGCTACAATACTCTAGGTGACTTCTAACTAAAGAATTATAAAGAGAAATTTTAGTACTCGGATTTCGAAATTCTTTTCCTTTACGACAGATAAATCCTCGTAACATTTTATATGCTTTTCCAATACACGATTCAATGTGTGGGACCGTGGTTAGTTTATTGTCAAGTATAATACCCACATCTCTTACATACATACATACATACATACATAACTTCACGCCAGTTCCCTTGCGGGGTAGGCACGAACAACAGAGTGCCATTTAGGCTTATTCTTACACACCTCACTTGCCTCTTTGACATTCATAACTCTTTTCATGCAAGCTGCTAGTACACGATCAATTTGATCATGGAAGGTGTGTCGTGGCCTTCCACGACTTCTGCATCCATCCATCTCTTACAGCATCTACCTTTCCAATTTTGTTGATTTCTATACAGTAATGTGTTATACTGTGTGTATACTAGCAGAAGGTGATGTCAGGAGCCTTAGGAACAGACGAGCGTGCATGACAAGAGTTATGAATGTCAAAGAAGCAAGCGAGGTGTGTAAGAATAAGCCTAAATGGCGCTCTGCTGTTCGTGCCTACCCCGCAAGGGAACTGGCGTGAAGTTATGTATGTATGTAATGTGTTATAATAGGTTTTGTCTTTTTTTTTGTTTCTTGCAGGAGTTCAGCAGACAGGCAGACGGCCCACTTAATGGGAAGCGGTTACCGTCGCCTATGGACATTTGCAACACCATAGGTGCTACAAATGCGCTGCTGCTCTCTTAAGGGAGACTGGAACCTGGTCACTAATGCCGGAACACAACTCAAGGTTGTTATGGCGACATGCTTTAGACCAGGGGCGGTAGCCATCCAGTCGGGCAAATGCCCTACCACCTTGGTAAGCCTTGTCTTTCTAGGGAAAGTTATTTGAGAGCACTTTTTATGGTATCCTGGATTGATTAGCTCTGTTCCACAGACGCATGTGTGTGGTGCACATAAGCGAGGACCCAAGCGCAGGTTTATAGTTAAAGAAAAGAAAGCAAATAATAAGGTTTCTATTCATTTCCCTCATTTGATCAACGAACGCCAATCTGAGCTTTACTTCTTCCTTCTTACGTAGGGTGACATGTTAATTTTTCTCGGGACAGGATATCGTTTTATCAACAAAATGCGTTTCCAATGCGTCTCAGCGGGACGTCGAGTGTACTCCAAAGTGTCGACGATGCTCGCAAATAAAAATACATTGACACGGCTTACGTGTCCTGCTGAGTTATTTTTCTCTTGAGGCTTTTTGACACGGTCGCCTTTTTATATTAAGCCGATATTAGACGGTCCATTTCTGCCTTTCAATTCGGATGAATCAACCAAAGTGATCCATGTAAATTTAAATTTGAATCATTCAATGTTCACTTATATTTCATTTCTATGCCTTAGCATTACGAGATAACTACATAGTATGTGGCATTAGGGCTTGTAATCTATCTATGTTATACTAATATATAAAGCTGAAGACTGTTTGTTTGTTTGAATGCGCTAATCTTAGGAACTACTGGTCTGATTTGAAAAATTATTTCAGTGTTGGATAGCCCATTTATCGAGGAAGGCTACAGGCTATATATCATCACGCCAAGACCAATAGGAGCGGAGCACCAATGAAGAATGTTTCAAAATCGGGGGGGGGGGGGGGGGTGTTTAACTTAATTTATTTTAAACTGTTTCACGCGGACGAAGTCGCGGGCAGAAGTTAATCTATAATATTCACGACACGCGGGACTCAACGATATCATCCGCCGGGCTCTTGTCACCGCCGGGGTACCTTTTTTTATTGCATGAGTTCAGCAGACAGGCAGACGGTCCACCTGATGGAAAGCGGTTACCATCGCCTATCGACTTTTGCAACACCAAAGGTTGCTGCAAATGCGCTGCTGCTCTCTTAAGAGAGAGACCTGGCCATTAATGCCGAAACACAACTTAAGGTCTTTATGGCGGCATACTTTAGACCAGAGTTGGTAGCCATCCAGACGGGCAAACACCCTACCACCTGGCTGTGGGTTGTTTTGTCGCCTCTTACGACAGGCCGCCCGTCCGCAGAAAAATTGTATTCTTTCCCCGTTCCTGCACGGATGAATTTCCTTCCTTCCGTTTTGGAACCAATGGCAGGAGACCGGATGGGATGACGCCGATTCCCTGAAAGGTGGGCCGCCCCTTAGTGTGGGATACTGCTTGCGTCGATACTCTGAGGGCATCCCATCTTTCAAGTACGTGCACTACCCCCGTTTCTGCTGCAGCCGAACACGAGGCACTCGAGCGACGCAAATATGCCGCTATTGAAAATAGTTACACATTTGCGGCATTTGGGGTGGAAACTCTGGGTCCGTGGGTTCCCAACGCTCTAAAGGTCTACGGTGACCGTCGGGCTCTTCTGTCGGGCGTCCCGAGACGCACACGTTTTTTTTATCTTTTATTGTTTTCTAATACTTTTTTTTTATTGCAGGAGATCAGCAGACAGGCAGACGGGCCACTTAATGGAAAGCGGTTACCATCGCCTATGGACATTTGCACCACCAAAGGTTCTACAAATGCGCTGCTGCTCTCTTAAGAGAGACTGGAACCTGGTCACTAATGCCGGTACACAACTCGAAGGTTGTTATGGCGACATACTTTAGACCAGGGGTGGTAGCCATCCAGTCGGGCAGATGCCCTACCACCTGGCTGTGGGTTGTTAAGTCGCCTCTTACGACAGGCCGCCCCAACGCAGCAAATTGTATTCTTTCTCCGTTCCTGCACGGATAACAAACAAACAAACACGGATAACTTTTATACAAACACTGTCATGGCGACTCAAACAAAGTGTGGCTGAGATTAGTTAAGCAATCGCCCGGCCTCCGTTTGCCTACAAAAGTGCTGACCACGCAGTGCTTCGTCGTCGTTTAGGCTAATAATTACATTTTAAGTTAAAGTAGTTTATAACAATTTAATTGTAATTAACTTAGTCTTGTAAGCACTGTCGAGCAATAAACTTGTCTTATAAAATTGTTTTTTTTTTTTAAATTTCTCCGCGCCACCCATGCTCATCTCACTGCTATCTATCTATAGACATGTAATAAAACTGTAGAGGTCGAATTTCTATACAATGAAAAAAAAATGCTAAAAACCGAGTCAGGGGGATGTAAGAAGTACTATAGAACTAATTTAGATTTTTTTCAAATTTTTTGTTTCTCTGTTTATCTGTCTGTTTGTACCGGCTAATCTCCGAAACGACTGGACTGATTTAAAGGAAATCTTGTATGGTGGTAGCTTATATCCCTGGTCAACATGTAGGATACTTTTGATCCCGAAAAATCAAAGAGTTCCCGTGGGATAGTTAAAAAACCGGACCACGCGGACGAAGTCGCGGGCATATTGTTACGACCTAGGTGCCGACAAAGACAAATTCACACCTGCAGCCCTGAAGAAACACATTTTATTACCTTTTCGAAATTTGGACTTCTTTCGTTTACTTTGTGTTTAAAATTTGTGATTAAAAAACAGCCCTCGTGTATTGTAATCTTTTACGGCCTATTGTTGTATTGTGATCACTGCCAGGTGTCTCTGATTTAAAAATACAAACTGATTCTAAGAAATTCTGTCCACGCACTTGGGCAGACATATTTATTGCATCTGTGCAGTATAAAGCAATGCCCCAATGCAGAGATCGGCAGTCAAGCGATAACCACGAGCGAAGCAAGACGTGTGTACATTCGGTAATCTATTTAGTGACGGACTTTTCGCGTTTTATTGAATCGTGCATTACGTTTAGACTGGTTGTGTTCAGTTATATTTGTACCTTTATACGTGTTTGTATATTCAAATTCAAATTCAAAAGTTTTTATTCAAAATAAGTTCCACTGGAGAACACTTTTTGAAGGTCATACATGTAAGTTAATTTTTTTTTTTTTTACTTCATATTCTATGTACACCGCTTCGCAACGTGTTGATGCTGTGAAGGAGAAGAAGCGGCAACAAACTCCCCAGAAACACGTCTAGCTAAATATTGATTTTTTTTAATATTTTATACATACATACATACATAACTTCATGCTAGTTCCCTTGCGGGGTAGGCACGAACAACAGAGTGCCATTTAGGCTTATTCTTACACACCTCACTTGCCTCTTTGACATTCATAACTCTTGTCATGCAAGCTCGTCTGTTCTTAAGGCTCCTGACATCACCTTCTGCTAGTACACGATCGATTTGATCATGGAAGGTGTGTCGTGGCCTTCCACGACTTCTGCATCCGTCCACTTTTGCATTGTATATCTGTTTAGTCATTCTTTCATCATGCATTCTTTCCACATGCCCGAACCACCGGAGCATTCCTTTCCTTACCTTCACCCCGACACTCTCTTTCAGACCAACTCTCTTTCTTACTTCGGTATTACGAACGCGGTCCGCGAGCGTCACTCCGCAAATTTTGCGCAGTGCTCGCATCTCGACCGCGTTTACTCTACTTTCATGCTCTTTCTTCCATACCCAACTCTCGCTTCCATACGCGAGCGTAGGTACCAGCACGGTATATTTTATATTCTATTTATATCTCAAATTCTTTTTTTTTTAATAAGTTTTGTACAGAAGTATGTTACAGAATTACTTTTTGAAGAATTAATGGAGTTGTAGCAAACAATGCATACTCAATAAGACCAAGACAACAAAAGGAAAGAAAAAATAATATTATAGTTATAATAATGACATGACGTGCTAAAATGTTATGCTGCAATATGTCTCCACAAATTCCTTACAAGCATGGCAAAATAAAAAAAAAATAGTTATACAAAATTTAGTATAAGAGGTTGGAGCGAGCTGCTATGTAAATGAATTTTTGTCATTTAGAGTTCTAATAAACTCTATAATAATTCCAACGGCATTTTAATTCGATTAAATTGGTCTGAAAGAGAGTGTCGGGGTGAAGGTAAGGAAAGGAATGCTCCGGTGGTTCGGGCATGTGGAAAGAATGCATGATGAGAGAATGACTAAACAGATATACAATGCAAAAGTGGATGGATGCAGAAGTCGTGGAAGGCCACGACACACCTTCCATGATCAAATTGATCGTGTACTAGCAGAAGGTGATGTCAGGAGCCTTAAGAACAGACGAGCTTGCATGACAAGAGTTATGAATGTCAAAGAGGCAAGTGAGGTGTGTACGAATAACGCCTACTCCGCAAGGGAACTGGCATGAAGTTATGTATGTATTTTAATTCGAGTCCTGCAACTCGTAACAATATTTTAAAAGTTGGGTTACGACTTCGTTTGTTTCTTCTTCACATCGTTGGGAATCAACAACCAGAGGTGATTACCACTTACCATCACGAGTACCTTCTATCAGTTACCTTACCTAAAAACAGAAAAAAACCACTTACCAAATATTCGTAGATTCGTTTTGCGTTACGTCGTTCGTTTAGTTGTCTCTATTATTTTCAGTTTGAAAATATGCACTTTTCGAAATTTCTCTGTTTGAAGGCACTCTGTGTGGCGTGTGTATTCTTTGGCACCTTCACATTTCCAGTTCATATACCTGGGAAAGAGAGAGAGAGTAGATCAGGATCAGTTTTCGTAGAACTTTAGAAACTAAACGAAGTGTTGCAGTTATTTGGTGGCATAGTTGTTCTTGTCATGTTTCCGTTTCTTTTTTTTAATTGCAGGAGATCAGCAGACAGGCAGACGGCCCACTTGATCGAAAGCGGCCACCATCGCCTATGGACATTTGCAACACCAAAGTTGCACACGCATGGCAACACACACGGCACTAGATACGACTATATATAAGTATAGATATAAGGCCAACACTGCACATGCACTTCCCCACAACACCAGCATGTAACAGATACACTCTACATTAGTATAAGTTTAGTATTAAAATTAGAATAAATTAATGTAATAAGTTATTCTTAAGGTACATCAAAACAGAAAAATTACTACATATAATGTCACATACACTAACAAAAATAAACAATAAGCGTGTATGGACTCTAAAATTTTTCATAGAAATTAAGTTGTAAAAGAAGGTACGGAACTCGAGTCCGTAGAGATATATATAATAAAAAAAAATAAAAAAAAAAGACACCAAAGTTGCTACAAATGCGCTGCACAATGGTAGTACCTTTGGTGTAGTTCACACTCAGTAGAAGTAAAACGAAGTGTGACAGGGGGTGGAAGGGATTCTAAATTTCGTGACGTATTTCATATATTACATCGTTATAATATATTTAAGCTTTAAAACACGAAATTTGAAGTATTAGCGAAAAACTTCAAAACGTTTCCGACTCTATCTGTATGAGCAATAGGGTTTAAAATATTAAATATAATGTATTCTATCTCATTCTCTCGCAGACTTAGTCCTATAGATTTATGTGTTTGTCTGTTTTTAGTGTAGCTTTTTCGTTACATCGAGTTTCAAATCACAACGATTCTAAGGAAGTTTCACTTCAAAACTAAAAGTCCTGCATTTTTTTTTATTGCAGGAGATCAGCAGACAGGCTGACGGCCCACTTGATTGAAAGCGGTTACCATCGCCTATGGACATTTGCAACACCAAAGTTGCTACAAATGCGCTGCTGCTCTCTTAAGGGAGACTGGAACCTGGTCACTAATGCCGGAAAACAACTCAAGGTTGTTACGGCGACATACTTTAGACCAGGGGTGGTAGCCATCCAGTCGGGCAAAAGCCCTACCACCTGGCTGTGGGTTGTTTTGTCGCCTCTTCATCGTCCCTGCAGGAACGGAGAAAGAATACAATTTCCTGCGGCCGGGCGGCCTGTCGTAAGAGGCGACTTAATAACCCACAGCCAGGTAGTAGGGTATTTGCCCGACTGGATGGCTACCACCCCTGGTCTAAAGTATGTCGCCATAACAACCTTGAGTTGTGTTCCGTCATTAATGACCAGGTTCCAGTCTCCCTTAAGAGAGCAGCAGCGCATTTGTAGCAACTTTGATGTTGCAAATGTCCATAGGCGATGGTAAACGCTTTCCATCGAGTGGGCCGTCTGCCTGTCTGCTGATCTCCTGTAATAAAAAATAAACCCTTCTGAGTTGTTGCAAGTATTACAGAAGCTTAAACTTGATTTACATTTCCAGTAGTTAAGCAATTAGTTAACTTGTGGAACTGGCCGAGTCTTGGCTCCGATGAGATGGTGAGACCGATTTTGACGGGTCTTTCACTGGCAAATAGTTTATTTTACAGTAACTTAGGCTACTTTTAAAATTAGAGTTCCGCGAAAAAAAATCCACGCAGACGAAGTCGCGGGTAACAGCTAGTTACATATAGATTGTTACGATTTATTTCTGAAAGTGTACTCCAACCTTTATACAAAAAAAATAATTCAAAATGCGGCGTATGTGTCCTCAAAACTTGTTTCTTTTTACTATAAATCAATTACTGCGTGAAACAAAAACACAGCAAAAACTTTGTACCCCTTTTTACGAAAAGCGTCGTCCATAGGCGATGGTAACCGCTTTCCATGAAGTGGACCGTCTGCTGTCTGCTGAACTGCTGCAATAAAAAAAAATTGCGCGGACGGAGGAGTATGAAGTGTCGCACACTTATAGTTTATATAGAGAAGGAGTGCAGAATGCTAATATTTTTCGTAAAATTATGCATAAAAAATACATTAAATCAATAAATAAAAAAACATTACACACACTACCATGTATTTGACACACACTCGCATATATACTCTTTTGTTTATTGTTAAAGTGAAATTAACAGTGTAGCCTTGGCAAAATCTGTGATTATAGAAGTATATATAGTCTTTGACAACAGAATCTTAATAATGTTCAAATTTATAATTTAAATTAATTATTATGGTCGAATTTCGACCACGGGCGATCACTAGTTGTAATTATTGTACATCGCTATTTCTTCAAATTAAGACTTTTTCTTTATATCTTTCATACTTTAGCATTTTGATTCGTAAATAAAAGTCACCAATATCAAGTATGTAAAGCAAATCGGTGAACCTAATAAAAGAGGTAAACGCGGTTGGCAACAAAGGCACATTGGGGCCATCTGCATAATGGCGAAAATACCCTATCCCGGGAGCGCGCGAGGCTGGGCTCCCGTTATGTAAGAGGCTCCATGGCGGCGGCAGACGCCCGCCAGACGGCGCCCGCCTAGCTGGCGCCGGAACCTGAGGAAGGGCGGCCGGGGTAGCTCGCACGGCCCGACAACTTTGGCGCCCAACGTCGATGCGTGTTATCGAGGAGATTTAAAGTAGTTCCGGGAATTACTAAATGAAATATACCATAATTAAAACTACGTTTTAAGGCTTTTAAGCGACGCATTTTATTTGATTTTTAAACAACATCCTGGCAGACACCAGTCATAGAAATAGATTGATATTGGCATCTTTTAGATTACAAAAAGTGTTGTCCTCTTTTTTGAGGAGTTTGGTATAAGCTTCTTCAATAAGATTCCTAATGAAATGTTAGATCTGCCTTTCACTAAATTTAAAACCAAATTAAAAACTAACTAGCTTAAAAAGAGATATTACACTATTGAAGAATACTTAAAGGACACAACTTCATTTACATAGCAGTTCGCTCCAGCCTTCTTATACATGTTTAGTATCACGTTTTTATCTTGCCAAACATGTAAGGATTTTATGGGATATGTTGCAGTATACATTTTTAGAAAGTCGTGTCATTATTACAACGATAATAATATGTCTTTAATAATTACGTCTTTGTCATACTGAGTATGCACTGTTTGCTACAATTGCATTAATTCTTCGAAAAGTAATTGTGTAACACATTTCTGTATAAAATTTATTAAAAAAAAAAGAGTTTGAGCTTGATAAATAGAGAAGAAATACAATTTTTTAGCAAGACTTCTACTTGAAAGCAAAATAACACGTTGCGAAACTTTGTACATAGAATAGGAAGTAGATTTAAATTTTAACTTATACTATATACAGTATGACCTTCAAAAAGTGCTCTCCAGTGGAACTTATTTTGAATGAAAACTTTTGAATTTGAATAAGAGGAAGTTCTCAATTCAACTGTATCTTTTTTGGTTACACGATTTCGCCGTCAATAGGGGAGCGGACTGTCAAATAGCTGAGATACATTTAGAAACTTACAGAAAGTCACAGCTTCATAGATATCGCACGAGCGTTCCTATTTATGACGTAAGAATTAGCAGTCAAATAGCGCATTAATTAGTGTTCGAAAAGTAAGTAAAATGATATCAATCATGTTATTTTAAAAGTTAGAGGATAATATGTTATTTTAACGACTGTTCTTTAATGTGTAAAATATTGTTTCATGCCGACAAAAGTGAATGCACACCTGCCTGCCATAGAGCACAGTTTTATTACATGTATTACCTTCCCGCATTTGGACTTGTTTTGTTTACTTAGAAAAACAGTCTATTGTGTATTGTACTAGTTTATGGCCGTTCGCAGGAATAATTAATCAGGTGTGCGCATTACGTATTTCTAGGAAATTAAGTCAACGATACGGGCGGGCACACTTATATTTGTGAAGTATAATACGACGGCAGGATGGAGAGGGGAGGCAGTCTAGCGAGAATCGCAGACAAGCGACGCTTACGATACAAGCAAGACGTGTATACATTCGATAAGCTATATAGTGACGGACTTTGCGCGTGTTATTGAATCGTGCAGTTTGTACTGGTTGTGTCCAGTTGTATTTGTACCTGTGTTATACGTGTTTGTATAGTTCTAATAAATTCTATAGTAATTCCAACGGCATTTTTAATTCGAGTCCCACACTCGTAACAATATATTAGAATTTATTTTAACATGTGCTCCCCTATTGCGGACCGATTTTCAATTATTTTTTTTATTCGAAAGAATATACTCCTGAGGTGGACCCATGGTCAGAAAAACAGGATCTGACGAGTGGATCTCGGGAAAATCGAAAGCATCCCTCGAATATTATAGGGACGTGCGTGTCGTGCAGGAACGGAGAAAGAATACAATTTCCTGCGGCCGGGCGTCCTGTCGTAAGAGGCGACATAACAACCCACAGCCAGTTGGTAGGGCATTGGCCCGACTGGATGGCTACCACCCCTGGTCTAGAGTATCCCGCCATATAAACCTTGAGTTGTGTTCCGGCATTAGTGACCGGGTTCCAGTCTCCCTTAAGAGAGCAGCAGCGCATTTATAGCACCTTTGGTGTTGCAAATGTCTGTTGAACTCATGCAATAAAAAAAACGTGTTTCATATATTTTTTGTTTCTAAAGCTATTCCAATATTTGCGTAAATAAAAAACTGTTTAACAAAAATCACAACCGAATTCAAAAGTAACTAAAAAGCTTTTTTTCTACCTCTTAAAGTCGTTTCCAAATAAAACAACAACAACTTTGCAAAATAAAGTATTTATTATTTCTATTATTTCATTTAAGTTTATGCCTTGGCAGCTAGGCCTTTAAGCCAGATCTTACTTTACAATATAGTTTCTTCATTTTCCTAAGCCTATGTGTAGCACAGCTGAACTGTAGGTAATCAGCTAGTGCCATTCAACGGAGTTCTTGTGACAACTCAAAAGGCCACATTTGACTATGCAGTTCACATTTCTCACAAAACACATAATTACTACTCAAAAACTATCAATATCCTACAACTATTGTTCATTTTAGAGTAATTTTACACATTTTTAGAAAATAAAACTGCACAGCACAGCGTCTCCTTTCAGTTCCCACCAAAAACTCATTATTTCTAATATTCATATCAACTACAGATGATGTAGAAAATATATTTTTTTTACTTTTTAGTTACGTTTGACGACGTTTTTGTTTTTTGCTAAAAAGTTTTTTCGACGTTACGGACACTTTTATATTAGTAGCCGTGATTACGGAAAACAAAGATGTCAAGTGTCATTGAGTAATGTTCAAGTTATTACTTAGCCTTCCCCAACTTATTTAAATTAAAAATTTTGTATATGGTTATTATTTACTCTACGGGAGCCTTATATATATTTACCGCCGCTTCGCAACTTGATGTATATCTATACTAATATTATAAAGCTGAAGAGTTTGTTTGTTTGTTCGTTTAAACGCGCTAATTTCAAGAACTGCTGGTCCGATCTGAAAAATTCTTTCAGTGTTGAATATTACATTTATCGAGGTAGGCTATAGGCTATATCATATTTTCAAAAAAATTAGGGATCCTTACTAAAAGTCCAATAATGTAACCCAAGGTGAAAATAAGACCCGAAAAAATCCTTACACGGCGTGCGCTGCGAAAACTATTGATTATAGAACAAAACAATGTACTACCACTTTGCAGAACATATAATTGTCTACAAAAAATATCGCGTAACTATATGTCTAACTATTGTAGTTACAATAAGTCTTTTTTTTTTAAATAATTAAAATGCCGTCGCTTCAAAAGCTCTTTATTTTGTACCTTGGTATTAATCCTTATCAAAATAAATTACTCCATATTCAAGACGAATTCAATACCTTTCTAGAACTTTTTGAATTATTCAATTCGGACGTTTCATTCAAAAGATATCGCGATATTTAAAATGTAAGTATTAGTGTTGTAGCCAAATATATTAATATATTGTTTGATTGAACGCGCTAATTTCAGGAACTACTTGGTCTGATTTGAAAAATTCTTTCAGTGTTGGATAACCCATTTATCGAGGAAGGCTAAGGACCAATAGGAGCGGAGTACCAATGAAAAATGTTTCAAAATCGGAGTTTTGAAAGCAAATTCCACGCGGACGACGTCGCGGGCTCAGCTAGTAATATATACACATATATATTATATACACCACACAGCAACGAAAGCGACTTTGTCTTATACTATAGTATGTAAAATTTAGAAAAGAGAAATAAAAGAAAGAGATAGGCATGTTGCCGAATAGTTTCTTTTTCTTCTCTCTTCTTATATATATACATACGTACACACACACACACACATACACACTAGCTTTTGCCTGCGGCTTCGCTCGCAATATATATAAAATCTAATTAAGTTTTTATGTAAGTAAAATAGAGGTAGTTACTAGTGTACCGACCTGCGACATAGTCGCTGGGAAAACTTTAATTGTTTTACAATATTTAAAGTATGAATGTTCAATAAGGGCGCATGCGATTACGAAGTATACGCACGTCCGTCTATCAACGAGGCTCATTGTCGACTACACGCGTCAGTCATCGCCAAGCGTCGAAGCGTGCGCGGGCGCATAATCAGTTCATATGGCACGAGCCGCTGTTTATGGCGTCCATCAAAATATTGTTGCTTTGTTTAACACGCGCTTTTGATGTTGTAATATACGCATTTAAGTTTCAGTCTTAATTATGGGAAATCGGGGGCAAGTGATAACGTAGCGAAGGGATTAACTGAATAGTTTCGCAAGTTAACTAGTATCAATATAAATAAGACGTAACTTAATCCTGGCTTTGATTTGTTAAATAACTATGGTAACACTGGCAATCGGACAGACGGCCCATCTGATGGAAAGTGGTTACCGTCGCCTATAGACGTCTGCAGCACCATAGGCAAAGCCAACTCGTTGTTTTAGAAAGCGATATGAAGAATTGGATAGGTGGAATAGAGTAGGAGATCGCATGGATGGTCAGCGATCTGAACTCTCTCTCCTCGTAAGAAAAACGAAGAATCCAGAAATGAATGAACGTTCCTTGTTGCATATTGTGGCGAGTGATGGTGAATCGAACTAATTGGTTTAAGAAGTTGCAGAAAAATTTAGAAGATTCTGCAACAAAAGACAAGGACAGATACATTTTAGAGAGGGATAGATGATGAACAAAAGGATAATGAAATGAAGCTCGAAATTCTAGCATAGGAGGTTCTGGAGGGCAAAGACAGAGATAGATAGATGTTTAGAAATGTGGGTTCCAGAAGATTCTTCCGGGTGTATAAGCAGCGTAAGGCGCGTCTACCGGGCAGTTCTGTTAACGACAGCAAAGCGACAAGTGCGATACAAGAGATTTGAAAGAAGAGTTTTTCATGAGCTTACAATGCTTTCATATTGCTCATGGTATCTTCTTACACGAAGCGCTACTTCCTAGATATATAAATAAGACAAAGCAAGTAGTTTAAGGTTTTTAAAGTATGGTGCTATCTCTATCTTTATATCAGCTATCTCAGGACAACCGTTTCACGCCGATGTAGCCGGCCCAGAGAGGTTTAATCAAGGTGATAATTCCTTTATGGCTCCACGTCAAAAAAGTGTAACAAATTTTATAATCACAAAACCACTGTTCACTTACTCTCACTTCTGCACAATATCCTTTACAATCCCTGTACTCCCCCATATTTAGAGGAACTTTTTAGTTTCCTCTATCAATCTCATTCCTGCAATTTGCGCTCAAATGAAAATCTTTTGTTAACAACACCTGCACACACTTCTTCCTTCGGAGGAAATTCTTTTGCCGTACAGGCTATTCGACTGTGGAACGCCCTCCCCTTTCCATCAGACAAGCTAAATCAAAGACTACCTTTAAACGTATGTTCACTGACCATTATTGGTCTATTAAATAAAACTGTTGCATTACATGAATGTATCTATTGTTTGAATGTATACGAGTATATATCTAATTTATAATATCACCTTCGAATTATATATGTATATATAATAATTTATTTATATTTTATTTTAGTTTACTTCAGAGAGTTGGTCTGAAAGATAGTGTCGGGGTGAAGGTAAGGAAAGGAATGCTCCGGTGGTTCGGGCATGTGGAAAGAATGACTAAACAGATATACAATGCAAAAGTGGATGGATGCAGAAGTCGTGGCAGGTCACGACAGACCTTCCATGATCAAATTGATCGTGTACTAGCAGAAGGTGATGTCAGGAGCCTTAAGAACAGACGAGCGTGCATGGCAAGAGTTATGAATGTGAAAGAAGCAAGTGAGGTGTGTAAGAATAAGCCTGAATGGCGCTCTGTTGATCGTGCCTACCCCGCAAGGGAACTGGCGTGAAGTTATGTATGTTTTTAGTTTAGTATACCACCATAAATCGTTTCTTGTAATTTTCTTTTCTTTCAAATCTGCTTAGACACCGGGTTGCCTGGAAGAGATCGCTATAAGCGATAAGGCCGCCCATTGTTCTAATGCAAATGTATCCATATCAATTGTCTAGATTTAGGTTTATGGTGAACAATAAAGAGTTTTCATTCATTCAAAACCTAAAAACTCCTTTACATTTTAAAGACAAGGAAAAAAAGTATTCAAACAACAATGTATAGGACCACCACACAAAGTCACAAACAAACACATAACTAACAACAAAACTTACACACATACCCACACCAACGCGCACTACCACCGCATTGCATTACACGCACACTTCACAGACAAATCAAGACACACAAAGAGCCTAAAAGTTAATAACCCAGGCACAGAAAAGAAAAAAACAACACACATGGCACTAGATAGGACAATATATATAAGTATAGATATAAGGCCCACACTGCACATGCACTTCCTCACAACACCAGCATGTAACAGATACACTCTACATTAGTATAAGTTTAGTATTAAAATTAGAATAAATTAATATAATAAGTTATTCTTAAGGTACACCACAACACAAAAATCACTAAAGTAATGTCACACACAGTAACAAAAATAAACAATAAGCGTGTGTGAACTCAAAAAACTTTCATAGAAATTAGGTTGTGAAAAAGGGTACGGAACTCGAGTCCGTAGTTGTTAAAAAATGTATAGACACGAATGGTGAAACGACCCGTAAACATTGCACAACAACGCCGGGCCCTACACTCTCGTTGTATGCGCAGGAGTCGCGAACACGAGACGCAATGCGCGCGATTTGGGTCAATGGGTCGAATCGTATCTCTGATTTTAATTTAAGAATCGCAAGACGAGGTTAATTTATAATTCGACAAATAAATTCCGTTCATCCGTGCAGGAACGGAGAAAGAATACAATTTCCTGCGTTGGGCGGCCTGTCGTAAGATAGAGGGCGATAGAACAACCCACAGCCAGGTGGTAGGGCATTTGCCCGACTGGGTGGCGACCACCCCTGGTCTAAAGTATGTCGCCATAACAACCTTGAGTTGTGTTCAGTCTCTCTTAAGAGAGCAGCAGCGCATTTGTAGCACCTTTGGTATTGCAAATGTCTATAGGCGATGGTAACCGCTTTCCATCAAGTGGGCCGTCTGCCTGTCTGCTGATCTCCTGCAATAAAAGAAAAATGCAGGACTTTTAGTTTTGAATTGAAACTTCTTTAGAATCGTTGTGATTTGAAACTCGATGTAACGAAAAAGCTACACTAAAAACAGACAAACACGTAAATCTATAGGACTAAGTCTGCGAGATAATGAGATAGAATACATTATATTTAATAATTTAAACCCTATTGCTCATACAGATAGAGTCGGAAACGTTTTGAAGTTTTTCGCTAATACTTCAAATTTCGTGTTTTAAAGCTTAAATATATTATAACGATGTAATATATGAAATACGTCACGAAATTTAGAATCCCTTCCACCCCTTGTCACACTTTGTTTTACTTCTACTGAGTGTGAACTACACCAAAGGTGCAGCCGCTCTCTGAACGGAAACTGGAACCTGAATGCTGAGACAAAACTCAAGGTTGTTATAACAGTATACTCTAGACCAGGGGTGTTAGCCATCCAGTCGGGCAAGTATCCTATCACCTGGCTGTGGGTTGTTTTTTCGCCTCTTACGACAGGCCACCCGGACGCAGGAAATTGTATTATTTCTCCGTTTCTCCGTTTTGAGGGTTTCTTGCCACTGGCAACATAAAGGCAGATTTACATTGATCCAGCTACTGACTTGGGGAGCGGACTGACCTCAAAATATTCAATCGGTAATATTGAAGTCAGCATTGACTTGGTAGCCCTGTGACTTCAAATCAATTCTCAGGACACCAGTTTGGAGTCATCACTGGCTTTCTTCGAATTTCAACTCAGTAGCTGGATCAATGTAAATAAGCTTTAAGTTTCTGGCCACTGGAAAGCGGAGAATGACAGAGCAGCTAGCGCAAACTGCTTTGTTACGTTTAAGTCAATGCGTGTATAATCACGTAGTATCACGCGTAGCTCGTGCGCGACATGAATTTAAAAAATATACAGTCAAAGCTCTAATATTCTATTACATACATACATAACTTCACGCCAGTTCCCTTGCAGGATAGGCACGAAGAGCAGAGCGCCATTCAGGCTTATTCTCACACACCTCACTCGCTTCTTTGACATTCGTAGCTCTTGTCATGCACGCTCGTCTGTTCTTAAGGCTCCTAACATCACCTTCTGCTAATACACGATCAATTTGATCATGGAAGGAGTGTCGTGGCCTTCCACCACTTCTGCATCCATCCACTTTTGCATTGTATATCTGTTTAGTCATTCTTTCATCATGCATTCTTCAGCATATTGTATTATATATATATAATAATATCAACCCATTAATGTCCCACTGCTGAGTTTGGGCCTCCCATTATAGGGGGAACAGACAGTATACCCGCCACGCTTGTCCAAGGCGGCTTGGCAGGTTTGACACATCGGTTATCTCGATGTGCAGGTTGCATCACGATGTTTTCCTTCACCGTTGTTAGCACATGGTAATTGTAACAATATGCACATTAGATCAGAAAACTGACTAAGAGGTGCATACGTTCCGGCCAGGATCGAACCCGCGCCCTCTGAGTCTGGGACGCGTGCGCTAGCCATTACGCTACCACGACTTCATATTGTATTAGTGGCATATATTTGATTATCTTCAAGCCGCATGCTTCTCTCAGTAATGGACAGGTTGCGTAAGCATCCGGCGCGAGTGGGACGGTTAGCCCACGCGACGACGACGCCTAGGGCGATGCTGGCCCTTCATTTCTTCAATGGACAAAGAAAGTCGACTAACAACGTCGTAACCCATTCACTTTGGAAATAAATTAACAAAGGACTCGGTCTCGCGTAACCAAAAGGCTGGCTTGCACCTAGGGCAACGAATCAGCATTGCCATCCAATGCGGAAATGCGGTCAACATTCTGGGCACGCTCCCCGCCAACAGCGATTTGGATTAAATTTTTTACATAGAGATTTATGTTCTTTTGTAAGTATAGTTTTGTTTAAAATCTTATCTATACTAATATTATAAAGCTGAAGAGTTTATTTGTTTCTTTAAACGCGCTAATCTCAGGAACCGCTGGTCCGATTTGAAAAATTCTTTCAGTGTTGAATAGTACATTTATCGAGAAAGGATTTAGGCTATATTATATTTTCAAAAAAATTAGGGATCCTTACTAAAAGTCCAATAATGTAACCCAAGGTATAAAAAAATTACCCGAAAAAATCCTTACACGGCGTGCGCTGCAAAAACTATTGATTATAGAACAAAACAATGTACTACCACTTTTCAGAACATATAATTGTCTACAAAAAATATCGCGTAACCATATGTCTAACTATTGTAGTTATCTCACAATAAGTGTTTTCTTTTATTTTTTTTAATAATTAAAATGCCGTCGCTTCAAAAACTCTTTATTATGTACCTTGGTATTAATCCTTATCAAAATAAATTACTCCATATTCAAGAGGAATTCAATACCTTTCTAGAACTTTTTAAATTATTCAATTCGGACGTTTCATTCAAAAGATATCGCGATATTTAAAATGTAAGTATTAGTGTTATAGCCAAATATACTAATATTGTTTGATTGAACGCTAATCTCAGGAACTACTGGTCTAATTTGCAAAATTCTTTCAATGTTAGATAGCCCGTTTATCGAGGAAGGCTGTAGGCTATCATCACGCTAATACCAATAGAAGCGAAGCACCAATGAAGAATGTTTCAAAATCAGGGGGTATTTTTAACTTACTTTTTTAAACCTATTCCATGCAGACGAAGTCGCGGGCAGAAGGCAGTAATTTATATTTAATTAAGACTAATTTAATTTGCTTTTTAATAATTAAATTGTACATAATACAATCTTATAAAAGTAATATTGATTACTTATTTGACTCTTACAAAGAAAGGACTTTGCCTTTGTCGTTTAATTTAGACCCAGTTCTCGTGCAGGAACGGAGAAAGAATACAATTTCCTGCGGCCAGGCGGCCTGTCGTAAGAGGCGACTTAACAATCCACAGCCAAGTGGTAGGGTATTTGCCCGACTGGATGGCTACCACGCCTGGTCTAAAGTATGTCGCCATAACAACCTTAAGTTGTGTTCCGGCATTAGTGGCCAGGTTCCAGTCTGCCTTAAGAGAGCAGCAGCGCATTTGTAGCAACTTTGGTGTTGCAAATGTCCATAGGCGATGGTGGGCCGTCGCTTGTCTGCTGATCTCCTGCAATAAAAAAAAATGCGGCGTTTCAGGCTCTTTTGCCTGGTTGACGGACTCCACTGCTGGGATCGGGATTCTCCATTTTTAGGTGGAACGGAGAGTATACCCGTCACACTTGTTCAAAGCGAATTGACAACTGACTCATCGGTCATCTCAACGTGCAGGCATCGAGATATTTCCATCACCGTCAGCATATGGTAGTTGTATCAATATCCACGTTAGGTCATAAAACTGCCTAACCGGTGCATGCTTTTCGAACCCGCGTGTTTTGATCGCTTTTTTTCTAGTGCATGAGTTCAGCAGACGGTAGACGGCCTATCTGATGGAAAGTGGTTACCATCGCCTATGGACATTTGCAATTGCGCTGCTGCTCTGTTAAGGGATACTGGAACCGGGCCACTAATGCCGGAACACAACTCAAGGTGTTATGGCGGTATACTCCAGATCAGGGGTGGTAACTACACTACACTTTGGTGAATAGTACAGATTTTTTGTTATTTTCAACTGGTGCGATTCCTAGGACAATTGATTTTTCAAAAATCTAATAATACTTGCTTCAGTTTTCATCAAAATCGGACCCCAGACTCTTTAGAGTATTTTTCGCTATATCTTAGTTTCGTGGCCAGGGAGGCCTATTTGAAAAATCCATTCTGCCTATACTATAATAGAAGATAATTTATCAGATTGACAATTCTTATATAGATAATACAGCTTTTTTTAAAGTAGTTTTCTACTAGACAATTATCATTCCTAGTTGTATTCTTTGGATCTTAACAACCCACAGCCAGGTGGTAGGGCATTTGCCCGACTGGATGGTTACCACCCTTGGTCTAAATATGTTGCCATAACAACCTTGAGTTGTATTCCGGCATTAGTGGCCAGGCTCCAGACTCCCTTAAGAGAGCAGCAGCGCATTTGTAGCATCTTTGGTATTGCAAATGTCTATAGCCGATGGTAACTGCTTTCCATCAAGTGGGCCGTCTGCCTGTCTGCTGTACTCCTGCAATAAAATTAAAAAAAAAAATGGTAGTTTAAAAAAAAAAATCGGCAGACAAACACACACATTGTATATCCCAAAATTAAGCAAGTTACGCTTGTGTTATGGGTAATATTCAACGGACTACTCTGGGGCCGATCCCAGACACCCAGACCATAGTAAATAACGGTGAAAATACGTTTCCGAAATTTACTATACCAGGACGATTCCTGGTATAGTAAATTTCGGAAACGTATTTTACCCGGAGCCTCTGCGTTGTAGTGAGGTAGGCCGGCAAAGGCTTAGCCCGCTCAACCACAGAGGCCGTCAAAGTTTAAATGAATTAAGCTTATTACTCGTATAGTGCTTGCGCATGCGCATCTAAGACAATACCACGACTATAATAGTCCAAATTACGTCACGCCGATGACGCAACGCCACCCACTGTCATCCATTCGCTGTAATTACGAGCATCATATTTAGGAAAAATTAGTTGTAATTATGTTTTGGTGTCACTAGCACTACATATATTACAAAATAGACCCATTGTACACAAATACACAAATGCCTGGTAAATATTGTACGTGACCAAAAGCCTGGCGTTAATATTGGCCAAAGAATAAGGGCATAGCTCATTAGGCCACTCGGCATTCGGCGAGCACCGCCGTCCACGGGTGGACGCCTCGTTGTCAACTGATGGACTTCTCTATCTACGAATTGCCGAGTATTTTTTTATTGTTAAAGCACAGCAGACAGACACATTTATCTGTGCAGGAACGGAGAAAGAATACAATTTCCTGCAGCCGGGCGGCCTGTCGTAAGAGGCGACAAAACAACCCACAGCCAGGTGGTAGGGCATTTGCCCGACTGGATGGCTACCACCCCTGGTCTAAAGCATGTCGCCATAATAACCTTGAGTTGTGTTTCGGCATTAGTGGCCAGGTTCCAGTCTCCAAAAGAGAGCAGCAGCGCATTTGTAGCACCTTTGGTGTTGCAAATGTCCATAGGCGATGGTAATCGCTTTCCATCAAGTGGGCCGTCTGCCTGTCTGCTGAACTCCTCCAGTAAAAAAAAAGACAGGCTTACGGCTCAACTGTTATGGAAAGTGGTTACCCTCGCCTATAGACATTAGTAACACCAAAGTTGCTATAAATGCGCTGCTGCTCTCTTAAGGGAGACTGGAACCTTGTCACTAATGCCGGAACACAACTCAAGGTTGTTACGGCGACATACTTTAGACCAGGGGTGGTAGCCATCCAGTTGGGGAAATGCCCTACCACCTGGCTGTGGGTTGTTTTGTCGCCTCTTACGGCACGCCGCCCAAACTCTCATATATATAAAACAAAGTCGTGCTAGTTACACCATTCATAACTCTAGAACGGCTGGATCAATTTTTATTTTTGTGTTTTTGGAATTGTCTTCGTCCGGAATAAGATAATACTTATTATCCTACGATCGCACAGGTACTTGCCTATTTAAATATGATTTTCATCATTAAAAAAATACATACATACATAACTTCACGCCAGTTCCCTTGCAGGGTACGCACGAACAACAGAGCACCATTCAGGCTTATTCTTACACACCTCACTTGCTTCTTTGACATTCGTAGCTCTTGTCATGCATATATGTATTATGTACGTATGTATGTACTTTTGTGTGTGTTCAAGTGGATCCTGGGATGGTTTAGATTCACGATTAGACCTGGTAGGTGGCGCCGCTGAACACCTCTTTAACACTGCGACCGATTTTGATGTTTTTTTTTGTGTTTTTCAAGTAGATTCGAGAATGGTTTAGATTATAGATTAACAAATGGTCCCGGTTGACGGCGCTGCAGTCGGTTTCTTGATTTTTATTTTTTAAGGGTAAGACAACGTTTGCCGGATACAGCCGGTTATTTATTAAAATTACTTTGTTATATTACTTGTTTGTCGTGGAAGGCCACGACACACCTTCCATGATCAAATTGATCGTGTACTAGCAGAAGGTGATGTCAGGAGCCTTAAGAACAGACGAGCGTGCATGACAAGAGTTATGAATGTCAAAGAAGCAAGTGAGGTGTGTAAGAATAAGCCTAAATGGCGCTCTGTTGTTCATGCCTACCCCGCAAGGGAACTGGCGTGAAGTTATATATGTTCAAAATACATTATAACAACGAATACATAATATTAATGAAGTAAAGATAAGTTGCTGGGGAGTTTGCTGCGCCGCTTCTTCTCCTTTAGCAGTAACTAAAATTCCTTTGAAAGCGGTGGCAGACTCATGACTTTCAATCTCAAGTATCTTGAGACTCAACTATGTAAGATTTCATTTTGAAATAAAGATATTCATTTTCATTACCATCAGGTGGGTCGTCAGCTTGCTGTACTCTTTGTAATAAAAGAAACTCGATATATCTTCCTACATCGCTAGTCATTGCTTATGGATGGTGTTTTTTATCAAACTTCTGTGGGTAGAGGAAGTTATTACAAATCAACTCTTATGAATGGCTTTTCCGCAAACTCATACAATGAATAACATTGTTATGATCATCAAATTAATTTATTTAATTTTAATTTTATTGCAGGAGATCAGCAGACAGGCAGACGGCCCACTTGATGGAAAGCGGTTACCATCGCATATGGACATTTACAACACCAAAGTTGCTACAAATGCGCGGCTGCTCTCTTAAAGGAGACTGGAACCTGGTCACTAATGCCGGAACACAACTCAAGGTTGTTATGGCGACATACTTTAGACCAGGGGTGGCAGCCATCCAGTCAGGCAAATGCCCTACCACCTGGCTGTGGGTTGTTAAGTCGCCTCTTACGACAGGCCGCCCGGCCGCAGGATACTGTATCCTTTCTCCGTTCCTGCACGGCTAGATACCTACCGTACATTCGCCTTAGAGACCAAATGTTTAGTAAATTCGCTATGTCCGGCTACTACAAAAACATCCTCCCCCTTTTCGGGTTAGACAACGACCCACTACTTGGCTTGGCTTTGGGTTGAATAATAAACTTGAATATTCATGAATACTTAACATTGGTTGTTTTCGCGTCCTATTTTAGTCATTACCCTTGATATTTGAATTTCTTGGAATCTACTCTATAACTCGTAATACAACTGCAGTGAGTCATTTTGTGTACAAGGTTACAAATGAGTGTTTTACAAACAACAATATTAAACTATACTTGATTTTTTCTTGCGAAATAAGTTTTTCAATAAAATTTTAGTTGCCTTGTGCGTTTAGTTGGAAATACTGGTTTGTGTATAATATGTAGGTAATTAGTGAAGGGTGAGCCTCGATAGGCTGGAGGAGCGAGATGGAATGCTCCTCCGTCTTAAAGGAAGATCTTCCAGCGAGGCTAATGTTATTCCTCGCAGGCCTAGGCCCCTCTGTTATAGTTGAAATTGTGTATATATTCTTTGTATGTTTCGGGAAACGTTTGTGACATCAATTATTGCACAGCGCCATCTATTAGCTTGTAAGTGTTCCACTACATTAGTGAAAAATAAGTAAATAAATGTTCCATTGTGTAACATACATATGATACATGTGTAGGATGGTGGTGGCGTAGCATTTTTTTATTATTATTGCAGGAGTTCAGCAGACAGGCAGACGGCCCACTTGATGGAAAGCGGTTACCACCGCCTATGGACATTTGCAACACCAAAGGTGCTACAAATGCGCTGTTGCTCTCTTAAGTGAGTCTGCAACCTGGTCATTAATGCCGGAACACAATTCAAAGTTGTTATGGCGGCATGCTCTAGACCAGGGGTGGTAGCCATCCAGTCGGGCAAATACCCTACCACCTGGCTGTGGGTGGTTTTGTCGCCTCTTACGACAGGCCGCCAGGCCGCAGGAAATTGTATTCTTTCTCCGTTTCTGCACGGATAACTAGTTGATAGATGGATTGTCAGACGAGCATTGTAATATTTCTTTATTTTATTGTTTTAATTAATATACGAGTTTGAAGATTTATAAATCATTTATTTAATATCCTACACATATTAAATTCCTACAAAACTAAGCTCATTATTACATACTTGCGGCCGGGCGGCCTGTCCTAAGAGGCGACAAAACAACCCACAGCCAGGTGGTGGGGCATTTACCCGACTGGATGGCTACCACCCCTGGTCTAGAATATGTCGCCATAACAACCTTAAGTTGTGTTCCGGCATTAGTGACCAGGTTCCAGTCTCCCTTAAGTGAGCAGCAGCGCATTTGTAGCACCTTCGGTGTTGCAAATGTCCATAGGCGATGGTAACCGCTTTCCATCAAGTGGGCCATCTGCCGGTCTGCGGAACTCCTGCAATAAAAAATAAAAAAAACTTCACAAGACATTTATGTTATATATGCTGTATTTGCAAATATAGTGTGAAGCTGTACACCTAATTAATGACCGTATACTAAAATTATGTTAAAATCTATATTCACTTTTGCAAACGAGATAAAAATAACTTCATTCATATACAAAGAATAGTTTCCAAGAAACTAACTGCGGCACAGACACAGATATGACTAATAATAAATTAATTTTTCCCAATATTACCGCAGAACCTTAAAGAATTCACTAAAAATACTTACATACATAACTTCACGCCAGTTCCCTTGCGGGGTAGGCACGAACAACAGAGCGCCATTTAGGCCCATTCTTACACACCTCACTTGCTTCTTTGACATTCATAACTCTTGTCATGCACACTCGTCTGTTCTTAAGGCTCCTGACATCACCCTCCGCTAGTACACGATCAATTTGATCATGGAAGGTGTGTCGTGGCCTTCCACGACTTCTGCATCCATCCACTTTTGCAATACAACACTAACAATACTTACAAAGAAAAATCTCAAACCGATGACGTAACGGAACACAGACTTAACCAAACATAATTTTAACGCATAATTGTTACCACCCAGTTACTGCCAATACCAACATTCCTCGGTTAATGAGGGTTAATATACTGGCCAAACATTGAACCAATGTTGGAATGAACAGTTCCCGATAGGGTTGCCAAATTTGTAACAATTAATGAATTGGAAATAATTTACCAAATCAAGTGAGAAAAACATTTTTCTTTAACTGATACTATACCATCAGCAGCTTACAGACGCTGTTCAGCATCCAGATGTTTAGTTTATATAACAACAATATTTTAAACATGAAGATAGAAATACTGGGATATTCAATGAATACTAATTATAAGATTTTATTATATATAGGTATAGTATCTAATTATAAATAAACTAAATTATAAATAAATTAAACTATACAATAAATTAAACTAAAAATAAACTATATATACAAACTAAAATTAAAGTATAAAATCTAGTTCTAGACCGCTCTCAGTCGGAAACGTGCCCAAAAGACTGGCCACATTGCCTCTCTGAATGGCAATGCTGATGCGCTGTGCGAGGTAAAAACCAGTCTTTTGGTCACGTGAGAAACTTTATATAACTAATTTTAAAATAAATTTATAAAAATAGAATAGGATATAAGACACTTTATTGTTCACCAAATAATCAATTACATACATACATAACTTCACGCCAGTTCCCTTGCGGGGTAGGCACGAACAACAGAGCGCCATTCAGGCTTATTCTTACACGCCTCACTTGCTTCTTTGACATTCATAGCTCTTGTCATGCACGCTCGTCTGTTCTTAAGGCTCCTGACATCACCTTCTGCTAGTACACGATCAATTTGATCATGGAAGGTGTGTCGTGGCCTTCCACGGTCCGTAAATATTAAATGACTCTTAATAATGTTACATACCGATAAAGAACGCACACCTGCATGTCGTAAAACGACGTTTATGGCCTTCTTTGATTTAGGAATTCTTTTGTATACTTTGTGTTTAGAATTTTTAATCCAGAAAAACATGCTATTGTTATTGAACTTGTTTATGGCCGTCGAAGCTTGCCAGGTGTGCGGGATTAACTCGGCTACGCGATCCTTTGTTCGATTATACAGTTTAGTATAAAACGATACGAGTACGACGTGTGTAGTACTTTCGATTAGCGAGCTAGTGACGGACTTTGCGCGTGTTGAATTGCATTGAATCGTGCAGTGTGAACTGGTTGCATCCAGTTTTATTTGAACCTGTTTTATACGTGTTTGTACAGTTCTAATAAAATCTATATTAATTCCAACGGCATTTACTTTAATTCGAGTCCTGTAGCTCGTAACAATATTTTTTGACACCATATCGCTGTGAAATCGACGCCCTAAAAAATCTGCAGCCCTACAACTTCCCAATCGTACGCTGGAAGCACGCCAGAGCGATGAACTCATTCTAATAAGCAATATCGTATAGGCATATAAGTACACTGCGATATGATGTACCGACAACTGCCTTCGATTTGATATAAATTATCGTAAATTTGTTGGTTGGGTTTAAATATCAAGAAGTCACGTCTTTTCATTGTGCAGAATATGAGCATACCACCAGTGCCTTTTTATGAGTAAAGAGTAATATCGCGCAAAATTGAGTTATGAAGATTTAGTTAGTACTATTTGGAGTCTACTCCCTAAGAATCGGTTTTCTTGGATATTTTATGAGGAGTGAAGTTAATACAAGCGTTAACTCAAAATCATAGTTTTAAATTTTTTATCGCAGTAGTTCAGCAGACAGGCAGACGGTTACAATCGCCTATGGACATTTGCAACACCAAAGGTGCTACAAATGCGCTGCTGCTGCTTAAGGGAGACTGGAACCTGGTCGATAATGCCGGAACACAACTCAAGCTTGTTATGGCGACATACTTTAGACCAGGGGTGGTAGCCATCCAGTCGGGCAAATGCCCTACCACCTGGCTGTGGGTTGTTTTGTCGCCTCTTACGACAGGCCGCCCGGCCTCAGGAAATTGTATTCTTTCTCCGTTCTTGCACGTTACTTCTTTATTATACAACTAGGATATGCCCGCCACTTCGTCCACGCTTGACTTAGATTCCCGGGGCACAAAGTAACGTAGCATTTAAACAAGAATGTAAGCTATCGTTTAAGCGAGATCTGTGTCAGTATAAGCTAATTTGTATGCACCCGAACAACTAACACACACACAACACACACAACACACACACACTCACACGCATACTCACTCTGTTACCGATTTGTATTTATTGTGTTTAAAACTACATACTAATATGAGAGGCCGCCGCTTCCCGAAACACAGGCTTCATGCCTAGCTCGGGAGTTAGGGACTTTATAAGTTACTAGCTGTGCCCGCGACGTCGTCCGCGTGGAATTTGCTTTCAAAGCCCTCCGATTTTCAAACAGTCTTCATTGGTGCTCCGCTGCTATTGGTCTTAGCGTGATGATATATAGCCTATAGCTTTCCTCGATAAATGGGCTATCCAACACTGAAAGAATTTTTCAAATCAGACCAGTAGTTCCTGAGATTAGCGCGTTCAATCAAACAATATTAGTATATTTGGCTACAACACTAATACTTACATTTTAAATATCGCGATATTTTTGACATTAATTTTTTTTTATACCCGTAGTACAGCAAACAGCCTGACGGCCCACCTGATGGAGAGCGGTTACCGTCGCCTATGCACGTTTGCAACACCAGAGATGTTACCAACGCGCTGCCGGCCTCGAAGAAATTTATGACCACATTTTGAAGAGCTCCATATCGTAGCGCTGTCGGAAAACCTCGGCTGGGAGCTCATTCCAAATCCCTACGGTACACAAGAGAAATGT
Source organism: Dendrolimus kikuchii (assembly GCA_019925095.2). Taxonomy (NCBI): domain Eukaryota; kingdom Metazoa; phylum Arthropoda; class Insecta; order Lepidoptera; family Lasiocampidae; genus Dendrolimus; species Dendrolimus kikuchii. The sequence goes on from CM034414.1 coordinate 780,639, forward strand.
TCTACAGAACCTTTGCGTACATAAGCGAAGCGGCTCAAGGAAGTGGGCATGAACTCCCAGTCGATGGCAAGCGGTGCGATGGTAGAAAGAGGACGAAGGCACCATTCTAAACAGTTCTTCGGAACACTCCCCGTTATACAGTCGGTATAATACGCAGAGAGAAGCGAATTCTCTTCTAAGGCCAAGCGTATCTAGACCGTCCGTGAGACAGACATTTATTCCCCAGATAAATAGTGAATTTCTCTAAAACACGTATATACCAGCTTAGGCAACTGTTCTGTAGATTGTCTAATTGTCTACTATTTCATATATATGAAGTCTGCCGCGGATGTGTTTAGACTCCACAGATCACTCATCACCGATACACGCAGCTCTTGTTAGTGTCGTGCAAGGACAGTCTACGTTTCACTGCCACAATAAATCACAGGCCTAATGTTGAATTTATAGACCTGCACTTTCAGCTGTAGTATTAGTAACAATATGGAAATTATAATCATGATTTCAAAGTATAAATACAGTAGAGCCTCTGTAGGAAACCTACATAGACACTGGCTGTATGGAAGCCTAATTATTTTATAATAAACCCATGTGTCTAATAATATTGTCAGTTGCTATTGAACTGTTGATGTGAAATATTATCTGCTATTCAATTAATATAAAATATAGTCCAAGTGAAGTGCAGTTTCCATTTTATATAGATATACGCGCATACACCAGCTAAGCAATTTACAGTCTGCTGAACTATAAGTTTTAAACATGGTCCTTCGAGCCGGATATGAACCAGCGACCTATGGATATACAGTCCACCTTGAAGTCGACCTTGAAGGGAGGCGCCGAAAGAGTTTTCGACTTAAGTGAATTTTGTAAGGAAACATTCGACTTGTAAAGGTTAAGATTTATTCGAATAATCGTGGTGTAAAGGTTGTAAAATCAAATATTGCTATGTTCGAGATACAGGGATCAAATTAATTTTTTCGAGTTACAAAGGGAAAATAAGTACTTAATTTGCTTATAGGACTCCCTATAAGCAAATTAAGTATTTATTCCGATTTATAACGGGTTTAGATTTCGAGCAATGGATGTTTTGGGGTTGAAGGGACGGGAACGCAATTGTTTTTGACTTATCGAGGTTCGACTGTAACAGCTGTATAAAATAAAAACATATTACAATAAAACTATAATCTAATTAAAGAGCATGAAAGTAGAGTAAACGCGGTCGTGATGCGAGCACTGCGCAAAATCTGCGGATTGACGCTCGCGGACCGCGTTCGTAATACCGAAGTAAGAAAGAGAGTTGCTCTGAAAGAGAGTGTCGGGGTGAAGGTAAGGAAAGGAATGCACGATGAAAGAATGACTAAACAGATATACAATGCAAAAGTGGATGGATGCAGAAGTCGTGGAAGGCCACGACACACCTTCCATGATCAAATTGATCGTGTACTAGCAGAAGGTGATGTCAGGAGCCTTAAGAACAGACGAGCGTGCATGACAAGAGTTATGAATGTCAAAGAAGCAAGTGAGGTGTGTAAGAATGGGCCTAAATGGCGCTCTGTTGCTCGTGCCTACCCCGCAAGGGAACTGGCGTGAAGTTATGTATGTATGTATGTAATTAAAGACTATGTACAAACTTCGCTACCAGAGAGAAGCGTGCACCTATAATAAAGGCTGCCTGAATTGCCCCGAGAAATGGCAATGCTAATTCACTGTGCGAAGTATAAACCAGACTTCTGGTCATATGTGACATCAATGATTTTCCTACTTTGTAGAAATTCTTCGCGGATGAACCCCACGGACATAGTGTTTCAGCAGCAAACGGCACAAACATGTATCCTCTTTCTAATGATCCATATTTGCGCTGTTTGAGGGATTCAGCTGATGAAGCAGCGTTGCCAGCCACTGAATCAGTCATTGCAAGATGTGATGGGGCCAAAGTGCCGACACATGTCGCGTCCCACACAAAGGGCCGTCCCATCTTCCAAGAAATGAGCGACATTCCATTCGGTCTCTAAAGTTTTACTTTTAGATTAAGTTTTGAATATTTCGTACTAACTCTCTCCGAGCCCAAAGTTGTTTGATTGCTACACGAATTGAGGTCAAGCCTGATGAACTGCATCGATGACACTGACACGATAATTTCGGCGCTGATGTAATCTGTCTGATACAAATGTAAACATTTTGGCGGTAAATTCGAAAACGCCGTTGGAATAATCACAAAGTTTATTAGAAGTACACACACGTAATGCCATAGTTCCTACAAATATAGCCGAATACAAGAAAACCAAACCGTAAGGCAGAAAATCGTTATCACGTAAATAGCGCGACGTTCGTCGTTATGAGATACTCGCTCCGAAAGTGCACTAGGTAACGCCTCGTTCGCAGTCAGAACACGACTGGCGCATTGACATGGCCTCCTAGCAACATACCGCCCACTGCTTCGTGAAATTGTTAAAAGGGTCAGCTTAATGGCTTCCAATAATTCGCATGAAATATCAACAGAGGAAAGAAGGTTTTATGACGTCTTAGGGCGGCGTGAACAAAGAGATAAGCGACAATAATAGATCAGTCAAATTCAACCAGTTTGCATCACCAGGTATATATCTATCGAGGCTTGGAGCCTGAACAACTAATTTTCGAAAAGGCTGATTGCTTAACATAGCGTATAAATGTAATAATCACAACGGGCAAATCGGTTGAATTACCAGCGTTCTGACGCACTTACGCTGTATGCGGCGTCCTAACATCAGGCGTCTGAGACATATACCACTATAGTGCATTTTCATGTATCGGTCGTTTACAGCGTCACGCCGTACGCAGCCGACGGCGTTTGTATCTTACAGATCACCGTCTACTTAGTGAGTTGCACGAAGTTTATGTCAAATGCAGGGCAATTGAATGGATCGTAAGATAAAGCCCTTCTTTCACAATACCTACATCCTGGGCGTCTCCAAGTCCAGAGTGAATATCTCCTAGGTAACCGTGCTCAACCTTACGATTGTAAAGTTACTCAAGCATTTGCGTAACTAAACATAGTTGAGTAGCTTTAGAAATAATATATTAAGCGCCTGTAGAAATTGTATTACTGGCACGCGTATACGCGTATTGCCTTTCGAACAACAAGAGTTACTCTCGATTTCCTTGGGATCTACTCATCAGACCCCGACTTGGTGACACTGGAACCATCTCGGGAGTATGCTCTTTGGAATAAAAAAAGTGAAAGTCGGTCCACAATTGACGAAGTAGAGCCGAATTAAGAAACACCTGCTGAATTAAGAAGTCGGTTAAAAACAGAACTCCAGAATTAATCCACAAACGATGCGAAACCTTAACTAAAAAAAAGGTATGATGCTAATAAATCGCCCACGCTTTCATTTTACGCCACACTTGAACCGTGCTGTTATCGAAGGTCGTCGTACAACTTGCTTGTCCGTCTGTACTACTTCAATGTTGATAATATTAAACTTTACCTTGCTTCAGAATAAGTTTTGGGTCTAGGTTAGTGTTTACTTAGATAGGTTATCTGTAGCACTTTGGATATTTGCTTTTAAGGTTCCGCAGTCATTTTGGCAAAGTCGTCACGCATGTCAGCCATGTTTCTTAGAAACTAGTAGGGTTTATGTATGTACATGAAATGTGACAGAAAGGTGTACCCACGATAACATGCATACTTACTAACTCCCAAATATAATAATATAAAGAGCAAACGTTTGTGAATTTGTAAGTAGTAATCTCTTTTTACTGAACCGATTTTGAAAATTATTTCACCAGCAGAAAGCTTTTTTTTCTAAGGCGGGGGAAATTCTATTTACGCACAATACTGGGTCCTTTGCAAGGGATTAGACCATAGTTGATCATGGAGGTTTACCCTTTAATAAGGGGCAATCCAAACAGTAATCAACCAGCTTGTGTGGAGACTCAGAGAAGTTGCACGGGCAACAACCACTACCCACTAGAACCACCCTCCTCCCATGTGCCCCGCGCTTTTTATGTAGAAAAGGCTGAGACTTAGAACGTAGTTACGCCCAGTCCGATCCAGCGCAAAAAGTGCCTGAATGAGCCCCGGGAATCAGAACACATCCACTTCGTCAGCGGGGTGATGGAGCCTTTGCTCCCTTGGTAGCTAAAGGCACCCCGAAGCGGTATTATTCAGGGTTCACCAGCAGAAAGCTACATTATTCCTGAGTGACATAGGCTATATCTGATAGTGCTTAATTTTTTAATGGTGCCCAGCGAAGTGGGCACAAGTGTTAGTAGGAAGCTATCTCTTGAACTACTGATCCGATTTTGAATATTCTTTTACCAATAGAAAGCTATATTAGGCTTTATTTTATTGTAATTAATAAAGTATTTTAATTTTTTAATGTAAAATATCAATTCCGATAAATACGGGCTGATGCCGTTGATTTATCGGAGTGCGCTGACTAAGCAATAAATAAGTCCCAGGGTCATATATTCTGTCTGGTGAAAATTGACTTGAGAAAGGAGTATTTTTCCTATAGGCAATTATTCATTAGGGCTATGTTTCACAAGAGATTCACAACGACCACGTTCTCGTCTGTGATTTTTCCCGTTCCACTTGTTTGCGCGCGTTACTCATAAACTCTAGTGGAACGGATTATGGAGCGTTGATGTCATTAATGACGAAATACACAAATGTCATTCGATGATTTGAAAACCGCGCCTTTTTCAATGTCAATCGATAGAGAGAATTAATGCTCTGCGGTCAACGCCCACTTCCACCCAGCTCTTGACATGGGTCGTTGTGGGCGCTGTGTGATCGAAAATAATGATGTCATTAGTGACGTTTTCGCCACGACCATAACGATCGTGGTCGCCATGTGAAAAGGCAGACGGGCATTGTGAGATGCTAGAGGAACGCGCCCTGAGCTTATCTCGAGTAGTGCCCAGCGATGTGGCCACGGATCAATTAGTGAAGTAATAAAATGAAAATATATGTACATAATTGCTTAAAATACATACATACATATATAACTTCACGCCAGTTCCCTTGCGGGGTAGGCACGAACAACAGAGCGCCATTTAGGCTTATTCTTACACACACCTTACTTGCTTCTTTGACATTCATAACTCTTGTCATGCACGCTTGTCTGTTCTCGAGGCTCCTGACATCACCTTCTGCTAGTACACGATCAATTTGATCATGGAAGGTGTGTCGTGGCCTTCCACGACTTTTGCATCCATCCATCCAAAATCGCGAATAATGTATAGATTAGCGGTGGCCACCATATATGTAACTGACGGTTGTCATTTTTTGTGGAGTACCTTTAGCCTCTAAATCTTCAAAAATCATAACAATGTTCTTTAATTACAAACTCACAATAAGTGGGCAAGATATTAATTAGGAAGTCGTATAAATTGCATAATTTTCATATTGTTTAAAATATATCTGTCTATCAGATATCATCAAGACTTAAATAGTTTTTAAAATAACTGACCGTGACACATATAGACAAACGAGTTTTTGAACTTTAAAGTAGCCTCAAGTGATAAACGAGCAAGTACCTAAGAGCTAAAATCACTAGCAGCATAGCACAGCACTAGTATACACGTCAAATCCACCAAAAATGTATATTAATATTATTCATCCCTATTAATATTATAAATGCGAAAGTAACTCTGTCTGTCTGTCTGTCTGTCTGTCTGTCTGTCTGTTCCGTTTTCACGTAAAAACTACTGGACCGATTTGGCTGAAACTCAGTATATATATATATATATTTTCGATGCCGAGAATGAACATAGGATACTTTTTATCCCGGAAAATGGCATAGTTTCCGGGATAAAAGTATATTTGTCTTTTTGTTTGTTATCCTTTTATGGAAAGACTATTGGACCGATTTGGCTGAAACTCGGTACATATATAATTTGAATACCGAGAGTGCTCAAGGGATACTTTTTATCCCGGATAATGGGATACATTTTGGGATAGATTTATGTAAAGTTTATCCCGGAAACTAGGACAGGTTTTGTGATTTTGTCCACTGGGTCCACTGGGTCCACTGGGTCCACTGGGTCCAGTTGGTCGACTTGGACCATGTTATCTATTTTGTCATTTTTGTCAAGTTTTGTCATTTATGTAGTTTACATATAGACGGGTGTGGTATAGTTTGCGATATAAAATGAAGTGAATCTTTCGGGGGCAAATACATAAAATTTTAATATAATGTAACCTGTACCACTTGCTTTTTAAACAAGAGATACGCACTAGAGGTTGACCCGCGGCGCAGCCGCGGGGTAAACTCTAGTTACATATATTTAGGTTACATGTTACATATTATGTATTCACTGGTCATATTATGTAAATTATAACAGTGGCATTGTATGATTATTATAATACATCCTGATTTATTTATTTATTATTTTAAACATCTATATGTATAGTAGTATGATAAGTATTATTTATAAAGTATCCTGTCCCAAGGATTGTGATAAGTATGTTAATAAAGATTTATTTATAATGTACTCATCTCTGTTGGCAGCATTGAGTTATTGTTTGTCACATTTATGTACTTGCATAATTGTTCTTGTCATGTTTCTTTTTTTTTTGCAGATCAGCAGACAGGCAGACGGCCCACTTGATGGAAAGCGGTTACCATCGCTTATGAACATTTGCACCATCAAAGTTGCTACAAATGCGCTGCTGCTCTCTTAAAGGAGACTGGAACCTGGTCACTAATGCCGGAACACAACTCAAGGTTGTTATGGCGACATACTTTAGACCAGGGGTGGTAGCCATCCAGTTGGGCAAATGCCCTACCACCTGGCTGTGGGTTGATAAGTCGCCTCTTAGGACAGGCCGCCCCCGGCCACAGGAAATTGTATTCTTTCTCCATTCCTGCACGGATAGAACAGTTTCTTTTAAACGTTAATTATTAATTTTGTTTTGTATCATCTTATTTCTAAATGATACAAGCCATTTCCTTAATTGAATAATAATGTTGTTATATTTTTATTTATTCTGTGATTAGCGCTTGTTTTTTATAGTTTTCTATCATCTTATACTAATATATAAAGCTGAAGAGTTTGCTTGTTTGTTTGCTTGAACATGCCTTATCTCAGGAACTACTGGTCTGATTTGAAAAATTCTTTCAGTGTTAGATAGTCCATTTATCCAGGAAGGATATATATAGGCTATATATTGTCATGCTAAGACCAATAGGAGCGGAGCACCAATAAAGAATGGAATTTTTAACTATTCCACGTGGACAAGGTCGCAGGCAGAAGCTAGTTTACCATAATTTTATGTAACAATGTTTATCTCTAATATGATCTCGTAATTGTGTGAATTATAATTCAAAATCTCTGAATTGTATATAGACTGTATTCACTGTATCAAATTGATCGTGTACTAGCAGAAGGTGATGTCAGGAGCCTTAAGAACAGACGAGCGTGCATGACAAGAGCTATGAATGTCAAAGAAGCAAGTGATGTGTGGAAGAATAAGCCTGAATGGCGCTCTGTTGTCCGTGCCTACCCCGCAAGGGAACTGGCGTGAAGTTATATATGTATGTATGTACTGTATTTACTACATTTTATTTTCTTGTTGGCAGACATGATAGATTTTTACTGTTTGATTTATTTTATTATATCTAAAACTTTAAATATAATATTTTGTGGGGTCCAGAGGCCATGAGGCCTCTACCAACATTTATTAAAACACTCATTGACTCTTCAGGTGATCAAAAGGCTGGTTCCTACCTCAGGCAACTGATCAGTACGGTGATCCAGCGAGGAAACATAGCCAACCTCCTGGGCACCTTACCCATAGAAGACAGTGATCTAGGCTCAGTATTCTACTGATAGTCTTGAAGGACTATGCGTAGAATACAAATAAGGTAAGTTCTCTCTTATTTTATTAGATTATACATTATTTAAAAAATATTGTATCATAAATTACTCCATTAGTTATTTCAATATCTAATATTGAGAACATTTAAATGTACTATCATTTAAGTAAATATTTAATAGGCTTCCTCATTAAAACAGTTTTAGATAAGAATTTTGTGTACTACATTTTGTGTCCATTAAACTTTAATGGACTCTGTGATAGAGTGGCTTTTGCCAGCATAGCTCCCTGGAAGACTTCCCTCATCCCAGACATCAAAAATGGGGTCAGAGGCGCCGCTACACTCACCTCCCATTAGCGATGTGCGATTGTTACTTTAAAAAAAAAATCGAATGTATCTACAATAACAATTGTGCAAGTGCGTATTCGATTGTCGATTCATTCGTCATAGCTAAATAACAATCGAATGTAAATGTAAGATCGAATACATTTCTGCTAGACTCACCTCCCATTAGCGATGTGCGATTGTTACTTATTAAAAAAATCATATAAATCGACAAAAATAATTGTGCAAACGCGTATTCGATTGTCGAATCATTCGTCATAGCTAAATAACAATCGAATGTAAAAAAAAAACGAATACATTTGCGCGCGCATGGCGCAATAGTAAAGTTATAGCATAGGCGCACCACAAGTTTTAATTTATAGTAGTAAAACATATTTTACCAATCGCCCTGTGCAATCTTCGATTGTTGTGTGGATTAGTAATCATAAACAACCGAGCGCAGGCCAATTGACAAGGGAGCCATGAACACAATAGTAACACATCAATAACAATCAAAAAACACCAAATGTTTCTCGATTGCATTCGAATAACCAGAACAATCGAATGTTAGTAACAATCGACCATCGCTACCTCCCATTGACATAGTGGAACCTGTGGTGGATCAAGCAGAACCACACCTAGGGAGTTTTTGACGGGAACTGAAAGGAGATGTTGTGGTGTGCAGTTTTATTTTCTAAAAATGTGTAAAATTACTCTAAAATGTTGTAGAATATTGATAGTTTTTGAGTAGTAATTATGTGTTTTGTGAGAAATGTGAATTGTAAAGTCAAAAGTGGCCTTTTGAGTTGTCACAAGAAGTCCGTTGAATAGCACTAGCTGATAACCTGCAGTTCAGCTGTGCTACAAATAGGTTTAAGAAAATGAAGAAACTACATTGAATCTAAGATCTGGCTTAAAGGCGTAGCTGCCAACCCATGAAATCCAAAAAAATAAAACCACACCTAGAGATGTAGTATGTATATGATGTACACACTAGATCAGACTGTTGCACCTCACGAAAAGACGCAGAGGGATGCTGGTAGGTTTAGTGGACAGCTTAGGGGCCAGCATCTCACAACTCCTTTCTCAGTCAAGATGTGTGCAGAACCGGCTCCCATATAACCCTCACGGACCTCCCCCAGGATCCGAAAGGTGTGTAAATGCATTTTCCCAATTAAAAAGCTCACTGGAACGCTGAGATTCTGAGTTTGACCGCTGACACTGCAAATGTCATAAATGTCTGGGATCAATCCCAAAATGGTCGATTTTATATTACCCACAATACAAGCAAAACTTGTTTAGCTTGGAAATAAAATGTACTGGACTTAATACTCTGTAGTTTATATTTAAGCTTAAGTTTCTTATTGCTTACATTTGTCTAAGAAGCATGACTATTGTATGAGTCGTTTAATTAACTCTTCATATTTATGTATGGATTCATTTGCAGAAGTAGCTCAAATTGTTTAAATATTTATTAAGAATGTTTATAATTTCAGTTAGAAATATTACAGAAATTATTTTGGTTTATTACATGAATAGTCAAATAGTAAACAAACATGGCTGAAAGGTTCATTGACCTTTCAAGACAAAATTGTAGTTTAGTAGATCTCTCTGGAATTTATGGGTTTCATTAATTTTATTTTACACAAAAACGATAATTTATTAAAGCTTAATATAGTTAAATTTTCAGTAGTTCTAACTAAAATAATTCAAATATTAGAGAATTATAGACGAATTTAACTATAGAAGTATTAGCAAAAACACTAAATCATGAGAGTATAGAGTACGCCAAGACATCTAAAAACAACTATTGTCTGTATATAAAAATTCTATTTCAAAATTCTGATGTCATAATGTAGGCGCAACAAGGACACCGATACAATCACGAAATTCATTAATACCAATTAAAGACGATAGTTTATACATTTCAGATAATTATCGTATCTTATAAAGGTTTCACCCTTCATTTGTTTGCTACTGAATACTTTTCAGGCTAAAATATCAAAAAGCCTATGTCAACAAAACCTAATAGCATGCATTAAACATGAAACATTACACCAGGAAGATAATTTAAACAGTTTACAAGCGTATCCGTTCGTATAAAACTGAAATTACGATAAAACTAGGTTACAGAAAGCTTACGATCAATATATTTTTAAAGAAATCCTGAAAGCTTCGCTCACAAGATGGCGGGAATATAATACGATCGAATCAAGAAGAGTGGGATAAAGCACGAAGTGCAATTCAAATTACGCGACCTAAATTCGGTCGGGTTATACATCTGATCGAACAGATGTAAGATTTCGCACTTCCTACCAGTTTCCTGAGCCATTCACCGGGTTGCCGGGATATATACAGATAGAACAAGTTATTACGGCACTTAACTCACCGTTTTTAGTTTGCATTTGCTTTTAAAATATCACAAAACACATATTTTTTTACACAAGCACTCACACGCCCATACGGTATGTAACAACATCACGAGTACAACTGCGCCATCTGGTGCGATCTAATTAGACTGCAATGTTCACCTGCGTCAAACTTCACACCGGTGGTAAATTTAATTTTTAGCGCTAATTACTGCTTTAAACTTGTAAACATTGTTTTAATTACCAATAGAACAATTTTATATGAACAATAGTATTAGAATTAATTACTTTCACGCCGCTGGAAGGTGTAGATAAACAGTAAACCATAAATGAATTTGTATAAGTGTTGTTGTATTGATTTTCCAACGCAGCTGATTCACAGCGACTACATTGGAGATTTCACGCAATCGAGAGAAGACTGAGTCATCGATATTTTTGTAATTTTGTGAACTAAGAATGATTTCTTTGTTGAATTATTAAACTTATGTCATGTTTACTGGAATATGACCTTATAAAGGATTGGTCACGCAGTAGGCATTGCTACAACGCTGTCAATGACAGAATGCGTGGGTATCTACATTTTATAAAATATGGCAATCAATGGGTAGGTATATTCTTATCTGAGACTTCCGTTGTGTCGATCTAAACATAGAATCGGTAACGAAGGGTGGAATATAATTACGTTGAACTGCTTAGTAATATGTAAGTCAGCTAAAGGCTGAATTACACTAACCCAGCTATTGACTTGGGGAACGGATTAATTTCATAATATTCAATCGGGAATATTGAAGTTAGATTTGATAATGCTGTACTGTCTTCAAATCAATTTACACGGTGCCTGTATGAAGTCAGCACTGGCTTCCCTCGACTATGAAGTTAATAGCTGGCAGTGGTGTGGTGTGGAAATTCGGTAAGCGTACACCGGTTGACAGAATATCCAGTATTATGCAACTGTGATATCATCCAAGGATACCGTATAGTGTCGTGGACGGCGTCGACACTCTTGGCAGGCGATCCGCCCTGGCCTCTCCAGGCGGACGTACTTGTCAATGTTCGACGCTCCCGACAGGATGCCCTCGCCCGTGGCCTGGTTTATTGCCAGGCCGAGCTTCAGGCGATCAGGACGTGGGAAACCGCGTCCATGATCCAAACTTGGTCGAGAGAGAGTTAGAAAATCCTGTGGCTGACCTTGAGACAGTGGAGGCGGTGCGCCCGCACCTGTGGCAATGGCTCTCGTGGAAACGAGGGACCCTGACCTTCAAGATGACGTAGAACTTACCGGGCATGGGTGCTTCGATAAGTATCTGAATCAATTTGTGGGCTGCCTGCCTTCCCCTCAATGCTGAAAGTTTGGTGCACGAGACACTGCGTTTCATACACTGGTCGAGTGCGCAGTTTCTGCCAATTTCTGCGAGACTGTCATGCCTCAAAAGAAGGCCGCGGAACGAGAAAGAGAGAGAAGTGCGCATGCGGCCCGCGGGTACCGACGTCAGTCGGGCTCTTGGAGGCGCAGCTATGCGCAAGATCTCCTCCCGTAATACCACTGCAGGGGCCCTATAGCATCTAGGGAGCAGAGGAGTCTTCACCCCCTGTTGAAGAAGTGAGTTTGCCTTTCCCGGGGCATTCTCAAGCACTGATGCGCTAGGATCAGCGTGGGTGTAACTACGTTCTAAGTCTCACGCTGTTTCTGCCATAAGCGCGGGGCACATGGGAGGAGGGTGGTTTTAGTGGAGTATTGAGTAGTCGAGTCTTCACAAAAGCCGGCGATTTGACTCTGGTGCGGTCATTCGTGGGTGTCACCTCTCGTCGCTTTGGTCCAGTCCCTAATCTTAAAGGACCCGGTAGTATGCGAAATGCATTTCACCCGCCTCAAAAAAATTATGCGACTGCGACTCCATTGCTATTGTAGAAATTAGGGCCCCACTGTCAGACTTGTCAGTGGACCAGGGTTCGGGGTTGATACTTTAGGGCCATAGGAACGTGAAGCTTATGAACTATATCGAGACCTTTCAAGGCAATTGAATGAAGTCTCGCGTGACCAAAGTGCTGGCCTATATTTAGGGTAACGGATTAGAGTTGCCATACAACGTGGGAATGCGGCCAGCATTTTGGGAATGCTCCCCACCGACAGCGTACTGGACTCTTACTTGTAAATCTGTTTATAATAGTATTTAATTTCTAAGTTTTTTTTTTGGTGTAGTTTAATTTTTAAGATCTATACTAATATTACAAAGAGGAAAGATTTGTAAAAAAAGTCTATCAATAGAACAATCTTTAACATTATTCTGTCAATTAAAAACAAAAAAAAATACAAAATATACTAATTTGTATGTTTTCTACTCCGTACCGACTTCAAGATAAAGAAAAGTTTGGTTTTTATCTGTGCAAAGTGGTCATGGCTAAATAGTCCTATTTAGCCATGATTCTGTGTACAGCCCAATAGCTACCCATCTCTAGTCGCGAATGTCGTGATACGGTAAGCATAGGGAGTTTTTTGGCGGGAACTGAAAGGAGACCTTGTGCTGTGCAGTTTTATTTTCTAAAAATGTGTAAAATTACTCTAAAATGAACAATATTTGTAGGATATTGCTAGTTTTTGAGTATTCATTATGTGTTTTTGCGAGAAATGTGAACTATATAGCCAAATGTGGCCTTTCGAGTTTTCACAAGAACTCCGTTGAATGACGTCGATTGTAGCCTACAATACAACGGCGCCTGGCTTAAAGGCCTAGTTGCCAAGCCTTAAACATACAGATCAGATTACGGTAAGTATAATGTAAAGCTATGTTACAGTTTCCCCAACTTAATCCGCGTAAATATTGGTTTGTATCATTGGTATTAAGAGATTGGCAGCACTTCAGCTTATTGAAAACATTGGGAACGTGTGAACGTGTTAAGGGTTTTTCTTAAGGGTGATTCATGGCTTTCGGTTGTGTTAGGTATTTAAGAATGTTTAAGTCTAGGAAATAAGCCTTTAAGCAAGTAGATGCCGTAGTAGTTTATTTTTTTTATGTTTATGGCTTGGCAAATAGGCCTTTAAGCCAGACGGAATTGTATTGTAGGCTACAATCGACGCCGTATAACGGAGTTCTTGTGAAAACTCGAAAGGCCACATTTGACTATATAGTTCAAATTTCTCACAAAAACACATAATTACTACTCAAATTTTTTTAAATCTTTTTATTGCAGGAGTTCAGCAGACAGGCAGACGGCCCATTGGATGGAAAGCGGTTACCATCGCCTATGGACATTTGCAACACCAAAGGTGCTACAAATGCGCTGCTGCTCTCTTAAGTGAGTCTGGAACCTGGTCACTAATGTCGAAACACAACTCAAAGTTGTTATGGCGGCATGCTCTAGACCAGGGATGGTAGCCATCCAGTCGGGCAAATGCCCTACCACCTAGCTGTGGGTTGTTTAGTCGCCTCTTACGACAGGCCGCCCGGCCGCAGAAAATTGTATTCTTTCTCTGTTCCTGCACGGATAAAAACTATCAATATCCTACAACTATTGTTCATTTTAGAGTGGTTTAACACATTTTTAGAAAATAAAACTGCACAGCACAACGTCCCCTTTTAGTCCCCGCCAAAAACTCCCCGTAGTAGTTTATTACTGTAATGATGTTCACATCCCTACTACAAGGCGCTCTACTACAAGGAGCTCGACTATAAAGCGCTCTACGACAAAGCGCTCTATGACAAGGCACTCTACGACAAAGCGCTCTGGTCTACGCCATCGTTTCATAGTGGAAACACTACCATTCCGAACAAAAAACTTCATAACATATCCGACTCTCTCTGCATGAGCTTAGTGTTTAAATTATTAAATACATTGCATTCTATCTCATTCTCTCGCAGACTTAGTCCTATCGATTTAGGTGTTTATCTCTTTTTAGTGTCGCCTTTCCGTTTCACAACGATTCTAAAGTTGCACTTCAAAAACTTAAAAAAAACACTTTTCAGTTGAATTCTCCATTATATATCATATTGTTACGAGTGTGGGACTCGAATTAAAATGCCGTTGGAATTACTATAGAATTTATTAGAACTATACAAACACGTATAACATAGGTACAAATATAACTAGATAGTACTAGTAGAAACTGCACGATTCAATAACACGCGCAAAGTCCGTCACTATATAGCTTATCAATGTACACGTCTTGCTTGCATCGTAATCGTCGCTTGACTGCCCCACCCCTCCATTCGGGCATTGTTTTATAGTAAACTGTACAATACACAATGGAAGCTCGTGGGCTGGGTTCTTCTAAGAAAATGTAATTTGCACACCTGCGAACGGCCAACAAAGTCGAAAACAACAACAATAAGGATTAGTTCGACACTAATGACGGCCACAAAACAAGTAGAAAAGCAATAGCATGTTTTTCTTAATTACAAATTCTAAACACAAAGTAAACAAAAGAATTCCTAATTCCAGGAAGGCCACCATCGCATTGCATTACACGCACATTTCACAAACAAACCAAGACACACAAAGAGCCTAAAAATTAATAACCCAGACACAGAAAAGAAAAAAACAACACACATGGCACTAGATAGGACTATATATAAGTATAGATATAAGGCCAACACTGCACATGCACTTCCTCACAACACCAGCATGTAACAGATACACTCTACATTAGTATAAGTTTAATATTCAAATTAGAATAAATTAATATAATAAGTTATTCTTAAGGTACACCACAACATAAAAATCACTAAATTAATGTCACACACTCACAAAAATAAACAATAAGAGTGTATGGACTCTAAAATTTTCATAGAAATTAAGTAATAAAAAAAGGTACGTAACTCGAGTCCGTAGAGATGTTAATAATATTTAAAAAAAAAAAAAACCGGGAAGGCAATAAACTGCGCTTTACGACCGGCACGTGTGCGCATTTCTTTGTCGGTATGTAACACTATGGAACGTAACCAGTGGCAAAATTCGGGATTTGCGATTGCCCAACAGTGGGCACGCAACATGATGGTTGCTAATAAGTTCACAACACAATAAGTTAGCCGTTTAATAACAATTTTCGGATAAGATTCTTGCCAGGCCTTGATTTTGGGAAGAATAAAAAAAACCGCGGGAGGGCGAGTAATAAATCACCAATAGCTATCAATGTTTGCAAATCTCAACTCTGTTCAAGCATAGTATCCCCTCATCACATTAATCTACCACTCCGATATTGCTCAATAGTTGTATTGTAATGTAGATATATCGGAACGAAGGGATGTGAGTCATCGAGTTTGGGATATGTGGGAATTAGAAAAATAATAAAATCGGTCAAGTGAGTGTTTTTGAAGTGAAACATCTTTAGAATCGTTGTGATTTGAAATTCGATGAAACGAAAAAGCGACACTAAAAAGATATTAGGACTAAACCTGCGAGAGAATGAGATACGAGTTTTTCATCGTCGAGCAGACTAAAGAGTCAATAAGACCAATAATAAAACATGGGTCCAATTTGGACCGAAATAAAACTGATAATAATATTTTTAGACTAAAAAACAGAACCGACTTCACACTAACAACCAAATAATAAATAAATAACTGAACTTCTTTAAAATCGGTGTGGTTTGAAAGTTGATGAAACGAAAAACGACACTAAAAAGAGATAAACACATAAATCTATAAAACTAAGCATGCGAGAGAATGAGATACGAGTTTATCGTTGTGCAACATAGATTACAGAGTCAATAAGACCGATTATTAAACATAAGTCCAATTTGGACCGAAATAAAACTGATAATATTTTTTAGACTAAAAAACAAAACCATCTTCACACTAATAACTAAAAACTAAATAAATAACCGAACTTCTTTCTAAAACATCTTCAATTCGGTGTCAAGTAGAATATAAATAGTAGTATATTTTGTAAAATTGTTGTAGTTCTTTGGTTAAGTCGGTTTTGTTTTTGTTAAAAAAAAATAGTTTTTAGTTGCGCAAATTCTTCAATAGCTTTAGATATAATGTACTAAGCACCTGTAGACATTGTACTTACAACTGGCACGCGTATACAAATTTGCTATCTCACTCTACGGTGTATATGCTCTTCAGCAAGGGTTGCTCTCGATTTTCTTGCGATTCACAAATCAGATCCTGATTTGGTGACAATGAGACCATCTTGAGAGTTAAAAAAAGAAATTTGGAAATCGGTCAACAATTGACGGAGAAATAGCGTAATATGTCTACAAAAAAATTAAGCGCCTGTAGAAAATGTAATACTGGCATGCGTATACAAGTAAGCTTTTTTTGGAAAAATGTAGGCTCTCAGGGATCACTCATCAGATCCTGACTTGACGACTATGAAATCCGTGCAAGAACGGAGAAAGAATACAATTTCCTGCGGCCTGGCGTCCAGTCGTAAGAGGCGACTAAACAACACACAGCCAGGTGGTAGGGTATTTACTCGACTGGATGGCAACCACCCCTGGTCTAGAGTATGCCGCCATAACAACCTTGTGTTGTGTTCCGGCATTAGTGACCAGGTTCCAGTCTCCTTTAAGAGAGCAGCAGCGCATTTGTAGCACCTTTGGTGTTGCAAATGCTCATAGGCGATGGTAACCGCTTTCTATCAAGTGGGCTGTCTGCCTGTCTGCTGATCTCCTGCAATAAAAAAAATTCGCCCTGGAGAATATACATACATACATAACTTCACGCCAGTTCCCTTGCGGGGTAGGCACGAACAACAGAGCGCCATTTAGGCCCATTCTTACACACCTCACTTGCTTCTTTGACATTCATAACTCTTGTCATGCACACTCGTCTGTTCTTAAGGCTCCTGACATCACCCTCCGCTAGTACACGATCAATTTGATCATGGAAGGTGTGTCGTGGCCTTCCACGACTTCTGCATCCATCCACTTTTGCATTGTATATCTGTTTAGTCATTCTTGCATCATGCCCGAACCACCGGAGCATCCCTTTCCTTACCTTCACCCCGACACTCTCTTTCAGACCAACTCTCTTTCTTACTTCGGTATTAGGAACGCGGTCCGCGAGCGTCACTCCGCAGATTTTGCGCAGTGCTCGCATCTCGACCGCGTTTACTCTACTTTCATGCTCTCTCTTCCATACCCAACTCTCGCTTCCATACGTGAGCGTAGGTACCAGCACCGCGTTGTGTATGGCGAGCTGGGCCTTCTGGCTGAGGTTCTTAGCGCCTAGAAGTTTACCTAACGCTCCATTCAAACTATTCCCCAAATTTACTCTTCTTTCTATATCAGCGGTGTACCTTCCATCCCTGCTAAAAGCACATCCAAGATATACAAACTCATTCACTTGCTCCAGCATAACATCATCGACCATTATCCTTGCATTCGTTCTGGTTTCTTCTCTTTCAAACACCATAACCTTTGTTTTCTTCGCATTCAAATGTAAGCCTCTCGCCTGACAGTCATCTTTCATCATTGTGACTAGTGTTTGCAGTTCTGATGGCGATTCGGCTAAAAGCACGGCATCATCCGCATAAAGCAAGGTGCTTACAACTAGATCACTCATTCGCACCCCAACATCCATCAATCTTATTCTCTGGAGACAATCGTCCAGGTATAGGATGAACAGCAAAGCCGACAGCACGCAGCCCTGCCTGACGCCAATATTGACGTCAGGCAGGGCGTCTGGAGAATATACTTACGAATAAAGAAAAAAAATCAAAAACCTATCAACAATTGACGAAGAAATCGCGTAACATATATTTAAAAAAATTGAGTGCCTGCAGAAAATGTAATAGCTACACGCGTATACAAGATTTTTTCCAAGAATGTAGACACGCACCGTTCTTTTAATAAGTAATGGTTACTCTCGATTCTCCTGAAATCCACTCACCAGATCCTGTCTTGGTGACCACGACAACACCTCGGGAGTATTAAATAAAAACGTGTGCGTCTTGAGACGTTCGACAGAAGTGATAACTTAAACTAATCTAAGTTGAACTATTTAATATTGAAATTGTTTAACTCGAGAAAAGCTTAGGTTATTACTTAAATTTTATGTATATTAATATGATAATGTAAGGAAAGGTTATTTATTAATAAAATCTTTTATTGATTATAAAATATATTTTATTCTTAGTTATAATTCTTGAATATGTACATTAGAAGAGATACGGCTAGCGCTGTGGGTTAGAGTGAGAGAGGTGGAGCCTGCCTACCGCTGCCGTATGCGTGAGAGAAAGGGAAGCCAGACAGACTGGCGCCGTAACGCGTTACGTAACGAAGAGGTTTACCCTCCTATAAGAAGTTATCATTTCAGGAATCTGCCTACCGCTGCCGTATGCGTGAGAGAAAGGGAAGCCAGACAGACTGGCGCCGTCACGCGTTACGTAACGAAGCGGTTTACCCTCCTAAAAGAAGTTATCACTTTAGGAATCTGCCTACCGCTGCCGTATGCGTGAGAGAAAGGGAAGCCAGACAGACTGGCGCCGTAACGCGTTACGCAACGAAGCGGTTTACTCTCCTAAAAGAAGTTATCACTTCAGAATTCTGCCTACCGCTGCCGTATGCGTGAGAGAAAGGGAAGCCAGACAGACTGGCGCCGTAACGCGTTACGTAACGAAGCAGTTTACCCTCCCATAAGAAGTTATCACTTGAAAATTTTAAAAAAATTGCATCGTGTTCTCCATCGTTTATATAATCTATTCTAGTTGTATTTTTTTTAAATAGATTCAATGTACAGTATGAGTTTAGAATTTTATAATACTTATTATAGATTGGTTGGTAGAGAGAAGAGAGTTGATCTGAAAGAGAGTGTCGGGGTGAAGGTAAGGAAAGGAATGCTCCGGTAGTTCGGGCATATGGAAAGAATGCATGATGAAAGAATGACAAAACAGATATACAATGCAAAAGTGGATGGATGCAGAAGTCGTGGAAGGCCACGACACACCTTCCATGATCAAATTGATCGTGTACTAGCAGAAGGTGATGTCAGGAGCCTTAAGAACAGACGAGTGTGCATGACAAGAGTTATGAATGTCAAAGAAGCAAGTGAGGTGTGTAAGAATAAGCCTAAATGGCGCTCTGTTGTTCGTGCCTACCCCGCAAGGGAACTGGCGTGAAGTTATGTATGTATGTATTATAGATTTTGTAGTTACTGCTGAAGCCGGTTTCTTTTTAGTTATATTATTTTTGCTCTTATTTATCTAAAGGAAAAACTATTCAACAGACAGATGGATATGACGGTTTATTAGGGTTTCGTTTTTGTTAAAATGGCTAAGGTCTAAGGTAATTTGCTAAACACTAAAATCTTTGGTGAAATCGCAAGTCTGAACTAGTCTATATGTAAACATAAACAACTATAAGTTACAAAGTTAAATGTGCAAGATATAAGTGATATCCAAATTAAGTGCAACTTGTTTCCACCCCTGTACTATAAAAATATTCATAATTCATATTCTGTCTCTATCACTCTTATTGGAAACGTCACTGGAGTGAAAGAGAGGTTTCATTTTGACAATTTATCAAAATATATGGGTTGGGGATGATTTAAGAGCGTGTTTTAGTGGATCTTAAATCATGATGGCTCAGTGGATGAAGCGTTCGGAATTTATTTTAATAAGGTTCTGTTCGCACGGATCGAGTTGATGGAGAGAAGTCAATAAAGTTTTTTTAAAATTTATTTCGCAGTTACATACATCTTTTTCTTTATTGCAGAAGTTCAGCAGACAGGCAAACGGCCCACTTGATGGAAAGCGGTTACCATCGCCTATGGACATTTGCAACACCAAATGCGCTGCTGCTCTCTTAAGTGAGTCTGGAACCTGGTCACTAATGCCGGAACACAACTCAAAGTTGTTATGGCGGCATGCTCTAGACCAGGGGTGGTAGCCATCGAGTCGGGCAAATGCCCTACCAACTGGCAGAAGTGATATTGATTTATAGTCAAGTAGTTACAATTTTATATAGATAGCCACTATTGATTTGACGGCCTCTGTGGTTGAGCGGGATAAGCCTTTGCCGGCCTACCTCACTGCAACGCAGAGGCTCCGGGTTCGATTCCTGGTATAGTAAATTTCGGAAACGTATTTTCTCCGCTATTTACTATGGTCTGGGTGTCTGGGATCGGCCCCAGAGTAGTCCCGTTGTATATTACCCATAACACAAGCGTAACTTGCTTAATTTGGGGATATACAATGTGTGTGTTTGTCTGCCGATTATTATTATTATTACAATAATTATTCTATTAATATTTATCTACGCGATTTTCGCCCCCAAAAAATTCCAACTATCCCAATAAGTAAACTTTCCTATTTTGCAGGATAAAAAGTATCCTATGTCCATTCTCGGAATTGAGACTACATATATACCAAATTTCAGAAATCACGGTCGCATAGTTTTTCCATGAAAGCGTAACAGACAGACTTACTTTCTTCTACTTCCTTACCTATGGATTACGTCATTCATCATCCCAAACATCTCGAATCATTTAAATGTACGCGAATCAAGTACCCATTGTATCTCCCGTAAGCAAAACAACCCTTCAAGTCTCCAACAACACATGCGCTGCTGCTCTCTTAAGGGAGACTGGAACCTGGTCAATAATGCCGGAACATAACACAAGGTTGTTATGGCGGCATACTCTAGACCAGGGGTGGTAGCCATCGAGTCGGGCAAATGCCCTACCCCTGGCTGTGGGTTGTTTTGTCGCCTCTTACGACAGGCCGCCCCAACGCAGGAAATTGTATTCTTTCTCCGTTCCTGCACGGATAATACATGAATCTACTGTACAGATAAATAAAATTGAGTTGTCTGTTTGTAATGTCAAAATAACAGCTTTTTACTAAATGCATATAGGAAAGTATATACGATACTTATATCAAAAGTCAATTTTTGAAAATTTTGTCTGTCTGTCTGGATGTTCCGGCTAATCTCTGAAATGGCTGGACCGATTATGACCGGACTTTCACTGGCAGATAGCTGATGTTCTGAGGAGTAACTTAGGTTACTTCTATTCAGTTTTTTTGGAATTCCACAAAAAAACCTCACGCGTACAAAGTTGCGGGCGCAGCTAACATACGTATAAAAGCGAAATTTCTCCTTATCTCACGCGAAAAAAGTCGCGGGTACGGAGCTGCTACCGCACACCAGGAGACCCTGAAACGCCGCAAATATGTGTCCATTGATAATGGGTATATATTTGTTTTGCTTTGCGGTTGAAACCCTGGGGCCATGGGGACCTGGAGCTCATCACCTCTAACGAGACCTCTCAACGCGTCTAATTGAGGTCTCACGAGACCAAAAGGGTGGCTTGCACCTGGGGCAATGCATCAGTATTGCCATCCAAGGTGGAAACGCGGCCAGCATTTTGGGCACACCCCCCGCCGTCAGAGATCTGGACCTTTATTTGTAAATATATTTATAATACTTAGTATTTAATTTAAAAAAATTTATGTAGTGTAATTTATTTATAATTTAGTATTGTTAAGTATTTAGTTTAATTTATAATTTACTTTTATTTTCATTATTTAGTTAGTTTAGTTTTGAGCTGTTCGCGTTGTTAATGATCCCATACTTACAGACGGTCTAGATACGATTGGCCTTAGGAGGGTCTTTGCTTCTCTCTGCGTATTCTACCGACTGTATAACGGGGAATGTTCCGAAGAACTGTTTAGAATGGTGCCTTCGTCTTCTTTTTAACATCGCACCGCTCGCCATCGGTTGGGAGTTCACCCCCACTTGAGCCGCTTCGCTCATGTACGCAACGGTTCTGCAGAACGTTTCTCTCGCGTACTGTGGGGATTTGGAATGAGCTCCCAGCCGAGGTTTTCCCACAGCGCTACGATATGGAGCTTTTCAAAAAGGGTGTCATAAAATTTCTTCGAGGCCGGCAGCGCGTTGGTGACATTTCTGGTGTTGCAAAGGTCCATAGGCGACGGTAACCGCTTTCCACCAGGTGGGCCGTCAGCCTATTTGCTGTACTCCAGCTATAAAAAAAAGTTAAAATTTAATTTTACTTCCTATTCTGAGTATAGTTATATTTTAGTTTATATATATTAATTTATTTATACTCATTTTATTTTTAATTATTATATATATTATGTATGTTTATTTATTTTATTTAAGTTTGTAAGAATGTATGGATGTATGTTTGTTACTCTTTCACGCAAAAACTACTGAATGGATTTTGATGAAACTTTCCAATGATATAGCTTACACATCAGAATAGCACATAGGCTATAATTTATAAAGATATAATGTGAATAATCCAAAATATAACGATTTTCCATCACCACGCGGGTGAATCCGCGGGCACAGCTAGTTCCTAATATGCTCATTATATTATCAGGATACTTCAGTCATTTAGTGCTGATGATTTCCATTTTGTATTAGAAAAATAACATTTTTTTACTCTCAGCTCATATCTTAACTCATTACATTTCTTCGCCCCAATAGTCCCTGTCTCCTTTACGTATATTACTGTTTAAATAAATACATAAAAAAATATACATATCTGCAATTTCTCACGCTATAACACTTTGCTATTAAGATAAGGACTGCAAAATGATTGATAATGTAATATTGAAAACATAATCAAGACTTTTGTTTACATTCCTAAATCTTCAGAGTTGACCGATAAGTGCCGGGTTTATATATCTTATCTGCAAAACGGGGCCTAAGTGGCCCCGAACGTGTCTCACTTACGATGCGGCTAACAAAAACATAAGCTTCTCTGCGGTGTGAAAGGCGCAACATTAAGTATTAAGACAGTTCCGTGGTAAGCCTACCTTAATACGAGTTTGTCTTGACCTAGTAAGCACAACATAAAACAAAAATCCATAAACTGCTTTACAAGTAAGGTAATAAAGTTTTCTTTTTAAAACTTTACGGGGCTGAATAGGCCTCGTATCGCCACAGCGATACTTTTCGTACAAGGTCTCAAACGCCCCGTACTACAGGAATGCTGATATTAGATGGATCGACCAAATTGATTAAATTTAGTTGAAAGGCACAGAAGTGAAAGAAGATATATTTAGAACTACAATAAAAACTACTTAAACTTATTAAATAATAACAATAAGTAAGTGTAGTCCTATATTGGTCTTCGTCGTAGTTTACTGCTGGACGTAGACCTCCCCAAGTCGGCGCCACTCATCCCTGTCCTCTGTTTTCCTCATCCAGCGCCTACCGGCGACCTTGCACAGGTCGTCGGTCCATCGGGCTGGAGGACGTCCGACACTACGTTTACTGAGACGCGGTCTCCACTCCAGGACTCATCTGCTCCATCTTCCACTTCAACTTGCTATTTTTGCGAGCTATGTCGGTTCTTTTACGGAATGCCTTTTATCCGTGCAGGACGGAGAAAGAATACAATTTCCTGTGGCCCGGCGGCCTGTCGTAAGAGGCGACAAAACAACCCACAGCCAGGTGGTAGGGTATTTGCTCGACTGGATGGCGACCACCCCTGGTCTAGAGCATGCCGCCATAACAGCCTTGTATATATATAAGTATAGATATAAGACCAACACTGCAAATGCACTTCCTCACAACACCAGCATGTAACAGATACACTCTACATTAGTATAAGTTTAGTATTAAAACTAGAATAAATTAATATAATAAGTTATTCTTAAGGTACACCAAAACAGAAAAATTACTACATATAATGTCACATACACTAACAAAAATAGACAATAAGCGTGTACGGAGTCTCAAATTTTTCATAGAAATTAAGTATTAAAAAAGGGTACGGAACTCGAGTCCACATATAATATATATAATAATATAAAAAATAAAAAAACAGCCTTGTGCTGTGTTCCGGCATTATTGACCAGGTTTCAGTCTCCCTTTAGAGAGCAGCAGCGCATTTGTAGCACCTTTGGTGTTACAAATGTCCATAAGCGATGGTAACCGCTTTCCATCAAGTGGGCCGTCTGCCTGTCTGCTGAACTCATGCCATAAAAAAAAAATCAAAATAAATAATGACACCGACGATTTATTTACCCTTAAAAAAGAAAGGAAAGATTATACTTAAAAAGTTTAAAATACCCTCTGCCTTGTATCACGACAGAGACTTCTGGTGTTGCAAACATCTGTAGACGACGGTAACCGCTTTCCATCAGGTGGGCCGTCTGCCTAACAGCCTTCTCAGTCTTCAGTTCTCCACATGCACACAAAGTAATTAATTTAGAATCATTCCGTGTAAAGGCAGGAACAAAGGGAGGCCTTATTGCTTTAGAGCGATCTCTTCCAGACAACTCAGGCTGTGAATTGTGTGAAGGGAATCAAAACTGTATAACGGTGGTGTGCAAATGAAAAACATTTAAATACATACATAACTTCACGCCAGTTCCCTTGCGGGGTAGGCACGAGCAACAGAGCGCCATTCAGGCTTATTCTTACACACCTCACTTGCTTCTTTGACATTCATAGCTCTTGTCATGCACGCTCGTCTGTTCTTAAGGCTGCTGACATCACCTTCTGCTAGTACACGATCAATTTGATCATGGAAGGAACATTTAAATAGAATACATAGATATTATACAATATATATAAGTAAAATACATATACATAAGTACATAAGGGGATCTTCGAAAGTTGCACCCGTGACTGAAAAATTGAGAGGAAGAAGACTAAGTTGGTATGGGCATATAATGAGGAGGGAAGAAAGTCACGTGACAAAAAGAATGTTAGACTACAAGATGGATGGGTACAGATCTAAAGGTAGATCAAAATAAAGATGAATGGATTGTGAGAAGGATGATATGATGATTTGTGGTGTGACAGAATATGTATGTCAGAATAGAAGAGTGTGGAAGGAAAAGACATATTGTGCCGACATCCGTGCAGGAACGGAGAAAGAATACAATTTCCTGCGGCCCGGCGGCCTGTCGTAAGAGGCGATAAAACAACCCACAGCCAGGTGGTAGGGTATTTGCCCGACTGGACGGCTACCACACCTGGTCTAAAGTATGTAGCTATAACAACCTTGAGTTGTGTTCCGGCATCAGTGACCAGGTTCCAGTCTCCCTAAGAGAGCAGCAGCGCATTTGTCGCACTTTTGGTGTTACAAATGTCCATAGGCGATGGTAACCGCTTTCCATCAAGTGGGCCGTCTGCCTGTCTGCTGAACTCCTGCAATAAAAAAAAACCCTAACTAATTGGGATATGGTGAAAGATTGTAAAGAGAAAAGGAAGACATATAAGTAAAATAAATCCACTCAAACTAAATTTTTTTTTATATATTTTAATCACCCGTATAAGGCAGTATGTGTAGATTTCAATATCCAATTCGTATAATAAGACACGTTTGTAAATATAGCCAGTTTTGTATCACAGTCTCTTGGCTTTACCGCTAATATGCCCACAACTTTATCCTTCGCAAATACGGGACCAAATTCCTGAACGAAACAATCTTCGTAATCGGATAGATCTATACAAATCAGACTGTCATCTAAATCTATTCCATAACTCTCATAGCACCTTTGTTTCTGAACGATTTTGACATAAAACTTATCAAAATCATTCGTCAAGTACGCTCTTCTATCCATAGTCGATAATGTTTTCCAAACACTAGCTTCTACGTCATTAGCTTCTTGATCATCAAATACAGCAGATTTAATCATGAAGGGGTAGTAATCGATATTCAATTTAGCTACAGCTATATCAAATTTTGGGGTTGGATTACTCGAGTTGAATTTCTCATGTATCCTCCAGAAAAGAATCGAATACGTGTGGGAGTAATTTCTCGCGAAATCGTAGTAGAGTAACACTCTGTGGGTTGCACCGTGATGTCTACAATGGGCGGAGGTGACAATCCATTTGATCAAGATGACACTGGCGAAGCAGGCGAAGGAATACGTCTTCGCGTGGTTCTTTGTCACAGCAGCGACGAAAGGAAATCTCTCGGCGTAGTTATAACTGTAATTTTCACTCAGGTGTACAACACCCATTGATTTGCTTAGCTGGTATACTCCACTGGCAGATAGGGAATCTCTCTTCCTTTCCTCTACTGTTATGTCGGTTGCAAATTTGACCATTACGCACACCGCCAATATTGCTATGAAAATCAAGACTGACAGGATGATGCAAGCTGCCTTCATAGTCTGGAAATGAATGGTATGTATTTAATTTTTGGTTCAATTTTATTAAACATGATTTTTGAAGTTGCTGACATTGATATCACCAGTCAATGTGACTTTAGTGACGGTTTATCATATAGAAGAAGTATTTTGATTGGAAGAAGGTATTGCTATAATGTTCTTACTTCAAATGGGATACTTTCAATATTTCACGAATTTTCATCCGTGCGGGAACGGAGAAAGAATACAATTTCCTGCGGCCGGGCGGCCTGTCGTAAGAGGCAACAAAACAACCCACAGCCAGATGGTAGGGCATTTACCTGACTGGATGGCTACCACCCCCGGTCTAAAGTATTTCGCCATAACAACCTTGAGTTGTGTTCCAGCATTAGTGACCAGGTTCCAGTCTCCCTTAAGAGAGCAGCAGCGCATTTGTAGCATCTTTGGTGTTGCAAATGTCCCTTGGCGATGGTAACCGCTTTCCATTAACTGGGCCGTTTACCGGTCTGCTGAACTCATGCAATAAAACTTATCATCGCGGTTGCGCTTTGACCCAGAGTGGCATGAGATTAAGGGTAATTTGAGTTTAGAGCTATACAAAAGCCTATTGTTACGACCTACACGCCGACAAAAGTGGATTCACACCTGCATACCATAAAAACACACTTTATTATCTTCCCGCATTTGGACTTCTTTTGTTTACTTTGTGTTTAAAATTTGTGATTAGAAAACAGCCCATTGTGTATTGTAATCTTTTATGGCAGTCATTAGCCAGATGTGTCGGACTGATTCTAAGAAACTCGGTCGCGCGGTCCGGTAGACATATTGTAACGGTGCAGAATAAAGCAATGGCCCAATGGAGAGATCAGCAGTCTAGCGATAACCACGAGCGATGCAAGACATGTGTACTACATTCGGTAATCTATTTAGTGACGGACTTTGCGCGTTTTATGGAATTACGATCTTCTGCATTACGTTTGGCTTTGTTGTGTTCGGTTATATTTGTACCTGTGTTATACGTGTTTGTATAGTTCTAATAAACTCTATAATAATTCCAACGGCATTTTAATTCGAGTCCTGGGGTTTTGTAACACTATATAGCCACTAGACCTGTTATTTGGGGTAGGAAACAAGTTTTTAGGGTCCACCAACAAGTTTTGAATGAAAAATAAAAAAAACAAAAATATGTTAGATAAAGAAGGTTATGTCACTGTTGATAACAAAGTGTGATTTGTGTTAAGGAATACACGCTTAATACAGGAACACTAGAACTGTTTTTGAGTTTTGTAAACAAGTTTTGAATTAGTTTATTGATTTTTAAATACCAAAATAATCTTTTTTGCTTATAGTACAAATCGGTTGTGACACTCGCTGACCGCTGCCATGGTACGCTCGCTTGGCTTGTGGGCTTTAGTCAAAAGTCGCGACCAGTGTCTTAGGTTACACTTGAAACCAAAGCGCACGTGCCGAGCGAGCGAAGCGAGCGTGCCGCGGACGAGTGCTAGAACAGACTGATCACCATCGTCACAATATAACGAAACGAACGAACGAAAAAAAATATCTCAAGAATTACATATCTCCTAGACATGGAGGTTGCAGAAGGGAGAAGTACTCCTCCTCTCCCCTCCCTCTGTCCCCTCACTACTAACTCGCTAAGCTAAGGATTCTAGTCGAGTTATACTTATGTTCAAGTTAATTCCTGACTTCAAACGCAACGTATGTAATCACAGAAATAGCTCTAGTGTTATATACAATATATACCATGGATTGTATTTATGTTTACTTCTATTCTTCAATGCTTTTCGTGTTTCCTATCGTTTGCATATTTAACAATAACACAAACCGCCAAAATCCCAATGAACACAAGTACTCCAAAAATGATGTATACTGGTTTCATTATTATCTTCAAGTGACTTTTATGATGAGATATAAAACTGACGAAAGGTTATTAAAATAAGTAGCATAATGTTTCTCCTATTATTTTTTTAAAATATCTACATATATATATATATACAATGTACTCTGTGTAGCTACATAAGTATTATTATAAATAGTTTGACATTCATTTGACTGTAATAAATGTCATTAATTTCTTTTTTTAAGAACTTCACAATATTTGTGTATTTAGCCAATATTATTTTTTAATAAATTAATCATTACTATTATAAGATATTTTAATTATAATATAATTACAGTCAGTCTTATTCATATTGAGTTAGAGCAAGATTGTAGGCTTCTTTAAAACTTCTTTACATAGTCGCCTTCCGTGTCTGTTTGTTACAGCCAGACAGACAAATATACAGACAGTGAGGGCTGGGCAAAATACATGGTTTCCTTTAATTGAAATACAAATTACAAAATACTGTCTCGCATGTATTTAAAATACGAAATACAAAATACTTTTAAGTCGGGTATTTAAAATATAAAATACAAAATACAGCATTTCAACTATATGTATTTAAAATACAAATTACAAAATACAAAATATCGTCAGGTGTTAGGTTATGTAAATAAAATACTCACAAAAATCAAATAATAATCATTATTAGGTCCCTTGCCTATGAAATTGCCGTTTTTTCTGAAATAAGTTAACCTAATTTTATTATATTTTTTTATTCTAATCTCCACGGCCTTGAAGATAGGGATATTTCCATCTTGTAGGTACGTGTAGATTTTGGTGGTTCCACCCGAATCTATGCGTGCGTATATCGGTCCCATGGCAGGGAATTCACAAAGACTAAAACAGCTTGCTTTTTTGAACTCGTTCATGAGGTGATCGACAAAGTTTTTGGGCAGTATCCTTTAGCAGAGGTAGTCATATTCGAAATTTTAATGCTCATTACGTTGAGTGGTTGGGTTCCTCGAGAATTGATCTGTCAGAAACTACTCCCTACGATTTTGCTCTCGCCCATGGATTCACTCAGCTGTCTAAGGAAACTTTTGTCGGGCGCCTCTTCCACCTCTGCGCACAGTGGACGACCGTCTGGTACACGCCGCCAAAGATAAAGTCAATCTTCTGGGTGAAATCTTTGCGGCTAATTCAACTCTTGAGACACAGGAGACACTCCACCTACAATCCCGGTGTGAGTCTAGAATGTTGGAGGTGCGCTTTACTCAAAAAGCAGTCCGATGTGCTCTCTTCTCCCTCGACGTCAAAAAGTCTTCTGGCCCTGATGGCATTTCTGCCATTGTGCTGCAGACGTGTTTAGCTGAGCTGTCCCCAGCCAGTCCTTGCCCGACGTTTCACTCTCTCTTACTACAAGGGTTGTGTCCTCGCTTCGTGGAAGATTGCCCACGGGCACCTTGTCCCCAAAAAAAGGGTACGTAACAGAC
Organism: Dendrolimus kikuchii; assembly: GCA_019925095.2. Lineage (NCBI taxonomy): Eukaryota > Metazoa > Arthropoda > Insecta > Lepidoptera > Lasiocampidae > Dendrolimus > Dendrolimus kikuchii. Next base: position 810,490 of record CM034414.1, read on the forward strand.
ACGTCGAATAGGCCTATAGCAATAACCTTTTTACTCTCAATAGTGATGGAGCGCATTATCAACGCGCAGCTCCTGTGTTACGTCGAAGATTACCAGCTGCTAAACGATCGGCAATACGGCTTCCGCCACAGTCTCTCAGCTCAAGATCTCTTGGTTTACCTAACCCACCGTTGGGCTGAAGCCATTGAGAGCAAAAAGGAAGCACTGGCAGTTAGTCTAGAATTCTAGATTTTGCTAAGGCCTTCGACCGGGTCTGGCACAGGGCTCTTCTATCGGAGCGGCCATCGTATGAAATACTCGAAGGGCCTTGCACCTGGCTATCCATCTCTTTTGATGATCGCAGCATTCAAGTCGTTGTCGACGGTTGTTGCTCAAGTTTCAAGCCCATCAACGCTGGTGTGCCCTAGGGTTGTGTGCTATCGCCAACGTTGTTCATCTTACAATTCATTGATATGTTGTCTATTCGCAGCATTCATTCCAATGCGAATGACAGCACAGGCGATGCGCAGTACTCTGGTCGTGCAAACGTCCCTCGATCATTTATGGAGGAAAGTTGGGTTAGACTTGTATCTGAGTAGAGTATTCCTTAGAGAGAGTCTCTGAATGGGGGAGACAAAACCTTGTCCATTTCAACCCCAAGAAGACATAGGTCTGCGTATTATCTGCCAAAAAACTCCATTCGAGCAATCGTTTCAATTCCAAGGAACTCCCCTTACCACCTCCAAGAGTATTGGGATCCTCAGTGTTGACATCGCGAACGATGTTGAGGGGCCATCTTGAAGGCAAGGCAAAACTTGCCTCTAAGAAGCTGGGAATGTTAAACCGGTCCAAGCAGTACTTCACGCCGCGGCAACGCTTTGTGCTTTATAAAACCCAGGTGAGCCCGCATATGGAGTACTGCTCACACTTTTGGGCTGGAGCACCTGGCTACCAACTCGATCCCCTAGACAGTATTCAATGTGGAGCTGTTCACGTTGTTGATGATCCCATACTCACAGATGGTCTAGATACGCTTGGCCTTATGAGAGACTTCGCTCTCTCTACGTATTCTACTGACTGTATAACGGAGTGTATTCGGAAGAACTATATAGAATGGTGTATTCGTCCTCTTTCTACCACCGAACCGCTCACCATGTGTTGGGATTTCACCCCCACTTCCTTAAGCCGCTTCGCTCATGTACACAACGGTTCTGTAGAACCTTTTTCCTGCATACCGTGGGGATTTGGAATGAGCTCCCAGCCGAGGTTTTTCCAAAGCGCTACGATATGGAGTTCTTCAAGAAAGGTCTCATAAAATTTCTTCGAGGCTGGCAACGGGTTGATGAAATCTCTGGTGTTGCAAATGTCCATAAGCGACAATAACCGCTTTCCATCAGGTGGGCCGTCAGCCTGTCTGTTGTGCTCCAGCTATAAAGAAAGGTCGAAATTTCCAGAATAGAAGCGGGAAAACCAATAACAAGTGGTACGTTCATTGTAGTGTTCGCTCATAAAGGTTGTTGATGTTGCTTGTCGCTCTTGCCGCGTTGCTGCCACTACGGTACTCTTATTCCATAATTACTCGAATTTTTAACTATCCATGATGATAAAAAAGATTCAAATGCGAAGAAAACATAACACTTATCAATAAACAAATGACTAATTTTAAAAAAAGAATTTCATGTTTTCAAAGTAAAATTAATTTGAAATTATATATCTTAGCAAAACAAAAATATTTCTTTTAAATGGCCAGTACTGCAGAACTTACCTAATATTTAGCGGTTTTTTCTTATGAAACTTATGAAAGCTATCGGGCGCTATTTTCTGAAGAACACACCCATCAATAAGGTAGCTAAATGTATTTTGTGAAATGTATTTTGCAACCATAAGTATTTGAAATACTAATTACAAAATACCTCAGCGTCAGGTATTTGAAATACTAATTACAAATTACATTTTTAACAAGTAATTGAAATACAAATACAAAATACGTATTTGTATTTCAATTACGTATTTCAATTACAAGTATTTCAAATACTGCCCAACCCTGACTGTTTGAGAGTTTTATTAATCACATATTAACACAATTGGACACATCCATTAATAATTACACATATCAACGACAAGACGAAGAAATTACGGAGCAGCCCTTAATGCATAGACACATTGGACTGATATTCTAATATAACAAAGTAGTTTTCACATCTCGCATGACACATCGGGCTGATATTCTAACATTTTTAAGCAGTTTTTAAGAGTTTCACCCTTGGCATAGACGCGTGGAAATCTCTAGATAGATATATAACACTTTACTGCTCACCAAAATAAACAAATATTAAAAAAAAAATGCATAATTACAATACTTCTTGGCTTATCTCTTGTAGGCAACCTAGCTTAAAATAAATTCTTAACTAATCTGGCGATGTAGGTGAAGCAGAAAAGAGATAGGACTGTACAATTTAAATATACATACTAACCCTAATTTATAAATTTAATACATACATAGATATACACATACACATAGAATACCAATATAGACATATATACGAAATAATCTAATTAAATATATTTATTAACATTTTTTTATGTTTAAGGCTTGGCTACTAGGCCTTTAAGCCAGGCGCCGTTGTATTGTAGGCTACAATCGACGTCATTCAACGGAGTTCTTGTGAAAACTCGAAAGGCCACGTTTGGCTATATAGTTCACAATTCTCGCAAAAACACATAATTACTACTCAAAAACTAGCAATATCCTACAACTATTGTTCATTTTAGAGTAATTTTAGACATTTTTAGAAAATAAAACTGCACAGCACAACGTCCCCTTTCAGTTCCCGCCAAAAACTCCCTATATGACAAGTATTTTATATTAGCAACAGATAAATAAGTGAATGTTTTATATATTAGACATATTTATTGTATTAATCTGTAGTTTATTTATATTCCAAAAATTTACAGTCTTTAAACAACCATACTCAAAAATATTGTTTTATAAAATAATACAAATACTAACTATTTTTTTATAAAAAAATATCTCAAAATATTATTTAAAAGAAATTTAAATTAATAGTATAATTCGAACATTGATATATAAAAAACCCTTTATATATCAATGAATTCGAATCTATGACAAGAGTTATGAATGTCAAAGAGGCAAGTGAGGTGTGTAAGAATAAGCCAAAATGGCAATCTGTTATTTGTGCCTACCCCGCAAGGGAACTGGCGTGAAGTTATGTATGTATGTATGTAATTCGAATCTAAAATGTGAACGGTTTCTTCGACTGCTCTTTGAAGTTACGGTTAAGTTACTACGCCCTAACTTATTATTTTCGTACAATATTTAAATTTTTTCTTCTGTCGTGTTGGTGTGCAATAAAGAGTATTGTATTATACTATCCTCTGCCCGCGACTTCGTCCACGTGGAAGACTTTAAAAAAACCCCTGATTTTGAAACATTCTTCATTGGTGCTCCGCTCCTATTGGTCTTAGCGTAATGATATATAACCTATAGCCTTCCTTGATAAATGGGCAATCTAAAACTGAAAGAATTTTTCAAATCAGACCAGTAGTTCCTGATATTAGCGCGTTCAACCAAACAAACAAACTCTTCAGCTTTATATCTTCTCAATATATATAAATTACGTGTCACGTTGTTTGTCCGCGATGAACTCCTAAACTACTTGACCGATTTTAATCAAATTTGCACACCGTACGCAGTTTGATTAGACTTGAAAGATAGAATAGCTTACATTTGGACCCGGTAGGTGGCGCTGCAATCGGGTTCTAAATTTTATTTCTTCAGGGCAGAACAACGTCTGCCGGGACAGCTAGTATTAGTATAATAGTACATTATGGTACTAGTGTGTAACATTGGTGATTACCGCCGAGACGCCATTGAGACTCGAGCCGTAGGTGAGGGTCTTAAGAGAGCCGAGGACGGTAATCATCAATACACACATGTATCATACGACGTTTTTCAACACACTTGTGAATAAAATAACAACAAAAACTCATTTTATTTAGTAGATAAAAAAAGTTATATATGAGTGAAAGTTTTATTTATTAAACACGTACGAGTTAAAATTATCTATTTAAATAAGAAGTTGCATGAAATGAGCAAGCAATAGGAACATTAATTTATTTGTTCTATAGAACACGATCTTTTTTTTGAATAAAAACTTTTTTAAGAACAAAGCAACTCAACCAATAAAATTAAAAAAAAAATCTATAACTCACTAGTGAGTTATAATGTTTTTTAGTCACAGTTTGATTATGGGTGTCATGTCATTCTGTGCCTAATTGCGGTGACCATAGAGCCACTTTATGAGCAAGTGTGTTGAAAAATTATTTTATTGATTATGATGCTATTATAATTACAATAAATATTAAATTTATTTCAATCATGATTTTGGGCGTTGTGAGCTACTAATGGAACGCACTGAAGTTAAGTGTACTCCGCACAACATAATTTCCATAGTCAATAAATCAGCGTCTGGTCCGCCCTGCCTCCCCGATCAGCCGACAGCTAACTGCTCACGGCTCATTGACCTCACCCTTGCCAGAGATTCCGATACGCATTTACATTTTTACATCATACTAGCATGACCCGGTATACGTTGTATTGCCAATCTATATTTACCTTTATACACTGCTACTCTTTAGTAAACCACATTGTTAGTATAACTCAGGTCATAATTCGACGGAAAAATAATAAACAAGTGTGAATTTAGGAAAAAAAAATCCAAGTAGTAGTATTTTTTATCCGTGCAGGAACGGAGAAAGAATACAATCTCCTGCGGCCGGGCGGCCTGTCGTAAGAGGCGACTTAATAACCCTCAGCCAGGTGGTAGGGCATTTGCCCGACTGGATGGCTACCACCCCTGGTCTAAAGTATGTCGCCATAACAACCTTCGAGTTGTGTTCCGGCATTAGTGACCAGGTTCCAGTTTCCCTTAAGAGAGCAGCAGCGCATTTGTAGCACCTTTGGTGTTTTTTTATTGTTATTAACATCTCTATGGACTCGAATTCAGTACCCTTTTTTACTACTTAATTTCTATGAAAAATTTTAGAGTCCATACACGCTTATTGTTTATTTTTGTTACTGTGTGTGACATAAATTTAGTGATTTTTATGTTGTGGTGTACCTTCAGAATAACTTATTACATTAATTTATTCAAATTTTAATACATACATACATACATACATAACTTCACGCCAGCTCCCTCGCGGGGTAGGCACGAACAACAGAGTGCCATTTAGGCTTATTCTTACACACCTCACTTGCCTCTTTGACATTCATAACTCTTGTCATGCACGCTCGTCTGTTCTTAAGGCTCCTGACATCACCTTCTGCTAGTACACGATCAATTTGATCATGGAAGGTGTGTCGTGGCCTTCCACGACTTCTGCATCCATCCACTTTTGCATTGTATATCTGTTTAGTCATTCTTTCATCATGCATTCTTTCCACATGCCCGAACCACCGGAGCATTCCTTTCCTTACCTTCACCCCGACACTCTCTTTCAGACCAACTCTCTTTCTTACTTCGGTATTACGAACGCGGTCCGCGAGCGTCACTCCGCAGATTTTGCGCAGTGCTCGCATCTCGACCGCGTTTACTCTACTTTCATGCTCTTTCTTCCATACCCAACTCTCGCTTCCATACGTGAGCGTAGGTACCAGCACCGCGTTGTGTACGGCGAGCTGGGCCTTCTGGCTGAGGTTCTTAGCGCCTAGAAGTTTACCTAACGCTCCATTTAAACTATTCCCCAAATTCACTCTTCTTTCTATATCAGCGGTGTACCTTCCATCCCTGCTAAAAGCACATCCAAGATATACAAACTCATTCAATTGCTCCAGCATAACATCATCGACCATTATCCTTGCATCAAATTTTAATACTAAACTTATACTAATGTAGAGTGTATCTGTTACATGCTGGTGTTGTGAGGAAGGGCATGTGCAGTGTTGGCCTTATATCTATACTTATATATAGTCCTATCTAGTGCCATGTGTGTTGTTTTTTTCTTTTCTGTGCCTGGGTTATTAATTTTTAGGCTCTTTGTGTGTCTTGGTTTGTTTGTGGAGTGTGCGTGTAGTGCAATGCGATGGTAGTGCGCGTTGGTTTGAGTATGTGTATAAGTTTTATTGTTAGTTATGTATTTGTGACTTTGTGTGGTGTTATAATTTATTGTTTAACTGTTGTGACATGAAAATTTTTCAGTTGGTGTTGATGATGATGGATGGTTTAGGAGGGGGATTATTGGCCCTCCATTAGGTGTTGGACCACCGTCTTGTCTCTCATGCGTATCGGTGCCAGGCACTGGGGGACGCAAGAATGGCCAGACCAGGCAGCAAAATAATTTTTACGTTTGCTCCTGATAAGTTCCCGCTGCGCCCCTAGTGCTAGATTCGAACACATACGTACCTACATGCCAGTATCATCAAAAAGTCTGTTAAATTAGACAAAACATCGCGCTCATTTTTTTGTTCTAGTTTTTTACAAAAATATTTTTTTCTTTCAGAATATTAGATAATTGATCCACCAACACCAAGGTCCTTGTGCGTTATTTTATCACCCTGAATGAAATAAAGTAGGCCTACACATAGCATTGCTCTAGCTAGGGTCACTATAATATCTAACAAAAACAAGGACGCAGTTATAGAAGCTCGCATAGTGGCGGTGAAGACAAAACAAGTAATATGAAACATTCAAATAATTAATAAACATGAAAAATATCATAATACATACATAATTATGAGTGTCCAAAGATTTTGAATATATGTACAAACTACGAATGTATATATAAGTATCAGTGAAATACTCGTCCTTAAAAGCTTTTAATTGATTCACGCACCGAAGTATTATTAAGCTATCAGGCCAAATGTTGCCAAAGTTTAACGAGTATAAATAACAGTTTAACGAGATAAAACGGTACATAAATACTCGTTAGAAGCAAATCTAATTGTAGCCCTCTTCGTTCAAGTGTATATGACTGTTTTAGACCCTATTGCAGCCCTAAAAGGGAGCAATAAGAAGGGATGCGTTTGTAAGAAAATTGATCGATTTCTTTGGACTATGTCGGCTGCATTCAAAAGTTGCTACAAATGCGCTGCTGCTCTCTTAAGTGAGTCTGGAACCTGGTCACTAATGCCGGAACACAACTCAAGGTTGTTATGGCGACATACTTTAGACCAGGGGTGGTAGCCATCTAGTCGGGCAAATGCCCTACCACCTGGCTGTGGGTTGTTAAGTCGCCTCTTACGACAGGCCGCCCCAACGCAGGAAATTGTATTCTTTCTCCGTTCCTGCACGGATAAACCTACCTATAGCTTTGCAGTCAGTGATGCTACCAATGTGCTGCCGCTCTCTAAAGGGAGACTGGAACTTGGCTACTAATGCCGCAACACATCTCAAGTTTATTATGGCGGCATACTCTAGATCAGTGGGGTCATCCAGATGGGCAAATGCCCTACCGTTTACATAAGTTCAAATCCCGTTAATCTTGTGTGGTTTTTGAAATTAGCGACAGCCCCCGACTTCATCTGCGTTTGATCTGAAATTTTGAAAAAATACATACCTACATAACTTCACGCCAGTTCCCTTGCGGGGTAGGCACGAACAACAGAGGGCCATTTAGGCTTATTCTTACACACCTCACTTGCTTCTTTGACATTCATAACTCTTGTCATGCACGCTCGTCTGTTCTTAAGGCTCCTGACATCACCTTTTGCTAGTACACGATCGATTTGATCATGGAAGGTGTGTCGTGGCCTTCCACGACTTCTGCATCCATCCACTTTTGCATTGTATATCTGTTTGAAAAAATAATATGGATATATATATATTTCTAGTCGTCTAAAAACTAAAATCAGGATCTATAAAACCGTCATATGGCCCATCCTGCCATATGCCAGGTGGTAGGGCATTTGCCCGACTGGATGGCTACCACCCCTGGTCTAAAGTATGTCGTCATAACAACCTTGAGTTGTGTTCCGGCATTAGTGACCAGGTTCCAGACTCCCTTAAGAGAGCAGCAGCGCATTTGTAGCAACTTTGGTGTTGCAAATTTTCATAGGCGATGGTAACCGCTTTCCATCAAGTAGGCCATCTGCCTGTCTGCTGATCTCCTGCAATAAAAAAAAATCCTGATGTATAAGTGCGAAGCTTGGACGCTTACCCTCAAGGAGGAGAACCAGCTTTTAGTAGCGGAAAGGATGGTTCTCCGTAAGATTCTGGGTCCAACAAGGAGAGAGGATGGTAGCTGGAGGGTCCGAAGTAACCTCGAAATTGAAAATCTCGTGGCCGAGCCTAACATAATGGGAGAAACAAAAGCTCACCGCCTCCGCTGGCTTGGTCACGTAGAACGGATGGGAGAGGATCGCAGCGTGAGGAAAGCATATTTGGGACGGCTGCTGGAAGGACAGAGTGGAGGCGGACCTGTTGGAGCTAGGAGCCAGTAATTGGCAAGAAACTGCGCAGGACAGAGGAAAGTGGCATGCTCTCGTTTCGGAGGCCAAGACTCACTTTGGGTTCGCTGAGCCAACGGAGTAGTATATTTCTAGTCGGAAGTTGTGGTAGCGTAAGGGCGCGGATTCGATCCTGGCCCGAACGCATGCACCACTTAGGCAGTTTTCTGACCTAATGTGCCTATTGTTACGATTACCACGTGCTAACAACGGTGAAGGAAAACATCGCGATGCAACCCGCACATCGAGATAACCGATGTGTCAAATCTGCCAAGCCGCCTTGGACAAGCGTGGCGGATATACTGTCCGTTCCCCCTATAATCGGAGGCCCGATCCCAGCAGTGGGACATGTACGATCTGATATTATAATTATTATTATATAATTTAGACACTAACCTTTTACGCAAAGATGTTACTAGTTTTAAGTTCCACAGCATTTAACAGAAAAAAGCCATTTTTTTAATCAAATACTCAACTGATATCCCTAAAAATAACTTTCATTGTAACTTATGTATATATATTATATATATATACAATCTGCCCAATTACCACATCATATTAGAGACAAATATTGATACATAAAATTAGGGTAAATTATACAGCACTATTCCATACAAAACAGGCGCTAATCACAGAATAAATAATATAACATTATTATTTAAGGAAATGGCTGATTGTATCGTTTAGAAATAACAAAATTAATTATTAATCTTAAAAATAAAATTTGACAAGAACCACTATACAAGTAAATAAATGTAAAATTATATATATATTATTAAATATATTTACAAATCACAACATCAATAATACAAAAAGAGATAAAAAATCTACGCATCATTTATTCAGAACCGTAGCCAACTCGTTTATACGAAGAACAAGCTTTTATATTCACTATAAATTCAATATGCGTTTCATTATGATCCTTATTCCGTAAGTAATAAGAATTATATAAATATTTTGAATAGCTTAAAATAAATTTGTTCATATCTAAGTTGGAGAAACTTCAGAACATTAACTTCGGGCGGTAGAATATTTGGATATAAGGGGGTTAAAGAGATATTAGAAAAATATAGAGTGAGCATTGAGAATGTTCAGAAAAAAATCCTACATGACATATATAATAACCGACCACACCTTTTTTTTGAAAAACTATTTATTATAAACTTTAATTACAATTAGGTGCTTTTTTTTTATTGCAGGAGTTCAGCAGACAGGCAGACGGCCCACTTAATGGAAAGCGGTTACTATCGCCTATGGACATTTGCAACACCAAAGGTGCTACAAATGCGCTGCTGCCCTTAAGAAAGGGTCACTGGAACCTGGTCACTAATGCCGGAACACAACTCAAGGTTGTTATGGTGACATGCTATAGACCAGGGGTGGTAGCCATCCAGTCAGGCAAATGTGCTTCTTATGTCTACTGCTCTTACAAGACTGAAATAATATTAATTCTAACTAATACAATGTGGGAAGCTTGTATGCTGACCAAGCTGGTTACACATCGTGTGATCAGCGGTTCTCAGGGTCATGTTAGGATTGGCGATTGGCTATCTCGTGCACTAAAGGTGTAGTAACAAGACATCTACCATGCACTTTACTCATTTTTTTTTTATACAGGAGAAATCCGTTTTGAGAATCGTGAGCCGCGTGAGGGGGAAAGATCGCGGTCTGTGAGTGCGATTCGCCAGGTCAGGGTGGCACTAGCACGTCACATGTGAGATGCTATTGCCACGCCGCGGTTAGGGATACCCACTAAAATCCCTGTCCGATCTCGGGCGTCCTTTGTCCGGGTCTACCAGCCCGGACAGACGACGGCCGGCCCCTTTGCGGGCTGGTCTCGCCAATTTAGCCGGAGATCTGGGTCTCTCCGGCTCTTCGAACTCACGCGAGGTGAGAGGGGAGCGTTCCTTCCTCTCCGGCCTTTATGTGCGGGCGGGTCCGGTCTCCCCGCCGGTCGCCCGCACGGCCGTAATACATATTACTACTTGATAAATATAAAATGCTGACACTCGAATCTAGACGACGGTATTTGGATGTTATAACTCCTTATCATATAATCAACAACTGCTTCAATTCAATTTCATCCGTGCAGGAACGGAGAAAGAATACAATTTCCTGCGGCCGGGCGGCCTGTCGTAAGAGGCGACTTAACAACCCACAGCCAGGTGGTAGGGCATTTGCCCGACTGGATGGCTACCACCCCTGGTCTAAAGTATGTCGCCATAACAACTTTGAGTTGTGTTCCGGCAGTAGTAACCAGGTTCCAGTCTCCCTTAAGAGAGCAGCAGCGCATTGGTAGCAACTTTGGTGTTGCAAATGTCCATAGGTGATGGTAACCGCTTTCCATCAAGTGGGCCGTCTGCCTGTCTGCTGATCTCCTGCAATAAAAAATAAAAAAAATGTATAAATCTTGTGACACACATATGTTATGCTGTGCTGTAATATATATATATACATTTTTTTGGATTATTTTAGTGACAAATAACAGAAATTTTTTATGACATGTTAATGATAATATTATATATTGGCCTGGCAACATTATAAACTTCGTCTATTGCACGTTCGAAAGGACAAACTGTCTATTCAAAGAACACAACATCTTCTTTAAATTATATGTATGTGACAGTTTATGCAATAAATGATATTCTATTCTATTGTTGGTCTGAAAGAGAGTGTCGGGGTGAAGGTAAGGAAAGGAATGCTCCGGTGGTTCGGGCATGTGGAAAGAATGCATGATGAAAGAATGACTAAACAGATATACAATGCAAAAGTGGATGGATGCAGAAGTCGTGGAAGGCCACGACACACTTTCCATGATCAAATTGATCGTGTACTAGCAGAAGGTGATGTCAGCAGCCTTAAGAACAGACGAGCGTGCATGACAAGAGCTATGAATGTCAAAGAAGCAAGTGAGGTGTGTAAGAATAAGTCTGAATGGCGCTCTGTTGTTCGTGCCTACCCCGCAAGGGAACTGGCGTAAAGTTATGTATGTATTCTATTGTATTCTATTCTACCTAGAATTGTAATAATACGGGAGGTGCGCAAATGTCACTTATTTGCTTTGGGTAATTGTCGCACTAATGCTGGATTACGCGCACCTCTTCGTCGAGTGGTAGATTCGTACAATAAACACTTTAATGAAATTGACATATTTTCTATGGCCATTGGCAAATTCAAATCTACGAAGTAGCACCGTTAGCGGTAAAAAAAATATTATGTCCTAAAATGAAATGTGAAAAGTGCTGTTGGATACCATATTAATACATACATACATACACATACACAACTTCACGCCAGTTCCCTTGCGGGGTAGGCACGAACAACAGAGCGCCATTCAGGCTTATTCTTACACACCTCACTCGCTTCTTTGACATTCATAGCTCTTGTCATGCACACTCGTCTGTTCTTAAGGCTCCTGACATCACCGTCTGCTAGTACACGTTCAATTTGATCATGGAAGGTGTGCCGTGGTCTTCCACGACTTCTGCATCCAACCACTTTTGCATTGTATATCTGTTTTGTCAGTCTTTCATCATGCATTCTTTCCATATGCCCGAACCACAATATAAACATAAATTGTGTATAACATAAATAAATAATATAAACATAAATAATATATAAACAAATGCATACATCATAAATATTATAAAATTGGACGTAGTTTAGCAGAAACGACCTATCACACAAAAAAGTCGTTTTTGAGTTATTGAGGTTTTAAGTTTAGACAAAAATTGCTGGTAAATTGGTATATCCAACTCATTTTTGACAACAATGTGGGTTGAGTCCTTTCTGCTAAACTACGTCCAATTGTAAACATGCCGTGTTTGTGTATTGAAGCTATTTAAAAAAGAACGACTGGAATAGACTATATAAACGACGGAGAACACGATGCAATTTTTTTTAGATTTCTTGTTTGTTTGTTCGTGATTCACGTAAAAACCACTAGGCCGATTTCGATGCGATTCTGACTGATCGACAGAAAATTCTTCGATTTAAAATCTACGCTAATTTTTATTATGGGAATCAGGCGAGATTTTTCTGGGAATGATTTAAAATGACCAGATTAAAAAAATCTAATTCTAATGTGATTTTTTACTGATGAATAAAAGGTGTGATATTTTTTATCCCGGGAATATTCCAGCCAAGCGTGTACGAAGTCGCGGGCAAATACTAGTTTTCATATATAAATACGGTTTTTGACATTAATATGATTTCTGAAATATAGCCGTTAGGAATTTGATGCCAGCAATAGGGATGTAGACACATGTTATAACAATTTCTTAATTCTTTGAGAACAACCAAGTCTTACGCTAGTACATACATCTGTTTATATTATTACACTAAGTTCTTAATCTAAGTGCAGACCTATTTACAGGTTGCCACATCATGCTGGAAAAAACACAGATTATTTTTTACAATTATTCATTGGTAAGGTTGTAATGTTAACGTGTGCGTTTGTACACGTGCGTGGTTGCGCCTCTCTCTCCCCCCCCCCTCTCTCTCTCGCTCGCTCTCTCTCTCTCCCCTCCCCCTCTCTCCCCCCCTCCCTCCCCCCCCCTCCCCCCCCTCTCCCTCCCTCCCTCCCTCCCTCTCCCCCCCCCTCTCTCTCCGCGTGTGTGTGTGTGTGTGTGTGTGTACGTGCGTGTGTGTGTGTGTGTGTGTGTGTGTGTGTGCGTGCGTGCGTCCGTGCGTATCTCTCTCTCTCGCTCTGTGTGTGTGTGTGTGTGCGCGCGTACGTGCGTCCGTGCGTGCGTCTCTCTCTCTCTCTCTCTCTGTGTGTGTTCGTGTGCGTGCGGGTGCGTGCCTGCGTGGTTGTCTGTCTGTCTCTGTGTGTGTGTGTGTGTGTGTATGTGTGTGTGCGTGTGTGTGTGCGCGCAAATGTATGTATACGACTATAAATAATTTACTGTTGATGATGTGATAGAAATGAATTTAGAATAATTTGCCGAGATTTGTTAATTTTATCCAAAAAAAAGTCTATATCGTTATTTTTTGTTAATTGTACTGTTCCATTAAATGGTTGCTTGTGATGTGAAAAACCAGGTTGGTTTTGGTAGACGCTGTATGGAAAGATAAAAATTTGTTAATTCTAGGAAGTCTACAAGGCACATGTAGACTAAATAATTCCAATAATGGTGTACAGTCAATGTTACTACTTATAACTTTAAAAAGAAATCTCTTACATTAATTATTTGTTAAATTTTCCAACAAAACATAAGTGGAAATTAACCTAATTAAAAAAATTTATGGCAATGCTGAAATCTTCAAAACCTTGCCTCTACGGAAACCTTCAATGTGTTTCGTCACGCACTTGGCGAATACCATAGCTATGCAACATTTGTGTAAGCAATATTAATTTACTAAAATACATTTCTTAAAATTTACAGCTCGTTTGGTTATACGCGAGGGTGGTTTACAACAAAAACAAATTAAAATAGTGTCGTTTAATAGGTTTGTTTTAATAAAGTTTCATGATAAAAATGGTTGGGGCGTCTTATAATAGAAGATAGAAGTCTGCTCATGGACTGTCGTTAATGATAAACGCTTTAGACGCTTCCATTTGATATCTGGCGAGTGCGGGCAGTTCACGAACTATGAACGTTTTCAAAGAGATAAACGTGTGCTATTTTTTTTTTATTACATAAAAAGAAGTCTACGGACTCTAGTGTTCCGTACCTTTTTTAAATTAGGTTTTAATTGATAATATTGAATTATAATTTAATTGCGCAGATAACAAATGGTTTGATTTAGTGTTAACAATCGACACTTATAATGATGGTGCTTAGTCGTTAATTTCTTAACTCCTAAGTATAATATGTTTTACAAAATTTATATATTGTTTTCATATTTATGTTGTATTGTAAAATGTAATTAACTTATTTTAACTTATTCTAACTTGTGTAGTGTTGTTGATATAATGTGTATGTAGTGTTTAGCGTGTGTGGAGTCTTAAGTGCTATTATTGTTAGTACTATGCTATTCTTACGGTAATATTGTTTTTTTTTTTTTTTTTTCCTTTAAAAATAGCTTATCCTATTACATTTTGTATTACTATTGTTTTAACGTGTGCTATTTCGATATGTTAACCTAATTCAGACGTGGACCTAAAAAGGTTAAAACTGAGTAGTCCACGTACTTGCCGAAATCTATCAATACAGAAAACAGACAAAAACTTCGGAGATGTATCTACGAATATGTTCAGAATATACATAGGTTATAAATATTATCAAGTAGTACAAGATTTTTCATGACCTTAGATTATCACATAATCTTCGGTCGTAGCAAAGTCGTCGTAACGTGATGGCTAGGGTCCGCGTCCCAAACTCAAAGGGCGTGGGTTGATCCTGGCCGGAACGCATGCTCCACTTAGTCAGTTTTCTGATCTAATGTGCATATTGTTTGAAACTCAGTATATATATATTTTTGATGCCGAGAATGAACATAGGATATTTTTTATCCCGAAAAATGGGATAGTTTCCGGGATAAAAATATATTTGTCTTTTTGTTTGTTATCCTTTTATGGAAAGACTATTGGACCGATTTGGCTGAAACTCAGTACATATATAATTTGAATACCGAGAGTAGCCAAGGGATACTTTTTATCTCGGATAATGGGATACATTTTGGGATAGATTTATGTAAAGTTTATCCCGGAAACTAGGACAGGTTTTGTGATTTTGTCCATTTCGTCCACTGGGCCACTGGATTCACTGGGTGCACTGGGTGCACTGGGTGCACTGGGTGCACTGGGTGCACTGGGTCCACTGGGTCCACTAGGCCAGTTGGGTCCACTTTGTCCACTGGATCCACTGGGTCCACTGGGTCCACTGGGTCCACTTGGTCCACTTGGAGCATGTTATCTATTTTGTCATTTTTGTCAAGTTTTGTCATTTTTGTCAAGTTTTGTCATTTATATAGTTTACATATAGACGACAGGGGTGGTATAGTTTGCGATATAAAATGAAGTGAATCTTTCGGGGGCAAATACATACAAATTTAATACAATGTAACCTGTACCACTTGCTTTTTAAACAAGAGATACGCACTAGAGGTTGACCCGCGGCACAGCCGCGGGACAGCATTTAATAGAAAAAAGGCATTTTTTTATCAAATACTCAACTGATTTCGCTAAATTTTAATTGTAACTTAAGTTCTTCAAGTAATTTTAAGCTTTACAACATGGATAGCCTTCAGAAATATAGTCACTTAATTGTTTAAAAATTATAGCGAGAGAAATACACAATTCTTACGACGTTGAAAGCTAATGCTTAAGATACTTTTTATTCCGGTAAACGACTGTAAATGTAGCACTTTTTTTACTGAAGTCGTAGTAATTCACTAGTAAACACGTTACCATGACAACGCGAACGAATTTTCGCTAGCCATGCTAGTAATACCTAGTTATTGTATTACGTTGTGGTATACATAATTTTATTGTACAATTTAGATATGAGCGCCGTGCTGCGTTGGTGCGGGCGGTAGTTTGTTATAAGTAATTTCTATATTATTTTTATATTTATAGGGAACTAGAGTTTACCCCGCGGCTGCGCCGCGGGTTAACCTCTAGTTCCTGCTTCTTGTTTAAAGAGTAGGCGTTAATACAGGTTACAATGTACACCATTTTTATGTTAGTGCCATTTGCCCCCGAAAAATTCACTTCATTTTATATCGCAAACTCGATGCTTGATATATTCTCAT
This sequence comes from Dendrolimus kikuchii, assembly GCA_019925095.2. NCBI lineage: Eukaryota > Metazoa > Arthropoda > Insecta > Lepidoptera > Lasiocampidae > Dendrolimus > Dendrolimus kikuchii. Next base: position 826,634 of record CM034414.1, read on the forward strand.
GCCGATCTCTTGGCATGAGTATATATGTCCGTTTTCGGCATTAAAACTACATTTAAACAAAATTACAATAAAAACGATCCAGTATTCCCAGTGTTTTCCGAAAACTTAACAGAAAGACATATCGAGTTACTATCGCATTTTTATAGACGATGCATTTTTATGTCTATGAACTTGAGAAATGATTGATCTCATCCAAACTTTCATCCTGTATTACAAACAGTCCTAGTTTTATTTATCTATCTCCCGACAATGAATACTACAAAAATGTCAAAAGGGACAACATCAGCAAACACGACAAAAAGAGCAACATGGACAAAAAGGACAAAAAAGAGTCGAAGAGCAAAAGAGCAATAGAGCAAAAGGGCAAAAGGGCAAAAGGGCAAAAGGGCAAAAGGGCAAAAGGGCAAAAGGGCAAAAGGGCAAAAGGGCAAAAGGGCAAAAGGGCAAAAGGGCAAAAGGGCAAAAGGGCAAAAGGGCAAAAGGGCAAAAGGGCAAAAGGGCAAAAGGGCAAAAGGGCAAAAGGGCAAAAGGGCAAAAGGGCAAAAGGGCAAAAGGGCAAAAGGGCAAAAGGGCAAAAGGGCAAAAGGGCAAAAGGGCAAAAGGGCAAAAGGGCAAAAGGGCAAAAGGGCAAAAGGGCAAAAGGGCAAAAGGGCAAAAGGGCAAAAGGGCAAAAGGGCAAAAGGGCAAAAGGGCAAAAGGGCAAAAGGGCAAAAGGGCAAAAGGGCAAAAGGGCAAAAGGGCAAAAGGGCAAAAGGGCAAAAGGGCAAAAGGGCAAAAGGGCAAAAGGGCAAAAGGGCAAAAGGGCAAAAGGGCAAAAGGGCAAAAGGGCCGAAAGGGCCGAAAGGGCCGAAAGGGCCGAAAGGGCCGAAAGGGCCGAAAGGGCCGAAAGGGCCGAAAGGGCCGAAAGGGCCGAAAGGGCCGAAAGGGCCGAAAGGGCCGAAAGGGCCGAAAGGGCCGAAAGGGCCGAAAGGGGCGAAAGGGGCGAAAGGGGCGAAAGGGCGAAAGGGCGAAAGGGCGAAAGGGCGAAAGGGCGAAAGGGCGAAAGGGCGAAAGGGCGAAAGGGCGAAAGGGCGAAAGGGCGAAAGGGCGAAAGGGCGAAAGGGCGAAAGGGCCGAAAGGGCCGAAAGGGGCGAAAGGGCGAAAGGGCGAAAGGGCGAAAGGGCGAAAGGGCGAAAGGGCGAAAGGGCGAAAGGGCGAAAGGGCGAAAGGGCGAAAGGGCGAAAGGGCGAAAGGGCGAAAGGGCGAAAGGGCGAAAGGGCGAAAGGGCGAAAGGGCGAAAGGGCGAAAGGGCGAAAGGGCGAAAGGGCGAAAGGGCGAAAGGGCGAAAGGGCGAAAGGGCGAAAGGGCGAAAGGACAAAAGGGCAAAAGGGCAAAAGGGCAAAAGGGCAAAAGGGCAAAAGGGAAAAAGGGCAAGAGGGCAAGAGGGCAAGAGGGCAAGAGGGCAAGAGGGCAAGAGGGCAAAAGGGCAAAAGGGCAAAAGGGCAAAAGGGCAAAAGGGCAAAAGGGCAAAAGGGCAAAAGGACAAAAGGGCAAAAGGGCAAAAGGACAAAAGGGCAAAAGGACAAAAGGGCTTAAGAACAGAAAAGCAGAAGGGCAAAAGGGCAAAAGGGCAAAAAGGCAAATGGGAAAAAGGGCAAAAGGGCAACCGGGCCCAAGGGCAAAAGAGCAAAAGGGAAAAAGAGCAAAAGGGCAAAAGGGCAAAAGGGCAAAAGGGCAAACGGGCAAAAGGGCAAAAGGGCAAAAGGGCAAACGGGCAAAAGGGCAAAAGCGCATAAGGGCAAAAGGGCAAAAGTCAAAAGGGCAAAAGGGCAAACGGGCCCAAGGGCAAAAGGGCAAAAGGTCAAAAGGGCAAAAGGGACAAAATAACCAAAATGATGAAAATGGCAAATCACAAACCAACCAAAGCCCGTCCCAATTTTGGGATAATCTTTACATAAATCTATCCCAAAATCTATCCCATTATCCGGGATGAAAAATATCCCATGTCCACCCTCGGTATTCAAATTACATATGTACCGAGTATCAGCCAAATCCGTCCAAAAGTCTTTCCGTAAAAGGATAACAAACAGAGAGACAAATATACTTTTATCCCGGAAACTATCCCATTTTCCGGGATAAAAAGTATCCTATGTTCATTCTCGGCATCGAAAATATATATATACTGAGTTTCAACCAAATCGGTCCAGTAGTTTTTACGTGAGAACGGAACAGACAGACAGACAGACAGACAGACAGAGTTACTTTCGCATTTATAATATTAATAGGGATTTAATTATTTAAGACTGAGCCTCTATAACCTTTAATTATATTATAAACATTTTATAAAACAGATGGATAATAGTGTAAAAAATAAATAGGCACTATTCAAAGATGTGAACTGTTTTTGCAGTCTATCATCCATCTCTTCTATATCATTGTTACAATGTAACTAACGGTTTTAGAGGCCCAGTCTTGAATACTGAAATTGCCTATAAATATAAAAACAGTATATCAATTGGTTACAACAACTACCGCTCGCGCCGACGCGGTGCGGCGCCCATGTCTTGTATGATTAGTTACATTTTGATATTACTTATATACACAGAGCTTATATATACAAAATATAGAAATACAATGCAACTATTTTAATATAATAAAAATTACTTAAGCATATGCATTTTATCCGTGCAGGAACGGAGAAAGAATACAATTTCCTGCGGCCGGGCGGCCTGTCGTAAGAGGCGAGAAAACAACCCACAGCCAGGTGGTAGGGCATTTTCCCGACTGGATGGCCACCACCCCTGGTCTAAAGTATGTCGCCATAACAACCTTGAGTTGTGTTCCGGCATTAGTGACCAGGTTCCAGTTTCCCTTAAGAGAGCAGCAGCGCATTTGTAGCACCTTTGGTGTTGCAAATGTCCATAGGCGATGGTAACCGCTTTCTATCGAGTGGGCCGTCTGCCTGTCTGCTGAACTCCAACAATAAAAAAAAAATGCAATACAGTACATAGCATCAAATCTAATAAACCTTACTCAGAGCATGGGATTATGGGCCTGGCTCTCCCCATCCCCGACAATCAACTGTCCCTCCGGGACAAATAACATTTGTTACTTTAACCATTAACAGCGTTTTAATTGTCAACGCGTTTAACGCGTCGCTCGTTGCGGTTATTGTTAACGTTTTATTTCTTTACAGTCTCAAATATGACTTGCGTAATGAGAAGACGGGGACTCATTCTCGATTTGCGTACTTAATAAAAATTATTTTATTTTGCTTTTTATTATTATTTATTTGGTTTACCAACAATTACTTGCACTAATACGAAGGATGTACATAGCTTTATAAAAAAAAGATATGACAAGTGCAGTAATCGCTTATGCGCAATAACTACAAGTAATTTGATATTTTGTAGTTTGAAAAAATTATAATAAAACTAGCTGTACCCGGCAGACGTTGCCCTGCCTTTAAAAAATAAAAATCAAGAACCCGATTACAGCGCCATCTACCGGGACCGAATGTTAATCTAAACTCGAATCAACTTGAACAGAGTAGAAAATTATTAAAATACTTATATAGCTATTAAAAAATAGGGGTTGGTGGTAGAAGGATGAAAAATTAGAGTTGTATGTATTTTTCAATGCTAAGTCATAATAAAATATAAATAAGAAATTTTGTCTAAAAAATAAATAAAAAAAATTAGGGGTGGACTACCCCTAACATTTAGGGGGATGAAAAATAGATGTTGGCCGATTCTCATAGATACTGGATAAGCACAAAAAATTTCATCAAAATCGGTCAAGCCGTTTCGGAGGAGTATGGCAACGAAAACTGTGACACGAGAATTTTATATATTAGATTAATTTAAAGAAGAAGCAATAATCTCTCTTTTCTTTCACCATATTCCAACTACTTGGGGTCGGCACAATATGTCTTCCTTCCACACTCTTCTATTCTGACATACCTCTTCTGTCACAGCGCATATCATCATGTCATCCTTCACACAATCCATCCATCTTTTTTTTGGTCTACCTTTAAATTTGTACCCATCCATCTTGTAGTGAAAAAAAAGAGAAGTTAATTAGTAATATGAAATGCAATAATTAGACGACATTTGTAATATGAATTTGCATGTAGATCAGTAATATCACTATAATAGTACATTATGGTACTAGTGTGTAACATTGGTGATTACCGCCGAGGCGCCATTGAGACTCGAGCCGTAGGCGAGGGTCTTAAGAGAGCCGAGGACGGTAATCATCAATACACACGTGTATCATACGACGTTTTTCAACACACTTGTGAATAAAATAACAACAAAAACTCATTTTATTTAGTAGATAAAAAACGTTATATATGAGTGAAAGTTTTATTTATTAAACACGTACGAGTTAAAATTATCTATTTAAATAAGAAGTTGCATGAAATGAGCAAGCAATAGGAACATTAATTTATTTGTTCTATAGAACACGATCTTTTTTTTGAATAAAAACTTTTTTAAGAACAAAGCAACTCAACCAATAAAATTTAAAAAAAGAATCTATAACTCACTAGTGAGTTATAATGTTTTTTACTCACAGTTTGATAATGGGTGTCATTCTGTGCCTAATTGCGGTGACCATAGAGCCACTTTATGAGCAAGTGTGTTGAAAAGGTTTATTAGTTTACGTTGTTCAGGTATGAGAGAGTTGGCACCAAGAACAGTGCGACGTAAAGGCGGACACAAGGGTGTAATAGGTTTTCGAGGGCATGTAGTCGGTACTTTAAAAAGCTATTAAGCAAATCGGGACAGTCAATCACTCTATTAAATAATTTAAACAAAAATTGCATATCTTATACTCTTATACTAATATATAAAGCTGAACATACATACATACATAACTTCACGCCAGTTCCCTTGCGGGGTAGGCACGAACAACAGAGCGCCATTCAGGCTTATTCTTACACACCTCACTTGCTTCCTTGACATTCATAGCTCTTGTCATGCACGCTCGTCTGTTATTAAGGCTCCTGACATCACCTTCCGCTAGTACACGATCAATTTGATCATGGAAGGTGGTCGTGGCACTTTTGCATTGTATATCTGTTTAGTCATTCCTTCATCATGCATTCTTTCCACATGCCCGAACCACCGGAGCATTCCTTTCCTTACCTTCACCCCGACACTCTCTTTCAGACCAACTCTCTTTCTTACTTCGGTATTAGGAACGCGTTCTAATAATAATAGTTTAATATGCAATAAATAATATACTTAGATCCAAATGTCGCTTACATTAAAATGGCGGTAAGGGCCCGATATTATTACAATAAATTAAAAGTATATTAGCATAAAGACCTAGCATTGTTTAAGTTAAAAAATAATAATAAGTATATTAAATAATAAATAAGTGAAGTCGCGGTAACGTAATGGCTAGCGCACGAGTCCCAGGTTCAAAGGGCGTAGGTTCGATCCTGGCCGGAACGCATGCACCACTTGGTCAGTTTTCTGACCTAATGTGCATATTGTTACAATTATCACGTGCTAACAACATCGTGATGAAACCTGCACATCGAGATGACCGATGCGTCAAACCTGCCAAGCCGCCTTGGACAAACGTGGCGGGTATACTGTCTGTTCCCCCTATAATGGGAGGCCCGAGCAGCAGTGGGATATTTATGGGCTGATATTATATTATTTATATATACAGATATACAATGCAAAAGTGGATGAATGCAGAAGTCGAGGAAGGCCACGATACACCTTCCATGATCAAATTGATCGTGTACTAGCAGAAGGTGATGTCAGGAGCCTTAAAAACAGACGAGCGTGCATGACAAGGGTTATGAATGTCAAAGAAGCAAGTGAGGTGTGTAAGAATAAGCCTAAATGGCGCTCTGTTGTTCGTGCCTACCCCGTAAGGGAACTGGCGTGAAGTTATGTATGTATATATATATATATATATATATATATATATATATATATATATATATATATATATATATATATATATATATACATACTGAAGAAATAAAATTTAGAACCCGATTCCAGCGCCACCTACCGGGTCCAAATGTAAGCCATCCTATCTTTCAAGTCGGATCAAACTGCACACGGTGTGCAAATTTGATTAAAATCGGTCAAGTAGTTTAGGAGTCCATCGCGGACAAACAACGTGACACGTAATTTATATATATTAAGACTAGCTGTCCCGGCAGACGTTGTTCAGCCCTGAAGAAATAAAATTTAGAACCCGATTGCAGCGCCACCTACCGGCTCCAAATTTAAGCTATCCTATCTTTCAAGTCGGATCAAACTGCACACGGTGTGCAAATTTGATTAAAATCGGTCAAGTAGTTTAGGAGTCCATCGCGGACAAACAACGTGACACTTAATTTATATATATTAAGATATATATGTGTGGTATTAACATATTAATAAAATAATAATAGTAGACAATTGGTTGATATAGTAATATTATTATTTGTTTTTTTTAATGACATTTTTTGAATTATTATAATGACATTATTATACATACATACATACATACATAACTTCACGCCAGTTCCCTTGCGGGGTAGGCACGAATAATAGAGTGCCATTTAGGCTTATTCTTACACACCTCACTTGCCTCTTTGACATTCATAACTCTTGTTATACACGCTCGTCTGTTCTTAAGGCTCCTGACATCACCTTCTGCTAGTACACGATCAATGACATTATTGTAGGACATATAATTATAATTTATTGTATGATGTTCAGGATGAAGTTTGAAGAGGGCAGATGTTGATGTATGCTCGCATTATGGGTCTATTTCAGCAACTCTGCTGACTGCGTCACCTGCCTGGTAAAGTTTCACTCTGCCCACGAACAACAGTAGAAGAGGCTGGTTGCGATTCTTTCCAAGAATAAGAGATCCAACTTTGGTCTGAAGGAGAGACATTCATTCTGTTGAATAATGTTGCCAGAAATCTTGTCGTAATTTTTCAGTTTGTGATATCATTGACGGCGATGTAAATTTTGCTAAGTCTGCGTACGACGCTGACAAAAGAGATCGTCCTATCAGGATTCTAATTTTTCTATGCCTAACTGGCCAAACATGATGCACATTTTGCTTTAGACCATCATGCATATTCTGATATGTAAATAAACTTTGACTTTATTATATTCGGATGGAGTAATGACCAGGGAAAAAACAATCTCTGGCGTATACCAGAGGTTAGAAATAAAATACACGACTTCAGCCAGTTCCTATATCTCACATTTACCTTTGAAACTGGGCAAAAATTGAAATTAGTAACATCCAATTTTTTACTATTTTTTTATTATATTGTAGGAGTTCAGCAGACAGGCAGACGGCCCACTTGATGGAAAGCTGTTACCATCGCCTATGGACATTTGCAACACCAATGGTGCTACAAATGCGCTACTGCTCTCTTAAGGGAGTCTGGAACCTGGTCACTAATGCCGGAACACAACACAAGGTTGGTGGTCGCCATTCAGTCGAGCAAATACCCTACCACCTGGCTGTGGGTTGCTTAGTCGCCTCTTACGACAGGCCGACAGGCCGCAGGAAATTGTATTCTTTCTCCGTTCGTAAAAATATATTATATACTAAGGTTAATGTAATAAATGTACAGTAAGACATAGAAATTCAGCTTTAATATGTACTAGAAAGTCAACGAAGAACCATTTTCGTATTTCCAAAGATATTATCTACAGATATAAAACGAAATTCTTGTACATTTCTGAACAAAAACAATTCATTAATCAATCCGAAACGACAACGGCGTGCAATGACTTGCAACGGACGTACAGACAGCTCTTTGTATATTAATATTATATAGTATAATACAGACCATAAAAGTTTACGAGTAGCGAATACAATGGGAAAGTTTTTCTAACAAATTGATGCTGCAGAGTGCTGGAGTGTAGGGTGACCATCTATAACTACATTTCTAATATACATACATACATACACAACTTCACGCCAGTTCCCTTGCGGGGTAGGCACGAACAACAGAGCGCCACTTAGGCCCATTCTTACACACCTCACTTGCTTCTTTGACATTCATAACTCTTGTCATGCACACTCGTCTGTTCTTAAGGCTCCTGACATCACCCTCCGCTAGTACACGATCAATTTGATCATGGAAGGTGTGTCGTGGCCTTCCACGACTTCTGCATCCATCCACTTTTGCATTGTATATCTGTTTAGTCATTCTTTCATCATGCATTCTTTCCACGTGCCCGAACCACCGGAGCATTCCTTTCCTTACCTTCACCCCGACACTCTCTTTCAGGCCAACTCTCTTTCTTACTTCGGTATTACGAACGCGGTCCGCGAGCGTCATTCCGCAGATTTGTAATATGTAATGTAATAACAGCCCATGAATCTCCCACTGCTAGGCTAGGGCCTCCCATTACTGAGGCACGGACAGTATACCCGCCACGCTTGTCCAAGGCTGCTTGGCAGGTTTGACACATCGGTTATCTTGATGTGCAGGTTGCATCACGATGTTTTCCTTCACCGTTGTTAGCACGTGGTAAATTGTAACACAACTACATTTATAATCAACTATTTCTCCTGATGCTGATATTTGTTTTTATTGCCTGTCGCTGTCAAACAGACAGACAACCCACCTGATAGGAAGCGGTTACAGTCGCTTATAGACATTGGCAACACTAGCAGTGTCGCTAACACGTTGCCTACATCTCAGAAATTTTATAGCGCCATTTCATGTAATAGTGCAAAGGAAAAACTGCGACAACAGTTCCTGTCAAAAAACAAGAAGTTCTTGTCAAATTGTACATACATACATAACTTCACGCCAGTTCCCTTGCAGGGTAGGCACGAACAACAGAGCGCCATTCAGGCTTATTCTTACACCCCTCACTTGCTTCTTTGACATTCATAACTCTTGTCATGCACGCTCGTCTGTTCTTAAGGCTCCTGATATCACCTTCTGCTAGTACACGTTCAATTTGATCATGGAAGGTGTGTCGTGGCCCGTGGCAGTCACATTTAATGTGTCAAATTTCATCAATTCCTATCCTGTCATTATGCAACCCATGGTCGCCCTACATCGTCTTTTCCCCGTTTTCCGCCGCCCCGGCAGTGACGTCACGGCGGATGTGCGTCAGCGGAAGCGAGGCGCACTGCCGACGTCAACTGACGCATCAAACAATATATAAACGTACTTTTTTTTAACAACAGTGTAGTTTTTGCAGTAGATCTTATTACTACAATATATTGATATGTTTTTATTGCATGAGTTCAGCAGACAGACAGACGATAAGTCTCGTGGAGAACGGTTACCATCGCCTATGGACATTTATAACACAAGGTGTTACCAACGTGCTGCTGCTCTCTATCCGTGCAGGAACGGAGAAAGAATACAATTTCCTGCGTTGGGGTTGCCTGTCGTAAGAGGCGACTTAACAACCCACAGCCAAGTGGTATGGAATTTGCCCGACTAGATGGCTACCACCCCTGGTCTGAAGTATGTCGCCATAACAACCTTGAGTTGTGTTCCGGCATTAGTGACCAGTCTCCCTTAAGAGAGCAGCAGCGCATTTGTAGCACCTTTGGTGTTGCAAATGTCTATAGGCGATGGTAACCGCTTTCCATCAAGTGGGCCGTCTGTCTGTCTGCTGATCTCCTGCAATAAAAAAAAAAGTGCGTGGTGCGTTTTTTTAACTATCCCACGGGAACTCTTTAATTTTTCGGGATCAAAAGTATCCTATATGTTGACCAGGGATATAAGCTACCACCATACAAAATTTCATTAAAATCGGTCCAGTCGTTTCGGAGATTAGCCGGTAAAATCAGACAGACAAACAGAGAAACAAATTTTTTTAAAGAATCTAAATTAGTTCTATTTCACTTCTTACATCCCCTGACTCGGTTTTTAGCATTTTTTTTCATTGTACAGAAATTAGACCTCTACAGTTTTATACATATAGTATAGATTATTCCGACGTTTAGGTCATTATTCAATTGAAGACAACATTGGCAATTTGATACTTGACATCTTTGTCTTCTTGTCTTGAGTTAGTGGATATATAGACAGACAGAAAGCGACTTTGTTTTATATTATATAAAGTTGTCGAAATTACTTAGATTCAATTCTATTTTAATCTTATCAATGGAAATGCAAGTGTTTTCTTAAGTTTTCGCGACTATTATACATAACCAGCGGCGCGGCGCGGTTTCACCCGCGCTCTGTCCCGCTCCCGTGGTATATAGCGTCATGTTATATAGCCTATAACACTTCCTGTTAACGTAGCTTTCTAACAGTAAAAGAATTTTTAAAATCGGTTTAGTAGATCCAGAGATTACCCCCTACAACATCACAAACTTTACCTTTTTATAATATTACATACATACATACATATCTTCACGCCAGTTCCCTTGCGGGGTAGGCACGAACAACAGAAGGCCATTCGGGCTTATCCTTACACACCTCGCTTGCTTCTCTGACATTCATAGCTCTTGTCATGCACGCTCGTCTGTTCTTAAGGCTCCTGACCTCACCTTCTGCTAGTACACGTTCAATTTGATCATGGAAGGTGTGTCGTGGCCTTCCACGACTTCTGCATCCATCCACTTTTGCATTGTATATCTGTTTAGTCATTCTTTATAATATTAGTATAGATAAAACTACGTTTTAGGTTTTAAGCGTGGTAATTTATTTGAATTTTATTAATCTGACATTTCGGCCACTTTTCAGTAGCCGTGATCACAAAAGACAAAGATGTCAAGTGTCAATGAGTATTGTTAAAGGTTTTATTTAGCCTACCGCCAACTTGTTAATTTTAATTATTTGGTTTTAATTTCGTTTCTGGTTATTATTTACTCTTTTGGAGCCTAATCTAATTTACCACCGCTTCGCAACATGTCGTGGCTTGAAGAGAAGAAGCGACGTAAGAAGCTCATCAGCAAACACGCCTAGCTCTAATCTTATACTTATATATAAAGCCGAAGAGTTTGTTTGTTTGCTTGAACGCGCTAATCTCAGGAACTACTGGTCTGATTTGAAAAATCCTTCAGTGTTTGATAACCCATTTATCGAGGAAGGCTTGTATATCATCACGCTAAGACCAATAGGAGCGGAGCACCAATGAAGAATGTTTCAAAATCGGAGGGTTTTTTTAACTTACTTTTTTTTAACTATACCACGCGGACGAAGTCGCGGGCAGAAGCTAGTAAATTTATATAGTTAAAGAAATGTAAGGGCATTTACCTCGCGAGTGGTCACAAAGCTTTCACTATAAATATAGTAAGTATAAGTCAATAATATCGTAACTGTGTACAAATTCAATACATCAATCACTGACAAATATTTGCGATGCACTTGCTTTGTACAAACAACTCTACACTTTGACAAACAAACTGACAGATCAGTCCTGTATCTTATTATTTTGTATATGATTGAATGTTTCAGACATAAATTCTGACACGTGTCAGCAATTTCACGCACACAAGCTCCTAATGGTAAAATTTTCCTACCTCCGTACTATAATCTATATATATATATATATATATATATATATATATATATATATATATATATATATATATATATATATATATATATATATATATATATATATCTTTTTTTTTCATCCATGATCAAATTGATCGTGTACTAGCAGAAGGTGATGTCAGGAGCCTTAACAGACGAGCGTCTATGACAAGAGTTATGAATGTCAAAGAAGCAAGTGAGATGTGTAAGAATAAGCCTAAATGGCGCTCTGTTGTTTGTGCCTACCCCGCAAGGGAACTGGCGTGAAGTATGTATGTATTTTTCATCCGTGCAGGGACGGAGAAAGAATACAATTTCCTGCGTTGGGGCGGCCTGTCGTAAGAGGCGACTTAACAACTAGTAGGTAGGGCATTTGCCCGACTGAATGGCTACCACCCCTGGTCTAAAGTATGTCGCCATAACAACCTTGAGTTGTGTTCCGGCATTAGTGGCCAGGTTCCAGTCTCCCTTAAGAGAGCAGCAGCGCATTTGTAGCAACTTTGCTGTTGCAAATGTCCATAGGCGATGGTAACCGTATATATATATATATATATATATATATATATATATATATATATATATATATATATATATATATATATATATATATATATATATATATATATATATATATATATATATATATATATATAAATGAATCGTAAAATGTGTTGGTAAGCGCATAACTCAACAACGCCTGGACCAATTTGGTCAATTTGTTTTTTTGGATGTTCGCTAAAGTCCAACGATGGTTTTTAAAGCGAGAAAAATTCGAATAATTGCCGGGAAAACCCTAAAAACAGCCCTTTTCTTTTTCCCATACAAACGTTTTCTTTTTTAAATTAGGTTTTAATTGATAATATTGAATTATCGACATTATAACTAACAAAATTTATAATGTAGAGTCAATTAAATTACAAGCTTTCCATGCTATCAGGTAATTTGTTTTTTTTTATTATTATTATATATATATATATATATATATATATATATATATATATATATATATATATATATATATATATATATATATATATATATAATTTCCTTTAAAAATAGCTTATCCTATTACATTTTGTATTACTATTGTTTTTGTGTCCGGGTGGTAATTTGAAATTGGGCATTTTGTCGTCGTGATGTTTGTGTCTTAAGCCTCTTAGTTTCAAACCCTCTGGCAGACATCCCAGTCGGGGTTCTTTTAGTGGGTCCGAGAAGGGTGGCCAAAGTTCGTGCAAGCGAAGATACTTTGGTCACCCGAGCTGAACCCCACACACCGCCCCATCACCAGGGTGACGGTTCTGTTCAGGAGATTTTTTGCCCCGGCTATAAAATAGGTAGGAACGAAATACTGCCACATTCCAAATCTTTTCGACAGAACGAAGTCTGTCGGGTTCGCTAGTACTCAGATGAAATAAAAGTGTAGATGGTGTCTATGTGAAAAGAAGTGAAGCATTTTTAAACTTGTCTGCGTAAACTTATATAATACGTAGCTGACCCCGTAATCACTTCGCTAAGCGTTGTTGAAAAATATATACGCACTTGCATGCAAATCAAGGTTTCTTAATTATAAATAGGCTCATAATTGATATTATACAATCAACATAAATAAGGAATGCTCCGGTGGTTCGGGCATGTGGAAAGAATGCATGATGAAAGAATGACTAAACAGATATACAATGCAAAAGTGGATGGATGCAGAAGTCGTGGAAGGCGACGACACACCTTCCATGATCAAATTGATCGTGTATTAGCAGAAGGTGATGTCAGGAGCCTTAAGTACAGACGAGCGTGCATCACAAGAGCTATGAATGATGATACGAGGCCCCCAGGCTACAGAGGCCCCCGAAGTGTCTAAGCAAAAATTCCTAAATGTTGTCTACAATCTTTTATAGATTAATAACATATTTGAGAATAACTGCTGGGCCATTAGGAACGGCTATCAGACTTGTCATTATTGTCTATAGAGGCAGAAAATCGAGAAAACCTGAAATCGTCTTCAACTATAGATGATTAGACAAATTGATTGATTTAAATTGTTTGTCTAACTTAGCTCCTAGGAGTATTAAGTATAAGTAATAACTTACAATTAATTTATAATTATTTTAATTCAATTCGAGCATTTTTTGTTTCTTTTATAAAAAACATTTACCCTTCCTTTGGGCCCCCCAACACATATTGATACAGGGCCCGTACAAGCTACGCCACTGTAGCTAAAAATTGTTTTCTTTATATTAGGCTTGATCGTGGTCAAAAGTGAACCTATTTATCGTAAAAAAGGGTCGATACGCACTTGACCGAATTTGTTTCCAGGCAGACCCTATCTCCTACTTTATGCCGAGGGTCATCATCAGATTACAATACCCCCGGCATAGGAATGTAATGTAGTGACCCCCGATCAGATATCTGTTTTATTGCTCACTTAATTGACTGCGGAGGTCCAGTTGCTGCTATATTAGTGTCCAGGGGCCCACATGGTCTGTAATTAGTTAACAAAGTCAGCTATTTAATTGACTATCAACATACTTGTTATATTATTCTGTATTTCAGATAATGAAAATCACATATCAATTATAAGATTGTATTTCAAAGTTCTTGCAACGTTCGTAATACAAAGACCCATAACGTCAAAATGTTCAGTTGAAAATTTTGTTTTTTTTTATGTTTAAGGCTTGGCAACTAGGCCTTTAAGCCAGGCACATTTGTATTGTAGGCTACAATCCATACCATTCAATGGAGTTCTTGTGAAAACTCGAAAGGCCACATTTGACTATACAGTTCACATTTCTCACAAAAACACATAATCACTACTCAAAAACTATCAATATCCTACAACTATTGTTCATTTTAGAGTAATTTTACACATTTTTAGGAAATAAAACTGCACAGCACCACGTCCCCTTTCAGTTCCCGCCAAAAACTCCTGAAAATTTTAACAAAAATGACCACAGACAAGTAATAAAATAGTTGTAACATTTAACATTTACAACAATACTCAAGAAAGTATTTTTTATGGCAATGATTTGCGTTCTTTTGGTGCGTAGTGAAATATATAACCGATGACAAAGGTTGCCATTTTTTTTAAGGAACTAATATTTCGTGTTTAAGCTGTAAAAGTGTATAATAAAACTACGTTTTAACGGTTTTAAGCGCGGTAATTTTATTTGATTTTGGTTTTTTTTTTGGTTTTTCCGACGTTTCGGCCACTTTTCAGTGGCCGTGATCACGGAAGACAAAGATGTCAAGTGTCAACGAGTATTGTTAAAGTTTCATTGAGCCTACCGCCAACTTGTTAATTTTAATTTTGTTTATGGTTATTATTTACTCTATGGGAGCCTAATCTAATTTACTACCGCTTCGCAACATGTTATGGCTTGAAGAGATAGTCGCGAAAACTTAAGAAAATATTATGTAAAAATATAATCATCATCGACGTCGTCGTCAGCCAATTACATTCCACTGCTGGAGTACATTTAGGAAATTTAAGTCGTGGTAGCGTAATGGCTAGTGCACGCGTCCCAAACTCAGAGGGCGCGGGTTCGATCCTGGCCGGAACGCATGCACCACTTAGTCAGCTTTCTGATCTAATGTGCATATTATTACAATTATCACGTGCTAATAACGGTGAAGGAAAACATCGTGATGCAACCTGCACATCGAGATAACCGATGTGTCAAACCTGCCAAGCCGCCTTGGACAAGCGTGGCGGGTATACGTCCGTTCCCCTTATTAATGGGGGAGGCCCGAGCCCAGCAGTGGGACATTTATGGGCTCATATTATAAGTGAAAAAAAGAGTGTAGTAATTTTTATATTATACTTCGCACCGACTTCAAGATGTAGAAAAAAAAATTTTTTTGGCTAAAAATGTAATATTTCACGATCTTATTCATAGAGAGTTATAATAAGTTTTAACGCTCCTAAGAAGCGTCCAAAATTACTTTAACGCTCTATAAATAAGACCGATGTTTATAATGTTACGATTCGCGATAATCGAATTAAAATGCCGCTAGAATTACTATAGAATTTATTAGAACTATACAAACACGTATAACACAGGTACAAATATAAGTGAACACAACAAGTCCATACGTAATGCAGAAGGTCGTAATTCAATAAAACGCGCAAAGTCCGTCACTTATTATAATCCCGATTGTAGTACACACGTCTCGCTTCATTGTTCAACAGGTCATTGTTTTATACTGCACAAATGCAATATGTCTGCCCGGCAACGTGGACCGAATTTCCTAGAATCAGCTTTCACTTTAAAATCTTTAACACCTGGCTAATGATTACAATACAACAATAGGCCGTATGCCAATAAGTAAACAAAAGAAGACGACCATAAAAGAATTTCAATGTTATTAGTTTAAATGCCGACGGGTAATAAATGTGCTTTGTTTCAGATATGCAGGTGGATTTTGTTTTTGTCGGGGTCTGAGTTGTAACAATAACTTTATTAAATACAATTTCATAAAAAACTACAAATAGTTTATGGGTCCTAAAACGACGTCGTTTGGGAACGTGCCTGGATGGCAGCGTCTGTGCGTTGTCTGAAGGACAGGCCAGCCTTTTGGTCACGTGAGGTTTCTATCAAGCGAGAGGTCTCGATATAATCAATAAGCTTCAGGAGTCCATGGTCTTAGAGTCCTTCTTTTTTAGTTACCTTTGAAGTCGATTTTGTATTTTGTAAAAAGTAAATAAATAAAGAATTGACATCTGGTTGTGAAGATGTCAGCCTGTCTGCTGTACTCCAGCAATAAAAAGTATAATTTAATTACTATTATTAATTATTAAAATGTATTTATTTGTTTTACTAATTAAATCTATACTAATCTATACTAATACTATAAAGAGGTAAAGTTTGTAAGTTTGTGACGTTGTAGGAGATAATCTCTGGATCTACTAAACCGATTTTAAAAATTCTTTTACTGTTCGAAAGCTACGTTAACAAGGCGTGTCATAGGCTATATAATATGACGCTATATACCACGGGAGCGGGACAGAGCGCGGGTGAAACTGCGCCGGGCCGCTAGTATTACATAAATAGAATTAGTTTTATTAATTATTATTTTGATTGTTTAACAAAATTGAGTCGTTTTAGTCTCACGCCAAAAGGAAGGTTTGCACTGAAAATCAGCGTTGTGTCGGATGTAATTCCGGCACAGCAATATGCTGAGTGCAAACCTTGTTTGCTGATAATGCGGCGTACAAATTCTCAAAATGTGCTCTGTGTATAATAATGTATAAGGAATGTAATTACGTCGCCATTTCTTCAAATAAAGTTTCTGAAGTTAAACTTCTATATAAACGGGGGGTCTTAGGATTTTTCTGTCACGAAAAAGCGTTACGGCCGCGCGGAGGGGGTAGACGGTATATCGCGTGATGAAAGGCGGCATAATTTTAGAGAAGACTATGGATGCGTTTTTTGGTTCCGGATCGAATTCAGTTTTTTTTTTTTTTTGTTCCATAAAATAAAATATGTTTAAATAAAAAATGCATTCATTAAAATGTACCTAACCTAACCATCCGTTTTTATCCGTGCAGGAACGGAGAAAGAATACAATTTCCTGCGGCCGGGCAGCCTGTCGTAAGAGGCGACTTAACAACCCACAGCCAGGTGGTAGGGCATTTGCCCGACTGGATGGCTACCACCCCTGGTCTAAAAGATGTCGCCATAACAACCTTGAGTTGTGTTCCGGCATTAGTGACCAGTTTCCAGTTTCCCTTAAGAGAGCAGCAGCGCATTTGTAGCAACTTTGGTGTTGCAAATGTCCATAGGCGGTGGTAACTGCTTTCCATCAAGTGGGCCGTCTGCCTGTCTGCTGATCTCCTGCAATAAAAAAAAAAAAAGCCAAATCATAATTTGCAGTAAACTTGCGAAAAATCGAAATGTGTGCTGGGACACATAGTAGAAGTGAAACTTCAACGGACAAGTGGATGAACGAATCGCAACAAAATTATAACTTGACGTTTTACTGGCAGGGTTTGCTTTCTTTCTTTACATATATTCGACGGCACTTAGCCAGGCTTACCCTCGTAATTGAAGCGGAGAAATCTAAATTCATAGTTGTTATCTGAAACGCAATTCATCCCTCCCTTCAGACGAAGATAAATCAATTGGATTTTATGGCCGCAATAACATATCAACCCCTAGATCTGCGAAATACAACTTGTAAATAAAATAAGTAATTTCGCTGAGATACGTTTTAAGATTATCATCTGTTGAGTTGGGGATCTTTTCTGGAACGTGGCGTTGCCAACATTACAGTTCAACCTAAAACATTTATTGTGTTTTTATTACATTTTTTTTATACAGCGCTTTGAAGAACACGGGCTATAAAATATGGCCCGGACTTTTGGAGGACTTGCGTGGGGCGTGTGGCGTGACAGTGACCGGCGATTATCCCTGTCTACTCCATATAGTAATCCACCCAAGGACAAGCCACGGCCAGTGTAGGACTATTGTGAGAAATGAAGACAAAAAATACCGGACTATTGGGGTGAACTGCTAGTGGTACTAGGGGTCTGGGAATATGGGGATTATGGCGTCTGCCCGTCGCAATGTTCAGGGACTCAACAAAAAATGCCATAGAAGACAGGTGCAACATGGGTGTGAGTGGCTAAGGGGTGTCGAGAGGTGGGCTGCAGGTTAACCGAAGCTACTTGCGACGTTAGGCCATTTATCACTTCCACCCCTGGAGCTTGAGTCTTAGTCTTGAATTTTTTTTATTGCAGGAGTTCAGCAGATAAGCAGACGGCCCACTTTATGGAAAGCGGTCACCGTCACCTACGAACATTTGCAACACCAAAGCTGCTACAAATGCGCTGCTTCTCTCTTAAGGGAGACTGGAACCTGGTCACTAATGTCAGAACACAACTCAAGGTTGTTTTGGCGACATACTGTAGACCAGGGGTGGTAGCCATCCAGTCGGACAAATGCCCTACCACCTGGCTGTGGGTTGTTAAGTCGCCTCTTACGACAGGCCGCCCCAACGCAGGAAATTGTATTCTTTCTCCGTTCCTGCACGGATAGAATACATCCTGAATACAGCGCTTATTATTATTATTCTTAGGAAGTATCTGGAAGCCCACGAGCATCGGCTTCATCATCACGAGAACGTCGAGGCGATCCAGCTCCTCGACAACACGGACATGACGAGAAGGCTCAAAGGACAAAAGCATTTGAACTAGTACTATAAACAAAACAAAAGTGTAGTGCAATATGTTAGCTATTAATAAAGAACACATGAATTAAGTGTCTTCGCCTTAATAAAGACAATCAGAAAAGTGTTATAATCCGTGCGAATTAACATGGCACCTGGCTCGAATAAATTACGTTTAAAATACTTAGTGCAAAAATTTTTCGGATTTTATTTTAATTCTTTGAATATCATCATTTATTTTGCGCTAAATAGTTACTATAGTAAATAGTCGTGGAAGGTCACGGCACACCTTCCATGATCAAATCGATCGTGTACTAGCAGAAGGTGATGTCAGGAGCCTTAAGAACAGACGAGCGTGCATGACAAGAGTTATGAATGTCAAAGAAGCAAGTGAGGTGTGTAAGAATAAGCCTGAATGGCGCTCTGTTGTTCGTGCCTACCCCGCAAGGGAACTGGCGTGAAGTTATCTATGTATGTATGTATGTAAATAGTTTCTCTTATTATATTACTTTACGATGCTTTAAACGTCCCCGCGCGGGGCAGCGGGAGGAGGGTTGTTTTCGAGCCAGGTGCCATGTTAATGCGCACAGGTTGTAATGGACACTTTCTTAGTAAGAATACTTCTAGTTAATTTAGGTTATATTTAAATTACTTATTAATCTTTTTATACTAGGTGTTTTTTTTTAATATATATTATGAACAACTCTACCGGACTCGAGTTCCGTACCTACCCTTTTTTACAACTTAATTTCTATGAAAGATTTTAGAGTCCATACACGTTTATTGTTTATTTTTGTTACGGTGTGTGACATTACTTTAGTGATTTGACGGCCTCTGTGGTTGAGCGGGCTAAGCCTGTGCCGGCCTACCTCGCTGCAACGTAGAGGCTCCGGGTTCGATTCCTGGTATAGTAAATTTCGGAAACGTATTTTCTCCGTTATTTACTATGGTCTGGGTGTCTGGGATCGGCCCCAGAGTAGTCCGTTGTATATTACCCATAACACAAGCGTAACTTGCTTAATTTGGGGATATACAATGTGTGTGTTTGTCTGCCAATTATTTTTATGTTGTGGTGTACCTTAAGAATAACTTATTAATTTATTCTAGTTTTAATACTAAACTTATACTAATGTAGCGTGTATCTGTTACATGCTGGTGTTGTGAGGAAGTGCATGTGCAGTGTTGGCCTTATATCTATACTTATATATATTGTCCTATCTAGTGCCATGTGTGTTGTTTTTCTTTTTTGTGCCTGGGTTATTAATTTTTAGGCTCTTTGTGTGTCTTGGTTTGTTTGTGAAATGTGCGTGTAATGCAATGCGGTGGTAATGCGCGTCGGTATACTAGATGGTAATATTAATGAGGTATTTTTTCTTAAGTACCTTATTTATATAACAATACAGCGCTGAAAGTTCGGCGAATCCGGCCTAATTTCGGCTTATGTGTTGAAAGTTTATTTAGAAATACTGCGAGCGTATTTAGTGGAACTTTCAGTGGCCGTCCGTTCTACAGGTGTGTCCTTAGGACAGCGCCGTAAATAGCCTTTTCTGCGCCCTGTGCGAGCTTCTATAACTGCGTTCTTGTTTTTGTTAGATATTATAGGTACCCTAGCTAGAGCAATGCTATGTATAGGCCTACTTTATTTCATTCAGGTTGATTAAATAACACACAAGGACCTTGGTGTTGGTGAATCAATTATCTAATATTTTGAAAGAAAAATTTATTTTTGTAAAGAACTAGAACAAAAAAATGAGCGCGATGTTTTGTCTAATTTAACAGACGTTTTTGATGATACTGGCATGTAGGTACGTATGTGTTGGAATCGAGCACTATATAGGGGCGCAGCGGGAACTTGTCAGGAGCAAACCGAAAAAATAATAATCCTGCCTGGTCTGGCTATTCTTGCGCCTCCCAGAGTCTACCCCATGTGCCTGGGCACCGGTGGCACCGCCCTATTTACGGCACTGCGTTAGGGAACGTACACATTTCTCCACACCTCCCCCTCGGTGACCATTCGTAGTATATGCCGAGGCCTCCGCAATCTCCCTCTCAACGTTTTTTTTCAGCTTTTTCTTTTTCTCTTTTATTTATTCTCTTTTTATTCTATTGCTATTAGGTAAAGGGTTGGGTATCTTTTATTTATTTATCTGTGCAGGAACGGAGAAAGAATACAATTTCCTGTGGCCGGGCGGCCTGTCGTAAAAGGCGAGTTAACAACCCACAGCCAGGTGGTAGGGCATTTGCCCGACTGGATGGCTACCACCCCTGGTCTAAAGTATTTCGCCATAACAATCTTGAGTTGTGTTCCGGCATTAGTGACCAGGTTCCAGTCTCCCTTAAGAGAGCAGCAGCGCATTTGTAGCACCTTTAGTGTTGCAAATATCCATAGGCGGCGGTAACCGCTTTCCATCAAGTGGGCCGTCTGCCTGTCTGCTGATCTCCTGCAATATAAAAAAACAAAAAAAAAATCTTTTTGTCATCTTTTTCAAAACATTTCTTTACATATACTAACTATTTATTCCTACTATACTTTATGTATTTATGCACATATGCTTTTATGTAAGTATATGTGCGGTTAGCTTGAATGATATGATAAGAAACAGTGTGATAAGGGAACGTTGTGGATTGAAAGAAGATGTAATAACACTTGGTGGAAAGCAGTTACCATCGCCTATGGATATTTTCAACACCAAGGGTGCTACAAATGCGCTGCCATTCTCTTAAGGGAAACTGGAACCTGGTCACTAATGCCGAAACGCAACTCAAGGTTATTATGGTGGCATATTCCAGACCAGGCAAATGCCCTCCCACCTGGCTTTGAGTTGTTTTGTCGCCTCTTACGACAGGCCGCCCCAACGCAGGACATTGTATTCTTTCTCCGTTCTTGTACGGATAAATCTGCGGTATTTTTATCCCGGGTTTCCTGCGAGAATTTACCTGGGAGTGGTTAGAAGCGCGTTAGTATACATAAAATATTGGGTAATATTTTAGAACCAGAATTACGATTTTCTATTAGGACGTTAGCTATAAGTCCTTTCTAAAGTGATGCGATACTTTGACGCCCTCTGTGGTTGAGCGGGCTAAGCCTTTGACGGCTTACCTCACTGCGACGCAGAGGCTCCGAGTTCGATTCCTGGTACATACATACATACATACATAACTTCACGCCAGTTCCCTTGCGGGGTAGGCACGAGCAAGAGAGCGCCATTTAGGCCGATTCCTGGTAAGTATGTTAAATTTCGGAAACGAATTTTCTCCATTACGTACTATGGTAAGGAGATTTAAGAACAGACGAGCGTGCATGACAAGAGTTATGAATGTCAAAGAAGCAAGTGAGGTGTGTAAGAATAAGCCTGAATGGCGCTCTGTCGTTCGTGCCTACCCCGCAAGGGAACTGGCGTCAAGTTATGCATGTATGTATGTACGTACTATGATCTGGGTATCTGGGATCGGCCTCAGAATAGCCCGTTGTATATTAGCCAAAACACAAGCGTAACTTGTTTAATTTGGGAATACACAATATGTGTGTTTGTCTGCTGAATATTTAATATTTATATTCCGATAATACCGCCGGAAACATGTACGAAGTCGCGGCCAAATCTTAGTACATACATAATCCATTTGTTTCAAACGGGATGATCCCCCTTCGTTTGGGTTTAAGTATGACAAATAAAGCCCGCGCATAGCGTATAACTCATAAATGGGGTCTGAACACTTTGCTTGATTAATCTCTTTAGCTCGCAAACGTTCTATCATTATGGTCTCAGGGTTTTAACCCCAATTCGGCTAATAATATTTATTTATTTTACAATTTTTGGATGACTATCAGCTATTCACATTGTAATAATAACACATTAGTGATAGTGAGCTATTAACAAGTCACCACAGATAGAAATAAATTAAGATATCTATTCAGAGATCAGAGATCAGAGAACAAAGAGAAAAAAAAATGTAATTTAAACATGAAAAAATAATGTCTAACATCTTAAGAAAACCTGCTCATTACAAACTAAAATTCAAAATATAGATCGTTGAGTTTATTCCTAAAAGCAGACACTGAGGTTCTCGTTATATCCAAATCATAGCTGCGAATTAATTTATTATAGGTAGTACACGATCGACACAGAAAACTATTTTGGCGATAGATAGTTCGTGTCAATCGATTTCAAAGCAAAATAGGGACTATGGCGGAGTGTCGAGGAGTGTGTGTATATATATATATATATATATATATATATATATATATATATATATATATATATATATATATATATATATATATATATATATATATATATATATATGCAAAAGTGGACGGATGCAGAAGTCGTGGAAGGCCACGACACACCTTCCATGATCAAATTGATCGTGTACTAGCGGAGGGTGATGTCATGAGCCTTGAGAACAGACGAGCGTGCATGACAAGAGTTATGAATGTCAAAGAAGCAAGTGAGGTGTGTAAGAATAAGCCTAAATGGCGCTCTGTTGTACGTGCCTACCCCGCAAGGGAACTGGCGTGAAGTTATATATGTATGTATGTATGTAGAATTCGCCACAAAGACAGGCAAGGGAATCTTAGTCCATACAGCCAATTCTGGTGTATAAGTCTTCGTATAGCAGCGCAGTTGAATTGTAGGCTACAACCAACGCCATTCAACGGAGTTCTTGTGACAACTTGAAAGGCCACATTATACTATATAGTTCACAATTTTCACAAAACACATAATTAGTACTCAAAATCTATCAATATCCTACAACTATTGTTCATTTTAGAGTAATTTTACACATATTAGAAAATAAAACTACACAGCACAACATCTCCTTTTAGTTCCCGCCAAAAACTCCGCATTTATTTCACTTTTGACAGCTCGATGACGGATCCATTAGTAATGTTCGACTCGATGCGTTATAAAAATCGACTTAATTTATAAATAAATAATAATCGTATTAACTTACCTATGTATTTTTAATATAACCACGTTTCAACGAACGTATTTTAGAGAGAGAGAGAGAGAGAGAGAGAGAGAGAGAAAACACTTTATTGCACACCAAAATACACAATTAGAAAAACAGATCATATTTACAATATTTTCTAGGTAAATGGCGGCCTTATAGTTCAAAGCGATCTCTTCCAGGCAACCTAAATCAAAGAAATTTGACTCAGGCGCTGTAGGTGGTGCAGGAAAAGGCAATATATACATACATAAATACTCAAATTAATTTATATTTTACATATATTAAAAAAGCAATTTTTGTAATAAAAAAGGACATTTTTAATTTCAAATCGATTTAATTACGTAGCGTCGATAGTTTAATAGTCTGTGTGTTATATAAATCACAGTACATCACTGGGGTTTTTGGCGGGAACTGAAAGGGGACGTTGTGCTGTGCAGTTTTATTTTCTAAAAATGTGTAAAATTACTCTAAAATGAACAATAGTTGTAGGATATTGATAGTGTTTGAGTAGTAATTATGTGTTTTGTGAGAAATGTGAACTGTATAGTCAAATGTGGCCTTTTGAATTGTCACAAGAACTCCGTTGAATGGCACCAGCTGATAACCTACAGTTCAGCTGTGCTACACATAGGCTTTAAGAAAATGAAGAAACTATATTGTAAACTAAGTTCTGGCTTAAAGGCCTAGCTGCAAAGCGATAAACCTAAATAAATAAATAATAAAGTACGACGACTTGCTAGACGTGCAAATGTCAAAAGTAAAATAAACGCTTGGAATCAATATATACGGTTCATTTTCTTTAAATCCATGTCCATATGACTCAACCAAAATTATCCAGGTCAAATCACTTTATTGGTAACATTGTTTGTTACACGTCAATTTCTTGTTTAATAATGTAAATGTATGTTATAAACTCATGTGTGTAAAAGGTAAGCTCGATTAACTACCTGTTGAGCTGTGTTATAATCAATTTGACAGGTGATGAGTCTGTTATGTTTATCGGGAGTTTATTATACCAATATACTAGCGTTTTCCCCGCTTGACAAACCCTGCGTAGTAACTCTTTTTATGTGTATTAGATCTAAAACTTTACTGTTTCTTGCTCAATTCACTACAAGGGTGGGGTGTAGTTATAGGACATATTTATTTATTATGAACAGATCCCGAACTATTTTAATACAGGTTAGAAGCCGCCTTAGCCTTCTAAGTCATTTTTTTTAACCACCCAAGGTTAAGTTTATATCTCAAATAATAAATAAATGTGCCCTGTGACTATACCGCACCCTACTACAATAACTAAGAAACCAAGTCTATATAGTCTAAACAGCTGCCTAGCAAATTATAGAGATGAGTCGAAACCAACCTGATTTGAAATAATACAATGAATGACTTGTTTCCTTTGCCAACGTATTTGTTAGTGATATGAAAAAACGAGTTTTTTGGCGGGAACTGAAAGGAGACGTTGTGCTGTGCAGTTTTATTTTCTAAAAATGTGTAAAATTACTCTAAAATGAACAATAGTTGTAGGATATTGATAGTTTTTGAGTAGTAATTATGTGTTTTGTGAGAAATGTGAACTGTATAGTTAAATGTGGCCTTTCGAGATTTACCAAGAACTCCGTTGAATGATGTGGATTGTAGCCTACAATACAACTGCGCCTGGCTTAAAGGCCAAGTTGCCAAGCCTTAAACATAAAAAAAAACATATAAGTTAAAACTTAATTTTATTTCCTAGTATATGTACACCGCTTCGCAACGTATTATTGCTGTTACGGAGAAGCGGCAACAAACTGCCCAGCAACACGTCTAGTTAACTCAATTTTCTTTTTTTCTAATATATTATATACAGAAATATGTTACACAATCAAATTACGAAGAATTAATGGAGTTGTAGCAAACAGTGCATACTATTCAGTAAGACAAAGACACGATAAAAGGAAAGAAAAATATTACTATAGTTATAATAATGTCATGACGTACTAAAATTTCATACTGCAATCTCCATAAATTTGTAATATGCTTGGCAAGATAAAAACATTATACAAAATCTATATATATAAAAATGAATCGCAGAAATGCATGTACGAGCATAATTTGAGAACCGCTTTACTGATTTTGATGTTTTTTTTTGTGTGCGTTTGAGTGGGCCTCCGGATGGTTTAGAGTCAAAATTGGAACCAGTAGGTGTCGCTGAAAACGGGTTGTCGGAACCTTCTAATCTTCTGGACCGATTTTGATGATTTTTGTGTGTTTTTGAGTGGGTCCCCCGGATGATTTTTATCTGTGCAGGAACGGAGTAAGAATACAATTGCTTGCCGCCGGGCGGCCTGTCGTAAGAGGCGACAAAACAACCCACAGCCAGGTGGTAGAGTATTTGCTCGACTGGATGGCGACCACCTTTGGTGTAGAGTATGCCGCCATAACAACCTTGAGTTGTGTTCCGGCATTAGTGACCAGGTTCCAGTCTCCCTTAAGAGAGCAGCAGCGCATTTGTAGCACCTTTGATGTTGCATATGTCCATAGGCGATGGTAACCGCTTTCCATCAACTGGGCCGTCTGCCTGTTTGCTGAACTCCTGCAATTAAAAAAATGATTTAGCTTCAAAATTGGAACCGGTAGGTGGCGCTGGAATTTGGTTCTAGAATCCTTCTAATTTGCTGGACCGATTTTGTTATTGTGTGTTTTTGAGTGGATCCCCGAATGATTTAGATTCAAAATTGGAACCAGTAGAATGGAATAGAATCGGGTCCTAGATTTTTATTTTTATTTATTTAGGTTTATGGCTTGGCAGCTAGGCCTTTAGGCCAGATCTTAGTTTACAATATAGTTTCTTCATTTTCTTAAGCCTATGTGTAGCACAGCTGAATTGTAGGTTATCAGCTGATGCCATTCAACGGAGTTCTTGTGACAACTCAAAAGGCCACATTTGACTATACAGTTCACATTTCTTACAAAACACATAATTACTACTCAAAAACTATCATTATTCTACAACTATTGTTCATTTTAGAGTGATTTTACACATTTTTAGAAAATAAAACTGCACAGCACAACATCTCCTTTCAGTTCCCGCCAAAAAATCCTCCTAGATTTTTATTTTTTCATGGCAGGACAACGTCTACCGCGACGGCTAGTTTATTATAACAGGTTGGAGCGAGTCGCTATGTAAATAAAGTTTCGTCATTTAAGTATTCTTCAATAGTGTAGTATCCCTTTTTTAGCAAGATACTTATTTCGCATTTATTCATTCATATTAATAGGAATTCATCTACATTAATTAAATGCTTTTATGAATTTAAGTATACACTTTTTTATCGAGCCTATATACTAAGTTTAACTATCTAATATATAAAATTCTCGTGTCACAGTTTTCGTTGCCATACTCCTCCGAAACGGCTTGACCGATTTTGATGAAATTTTTTGTGCTTATCCGGTATCTATGAGAATCGGCCAACATCTATTTTTCATCCCCCTAAATGTTAGGGGTAGTCCACCCCTAATTTTTTTTATTTATTTTTTAGACAAAAATTTTAATTTCAATTTTTTATGATACAGCATTAAAAAATACATACAACCCTAAATTTTCACCCCTCTACGATCAACCCCTATTTTTTATTTGTTTATTATAAACTTTAATTTTTTGGCAAGAATTTTAATCTTATTTTGTCATGACTTAGAATAAAAAAGAATATATTACTCTTTTAGATTCACAATTAGAACCGGTAGGTGGCGCTGAGATCGGGTTCTGGAATCCTCCTAATCACCTGGAGCGATTTTGGTGATTTTGTTTTTGTGTGTTTGAGTGGGTACCCGGATGGTTTAGATTCGCAATTAGAACCGGTACGTGGCTCTGGGATCGGGTTCTTGAATTTTATTTTTTAAAGGCAGGACAACGTCTGCCGGGACCGCTAGTTATGTATAACAGTATCAGTGATTTTATTTAAATAGACATGATAAGTAAATGCTTTTTCAAAACGAGCAATATAAAAAATGGGCAACCCCGATTATCTTTGAAGTTTCTCGACGCCATGATTTTCGCGTTTGAAAATAGAATTTCATACTTACCTATAAGTTAGGGGTGTGCCGTTGTAAAATTCAACCAATGAGGTTACACTCAAACAGGTGGGCGAATCCGCCATTTTGTTTTTAAGGACGCAGGTTCCCTTTTCGCCGCAATGCGGAATACGCCCTTTATAGATCTATGGAAAGCTACTAGATTGTTCTACAGTAGCTGTGATGGTGAAACTTCGTACGTGTTGCCGTTACGACGACGTATTTGTTTGTGAATTGTAAGTGTTAAAAGCGCAAGCGTAGTCATCTTTTTGGCCGTATTCGTCTGTTCCACTTTTAGGACGTTGTTTATCGGGATAAAACTAGCTCCTTGTCGAGTTTCTTTTAAATTTTCATCCGTCCAGGAACGGAGAAAGAATACAATTACCTGCGTTAGGGCGGCCTGTCGTAAGAGGCGACAAAACAACCCACAGCCAAGTGGTAGGGAATTTGCCCGCCTGGAACGCTACCACCCCTTTTTTTTTTTTTTGCGCAACGGAAATACATTTCGTACCATACTGAGTCCCTCTCGACTGTGGGGGCGGAACCAACTACTCCGTTAAACCTAAACATGCGTCCCATACCCGGCGCTTGTGCAGAAGAACATGAGATGACGAGCGAAGCTACACCCATTGTTCACCCGCGCAACAAGCTTAGGTCACCCCGGGATGCAGAGTGACCCACCTCATCAACAGAGGCTGGACCCGTCGCATCCCCACAATGCGCGGACCCCTGCGATGGAATCATGGGAGGACATTTTGCGCATACCTGTGTCTCCGGAGGCCAGTCTGACGACGGCGTCCGAGGAGCGCGTGCGCAGCTCTCTCCCTTACTCTCTCAGCGGCTTCCTTGCGGGACATTACTGCCTCGCAAAAGGAAGAAACCAGTGATCATCATCGCTGTGGGGCATGGGCTCAACCACTCCCCGCAGCGAATCGATCGGAGCTACAATGGCCTCGAGCTCGAATCACTGAGGTTACCATGCAGCGCATTCGACCAGCGTGTGAAACGCAGTGTCTAGCGCGCCGCACTCGCGGCAGTGAGGGGAAGGCAGAGACCCTACACTCTGATGCAGATACTTATCGAAGCACCCTTGCCCGAAGTATCTGCGTCATCCTGAAGGTCAGAGTCCCGCGTTTCCGCGCGACCCGTTGCAGTAGGTAGGGGCGAACCGCCTCCACCGTGTCAATGCCAGCCTGAGGAGATTCTAAATCTCTATGCCAAGTTTGGATCATGGTCGAGGTTTCCTGCATCCTGATCGTCTCAATCTCTGCCCGGCAGTAAGCCAGACCCCTCGCTACCACCTCTGGTCTAGAGTATGCCGTCATAACAACCTTGAGTTCAGCATAGACATAAAAACCTATTTCATATTAAAAAAGAACAAAAAGCAAACAAAAATACATAGTAAATAAGCCTAAAATATAAGATACAAATAGTAAAGAATACATCATAAATAAATAGAACTATAGAAGCTTGCTAAAGCAGTAGAATGTAAGGTAGTCAGACGGACTGTGCCTTGTATAATTTAACAGTTAAGATATAATAAAATATATGTAATTAGAAACAATTAACTTAAAGAAAATGTAATAGTTAACGACACAAGAAATGTACTAGTATTAAGAAGTATTGTAAAAAAATATTTTTGAAAAAAAAATAATTAAAGTATCAAAAAAGAATTAAAAAAGATAAAAAACATAAAAAAAGAAAGAAACAAAAGAATTAAAACAAAACATATATACAAACCCCAAAAAATGCAAATAGCCCGGATAATCTCGTTCGTCCGGAGGGCGGATCTTTAAAAAAAAAAAAACAACCTTTAGTTGTGTTCCGGCATTAGTGACCAGGTTCCAGTTTCCTTTAACAGAGCAGCAGCGCAATTGTAGCACCTTTGGTGTTGCAAATGTCCATAGGCGAAGGTAACCATTTTCCATCACAGTTGGGCCGTCAGCCAGTTCGCGGTACTCCAGAAATAAAAAATAAGAAAGAAAACGATTTGTTGACTTAAAGAAAAACCACAAAATACATTCAAAATATATAATAAACTAGCTGTCCCGGCAGACGTTGTTCTGCCCTGAAGAAATAAAATTTAGAACCCGACTGCAGCGCCACCTCCCGGGTCCAATTGTGAATCTAAACCATCCTCGAATCCACTTGAACACACACAAAAAAATTCAATCAAATCGGTCCAGCCGTTTAGGAGGAGTTCACTGTCAACACACGTACAGAAGAATTATATATATAAAAATTTTACACAAAAACAATCAAACTTGATTCGCAAAAAACAAAGACAGTTACATAAATAAGGCTTGTCGGTCGATTTTTTAGTCGACGAGTTTGGCAACTCAGCATTATGTTGATTTTCAGTGCCAACCATAGACTATATTTAAACCATAACTAAACATAACTAGTGATCGCCCGTGGTCGAAATTAATTTAAATTATAAGTTTGAACATTATTAAGGTTTTGTAGTCAAAGACTATACTTCTATAATCACAGATTTCGCCAAGGCTACACTGTTAATTTGACTTTAACAATTAAACAAAAGAGTATATATGCGTGTGTGTGTCAAATACATGGTAGTGTGTGTAATTATTTTTTTTATTGATTTAATGTATTTTTATGAATAATTTAAAAAAATAGCATTCGTCGCTTCTTCTCTATATAATCCAATAGCTGTGCCCGCGACGTCGTCCGCGTGGAATTTGTTTTCAAACCCCCCCGATTTTGAAACATTCTTCATTGGTGCTCCGCTCCTATTGGTCTTAGCGTGACGACATATAGCCTATAGCCTTCCTCTATAAATGAGCTATCCAACATTGAAAGAATTTTTCAAATCAGAACAGTAGTTCCTGAGATTAGCGCGTTCAAACAAACAAACTCTTCAGCTTTATATATTAGAATAAGTGTGCGAAATTTCATATTCGAACATAATGCGAAATTTTCGTAAAAAGAGGTAGAAAGTTTTTGCTGTATTTTTGCTTCACGTATTAATATATAGAAACCATAGATAAACCATAGAAACCATAGATTGTCTTTTACATTTTAATACTTTCAAAACAGTACATTTCGAAACGAAATACAATATCCAAATTACAATATTCCCTTTGTTAGATACATTTTCATACTACAAGAACATTAATACACATAACGACGTTATAAAAGTGTATACAATACATTGCCTGTCGTCTATAGACTTGTTACACCAACTCCCGGTGCACACGCAGGCATGGAAACGGGCGTAGAGGGATATACCCCGGGAGAGGGGTAGGAGGGTCGCCATGGGGCTGATTAGGCAGCCATTGTCCACGTCCTGGATAAACGGAAATAACTTAAATCAACGAATGCTAGGTCATTGCTTGAATACGGCTGACAAGCTGGCGGCCACCTATGGACATCTGCAACATCAAAGGTCTTGAAGGGATGGTTCTGGATGAAAGGTATGTATGGGGTTTATGGCTCGATCGCCCGAGAAGCGAGTACAAAATAAGACGACGTGTGTTGTACTCTTAGTTACGCAGAGACTCCGGGTTCAATTCCTGGTATGATAAATTTCGAAAACTATATTTCTCCATTATTTACTATGGTCTGGGTGTCTGGGTTCGGCCCCAGAGTCCGTTGTATATTACCCATAACACAAGCGTAACTTGCTTAATTTGGGGATATACAATATATGTGTTTGTCTGCCAATTATTTAAAAAAGAAATTGTTATCTATACTAATACTTATACTTAGGTATATAAAGCTAAAGAGTTTGTTTTTGTTTGCTTGAACGCGCTAATCTCAAATGCCGTCGCTTCAAACTGTTTATTTTGTACCTTGGTATTAATCCTTATCAAAATAAATTACTCCATATTCAATACGAATTAAATACCTTTCTAGAACTTCTTGAATTATTCAATTCGGACGTTTCATTCAAAAAATATCGTGATATTTAAAATTAAGTATTAGTGTTGTAGCCAAATATACTAATATTGTTTGATTGAACGCGCTAATCTCAGGAAGGTCTGATTTGAAAAATTCTTTCAGTGTTAGATAGCTCATTTATCGAGGAAGGCTATAGGTTATATATCATCACGCTAAGACCAATAGGAGCGGAGTACCAATGAAGAATGTTTCAAAATCGGGGTTTTTTTCTTTCTTTTTGAGAGCTTCCGCTGCGCGCGCTGCGTAAACGGTTAAAGCTTCGCAAAAATCATGTGTGAGAGAATTGTTCCCCTTTAAAAGTTCTAAAAAAAAGGCCGCAACAGCACATGTCTATCTTTTAAGGTTGGCTAATTATAACCTTTTTTATGCTAACCAAATTTGTTCTACAATAATGCATTATTTGTGAAGGTATTTTTATAAACATGATATTAATCTTTATCCAAATAAATACGTTATTCATCATAAGTTTTAATTTAAAACAAAATTGCCATTTACATCATTCGATTTCAATAAATATCTTAGGAGATATCGCAGTTTTAAAATAACATCGCAGCAAAATAATGATCAAGTATTGCGCGCATTTAGATATAGATTTAAAAATATTTTCACCTTCTACGTAAACAAAGTCGCGGGTTAAAGTTAGCGTTAGCCCAAAGTAACTATTCCACGCGGACGAAGTCGCAGGCAGGAGCTAGTTTGGTATAAACCTTAAATAATTCTGATGACAATTGAATACATTCGGTACTAGAGTTTGCCCCGCGGCTACTCCTCGTGTCAAATACCAGGCAGTAACTTTATTTTACTTACATAAAAAAATTATTCGGTTTTTTACATATTATATTATATAATTACATATAATAAAAACAAAGAAACTAAGTCCATATAGTCTAGACAACTGCTCAGCAAAACACAGAGGTGAGTCGTAGCCAATCTTATTTAAAGATAATACAATTAATGATATGTTGTTTATGACAAAGTAGTTATTTGTTAGTGAACTGAAAATCGCGATTGCAGCGCCATTTATTTTGCTAATCCATCCATACTAAGGAAACGACGTCATTTATTGGGATAAAATATATCCTAAGTTACGCCCCGGGGTAGAAGCTAGCTCTATGTCCAGTTTCATTTTTTTATTTTTTTATTGTAGGAGATCAGCAGACAGGCAGACGGCCCACTTGATGGAAAGCGGTTACCATCGCCCATGGACGTTGGCAATAGCAAAGGTGCAACAAATGCGCTGCTGCTCTCTTAAAGGGGACTGGAACCTGGTCACTAATGCCGGAACACAACTCAAGGTTGTTATGGCGGCATACTTTAGATCAGGGGTGGTAGCCATCCAGTCGGGCAAGTGCCCTACCACCTGGCTGTGGGTTGTTAAGTCGCCTCTTACGACAGGCCGCCCCAACGCAGGAAATTGTATTCTTTCTCCGTTCCTGCACGGATAGTATTACGGATATCATTTAAATCCGTTCAGTAGTTATCACATGACGCTCGAACAGACAACAACAAATCTAAAAATAGTATTTTCGGAATTCCCTCCAGAAGTTTTTCACATTTTTAAACGCACTGTACAAACTCGAACTATTTACAGATTTATTATCATTGTAAATCCAATATGACTCCACCACATCCACGAAACGGCGGAGTACATATTTCATCACAACCCCTCAATCCGGCTCGAAGGACCATATGAAGCATAGAAAGTCTTCAATGAAGCACCTTTTGCTCAAGAAATGCGTGTATTTCAATAGTTTGCGATTTTACAATAAACCTTGTTGCGCGTACAATACTAGTTCGTTTTTCGAATTTCGAAAGTTGGCGGTTGGCCGTAGACAAATGAACGATTGTCGTAGGCAATTTTGATATTGC
Source organism: Dendrolimus kikuchii (assembly GCA_019925095.2). Taxonomy (NCBI): domain Eukaryota; kingdom Metazoa; phylum Arthropoda; class Insecta; order Lepidoptera; family Lasiocampidae; genus Dendrolimus; species Dendrolimus kikuchii. The sequence goes on from CM034414.1 coordinate 860,076, forward strand.
GCGTACACACCGGCGCGAGCGTTCTGATTTCGTACCCGGCTGGACCGGTGTTAAGCTTCCTTTGGTAAATCGTGCGGCGACAATGGGTATCAAATAAGAGAGTGTGACTAGCAGAGTGCATAACGAAATAAAAACTAAAACTTGATAATAAAACAGGTCATCTAAAAAAAAATTAAACAGTTTTATTGAAAAGAGATATCTTTCCGTTAGATAGGCCGTCGGCCCATTTGCCTGCTTCTTTTTTTTACTTTATTTTGGGGAAAAAATGTACATTGTAAGGTTATAAAGCGGACATGAAGAGATACCAGGCCACTCAGAAAGTATTGCGAAAAAAGTCTTCATGTATGAGAGACTGGCCAGTTATAATCTATTATGAAAATATGATTATCTTGTCTTCATGTATACAAAATGAATGTTTGTGTGTATGTCCTTTATAGACTCGTAAACTATACATCCGATTTTGATGAAATTTTGTGTGTGTGTTTGAGTGGGTCCCGGGATAGTTTACAGCCACAATTGGAGCCGTTAGGTGGCGCTGAGATCGGGTTCTAGAATCCTCCTAATGACCTGGACCGACTTTGGTGAATTTGTTTTAGTGTGTTTGAGTGGGTTCCCGGATGGTTTAGATTCACAGTTAGAACCGGTAGGTGGCGCTGAGATCGGGTTCTAGAATCCTCCTAATCACCGGGAGCGCTTTTGGTGATTTTGTTTTAGTGTGTTTGAGTGGGTTCTCGGATGGTTTAGATTCACAATTAGAACCGGTAGGTGGCGCTGAGATCGGGTTCTAGAATCCTCCTAATCACCGGGAGCGATTTTAGTGATTTTGTTTTTGTGTCATGGAACAAAGTCTTTTAGGAATTCAGAAAATAGCCGGTACGAAGTTCACCGGGCCAGCTAGTTTATAACTAAAAATAGGTACGTTCCAATTTCGAAATTTCCCTCCACAGCTAATTTATCGTGTCTCATTGAAAAATGGATCTGCGCCGGGAACATTTTCGCGGTATGATTTTTTACGATTTCAAGTGTCGGCTGAAACCGGACGTATCGTAGTACGTACGTAACCTGCCCGCCCACAGCGCGCTCAAAACGAGAGACTTCTTGGACAGCACGCCGGTCAAATTCCTGGGTCACCCTCCTTACAACCCTGACCTAGCACCGTGTGACGTCTTTCTATTTCCGAAAACAAAAAATCAGCTCAAAGGGATACAATTTTGGTCGCCGGAAGATGCGCGCGCTGTCAGCGTTCGAGCAAGCTGTAGACGAGGTGTCTGCGGCGGACTGGACGTAGGAAACTTTGTATAGAGGCTGGTGGAGAGTACTTTGAAAAGATTTAATAAAAAATATATTTATAGAATTGTTATTTTTACTTTAGCAAAACTTTCTAAGCGTCCCGCATATTGATTTTCCACAAATTAAATACATGACTTGTAACTTAAACTAGGTGGCTATATTATTAAAATATGTACATACACACACATACATACATACATACATACAATCGTATTAAAAAAACTATAATTATAGAAAAATCGCCAAAGATCTCACTTTAAGAGCCAACTCCAGCTTCGCCATCCTTTTGCTGCCGAAATGCCTGCCGGTGGTAGGGTGCCGGCGCTGTCTGCACGTGCGCTGCGTGTATGCATTCGTCAGGTCTGTCCACCTCACCGCACATCCACCAGTCCACCGCCCAAATATAGAGTGCGGAATCGTCTCGTTGTAGAAGTAATTTGGACTAGACATTATATGCCAAGTTTCTAAATTTACTTTTTTATAGCAAGAGCACAGTAGATGACAGCCCACCTTTTTTATTGCAGGAGATCAGCAGACAGGCAGATGGCCCACTTAATGGAAAGCGGTTACCATCGCCTATGGACATTTGCATTTGCTACCACCCCTGGTTTAAAGCATGTCGCCATAACAACCTTGAGTTGTGTTCCGGCATTAGTGACCAGGTTCCAGTCTCCCTTAAGAGAGCAGCAGCGCATTTGTAGCACCTTTGGTGTTGCAAATGTCTATAGGCGATGGTAACCGCTTTCCATCAAGTGGGCCGTCGGCCTGTCTGCTGAACTCCTGCAATAAAAAAAAAAAAAAAAAAAAAAAAAAAGTCGAGCAAATACCCTACCACCTGGCTGTGGGTTGTTTTGTCGCCTCTTACGACAGGCCGCCCCAACGCAGGAAATTGTATTCTTTCTCAGTTCCTGCACGGATAAAGGCAAACAGCAAACAGGCCAGTCTGCCTGTTTGAATGACCTGTTGGAAAGCGATTGTTACCGTCGCCTATGGACGTTTGGAATACCAGTTGCCGGCCTGCAAGAAATTTTATAACGCCTTCTTTAAACCAACCCATGCCGCAGCGCAGAGGGAAAACCTCGGCGGGAGATCTCTCCAGATCATTGTTGTACGCGGAATAAACGTTCTAGAGAACTGTTGCGTAGTTAAGCGTGGAAGCTCCAGGAAATAGGGGTAAACATCCCGTCGATGGCGAGCGGTGCGGTTGTAAAAATGAGGCGTTAGCACCAGACCAAACAGTAGTTACTTTCTACTCAATATAATGAAGAGAACTTCTACTCATTGGACATTTGCAATGTCAAAGGTGTTGCTGCCAGCTTCGAAGGCGAGACTGGAACCTGGCCACTAATTCCGGAACACAACTCAATGTTGTTACGGCAACATACTTCAGTTCAGGGTAGTGGTCAGACGAGCAAATTTTTTTTTTTTTTTTTATATTGAATAGGTTCGCGTTTGACTGACATTGCACCTGACGTCAGGTGGAAATGCAGTCTAAGGTGGAGCACGCTTACCTAGAAGATACCTGTTCACGCGAGACTTAAAGACACCTAGATTATATTTTTCAGGAAAAACAGACGACGGTAAAGAGTTCCACTCTTCAGCGGTGCGTATGATGAAAGAGGAAGCATAGCGTTTCGTCCGCTTCGTTGGTATTTCCACCATATATCGGTGGCGTGAGTGCGTACGTCTGCTTGTCCGGTAGTAGAATGGTGAGGGAGGAACCAATTCATGTAATTCCGTGGCACACTCCCCGAAGTGTATCCTATAGAATACCGACAAACTGGCGACCTTACGTCGATGACTTAGGCTCTGAAGCCTAAATATCCTACCACCTGACTGTAGGTTGTTTTACCGCCTAGCCTGCTTGCAGTGCCCCAGCTATAAAAAAGATTTTGAATATGTCTCCTGATAAAAATGTATAAAAACTTACATATCCAAATATCTACAGTACTTCCTGTATCTGGTGACTTGGCCCCTTGCTCTCGGGTCGATTGGCACCAGTGGCATGAAGTCAGTCGCGAATGCATCGCCGCAATTGCCGCTGGTGGGCAAACCCGGCTCGCTCAGACCGCAGACAAAACACTTAAAGAATAGAACAGCATGTGCACAAGAACTCTCTCTTCTTTCATCACCTCCCAATCATTTGTGGTCGGCACTATACGTCTTTTCCTGTCATACTCCTCTATTCTGACATACGTCCTCTGTCATACCATAAATCATAATGTCATCCGTGATGAAAAAAGAATTTGAGATATAAATAGAATATGAAATATAAAGAAAAACAATATTTAGCTAGACGTGTCGCTGGGGAGTTTGTTGCCGCTTCTTCTCCTTTACAGCATCAACACTTTGCGAAGCGGTGTACATAGAATAGGAAGTTAACTTACATGTATGACCTTCAACAAGTGTTCTCCAGTGGAACTTAATTTGAATAAAAACTTTTGAATTTGAATTTGAATTTGATGGACGTCACACAGGAAAACGTCGCAGAACTAATAGGTAAGCATAACATCGGAGACTTTTTACGGTATGCAATTAAAATAGTACAAAAAGTAGTCAATAAAAATAAAAGCTAGTAAAATGTTGCCAATATATAATTGTATATATTAGTTAACATAAGATACGTAAATAGAAACTGTAAAATAGACTTTAGATTTTAAGAACTAAATATAAATAGCAAGTAATATAGAATAGATATAAATGTATTAGATATAAGAAAGATGATAAAAGAAAAGAAACAAAAGAAAACACTCAAAAATAAAATAAAGGATCGACGCCCACACATATTTATACCTCGTAAAATATATAATAAGAAATTAGAATAAATAAAAATAAAAAATGAAATTATCTCTGCCCTGAACAATGGTGGAGGAAGGCAAGAAAAAAAAATCATAATGTCATCCTTCACATAATCCATCCATCCATCTCTTTTTTGGTCTAACTTTACATTTGTACCCATTCATCTTGTAGTTTCTCATTCATTTTGTGACGTGACTTTCGTCTCTCCCACATTACATGCCCATACTACCTTAATCTTCTTCCTCTCAATTTTTCAGTCACGGGTATAACTTTCAAAGATCCCCTTACGTAGTATTTTCTTAAGTTTTCGCGACTTGTATACATAATAAAAGCGCGGTAATTTTATTTGATGCAGGGGTCTACAAGCTCGATTGTGAGTGTGGATTGTCATACATTGGGCAAACAAAGAGGAGCATAAAAACACGAGTAAAAGAACACATTGCTGACATGAAACACACAAGGTCTACGAAGTCTGCGATCAGTGAACACACGCTGGATAAACCCAACCACTACATCAGATTCGATAACCCACAAATCCTCGCGAAAGAGAATCGTTTCATACCTAGAATGACGCGTGAGGCTATTGAAATCAAAAAACACCCAAATTTCAATAGAGAAGATGGTTGGCAAGTATCACCTGTTTGGGATCCAATCATCAAAACTATTAAGACCCAAACCCAGCAAAAACCAGCTGCCAGATCTCAAGACACTGTGAGCTCTTTCTGCGTACAACGGAACACAAACCAACTTGACTGATAATTACTTTTATTTTTCCTTCCACCCATTTTAATATTATATAAAATTATTAGAGCTAGGCATGTTTGCTGAAGAGTTTCTTGTGCCGCTTCTTCTCTTCAAGCCATAACATGTTGCGAAGCGGTAATAAATTAGATTAGGCTCCCATAGAGTAAATAATAACCATAAACAAAATTAAAATTAAATAATAAAAATTAACAAGTTGGCGGTAGGCTAAATAAAACTTTAACAATACCCGTTGACACTTGACACCGTTGTCTTCTGTGATCACGGTCACTGAAAAGTGGCCGAAACGTCGGAAAAACTAAAATCAAATAAAATTACCGCGCTTAAAACCGTTAAAACGTAGTTTTATTATCCCCTTACATACTCATTTCTCTTCTTATCCATTCTTGTAATACCACACATCCATCTCATTAATACTTATCTTGATATTATAGTCTTATCATAATAATAAAGGATTATTATCTGCTTGCCTTAGCTGCCCGGCACGGAGTGGAGATCGCTAGATCTAAGACTCAAGCTCCAGGGGTGGAAGTGATAAATGGCCTAACGTCGGAATTAGCTTCGGTGAACCTGCAGCCCACCTCTCGACACCCCTTAGCCACTCACACCCATGTTGCCCCTGACTTCTATGGCATTTTTTGGGGCCCATGCAGCGAGTGGCGATCCACCGTATGCCCAATTTTCAATGTTCCCCGAACATTGCGACGTGCAGACGCCATAGTCCCCATATTCCCAGACCCCTAGTACCACTAGCAGTTCACCCCAATAGCCCGGTACTTTTTGTCCTCATTTCCCACAATAGTCCTACACTGGCCGGGGCTTGTCCTTAGGTGCATTACTATATGGTGTAGACAGGGATAATCGCCGGTCAGTGTCACGCCACATTTACATTAAATTTGTCAAGGGGCCTCTACGTCTTGGCTTTCCCATGGCCCCACGCAAGCCCTCTAAATGTCCGGGCCATTTTTATGGCCCGTGGTCTACAAAGACATATATAATAAGAATTGATTATAGGGACAATCTCTGAGACCAGGTCAAGAGTCTCACCTTAGCGATGATAGAGGAATTAGCGAAATACTCCGTCGTGGTATGCTCTGTAGTGGTTGTCACTACGACAGATGGACAAGTGGGGATTTTGTATTTGTGCAGCGTCTCATTGAACTCTTGAGTCAAATTCATTTCGTACTCATAAGTCAAGTTCGCAATTAAATTAACAAGAGCTGAAAAATAACAAAATAAAACATTATATTCCAGGAGACATTATTCATTCAAGCGCCATCGGAACTCCTACTTGATTAGTTCAAGACTAAACGTTTCACGCCGATATTCTGTGAGAGCGTGGTATCGCACCGAGCCCAACTCAAGAGCTGAAATCAGGATAATAATTCAGCATGGCTCTACCACGTTTCTATTATACGTATTGTAACGCCTGTTTCCCATTGGGGTAGGCAGAGACGATGGATCTCCTGCTACGATCCTGACAAACACTTTTCGCTTCTTCAACTTTCATTAATCTTTTCATACATACACACTTATTTACATACATACATACATAACTTCACGCTAGTTCCCTTGCGGGGTAGGTACGAACAACAGAGCGCCATTTAGGCTTATTCTTACACACCTCACTTGCTTCTTTGACATTCATAGCTCTTGTCTTGCACGCTCGTCTGTTCTTAAGGCTCCTGACATCATCTTCTGCTAGTACACGATCAATTTGATCATGGAAGGTGTGTCGTGGCCTACCACACTTATTTAGACTACCTTTTATGTGAGCTTTCTCCAAAATATCTTCAATTTGATCTTGGCGAGTACGTCTTGGTCTACCGGCACCGACTCTACCACTCACATTGTTGTCATATACTTGTTTTGTGATTCTACTTTCATTCATTGTCACTACTTGCTCAAACCACCTTAACATTCCTTTTTCAACTCTTGTCACTACATCTTCTTTCAATTCACAACGCTCCCTTATCACACTATTTCTTAGCATATCACTTACATTAATACATACATACATAACTTCACGCCAGTTCCCTTGCGGGGTAGGCACGTACAACAGAGCGCCATTTAGGCTTATTCTTACACACCTCACTTGCCTCTTTGACATTCATAACTCTTGTCATGCACGCTCGTCTGTTCTTAAGGCTCCTGACATCACCTTCTGCTAGTACACGATCAATTTGATCATGGAAGGTGTGTCGTGGCCTTCCACGACTTCTGCATCCATCCACTTTTGCATTGTATATCTGTTTAGTCATTCTTTCCACGTGCCCGAATCACCGGAGCATTCGTTTCCTTACCCTCACCCCGACACTCTCTTTCAGACCAACTCTCTTTCTTACTTCGGTATTATGAACGCGGTTCGCAAGCGTCACTCGTACATTAATTAACCTTACATATACTTCTCGAAGCTCTCATTTCAACTGCATTTATCCTACTTTCATGCTTCTACTGACCACCCAACTTTCACTGCCCTACATTAGCATTGGTACTAATACCCCCTGATGGACAGCTGTTAAATTTGTATTATAAGAAGTTGTAATATAAGTAGGTTACAGAGGAGAGGTTACAGAGCTGGCCACAAGGTCAGCATTATCACTTCCATCAACATCAGCGAGCAAAGCACCGCTGATGTGCAAAATAACAGGAGCATCAACACCAAGTGAAAATTTTTCATGTCACAACAATTAAACAATAAATTATAACACCACACAAAGTCACAAACACATAACTAACAATAAAACTTATAAACATACTCAAACCTACGCGCACTACCATCGCATTGCATTACACGCACACTCCACAAACAAACCAAGACACACAAAGAGCCTAAAAATTAATAACCCAGGCACAGAAAAGAAATAACAAGACACATGGCACTAGATAGGACTATATATAAGTATAGATATAAGGCCAACACTGCACATGCACTTCCTCACAACACCAGCAGATACACTCTACATTAGTATAAGTTTAGTATTAAAATTATAATAAATTAATGTAATAAGTTATTCTTAAGGTACACCAAAACATAAAAATTACTACATATAATGTCAAATACAGTAACAAAAATAAACAATAAGCGTGTACGGAGTCTCAAATTTTTCATAGAAATTAAGTAGTATAAAAGGGTACGGAACTCGAGTCCGTAGAGATATTAATAATAATAATAAAAAAATATAAGTAGGTAGTTATATAGTGAATATAATCATCGTAACAAGGGCCCTATTGCAGCCAAAATACTTACATAACCCTAAAAACAACTTCTTAAGTCATTTAAAAATTAGTTTACCATTAATATCTATCTTAGGTTCTGCCGTTTGGGTCCTTTTAGTCGTGGTAGCCACCTTGCCTTCATCGGCAGCCTTTTCAGTAGTCGATTTGTCCAGGTCACTAGCCGGAGTAGTGGTAGTAGAAGTGGTGTTGGTGGTAACAGTAGTGGTGTTGGTGATAGGAGTAGTGGTGTTGGTGGTAATAGTAGTGGTTTTGGTGGTAGTAGTACTGGTGGTAGTGGTAGTAGTGCTAGGCGGTAAACCATTTGGTTTAGGCTCATCATCACGGAGGAATAATTTACTTCTAGTGTTGTCCTACAGAAACAGAAAACAGTAATGTTTTGAAATCCAATAAGAAACTAATTACAATTATAGTTGCCGGCACCATTTTTGAGCGGTCACTTTGTCACATTGACGAATTTTACGCGAAAACGGAACAAACAGACAGACAGAGTTACTTTCGCATTCAAATTCAAATTCAAATTCAAAAGTTTTTATTCAAATTAAGTTCCACTGGAGAACACTTTTTGAAGGTCATACATGTAAGTTAAAATTTATTTATTTTTTACTTCCAATTCTATGTACACCGCTTCGCAACGTGTTGATGCTGTAAAGGAGAAGAAGCGGCAAGAAACTCCCCAGCAACACGTCTAGCTAAATATTGATTTTCTTTATATTTCATATTCTATTTATATCTCAAATTCTTTTTTTTAATAAGTACTGTACAGAAGTATGTTACAGAATCACTTTTTGAAGAATTAATGGAGTTGTAGCAAACAATGCATACTCAATAAGACCAAGACAATAAAAGGAAAGAAAATAGTACATTATGGTACTAGTGTGTAACATTGGTGATTACCGCCGAGGCGCCATTGAGACTCGAGCCGTAGGCGAGGGTCTTAAGAGAGCCGAGGACGGTAATCATCAATACACACGTGTATCATACGACGTTTTTCAACACACTTGTGAATAAAATAACAACAAAAACTCATTTTATTTAGTAGATAAAAAAAGTTATATATCAGTGAAAGTTTTATTTATTAAACACGTACGAGTTAAAATTATCTATTTAAATAAGAAGTTGCATGAAATGAGCAAGCAATAGGAACATTAATTTATTTGTTCTATAGAACACGATCTTTTATTTTTGAATAAAAACTTTTTTAAGAACAAAGCAACTCAACCAATAAAATTAAAAAAAAAAATCTATAACTCACTAGTGAGTTATAATGTTTTTTACTCACAGTTTGATAATGGGTGTCTTTCTGTGCCTAATTGCGGTGACCATAGAGCCACTTTATGAGCAAGTGTGTTGAAAATAATATTATAGTTATAATAATGACATGACGTGCTAAAATGTTATGCTGCAATATGTCTCCACAAATTCCTTACAAGCATGGCAAAATAAAAAATAAAAACGTTATACAAAATTTAGTATAAGAGGTTGGAGCTAGGTGCTATGTAAATGAAGTTTTGTCATTTAAGTATTCTTCAATAGTGTAGTATCCCTTTTTTAGCAAGATAGTTAAAAAAATCAAGGACAGTTAAAAAGGTTTAGTTTATTGCGTTCATCTAACATTTCTTCATATACAGCGAGACAGAGAGAGGTTTTTTAAGTTTATGGCTTGGCAACTAGGCCTTTAAGCCTTAAGCTAGGTGCTATGTAAATGATTTTTTATCATTTAATGTCATTTATAATATTAATAAGAATCACCTCATGTATGGTCCTAGTAAATGATAGCTGGTGCGGTATACCATAGATATGGTATTTGAAGTTGCCATTGGGCTGCTCCAGAGGTGGAAGGTTTAACAACTTGGGTGACGACCGCGTTGGATGGTATACACTAACCGACGATTTGGTTCTCGTTAAAGCTAGCCGATTTCTGAAAAGGACATTATATTTCAAAATTAAATCAAGGGCTTGTTGTTTAACGTGTAGCGAAGGAATTCGGTAGGTACGTAACTCCTTTTTTTTATTGCAGGAGATCAGCAGACAGGCAGACGGCCCACTCGATGGAAAGCGGCTACCATCGCCTATGGACATTTGCAAAACCAAAGTTGCTACAAATGCGCTGCTGCTCTCTTAAGGGAGACTGGAACCTGGTCACTAATGCCGGAACACAACTCAAGGTTGTTATGGCGACATACTTTATACCAGGGGTGGTAGCCATCCAGTTGGGCAAATGCCCTACCACCTGGCAAATCCTTATTAAATCCTTATTGTACAGCAAAACATAGACCAACAGAAGTAGAAAAGTACAAGAGATAGTACAACCGGCGGCCTTGACGTTGTGAGGGATGACATGCGTACCAATGCTCTCAATACAAGGGGTGCCGAAGATCGCGCGAAGTGCAGAAGAAAAAGTAGGGTAGCGGAACCTGGGCGTCGAAGTGATCGCTCCGAACGCAACCCGGATTTAACGCTCGGATGATGATGATGAGTACAACGGGCGGCCTTATCGCTAAAAAGCGATCACTTCCAGGCAACCCTTAAAGATTTAGGTATGTGTGTAGATACATATTATGGATTTTGGTTACAGTAACGTACAATGGTTACAGTTACAAAATGAGTACGGATTTCCCTCAGCTAGTTGCGGGTGCAGTCCGCGACAGTCTCGCGAGTTACATACGTGCACATTATGGATTTTGGTTACAGTAACGTACAATGGTTACAGTTACAAAATGAGTACGGGTTTCAGCTAGTTGCGGGTGCAGTGCGCTTCGCTCGCGACAGTCTCGCGAGTTACAAATGTGCACATCATGTATTTTGGTTACAGTAACGTACAATGGTTACAGTTACAAAATGAGTACGGGTTTCCTTCAGCTAGTTGCGGGTTCAGTTCGCGACAGTCTCGCGATTTACATACGTGCACATTATGGATTTTGGTTACAGTAACGTACAATGGTTACAGTTACAAAATGAGTACGGGTTTCCTTCAGCTAGTTGCGGGTTCAGTTCGCGACAGTCTCGCGAGTTACATACGTGCACATTATGGATTTTGGTTACAGTAACGTACAATGGTTACAGTTACAAACGGAGTACGGGTTTCCCTCAGCTAGTTGCGGGTGCAGTTCGCGACAGTCTCGCGAGTTACATACGTGCACATTATGGATTTTGGTTACAGTAACGTACAATGGTTACAGTTACAAAATGAGTACGGGTTTCCCTCAGCTAGTTGCGGGTGCAGTGCGCTTCGCTCGCGACAGTCTCGCTAGTTACATACGTGCACATTATGGATTTTGGTTACAGTAACGTACAATGGTTACAGTTACAAAATGAGTACGGGTTTCCCTCAGCTAGTTGCGGGTGCAGTTCGCGATAGTCTCGCGAGTTACATACGTGCACATTATGGATTTTGGTTACAGTAACGTACAATGGTTACAGTTACAAAATGAGTACGGGTTCCCCTCAGCTAGTTGCGGGTGCAGTTCGCGACAGTCTCGCGAGTTACATACGTGCACATTATGGATTTTGGTTACAGTAACGTACAATGGTTACAGTTACAAAATGAGTACGGGTTCCCCTCAGCTAGTTGCGGGTGCAGTTCGCGACAGTCTCGCGAGTTACAAATGTGCACATCATGTATTTTGGTTACAGTAACGTACAATGGTTACAGTTACAAAATGAGTACGGGTTTCCCTCAGCTAGTTGCGGGTGCAGTTCGCGACAGTCTCGCGAGTTACATACGTGCACATTATGGATTTTGGTTACAGTAACGTACAATGGTTACAGTTACAAAATGAGTACGGGTTTCCCTCAGCTAGTTGCGGGTGCAGTTCGCGACAGTCTCGCGAGTTACAAATGTGCACATCATGGATTTTGGTTACAGTAACGTACAATGGTTACAGTTACAAAATGAGTACGGGTTTCCCTCAGCTAGTTGCGGGTGCAGTTCGCGATAGTCTCGCGAGTTACATACGTGCACATCATGGATTTTGGTTACAGTAACGTACAATGGTTACAGTTACAAAATGAGTACGGGTTTCCCTCAGCTAGTTGCGGGTGCAGTGCGCTTCGCTCGCGACAGTCTCGCTAGTTACATACGTGCACATTATGGATTTTGGTTACAGTAACGTACAATGGTTACAGTTACAAAATGAGTACGGGTTTCCCTCAGCTAGTTGCGGGTGCAGTTCGCGACAGTCTCGCGAGTTACAAATGTGCACATCATGTATTTTGGTTACAGTAACGTACAATGGTTACAGTTACAAAATGAGTACGGGTTTCCCTCAGCTAGTTGCGGGTGCAGTTCGCGACAGTCTCGCGAGTTACAAATGGGCACATCATGTATTTTGGTTACAGTAACGTACAATGGTTACAGTTACAAAATGAGTACGGGTTTCCTTCAGCTAGTTGCGGGTTTAGTTCGCGACAGTCTCGCGATTTACATACGTGCACATTATGGATTTTGGTTACAGTAACGTACAATGGTTACAGTTACAAAATGAGTACGGGTTTCCTTCAGCTAGTTGCGGGTTCAGTTCGCGACAGTCTCGCGAGTTACAAATGTGCACATCATGGATTTTGGTTACAGTAACGTACAATGGTTACAGTTACAAACGGAGTACGGGTTTCCCTCAGCTAGTTGCGGGTGCAGTCCGCGACAGTCTCGCGAGTTACAAATGTGCACATCATGGATTTTGGTTACAGTAACGTACAATGGTTACAGTTACAAAATGAGTACGGGTTTCCCTCAGCTAGTTGCGGGTGCAGTTCGCGACAGTCTCGCGAGTTACATACGTGCACATTATGGATTTTGGTTACAGTAACGTACAATGGTTACAGTTACAAAATGAGTACGGGTTTCCCTCAGCTAGTTGCGGGTGCAGTCCGCGACAGTCTCGCGAGTTACAAATGTGCACATCATGGATTTTGGTTACAGTAACGTACAATGGTTACAGTTACAAAATGAGTACGGGTTTCCCTCAGCTAGTTGCGGGTGCAGTGCGCTTCGCTCGCGACAGTCTCGCTAGTTACATACGTGCACATTATGGATTTTGGTTACAGTAACGTACAATGGTTACAGTTACAAAATGAGTACGGGTTTCCCTCAGCTAGTTGCGGGTGCAGTTCGCGATAGTCTCGCGAGTTACATACGTGCACATTATGGATTTTGGTTACAGTAACGTACAATGGTTACAGTTACAAAATGAGTACGGGTTTCCCTCAGCTAGTTGCGGGTGCAGTTCGCGACAGTCTCGCGAGTTACAAATGTGCACATCATGGATTTTGGTTACAGTAACGTACAATGGTTACAGTTACAAAATGAGTACGGGTTTCCCTCAGCTAGTTGCGGGTGCAGTTCGCGATAGTCTCGCGAGTTACATACGTGCACATTATGGATTTTGGTTACAGTAACGTACAATGGTTACAGTTACAAAATGAGTACGGGTTTCCCTCAGCTAGTTGCGGGTGCAGTTCGCGACAGTCTCGCGAGTTACATACGTGCACATTATGGATTTTGGTTACAGTAACGTACAATGGTTACAGTTACAAAATGAGTACGGGTTTCCCTCAGCTAGTTGCGTGTGCAGTTCGCGACAGTCTCGCGAGTTACATACGTGCACATTATGGATTTTGGTTACAGTAACGTACAATGGTTACAGTTACAAAATGAGTACGGATTTCCCTCAGCTAGTTGCGGGTGCAGTCCGCGACAGTCTCGCGAGTTACATACGTGCACATTATGGATTTTGGTTACAGTAACGTACAATGGTTACAGTTACAAAATGAGTACGGGTTTCCCTCAGCTAGTTGCGGGTGCAGTCCGCGACAGTCTCGCGAGTTACAAATGTGCACATCATGGATTTTGGTTACAGTAACGTACAATGGTTACAGTTACAAAATGAGTACGGGTTTCCCTCAGCTAGTTGCGGGTGCAGTGCGCTTCGCTCGCGACAGTCTCGCTAGTTACATACGTGCACATTATGGATTTTGGTTACAGTAACGTACAATGGTTACAGTTACAAAATGAGTACGGGTTTCCCTCAGCTAGTTGCGGGTGCAGTTCGCGATAGTCTCGCGAGTTACATACGTGCACATTATGGATTTTGGTTACAGTAACGTACAATGGTTACAGTTACAAAATGAGTACGGGTTCCCCTCAGCTAGTTGCGGGTGCAGTTCGCGACAGTCTCGCGAGTTACATACGTGCACATTATGGATTTTGGTTACAGTAACGTACAATGGTTACAGTTACAAAATGAGTACGGGTTCCCCTTAGCTAGTTGCGGGTGCAGTTCGCGACAGTCTCGCGAGTTACAAATGTGCACATCATGTATTTTGGTTACAGTAACGTACAATGGTTACAGTTACAAAATGAGTACGGGTTTCCCTCAGCTAGTTGCGGGTGCAGTTCGCGACAGTCTCGCGAGTTACATACGTGCACATTATGGATTTTGGTTACAGTAACGTACAATGGTTACAGTTACAAAATGAGTACGGGTTTCCCTCAGCTAGTTGCGGGTGCAGTTCGCGACAGTCTCGCGAGTTACAAATGTGCACATCATGGATTTTGGTTACAGTAACGTACAATGGTTACAGTTACAAAATGAGTACGGGTTTCCCTCAGCTAGTTGCGGGTGCAGTTCGCGATAGTCTCGCGAGTTACATACGTGCACATTATGGATTTTGGTTACAGTAACGTACAATGGTTACAGTTACAAAATGAGTACGGATTTCCCTCAGCTAGTTGCGGGTGCAGTGCGCTTCGCTCGCGACAGTCTCGGTGCACATTATGGATTTTGGTTACAGTAACATCAGCTAGTTGCGGGTGCAGTCCGCGACAGTCTCGCGAGTTACATACGTGCACATTATGGATTTTGGTTACAGTAACGTACAATGGTTACAGTTACAAAATGAGTACGGGTTTCCCTCAGCTAGTTGCGGGTGCAGTTCGCGACAGTCTCGCGAGTTACAAATGTGCACATCATGGATTTTGGTTACAGTAACGTACAATGGTTACAGTTACAAAATGAGTACGGGTCCGCGACAGTCTCGCGAGTTACATACGTGCACATTATGGATTTTGGTTACAGTAACGTACAATGGTTACAGTTACAAAATGAGTACGGGTTTCCCTCAGCTAGTTGCGGGTGCAGTTCGCGACAGTCTCGCGAGTTACAAATGTGCACATTATGGATTTTGGTTACAGTAACGTACAATGGTTACAGTTACAAAATGAGTACGGGTTCCCCTCAGCTCGTTGCGGGTGCAGTCCGCGACAGTCTCGCGAGTTACATACGTGCACATTATGTATTTTGGTTACAGTAACGTGCAAAGGTTACGGCTCGCAGGTGAGTGCCCGGCTTAATATAAAACCATAAACAATACTCACGTAACAAAATCGGTGTTTTCCCTGTAATCAAAGATAACTGTTGTAATCCCACTGTTGCTTATGTCGGTTTCGTTGGTTGTATCAATGGTTGTGAATGGATTATGAAGTCTTCGGTTTGCAAATAGACTCCTAAGCGCTTCTGTAAAGGGTCAAGAAGAATGATAAATATACTGCCAGGTCGCAGGGCATTTTGGCCTCCTTCTGCGGGGACATCTTGTCGCAGAAGGAGGCAGCCATAAGACAGAGAAAGGAGTTGCAGACGGAGAAGAGGGAGTCGGAGGCCCGTACGCTCACCTCCTTCCAATGACGGAGTGAAACCGACCGTGTTCATGGGACTACGTGACACATATATTTTGTAGATATGCATTTGTACATACATACATACATACAGAACTTCACGCCAGTTCCCTTGCGGGGTAGGCACATACAACAGAGCGCCATTCAGGCTTATTCTTACACACCTGACTTGCTTCTTTGACATTCATAACTTTTGTCATGCACGCTCGTATTGTATATGTATTTGTATGGTATGTATATTAAGTATATATCTATGTAATATATAAAATTTCAGCATATATATATATATATATATATATATATATATATATATATATATACTAGCTGACCCGGTAAACTTCGTAGCGCATCAGAATCAATAAATAAAAAAGCTGAATGATAATTGCAGAACGTTTCAACTTTAGTAAAAATGTGGTCAAAACTTAACCGGAACGAACATCAAACGTTTCACATTCAAAACGAAAAAAATGAAAAAAGAAACTTCACTTTTAAATTTAATTTGATTTCTGAACGACTTTTAAATTTAATCGATTTCTAAACGACGGGACGTACATTAAACGTTTGACAGGTACGAATAGTTTCTAAGGGAAAGCGGAATTGTTTTTTTACTATATTCCAAGCATTTTTTTATATTTACTCGCCTTTTGAATCTTCCCTGGACTTCCATAAATAATTCAAAACCAAAATTAGCCAAATCAGTCCAGCCGTTCTCGAGTTTTAGCTAATCTAACGAACGGGCATGTGTAAAGAATGCATGATAAAAGAATGACTAAACAGATATACAATGCAAAAGTGGATGGATGCAGAAGTCGTGGAAGGCCACGACACACCTTCCATGATCAAATTGATCGTGTACTAGCAGAAGGTGATGTCAGGAGCTTTAAGAACAGACAAGCGTGCATGACAAGAGCTATGAATATCAAAGAAGCAAGTGAGGTGTGTAAGAATGAGCCCGAATGGCACTGTTGTTCGTGCCTACCCCGCAAGGGAACTGGTGTGAAGTTATGTATGTATGTATGTTCTTTGCACTTCTTGCATTTTTTAACAATGCTTATTCTGAAATAAAAGTGTCATAATATGCTTTATTACATACAATTATTCAATGAAATCAATTTATTTCGATGTTGTCAATTTGATATTGACAACTTTGACGTGCTGCCAACGCCTCCAGTTAGTATAAGGAATAGAGATCAGAGGGAGCCAAAGACAAAATATTGTAAATACTATATATTTCTTCAACAGTATATAGTAAAGTACACCGACCTGAAATATAGTACAATACATACATACATACATAACTTCACGCCAGTTCCCTTGCGGGGTAGGCACGAACAACAGAGAGCCATTTTGGCTTATTCTTACACACCTCACTTGCCTCTTTGACATAGTACAATACTATATATTATAGTATGGTTGGCAACCCTAGTATCGTCGCGGTGGAAGGTGATGTCAGGAGCCTTAAGAAAAGACGTGCGTGCATGACAAGAGTTATGAATGTCAAAGAAGCAAGTGAGGTGTGTAAGAATAAGCCTAAATGGCGCTCTGTTGTTCGTGCCTACCCCGCAAGGGAACTGGCGTGAAGTTATGTATGTATGTCTATCATCAGCTCAAGTTACCACGGCTCGTTTATTCGCATAGATCAAAACTCAACCTTTTACTTCATCAATTTCATGACTTCCCAGGCTTTTCTTGACAGGCATCTCAAATCTTCTCACGCGTGGGAATGGTTCCCATTTGATGTAATCCGGATTCACAGTTGCCGTCCTTATGATATCTGTGCATAATAAATTTTATTTAAAAATCGGTCAAGTGCGTATCGGGTCACTCGCATTAAAACAAACAAACAAACTAATGCATTAAACTGGGTGTGCAGTTGCACCCATTTACGTAGCAGAAGACTGAGCATGCTGTTGGTGCTGCCGCGTACGCGGGCCGGTAGGGATCCGCATCTCTTTCTAATGATGGCAGCAAAGCCATCGATCCGCGCTTCTGTGAACATCCCTGACGCACTGCACCGCCACGGCAGCCCCAACAACATCCTCAGCCCATTATTATACTGGACACGTAGGTCGCTGTATGCCCGCTGCGTATACCTGACAGGCTGCGCGTGTAGAAGGACTAACAGTATGCTCGGAAAAGCGTCTTCTTTTTTTCTTCTTCTTCTGTTCTTAAAGGGTCAAGTAGCCGCGACGAATGTATACTGTTTTTGTCGGCTAAAGGCTAGTTTACATTGATATTAGTTAAGTAGTCAGTTAATTTGGGAAACTGGCGAGTTAAGCCCATATCGTCGTTTGGATAGACATTTTTCAGTTAAGCGGTAAGTTGACGTTTAAGGCTCGTAGCAACGCCGAAGTCCTTGAGGATTTTCTGGGCCTTAGCGGAGATTTCATAGACACGGTCGTTTTTCAGATGCATTATTTTATTGTGAAAAAATAAAGTAGTATTAAAAATAAAAATAGGGTGAAGGTAAGGAAAGGAATGCTCCGGTGGTTCGGGCATGTGGAAAGAATGCATGATGAAAGAATGACTAAACAGATATACAATGCAAAAGTGGATGAATGCAGAAGTCGTGGAAGGCCACGACACACCTTCCATGATCAAATTGATCGTGTACTAGCAGAAGGTGATGTCAGGAGCCTTAAGAACAGACGAGCTTGCATGACACGAGTTATGAATGTCAAAGAAGCAAGTGAGTGTGTAAGAATAAGAACTGGCGTGAAGTTATGTATGTATGTATTTTTGTTTTTCCCATTATTCATTCAAAATTTGTTGGTGGACCCTATAAACATGTTTCCTAGCCCAAATAACAGGTCTAGTGTCTTTATATAAGGCATATGTATACCTCTAAACTTAATTTCCGTTAATCTGTCTCCAGTCTCCCTTAAGAGAGCAGCAGCGCATTTGTAGCACCTTTGGTATTGCAAATGTCTATAGGCGATGGTAACCGCTTTCCATCAAGTGGGCCGTCTGCCTGTCTGCTGTACTCCTGCAATAAAAATTTTAAAAAAATTACCTACTGTTTTTATGTTTTACTTCGCAGCAGCTTCAAGATATTGTAGAAAATATTAATTTTTGCTTTTTAGTTACGCAAATACTTGAATAGCTTTAAAAAATATATCAAACACGTTCTACGTGCCTATAATATTCGAGGGTAGTTCTCGATTGTAACCTTACGGTTTTAACATATTTTATACACCGACTCTTCACACTTATATGACACTGAGCAAATCGGCACAACTGATAGCGGATTGAAGTCATTGATAAACTATTTTAATTAAAGTGTTATGAATGAAAAGACTTTAATACATTATTGTTTGCAAATTTTGGATAATATTTTATATACAATATTATACTTAAAGTTTTACATGTAATAAAATAAACCGAACACTGTATTAATCTATCGCGTCTGCCAACATGAAAATAAAATGTAGTGAATACCATCTATATACAATTGAGAGATTTTGAATTATAATCTGTAGACAATCGCTACATATTAGAGATAAATATTTGACGGCCTCTGTGGTTGAGCGGGCTAAGCCTTTGCCGGCCTACCTCCCTGCAACGCAGAGGCTCCGGGTTTATAAATAACAATATTTATTTACAATTAAATATCTACTTGTCGGATTCGCGCCCCCGACAACGAGGAGCGAACGGATGACTCTCCGAGAATAACACAATAATACTCTGAAATATTATAATCAAAGTTTATTACACTAGAATTATCACAGTTACGATATTAAATATTGCACAATAATACACAGAAATATTAGGACAACTCCAAGAGTTGCATCCACGCTTTGTCAGGTGTCGAGCAGCAATTTGCCCTTCAAGAATACTGCGGTTATCAGGCAGTAATTATCGACTACATTATATTATGTGCTCCTCGTCCAAGACTACCAATGTAGACTGTCAGTGTAGATTGCCGATTGTAGACCGCCGGTTCAAGACTGCCATTGTAGACTGTCGGTTGCAGACTTCTGATTCAATACTAAAGATTCAAGACAAGACTGCCGGTTCAATACTGCCCCTCCTCTGCCTGAACACCGCGTATTTAACAAGTCCTCGTAGCGCGCCGCAGTGACACCATCCGGTATGGCTGTGGCGCCATTTCAGTTACACTTCGTTCATAAAATCAACTTCCGCCATACGTATAAACTTCCAACATCCGGTTACTCCATTTCCGATATCCGTTAGCTTAATAATAAATGCTTCTACATTGACATCCGGTTAAACAACTTACGAATACTACATGAAAGAATACTCAATCCGGTTATTGACTACTTCCGTCATATGGTTATTTTATAATAACAAATACGACTCCGACATACTAATAAAATTAAAGAATACAATGCAAGAAAACTTAACTTATTTATATTGTATTCTACTCATAGTCCCTCAAGACTATAAGTAGAATACTGAGCCCAGATCACCGTCTTCTATGGGCAAGGTGCCCAGAAGGCTGGCTACGTTTCCTCGCTGGATCGCCATACTGATCCGTTGGCCGAGGTAAGCACCAGCCCTCTGATCACCCGAAGAGTCAATGAGTCGTTTCGATAAATTTTGGTAGAGGCTCATGGCCTCAGGACCCCACGGTCCAAGCGTCTCGACAGCTCGGCAGTGTAATAAAATAAACCGAACACTGTATAAATCTATCGCGTCTGCCAACATGAGAATAAAATGTAGTGAATACGGTCTATATACAATTGAGAGATTTTGAATTATAATCTGTACATAATTACCACATATTAACGATAAATATTATTACATAAAATTATGTTAAATTATAAAGAACTATTTACTCTATACAAAACAGGCGCCAATCACCGAATAAATAAAAATATAACATTATTCAATTAAGGAAATGGCCGATTGTACCGTTTAGAAATAAGAGGGTACATAACAAAAATAATTATCAACTTTAAAAGGAGTTTTTGGCGGGAACTGAAAGGAGATGTTGTGCTGTGCAGTTTTATTTTCTAAAAATGTGTAAAATTACTCTAAAATGAACAATAGTTGTAGAGTAGTAATTATGTGTTTTTGCGAGAAATGTGAACTATTTAGCCAAATGTGGCCTTTCGAGTTTTCACAAGAACTCCGTTGAATGGTGTGGATTGTAGCCTACAATACAACTGCGCCTGGCTTAAAGGCCTAGTTGCCAAGCCTTAAAAATAAAATAATAATCAACTTTAAAAAGAAACATGACAAGAACAACTATGCTACTAAATAACTGTAACATTTGCTAGGTTTTAAAATTACAAAGCTAAATAAGTGGTGTCATGATGAATGCCGAAAATCACGCAATGTGGTCACAAAAAATACGTTTACGGACCCCGGATACTAAATTAAAAAACAGTTTTAGTGTTTATATATCAGGTGTAAGTGTATTCCTAAACACAAATCAAACTGAAAAAACAATAAAAGCGACAAAATCATGTTTATCAAATGTAATTTTGTTTTTCGTCGAGTTGCGAGCACTGCGCAAAATTTGCGGAGTGACGCTCGCGGACCGCGTTCGTAATACCGAAGTAAGAAAGTCAGTTGGTCTGAAAGAGAGTGTCGGGGTGAAGGTAAGGAAAGGAATGCTCCGGTGGTTCGGGCATGATGAAAGAATGACTAAACAGATATACAATGCAAAAGTGGATGGATGCAGAAGTCGTGGAAGGCCACGACACACCTTCCATGATCAAATTGATCGTGTACTAGCAGAAGGTGATGTCAGGAGCCTTAAGAACAGACGAGCGTGCATGACAAGAGTTATGAATGTCAAAGAAGCAAGTGAGTGTGTAAGAATAAGAACTGGCGTGAAGTTATGTATGTATGTATGTATTTTTGTTTTTCCCATTATTCATTCAAAATTTGTTGGTGGACCCTATAAACATGTTTCCTAGCCCAAATAACAGGTCTAGTGTCTTTATATAAGGCATATGTATACCTCTAAACTTAGTTTCCGTTAATCTATCTCCACTCTCCCTTAAGAACGCAGCAGCGCATTTGTAGCACCTTTGGTGTTGCAAATGTCTATAAGCGATAGTAACCGCTTTTGATCAAGTGGGCCGTCTGCCTGTCTGCTGAACTCATGCAATAAAAAAAAATCTGATGAAACTCGTTGCAAAAGTTTAGCCACGAATACTTAAAATGCAACTAAGATTTAACGGTAAGGTGATGATGATTTGATGATAAAATACGTACGTTTTTCATCATCATCGTCATATAAATCGTCGTAAGCATAGTCATATTTGCTAAAACTATTGCGCTCGTTCTTTTCCGCCAGCACTCCATGTAATATAAATAATACGAGATATAGCATTTGCACAACAATTTTGCTTAATGAAAGGTGGAATTTGAAGTAGAAAATAATCTTAATTTACATAATACTTCTGCTTAATACGTCAATTTGACTTCGAAATATGTATGATTTTAGTCTATGGTCACATTTGTAAATTGTAGAACTCGTGTAAAAATTCCAATATAGAATCTTGCAAAATTAAAATGTCGCATGGCCCTGTAATGCCTGGTGCATTCTATGACACTTTTTAATTTGTTCGAATTATTATTTAAGCGTCTAATGCAAGAACAGTATACGTACGATTCTATGTATATGTATATCTATGCTAGTCTGCGCTTAAAAATAAATAATTTTAAAAAGAAACTTCAAGAAACCCTGGGACGCCGCAAATACGCAGCCATGGGTCTTGGCTTTCGGGGTTGAGACTTTGGGGCCATGGGGACGTGAGGCTCATCAACTTTATCGAGACCTTTTAAGGCGATTGAAAGAAGTCCCGCGTGACCAAAGGGCTGGCTTATATTTAGAGCAACGTATTAGCGTTGCCATACAACGCGGGAATGCGGCCAGCATTTTGGGAACGCTCCCCACCGGGAGCGATCTGGACTACATCTTTTACTTGTAAATATGTTTATAATAGTATTTAATTCCTATGTTTTTTTTTGTAGTGTAATTTGTAATTTAAATTAAGTTTTTAATATCTAACAATTAATTTGCTTGAAAAAAAACTAGTACAATATGTTACTCTCGGCATTAGTGACCAGGTTCCAGTCTTCTTTAAGAGAGCAGCAGCGCATTTGTAGCACCTTTGGTGTTGCAAAATGTCGCTTTATCAAAATTGTTTTCTGACGTTCTGGGCTTTTATAATTATGTTCTACAAAAGACTTGCAAACGTCATTGGTTTCTTTCTCCAGAATAATTCGCAACATGGAATCGACCCAAAAACATAATCAGTACGTGGTTTTATTATGACATGAGTCAAGGTTACCTATTTTTATTAAAAAAAAAATAGAAAATTATTGCCATAAACAAGTATATAACAAGTAAAGAGCAAACAAATTAATTTTTACATCGTTATTAAATAATTATTATTTTTATGAATTTATTATGTCTAATAATTGTATTCATATTTTATTATTTCGAATTTAGTGCAACGATAATACGAAAACAAATGGCCATGTGCGAGTCGGACTCGTGTTAGAAGAGATTTTCATAATCATGCGGAAATTACTGCACTTGCTCCACTTGCGTTAGTATTAGTAACTGTGACCAAAGGCGACTTACTTTTAGCGTTTGTGGCGAAACAAACACTTTCGCCTACTGCCTGGCAGGCAAGATTTAACGTTTATAATTGACAACTGTTATGTCACATTAGAGACAGACAGAAAATTTGTCGCGAAAATGTACATATTTTAATCCCTTTAAATCCTAATATATATTTGATATTGTTACTTAAGGCTTTGTAAATATTATATACGAAATTAGATATATTGCAAATGAACGGGTTGTTTATTCCTGCAAAGACCCGTCACGTTAAAAATAACGCATTAACTATTAGCTACATCACTAATAGTACATACATACATACATACATAACTTCACGCCAGTTCCCTTGCGGGGTAGGCACGTAGTGTAGTGTTATATACATTAGTTACCTTTTAATGTTTGCCGTCATTAACAATGTGGCATCTCAAATAACGCATTAAGCCCATGTCTACATCTGCGTGACACAGTCATTAAAGCTCCTATTTTTATTGCAGGAGTTCAGGAGACAGGCAGACGGCCCAGTTAATGGAAATCGGTTACCATCGCCTATGGACATTTGCAACACCAAAGGTGCTACAAATGCGCTGCTGCTCTCTTAAGGGAGACTGGAACCTGGTCGCTAATGCCGGAACACAACTCAAGGTTGTTATGGCGACATACTTTAGATCAGTGGTGGTAGCCATCCAGTCGGGCAAATGCCCTACCACCTGGCTGTGGGTTGTTAAGTCGCCTCTTACGACAGGCCGCCCCAACGCAGGAAATTGTATTCTTTCTCCGTTCCTGCACGGATAAAATTCCTATTACTGCAAAATGTCAAAAGTGGGGTGCAAATGAAACTTCGTCGATAATTACTGATCAATGATTTACTAAAAATTATTATAAATCTTTATTATATGAGACATTACTCGGTTTTTCGTTATCTGTAGTTATTTTAAGTTGAATATGAAACCTGAAAATATTATTCTTCATTTTTATCAAAACAGGTTTAAAAATATATCTACATCTATATAAAAAAAGAGATAAATAAATTTGGTTTTATTATTTTTTAAGTACTTCTTTATTTTATACATACATACTTTACGCCAGTTCCCTTACGGGGTAGGCACGAACAACAGTTCGCCATTCAGGCTTATTCTTACACACCTCACTTGCTTCTTTGACATTCATAGCTCCTGTCATGCACGCTCGTCTGTTCTTAAGGCTCCTGACATCACCTTCTGCTAGTACACGATCAATTTGATCATGGAAGGTGTGTCGTGGCCTTCCACGACTTCTGCATCCATCCACTTTTGCATTGTATATCTGTTTAGTCATTTTATACATAATATAAAATAATAATGCACCTGAAAAACGATCACGTCTATGAAATCCCCGCTATCGCCCGAAAAATCGGTACCAAAAATTGCTCAAGGACGTTGGCGTTGCGACAAGCCTTAACACGCATTATCCCAACTGTAGCAGGGACAATGTATCTAATCATTGACGTATTATTTTTTAATGTTATAAGTAAGTGCGGCTTGATGCGATGTTTCTATATCATTTGTACATACATACATACATAACTTTACGCCGGTAGGCACGAACAACAGAGCGCCATTCAGGCTTATTCTTACACACCTCACTTGCTTCTTTGACATTCATAGCTCTTGTCATGCACGCTCGTCTGTTCTTAAGGCTCCTGACATCACCTATATGCTTTGTGTCATGATAAATACGACTGTACATCTATAATTAATAAATTGTGTTGCAGCGTTCCTATCAGGACGCATCGCCACGATCTCCGCTTTACCAGCTAGTGCATTCATATAATCACAATTTCTACTTAATAGATATAGCGGCAACTAGGCCCAGCACTTATAAACAAATGATCCTTGAATATTTGAGAAAGAAGTAACCCAACCAACCTAACCCAAGTGAAAGTAAGTAAGAATACAATTTCCTGCGGCCGGGCGGCCTGTCGTAAGAGGGGACAAAACAACCCACAGCCAGGGGGTAGGGGATTTGCTCGAATGGATGGGGACACCCCTGGTCTAAAGCATGATGCAATGACAACCTTGAGTTGTGTTCCGGCATTAGTGACCAGGTTCCAGTCTCCCTTAAGAGAGCATTTGTTGCACCTTTAGTGTTGCAAATGTCCATAGGCGATGGTAACCGCTTTCCATCAAGTGAGCCGTCTGCCTGTCTGTTGAACTCCTGCAATAATAATAATAATAATAGTAACACGGAAGTGTGGAGGTAGGGGGTTTTTAAATACCAAAGACCTCCACAACCGTGAGGTGTACAATCTCAGAGAATATTTTCTCAAAGTCGGCGAGACTGCGGGTATGCATCACGATGTAGTGTCAGTAGACAAAGGGTTCACCCCGCTATCCCTAGCAAAACAGAACTGGCAGAGCCGGCACGGAGTATGGAAGAGCAAGGAGCTGCATGGCAGGTTCTATCAGGCTCTAACAGGGCCTGATGTGGACCTACCAGCGTCGGTGAACTGGCTACGTTTCGGTGACCTATTTGGGGAAACCGAAGGGTTTGTCTGTGCAATTATGGACGAGGTTATCAAAACGAACAACTACCGGAAGTACATTCTGAAGGACGGCACGCTTGACATAGTTACTTCCGGTTGTTCTCGTCTTGCTAACAGCGAGTACTTGCACAGGCACAACCTTGTAGCCAGGATCATCCACCAGCAACTTGCTCTTAAATACGGACTTGTCTTGTCGGAGGTACCTTATTACCAATACAAGCCCGAGCCAGTTCTTGACAATGGTCAATATCTGCTCTACTGGGACCGATCAATTATCACAGACAGGACTATTGTTGCTAACAAGCCTGATATTGTGATAGTTGATCGGTCTGCGAGACGTGCTATAATTGTAGATGTCGCGATTCCCCATGATGGTAACCTCGTGAATGCCGAGAAAGATAAACAAATAAAGTATATTGATCTTGCTCACGAGGTTACCGCTATGTGGAACCTGGACTCTACAATCATAGTACCGATAGTGGTGTCAGTGAATGGACTAATAGCGAAGAGCCTTGACCGCCACCTTGAAAGGCTCTCGCTTGGTATCTGGTTGAAGGGTCGGATGCAGAAGGCAGCTCTGTTGGACACGGCCCGTATTGTGAGGAGATTCCTGTGTCTGGAGCCTTAACCACCGGTAGCCTGGACCCTAGGCCCCACTGCCGGCGAAGATCAGTTTTTTATATATTTTTTTTATAAATTAATTTGTATATTTTATAAGAAAAATGTAAAAAATTTGGAATAAAAATATATAAGTGAAATAATCAAACCCCTAGTACCACTAGCCGGGGCTTAGTCCTACACTGGCCGGAGCTTGTCCTTGGGTGCATTACTATATGGTGTAGACAGGGATAATCGCCGGTCAGTGTCACGCCACATTTACATTAAATTTGTCAAGGGGCCTCTACGTGTTGGCCTTCCCATGGCCCCACGCAAGCCCTTCAAATGTCCGGGCCATGTTTATGGCCCCTGGTCTTGAAAGACATACAGTAACCCATTATATCAAGTATTTCTGACAATTAGAGTCCTGCTTGCTGGTCGCAAGCAATCCGTGTGATCTTGGCCCCAGTTCTGTGTTCTGGTGAGGTCTCCGTCTTCTTCTTTTTAGTTATTGTTAACCAACCTTTCCTTCTCTCTCTCTCTTGTTTTCTTTTTCTCTCTTACGGTTGCTAGTATATTTTCAATTATTCAATACGCAGCAAATGATGTTGGTGTTGTGTTAATTGAAACTACTTACGTTTAATTCATAATCTATACTAATATTATAAAGAGGTAAAGTTTGTGAGTTTGTGACGTTGTAGGGGTAATCTCCGAAACTACTGAATCGATTTAAAATATTCTTTCACTGTTGGCAAGCTACAGTATCCCCGGTTGCCATAGGCTATATTATATTTTCAAAAAAATTAGGCATCCTTACTAAAACTCCAATAGTGTATGTAACCCGAGGTGTAAAAAAAAATACCTAAAATGGCGTGCGCTCCGAAAACTATTGATGATAGAATAAAATAATGTACTGCGACTTTGCAGAACACATCATTATTTATAAAAAGTGTCGCGACAGCATATGTCTAACTATTATAGTTATGCCACAATAAGTGTTCTTTTATTTTTAAAATTTAATTAAAATGCCGCCGCTAGAAAAGGCTCTTCATTTGTATCTTAGTAGTCTTTCTTATCAAAATAAATTATTTCATATTCAAGACTGCTTCAATACCTTTATATAACTTTTTGAATTATTCAATTCGGACATTCCATTCGAAAGATATCACGTGTTTAAAAATGTAAGTATTAGAAAAAAGTTGCGTGGTCGCCGCGCACCCTAATCGGCTAGATAGGCTTATGCGATGTAGGCGTCACTGGGGTACGGGCAGTACGGGAGGGGAAATATTTTGAATTCGCTTAGTAGGTAATTTGTGAGTTTGTGACGTTGTAGGGGGTAATCTCGGGATCTACTAAACCGATTTTGAAAGATCTTTCACCAGTGGAAAGCTACATTATTCCTGAGTGAGATAGGGTATATTTGATTGTGATTAATAGTGAGTATTTTTTTTATTTTTTTCTGATGCCCAGCGAAGTGAGCACGGGTCAGCTAGTATCTAATAAATTCTGTACAATACTGTTTTTTGTTCAAATTAATTTTTAAAAAAGTGGCATTTAGTCACAATTACATACCTACACTTACACTCGCAGGTGGAAGGGAAGCTTAAGAAAAGAACAAGGATACGTAGATGATGTGTATTTCGCCAATTCGTTTCCCATTTAGGTATGTGTCTCACCAAATACATCCCTAATCTGTATTTTTATCAGCAAAAAGTTTAGCATAACCGCTCAAAGTTGCGGACAAAAGATATACGACGACGGGCCGCAAACTCATTCCGAAAGTTGGCGTGCAATAACAGTAAATTAGCTAGCAATGGAAAGAAAAAGCGGAAGAATAGTCAAAGAGCCCTTTGCCTCGTGGAACACGAACACGCGACAAAATGGCGTCGGCCTGTCTGGCGCCAAAGCTTCACAGTTACACAACTTATAAACGCAACAACTACCTCAGTCAGCACAAATGAATATAGATTTTATCCTACATTTATAATAATGAATTTTCTCTGGCAAGAATACATACCTTGAGTATTGACTTTTCAATACAAGCTGCTGTAGTTATGTTGTGCTCATAACCTAGTTTAATAGAATTTGAACTTTATGTTATTAGGATTAAAGGTTAAGTTCTATTGATGTGGATATGAAATATGGTTGCGCGTGAAGCAATTTTTCGGGCGAAGCGATGTCTGGGTGGCGCCAAAATTCGCTTAGCAATCTTTTATTATATTTTCGGCTTTATTTATTGGTAATAAAGTAACTATTTCATTGTTTCGAATAAAACGGGGAAAATGTTACAAATAAAAATGCTTTTTCGCATTGTTTTTGATACAGGGCATAGCGGTTCGGATTGGAAAGGGCGTTTATTTTTTTACTTTTAATATCGTCATTAGAAAGATGGTTGCCATAGAGGCTTGAAGACCGGTTAAAAAGTTGAACCGGTTACAGTCTATATAAAAACAATTCCTTTGGGTTTTGTTCTTACTTTAAGCTCATTCAGAGAGAGAGATAACACTTTATTGCATACCAAAATATACAATTACAAAAACAGACCATATTTACAATATTTTATAGGCAATACAATAGGCGGCCTTATTGCTCAAAGCGATCTCTTCCAGGCAACCTAAATGAAAGAAATTTGAATCAGGCGATGTAGGTGGTGCAGGAAAAAGGCAATAGATACCTACATAAGTACTTATACTAATCTATACTAATATTATAAAGCTGAAGAGTTTGTTTGTTTGTTTAACCGCGCTAATCTCACGAACCGCTGGTCCGATTTGAAAAATTATTTCAGTGTTGAATAGTACATTTATCAAGGAAGGCTATAGGCTACATTATATTTTCAGAAAAATTGGGGATCCTTACTAAAAGTCCAATAATGTAACCCAAGGTGTAAAAAAAATGACCCGAAAAAATCCTTACACGGCGTGCGCTGCGAAAACTATTGATTATAGAACAAAACAATGTACTACCACTTTGCAGAACATATAATTGTCTACAAAAAATATCGCGTAACCGTATGTCTAACTATTGTAGTTATCTCACAATAAGTGTTTTCTTTTATTTTTTTAAATAGTTAAAATGCCGTCGCTTCAAAACTCTTTATTTTGTACCTTGGTATTAATCCTTATCAAAATAAATTACTCCATATTCAAGACGAATTCAATACCTTTCTAGAACTTTTTGAATTATTCAATTCGGACACTTCATTCAAAAGATATCGCGATATTTAAAATGTAAGTATTAGTGTTATAGCCAAATATACTAATATTGTTTGATTGAACGCGCTAATCTCAGGAACTACTGGTCTGATTTGAAAAATTCTTTCAGTGTTGGTTAGCCCATTTATCGAGGAAGGTTATAGGCTATATACCATCACGCTAAGACCAATAGGAGCGGAGCACCAATGAAGAATGTTTCAAAATCGGAGGGTTTTAAAAGCAAATTCCACGCGGACGACGTCGCGGGCACAGCTAGTTTAAGAAATAAATCTACAAATATATACATGTATAGTCATATATATACACATATACAATAATATATGTATTTCAAAATACATAAGTTATTATAATAGATGTATTAGCATGGTTGTATTGTCTTAATCAGAGATATGCTATTTGTGGACGGTTTTTGGATCAACAGTTTTCAAATATTTAGGTTTTGTTAAACAAACCGGTTTTTAACGATTTCGAACGGTTTTTGCTTCTGGTGCAGCGAGTTTTCAGTTACAAACAAACACGTGTTGAGAAAGATAGAGTAATCAATTAATTCTCGTGGAATAAATCGATAAATTCAGGTCTACATAACACTTTCTTCTAGGGTGGTATTTTTTATTTATTTAGGTTTATGGCTGGGCAGCTAAGCCTTTGAGCCAGATCTTAGATTACAATATAGTTTCTTCATGTTCTTAAGCCTATGTATAGCTGAGCTGAACTGTAGGTTATCAACTGAAGCCATTCAACGGAGTTCTTGTGACAACTCGAAAGGCCACATTTGACTATACAGTTCACATTACTCTCAAAAACACATAATTACTACTTTTTTTTTATTGCAGGAGATCAGCAGACAGACAGACGGCCCAGTGATGATCGCGGAAAGCGGTCGTACCATCGAAGTAAGAAAGAGAGTTGGTCTGAAAGAGAGTGTCGGGGTGAAGGTAAGGAAAGGAATGCTCCGGTGGTTCGAGCATGTGGAAAGAATGACTAAACAGATATACAATGCAAAAGTGGATGGATGCAGAAGTCGTGGAAGGCCACG
The DNA here is from genome assembly GCA_019925095.2 of Dendrolimus kikuchii. NCBI lineage: Eukaryota > Metazoa > Arthropoda > Insecta > Lepidoptera > Lasiocampidae > Dendrolimus > Dendrolimus kikuchii. The sequence goes on from CM034414.1 coordinate 890,754, forward strand.
ACACACCTTCCATGATCAAATTGATCGTGTACTAGCAGAAGGTGATGTCAGGAGCCTTAAGAACAGACGAGCTTGCATGACAAGAGTTATGAATGTCAAAGAGGCAAGTGAGGTGTGTAAGAATAAGCAAATGGCACTCTGTTGTTCGTGCCTACCCCGCAAGGGAACTGGCGTGGAGTTATGTATGTATGTTCATTTTAGAGAGTAAAATACATGACATCTTTGTCTTCCGTGATCACGGCTACTGGAAAGTGGCCGAAACGTCGGAATAATAAAAATCAAATAAATTAGCGCGCGTAAAACCGTCAAAACGTAGTTTTATTAAATATTTTCTATGTTTAGTTCGAGTTTTTTAGTTTCCTTAAACTATTTTGAACTTGATTTTATGTTACAACTTGATATAGGTACAATATGAAGGGGGTGACCCGGATAGGGTTAGGGATGAAAAAAACATCGATGTATCCTTCATAAAAATCGATGTTTTAACATCGATGTTGAAACCAAAATATCGACGATACATCGTTATTCAAGAACAATGTTTTATCGTACATAGACGTAACGCGCCACCTTGCGCTGTATTTTCATATTTTTTCTCATTGCCAGTAATAATTTATAATATAAAAGTTGATTATTGTAGCTATTTCTATTAAACATAACCATTTTTCTTAGATGTACATTTGTTTTAAATGGTGATAAGGATGTGTTATTGTGTGACCACATTGTTGACTAATAAGTACGATTAGGGATGCAAAATCGCTCATAAAAAACATCGATGTTAGGATGTCGATGTTTATGAACGATGTATCGATGTTTTTTTATCACCATTTACATAAACTTTTGACGCTTGTTCTTGCGATGCAAATGAAACATCGTTTTTTTTTAACATCGATATATCGCCCAAACCACCTTAGCACACCTTTCTTAATTTTTGCATTCACTAACATCATCCTTTTACACCACTGTTACTCCATTTTTCAAAGAAATACTACACACACTTCTCAATACTCTCATTTCTAATAAATACTATGTTTATTCTATTTACATGTCTTTTGCCTTACCCAACATTCACAACCGTACCTACTATTCAACAGCGTGGGCGCACACTAACACATCCCTATCACCATTTAAAATAAATGTACACGTAAGGAAAATGGTAATTTTTAATAGGAATGAGAGAAATAGTATAAAAATCAACTTTTATATTCTAAATTATTATTGGCAATAAGAAAAAATTATAAAAAAATAATATAATGGAACTAGCTGTGCCCGCGACTTCGGCCGCGTGTTTTTTTTTCTTTTTTACGAAAACTTAAAAATTGAAGTAGGGGAAAAAAAAGTTAAAACGTAGCCCCCGTTTCACCACCTTAGGGGTAGAATTTTCAAAAACACCGATATACGTGTGTATTTATTTCTAACTAGAAGCAAATACATACGTGGAATTATGTGATTCTTACTTCGAATACGGCGTATTTTCATACAAAATTCCATCACCTTTTTCACCCCCCCTAGGGGTGAAATTTTCTAAAGTGCTTTCTTAGTGCGCTTCTAACAGTATAGAAAAACCCCGGATACAAGTTTTCATGGTTCTAGCTTAAGTAGTTTGGGCTGTGCATATGTCAGTCAGTGAGGTCAATAAATTACTAGTGGTCACGGAAGACGTTGTCCTGCCTTGAAAAAAATTAGAACTTGATTGTAGCGCCACCTACTGGGTCCAATTGTAAATGTAAACTTTGCGGGGATCCATTCGAACATACACAAAAAAAATCATCAGGAGATCGCGTCCTTTGAGTTTAGGACGCGTTCAGTGGACATTACGCACACTAACATTAGAATTTTATAATCGATGTTTGCGACTTCAATTATTGCACAGCGCCATCTATTGGCTTGTAAGTGTTCCACTACAAATAAAACGAAACGTAATTAAGATATTTTTATTTTACTACGAGCTCTCGAATGGGTAGTATGGGGAGTCTTTCCAGAACTTCGCTGCGATAGTCCTATAATGGCGGTCAAAGCCCCGCAGCAGGTCTTTCTCTGCCTGAGTGAGGCTGAAATCGAAGACCTGGAGATTCTGCTCAACCCTGGACTTGGTGACGGATTTTGGAATGGGTATCACACCTAGTTCCACCTGAAAAGAAATACGAATATAATTATGCACTAGCTGTGCCCGCGACTTCGGCCGCGTGATTTTTTTTTCTTTTTTACGAAAACTTAAAAATTGAAGTAGGGGAAAAAAAGTTAAAACGTAGCCCCCGTTTCACCACCTTAAGGGTAGAATTTTCAAAAACACCGATATACGTGTGTATTTATTTCTAACTAGAAGCAGATGCATACGTGGAATTATGGGATTCTTACTTCGAAAACGGCGGATTGTCATACAAAATTCCATCACCTTTTTCACCCCCCTAGGGGTGAAATTTTCTAAAGTACTTTCTTAGTGCGCTTCTATATAGTATAGAAAAAACCCGCATGCAAGTTTTCATGGTTCTAGCTTAAGTAGTTTGGGCTGTGCATTGATATGTCAGTCAGTGAGGTCAATAAATTACTAGTGGTCACGGAAGACGTTGTCCTTGAGAAAACATTAAAACCCGATTGCAGCGCCACCTACTGGGTCCAATTGTAAATGTAAACTATCCGGGGATCCATTTGAACATACGCAAAAAAATCATCAAGATCTGTCCAGGAGTTTAGGAGTTCAGTGACTTACACACTAACATTAGAATTTTATAATCGAGATAAAAACTATCCCACTTTTTATGTTGGAGCAAAGTACACATAATTACAAAATTTCATCAAGATCGGTTTAGTTGTTTCGAAGTTTATCCAGGATATATATCGTGACACTAGATTTTTATATCTATACTAGGACATACCCGCGACCTCGTCCTATTTGTAATTCCGTATATTATTCTTCCACGATATATCGCTCCAACTAGGTGTCCTAAATACACCTCATTATAAGCTGCCGTCGAAATTCACTAAAAAAACGATTCGTCATGGCAACGCGAACGAAGTTCAACTAGTACTACAGCAATATTTATCTACATAATGTGGCGACCGAGGGTAGAACTTTCAGTCAGCGTAAGACGCGCCTACTGGGCAGTTCAAAAGTTGAGCTCAATTCAAGACAGCGAAGCGACAAGTGCAATACAAAAGTGTTGGTAGAGAAGTTTAATAGAAGACAGTGACGAGTTAAGTGGTGAATTTGTGACAAATTTAGTGGACAGTTCAGTGAAAGAGGAGTGTAGCGTGGTCTGAGAGAAGATCCAGAAGCGAGCTACACGCGGTAAATTCGGAGGTGAGCAATGCAGTAGCAGAAGGTGGTCTACGCAATATCGGCGACGGTATTGTGAGACATCTTATCGTCGGGACAGTGCATCGTTAGTCGTGCGTATAGGGCAAGCCTGGGAAGAGGAATTACGTACGGCTGTGTACATACATACATACATACATAACTTCACGCCAGTTCCCTTGCGGGGTAGGCACGAACAACAGAGCGCCATTTAGGCCCATTCTTACACACCTCACTTGCTTCTTTGACATTCATAACTCTTGTCATGCACACTCGTCTGTTCTGAAGGCTAACAAAACGCCTTGTTATGGCAACGCGAACAAAGTTCCACCAGCACTACTGCAATATTTATCTACATCATTTATAGTCTACTCACGAGGTATCTAAGCGCGATCTGAGGCACGGTCTTGTTGTATTTGTCGGCTATCTTCAGAAGACTCTGGTCATCAATTCTTGGTGGAGGAGCGTCCGGTTCTGCTTTATTGTGGAATAGTGAGCCAAAGGGCGTGTAGCCGGTCACCTTTATGTCCTGGCTCCGACAGTAGTCCAATAGTGCCGGTTGTTGCAGATTTAAATTTATCTGTGATTAAACAAAAATCTATCAGTGGTAGGAATGCAGGTCAAGAAGTGAAAACGTGTTTAAAGAACTTCTCAGTTCTCTGTCACACCAAGAAAGTCCTAAAATCGCGTGGTTTAGAACTTCGAAAATCCCGGGAAGTATAAAAAGATTTTTATTTTTATTGCATGAGTTCAGCAGACAGACAGACGGCCCACCTAATGGTAAGCGGTTACCGTCGCCTATGGATATTTGCAGCACGAAAGGCGTTACAAATACACTGCTGCTCTCTTGAGGGGATCTTGGAGACTAGGCACTGATGTTGAAAAACAACTCAAGGTTATTATGATGGCATATCCTAGACCAGGGGTGGTAGCCATCCAGACGGGCAGATACCCTACCACCTGGCTGGGGGTTGTTTTGTCGCCTTAGAAGACAGGCTGCCCGGCCGCATGAATTGTATCCTTTCTCCGTTCCTGCACGGATAAATTCTACTATTATTCCGCCGCAAGGATATTGAGAAGATATTTAGTAGAATACGGAATTTTTGACACTACCGCAACGGAACCGCACTTAGAAAATATCTTCGTAACACCAATATATTGAATTGACCGTCAGCCTATATGCTATACTCCAGCAAGATAAAAAGCTTCATCATTATTCTAGTATTAAATCCCAGTTGCGTCGCATGCTCCCAAATCGGAATTTTTATTTTATTGCAGGAGTTCAGCAGACAGGCAGACGGCCCACTTGATGAAAAGCGATTATGTGCTACTAATGCGCTGCTGCTCTCTTAAAGCAGACTGGAACCTGGTCACTAATGCCGGAGCACAAGTCAAGGTTGTTATGGCGACATAATTTAAAACAGGGGTGGTAGCCATCCAGTCGGGCAAATGCCCTACCACCTGGTAAGCGGTTACCACCGCCTATGGATATTTGCAACACGAAAGGCGTTATAAATGTGCTGCTGCTCTCTTGAGGGAGGAATTTAGGGTCCGCTTTCCTACGTTCTTTTCTCCACCTCCCGTGGTCTTTGGCACTCCTTATTGTGCTACCATTGGTATGCCCTATACCTCAAGATGTTAAATCAACATTTTTGGCCCAATACCTTCCATCTGGACGCCTGGTGGAAGCCCCCATAAATAGATATCTGTTGTCTACATAACTTAACCATTTTTAACCAGCCAGTTTTTAAAATAAGGATCATTTAGTTTAAAGCAGGGATTTCCAAAGTAGTCGATATCGACCCCCTGGGGTCCTGCACGGAACAAATCCCGGATTAGTCAGATATACTAATTATTATGTAGCACCAAGCTAAGCCGTAATAAGAGTAACGCGGCCAATTTACATGCTATTTTAGCCGTGTGATTGATTCTCATAAAATCCGGGTTCCCGGAGAATAAAGTAGCTACAGCAGCATTTGAAAAAGAACTTAACATATAGTTCAAGTGAAACGTATCGAAACCAGCCAAATTTATGCACCCTAACCACTTTCCACTTCCCATTTCTGGGAAGATTCCCGCAGAAATCCAGGAATATAAAGTACCGAAACAAACTTAAGCTATCGTTCTAGTGAAATCATATCGGAAACAGCTAATCGTTTCAGTGACAATTGTGTTGGAATAAGCTAATTTTATGTGCCCTAATAACTTTAAATAGAGAGAGAAATGGATGATGAACAAAATAAAAACGAAATGAAGATCGGAATTCTAGAATAGAAGGTTCATGACGGAAAAGACAGAAATAGATATATGTTTAGAAAGGGATAGACAGTAAATAAGAATAACGAAAAGGAGACCGAAATTATGGGTTCCAGAAGATTGTTCCGGGTATATAAGCAGCGTAAGGCACGCCTACGGAGTAGTTCAGTTGAGGACAGCAAAGTGACAAGTGCGATTCGAGAGAATTGGAAGAAAAGTTAAATAAAAGATAGTGACGAGTTCAGAGAGTTAGAAGAAGAGTTTAGTAGAGGACAGTGGGGTAAGTTTAGATCCAGAAGCGAGCTACGCGCGGTAAATTTGGAGGTAGCACTGCAGCAGCAGGAGGTGATCTACGCAATATCGGCGACGGTAATGTTAGTGAGACATCTTATCGTTAGGTCAATACGTCGTTAGTTGTACGTAAAGGGGCAACCCTGGGGAGAAGAATCAGGTACGGCTGTGTAAGTTAATAAAAGCATTTAGTTAGAAAATTGGTGTTTCCTTCCAATCCCAAAATCCCACGTAACAATAAAAAAGTTACCTCGACTTGTAAGACAGCTGGTTTAACTGAGCTCAACGAGACCAGCCTGTCCAACTGCTGCTGGTTGAAATTAGACACGCCGATTGACTTCGCTAGGCCCTGAGCCTTGGCTTCTATCATCCCCTGCCATGTGTCTAGGTAGTCCACGTTCGAGATGGAACCGTTGGGCTGGAAACAACATAAGTAAATATTCCAAACATTGACTAGATGACATATTTTACATAGAATGAAGAATGAAAAGAAATTATGTAATTCAGGACAAATTACATTATATAGTGTAGGTGTCATCAAAAGGGGCATAAGTCTTAGAATAATGCTGGTCTATTAATATATAATAGGTATTCATTCATACTCTCATTTTCATTTTGGTTAAATTTTGACAACAAGGATGGTAAGGTATAAGAATCCATTCTTAAAGAATACTTACATACAAAGGAATCGGCCAATGTATGAGGTACAGATCAACATAATCCAAATTCAGGATCCTGAGGGACTCCCTTAAGGCTGGTAACACGTCCTCTTTGGCGTGCTTGTTGTTCCAAAGCTGTCGAAGAAGTTCACAGTTAACGTATGAAGACGATGTACTTATATTATTAGGGTAGAAGGATATTTAAAAAGTATGTCTAATTTATTTGGCTCAGCGATCCAAAGTGAGTGTTGGACTCCGAAACGAAACGGTGAGCCTTTACCTCTCCAGTTATGTTGAGGTCGGCCACAAGGTTTTCTATTTCAGAGGTGGTACCCTCTCCTCGCTTTTTTAATTACATGAGTTCAGCAGAGAGGCAGGCGGCCCACCTGATGGAAAGCGGTTACCCATCGCCTATATATATTTGTAAGCTCCAAAGGTGGTGCAAACTCTCCAAAGGGAGAGCGGCAGCACATTGTTCTCTCTCTCTCTCTGTCTTTCTTTATCTACCTTCCCCCTCCCTTATTCTTCTTGGGTCTAAGAATATCCTGAGAACCTTCCTCTTACTTAACAAACAGTTGGTTAATAAGTGTCCAGGCTTCACAGACATAAACTTAAAATGGTCTTATTTTTTTTTTATTGTCTGAAGCAGAGAAACAGACAAACAGCTCACTTGGTAGAAGGTGGTTACCGTCGCTAATGGACGTTTGCAACACCGGAGACATGGCCAACGCGTTGCCAACCTCTAAGAAATTTTATCAACCTCAGTCCCTATTATTTTCAAGTGCAGGAGGCGTTTGAAAATTTCTCGCTGCTACTCTTCACAGCATTAGAATGTAAGCGTTTCTATCCTAATATTGTGCTGATGAATAATGTTGGAAATGGAGTGAGCTAGACTTTCAATCTGTAATTGATTAAACTACTATTTAACGTGACAATATGTATAAATTTCTTAACCTTTGTTGTGATAAAAATATCTTCTCTCTTCACTACACCTTCTGCCAGTTTCTCCTTCAGCGCTTTACCAACCTGAAAATAATGTAAATAATATATAATAGAATTAGTAGAAAATCTTTCGACAATTTGATCTAAATGTGACGAGCTTCGTCGCAAAGTCTCTCGTGTTTTTTTTATTGCAGGAGTTCAGCAGACAGGCAGACGGCCCATTTGATGGAAAGCGGTTACCATCTCCTATGGACATTTTTTTGCAACACCAAAGGTGCTACAAATGCGCTGCTGCTCTCTTAAGTGAGACTGGAACCTGGTCACTAATGCCGGAACACAACTCAAGGTTGTAATGGCGACATACTTTAGACCAGGGGTGGTAGCCATCCAGTCGGGCAAATGCCCTACCACCTGGATAGTCTCTCGTGTTTTTAGGGATCCCCCCACTTCGCTTCCGGACAGGAAGTAAGGATGGGGGGTTAATTTACGGACTGCTCACCGAAGCCCCGTCCCTAACGGAGTGTGGAGATTCCTTACAGTTGGGGTGAGAATCCCATTTTCCCCATGTCCATCTCAGTTGCGAAATATCCGCTAAAAACCCCTTATTCTCTTGTTGTTCATTGGCCAAGCCTCGGAAGACCCAACTAATAACCACCATGTCTGATCTGTCAGCCTTCTTCATCTGATTATTTATTGTATGTCTTTCAAGATCACGGGCCATAAAAATGGCCCGGACATTTGGAGGGCTTGCGTGGGGCCATGGGGAGGCCAACACGTAGAGGCCCCTTGACAAATTTAATGTAAATGTGGTGTGACAATGACCGGCGATTATCCCTGTCTACACCATATAATAATGCACCCAAGGACAAGCCCCGGCCAGTGTAGAACTATTGTGGGAAATGAAGACAAACAGTACCGAGCTATTAGGGTGGACTGCTAGTGGTACTGGGGGTCTGGGAATATGGGGATTATGGCGTCTACCCGTCGCAATGTTCAGGGAACATGGAAAAATGGGCAGACGGTGACTCGCCACTCCCTGCATGGGCCCTAAAAATGCCATAAAAGTCAAGGGCAACATGGGTGTGAGTGGCTAAGGGGTGTCGAGAGGTGGGCTGCAGGTTCACTGAAGCTACTTCTGACGTGATGCCATTTATCACTTCCACCCCTGGAGCTTGAGTCTTAGCTCTAGCGATCTCCACTCCGTGCCGGCTGGTTAAGACAAGCACGGAGTCAGGTACGAGGTGTTGCTACTCACCTAAGGCTTCGCCACAAAGCCCGCTTGCGGGGTGATTATTTATTATTATTATTCGTTAGAAAATATTTTTTTTTATTAAAACAAACCTGTGCTTCGGTGTCATAAATGTATGCCGTATCTATGTGTCGGTATCCCGCATCAATGGCCCACTTCACAGCCATCTCCACTTCATCACCTTTTGGTTTCACACGACCCCCCTGTCAAAAATCAAATATTTATGATATGAATAGCTGTTCGCCTGCGTAAATTCTCACCCCTTAGGGGTTGAAATTTTAAAAATGTCGAAACATGTGTATAGTTATTTCTACCCAGAAGCAGGTGTCTAGAATTCCGGGTTTTTCAATTTGAAAATGACGGATTTTCATTCTCTTTTTCAGTCGCTTAATGGGTGACTTTTCAAAAATTATTTTATTAATGTACCATATTGTGTAGAAAGAACCCGCAAGCAAATTTTCAGTCAGTTAGTGACGTCAAGTAATTATATATGTTTGTATAGATAACGTGTGAACTCATGTTTCGACACTGGGATGTGTGTGACAAGACTTAAGGATACTCACAGCTTTTGCAAACCCCAACCAAGTGCCCAGACCCAGTGCTGGGATTGATCTTCCATCATTCAACTTCAGCAACGGAGCCACTCCATTGCTGTGGACATCCTATGATGAAAAAAGAACCATTTTTATTAAAAACAAAAGTTTATATAGCATATAGCAAATGAAGACAATTTGAATTTGCCGCGCATTGTTTGATTTAAAAAGTATGTATTGGGCACGTTCCTCTACTAGCTCACAACCCACAAAATGGTCCGTCCGCCGTTCCACATAGCGACCACGGCCGTTATGGTCGTGGCAAAAACGTCACTAATGACGTCAATATTTTCGATCATACAGCTCACAACGACAGTATTTTATATCAATACGAAAACTAGAGATAGAATTTTCAAAGTAATTTGGATATGGGGGTCTGAGCTATCAGTTTATTTTGGTAAAGGGGTCTCCTGCTCAAAATAGTTTGGGAATCTTTTATTTCTTTTCATCTTCTGTTTATTATCTTTTTATTCTATTGCTATTAGGGAATGAGTTTTGTCATCTTTTTTCAAAAAATTTCTTTACATATTTTACATATATTATCTACTAGCGGCCCCGGCAGACTCTGTTCTGCTCTGAAAAAATAAAAATCTAGGACCCGATCCTAGCGTCACCTACCGGTTCCAATTGTAGATTTAAACTATCCGGGCTTTTATATAATAGGTTGGGGAAAAAGTCTTTTCGTATATAGTATGTATGAACTTGTAATAAGATCTCTTTGGCTATACCATTTGTATCTTGGCTGGTTTTGGTATCATTAAAAAGTTTTAATTTTAAAGAAGACAATTCCAAATTCAAATTAGGAAAATGTGTGATTTTCATTTGTTTTTCTTATTGTTAAAATGAGTGAATCTAATGAAGAAATTCGATACATTTTAAAATTTCACTACAAAAAAGGTACAAATGCAACACAAGCCGCGAAAAAAAATTGTGATGTTTATGGATCTAATGCAGTATCTGTGAGAGTAGCGCAAATTTGGTTTAAGCATTTTCAATACGGAAATTTTGATATCAAAGATGCACGTCGCTCTGGTCGCCCTGTTACGTACAAAATTGATGCCATTTTTGAAAAAGTGGAGCAAGATCGGCATATTAGTAGTTACGATGTAGCTGGAGAACTGGGAATTGACCACAAACCGGCTTTGGCGCCTTTGAAAAAAGCTGGGTACACAAAAAAGCCCGATATTTGGGTGCCTCATGAGCTCACTGAAAGAAACCTAATGAACCGTGTACTCATTTGTGATTCTTTATTACGACGTAATGAAACCGAACCATTTTTGAAGAAGCTGATAACTGGTGATGAAAAGTGGATCACGTACGACAAGAACGTGCGAAAAAGATCGTGGTCAAAGGCCGGTCAGGCTTCACAGACTGTGGCGAAACCCGGGTTAACTCGCAACAAGGTGATGCTGTGTGTATGGTGGGATTGGAAGGGCATTATTCATTATGAGCTGTTACCGCCAGGCAGGACCATCGATTCTGAACTGTACTGCGAACAACTGATGAGATTAAGGCAAAAAGTTGAGAGAAAGCGACCGGAATTAATCAACAGAAGGGGTGTGGTTTTTCACCATGATAACGCTAGACCTCACACATCTTTAGCCACTCAGCAAAAATTACGAGAGTATGGCTGGGAGGTGTTAATGCATCCAGCGTATAGTCCTGACCTTGCACCTTCAGATTTTCACCTGTTACGATCTCTGCAGAATTCCTTAGGCAGTGTCAGGTTAACATCACGAGAGGACTGCCATAACCACTTGTCGCAGTTTTTTGATCAGAAGCCCCAAAATTTTTATAGCAATGGGATCACGTCCCTGCCTACAAGATGGCAAAAAGTTATCCAACAAAATGGCACCTACATACTTTAGTCAAATGTAAATAAACTTTTTAAAAAACCTTTAAAATTTTTATATAAAATGCGAAGAAACTTTTTCCCCAACCTAATATATATATATATATATATATATATATATATATATATATATAGATTATGCATAAAAATACAATAAATCGATAAAAGAAAAATCATTACACACACTACCATTTATTTGACTCACACGCATATATAATCTTTTGTTTATTGTTAAAGTCAAATTGACAGTGTAGCCTTGGCGAAATCTGTGACTATAGAAGTATAGTCTTTGACAACAGAAGCTTAATATAATTTTCAAACTTATAATTTAAATTAATTATGATCGAATTTCAACCACTAGTAAAATTTGTATAACTTACAGTCATGGCAAATAAAGTGAAAACAGCTACAATCCACATCATATAGGTTTGTTTGAATCAAAATCGGGTACCAAGCACTCCAAGATCCGATTGAGACTGACTCCTATCGATGAAACTTATTAACATTGCGCAAGCGATCATGCGAAGGCGACCAAAGATTATTTAAATCAGAAGGGATAAACGAGTTAACGAATGACAACTCTTTATTTGATCAAAAATTAAAACTACGATTTTAAAAATTAGGTACTGTTATACTTGCAACGACGCAGAAGGGCTTATGGTAATAAAAGAACAGCAACTCAAATTCAAATTCAAATTCATTTATTTGTATAAACTTATTTCTAGGCCTTATATAGTTACATCTAAAACTTATATAGTAGTTAAAATTAAGGCTACAATTTTTTTTTGGTGGCGGTTGCTGCACTAGACTAGGTCTGTATCGCGGCTCCCAACACAATTTTATTATAGAAACTTAAATATAATTGATTTATTAATTAATTAACCTAAAACTATGAGTGCGTGTGGTTTTGTGTGTGTGTGCGCGTGTGGTTTTGTGTGTGTGTGTGTCGGCGTGTGTGTGTGTGCCCCTAGTGTTGTGGTCAGTTTAGTATTGTGCTTTCTGTGTCACTGTAACTTTGGTGCTGACATTTCTTTGGCGGAGGGTGTGTTTTGGCATACTTTATTATAAATGGATATATGAATATATGCAGGAAGGCGTTTGGCAAAGGATGTATGTATTTTAGGTAAGGGTATATTATAAATTCTACGGGAGCTGAGGTATTGGAAGTTAGGGGAATTTAGATTTTGTTTATGAATTGCTGTGGCTACCTTGCAAATATAGAGTTGTCGGACTGTCAAAACGAACTGTCAAAACTGGTCACATATTTATAATCAGAGCACCTTACGGTTTTAACATGTACTACACACTGACTTTTTACACTTTACAAGCATTTTTAGAACACCTCGCCATCATTCCAATAATTTAACAGTATATGAAACTTACCAAATCGGCACAACCGATAGCGGATTGAAGTCATTGATAAACTATTTTAATTAAAGTGTTATGAATGAAAAGACTTTAATACATTATTGTTTGGAAATTTTGGATAATATTTTATATACAATATTATACTTAAAGTTTTACATGTAATAAAATAAACCGAAAACAGTATAAATCTATCGCGTCTGCCAACATGAGAATAAAATGTAGTGAATACCGTCTATATACAATTGAGAGATTTTGAATTATAATCTGTACACAATCGCTACATATTAGAGATAAATATTTGACGGCCTCTGTGGTTGAGTGGGCTAAGCCTTTGCCGGCCTACCTCACTGCAACGCAGAGGCTCCGGGTTCGATTCCTGGTATAGTAAATTTCGGAAAAACGTCTTTTCTCCGTTATTTACTGCGGTCAGGGTGTCTGGGATCGGCCCCAGAGTAGTCCGTTGTATATTACCCATAACACAAGCGTAACTTGCTTAATTTGGGGATATACAATGTGTGTGTTTTCTGCAGATTATTAAAAAAAAAAAAATTCTTAAATAAAATTCTGATAAATTCTATATAAAACAAGCGCTAATCACAGCAGAAATAAAAATGTAACATTATTATTCAATTATCAAATGGCCGATTGTATCGTTTACAAATAAGAGGGTACATAACAAAATTAAATATTAACTTTAAAAAGAAACATGAAAAGGACAACTATGCTACTAAATAACTGTAACAGTACTGTCTATCTCCAATACGACGATGTCTGATACATACCATAGAACGTAACTTGTACCATTATACTTGTCCTATGAAATAGATACAAATGTTAGGTATGTATATAGGAATAAATTAATAGTTCTTACTGTTTTCTCTTTAGGGATTGAGAGTAGTGAAGGTATGCCCTTAGTATGTAACTTTATAACATCAGGTAAATAATTTATAACATAAGGTAATGATGAAAGAATGACTAAACAGATATACAATGCAAAAGTGGATGGATGCAGAAGTCGTGGAAAGCCATGACACACCTTTCATGATCAAATTGATCGTGTACTAGCAGAAGGTGATGTCAGGAGCCTTAACAATAAACGAGCGTGCATGACAAGAGCTATGAATGTCAAAGAAGCAAGTGAGGTGTGTAAGAATAAGCCTGAATAGCGCTCTGTTGTACGTGCCTACCCCGCAAGGGAACTGGCGTGAAGTTATGTATGTATGTATGTATAAGGTAATAGATTTTTCTTAATCTATTACCTTATAATGTATCACTAAAACTAATGTCCTAGCTTGAAGTATTTATTGAATCACTACTGACATTATTCACATAATTTTGTTTGCGAAAATATAATTATAACATTGATGTGTCAGCACGCTTGGATTTTAATCTAGATGTAATAATTTAATAACTACATACATACATACATAACTTCACGCCAGTTCCCTTGCGGGGAAGGCACGAATAACAGAGCGCCATTCAGGCTTATTCTTACACACTTCACTTGCTTCTTTGACATTCATAGCTCTTGTCATGCACGCTCGTCTGTTCTTAAGGCTCCTGACATCACCTTCTACTAGTACACGATCAATTTGATCATGGAAGGTGTGTCGTGGCCTTCCACGACTTCTGCATCCATCCACTTTTGCATTGTATATCTGTTTAGTCATTCTTTCATCATAAACTTAATATATATAAATTACGTGTCACGTTTTTTGTCCGCGATGGATACCTAAACTACTTGACCGATTTTAATCAAATTTGCACACCGTGTGCAGTTTGATCCGACTTGAAAGATGGGATAGCTTACATTTGGACCCGGTAGGTGGCGCTGGAATCGGGTTCTAAATTTTATTTCTTCAGGGCAGAACAACGTCTGCCGGGACAGCTAGTTATTTATATATTATCTCTCATATTATGTGAATTAACTTTGAATGTCGTTTCTTTGTTATTTCACATAAGCTTAAAATACATAAGTTCCATATTCAGTGTAAATTTAGATGTCTAATTGTGTAAATAAGCGCGGGGGCGCGTAACGCTGCAGCCTGGTCCGGCCCGTCTAAAGTAGATGCGTAGTTTTACTTTAAATGAACACGCCTGTCTGTATCATAATCTATGACTATAATAGGTATTGAAACTATTAAATAATTCCAAACAGGTTTATCGCAAAGCATATCCAGTATAACTTGACCTAGTTCTGCGTTTATTCTGTGTCTCACAAAAGGCCAGCTTCATATGGCAGGTAAACATAAAAAAGCTTGTATCGTGACATTTATTATCAAGATTATTTAATTCTGCGCTCGTTTTATTATAAATATATGTAAAATAAAACTAAGCACTCACATTCCTAAGTGCGAACGGTTCGACAAAGAAAACAAGATATTTTTATTTATTTATTTAGGTTTATGGCTTGGCAGCTAGGCCTTTAAGCCAGATCTTAGTTTACAATATAGTTTCTTTATTTTCTTAAGCCTATGCTTAGCACAGCTGAACTGTAGGTAATCAGCTAGTGCCATCCAACGGAGTACTTGTGACAACTCAAAAGGCCACATTTGTCTATACAGTTCACATTTCGCACAAAACACATAATTACTACTCAAAAACTATCAATATCCTACAACTATTTTTCATTTTAGAGTAATTTTACACATTTTTAGAAATAAAACTGCACAGCACAACATCTCCTTTCAGTTCCAGCCAAAAACTCCTCAAGATATTTATGTTTTTGCTCCATATGCCATAATGTTAGTGGTAGTCTGGTAGTGTTTTTGGGCGTATTAAACACAGCGGCTTTTTTTTTTTGAGGCGAGGGAAAATGCTTAACCGATTTACGCACAAACTGGGTCATTGCTAGGGGAACGACATGCGTCGGTCGGGGGCGATAACACTGCAGCAATAGTATGCTCTTGGCAGCGCTCCGTCCGCGATCGACGTCACAGAATAGTGTGGAAGACTCCGAGCGTTGCTGCACGGGCGAGCAACCCCAATACCCACTAAAAACCCCCTCCTCCCTGACGACCCTGCGCTTTGTATGTGTTGGAAAGGCTGAGATTTAGAACATAGTTACGCCCAGCCGATCCAGCGCAAAACACAGCGGCTTAGCCCGTCTATAGCCCACTTAGGGGAAAGTAGAAAAAAAATGGTATCACTGTTGAGAACGTTTTAGTTCATCACAGGCTGGTTTATATTAAACTAGCTGTGCCCGCGACGTCGTCCGCATGGAATTTGTTTAGAAAACTGCCCAATTTTGAATCATTCTTCATTGGTGCTCCGCTCCTATTGGTCTTAGCGTGATGATGTATAGCCTTCCTCGATAAATAGGCTATCTAAAACTGAAAGAATTTTTCAAATCAGACCAGTACTTCCCGAGATTAGCGCGTTCAATCAAACAAACAAACTCTTCAGCTTTATATATTAGTATAAGATATATAATTGTCTGTTTATTGGTGGTATAGATGTAAGATGGATGAGAAACGAGTTGTTTGTACAGATAGAATATAATTTTAATCCTTTTGCAACACAGTTTCACTGACACAGTCAGTTGTAAACAGACAATTCTATATTTAACACAAACCAGTCTGTGATGAGCTAAAAAGTTCTCAACAAGCTCTTATCCTGCCAAGACTCTCGTAGTTTACAGGCGCTGATTAAGTCATTCAGTCATAAAAGACTGAAAATCATATTCTGGATTTATTTTTAGATGCGGAAATAGTTTGATGAATCAGGAATGCCGGAAACAAACGTGTGTTGCCCTGTCGTCGACTGGAGCGGAGTATGTCGTGTTGTCAGA
This sequence comes from Dendrolimus kikuchii, assembly GCA_019925095.2. NCBI lineage: Eukaryota > Metazoa > Arthropoda > Insecta > Lepidoptera > Lasiocampidae > Dendrolimus > Dendrolimus kikuchii. The sequence goes on from CM034414.1 coordinate 907,046, forward strand.
GGCAATTAAAGAGGCTGTACACTTGCGGCAGCTAAATTCTTTTGTAAGAGGTGATGATCTGTCTATTTGTATATATATTTTTAATAATATAATTTATACATACATACATACATACATAACTTCACGCCAGTTCCCTTGCGGGGTAGGCACGAACAACAGAGTGCCATTTAGGCTTATTCTTACACACCTCACTTGCCTCTTTGACATTCATAACTCTTGTCATGCAAGCTCGTCTGTTCTTAAGGCTCCTGACATCACCTTCTGCTAGTACACGATCAATTTATATTCAATATAATTTATATTCGTAATAATTTGAGTGCCTACAAGCAGTATAAGGATGTACACAATTTCAACACCAGGCATTGTAATAGACTGATATTGCCATCTTTTAGATTACAAAAAGTACTGTCCTCTTTCTTGGGGGTTGGTATACGCTTCTTCAATAAGATTCCTAGTGAGATGTTAGATCTGCCTTTCACTAAATCTAAAATTAAATTAAAAAGCATCTTGCTAAAAAAGGGATACTACACTATTGAAGAATACTTAAATGACAAAAATTCATTTACATAGCACCTCGCTCCAACCTCTTATACTAAATTTTGTATAACGTTTTTATTTTTTATTTTGCCATGCTTGTAAGGAATTTGTGGAGACATATTGCAGCATAACATTTTAGCACGTCATGTCATTATTATAACTATAATATTATTTTTCTTTCCTTTTATTGTCTTGGTCTTATTGAGTATGCATTGTTTGCTACAACTCCATTAATTCTTCAAAAAGTAATTCTGTAACATACTTCTGTACAATACTTATTAAAAAAAAGAATTTGAGATATAAATAGAATATGAAATATAAAGAAAATCAATATTTAGCTAGACGTGTTGCTGGGGAGTTTGTTGCCGCTTCTTCTCCTTTACAGCATCAACACGTTGCGAAGCGGTGTACATAGAATAGGAAGTAAAAAATTAAATTTTAACTTACATGTATGACCTTCAAAAAGTGTTCTCCAGTGGAACTTATTTTGAATAAAAACTTTTGAATTTGAATTTGAATGTCCATAACTAGAGTGCTATCAATCTAGCGTATAACCCTGTAGCGCATAGGCGTACTAAACACATAGACATTAGGGCGCATTATGTCCGTGACTGTACAGCTAAGAACGTTGTACATTGTATATGCACGGAAGATAATCCAGCAGATATTTTAACAAAGCCGCTACAGAGGTCGCTGCAAACTTAAAAAGTGTGTGTATGTTTTTTTATTGCAGGAGATCAACAGACAGGCAGACGGCCCACTTGATGTAAAGCGGTTACCATCGCCTATGGACATTTGCAATACCAAAGTTGCTACAAACGCGCTGCTGTTCTCTTAAGGGAGACTGGAACCTGGTCACTAATGCCGGAACACAATTCAAAGTTGTTATGGCAACATACTTTAGACCAAAGGTGGTAGCCATCCAGTCGAGCAAATGCCCTACAACCTTTATTTGTAGGATATTGATAGTTTTTGTATAGTAATTATGTGTTTTTGCGAGAAATGTGAACTATATAGCCAAATGTGGCCTTTCGAGTTTTCACAAGAACTCCGTTGAATGACGTCGATTGTAGCCTACAATACAACGGCGCCTGGCTTAAAGGCCTCGTTGCCAAGCCTTAAACATAAAAAAAATAAGTAATGTTATTTTTTAGAATTTGGCAACCCTGCGGGTCGAGTTATCGTAAACGGGGTATAGTTACGCGCCCACGCTGACCATTCGAATGGTACATTATCCCTGATTAATACTTTACTAATTTTTGTATAGCTTGTACAAAAATTAGTGATCCCAACTAGAACTTCAATAATTAAATTAAACACATCAATATAAACAAAATACTTGGCGCTGGAATCGGGTTCTACGTTTTAATGAAATTTTACGTCTGTTTGAGTGGGTCCCGGGATGGTTTATATTCACAATTATACCCGGTAGGTGGCGCTGGAATCGGGTTTTAGATTTTTATTGTTTCAAGGCAGGGCAATATAATTGTTCTGGTTAACGAAGTTTTCTCAAGCTTCAGTGGGTGTTAGTATTTGTAATAAATTACATACATACATAACTTCACGCCAGTTCCCTTGCGAGGTAGGCATGAACAACAGAGCGCCATTTAGGCCCATTCTTACACACCTCACTTGCTTCTTTGACATTCATAACTCTTGTCATGCACACTCGTCTGTTCTTAAGGCTCCTGACATCACCCTCCGCTAGTACACGATCAATTTGATCATGGAAGATGTGTTTTGCATTGTATATCTGTTTAGTCATTCTTTCATCATGCATTCTTTCCACATGCCTGAACCACCAGAGCATTCCTTTCCTTACCTTCACCCCGACACTCTCTTCCAGACCAACTCTCTTTCTTACTTCGGTATTACGAACGCGGTCCGCGAGCGTCACTCCGCAGATTTTGCGCAGTGCTCGCATCTCGACCGCGTTTACTCTACTTTCATGCTCTCGCTTCCAAACCGCAGAAAACTTTCCGGCCCATAGCCAGCTGCTTCTCTACGATACTGCGGAGCGAGAAAACTTGATCCATACATCCCCTTCCATTTCTGAAGCCACCTTGTGCATCCCACAGTAATCCATCGGATACAACTCTCATTCTCTTTTCAATAATCTTCGCATACACTTTAGATGCTGTGCTGATCAAACTGATGGCCCTGTAGCTGGCGCACTCCATACGTGACCCTTTGCCTTTATACAAGGGCACGATGACAGCGCGCCTCCAGTCCTTGGGAACCTTTCCCGTCCTTTAGCACAAGTTCTAATAAATTAGTTACATTTATATAGTTTCATCATTCGTCCATAGATGGCGTTGACCAATATTGTATTGTGCTATGGTTTGATTGATAAAACGGTTAATATTGGGTGTTAATCATACAATTAAATTTGAGTTATAAACATCAGTGCAGCGTTTCTATTTAGTGGTTACATTACTGGGGTAGTAATGGCAAAATTCAATCACCAAGAAGAAAAGAGTGATATATATCTTTTTGATACAAAGATATATAATTATATATCACTCTTTTATATCTTTAACTCTTTATCTTTGCAGTGAATAGTGTCGCTGTCAATTGCAGACAAGATGAGTTATTATGTGTGAGTGATATACCAGCAGAGCCGACACGCGTACCCGTGGCAACGCAAAATATCTGACATTTAAATAACATACACGCCATTTAGATGGCCTTTGACTTTTAGTAAATACTTTTGTAATTAAAAATATTTAGTCTATAATTCGAAATAAAAACTATTCTATAGCTCAATTTGAACTAAATTACACAGTATATACCCAAATTATAGTTTTACACGCAAATTAAAGTCTTACACATTTAAACACAAATTACAGTTTTATACACAAATGAAACTAATGTAAATTCAAATACTATAGAAAACACTATTAACTATTTATTGCAGAGAATGCAAGTTTCTTTGCTAAAACAAAACTGATATGAAAAAAATATAAACAAATAGAGTGAAAAAATATTTTTTTTTTTATTGCAGGAGATCAGCAGACAGGCAGACGGCCCACTCGATGGAAAGAGGTTACCATCGCCTATGGACATTTGCAACAACAAAGTTGCTACAAATGCGCTGCTGCTCTCTTAAGGGAAACTGGAACCCGGTCACTAATGCCGGAACACAACTCAAGGTTGTTATGGCGACATACTTTAGACCAGGGGTGGTAGCCATCCAGTCGGGCAAATGCCCTACCACCTGGCTTAATTACATTAAAACAAAATTACACCATAAAACTATAGCGTTACAATTTATTTTGGCTTGCTATTATATTCGGTTTCCTCGTTCACTTACTACGCATGCGCAGTGTGCGGGCTAATCATTCTTTCTCTTTCCTTTCTAATTTCTTCTCATTCGGATCTATCGTCAGCGCGTGGAACAGGAATGAACTAAAGAGTTAAAGATATAAAGACACATTTTGAACGCAAGTGATATACAGATCTAATCACTCTTCGCGTCGGATATATATCTTTTGAGTTAATCACTCAGGAGTTACACACCTCTAATTTAGTGGCAATTAGTGGTGACATTACAATCTGAATCTGAGCAGTGGGGTAACTGGGGTAGTCATCATAAAAATCAGTGCTGGTGATGCGTTATAGGAGAATAGGAGTAAGGAACACTCACTTGTTTGCTGGGTTTGCTTCAAGCGGTCGCGTAGCAAGACTGGATGATTTGACAGATGTGACTTAGATTCTTCCGTTCCGTTTCTGCGTCTCGTTCGCGCGAGTGTTGTGGCGGATAGGACAGAGAAGGAAAGGACACTGGGCGGATATTAATACTTTTTTTTCTTCTTTACACGGTGTATATGGCGTCAACAAGTGCCTTTCAGTGCAGCGTTTCTATTTAGTGGTTACTAGTCATGGGAAAAATCACTCACCAAGAAGAAAAGAGTAATATATAATTGGTTACATTACAATCTGAACAGTGGGGGCAGCATTTTTCGATTTTGCTTATACTTATTACATCTCTGAGTAAAGACGGCCTTTTTTTTTTTTTGAGGCGAGGGAAAATGCTTAACCGATTTACGCACAAACTGGGCCGTTGCTAGGGGAACGACACGCGTCGGTCGGGGGCGATAACACTGCAGCAATAGTATGCTCTTGGCAGCGCTCCGTCCGCGATCGACGTCACAGAATAGCGTGGAAGACTCCGAGCGTTGCTGCACGGGCGAGCAACCCCAATACCCACTAAAAACCCCCTCCACCCTGTCGACCCTGCGCTTTTGTTTGTGTTGGAAAGGCTGAGATTTAGAACGTAGTTACGCCCAGCCGAGGAGTAAAGACGGCCTGGCTCTAACTGCTGGAAAAGTGATGTGTTAATAATAATAATAATTAGGTACGGTCTTGTGGAAACGGAGGTGCCTTATTACCAGTACTCGCCGGAAAACAGTCGTGCCACGCTCTACTGGGATCGATCTGTTATCACGGACAGGACTATTGTAGCCAATAAGCCTGATATCGTGATAATAGATCGATCTGCACGGCGAGCAATACTCGTTGACATCAGTATCCCACATGACGATAACCTCGTGAAGAAAGAAAAAGAAAAACTAAGTAAATACTTGGATCTTGCTCACGAGGTTACGGCTATGTGGCGTCTGGAGTCAACGAGCATTGTGCCGATAGTTGTTACCGTCAATGGTCTTATAGCGAAAAGCCTCGACCGTCATCTAGAGAGGCTTTCGCTGGGAAGCTGGGTGAAGGGCCAGATACAGAAGGCAGCACTCTTGGACACGGCACGAATTGTGAGGAGGTTCCTGTCTCTGGAGCCATAACCATCGGTAGTTTGGACCCCAGGCCCCGCTGGCGATGAGATACAAGATTTTATATTTTTTTATTGAATATGTATTTTATTTTTGATATATTTTTATAAAAGAATAATGTTATCTATTTTTTTATAAAAAAATATCTTTATATGTATATTTTAAAAACATGTAAAATTTTTGAGAATAAATAAATATAGTATAATTGGAAATACGAATCGCAACGGACATGTGGCAAAACGAATCGCAACAAAATTTTCATTTGAAGTTTTACGGGCTGGTTTTCAAATTGGACAAGTAGGTACATGCGCGGTGGCAAGCCTTTGGTGTGGGTGCGACTTGCGTAGACACGTTGGCGGCATCCCATTTACCAAACACGTCTAAATCAGCCGGTTCAGCGGCGGAAACAGCCGAATCACTCAAGCGGCGCAAATACGCAACCCTCTGTGAGAGTTATATGTTTGTGCCGTTTGCTGTCCAGACGCTTGGGCCGTGGGGTCCTGAGGCCATGAGCCTCTACCAAAATTTATCGAAACGACTCATTGACTCTTCGGGTGATCAGAGGGCTGGTGCTTACCTCGGCCAACGGATCAGTATGGCGATCCAGCGAGGAAACGTAGCCAGCCTTCTGGGCACCTTACCCATAGAAGACGGTGATCTGGGCTGAGTATTCTACTTATAGTCTTGAGGGACTATGAGTAGAATACAATACAAATAAGTTAAGTTTTCTTGCATTGTATAACAATAGAGTAGGTACATTAACAATCTGCCCGTAAAACTTCAAGTTAGAATTTCGTACAAAGTCCAAATAAATGAACTGAAGAGTGGGAGAAACGTCGAAAATAAAAATCAAATAAAATCCCCCCCAATCCCAACCCCTAGTAATCATAAATATTATTTTAAATCATTTTTTGCACGTAGAAAGTTTTCGATTCAAATCACATGAGCTCCGCCATATTTGCACGTACCGGCAACAGCGCATTGATAGAGCTGCAACGTCGCATCGATCGAAAGGAACGTAAAATTAAGTAGATTTTATCTATGGTAACATTTCATATATAAAAATTAAAAATAGGAAATAATAAGATAAATGCGCGATACAAGTGCTTATAATTCAACAAAGGTTTGTAATGTTTACTTTGCGTAGCGGTACGTAACTAAGTCGATACGCGTGTGGTATTTTTTAATGATTTTTAATATACTTTTATCTAAATTTTTATTAATAGCAATCAAAGTCTTAATATCCAAATACAGCTAGGGTACATGTTATATCTCAATGGCTAGGGTATTGTTTTTGTAAATCTTTAATCTAATTAAGTCTTATTAAAATTTATGAACAATTAAATATTTGAAATGATATTTTCAGTGTTAGTATCCCTATGTAATATTATATGCGAAAGTAACTCTTACTGTCTGTAAATCAGTGACGCTTTCACGATGAATAAATATAGCTCAAAAAGCGCGAGTTTCCTCTACAGTTTATTAAGTACGTCATGGCACCACACATGGCACTAGATAGGACAATATAAATAAGTATAGATATAAGGCCCACACTGTACATGCACTTCCTCACAACACCAGTATGTAACAGGTATACTCTACATTAGTATAAGTTTAGTATACTAGTTTATAAAACTAGAATAAATTAATAAAATAAGTTATTCGTAAGATACATACACCTCAACACAAAAATCAATAAATTAATGTCACACACAAGAACCAAAACAACTAATAAGCGTGTTAAATTCAAAAAATTAAATCTAGAAATTAAGTTTTAAAAAAGGGTACGGAACTCGAGTCCGAAAAGTTGTTAATAAAAAAAAGTACGTGATGAAGACCAAGCGTGGTATTTTAAAGACCTCCCTTCCCTCCTGAACGAGTCACGTAGTATGGATTCCTTACCAAACCTTCAAAATGTAGTTTAATTAAGTGGTAGAGTGTAAAACTTCAGATAATACTCACGAGGTATCTAAGCGCGACCTGCGGCACGGTCTTGTTGTATTTGTTAGCTATCTTCAGAAGACTCTGGTCATCAGCTCTTGGTGGAGGTGCGTCCGGTCTCGCTTTGCTACGGAACAGCGAGCCAAAGGGCGTGTAGGCGATCACCTTTATGTCCTGGCGCCGGCAATAAGCCAAAAGGGCCGGTTGTTGAAAGGTTAAGTTTATCTGTGGATTTAAAAAAATGTATTTGCAAATAGAAGTTTTTGACGGGAACTGAAAGGAGATGTTGTGCTGTGCAGTTTTATTTTCTAAAAATGTGTAAAATTACTCTAAAATGAACAATAGTTGTAGGATATTGATATTTTTTGAGTAGTAATTATGTGTTTTGTGAGAAATATGAACTGTAAAGTCAAATGTGGCCTTTTGAGTTGAAACAAGAACTCCGTTGAATGGCACTAGCTGATAACACAGTTTAGCTGTGCTACACATAGGTTTAAGAAAATGAAGAGACTACATTGCATCTAAGATCTGGCTTAAAAGCCTAGCTGGCAAGCCTTAAAATCCAAAAAAAAAAATTTGCAAATAAACCAGTACAGTATGGCCAAATAGAGTAGAAAATAACAAAGGCGCCACTTTCGCTTTGTCTAAACTCTAGCAACTCACAACTCCAATATTATGTCAAGAGTTGTACAGTTTGTATACTTGCTCTTACTTGTCGTGGTGGATGCCGACAATAGTGGTGGAAGGCTGATGCTTTCTTAGGGTGAAGAAAATACACCTTGATGCTTTCAGGGATTTATTCTCGTACTAGTTGAGCTTCGATACTGATCCCTGGGTTCAACTTAGTGGTAGTTGAAGTCGTATGATACGACTAATAGCAACTCGATCATAAGGTATTTATGAACATTATTCATATAGAAAGAAGAGTGAATTTGGGGAATAGTGTGAATGGAGCGTTAGGTAAACTCCGGGCGCTAAGAACCTCAGCCAGAAGGCCCAGCTTGCCATACACAACGCGGTGCTGGTACCTACGCTCAAACGAAGCGAGAGTTGGGTATAGAAGAGAGAGCATGAAATGTAATGAATACCGAAGAAGAAAGAGAGTTGGTCTGAAAGAGAGTGTCGGGGTGAAGGTAAGGAAAGGAATACTCCGGTGGTTCGGGCATGTGGAAAGAATGCATGATGAAAGAATGACTAAACAGATATACAATGCAAAAGTGGATGGATGCAGAAGTCGTGGAAGGCCACGACACACCTTCCATTATCAAATTGATCGTGTACTAGCAGAAGGTGATGTCAGGAGCCTTAAGAACAGACGAGCGTGCATGACAAGAGCTATGAATGTCAAAGAAGCAAGTGAGGTGTGTAAGAATAAGCCTGAATGGCGCTCTGTTGTTCGTGCCTACCCCGCAAGGGAACTGGCGTGAAGTTATGTATGTATGTATGTATTATTTATACTAATTTAACTAACTAACTTTTGTACCTACCATCTGGCTGTGGGTTATTTTGTCGCCTCTTACGATAGATCACCTCAACGTAGGAAGTTGTATACGTTTACTTTCCTGCACGGATGTTATAGATAAAGGACAATCACCTCAACTTGTAAGACAGCTGGCTTGACTGGGCTCAGGGAGACCAGCCTCTCCAACTGCTGCTGGTTGAAGTTCGATACTCCGATCGACCTGGCCAAGCCCTGGGCCTTGGCTTCTATCATCCCCTGCCACATGTCCATGTAGTCCACATTTGAGATGGTACCATTGGGCTGGGAAGAATGGAATTATTAAGATATTGCATAAGATTGAAGCCTAATGGCCGGTTCCTATATCTTCATATAAGCTTCATACATGTCAAAAAGATGGTAAGGCAAGTCGATGAATAGTATGATATAGGAACCGACCATTAAGTAGTTCTTGACTTAATGTGCCTATTGTTATGTTATTGCTCCACCTGGGACAACGTTATAGTTGATGACCGTTTCACGCAGATGTATAGCCCGATCCTATAACTTACCAAGTACTAGTACTGTAAGTTACGACTTAGCGGGACTCGAATTAAAATGCCGTTAGAATTATTATAGAGTTTATTAGAACTATACAAACACGTATAACACAGGTACAAATATAGCCGAACACAACAAATCCAAACATAATGCCGAAGCTCGTAATTCAATCAAACGCGCAAAGTCCGTCACTATTACATTCCCGAATGTACACACGTCACGCCCGTATCGTAGTCGTAGCCCAACTGCCTCCTCTCTCCATCAGGCCGTCGTTTTATACTTCACAAATGCAAAATATGCCCGCCCGACAAGATTTTTTTTTATTGCAGGAGATCTGCAGACCGGCAGACGGCCCACTTCATGGAAAGCGGTTACCATCGCCTATGGATATTTGCAACAGCAAAGTTGCTACAAATGCGCTGCTGCTCTCTTAAAGGAAACTGGAACCTGGTCACTAATGCCGGAACACAACTCAAGGTTGTTATGGCGACATACTGTAGACCAGGGGTGGTAGCCATCCAGTCGGGCAAATGCCCTACCACCTGGCTGTGGGTTGTTAAGTCGCCTCTTACGACAGGCCGCCCGGCAGCAGGAAATTGTATTCTTTCTCCGTTCCTGCACGGATAAAAGATCGACATAGTTTCCTAGAATTAGCTTGTAATCCGCAACACCTGACTAATGATGGTAATGAGCGAGTGCAATAGACAATAGGTTGTTCTCCACAATAACTTAGAAACGTATGCCAATAAATAAGTGAACAAAAGTAGACGATCATAAAAGGATTACAATTAGTTCAAATACCGACAAGTAATAAAATGTGCTTTTACAGCAGGTCTGTATGTGGAATTTGTCTTTGTCGGGGTCTAAGTTATAACAATACAATCATTCTTTACTATTTTTCTATAAGAATACTTACATACAAAGAAAGAGGGAAATGTATAAGATATAAATCAACATAATCCACATCGAGGAAACCGAGGGACTCCCTTAAGGCTGGTACCACGTCGTCTTTAGCGTGCTTGTCGTTCCAAAGCTGTCGAAGAAGGTCACTGTTAATAATTCGTCTGGAGTTTGATAGAAGTCACTCGCGACCTGGCTGGCCTGTATTTAGGGCAACGTTTCCATTCAACGAGGAAATGCGATCAGCTTTCAGGGAACGTTCCCGACTGATGGCGATTTGGAACTCGTATCATAGTAACCTTTGTTTATTTAGCCAGGGTAACGTTGCCATTCAACGAGGAAACGGGATCAGCGTTCGGAGATCGTTCCCGACTGACGGTGATTTGGAACTCGTAAAATAGCGGCATTTGTTTATTTACCCAGAAATATTTCACACAAGTTACATTGTACAGTCGCGGTATGAAAAGATATGAAAAGGTTCGCCTTTTTGACACTATCGCAATGGATTGCGACAGTATCAAAGTCTTATTCTACTAAATTCATATCTTTTCGACGTCGTCTATCCACTGCCCACAATTTGCGCTCTGATGCGCATTGAAAACTTATGACACCTGCACAAACTTCATCCTATTAAGATAATCTTAATAAGATGAAGTTTGTGTAGGTATCATAAGTTTAAAGAATTAACAGTGCAGGCTGTCAAACTTTGGAATACGCCGCCTCTTACTGTCAGAGAAGCCAAATCCTTACCAACATTTAGAAATTTACTCAAGAAACACTATTTGTCCAGAAATAGCTATGTCTGATTAACACAATATAATCATGCTAATACATTTATTATAATAACTTATGTATTTTGAAATATATTATTGTAATAGGTTGGGGGAAAAGTCTTTTCGCATATAGTATGTATGAACTTGTAATAAGATCTCTTTGGCTATACCATTTGTATCTGGCTGGTTTTGGTATCATTAAAAAATTTTAATTTTAAAGAAGACAATTCCAAATTCAAATTAGGAAAATGTGTGATTTTCAGTTGTTTTTTTTATTGTTAAAATAAGTCAATCTAATGAAGAAATTCGATACATTTTAAAATTTTACTACAAAAAAGGTAAAAATGCAACACAAGCCGCGAAAAAAATTCGTGATATTTATGGACCTAATGCATTATATGTGAGAGTAGCGCAAATTTGGTTTAAGCGTTTACAATCCGGATATTTTGATATCAAAGATGCACGTCGCTCTGGTCGCCCTGTTACGGACAAAATTGATGCCATTTTTGAAAAAGTGGAGCAAGATCGGCATATTAGTAGTTACCATGTAACTGGAGAACTGGGAATGGACCACAAAACGGTTTTGGCGCATTTGAAAAAAGCTGGGTACACAAAAAAGCTCGATATTTGGGTGCCTCATGAGCTCACTGACTCAAACATAATGAACCGTGTACTCATTTGTGATTCTTTATTACGACGTAATGAAACCGAACCATTTTTGAAGAAGCTGATAACTGGTGATGAAAAGTGGATCTCGTACGACAAGAACGTGCGAAAAAGATCGTGGTCAAAGGCCGGTCAGGCTTCACAGACTGTGGCGAAACCCGGGTTAACTCGCAACAAGGTGATACTGTGTGTATGGTGGGATTGGAAGGGCATTATTCATTATGAGCTGTTACCGCCAGGCAGGACCATCGATTCTGAACTGTAATGCGAACAACTGATGAGAGTAAAGCATAAAGTTGAGAGAAAGCGGCTGGAATTAATTAACAGAAGGGGTGTGGTTTTTCACCATGATAACGCTAGACCTCACACATCTTTAGCCACTCAGCAAAAATTACGAAAGTTTGGCTGGGAGGTGTTAATGCATCCGCCGTATAGTCCTGACCTTGCGCCTTCAGATTTTCACCTGTTTCGGTCTCTGCAGAATTCCTTAGGCAGTGTCAGGTTAACATCACGAGAGGACTGCCAAAACCACTTGTCGCAGTTTTTTGATCAGAAGCCCCAAAATTTTTATAGCAATGGGATAACGTCCCTACCTACAATATGGCAAAAAGTTATCCAACAAAATGGTACCTACATACTTTAGTCAAATGTAAATAAACTTTATAAAAAAAACCTTTTGAATTTTTAAACAAAATGCGAAGAAACCTAATATATGTGAAGTATATGAATATTAAGATGATAGTGTGCGGCGATTTGGACGAGATAGTAACAGCAGAATTGGGCCCAGGTCTAAAGTACGCCGCCATAACAACCTTAAGTTGTATTCTCGCATCAGTGGCGAGGTTCCACTCCTCCGTTCAAGGTTAACAACACATTTTACCCCCTTTGTTGTTGCAAATGTCCATAGGCGATGGTAACCACTTTCCATCGAGTGCGCCATCTGTCTATCCCCTGTACTCATTGCTGACAAAATTTACCCTATAATAACAGCACAACGTTTATTGGCAAACGTCCCACTGCTGGGCTCGGGGCTTCCACTATTAAGGCATGGACAGTATACCCCGCCACGCTTGTCAGGCGGCTTGGTGGGTTTGACACGTCGGTTATCTTGTACAGGTTGCATCACCATGTTTTCATTCACCGTTGTTAGCACGAGTTAATTGTAACAATATGCACATTAGGTCAGGTAACTGCCTATGTGGTGCATGAGTTCCGGCCAGGATTCGAACCCGCGCCCTTTGAGTTTGGGACGCGTGCGCTGGCTACGCTACCACGACTCTTAAAAAATTTACGTTAGTTGCTAAAATTTACCTAAGTTGCTAAAATTTACCTAAGTTGCTAAAATTTACCTTAGTTGCTAAAATTCACTTTAGCTGGTAATATTTACCTAAGTTGCTAATATTTACCTTAGTTGCTAAAATTTACCTAAGTTGCTAAAATTTACCTAAATTGCTAATATTTACCTTAGTTGCTAAAATTCATTTTAGCTGTTAAAATTTACCTTAATTGCTAAAATTTACCTTAGTTGCTAAAATTTACCTTAGTTGCTAAAATTTACCTAAGTTGCTAATATTTACCTTAGTTGCTAAAATTTACCTTAGTTGCTAAAATTTACCTTAGTTGCTAAAATTTGCCTTAATTGCTAAAATTTACCTTAGTTGCTAAAATTTACCTTAGTTGCTAGAAAAACGTCTTCTCTCTTCACCACACCCTCTGCTATTTTCTTCTTTAGAGCTCTACCAATCTGAAAATACGATAAATTATAGAAATAGTATAGGACCAATAGATAATTCATGAGTATTTTTTTTTATTGCACGAGTTTAGCAGACAGTCAGACGGCCCACCTGATGGAAAGCGGTTACCGTTTGCCTATGAATATTTGTAACATCAAAGGTACTATCAATGTGTCGCCGTTTTTTATAAAGGGATACTGGAACCTGGTCACTAATGCCGGAACATAACTCAAGGTTGTTATGGCAGCATACTCTAGACCAGGGGTGGTAGCCATCCAGTCGGGAAAATACCCTACCACCTGGCTGGTGGTTTTGTCGCCTCTTACGACAGACCGCCCGGCCGCAGGATTCTTTCTTTCTCTTTCCATTCTTGCAAGGATAATAAAATAAAATAAAACAAATATGATCTAAGAAAACAAAGAAACCTGATTAAAAGTACGTTGTAACGGTTTTAAGCGCGGCATTTGATTTTTTTTATTTTAAGGTCAAGGCCACTTTCGATAGCCGTGATGACGGACAACAAAGATGTCAAATTTCAACAAGTAATGTTAAATTCAAATTCAAAAGTTTTTATTTTATAATAAAGCAGTTATTACCAAAATTGTTAAGATTGAGATAACATTTTAAGAATGGTGGATAACACTTTCGGGGCCCCTGGAGCCTGGGAGCTCATTGATACGGCTGATGAGGCGGTAGCTACGACCCTGGTACTACACATTACTAGTTGAGAAAATATATTATCAAACCTGATCTTCTACTTTGTAAATGTATGCCGTATCGATATGCCGGTATCCTGCATCGAAGGCCCATTCTGTAGCTTTCTGCACTTCATCGCTTATTGGTGAAGCAAGACCTCCCTATAAAAAAAACACAATATATTACTACTTCCGAAATAAAATCATACATAAAACTTATACACATACTCAAACCAACGCGCACTACCATCGCATTGCATTACACGCACACTCCACAAACAAACCAAGACACACAAAGAGCCTAAAAATTAATAACCCAGGCACAGAAAAGAAAAAAACAACACACATGGCACTAGATAGGACTATATATAAGTATAGATATAAGGCCAACACTGCACATGCCCTTCCTCACAACACCAGCATGTAACAGATACACTCTACATTAGTATAAGTTTAGTATTAAAATTAGAATAAATTAATGTAATAAGTTATTCTTAAGGTACACCACAACATAAAAATCACTAAATTAATGTCACACACAGTAACAAAAATAAACAATAAGCGTGTATGGACTCTAAAATTTTTCATAGAAATTAAGTAGTAAAAAAGGGTACGGAACTCGAGTCCGTAGAGATGTTAGTAATAATACATACATACATATCATCACGCCACTTCCCTTGCGGGGTAGGCACGAGCAACAGGGCGCCATTGAGGCTTATTTTTACACACCTCACTTGCTTCTTTGCCATTCATAACTCTTGTCATGCACGCTCGTCTGTTCTTAAGGCTCCTGACATCACCTTCTGCTAGTACACGATTAATTTGATCATGGAATGTATGTCGTGGCCTTCCACGAGTTCTGCATCCATCCACTTTTGCATTATATATCTGTTCAGTCATTCTTTCATCATGCATTCTTTCCACATGCCCGAACCACCGGAGCATTCCTTTCCTTACCTTCACCCCGACACTCTCTTTCAGACCAACTCTCTTTCTTACTTCGGTATTACGAACGCGGTCCGCGAGCGTCACTCCGCAGATTTTGCGCAGTGCTCGCATCTCGACCGCGTTTACTCTACTTTCATGCTCTCTCTTCCATACCCAACTCTCGCTTCCATACGAGAGCGTAGGTACGCTCCGCGTTGTGTACGGCGAGCTGGGCCTTCTGGCTGAGGTTCTTAGCGCCTAGAAGTTTACCTAACGCTCCATTAAAAATATATATATATATATATATATATATATAGAAGATAAATAGATGTGTGCGAAATTCCATACTTGTCCGTCCGCGCATATTTCGTAAAACTACAAGATTTTTGCTTCACGTATTAATATATAGATCATAACTCAAGGTAAAAAATAATATAATGTCTTAAACACATCTATGCGTAATGAAATTTATTTTGAAATGTAGTAATAACATTATGTAAATGTATAACTGAGTGACTTTTAGAACTAAAACCTATTTATAATATTGAATTAACCGGCTATATAATTTAATGTTAAATGAGCGCAAAGGCAATTCTCTCAAGTATTTTGGAATGCTATTAAAGTCTCTTAAAGCCATTATACTACAGTTGTTTTGTCCAAGGCGGCTTGGCAGGTAAGACGCGTCGGTTATCTCGATGTGCAGGTTTCATCACGATGTATTCCTTCGCCGGTGTAAGCAAGTGGTAATCCTAACAATTTGAATATGGATCAGAAAACTGTTTAAGTGGAGCATGCGTTCCGGCCAGGATTCGAACCCGCGCCCTTTGAATTTGGGACGTATGCACTAGCCATTACATTACCACGACTTAGCAACCTCAAACTCAAAATAGATGTTAATTTAGATGAAAAGGCTTAAGAATAGGGATACTTACATTTTTGGTAAACCCCAACCAAGTGCCAAAGCCCAATGCAGGGATTGAACAACCATCATTCAACTTCACCAATGGCGCTACTCCATCCCTCTGGGCATCCTAAGATGGAATAAAAACATTCTATTAAAAACAAATCTTGTGAGGCTGGTATATGGGTGTGCCACAGGGATCTATTCTAAGTCCCTTGTTATTTAGTATACATCAATGACTAGCCATATTTTGTTAATGATAGGTATGATTTAGAAACATGCTTAAATATGTATAAAATAAATAAGAGAATTGTAGCTAAATCTATTATTTCTGGGGAAACAGTCACAATAATGCAAATATAAAAAAACATACACAAAACAGCGAGTGACGTAATTATGAGACATAAATTAAGATAAATCTCAAGGCAAACACAATAAAATTGATTATATAAAGTAGATAAGACACAAAACTGTTAAAATATTTACCTACTATTAATAATAAACAAACGCTCATAAAGGCCTTTGGCTATGTCAAAAAACCTGTCAATAGAGGTTTTATTGCAGTTTTCCTTAAAACAGAAACTCAAAACAACACTTTGTTGACTTCATTTTTAATTTATATGTATGACCTTTAAAACCGCGGCATTTAAAGTAAAAAATATAATGATGATGATGATTGTTCCGACCGTTTTCGGCCATGGCGACCACTTTGACATCAGAAGAACACAGAGACTGTAATTTATAAAGATACAGTGTGGATTGTCCAAAATATAATGATTTGCTAGATGGTAGAGTATTTTCCCGACTGGATGGCTACCACCCCTGGTCTAAAGTATGTCGCTATAACAACCTTGAGCTGTGTTCCGGCATTAGTGACCAGGTTGCAATCTCCCTTAAGAGAGCAGCAGCGCATTTGTAGCACCTTTGGTGTTGCAAATATCCATAGGCGATGGTAACGCCTTCCCATCAAGTGGGCCGTCTGCCTGTCTCCTGAACTCCTGCCATTAAAACAAAACCATCACCACGCGGTTGAGACCGCGGGGCGCAGCTAGAAATTATATATTTTACTCACGTTACATGTTTAATATACATACATAACTTCACGCCAGCTCCCTTGCGGGTTAGGCACGAGCAACAGAGCGCCAATCAGGCTTATTCTTACACACCTCACTCGCTTCTTTGACATTCATAACTCTTGTCATGCACGCTCGTCTGTTCTTAAGGCTCCTGACAGCACCTCACCATGAATGTTTAATATAATACAAATTAAGTATAAATATAATGACATCATAACATATCATATAATTAAAAAACATCTGGCTAAAAAAGGAGTACCACACTATTGAAAAATTCTTCAATGGCAAAACTTCATATACATAGCAGCTCGCTCCAGCCTCTTATACTATACTAGCTTCTTCCAGTGACTTCGTCCGCGTGGAAAAGTTACATTGGGCTAACGCTAACTTCTGTCACACATAACAAAGAAAGAAAACAAGTTTATTTCTAGGACATATACAACAAACACATTAAAAGTAAAAATTAAATACAATAAAAAAGTAGAAAACAACCACAAAGTATCTGAAGATTAGGTCCTAAAAATTGGATCAAGCTCAGCAAAAATGTCGATCTGTTAGACCAACGCTGATCTTCCGCTTGATCCTAGAGCGACGTCACGGCAAACTATACATTATATTATTAATAAATAATTACATACATACATACATACATACATAACTTCACGCCAGTACCCTTGCGGGGTAGGCACGAACAACAGAGCGCCATTTAGGCCCATTCTTACACACCTCACTTGCCTCTTTGACATTCATAACTCTTGTCATGCAAGCTCGTCTGTTCTTAAGGCTCCTGACATCACCTTCTGCTAGTACACGATCAATTTGATCATGGAAGGTGTGTCGTGGCCTTCCACGACTTCTGCATCCATCCACTTTTGCATTGTCATTCTTACATCATGCATTCTTTCCACGTGCCCGAACCACCGGAGCATTCCTTTCCTTACCTTCACCCCGACACTCTCTTTCTTACTTCGGTATTACGAATGCGGTCCGCGAGCGTCACTCCGCAGATTTTGCGCAGTGCTCGCATCTCGACCGCGTCTACTCTACTTTCATGCTCTCTCTTCCATACCCAACTCTCGCATCCATACGTGAGCGTAGGTACCAGCACCGCATTGTGTATGGCGAGCTGGGCCTTCTGGCTGAGGTTCTTAGCTCCTAGAAGTTTACCTAACGCTCCATTCACACTATTCCCCAAATTCACTCTTCTTTCTATATCAGCGGTGTACCTTCCATCCCTGCTAAAAGCACATCCAAGATATACAAACTCATTCACTTGCTCTAGCATAACATCATCGACCATTATCCTTGCATTCGTTCTGGTTTCTTCTCTTTCAAACACCATAACCTTTGTTTTCTTCGCATTCAAATCTAAGCCTCTCGCCTGACAGTCATCTTTCATCAATAAAATAAATATTTATATTATGGTTTTTGCGAAACTTTAATCGTTTACGCAGCGCACGCAGCGGAAGCTCTCAATAGGAAAAAAAACGCCGATTTTGAAACATTCTTCATTGGTTCTCCGCTCCTATTGGTCTTAGCGTGATGATATATAGCCTATAGCCTTCCTCGATAAATGGGCTGTCTAACACTGAAAGAATTTTTCAAATCAAACCAGTGGTTCCTGAGATTAGCGCGTTCAAACAAACAAACTCTTCAGCTTAATATATTAGTATAGATTTTGTGTAACGCTTTTATCTTGCCAAGCATGTAAGGAATAATATGCTTGGCAAGATAAAAACTTTTTAATATGCTCATTATGCTGAGGTACTTTGTAACCCGGAAAATTCAAGTTAAGCGTGGACAAAGTCGCTGGCCTATCTTAGTTCTTAATACATACGTAGTCTTTCTTTTTTTCTATGTTTGCAATAAAATTTATTTGAAATAATGGTTTGATTAAAATCAATTGTAACTTACAGTAATTGCAATCAAAGTAAAAACTGCTATTGTCCAAATCATATTTTGACTTATTAGAGCTATTAACCCGTACCAAACACTTACAAAGACTGAGGTTTAATCGGGTTCACTAACATTGGAAACAGTCACACGAAGGTTATCAAAGATTATTTCTTCAGGTGGGGTACATTATACATTCTTGTTTTTTTTTGGGTTTGTTGTTTTGTTTTTTGTTTGTTTTTTTTTTAATGTTATGACCTTTATTTTTAACATGTATCACTATTTTTTTTTATGACATGATAATTATGACTTAAGAATGTTATAGATAAATAGACAAATTGTATTTTTTGTTTTGTGTTGTATTGCATTATTTAATTCCTTTTTTATTTTATATCTAATTTTCCAATATTGCATCAAATTTATTATAATTTTCTCATAGTTGTATGAGCCAAATGCGTAACAAGAATATTTTTTTTTTGTTGAAACTTAGTTGATATGTGTATTAAGTTATGTGTTTTATATTGTAAGAATTATAATTATTGTGTTTTCCAAATAAATAAATAAAAAAATCTTTTATTGGTGGAGGAGATAGAGAGATAAATAGATAACACTTTATTGTACACCATTACAGAAAAACTTACGAACTAGTATTAGTCTAGTTGGGTACAAAGGGCGGTCTTATCGCTAAAAAGCGATCTCTTCCACACAACCCGTGGCAGGAATATTGCTGATTAGGAGTGGCGACGGTAGTATACATAATTATTGTACGATTACTTACATTTTAATAATAAATAACTAACTACACTACATACACAAATATACACATAAGTTACATACATATACAAGATATGGTGATAATATGCAACTATTTAAACATGATAAACATATAACTATATGCAATATAATATCTACTAATTATATAAAATTACATATCATTCAGACTAAGTTCTTAAATGTTATTAGGGATTTTGCTTGTCTGACAGCAACAGGCAATGAATTCCAAAGTTGGACAGCCTTAACCGTGAAAGAATTATTGAAGAACGTTGTATTATGAATAGGAGACAGGGCTTGAAAACCGTTAATTGTAATCTGCATACATGTGTTCGGGGGCCCAGACTGACGTCGGCACCCACGAGACGCATGCGCACCTCTCTCCCTTCAGTTCAGCAGCCTCTTTTCGAGACATTGCCTCACAGGGTTTGGACGCTCCCTCCCAATGATCGTCACTGTGCAAAATGGCCTGGACCAGACTGCCCAGCAAATCGATCGGACCTACTACGGTCTCGAGTTCAAATCTCTGCAGTGCCCATTTTTTTTATTGGAGGAGATCAGCAGACAGGCAGACGGCCCACTTGATGGAAAGCGGTTACCATCGCTTATGGACATTTGCAACACCAAAGGGAGACTGGAACCTGGTCACTAATGCCGGAACACAACTCAAGGTTGTTATGGCGACATACTTTAGACCAGGGGTGGTAGCCATCCATTCGGGCAAACGCCCTATCACCTGGCACCATGCTGCGCACTCAACCAGTGTATGGAACGCAGAGTCCAGCGCGCCATTTTAGCGGCACTCAGGGGAAGGCAATGGCGGTATACTCTAGATCAAGAGTGGTAGCCATCTAGACTGGGAAATGCCGTACCATCTGGCTGTGGGTTGTTTTGTCTCCTCTTACGACAGGCCGCCCCAACGCAGGAAATTGTATTCTTTCTGAGTAGGCTGAAGCCTAGAGCGGCAGATTTTGGAGGGGCGGCAAATTTGGGGCCAATTTTTTATATATATTATGTCTTACACAATCTTCAAACTACGGTAAAAAAGGAGGTCTAATTCAAGACTATACACGTCTCACGATATGTACACAAATCATAAAGTTACAATTTCATTGACAAAAAAATGATCAAATTAATATGATTGTGAATTAAGGTATCGATTTATCGGTAGGGGCGGTAAAATTTGAATAGCCTACAGGCGTCATATTTCTAAATCCGCCCCGGGTTCCTGCACAGAAAAAAAAGTATGCACCACTTGGGCAGTATTCTAACCTAATATACATTTTATCACAATTACCACGTGTTAACGACGAAGCAAAACATGGATATGTAATTTCCATCAACCTAAACATCGAGATAATCAGATATTATTATAAAGTACAGGAGGCAGGTGCCTAATTCTGCTATTACTATCTCATTAATATCGCCGGACACTCGTCTATCGGTTAATTTTTTTTTTTTTTTTTTTTTTTTATTGCTTTCCAATATTCATGTCGGCCAACGTCATTTCTTATTACTAATAATTAAAAATAATACTACAATTTTATGCCGGTTAATTTAAAACAGAACTTATGTCACGACTATGTATTTATGCCGTTCTGTACTTTAATCTATGACAACTAATAATTAAAAAATCTAGAGTTTTTGGCGGAAACTGAAAGGGGACGTTGTGCTGTGCAGTTTTATTTTCTAAAAATGTGTAAAATCACTCTAAAATGAACAACAGTTGTAGGATATTGATAGTTTTTGAATAGTAATTATGTGTTTTGTGAGAAATATTAACTGTATAGTCAAATATGGCCTTTTGAGTTGTCACAAGAACTCCGTTGAATGGCACCAGCTGATAACCTACAGTTCAGCTGTGCTACACATAGGCTTAAGAAAATGAAGGAACTATATTATAAACTAAGATCCGGCTTAAAGGCCTAGCTGCCAAGCCATAAACCAAAAAAAAAAAATTAGACAATTCCAAAAAGGTTTAATTTAAAACACTGACCAATATAACTTGATCTAGTTTGTCATACATTATCATTCTCACAAAATTTCAACTTTATATGGATCGTTAGCATAGCTAACGATCCATATAAATCCATAAAAATATAAAGTTGAAATTTCATAGGCTATTAATTTATTTATTTAAAGTTTTTCTGCGGTTTATTATTTCATTTTATATTAAACCTACACACGCGGCATCTCAAGCGTAAACTGTCGATCCTTATCTAACAGATTACTTACGATGCTTGAAACCATGGATGATGGAACAAGAGTACTTTGGAATATGACAATCATTCAGTTATGGAGGGTAGAGGTAAGAAGAATCATCTCATATAGGGAAATAATTGAAGAGGTATCCAGTTGTAAGCTGTAAATAACAATTCAAAAACCGTCCACAATGGCGCTGATGTAGACAAAGGGTATGGTATGAATGTAGCTGTTGCAGACGAATCGAAGTATGCCGAGTTTGGCGACTATAGTAGTTGGTGACAGTACACTGTTATAAAATGTCAACTATTTACGCAGTACAAAGTACATACACATACATACATAACTTTACGCCAGTTCTCTTGCGGGGTAGGCACGAACAACAGAGCGCCATTCAGACTTATTCTTACACACCTCACTTGCTTCTTTGACATTCATAGCTCTTGTCATGCACGCTCGTCTGTTCTTAAGGCTCCTGACATCACCTTCTGCTAGTACACGATCAATTTGATCATGGAAGGTGTGTCGTGGCCTTCAACGACTTCTGCATCCATCCACTTTTGTATATCTGTTTAGTCATTCTTTCATCGTGCATTCTTTCCACATGCCCGAACCACCGGAGCATTCCTTTCCTTACCTTCACCCCGACACTGTCTTCCAGACCAACTCTCTTTCTTAGTTCTGTATTACGAACGCGGTCCGTGAGCGTCACTCCAGTACAAAGTAATTTACTAAATTTAACCTCAAAGAATTGTTATGTGACAACGTGAATAGTGATTTTATTTCGTGAATTTTGAATAATACGCTTAGTGATTTTGTAATATTTAATTTTATAAAACTAAAACACTATAATACTACTCTGATAACTTTTGGCGCTTTCTTTAAAATTCACCCTGATGCGAAAGTGGCGCCACCCTAATTTAATGCATTTCGATGGAACTTCTTCATATACAGAGCTGATTCTCCTTACATCTACCCTCCATACATTCAGTAAAAAACTTATACTTTTTTTTATGTTGTTAGCTTCAACGCAAATGGCACTGATTTTGCCAATCTCAAAGTATGAAGAGGCAGGTGGCAAGGAAAAAAATTATATTTAAAAATCTAAAAATTTGGCCAGTAATTTATACAAGTTTTCTGCAAACCTGAAGTTAAATAAATACAATATTGTTATAACTCTGGTATCGACAAAAACAACATCCACCTGCATATCTGAAACAAAGCACATTTATTAACCGTCGGCATTTGAACTAATAACATTGAAATTTATGGTCGTCTTCTTTTGTTTAATTTGTGTTTAAAATTTGTGATTAGAAAACAGCCCATTGTTGTATTGTAATCTTATGGCAGTCATTAGCCAGGTGTGTCGGATTAAGTCTACTTAGATACGGGGACATTGCAGTTGCGCAATAAAACGATGACCTGATGACGCCACGAATGAAGCGAGACGTCTGTACTACAATCGGGAATCTTTTAGTGAGGGACTTTGCGCGTTTTATTGAATTACGACCTTCTGCATTACGTTTGGCTTTGTTGTGGTAGGTTATATTTGTACCTGTGTTATACGTATTTGTATAATTCTAATAAACTGTATAGTAACTCTAACGGCATTTTAATTCGAGTCTCGCGACTCGTAACAATATACAGGATTTACGCTCATCGATCATATATCGAGATCTTGATAAAGGTGCCCTTGTATAAAGGCAAGGGGTCACGTATGGAGTGCGCCAGCTACAGGGCCATCAGTTTGATCAGCACAGCATCTAAAGTGTATGCGAAGATTATTGAAAAGAGAATGAGAGTTGTATCCGATGGATTACTGTGGGATGCACAAGGTGGTTTCAGAAATGGAAGGGGATGTATGGATCAAGTTTTCTCTCTCCGCAATATCGTAGAGAAGCAGCTGGCTATGGGCCGGAAGGTTTTCTGCGGTTTTGTGGATCTAGAGAAAGCATTTGACAGGGTTGTGCGGAAGGACCTCTGGGACATATTGCCCGGATATGGGATTAATGGCCAATTGATCTATCAGTGTTTGCCTTTGCATACCTTTGTCTGCCTTTCACTAAATTTAAAACCAAATTAAAGAGTTTATTTTTTTTAAAGGGACTTCATTTACATAGCATCTTGCTCCAGCCTCTTATACTATGGTCTGTATAACATTTTTATCTTGCCAAACATGTAAGGACTTTATGGAGTAAGGCTGCAGTATAAACTTTTAGTACGTCTGCTCATTATTATAACGATAATAACAGACAGGACTGCGTGCTGTCGGCTTTGCTGTTCATCCTATACCTGGACGATTGTCTCCAGAGGATAAGATTGATGGATGTTGGGGTGCGGATGAGTGACCTAGTTGTAAGCACCTTGCTTTATGCGGTAGATGCCGTGCTTTTAGCCGAATCGCCATCACAACTGCAAACACTAGTCACAATGATGAAAGATGACTGTCAGGCGAGAGGCTTACATTTGAATGCGAAGAAAACAAAGGTTATGGTGTTTGAAAGAGAAGAAACCAGAACGAATGCAAGGATAATGGTCGATGATGTTATGCTGGAGCAAGTGAATGAGTTTGTATATCTTGGATGTGCTTTTAGCAGGGATGGAACACCGCTGATATAGAAAGAAGAGTGAATTTGGGGAATAGGGTGAATGGAGCGTTAGGTAAACTTCTAGGCGCTAAGAACCTCAGCCAGAAGGCCCAGCTCGCCGTACACAACGCGGTGCTGGTACCTACGCTCACGTATGGAAGCGAGAGTTGGGTATGGAAGAAAGAGCATGAGAGTAGAGTAAACGCGGTCGAGATACGAGCACTGCGCAAAATCTGCGGAGTGACGCTTGCGGACCGCGTTCGTAATACCGAAGTAAGAAAGAGAGTTGGTCTGAAAGAGAGTGTCGGATTGAAGGTAAGGAAAGGAATGCTCCGGTGGTTCGGACATGTAGAAAGAATGCATGATGAAAGAATGAATAAACAGATATACAATGCAAAAGTGGATGGATGCAGAAGTCGTGGAAGGCCACGACACACTTTCCATGATCAAATTGATCGTGTACTAGCAGAAGGTGATGTTAGGAGCCTTAAGAACAGACGAGCGTGCATGACAAGAGTTATGAATGTCAAAGAAGCAAGTGAGGTGTGTAAGAATAAACCTAAATGGCGCTCTGTTGTTCGTGCCTACCCCGGAAGGGAACTGGCGTGAAGTTATGTATGTATGTATGATAATAACATTTTTCTTTCCTTTTATGTCTTTGTCTTGTTAAGTATATATTTAATAGTGACAGCGGTGTATTTGAATGAAATAACTGCTCACTTTATTAGTTTATATGTAATATTAATTTTGCGTGTTACGTAGGTAACAATATTGACACTAAAGGCCCAAGGCATTACAACGATGTAATGAAAATTTCATGTAGCTTGACGGTCATTACGTGCGACTCGCGGTCAAGGGCTTTTAAGGGCAATTTGCGGCCACATACTGTTAGCTACAACTCAATTAATTCTCCAAAAACTAATTGTATTCCATACCTCTGTATATATTTTAAAAATAATGAGAAAAACAATTTTTAGCTCGACTTATTACTGCGGAGTTACTTGCCCCTTCTTCTCCTTAACAGCAATAACACGTACATACGTTGAAGAGTTCATAGAATAGGAGTAAAATTCAATTTTAACATATGACCTTCAAAAAGCGTTCTCAGTGGAATTTATTTTGAATAATAACTTTTGAATTTTGAATTTGGTAAATAAAATGCGGCGAACGTGTCCACGCGGATCGCATCCCACACAAGAAGCTTCTCGCGTGCAATATCACTCGTCTTTTTTTTATTTAAGTTTATGGCTTGGCAGCTAGGCCTTTAAGACGGATCTTAGTTAACAATATAGTTTCTTCATTTTCTTAATCCTATGTGTAGCACAGCTGAACTGTAGGTAATCCGCTAGTGCCATTCAACGGAGTTCTTGGGACAACTCAAAAGGCCACATTTGACTATACAGTTCACATTTCTCACAAAACACATAATTACTACTCAAAAACTATCAATATCCTACAACTATTGTTCATTTTCGAGTAATTTTACACATTTTTAGAAAATAAAACAGCACAACATCTCCTTACAGTTCCCGCCAAAAACTCCTATCATTCGTCTCTAAAAGAACCAGCACGTTAGCGGTGGCTAGCGTCCTCCGTGAAGGGGCCCAATTACGGTCCTGCATTGTAGTCCGCCGCGTAATGCAGGACTAGGGATGTTGTTGCAGCCTGCATTGCGTTCTATAACACCGAGCAAAATACCTCTTGAATCCTGCAAGGCTCGCCTTGAACATGGTTGCCGATGACTACTTACTATTATTGTATATAATACATATAGTATATAGTACAATAATAAATTTATTGCAACAACTATTTATGTAACCTATTTTGTCAACGTGACATTATGAGGCCATCGGCAAACCTTCTGCGCACGGGTAGCAGAGGACTTCATAAATTAATGTATAGATGCGATAAAAATAGTTATAAAGAACAAAACAAAATAGAATATATAAGTAATACATGCCGAGATCTATGTTAGAATTAGATATGTGCCGATTACGACTTTGGCCGACTAGCCGATTAGTCGGTTATAAAGAAGCCGACCAGTCGGCCGATTAGTCGGCTAAGCCGATCACGGTTTCGGCCATTTCCGTGACGCTTCGTTTATAGCTAAGCGTATCGATACGTAGTATCCATAGTAGTTTGTGGATACCATTTTAATAATAATTGACATTTGACAGGATCCCGCCTAATTCACTTTACTTTTTCTAATACGTTCAGAAATAAGTACATCGATACATTTTCTACATGTACCACATTGTATAGTGCTCTCAAGCAATAAGTCATATATAATATCAAAAAGCTAGTGTGTGTCATTGGAATCTCTCTCAATAATCCCCTACATATGGATTATTAGGGTCTCATTCTGATTCTCCTACTTAAGAGATGCCTAATCGTTTCTTAACGAAATTATTATAAGTAAGGCCGATAATGTAATGATGTAGGTAATGAGTTTTTACGAAATTAAGATGTTGCTTAAATCGCAAACATGCATTTTAAATCCCGCGGGAACAAGAACTAAACAATAAATTATAACACCACACAAAGTCACAAACACATAACTAACAATAAAACTTATACACATGCTTAAACCTACCCACACTCCACAAACAAACCAAGTCACGCAAAGAGCCTAAAAATTAATAACCCAGGCACAGAAAAGAAAAAAAACAACACACATGGCACTAGATAGGACAATATATATAAGTATAGATATAAGGTCAACACTGCACATGCACTTCCTCACAACACCAGCATGTAACAGATACACTCTACATTAGTATAAGTTTAGTATTAAAATTAGAATAAATTAATATAATAAGTTATTCTTAAGGTACACCAAAACAGAAAAATTACTACATATAATGTCACATACACTAACAAAAACAAACAATAAGCGTGTACAGAGTCTCAAATTTTTCATAGAAATTAAGTATTAAAAAAGGGTACGGAACTCGAGTCCGTAGAGATATATATAATAATTTAAAAAAAAATCCCGCGGGAATTACAAGTCAAGCGTGGACGAAGTCGCGGGCATATAATATTGTAACGAGTTTAGCGGGACTCGAATTAAAACGCCGTTAGAATTACTATAGAGTTTATTAGAACTATACAAACATGTATAACACAGGTATAAATATAACCGAACACAACAAATCGTA
Source organism: Dendrolimus kikuchii (assembly GCA_019925095.2). Taxonomy (NCBI): domain Eukaryota; kingdom Metazoa; phylum Arthropoda; class Insecta; order Lepidoptera; family Lasiocampidae; genus Dendrolimus; species Dendrolimus kikuchii. The sequence continues at coordinate 934,590 of CM034414.1, forward strand.
ATTCAATAAAACGCGCAAACTCAGTCACTATTAGATTCCCGATTGTACACACGTCACGCGTTGATCGTAGTTGTCGCTGAACTGCCCCCTCTCTACATCAAGCCGTCGTTTTATACCTCACAAATACAAATGTGCCCGTATCGTTGTCGGCGTAATCCGCAACACCTGGCTAATGATTGGGCCGCACAATAGAACAATAGACTGTTCTCTAGAAACGTATGCCAATAAATAAGTAAACAAAAGAAAACGATCATAAAAGAATTACAACCAGTTCCAATGCCGACAGGTAATAAAATGTGTTTTTACAGATATGCAGGTGGAATTTGTTTTTGTCGGAACCTAAGTTGTGACAATATTAAAATGGGTGGGAGGTAAAATAAAAAGAGAAATCATCAATCAAGGCGGTTTGTGTTCCGGTGCACGCAGAAAGAGCTCACAGTGTCTTGAGGTCTGGTAGTTGATTTGGATCTGATGAGTGGATCCGAAGGAAATCAAGAGCAACCGAAAGGCATAACTTGTATACGCGTGCTAATTCTGCAACTTCTACAGGCGCTTAAAATAATATTTCTAAGCTTTATCCGTGTAGGAACGGAGAAAGAATACAATTTCCTGCGGCCGGCCGGCCTGTCGTAAGAGGCGACTAAACAACCCACAGCCAGGTGCTAGGGCATTTTCCCGACAGGATGGCTACTACCCCTGGTCTAAAGTATATCGCCATAGCAACCTTGTGTTGTGTTTCGGCATTAGTGACCAGGTTCCAGTTTCCCTTAAGAGAGCAGCAGCGCATTTGTAGCACCTTTGGTGTGGCAAATGTCCATAGGCGATGGTAACCGTTTTCCATCAAGTGGGCCGTCTGCCTGTCTGCTGATCTCCTGCAATAAAAAAAAACACTACTATGTTTGTCCATATTTGACACACAAACGCATATACACTCTTTTGTTTATTGTTCAAGTCAAATTAACAGTGTAGCCTTGGCGAAACCTGTGATTATAGAAGTATAGTCTTTGACATTAATTATTATGGTCGAATTTCGACCACGGGCGAACACTAGTTTCAATAAATACCCTTATCTTCACTAGTTCATTGAATCGTGAATATCAAACATTTAGGTCAGTCGTCTTTATATTACTCAGACGCATACTTCACAATGCGCTTTGTGATATTCTACGCGGTTCTAGGCGTGTTTGTTTGTAAATGTGTAAGTTTGTTAATTCAAGAGCTGTTCAAATAAATTATTTTTATTTTAATGTCTCGATCTTTAGTCTAACTAAATAACTTTTATTTAAATTTATTTGTGTATTGTTCGCGGTCTGAATTAGGGTTGCCAACCATACTTTATAATAACATATTCTACTTTATTTTTGGTAAATATACTTTATACTTTTGCATAAAAATAAAATATGTGAAAATACTCTATTTTCAATATTTACTCTGATGCGTAAAATTAAATACTTTAATGGATGATTACTGAACTATTATTATCAGTTTTTTCAGTAATGAATCTAAAATGGCGAGAAGAAAGTAACAGGACATCTATAAATTTAATAAAAAGTGAATTGTTTGTTTATTTAAATTGCGAATGTAAAGATAGCTTACAAAATTTAAGGACAGTGAAAAGTTTTTAGTGTGTGCTAGAAGCACACAAAAATGGTATCTCTAAGAGAAGAAATAAATAACATTTTGACAAATACTTTAGTTTATAAATGTAGTACGTTATTTTTCCCAAAAATAGTTGGCAACCCTAGTCTGAACATCAACGTTATGTGAAATAAAATTCCGGCACAGCAATAAGCTGAGCAACCTCGTTTCCTGAGAATGCGGCATACATTATGTCAAAACATGTTTTTTTTTTAATATGTTCTCTTTGTTATTCTAAACATGGAAGGAACTAAGGAATGACAGCCCCCCAGTGAAAAACAATAAAGTAACAGTGAGAACGTTGCATCGATGAGTTTGGCAGCTTATATATAGTGTATCATCTATGGTTGGCAGGATTACACAAGAAATGAGGGAGTTTTTGGCGGGAACTGAAAGGAGATGTTGTTCTGTTCAGTTTTATTTTCTAAAAATATGTAAAATTACTCTAAAATGAACAATCGTTGTAGGATATTAATAGTTTTTGAGTATTAATTATGTGTTTTTGTAAGAAATGTGAACTGTGCAGTCAAATGTGGCCTTTTGAGTTGTCACAAGAACTCCGTTGAATGGCACTAGCTGATAACCTACAGTTCAGCTGTGCTACGCATAGGTTTAAGAAAATGAAATAACTACATTGAATTTAAGATCTGGCTTAAAGGCCTAGCTGCCAAGCCATAAAATCCAAAAAAAAACAGGAAAAGGATTGGATAGTAATGAATAGTTAAAACATTTCACTATAAAATCTAACATTATTTTCAGATAAAATACTATGAATAAATGAATGAATGAATGTTCTTAGGGAGGTCTTATTGCCGCCGGTGATATCTTCCTGACCACCTTTTTATCCAGACCATTTTTTTATCCGTGCAGGAACGGAGAAAGAATATAATTTCCTGCGGCCGGGCGGCCTGTCGTAAGAGGCGACAAAACAACCCACAGCCAAATAGTAGGGTATTTTCCCGACTGGATGGCTACCACCCCTGATCTAGAGTATGCCGCCATAATGTGTTCCGGCAATGTCTCTAAATACAATCATTTGTAAGACACCATAAAGATATATCAGTGTTCACTTAAAATTTGGTATTTATATTCAAAATACAGAACTATGCTTAAAATTTGTTTGTTGTTTATAAATACATTTATCACTGCTCTGACCTCTGGTTTTATTAACATAATTTTAGATTCTCTTACATAATTTTTTGTAATGAAGTTTAAATTGATAAACTGTTTGTTCATATTAAACTCTAGAGAAATCATACATATAATAAAACTGTAGAGGTCGTATTTCTGTACAATGAAAAAAATGCTAAAAACCGAGTCAGGATGATGTAAGAAGTAAAATAGAACTAATTTAGTTTTTTTTTCAAATTTTTTGTATCTGTCTGCTTGTACGGGATTATCTCCGAAACTACTGGACCGATTTAAATGAACTTTTGTATTGTGGTAGCTTATATCCCTGGTCAACATATAGGATACTTTTGAACCCGAAAAAATAAAGAATTAATTAGTTAAAGAAACTTAAATTACTTAAACAGCTTATTATACAACTTATGCACGTAATTAAGTATTGATATTGTCGGTATCGTCATACAATAAAACAATTTATATATTAAAAAGACGAGATTCCGCGAAGAAGTAGAACCTTACAAAAACAGTGTCTAGCATAGCGTATTTCATCATCATATTAACTAAACTAGATGGTGCTGATAGTGTTCTACATCACGATCGCGACGCGGACGAAGTCGCGAACATCAGATAGACTTTACTAAATTTTCTTAATCAAAATTTAAGTTGTTAGGCCTGATTTAAATTTGCATTACTTAAATAGTCAAATTGCTAAATACGCGAGTAAAGTCCTTATCATCATTTGGACACAAATCTTCTAGGTAAGTAATCATTCGATCAGTACAGGAACGGAGAAAGAATACAATGTCCTGCGTTGGAGCAGCCTGTCGTAAGAGGCGACAAAATAACCCGCATCCAGGTGGTACGGTATTTGCCCGTCTGGATGACTACCACCCCTGGTCTAGAGTATGCCGCCATAACAACCTTGAGTTGTGTTCCGGCATTAGTGGCCAGGTTCCAGTCTCCCTTTTGAGAGTGGCAGCACATTAGTAGCACCTTTGGTATTACAAAAGTCCAAAGGCGATGTTAACCACTTTCCATCAGATGTACCGTCTGCCTGTCTGCTGAACTTAAGCAATAAAACAAATTGGACCTATGTTTAATCATCGGTCTTGTTGACGCTCTAATCTATGTTGCACAATGTAAAACTCGTATCTCATTCTCTCGCAGGCTTAGTCCTACAGATTTATGTGTTTATCTCTTTTTAGTGTCGCTTTTTCGTTTCATCGAGTTTGAAATCAAAACGCTTCTAAAGAAGTTTCACTTCAGAAAGTCATCGATTGACTACATATATTTACAACTAATAATTTAATACAATGAAAGAAAACTAAACTCAATTATATTGTACTAGAGTTTACCACGCGGCTGCGCCGCGGGTTAACCTCTAGTTCCTGCTTCTTGTTTAAAGAGCAGGCGTTAATACAGGTTACATTGTACAACATTTTTATGTAAGTGCCATTTGCACCCGAAAAATTCATCATTTTATATCGCAAACTATGCGATCTCCTGGCATGAGTATATATGTCCATTTTCGTCATTAAAACTACATTTAAACAAAATTACAATAAAAACAATCCAGCATTCCCAGTGTTTTCCGAAAGCTTAACAGCAATTCATTGTCTATAAAAATGCGATAGTAACTCGATGTGTTACTATCGCATTTTTATAGACAATGAATTTTTATATCTATGAACTTGAGAAATGATTGGTCTCATCCAAACTTTCATCCTCTATTACAAACAGTCCTAATTTTATTTATCTATCCCCGTCAATGAAAAGGACAAAAATGACAAAAAAGAGCAAAAGAGCAAAAGAGCAAAAGAGCAAAAGAGCAAAAGAGCAAAAGAGCAAAAGAGCAAAAGAGCAAAAGAGCAAAAGAGCAAAAGAGCAAAAGAGCAAAAGAGCAAAAGAGCAAAAGAGCAAAAGAGCAAAAGAGCAAAAGAGCAAAAGAGCAAAAGAGCAAAAGAGCAAAAGAGCAAAAGAGCAAAAGAGCAAAAGAGCAAAAGAGCAAAAGAGCAAAAGAGCAAAAGAGCAAAAGAGCAAAAGAGCAAAAGAGCAAAAGAGCAAAAGAGCAAAAGAGCAAAAGAGCAAAAGAGCAAAAGAGCAAAAGAGCAAAAGAGCAAAAGAGCAAAAGAGCAAAAGAGCAAAAGAGCAAAAGAGCAAAAGAGCAAAAGAGCAAAAGAGCAAAAGAGCAAAAGAGCAAAAGAGCAAAAGAGCAAAAGAGCAAAAGAGCAAAAGAGCAAAAGAGCAAAAGAGCAAAAGAGCAAAAGAGCAAAAGAGCAAAAGAGCAAAAGAGCAAAAGAGCAAAAGAGCAAAAGAGCAAAAGAGCAAAAGAGCAAAAGAGCAAAAGAGCAAAAGAGCAAAAGAGCAAAAGAGCAAAAGAGCAAAAGAGCAAAAGAGCAAAAGAGCAAAAGAGCAAAAGAGCAAAAGAGCAAAAGAGCAAAAGAGCAAAAGAGCAAAAGAGCAAAAGAGCAAAAGAGCAAAAGAGCAAAAGAGCAAAAGAGCAAAAGAGCAAAAGAGCAAAAGAGCAAAAGAGCAAAAGAGCAAAAGAGCAAAAGAGCAAAAGAGCAAAAGAGCAAAAGAGCAAAAGAGCAAAAGAGCAAAAGAGCAAAAGAGCAAAAGAGCAAAAGAGCAAGAGCAAAAGAGCAAAAAACAAAAGATCAAAAAGGACAAAATAACCAAAATTATGAAAATGGCAAATCACAAAACCAACCAAAGCCTGTCCCACTTTTGGGATAACCTTTACATAAACCTATCCCATTATCCGGGATGAAAAATATCCCTTGTCCACCGTGGATATGAAAATTACATATATACCGATTTTCAGCCAAATCGGTCCAATGGTTTTTCCGTAAAAGCATAACAAACAAAGAGACAAATATATTCTTATCCCGGAAACTATCCCATTTTTCGGGATAAAAAGTATCCTATGTTCATCCTCAGCATCGAAAATATATATATACTGAGTTTTAGCCAAATCGGTCCAGTAGTTTTTCCGTGAAAACGGAACAGACAGACAGGCAGACAGACAGACAGACAGACAGACAGACAGACAGACAGACAGAGTTACTTTCGCATTTATAATATTAATAGGGATTCTACTCATAGTCCCTCAAGACTAGCCTAGATCACCGTCTTCTATGGGTAAGGTACCCAGAAGGCTGGCTACGTTTCCTCGCTGGATCGCCATACTGATCCGTTGGCCGAGGTAGGCACCAACCTTCTAATCACCTGAAGAGTCAATGAGTCGTTTTGATAAATTTTGGTAGAGGCTCATGGCCTCAGGACCCCATGGTTTGGGGGTCTGTTTGTCAAAAATTCTCGGTTAAGTTAAATTCAAAAGTTTTTATTTAAACTAAGTTCTACTGAAGATCATTTTGTAAAGGTCATACATATGAGTCCAAAACTACTTCATATTCAGATGGCGTAAACTGTGTTTTTGTATTCCTTCCCTTCATGTCCCTGCTCCATCTGGGACAATATTAGTGTTCGTGATTATGCCCAAATATGTCTCGTTTGTAGCTTTAAAAATAATAGCGTTAATGATTAACTACATTAGTGTGTATACACGCCCTATTTTTCCACGTTTAACGTCATTAACAATTAATAACAATGTCGCATCACAAATAACGCATTAAAAATTAAGTTACTGACATTTTCTTGCAAAATTCACCTTCTTGCAATTCGTACGTTAATTAGACTAAACGTGAAACAAGCTAATCTTAACATTTATCAAATGTTTATAAACAATTTCAGCATGCAATTCCAGTAGTACCAACATTGAAGCTTTACGATGGAAGAGATATACCAGAGATTGCATTAGGAACGTGGCTTGGAAATAGTACGCAGGTAAGAAAATACAATAATGTCCAATTTAAACTATGTAATGATGAATTAAAAGATAGTTATGCCATAAATACAGATTTTGAATGTCTATTTTCTCTATGGTGCTGATAATTAATTATACTGCCATATAGCATCAATAAGTACGAAATATGTAAAACTACTATTCGATACCAGGTGTCAGTATTTATTTGAAGCCACTATAACCCGATAATCGTGCTGGACAAGCAAGGTGTGTAAACTCTACGTTCTCCTGAAATGAGAAGATTTGATCTAAGCTTGTTTATTGTTCCTAACTTAGAGTTTTTACGCATTTCTATTTTATATAGAACCGAACTGTAAATAAGATCTGTCAGCTATTGTTGAAGTTCTGTATTACGATTAAAATAGATTTTCTGCTTAACAATAGATGTCACTTTGTGCGTATGATTATGAGATTTTTTTGTAAATATATTCGTTATATAATTGTTTACCGTGGTTTATATGGTTATAATTTTTCATTTATATGAATTTTATCAATTTATTTAAAAAAATATTACGTATTTAATTCGTCTATTAGATGATAGATGGCATTGTCAATGATTTCACATAATGTTTTATTAAGTTTTAATTATGCTGTAGTTGAGTTTTAAGTCACCTTGAAGGGGTAAAGGGATACGAAAACTTCAACTAAAAAGAGCGATACAGCAGGGAATTACGTGATTGGTTAAGCATTCAGTGTGAAAATGTATTCTTTGGAACAATAAAATAATTAACTTATTTTAAATATGTAGGTTATTGACAGAATCAGTTTATACTATTACTTATATTATATAGTGGTGTAACCATACATTAGGGATGTAACTGCCGCATTGTCAGTACATACGCATAAGTGTCAGTCACTATGCGACCTTGTGTTCAAGTCGTTTGCTTACTGCTACTTTTATATTTCTCCACAGGGTCGTATCCAGCCTGGTTTAAACGAAGTAGAGCAAGCAGTATCCTGGGCTTTGGATGCCGGTTACCGTCACATCGATACTGCCGCTGCTTACAAAATAGAAGACCAAGTTGGCCGTGCTATTAATAAGAAAATCACAGAAGGATTAAAAAGAGAAGACATTTTTATTACATCAAAGGTAATTTTGTTTTTATTGCTGGAGAACAGCAAACAGGCTGATTGTTCATATGATGGAAAGTGGTTTAATTTATACCCTTTCCAAGCATTTATTTTACTTTTGATAGTTCGATGACAGATCAATTAGTAATGTCCATTAAGACATACGTTACCGACTCGATTTGTTATAAAAATCGAATTTATTTATAAATAAGTTTTAATCTATTATTTTTTATTTTTATATATTGCATGAGTTCAGCAGACAGGCAGACGAAACAACTGATGTGAAGCGGTTATCATCGCCTATATACATTTGTGACACCAAAAGCGTTACAAATGCGCTGCTGCTGTCTTAAGGGAGACTGGAACCTGGCCCCTAATGCCGGAACACAACTCAAGCCTGTTATGGCGGCATACTCTAGACCAGTGGTGGTAGCCATCGAGATGGGCAAATATCCTACCTGTCTGTGGGTTGTTTTGTTGCCTCTTACGACAGGCCGCCCAGCCGCAAGTAATTGTATTCTTTCTGCGTTCCTATACGGATTAAAACTACGTACACTGTACATTTCGATGATATCTCAGGTTAGCGGGCTAAGTCTTAGCCGACCGAACTCGCTGGACAGATACTCCGGGTTCTATTTCTAGCTTGTTAAATTTCGGAAACAAACTTTTCGTTATTTACTATGGTCTGGGTGTTTGGGATCGGCCCCAGACTAGTCCGTTGTATATTACCCATAACAAGCGTGACTTGCTTAGATTGGGGATGAACAATGTGTGTTTGTCTGCCGATGATTATTAATATTGTTATATATTATACATTTATATATATATGGAGAATAGTGTGAATGGAGCCTTAGGTAAACTTCTAGGCGCTAAGAAGTTCAGCCAAGGAGCTATACACAACGCGGTGCTGGTACCTACGCTCACGTATGGAAGCGAGAGCTGGATATGGAAGAGAGAGCATGAAAATAGAGTAAACGCGGTCGAGATGCGAGCACTGCGCAAAATCTGCGGAGTGACGCTCGCGGACCGCTTTCCTAATACCGAAGTAAGAAAGAGAGTTGGTCTGAAAGAGAGTGTCGGAGTGAAGGTAAGGAAAGGAATGCTCCGGTGGTTCGGGCATGTGGAAAAAATGCATGATGAAAGAATGACTAAACAGATTTACAATGCAAAAGTGGATGGATGTAGAAGTCGTTGCAGGCCACGACACACCTTCCATGATCAAATTGATCGTGTACTAGCAGAAAGTGATGTCAGGAGCCTTAAGAACAGACGAGCGTGCATGACAAGAGCTATGAATGTCAAAGAAGCAAGTGAGATGTGTAAGAATAAGCCTGAATGGCGCTCTGTTGTTCGTGCCTACCCCGCAAGGGAACTGGCGTGAAGTTATGTATGTATGAATGTATTATACATTGTACACGTACATATAAAATTTACGTTTCTTGTTGCATTGCTTCTATTTACATTTCCAGTTGTGGAACGATGCCCATGCTCGTGATTCCGTAGTACCAGCAATAAGACGCACACTGGCACAATTGAAGTTGGACTATGTCGACCTGTACTTGATTCACTGGCCTTTGGGTCAATTCGTAAGTAATCAATATAATAACAGTCGATTCTCGTTAATATGACACTCAAGGGTACTGCGAAAATCTTCAAATTACCAAGAGTCTAAAGCCAACAGAGAGAGGAAAAAATGAAGCAAACAAGAGTTTGATCAAAATTCATGATGTATTATTTTAAGGATCTTGCTAGTAGTCCGTTAAAACTAAGTTTCTAATAATGTAGGGATTGTCTAATGGTCCAGTTAGCAGACGACAGTATTCATTCGATTAGCGGACGACCAGACACTTCGTTTGTTTTACCACATCACTATTGTCTTGTTGTGCATTTTTGTAATTCTTCTTATTGTGAACAATAAAGGGTTGTCTATGTCTAGATTTTGTACGAGCGTACATACTGATGACGTCACAAGTTTTACAAACAAACGAAGTCAAATAGCGCATCAATATTATTGTTTAAACATAAATTTAAATTATTTTTGTAATGATAGATTAAAAGTAATGTAATAAAGATATTATTTTAACACCTTTTCCTTTCCTCGCTTTTATATGTAAAAATATTAGAATTTATTGTTACGTGCGGGCGGGGATACGCACTTAGGATTGGAAGGAAACACCAGTTTTTAACTAAACACGTTGTCCCTACACGCTCAACTAACGACGCACTGTTCCGACAATAAGTTGTCTCACTCACAATACCGTCGCCGATATTGCGTAGACCACCCCCTGCTACTGCAGTGCTCACCCCCGAATTAACCGCGTGTAGATTGCTTCTGGATCTTCTCTCAAACTACGTTACACTGAACTGTCCTTCACTAAATTCACCACTAAACTCGTCACTGTCTTCTATTAAACACTTGTCCCAACTCTTTTGTATCGCTGTTGTTGCTTCGCTTTCTTGAATTGAACTCAACTGCCCGATAGGCGCGCCTTACGCTGCTTATATACCCGGAAGAATCTTCTGGAACCCATAATTTCGATCTTCTTTTATTTACTATCTATCCCTTCCTAAACATCTATCTATCTCTGTCTTTTTCTTCCCAAACCTTCTATCTTTTTCTAAAGGTCATAAAGGTCGAAAATTCTACCCTCGGTCGCCACAATATAATAATAATAAATAATAAAAGAATTTTATTGTCACCAAAAATATAACAAATTTTGCCTTAAAATTAAGACTAGATACTAACACCTAGACTAGGCCGAACCTGTATCCTAGGTGTTAGTTGCTTCCAGTGACGTAATAACTAATTTTTATAACAAATTAAATGTTCTACATTACAAATAAAAATTACAACAAAAAATTGGAGGTAGTTCTAAAATTGTTAATGTAGCGGCTTGATAAACATGAACTTGAATTGTCTACAGAACGAGAATTCTGTATTCTGGGGACTTAGGAACATTTTTCTTCGTAGTGGGTATTACGAGTACAAAGTTATTTTTATTATTTATATACTTATTATATAAGTATACATTATACTATATAAATAACTAAATTATTTTCAGCTGAATTTAACCTATGACTACACGGATTATTTGGAGACCTGGCGGGGTATGATTGAGGCGAAGACCCTCGGCCTAGCCAAGTCCATCGGCGTCTCCAACTTCAATGAGGAGCAGATTACCAGGATCCTTGATCACGGCCTGGAAAAGCCTGCTGTTTTACAAGTAGAGGTAAATTTAGATTTAGTTTTAAATCATTGTTATGCCTGCAAACTTGGACTTCAGTTTGGAATGGGGAAATACAAAGGTGTATTCAATAAATAATAATTTACATCATAAATTTATAAAATAAATTACAGACTATAACTAAATAAAAAGGCTGTTGCTAATGCAACACTGGGGTGGGGCATGTGAGCGATGAAATTATATTTCCTAATTTTGTATTGTAATAATGTTTTTGTGGTAAAATGAAGGATGCGTGCGAAGGCACGCGTTTATAGAGCGCGGTGTGAAGCTTGCTGCGCGCGAGATGATCTGCGGCCATGTTTGTTTCGCTTCTTGTTGTCTTATGCAATTCATTGCGCACGCTATCATCCATTGTAATATTTTAAATCAAGTATTAAAAATCACGAATCAACACAAACTGACAACTACAAAGGCAATATTTATTTTTATTTATGTAAATAAAAATACGTAACAAAATATTACTCTAAGTTCCCGCCAAATATCCCAAAAAGCTCAGAATTAATATTATTTTTTATTTTGTTTTAAGGGCTTGGTTCCAACGCGTTTATTGCCATGTCTGTTTTTGAATTTTATATGTCTTTAAAATGATTGTGTGCTGGCAACAAATAATATTATTGAATTGAAACTTCTTTAGAATCGTTGTTATTTGAAACTCGATGAAACGAAAAAAGCGACAATAAAAAGAGATATTTAATCATTTTAACACTATGCTCATAAAGTTAGATTAAATATTTTGAAGTTTTCAAGTTTATAAATCAAATTGAAACTCGAGCATTTGTTTCCTATTTTAGTTATCATAAGCCTCTTGTGTCATTTGTTCAAAGTGAAAACATTGGATCTGAATATGTGTATCTTAACTATTTAATATATAATATGTAATATTTTGCATTAAAATATAAAATAATTTTTGAGCTTAGTAAAAATATTATGCAAATAGTTCCGGCATTAATGACCAGGTTCCAGTCTCCTTTAAGAGAGCAGCAGCGCATTTGTAGCACCTTTGGTGTTGCAAATGTCCATAGGCGATGGTAACCGCTTTCCACCAAGTGGGCCGTCTGCCTGTCTGCTGAACTCCTGCAATAAAAAAAAATATAACTGGAAGTTTTCGGCAGAAACTGAATGATAATCTTGTGCTGTGCAGTATTGTGTTCTACTAATGCGTAAAAATTGTGTTTTTTTTTAATGAGAAATATGAACTCTGTAGTCAAATGTCGCCATAAGAGTTGTCACAAGAATTCCGTTGATTGGCGTCAATCGAAAACCAATGCTTTGGCTGAGCTATACTGCAGACTTAACACATCGAAGTCTGTATGGATTCAGTTTTTTTGGGTGACATTATGGCGAATACTACTATTACTATATTTTATTAGATAGGTAGATAATAAGCGTATTAAATTAACATATTTTATTAAAATAGAAATTAAAAAAAAAATCCTTGGTTTTTTTTTTCACAGGTAAACCTAAACTTGCAACAACCAGCCTTACTAGAGTTCTGCAGGGCCCGTAATATTGTGGTCATGGGCTATACGCCTTTTGGCTCACTGCTTCCCTCCAAGGCCCGGCCGGAAGCACCACCGCCGAGAATAGACGACCCCACCCTCATCAGTATTGCTAACAAGTACAACAAAACAGTACCACAGATAGCTTTACGATATTTGGTAAGTAAAACGTATCCAAATTTAATGTAAGTTTTATTAGAGAATGCTTTGTGAAGGTCATACATATGAGTCAAAATTTAAATCCACTTCCTAGTCTATGCACACCGCTTCGCAACGTGTTATTGCTGTTAAGGAGAAGAAGCGGCAAGAAACTCCCCAGCAACACGTCTAGCTAAAAAAAAATTTTACTTCATAATTATTTATATGTTATTTCAGATTACTCCTTTCTTTTATTTACATTCCAGAACGCGGTTGTGGTCCCCTACAATTACTTTTTATAGTAGTTTTCATATAACTAGAAAATTTTACCCCGCGGCTGAGCCGCGGGTCAACCTCTAGTGCGTGTCTCTTGTTTAAAGAGCAAATGGTACAGGTGCCATTGGTATTAAATTTGTATGTATTTGCCCCAGAGTTTTCATTTACTTCATTTTATATCCCGTTTCTTGGGACCTATACCACCACCCGTTCTACCCATATGTAAACTACATAAATGACAAAAACTTGAAAAAAATTACAAAATAGAGTAAGATGGTCCAAAAGTGTAATTTTTACCAAGTGGACCTTCAGTGGATAATATATAGTGGATAATAGTGGACAAAGTTTACACTTTTTAGTTTTTTAAGTGGGACCCAGGTGAGTCCATAATTATTTATAGTATTTCATCCAGTGGACATACAGTGGACCCAGTGGTTACTTTTTATAGAATTAATGGAGTTGCAACAAACAAAAAATATTGTTACCGTCGTAATAATGACAAAGACATATTTAATACTTGATGATATCTAACGATCTTATTCAAATTATATTAGAGTAAGTATGTAGGCTTCTTTAAGGATCTTAAACTCGCTCGACTCACTATGAATAAGGCCGTATATATATATATATATATATATATATATATATAAATGTATCCCATTATCCGGCAGATAAAAAAAAATGGCCATCTAGGACCCGATTCAAATTCGGTTATTTATGAATCTAACGATTCGGGAAGCCAAATTGGTCACAAAAATTCATTAAAATCCATAAAAGGTTTAGGAACAAAGGAAAGAACGTGATTCCAAATATATTGTTATCCCGGAACCCACTATCCACATTATATCGGGATCAGTAAAGTCGATCTCAAGTTATGCGCTACATAAATTTCTACGATTAATTTATATATGTATATACAGATATATATATATATATATATATATATATATATATATATATATATATATATATATATATATATATATATAATTTGACTTCACTGACAAACTGACTGACATATCAAAACACACTCCAAACTAATGGGGCTAGACTAATTGCGAACTAAGAAAGGATTTTTGAAAATTCAACCCCTAAGAGGATTTTTTTTTATTGCAGGAGTTCAGCATTCAGACAGACGGCCCACTTGATGTAAAGCGGTTACCATCGCCTATGGACATTTGCAACAGCAAAGGTGCTACAAATGCGCTGATGCTCTCTTAAGAGAGACTGGAACCTGGTCACTAATGCCGGAACACAACACAAGGTTGTTATGACGGCATGCTCTAGACCAGGGGTCGTCGCCATCCAGTCGGGCAAATGCCCTACCACCTGGCTGTGGGTTGTATTTTTTGTAGAAGATTGTATAAATAAATAAAAGAGAATGAAAAAAGGAAGTTTATATGAAAATCCTTAATTATTAAAGTAAGAACTACAACATTTAATATACCTGTTTATGGTTAGAAATAACTTTAATACACGTGTATCGACGTTTTTGGAAATTCAAAACCTAAGAAAGTTGCAAAAGAAAATTTGCTCAACCTCCTCACTATATTCAATCTAGGCGGGAAGTTTCTTATCAAATTAAATTAAACATAAAACAGTAATAAGGGTTGTGATGGTTGTTGAAGATTGTTGAAGATAACTTCTATCGTACACTGGTTAATTACACACTCTACATGTTGCATTTTTTGTATTCAAAGACTTTACATATGGTTTTCTATGGTACAATAACGACACTAAAATCATCGGTAAGCCATCATTTAGGCAAAAAATTAATAAACAATACAATTAATTAGGTACGAAATACGTGCATTATATCGCTAGAAATAATGTTCAATTTTAGCGTGACGACTTACCTACTAATTATAATAAAAACACAATTATTTTAATTTTGGGATTAGTCTGCAAATGTAACATATATGACATGATCAAAATAATTAACAATTATAAAATCAAATATTACGGCATTGCTAAAAAATCACGACATTTTGTAATTTGTAAGTAAAACCTCAGATTAATAATATTGAGAGACAAAGTTTTTACCTCACTTTGCTAAATGTCAGGCAAAGGAACTAAATCCGTACAGCATGAATATCAATATTATTCAATCAAACTGAACATCTTTGAATGACATAAAAATACGGGATTTTAGATTTTTCACATTATTGTGATTAAGATCATTATTATATTTTTGTAGTTTGTATATATAATTACCGACAACATGCAATACTAACGTTAGACAAACAATATATAGGTGTGAGGGGTGTTCGAAGGTTATGGCAAGGACAGTGCGTTAGGTTAGGTTATCTTTAGACCAAAGCCCACGAGCCGAGAGAGCGAAGCGAGCGTGCCGCGGCAGCGGCCGGCGAGTAGCAGAACCGACTTTAACTTTTATTGAAATTATCAACGAATAAATGGAAACCAGTCGGTTCTGCCATTCGCCGGCCGCTACCGCGGCACGCTCGTTTCGCTCGCTCGGCTCGTGGGCTTTGGTCTAAAGATAACCTAACCTAACCCACTGTCCTTGTCACTGGTTACACCTTCGACCACCCCTTACACCTATACTTTGTTCTGCTTACATTGGTATTGCATGTAGTCAGTATTTACAATAATGTGAAAAATCTAAAATTCCATACTTTCATGTCATTCAATGATCTTCAGATTGATTGAAAAATATTGATATTCATGCTATATGGATTTAGTGTTTTTGCCTAACAAGTAGCAAAGTGGCAGAACCGACTGCTTACCATTAATTATGGTTAAAGTCGATTCTGCCTGCGGCTTTGGTCTGAAGCTAACCTAACCTAACCCACTGACCTTCTCATTGGTCGCAACCTTCAACTGCTCCTCACAACCTATTTTTTGTGTTGCTAACATTGGCATTGCATATTTGAGCTCTAGTGTGAAGCTAACCCAACCTAAAGAGTGGCAAGCAAAGGAAATAAATCCAAACAGCCTATTTTTTATTAAGAATACATCAGACAACGCTGTATGGATTTATTTCCTTTGCCTGCCACTCTGATGAACTAAATTACAACAAAAAGATTTGTCTTTAGCAGTTTTCTTTATGTAGCATGGCGGTTTTATCTGGGAAGTGTTTTGTAGTTTTTAACCTAATAAAATGTGCTTTAAAATTTAATAAAGTAAGATATTGATTGTTTTTACGTTAACTTATGTGTTTGTGCTCAAAATCATAAGTGTTTAGCAACGTGCCCTATTACTTTACAATAATAATATTAGCATAGTAGGCAGTCTCTGTATATTCTAAGGTAATTGTATTGTTTATTAATTATGTGCCTAAATGAAGGCTTTCCGACAATTTTAATTTCGTTATTGTACCATAGCAAACCATAATTATAATCTTGTATATAAAAGAAACGCATAATTTTCGGGTTCCGCCTTTATCTTCATATTTGGTTTAAAAAAATATGACCACGTTTCTGAATATCTCAAAAAGCTCGAGTGGTTACCTATCTCTTCTCAATTTTTATAACGTATACTGTTTATACCTTATACCCCTCCTTATCTTAAGGAATGTTTCAACTTCCTTCATACATCACATACACTTAATTTGCGCTCCACTAATAATCTCCTATTAACGGCACCTGCACACTCTTCAACATTTTGTTCCAACTCCTTCGCCGTGCAGGCTGTCTTACTTTGGAACTCTTTGCCCACTAACGTCAGAAAAGTTATATCTCTTGCCATATTTAAAAATTCATTCATTAAAAAGTTAGACTTACACAATAATGTATGTGCTACTTTACAATATTTTAGAGTGTAATCTGTTGTCTATGTAAGTATATAATGTTTTGTCCTTTTTCTTTGTTGCAGTAATTACAGATAATTTAAGAATTTCCTTTGAATCAGCTTTTAGCGATAGGGCCGCTTTTTATTTTACTAAGTAACTATTGTTTTGTTGTGTATTTTCTAATTTTTGTTTTGGAACAATAAAGTGTTGTCTATGTCTGTCTAAAGTGCCCCGGAGACAGTCATTCGCAATTGCCAATTTTTACGTCATTGACTGTTTCAATTGAAGGTGCTAATGATGGAGCTTCATATGATACGTCAATTGCTCGCCCACATTTGCTTTCTGACCGCCATGTTTGTCGACTAGCGAGCGAATGACTGAATCTGTCAATCGCACGAGACGTTCAATTGATACGTCATTCGCGATTGTCAATGGGCTTCTATCAAAACTTCCATCATTCGCCTTCAATCACGTAATCGCGAATGACAATGGCTTCAGTTACCTCTACAGACGATCACTTGGTACTTCAATCACGTAAAAATTGACAATTGCGAATGACTGTCTCCGGGGCACTTAAAGTATGCAGCCATATCAACCTTGAGTTGTGTTCCACTAGTGGCGAGATTCCAGTCTCCCTTTAGAGAGCAGCAGTACATTGGTGTTACGAATGCCCATAGGCTTTAAGGCTAGGTAACCGCTTTCCATCAGATGGGCCGTCTGCCTGTCTGATGAACTACAAAAATTCGTATTCTACTAAATCGACAATATCTTCTTGATATCGTCGTAGCAGAATTATAGTAGAAACAAATTGGTATTGCCATTAGCAGACATGGCGTTAACCGAAACGTATATTGCAAAGCTATCAAAATTTGAATAATTTATTTAACGAGTTTTCGCTTACAAAGATACGAGGTGAGGTGTCATAGCCACGCTATTGGCATTAACAGATTACCGAAATCAGGCAAACCTACCAATGAGATTGGTTTCTGACGATTTACACACCTGATAGAGTTTTTGGCGGGAACTGAAAGGGGACGTTGTGATGTGCAGTTTTATTTGCTAAAAATGTGTAAAATTACTCTAAAATGAACAATAGTTGTAGGATATTGATAGTTTTTGAGTAGTAATTATGTGTTTTTGCGAGAAATATGAACTATATAGCCAAATGTGGCCTTTCGAGCTTTCACAAGAACTCCGTTGAATGACGTCGATTGTAGTCTACAATACAACGGCGCCTGGCTTAAAGGCCTAGTTGCCAAGCATTAAACATAAAAAAAACACACCTAATACGCATAACACACACACACATACAAACACATAGTATAACCTAGCCAGTAAGTTATCTAAGTATGTATAAGTAAATTTTGTAACGAGACTCGGGCAATCATGTTCGCCTGGGCCAAAAGGAGCTAAATAAAAAAAAATAAAAAAATCGGCAATAATTTGACATAAGTGCCATCCATACAAGTAATCTCAAAATTCAACCGACGGTAGGGCAAGTGTATGAATAGTAAGATATAGGACCGACCATAACTGGGCAATAAAAAAAACTAGTGAAATAATACAAACTCTTCCAACCGCACCTCATTTATTTATAAAATATGATGACAATATCTCAGAACAATGATAAAAGGCATAAAGCTTCAATATATTTAACAATACAATCCATCTTTATATAATTATGACAAAGAACATGACAGTTTATAATTAAAGCTGCGTTTTAAACAGAATCAAGCATATGCTGGTTAAGCCTGATTTACGTTTGCAGTAAAAAATAAAATTGATATGTTATTTATAACGACTGATGAAATACAGTAAAACGATTTTAAATAGTTTAATTTATGACACAACACTTCATTAATTAAGATATGTAAAAATTATCAATTGAAAATATATTTTATATTTACTTTACTTTGATCTATTTGCTTACCGAAATTATGGTAAAGATTGTACGATGAATGTCGGTAAACAGAACAGAGAGCAAGTAAGCTGTTTTATCGACAATACATCAAACATCAATACTTGTGGTTCTAAACCATTTATTTATATGATTAAATCATAAAAATTAGTAAATACCATATGTAATAAAGAAACTCAATAACAATTAGATCACAAGCAATCTGTTTTATCGACAATACATCAAACAACAAAATATCTGTGGTTCTAAACCATTTTTCATGACAAAAGAATAAAATGATTAAATTTGTAAATATATTATAAAATAACTTAATAACAATTAAATCACTCGCACTCGGAATGAACAAAAAACTTCACTCGCAATATTGTATATGTTAGGAATGGCAATCGCAATACTTTTAAATGTTGCCTTAACCATTAATTTATATCCGCTAGATGACGTTAGTATCGGCATTGTAATATTACAAATGTAACATCTATGGATGCTTATTGTTTTATTTCTGATACTAAGAAGACGAAACAAAAGACTATGATTAAACAGTAAAGCTAAAAATAAATTCGAGATAGTAAAACGTCAAAGAGTGTGAAAAGATTACCTGTGGTACCATCTAGCTATATACGATTCAGAAATTTTCAAAAAAGAAGATTGTCATTCCTTCACATTATTCCATATTACTTTAATTTCAAAAATTAAAACAATATACAATATAAAAGCTGCCATTAAAATGGCGTGCCATAATATTAAAGTATCACAAACAAAATAGTTTCAAATACTGTTTAAATGATCTCTAATAGCTGAAACGTCAGAATACCGACGTTATAACTTACAATATAAAAAACTAGACATACATACTGTAAGATGATAAAAACTGCCTCAATCGATTTGACTATCAACTGACCTATTACACAAACAATACTGTTTTACCAACGTTTAACCCAACGTCGGTAAAACAGTGCGTTTTCTTTCCTACCTTTCTTAGTATCTTAATTATCTCCTAGTTAGAAAGAAATATGGGCGTGGACTAAATTATTTTATTCTTTCAAATTTTTACAATGAATTATTCATCTCTAACTAATAAAGCTCTTTTTGTTCGTACATTATTTGTAATATCTACTATGATGCGTATTTAATACGAAATATTGTATATAATGCTGTCTGCTGTGATTTTCACGAGTATAAGACATACTCTACAATAGTATGGAAGAAAAATACTATATTAAGCCAATCACGCAGTAACTAACGTCACTGAAAACGTCTTTGAATCCTGTATCTATCTATAGAGAACTCCACAAGACTTCTCGCTATTTGATATAGAAAAAGACCACTGGACAAACAAAATTTCATTAATGAATATATAGTGTAAACTCTATATAACGACACTGAAGGGACTGCATTTTATGGCGTTATAGAGAGTTGCTAAATGGAGAGAAGTCTGTTATTTTTGTCTGACGCCAACGACGTTGACGTAATTTTGTTGTATTTTTTTTACCTATTTTATTCATATCTGCGATATTGAGACTTCTTGGTGATAAAGGAGGTACTTAAAAATTTCGGTATTTAGGAATGTCTTAGAAATTTCGGTATACATGATGCCGACTGTCGAGTTAATTACGGGCTCGGATAATAAAGCGACATAAGAACGTACACAGCTGCGCACATTTTACTAATTTTGGCAACTTAAAAGGTACTTTCTATTACTTAATTGATATCGTTATTGAGAGTGGGTGTAATGATATATAGTGTATCATTGTATGGCAGACAAGCTAAGCTAACCAAATGCAAAAGATGTCGACGCTTAAGGGAGTTTGTCGTTAAATCGAGTGACGTTATATGGAGTTTAATGTATTTTATAGACCAAGATCAGTGATAAATTAAATTGGTAATTTAAAGAATGATATTGAAGAAACTTATTACTGATGAGGGACTTTAGTTTCAATCCTATCGGGATATCGGTGTTATATAGAGGATCCTGTCTGAGCCCATATCGGAAATATCCCGACAACTGGGTGATTTTATTGGATTCATTCATTTCACAATATTCTTTAAGTAGAGAAAGTTAAGTACGGGTAGGATGGGGCTAATGTATCCGTCTGAATAAAAACAGAATTTAAAAAATAAACATATTAAGACTTTAAATTTTTGACTAAGATGGTTTTAAAAATATGTTATAAATAAAAAATCTGTTTTTTTAATATCAAAAAGCAATAGAATTATGTGAATGTCGCTAGTTATAAAATCTAGAAGCTCTTTCATAGTAACATTTCTTACTGGGCGATTCTCATTCTTTGTATTCTTCTCCCAAACATATACTAAAATTCACTTGGTAGTATTCAACGAGTGCTTAAAAAAAACAATTAAATCCCTTAAAAATATACCTAAGTAGGGGAAACTATACCAGTGTTGGTGCCAAAGTAATTGGCAACTCGTCATTTTATTCACGACATTAAGAGACCGCAATGTTCTTTTTCAACACATTTGCTCAAAAAATGCATTTACGAAGCCTTCGTAAGTTAAAAATTACTCACTACACAATGGAACGTGCAGTTAAATTATTACGTAATTTACACATTACACAAGCTGAATAATCGAACCTCCTTGAAAGCGCTTTTAATCAATAGATTTGTCCCACTTTAATACTATAGAGAAAATGAGACGACAGATGTAGTTCTACTTTTCACCACGCGCACGTGGCGCCATTTTCATATTAGAAACCTCAAAGATTGTTACAACTTTCCAACTGATATTTATGTTTGTTTCATTACTAATTGTAATGCTTTCTCACAAATCTGTTGAAAAAGGTCGTATGACACACGTGCGGTTGGTTATTACAAACTCGTGACTATGGTAAGTCCTCGACTCTGTTTCGGGTTTAAATTCGTCTATTCATTTGTAAAAACCGCTATTATTTGTAGCTACACAATAATATTATTATTGATATAATATTGCTACAAAAGAAAAAAGTATGCGGTCTTTAAAAAAATAAAAAAAGACTTCCGCCAGGAACGAAGTTCCTTACGCCAAAAAATATTCATTTGTTGAAAAATTAAATATAAAATAGTAAATTGTATAAAAACATGTGCACGTGCGCAGCGACAGCGCCCGAATGCGGCCCAATAAGGACAGTTACAAGACCATCTAATTTCAAAACACCGTATTTAACACTGATGGAGATTATTTAAGATCTTATTTCATTGCAGTAAGATTCGAAGACATAACGCTTTTTTCCTTACGTGTCGATCTCTTCCAGTTCACACTTGTAAACCGCGAAAAAACTTCCTTTCAAAAATATGATTTCGTAACATTTCGAAAACATTAAAAGGGCGCAAATCATTTAGGCGTGCGCCAACAACAGTATAGTTTACCCTATATACACTAAAAGCGAATACTTCATAAGATTCACTGGTTGTTTTTACACTTACAACAAAGATAAATATAATATCACAAACACCCTAATTCTAACACTGTAATACTTTCAACACAATAATATCAATTACATCAACCGAGATTCGATAGTTACTTTATTATGTCATGATTTAATATCATTGTTATATAGCACACATTTACCTAAAACTCCCCAGAAATTGGTGTGTTTACCTTAATAAATAAATCTGTGAGAAAGTAAATGAACAAATATTTTTAAAATACTTTTTTTCTTACTAGCTGTACAACGACACGAGTGTTTACATGAAACGAGTGAGTAAAATTCGATTCTGCTCACTCATTGTTTTGGTTGTAGAACGTAGCAAATTGATTTTTGTAAATATCTCGTATTTATCCCGCGGGATAAGGGACCGGATTTTAGGTACATAAACTTTTTCTAAGATTTGGAAAATGGTATATCATTGTTATATATAGCACACATTTACCTAAAACTCCCCAGAAATTGGTGTGTTTACCTTAATAAATAAATCTGTGAGAACTTTTATAAATAAATAATTTTAAAATACCTTTTTTCTTACTAGCTGTACAACGACACGAGTGTTTACATAAAACGAGTGAGTAAAATTCGATTCTGCTCACTCAATGTTTTGATTGTAGAACGTAGTAAATAGATTTTTGTAAATATCTCGTTTTTATCCCGCGGGATAAGGGACCGGATTTTAGGTACATAAACTTTTTCTAAGTTTTAGAAAATGGTATATCATTGTATATAGCATACATTTACCTAAAACTACTCAGAAATTGGTGTGTTTACCTTAATAAATAAATCTGTGAGAACTTAAATAAACAAATAATGTTAAAATACCTTTTCCCTTACTAGCTGTACAACGACACGAGTGTTTACGTAAAACGAGTGAGTAAAATTCGATTCTGCTCACTCAATGTTTTGGTTGTAGAACGTAGCAAATTGATTTTTGTAAATATCTCGTTTTTATCCCGCGGGATAAGGGACCGGATTTTAGGTACATAAACTTTTTCTAAGATTTGGAAAATGGTATATCATTGTTATATATAGCACACATTTACCTAAAACTCCCCAGAAATTGGTGTGTTTACCTTAATAAATAAATCTGTGAGAACTTTAATAAATAAATAATTTTAAAATACCTTTTTTCTTACAAGCTGTACAACGACACGAGTGTTTACGTAAAACGAGTGAGTAAAATTTGATTCTGCTCACTCGTTGTTTTGGTTGTAGAACGTAGTAAATAGATTTTTGTAAATATCTCGTTTTTATCCCGCGGCATAAGGGACCGGATTTTATATACATAATTTTTATTTCAAGTTTTATAAAATGGTACAACTGTTTACTTAAAACGAGTGAGTAAAGATCAATTCTGCTCACTCAGTATGTTTTTTTTTATTTAATTTTGAACGATATAATACGTTATATCTAAAGCCAGGACGTATTATTATTCACTAAAACTATACTTCACAGACTATATAGTAATTAATTAATTTTTATTACTAAAAAAATTATTTTTGAAACACTGGATTTTGAGATTGGAAATCGTTACGAAAAATTCTTTTTTATTTTGTGGATGGTGAGATAGAAAATTAAGAGCGAAGCGGTTTGTTTTTTGTGTCTTTGAATGACTCACTCGCACTGCAGCGATGATCTAACTTAGAATTATGTTCTAATGAAAAACTCACTCGTTGCTATTCCACTCTGAGTGCGATATGTTAGTAATATACACTCACCTTTAATATCAATACTTTATATTACACGTGACCTAGCTTTTTTCTTAGTTTCATCTTCGCTGATACTTTTGGTCTTAACCGCTCCCGTCTTACTTGCGTTAACCGCATTCTTTCACACCTGTAAAAAAGTACATTTAATTAAAGAATATATACTTGTCCCGTCCTTGCCTAGTATAAAGTAAGCAAGGAGAGAGAGAAAGGCTTTATTTGAAGAAATAGCGACTTGATTGCGTTCCTTAAACATTATTAGAAAATAGTAAAAGTAAAACATCGCTCCATCAATTTTAGCTGTCTACCATCTTTCTGTGTCCTCACACAGAAAGGGGGTAGACGGCTAACGCAGCAGGGTACGTGCCGCGAGCAGGTTTGCCGATGACTACTTCGTATTATTATTCGACTAATTCGTATTGTATTACTTACCATTATCTATACTAATATTATAAAGCTGAAGAGTTTGTTTGTTTGTTTGTTCCGATTTGAAAAATTATTTCAGTGTTGAATAGTACATTTATCGAGGAAGGCTATATAGGCTATATTATATTTTCAAAAAAATAGGGATCCTTACTAAAAGTCCAATAATGTAACCCAAGGAGTAAAAAAATGACCCGAAAAAATCTTTACACGGCGTGCGCTGCGAAAACTATTGATTATAGAACAAAACAATGCACTACCACTTTGCAGAACATATAATTGTCTACAAAAAATATCGCGTAACCATATGTCTAACTATTGTAGTTATCTCACAATAAGTGTTTTCTTTTATTTTTTTTAATAATTAAAATGCCGTCGCTTCAAAAACTCTTTAT
This sequence comes from Dendrolimus kikuchii, assembly GCA_019925095.2. Lineage (NCBI taxonomy): Eukaryota > Metazoa > Arthropoda > Insecta > Lepidoptera > Lasiocampidae > Dendrolimus > Dendrolimus kikuchii. The sequence goes on from CM034414.1 coordinate 959,067, forward strand.
TTTGTACCTCGGTATTAATCCTTATCCAAATAAATTACTCCATATTCAAGATGAATTCAATACCTTTCTAGAACTTTTTGAATGATTCAATTCGGACGTTTCATTCAAAAGATATCGCGATATTTAAAATGTAAGTATTAGTGTTGTAAAATTTAAAAAAAAATTCTTTCAGTGTTAGATAGCCCATTTATCGAGAAAGGCTATAGGCTATATATCATCACGCTAAGACCAATAGGAGCCGAGCACCAATGAAGAATGTTTCAAAACCGGAGGGTTTTGAAAGCAAATTTCACGCGGACAACGTCGTGGGCACAGCTAGTTGTATATACTTATAGAAAGTATACACAGTAATAGATTAAAATAATAAATATATTGCAACAACTATTTATGTAACCTTTTTTGTCAACCCTACTGACCCTCGACGCGTGACGTCATGTGGCTATCAGCAAACCTTCTGCGCACGGGTAGTATAGGCAGCCATTTGAGACATTTTGACAAAGAACACAACGCGCCGTGCTCTCATCTTTTCCTATCAACTCGTCTCAACTTCGACTTGTTGTGATTTCCGGCAGTGCCAAGAACTTTTATTATACCACGACGGGGTGTGTTCTTTGTCAAAATGTCTCAAATGGCTGCCTGTAACCTGCTGCGTTAGCTGTCTACCCTCTGTCTGTGTGTGCGTTAGCTGTCTACCCTCTGTCTGTGTGTGCGTTAGCCGTCTACCTTCTCTCTGTGTGAGGACACAAAAAGAGGGTAGACAGCAAACGCAGCAGGTTATAAGCCGCGAGCAGAAGGTTTGCCGATGACTACTTACTATTACTGTATATACTTATGTAAAGTATATACAATAATAATACATTTATGGCAACAACTATTTATGTAACTTTTTTTTTGTCAGCAATAGTAAGATGACAGAGTATTATATATGATAGAAGTAATATAGGAAGCTTGCTGCAGCGTTAGAAGTTAACTAGTAAGTAGTGCCTGTAGTTAGAATACAATAGAATATAGAAAATAAGCAATAGAAATACAATTTAAAAATATGTTTAGAACAGTTTAGGAAAAAGTAAAATTTTTTAGACATAATCAAAAATGTAATAGATTTAAATTAATGTTTAGACCGTAAATTTTAAGTAAAATGTACAAACAAAAAGAAACAAAAATGTAATAGAACTACGAAAATTTGTAAACCTATTTTTCAAAAAAAATAAAAATAAATAAAGAACCAAAAGAAAAGATAACAAAAAAGACAAACAGAAACCAAAAGAAAAAGAGAATAAAAAGAACTAAATGAAAATAAAAACCCCAAAAAAGCATATAACCCGAGCAACCTCGATAGCTTGGAGAGAAGGAAAAAAAAAACCTTTTTTTGTCAACCCTACTGACCATCGACGCGTGACGTCATGAGGCTATCGGCAAACCTTCTGCGCACGGGTAGTATAGGCAGCCATTTGAGATATTGACAAAGAAAACACAGCACCGTGGGGTCATCTGTTCCTATCAACTCTTGTCAACTTCAACCCTTTGTGATTACTGGCTGTGCCAAGAACTTTTGCTATACTTAAGACTTTGCTAAAGGTGTTAGCTGTAAGGTGGCATTTAGAGCCGTGTGCTGTCTCCGTGTGCAACCTGAACCGACCCAGGAGAGGGCCAATCTCAAGGTTGGTTGGTGGAGCTTCTGCGTAAGAATGAAGTAAAAATCTAAGTTATATCTCTCTCATACAGTCCGTCACAAATTGAAGCAGCATATTATCTGTGGGCTACAGCTGGGATATACCAGACAGGCAGACGGTCCACCTGATGGAAAGCGTTTATCATCACCTATGGACATTTGTAACCCCAAAGGCGCTACCAATGTGCTGCCGCTCTCTAAAGAAAGACTGGAACCTGGGCACTAATGCCGGAATACAACTCATGGTTGTTATGGCGGCATACTTCTGGTCTAGGACCAGGCGTGGTAGCCATCCAAACGGGCATTATTTAAACCGATAAAAAGCGTTTTACATGTCTAAACAATCTTCTTAGACAAGATAGAAAGTTAAACAACTTTGATCTAAGCAATTTTAAACTTTATTATCAAAGAGTTAAACATAATTTTCTGTACAACAGTCCGTTCTGTGACTTAGTTTGAAAAGGTAACATGTGCTCGCGGAACGTTAAAAAAATCATTTCGAAAACTGGAGAACATTTTCATACCACAACTGTACTTAAATAATGTAAGTTATATGTGTTATGTCTCCTCTATAGCATGAAAATATTTTAGAAACTTTTAAATACAATGTAATATTTAAGGTATGGACGAGCGGGATCTTCTGATAAAAGTAAATTTTACTTAAAAGAAGATTCCAGCAAGGAATTACAAACTATGCATGCTTTTCTTAAGAAATAAATATTTTCAATATTTTCAATATTTCAATTTTCAATTTTCAATATTTTCAATATTTCAATTTTCAATATTTTCAATTTTTAATTGTCAACCAATACCAATACAAAACTGTCATTAGACCAATTTTGATGTACGGCTGTGAGGCCTGGACACCGACACTGAAGGAGGAGAACCAATTGTTGGTCACAGAGAGGAACGTTCTAAGAACAATCTTGGGCGCAACAATAAAAGAAGATGGCAGCTGGAGGGTCCGAACTAACTCCGAAATAGAAGACCTCATGGCCGATAAAATCTCACCGTCTCCGCTGGCTCGGTCATGTAGAGCGTATGGAGGAGGATCGGGGAGTTAAGAAAGCATACTTGGGGCCACCAGTCGGTCGACGACCGGTTGGTCGTCCCAAGTATCGATGGAAGGATAGAGTGGAAGCTGACCTGACCGCACTACAAGCCCACAATTGGCAAGACACTGCGCAGGACAGAGGAAAGTGGCGTGCTCTCGTTTCGGAGGCCAAGACTCACTTTGGGTCGCTGAGCCAACGGAGTTAGTTCAATAGATGGCGCTGTGCCATAATCGAAGATATTTCCATCACGTACAAACAATCTGTAATATTATAAAATTCTAAACATGCCATCTCTGTACATTGAAGCTATTTAAAAAAAAACTGAAATACACTATATAAATGATGGAGAATCCGATGTAATTTTTTTAAAATTTCTTGTCCGCTTGTCAGCGTCGGGGGTTTTCCTACATAGGATGTTAATGATAGAAGTTGCTAGATGTAAGCTGTTTATTGCGAAAAATTACGCCAATGAAATTATTGTGCTTAAGACTTTATGACTGTGCTAGGTCAGGGGCTCTTTTGCCGATTGACCGCGTACGGTGCTAAACCGCTGACACGGCAATGTACGGCTGTTACTAGCCCGTACAGTCGGCTTGTCTGTTTGTTCGGGATTCACGTAAAAACTATTGGGCCGATTTCGACACCGTTTTCGCTGATCGACAGCACAATCTCATACTTAAAATCTGCGCTACTTCTTATTCCGGGAATCCTGCGGGAATTTTTCTGGGAACGATTTGAATTGGCCACATAAAAAAAAAACAAATTGTATGTAATAAACTATGTGCGGGAGGAGAGTACTAGGAATTTCCAGGTTACGGGAAGCTGCCAATGTCACCGACTGACACTGGCACGATTGGGCTGGATAATCACCTCGCGGGACTGGAAGTAGTAAAGTCGTATCAAGTGGCATATTCTAGTTATCTGAAGTCCGAAGAGACGGGGAGGTTACGATAGAAGGAAGGTTATAATGCCTCCCAGGGTGGTGTCAGTTTTCTTGTCAACACGTCCCTCCGGCATCCCTGAGTAGAGGGGATGGGATACGGAAATTGAGGTAGGGGGAGGAGCAAGTGCTATCAGCGCAAGGTTTCAAGCCACGTAAGCTTACCCGTGATATAGATGTCCTCCAAGTGGAAGTAATTCGTCCTCAAAGCGGCTTGATAAAGCGCTTCAGCGGTCGGAGATGACAGCGCGTAGCCTGTCCCGGACAAATATTTCGGGTATACACGACCACCGTACATATACCGGGGACTATACCTGACAACAATAGTAGATTGTTACGCGAAAGGTGAAAGTGACCTATTTAGGCATAGAGGTCGAGTGCCTAAATGGGCCTTTCACCCGAGGTTAACAATCTGATTTTCATTACGAATATGAGGAAAGTAAATTACATACATACATACATAGCTTCACGCCAGTTCCCTTGCGGGGTAGGCACGAACGTCAGAGCGCCATTTAGGCCCATTCTTATACACCTCACTTGCTTCTTTGACATTCATAACTCTTGTCATGCACGCTCGTCTGTACTTAAGGCTCCTGACATTACCCTCCGCTAGTGCACGATCAATTTGACCATGGAAGGTGTGTCGTGGCCTTCCACGACTTCTGCATCCATCCACTTTTGCATTGTATATCTGTTTAGTCATTCTTTCATCATTCATTCTTTCCACATGCCCGAAGCGCCAACACCACCGAAAGTAAATTAAAACTGATTAATTAAAACAAACAACTACTTCTCTAATGAAATCAGGCGTTAAATCTATATCTAAACCTGATGAACTCTTTAAATACGTCACATATGAAACGTCAAGTAAATTTCTTTTTCTGTGCCATTCTACCAGCCAGTATTATTCTTTTCACTGATAATAGTAAAATACTTAGCTCAAATTTATGTAAATTAAATAATTTAGTGAAAATTAATTTATAAGTATAATAAATAAATAAATAATCGGCAGACAAACACACATATTGTATATCCCCAAATTAAGCAAGTTACGCTTGTGTTATGGGTAATATACAACGGACTACTCTGGGGCCGATCCCAGACACCCAGACCATAGTAAATAACGGAGAAAATACATTTCCGAAGTTTACTATACCAGGAATCGAACCCGGAGCCTCTGCGTTGCAGTGAGGTAGGCCGGCAAAGGCTTAGCCCGCTCAACCACAGAGGCCGTCAGTATAAAATTATATTACAAAATTGTTGATATTTTTTTATTAAAATTTATGCCGCGATTTAATACTGGCTGTATAATAAATGTTGGTACGTGACTCGCATGTATTATCTATGGTTCGCAGTTTTTAAATTTTTTGACAGGAGTTTTTGGCGGGAACTGAAAGGAGATGTTGTGCTGTGCAGTTTTATTTTCTAAAAATGTGTAAAATCACTCTAAAATGAACAATAGTTGTAGGATATTGATAGTTCTCGAGTAGTAATTATGTGTTTTGTGAGAAATGTGAACTGTGAACCATCAGGCAACACCAAGCGTACTTTCAGAATATGTAAAATGAAAAGACACTTGAATTTTACTTGATTTGAATTAAAACTTGATTGATAATTTATTTTTATTTAACCTCCCATCCATTTTAATATTATATAATATTATTTGAGCTAGGCATGTTTGCTGAAGAGTTTCTTGCGCCGCTTCTTCTCTTCAAACCACAACATGTTGCGAAGCGGTGGTAAATTAGATTAAGATCCCATAGAGTAAATAATAACCATGAACAAAATTAAAACTAAATAATTAAAATGAACAAGTTGGCGGTAGGCTAAATAAAACTTGAACAACACTCATTGATACTTGATATCTTCGTCTTCCGTGATCACGGCAACTGAAAATTAGCCGAAACGTCGAAATAATAACCAAATCAAATACCGCGCTGAAAACCGTTAAAACGTAGTTTTATTATTAACACCTAGAAATAAGGTTATTGAAATACTCACCACTTGTTGTTAGAGTCGTGTACCGGCCTAGCGCCATATATCAAATCACCAATCAACATATACTCTCTGGCTTTGGAACTTTTCGTCAATCTACCGTCAAATTCTTTCGATCTGTTCCTCAAATTCTCCATCAAACTCGGCACATTAATATACATGTCATCATCAGTTTTTAGGATGTAGCGTACTGAAATTAAATAAATTTGGTCAGTGCCTAAAATGGGGGCAATGCTTTGTTTGAGTGCGCTAAGTCTTCGCCGGCCGATCCCACTGAAACGCAGAGGTCCCGGGTTCGATTTCGAACTTTCCATTGTTTACTATGGTCTGGGGGTCTCGCATCAGCCCGTTTGGTTCGTTGTATATTGCCCATAGCACAAGCGTGACTTGTTTAGCTCGGGGACATACAATGTGTGTTTGTCTGCCAATTTATTGATTTAATATGTATAAATAATGTATGGAAGCGAGAGTTGGGTATGGAAGAGAGAGCATGAAAGTAGAGTAAACGCGTTCCTAATACCGAAGTAAAAGAGAGAGTTGGTCTGAAAGAGAGTGTCGGGGTGAAGGTAAGGAAAGGAATGCACGATGAAAGAATGACTAAACAGATATACAATGCAAAAGCGGATGGATGCAGCAGTCGTGGAAGGCCACGACACACCTTCCATGATCAAATTGATTGTGTACTAGCAGAAGGTGATGTCAGAAGCCTTAAGAACAGACGCGCGTGCATGACAAGAGCTATGAATGTCAAAGAAGCAAGTGAGGTGTGTAAGAATAAGCCTAAATGGCGCTCTGTTGTCCGTGCCTACCCCGCAAGGGAACTGGCGTGAAGTTATGTATGTATGTATGTATGTAAATAATCTGAAAAAATAACCTACCGTTTTTACTGCAATTATTAGTGATCCATTTCAACATCATTATTGATTTCAATGTCAAATTATTATAGGAATCGATAAAGCCTTCTTGCAATACATCGCCATATTTATCCGCCTCTTCCTTTATTTTTCCCTGAATATCGGTAAAATTCTCCCCACCCGGTAACCCTAATAAAAACACCAACTTAAAATCCGCATCGCCACCAACATCTTGTTCATTTTCTTTCATATGAATATGACTAGTCAATTGTGTATTAATTTCAATGCCAGCATTTTGTTGTGATTCCCCAAATTTTTGAAACAATCTATCATTTTTTAATTTAAATAATACTTTCTCTAAATCAGGATTGTCTTCATAACCTCTAGGCGGTATACGCATCACATTTGACGGGTAATCAAATTCATAGTCTGGTAACTCGGTGTTGCCACTTATTTCATTATTCATATCAAACTCTGGCAACATATCATCATCAAACCTTTTCTCTTCTTTCTCATTGGTGGTGTTAATGAAATTACTTTTTAATGCTTTCGCTAATTCAGGCAAAAGTTGACTAATACTAGATATGTCACGTTTATTCCTTATTACACTAAAATTATAATAATTGTACAAGTCATAAGTATAGTTATATTTTTTATATTTGTCTTTTATTTTATTGTACAGTTTTGAGGTTAGGATATAATTTTTATAGCTGCCCCATGTTTCTCGGATGGCTGAAATTAAAAAGAAAACACTTTCAATTAACAACGTGCACCGCCGTCCGCGGGTGGACCACGCGTTGTCAACCAGTGAACCGCGCGTGGTTAACGAGAACACGTCACATTGTTTACTTCTTGTTTATTACTTATTGTACAATCAATACACAGAAACAGCTTAACCCTTTAGCTCACTATTAGCACATGTCTGCGATGAGAGTGCAGATCGCGTTTGTGCACGTGATCGTCAATTGTGTTGTTGTCTCACTCTGTTCATATAGGAGTTGTATGATTTGTATGAAATGGGTATATTTTCTTGGTATATTCCGAGATAGTGATAGTGTTAGTCTTGCGGCTTTTTGGTATATCGATAATTGTCTTAAGGGTTAAAATTAGGCACAAATGGCGGTCTTATCGCTGACAGCGACCTCCTCCAGACAACCTTGGGGTGGAGAGAGAAATATGCCACAAAAGCCTGGGCAGAGTTTGCTGCATAATACTTTTAAAAATGTTACATATTTTATACTAGCGACACCGACAGACGTTGTCCTGCTCTGAAAAAATAAAAAAAATCTAGGACGCGATACCAGCGCCATCTACCGGTTCCAATTGTGGATTTAAACCATCCGGGGACCCACTCAACACACACAAAAACAAAATCACCAAAATCGCTCCAGGTGATTAGGAGGATTCTAGAACCCAATCTCAGCGCCACCTACCGGTTCTAATTGCGAATCTAAACCATCCGCGAACCCATTCAAACAAAAAAAAACCAAAATCGCTCCAAGTGATTAGGAGGATTCTAGTACCCGATCACAGCGCCACCTACCGGTTCTAATTGCGAATCTAAACCATCCGCGAACCCACTCAAACACATAAAAACAAAATCACCAAAATCGCTCCAAGTGATTAGGAGGATTCTAGAACCCGATCTCAGCGCCACCTACCGGTTCTAATTGCGAATCTAAACCATCCGGGAACCCACACAAAAACAAAATCGCTCCAGGTGATTAGAAGGATTCTAGTACCCGATCACAGCGCCACCTACCGGTTCTAATTACGAATCTAAACCATCCGCGAACCCACTCAAACACATAAAAACAAAATCACCAAAATCGCTCCAGGTGATTAGGAGGATTCTAGTACCCGATCACAGCGCCACCTACCGGTTCTTATTGCGAATCTAAACCATCCGCGAACCCACTCAAACACATAACAACAAAATCACCAAAATCGCTCCAAGTGATTAGGAGGGTTCTAGAACCCGATCTCAGCGCCACCTACCGGTTCCAACGGGATAAAAAGTATCCTATGTCCGTCTCCTGGTTCTAAGCTACCTCCCCACCAATTTTCAGCCAAATCGGTACAGCCGTTCTTGAGTTACAAATAGCGTAAATGACACGTCTTTCTTTTATATATATAGATATTAATACTGTTACGACCTAGGTGCCGACAAAGACAAATTCACACTTGGAGCCCCGTAGAAGCATATTTTATTACCTTTTCGGCATTTGGACTTCTTTTGTTTACTTTGTGTTTAAAATTTGTGATTAGAAAAACAGCCCATTGTGTATTGTAATCTTTTATGGCAGTCATTAGCCAGGTGTGATTCTAGGAAATTCGGTCCACGCGGCCGAGCAGACATATTGCATTTGTACAGTATAAATCAATGCCCCAATTGAGAGATGAGGCAGTCTAGCGATAACCACGAGCGCAGCAAGACATGTGTACTACATTCGATAATCTATTTAGTGACGGACTTTGCGTGTTTTATGGAATTACGATCTTTTGCATTACGTTTGGCTTTGTTGTGTTCGGTTCTATTTGTACCTGTGTTATATTAGGTTGGGGAAAAAGTTTCTTCGCATTTTATATAAAAATTAATTAAAAACCAAACCAAACAGCTCCTCAGAGCACTCCCTATTGTACAAACGGTAGAACGCACTTAGAGCGCCATTATCCGTGCAGGAACGGAGAAAGAATACAATTTCCTGCGGCCTGGCGGCCTGTCGTAAGTGGCGACAAAACAACCCACAGCCAGGTGGTAGGGCATTTGCCCGACTGGATGGCTACCACCCCTGGTCTAAACTATGCCGCCATAACAACCTTGAGTTGTATTCCGGCATTAGTGAGCAGGTTCCAGTCTCCCTTAAGAGAGCCGCAGCGCATTTGTAGCACCTTTGCTGTTGCAAATGTCCATAGGCGATGGTAACCGCTTTCCATCAAGCGGGCCGTCTGCCTGTCTGCTGAACTCCTGCAATAAATGCCTCAAATATCCACTTACACTTACCCTCCTTTTTCCAACCAGACCCCCCCCCCCCCCCGTCATCCAAAAACACCTTAGTAGCAATATTTATTTACCCTAAATAGCAAGTAGTAATATAAATAAGTACAAAATGTATAAAAAGAAACCACTCGCGCAAATCTCGTTCGCCTGAGCCTAAACGAGTTAAACCACCTTCGTCTTCTTCCTGTTAATAGTGGCTATGACCTGATTCTTCTATCATGTTCTCGACTCACCTCTACGTTCTTCGAAGTTCTCAGTCGAAGAGCAAACAACGATCAAGAGGAACAAATTATTGTCTTTCAAGCACACGTCCTTCGGGTCGATGACGGTGGTCACGTTGTTAGGCCGCACATATATTTTAGTATCGCGATTTGTATGAACCGACCAGCCTGTTACGAGCCCTGGAACATTAATGAATATGTCGGTATTTGTAAAAACAAGGTTTAAGTGAAACCTTTTAGTTTTTCATGTTTAAGAACTCCAAAGGACAGCTCAAAAAAAAATATTTTTTTTCAAAAATCGCCAAAAGCCGATTTTTTTTCTCGTTACGATATAACTTTATAGACCAAAAAATAAAAAGTTTCTGAAAGGTTCAGTCCAAAATTTGAATTTTAAAAGGTCGTTCATATATTTTTTTTTAATTTACTAATATTCGTAATTTTATTGTTAAAATTCGCAGAATATACAGTTTGTCGTATATAAATTAGCAGTCACACTTACCTTTAGCTGTAACATAAACCTTTAGCCGTAACACAAACCTTTAGCCGTAACACATACCTTTAGCCGTAACACAAACCTTTAGCCGTAACACAAACCTTTAGCCGTAACACAAACCTTTAGCCGTAACACATACCTTTAGTCGTAACACATGCCTTTAGCCGTAACACTTACCTTTAGGAATCTGATCATTAGCCTTATTATATACAGGTATGTAGAGGACGACGCACAGCAATATCATCGCCGTGCAGAACATGAATGACTTCGCCAAGAATGTGCATGTTGAACGGCGGTCGCGCTCTTTCTCGTCACGAATGTATGGCGCGTAGCGGCGATGCCTGCGAGCAAAATTAAACACGTTGCGAAACTGCAGCAAGATAGTGTATGTCGAGCTTCATATCACCCGTCGCCAGTCATCAATTAGTCCACTATTGTCGCCCCCCTGGTCAACAGCATTAGATTCAATCTCCTCTCATGGCAAATCCAGCTGAGGTACAACTAGGGAGCAGCTGGCCCCTGGGCTCGACCACCATGCGTCCATTTAATCCAGTCTCTCCTTCAACACTGAGAGTTGCAAATATGCATAGGCGACGGTAAGAACTTTCTTAGTCGTCGTCATGCGAGGGAATTTGCCTTAATCACCGCACTGGGCAAGCATGCTAGTGACAGCATTTTTTTTTTTTTTTTAGCCAGGGGAAATCCGCTTGAGGACCATAAGCCGCGACAAGGGCAGAACCTTGGGGGGATAATTCGCGACCCGTGTGTAGGATTCGCCAGATCGAGGGTGGCACCAGCATGCCCAGTCAGAACTGGTGCCATGCTGTTGCCACCCCTGGGTGTTCCGTCCTTCGCCTTATTCCAGGGCTACGGGTATATGACCTAGCCTCTCCGCGGCCCTGGCAGGTGCTAGTGACAGCAGGGCCAACTATTTATAATGGAAGCACTGCTGAAAGCTACCAGTCTGTGGATTATTCCGTTGGCTTGGCAATCGGTCGTCATTGCCTCATCGGCAAATTGCAAAGCGCACCACGTGCAGATGACGGTTGGGGTTGTTAGGTGGTATATCGCTTCCCCCTTACGCCCCTAGCCTGTTTACTACCAATAAAAAAATATATACTTGGTAATTACCGCCATTATGAGCTCCATTTATGAGAGCTAGTAAATGTACATTATGGTTCAAATAAACGTATGATACATGCCGGTTTCCCATGGGGGTAGGCAGAGACATTAGATCTCAATTGCGACGATCCTGACAAACAACTTTCACTTCATCTATCCGTGCAGGAACGGAGAAAGAATACAATTTCCTGCGGCCGGGCGGCCTGTCGTAAGAGGCGACAAAACGACCCACAGCCAGGTGGTAGGGTATTTGCCCGACTGGATGGTTACCACCCCTAGTCTAAAGTATGTCGCCATAACAACCTTGAGTTGTGTTCCGGCATTAGTGACCAGGTTCCAGTTTCCCTTAAGAGAGCAGCAGCGCATTTGGTGTTGCAAATGTCCATAGGCGATGGTAACCGCTTTCTATCGAGTGGGCCGTCTGCCTGTCAGCTGAACTCCAGCAATAAAAAAAAAAAACTACTTTCATTAACCTCTTCATACATGCACGTTTATTTGAGATGCTCTTTACCTGACCTCGTTTTAACACTTCTGCTATTTGATCATGATTTGACGTCGTGGTCTACCGGTATTTTCATCCATTCTCTCTTCATGTCCAAACCACCTTAACATTCCTTTATCAACTCTTGTTGTTACATTTTCTTTTAATCCACATCGCTCCCTTATTACACACTATTCCGTATCATATTGTTACGAATTTGTAGGCTGTAAATTTGAAAATACATACATACATACATAACTTCACGCCAGTTCCCTTGCGGGGTAGGCACGAACAACAGAGCGCCATTTAGGCCCATTCTTACAAACCTCACTTGCTTCTTTGACATTCATAACTCTTGTCATGCACACTCGTCTGTTCTTAAGGCTCCTGACATCACCCTCCGCTAGTACACGATCAATTTGATCATGGAAGGTGTGTCGTGGCCTTCCACGACTTCTGCATCCATCCACTTTTGCATTGTATATCTGAAAATTAAATAAATTTGAAAATGCCGTTGGAAATATCACAAAATTTATTATAAGTACACACACCTAGTTTACAGTTCTTACAAGTCTGCCCCCGAATACAATAAAACCAAACCGTAGGGCAGAAAATCGTTATCACATAAATCGCGCAAAAGTTCGTCGTTATAAGATACTCGCTCCGAAAGTACAGTAGGTAACGCCTCGTTCGCAGTTAGAACACGACTGGCGCATTTCCCGACTGCCCGACCCTCATTCATTTGTAAATAAAACGTGGTCTCCTAGCATCATGCCGCCCACTGGTTCTTAAAATCGATAGAACGAAACGATCGTCAGCTTAACAGCTTCCAAGAATTCGCATGAAATACCAACATAGAAAAGAAGGTTTTATGACGTCTTAGAGCGGCGTGAATAATAGATCACTCAAATTTAAACGGGAAATAAGACACCTGCAAAGGATTAGTGTCGGCTTGCAACAATATCATTCATGCTTACTTCACATATACTTCTCAAAGCTCGCATTTCAACTGCGTTTATTTTTTTTTCTTTTTTTTTATTGCAGGAGATCAGCAGACAGGCAGACGGCCCACTTGATGGAAAGCGGTTACCATCGCCTATCGACATTTGCAACACGAAAGTTGCTACAAATGCGCTGCTGCTCTCTTAAGGGATACTGGAACCTGGTCACTAATGCCCGAACACAACTCAAGGTTGTTATGGCGACATACTTTAGACCAGGGCTGTTAGCCATCCAGTCGAGCAAATGCCCTACCACCTGGCTGTGGGTTGTTTTGTCGCCTCTTACGACAGGCCGCCCGTCCACAGGAAATTATATTCTTTCTCCGTTCCTGCACGGATAATTCACTGCCATACCACGCCATCAGTGTTGGCACCAACACCCCCTGAAGGACAGCCAAGCGCTCCATTCACCTTATTACTTAAATGTATGACAAACCAGTCGTTTCATTTCAAGTGTATTAAGATCATGAAAGGTCGATGCTGTTTCAAAAATAAAATCACAAAAGGTCACGGTTTGAATGTCAAGATCTTTCGCAACTTTCAAATTGTATTGAAATAAGACTACTTGCATTTATGCATTAACTAAACGTTGTTTTTAACCGACATCAAACAAAGGAGTAGGTTCTGAATTCGCCGTGTAAATATTTTAATTTTTTATTGCATGAGTTCTGCAGACAGGCAGACGGCCCATCTGATGAACAGCGGTTATCATCGCTTATTAATTATTATTAAACTATATCTTCGGTATTCAAAGTCCAATAATAATCAAATTTATATAGGACCATTTTCAAGCTTTATTGACTACAACGCAAAAAGAATCACGAATAAGCTATTTTAAAAAGGTTTTTAAATATTAATTTTTTTATTGCAGGAGTTCAGCAGCCAGTCAGGCCCACTTGGTGGAAAGCGGTTTCCATCGCCTATGGACATTTGCAACACCAAAGGTGCTACAAATGCGCTGCTGCTCTCTTAAGGGAGACTGGAACCTGGTCACTAATGCCGGAACACAACTGAAAGTTGTTATGGCGACATACTTTAGATCAGGGGTGGTCGCCATCCAGTCGAGCAAATACTCTACCACCTGGCTGTGGGTTGTTAAGTCGCCTCTTACGACAGGCCGCCCGGCCGCAGGATATTTTATTCTTTCTCCGTTCCTGCACGGATAGAACTGTGTCGGAATAAGCTACTTTTTACGCACTAACTACAAACCGTTTCCGGGAGAACTCCCGCGGGAGTCCCGGGCTAAAAAATATCACACATTTTATTATTATTATTTATTACATTGATCGTGTACTAGCAGAAGGTGATGTCAGGAGCGTTAGGAACAGACGAGCGTGCATGACAAGAGCTATGAATGTCAAAGAAGCAAGCGAGGTGTGTAAGAATAAGCCTGAATGGCGCTCTGTTGTTCGCGCCTACCCCACAAGGGAACTGGCGTGAAGTTATGTATGTATGTATGTACATTTTATTACATAAAATTTTCTATCGAACAGTGAAATCACATTTTTTTAGTCTGACCATTTTAAATCACTCCCAGAAGAATATCCCGCGGGATACCCAGGATAAAAAGTAGCGAAGATTTTAAGTCTAAGGAATTTGCTGTCGACCAGCGAAAACCGCATCGAAACACGTTTCCCGAACAAACGGACAAGAATTCAAAAAAAAATGCATCGTGTTCTCCATCGTTTATGGTAACGCCATCTGGCGGTAAACGTCATCCTACCCCCAATCCTCCTCCATCTACAAAAAGTGTGTATAAGTCGATCCCGCTCTGAACGCACGCGTGTGATGTGATAGTGCCGCTATTGTAAAGCCAAGGAAGGCCAGGAAGCCTTCAGCAGCTGTAGTCCAGGTAACCTAGATTCCGTTTCACAAAGACGTTTGCCACCCTAATACAGTCCATTCACAGCCGCACCAGTTTATATAGTCTATTCCAGTTGGTCCAATTTTATAACATTATAGACTAGACGAACACACCATGATCAAATATCATAAGTATCAAAGAGAGGTCAGCTAAAAAGCTTCTCAAACAAACGTGCATGTATGAAGAGGTTTAAGAAAGTAGATGAAGCGAAAGTTGTTTGTCAGGATCGTCGCATGTGGAGATGTGTAATCTCTGCCTAACCTCATGGGAAACAGGCGTGATGTTATGTATGTTATGATAGATTTATGGCCGGACTATGGAGGGTAGAGGTAAGAAGAATCATCTCTGTATATGAAGAAGTGTCCATCGAAATGTATTAAATTAGGGTGGCGCCACTTTCGCATCAGGGTCAATTTTAAAGAAAGGCGCTAAAAGTTATTAGAGTAGTATTATAGTGTTTTAGTTTTATAAAATTAAATATTACAAAACCATTAAGCGTATTATTCAAAATTCACGAAATCAAATCACTAATTACGTTTTCACATGACAATTCTTTGAGGTTATATTTAGTAAATTACTTTGTACTACGTAAATAGTTGACGTTTTATAGCAGTGTACTGCCACCAACTACTCTAGTCGCCAAAGATATTGAGTTTTTTAACTCGGCATACTTCGATTCGTCTACAGCAGCTACATTCATACCATACCCTTTGTCTACATCAGCGCCATTGTGGACGGTTTTTGAACTGTTATTTACAGCTTACAACTGGACACTTCTTCAACTATTTTCCTATATGAGATGATTCTCCTTACCTCTATCTACCTTAGGTCGGACTAGTTAGATGGCGCACCTGTGTGACAGTATGGGACTGTCATCGCTGTCTCTCTCAGATGTGCACAGTCTGTCATTATACCAATGCTCCGCACAGTCGACATCGGCCATGTATTGGTCCTGTAACAATACACAATCCCTTGATTAATATCAAGTACCTCAGTACTCGGTACCAGCTGCTCCCACTCGACTCCTTGCAGCGCCGAGCGGTCCGGATTGTCTCGGAAGTCTCAGAAGAGACTTGATCAGCAGACAGGCAGACGGCCCACTCGATGGAAAGCGGTTACCATCGCCTATGGACATTTGCAACACCAAGTTGCTACAAATGCGCTGCTGCTCTCTTAAGGGAGACTGGAACCTGATCACTAATGCCGGAACACAACTCAAGGTTGTTATGGTGACATACTTTAGACCATTCAGGCTTATTCTTACACACCTCACTTGCTTCTTTGACATTCATAGCTCTTGTCTTGCACGCTCGTCCGTTCTTAAGGCTCCTGACATCACCTTCTGCTAGTACACGATCAATTATAAGAATGAAAAATATAAATCTCTACCATATACAAAGTGTATTAGTTTTATACTATGTAAAGATCTAGATATCCCAATGACCTTGATCGTTTCATAGCAACAATACTCCTTCACTTTCGTTTTTAATCTATACGGTTTTGTCGACATTCACCAACAAGTTCACTAAAGCAACCTAATAACATTGAAAACAATACTATATTAAAATTCAAATGTTTTATTCAAACTAAATTCTAGCAGAAGAATTTTTATTAACTTCATATAAAGAAGAGAAGAAAGAGAGAGAGAGAATTTAGTGACTTAAAAACGACGCACTACATATACAGCGCGTTTCAGAGAAGAGAGAGAGAGAGAGGATTTAGTGACTTAAAAACGACGCACTACATATAAAGCGCGTTTCAGAGAAGAAAGAGAGAGAGAGAGAGGATTTAGTGACTTAAAAACGACCGCACTACATATACAGCGCGTTTCAGAGAAGAGAGAGAGAGAGAGAGAGAGAGAGAGAGAGGGGGGGGGGGATTTAGTGACTTAAAAACGACCCCACTACATATACAGCGCGTTTCAGAGAAGAAAGAGAGAGAGAGAGAAAGAGGATTTAGTGACTTAAAAACGACCGCACTACATATACAGCGCGTTTCAGAGAAGAAAGAGAGAGAGAGAGAGAGAGAGAGAGAAAGAGAATTTAGTGACTTAAAAACGACCGCACTACATATACAGCGCGTTTCAGAGAAGAAAGAGAGAGAGAGAGAGGATTTAGTGACTTAAAAACGACCGCACTACATATACAGCACGTTTCAGAGAAGAAAGAGAGAGAGAGAGAGAGAGACGATTTAGTGACTTAAAAACGACCGCACTACATATACAGCGCGTTTCAATAGTGGCTCACAATGCCCACAATGCTCCGTTAGCCGTTCCACAAGCCGATCGCGGTCGTTGTGTTCGTGGCGAAAACATCACTAACGACGTCATCATTTTCGATCACAGAAGACGACGACCCATGTCAAGAGGTAGGTCGAATAGCCGTTCCGTAGCGCCGGCAAGCAAGTGGAACGGGAAACATCGCGGTCGTGAACGATTTTTTTTTATTGCAGGAGATCAGCCGACAGGCAGACGGTCCACTTGACGGAAAGCGGTTACCATCGCCTATGGACATTTGCACCATCAAAGTTGCTACAAATGCGCTGCTGCTCTCTTGAGGGAGACTGGAACCCGGTCACTAATGCCGGAACACAACTCAAGGTTATTATGGCGACATACTTTAGACCAGGGGTGGTAGCCATCCAGTCGGGCAAATGCCCTACCACCTGGCTGTGGGTTGTTAAGTCGCCTCTTACGACAGGCCGCCCCAACGCAGGAAATTGTATTCTTTCCCCGTTCCTGCACAGATAAAAACCTGAACGTGGTTGTTCTGAGTCTCTAATGGAACGCAGTGCCGTAAATAGAGAGATGCCACCGGTGCCCAGGCACAGGGCGTAGACTCTGGTTTGCTCCTGATAAGTTCCCGCTGCGCCCCTAGTGCTCGATTCCAACACATACGTACCTACATGCCAGTATCATCAAAAACGTCTGTTAAATTAGACAAAACATCGCGCTCATTTTTTTGTTCTACTTCTTTAAAAAAATAAATTTTTCATCCAAAATATTACATAATTTGGTCCACCAACACCAAGGCCCTTGTGTGTTATTTCATCACCCTGAATGAAATAAAGTTGTCCTATACATAGCATTGCTCTAGCTAGGGTACCTATAATATCTGACAAAAACAAGGGCGCAGTTATAGAAGCTCGCACAGGGCGCAGAAAAGGCTATTTACGTCACTGATGGAACGTAGCCATAAAAAACACAACAGCATCACAATAAATTTTACACAAAAACAAACTTGATTCGCAAAACACAAAGCAGGCATACATAACTAAAGATTTTACGTCGAATTTTTAATCAACGAGGCAACGAAAATCACTCAAAGGAATCTAGAGGTCGATTTTGACAATAAAACTAAACTAAAATAAAAAAACCGACTTCAAAAACTAAAAAGTATAAAATAACTTATTTCTAAAGCTATTATTATTAATATATATTATCTAAAACATCTTAAAGTTGGTGCTTAGTAATTTTTATGTTTTACTTTGCACCGACTTCAAGATGTTTTAGATAATATATATTAATAATAATAGTAGCTTTAGAAATAAGTTATTTTATACTTTTTAATTTTTGAAGTCGGTTTTTTTAAACTAAGTTATTTTATTTTATTTGTTACTTTTTAGTGTCTAGCTACGTATGGGTAGACCTACGAAAGGTGCCGCGCTCATTAAAAAATATAGGTCCCGAGAAACGGTAACAAAAAAATGTTCGTAAAATGAAAACTACTAGGCCAAACTATATTAAATTTTTAGGGGACCAAATGGCAACTATTCCGCATCAAACTAAACAAGAATCACGTAAATCGGATCATAAATCTCACCGTAATCGGTGTACATATGG
Source organism: Dendrolimus kikuchii (assembly GCA_019925095.2). Taxonomy (NCBI): domain Eukaryota; kingdom Metazoa; phylum Arthropoda; class Insecta; order Lepidoptera; family Lasiocampidae; genus Dendrolimus; species Dendrolimus kikuchii. The sequence goes on from CM034414.1 coordinate 977,607, forward strand.
AACGGAATGGAAAAAATTTCATAAAAAATGTTCATAAAATGAAAACTACTGGGCCAAACTATGTCAAATTATTAGGGGACTAAATGGCAGCTATTCCGCGTCGAACAAAAAAAGAATCACGTAAATCGGACCATAAATCTCGGAGTAATCGGTGAACATACATAAAAAAAAAAAAAAGATTCCGACGAATTGAGAACCTCCTCCTTTTTTTGAAGTCGGTTAAAAACCAAAGTCGTATCATTAGTAACAAATAATAAAACTACGTTTTAACGGTTTTAAGCGCGGTGATTTATTTGATTTTTGTTATTCCGACGTTTCGGCCACTTTCCTCCCAGCCATTTTAAAATTATATAAAATTGTTACAGCTTGGCATGTTTGCTGAAGTTTCTTGCGCCGCTTCTTCTCTTCAAGCCACAACATGTTGCGGAGCGGTGGTAAATTAGATTAGGCTCCCATAGAGTAAATAATAACCATAAACAAAATTAATATGAACAAGTTGGCGGTAGGCTAAATAAAACTTTAACAATACTCATTGACACTTGACATCTTTGTCTTCCATGATCACGGCCACTGAAAAGTGGCCGAAACGTCGGAATAATAAAAATCAAATAAGTTACCGCGCTGAAAACCGTTAAAACGTAGTTCTATTATGTATACTAATCGCGAAAGAAAATCGTATCATTATATTTTTGAGAAATCAATTACCCCCGTCAGGAATGCAATCCAATGATTTTGAAAAAAATTAACACATCTGTGGCCCAATTCTGCTATTACTACCTCGTCAAAATCACACGACACTATCGTCTCAATCGTAGGTTTGCCTGATTACGGTATTCTGTTAATTCCAATCAGCAACTCTATAAATATTCATAAGCGAAAAGTCGCGAAATAATGTTTTAAATATTAATAATAATAAAAAGTTTTAAATAGTAATATCAATTTTTTCCACTATTATTCCGTCGCGAAGATATTGTGTATTTAGTAGAATACGATTTTTTTAAAATACGAAAAAATGACGAAATCAAAGAGCTGGTGGATGAGTCCAATATAATAGACGAGAGCAAGGCACACCACTTGCGCTAGCTTAGCCACCTACATAGACTGGGGGAGGATCGCGCGGTGAAGAGTCTATCTGCGCAGACCAACGGGACGGCGGCCAGTTGGTCGACTCAGATATCGATGGAGTGACATAGTGGAGGCTGATCTGTGCGAGCTTCATGCCTATGACTGGCAGGAGACAAAGCTGAACAGAAAAGAGTAGAGCTTTCTCATATCATTTCATGCATGGTGAAAGAATGACTAAACAGATATACAATGCAAAAGTGGATGGATGCAGAAGTCGTGGAAGGCCACGACACACCTTCCATGATCAAATTGATCGTGTACTAGCAGAAGGTGATGTCAAGAGCCTTAAGAACAGACGAGCGTGCATGACAAGAGTTATGAATGTCAAAGAAGCAAGTGAGGTGTGTAAGAATAAGCCTAAATGGCGCTCTGTTGTACGTGCCTACCCCGCAAGGGAACTGGCGTGAAGTTATGTATGTATGTATGTATTCTCATTTCGGAGGCCAGGACTCATTTTGGATCGTTGAGCCACAGCAGTTAGTTTAATTAGTTACATCTCTATATATCTTTAAATATAAATATAATAATTATAATGTTTGTTACTCTTTCGCGCAAAAACTACTGAATGGATTTTGATGAAACTTTACAGTAATATAGCTTACACATCAGAATAACACACGCTATAACTTATAAACATATAGTGTGAATTATTCAAAATATAACGATTTTCCATCACCACGCGGGTGAAACCGCGGGCGCAGCTAGTTAGAAATATTATCGTACGATATCGCGGCAAACGTATCGTCTATATATCGCAAGGGGCGCTGTATACAGGGCATTCACCCCGGGTTTGATAATAAGGTCCCAGGGTATACCAGGACGGCCGTGCACAAGGGCGTCACGATGCAGTAACCGCGATGTCCAACTAAAGTGCTAAAATGGGGCGCAGGTTAGGTTTAGTGGCTAGTTTCGTCGGCGCCCCCCGGGGCGGGGTCTGGCTCCCTTGAGAGTCACACATGCGCTCGTGCAGTCGGCATTAGATGCTGCATTTGGCCTTCCCCCGCATCCAAGGCCCGAGTGTGTGTCAGCAAACAGGCAGACGGACCACTCGATGGAAAGCGGTTACCATCGCCTATGGACATTTACAACACCAAAGGTGCTACAGATGCGTTGCTGCTCTCTTAAGGGAGACTGGAACCTGGTCACTAATGCCGAAATACAACTCGAGGTTGTTATGGCGCCACACTCTAGACCAGGGGTGGTAGCCATCCAGTCGGGCAAATACCCTACTACCTGGCTGTGGGCTGTTTTGTCGCCTCTTACGACAGGCCGCCCGGCCACAGGAAATTGTATTCTTTCTCCGTTCCTGCACGGATAGTAGTAGTAGGACATTCCCCTGCTTTAACAAAAAAAGTGTATCGTCTATATTGCTACACTAGCTGTGCCCGCGACGTCATCCGCGTGGAATTTGCTTTCAAAACTCTCCGATTTTGAAACATTCGTCATTGGTGCTCCGCTCCTATTGGTCTTAGCGTGATGATATATAACCTATAGCCGTCCTCGATAAATGGGCTATCCAACACTGAAAGAATTTTTCAAATTAGACCAACAGTTCCTGAGATTAGCGCGTTCAATCAAACAACATATTAGTATATTTGGCTACAACACTAATACTTACATTATAAATATCGCGATATCTTTTAAATGAAACGTCCGAATTGAATAATTCAAGAAGTTCTAGAAAGGTATTGAATTCGTCTTGAATATGGAGTAATTTATTTTGATAAGGATTAATACCAAGGTACAAAATAAAGAGTTTTTGAAGCGACGGCATTTTAATTATTTAAAAAAAAACAAAAGAAAAGACTTATTGTGAGATAACTACAATAGTTAGACATATGGTTACGCGATATTTATTGTAGACAATTATATGTTCTGCAAAGTGGTAGTACATTGTTTTGTTCTATGATCAATAGTTTTCGCAGCGCACGCCGTGTAAGGATTTTTTCGGGTCATTTTTTTACACCTTGGGTTACATTATTGGACTTTTAGTAAGCCTATAGCCTTCCTCGATAAATGTACTATTCAACACTGAAAAAAAATTTCAAATCGGACCAGCGGTTCCAGAGTGGCGCATTTAAAGAAACATACAAACTCTTCAGCTTTATAATATTAGTATAGATTTACTTGTGTACATGACAAAGCAATTACTACGTATCACGGCATATTGTTAATTACTTATTTAAAATAGCTCTATGTATCATTTATTGTAATATATGCATTCAGAACAGATGGATAACACTGATAGGCATGTTGATTGTTATAAAGACAATTAAATTACATAGTGATACATGTAAATAAGGGTTATATATGGGCATACTCGGCCTACCGTGATAAGGTCAAGATCCAGCTCGAAGGACCATTAACAAGTTTCTTGATGCGACTTAATACTCGGAATTCATCCTCCTGACTTCTGAACTTTTGTCAAAAATAGGGGCGTAGCCGTATCAATGATACGGGCCCCCAGGCGACATGGGCCCCGAAAGTGTGTAAAAAAAATCTTAAAATATTATCCACAATCTTTTATACATTAATAATATTTTTGGGAACAACTGCTTGTCTATCAGAAACGGCTATGAGACTTCTCATTATTATCTACTAGCTGCCCGGGCAGACGTTGTTCTGCCCTGAAAAAATAAAATTTAGAACCCGATTCCAGCGCCACCTACCGGATCCAAATGAAAACTATCCTATCTTTTACAAAAACTGAAATCGTCTTCAACTATAGATACATACATACATAACTTCACTCCAGTTCCCTTGCGGGGTAGGCACGAACAACACAGCGCCATTCAGGCTTATTCTTACACACCTCACTTGCTTCTTTGACGTTCATAGCTCTTGTCATGCACGCTCGTCTGTCCTTAAGGCTCCTGAGATCACCTTCTGCTAGTATACAATCAATTTGATCATGGAAGGTGTGTCGTGGCCTTCCACGACTTCTGCATCCATCCACTTTTGCATTGTATATCTGTTATAGATGGTTTGATAAATATGTTTGCCGATAAAAAGGCGAGAAAACTGCATGTTTGATTTGTATTGTTTGTCTCACTTAGCTGCTAGGAGCAGTAAGTATAACTAATTGCTTATATTTAATACTAGCGGCCCCGGCAGACGTTGTCCTGCTCTGAAAAAATAAAAATCTAGGACCCGATCCCAGCGCCATCTGCCGGTTCCAATTGTATATTTAAACCATCCGGGGACCACGCACTCAAACACACAAAAACAAAATCACCAAAATCGGTCCAGGTGATTAGGAGTATTCTAGAACCCGATCTCAGCTCCACCTACCGGTTTCAACAGGATAAAAAGTATCCTATGTCCGTCTCCTGGTTCTAAGCTACCTCCCACCAATTTTCAGCCAAATTGGTATAGCCGTTCTTGAGTTATAAATAGTGTAACTATCACGACTTTCTTTTATATATATATATATATATATATATATATATATATATATATATATATATATATATATATATATTTTAAACAAACAGCAGGAACACTGTGTTCCAGAACCTGCAAAGACAAGATAAAATGGGCAGCAAACAGCTTGACGGAGGCCTTTGTCGAAGGACAAGCTGAGAAGGAGGCAAAACACAATACCAATTAGCGGATTAGGTTTTCTTATTTGTTTTTCACCAATGGCGCTCTGTTGTTCGTGCCTACCCCGCAAGGGAACTGGCGTGAAGTTATGTATGTATGTATGTATATATATAGATAGATTTATAATTATTTTAATTCAATTCAAGCATTTTTGGTTTCTTTTGTAGAAAAACTACCCTTCCTTTGGGCCCCCCCAATATATTTTGATACAGGGCCCATCTAAAGCAAGATACGCCACTGGTCCAAAAAATTTTTTTCTGTTACTGTTCCACTACCCATGCGCCCCATTCGTAAAGTACCTCTTTTTAAACCCCCCCCCCCTCGTTATAACAAAAACTGTACTCACAATTGCTTCGTTTTTCGTTGCACCAATGCATATAATCTCAACATTATCAATGTAGACATATTTAACATATCTTTAATTAGACTTTAAATTAAAGAGAGAGACAGAGAAAGAGAAAACTTTATTGCACACCAAAATGTATAATTATAAAAACAGATCAATTTATTTTTGAATTTGTATTGTACATTCTACAATTTTTTTTTATGTTTTTAAGTTTCTCAGTTGATAAAAACTAAAATTCATGTAAATTTTCTCCAAACTTATAAACTCAATTGAAATTTTTCGAATATCTAATCAAAAACTTTTAAAATCAGTACACAATAAAGGTTTGATGATGAATATCTATTGAATGCTTAATTTAATCGCCAAAACATCAGTTACCATTTTTATAAAGCAGTTAATTTCCTACAATAATTTGTATTGCACATTTCATAATAGTCATTTATTGTCGCTTCATAAAATTCATAAACAAAAATGAAAATCGTCTTAAAATAATCAAACTTAAATCTGCGATATCATTGAAATTATTGAGGTTTACGGAAAAAATATAGGGTACCGTTTTTGTAGAGCTTTAAATTTCCTAAAAAATTCTTCGAGAACATTATTCTGTACAATCAATTAATGATGAGATTTATTTTTTCTCAGTCCAATAAAAACAATTCATATTGTTTTTATTAGACTGATAAAAAATAAAAAACTGTGATGCGGAGAATCTTTCTATTAAAATTAAGAGCTCATATTTGGTGAGAATATTTTTAAGGTATCTAGCAACACATTTTTCCGTGTCACTTGCAAAAAAAAATTTTTTTTTGACCCACCCTATATAATATATAATCGGCAGACAAACACACAGATTGTATATCCCCAAATTAAGCAAGTTAGGCTTGTGTTATGGGTAATATACAACGGACTACTCTGGGGCCGATCCCAGACACCCAGACCATAGTAAATAACGGAGAAAATACATTTCCGAAATTTACTATACCAGGAATAGAACTCGGAACCTCTGCGTTGCAGTGAGGTACACCGGCAAAGGCTTAGCCCGCTCAACCACAGAGGCCGTCAACCCTACTTATACACTTACACCTAATATATAAACACAAACTGTTTCTGAGTTTAGTAAACAAGTTTTGAATTAGTTTATTGATTTTTAATAGGACACTAGTTTTTTTTTGGATATATATTGCGACAATGATTACAAATCGGTTGTGACACTCGCTGACCACTGCCATGGCACGCTCGCTTGGCTTGTGGGCTTTAGTCATAAGTCGCGACCAGTAACTAGAATGGTCTTCGAAGCGAGCATGCCGCGGTAACGGCCGGCGAGTCCTAGAACAGACTGGTCACCATCATCACAATATAATGATACGAATAAATGAAAAAAAATAATATCTCAAGATCTACATGTCTCCTAGACATGGGGTTTCCAGAATAGAGAAGTACTCCTTCCCCCTCCCTCCTCCGCCCCTCCCCCACTACTTAAATTTCAGTTACCACTCATGTAAGTTTAACCCAAATAATTTACTATTGCCAATGTATAAACCATAATTTTGGTATATAAATTCTGGCATAAATATTAAATTGCATATCCTTTGTTATAATGATAATAATTATTGAAAGAGAAAACAGGTATGTAACATTCAGAAACTCAATTACAATATTGCTTACGGCTGTTATCGACTTCCAAACTTATACAACACTCATTAATTTTGTAAAACGTGTATAACATATTAAATTGTTTGCGAGATTTCTATTTATATAACATATTATAGTATACCTTATACATCCGGTATTATAATACAGCTACTAATGCGATGCGTTTCCAAAAATGGACAATTTATAACATAATATAAGTATTCAATGGGAAAATTTTACTTCTAACATAAGCAATAGTACATTAGAAGGTCATCCTAAGCATTTATAACCATCCTATGACAATGCTAATGTATAAAATTAATATTTAATTATCATAAACATTGAATAAATCTTCAAAACAATATAGATTTCTGATAATACTTACAGTATTGATGACTGAAATGTTGTGCAAAGTTATCTGTTGATAAAAAATTTTATTATTTGCTGTGAATTTACGTTGTATTTACATTTAAAGTATTTTATTTACAATTAATTTTTCGACTGATCATTTGTCGCAACTGTGCTGCAGCACGGCCATTTTATATTTTTTTTTACTTATTTTTTGAAAGCATAAGGATGTACCTAATTTATCAAACCTACAAGTATATCGGTATCGTATCGATTAATTTTATCGGTCTTTCAAGATTGCGTTTCCTACCATATTCTTCTTAGCAATAAGCATGGGACAAAGTGCAAATAAAGAAAACAGTGTTATTCAAACTTTATTTTTATTTTATTCAATATACGGCAATTACATAGTAATCTCTAATCCGGTAGTTGACAGTATGAAAAATATAGGCAGATTTTTATATATATCGTAGATTACGATCTAAACATGTCAAAAATAAATTGTTTTAATTAAAATAATAAATATTAATTTATATTTTTGAGAAATGAAATCGTTACATTGCAACCATTAGTCACGTGACAATGAACGCCAATCAGAGCGCGTGACGTCATAGTGTGCAAAACACAACAAGTTGTTAATGAATTCTCAGTGAAAATTCATCGTTTTCCAGTAATTTTGCTGTAAAATAATAGTATTTCCATTGTTATACACTGTGTTCATACGACTACAACAATGAGTTACAATAAACGCTAGTTTTATAAAAGCAAAAACCAGTAATTTGCCAAAAATCGACGATGTTATGCTGGGTGCCTTTTTCGCAACTAACAGCAATTTGTGCTCTTAAAACTTCTGTGTAAGTATATAACACAAACTACTATGGATACTACGTATTATAACATTAAACAATAGCACCTAGTGTTGAAATTGTGATTAAGATATGCCAAAGTATTATTTTTTAATAATTATTTTTGCGGTTATGATAATTTTAATATCGTAAATGTTGATGCTAATGGTGAAATTTCTTTTGTAGATCATCGCGAGTATGTTATGGAGATGACGCCATAAGTTATGTGCATTTGAAACGTGATTGCAAACTCCTGTATTGTAAAGTGTAAAATATACTAATAAAGTGATAATAAAGTGCTATCGAAATTATCGTCATCGCAGAAGTGAAGAACCTTAGTTATTGGAAAAAATCGAAGCTATCACAACTGTGAACCAGTTTAAAATATGTAGTAGTAACCCTAGTTTACCATCAAATTCAAATGTACTTATAAGTTTTTAGAAGAAGGACAAACAATGAAACTTGAGGATTGTGCATTATTTAAATATCAACATAATCCTGTTCTCAGTGATACAGCCAACGCTTTAATGTATCAACTTGTTTTAAAATATAATGAAAAATGTGAGTCATTTTTAAGAAATGCAGTAATATCAGATGCTGTCATTAAAAAATTTAAGTGGAAACAAGGGAGTAATTTAAAAGCAGTCTTTGGCACGAATTAAGATATGGATGGATAACAGCATCACAGGCTTTTGAAGTAAGTATATGCAAGACCCATAGTCAGAGAAAATTTGGAGCTGAAACTTCATAAAAAAAATTAACAAATGTGGTCTCATATTAAGTCAACAATATCCAATGACTGCTGGTTCACCGGATGGTACATGTGAAAATTGCATAGCAGAAATTAAGTGTCTCCACAGTACAAACCATATTCAAATTATATTAAAGATGGGAAGCCTACAAACAAATATGCTCAATTACAAATATAAATATATTGGGCTGCTGTGGAAACATGTATATTTTGTATAGCGGATCAAAATTTTTCTAATAGTAAAAAACTTAAACTTTCTGTGTAGCAATCAGTTTTGAATATGGTAATGATCTTATTACTGACAGTTTGTTACCATTTTGGAAATGCCATGTGTATCCATTAGTTTATCAAAGCATACAAAGTAACCACTAGGTAGGTTCTGATCTCATCATTTTATAATAAAATAAAACACAAAATGATTTTGGAGTTTTATTTAATGAGGCAATCTTATAAATTAACTAAACTACCATGCTCTAGGGCTAGGGTAACTAGGTTAGTTCATGACTACTTAAGGCCGGTTCTTATATCTTACTATTCACTCACGCAACCATCAGTTGAATTTTGTCATTATTTGTATGAAGCTTATGTCAAATTTTAAGCGATGGTAAGGTAAATGAACTCTATAAGATATAGGAACCAGCCATTCGTGGACTTATCATCTATGAAGTAAAATTGTTCATGGAAAGGATATACAAAGGATATTATATATATATATATATATATATAAAGGATATTATTTACATATTTTTTATTTGCATGAAAGATTTGATTTGGATGTGTTGAGTGGAATGATGATAGTGAGGACTCTGTGTGGTAACGGATGAAGTATATAAAGACAGAGTGTCACAGTGACTTCTTCCTTTATTAATTTCTTTGAAACTGCTTATACTGGATCCAGATGGCCTTAATGATTTCACAGAATATTTCATTTAAAATGGAAATGAAGAAACTGATTTTTGTGAAGACTGCTAGTGAAAGCGATCCTGCCTGGTCCACAGTCTGGCTTAGCTTAATACTGGATTAAGTAGCTTTACTTCTATATTTATGTGTCATCAGTACTAAAACAGATTTATTAGCTATTCTAAGACCTTGTAAACCTTCTGCCTGGGGTAAAACTGAAAATAAATTGACAATATTATTATTAGATTGTTTCAAGAAAATTAATATTAGCTACTCACTATTAATGTCAGAACCTGTGGTTGTGTTAGAAGTATTTCCAAGAATTAAACTAGCATCACTGGTACTGGCTAATATAGTACTACTTTCAACTGATTTATTTACACAATTTCTTAATAGCATCATCTTTTGTTCTTTATTGTTATATATGGTCGATTTAGACTGCGACAAGTTCGCTTTCTTCTATCTGGCTTACAATCAAATTTACTAGGTAAACAGCTTGGTTTCAAACCTAAGTGTGATACAGATCCCATTATTTGATATTATACGTAATTTTCCATATCATTTGGTAACGTAGAATTATAAATAGGGCTGATAAACACTTACATCAAAATGATCTTCACAAAAATGTGGCCACTTTCTCCTTATTTGTTTACCCCTTAGACACGTAAAAAAACAGTTTCTGTGGTGTTTTTATCGTCGTACTGATACATTGCGGTATTTTACAGTCCTTGTAACAATCAGTATTCATTTTTTATTATGTATTTTTTAAACTTTTGATAACACTTCAACCAAACAGATGTTTGTTTTGCACACCGTGACGTCATGCGAGACGCCATGACAGCTTGACGCGTTTTCGTTACGAAATGTCAAAATGTTTATAAAATTCCTAAATAAAATATGTTCATGTTGGTTTTTTAATGAAATATTAATATTTTGGCTAAAATAGACCATAAGGCATAATATAAACCTGTTTCTCAAAAAGCGTCAACTACCGAATTGTGAACATTTAATTAGTTCAACATGATCGACCTTATTGCAAAAAACGCAAGATATAAATTTACTTGACAGTTCTGAACGATTGCCATTAGTAGGCATATTGTCATTATTCGTTAGAAACGCATGCGCACGAATTGAGGGGACTTCGTCAGCGGTTCGGGCGGCAGAGGGCCTTATATTACGTTTACCGATATTAAAATTCATTCGTGAATTTGACGGTGAACTAAAATTTTTATCGATCTGTGACCGTTGTAACATTTTTACTTGATTTTGTACAAATGAAATTAAATCGTTGTAAGAAGGAATTCCTTTATCGCTTATAAACATTTCAAATGCTTTTACCGTCTGAGAATCGATTTTTCTAAGTGCACAATGCAATAGAATGAAATCCGATAAATCGGGTAATTTTAATTGTTGTAAAGCTTAAATATTGAAGCTAAATATTTCTCTATAAATGAGCTGAGGCTATTGGCATTATTTTGACAATTTTTTAAATCAAAAATGTTATTTAGATAATGAGTACCTAAAGAACGTTTATCTTAGTACTTATTTTTTAAACTATCCCAAATAATATTATATGTATGATACCTGCGAGAACCTTCCTCGCGTTATATGTAAGTTTGCCAACTAAATATTGCACACGTTGCGAGTCAAACAACTGCTCATTTTCATGGACATTTTTTGTATTCAAAGACTTTACATATGGTTTTCTATGGTACAATAACGACACTAAAATCATCGGTAAGCCATCATTTAGGCAAAAAATTAATAAACAATACAATTAATTAGGTACGAAATACGTGCATTATATCGCTAGAAATAATGTTCAATTTTAGCGTGACGACTTACCTACTAATTATAATAAAAACACAATTATTTTAATTTTGGGATTAGTCTGCAAATGTAACATATATGACATGATCAAAATAATTAATAATTATAAAATCAAATATTACGGCATTGCTAAAAAATCACGACATTTTGTAATTTGTAAGTAAAACCTCAGATTAATAATATTGAGAGACAAAGTTTTTACCTCACTTTGCTAAATGTCAGGCAAAGGAACTAAATCCGTACAGCATGAATATCAATATTATTCAATCAAACTGAACATCTTTGAATGACATAAAAATACGGAATTTTAGATTTTTCACATTATTGTGATTAAGATCATTATTATATTTTTGTAGTTTGTATATATAATTACCGACAACATGCAATACTAATGTTAGACAAACAATATATAGGTGTGAGGGGTGTTCGAAGGTTATGGCAAGGACAGTGGGTTAGGTTAGGTTATCTTTAGACCAAAGCCCACGAGCCGAGCGAGCGAAGCGAGCGTGCCGCGGCAGCGGCCGACGAGGGGCAGAACCGACTTTAACTTTTATTAAAATTATCAACGAATAAATGGAAACCAGTCGGTTCTGCCACTCGCCGGCCGCTACCGCGGCACGCTCGCTTCGCTCGCTCGGCTCGTGGGCTTTGGTCTAAAGATAACCTAACCTAACCCACTGTCCTTGTCACTGGTTACACCTTCGACCACCCCTTACACCTATACTTTGTTCTGCTTACATTGGTATTGCATGTAGTCAGTATTTATATATACAAACTAGAAAAATATATTAATTATCTTAGTTACAATAATGTGAAAAATCTAAAATTCCATACTTTCATGTCATTCAATGATCTTCAGATTGATTGAAAAATATTGATATTCATGCTGTATGGATTTAGTGTTTTTGCCTAACAAGTAGCAAAGTGGCAGAACCGACTGCTTACCATTAATTATGGTTAAAGTCGATTCTGCCTGCGGCTTTGGTCTGAAGCTAACCTAACCTAACCCACTGACCTTCTCATTGGTCGCAACCTTCAACCGCTCCTCACAACCTATTTTTTGTGTTGCTAACATTGGCATTGCATATTTGAGCTCTAGTGTGAAGCTAACCCAACCTAAAGAGTGGCAAGCAAAGGAAATAAATCCAAACAGCCTATTTTTTATTAAGAATACATCAGACAACGCTGTATGGATTTATTTCCTTTGCCTGCCACTCTGATGAACTAAATTACAACAAAAAGATTTGTCTTTAGCAGTGTAGTTTACTTTATGTAGCATGGCGGTTTTATCTGGGAAGTGTTTTGTAGTTTTTAACCTAATAAAATGTGCTTTAAAATTTAATAAAGTAAGATATTGATTGTTTTTAAGTTAACTTATGTGTTTGTGCTCAAAATCATAAGTGTTTAGCAACGTGCCCTATTACTTTACAATAATAATATTAGCATAGTAGGCAGTCTGTGTATATTCTAAGGTAATTGTATTGTTTATTAATTATGTGCCTAAATGAAGGCTTTCCGACAATTTTAATTTCGTTATTGTACCATAGCAAACCATAATTATAATCTTGTATATAAAAAAAACGCATAATTTTCGGGTTCCGCCTTTATGCAAATTTAAATTCTGGGTGTATCATATAAAACTTGTTTAAAAAATCTTTATTACCAAGCCATAAAAGCTTATTAAAAAGGTATAATGTAACATTTCGTTTCACGTAGGTAATAAAGTGAGTATCTCTCTAGTGTATAATAGTAAGAATATCCTTAAACGTAAAATATTAAATGACATAAATATTTTAATTTAAGCATTTCTCAAAATAATGCAAAACGAAAAAAATTACTTCGTTGCTATTTTTTTTTTTAAATTACGGTATATTTCATTTCTTGAAAACAAAAATGTAGTAATCAATTACGACGATTACGTAGCTAGAAACGTATCTGATTCTTTGTTTACATCATAAAAATACGGTATTTTCCGTGACTGCTCGAATTTTATTGAAAAATGTCTATAGGCGTGACGAAAATGCAAATATTGTCACTTTATAAGTCTCTAATGAGAGAATCACAGAAGTTTTCAAACTACAACTTCAGGTAATTGCACAATATTTTGTAATTTGCTTATATAACCTAATATCTAATTAGTATAAAATGTTATTTCAATTTGCCAATATCTCTCTCACATCAATCTGTGTAGCCTACGCATATAATATTTGATATTAAACCAAGATTAAGATTTCGTACTAAGAATGGCCTTCTCCCACTGCACACTAACTAAACTCTTAGTAAAAGAGCTCCAAATTCTCGCATAATTACATTTTAATTATTGATATTTAATCTTTCGCCTTTTCACATAGCAAAATTACTACCGAAGTTTACAATCAAAGATTTAAAATCTATTTTGAGGCCTCATAAGTTGAAGTCTTTCAATTTTATTGTAAAACAAAATATCACAACCGAATTAATGAGTTTTTATAGATGTTGTGTGTGTAAAATTATGATGAATTTATACTAATGATATCTATCAACCACAATGAAACTAATTGTCAAACCAATACATTAAAGTACTAAGATTATCAATTATTATTTATACTAATCACAAAATATTAGGCCTGATTTGATAGTTCTCATTACAACATATCTAGGCATTGAAACCTCCTCCATATTGTCAACTAAGTTAACTGATTATCAAGAGAAATTGATGAAAAGTTCTATGACTTTTTGATCTTTGATTTGTTTTAACTTAAATATTTTTCGTATCACACAAAATTGAGATGGAGTATGAAAGTTTTGTCTCACTTTGCCTTTCATGTACTGAATGCATTTATCACACATCACAATTAATTTAATGAAATTTTATTATTTCAACCATGTAATCATAGCTGGGCACCATTAATCAAATAGTTAACTTCGTTAATCGCTAATCCGTAACTGAAAAAGTTAACTTCGTTAAAAGTTAAAGCGTTACATTTCAGAAAATTTAACACAAGTTAATCGTTAATCTGTTAACACATGGTAAAAATTGCATCTTCTTATAAAAACTGTTGGTTCTGGAAGTTACAGGTTAGAAACATAACAAAAAAAGATGGGTATAATTATTAGAGTGTTTAATATGGGCATGTTGACAAACAATGTTTTGTCATTCATTTGGATTAAGGTTTAGAATTTATTTTATTAAGATAGACTAGCTGCATTCTGGATGAAACACTAATTAGATGAACTAATTTTAAGACAATTTGATAGTAATATAATGACCAATTGCTATTTAGACGAATTGCTACATGCATAGACCACTTACATCTTAGACGAAATGATACTAACCCGTCCAATTTATCTGTCAATTTAGTCATCTGGCATAATATGAATATTCCCCTTCATGAACATTAATATCTTGAAGTTCTTTTAATCAGAAATCGAGGCTCGTTTAGGCTTAGTATATATATCCTTGCCCATGGAGAAAAGACGTTCAACTGCAGTGCTTGAGGATAAGCAGTATTATATTTAATAAACAGATTGTGATTGTGCTGGATTAACGATTAACAGACTTTGGGAAATTTTACAGAAGTTAACAAGTCCGTTAACATATTTTTAAGTTAACTTAAAAGTTAATCCGTTACTTGAAATGTTAACTTTCGTTAATTAACTATTAACAGATTAATGAGTTAATGCCCAGCTATGCATATAATATATATATATTTATTCAATGGTTTTTTGTTTTCAAAACATATATGTACAATTAAATAACATAGTGTTATTTTAATATAAATACATAAATAATCTAAGGGTTTAGAATAAATATGTATATAGTTTTTATACTTAATCAAATTGAGATAAGGAAATGCAACAACCCTGTGGTAGCAACACTGAATTAAAATTATGGGGCCTTAGAATGTAACTGATTTTGGGACTTCACCATAAATTAATACAACAACTACGGTATTAATCAAAATTCTATCTTATTACATTATTTGAATGAAAATAATAATTGAAAAATGTATTATAACATTATATAATGCGCCAGTGAAAGAATTATGTACAATATCAACCAAATAAATTAATTGTTACTAGCTGTCAATTTTGTTGATTTCATTCAAAGTTACTTTCTATTGACTTTCATAAGTGTCAAATCGGCGCTTCTTATTTTGTGATTATTATATTATATTGTAACATATCTTTCAGATCTTATGCTGTGAGAAGGGTAAGAGATGCTTTTAAAGACAGCAAGACATTGTCAGATCCAAAGTTAATAAAACAAGAATTATCATTTGCCAAAGCCAACTTGAATATCATAAGACGACAGGTATAAACTTATCTTTATGTATAAAATTTGTTTGTTCATGTGTGTGTCACTGAATTCCTCCTAAACGGTTGGACTATTTTGATATCATTTTTTGTATACGTTCAAGTTGATTGGAGAATTGTTTAAATCTACAATTGGACCCGGTACGTGGTGCTGAAATCGGGTTTTATGATTTTGATGAAATTTTTGTGTATGAGTAGGTAGGTATATGATGGTTTTGATTCACAATTGAAACCGGTAGTTGGTGCTAGAGTTGTTTTTAATGATTTTGATAAATGTTTTATGTGTGTTCAAACACAATCAATTGAACCCCCAGATGGTTAATTGGAACCAGTGGCATTGGAATTGGGTTCTACGAGTTGGATGTTTTGTGTTTGAGTGGGTCCCAGAATAGTTTAGATTCACAATCAGATCTGGTGTTTTTTTAGGGCAGGACAATATCTGATAGGCCTGCTAGGTTTATATGTATTTTCAAAGAAAGTGGTGTTTTGTAGTCTTCTAATGCACGGGTTTCAAACAAAGATTAATAATAATAATTGGCAGACAAACATATATTGTATATCCCCAAATTAAACATATATAACATACAACAGATTACACTGGGGCCGATCCCAGACACCCAGACCATAGTAAATAACGGAGAAAATATGTTTCCGAAATTTACTATACCAGGAATCGAACCCGGAGCCTCTGCTTTGCAGTGAGGTAGGCCAGCAAAGGCTGAGCCCGCTCAACCACGGAGGATTCTAATAATGGTGAAGGAAAACAGTGTTGTAACCTGCACATTGAGATAACTGATGTGTCAAAATTGCAAAGCCACCTTGGATAAGTGTGGCGGGTATACTGTCCGCTCCCCCCTAAAATGGAAGGCCCGAACCCAGCAGTGGGACATTTTATTGTTATTATTATTATAAAGATTCTTTATCAGAACTTAATTTAAATAAATGAACTAACTTAAGGCTTTGAATTGATAATTAAGTTTACAAATCTTGATTTTTTGATTGCCTTTTAAATAAGGCCTGGCATTGTTAATTTATCCAGCCAGTGTCAAGTAACAGTAAAACGTCACACTTACATATTAAATCTGTCTTATAAAGCTCAATAGTCAAAAAAGATTACAGTACAGTACAGACGCCATTACATAGAGAGTACTCACAGTGCACAGAGTACATCATAGACTAAGCTATAGATAAATGTAGCCAGTGTAAAATATATTATTGCCTCTAACAATAAATGTCCAAGTTTTATAATAATCTTGAAGTAGAAGATTCTACCAATGGATTACACTAGTCAAAAATTGAATTGGCTGATTATGGAAGAGCAAACACATACGATATTAATACACCAAATCATAGTGTAGTTTGTACGGATCATTTCTTTAGAAGAACATCAAAATTTAGTCTGTACATATAGTTGTTTCTTTGTAGGTTGTAATATAAAAGTATTGCTTTAGACTTAGAGTTTAGATGATGTGAATATTTTTAAAACAGTAAAAAATATATTTCATTTTCAGGTAATCATTGGCGATATGTATAAAACTGACAAACTTGTCATTGAAAATTTACAATAGGAAAATATGTACAAGGAGTTGAGTCTGGGACTTAGTTTGACTATTTCAAGACAAAAGTTATCCTTGTCTTAACGTAAAATCCAGGTTGAGCTCAGAGCCCAGGATCCATTTGCTTTTCCTTCTCCATTTAGCATGGTCTTCAGCATCCCTTATCGTGAGACCATTGGCACTCATGTTGTCCTTCATAATATCAAGGCAACTTTTTTGGATAGGATGTACTTCTGATTCTGTTGTATACTGCTGTGTGAAATAAATAAATAAGAAAGGCGGTAATTTTGAAACTAACAACAATGGTTCAAAATTTGGATACTTAAAATAGTACTCCAGGTGTTTGGCTGATGATAATTCATAATATAAAAATTTGGGACCGAGGGCGTACAGGCGTTAGGGAGAACTTGCCTTAGGCCCCAATTACACTATCATATAAATATGATCTCACATCTGTCAAATTCTATGATCATATTTAAATGATGCTGTTCTTCATTTTCACATATTACACTTACGATCATATAAATGTCATATATTATCAAGATCGCAGACTATTCAGGAGATCTATCTAGATGGATATCGATTTAGCAGTGTTTTCTGTGGCTATCAATTTTATTAATTGCATTAAAAAAGAAGATAAAACAATCAAGAAAACAACAAAAAATGAAAGACGTTTTTGGATTAGATGATTGGTAGCAAGGCAATCAAAGAGAGGGGTCCATAACACCTTACTCGAAGAACTTACATTGGAAAATAAAAGTCTTACAAAATTTTCCAGTCAAAATTCTTGCATTTTGACGCCATTTTAGAGGTTAGACTATAGATATGATATGATCATATTTGTACGCTTGCTGTCATATAGGATCCCTTAACTATGATCATAGAGAATATGAGTCACATGTAGTTATTAAACTGTCATAGGTTCTTCATATAAAAATGACTCATACTTCTATTATCATATTTATATGATAGTCTAATATGGCCCTTACCATCGGTTGAATTTTGACAATACTTGTATGGATCTTATGTCTAATTTTAACCGAGTAATACAAATGAACGGTTGGTAAAATATAGAAACGGGCAATGTAGCATTTATATATATCTTTAGATAAATTAATATGGGGTTTCTAGGACACTATAATATATTAAACTTAAGTGTAATTTATGTATTATGTCGCATTTCATTAATTTGTTAAATAAATTAAAAGTTTTAGGTATATGTAAATATATTTATTAGAAAGATGGAAATGCTTTTTTATTTTTCTTTTAACTATAATAATGAATGAATGATGAAAAGAAAGTATACCGCAAGGCAGTATACTTAGACCGTTATTATTTCTAATCTATATTACCGACTTGCCTTTCTTCACACAATCCATCCATCTCTTTTTTTGTCTACCTTTACAATTATATCGAATTTTGGACACTCTCTTTTCTTTCACCATATCCCAATTAATTGGGGTCGGTACGATATGTCTTTTCCTTCCACACTCCTCTATTCTGACATACATCTTCTGTCATCATATCACCCTTCACACAATCCATCCATCTTTTTTTGGTCTACTTTTACATCTATACCCATCAATCTTGCAGTTTAACATTCTTTTTGACCCGTGACTTTCATCCCTCCTCATCACATTTCTATGCCATCTTATTTTTATTCCTCTCAATTTTTTAGTCACAGGTGCAACTTTCAAAGATCCCCTTATGTACTTAATAATTTTTCACTTTATCCATTCTTGTGACACTACAAATTCATCGCGACATTCTCATCTCAGCTGAGTGGAGACGTTGGTTGCCTATCACTTTAGTGGCTCAATATGACCAGTTTTTTGACCAAATTTGTTGTTGTTCTTTTATTAAATACTTATTTTTTGGTTTTTAGTGTGAAGTCGGTTCTGTATTTGTTTAAAAAATTACCTTCCCTTAGGGAGGAGTTGAGATGTCTGCTGCCGGATTACCAACTAAATCTACTACCGTCCCACTGCGTTTCCGTGAGGCACGCGGATCCGGTTGTCCATGCAGGAATGGAGAAAGAATACAATTTCCTGCGGACAGGCGGTCTGTCCTAAGAGGCGTCAAAACAACCCACTGCCAGGTGGCAGGGTATATGCCCGTCTGGATGACTACCACCTCTGGTCTAGAGTATGCCACCATAACAACCTTGAGTTGTGTTCCAGCATTTATAGTGGCCGGGTTCCAGTCTCCTTTTCGAAAACGGCAGCACATTGATAGCCCCTTAATTGGTGTTACAAATGTCCACAGGCGCTAGTAACCACTTTCCATCAGTTGGGTCGTCTGCTAAACTCATGCAATAAAAAAACACCATGGGATATACCGTTGACATGACACCTCGACGCATGCCCTCAAGAGTGGGGGGCCCTGGGACCAGGCCACCCAGCGTCCTGGGTGTGGGTTACCAGGGAGGTCTCCCGACTTCAACCCGGTTCCACTACGTTAGTAGGAGGATGTGAGTGTAGCGTTGCCTTCGACACTCCGTCCGCCTTCGGCGACATCAGTCGTGCTCGTCCTCCTCTCTAAGCTTCTCGGCCGGCTGCAGTATGACAGC
Organism: Dendrolimus kikuchii; assembly: GCA_019925095.2. NCBI lineage: Eukaryota > Metazoa > Arthropoda > Insecta > Lepidoptera > Lasiocampidae > Dendrolimus > Dendrolimus kikuchii. Next base: position 997,408 of record CM034414.1, read on the forward strand.
CCCGCAGAAGGAGGCGACCGCTCGCCCACGACACTGCTCATCGAGAGGATAGAGAGATCGCAATTACGAATCGATGGTGTATGTCCAAATCATTATCGCAACAGAGACCAATACAATCACAAATATCGTGACGATAGATCGAGGGTCTATGGCTTTGTTCGGTCATTCTCATATAGTTGTGCCCGTCTTTTGGGTTGAATCTTAATAAGTTTATAATATTTACTTGTGAATATTGACTTCATGGTCGTGGTTTCATAGATAGTCGTGGTAGCGTAATGGCTAGCGCACGCGTCCCGAACTCAAAGGGCGCGGGTTCGATCCTGACCGGAACGCATGCACCACTTAGGCAGTTTTCGGACCTAATGTGCATATTGTTACAATTATCATGTGCTAAGAACTGTGAAGGAAAACATCGTGATGCAACCTGCACATCGAGATAACCGATGTGTCAAACCTGCCAAGCCGCCTTGAACCAGCGCGGCGGGTATACTGTCTATTCCCCTATAATGGGAGGCCCTAGCCCAGCAGTGGGACATTTATGGGCTGTTATTATTATTTATTTATTATTGATTTCACTTTAATACGCATTTCTTAACCCACACTTTTTAGGTTTTCTTTTCTTCTGTAGCCGGATTAAACTTATCGCTACCTATCGTGCTGGTCACCGCGGATGGAGCACTCGACAGCAGGGACAGCTCGTTGTGTCTGTTTGTCTGTTCGGTAATCTATTCATTATATTTAAAGTTATTTTCCGAACAATTTCAGTGATTGCAACGTGACTTCTATAATCGTCTGGCGTAACACATGGCACTAGATAGGACTATATATAAGTATAGATATAAGGCCAACACTGCACATGCACTTCCTCACAACACCAGCATGTAACAGATACACTCTACATTAGTATAAGTTTAGTATTAAAACTACATACATACATACATACATAACTTCACGCCAGTTCCCTTGCGGGGTAGGCACGAACAACAGAGTGCCATTTAGGCTTATTCTTACACACCTCACTTGCCTCTTTGACATTCATAACTCTTGTCATGCAAGCTCGTCTGTTCTTAAGGCTCCTGACATCACCTTCTGCTAGTACACGATCAATTTGATCATGGAAGGTGTGTCGTGGCCTTCCACGACTTCTGCATCCATCCACTTTTGCATTGTATATCTGTTTAGTCATTCTTTCATCATGCATTCTTTCCACATGCCCGAACCACCGGAGCATTCCTTTCCTTACCTTCACCCCGACACTCTCTAGTATTAAAACTAGAATAAATTAATATAATAAGTTATTATTAAGGTACACCAAAACAGAAAAATTACTACATATAATGTCACATACACTAACAAAAATAGACAATAAGTGTGTACGGAGTCTCAAATTTTTCATAGAAATTAAGCATTAAAAAAGGGTACGGAACTCGAGTCCGTAGAGATATATATAATAATAAAAAATAAAAATCTGGCGTAACGCACAACGAGCTGTCCCTGCTGTCAAGTTCTGCATCCGCGGTGATATAGGTAATGAACAGAAGTTCGCTATCTATTTTCAAAGAGGGCACGTATTGAGTTTCTGTGATAACACACATCTTTTTTCGCGTACGAACTAGCATTCGTTTCGTGTGTTGAGCGGCAAAAGGAGTAACAGACGCTCCGTAAAGGTCCCGCCACGTAAAAAGAACACTAAGCGGTAGTGGAGGGGATGCGTCTGCGCAGGTGTACAGTCGTATCCTAAAGTACTAGGGCAATGTTTTATGAGTAATTGTTTTATTGTAGAATCTTATTAGATAAGATAGCTAAGAACCTCAAGAAGAAAGAGCGTGAAAGTAGAGTAAACGCGGTCGAGATGCGAGCACTGCGCAAAATCTGCGGAGTGACGCTCGCGGACCGCGTTCGTAATACCGAAGTAAGAAAGAGAGTTGCTCTGAAAGAGAGTGTCGGGATGAAGGTAAGGAACGGAATGCTCCGGTGGTTCGGGCATGATGAAAGAATGACTAAACAGATATACAATGCAAAAGTGCCACGACACACCTTCCATGATCAAATTGATCGTGTACTAGCAGAAGGTGATGTCAGGAGCGTTAAGAACAGTCGAGCGTGCATGACAAGAGCTATGAATGTCAAAGAAGCGAGTGAGGTGTGTAAGAACAAGCCTGAATGGCGCTCTGTTGTTCGTGCCTACCCCGCAAGGGAACTGGCGTGAAGCTATGTATGTACTTATTAGGTACTTTACTAGCTACTTAGTACTTTGGAATTGGCTGAAATTCCCATCTCGCCCCCTTCATACCAGCAATTTGATCGATAAAACGCTCACTGCGCAGGTTCAGAGCCAGCGTTCTTTTTACGTAGCGCGAACTATATATAACCAGGATTTAATACTGGGGTGATGTCGATGATGTATTCTATATTAATTGCAATTAATATTAAAATTGCAATAAAAGCATGCTCAATATCAACCAAATTGCCTAATCGAAAACATATAAGTAAGCCGTGGACTTAGATCATGTGGATCACCAAGGGATTATTACGGTGTATAAAAAACAGGGATAACTTGTACAAAAAAGTTAAAAAGGATAAAGATAATGACACTCTTATATTAACATACAAACGCTATAGGAATTTCTGTAATGCCTTGCTCAAGAAAGCTAAAAGAGATTACGAAAAGCAGGAAATTCTCAATGCTAATAATAACAACAAAAAACTATGGGAAGTAATAAAAAGAATAAGTGGCACTGATAGAATCCAGGATAGTGCCTCCAGTGTCGTATCAAATGCTGATCGTAAAGGTAGTATAAATAAAGTCAATAAATATTTTGTAGATATTGGGAAGAAATTAGCGGAAGCTATTATCTGTAACAATAATGACTATAGTAATGACGATAATAATCATTTATCCTCGCCAGTGAACTCTCTAGTTTTTCTACCAGTTGATAGTTTTGAGATTACAAGAGTTATTAATGGTCTAAAAGATAAATGTGCAATTGGAACCGATCAAATTTCTTGTAAGATATTAAAAAGGTACTGTCACCTACTTACTCCTCCGATTGTACACATTTGCAATCTTTCAATATCCAATGGTGTTTTTCCTTCTGCTTTTAAATCTGCTTTGATTAAACCTGTTCATAAGAGTGGTGACAAGAGCTGCGTATCTAACTATAGACCTATCTCAATACTACCTGCTTTGTCTAAGATTTTGGAACGAGTTTTAAATCACCGCCTTGTCACATATTTGGAAGCGAACCACCTACTCGCACCTTCCCAATATGGTTTTCGAAGGAATAAGTCTACTGATGATGCTGTACACGAGCTCTCTAATTCTTTGATAAAGAATTTAGATGAGAAATTAAAGTCTTTAGCTGTATTTTTAGATCTTGCGAAAGCGTTCGATACGGTTTTTGTTCCACTCTTGTTAAACAAGTTAGAAAAAATTGGAGTCAGAGGATTACCACTTCTTCTTTTTACTGATTACCTTAGCAATAGATCTCAAATAGTCAAGATCGATGAAATGCTAAGTGATGAGCTTCCTATAAATTATGGTGTTCCGCAGGGCAGCATCCTTGGCCCCACTTTATTTTTAATCTATATAAATGATTTATGCCGTCTTCGGCTTCTTAATGGCAAAATTATAACGTTTGCGGATGATACTGCCTTAATCTTTAGTGGTAACTCTTGGGACGAAACATATCATAGTGCACAACTCGGAGTTGATAGAGTGAGTGACTGGTTGCGCAGTAACATGTTAACTCTTAATGTCACTAAAACTAAGTACATCGCCTTTTCGCTGAGTGCTAAATCGGCCCCAGAAACAAGATTCTCCATCACGGCTCATACCTGCTTGCAAAAAACTCTCAACTGCATTTGTCCTTCATTGCAGAGAACTGACACTATAAAATATCTTGGAATTATACTGGACCAATCATTAAGCTTCAAGACACATATGGACAACCTAGTAACCAGACTTCGTAAACTTATTTATATCTTTAGAATGCTCAGACATGTAGCAGATAGACAAATAATTAAGATGGTTTATTTTGCCTTGTGCCGTTCTCTTGTCAGCCACTGCATTACAACGTGGGGAGGATGTGCTAAGAGTTACCTCCTTAAAGTTGAAAGAGCTCAACGCGCCATTCTTAAGGTTGGGGCAGGTCTTCCTTTCCGCTATCCTACCGTTAAACTGTATAAAGAATGGGATGTTATGACAGTCAGGCAAACCTTCATCTTGCACATTGTACTTAAAAAACACTCTCTTATCTATTTTAATAGGGCTATAGATAAACGACGTAAACTAGATGTTTGTATAACTCCTTTATTTCGTACTAGTCGCACACAAAATTTCTTTTGTTTTCTGGGTGATTTCCTTTATAATAAAATAAATAATATATTAAACATATACCCCCTTAATAAATGTACTTGTAAAGCAAAAATTACTAACTTCTTAAAAACCCTCGACTATCAGTCCACTGAAGACCTCTTGTATATTCCTAAATGACTATGCAGTTTTCCACTATCAACGTTATTTCCTAATCCCCTCCATGATTTCCTGACACTTCTTACACAACATATGGATCTTACATTCTCTGACTCATTTACTCCCGCTCAATCACACATACTTATTCTTACATCACCTATGCGAACTTACAGATACACAGACACTACATCACACATATGCACTTGAAAGACTCACTCTTAGTTAATGTTGTTACTAGTTTTAAGTTTCTCTGTATACTAAACTACAGTATGAAAAATAAACCTAAAATTAAAAACTAGAACTAAATAAAAAAGGAGGGCATAATCCATAATATAAATAAACCTAGCTTAAAAATAAAATAAAAAAAACCTGTATCAAGGCCCGTCCAGCCCCACCAGACCACTGTCGCTGGGCATTGTACCTAGAAGGCTGGCAGCATTGCCTCGCTGGATACAGAGGCTAATCCTTTGAGCGAGGTAAGCTCCAGCCTTCCGGTCTCTTGTTGTATCGACCAGACGTTTTTTAATATTTTTAAATAATTTGTGGGTCGTCGCGGACCCGGCCGTTCGGTTCGAGAACGGCTGGCACGTCGGCGCTGACAAGAGCCCGACGTATTATATCGTTGAGGCCGGCATGTCGCGGAATTCTGCCTGCGCTTCTGCCACACGATAGGCCATGGTGGCCAAGCCGGTCGACGGCCCGGCCGCAGCGACAGTTGTGTGGCTCGCAGCAATTTGCCCCAAGACGAAGGCAGATTGCTGACCTGAATGTGGCTGCATCCATTAACGTCCCTATAGATGGTGATGGTAGGGCCTGCAACCAAAGTCCTGATTCCCATACAGAGGTAGCTAAAAGACGGGCTCGATCTGCAGAACTAGTTGACGTTTCCAATAACTTTTTACGTGACAGTTCGCAGATCGGTCCGTCCCAGGACCCCTGTATAGAGGGGACAGTGGGCAGACTGTTTAAGTAGGTACTTAATTGTGTTGTATTTTCAACTATTTTACTTATTTAATAAAACTACGTTTTAACGGTTTTAAGCGCGGTAATTTTATTTGATTTTGTTTTTTCCGACGTTTCGGCCACTTTTCAGTGGCCGTAATCACGGAGGACAAAGATGTCAAGTGTCAACGAGTATGAAAGATCTGACTGACGAGTATGAAAGACTGAAATCCCCGTCTCGCCACCTTCATACCACCAATTTGACCGATAAAACGCTCACTGCGCAGGTTCAGAGCCAGCGGTCTTTTTACGTAGCGCGAACTATACCTACATAACCAGGATTTAATACTCGGGTGATGTCGATGATGTATTCTATATTAATTAGCATGTATTGTTAGATGGATGGATAAGGGAATAAATAAAATAATCATGTTTAAGTAGGTACTTAATTGTGTTGTATTTTCAACTATTTTACTTAGTTAATAAAACTACGTTTTGACGGTTTTAAGCGCGGTAATTTTATTTGATTTTGGTTTTTTCGACGTTTCGGCCACTTTTCAGTGGCCGAGATCACGGAAGACAAAGATGTCAAGTGTCAACGAGTATTGTTAAAGTTTTATTTAGCCTACCGCCAACTTGTTCATTTTAATTTTGTTTATGGTTATTATTTACTCTATGGGAGCCTAATCTAATTTACTACCGCTTCGCAACATGTTACGGCTTGAAGAGAAGAAGCGGCGCAAGAGACTCTTCAGCAAACATGCCTAGCTCTAATAATTTTATATAATATTAAAATGGGTGGAAGGAAAAATAAAATTAATTATCAGTTAAGTTGGTTTGTGTTCCGTTGTACGCAGAAAGAGCTCACAGTGTCTTGAGGTCTGGCTTAACAATACTCGTTGACACTTGACATCTTTGTCTTCCGTGATAACGGCCACTGAAAAGTGGCCGAAACGTCGGAAAAACCAAAATCAAATAAAATTACCGCGCTTAAAACCGTTAAAACGTAGTTTTATTATGTGTACAAGTCGCGAAAACTTAAAAAAAAATTATATTCTTTTTATTTTTTATTGCAGGAGTTCAGCAGACAGGCAGATGGCCCACTTGATGGAAAGCGGTTACCATCGCCTATGGACATTTGCAACACCAGAGGTGCTACAAATGCGCTGCTGCTTCTCTTAAGGGAGACTGGAACCTGGTCGGTTGTTATGGCGAAATACTTTAGACCAGGGGTGGTAGCCATCCAGTCGGGCAAATGCCCTACCACCTGGCTGTGGGTTGTTAAGTCGCCTCTTATGACAGGCCGCCCCAACGCAGGAAATTGTATTCTTTCTCCGTTCCTGCACGGATAGATTTTGCTTAGTGTTCAATAAATGACTAAAAATTGCAATTATTGTTTTTTGCTCGCGGCTTCCCTTGACGGGGACCGTGCAGGGTAAGAAAGCCTATCTGCTAATCCAGAATAGAATCTATTTCTGTGCCTTTCATCCAAATCTGTTCAACCGTTCTGGCATGATTGAGCAACAAATATCCATCAAAACTTTCGCATTTATGATTTTTTTTTTCACCTCTGTCATTGTGCAAGACAGAGCTATTCTTTTGCATGTCTCTTTTAGCCTTTTACAAATCTTAATTATCTCATACTGCATTTATGATATTAGTATAGACTAGCTAATGCCCGCGACTTCGTCCGCGTGGTGCGGTTTTTTAACTACCCCACGGGAACTCTTTAATTTTTCGGGATCAAAGTATCCTATATGTTGACCAGGGATATAAACTACCATCATATAAAATTTCATTTAAATCGGTCCAGTCGTTTCGGAGATTTGCCGGTACAAACAGACAGACAAACAGAGAAACAAAAAAATCTAAATTAGTTCTATTCCACTTCTTACATCCCCCTGACTCGGTTTTTAGCATTTTTTTTCATTGTACAGAAATTCGACCTCTACAGTGTTATTATATGTATAGATTAATTTCTCAGTCACTTATTAAATTCAGACACAAAATAAAAATAATTATTATTACTAGTACTCGCTGAACTAATTCTTTGTGATATACAGACAGACAGATGCAAGTGTGAGACCAGAAGGATTCGTTTTTACCGTAAATCGAAATATTCAAACAACACTTAAGTTTAATGCACAATTATCTCTGAGTGCGGCATGATTATAAAATTAATCTTAACTATTAACTAAAGCACTGCTATCTTCAAGAGAAACCACATTCTTATCCACTTCAGAAGAGACTCGTGGCTTCTTCTTATCGTCTTTATGATGCTTCTTATGCCCACGCCCTTTGCCGCGTCGTTTTTTATGGTGTTTCTTCTTTCTCTTCTTCTCTATGTCGTCAGAAGAGTCTGACACTATGATATGTGCTGGTTCTTTTCGGCGGGTATCTACTGGAGCCATGTAAGTTGGAGCCGGTTCCTGTATGCATAAAACAAATATGTAACAGAGAAGAAGAACCTTAAGCTCAGTCCCGGTCAATCCTCGTCACAACTATATCAACCATTTTACAGCAACGGCAATATGAAGCAAGCTGTTGCTGAGATACGGCCACACAGTACCATGCAATATGGAGCAACTTAAAAAATTAGGCAGCCTTTAGTTTCTCTCGCGAAAACGAGACGTAGTTATATGTACAAACGAGATAGAGAGAAAATTGCCTAAAAAATTCCAAACCGATTGGATATTCGGCAAATCATACGGCGATGTTGAGAAATGTGGAATATATGGAGCGAATAGAAGCAATATTCCCGTAAAAACTGCCGCATTTTATTGTAATTGCTCTAGATTGATCCATTACTGTTGCCAAGCAATAATTTATTAAAAAATTGCCTAATACTTAAAGCTTCTACACCCTAGCTAATAGATGGGGACACAAGCATTTTTTCTCGCTTTCTGATGTTTTGTTACTAAGAATTAGAACATGTTTCTTTAGACGAAATGAGAATAATATTATCAGGATTTTACATTTTTATTTGGCTTAACACCTGAAATGTCGGTTTTTTTTGTAAAATGAGATAAACAATAAAAAATATAATTAAAAAAAAAATACACTTTTTAAAATTTGGGATTTTACCATTGCTCAACATGAAGGTAGCTAAAAAATTCACAACATGGACGGTTGTGTCGCCGACATTCCAGGCTTTAAATCAAAGTCATTAAAACATTGTTATAGTTTTTTAAAAACCTGTCTAACAATATCGCACACGTCTGTATATATATTTTTTTTTAATATTACAAATGGTGGTCATGATGGTCAACCTTATTTTTATTTTTTATATTACACACTGGCTACGAAATTTTAATCTATACCGAGCCAACAGTTTCTAAGAAAAATAATTATCATATACGTAGACAGATATGATGATATAAGACGGTTTTCTTAAAAAATTATGTTGTACAAACGAGAATCTGACTGAATTTTAAACATCAATTCTAATAAGTTATTTGGGTCTAATATTATATGTATATTGCTCTCAACGTTGTCTTTCGTCCGTTTTCCACAAAAGTGCAGATAAGGGCTGTTCTGTAAATGACTTGTAAGATATCCTTATTTACACAATACATCTTCTGTGGACAATTTTCGATCTGAGAGAAGATGACTTGTCTTATTTTTCTGAATGCATCAGCAGAGTGAAGTGGAATACTTAGAAGCCAATAGATGGCGCTGTGCAATAATTGAGGTCACAAACGTTTCCCGAAACATACAAAGAATATATACAACATTATCATTATTAACATATATTATATTATCATATATCAACTATAATAGAAGGGCGGCTTGCGAGGAACAACAATGAACTCGCTGGAAGATCTTCCTTTGAGACGGAGGAGCATTCCATCTCACTCCTCCACACCCTCTACGGGGCACCCCCTTCAAAAGTATGATTGGCGGCGACGCTAAAGCTTTACACTCTACCAGCCAGCCACGTCCCGTTTATCAGCAAAAAAATTTAATAGACTTTAGCATTAGTGAATTTACCTTGTCGGGTTTGCTCTCCGGATAAGTCCCCTTTCACTTTGGTGGAAAATGGATTGTTTACAGAAGCTGATATTCAATATCCTAATTTCCTAGAGTTTAAATTAAAGACTAACGTTAACCTTGGGAGGATTTGCTCTCCTCAACACGCTGTTGCTGGCGTCGTTGAAGTATCCATTCATATTGTTGTCCTCGACAAAGGGCTGCTCGGTACCCTCTGAAGCGCCATGCAGATACTTGCTACCCCTGTTCTTGACCGAGAATCTGGGAGCAGTATAATCTATACTTATTAAATATTGGACCTGGAAAGACTTGCATTGATATATGTATTACTAGCGGTCCGCTCCGGATTCGCACGGGTATGTAAAAAGAACTTTTTTGTTGAGTTTAACTACTTATTAAGCGAATTCAAAATACTTCCACTCCCGTACGGCCCGTACCCCAGTGACGCCTACATCGCATAAGGTGCTGCCTAGCTAGCCGAGTAGGGTGAGCGCCGACCACGCAACTTGTTTCTAATACTTACATTTTTAAACTCGTGATATCTTTCGAATAGAATGTCCGAATTAAATAATTCAAAAAGTTATATAAAGGTATTGAAGCAGTCTTGAAAATTACGTAATTTATTTTGATGGGGATGAATACCAAGATACAAATAAAGAGCCTTTTCTAGCGGCGGTATTTCAATTAAATTTTTAAAATAAAAGAACACTTATTGTGGCATAACTATAATAGTTAGATATACTGTCGCGACACTTTTTGTAAATAATGATATGTTCTGCAAAGTCGTAGTACATTATTTTATTCTATCATCAATAGTTTACGCAGCGCACGCGATTTTAGGTTTTTTTTTACACTTACATTTACATTATTGGAGTTTTAGTAAGGATCCCTTTTTTTTTTGAAAATATAATATAGCCTATGTTACCCGGGGATCGTGTACCTTGCCAACAGTGAAAGAATTTTTCAAATCAGATCAGTAGTTTCGGAGCCTATTCAATGCAAACAAACAAATCTTTCCTCTGTATAATATTAATATAGATTATTGTATTGAAACCTTCACAAGGTTATTTATTTTATATTTATGTGGACTATTACAACTTACATTGGATGGCCTTACTTGTAATCGTTTGTTAAAATTTAAGAAACTGCTCAGCAACTGATAATTGAAAATCTTACCCATAAACTCCTCTTTAGTCGAATATTTTGGGTACCACCTAAGTTAATTATTCAAAATTCGTTTATCTGTGCTCCTCTTAGGTAAACAATAGGTAATACACGTTTATAAGTGAAAAAAAAGATATTAATTGGTTAGGGTCTGATTCTCTTACTTAATAGATGCCTAATCCTTTCTTAACGAGATTATTATAGGTAAGGCCGGGAGTGTTAATTACAATCCCACTTGTGAGCAATTCCTATAGCTTACTATTCAATCGCTTGCTTTGCCATCAATAGAAAGATATTACTTGTATAGAGCTTATGTCAAATTTTAACTACTAGTAAGGCAAACGAACGTTATTACCGGCGCTTATAAATGTTAACAATACTAAGAGAAGGCGAAATTTTGTGATGTGTCTCTTAATCAACCTCATGTTACCTTTTGTAATGGCCTCCTTCAGATCCTGGTCTCTTGGTCGCCGTGAACTCCTTATCGTGGTCCTTTTCACCGCTTCTTTGATGTTTTTGAATTTCGGAATCTGACGTTGACCTTAAAGTATTTAAAACATTTAACATACTTTCCCGAATTTTCGAATGATTGAAATGGTCAAACTCAGAGGCACGTATTAGTTTAAATTGAATAGTGTCATTTTTTACCGTGGCATTTTCTCGAAACTCCGTAAATCAGGTTCTGTTGGTTTGTTCTGATGGACCTTCTCGCTCATTCTTTGAACTACGTTCTCGATATCACGCATTCTGGTCCCGATAGCGTCTACCAAAGCTTGGAGATTTGAGGGCTTCTCGTCTTTCTTCTCGGGCTCTTGGGCTGGGAAATCGGGCTGGTGGAAACTGCCATCCTAGAAAAATTTCAATGTATTTTATTTTATTAATTGTGACTCTGAAAACAGCCCTCAAAACTCTTCAGATGACGAGTGGGCTGGTGCTTACCTCGATCAAATCGTGATTCAGCGAAGTGGCATTGCCAGCCTACTGTACAACTTACATATGCACTGGAGTGTGGTCAACATCGCGTATGGACGTCTGTAATACCGGGTGTGATAGTTCAAGGTTAACAATTTGACACCGATATTTTGTGAGGCCGTGGTATCATATCGGTCGAGCGTGCCTTAGGAGCTGTATAATTAGGATAATTATTACAGCATGACTACCACATGCAATGCCTAGATTTAGTGTTCTACTCCTATTTTGAAGAGATCATAATTATATAAAATATAATATAACAAATTATTAATTAATTCGGTTTAGAATTTTTTCGCGATATTACTGTTCTCTGTTTAATGTTATAACGATATAGCTATAAAATTTAATTCATCTCGACCCAGTAATTTTTGAATTATAAGCATTAGTTTGAAATGATTGTGACTTATAACGGATATGATGATTTCATAAGCGTAAATTTTTTTTTCATAAAATGTCTAGATACCAATAAAAGGAACCCTTAAAAAATGCAGACTAAGTCGTAGATCACAGTTAGTTTACACATTGTATATAGTTCTTACCTTATTAGCTTCCATGTCAGTCCCAGATTCATGATCGTTCCATTGGTTCTGGGTTACTTCTGTCCATCCGATTTGATGGTGTTGGGACTGAAAAGGTAATTGAAAAAATAAAAAATCTAATTAGAAATTACAACCCACCAGTATTCTAACGTTGCCTTGGTGGTTAATTTCACTCCGTCTGCTAGATGGCGCTAAATCTATATTTTTGCGTACGTAACACCTACGCGGACTTATTAAATACTTCGAGTAGGACTGTTCAATTTTTTTACTGCCTAATTGGCAAATAGGCTAACGACCCTACTAATAGAAGGTGGTTACCGTTGCCGATAAACGTTTGGAACACCGAAGACCAGGCCCACGCGTTTCCAGCTTCTACAATGGCATAGAGGGGACATGGTAGAAGGGATGGGATAGAAGCGTCAGACAGGAGGATATAGGGAGACGTGATAGGGGAAGGAGGAAACGGACCATCGGAACTCTCACTATCCATTCAAAACACACCAATCGAGTCGGCTCTAACAGCTGTAAACAAGGTAATGATTTCAGCATGGCTCCCCCACGCCAATAAAGTTACCGTATCAGTTGAAATAGGGACATCTTCGACATCCACTGGTTCGTTAGCAACTTCATTATGCTGCTCGTCATCTGAGAAGCTTGATGTATGACGACCTCTCTTATGTCTGGAAATAAATTCTCGTCGTCAGCATAGTACAAAAATATTGAGAATGACAAGTGTCAAGTAAAAAACGAACTCTCAAAAGCTTCTAAACTCTGTATGCTAGATGGCGCTACAGGGATTTCTTTTAATTTTTGAAGTTTTATTATTTATTTAAAATCATAGATATTGTATCTTTTTATACAGGTTTATTATATTTTTTCAAACCAAAACAATCGAAACTTGATCATTTTTATAAGTTTATTTTCAATTTTAAATCAGTATCCTTCAATGTAGATGAACATATTATTTATTTTTCTCTAATTTATTTTATAATAATTAAAAGAGTTGAAGCTGACAAAGAATAACCTTCATATTTGTATTACAAAAATAAATTAGTAATTCACAGAGCAACACTTCTATACATTTTTAACATGTTCTTAATACATAAAAATGTATTATTACCTTTGGTTGTCCGTCTTTTTGAGGTCTTTGGAGTCATTGTTAGTAGAGAGTGCAATCTAAAATGATATTCACAATTACGTAATTTCTTAGTTATTTTACATTTCGATTAATCTAAAACTATTAAATAGTTGAGGTAAATCAGGTAATTTTTTAGTAAAAAAGAAATCGACTTTAAGTGTAACTACAAAGGAAAGATACATTATATTCTACATATTCTACAACTTCTTGAAGTTGGTGCCAAGTAATGTAATTGAATTATCTACTTCAATAACATTAGTATAGACAGATTGACTTACAACAATATCAGGAGCAGGTGCCGCTCTTGGTATAGCTTCGTTGCAGTCAGCGGCTTCTGTAGTTTTCTTGGTCCTCAGGATCTTGTCATGAGTATCCGTGGCCGGTTCCGATAGTTCGTATACCGGACCTTTTTCGCCATTCCTGAAATTAGGTAGCATTTGATATTGTTACGACTCAGATCCCGACAAACACAAAACCCACCTGCATATCTGAAACAAAATACATTTATTACCCGTCGGCATTTGAACTAATAACATTGGAATTCTTTTATGGTAGGCTTCTTTTATTTAGATTATAAAATAGCCTATTGTTGTATTGTCATTTTTACGACAGTCATTAGCCAGTTGTGTCGGACTAAGTCAGCTTAGATACGGAGACATTGCAGTTGTGCAGTATAAAACGATGACCTGATGAAGGGGGAGGCAGTCGAGCGAGAACCACGAGCGAAGTGAGACGTGTGTACTACAATCGGGAGTCTTAGTGACGGACTTTGCGCGTTTTATGGAATTACAACCTTCTGCATTACGTTTGGACTTGTTGTGTTCGGTTATATTAGTACCTGTGTTATACGTGTTTGTATAGTTCTAATAAACTCTACAGTAATTCTAACGGCATTTTAATTCGAGTCTCGCGACTCGTAACAATATTTCAATTTATAAATTTGCAATCAGTAAGTAAGAATCTCATTAAATCTAGTATTTGTTAACTTTATAAAATTGGACTATAGTTATAATTCTTTCGGTTTATATTTTTTATTTGTGGAATATAGTAGAGAGGACGACGACATACCTGATGAAAAACAGTTATCGTCGCTTATACATACTTACTACATCAAAGGTGCTACTAATATGCTACCAGTCTCCAAAAGCGGACTGAAACCTGGCCACTAATGAACACCACTCAAGGTTGTTATGGTGGCTTATTCTAGACCAGGGTTAATTGCGGTCCAGACAGTCAAATACCCTATCACCTGTCGGAGGGTTTTTTGTTGCATCTTACGACAAGCAGCCGTGCGCTGCAGCAATTTGTTTTCTTGCTCCGTACCTATTACACAGAAAAAGGGCAAATAAATAATAGAGATATTTACTTTGGTAAAAATGAAGAATCTGGTGGCGGAGGCTTCTTCATTTTGTACATGTGGCTCCAAGGTGCTGCCGGCAAGGTCTCCCATGGTTGACCAAGCACGCGCGTCCATACTTCACCACGTACAACAACCAAACACCTGAAACAGGAACCAAATACCACACGGTGATGGCGAAGGAAAACATCATATGGAAATCTGTACATTAAAATTATTAGACAGTGTATAATTTATTATTATTGAAAGTACATAAATACAATTTTTCGTAATATTATGATAATTTTTATTTTTATTATTATACTAATGTCTCTCAGACCCACGGGCCACAAAAATAGCCCCGACTTTGGGAGGGTTTGCGTGGGGCCATGGGAAAGCCAACACGTAGAGACCCCTTGACAAATGTAATTGACACTGACCGACGATTATCCCTGTCTACACCATATAAAAATGCACGCAAGGACAAGCCCCGATCAGTGTATTACTATTGTAATAAATGAGAACAAAAGGTTTTGGGCTATTGGGATGAACTGCTAATGGAACTGGGGATCTGGGACTATGGGGATTTGGTGTCTGCCCGTCGCAAAGTTCAAGGAGCATGGAAAAAATAGGCAGGTAGTGACTCGCCACTCATTGCATGGACCTCTAAAAATGCCGTACAAAATTGGGGAGGGTCAACATGGGTGTGAGTGGCTAAGGAGAGTCGACAGGTGGGCTGCAGGTTCACCGAAGCTACTTCCGACGTTATGTCATTTATCAGTTCCATCCCTGGAGCTTGAGTCTTAGCTCTAGTGATCTCCACTCCATGCCGTCTGGCTAAGACAAGCACGGAGGCCCACCTGGAGTCAGGGTCGAGGTGTCGCTACTCACTTAAGGCTTCGCCACAAAACTCCCCTGCGGGTTATTATTATCATCATTATATGAGTATTTTAATTATTATTCGCATTAGAACTCTTATTGTACTATACCTAAGCCTTGTGCAACAAAACGGAAACTGTATGTTGGTATCTTCAACCACTTCTTCGCATTCGATCGCCGACTCGGGAGCTTCTACTCGTTTGCACCTGGAAAAAATTTAGATATTTCATATTCATAACATTTTATAGGTATGGCAAACACTATAACATATAGTTTTATTGAATCAGTTCAGCAGACCGGCAGATGGCCCACCTGATGGAAAGCGGTTACCATCGCCTATGGACATTTCCAACACCAAAGGCGTTACAAATGCGCTGCTGCTCTCTTAAGTGAGACCGGAGACGCCTATGAACAGGAATATTTAATGAGTGTTATTCCCTCTCTCTTTTTTCTTCAACACCCAATTATTTGGGGTCGGTACAAAAATGACTTTTCCTTCCATACTCCTTTATTCGTACATACGACCTCTGGCATACTACAAATCGTCTTTCACATAATCCATTCATCTTTTTATTAATCTAATGGGTGTTCTTCTTCTACTAGTGACAAATTATCAACATTTTTGTATCATATCAGCGTCCTACAACAATTGTCAGATAATTATGAACACGATTTATCTGATTTAGCGACATCTAGTGAGTAAGGTGACATCAAGGCATCATTTTATGTATTTTGATTATGACTAATATGGAAACACATAATACCTTACCCCACAGTGTATATAGCAAGGTTCCTTCCACCAGGTTGGCAGCGATGCTTCGTACAGGAGTATGCATCAGCCCACTCCGAATAAGCAGCATGCTTTTGCATAGTCCTTGGGTCTGTACAGTCTAAAAAACAATGTATCAAGGGTTAAAAGAATACGTACATAGAGTATTAACACTTTATTACTCACCATTATAACAGACGCAATAAATTATCTATACAAATAAATAAAATTGAATTGTCTGTTTGTAATGTCAAAATTCTTTTTACTAAAGGCATGCGAAAGTATATACGGCACTTTGATAATAAAATCAATTGTTAAATTTTATATTTGTCTGTCTGTTCCGGCTAAACTCTGAAACGGCTGGACCGTTTTTGACGGAACTTTCACTGGCAGATAGCTGATGTTATAAGGAGTAACTTAGGCTTTTATTTTAGAAAAAAAATTGAAAGGCCCACGTGCACGCCATCGCCTTCGCCGGACCGGAAGGCAAAATAAATTCCACGCTGACGAAGTCGCGGATAACAGGTAGTTAGGTATAAACAAAATAGACGGCCTTATCGCTTAGAGCGATCTCTTCTAGGATCGCATGGTGAAAAGAGCCTATTTGGGTAGACCAATGGGACGGCGACCAGTTGGTCAGCCCAGATATTGCTGGAGTGACGTAGTGGAGGCTGATCTGAGCGTGCTTCAAGCCTATGACTGGCAGCTGACTGACAGCGCTGAACAGAAAGGAGTGGAGTATTCTTATTTCGGAGGCCAGGACTCATTTTGGGTCGTTGTGCCGCTGCAGTTAGTTATATAAATACACACTCCTAACATATATGTTTACTTGACAAATATTAATCATTTAAATAAATTACTTTTTAACGGTTTTAAGGGCGGTAATTTATTTGATTTTTGTTTTCCGACGTTTCCAAAAACCAGCTGCCAGTCCTCAAGACACTGTGAGCTCTTTCTGCGTGCAACGGAACACAAACCAACTTGACTGATAATTTCTTTTATCTTTCCTTCCACCCATTTTAATATTATATAAAATTATTTGAGCTAGGCAGATTTGCTGAAGAGTTTCTTGCGCCGCTTCTTCTCTTCAAGCCATAACATGTTGCGAAGCGGTAGTAAATTAGATTAGGCTCCCACAGAGTAAATAATAACCATAAACAAAATTAAAACTACATAAATAAAATTAACAAGTTGGCGGTAGGCTAAATAAAACTTTAAACAATACTCGTTGACACTTGACATCTTTGTCTTGCGTGATCGCGGCCACTGAAAAGTGGCCGAAACGTCGGAAAGACAAAAATCAAATAAATTACCGCGCTTAAAACCGTTAAAACGTAGTTTTTTTTTATTGCAGGAGATCAGCAAACAGACGACCCACTTGATGGAAAGCGGTTACCATCGCCTATGGACATTTGCAACACCGAAGTTGCTACAAATGCGCTGCTGCTCTCTTAAGGGAAACTGGAACCTGGTCACTAATGCCGGAACACAACTTAAAATATTATGTATATAAGTCGCGAAACCGCAGGACCGATGGCCGATGGAGCAGACGAGTCCTGGAGTGGATACCGCGGCTCGGTAAACGTAGTGTCGGACGTCCTCCAGCCCGATGGACCGACGACCTATGCAAGGTCGGCGGTAGGCGCTGGATGAAGAAAACAGAGGACAGGGATGAGTGGCGCCGTCTTAGGGAGGCCTACGTCCAGCAGTGGACTACGAATGGCTGACGACGACACTGAAAGTTCTTAGAAAATCAAAAACTGAGCAAACTAGCAAGTTATTATTTTTATTATATCTTTTCAAAATAGTTTCCGTTCACATCAATACATCGCTGCATTCGATAGAACCACCGAGAAAAGCACTTTGCCCACTCGTCCTTAGGGGTCTCTTCGATGGCCTTCTGGAACGCAGCCACTGCTTCCTTGGCGTCCATAAAATGTTTTCCTCGAAGTTTTTCTTTTATTTTCGGGAATAAATAAAAATTGCAAGGTGCGAGGTCGGGGCTATATGGCGGGTGACCCAGCAATTCCACGTCTGACGACGCCAAATAGTCGATCGTTCGCCCGGCGGTGTGCGAGGAGGCGTTGTCGTGGTGAAGGAGGATCCTACTGCGAGGTCGTTTCTCTCGAACTTTTTCCAAGACAAGTGGCAAACATTTGTTAGTATACCACTCTGCAGTAACTGACTTTTGATCTTCTAAAACAATTGTCGCATAATGACCTGTCCTTCCGAAGAATGAGGCCACCATATTTTTTCCTACACTTCGACCTCTCTTCAATTTAGTTGGCAACTCCTCGGAAGGAAACACCCACTGAGCAGATTGTCTTTTGGTTTCCGGATCATAGCAATAAATCCAGCTTTCGTCACCCGTAAGTATGTCGAACACAGCTTTTGAGTCACCTCCGTTAAATCTTTGTATCATTTCACGGCACCAATCAACACGACGGAGTTTTTGGGCCTCAGTCAAATAATGAGGTATACACCGGGCACAAAGCTTCCTAACGGCTAAATGTTTGTGGAGGATTTTGTGCACTTGAGTCATACCGATGCCTAAACTCGTCCGAATCTGCTGATAGGTTACTCTTGGATCAGTCTCTATCATACACCGCACAACACTGATGTTATCTTCAGTCGTTGCCGTAGAAGGCCGTCCCTCACGCAGAGCATCATTGAGATTGGTGCGACCACGTTTAAACTCATTAAACCAGTTATAAACAGTAGCCCGAGAAGGGGCTT
Source organism: Dendrolimus kikuchii (assembly GCA_019925095.2). NCBI lineage: Eukaryota > Metazoa > Arthropoda > Insecta > Lepidoptera > Lasiocampidae > Dendrolimus > Dendrolimus kikuchii. The sequence goes on from CM034414.1 coordinate 1,016,347, forward strand.
CATCGTGAAAGGCCAATCGAAGTCTGTCATAACATTCTTGTTGACTTAAATGACATCGAAAGTCATAAAAATCATAGTACGAAAATTTTCTCGCGTTAAATTCATACTGGCGTGACACAGACAAATTTCAATTTGCCGCCAAATCGTAAAACAAATGACAAATGAATGAAATTAGTACTCAATAATATTAGCAAAGAGTTCTATTTTCAAAATTTAAACTTATTTTTTTATTATATTTTTAAAAGTGGCCCGTTCTAAAAATTATCAGTGTCGCCCTCTTTCTTTATTTTTTTATTTATTTAAGGCACACCAACAGCACACACATTACTATATTACATTACAAATCCTTTAATATAAAAGTTCTGATGTGTGGACTCCTTAAAGGAGTGCACAGCATTTACAATTCGAATGTCAATTACTAGTATCTTAATTAATTAATGTCAATATCATGCATGCGTCAAGTACAAATATAGTTAAAAGTTAATGAATGAATAATGTTGTCAAAAATTAATAATGTATTATTCTAATTCTATTCTAATGTAACTAGCTACTAATTAGCCACCCCTAGTAATTTATCACTTCCACCCCTAAAGCTGTAGTCGTGGAAGTGATCAATGGCATAACGTCAGAAGTAGCTTCGGTGAAGCTGCCTACCTCTCTACACCCCTTGGTCACTGACACCCATGTTGCCCTGTCTTCTATGGCATTTTTAGGGGCCTATGCAGGGAGTTGTGAGTCTCGTCTGCTAATTTTTCCATGTTCCCCGAACATTGCGACCGGCAGACGCCATAGCTCCCATATTCCAAGACCGCTAGTACCACTAGCAGTTCACCCCAGTAGCCCGATACTTTTTGTCCTCATTTCCCACAATAGTCCTACACTGGCCGCGACTTGTTCTTGGGTGCATTATTATATGGTGTAGACAGGGATAATCGCCGATCAGTGTCACGCAAGATTTAAATTAAATTTGTCAAAGGGCCTCCACGTGTTGGCCTTCCCATGGCCCCACGCAAGCCCTGCAAAAGTCCGGGGCATTTTTATGGCCCGTGGTCTTCAAAGACATACAGTATAATAATAAAATTGCGTTCACCGGAACACACCACAATTTGATTGACAATTTTCTATTTTGATATGAAACTTTAGAATCGTTGTGATTGAAACACGATGAAACGAAAAAGCGACATTAAAAAGAGATAAACACATAAATCTATATGACTAAGTCTGCGAGAGTATGAGATAGAATACATTATATTTAATCAATTAAACACTATGCTCATCCAGATAGAGTTGGAAATGTTTTGAAGAATTTCGTGTTTTAAAGCTTAAATATATTATAACGATATAACCCACCCCTTGTCATACTTTGTTTCACTTCTACTGCGTCTGCACACACACACATTTTTTTTTATTTTACCTCCCACCCATTACATTTCATATTACATATAATAGACTACTAGTACTAGAGATAGGCATGTTGCGAAACACTGGTAAATTATATTAAGCTCCCCGAGAGTACATAAACGAAAAAATAACTTAAATACTTAAAATGAACAAGTTGGGGGTAGGCTAAATAATAACTTTAACCTTACTCATTGACACTTGACATCTTTTTTTTATTTTTTTTATTGCTCGAGTTCAGCAGACAGGCAGACGGCCCACTCGATGGAAAGCACTTACAATCGCCTATGGGCATTTTCAACACGAAAGGCGCTATAAATGCGCTGCTGCTCTCTTAAGGGAGGCTGGAACCTGGTCACTAATGCCGGAACACAACTCAAGGTTGTTATGGTGGCATACTCTAGACCAGGGGTGGTAGCCATCCAGTCGGGAAAATGCCCTACCACCTGGCTGTGGGTTGTTTTGTCGCCTCTTACGACAGGCCGCCAGGCCGCAGGAAATTGTATTCTTTCTCCGTTCCTGCACGGATACATCTTTGTGAAAATGAATGTATTTATTTCAAAATTGAATCTTACAGATTACTAATTGAAAGTCATAAGTTTGCCAATTTATCCACCAGACCACAAGACCAGAGTTTGTCTTCCGTGATCACTGCTACTGAAAAGTGACCGAAACGTCTAAATAAAAATGTGATGTAGTGTTACGTGCTAACGGTGAAGGAAAATATCGTAATGAATCCAGCACATCGAGATAACTGATGTATCAATCCCGCCACCCACTAATTTATAGAGGAATAGACACTATCTACTATATGTATATATAAATGGAAACCCAGCTGTGGGATGTTTCTGGGCTGTTATTATATTTATTTTATAAAAAGATATTCTTAATGGCGTGGTAAAATAAAATAAAAAAAATTGAGATATAATTGGACTGTCTTCTGGTGCATTAGAATATCCACATTACATCTGAAAACTACCTAAGTGGCGCATGCCCTCCAGCCAGGATTCAAATCCGCGCTCTTTGAGTTTTTTTATTTTTTTATTGCATCAGTTCAGCAGACAGGCAGACGGCCCACTTGATGAAAAGCGGTTACTATCGCCTATGGACATTTGTCACACCAAAGGTGCTACAAATGCGCTGCTGCTTAGTTTGGGATGAGTACTCTAACCACACGTGTCGAAGTCGTGGTAGCATAATGGCTAGCGCACGCGTCCCGAACTCAAAGGGCGCGGGTTCGATCCTGGCCACCACCACCACCTAGTCGGTTTTCTGATCTAATGTGCATATTGTTATATTTACCACGTGCTAACAACGGTGAAGGAAAACATCGTGATGCAACCTGCACATCGAGGTAAACGTGTCAAACCTGTAAAGCCGCCTTGGACAAGCGTGGCGGGTATACTGTCCATTCCCCTATAATGGGAGACCCGAGCCCAGCAGTGGGACATTTATGGGCTGATATTATTTATTATATTATATACTCTAACCACTAAGCTACCAGGGCGAACAAGTTACAAGCTTTTATTAAATTTCCTAACACTTTTTCATCCGACAGTACTACAACATAATTCAATAACAAATGTTGGTTAAATTTACAAACAAACCTCCCTTTATATCCGCTATTAATTTCCTCAACTTTTTAATTCATTTTCTTTAATTTCTCTTGTAATGGTAAGGTAAGGTAAGATACGGTAACTCTTTATTTTACACCAAATCATAGACAAACAGAAGTAGAAAAATAAAAAAGATACAACGAGCGACCTTATCGCAAGGCAGGATTAATAGATTTTTAAAACAGACGTGGTGCAGTCTGTAAATAATGATTATAAGTATACACACTCCCTTAAGAGAGCAGCAGGGCATTTGTAGCACCTTTGGCGTTGCATATGTCCATAGGCGATGGTAACCGCTTTCCATTAAGTGGGCCGTCTGCCTGTCTGCTGAACTCCTTCAATAAAAAAAAAACACATTGCATATAGATACAAAAACAATATGACTATATATACATACTAGCGGCCCGGCGCGGTTTCACTCGCGCTCTGTCACGCTCCCGTGGTATAGCGTCATGTTATATAGCCTATGACACTCCCTGTTAACGTAGCTTTCCAACAGTAAAAGAATTTTTTAAATCTGTTTAGTAGATCCCGAGATTACCCCCTACAACGCCGTCACAAACTCACAAACTTTACCTCTTTATAATATTACTAGCTGTGCCCGCGACGTCGTTCGCGTGGAATTTGTTTTCGAGACCCCCCGATTTTGTAACATTCTTGACTGGTGCTCCGCTCCTATTGGTCTTAGCGTAATGATATATAGCCTATAACCTTCCTCAATAAATGGGCTACTTAAAACTGAAAGAATTTTTCAAATCAGACCAGTAGTTCCTGAGATTAGCGCGTTCAAACAAACAAACTCTTCAGCTTTATATATTAGTACATACATACATAACTTCACGCCAGTTCCCTTGCGGGGTAGCCACGAACAACAGAGCGCCATTCATGCTTATTCTTACACACCTCACTTGCTTCTTTGACATTCATAGCTACTGTCATGCACGCTCGTCTGTTCTTAAGGCTCCTGAGATCACCTTCTGCTAATACACGATCGATTTGATCATGGAAGGTATGTCGTGGCCTTCCACGACTTCTGCATCCATCCACTTTTGCATTGTATATATGTTTAGTCATTCTTTCATCATGCATTCTTTCCACATGCCCGAACCACCGGAGCATTCCTTATATATTAGTATAAGATAAGATAGTACCTATATATACATATGTATATACACACGCGTATATATACATATAAAAATATACACACAACTATAATTATATAACAGATTAGGAATTACTATACGTAATGGTAAAGTAGTGCTTCCGAACCTGATTTTTGAATCATTGTAAGGATTTAGCCTGTCTTATAGCAATACGTAGCTTATTCCAAAGACGCGCAGTTTGGACAGTACAAGAATGATTATAAAAGCAAGATGTATGTACAGGTGTGTTTATTCTGTATCTAGGTTAGAGGCGCAAATTATAGGAGCTAGACAGGTACAGAAATTTGAAGCGTTCCTTGAGGTAACGAGGAGTGTATAGTAGACATCCGTGCAGGAACGGAGAAAGAATACAATTTTCCTGAGGCCGGGCGGCCTGTCGTAAGAGGCGACAAAACCAACCCACAGCCAGGTGGTAGGGCATTTGCCCGACTTGATGGCTACTACCCCTGGTCTAAAGTATGTCGCCATAACAACCATGAGTTGTGTTCCGGCATTTGTGATCAGGTTCCAGTCTCCTTTAAGAGAGCAGCAGCGCATTTGTAGCACCTTTAGTGTTGCAAATGTCTATAGGCGATGGGAACCGCTTTTTATCAAGTGGGCCGTCTGTCTGTCTGCTGAGCTATATTTACGTAACTCAAATATGAACCTTATACAGAAATTTTGAAGGCGCTCAAGTTTGTTTAGTGGTTCTTGGCTATGTCCAGATTGCTGGCATCAGCATAATCAGGAATGGGGAGTAATAGGGATTCAACAATCTTAACTTTGATGAAACGTTAGCCTTCCATCAACACTCAGAAAGATAAATCACCATTATGTTAAACTGGCGATCACGGCAGACGTTGTCTTGCCCTGAATTGCTGGAGTTTCTTGCCGCTTCTTCTCCTTGACAGCAATAACACGTTGCGAAGCGGTGTATTGAAACGAAATTGTGTGGTCATTATAGTTTTAGAGAAGTATTTGAATATTCAGAACGAAAAACATCAGTCAGTGACTTGCGGGCCACGCTGTTAGCTAACTATGTAGTGAAAAGAAAATAATAAATAAATAGATAACACTTTATTGCACACCATTACAGAAAACTTACGAACTAGTATTATTCTAATTGTGTGCAAAGGGCGGTCTTATCGCTAAAAAGCGATCTCTTCCAGACAGCCCGTGCCAAGAATATTGCTGATTAGGAATGGTGACGATGGTTTATATAATTACTAGCTGTGCCCGCGACGTCGTCCGCGTGGAATTTGTTTTCAAAACCCCCCCGATTTTGAAACATTCTTCATTGGTGCTCCGCTCCTATTGGTGTCAGCGTGATGATATATAGCCTATAGCCTTCCTCGATAAATGGGCTATCTAACACTGAAAGTATTTTTCAAATCAGACCAGTAGTTCCTGAGATTAGCGCGTTCAAACAAACAAACTCTTCAGCTTTATATATTAGTATAAGATTTAACGATTACTTACATTTTAATAATAAATATATAACTATACTATATATACAAATATAAATATAATAAACATATAGCTGTATTCAATATAATACTAATTACACAAAATTATTCTTAAATGTTAATAGAGAATTAACATACAACATATATTAATTAAAATATAATAATTAAAGAATAAAAATTGTGGTAATTCCCGGTCGTTGTAGTACATAGAATAGGAAGTAAAATAACTTATATGTATGACCTTCAAAAAGTGTTCTCTAGTGGTACTTGTTTTGAATAAAATCATTTGAATTTGAAAAAGTAAAAATCTACGACCCGATCCCAGCGCCACCTGCCGGTTCGAATTATGAATCTAAATAAACCTTTGGGGGTAATTCAAACACAAAAAATTTCATCAAAATCGGTAAAGTCGTTCTCACGTTATGCGTGCACATATATTTCTACGATTCATTTTTATTTATATAGATAGATAAGTAACATTATTATTGAAATGATTCCGATGGTCCACTTTCCTCTTCCCAATCCCATTTTCCCTATCTATCCCCTATTCCAATCCCAGATCCCGTCATTTCTATTCCATTTATCCTGTCTGATCTCTCCTCATCCTAAAGTCTGGCAACGCGTTGGACGCTGGTATTGCAAATGTCTATAGGCGTAGGATCGACTTTGCGCCATATTGTGACTTTAAACAACTTTAAATAATTAAATAATAATCTGCGAAGTGACGCCCGCGGACCGCGTTCGTAATATCGAACTAAGAAAGAGAGTTGGTCTGAAAGAGAGTGTCGGGGTGAAGGTAGGGAAAGGAATGCTCCGGTGGTTCGGGCATGTGGAAAGAATGCATGATGAAAGAATGACTAAACAGATATACAATAAATGATTAAATATTATATTAAAACAATTTACTACTAATTTAACCTTTTTATTTAAATTTGATGTAAGACTATTAATTATTGATATGCAAATAAGTGTTTTGCAAACCATACTTTTCAAGTGACATTTGACATGTTCATACTCAAACCTACGCGCACTACCATCGCATTGCATTACACGCACACTCCACAAACAAACCAAGACACACAAAGAGCCTAAAAATTAATAACGCAGGCACAGAAAAGATGGCACTAGATAGGACAATATATATAAGTATAGATATAAGGCCAATGCATGATGAAAGAATGACTAAACAGATATACAATGCAAAAGTGGATGGATGCAGAAGTCGTGGAAGGCCACGACACACCTTCCATGATCAAATTGATCGTGTACTAGCGGAGGGTGATGTCAGGAGCCTTAAGAACAGACGAGTGTGCATGACAAGAGTTATGAATGTCAAAGAAGCAAGTGAGGTGTGTAAGAATGGGCCTAAATGGCGCTCTGTTGTTCGTGCCTAACCCGCAAGGGAACTGGCGTGAAGTTATGTATGTATGTATGTATGTATGTATAAGGCCAACACTGCACATGCACTTCTTCACAACACCAGCATGTAACAGATACCCTCTACATTAGTATAAGTTTAGTATTAAAATTAGAATAAATTAATATAATAAGTTATTCTTAATGTACACCACAACATAAAAATTACTAAATTAATGTCACACACAGTAACAAAAATAAACAATAAGCGTGTATGGAGTCTAAAATATTTCATAGAAATTAAGTAGTAAAAAAGGGTACGGAACTCGAGTCCGTAGAGATATTAATAATAATAATTTAAAAAAAACTTCGTGGAAGTCGTGGGAGGCCACGACACACCTTCCATGATCAAATTGATCGTGTACTAGCGGAGGGTGATGTCAGGAGCCTTAAGAACAGACGAGTGTGCATGACAAGAGTTATGAATGTCAAAGAAGCAAGTGAGGTGTGCAAGAATGGGCCTAAATGGCGCTCTGTTGTTCGTGCCTACCCCGCAAGGGAACTGGCGTGAAGTTATGTATGTATGTATGTATGTAAAAAAAACTGCCATCAAGGCCAGAGTGACCCACTTCATCAACAGAGGTTTAGTTCCACCCCATTCTCAAATGCTGATGGACTCCTGTGATGGAATCGCGGGAGGAGATTTTACGCATATTTGCGCCTCCGGACGCCGAACAGATGTCGGTACTCGCAAGTCGCATGCGCACGTCTCTTCCTAGTCCTAGTAGTTCCCAGCGAGTCGATCGGCCTTACTGCGGCCTCGAGCTCGAACCTCTGAGATGTCCATGCAGCGCATTCTACCAGCGTATGGAACTGGAAGCCAGACATTCCACAATCTCTTGCAGATACTTATCGAAGCACCCATGCGCGGGAAGTATCTTCGTCATCCTGAAGGTCAGGGTCCCGCGTTTCCGCGGGTGTGGACGCACGGTCTCCACTGTATCAGTGTCAGTCTCAGGAGACTAAATCTCATGACCATGTTTGGATCATGGTCGCGGTTTCCCGCGTCGTGACCGCCTCTAACTCTGCCCGGCAATAAACCAGGCCCCCAGCAAGGACATCCTGCCGGGAGTGATAAACTTTGGAAGATTAGCTGACTTGTGCCAACTTCGCTGAGCGTCATTAAAAAAATAAAAAACATCATTATTAGTCACAATCAAATATAGCCTATGTCACTCAAGAATAATGTAGCTTTCTACTGGTGAAAAGATGTTGAAAATCGGTTCAGTAGTTCAAGAGAATACTTCCTACAAACACTCGTGCCCGTTTCGCTGGGTGTCATTAAAAAAAATATTATTAATGACAATCAAATACAGCCTATGTCACTCAGAAATAATACAGCTTTCTCCTGGCGAAAGAATTTTCAAAATCGGTTCAGTAGTTCAAGAGAATACTTCCTATAAACACTCGTGCCCACTTCGCTGGGAGTCATTAAACAAATAAAAATATTATTAATCACAATCAAATATAGTATATGCCACTCAAGAATAACGTAGCTTTCTACTGGTGAAAGAATTTTCAAAATCGGTTCACTAGCTCATGAGTTTACCTCCTCGAAATAACCTTACAAATTTTATCTCTTTATAATATTAGTATAGATATTAATTAGTAAATAAAATACTCCAAAAATGACTTGTAGTAAGCAAATACATATTTACATATTCAATACATACAAAAAGTATTTCAAGTTCGTATAATTAACCTATTTTGAGACTTTAGAACCGATGGTGTCTTGCATGGTCACCATAAGTGTATGGCTTAAGTAACAGCGGTAGCAGATATCCAAGCGGTAAGCAATTCTTAAACCGCTCATTACTCAGTTATGGCTTGTGTTCTATACTCATGTTGGACCCTGAGAAGGTCTACGAGGGGAGATTCAGTGAAGAAGGGTTGTTAAATACCGATCGCTTAACTTACTATTAAGCCTACCAGCGATCCTCCGCTTCTTTCTGAGATGCCACAGTCCAGTCCAGTCCTACTACGTTATCGAGAGGAGATGAGCAAAGCGGCGCCTGCAACCAGGGTCCGTGTACTTCTCCTCTTTTATTCTTTAGGCGGCCTCTTTCTGGGACATAACGTAATCGAAGAACAATCACCCGCAGTGACGAAGCCGCAGTGGTTCGGGCATGTGGAATGAATGACTAAACAGATATACAATGCAAAAGTGGATGGATGCAGAAGTCGTGGAAGGCCACGACACACCTTCCATGATCAAATTGATCATGTACTAGCAGGTGATGTCAGGAGCCTTAAGAAACGACGAGCGTGCATGACAAGAGCTATGAATGTCAAAGAAGCAAGTGAGGTGTGTAAGAATAAGCTTGAATGGCGCTCTGTTGTTCGTGCCTACTCCGCAAGGGAACTGGCGTGAAGTTATGTGTGTATGTATGTATGTTGTGGCGAAGCCTTAGGTGAGTAGAGACACCTTGGACCTGACCTCCGTGCTTGCCTTCGCCAGCCGACACGGAGTGGAGATTGCTAGAGTTAAGACTCAAGCTCCAGAGTCGGAAGTGATAAATAGTAAAACGTCGGAAGCAGCTTCGGTGAACCTACAGCCTCTTTTGCCACTCACACCCATTTTTCCCGTCTTCTATGGCATTTTTTGGGGCCGATGCAGTGAGTGGCGAGTCACCGTCTGCCCATTTTTTCCATGTTCCCCGAACATTGCGACGGGTAGACGCTATAGACCCCATATACCCGGACCCCTAGTACCACTAACAGTTCACCCGAATAGCCCGGTACTTTTTGTTCTCATTTCCCACAATAGTCCTATACTGACCGGGGCTTGTCCTTGGGTGCATTATTATATGGCGTAGACAGGGATAATCGCCGGTCAGTGTCACGCCACATTTACATTAAATTAGTCAAGGGGCCTCTACGTGTTGGCCTTCCCATGGCCCCACGTAAGACCTCCAAAAGTCCGGGCCGTTTTTATGGCCTGTGGTCTTCAAAGACATACAAGGTAATTATAATAAAGCCCTTTGTTTCCTTCAAAGATAACAGATTATCCGTGCAGGAACGGAGAAAGAATACAATTTCCTGCGTTGGGGTGGCCTGTCGTAAGAGGCGACTTAACAACTCACAGCCAGGCGGTAGGGCGTTTGCCTGACTGAATGGCTACCACCCCTGCTCTAAACTATGTCGCCATAACAACCTTGAGTTGTGTTCCGGCATTAGTGACCAGGTTCCAGTTTCCGTTAAGAGAGCAGCAGCGCATTTGTAGTAACTTTGCTGTTGCAAATGTACATAGGCGATGGTAACCGCTTTCCATCAAGTGGGCCGTCTGCCTGTCTGCTGATCTCATGCAATAAAAAAAAAGATTATACAAATAAACGCGAAACTAATAAAATATTATTCTTGGGTATAGGCTTTCTTCAAATTTTCCACCCTAGTCTTGTCCTGTTCATCCAGTTTTGGCCAGCTGTTTTCTCTATTTCGTCGACCCAGCGTTCACTGGGTCGCCCTCTCTTTTGTTGAGAGGATTTTAGTTGTAAATAGATAGATAGATAGATAACACTTTATTGTACACCATTACAGAAAAACTTACGAACTAATATTAGTCTAGTTGGGTACAAGGGGGGTCTTATCGCTAAAAAGCGATCTCTTCCAGACAACCCGTGGCAAGAATATTCTGATTAGGAGTGGCGACGGTGGTATACATAATTATTGTACGATTACTTACATTTTAATAATAAATATATAACTATACTATATATACAAATATACACATAAGTTATATACATATACAAGATATGGTGATAATATGCAACTATTTAAACATAATAAACATATAACTATATGCAATATAATATCTACTAATTATATAAAATTACATATCATTATATTGCAGATAGAATTTCCTGACTAAGTTCTTAAATGTTATTAGGGATTTTGCTTGTCTGGCAGCAACAGGCAATGAATTTCAAAGTTGGACAGCCTTAACCGTGAAAGAATTATTGAAGAACGTTGTATTATGAATAGGAGTAATAAGTCTATGTTGACTGGAAGGGCGTAAATTGTGAGTAGGGATCAATAAAATACTATAAAGCAATGAAAGAATGTGAGTATTCCGGCGAAAACGAATTAGCAACCACTTGAGTATGTAAGTTGTATTATATATACTATTCGCGACAACTTGAGGCAACAAATCTGCAGCCGTACAGGAGGCCTTCAAGCACCGCAAATATGCCGCCATTGGAAATGGTTACACATTTTGGGTGGAAACTCTGGATCCGGGGGGTCCTACTAACGCTCTAAAGGTCTACCGTGACGTCGCCAAACGTTTAATAGGCATCACACGCGACCAGAAGGCTGGCGTCTATTATACTCAAAGATTAAGCGTTGCTATACAACGTGGCAACGCCAGCAGCCCTTTGGGAACGTTCCCGGTAAGTTACAGTGGTTTGGGACCAATAATTTACCTTTAGGTATTTTTCCCTTTTACATACATACATACATAACTTCACGGCAGTTCCCTTACGGGGTAGGCACGAACAACAGAGCGCCATTCAGGCTTATTCTTACACACCTCACTTGCTTCTTTGACATTCATAGCTCTTGTCATGCAAGCTCGTCTGTTCTTAAGGCTCCTGACATCACCTTCTGCTAGTACACGATCAATTTGATCATGGAAGGTGTGTCGTGGCCTTCCACGACCTTCTGCATCCATCCACTTTTACATTGTCTATCTGCTTAGTCATTCTTTCATCATACATTTTGCTTTTTAGTTTTTATATATTATAGTTTATAGTATATATTATAGTAGTCGCAAATATTCATCCATCGGTGACGAATACATATTTGTGGCTTTTGGGGTTGAGACTTTGGGGCCATGGGGACGTGAGGCTCATCAACTTTATCGAGACCTTTCAAGGCGATTGAAAGGAGTCTCGCGTGACCAAAGGGCTGGCCTATATTTAGGGCAACGCCTATATTAGCGTTGCCATACAACGCGGGAATGCGGCCAGCATTTTGGGAACGCTCCCCACCGAGAGCGATCTGGACTACATCTTTTACTTGTAAATATGTATATAATAGTAGTTATTATTGTAATATTGTAAATTGTAAAATTGTATAAGAAAATTTCTAAAGTTTATAGTTTATTTTTAAGTTTATATTTATTGTAGTTATATTAATAAATCCTAAATAAAAAAAAGAAAACTTTATCCATTCTTGTAACACCATACATCCCTCACAACATTCTCGTCTCAGCTGAGGACTTTGGTCTATCTAACACTTTAGTGGCCCAACATTGCCTCCAGAAAAACGTAATAATTTCACTTTAACCCTGAATTAATTTGAATAAAATATACATTAAACATGCGTAAGACTCGTCCACATACATATATATACGGACAGTTCCTGTGTCTATTTATAACTTGCACTTGCGCCGTGTACGTTCACTACTGAAGATCAAAACAACAAAATGTCTTGTTTAAAGTATTTACTGCTGGCTGGCCTTTTATATGTAAGTTTTACATTTAAAATTTTAATCCATCTGTGCAATTCAGTTTACCTTAAATTTATATACTTTCTTTTTTTCTCATAATATTTATATAACAACCTTTTTTTGTAATAATATTGTCACCTAGTTTTTTAACTTTATAATTCATATATTTAACCTGTGGAAAATGTGGTTTGTTTTGTAAAAACTTTTTATAGATATATAAGGCACTTTTTTCCTCTCGACTAAAAAAAAACTAATATACAGCACTACATTGCGTTTAGCAACTTGTGTGTCTTTTAAATATAAATAATTTTGGTAATTTCGTAATACCTAAGTAAGAAAGAGAGTTGGTCTGAAAGAGAGTGTCGTGGTGAAGGTAAGGAAAGGAATGCTCCGGTGGTTCGGGCATGTGGAAAGAATGACTAAACAGATATACAATGCAAAAGTGGATGGATGCAGAAGTCGTGGAAGGCCACGACACACCTTCCATGATCAAATTGATCGTGTACTAGCAGAAGGTGATGTCAGGAGCCTTAAGAACAGACGAGCGTGCATGACAAGAGTTATGAATGTCAAAGAAGCAAGTGAGGTGTGTAAGAATAAGCCTGAATGGCGCTCTGTTGTTCGTGCCTACCCCGCCAGGGAACTGGCGTGAATTTATGTATGTATGTAATAATTTTGGTCTGATTATCCTACTATTATCTGTTATATTTATTTATTTTATTTGGGAGCTAACAGCTATCATTAATAATAACTAGAAATAAGCTAGATTAAGAGAAGCTATTTATTTTTGATTTTATGGCTTGGCAGGTAGGCCTTTCAGCCAGATCTTAGATTCAATGTAGTTTCTTCATTTTCTTAATCCTATTGTGTAGCACAGCTGAACTGTAGGTTATCAGCTAGTGTCATTCAACGGAGTTCTTGTGACAACTCAAAAGGTCACATTTGACTATACAGTTCACATTTCTCACAAAACACACAATCACTACTCAAAAACTATCAATATCCTACAAATATTGATCAATTTAGAGTAATTTTACACATTTTTAGAAAATAAAAAACTGCACAACACATCTTCTTTCAGTTCCCGCCAAAAACTCAATTAAGAGAAGCTATTAATAAGCTTCCACAGATAACAGTGTGCATAATATATAAGGTACTTAAATTAATAAATCCGAGTTTGAATAGAACTTGACCGACTTTGCGCTAAACAATGCTACACTATTAGTAAATAGGTCTAAGTCTATATCTTCCAACTCACTTAACTTTTTAAATTCATTTGCTGTTCTGATAAAGAAAGAACTACGTCGGTAAACCATGCGTGTCAATGGTGTGTGTAATAATTTCCTATGGCGAACATTATTAGGGGGAAAATACAAATATAGTTTCTCAATGAGATTTACACAATCAATTTTGGATTGCGCAATTTTAACTAAGAAACGTAAATTAGCAATTTTTCTTCTAGTTTTAAGAGGTAAAAGGTGAAATAAAGTACAGCGTTCAATGTTACCCCCCCGGTAAAGTTGTAAGGTCTTCGGACCAACAACATAAAGTCAAGTCCAATAAAAAAAGCGTTCAATGTACACATTTCATTTTTTTATTTTTTATTGCAGGAGTTCAGTAGACAGGCAGAGGGTCCACTTGATGGAAAGCGGTTACCATCGTCTATGGACATTTGCAACACCAAAGGTGTTACAAATGCGCTGCTGTTCTCTTAAGGGATACTGGAACCTGGTCCTTATTGCCGGAACACAACTCAAGGTTGTTATGGCGACATACTTTAAAAAAAAACCAGGGTTGGTAGCCATCCAGTCGGGTAAATGCCCTACCACCTGGCTGTGGGTTGTTTTGTCGCCTTTTACGACAGGCCGCCGAGCCGCAGGAAATTGTATTCTTTCTCCTTTCCTGCACGGATACAGGACTGTGAATGTTGTTGCAGCATGCGTTGCGTCCTGCAGCTGCTGACGTATACATATTATAATATAAAGTTATAAAAGTTATAAAGTTTAAATTTAAGGCTAATTTTCAGCACTGTTAACATAAAAAAGTGCGTCGCATTAAGTACCTCGCTATTATGTCACTGTCAAAATTTCATTATGATTTTTTTTTATTTACGACGTTGGCAAAGAGGCGATGGCGATTTATTAAATTTTAGGAAGGCTTACAGACTAATATATGTATATCAGTTATAGTAAAAAAAGTAGTATATGAAAAAGAAATAACGATGTATTTATGGAAAACCTACAGCTATATACATTTGATTAGATAACTATAATGAACAAAAGAAAGCCAATGACAGGTTTTCACAAATAAGCTATTGGTGAACATGCAGACGTAAAAAGGCACCGAGATGCTTAGTCACTGTTGACAAATTTAAGGCTTAGACACCGCTTGGCTCCTGAAATACTGATTACAAATGAATCAATGTCATTTACTTACATTATTTAAATAATTATTTGCTCGCACTAGAAATGAGTTTTGTCTGTAATTAGTAGAACGTAAAGGTACATATATGGGTATACTGATAACAAACACACACGATTCCTAATGATAATATAGTTAATAAGTTTCTGTCTTTCTAAAAAAAATTCTTGAGCCAGTATTCGCTTGACCGAATTTATACTAGTGCAGTATAAGTCCAAGTTCAATTTGACTACTATTTTCTTAAAACAATTTGAGCTTCGCAAGATAAAGGCGTTTTGTATATAGTTAGTGGTCACTAAAGGTGTGTGAAGTAATCCTCTCTGTCTAAGACCAAGCTGATTAGCCCGTAAATATATTTTTGAAACAATTTCGCCTCTAGCCAACTTCACCAAAAAAGATATATCTTTTATATTGCGTCTAAAATGATATTTTTTACTACGCTCTTTATAGCATTCGGATGATTGTTGTGCCCGGTAATCTAGATATCTTAGGAACTTTTTTTAGTTTTGCTATTCATTCACTCGCATCACACGGATGAATTTTGACATTACTAGTAATGGAGCTTATGTCAAATTTTAACCAATAGTAAGGCAAATGAACGTTCGGCAAGATATAGGAATTGAAGGCTTACTCAAAAACGTTTATTTTCATTGTAGACCTTTTTTTAAACACTTCTTTAAATATTAGTTTGTTGTGGACTGTAAATATTTTAATTATAAATGAAAACTGCACGAGCGGAATATAACGACGATTTTAATAAGTTTTTTTTTTTTTGGATTTTATGGCTTGGTTTCTAGACCTTTAAGCCAAGTCTGTTTTGGATTTTAATAAGAATGGAGGGAAAAAAAACAAAAGAACACCTATGTTCTAAATTCAAACATTCAGTATATTTGGTGGCCAGTACTATGCCACACCAAATAAATAAAAACTGTTTCTTGGAGATTCTAACAAGTTTTTTTTATATTTAAGTGCATTTTCCATTTATTTTTGTGTTATATGAACTATATCATTGTAGTTTTAAAGAAATCTTTCTTCTTTCTTTCTTCTGTCTGCTATCCATGCTGTAACGGAGAAAGAATATAATTTTATTGCGTTGGGGCGGCCTGTTGTAAAAGGCGACAGAACAAACCACAGCTAGGTGGTAGGGTATTTATTTGCCCGTCTGGATGGCTCCATACAAATAACAACCTTGAGTTATGTTCCGGCATTAGTGACCAGGTTCCAATCTCCCTTAAAAGAGAAGCAATGCATTTGTAGGACCTTTGGTGTTGCAAATGTCTTTAAGCGATGGTAACCGTAAAACTTTCCATCAGGGGCGTCCGCCTGTCTGCCGAACTCATATTATAAAAAAAATCACTCTTTCGGGCTGATCGAACGAAAACGAACGATGAAAGGCATTTAAGAGTAAGACCTCTGACCCCTCATGGAAAGTGGTTACTGTCGCCTACGCCTGCAACACCAGGGGCAAAGTCAATGAGTTACGAGCCTTTTTTTTTGGGAGTTTAACCTCTTTCATTGGGCAAGAAAAGAGTAAACTCTTGATATAGGTCACTACTGGCTCTATATAATACAAAATACTTAATATCTATTACATTTTTCTTAATACTAGGCCAGCGCTATAAGTAGCCAGTTATACTCACAATACTCAGTGATGAATGTGTATAAGTAGCGTAGTATGTTATGTGCAAAAACTTTAAAAAATATTCTCCAATGGAACTTATTTTGAATTAAAAAAAGTTTGACATTAGCTCCATACAAGTAATGTCAAAATTCCGATGGTAAACCAAGCGAATGAATGCGATGATATAGGGACCGGCCATTGGTCAAGACGCATCTTTTGTCATTAACCCTAGTATACTAATGTTGCAGATGGCGGAGTGTTCTGAAGTACCCACAATTTTACTTAACAATGGCGAGAGAATGCCCGCTTTGGCACTTGGCACTTACCTCGGGTTTGATAAGGTATGTTATCCATTTATTAAACGTAATAATATACGTGGAACTGAATGTCAATGTCACCCAGGGTTCTCAACACAACGTATGATATTCTCCCTAAATTTGGGGTGATTAAATTAATGGTAAATTTACAATAATATTTTCTTAAGTTTTCGCGACTTGTATACATAATAAAACTACGTTTTAACGGTTTTAAGCGCGGTAATTTTATTTGATTTTGGTTTTTCCGACGTTTCGGCCACTTTTCAGTGGCCGTGATCACGGAAGACAAAGATGTCAAGTGTCAACGAGTATTGTTAAAGTTTTATTTAGCCTACCGCCAACTTATTAATTTTAATTATTTAATTTTTAATTTTGTTTATGGTTATTATTTAATCTATGGGAGCCTAATCTAATTTACTACCGCTTCGCAACATGTTATGGCTTGAAGAGAAGAAGCGGCGCAAGAAACTCTTCAGCAAACATGCCTAGCTCTAATAATTTTATATAATATTAAAATGGGTGGAAGGAAAAATAAAAGTAATTATCAGTCAAGTTGGTTTGTGTTCCGTTGTACGCAGAAAGAGCTCACAGTGTCTTGAGGTCTGGCAGCTGGTTTTTGCTGGGTTTGGGTCTTAATAGTTTTGATAATTGGATCCCAAACAGGTGGTACTTGCCAACCATCTTCTCTATAGATATAGAGAAGATGGTTGGCAAGTACCACCTGTTTGGGATCCAATTATCACCTGTTTGGGATCCAAACAGGTGGTACTTGCCAACCATCTTCTCTATAGATATAGAGAAGATGGTTGGCAAGTACCACCTGTTTGGGATCCAATTATCAAAACTATTAAGACCCAAACCCAGCAAAAACCAGCTGCCAGACCTCAAGACACTGTGAGCTCTTTCTGCGTACAACGGAACACAAACCAACTTGACTGATAATTACTTTTATTTTTCCTTCCACCCATTTTAATATTATATAAAATTATTAGAGCTAGGCATGTTTGCTGAAGAGTTTCTTGCGCCGCTTCTTCTCTTCAAGCCATAACATGTTGCGAAGCGGTAGTAAATTAGATTAGGCTCCCATAGATTAAATAATAACCATAAACAAAATTAAAAATTAAATAATTAAAATTAATAAGTTGGCGGTAGGCTAAATAAAACTTTAACAATACTCGTTGACACTTGACATCTTTGTCTTCCGTGATCACGGCCACTGAAAAGTGGCCGAAACGTCGGAAAAACCAAAATCAAATAAAATTACCGCGCTTAAAACCGTTAAAACGTAGTTTTATTAAATTTACAATATTCAAGTTTACGTTGACTACTCTTATTTTATTGCCTGAAGCACGCAAACGAGCAGACGGCCACCTAATGGAAAGCGGTTACCGTCACATATGGATGTTGGCAACATCAAGGGTGTCGCTAACGCGTCACCTACCTCTAATGGTGCGGCTTCATCTGCGATAATGTCTAAGATTTAGACTGTGGCCGAATGTGTCTTATATACATACGTTATCTGTCAATGTTTAACGTCATTAGCAATTAATAATAATATCCTATCTCAAATTACGAATTAAATCCATCGCTATATCTGTGTTAAATGGCCTATATCTATAATATTATCACAGATGAAGTCGTGCCTTAAGAAATTGTATAACGCCTTTCTTAAAAAACCCCATGTCATAGCGCAAAGAGAAAACCGCAGCGAGAAGTTCCCCTCCAGAGCATTGTTGTACACGGAATAAATGTTCTAGAGAACTGTTGCGTAGTTGAGCGTGGGAGCTCAAAGAAATGGGAGTAAACATCCTGTCGATGGCGAGCGGCACCAGATCAAACAATTCCTCTGAATACGCCCCCTTGTACAGGGGGTAAAATACGCAGTGAGACGCAGTCTCTCAGAAGGCTAAGTGATTCTAAACCGCTTATAAGAATATGAACGGCGTGACGCTGGAAGGAGTCGAGGGGGTCAGTCTCATAAGCGGGTGCCCCGACCTATAAATGTGAGGAGTACTTCACATGCGGTATGATTTGCGCTTTGTAAAGCGTAAGTCATTGCCGCGGGGCGAAGTACTGCTTCGACCAGTTTAGTACACCAAGCTTTTTGGAGGTAATTTGGCCTTGCCTTTTTGATGATCCCGAAACTGCATGTTGTTATGTCGACATTACAGTTCGAGATGGTCGGGGGTGTTCCTTGGAATTGTGGATCATTGACGAGGTTAAGTTTTTTGTTGCTTCACATGAAATATTATAGCTCCACAAAATAAACAAAAAAACTGCACCGGGTAAATATTTTCATAACTTGGTAACACTGATAGGTCTTTATTTTGCTTTTATAATGTCAATGGACTTGTTATGTTGACTTTCGAAGTATAAAAGGTTATCAAGGGTCAAATGTTGTGTATTCTGTTCCATACTTAACATTCTAATTAAAAACAATATTATAAACTAATATGATAACGAAAACTTGACGTTTAATATACTTATAATAAAGTAGTTGACAATCAAGGCAATTGAGACAATTTTTATCGTCTTACAAAACGCCAAAGCTGCTTACATTTTGTATAAAAACAACAAATTATGAAGTATGTACCTAATAATTTAAAAAAGTCAAATTGCATATTCATACTTATTTAAAAGTTCCAAAAAAAGGTTAAGACCCTTTTAAAGGATAATCTATTATGGCTACGTTCCACTGGTGGCTCACAACAACCATGTTCACGACCGCGATTTTTCGCGTTCCACTTGCTTGCGGGCGTTACAATCATAAACTCTAGTGGAACGGTTATTCGATCCACCTCTTGATATAGGACACGGGAATGCGCTGTTCGGTTTTTGAGTTGACATTTCACTGTTATTTATTTTCATTTCGATTTTATTAATATTAACTTTCTCTTAAAATTGCATTGACTTTTTATTATTAAAAAATAATTTATGTAATATTATAAGGCAGAGTTTTTACTACTTACTACTATTATCTGTACAGGAACGGAGAAACAATACAATTTCCTACGACCAAGCGGCATGTCGTAAGAGGCAACAAAACAACTCACAGCCAGGTGGTAGGATATTTGCCCGTGGCTACCACCCTTGGTTTAGAGCATGCCGCCATAACAACCTTGAGTTGTGTTCCGGCATTAGTAGCCAGGTTCAAGTCTTCGTTTAGAGAACAGCAGTGCATTTGTAGCATTTGCTGTCTGCTGAACAGATGCAATGAAAAAGACGTTATCCAAGGCGATGTGGCGTGACCATCTGCCGGCACTACAGCGGCAGTAAAGATCGACCTATTCTCTCCCATAGACACTATATGGCGCACATGTTGTGGGGTTTTTATGTGATTTAGCGAAATATAACTAAAATAATAAATAATACTTCTTTATTATTTTAGTTATTATATTGACTTTCCTTTAGAAAATTTTAAACAAAGCAAAACAATTATATATAAATTTAAATTATGAAAAATAATAGATTCTAAAGTGTTTCAACAGCACATATGCAAGTTGTTGATAAATATAATTCGATACTTACAGAATGGTATCGTAAAGTCAGAGAATAAACTACTACGCGACGTGGTTTGTCAAGCCATAGACATTGGCTACCGGCACATAGACACAGCTTCGATCTACTCGACTGAAAGAGAGATAGGAGAGGCTATTAACATGAAGATTAAGCAAGGAGTTGTTAAAAGAGAAGACGTGTTTATAACTACTAAGGTAAATTATTCACTAGGTATTGTCTGCGGCTTTGCCCGGGCAATTTTTTTTAAATAAAAACAAAACCGACTTCAAACCAGGAGCGTAGCTGCCGCGGTATCAGCCGTATCAATAATACGGGGCCCCGAAAATGTGTAAGCAAAAATTCTTAAAATTGTGTCCAAAATCTTTTATAGATTAATAACATTTTTGAGAATAAATGCTTGTCTAACAGAAACGGCTATGAGACTTCTCATTATTATCTATAGAGGCAGAAAATCTAGAAAAACTGAAATCGTCTTCAACTATCATTCGATAAATAAGTTTGTCGATAAAAAGGCGAGAAGACTGTATCTTTGGTTTGAATTGTTTGTCTAACTTAGCTCCTAGGAGCAGTAAGTATAAGTAATGACTTATATTCAATACATAATTATTTTAATTCAATTCGAGCATTTTTGTTTCTTTTAGAAAAAAAACTTTAGATATCTACCGTTCCTTTGGGCCCCCTAACACATTTTGTTACAGAGCCCGTCTAAGGCAAGCTACGCCACTGCTTCAAACTAAAAAGCAAAAACAAATACTGTCTTGTAGCGTGAGGCCCTTCATTACAGTGCGCGAGTAATATTAGGGCTGGGGGGGAATAACTATATACTACTAAAAAAATTGAAAATCTGTCCACAATTGTCAGGGATATCGCATAACCAACATACAAAAATACACAGTTGTCCACAATTGTCAGGGATATCGCATAACCAACATACAAAAGTACACAGTCGAGTTGAGAACCTTCACATTTTGGAAGTCGGTTAAAAATAACATTGCCTTCATAGGTAAAATAAAAAATTCATTTCAAGTTCTCGCCAAAAACCTTTTAAATATTACGGTACACCCACAGAAATAATGTCTATATATTATTTCTGTGGGTACCACATAATAATAGTTCTTCTATTCGATACTAGGTGGAAGCACATGTAATACTATAACTTGATTTTATTAATTAGACCATTAATTTTTGTCTAAGATACAAATATAAAGTAATAAATATAATATAATAAATAAATAAAAATCAATTTCTCTAATATTATAAAGTTTATAGTTATTACAAAAAATAAAACTTTTGATAATGCTTAACATGTTAAAATTTTCTAATTTCAGCTCTGGAACACACGACACAAAAGAGAGCAAGTTGCAGAGGCGCTAAGAGAATCTTTGAAGCAATTAAATCTTGATTATGTTGATTTATATTTGATGCACTGGCCTATCGGAATTAATGTGAGTTCCGACTAATATCTCTAGTATACTCGAGATGTTAATTCGAACAAGTTAAAAAGTATTTTATATGGACGAAGTTTGAAATGGGCCCGCAACACTTCAACTTTGCCACCAACAAGTCTGTGTCAAACGTTCTTCCTTGCGAGATCAATTGCATATGCTGTACAATATCATGGCAATATCTGAATTTGAATAAAAATCGTATATGACAGCAATCTATTGTTGACTATGAGCAGCCATACAATTTCACGTGCACTGCATCTAATCAGTATTATAATAAAATTGACATTGAAAAGCGTCTAAAACTGGGTGGCTCCACAGATTAAGAAACTTTACTCGCTTTTTCAGTATCAAAAAGGAACAGAACAGAGCTAATTTTATTTCGAGTGGCAATCGAACTTTACGCTAAGATCATCACGCAGAACTTAGCCACGCCACTCCACGCTCGTATACGCGAATCATTATTCCGCGAAATCTAATTTTTCAGGATAAAAAGCATCCTGTTATAATATTGGAAGAAGAATACTAAGGAATGAAAAATGAAACTCGTAATATACATACTCGGCGATTAAAGTTGGCGCAACGATTCCGTTCTTGGTTTTATAGAAAATTTCAACTAAACTTTTCAGTTAGTTTTATTATTGAAAATATTTTCATTGTGAGTTACAGTAACTGTGAAAGCTTCTTTAGTTCTTAAAGAAGCCTTCAAACTTACTCTAGCTAAATATGAATAAAACCGTTGGTATTATTTGTTCATAGTATTGTCATAAGATTTTGCGACTAGTATACATATCTAATTAAAATTAAGTCTTAACACACTGGTTCTTAACGAGGCATTTTATTTTATTTGAAGCATATTACTAAAGAGTTTCTTACGCCGCTTCTTCTCTACAAGCCACAACATGTTGCGAAGCGTGGTAAATTAGATAAGTATAGGGTAAATAACAACCATAAACAAAAACTCAAATTAATTTATTAAAATAAACAATTTGGGGGTAGTCTAAACAATAACTTTAACCATATTACTCATTGACACTTGACATCTTTGTCATAGATAAAACTTATATACATCCTTTTCTTCCGTGATTACAGCTACTGAAAAGCGGTCGAAATGTTAAAATAAAAACCAAATACCGCGCTTGAAACAGTTAAAACGCTTATTTACAAATATAATGTTTCACAGGATGATTACACATACTCTGATGTGGACTTCATGGAGACCTGGCAAGGTATGGAGGATATGCAGAAGCTGGGTCTTGCAAAAGCCATTGGGGTTTCCAACTTTAACAAGGAGCAACTGGAACGAGTCATTAGGGAAGGGAGCATACGTCCTGCCGTAATTCAAATTGAGGTGTGTGATTAAGGTCTACAGATACGAATTTGGATCCAAAATGACGGCATTTTGAAGAAAAATACAATAGAATACTTTTTATTGCTAGAGTATAGCAGACAGGCTGACGGTCCACCTGATGGAGAGTGGTCACGGTCATCCATAGACAATTCCAACAACAAAGGTGTTACCGATGTGCTGCCTGTCCTCTAAGGAGGGAGGAGGGGACCGCAACCTAGCCACTAATGCTGGATGACAACTCAAGGTTGTTATGGTGAAATTCCCCAGACCAGGGATGGTAGTCATCTAGACGGGCAAATGCCCTACCACCTGGCTGTGAGTTGTTTTATTTCCTTTGATAACCGGTCGCCCGGCACCAGGAATTAGTATTTTTTCTCTGTTCCTGCACGGATAGATAATCTTCCGTTCAATAACAACTAGTTTGGTTTATTTTGTCTATTTATATTATGTTATTTCAGGTTCATCCTCAAATAATTCAATCAGATCTGATTTCATTCGCAAAATCGGAAGGTATAGTCGTAATGGGCTATTCTCCATTTGGCTCCCTGGTCTCGAGGTACGGAATGTTCTTCGCCGGACCAAGAATTACGGACCCAAAATTGGTTGCTATCGCGAGAAAGTATGGAAAAACAACACCACAGGTTGTTTTGAGGTGGTCGGTAAGTTAATTGTTTTAAAATGTATACGATCCTTTTCCCAATAATTTAAGGTCAGCACAGTGATTACTTAGCATAACGGGTAGATATGATTACATATTGTAAAAGCCGGCTAATTAGCGTTTGTTCAATAGCCACGGCTAAGCTGTCAACCCATTCGCCAATTCCATAATGGTTGTCGTATAAAACCGAAAATCGACAAGTGTACAACTTAGCCGTCAGGGCGTCGATCTCAACTTGCCAGCTGGCTAATAGTTGTCCGCTTTCAGCTCGCGACAAAAACTCTCGCCAAAATTAATCTGTATTTTTTTTCTTCTAGGTGGACCGTAGTGTTGTACCCATACCAAAATCGGTAAATCCAAACCGCCTTCAAGAGAACATCAATATATTCGATTTTTCATTAACGAAAGAAGAAATCAACGTAATCAATAGCTACAATTCAAACACTAGATATACATTGCCATCGTTTTGGCAAAACCACCCCTATTATCCATTCGAGAAAGTTGATCATCCTTTGGCAAATCCTTTTGTCTAATATTGTTTAAATTCACTTTTTTACGAATATAATAAAAATACATTTTTAAAGCTGTTGCAATTTTATTCGCATATTCTTTTTAGAGTTCTATAGCAATTTTTAGCAAAGACGGAAAGCCTTTGATATCGTCATATTCGTCGATCTTTGTATGTCAGTTATTTTTCTTGTTGTCGGTTCTAATATCTTACTATTTTATTCCATTTGTGGTGATTTGGTTTCAATGCTACTGGTGCTTATTCGACCATTGTCACAGTAATTTAAAGAACGTCAAGTGTTGCGCCATACTAAACTCATAAAAGTAATTACTATTCCTTCACTTGTCTTACTATCGGTTGAATTTTAATATTACAATCATACGTGCCTACCCCGCAAGGGAATTGGCGTGAAGTTATGTATGTATGTATGTACAATTATACGGAGCTTATGTCAAGTTTTATTCGATAGTAAAGCAAATGATCAGTCGGTAAGATATAGGAACCGGCCATCAGTCAGTGGGATAACATGTGCTTCTAAAGTAGAAAAAATGTTGTCTGGGGACAACAGGGGTACAAGGGGTAGGCCCCTTTAATTTTTGAATTATGAAGTGGAAATCAAGCCTAAAGGCCTAGCTGCCAAGTTACAAACTCCAAAAAACAGAATAGGAAATTTATAAAAAAAAATTAGGCTGTAGAGTATAATAGGTCCCAAAGTGATCCACATAGACCCCTGGGGTCCATATCGCATTGCAAGGGGTCCATGTCAGCAAAAAGAAAATCTGGGGTCCATGAGCTGCCAATAGGGTCCACAATAATAAATTCCATTTAAGCAAGTCTTGACGAAATTTTAACTTTTTAAATTAAAATGATAAAATATAATAGTGTACATTTATAAGTACAAATGCGCAGTATTATATTGTATGTACAAGCTGTAAAATTTATGTCGCACTATCTAAAAATATATATACTGAATCCAACGCAAAAAGAATTGTTAAAATGAGTTCATAAATAAATAAAAAGTTATGGTTGTACATGTATAAAAATATATATTTACACGACAAATTGAGAACCTCCTCCTTTTTTAAATCAGTTAAAAAGATAGTGGTCCACTGAATGCAGTAAAAATTGGTAATGGGTCTATGAGATAAAATAGTTTGAGGACCATTGCTGTAGAACGCAGAAAATATTTTCAACGAAAATGGTTTTGGACAATATTGTTATGCAGTTTTCAATCAAATACTTATTTTATAAATCTTTCATCAAACGACGTAAATAGTCGACGTTTGGCACTGCTACGGAACCCCTTCTAGTTCATGGATTACACGCATCTGCACGATTGTGTATAATTTAATATGTTTAAAAAAGAAGATTACTTGCAAGCCGATCCACGCAAATGTCTTGTTTAGCAATGCTCGCACTCACAGAATGCAAATAAAAGGCTTAAAATACGATAAAGCCAGATTTAATTTTATCTTTAGATTAACGCTTTGAGCGTTTCCAAATAAATAACAAATGATTACGAAATACATAAACATGCGTATTTTTAGAAATGTATTCACTTGACAGCAGGATAGCAGTTTCAAGTTTGTTCAAGAGTAAAAAGGACAGCATACAATATGTGCTTAATTTATAAAGTTATTAGGAAAATCTCGTTCTTGGAACTAAATTAATGTTGCTAGTTTATTGATTTTCCTGTACCATAAGATAAAATTGAGGTGTGCTAGTAAGAGTTGGATACAACTAATCTTCATCGTTACAAATAACACTCTTAACTTCTTTACAATCTTGCAAATGAACTGATTTTCATTAAATTATATAATATAAATATCATTTCAAATAAACATGCAACTACGAAGAAATGAATGATAATTGAGAAATGTAAGATGTGTCAAAATCTTATCAGGTGGAAATCCACTGGCTCTGCCTACCTCTATGAGAAATAGGCTTGATAATATATACGCATAAACTTGTGTCAATATTTGGGTACTAAAAGTATTTGTTAATGTACCATAGTCGAAGTTCTGTATAAAAAGTTAAGTATGTAGCAGATAACTTATACAAGTTTTTTTGTTTATTAAAGTGGTATGTATGTAATCGAACTTATCTTAAGACTCATCACAGTAATTTGAAGCATTACATTTACGGTGTAATCTTTTGGGGCCGAATAAACTGTGTTGTGCACCATAGTTTTACCAGCGTTAAATATGGAATGGATTATAATTATTCAAAATTGAAACGTATGTGAAAGCGTGTGCTAGTCAAATTATAACAATATTTCATTTATTATAGTCTATATATCATTTTAGCTCATGTATGTTACTTGCAGCTGCTATGTGTAAGAATAAGCCCGAATGGCGCTCTGTTGTTCGTGCTTACCCCGCAAGGGAACTGGCGTGAAGTTATGTATGTTGCTTGCAGGGCTCGGGCCACTCCATTTATATTATAGGGGTTTGACAGGTTTGACATCAGTTACCATGAATTGCGAATTGCAGTTTTTATCAAAAGGTTTTCTTTCACCGTATCATATAAGTAATATTTAAAATAATACGTATATAACGTTAGAAAACTACCAAGTGATGCACGCTTCTCGGACAAGATATTTTTTGAAGATTGAATTTATTGGAGTAAGATTAAAGGAAAAATATTTTAGATATGGCATCCCTAATTGCAGCTTATGAACGGGGTCGTCTTTGATATTGTCGGCTACGATAAATCAAATAAAACTCCACCATATTTGTTGGGAACTGCGTATCGGTTGGTTTTATTGTGTTTTCGTGCGAGTGTTTGTGTAAAAAACGTGCACTGTGGCTAAAATAACACCGTACCCGAGCATGACTTATTCCGGAAGGAATAAATTCGAGGTATGTGCATAAAATCGATCAATTTTATTCATTGTTTGTTTTCAAATTGACGTGAACAGCTGACATATCTGCAGTATATGCACTGTTCCTTTGTTCTAGTTGCTAATTTACATTATTCCTACATCGACAACTTGTTTCTTTATAGCTAAATCGGTGCATCTCTCTATAGATTAAAACATTTTTCTAATTGCCTAGTGCTCGAGTGTCGGTATTTTTATTTAAAAAAAAGAATAACACGTTCGGATACACTCCCGAATTTTCCCGATTCACAAAACTATTTTTATGTGAAAAGCGTTTTATTTTTACGTATCTTATTCTCATTTTGTTGCATCAGGGAAGTTATTTCCTTTGTTTAGGACAGTGTAATGACCTGCGTGCGGCCATCAACCCGCTGCGGTCGTAATACCGTTAAGTACGCTGATTGTTCTGATAATTTAAAAAGGTCTTAAAATTGCGTCTTTAATTTCGCAATATATCATTTTATAACGTTTCGGATATACTTGCCAAAATTCTGTTAAATGGAATAAGGATAGGAACTTGAAACCTTTCTGAAGAAAACAATTTGGATATCTGTTAAGAAAAAATGAAATTTAAAATGAAGGTAGTGTATCAATAATGCCTCTGCTACATTTTTTTTTATTGCAGGAGATCAGCAGACAGGCAGACAGCCCACTTGATGGAAAGCGGTTACCATCGCATATGGACATTTGCAACACCAATGTTGCTACAAATGCGCTGCTGCTCTCTTAAGGGAGACTGGAACCTGGTCACTAATACCGGAACACAACTCAAGGTTGTTATGACGACATACTTTAGACCAGGGGGAGTAGCCATCCAGTCGGGCAAATGCCCTACCACCTGGCTGTGGGTTGTTTTGTCGCCTCTTACGACAGGCTGCCCAGCTGCAGGAAATTGTATTGTTTCCCCGTTCCTGCACAGATAGATACATTGGGATAACATTAGTGTTAATGACAGTGACATGTAGATGTAGAGGTGGATAATGTGTAAATTTAGATGTGAAATATGCAACGTGTTCCATTAGTAGCTCACAACACCCAAAATGCTCCCTTAGCCGTTCCACAAGGCGAAGGCCGTTGGAGTCATTGTGGTTAAAATGTCACTAATGATATCATCATTTTCGATCACACAATGCTCACAACAACCCATGTCTCAAGAGGTGGGTCGAATAACTTTTCCACTTAGGTTTACGGTTGTAACATTGGCAAATATGTGGAACGGGATTTTTTTTCTGAAAACTCTTTTAGGCACTTATATGACCGTCAAGCTCGGAAACAAAGTTTTCACTTCTAATATTTGGCTGATGTGTGATAGACATTTAACGGACGGTTAAAACAAAATAAACACATGGTTTAGGCATATATTTTTAGTAGTTATTTTATTATCTCAATGGTTACATGTCCTTGCACACCAACCTTAATCCTAGGACTGACAGTTTTTTTAATTCCCTAGGCATCACAAACTGAGGCCACTGCAATTTAAGGTGATAATAAACAACAGATTATTGTTCCCCAGCTGCAAATCATTAATAGAAAAGAACAACTTATGTCAGTAAAGATTTTTAACAAACTGTCTGAAGTCACACTAAAAAAGTGGTTTCTACCATAATTCGTCTGAGACTCGGCCACATCTGCATACTTACCGGTTTTCTTGGTGAAAATTAGTTTGTTACCATTCCCTATGTGAGTGCAGCTTAGATAAGGGCACTTTGGAACACATCTTTTTTCACTGCCCAAAAGATATTACTTCGGTATATATTTTATCACCTTGTCAACATAAATTTCCTTTTAGCACTGGCCAATAAAAAGTCTGTAACTATATTATGTAAATTTATAGTATTAAGTACTTAGTATTAGTGGCAGTTGCTTCTTCCAAATAAAACTCGATGTGGACTTTATTGCCATATCATATCATAAATATCCTGTATTTTCAAAAATTTAAACTATATATAGACAAGTACCAGAGAATATAATGCTGAATGGCAGAGAGAGTAGAAAATGTTTTGAAGTGAACTAAGTGCAATTAAGTGCATTAAGTGCACAGCTCTGACCTTCAAAGCCGCTTCTTATATCGCATGTTCCGTCCAATGCCTAGCTGCTAAGTGTCGGCGTTATGCAGAGGCGGAGAAAAGCGTGCTCTGGCGGGCTGCTCAGGGGGGTGCTCTCTGTCCGCAACAGTTACTTTAACTCTTTTTTATGTTGTCTAGTCGCTAGATTCACAGAAATCACAATTAGAGAGAAAACTGACCAAATTTTTTTTCAGTTACTATTGCCAATAACCTACACCTGGCATTCTTTGTCACTGTGACGTTGGCCGAATCAGCGCCAGTAGCATTGAAACCAAATCACCAAAAATAGAACAGAATAGAAGTCACAGTAGTTACGAAGCAACCTCTAACACACTTTCAGTACTGTTAAAGTTAGGCTTAGTCATGCCATTTTTAACACATTTGTCTGAAATTAAATTAAATTTATTAGCATGTAAATAAGTAGTACAGGGTACATATAAAATGACTAAAATACAGAGAACAGTAGAAATGATGTCCCAAAGGAAACTGTTTCCCTTGCTAGGTCTCCTTAGAGCCTGTGTGGCGGGCCACAGTAGGATTTGCTTCAGTCATAGAATTCTTATCATTGATTGATTGATAGTACATTAATACAATGTCTTTGTGTAGTGAAAATTTATATGTATAAATAAAGTTTTCTATTGTTAATTTAAAAATTGATTGATGAAAGAATGACTAAACCGATATACAATGCAAAAGTGGATGGATGTAGAAGTCGTGGAAGGCCATGACACACCTTCCATGAACAAATTGATTGTGTACTAGCAGAAGGTGATGTCAGGAGCCTTAAGAACAGACGAGCGTGCATGACGAGAGCTATGAATGTCAAAGAAGCAAGTGAGGTGTGTAAAAATAAGCCTGAATGGCGCTCTGTTGTTCGTGCCTACCCCGCAAGGGACCTGGCGTGAAGTTATGAATGTATGTATGTGTAATTTAAAAATTACTATTTAATATTCAAAGATGTTAGTAATAACAATATGCTTTTGCGTATGTATGTGTGTGGGGTGGGGGTGTATTTATTTATATTCAAGTATAAATGAGAGTGTGTGTGCGTGTAGTGTCTGTGTAGGCGTAAGTGATCAGAGTAACTATTTTCAAATTACGGTCAGTCAAAGGTGACTAGCTAATACATCGTAAAAGTTGTTCAGCATCTTTAAATGGTAGAGAGTGTTAGAAATCAGTTAAGCCTTTTCTCAATTGAAAGTGTGTCATGGTAACCAAAACTAATTTGCTGCTTATACTATTTTACAATTTTGGAACTAGCAATGTTACGGATTTGGCAACGAAGCTTGTACGACACTTCAATTATTTGAAGGCTTTGTCTGTTCCAGATAACTCGGTTTACGGGTGAAGATGAGAATCACATAAATAAAAAGCTGCCGAAGGAACTCCTGCTGAGGATACTGTCATATTTGGATGTGGTCTCGCTGTGTAGGTGCGCACAGGTTAGTTGTTAGTTTTAATAGTGTATGTTTACTTACAGTTTCAGTTATTTATTTCTAAGTTTTATGCTAAATACTTATTCTAATGTGGAGTGTTACTGTTACAATGGTGTTAAAGTAATGTTGAGAGTTCATAACACAACACAACAATGTTACAATGTGTTAGTGATGTTTAAAAAAAAAATGATCTCAAGCATATATAAGAAAAATGTTACGCTTTATTCGCTATTCATCAAACCCTTTGAATAACACAAAGGTGAGTTATACATTTCCACGACGCTTCAGATCACCGATGTGGGAAACCTGTCAATCTGCATTGGGCAAGTGATGGATATATGTGATTCTAGGACTGGGTTATTTAAGGCCTGATGTTGAAGTCTTTTTATTTCTATTTCTCTTTATATACTATATTTATTGCTTAATGTTTCAGGTGTCGAAATTATGGAACATCCTAGCACTGGACGGTTCAAATTGGCAAAGGATAGACTTATTTGAGTTCCAGAGGGATGTGGAGGTAAGGTACATAAAAGTTATAATTATGTAAGGTCCATACTTAAAGTTATGATGAATAAGCCCCACCAGTACTCAACCATATCTCATCCCTTCTATTCCATTCCTCCTGTCTGATCCCTCTAATTCATCCAATATCATCCTAAAACGTGTTGTTTTACGTGTGTTTACGTGTACGTATATGGTGTAAACATCTGTAGGCCACGGTAACCACTTTCTATGAGCTATGCCATCCGCCTCTTTGCGAGTTTCGCAATAAAAAAAGGAATTATTATTTTCTCCCCCGGGAATTATTATTCTCTCTCCCCAGAATTATTATTCTCTCTCCCCAGAATTATTATTCTCTCTCTCCAGAATTATTTTTCCTTTTCTCAGGAGTTAATATTTCTTCTCCGTTCATTCATGTTATGATTATATGAGGTTTTATTTCAATAACACAATACGTATTATACGCGACAAAGGAAACGAGGTATGGTTTTTTGTATGCGTAAGGGCCGCCGGACGGTATAAGGTGGACTGACTGTGATTGCGGCGTTGGTGACTCCCCCTCCTAGCAGAGCAGAACTGTTTATCTCCAACAAAAAGGAATTATTATTTTCTCCCCCAGGAATTATTATTCTCTCCCCAGAGTTATTATTCCTTCTTCCCAGAATTATTATTCTCTCTCCCCAGAATTATTATTCTCCCTCCCCAGAATTATTATTCTTTCTCTCAGGAGTTAATATTTCTTCTCCGTTCCTGCATGAAGAAAACATAACGATTTTTGTCATAACGGCTGCACATTAAAAATCTGATAACTTTATTATTCAGGGGCCAGTGATAGAGAATATATCGCAGCGATGCGGCGGTTTCCTTCGACAGCTGTCGTTGCGAGGCTGCGAAAGTATAGGCGATGGTTCCATGAAGACTTTGGCCCATGTAAGTTAAATAATAGTAGTTATTATTACTATAGTTCTAGTTATGTCTGATTAACGGAATATAATCATGCTAATACATTTGGACAGAAATACATGATGAAAGAATGACTAAACAGATATACAATGCAAAAGTGGATGGATGCAGAAGTCATGGAAGGCCACGACACACCTTCCATGATCGAATTGATCGTGTACTAGCGGAGGGTGATGTCAGGAGCCTTAAGAACAGACGAGCGTGCATGACAAGAGCTGATGACTTTGTCATTCAGAAGCGAGTGATAGAGAATGTGTCGCAGAGATAAGCCTGAATCCTACGACAGCTGTTGTTGCGTGCCTACGAGAGCATAGGCGATGGTGGCGTGAAGACTTATGCCCATGTATGTATGTATATATTTGTATATTTATTTCTTAAATTAGGTTGAGTATTTACGTATCTATTGCCTTTTTCCTGCACCAACTATTTCGCCTGATTCAAATTGCTCACATTTAGGTTGTCTGGAAGAGATCGCTTTGAGCGATAAGGCCGCATATTGTATTACCTAGAAAATATTGTAAATATGTGATCTGATCGTTTTGCAGAAGGTGATGTCAGGAGCCTTAAGAATTTTTTAGCGTGCAGGATTTCAGCTATGAATGTCAGACGGCCAACTGAGATGTGAAAGCGGTTAGCCTGAATGGCGCTCTGGTTGTTCGCAACAACTACCCTGCTAGGGAACTGCGCTGCTGCTTGTCTCTAAGTAGACTGGATATTTATTTCTTAAATTAGGTTGACAACACAACGTATCTATGGCGGCATACTCTGCACCAACTATGGTCGCCATCCAGTCGAGCAATTACTCTACCATTTAGCTTGGGTTGTTTAGATCGCCTTTTAGCGATAAGGCCGCCATAACGTATGAAATTGTAAATATTCTCCGTTATGCACGAATAAAAATTGCAGGATTGTATATTTTGGTTTGCAATAAAGTGTTATCTCTCTCTCTCTCTTTCTCTTTTTATTTCAGGCACAAAAATCCATATTTCTTAGGGTTCCTTTGGGCGGGTTGGTGTCGAATTTAACTACATTGCTTGGGAACTACGGACTACTTCGGACCAGTAGATTCCGAAAGTGCAATTTTTATAATTTTTGTCTGTCTGTCTGTCAGAGCATCGCGTGAAATCCACTGAACAGATTTAGATGAAACTCGATACAGGGCTAGGCTTTTATCCCGGGACGTAACTTAGGATACCTTTTATCCCAATAGCAGATAAACCGGCTAATTATGTGGGGAACAAATGTCTAGCCATGCCGCCTCCGCCAGGTCCCGGTCGAAGGGGGAGGCGCAAGAAATGTTGGCTTGACGTTGTGAACGATGACATGCGTGCCAATGGTCTCAAAACGGGGGGTGCTGGAGACCGCGCGAAGTGCAGTAGAAAAAGTAGGAAAGCGGACCCTGCGCGTCGGAGTGAACGCTCCGAACGCAACCGGGATTTAACGCTCGGATGATGATGATGACTTTTTATCCCGATAAATGACGTCGCTTCCGTGGGGTGGGTTTGACCGAAAATAGCGAAAAAGATGGCGCTGCGATCGCATCTGTTTTGGAAACTACTTAACGTATATGAATGAAACTCGACATAGTGCGTGCTTATAACTGACATGTAAATAATCTATATTGCTCTTTATTTGCAAGCGGAGATGGCAGTGTTGCTTGCTATACATTCTTGGCTCTGTTCCGCTTACACGATTCGTACACTATCGCGTGCTATTAAAATTGGTCTAGTGAGCAGGTGCATCGCGAGGAATTATTAGTTGTGTAAAAATGTATAAACAACTGAATAAAAATAAATGTTATTTTATTTTTATTTATTACTAGCTTCTGCCCGCGACTTCGTCCGCGTGGAATAGTTAAAAAAAGTAAGTTAAAAAAACCCTTCGGATTTTGAAACATTCTTCATTGGTGCTCCGCTCCTATTGGTTGAATGTATAAATTGTTTTATTGTATGATGATGATACCGGCAATATCAATACTTAATTAGGTGCATAAGTTGTATAATAAGCTGTTTAAGTAATTATTTTTTTTAACTATCCCACGGGAGCTGTTTAATTTTTCGGGATCAAAAGTATCCTATATGTTGACCAGGGATATAAACTACCACCATACAAAATTTCGTTTAAATCGGTCCAGTCGTTTCGGAGATTCGCCGGTACAAACAGAGAAACAAAAAAAAATCTAAATTAGTTCTATATAACTTCTTACAATTCCCTGACTCGGTTTTTTAGCATTTTTTTTTCATTGTACAGAAACTCCACCTCTACAGTTTTATTATATGTATAGATTTATTATTTCCTTGTTTATTTTGGTGACCTATAAAGTGTTAACTATTTGTATTTGTACTTATAACTTGCAGTCGTGTCCAAACATCGAAGATCTGAACCTCAACAAATGCAAGAAAATCACAGATCAGACGTGTCAAGCGTTAGGCAGAAGGTGCACGAAACTGCAGAGGTATGTTCTCAAATAGACTGAGATCCCAGTCACCCCAGACTTACGTGATTTTAGGTAAGAGGAAATTTTTAGCATCGGTAGTTTAACATAAACTTAGAAAGGAATGGACACTCGCTAAGCTGAAAGCGGGGCCGTTTTTCAGGTAGCAGCTATCAAAGGTGGAAAATAACCATGGGAAGATGTTTGGCTCATTGGGAAATATTTTTAAATATTATACTTGATAATATATATAAAATTCAGCCTTCCTAAAATGACGTAAGTGCCAACATTTTTTTTTAAATGTCTATCAAAAGTTATGGCCCACAGGAAGTGTTTTTTTTTTTTTTTTTTTTTATTGCAGGAGATCAGCAAACAGGCAGACGGCCCACTTGATGGAAAGCGGTTACCATCGCCTATGGACATTTGCAACACCAAAGGTGCTACAAATGCGCTGCTGCTCTCGTAAGGGAGACTGGAACCTGGTCACTAATGCCGGAACACAACACTCAAGGTTGCTATGGCGACATACTTTAGACCAGGGGTGGTAGCCATCCAGTCGGGCAAATGCCTTACCACCTGGCTGTGGGTTATTAAGTCGCCTCTTACGACAGGCCGCCCGGCCGCAGGAAATTGTATTCTTTCTCCGTTCCTGCACGGATAAAGTGTCTGGCAACTGTACTTATATATCTTTCTTTATAACAATATCATATATGACATATGTTAAAATTAGCCTTGCTACTTTGGCGTAAGTTAGCATGGTTTTTTTCCACTTTTGATAGCTGCTACCTGAAAAACGGCCCCGCTTTCAGCTTAGCGAGTGTCCATTCCTTTCTAAGTTTATGTTAAACTACCGATCCTAAAAATTTCATCTTACCTAAAATCACGTAAGTCTGGGGTGACTGGGACCTCCATCTACCAATATTTAGGTGAAATTATTTTTGTCTGTGTTCAAGTGGGTTCGGGGATGGTATAGATTCAAATTTGAACCAGGTAGATAGCGCTGTGATCGGGTTCCAATTTTTAGGTGAAATTATTTTTGTCTGTTCAAATGGGTCGGTTAAAATTATAGATCTAACAGTAGGTGGCACCGCTAAAGTCTTCCTAAATGGTGCGACCTATTTTGATGTTTTTTTTGTTGTAAAGTGTATTCGAGAATGTTTTAAATTAACTATTGGTCCCGGTAAATGTCGCTGCAATCGGGTTCTAGATTTTTATTTATAAGGGCAGGACAATGTCTGTCGGCTACAGCTAGTATTTTATACAAGATATCATAAACAACATTATACTTGAAAGTTTTGATAAGTACTAAAATAAACTGAACACAGTACAAATCTATCGCGTCTGCCAACATGAAAAAAAAATGTGAATACAGTCTATATACAATAGAGATTTTGTATTATAATCTGCACAGAATCACTACATTAGAGATAACCACTCCTACATAAAATTATGTTAAATTATAGAGACTACTTACTCCATACAAAACTAGCGCTAATCACAAAATAAAAATATATTATTCAATTAAGGAATCGGCCGATCGTATCATTTAGATAAGAGGGTACATAACGAAATCAATTATTAACTTCGAAATTAAATATTTATCCGTGCAAGAACGAAGAAAGAATATAATTTCCTGCGGCCGGGCTGCCCGTCATAATAGGCGACAAAATACACTATAGCTAGGCGATAAAGTATCGTAGACCCTTGGTCTAAAGCATGCCGCCATAACAACCTTGAGTTGTTCCAGCGTTAGTGGCGAGATTAGTCTTATGAAAGCAGCAGCGCATTTGTAGCATCTTTGACGTTGCAAATGTGCATAGGATTTTCTTCAGGTGGGCAGGCTCCCCGTCTGCTAAACTCCCCCATAGAGTACAGCGCGTCTAAAGTCAATTGTATAACGATTTAAGACCGAATTTCTAAAAAAAAAAACTACTGTTGGTTTTTTTTATTGGACTTGACTTTATGTTGTTGGTCCGAAGACCTTACAACTTTACCGGGGTTTTTGGAGCGAGTGCCTTCGCGAAGCGAAGGCGCTCGAGCCCGGGGGGGCAACTTGCTCGAGATAGCTCCCTAAGGAGTTTTACCTCGGCTGGACTGTTGCCATGAGAGCTTATAATCGGACGCGGACACGACGAGTGGATTACGATGGTGCGGCGCGAGATCGAAATACTTACGCGAGAGCGACGTAATGTAGTTTTTGATGGAGGGAAGCTCCAGATCGCGGTGGAGGTCGACGTTACGCATATAGAGGGGAGCACCGACGGCTCTGCGCATGAATTTGTTTTGCACGATTTGCAATTTATCTAAAAGGGCAGGCTTGGCATGGCCGAATACCACACTCGCGTATGTCATGATCGGGCGGATGCATGTTTTATACAAAGTAAGCTTGTGTCTGAGGGACATTTTGCTTCGTTTGTCTATCATGGGTGCTAAACGACCCATCACAAATCGCGCTCTATTTCGGATTATAGTGATATGCTCGTTGAAGCGCAAGTTCCGATCTAGGGTGACACCCAGGTATTTGGTGTACTTTTCCCAGGGAATTTGTTGTTCGTAGAGCGAAATGGTTTTTAGGCGAAGGCAAGCGCGTTTGGGGGAGCGAAGCGTGCCCGGGGAAAAGAACATTGCTGCGCTTTTCTCCGGGTTTACCTCTATCCTCCATTTGCGAAACCATTCGCCTAGCTCTGTGACAGCTGCCTGCAGCCGGACGCAAGCCATTTGTCGGTTTTGATCTGATGTATAGAGTGCGGTGTCATCCGCAAAGAGGGCCAACTCCACATCTGGAGTTTTTGGGATGTCGCTGGTGTACAGCGTGAAGAGTAGTGGCGACAGAGCCGAGCCCTGTGGTACACCGGCTGTGAGTGGGTGAGGGGACGAGCGCGTTCCCTCCACTCGAAAACGGAAGCTTCGGTCTAAGAGGAAGTCTCGCAAGATGAGCACGAGTCTGTCTGGCACACCGAACTGGTACAACTTGTAAATCAAGCCGTTGTGCCAGACCTTGTCGAAGGCTTTTGCTACGTCTAGGAACAGTGCGGCTGTTCCTATAGGGCGGGGGCGATGGGCAAAGTGAGATAGTATGTGCTCCGTGATGCGGTGCACCTGTTGCACGCATGAGTGTCTAGCACGGAAGCCAAATTGCTCATCAGGTAATAGATGTTTGCTGAAGGCAAAATCTCTAAGTCGTGAGAGGATGACTCTCTCGTAAAGCTTGCTGAGTGCGCTTAGTAGGCTGATTGGACGGTAGCTGGACGGTTTATTAGCCGGTTTTCCCGGCTTGTGAATACCAATGACATCTGCCTCCTTCCAGATCGCGGGGAAGGAGCAGTTTGTTATGGCGGCATTAAAGATGCTCACCAGGATTATAATTAGATGGGCGGGTAGGAGTTTTAAAACGCGATTGTTGATGCCATCGGTCCCTGGGGCCTTTCGCGGTTTGAGAGACTTGATCAGATCTTGCACTTCTTCGACCGTGACCGGGTCGAGTGTGGTTTCCGCTGGTAAGGAGGATCTACGTTCGACCTCGGAGTCCACCTCCGTCAGGTGTGACTGGTCGACGTTTTGCGTAGTGGGGGAGCATTGAAGCTCTAGACTCTGAGCAAGGCACTCGGCTTTCTCCTCGTCATCGAACGCCTCGGTGTTGTCGGCTCTTTCTAGCGCGGGTATGACAGTAAGGGTGTCTGATTTGAGAGCTCTAGCCAGCTTCCAGTACGCCTGGTGAGTTGGTTCGATATCCCTCAACGTTCTGTCCCAACGTTGTTCCCTGACTTCCCGGATACGTAGTTTGACCTCGCGCTCTAGTTCGCGGAGTCGGATTCTGTTATCCTCGGTGGGATATCTGTCATGAGCTCTGGAGGCGGCTCTCTTTTCCCTCAGCAGTATCCTCACCTCGTCCGGCAGGCATAAGTGGCGGTCATCCTCCACTGGCACCTGCCTGGACGAGTTCCGCACTGCGGATTGAAGGTGGCTGGTGAGGGCTTCGATCGCCCTCTCCGTGTCTTGGCGGGACCCGATGTGATCTGGGATGCGGTCCAGGTCTTGTGAGCTGGTTGCCTTGAGGAGGTCCCCAAGTCTCAACCAGTCCACAGAGGTCCTAGTTTCAGATGTCTGGTCTGTCTGTGGTCCTAATCTAAGGATAACCGGACGATGGTCCGAGTCTATATCGTCCATCGTTTCGATCGAATGGAACTGAAGAGTTACGCCCCTCAGTAATGCTAGGTCGAGAGTGTTTGGGGTCCCCCAGTCGCGGTTGGGGGGATATCTTGTGGGGGTCATGGGCGTTAGTATATCAAACAAAAGATTGTCTGATATATTTATTAGGGCTCTGCCATTGGTGTTAGTGGTATTGCAATTCCACTGCTCGTGTTTGCAATTCAGATCTCCGGCTATTATAACAGCCGGGCCTAGGTTGAATAGGGCTTCTAGGTCTTTTTTAATAAGGGTTTTTTGGCATGCGAGGTATGCTGAGACTATGACTAGAGGTTGGTGGCCAGTCATTGCTAGTCTGCAGGCGGATACCTCCATACCTTCTAGTGGAGGGGTGACTACAGGCATGCAGTGTAGGGATCTCCTGAAATAGATCAGGGTGCCGCCACCACGGCCTACCCTGTCATGTCTAGTGACCCGATAGTTAGAGATCTTTGGATCTCTATTACTCGGTTTCAGGAAGGTCTCCTGTACTAGTAGTATATCTATTTGATTGGTAACCAGGAAGTCATGGACCAAGTCGCGCTGGTTTCGAAGGCCGTTGGCGTTATAAGTCGCCAGAGTCAATGAGCGTGGTTTATTTCTACCTACATGCGCCATTTGTTACCGGTAACAAGAATTTGTATTAGGTTGTTTAGTTACAACGATCTAAGTATTTGGAGGAGGTACGCGTGATCCATTTCGATCACGAGTTGATCCCGGAGGGAGGGTTGAGTTGACTCTGAAACTTGTCTCAGTTTCCGAGCCAAGAGTTGGACCTCTTCCAGGTCGAAGGGCAAGTTCTTGGCGAATTTAGTCGCCAAAGCTAAGTCCTCCGCTATAGAGTGGTGGGCCGATGGCCCAGAAGGTGCCTTAGAAATGGGGGCGGGGGAGAGGGTGGCCGAGGGTAGGCCGGCCATAACTGGGGCACGCGTCCTCAGCGGAGGAAACGCTTCCGTCGTGGGAAGACCCGTCCAGTGGTTTACCACTGGAGGGGGGGCCGCCACGAATGCGGGTTTGTTCGGCACTTTTCTAGTGCCTTTTTGGGCATTGCCCTTTCCGACCTTACGTTTGGGTCGGGGGGCGGCAGGGCAGCCTCTGTAGTTAGCAGGGTGACCCGCTTGGCCGCAGAGGATGCAGCTGGGTGGCTCCGGGGAGTCCCGGGTGCGAGTGCACTCCGAGGTCCCGTGGTCGCCCAGGCACTTGACGCACCTGGGACGGGATTGACAATGAAGGGCAGAGTGCCCATAAAGTTGGCAGCGATGACACTGCCGTAGTGTATGTTTTTCGTGTGGACGTTCCACACGAAGGCCAGAGAGGCCACAGACCTTCTCAAGTTCGAAGATCTTTTTCCCCTCTGGGGAGAGGTCGAGGACAACCAATACTAGGTTTAGAGGCGACTTTGTGGCGTCGCCTCTGTGCATACGGTGCACTTCGTGCACTGGTAGGGCTTGGGACTTAAGGTCCTCTAGAATGTAGGAACTTTCAATTTCCTGAGGAAGTCCGCGAATTACAGCCCGAAGGCGTTTTTCTTCTGGCAGGGCGTAAGTGTAGTAACCGATTTTACGGTCACATAATAGAGTAGTTAGGGCGCGGTGGTCACTTGAAGATGTGACCATAACTTTGATGCCGTGTTGGGTATCACGGGCCTCTTTTATGGAGATTGCCTTACCTGGCAGTTCCTTAGCGAGTTGAAGCCAATGAGCTTTCTCGCGGATGATCAGGGGTGGCGGCGGGCGCTGTGAAGGTGGCCCAGGGCGGCTGGAAGGTGCCATTGTCGGTTTTGTGCCCGCAGTGGGGGCGGGGTTGGGGGGGACCTCCCTCTGGGTCTTTCGTTTTTTACTACGATTGACGGTTATGAAACCGTCATCGTCTTCGCGGTCTAAGGGGATATTCGCGGGAGGCGCGACATCCATGGGGGTAATTTCATCGGCTGGTGTAAGAGGGGCAACCCCGAGGTATTGCGAACCTTCAGTGGTTAAGTCGATTTCTCGACGAGAATCGATTACGCGATGGATGGGCGAACGCGAACGCGATGTCGTCGAACTCGCGGAGCTCGAACGCGGTTTTCCCGGTGTGGGACCGCGAGAAAACGAGGCGCGCGACTTTGGTGCCACACGGTGGGCGTCGTTGAGCGGGGGTGCGGGCGGCGGGCGCACCGGTAACACGGCGGGTACGGACGCGGGGGGCGCGGGCGCTGCGGTAGAGCGCAGGTGGTCTGCGGCATGTGCGGCTGCGGGGGTCGCGGGGGGTGCGATGGTCGCGGCAGATGCGGGCGCGGGGAGGGAGGCCTGCGCGGGGGCCCTTTGCACGTGTGACTCGCGGGACACAGGTTTCTCGGAATTAAGTTCCGAGATAACAACGGACGCCATTGATTGGGACTCCGGAGTCCTCAAAAATTGGTCGAGTGCTTGAGGGAATTGCTGTCGTAAAAACGACAGCAAACCCTCTAACAGCGACGGAGAGGCCTCCACGCCGTCCATTGTCCCTGAGGGGGACGAACGATTTGGTGGAAAAACCACCTGATGATGCACTTTTCACTGCATCCGAAGTTGAAGAGTTTTATATGCAGAGGTAACGTTTATATACATACTACTAGGACGTGCCCGCGACTTTATCTATTCTTGATTTGCATTTTTACGCACCCGAACGCTTAACAAACTGCTCCCGGGAAAATTCCCGCGGGATTCGCGGGACAAAAAATGCCTCACGGTTTTTGCTGATCGACAGCTAATTCTTAGACTTAAGCTCTGGGCTACATTTTGTTCTGGGAATCCCGCGGGAAAGTTTCTGAGAATGATTTAAAATTACCAGATTAAAAGAAATCGAATTCCAATGTGATTTTTTTTACTGATCGATAGCAGAATTTAATGTAATTAAATGTGTAATATTTTCTATCCCGTGTATCCCGTGGGAATTTTCCCGGGAGTTTTTTTTACTGATCGATAGCAGAATTTAATGTAATTAAATGTGTAATATTTTCTATCCCGTGTATCCCGTGGGAATTTTCCCGGGAGTTTTTTTTACTGATCGATAGCAGAATTTAATGTAATTAAATGTGTAATATTTTCTATCCCATGCATCCCGTGGAAATTTTCCTGGGAGTTTTTTTACTGATCGATAGCAGAATTTAATGTAATTAAATGTGTAATATTTTCTATCCCATGTATCCCGTGGAAATTTTCCCCGGAGTTTTTTTACTGATCGATAGCAGAATTTAATGTAATTAAATGTGTAATATTTTCTATCCCATGTATCCCGTGGAAATTTTCCTGGGAGTTTTTTTACTGATCGATAGCAGAATTTAATGTAAATAAATGTGTAATATTTTCTATCCCATGTATCCCGTGGAAATTTTCCCGGGATTTTTTTACTGATCGATAGCAGAATTTAATGTAATTAAATGTGTAATATTTTCTATCCCATGTATCCCGTGGAAATTTTCCCGGGAGTTTTTTTACTGATCGATAGCAGAATTTAATGTAATTAAATGTGTAATATTTTCTTTCCCATGTATCCCGTGGAAATTTTCCCGGGAGTTTTTTTACTGATCGATAGCAGAATTTAATGTAATTAAATGTGTAATATTTTCTATCCCATGTATCCCGTGGAAATTTTCCCGGGAGTTTTTTTACTGATCGATAGCAGAATTTAATGTAATTAAATGTGTAATATTTTCTATCCCATGCATCCCGTGGAAATTTTCCTGGGAGTTTTTTTACTGATCGATAGCAGAATTTAATGTAATTAAATGTGTAATATTTTCTATCCCATGTATCCCGTGGAAATTTTCCCCGGAGTTTTTTTACTGATCGATAGCAGAATTTAATGTAATTAAATGTGTAATATTTTCTATCCCATGTATCCCGTGGAAATTTTCCTGGGAGTTTTTTTACTGATCGATAGCAGAATTTAATG
Organism: Dendrolimus kikuchii; assembly: GCA_019925095.2. NCBI lineage: Eukaryota > Metazoa > Arthropoda > Insecta > Lepidoptera > Lasiocampidae > Dendrolimus > Dendrolimus kikuchii. The sequence continues at coordinate 1,059,055 of CM034414.1, forward strand.
TAAATAAATGTGTAATATTTTCTATCCCATGTATCCCGTGGAAATTTTCCCGGGATTTTTTTACTGATCGATAGCAGAATTTAATGTAATTAAATGTGTAATATTTTCTATCCCATGTATCCCGTGGAAATTTTCCCGGGAGTTTTTTTACTGATCGATAGCAGAATTTAATGTAATTAAATGTGTAATATTTTCTTTCCCATGTATCCCGTGGAAATTTTCCCGGGAGTTTTTTTACTGATCGATAGCAGAATTTAATGTAATTAAATGTGTAATATTTTCTATCCCGTGTATGCCGTGGGAATTTTCCCGGGAGTTTTTTTTACTGATCGATAGCAGAATTTAATGTAATTAAATGTGTAATATTTTCTATCCCGTGTATGCCGTGGGAATTTTCCCGGGAGTTTTTTTACTGATCGATAGCAGAATTTAATGTAATTAAATGTGTAATATTTTCTATCCCATGTATCGCGTGGAAATTTTCCCGGGAGTTTTTTTACTGATCGATAGCAGAATTTAATGTAATTAAATGTGTAATATTTTCTATCCCATGTATCGCGTGGAAATTTTCCCGGGAGTTTTTTTACTGATCGATAGCAGAATTTAATGTAATTAAATGTGTAATATTTTCTATCCCATGTATCGCGTGGAAATTTTCCCGGGAGTTTTTTTACTGATCGATAGCAGAATTTCATGTAATTAAATGTGCAATATTTTCTATCCCGTGTATCCCGTGGGAATTTCCCGGGAGCGGTTCGTAGTTGTTCGGGTGAGTAAAAATTATCTTAATCCGACACAAGTTTCCACTAAGACGATGGCTTATATTATTTTGAAATGCTGTGGATATTCTACGTCCCGCGAATCCCGCGGGAATTTCAAGTCGAGTCTGCAGATCACGGGAGTGTCGCGTACGAAGTGGCCGACATGTAAGCGGGTTTTTTTTTTCACCTTTCAGGTTGTAAAAACGTGAACGACAGAGCCGTATCGTGTCTTGCCACATATTGTCCAGATTTAGAAGTACTCAATGTACAAGGATGCGACGTAAGTATTTTTTTTTTAATATATATATATATATGTATAAATAAATATATATATATATATATATATATATATGTATATATATATATATATATATATATATATATATATATATATATATATATATATATATATATATATATATATATATATATATATATATATATTACTAGCTGTCCCGGCAGACGTTGTTCTGTCCTGAACAGATAAAATTTAGAACCCGATTCCAGCGCCACCTACCGGTTTCTATTGTGGATTTAAACCATCCGGGGACCCACTCAAACATACAAAAACAAAATCGCTCCAGGTGATTAGGAGGATTCCAGAACCCGATCTCAGCGCCACCTACCGGTTCTAATTGTGAATCTAAAGGAATAATATATTTTTTTTATATTCTAAGTCATGACAAAATAAGATTAAAAATACATACATACATACATAACTTCACGCCAGTTCCCTTGCGGGGTAGGCACGAACAACAGAGTGCCATTTAGGCTTATTCTTACACACCTCACTTGCCTCTTTGACATTCATAACAAGATTAAAAATCTTGCCAAAAAATTAAAGTTTATAATTAACAAATAAAAAATAGGGGTTGATCTTAGAGGGGGGGTAAAATTTAGGGTTGTATGTATTTTTCAATGCTGTATCCTAAAAAAATAATAACAAAAATATCCAAAAAAATAAAAATAATTGGGGTGGACACCCCTTATCACTTAGGGGTTTGAAAAATAGATAGCAGCCGATTCTCAGACTTACTGAATATGCATGAAAAATTTCATAAGAATCGGTCAAGCCGTTTCGGAGGAGTATGGGACCGAACATTGTGACACGAGAATTTTATATAATATAATCTCTACGGACTCGAGTTCCGTACCTTTTTTTACTACTTAATTTCTACGAAAATTTGAGACTCCATACACGCTTATTGTTTATTTTTGTTACTGTGTGTGACATTAATTTAGTGATTTTTATGTTGTGGTGTACCTTAAGATTAACTTATTATATTGATTTATCTTATTTTTAATACTAAACTTATACTAATGTAGAGTGTATCTGTTACATGCTGGTGTTGTGAGGAAGTGCATGTGCAGTGTTGGCCTTATATCTATACTTATATATAGTCCTATCTAGTGCCATGTGTGTTGCGTGTCTAGTGCGATGTAAGTATTATTATACAAGAATTAATGAATGAGGGATCATTAAAGATATATATTCTGATAACACTAGCACACATAAAAAAATAATAATAATAATCGGCAGACAAACACAACCCAAATTAAGCAAGTTACGCTTGTGTTATGGGTAATATACAACGTAGTACTCTGGGGCCGATCCCAGACACCCAGACCGTAGTAAATAACGGAGAAAATACGTTTCCGAAATTTACTATACCAGGAATCGAACCCGGAGCCTCTGCGTTGCAGTGAGGTAGGCCGCCAAAGGCATAGCCCGCTCAACCACAGAGGCCGTCATAATAAAATAGTGGTCTGTACATTAAAATGTTGGCAGTATTGTTTCTTGTACACGTGCAAGCAAAAGTCGGCCTTAAGGTGACGTGCATTTTTATTCCGCGATTGTATATTTCACCACGCCTACCTACATGTATTTCGACGCGCCGAATCCGATTCTGAGGCCCGTTTGGCTTGTACATCATCAATATTTTTAGTGAATAGCGAAAAACTGCAATTATAGAGATGAAAAATATATTGAATGTGCTTTTAGCAGGGATGGAAGGTACACCGCTGATATAGAAAGAAGAGTGAATTTGGGTAATAGTGTGAATGGAGCGTTAGGTAAACTTCTAGGCGCTAAGAACCTCAGCCAGAAGGCCCAGCTCGCCATACACAACGCGGTGCTGGTACCTACGCTCACGTATGGAAGCGACAGTTGGGTATGGAAGAGAGAGCATGAAAGTAGAGTAAACGCGGTCGAGATGCGAGTGGAGTGACGCTCGCGGACCGCGTTCGTAATACCGAAGTAAGAAAGAGAGTTGGTCTGAAAGAGAGTGTCGGGGTGATGGTAAGGAAAGGAATGCTCCGGTGGTTCGGGCATGTGGAAAGAATGACTAAACAGATATACAATGCAAAAGTGCCACGACACACCTTCCATGATCAAATTGATCGTGTACTAGCAGAAGGTGATGTCAGGAGCCTTAAGAATGGACGAGCGTGCATGACAAGAGCTATGAATGTCAAAAACAAGTGAGGTGTGTAAGAATAAGCCTGAATGGCGCTCTGTTGTTCGTGCCTATCCCGCAAGGGAACTGGCGTGAAGTTATGTATTTATGTATATAAAAATATATTATGCATTTGGATCGAGTGAGTTTTTTATGTAATTATATACTCTGAATAGGAATTCGATGTTCATCTGGCTTTACACCCTTTGAAATGTTAGCAAATTGCGAAAAACAAAAACAAAAAATACCAGTTTTAGCGGTTTTTCGCAATTTATTCGAAATTTTGAGCGTGTATCAGTCTCAGATTCGGATTTAGCGCGTCGAAATATATGTAGGTGGGTGGGGTTGGGTCAAATGTACAGTCGCGGAATGAAAACGTTCGTCACCTTCAAGTCAACTTTTGCTTGCACAAGGACAAGAAACAATACTGCCAACATTTTAATAAATTTTACGTTTGTAAAATATAGAAACGTGAAAAAAGAAAATTGCATTGTTGACAATGACAGACGCTGAGATTAACAATAAGAAACAAAGAGGATATAATCACTACGCTTAACATAAATATTAAAACTATTAAAAAAGATTTTAGACGTCTAAACAATCTTCTTCGACAAGGTAGAAAATCAAACAACTTTGAGCTAAGTAATTTTAAACTTTATTGTCAAATAGTTAAATAATAATAGCAGCCCATAAATATCCCACTGCTGGGCTCGGGCCTCCCATTATAGGGAAATGAACAATATAACCGCCACGCTTGTCCAAGGCGGCTTGGCAGGTTTGATACATTGGTTATCTCGATGTGTAGGTTGCATCACTATGTTTTCCGTCACCGTTATTAGCATGTGTTAATTGTAACAATATGCACATTAGGTCAGAAAACTGAACTCGCGCTCTTGAGCTTGGGATGCGTGCGCTAGCCATTACGCTACCACGACGTACAAGGAACGTGAAATAAATCAATTTGAAAACCGGCGAACATTTTCATACCACGACTGTACACACTTTTTTTGTGTGCCGGTGTAATCATAACATTCTTATCGTTCCCTCCACAGATCCTCACAGACGACTCGATAACGAAGCTGGGTCCTTGTATGCGTCGGTTGTGCGTTTCGGGATGCTCTCGCTTAACGGACGCCTCGCTCCTGGCACTAGCCTCCCGCTGTCCAGACCTGGTGACCTTGGAGTTGGCGCAATGTACGCAACTCACCGACGCTGGCTTCCAAGCTTTGGCCAGGGTAAGTATATTTGAGGCTAGAAGTGTTTAGGTAATGTCTGTCCTGTGAGATTTCCTGTCGAATTCTGATATTTGAGTATGTGGCTCCAGGATCTCGAGCTGCCACTGCCATTTCCTCGTCCAGAAAAGTGATATGATCCCCTAAATCCTTAATCCATATACATCTCATATTATCTCTTTTTTTACCTTTTCTCCTTCTTCTTACCTTGACCTTTCAACTTGATATCGAAGCTGGGGCCTAGTATGCGTCGTTTCTACGTTTCGGGAGGCTCTCAGTTGTCTGACGCCTGACTCCTGGCACTAGGCTCCCGCTGTCCAGATCTAGTGACCTTTGAATTGGCGAGTGTACACAGTAGTAGTAGTTGAATGTACGCAACTCATCAACGCTGGCTTCCAAAACAGCCGGGGTAAGTCTATGTTTTGGGGTTATAAATATTTGTCTTGAGGGGGAGCTTCTGTCCAATATCTATCTGATATTTGCACACTCTGAACTGCCATATCCCCATCCTATCCAGGACAGTGATATCCTCACCTACATACCTACTCCATTTTCATCTCATTTTCTCCATTCTTTTACCCTTGCTCTTTCTTCTTTTTACCTGTTACCTCTCGACTTGATATCGAAACTGCTTTTGCGTTTCGGGGTGCTCTCAGTTGACTGATGCGTCGCTACCTGGCCTTAGACTGCCACTTATCGAAAGCTGGTGATCTTGCATTTGGCGCAACTTACGTAACTCGCCGACGCTGGTTTCCAAGCTTTAGCCAGGGTAAATGTTCTTTGGGCTATAAGTGTGTGTGTATATCGGATATTTGTTTACGAGATTTGGGTACGTGACTCCGGGATCTTAAGCTGCCCACAGTCATATCCTCATCCTATCCAGGACGCTGATATCCTCCCCTAAATCTTTACTTCATCAACAACTCATATTCACTCTTCTTATACACTTCACTCTTGTCTTGTTTCTTCTTACGCGTTACCCATTGACTTGATGTATCGATGTATAAACGACTGAGATCATCGTCAGCCCCATTAATAGAATAGTCTTTGATACTCTAGACATTAATTTATGAATTGTCTTTCACGTTGCAGAGTTGCAGATTGCTAGAACGTATGGACTTAGAAGAATGCGTTTTAATAACGGATGCCACTTTAGTCCATTTGGCAATGGGATGCCCCAGGCTCGAAAAACTGGTAAGTTTTCTCTCCCTCTTTTTTCTTTCACCATATCCCAATTAATTGGGCTCGGCACAGAATGTCTTTTCCTTCCATACTCCTCTATTCTGACATACATCTTCTGTCACACTACAAATCATCATACCATCCATCTTTTTTTTGGTCTACCTTTACATTTGTACCCATCCATCTTGTATACTACAAGTGACTTTGTTTTGTGCTATGCAAAGAAGAAGTATGGACTGTAGATTATTTTCTTCTATTTCAGACATTATCACACTGCGAGTTAATAACGGACTATGGGATCAAGCAGTTGTCGATGTCTCCTTGCGCAGCGGAACATCTCACTGTACTAGGTATGTATTGGTTTTGTGTTCGCAGGATATCACTATCCATCCATTATTCGTGCAGGAACAGGAAGAAGGAGGTGGTAGGGTTTTTCCCCATCTGGATGGCCACCACCCCCTGGTCTAAAGTATGCCGCCATAGCAACTTTGAGTTGTGTTCCGATATTAGTGGCCAGGTTCCAGTCTCCTTAAGAGAGCGGCAGCATATTGGTACCATTTTTTAGTGTTACAAATTTCTATAGGCGATGGTAAGATGGTAACCGCTTTCCATCAGGTGGGCCGTCTGTCTGCTGAACTCGTGTAATAAAACAAATCACACCGGTCGAGCTATGATCAGGATAATGATTCCAGCATGGCTTTACCACGCCATAACAGTTTTAAGGAAACATTTTTCGAGATGTTACCAAAAGTCGAGACCATTTTTCAAGTCGACCTAAAAGTTGACAGCATTTTTCGATCTGTGCTAAATAAAAGTCGAGATCATTTATCGAGATGTCCCAGAAGTCGAGACCGTTCTTGAGGTGTTCCAAAAGTCGAGACCATTTCTCAATGTGTGCTAAAAGTCGAAAACATTTTTCGAGGTGACCCGGAAGTCGAGACCTTTTTTGAGGTGTTCCAAAAGTCGAGACCATTTTTCTGTGTGCTAAAAATCGAGACCATTTTTCAATGTGTGCTAAAGGCCGAGACCATTTGTCGATGTGTGTTAAAAGTCGAGACTATTTTTCGGTGTGTGCCAAAAGTCGAGACCATTTGTCGATGTGTGTTTAAAAGTTGATACCATTTTTCGATGTGTGCTAAAAGTCGAGACCATTTTTCTGTGTGCTAAAAATCGAGACGATTTTTCAATGTGTGCTAAAAGTCGAGACCATTTGTCGATGTGTGTTAAAAGTCGAGACTATTTTTCGGTGTGTGCCAAAAGTCGAGACCATTTGTCGATGTGTGTTTAAAAGTTGATACCATTTTTCGATGTGTGCTAAAAGTCGAGACCATTTTTCGAGGTGTCCCAGAAGTCGAGACCGTTTTATGAGGTATTCCAAAAATCGAGACCATGTTTCGATGTGTCCTATAAATTGACACCACTTGCGATCTATTCAATGGCACTATGGAATAAAAAATACTATATACGACAATCATCCAATCGAGTTTCAAGATAAATACCAAGTGGTATTTCCGAAGTATTCTGAAATTCGAGCCCATTCTTCGAGGTGTTTAGTCAAATCACTTTTTCCATGGTAATTATTGGTTTGCAGGTTTAGACAACTGCCCTCTAGTGACCGACGTCGCGTTAGAGCATTTAGTATACTGTCACAATTTACAACTGATAGAGTTGTACGACTGTCAGTTGATAACTAGGAACGCCATAAGGAAACTGAGGGTATGTCAATTTTTAACTATTTCTATACGTATTATACATTCATTATTACTATTTGTATATATATATATATATATATATATATATATATATATATATATATATATATATATATATATATATATATATATATATATATATATATATATATAAATCACTGCAATGCAGAGTCTGCGTTCGATGACCCTTCTGTTATTTACTATAGTCTGGGTGTTTGGGATCGACCACCGAGTGGTACATTGTATATTAAGTACCTGTGACACAAACCTTAATTGTACATTTATGATCCAGTAATATATTAATGTCCCAGTGGTACATTAATGTCTTAGTAGTAGATTAACGTCCCAGTGGTAGATTAACGTCCTAGTGGTAGATTAATGTACCAGTGGTAGATTGACGTACCAGTGGCAGATTAATGTACCAGTGGTAGATTATCATACCAGTGGTAGATTATCATACCAGTGGTAGATTATCATACCAGTGGTAGATTAACATGCCAGTGAGATTAACGCACCAGTGGTAGATTAACGCACCGGTGGTAGATTACTGTACCAGTGGTAGATTAACTTATCAATGGTAGATTAACGTGCCAGTGGTAGATTAACGTACTAATGTCAGATTAACGTACCAGTGGTAGATTAACGCACCAGTGGTAGATTAACGTCCTAGTGGTAGATTAATGTACCAATGGTAGATTAACGTACCAGTGGTAGATTAACTTCCCAGTGAGATTAACGCCCCAGTGGTAGATTAACGCACCCGTGGTAGATTACTGTACCAGTGGTAGATTAACTAATCAATGGTAGATTAACGTACCAGTGGTAGATTAAAATACCTATCGTAGATTAACGTCCCAGTAGTAGATTATCGTACCAGTGGTAGATTAAAATACCTATCGTAGATTAACGTCCCAGTAGTAGATTATCGTACCAGTGGTAGATTAAAATACCTATCGTAGATTAACGTCCCAGTAGTAGATTATCGTACCAGTGGTAGATTAAAATACCTATCGTAGATTAACGTCCCAGTAGTAGATTATCGTACCAGTGGTAGATTAACGTCCCAGTGGTAGATTAACGTCCTAGTGGTAGATTAACGTCCCAGTAGTAGATTATCGTACCAGTGGTAGATTAAAATACCTATCGTAGATTAATGTCCCAGTAGTAGATGAACGTACCAGTGGTAGATTAAGGTACCTACGTCCCAGTGGTACTTCAATGTCGTGTAACTAATTTATATCCTGTCCGCAGAATCACCTGCCGTACATAAAGGTGCACGCATACTTCGCGCCGGTGACACCGCCCGCGGGCGGAGGCGGAGCGAGGCCTAGGTACTGCCGGTGCTGCGCGATCGTCTGAGACGACCCTTAGGTTAGGTGTATATAATATACGTTAAGGTATACATAGTATGACTGTCACCGTAAGTGCTGACGTTTATGTTCATTTTATTGGACTGAAGTGATCGTGCCTGTTTTCGAAGTGTTCCGTAAACCGAACCCATTTCCGATAGGAATCCGAAAATGTCTCTATTTCCGAAGAATGAAATTATTCTATTTCCGAGGCGTTCCAAATGATTACATTTCCGACGAGTTCTATTCGGTGGATTGTATTTCCGAGGACTCCAGCATAGTCTTGTTTGTTCATGAAAGATGAACCATTAGGAACCATGATTCAATTGCTAACGGTTCTTATTTTACATACATACATACATACATAACTTCACGCCAGTTCCCTTGCGGGGTAGGCACCTCACTTGCTTCTTTGACATTTATAGCTCTTGTCATGCACGCTCGTCTGTTCTTCAGGCTCCTGACATCACCCTCCGCTAGTACACGATCAATTTGATTATGGAAGGTGTGTCGTGGCCTTCCACGACTTCTGCATCCATCCACTTTTGCATTGTATATCTGTTTCGTCATTCTTTCATCATGCATTCTTTCGACATGCCCGAACCACCGGAGCATTCCTTTCGTTACCTTCACCCCGACAATCTCTTTCAGACCAACTCTCTTACTTCGGTATTAGGAACGCGGTCCGCGAGCGTCACTCCGCAGATTTTGCGCAGTGCTCGCATCTCGACCGCGTTTACTCTACTTTCATGCTCTCTCTTCCATACCCAACTCTCGCTTCCATACGTGAGCGTAGGTACCAGCACCGCGTTGTGTATGGCGAGATGGGCCTTTTCGCTGAGGTTCTTAGCGCCTAGAAGTTTACCTAACGCTCCATTCACACTATTCCCCAAATTCACTCTTCTTTCTGTATCAGCGGTGTACCTTCCATCCCTGCTAAAAGCACATCCAAGATATACAAACTCACTCATTTGCTCCCAGCATAACATCACCGACCATTATCCTTGCATTCGTTCTGGTTTCTTCTCTTTCGAACACCATAACCTTTGTTTTCTTCGCATTCAAATGTAAGCCTCTCGCCTGACAGTCATCTTTCATCATTGTGACTGGTGTTTGCAGTTCTGATGGCGATTCGGCTAAAAGCACGGCATCATCCGCATAAAGCAAGGTGCTTACAACTAGATCACTCATCCGCACCCCAACAATCTTATTCTCTGGAGACAATCGTCCAGGTATAGGATGAACAGTAAAGGCGACAGCACGCAGCCCTGGCGGACGCCAATATTGACGTCAAACCAGGGCGACAGGCTGCCATCCACTCGCACGCATGCCGTACAGTCCTCGTAAGTGGACTGCACAGCACGCATCAATTGGCCATTAATCCCATATCCGGGCAATATGTCCCAGAGGTCCTTGCGCACAACCCTGTCAAATGCTTGCTCTAGATCCATAAAACCGCAGAAAACTTTCCGGCCCATAGCCAGCTGCTTCTCTACGATATATTTATTTAAATTATTTTGTATATACATATATATAGATTGGTATTCTATAAATGTGACTAATATTGCCATCCTTTAGATTACAAAAAGTACTGACCTCTTTCTTGGGGGTTGGTATAAGCTTCTTCAATAAGATTCCGAGTGAGATGTTAAATCTGCCTTTCACTAAATTTAAAATTAAATTTAAAAGCATCTTGCTAAAAAGGGGATACTATACTATTGAAGAATACTTAAATGACAAAAATTCATTTACATAGCAGCTCGCTCCAACCTCTTATACTAAATTTTGTATAACTTTTTTTTTATCTTGCCATGCTTGTAAGGAATTTGTGGAGACATATTGCAGCATAACATTTTAGCACGTCGTGTCATTATTATAACTATAATATTATTTTTCTTTCCTTTTGTTGTCTTGGTCTTATTGAGTATGCATTGTTTGCTACAACTCCATTAATTCTTCAAAAAGTGATTCTGTAACATACCTCTGTACAATACTTATTAAAAAAAAGAATTTGAGATATAAATAGAATATGAAATATAAAGAAAAACAATATTTAGCTAGACGTGTCGCTGAGGAGTTTCATGCCGCTTCTTCTCCTTTACAGCATCAACACGTTGCGAAGCGGTGTACATAGAATAGGAAGTAAAAATTAAATTTTAACCTACATGTATGACCTTCAAAAAGTGTTCTCCAGTGGAACTTATTTTGAATTTGTGTGGACTTATTTATGTATTATAATTATAAATTAGTGTAAGTATGTATGTATATTAAATTGTAGAGTCCTATCTTTTTTCTGCTCCACGCACATCGCCAAATTACTTGCCTGGAAGAGATAATACATCCTGTTATTTCGCCAAGAAGTATTGTAATTATGCATTTTGTTTATGTGTTTGTTTGTTTTGGTGAGCGATAAAGTGTTATCTATATATCTAAGATGAACTAGTTCAATGACCGAATTGTACTAGAAAGAAACGCTCGCATGGCTGAGCGAATGAGCACAGGTTTACTCCAGATGTGTATAGTGTTAAGACAAGAGTTATGAAGCAAGTGAGGTGTGTAAGAATAGGCCTAAATGGCGCTCTGTTGTTCGTGCCTACCCCGCAAGGGAACTGGCGTGAAGTTATGTATGTATGTATGTATAGTGTGTTCATAAAATGGAATGTATACGATATGAGATTTCTCGTCTTCCAAATGCAATTTATAATTGGACCTACTTATGCAAAATGGAACCAACCCACATACTGACAGTTTTGAGAAAAAGCCGTTTTTATTACAATTTTGCATACAAAAAAATATGTCTATGGAATAAGGAAAAGGAATGCTCCGGTGGTTCGGGTATGTGGAAAGAATGCATGATGAAAGAATGACTAAACAGATATACAATGCAAAAGTGGATGGATGCAGAAGTCGTGGAAGGCCACGACACACCTTCCACGATCAAATTGATCGTGTACTAGCGGAGGGTGATGTCAGGAGCCTTAAGAACAGACGAGCTTGCATGACAAGAGTTATGAATGTCAAAGAGGCAAGTGAAATGTGTAAGAATAAGCCTAAATGTCACTGTTATTCGTGCCTACCCCGCAAGGGAACTGGCGTGAAGTTATGTATGTATGTATGTATATATATTATATTTTGGCCTATATATTCAAGTGCAATTTTAATGTAAATAATTTCAAATTACATAGTAATCAAACAAAAATAGTAATATACTCTTGGTGTTGTGTGGGTTAGCTACTTTGTGATAAAAATGATTTATGCTGCAAATGTTGTCAGCTTGTTACGATTCTTATTGAGTCGATAGGAGGTGCATTTTGAAAGCCTTCTTCATCCTTAACCCAATTTTGGCATGTTTGTTGCTTGGTTCTGTTTTGCAAAAGTAGGTCCAATTATTGCGCTGTTTTTAAGCCATATGTCACTCAACTCATTGCATTTCCTTGGTCCAAAAAATGCATTCAATAATAAAATATTGGTTAAGTCTGGTCTTGTTTTCGTATATCAATATCCAAGAGAAGAAAGACTATTGACGACCTTTAGAGATGTAAGAATAAAGAAATAATATATGTATTTGAATACATTGCGAGAGACATATTACACACTAGAAAAAATGTGGGGTTTTGACAGTTTTGACCGATTGAATGGCATTATGCCATACTTTGTATTTTTCTTTCATACTTTAACCGTACACCTCACAAGATGGGTTCGACTTTTGGAGCATCTCGGAAAATGGTCTCGACTTTTGAGACCCCTCGTAAAACGGTCTCCATTTTTGTGCAACTCGAAAAACGGTAACTCGAAAAATGATCTTGGAACTCCTATGAAATAGTCTCGACTTTTGGGGCCCCTCGAAAAATAGTCTCGACTTTTGGGATCCCTCAATAAATGGTCGCGACTTTTGGAACTCCTATAAAATAATCTCGACTTTTGGGACCCCGCGAAAAATGGTCTCGACTTCTGGAACTCCTATAAAATAGTCTCGACTTTTGGTACCTATCGAAAAATAGTCTCGACTTTTGGGACCCCTCAATAAATGGTCTCGACTTTTGGAACTCCTATAAAATAGTCTCGATTTTGGGATCCCTAAAAGAATGGTCTCGACCTTTGGGACCCCTCGAAAAATGGTCCCGACTTTTGGAATTCCTATAAAATAGTTTCGATTTTTGGGACCTCTCAAAAAATGGTCTCGACTTTTAAAATTTTTATAAAAGTCTCGACTTTTGGGTCCCCTTAAAAAATGGTCTCGACTTTTGGAACTCCTATAAAATAGTCTCGACTTTTGGGACTCCCCGAAAAATGGTCTCGACTTTTGGAACACCTCGGAAATAGAAGTCACCTTGGATTTGTTATCTTATTTGAAGACTGTCATACAGGCGGTAAGGCCATCAATAATATTGCTAAAACGTGCATTGAGAGCATATCCACAATAATATTGACAATAACATCGAGTGTGTAATAGAAATTTTGGCTATTTTTTCAGCACAAAATGTGATATAATAAGTGCATAATAAGTTAATTATTATTAACCCAAAAATAGTTCAATGGTACTTTTTAAGCTTACAAACCCTATATGTCGCACTCAGAGTGGATAATTGTCCGTTAACTAATAATAATAATGAGTAACAATTAAAAGTTTTTCGTTCATTACTTCTATAATTAGGCACTTTGAGTGCGCATTTAAGTATTTTATGAAAGGGCGATTGATATACGCGTGTATAGACAAATATACAAATGTATTTTAAATATACACATTAAGCAATTTCTTCGATAATTGTTTGGAAATTATTGCTTTTTTTTTGGAATCTGTGGCCTGGCACCAAAGGCTTTTAAACCAAATCTTATTTGCAATATATGACTTTACATATTAAAATCCAGCCTCGGATATGACGAGTTTCTATTATACTATAGATATATACTTTTACCTTGTCATTGGTAGAGAATTGTCATTTTTTTATTTTGAAACTGGCAACAGACAAACGGCCCACCTGATGGAAAGCGGTTACCATCGCCTATAGATATTCGTAACGCCTCTTACGGAGAAATAATACAAATTTCTGCGTTGGGGCGGGCTATTGTAAGAGGCGACAAAACAACCAACAGCCAGGTGGTAGAGCATTTTCCCGACTGGATGGCTACCACCTCTGGTCGCCATAACAACCTTGAGTTGTGTTCCGGCATTAGTGACCAGGTTCCAGTCTCCTTTAAGACAGCAGCAGCGCAATTGTAGCACCTTTGATGTTGCAAAGGTCCATAGGCGATAGTAACCGCTTTCCATCAATTGGGCCGTCTGCCTGTCTGCTGAACTCCTGCAATAAAAAAAGGCCGCAGGAAATTGTATTCTTTCTCCGTTCCTGCACGTATAAAATATAAGTACCTTTTTACTGAGCGATTGTAATCCTTAGGGTCCGTTCAAACTAGCGCATAGTCGAAGCGCATCGAAGCGTCAATTTCTTTACAATTAAAGGTCTCTCTGCCCACTACACCGTACATACAATGAACGTGCTAGAAACGTATCCGGAAAAAAAATATTGTTTGTATTGAAATGTATTAGAGTATGTCTGCTAGACCTTTTCCTCGCCGAGTGTCGGCGAGAATATTTTGCGGTGGTAAATTAGATTGGGCTTCCATAGAGTAACAATAACCATAAACAAAATTAAAACTAAATAATTAAAATGAACAAGTTGGCTGTAGGCTAAATAAAACTTTAACAATACTCATTGACACTTGTTACCTTTGTCTTCCGTGATCACGGCTACTGAAAAGTGGCCGAAACGTCGGAATAATAAAAATCAAATAAAGAAAATGTTATTATTATATTTAATACAATGCAAAAGTGGATGGATGCAGAAGTCGTGGAAGGCCACGACACACCTTCCATGATCAAATCGATCGTGTACTAGCGGAGGGTGATGTCAGGAGCCTTAAGAACAGACGAGTGTGCATGACAAGAGTTATGAATGTCAAAGAAGCAAGTGAGGTGTGTAAAAATGGGCCTAAATGGCGCTCTGTTGTTCGTGCCTACCCCGCAAGGGAACTGACGTGAAGTTATGTATGTATGTATTATTTTTTATCATTGTAGAAATTACAATGTCAAAGAAGCAAGTGAGGTGTGTAAGAATAAGCCTAAATGGCGCTCTGTTGTTCGTGCCTACCCCGCAAGGGAACTGGCGTGAAGTTATGTATTGTAGAAATTGTGTAATACGTTGCGAAGACAAGGATGAGTTTGATTTGTCAATTTTTAGATTGACGCTTCGATGCGCTTCGACTCTGCCGTATGAACGGACCCTTAGTATGTGTCTTGGTTTAAGCAGTTGAATTATTTGCCATGTAACTGCAACTTTTTGGGTGGAAGCCTTAGAAATTAAACTGCAAAATTTTGTTAAGCATTCGATACCGCTAAACGTGCAAATATTGTTGAATGAACATTTACACTGTATGTATTATTTAGTGTATATTGTTTGTAAAATATATTAATAATGTTTATACAAATATTGTTTTATTACCTGACCCATGCCCACTTCGCTGGGCTTTAATTAAACTTTGTAGTTTTTAATTAATTCACAAACGCGACAAGCTACGAAGCGCCTCGTACGAAGATGTGCGCAATTCTTGCTTGGAACCTTATTGCTGTTAGGGGCTATTCGTTAATTACGTCAGGATTTTGACGTCTTGCAATTTTTTTTTTTTACACCAAAGGTGCTACAAATGCGCTGCTGCTCTCTTAAAGGAGACTGGAGCCTGGTCACTAATGCCGGAACACAACTCGAAGGTTGTTATGGCGACGTACTTCTGACCAGGTAGTCATCCAGTCGGTCAAATGCCCTACCACCTGGCTGTGGGTTGTTTTGTCGCCTCTTACGACAGGCCGCCCCAACGCAGGAAATTGTATCCTTTCTCCGTTCCTGCACGGATATGAATCTATGTTCTAAATTCAAATATTTAGTATATTTGGTGGCCAGTAATAAAAACTATTTGTTGGGATGCCAACACTCACTAATGGCGGAAGCGGCGTCTAGCGTCATTGGGTTTGAAATGAAACACTGGTTTATTTATTACAAAAAGCTTTTTTAAAATACATAACTTTAATTATAATGTTAGGCGACTTCATTTGGATACAATATTTTTATATTTAGAATAATAAGTTTGCAAGTTCGTACGTAAAACTTCCATGGATACTTGTTTGCGTAGGCTCCGTACATACTTTTGAGATTTTTTTTTAAATATTGACTTTTTTTAAAGTCAAAATTTTAATATGAAAGCTACTGTGCATATTTATCTGTGCCACATCAGATATAATTATGTACACAGGAGTTTTTGGCGGGAACTGAAAGGGGACGTTGTGCTGTGCAGTTTTATTTTCTAAAAATGTGTAAAATTACTCTAAAATGAACAATAGTTGTAGGATATTGATAGTTTTTGAGTAGTCATTATGTGTTTTTGCGAGAAATGTGAACTATATAGCCAAATGTGGCCTTTCGAGTTTTCACAAGAACTCCGTTGAATGGTGTGGATTGTATGTAGCCTACAATACAACTTCGCCTGGCTTAAAGGCCTAGTTGCCAAGCCATAAACTTAAAAAAAAATGTACACGGGAGTTTTTGGCGGGAACTGAAAGGGGACGTTGTACTGTGCAGTTTTAATTTCTAAAAATGTGTAAAATCTCTCTAAAATGAACAATAGTTGTAGGATAATGATAGTTTTTGAGTAGTAATTGTGTTTTTGCGAGAAATGTGAACTATATAGCCAAATGTGGCCTTTCGAGTTTTCACAAGAACTCCGTTGAATCGTGTGGATTGTATGTAGCCTACAATACAACTTCGCTTGGCTTAAAGGCCTAGTTGCCAAGCCATAAACTTTAAAAAAAATGTACACGGGAGTTTTTGGCGGGAACTGAAAGGGGACGTTGTACTGTGCAGTTCTATTATCTAAAAATGTGTAAAATCTCTCTAAAATGAACAATAGTTGTAGGATATTGATAGTTTTTGAGTAGTAATTATGTGTTTTTGCGAGAAATGTGAACTATGTAGCCAAATGTGGCGGTTCGAGTTTTCACAAGAACTCCGTTCTATGACGTCGATTGTAGCCTACAATACAACGGCGCCTGGCTTAAAGGCCTAGTTGCCAAACCTTAAACTTGATAAAAAAAAATTATGTACACACTTTGCAGCTAGGGTTGCCACGCATATATAATAACGCATCATATTTTTTAAGTAGGACAAAAGTAAAGTATTTGGAAGAAAAATATTGTTCAAAATGTTATTTATTTCTTCTCTTGAAGACATATATTTTGTAACAACTTTTCATTTTCTTGAAATTTTTGGAAGCTGTCTTTGCTTTCCTAAATTAAATTTAAATAAACAAGCAACTCATTTTTTTTATTAAATTTCGAGATATTCTGTTTCTCTCTTCTGGCCGTTTTAGACAAAAAAAACTCTTTCAGTGCAAGCTTGATCGAAATTTCATTTTATGCATCACAGTATAGATTGCAAATGAAGTACTTTCACATACTTTATTTTTATGCAAGTGTTTTTTTTTTAAATTTATTGTCCAATATGCTTACATTCATATACATTAGACTGTAGCATAGAATACTCATGGATTTATTTGTGCTGCAGAGAGCAGTGTACAGAATATTGTTATATCAAAAATAGGAGCACAGAGAGTATAAGGTATATTTACCAAAAATAAAGTAGGATGCGTTATTATAAAGTATGGTTGGCAACCCTATTTGCAGCCCCGCGTACTGAACCTAAGATCCTTTAGATCTCTGAACACGACAAGCGTTCCTGCCTCTTGCGAACCATGATGTCACGAACTTACCGGACTATAATTAGGAATGATTTATGATTACAACCGAGACATCTTAATAATCGAATGATTACAATGTATCATTATTACCCCATCACTAATTCATAGGAGATATTAGAGTTCGTCTCACGAAAAAAGTCCCGTGGAAAGAAATGGAACTAATTATAACACATGAGCCCAGCGACGTCGTTTTGTTGTTTTATCAAATGCTTTATTACAAATGTTACTTTATAGCTGACTAAACAGATATACAATGCAAAAGTGGATGGATCCAGAAGTCGTGGAAGGCCACGACACACCTTCCATGATCAAATTGATCGTGTACTAGCAGAAGGTGATGTCAGGAACTTTAAGAACAGACGAGCGTGCATGACGAGAGGTATGAATGTCAAAGAAGCAAGTGAGGTGTGTAAATATAGGCCTGAATGGCGCTCTGTTGTTCGTGCCTACCCCGCAAGGGAACTGGCGTGAAGTTATGCATGTATGTTACTTTATATACACATCAGTACAAGTAGCAGAACTCTAGTAAAAATCCCA
Source organism: Dendrolimus kikuchii (assembly GCA_019925095.2). NCBI lineage: Eukaryota > Metazoa > Arthropoda > Insecta > Lepidoptera > Lasiocampidae > Dendrolimus > Dendrolimus kikuchii. The sequence continues at coordinate 1,077,086 of CM034414.1, forward strand.
AAAATTTGAAACGTCTTAACGATGTGAAAAATATAGTAATGCAGTGGTGAGCACAATCCCCGACATTAATTCAATTGAGCGTGTTTGGGACTTGTTAAAAAGAAAAGTAACATTCACAATGCCGCCCAGAAACAATCTAAACTCCAATTTTAATTACCTGGACTAAAATGACAGCTGCAATGGACCATTATTTTATATTGCCAGCTTGTAGCAACTCACCACTGTAAGTTGAATCCTACAGAAATTCTGTAGGATTCAATTCACACAACTCACTTATAAATAAAAAAAGGTCGATAGCAACTATAATAAAACTTAAGTTTTTTGTTATTCCGACGTTTTGGCCACTTTTCAGTGGCCGAGATCACGGGAGACAAAGATGTCAAGTGTCAACGAGTATTGTTAAAGTTTTATTTAGCCTACCGCAAACTTGTTCATTTTAATTATTTAGTTTTAATTTTGTTTATTATTTACTCTATGGGAGTCTAATCAAATTTACCACCGCTTCGCAACATGTTATGGCTTGAAGAGAAGAAGCGGCGCAAGAAAATCTTCAGCAAACATGCCTAGCTCAATAGCAACTTTCATTTTAGTCCAGGTAATTAAAAATTAGAATATAGGTGAAATGCGAAAAGTGTTGCTTGATGAGTGACAGAGGTTGCAACAAGCAAAAATAACAACATCATCCGCAGCGTGCCAGAAGGATGGAAGCTGAGTCAAAGCAAGGGAATGTACCACACGATACTAAACGTTCATTTATTTACAGTTATGCATGGTTATCAATGTAATTTTTTTAGCTTTTCTAAGTTAAAATGAAATTCTTCAGTAGGTGATACGGTATTTGGCCGTCGAATGGCTACCAACCCTGGTCTAGAGTATGCCGCCATAACAACCTTGAGTTGTGTTCCGGCATTACTGGCCAGGTTCCAATCTCCTTTAAGAGAGCAGCAGCGCATTTGTAGCACCTTTGGTGCTGCAAATTTCTATAGGCGATGTTAACCACTTTCCATCAGGTGGGCCGTCTCCCTTGACAGCTGAACCCACGCAATAAAAAATAAAAACTTGAAAAAAATGCTCTTTGCTACATTTGTTTTTTTTTTCATTAAAAGGTACTTTAGACTCTACAAACACCACATTAAAATATATTTAATTAGTTGTAACTTAGTTCCTAATTATTATTATTTTAAATACAATCCATATAAGTCCATATGCTTTCGTTTTGCCGCACCGCTTTCTTAATTTTTTTTTCCGTTACACTAATTGTGCCGGTGTGTGTATTATTATTATTTTTAAAGACTAAAATAAGGCCATAAAAATGCCCCAACTTTTTGGGGGGCTTGCGTGGGGCCATGGGGAGGCGAACAGGTAGAGGACTCTTGACATATTTAATCTAAATGTGGCGTGACACTGACCGACGATTATCCCTGTCTACACCATATAGTAATGCACCCAAGGACAAGCCCCGGCCAGTGTAGGACTATTTTGTGAAATGGGATTTTTCTATTGACTAATACTTTTCAATCAGAATCGTTCTAAAAATATTTTATCTCTCTAAAATTCCGTTGCACGACCGTCGTGCCTCGTCTGCGGGACCTTCTTTCGTGAGAGAGACCGGTGTGTTAGTAACATCCAAAATCACAAATAAGCGAGTTGATGTAACATCTGGCGAGCTCGTTGGCACGCCAGTAGAAGGTTTCTCGTTCATATATGTTAAGAAGTTTCAGGTCCCTAGTTAAGTAATTCGCAGTTTTCGGATCTGAAAAGAAAAAGAATTGGTCAAAATTACGTAATCAGATTCCAAAGATATAGTCCACCCAACGTATCTGTGAAATGGCAAAAATGGAACTACAGCCGCCATGTTGAAATTTCATACTGGGCTGCCAGTGCTAAAAAAAGTTATTTTTAACGCTATAAATAATTTGGCCATAGCCTATAAGTATGATACTATCCCAGATGGAGCCCGAATGTGTGAGAATGTGGTATGAGATTGTAATGTAATAATGCCAGCATGACTCTTGCACCTTATTAAATATATAGCTCAAAGTATGCATTTACGAAGCCTGTATACATTGTACGAATGGTCGAAAAATTAAGCACCATACAATGAATCGTGCTGTGAAATAGGAAGTATTCTCACCTAAGCACTTATTTTACCGCAAGCCGTGAGTTAAAGTAGGTACAGGAGGCCGCAGAACGAGACGGGGAGAGAAGTCCTGCAGCGCGTGCCAATGCGTCTTCTCGAGGTCGCCGGCCTTCAGCTGGTACCCGGAGAGGCAGGTACGCGCATCACTTCCCTCCCTGAGTTAGGTTCCGTTTACCGCGGGGGGCCTTTAGCTTGCTAGGAGAGCAAAGGACCTTCTACCCCCGCACAACGAAGTGGGGTGTGTTCTCCCAGGGCACACTCCAGGCACTTTATTGCGCTGGATCCGCTGGGCGTAACTATGTTCTAAATCTCAGCCTTTCCAACACATACAAAGCGCAGGGTCGTCAGGGAGGAGGGGGTTTTTAGTGGGTATTGGGGTTGCTCGCCCGTGCAGCAACGCTCGGAGTCTTCCACACTATTCTGTGACGTCGATCGCGGACGGAGCGCTGCCAAGAGCATACTATTGCTGCAGTGTTATCGCCCCCGACCGACGCGTGTCGTTCCCCTAGCAACGACCCAGTTTGTGCGTAAATCGGTTAAGCATTTTCCCTCGCCTCAAAAACAAAACAAAAAAAAAGGTACTTAAGTGAAAAAAAATAAGAATTCCTCCAGAGTTTCACATTACGGACATAAATACGCTGGTAATCGAACCTTCTTGGGAGCGTTATTGATCAATACACGTGTCGCACTTTAATACTATAGAGAAAATGAGACGGAAGATGTAGTTCTAATTTCCACTACGCGCACGTGCTGCCATTTGCAAACGCGCGCCATTTTCATATTAGAAACGTCAAAGATCGTTGCAAATTTCCGATTGATATTTATATTTATTTTATTGCATTCAGCGTGTTCCACTAGTAGCTCACGGCGCCCAAAATGCTCCGATAGCCGTTCCACAAGAGGACCGCGGTCGTTGTGATCGTGGCGAAAACGTCACTAATGACGTCATCATTTTCGATCACACAGCGCTCACAACGACCCATGTCAAGAGGTGGGTCAAATAACCGTTCCCCTTGGGATTACGATTGTAATGCCGGCATCTAAATGGAACGGGAAAAATCCCGATCGTTAACATGGTCTTTGTGAGTCTCTAATGGAACGTAGCCGTATTTGTACTGTTTTCCCGCATATGTAACGTATGGCACACGTGGGATTGTTGGTTTTTACAAACTCCTGACTATGGTAACATTCGTCTGCTCGTTTGTAAAGACCAACTTACCGCGCTAGTATCATAAATAACTATTACTTACCGTTAGGATCAATGTAGAACTTTGGTAATTCAGCCACGTACGCAAAGGTCCTGACGCTGCACAGGTCAAAATCTTTCGCACGGGGTAAAACTGTTGTTAAACGAATCAGTGCTGAAAATACATGTAAAATATTAAAAAATAGTTCCCAGTTCACCTAACAGGTCTCGCATCTAGTGTGACACTCCGCAAAATCATTGCCAAAAGCGTTGGAGCCAAGAACGAGAACAATACAATAATAAATGAAATAATATAACGGCGGCCATTTTGATCGAACTATAGACAATAGGAACGCGGAAACGTCTTATTGCAATATTTACAAAAATTATTCACATACTAGAGTTTACCCCTCGGTTGCGCCGCGGGTCAACCTCTAGGGCGTGCTTCTTGTTTAAAGAGCAGGTTAATACAGGTTACATTCTACAAACATTTTATGTTAGTGCTATTTGCACCCGGAAGATTAATTTCATTTTATCTCGCAAACTATCCCATCTCAAGGGACTAAAGGGACAAAAATAACAAAAAGGACAAAAAGGGCAAAGATGACAAAAACTACCAAAATGACGAAAATGGCAAATCACAAAAAAACCTATCCTCCTTTTTGGGATAACCTTTATATAAATCTATCCCATTATCCGGGATAAAAAGTATCCCTTGTCCACCCTCGGTATTAAAATTACATATATACCGAATTTCAGCCAAATCGGTCCAGTACTTTTTCCGTAAAAACAAAAAATAGAGAGACAAATATATTTTTATCCCGGAAACTATCCCACTTTTCGGGATAAAAAGTATCCTATGTTTATTCTCGGCATCGTAATTATATATATTATACTGAGTTTCAGCCAAATCGGTTCAGTAGTTTTTCCGTGAAAACGTAACAGACAGACAGAGTTACTTTCGCATTTATAATATTAAATAGGGATGAAAAACATTCAACATTCCATACCGGGATAAAAATGTATTTTTAAGGAGTAAACTCCCAAAAATGAAGACACTTACGATAAGTAGCATTTATGTTGTAACTGTAAACACTATCTTCAAGGAAGGACCTATGCTCGAGGTATGTTCGGGTCGACTCAAAATTGAGATTAGGGCAATCGATGGTTATCAATAAGTTTCTTGACTTCTTGTTGAAACTAAAATTCAGAACATAACATTACACATATCTATGAAAACAGAAACCAATTTCAAGAGTAACTGAAACGCAATTTTTTTTACAACTTTTAGTCAGTGCGAAGTAAAACATAGACGGAAAAGAAAGGATGATCGTACGTAAATTCGTATACGAACGTACATATTTTTAAAATCGAAATAACAGAGGAAAGAGAGAAAAATAAATATTTATTTCTAATAGCAACTCACAACACAAAATAGTACAACCCGCAAGAGTTAACTTGAGACTTCGCTCGGATGACGTAAGCGCGAGGTACTACTGACGCGTCGATGGCGAGAGTGGCAAGAAGGCGGGGGTTGGAAGGGGAACGCGCATTCCGCTCAGGTCTCAAGTTAACTCTTTCGGATATAACAAAGTATATATACAATGATACAGAAATCGTATGCCGCAATTTGGAAACCAAGTTGGCACTCAGGATTTTACTGTGCCGAAACGTAGTCCGACACAGCGCTGATTTTGAAATAATTATAAATAACCTATAAGTACCAAAGATTACAATATAAAGCACAAGACAGAACAATGTAAGTTGTAATAATAAAATGAAATAATTAATATAATAAGCGTTCCTGCATGAACATCAAAGGCAGCAAGCAGATCTCGCACTAGAAACAAGCGCTTTTTTTTTTAAAGCGGGGGAAATTCATTTCGCACACTACCGGGTCCTTTGCTAGGGATTAGACCAAAGCGATGAGAGGTAAAGCCACGAATAGCCACCAGAGTCAATCGCCGGCTTGTGTGGAGACTCGACTAATTAATACCCTACTAAAACCACCCTCCTCCCATGTGCCCCGCGCTTATGGTAGGAAAAGCGTGAGACTTAGAACGTAGTTATGCCCACGCTGATCCCAGCGCATCAGTGCTTGAGAGTGCCCCGGGAATCAGGGTAAACTCACTTCGTCAACAGGAGGATTGCTCCTCCGCTCCCTAGATGCCGGAGGGCCCCTGTGATACAAGCGCATTTTAGTAAGCTTGGTTGAGTCTTTTTATAGTTATAGTTCTATTTAATTTCATTTCTTTTGGTACGTGACGTACTTATTATTATTTTTCAAAATCATTTTCACATTTCAATAATCATTTCATAACATACACCGCGTTCCATTAGTAGCTCACAACGCCCAAAATGCTCTGTTAGCCGTTCCATAAGGCGACCGCAATCGTTGTGGTCGTGGCGAAAACGTCACTAATGACGTCATCATTTTCGATCACACAACGACCCATGTCAAGAGGTGGGTCGAATGACCGTTCCACTTGGGGTTACGATTGTAACGTCGGCAAGCAAGTGGAACGGAAAAAATCGCGGTCGTGAACGTCGACGTTGTGAATGTCTAGTGGAACGTAACCGTTATGTACTTATATTTAATTGTTGGAGTTTTTGGCGGGACCTGAAAGGGGACGTTGTGCTGTGCAGTTTTATTTTCTAAAAATGTGTAAAATCACTCTAAAATGAACAATAGTTGTAGGATATTGAATAGCTTTTGAGTAGTAATTATGTGTTTTTGTGAGAAATGTGAACTGTATAGTCAAATGTGGTCTTTCGAGTTTTCACAAGAACTCCGTTGAATGGTGTGGATTGTAGCCTACAATACAACTGCGCCTGGCTTAAAGGCCTAGTTGCCAAGCCATAAACTAAAAAAAAATGTTGGACAGGCATAAGATAGAGATGAAAGATACTTGGGGGCCTTTAGCTTGCTAGGAGAGCAAAGGACCTTCTACCCCCGCACAACGAAGTGGGGTGTGTTCTCCCAGGGCACACTCCAGGCACTTTATTGCGCTGGATCCGCTGGGCGTAACTATGTTCTAAATCTCAGCCTTTCCAACACAAACAAAAGCGCAGGGTCGACAGGGAGGAGGGGGTTTTTAGTGGGTGTTGGGGTTGCTCGCTCGTGCAGCAACCCTCGGAATCTTCCACACTATTCTGTGACGTCGATCGCGGACGGAGCACTGCCAAGAGTGACACACATACTATTGCTGCAGAGTTATCGCCCCCGACCGACGCGTGTCGTTCCCCTAGCAACGACCCAGTTTGTGCGTAAATTGGTTAAGCATTTCCCTCGCCTCAAAAACAAAAAAAAAAAGAGATGAAAGATACTTACAAAAACTCACTGACAAAGCATTTGTCTCTGCCCCTATTCTTCAGGTTGTAGTCGATATATGTAGCATTGAAGAAGGGCGTGTCGAATTTGAATTTTGGTATTCTATACAAGCTGGCAACTCTGCCGGGGACATCGCGCTTGCAATTGGAGTTCACAGCGAGGTTGTCCGCCATACATTTGAAATCGTCCAGGAAGCATGGTCTCACGATATTTGGATCTTCAACTACATCGTAATAAATTGGTTAAAAATATTTTTTTTTTAATTTTAGTTTAGTTTACTGAAACTAAACAACACCACTGCGCATAGTTCAAATTTCTACAACAATTCTTTTACCGTCAAGGCTCTATAGCTTTGAAACGCGCTGCTAATTGCAAACATCGCTACCTACATTTAAAACGATGATCAGATAATAAATAGGTGATGTCAGGAGCCTTAAGAACAGACGAGTGTGCATGACAAGAGTTATGAATGTCAAAGAAGCAAGTGAGGTGTGTAAGAATGGGCCTAAATGGCGCTCTGTTGTTCGTGCCTACCCCGCAAGGGAACTGGCGTGAAGTTATGTATGTATGTATGTATGTATGTATGTATCAGATAATATTACCTGTCCTTGGAATATGATGATATTTACATACATACATGCATACATAACATCACGCCAGTTCTCTTGCGAGGTAGGCACGAACCACAGAGCGCCTTTCAGGCTTATTCTTACACACCTCACTTGCTTCTTTGACATTCATAGCTCTTGTCATGCACGTTCGTCTGTTCTTATGGCTCCTGACATCACCTTCTGCTAGTACACGATCAATTTGATCATGGAATGTGTGTCGTAGCACTTTTGCATTGTATATCAGTTTAGTCATTCTTTCATCATGCATTCTTTCCACATGCCCGAACCACCGCAGCATTCCTCTCCTTACCTTCACCCCGACACTCTCTTTCAGAGCAACTCTCTTTCTTACTTCGGTATTAGGAACGCGGTCCGCGAGCGTCACTCCCCAGATTTTGCGCAGTGCTCGCATCTCGACCGCGTTTACTCTACTTTCATGCTCTCTCTTCCATACCCAACTCTCGCTTCCATACGTGAGCGTAGGTACCAGCACCGCGTTGTGTATGGCAAGCAGGGCCTTCTGGCTGGGGTTCTTAGCGCCTAGAAGTTTTTGTTGTTCTTTATTATGTTTTACTGGGCACCGACTTCAAGATGTAGAAAGTATTTTTTGCATTTTAGTTTTGTTTTTGAATTGAAACTTCTATATAGACGGGGTCTTAGGATTTTTCTGTCATGTAAAAGCGTTACGGCCGCGTGGAGGAGCGGAATACATTTAGACTAGACGTGGTGAGAGGCGGCATGATTTTAGAATAGACTATGGATGCGTTTTTTGGTTCCGGATCGAATTCAGTTTTGTGTTTGATATAATAAAATATGTTTAAATAAAAAATACATACATAACTTCACGCCAGTTCCCTTGCGGGGTAGGCACGAACAACAGAGCGCCATTTAGGCTTATTCTTACACACCTCACTTGCTTCTTTGACATTCATAACTCTTGTCATGCATGCTCGTCTGTTCTTAAGGCTCCTGACGTCACCTTCTGCTAGTACACGATCAATAAAAAATGCGTTCATTAAAATGTACCTAACCTAACCAAATCATAATTTGCAGTAAACCTGCGAAAAATCGAAATGTGTGCTGGGACACATAGTAGAAGTCAAACTTCAACGGACGAGTGGAGAAACGAATCACAACAAAATTGTAACTTGAAGTTTTACGGGGAGGTTTTTAATGTACTTGTCCAATTTGAAAACCTGCTCGATTTTTTTTGACGGCCCACTTGATGGAAAGCGGTTATGGACATTTGCAACACCATAATAATTGGTGTTGCAAATGTTAAATGGAAATTGTATTCTTTCATTTATATATATATATATATATATATATATATATATATATATATATATATATATATATATATATATATATATATATATATATAAATGAAAGAATACATTGTAGTGAAACACTTACAAGTCAATAGATGGCGCTGTGCAATAATTGATGTCACAAACGTTTCCCGAAACATACAAAGAATATATACAAAATTTCAACTATAACAGATGGGCCTAGGCCTGCGAGGAACAACATTAGCCTCGCTGGAAGATCTCCCTTTGAGACGGAGGAATATTCCATTTGGCTCCTCCAACCCTATCGGGGCACCTCCTACAACATGTATGGCAGTGAAGCGTGACAAGTACTTGAGCGACACAAGCAAGAACTGCATGTCACGGAGATGAATATGCTGCGATGGATGTATGGAGTGACGCGGAAAGACCGGGTCAGGAACTCCCGCATCCGCGGCAGTCTTCATGTTCGTGACATAGCTGACAAACTGCAAGAGTGTCGCTTACGCTGGTGCGGGCACGTTCTACGGAGACCGGCTAATTATGTGGGGAACAAATGTCTAGCCATGCCGCCTCCGCCAGGTCCCGGTCGAAGGGGAAGGCCCAAGAAATGTTGGCTTGACGTTGTGAAGGATGACATGCGTGCCAATGGTCTCAAAACGGGGGATGCCGAAGACCGCTCGAAGTGGAGTAAAAAAGTAGGAAAGCGGACCCTGGGCGTCGGAGTGAACGCTCCGAACGCAACCGGGATTTGACGCTCGGATGATGATGATGATGATATGTATATAATATCATAATAACAGCCCATAAATGTCCCACTGCTGGGCTAGGGCCTCCCATTATAGGGGAATAGACAGTATACCCGCCACGCTTGTCCAAGGCGGCTTGGCAGGTTTGACACATCGGTTATCTCGATATGCAGGTTGCATCACGATGTTTTCCTTCACCGTTTTTAGCACATGGTAATTGTAACAATATGCACATTAGGTCCGAAAACTGCCTAAGTGGTGCATGCGTTCCGGCCAGGATCGAACCCGCGCCCTTTGAGTTCGGGACGCGTGTATATATATATATACTAGCTGTCCCGGCAGACGTTGTTCTGCCCTGAACTAATAAAATTTAGAACCCGATTCCAGCGCCACCTACCGGGTCCAAATGTTAGCTATCCTATCTTTCAAGTCGGATCAAACTGCACACGGTGTGCAAATTTGATTAAAATCGGTCAAGTAGTTTAGGAGTCCATTGAGGACAAACATTGTGACACGAGATTTATATATTAAGATATATATTTAACTCCTGAGTGATTAACTCAAAAGATATATATCCGACGCGAAGAGTGATTAGATCTGTATATCACTTGCGTTCAAAATGTGTCTTTATATCTTTAACTCTTTAGTTCATTCCTGTTCCACGCGATGACTATAGATCCGAATGAGAAGAAACTAGACTAGAAAGAAAAGAGAAAGAATGATTAGCCCGCGCACTGCGCATGCGTAGTAAGTGAACGAGGAAACCGAATATAATAGCAAGCCAAAATAAATCGTAACACTATAGTTTTATGGTGTAATTTTGTTTTAATGTAATTAATTTTATTATATTTTTTCACTCTATTTGTTTATATTTTTTTCATATCAGTTTATCAGTATTCAGTATATCACTCACAGATAATAACTCATCTTGTCTGCAATTGACACTGACACTATTCACTGTAAAGATAAAGAGTTAAAGATATAAAAGAGTGATATATATCTTTGTATCAAAAAGATATATATCACTCTTTTCTTCTTGGTGAGTGATTTTTCCCCGCAACGTGTTATAGCTGGAGGAGAAGAAGCGGCGGAAGAAACTCTCCAGCAACACGCCTATGCTAATCTTGTATGGCTACTTGTGTCTGTAGTGAGTGAGTGAGATTGGTGGGGTCTTACCTTTGTGTAAGAGGAACCGAGCCGGGGGCTCTCCGGCGTCTGTTTTGTCTGCGTCTGTTATGCCAGGCTGATGTTCTGAGCCTCGGGGGGTTCATAGTCGCGAGGAGACTGGTGATTTCATCGGGCTCGTCAATGAGTACATTGCGAGGGCGACGATTTCTCATGGGAGCGTTCGGTGTGGGTTTGTAGTTGACCGTTTCCGTCATCAGAGGGTTCGGGTGATGGGGGGGGAGGGGGGGGGGGGGGGGGGGGGGTGGGGGGGGGGGGGGGGGGGGGGGGGGGGGGGGGGGCAAGGTCAAAGAATCTGCGTGATAGAGTGATTATATAGTCTCTCGCTAGTGGAATCGAATCGAATCAATTACTTGTAATACACAATTCTTTAAAAAATAGTGCGTTCCAAAACGGTACAGCGCCATCTAGTTTTGGCTTGGTAAATTAACTGTCATTACCAATTCTGACAGTGCCTAAAATCATTCTTGGACAGTGGACACATTTAATTTTTATCCGTGCAGGAACGAATAAAGAATACAACTTCTGTCTGCCTGTCGCAAGAGGCGACAAAACAACCCACAGCTAGGTGGTAGGGTATTTATCCGTCTGGATGGCTACCACCCTCGTCTAAGGCATGCTGCCATAACAACCTTTTGTGTTCCGGTATCAGTAGCCGATTCCAGTCCCTACTTCAAGTCCAGCAGCACATTGGTAGCAACTTTAGTGTTGCAAATGCAAACTGTCAAATTATCAAATTTCATCAAAATCGGTGCATACGTATTTTCTTGAAGACAAACAAACACACATTAACATAATTAATTACATTATTAAAAAATATGAATTAACCGTATTACGCTTCATACCGCATATTTGTAATAACCAAAAATTTGTGTCATACATATAACAGTAAATATTGGTACAAGTTTTCCGAAAATGTGTGTATGTAACATGAATCACGGCGTTAATCATTACTTAATTATTCAAAATATTCATTATTTTCGAGAATATCGCCTTGTTATTCATTTAAGTGTTGATCTATATAATAAAAGAATTTATTTTCATAGGTTTTGCGAATGTAATAATATAACATGATATTTATCTATATAATAAATAGGTTGGGGCAAAAGTCTTTTCGCATATAGTATGTATGAACTTGTAATAAGATCTCTTTGGCTATACCATTTGTATCTGGCTGGTCTTGGTATCATTAAAAAGTTTTAATTTTAAAGAAGACGATTCCAAATTCAAATTAGGAAAACGATTTTCATTTGTTTTTCTTATTGTTAAAATGAGTGAATCTAATGAAGAAATTCGATAAATTTTAAAATTTTTCTACAAAAAAGGTAAAAATGCAACACAAGCCGCGAAAAAAATTTGTGATGTTTACGGACCTAACGCAGTATCTGTGAGAGTAGCGCAAATTTGGTTTAAGCGTTTTCAATCCGGAAATTTTGATATCAAAGATGCACGTCGCTCTGGTCGCCCTGTTACGGACAAAATTGATGCCATTTTTGAAAAAATAGGAGCAAGATCGGCATATTAGTAGTTACGATGTAGCTGTAGAACTGGGAATTGACCACATATATATATATATATAGATATACATATTGTTGTATAAGAACAGACGAGCGTGCATGACAAGAGTTATGAATGTCAAAGAAGCAAGTGAGGTGTGTAAGAATAAGCCTGAATGGCGCCCTGTTGTTCGTGCCTACCCCGCAAGGGAAGTTGCGTGAAGTTATGTATGTATGTATATATTGTTACGAGTTGCAGGACTCGAATTAAAATGCCGTTGAAATTATTATAGAATTTATTAGAACTATACAAACACGTATAACACAGGAACACATATAACTGAACACTGAACTGAACCAGTCCGAACGTAATGCACGATTCAATAACACGCGCAAAGTCCGTCACTAAATAGATTACCGAGTATACACACGCCTTGCTTACTTATGGTTATTGCTTGACTGCCGACCGCTCCATTGGGCCATTGCTTTATACTGCACCGATACAATATGGCTGCCCGACCGCGTAGACCGGATTTCTTAGAATCAGTTCGACACACCTGGCTAATGGCATAGACATACAGAACAAATAATACATATTATGAAGTTAGATAGTGCTCTCTCAAGTCTGTCACGTCTGCCGGCAATGCGTTCCAAAGATGCAAAACATACAAACCTTTATTCTTCAAGCACTAGTACTTGACGCTGAACCCTAGAGTTGCTGGATCAACTTATACTTAGTTTATGAGATGCTGAAGATCGATCGATCGATGGGTGAACATCTCATAACCAGATGAGACCCGTTTTATTATTAAATTATGTTGAATTGTAACCATGTCTATGATAGCTTGTCAATCGAAGTGTTACAAACAAATTCACAAACTTTACTTCTTTATATAAATACTAGCTTCTGCCCGCGACTTCGTCCGCGTGGAATAGTAAAAAAAAGTAAATTAAAAAATCCCCCCGATTTTGAAACATTCTTCATTGGTGCTCCGCTCCTATTGGTCTTAGCGTGATGATATATATATATATATATATATATATATATATATATATATATATATATATATATATATATATATATATTGCCTATAGCCTTCCTCGATAAATGTGCTATCCAACACTGAAAGAATTTTTCAAATCAGACCAGTGGTTCCTCAGATTAGCGCGTTCAAGCAAGCAAACAAACAAACTCTTCAGCTTTATATATTAGTTCAAGATAAGATTTTATTTTTGTATAGATAACAAGTAATAGGAACCAAAGATGTTCATATATCACTGCTTTATTTGGCATGATTATTGCAACGGATCGCATACAGACACTACCAGCATTTAATGAAATCTATTCTTGAATTAATAATAACATCTGCATGACGGACCCATAGGGGGGAACCTTGGGTATCCATCGTAGCATCGCAACCGTCTCCTCCGTCGACGGAATCTCTCCATGCACCTACATTCATACTCCTCTTCACTCTCCTCCAAGTCCGTCTCATTCAAGTCCTGTACACGCCTTGTACTTGCAGCTCTTGATTGTACACCTGGTGATGTAGTAAAGTCACTCTGAGGCATTGCTCGAGTTGAAGCATCTCTACTGTTTATTTGATCATTTATTGCAACACTGGGTACGATTGCTTGTACGAGTTTTGGTTCACGAATTTGCATTCTTTCTCCTACCCTTCTAGGTAATGGTTGCACGCTTCTATTACCATGTTGTATAGATCTATTAACTTCACCTGCATTTCTATTAAAGAGCGTGTCGGTTCCATTATCGGGTATATTTGCTTGTACTAGAATTGAGATATGGTCATTCATTCCTTTCCTGGGTAATGGTTTTACGCTTTTATTGACATATCCTACTTCATCGGAGTTTCTATTAAAGAGCGTATTAGTTTCATTACCTTGCTGTACATATCTATTATCTGTCTCTGCAGATCTATTTAATAGATTTGTAAACTTGCTATTATTTATGTATTCTGTTTTGCCTACAGCACTGGATGTACAAGAAGTGCAGACTGAATTATTTTGAATAATGTTACCAATAGTTTCTGGAATGCTTGTTGGTACAGGTCTTGGAACATTCCTAACTGTATGCTGTTCTGCAAGCGTATGATTCAATATATGGAATTGTGGATTTGGAGCAACATGTTCGCTAATAAAATTCAAATTTTGAGCTGGTTGTCTTGGGCATGAATGAACTTCTGCTGCAACTTCAATAATTGGTGGCAACTGTTGAATGAAACTAGAATGCAAAGGTACGCGCAATTCAAATGATTCATATGATATATTGTCTTTTCTCCTATTTTTAATTCGATTAACTAAATCTTCAGTCATATAATTGATATTCCCTCTTTCATCTGGTATTAACCCGATGATATTATTATCTAGATAGTTGGAAATTTCGTGCTGCATTTCTCTTTCCAGCTCATTATCGATATCAATTCTTTGTAGCTGATGCAATTTGTTTGTTAGTACCGCACGTTTTCTTGCTTGATATAGCTGTATTTCTCTTGGTACTTGACTTGGAACTTGTAAATCATTATACCATGCATCTACTACTTGACCAATCATGGCCTCTTCTACTTCCTCATTAGTAATATCATTAATAGGAAAAGGCACATTTCTTAGTAATGGTATGCATATCAATAGCAAATCATTAATTTTTAGCTTACTAAATGGACCTAAATGTACTGTTCCGGCTACGAACTTCTCTAGTGTCTTCGTCAAACGCTGTCTATATATAGATGCAATAATTGGATCGTCTTCTTTGTAATTCAGATCTCGCAAAAAAGAATCAATTGTAGAATTAATAAAAAGGTCTTTTGTTTCTAGTTCTTGTCTTTCATATCGTTCCTTGATTGCTAATCTATGCTTATTACCTTTTAATAATTGTTTTGTGAGTGGTGTATCTGTATTGTAATGAAGGTTTTTAAGGCATGATATTAAAGTTGTTAACATTTTTGATTTCCATGGGATTACCGTGTCTTTTTTTTCAGGTGAAATCATGATATCTAAATGATAATCTAAAAGTTCTTCCATTAAAAAGTCGAAAAGGGCATAGTCGTTGTCGACATCAGGGTCTTGACGTAGTTTATTAAATTGCAACCAAATATTTCTATATAATAATTTTCTTGCCAAGAGTGATGATGCTTCTTTTTCGGGGGTTGAGACATCTAAAGGTAATGAAAAACATAATTTTCTAACAATATCTGAATAGTGATCATATAATTGAGCATTCGTGAGTCCCTCAAGCAATTCGCTTAGTTCTAAATTTTGATTATCTCCGTCTTTTGTACTCTCTGTTCCTGAAATAATCTGCCTTAAACTATCATGAGTCTTAGGTCTTATACACGGTATTTTGTCCTGTGAATTGTCTGGTTGAGATAAATGTCTTATATTTATTGTTTGTTTATCTTCTTCAATTTGATTGTTTGAACACTGTCCTATTGATTTTATTCTTTTCATTAAATCATCTGCATGATTTATTGTCTCTGAGTTTTCTTCTCCAACTACTTTGTTTATCCATTTAAATATTTGATATTTTAAATGCTCTAACTCATCAACAGCATTACGTCTAGTGGTATTTAGTTTCAGGTATTTATGTCTGTCTAAAATATCATTAGCTAATTCATTAACTGCTACTTCTTTAAATTTGTTATCAACGTGTGGCAAGTTAAGTTTACTCAACCATTCATCTATTTGAGTTCTCAGATTTTGCAAATATGTATCAGTACTTTCTTTCTCTCCAATTTTCTTGTTTGAAGTTTGTATTTCTCCAGCTACTTTGCTTGTTATTTGTTTATCTTCTGCTCTTTTTCTTGAAGGCTCTATTTCAATAATTGCTTTATTTGACGATTTATCTCTAGTAATGGGGTAAGTTATCTTTGATTTAGAGTAGTCGTTTTTACTTTTAACATTAAGCACCTCAGGTATGAGCTTATTTGCATATTTTGCTCGTTCATTTTTCTTGTCAATTCGTCGATACAAAGGCATCTTTACCATCCAATCAGTGATATCTTCTAACAATTTTGCTTCCAGAACCTTAGAAGACAGCGTGGCGTTCCTAGCTTTAACTTTATCTATTAAAATTGCTAATTCTTTTATCAATTCCTGTCGTTTATGCTCGAAACCTATTTTTTGGTTTGTGTTTAATGGCACCGTATCAAACCATTTATCTATTATCTCTTCGTATTCATTTAACTTTGTTCTTAGTTGCGATGTTCCTGGTTTATTTATAGATTCTCTTAAAGGTATATTATTAATTTTATTTTTCAATCTTTGCACATTAGCTGAATTAGATTTAACATCTATTTTTTTTATCCAAGAATCAACTTCTCTGTCAATAACATCATTTGAAATTTGACCAGATTTGATACCATCATAAATACTTTCAGCTAAATCCTTTATTATTTGCTTATTCATACTTACATCTTGAGAAGTATGTAGACCATATGGCAAGTTGTGATACCAATCCATTATTTCGTCTGTTACTTCTTTAGTATATGAATAACCATCTTGGTCTCTAGGTTTTAATTTATTCATTTCTAGACTTTGATTAAATTTACCTTGTTTACTTTTGGCATGATAAACATAAAACGGACCCGTACCAGCAGAAAATCTTTTAGTTATTTCTGTGACACATCGATCGCAATTATTACTTCGAAAAGTTTTTAACAAATCTCTAATGATTATATCTGCAAAGTACTTTGCTTGTTTTTCTGCTAAGTTACAAATTGTTTCAAATATTTTACACACATCTCTATTGATTTCTTTTAAGTTTGTTTTCAAGCAATTGAGGAAATCAATAAATGTATCAGTTAATTCCTTTTCTAGTTTATCTATTTTATTACGACTTAAAAAAATATTAGTGTCATCCAAAAAGCAATTAAGTTCTTCAAAAACAAAATTTCTTATTTCATTTTCCGTGGGGTGAAAATTGGAGTCTATAGCACCTAAATGACAGTCGACTCCCACCTCTTTGTTTAAATTTAGCCTAGATAATGGACAATTTATTTCCAATAATTCATTAACTAAACTTTCAGTTATTGAATTTAAATAATGTTTTTTATTAATACCATTAATACCTAATGGCAATTCCTCAACAACCTTTAAAATATTATTTTTAAAAGAGTTTTTGTATTCATTACTATATTCAAATCTTTTTTTAATTAAAGGTTCTAACTTTCGTATAAGATAGTTCAATATGTCCTGCTTATCGATTCCTCTTTCTATAAAATCTTTTTTCTTCATATTTATATTTTCAAACCATTTATTTAACACAAATTTTAAATTGTCCTTTTCAACTTCAAGTCTAAAAACGACAATAGGTGACTGCAACTTGGTTTGCTCTGGACTATAATATTTTTTAATTTTACGAATTAAATCATTAGGCAAATTCTTTTTAAACTCTTTCCTGACCTCGTCTAAGTCTGATTGACTTGAAGCTCTTCCCAGGTATTTTTCAATCTTCTTTCGTAACTTCTCTTCCGCGCCTGGCTTTTTCAACTTTTCTGCAAGTCTTTGCAATTTTTCCCTCCACTTTTCAACCCTCAATGTACTACTATACATTTCCCACAATTCTAAAATTTCTTCCTCTTTATAATCTCTCTTATCACGAATATCCTCGGAAGATTTACTTCGCACTTTAACACACTCACGTTCGTCTCTCTGTAAAGTTATAAGGCTAACAGGTGTTTGGACTGCTTTGTAGTTATCTTCTTTGATACTCTCACAGGAATATTTTACATTATGGTACTTTTTTTCATTATCTTTTTCTTGATTTGGTGGAGTTTGTGTAAAAGCCTGAAACAAAGTGAACTACAATCATTATTCAAGCTTAACGTTGTTACCAACAGCAATATGTTGTTAAAATTCAAAACAACTCACCTCTTTACTAAAATCATGTGCCTTTGCTGCTTTTACTGTAAAATTAAGTGAATTTCGTTAATAAACATGAAATAATAGAAATATAATTACATATACATATTTTAACATGTCTTGTTTTTGCTATAAGTAAAAAATTAAGGCTGCCATACACGTGACAATATCTAAAGGATGAAGAATATCCCTACATAAATATAGATGTGTCGCATATCGTTGAGCCGATATTAGACGGTTCATTACTGTCTTTCAATTCGGATGAATCAACTAAATTGATTCATATTAGTATAGCGTTGTATCATTCAATGTCATTAAATAAAATTATCTCCTTGTAGTCAACCTTTCAACCGAATTGATTCAATTTGATGGAACTGTTATTGGCATTAGATAGCTTTTCAAAAATGTTAATGATGTCCTTTACGCCAATTTAGACGGTCCAAATTTGACTTTCAATTTAGATGAATCAACCAAAGTTATTCATACAAATATAAAACACTAAATTTCTTCGAATGCTAATTTTTCATTTCAGTCCTCTGCGTTTCAATCAGATATTAATTTTTTTAAGTTGCATGAGTTCAGCAGCAGGCAGACGGCCCACCTGATGGAAAGCGGTTCCCATCGCCAATGGATATTTGTAACACCAAAGGTGCTACAAATAAGAACACTGCTAAAATCAGAACTAGTAACTTTTTTAAATTTCATAGATAACTACATACTTTTTAAGATTGGATATTTAATCAAATGATTTATTATGGTTCCTTATCCAAAAACAGTGAACGATCGTCACATTCATGGAACCCTTCAATGCTATGGCATCATCTGTCTGATGTTGTTTATATGTTAATTCTTTTAGTTTGTTATAAAATATAACATTTACCCAATCGGTTGTCATGTCATCATGTGTCATTTATAGTTTCATAATGATAGTTTAAGGATAATAAAAAATGAATACCGATTATGCTGCTATAAATTTTGATAAAGCATCGAATATGTTGCAGTACAACCTTTTGATCGTCTACTAGGAGAAGGTGATGTCAGGAGCCTTAAGAACAGACGAGCGTGCATGACGAGAGCTATGAATGTCAAAGAAGCAAGTGAGGTGTGTAAGAATAAGCCTAAATGGCGCTCTGTTGTCCGTGCCTACCCCGCAAGGGAACAGGCGTGAAGTTATGTATGTATGTATGTACAACCTTTTGGTACGTCTCGTCATTATTATAACGATAATAATATTCTTCTTTCTTTTTATGTCTTGTCTTGTTGAATATGCACAGTTTGCTACAAGTCCATTAAATTTTCGAAAAGTAATTCTGTAACATACTTCTGTATGAAACTTACAAACAAGAGCGTGAGATATAAATAGAATAAGAAATATGAAGAAAAACAATTTTTAGCCAGACGTGTTGCTGGGAAGTTTCCTACTGCTTCTTCTCCTTAACAGCAATATGTTGCGAAACGGTGTACATAGAATAGAAGTAAAATTAAATTTTAATTTATACGTTTATCCTTGCAAGAACGGAGAAAAATTATAATATTCTGCGTTGGGGCGGCCTGTCGTAAGAGGCGATAAAACAACCCACAGCCAGGTGGTAGGGTATTTGCCCGACTCGATGACTACCACCCCTGGTCTAAAGCATGTCGCCATAACAACCTTGAGTTGTGTTTCGGCATCAGTGGCCAGGTTCCAGTCTCCCTTTAAGAGATCAGCTGCGCATTTGTGTGCATCTTTGGTGTTACAAATATCTATAGACAATGGTAACCGCTTTCCATCAGGTGGGCCGTCTGCCTGTCTGCTGAACTCTGCAATAAAAAAAAATGTGTATGACCTTCAAAAAGTGTTCTCCAGTGGAACTTATTTTGAATAAAAACTTTTGAATATGCCTAAAATGTATCAGGAATAAATAAAGTAATAATCTATTGATAACTATATAAGCCATAACATTAAAACAAAGTAGTTTTGATTTGGTTTATTTTAGATTTTTTAATACAAATAGGTACAATGGTAGAACGTTTAAAAGCAACGTAATGTAGTGTTAGTAAAGATTGTCCTACGGTACCATCAAATTGTGAAGAACTAAGTAGCTTTTGAAAGCTTCATTATGATAATTATTCATGATTACGAAATGAATAGTACCAAGTTCACTGGCAAGTCTTCAGTCTGGAAACTATCGACGAATTGATATTACGTATAATACATTTTACAATAACTGGTAATTTCTAAATATTGACTTTAGTAAAAGAAAGGAAACGGATATCTCATGTGATAGCATCCAGCATAGTCGTCATAATCATAACAGGGAAAGAACATTGGCCTTCTTCTTCTGTGTCTCCATAATTTCTCTAAACAATTACAGTCATCTTCTTCTTCTTCATCACTGAGTTCAAGATCTACCCTTCTAGCTGCATGCTCTAGTCTGTCCCTATCAATTTCTCTAGTTCTTTTCTTTGCTACTCTCGGAGGAGCTGCATCACCTTGTAACTGCCTTTGAGGTGTTGAATTTGCCACTGGGTCCGTAGAAAACTCTGAGCCCGTAACTTGAGTCGCGGTTCCTTGAGCATCACCTGGTTGTAAGAATTGTGGGTCCCGTGCAAACTCTGCCCTTTGGCTTGATTGTGTTACACCAAACCTTGTAAATGTGGCTGGGCCTTGCAGAACTTGACTTGGAAGCATACGACTTGGTCCAGCAATTTGACTTGTATGTAAACCACTGTTAGCGACGGGTACAGGATTTTGTACATGCATTATATTTCCACAAACAGAAGGTTCTGGTACCGGGCCAGTTTGGTGATGCAAACCTTGCTGCGAAACATTACAAGAAGATGGGGCTACTTGCTGAATTGTACTTCTTTGAGGAACTTGAGAACGGCTAATATTTCCAATTGGAACTACACCGTTAGTTTGACTCTGTAGTTGTGAAATCATTGGTTGCCCACAAGTTATTTGTTGTGCACTCCCTGGACTGCCTGGAGGATAAGGTTGTGCCGAAATTTGCTGATTCTGCGACATATTTGCATAGGGTCCTTGTGGCATAGGAACATGCATGCTTTGATGAGGCATTGATTGGTTTTGTTGCATTGGT
Organism: Dendrolimus kikuchii; assembly: GCA_019925095.2. Lineage (NCBI taxonomy): Eukaryota > Metazoa > Arthropoda > Insecta > Lepidoptera > Lasiocampidae > Dendrolimus > Dendrolimus kikuchii. The sequence goes on from CM034414.1 coordinate 1,098,030, forward strand.
AACATTGGTTGACCATAAGTCGTATGCTGAGCTCTTGCCGGACCAGTTGGTAATGAACCAGGTTGTGTTAAAATTTGTTGAGCTTGAGACATGTTGGCGTGTGGATTTTGCGTGATGGGAATATAAAGGCTTTGATTAGGCATGGCTTCCTGTTGATGACTTTGTGACATTGGTTGTCTACAAGGAATTTGGTGAGAAGTTCCCGCATTGGCAGGAGCATACGATTGCGCTGAAATTTGCTGAGCTTGAGACATATTACAACATATTCCTTGTCCAGTATTATTGGTTTGGTTTGCCATTGTTTGAGGATATATTTGGTGTGCTGGAACACTAGATACCTCCATGGTATAGAATTCCGTTGTGTTATGATCTAATTGGGGTATTTGTGTTGCCACTTGTGGAAGGGGATATCGAGATGGTGTTGGTTGTCCTATTGGAGAATAACCTAAATCTCTCCTCTCACCACCAACTATATAATAACTTTCATTCAAGTTATCATTGTAACTTGAGCAAATCATGCCTGATCTTCCAAAGTCTTCGTAATTAATTATGGATTCGTTAAAAGAAACAGATTTTCTTCTAGGAACTTCTTTCGGCCTGTTTTTAAGCCGGTTTATCAATTCATCGACCATGAAATTTATATTTATATCTTTAGAGCTAATTGGCACTCTTTCTATCGCTTTCAGAACTTCTTCCTTCAATTCTCTCTCTACCATACAGTTATCAATATTTTTTGATTCAATGTCGTATATTTTCCGAACTATTCCGTCTCTTAGTGTTCGTTTTTGATGTGCTGCTACAATCTTGTCTGGTTCGGATATTGGAAGATCTGTTAACCACTGATCGACTTCCTGCGAAAGTAATATGTGATTTGCTTCAACTTTTAATTCTTCTTCAGGTGGTATAGGCACATTGTACAATGCACCCTGTAAAGAATTTACAGTGGCATTTACATTAACCGTCAAGTTTTGACTTTCACTGATATCTTTAACCATATCTTGTATACCTTTAGATACTCTCATTTTATACACATTACTTTTTACTTTGTCATCATTAAAATACATTTGTAGGACAAAATTATCTGCTATGTCTCCTCTTTCTTTTACATCATTGAACTCTGAATAATAATCATGTTTGTCATACACCTTATTTGAGCCGGGCATATTATTTTTAATATTTTCTACTAATTGACCTCTATAAGATAACGCTTGTACCGATTTTTTAATTTCTTTTTCGATCTCTGTAATTTTTTCTATAAGCTCTATTTTAAGAGCATGATTTTTATCCATGAATTCTGAAGATGTAGATAGTTGTTCAAATAAGGCATCTATTTGCTCTTCCAATAAATCTTCATATAATACACTATTATTAAAAACTTCAGGATTACACTTGACTATGGCTATTATCTTGTAAACATTATTGATTAATAATTCTTGTATTTGTGCTACCTCCTCGGGGCTTGCATCGGAAATTGGTATTTTCTTAACCCATTGCTTAAGATACGTATCGAAATCTTTGTCAATTACATGCATAGCTGGTTTGAATGAATTATTTTTGGAGGGACAGCAGCCTGGGCTTAATGACTGTGTCGTACCGCTTGGACCTGGTTTTTGGTCCTTAATTGTCTGTCCTACATTAGCAACTCCTTGACAGCATGCTGGTTTTCGAGAAGAATGCGGAGAGGAGTAACCTATATGTTGGCCACCAACAGCTGTCGCATTCGACATTCCGTAACTTCCGACCTGCATTTGTTGAGGTTCATATGTATGTGGAACATTAAATAGTCTTTGATTTTTGGGAGTACTCGTCATGCTACGTCTTGGATCAAACGTTGACACTTGACTTAAATTCATGCTATATTCTCCACCGCAAACATTGCCTGCTGGTATCATGCCAGCACCACAGGTTTCTGGAATTAAAGGTATTCTACTACCTATAAGCTGTGATTGTCCATCTATATTCATGTTATCGTGGTATGAAGGACAGCCCGTCTTCATTAATCCTGGAGTAAAGCCACCAGGGCTTGACAGTCTTCTCTTAGCAGTATATCTAATAGGATTTTCTATCATACTACCTCCAGGACCAGTAGGTCCAAAAATTGGCATATTACTTATATTCATATTATTATAATCAGGTCTCATAAAGCCAGAATTATAACCACCTGGCCCCGAATGTCTTCGACCAGAGCTTCCTGGCCTAGTATAAGATTCCATCGTAAAATCGCCTAAAGTAGGAGAGCTACACATTGGCAACGGATTAATATTCAAGTTATTATAACCAGGCATAAAATGACCAGCATTGTAACCGCCTGGACTTGTATACCTTCGGTTGGACCTCTCTGGTCTAGGCAAAGATTCTGTCATACTTCCCCCTAAGCCTAGAGGTCCAAACATTGGCATTTGACTGATATTCATAGCTCCTGGACATACATTTCTTGTCTGCACGCCTCCTTGAGAAGTAAATTTTGGACTAATTTGGCTACTAACATTCAGCTCTGATTTAGCAGGACTCTTAAACCCCTTTTGGCAGCAAGCTGGAAGATTAGTATTATTTGATTGACCAAGTCTAGTTAGCATTGGAGCTGATATACTTTGAATTCTCTGCATTAAATCGCTTGCATGTTCTATGGTATTCGTGTTTTCTTCGCCTACTAACTTATTAATCCATTTAAAAATTTGATATTTCAGATGTTCAAGTTCTTCTTCATCTGTACCCTGACTTGAAGGATTTAATTCTAAATATTTGTGTCTATCAACTATATCGCTAGCTAAATCATTAACAACGACTTGTCGTAAGTTTTTGTCTTCTTCGTGTATTCCTAAATTTGTCAGCCATTCATCTATTTGTTGCGTTAATTTATTCATGTAAAAATCCAAATTGGCTTCTAAATCTTTTTCGTTTATGCCACTTATACTAAACTCAGATGAATCCTTAGAGTTCATCTGTCTTGAAGAGTTGGGGCACGAACTTTGTAGAACTATGAAAATATTTTCTTTTCTAATATTGTCGTCTGCAACGAAAAAATCCTTTAAGTTTCTTATCAGTACGTTCGTGTAACTCACAGCTTGTTGATAACTAAGACGACCTAATTCCATCATTATATATAAAATTTCATCTCTTAATTCTTCATTATTGTCTAAAATATCCCAAGAATCCATTAAGACATCAACTAGCTCAATTTCTAGTTCCTTCAAGCGTTTCACGTTGATTTTGATATGGGATTTATCAAAAAAGTTACAAAGTTCACATTTTACATACTCTCTCAACTCACTTTCAGTAGGTTGTACATATTTTCTGAAGTTAAATACCTTTTTATCACTCTTCCGTCTATTATTAAAACCAAGACTTGTTTTCCTTAATAGTATATCAATTTGTCGATTCAAATACGCTCCTTTGTTTTCGCTATGTACTTCAATCGGAATCTCGTTGATATAATCGAAAATCTTTGATTTTAGTCTATTTCCTTCAAAATTTAACATAAAATATTTAAGTTTATTTGCAATAATATTTAATACACTTTCTTTATCCATGTGTCTGCCTAAAAAATCTTTGTTTTTAATGGGCATGTCATTTACCCATCCCCTAATAACGCTATCTAAAAAATCACTTCTGTATGAGTTAATGTCATTTTTAAATTTACCATCCTTTTGAGTTGCAACGAAACCATTACTGCATCTAACACAGTATTCATAATCGCTTGAACAAGACCTGCCTGCTTTATTAACGCTTTTAAAACTACAACCATTTTTACTAAATCTTTTCAGTAGTTCATCACGTAGAATTCTATCTTTAGGACTTAGATAAGAATAGAGTTCTACTTCCTCTAACAACCTAACAATTTCACTTTCAAGATCATTAGTTCTTAATTCTTCTTGTGATTTCGTTCTCCGTTCGTCTTCTACTCTTTCTTTATTAACTAAATCGATACTACTACATGTTTGGACAGATTTAAGCCTTTTTAAACTTTTGCTCAGGTTTAAAGGACTGAATGAAGTGTGGATAGATTTGTACGTTGTTTCCAAGCATTCACCTTCTGTGTCCTGGAGGGCGGTTGATGCGGTCGGGGATAGGGGGACAGCTACCTGAAACAACTCAATTACTATAGATCCTGCCAAATTTCATATAGTGTTTAATAAAGCAATTAATGTTATTAATACAAAGCCATTATTAATAACTTTAAATGTATTACATAACATAGAGAAAAATATATGAACAACTAGGATATGCTCGAGGCTTCATCCATGTTTGATTTGAAATTTCTGCGGGATTCACGGATAAAAAATATTACACATTTTATTATATAAAATTTGCTATCCATGAGTGAAGAGTGGAAGAAGAAGAAGAGTAAAGATCACATTGGAATTCGATTTTTTTCATCTGGCCACTTTAAATCATTCCCAGATAAATTCTCACGGGATTCCCAGTATAAACAATTGTGCAGATTTTAAGTCCAAGAATTTGTTGTCGATCAGCCATGATCGACCCATGTCAAGAGATGGGTCGAAGTGGGCGTTGATCACAGAGCATTAATTCTCTCTATCGATACGTTGACAGAGGCGTGATTTCCAAATCAACCAATGACATTGACATTATTTCATCGTTATTGTACTATCTATGCTTCGTTTCCTTTTTTTTATTTATGCTTTGGTATAAAGCGTCGTCTATATATCTATAATGGTTATAAATATTTCATTTTTAAAAGCACAATATTAAATTCTTAAAACTGTATAATATTCGAAAGAATACAATTTTTATCCGTTCAGGAACGGAGAAAGAATACAATTTCCTGCGGCCGGGCGGCCTGTCGTAAGAGGCGACTTAACAACCCACAGCCAGGTGGTAGGGCATTTGCCAAATTGATGGCTACCACCCCTGGTCTAAAGTATGTCGCCATAACCACCTTGAGTTGTGTTCCGGCATTAGTGACCAGGTTCCAGTCCCTTAAGACAGCAGCAGCGCATTTGTAGCAACTTTGGTGTTGCAAAGATCCATAGGCGATGGTAACCGCTTTCCATCAAGTGGGCCGTCTGCCTGTCTGCTGATCTCCTGCAATAAAAAAAAATTATCTTACAGTTCTTTTAGATGGTTCCTTCCTTGGTATGGTAGACGCTTCTCTCGTAACCATTTCGACAGCAGCTGTAACATCAAAAAAAAAACTTAATCTCACTTTAGGATATTTTGTCTCGCTTTCTCGTGCTCTGAGCCTCTGTATGAAATAATTTTAAATCATACATACATACATAACTTCGCGCCAGTTCCCTTGCGGGGTAGGCATGAACAACAGAGCGCCGTTCAGGCTTATTCTTACACACCTCACTTGCTTCTTTGACATTCATAACTCTTGTCATGCACGCTCGTCTGTTCTTAAGGCTATCGACATCACCTTCTGCTAGTACACGATCAATTTGATCATGGAAGGTGTGTCGTGGTCTTCCACGACTTCTGCATCCATCCACTTTTGCATTGTATATCTGTTTAGTCATTCTTTCATCATGCATTCTTTCCACATGCCCGAACCACCGGAGCATCGCAAATTTTAAATCGAGTGTGTAATATCGCTGACGCGGGAGCTGGCGGAGGTATGCAGCAGATGTTCGGTTGGCACAATATTTTGCCACGCTCCCCTTCGATCAGAAATTCATCGACGACGCTCGCACGCCCTGTAAGTGGAGCTGATCGATCGAAATAAACATTGCCTAATTATGTGAAACACTGATTTGTACCAGGTTTCAGTTATTTTTTATTTTTTATTGCAAGAGTTCAGCAGATAGGCAGACGGCCCACTGAATGGAAAGCGGTTACCATCGCCTATGGTCATTTGCAACACCAAAGGTGCTACAAATGCGCTGCTGCTCTCTTAAGGGAGTCTGGAACCTGGTCACTAATGCCGGAACACAACTCAAGGTTGTTATGGCGACATACTTTAGACTAGGGGTGGTAGCCATCCAGTCGGGCAAATGCCCTACCACCTGGCTGTGGGTTGTTTTGTCGCCTCTTACGACTGGCCGCCCCAACGCAGGAAATTGTATTCTTTCTCCGTTCCTGCACGGATAAAAACCCTGCCACCCCTTATCACACATTGTCACACTTAGTCGACCCCTCGTCCTCCTTAATGTGTGATACAGTAATTTATGGTTGGCCTCTTACAACCTCGAGTTGTGTTCTGGCATTAGTAGCCAGGTTCCAGTCTCCCTTTAGAGAGCGGCATCACATTGGTAGCATCTTCGGTGTTACAAATGTCCATAGGCGATGGTAAACGCTTTCCATCAGGTGGGCGATCTGCCACTCTGCTGAAGTCGTGCAATAAAAAAAAACTTCAACGGACAAGTGGAAAAACGAATCGCAACAAAATTTTATCTTGAAGTTTTACGGGCAGATTGTTAATGTACTTGTCCAATTTGAAAACCTGGCCGTAAATTTTTCGTATCATTTTTCCACTTGTCCGTTAAAGTTTCACACTTCTAATAGGTGTCCCAGCATACATTTCGATTTTCGCAGGTTTACTGCAAATTATGATTTGGTTAGGTTAGGTACATTTTAATGAAATATTGTATTTTATCAAACAAAAAAACTGAATTCGATCCGGAACCAAAAAACGCATCCATAGTCTACTCTAAAATTATTCCGCCTCTCATCACGCGATATACCTTCTACCCCCTCCACGCGGCCGTAACGCTTTTTCGTGACAAAATATTCTAATATTGAATATATTGAAGTTTCACTTCAAAAACAGAATCCCAATATGATTGTAATTGTGAATGGATTACAATTTTACAATCACATTGGCGTTTATCATTTATATATCAGTGAATCAAAAATGCTTACCTTGGGTTTCCATGTTGACTGAATTCGTACTCTGAAAATGGAAGGAAAATTCGTAAAGTTAATACCAATTACACGGCGGTCTAATATGCTTTGACCTTCGTAGAAACTGCGTCTCTCTGCTTATTTTACCGTCTGTACCGACGGTAAACCAGTATACAAGTAACCACTTGTACCATGGGGTACAAATAGTTACTCGTATATGTAGTGTAGTAACAACTTTTGTTGTGTGGACAACTACTACTATTTCATGCACCTACTACTACTCCATACAATTGCTACCACTCGATGTAACTACCACTACTCCATACAACTACTACCACTCCATACAACTACTAACACTCCATGCACCTACTACTACTTTACACAACGACTACCACTCCATACAACTATTACCAGTCCATGCACATACCACTACTCCATACAACTACTACTACTACATATAACTACTACCACTCCATGCACCTACTACTGCTCCATATAATTGCTACCACTCCATGCACCTACCACTACTCCATACAACTGCTACCACTCGATGCAACTACCGCTACTCCATACAACTACTACTACTCCATACAACTACTAACTCTCCATGCACCTACTACTACTCCACACACTGACTACGACTCCATATAACTAATACCACTCCATGCACCTACCACTACTCCATACAACTGCTACCACTCGATGCAACTACCGCTACACAACTACTACCACTCCATACAACTACTAACACTCCATGCACCTATTACTACTCCACACACCGATTACCACTCCATACAACTACTACTACTCCATATAACTACTACCACATCATGCACCTACTACTACTCCATATAATTGCAACCACTCGATGCACCTACCACTACTCCATACAACTGCTACCACTCCATACAACTACTACCACTCCATACAACTACTACTTTACTATTGCTAGACACTGTAAATATATGAAACCAACATTTTGTCTTACCGTTTGTTGGGGTAAATATTTCATTACAGGCGGCAGATGGTCATATCGCTCTTTCATTGTTGGACATACTGGATGATTGTAAGGCTGTAAATGTAAAATGAGCACGCAATCAATGAAAACAGTTAAAAATCAATTACATCTAAGAAATAAACAATTTATTTGTTTGGTAAACGATAATACAAAGACTTAGAGCCGCTTGCATAAGGTTGTTTAAATTTATTTAAGAAACACAAAACGTATTTAACACCCTTAAATACAAGTAGCGTCTTGCACAACGCAAAATTTGCCGCTAAATATGTTTAAAGAACTGTCAATACGTTTTATGTAAAATGTATTTAGGCAGTTTAATATGATTAACTAATTTTATTTAAAGGCGATCGTTATGCAAGCGGCCTTTATACATCTATCAGAGATTTACAAAGTACCCTATACAAAGTATCCGAATACAAAATACATACATACATAACTTCACGCCAGTTCCCTTGCGGGGTAGGCACGAACAACAGAGCGCCATTTAGGCTTATTCTTACACACCTCACTGACATATTGTATTGTCGTTTACCAAACAAATAAATTGTTTATTTCTTAGATGTAATTGATTTTTAACTGTTTTGTTTATGAATACAAAATACAGGATATTAAATTAAGTATTTGACGTACCAGATACAACATAAGTTTGAAAATGATTTTTGAAATACTAGATACAAAATACGTATCTTCTAAATACCTTATTGAACTTTTTATTAGATGAATTATGAATAGGTCACGCAAATGTGACAAAATATTATATTTTTAAGGTTTTGAATGAGACGGTCTCTTCGATGAGTTTTTAATATCATACCCCCCCAAAAGAGAAGAGTCGCTACCTAGGAGCAGACTTGGCAAAACACGACTATAGCTGAATTATTTTGTCCGTGAAGTTTGGGTCATATAATAATCGGAGCGGTGAAGCGAGTATTTCGCTCTCTCTTCCACTCACGGGCCTTATTGGCGGGCATAGTGATGCGCATTATTGTTGTCGATAAGCGTTATCGATAGTGTATTTAATTTTGTCAGCAATTTAATTTCAGTGAAAAATTTTAAAACATTGTTGATAACAACACGTGCTTGTGCTGGTATATTGGTGTCAACAGGCAAAATATTATTTTCAATAAATTCTGCCGTTTTGGTACAAAACAAAGGAGTAGCCATTGTGTCACTAAAGAAATTCAGAGAGCGAATGCACAAAAACACATTTCTCTTCGACATATGTACTATAATTTGCAGGTAGGTACAACAAATGACTCATAACATAACAATGTCTCACCAGCCTTTGTATACCGCCCCGCCGTCGTGTACCTGCCTTCGATGACTCATTTGTTTTCATCGATAATGGCGTTGCGCCCGCGCAACATGCTCACCGCCCTAGCCGGGCTGAGGCCGAGCTATGATTTATGACCCAAACTGAACGGACAAAATAATTCTACTATAGTTCAGAACTAATCGTTTCACGCTGATATTCTGTATTCGCGTGGTATCACACCGATCGAACCCTCCTTTAGACCTGTAATCAAGTCCTCCAGCATCTGGCCAGCGGAGGACCAAACTCCTGTTGACGAAGTGAGTCTGCCCTGCTTCCCGGGGCATTCTCAAGCACTGATGCGCAGGATCAGCGTGGGCGTAACTACGTTCTAAGTCCTAAGTGCTTTTCCTACCATGTGTGAGTTTGCCAGGTGGTAGGGCATTTGTCTGACTGTATGGCTACCACCCCTGGTCTAAAGTATGTTGCCATAACAATCTTGAGTTGTGTTCCGGCATTAGTGATCAGGTTCCAGTCTTCCTTAAGAGAGCAGCGGCGCATTTGTAGCAACTTTGCTGTTGCAAATGTCCATAGGCGATGGTAACCGCTTTCCATCTAGTGGGTCGTCTGCCTGTCTGCTGATCTCCTATAATAAAAAAAGAATAAATTTCCATTAGAACAATGGGCGGCCTTATCGCTTATAGCGATCTCTTCCAGGCATTAAATGACAAATTAAATAACTTTTGGTGGTTTAACTCAATTAAAACTAATTCAATCGTAATTAATTATAATTAAAGAAAAAACAAAACATAATAAACTACTATAGATATACATATAATAATATTTTCTTAAGCTTTCGCGACTTGTATACATAATAAAACTACGTTTTAACGGTTTTAAGCGCGGTAATTTATTTGATTATTCGGAATAAGCAAAATCTAATCAATTACCGCGCTTAAAACCGTTAAAACGTAATTTTATTACATATTATAATAATATAAACTACCTACACGCGAGCAACAATATAATTCTATTTACTGCAACAAATGTTATTTAATGGATAAATAATGGTTTATCCGTGCAGGAACGGAGAAAGAATACAATTTCCTGCGTTGGGGCGGCCTGTCGTAAGAGGCGACTTAACAACACACAGCCAGGTGGTGGCTACCACCCCTGGTCTAAAGTATGTCGCCATAACAACCTTGAGTTGTGTTCCGGCATTAGTGACCAGGTTCCAGTTTCCCTTAAGAGAGCAGCAGCGCATTTGTAACAACTTTGATGCTGCAAATGTCCATAGGCGATGGTAATCGCTTTCCATCGAGTGGGCCGTCTGCCTGTCTGATGAAAAAAAAAATGGTTAGTGATCAAGTGTTTGAATGCAGAAATGGATGTAGCTCGTCTGATTTTCAAAGGGAGGAAGTTCCACAAGTGAACAGCCTGCACGAGAAAAGAATTTCCGACGAAGTACGACGTGTATTTACGTATCGCTAGCAGAAGATTTTCATTTGAGCGCAAATTACAGGAATGAAGTTGATAGAAGAAACTAAAGTTCCTTTAAATATGTGATCGTAAAAAAGCAAATATAAAAAAACCGACTTCAAAAACTAAAAAACTAAAAAGTATAAAATAACTTATTTCCAAAGCTATTATTATTAATATATATTATCTAAAACATCTTAAAGTCGGTGCTTAGTAATTTTCAAAAAAATATAGTAATTTTTATGTTTTACTTTGCACCGACTTCAAGATGTTTTGGATAATATATATTAATAATAATAGCTTTAGAAATAAGTTATTTTATACTTTTTAGTTTTTGAAGTCGGTTTTTTTTAAACAAAGTTTTTTTATTTTATTTGTTACTTTTTAGTGTTTAGTTATGTATGGGTAGACCTACGAAAGGTGCCGCAATCCTTTTTTTTTTTTTTTTATTGCAGGAGCTCAGCAGACAGGCAGACGGCCCACTTGATGAAAAGCGGTTACTATCGCCTATGGACATTTGCAACACCAAAGGTGCTACAAATACGCTGCTGCTCCCTTAAGGGAGACTGGAACCTGGTCACTAATGCCGGAACACAACTCAAAGTTGTTATGGCGGCATACTCTAGACCAGGAGTGATATCCATCCAGTCGGGCAAATGCCCTACCACCTGGCACCTTAAAAAATATAGGTCCCAAGGAACGGGAACAAAAAAATGTTCGTAAAATGAAAGCTACTGGCCCAAACTATGTTAAATTTCTAGGGGACCAAATGGCAACTATTCCGCATCAAACTAAACAAGAATCACGTAAATCGGATCATAAATCTCAGCGTAATCAGTGAACATACATAAAAAAAAGATCCCGACGAATTGAGAACCTCCTTCTTTTTTTGAAGTCGGTTAAAAATAATCTTACATAAGAACTTAGCCTTAGGGTGTCTTTAAACCTCCTGGAGACCTCCTTCAAATACCGGACGTCATAACTCTTTGTAAAGACCGGTCGTCTATAATCAGGACCCTCGCAATCCTTTCTGGGTTTCCCATCTCTGAAATCAGGTATAATTATACAATAATAAAACTACGTTTAAACGGTTTACGGCGCGGAAATTTATTTGACTTTTATTATTAAGACTTATCGGCCAGTTTTCAGTGGCCATGATCACAGAAGACAAAGATGTCAAGTGTCAATGAGTATTGTTAAAGTTTTATTTAGCCTACCGCCAACTTGTTCTTTTTAATTATTTATGGTATGTTTATGATTATTATTTACTCTATGGGAGCCTAATCTAATTTAGCACTTTTTTTTTAAGGCGAGGGAAATACTATTTACGCACAATACCGGGTCCTTTGCAAGGGATTAGACCATAGTTGATCATGAAGGCTTTCTCCTTTGATAAGGGGCTATCCAAACAGTAATCAACCGGCTTGTGTGGAGACTCCGAGAAGTTGCATGGGCAACAACCACTACCCACTAAAACCACCCTCCTCCCATGTGCCCCGCGCTTTTTATGTAGGAAAGGCTGAGACTTAGAACGTAGTTACGCCCAGTCCGATCCAGCGCAAAAAGTACCTGAATGTGCCCCGGGAATCGGAACACATCCACTTCGTCAGCGGGGGTGATGAATCCTTTGCTCCCTTGATAGCTAAAGGCCCCCCGAAGCGGTAATCTAATTTACCACTGCTTCAAGCCACAACATATTACCGCATTTAAAACCGTTAAAACATAGTTTATCATCTATGACTTAGTTTGATTATGTATTACCCGCGTAAACCCGCACTTGTTTTTTTTTATTGCAGGAGTTCAGCAGACAGGTAGACGGCCCACTTGATGCAAAGCGGTTACCATCGCCTATGGACATTTGCAACACCAAAGGTGCTACAAATGCGCTGCTGCTCTCTTAAGGGAGACTGGAACCTGGTCACTAATGCCGGAACACAACACAAGGCTGTTATGGCGGCATACTCTAGACCAGGGGTGGTCGCCATCCAGTCGAGAAAATACCCTACCACCTGGCTGTGGGTTGTTTAGTCGCCTCTTACGACAGGCCGCAGGAAATTGTATTCTTTCTTCGTTCCCGCATGGATAAGACGGTTTAAAGAGCAGGCGTTAATTTTTTTTATTTTTTATTTATGTAAAATGACTAAAATGATTAAAATAACCAAAATGACGAAAATGACAAAAATGACAAATCACAAAAAAAACAAAACCTATCCTACTTTCTAGGATAACCTTTACATAAATCTATACCATTATCCGGGACGAAAAGTGTTCTTTGTCCACCCTCAGTATTCAAATTACATATATACCGAATTTCAACCAAATAGGTCCAATAGTTTTTCCCTAAAAGCATAACAAAAAGAGAGACAAATATATTTTTATCCCAGAAACTATCCCATTTTTCGAGATAAAAGGTATCCTATGTTCATCCTCGGCATCGAAAATATATATATATATATATATAATATTGAGTTTCAACCACATTGGTCCAGTAGTTTTTCCGTGAAAGCGTAACAGACAGACAGACATAATTACTTTCCCATTTACAATATTAATAGGGATTATTTGAATCTGGAACGCGCGCGGTAGCCATTACGCTACCACGACTTCGCAATAGAATGAATGACTGAATGAATTAAAACACTATTATTCACCAAAAATTAAAATTACGTTCTTAAAACTAAGTACAGGAAATGTTGAACAAAGTGCGGCCTTATCGCTTAAAGCGATCTCTTGCAGGCAACCCCTTAAACTAAGGACATGACAGTGGCGGTGTAGACAATAAATAATATGAAACATTCAAAGATGTCAAAAATAGATAATATTATACTTTATATACTATACAAAAATAAGATATATCTTATACTAATATATAAAGCTGAAGAGTTTGTTTTCGTTACGCGTGGCGTGAACATCCTGGGGCCCGGGGAAAAGGTGACGGCTCCCATTTATAGTGCTGACTAAGTGCTGTTGTCGTCGAGGGGAAGACGAGCAATCTTTGTGACTGGTCTCGTTAAGCTGCCATCCTTGGTGCTGAGTTCTACGACTCGGACGACGTCATCCTTTCCGGGCAGAATCTTCTTTATCCTTCCCATCTTCCACTGGAGTCTGGGAAGATTATCCTCCTTTATGAGTACCAGCTCACCAATCTTGGGTCGACTGGTTTCCGTAGTCCATTTAGATCGGGATTGGAGAGTGTGCAGGTAGGATTTCGACCACAAGGTCCAAAATCGCTGAGCCAACGCTTGCACTAAGCGAAAACGTCGTAGGGTTGATGGAGGAGAGGATTCATGGGAATGTTCGGGTAATGCGGTAAGTGGGCGACCTATAAGGAAATGACCAGCGGTTAGGACTTCGAAGTCTGTAGGGTCTGAAGACAGAGGGCAGAGTGGTCGAGAGTTGAGAACGGCCTCAATACGGGCTAAGAGTGTAGAAAATTCTTCAAAGGTCAGATGCTGCTCACCTAATACGCGATAGAGTAATTGCTTAGTAGATTTCACGGCTGCCTCGTGCAGACCGCCAAAAGAAGGAGCTGAGGGCGGATTGAGCAACCATGTGATCTGCTGTGTGGCTAGCTTGTGCGTAATTCTATCATCATTGGCCTTTAAGAAGTTTTGTACTTCTATGAGCTGATTTCTTGCGCCGACATAGTTTGTACCGCAATCAGAGCGAATTAGGGTAGGGATTCCGCGCCGACTAACGAACCTTTGCAATGCCGCAAAAAAGGCGTCCGTAGAAAGTTCCGAGACAGCCTCTAAGTGCACTGCCTTGGTGGCGAGACAAACGAAAACACAAAAGTAGCCTTTGAGAAGTTTGGCATTGCGTAGAGTACTTGATTTAATTAGGAATGGTCCGGCAAAATCCGTGGACACTTGACTAAACACCGGTTGTGGGCTGACTCGATCAGCCGGTAGGTCGGCCATAAAAGGGGGATTCGGCTGAGCTCGATGCCTAAAACAGCGTACACATTTAAAGACACGGTGACGAATGACTCGCCTTCCAGATAAAATCCAGTATTGTTGACGGAGTAGTGCGTGTAGTGTATCTGCGCCCGGGTGGCAGTGTATAGTGTGGAAATGATCTATAATTAGGTCCACAAGGGGGCTTGAACTGGGTAAGATGAGGGGATGTTGTGTGTCATATCTAAGGGCTGAGTTGGACAAGCGCCCTCCTACTCTAAGAAGACCATCCTTGAGAAAGGGCGAGAGGCGTTGTATTCGCACTGTACATAATTTGTTAGTTTGCAGTCGGTGGATGTCTTCAGCGAACATATTTTGTTGGACTGAGCGTACCCAGTGTAAGAGCGCTTTCTTACGTTCGTCTACGGTAATGGGACCAACGATGCGAGAGTGAGAAGATACCAAGCAATTGTGTGCAAAACGTTTAATACATGCGGTTACGCCTACAAGTGTGTCTAAGGAGCTGAATCTCGTGAGTAAATCCGTGTCTAGATCAGGAACCGCGATGTGAGCTACCATTTTTCTGGGTTTTAGACCAGGCAGTACGTGATGACCCAAAGCAGGGGGCATCGTGGGCCAGGTATCAGGTGGGGCCTTGAGCCAAGTAGGCGACCACCATAGGTCATAGGCTAAGAGTTCCTGTGCTGATATTCCCCTGCTAGCACAGTCGGCAGGGTTAAGAGCTGAGGGTACATGTCTCCAAGTAGGGTTACATGGATTGGCTGCAATGGCAGAGACTCGATTGGCCTCAAAGACCTGTAGGGATTGAGAAGGAGTTTTAAGCCAGGCGAGTACGATAGTACTGTCTGACCAACAAAAGTGTTGCTGAATGGTAATGTGGGCAGAAAGTTGAACAGAGACGCGAGAAATGAGCAGCGAAGTGAGGTGTGCAGCTGAAAGTTCCAGCTTTGGTATAGTCTGTCGGGTTTTAATGGGGGCTACCTTGGATTTAGAAACAAGTAGTCTGACGTGTACCTGACCCGTGATATTCGTTTCATGAAGATAGACTGCGGCTGCATATCCGGATTCGGATGCATCGGCAAAACCGTGTAGGGTGTAGGTGGAATCTTTGCTGGTGCAAATTGTTCTGGGGAGTCGAAGAGCAGAGAGTAGAGGTAAGTCTTCAAAAATGTGCTGAAATTGAAATGTGACATCATTGGGAGCCGATTCATCCCAGTCTAACTTTAGAGTCCATAGGTGCTGAATGAGCAGTTTTGCGCGGAAAATAACTGGGCTGATCCATCCACTAGGATCGTATAAACGAGCGATGGTACTGAGTATTGACCTTTTGGTAAATTTTTCCAGTGTAGGTACCGAAATGTGATATGTAAATTCGTCCGTTTGGGGTATCCATTGCATACCAAGTACCTTGATTGCATTGGAGTCGGGTACAACATCAAAATCCTTGGGTATGTCACATTGATCATCCGGGAAGCGTTCTAAAAGCTGACGAGAGTTTGAGGTCCACTTTCGCAAATGAAATCCCCCTAGGGCTAGTAACTCAATGAGTTCAGTCTGCAGAGCTATTGCCTTGTCAACTGAATCATGCCCAGTCAGAATGTCATCCACGAATATGGAGTGCGTAAGAACCTGTGCAGCCTGGGGAAAACGGTGACCTTCATCAGTGACCAGCTGTATAATAGATCGATTGGCGAGGAAGGGGCTGGGTCGTAGGCCATACGTGACAGTGGACAGGGCGTAAGTGAGCAGAGGTTGATCTGGAGAAGAGCGCCATAGAATGAGTTGGAACCGTCTGTGGTCTGGGTGAACTAGTATATTTCTAAACATCATCTGGATGTCTGTACTAAAGACCACTTTGTGAGTACGAAAATTTAGAATGATGTCAGTAATATCACGTTGGAGCGGTGGGCCAGTGTGCAGACAGTCATTAAGACTGACACCATTAGAGCTCTTACAGCTGCCATCAAAAACCGTGCGAAGTTTTTCAGAGTTGGCTTTGAAGATGCCATGATGCGGGACGTAAAAATGGTCTTTTCCTTTGAATGTGCTGGGGTGACAAAGAGCCATGTGGCCCATGTCAATGTATTCCTTCATGAAGTCGATATATTTTGAGCGGAGGGTAGGATCTCTTTGGAGTTTGCGCTCCAAATTAAGGAATCGTCGTAGTGCAATAGCGTGGGTTGCACCGAGCTTAGGTGCCTTTGTAAGAAAGGGAAGGGATACTATGTATCGCCCTGTGGGATCACGTGTGGTGGTAGAACGAAAGTTCTCCTCACACTCGTCAGAGGTTGAGTTGTCCTTTGATTGCACTTCTTCGACTTCCCAGAATCTCTCCAGAGCGGAGTGTATTTCTTTATTTGAGTGTTGGGGTTGTAAACAGTCAATATTTACTAGTGCTGAATTAACTTGAGGCTCAGGCTTTGTGTAGTTTGGATTGATAGGACCTAAAAGAGCGAAATTGAAGATCGTGCCGAAGGCTATTGGTCTGCCGGGGCCCAAAAAAATTTTGTTACCATCCAAAATTTGGCCCAAGACATCAGAACCTAAAATTAAGTCAATAGCGGCTGGAAAACGATAAGACGAGTCTGCTAGGGGAAGCTGTGTCGAGTCGAGGAGTGGAACAACGTCAGGTAACATTGTTAATGGTAAAAGACCTGTCAAATCTGGTAGAATGTATGCCTTTGCGCTAATTACTGGGACTTCGGTGTGAATAGGGCGGAATGTGATGGTAGTTGAAGAACTAGAGTTTTGAGTCTGCTGATTACCGACTCCTGTAATTTTTAGTTCTGTGTGCTCGACAGGCAAACGTAATTTTTGTGTCATAGTCTTAGTTAACAAGTATTGTGTAAGTGAGTAGCAGGTAGTCATTGTTGTGAATTAATAGGTGAATTACGACGAGAAGAGTTTCTTGATTCCGTGGTTGGGCGGGTGTGTTCTTGTCCTCTTAGTTGTGGGGGCAAGAGGTGAGAATTGTCATATGTGGGTGATTCAAAGCCACTGCGATGTAAGGTGGTATGATGTTTCTCGCTATCACATTCTCTACACCGTCCTGTGGATCTGCACTCGTCAGAGTAATGGGGTCCTAGACACTTACGGCACCGTTCATGAGCTTGGATAAAATCCCAGCGCCCTTGCGTAGGCTGTCTTAGGTATTCACCGCAGTTCAGCAACCTGTGTCCTCTAACGTGACACCAAGGGCAGTAATAATTATTGGTCGGTGCTGGTGGGTGGGCGGAATCTTGTGCTATGGGCTCGAAATATTGTGTAGACTGTGGGTATCCTTGAGCGTACTGTACAGGGTACGCTTGACTTTGTAGAGGATATGCAGGGCGCGTTTAAAGGTGGGCGGACGGAAGTAGTGGGCTGAAAACGAACGTGCCGAATTTCTGGTCTGGGTGCAGAAGCGCGTGGTTGGTCCCGTGCTGAGGGAGAAGCACGTTCAGTTTGTCTGTATGTCGGGCTGAGGGGAGGGGGGGGGTGGGTTATATGTCTCAGTTTCTGTGCAACGTGCATGGTCTTCTAAGAATGTGATTACATCCTTTAAGGTGGGCAGAGTGTCTGAAGACCCATGCGTTCGTTCAAATAATGTGCGAAGCTCGCCCTTTAACTTCCGCACTACTATTGACACTAGGACGTAGTCTGAGTCATGTAGTGGTAAGTTTAGGTTTTTAAGCGCCGATTGGGTTGAAATAAGAGGGGCTAAAAATAACTGTCTGATTTGTGAGCGGGTGGTGATGTGGGGTAACTCTAGTATCATATCTATAAACCTATCAATGAGAACTCGGCGATTTTCGTAGCGATTGGCAAGTGTTGTCATCGCTACATCGTAGTTCTCATCGGTAATAAAAATGATTAGGAAAAAAAAATATATATCAAACTGTCGTGTGCGCTGAGTCTTAATAAACACGAAGCTATATATAAGCTATAAAAGTTGCACGGCAAGCTAACCACACCGAGTGAAACGAATATAATATTCAATATTATTATATCGATCCGATATCACGTTTAGTGCAAGTATTCGAGAATAGGTGTGCTGAATAAAGTACAGAATACGTACTCGAGGTTATATTAACCTACCTACGTACCAAAAAATAGTTATCGTGTAGCAATTTGCGTAATTATCTGAGGAATGTGGAATGGGTATTCAAATATATAAGGGCAGAAGTAATATGTTTATAAGAAAACAAAAAAGAAAAAACAAGGGCAGAAAACGGGTAAATGGGCAGATTGATATTTAGGTATGTGAAAATTTACAATTTGGTTTGAATTAACCATAAAATGGCAAAATACGGTTGTTGCAGACTGTATAAATAGGTCGCCAGTTGGAATATTCGGTTCGAAAGACCATATGATCTGGCCGATTGCCAGATTTCAAGGGTGCAAGGGTAAGAGGGAATGGAGATAAATGGACTCACCCGTAATAATATGAGCTGAGTAACCGGAGCGTCTGCGATACAGGAGCAGCAGTGCGTGTTCTCTTGTTATATATCTCCCGCTTCACAACTAGATTCACTTGCCACTTATCACCAAGCTCTTGGAACCCGATTAGTATTGCAATTGGGTGGATATCTCAAATGCGCGCGCGATGCGTGAATGTCTTTACGACGGGTCGATTCAGACTGATAGGTACTTTAGATTTTATCCATGCAGGAACGGAGATAGAATACAATTTCCTGCGTTGAGGCGGCCTGTCGTAAGAGGCGACAAAACAACCCACAGCCAGGTGGTAGGGCATTTGCCTGACTGGATGGCCACCACCCCTGGTCTAGAGTATGCCGCCATAACAACCTTGAGTTGTGTTCCGGCATTAGTGGCCAGGTTCCAGTCTCCCTTAAGAGAGCAGCAGCGCATTTGTAGCACTTTTGGTGTTGCAAATGTCCATAGGCGATGGTAACCGCTTTCCATCAAGTGGGCCGTCTGCCTGTCTGCTGAACTCCTGCAATAAAAAAAAGTACTGATGGGAGATTATCCGATAGTTTTATAAAATATACCTAGTGGGAGACTCATCGATCTTGGATCTGGTCCGGACATTGACCTCGTGCTCATATGACCGCTGGCAGCGAGACGACGCTCTCGGACTTCGGTCCATAAGATTGGAATGAGCTTCGGGGAGACGAGTGGGGGAAGTCTGGGTTCTAGTCTGATAAATCTTTGAACCTGTGAAATTTATGAATTAAAAATTAAGTCAGGAAAATTAAGAACAGACGAGCGTGCATGACAAGAGTTATGAATGTCAAAGAAGCAAGTGAGGTGTGTAAGAATAAGCCTGAATGGCGCTCTGCTGTTCGTGCCTACCCCGCAAGGGAACTGGCGTGAAGTTATGTATGTATGTATGTAAAAATTAATAGTGGCTCTTTACTTTGTTGGAGTTCTCAACGGTCAAGCTAACGACCAACCTGATGGAAAGTGGTAAGCATCGCTTATGGACAACAGCAGTAGTAAATTGACGCACCGGTTTGCGCCGCTGATACATGGTGGAAACACCACCAGTCAGAACCAAGCGTTTCGCTTCATCTTTTCTGGTGCGCACTGCCGAAAAGTGGAGCACAATGGACTGACGACCTGCGCAAGGTCACCAGCAGGCGCTGGATGGGGAAGGCAGAGGACTGTAATGAGTGGCGCCGACTTGGGGAGGCCTACGTTCAGCAGTGGACGGTTATTGGCTGACGACGACCTTAAAAAGAGAAAGCAATTTCTGGTGCTACAACACGTACAAACTACTCACTGTTTCTAGCTTGGGTATAGCTGATCAGTCTTTCCACCACCTCCGATCTGTCCGGCGACACCGTTGGGTATCTTCTCAGCGAGTTGGCAAAGGCATCTGGTTCGTGGGAGGGCTTTGGAGCGCACACCGACCCTAGATTTTTTTTAATGCAGTATAGCTTCACGTCTGATTATGATCTTACCTGATGCTAGGTGGAGATATGGTATAAGATGGAGCATGCTTACCTAGAAGGTACATATTCACACGGAACTTGAGACACCTAGTTATCGGTCCCGATCAGTTCCGTAGTTTATCCGTGAATGCGTAACAGACAGAGGTCTCGTGAGGGGGGCCCATACCTGCCAGGACTACGGAGGGGCTAGGTCATATACCCGTAGCCCTGGCATAAGGCGAAGGACGGAACACCTAGGGGTTTTAGTGGTTTTTTTTATTGCAGACTCAGCAGACAGGCAGACGGCCCACTTGATAGAAAGCGGTTGCAACACCAAAGGCGCTACAAATGCGCTGCTGCTCTCTTAAGGGAGACTGGAACCTGATCACTAATGCCGGAACACAACTCATAGTTGTTATGGCGACATACTTTAGACCAGGGGTGGTAGCCATCCAGTCGGGCAAATGTCCTAGCACCTGGCTGTGGGTTGTTTTGTCGCCTCTTACGACAGGCCGCCCCATGCAGGAAATTGTATTCTTTCTCCGTTCCTGCACGGATCCAAATAAGAATAGGAATGACAATAACCTCTATCTGTCAAATGTCACTTGAAAAGTATGGTTTGCAAAAAACTTATTTGCATATCAATAATAGCAGTCTTACATTAAAGTTAAATAAAAAGGTTAAATTAGTAGTAAATTGTCTTAATATAATATTTAATTATTTAAAGTCATAATTGACAGCTATGACGTCACAATATGGCGCAAAGTCGATCCTATTCTCATTTGAATCGCATAGTACGGTATTTAGACACACATACACACACACTTACGTATTTAAATAAATTACCTACCGAATTGTACCTAAATACACCAAAAGAAAAGAATTACTACTTTAGTATTTAGTATATATGTTACGGCTAATACCCGAAGTGCGGTTACACCTAGTTCTAGCCGGCTGAAACTAGGTGTAGACGCACTTCGGTGTTTAAACCTAGGTGTAACAGATTTGTTCACGGCTAATATTAGGTGTAGCCGATTTCATTTGGTTAAAACTAGGTATAGCATTCTTTATGCTGGCTACAACTAGATGTAGCCAATCCTACGTGGTTAAAACTAGATCTAAAGTAACACGAGCGTCACCAAGGGGCCGGGCGGGGTTACCTCGCCCCTTTCTGCACTATACTATACTATATACACTGCAAAACTAAATGTGGTAATAAAAAGTGTCTCTGCAAAGCTGCCGGTATATTATGTAACTCTAAATGCCATTCAAGTTTATCTTGTTCGAATAAATAATAATTGTTTTTGATTGCTGTTAATTAGGTAAAAGTTTAAGTTTATAATGCTAAAGATATAAATCGTTCAAAGAGCCACGCCAAAGATGTCATTTTGTTTATCTTTTTTGAATAAATAACTAAAGTAATTTGATTGTTGATTCTTGCGGAGAGTGTTTAAGTTTATAAAGATTATTAAAATTTGAATTATGTTTACTTTTTCAAATAAATAATAACGTTCCTTGATTGTAACTTGTTTTATTGTAGGTTGAACCAATACGAAGAATAGAACCTAGTTTTAACCACGTAGGATTGGCTACATCTAGTTGTAGCCAGCATAAAGAAGGCTATACCTAGTTTTAGCCAAATGAAATCGGCCACACCTAATATTAGCCGTGAACAAATCTGTTACACTTAGGTTTAAACACCGAAGTGCGGCTACACCTAGTTTTAGCCGGCTAGAACTAGGTGTAGCCGCACTTCGGGTATTAGCCGTAACATATACATATGTATATATAAATATGTATGTAATTAATTTATAAAGTAATTTAAGTATGTGTATTTAATTTATAAATTATGTAGTTTAAGTGTGTTTATTTATGATATACTACTTAATGATCTACACCACCTACATCGCCAGATTAGGTTAAACTATTCCTTAAGTTAGGTTGCCTGGAAGAGATTGCTTATAAGCGATAAGGCCGCCTATTGTTTCTACCATGACAATATTGTAATTGTGTATTTTTGATCTTGTATATTTGGTGAGCAATAAAGTGTTATCTATCTATCTATCAACTACTTTAAAATATATGTATAGGTATGTAGGCATAGGCAACTAAAGATCAGAAGCACCCACGAAGTGTTCTCAAAGCCAGCGCCCCCGCACGGCTAAGTTGTCAACCACTTCGCAAGCTGGTTAATGGTTGTCGAACATGAATAACCTGACCAGACGACCGGTATTAAACGGGACTGTCCCTTTTTAAAATTACGAGTCCCGGTGTCCCCGAAATGAACTCTGGGATGCAAAATTGTCCCGTTTTCTGAAATTATGATAATTAAGGTAAATATAATAAAAAATAAATAATTTCTATCCGTGCAGGAACGGAGAAAGAATACAATTTCCTGCATTGGGGCGGGCTGTCGTAAAAGGCGACTTAACAACCCACAGCCAGGTGGTAGGACATTTGCCCGACTGGATGGCTACCACCCCTGGTCTAACGTATGTCGCCATAACAACCTTGAGTTGTGTTCCGGCATTAGTGACCAGGTTCCAGTGTCCCTTAAGAGAACAGCAGCGCATTTGTAGCAACTTTGGTGTTGCAAATGTCCATAGGCGATGGTAACCGCTTTCCATCAAGTGGGCCGTCTGCCTGTCTGCTGATCTCCTGCAATAAAAAAAATATTTATATAAAAAAAAAGTGCCAAGACTTTCATTCTTACTTAAAATAATCAGCAGCTATATTAAAGCAAATTTGTTCCTCTGATAACTATGAATAAATAACTTTGTTTTTTTTTTAATGACTACCTGTTAATTAACCTAAATAAACCAATGTCCCGTATTGAGTCAAAAAATAAATGGTCACGTTAGCCGGATGGCTAAGGGTTTGGAATTTGGGTTGGTTCCCCACCGCTACTATCCAACGCTCACCTCGATCCGTCCAAGTCATACCCCCTCTATACGTTCCAGAGGATCTTATAGGACTATAACTTTCACCACTCCCACAACCTCCGACCTCAAAATTTCCATGACCTATAACAAAAATCAAGTTATCTTTTCACTGAGTGCATAAAAATGTAAAAACTCAATATTACTTTTTTCGGTTACCTAGGCATTTTTAATCGACTTCAAAAAAGGAGGTCGTCAATTCATTGTATAAATATTTTTTTCAATGTACTACTCTATCAAAAAAGTATCGGAAGTAGATTAATAATACACAAAATGTTAGTTATTCATTCAAATTTATTTTCTTGTTACGAATTACGAGACTCGAATTAAAATGCAGTTGGAATTACTATAGAATTTATTATAATTATACAAACACGTATAACACAGGTACAAATATAACTGAACACAACCAGTACAAACGTAATGCGCGATTCAATAACACTCGGCAAAGTCCGTCATTAAATAGGTTACCGAATGTAGTACACAAATCTTGCTCCGCTAGTGGTTATCGCTTGACCGCCTCACCCCTCCGTTGGGGCATTGCTTTATACTGTACAAAATACAATGTCTGTAGACTGAATTTCTAAGAATCACACCTGGCTAATGACTACCATAAAGATTACAATGCTCAAAGGGCTATTTTTCCAATCACAAATTTTAAACACAAAGTAAACAAAAGAAGACAGTCATAAAAGCGCTTCAATGTTATTAGCTCAAACATCGACGGGTAATAAATGTGCTTTGTTTACAAATATGCAGGTGGCCCAAATCGTAACATTATCACTTACAAAATATGCTCCTTCAGAAACGATACACGTACATGCATACATAACTTCACGCCAGTTTCCTTGCGGGGTAGGCACGAACAACAGAGCGCCATTAAGGCTTATTCTTACACACCTCAGTTGCTCCTTTGACATTCATAGCTCTTGTCATGCACGCTCGTCTGTTCTTAAGGCTGCTGACATCATTTTCTGCTAGTACACGATCAATTTGATCATGGAAGGTGTGTCGTGGCCTTCCACGACTTCTGGATCCATCCACTTTTGCATTGTATATCTGTTTAGTCATTCTTTCATCATGCATTCTTTCCACATGCCCGAACCACCGGAGCATTACTTTCCTTACCTTCACCCCGACACTCTCTTTCAGGCCAACTCTCTTTCTTACTTCGGTATTACGAACGTGGTCCGCGAGCGTCACTCACTGAGCATAGGTACCAGCACCGTGTTGTGTATGGCAAGCTGGGCCTTTTGGCTGAGGTTCTTAGCGCCTAGAACCTTTACCTAACGCTCCATTCACACTATTCCCCAAATTCACTCTGCCTAACTAATAATACAATAATAAGTGGTAATCGTCTGCTTCTTCTTTTAACTATGAAACTTTCAGCAGTTCATTATTCATTACGTACTGTATAGCGAAAACATGATCGTAAAGCTAGTAATGTCGCATGGAAACTGCAGGTCTGCTACGTCTTCGGAATTCATACGACGGCAAATGAAGCCCGACAGCATTTGCTGTTGGCCGTTTGCTGCCTGCTGTCTGCTGCCTGCCGCGTCCGTCGGAATTACACCCTTAGATATGTAATGTAATAAATGTAATAACAGCCCATGAATGTCCCACTGCTGGGCTAGGGCCTCCCATTACTGGGGCACGGACATTATACCCGCCACGCTTGTCCAAGGCGACTTGGCAGGTTTGACACATCCGTTATCTCAATGTGCAGGTTGTATCACAATGTTTTCCTTCACCGTTGTTAGCACGTGGTAATTGTAATTAGGTTTATTTGGTCAGAAAACTGCCTAAGTGGTGCATGCGTTTCGGCCAGGATCGAACCCGAGCCCTTTGGGTCTGGAACGCGTGCGCTAGCAATTACGCTACCACCCTTAGATATAAAGAAAAATTAACACTTGACTAACCTCGACAAAGTTCAGCGCGTTGCGGTGGAAACTCTGTAAGCTGAACAGGTGGCGCTGTTGGCGTTACATTGCAATGAGCCATCTAAACAGAAAGATAAACTTGATGGCGAAGTAA
Source organism: Dendrolimus kikuchii (assembly GCA_019925095.2). Classification (NCBI taxonomy): domain Eukaryota; kingdom Metazoa; phylum Arthropoda; class Insecta; order Lepidoptera; family Lasiocampidae; genus Dendrolimus; species Dendrolimus kikuchii. The sequence continues at coordinate 1,123,349 of CM034414.1, forward strand.
TCTTTTTTATTGCATGAGTTCAGCAGACAGGCAGACGGCCTACTTGATGGAAAGCGGTTACCGTCGCCTATGGACATTTGCAACACCAAAGGCGCTACCAATGTGCTGTCGCTCTCTAAAGGTAGACTGGAACTTGGCCACTTATGCCGGGAAACAACTCAGGGTTGTTATGGCGGCATACTCTAGACCAGGGGTGGTAGCCATCCAGACGGGCAAATACCCTACCAATTGGTTGTGGTTTGTTTTGTCGCCTCATAGGACAGGCGGCTTCAACGCAGGAAATTGTCTCCTTTCTCCGTTCCTGCACGGATAGCTACATAGATAGATAGATCACACCAATCAAGCCGGCCCTCAGAGCTGTATTGAAGATAATGATGAAAGCCTTTTTACTATCTATGTATGGGGAGGTTTATAACTCGCCTCACGAGAGGAGAACGAAACACCGGCATGCTCTCACCTCGACGTTATGGGAGCTGCATACGTCTAGTCATCGTATCGTATTTTTTTTTATTGGACTTGACTTTATGTTGTTGGTCCGAAGACCTCACAACTTTACCGGGATTTTCGGGGCGAGCGCCAAGCCCGAGGGGCAACTTACTCAAGGGAGCTCCCTAGGGAGTTTTACCTCGGCTGGACTGTTGCCATGAAAGGGGGACGAATCTAACGATGCCGACTAGAGGGCGACACAATGTACTAATTGAGAACGTCGATGGGTAATATAAAGCCCGAAGGGAAGGATCCCGGCGGGCCGGAATCGGTGGTTCGTGGAGTCCTGCGCTATCTTACTGTCGTTTCGCAACGTGCTATGGCTGGGAGAGAAGAAACGGCGAAAGAAACTTCCCAGCAACACACCTAGTTTATCTTATGGGGGACTACGTCTCCTGGCGTCCCTGGCGGGGACGTGGACAGATCGTGATTGGCGGCGTCTGAGACGTCGCCGTCTGTGTCTGTCTGTTGGTGTCTGCCAGCTTGCCGTCCTAACCGCGGGCGGGCTGGTCCGGGTCAGCCGTTTTGTAATAACGTCGACCCTGTCCGTGTGGACGTTACGCGGTCGTCGCACGAGAGCCTTTCGCCGAGGCTTATAATCGGACGCGCTGACTGGCGCAACGCGGGTGCGCGCGTATTAATAGTTGCTCTATCTCGCTCGCACATCATCCGTCCCGCTCACACACTGTGCTATATATTGTATTAGCTGTACGACTTCTTAATATTTGTACATAAGGATATCGTTTCGAAAATAAATTAGTTCACATCAGCACTCGACAGTGAGTACTACTCTCTGCCGTTTGAAGTATCATTTAACCGCTATCCCTCGCTGCTACAACTTTATTACTGGAGGGCGAGGCCCCTTCCCCAATGTTTACTTGCCTTGTACACGCTGGCGTAATGTCCATCGGTTGCTTGCGCGGCCGAATCGCAGTGCGCTACCACGATGCGCTCGCTACAGGCTGTATTCGATGCCGTGCATTTTTGTGATGGACCATCCACGTGGGTTATATGCACTTGGGTCTGCGGCTTTTGCTGGGCTACTGAAAATATCAGAATGCATATATCAGATGAACGAATCTTTATTTGTAGAAATACAGATAGAATCAATTGTTATTGAACTCGTAACTGGTAATCTCAGAAATCGGGAATAAGTAGCTTAGGATACATTTTTAATTTATTTTATTCAACGATAAAAATAGAAGAAATTACAGAATGAAGTGAGGATGGTTAAAAATTAGTTAATGTCGAAAAAATCTTTATTCATTATGTTTCTAAAAGTTTTCGGTTTAGTTAGAAAATCCGGCTCGAAGGACCACATGTCTAGGCTCCTCCTGGAGTGTTGTGGGGTTCTTATAGTAATCAGTGGACTGTTCTGATATCATGAGCTTTATGAGGACCACAGTACAGGTATTATACGCGACAAACGAAACGTCTGGTTGTACTATATGCGTAAGCGTCGCCGGACGGTGTAAGGCGGACTGGCAGTGTGTTGCAGTACTTGCAGTATTGGCGGCTCCCCTCCTAGCAGAGTAGAACCGGTTAAACTCCTACGTGTCCAGGTTAAATTTTGATGATAAATCGTTAAATTTTTTTGCGCTACGAAGAAAGAAAGTGTTTTGCCTGTAGTTAGTGGATGCAAAGGGTACATGCAACAGCTGACTTAGCCTAATGCCCAATTGCTGAGTGCCCAATTTTACTTATATTATACTAACAATTAGTTGTTAAGTTTCTTGTATACTAACTGATTGAAATAAATATGAATAACTAGCTGACCCGGCAAACTTCGTACCGCCTCAGAATCAATAAATAAAAAACGTTGATTTCTGAACGTCGGGACGAACATCAAACGTTTGACAGGTAGGAATAGTTTCTAAGGAAAAGCAAATTGTTTTTAATATATTCCAAGATTTTTTTTATATTTACTCACCTTTTAAACCTTCCCTGGACTTCCACAAATAATTCAAAACCAAAGTTAACCAAATCAGTCCAACCGTTCTCGAGTTTTAGCGAGACTAACGAACAGCAATTATGTATATAATATATATACACACACACATATATATGTAGATGTACAACCAAACTACTACAACAATCGCTCACCAGGGTTAGGCAATAGAGTATATTGCCTGGTGCCATCCAGCAGCGTCACAGCCAGACCAGCATCTCGTATCCCTCGTACCACTGCCACCATTCCATCCCCTCCCTCCATATCACCTAACTTCTGTCTATGGGGATATGCTGAAAATATAATAAGATTTTTGGTAGTAATAAGGCTTCGATGCAGAAATATAAACTTGATGCTCCACTTCTTCCCTCTTTTCTTTCTTTTTAACTATTCTTCAAACGCTGGGAATGCGTGGGCTTCGCTCCTGGTGTTGTAAAAGTCCATAGACGACAATAACCATTTTCCATCAAGTGGGTCGTCGGTCTGTTTGCTGTAATCCAGCATTAAAAAGAAAATCCGGCATGAATTTATAGGAGTCAACAACAACAAACAACTAGTAAGCAAGATCTTCTTCTTCAACCAACCGATGGTCCTCTGCTTTCCTCATCCAGGACTTACCATCGATTCTCGATCCATCGGACTGGATGGCGTCTATAGTGGCGCGTCCGCATCGTAAGCATCGAACGCATCGCATCGAATTAGTTTTTCACAATGTGTCCACGGTATCGGCAGCCATTGAATTTGCGGACGCACCCACCAGCAATTGGATTGTCGATGATCGGGATTTTCATAGTGTACGTGCGAAACGTTTGTGAGATAATGGAGGAAAGTGAAGAACAGCAAATTGTCATAATAGCTTGTTTGTTAGTACAACAGGAAGAAAAAGCTTGCAGGGGGTGCCCCGTATAGGGTGGAGGAGCGAGATGGAATGCTCCTCCATCTCAAAGGAAGATCTTCCAGCGAGACTATTGTTGTCCTCAGGCCTAGGCCCATCTATTATTGTTAGAAATTTGTATATATTCTTTGTACGTTTCGGGAAACGTTTGCGACTTCAAATATTGCACAGCGCCATCTATTAGCAACACTTACAAGCTAAAGATTCCGTATGACGTCATCGGTATACATCGCAAAAGTTGCCCGTCGGAGCACAGGCGTCCGCATTGTCGATGAGCAGAGATTCGTGCGCTCCGTACGATGCGGATCAGTGGACGCGCATGTGTTACTTTCTATTCAAAGAATCCTACGATCTGTTTGATACGATGCGTCCGAAGCTTACTATGCGGTCATGTGCACGCTTACCTTGACGCGACATATTACCGAGCAATTAATAAACTTTAATTACCGTCATCTTAAGCAATCGCAAAATGGAGTAGCAACACAGATCAGGCCTGTAACAGGCCTGCCAGTCCTCGGTATTAGGGCTGGGCCTGCAAAAACAAAAGAACACACGAGTGCATGAAGGAGACATGGGTAAATCCGAAAAATATTCAAAATAGCGCCCAGTAAAGTCGAAATTATAAATCGTGTGTATAAAATAAATTACGCTTTGGTCTAAAGATAACCTAACCTAACCGACTACTCGTATGTATAAAATAAATAGTAAATGATTACAGTCGGTTCTGGCACTCGCCGACCGCTGCCGCGGCAAGCTCGTGCGCTTTGGTCAGAAGCTAACCTAACCTAAATCACTGTTCTAGTCACTGGTCACCTTCACCACCTATCAGAATAATGTAAGTGAAAAAATAAATGAGGTTATGTTTAACAAAAACAAATATTTCAAGAACTCCGGACCCTAGGAGTTGCAGAAAGGGTAAGTATACCACCCACTACTTAAAAATTGTGCACCAGATAGCTGAACAGCAGCCAAGATATGATACAATTGGGACGTGGACACTTGCTACAAAACATCTCATGCCTTTAAAATAACATTATTAGTTTTAAAATACCATAATATAAATAATTAGGTATAATTATATGGCAAGTAACCGGCGTAGACACGTTGGCAGCATCCCGTTTACAAAATACGGCCAGGTCAGCAGGTTTTTATCTGTGCAGGAACGGAGAAAGAATACAATTTCCTGCGGCCGGGCGGCCTGTCGTAAGAGGCGACTTAATAACCCACAGCCAAGTGGTAGGGCATTTGCCCGACTGGATGGCTACCACCCCTGGTCTAAAGTATGTCGCTATAACAACCTTGAGTTGTGTTCCGGCATTAGTGACCAGGTTCCAGTGTCCCTTAAGAGAGTAGCAGCGCATTTATAGCAACTTTGGTGTTGCAAATGTCCATAGGCGATGGTAACCGCTTTCCATCAAGTGGGCCGTCTGCATGTCTGCTGATCTCCTGCAATAAAAAAAAAAAGTTATTGGCATTATAATGATTGTTTACACAATAATTGGGTATGGAAGAGAGAGCATGAAAGTAGAGTAAACGCGGTCGAGATGCGAGCACTGCGCAAAATCTGCGGAGTGACGCTCGCGGACCGCGTTCGTAATACCGAAGTAAGAGAGAGAGTGTCGGGGTGAAGGTAAGGAAAGGAATGCTCCGGTGGTTCGGGCATGTGGAAAGAATGCATGATGAAAGAATGACTAAACAGATATACAATGCAAAAGTGGATGGATGCAGAAGTCGTGGAAGGCCACACACGTTCCATGATAAAATTGATCGTGTACTAGCAGAAGAAGGTGATGTCAGGAGCCTTAAGAACAGACGAGCGTGCATGACAAGAGTTATGAATGTCAAAGAAGCAAGTGAGGTGTGTAAGAATAAGCCCGAATGGCGCTCTGTTGATCGTGCCTACCCCGCAAGGGAACTGGCGTGAAGTTATGTATGTATGTATGTATGTTTATTATGTAACATTATTAGTTTTAAAATACCATAATATAAATAATTAGGTATAATTATGTGGAAAGAATGCATGATGAAAGAATGACTAAACAGATATACAATGCAAAAGTGGATGGATGCAGAAGTCGTGGAAGGCCACGATGTATATATTTTGTTTCGTTCGTTTCGTTGTTGCCGTATTTTCATAGACCTCTATAAGTGAGACAGACGCCTTCTGTAGCTCTGTAAGCTAGAAACTCGGGTTAGTGAGAAACCTCTATAAGAGAAAAAGAGATTGCGGTCCCTTGAGCTCTAACTCATCCAAGTTTGACTGTAACATTATTAATATTTTCTTAAGTTTTCGCGACTTATATACATAATGAAACTACGTTTTAACGATAAAACCAGCTGCCAGACCTCAAGACACTGTGAGCTCTTTCTGCGTACAACGGAACACAAACCAACTTGACTGATAATTACTTTTATTTTTCCTTCCACCCATTTTAATATTATATAAAATTATTAGAGCTAGGCAAGTTTGCTGAAGAGTTTCTTGCGCCGCTTCTTCTCTTCAAGCCATAACATGTTGCGAAGCGGTAGTAAATTAGATTAGGCTCCCATAGAGTAAATAATAACCATAAACAAAATTAAAACTAAATAATTAAAATTAACAAGTTGGCGGCAGGCTAAATAAAACTTTAACAATACTCGTTGACACTTGACATCTTTGTCTTCCGTGATCACGGCCACTGAAAAGTGGCCGAAACGTCGGAATAACAAAAATCAAATAAAATTACCGCGCTTAAAACCGTTAAAACGTAGTTTTATTATTTTTATTATTTAAGAGAGTTGGTCTGAAAGAAAGTGTCGGGGTGAAGGTAAGGAAAGGAATGCTCCGGTGGTTCGGACATGTGGAAAGAATGACTAAACAGATATACAATGCAAAAGTGGATGGATGCAGAAGTCGTGGAAGGCCACGACACACGTTCCATGATAAAATTGATCGTGTACTAGCAGAAGAAGGTGATGTCAGGAGCCTTAAGAACAGACGAGCGTGCATGACAAGAGTTATGAATGTCAAAGAAGCAAGTGAGGTGTGTAAGAATAAGCCTAAATGGCGCTCTGTTGTTCGTGCCTACCCCGCAAGGGAACCGGCGTGAAGTTATGTATGTATGTATGTATGTTTATTATGTAACATTATTAGTTTTAAAATACCATAATATAAATAATTAGGTATAATTATGTGGAAAGAATGCATGATGAAAGAATGACTAAACAGATATACAATGCAAAAGTGGATGGATGCAGAAGTCGTGGAAGGCCACGACACACGTTCCATGATAAAATTGATCGTGTACTAGCAGAAGAAGGTGATGTCAGGAGCCTTAAGAACAGACGAGCGTGCATGACAAGAGTTATGAATGTCAAAGAAGCAAGTGAGGTGTGTAAGAATGGGCTTAAATGGCGCTCTGTTGTTCGTCCCTACCCCGCAAGGGAACTGGCGTGAAGTTATGTATGTATGTATATGGGAAGTAACCGATGTAGACACGTTGGCCGCATCCTATTTACCAAATACGGCATATAATATAATGATTGTTTATACAATAATCAATATTCTTACTACATTCCTGCACTGATAGAATGATATTTGTTCTAATATAGTTCTTTTAAAGAAAAGTATCTTTTATACCTACATTTCTCGCAAGAATTTAAATAAAAATGATTTTCCTCCAATTCACTAATGAATAATTTTGATAAGGAATACGAAAATGTAAAATTAAAATCAATATAAAAATTTACATCATATTTTATGAAAGACGTCAAATAAAGGAATTCTAGACAGATGCATTGTTATTTTCTTCGTGCGGTTCTTTGTTGTGCCAGTATCAGACACTGGAAACCAACAAAAATGTGTATGTACAGTTCAGACGCAGCAGAAGTGAAACTTCAGAGAATAAGAATTTTCGCTTATCTATTCTAATATAGACGTCTTTATTCTTAGGTATTTTTACCCTTATTCGTAACTAACTTCAGCCCGCGACTTCGTCCGTGTGGAATAGTAAAAAAAGTAAGTTAAATAAAAAGGCCACGACACACCATCCATGATCAAATTGATCGTGTACTAGCAGAAGGTGATGTCAGGAGCCTTAAGTACAGACGAGCTTGCATGACAAGAGTTATGAATGTCAAAGAGGCAAGTGAGGTGTGTAAGAATAAGCCTAAATGGCACTCTGTTGTTCGTGCCTACCCCGCAAGGGAACTGGCGTGAAGTTATGTATGTATGTAAAAAATCCCCCGATTTTGAAACATTCCTTATTTAATAAAACTACGTTTTAACGGTTTTAAGCGCGGTAATTTAATTTGATTTTGGTTTTATCGACGTTTCGGCCACTTTTCAGTGGCCGTGATCACGGAAGACAAAGATGTCAAGTGTCAACAAGTATTGTTAAAATTTTATTCAGCCTACCGCCAACTTGTTAATTTTAATTATTTAGTTTTAATTTTGTTTATTGTTATTATTTACTCTATGGGAGCCTAATCTAATTTACTACCGCTTCGCAACATGTTGTGGATTGAAGAGAAGAAGCGGCGCAAGAAACTCTTCAGCAAACATGCCTAGCTAACATTCCTTATTGGTGCTCCAATCCTATTGGTCTTAGCGTGATGATATATAGCCTATTATTGTTTTATATAATGATGACACCGGCAATATCAATACTTAATTAGGTGCATAAGTTGTATAATGAGCTATTTAAGTAATTAAAGTTTTATTAACTATCACGGGAACTCTTTAATTTTTCGGGAACAAAAGTATCCTATATGTGGATCAGGGATATAAGCTACCACCATAGCAAATTTCATTTAAATCGGTCCAGACGTTTCGGATATTAGCCCGTACAAACAGAAAAACAAACAATTTGAAAAAATCTAAATTAGTTCTATTTCACTTCTTACATCCCCCTGACTCGGTTTTTAGCAAATTTTTTTCATTATACAGAAATTCAACCTCCACAGTTTTATTATATGTATGTATAGATTATTCAATCTAAATTACACTGTATGTTGATGAAGCGAAAAGTGATTGTCAGAATCGTAGCAGATGGAAATCCATCGTCTCTGTCTACCCCTACACCGACGGGAAACAGGCGTGACAATATGTAGGTATGTATGTAAATTACACTTTAAAATCACTAGCTTAAAGTTCATAATTCATTACACTGTTACGCACAAATTCCTTTGCTCTACGTATAAAGAAATATCTGCCTTAATTATATATAGGTAGAGTTAAAATTCATTTGAAATGTTTTAAGTTTTATTTACCATAAATAATCGAATACAATAAAAGAATACTTAACCAATTTGTATTGTATTCTACCCATAGTCTCTCAAGACTATAAGTAGAATACTGAGCCGAGATCACCGTCCTCTACGGGTAAGGTGCCCAGAAGGCGGGCTACGTTTCCTCGCTGGATCGCCATACTGATCCGTTTCACGAGGTAAGCACCAGCCCTCTGATCGCCTGAAGAGTCAATGAGTTGTTTTGATCAATTTTGGTAGAGGCTCATGGCCTCAGGACCTCAAGTCCAAGCGTTTTGACAGCAAACGGCACAAACATATAATTCTCACTGGGGGCTGCATATTTGCGCCGCTTGTGTGATTCAGCTGTTTCCGCCGCCGAACCGGCTGATCTAGACGTGTTTAGTCACTTTTGTGTTTATCACTTTTTAGTGCCGCTTTTAATCGTTTCATCGAGTTTCAAAGCACAACGACTCTAAAGAAGTTTCACTTCAAAAATTTTAAAAGCATCTGAATATGCAACACTTTGTGTTGGAGACATCCATAGCTGACGGCATTGAAGAAAAAAGCTACATAGTAGCACAAGTCTACTTACATACATATATATTATCATCTATTTCCCATAGGGGTAGGCTGAGACGATGGATGACACCCGAGTAAAAACGGTACTAGTAAGATAACTCGATAATAATCTTGCATGCTTTATCCTCTTTACTATCAAAATAGAATGAATTCCCCACAGTTGTTTAAACATGTGGTCACTGACCATTATTCGTCTATTAAATAAAATTGTGGTGATGTCAGGAGCCTTAAGAACAGACGAGCGTGCATGACAAGAGTTATGAATGTCAAAGAAGAAAGTGAGGTGTGTAAGAATAAGCCTAAATGGCGCTCTGTTGTTCGTGCCTACCTCGCAAGGGAACTGGAGTTATGTAAGGGGACTGAAGTTATGTATGTATGTATGTAAATAAAATTGTTGCATAAAATAAATGTATCTATTCTTTGAATGTATATATATATATTGTACAAAGTATGTACAAGTCAGTATTTATAGAAGTTAACAATACATTTATATTTTACCCTACCCTCCTATATTAAAACTATATACAAACTACAGATTTTTGGTCCTTTGAGCCGGATATGATCCAGCGACCTACGGATCAAAGAACTGTAATGTGTATACAGTTTTAGTATAGGAGAGAAGGGTAAAATGTACGAAATACCAAACCCATCGAGCCCTGTAATTACACTGATTTTATTATACCAATATAAATTTGTTGTTAACTTCTATAAATGCTGACTTGTACATACTTTGTACATCTATCTAATTCATAATATACATACATACATACATACATAACTTCACGCCAGTTCCCTTGCTGGGTAGGCACGAACAACAGAGCGCCATTCAGGCTTATTCTTACACACCTCACTTGCTTCTTTGACATTCATAATTAATAATCTCATAGTATATATAATTATATGTGTACTTGTATCTGTATATATAGTAGTTTATATTTTATTTTATACTTGCCTACCCCGCAAGGGAACTGGCATGAAGTTATGTATGTATGTATGTATATTTTATTTTATTTTAAACTAGCGGCCCAAGCAGACGTTGTCCTGCTCTGAAAAAATAAAAATCTAGGACCCGATCCCAGCGCCACCTACCGGTTCCAATTCCACCAATTTTCAGCCAAATCGGTACAGCCGTTCTTGAGTTATAAATAGTGTAACTAGCACGTCTTTCTTTTATATATATAGATAGTATTTGATAGTAATTTTATTACTTTTATTTTATATTTTAGTTTAGTACACCACCAAAAATCGTTTGAAATTGCCTTTAAAATCTCCTTACACACTGGGGGCCTTACTTATAATAATTTCGTTGAGAAAGGATTAGCCATCTCTTAAATAAGAGACTCTTAAACCCCTAATCAATAATGGCCATACTTATAATCGTTTCTTAAACTTAAAGAAACTGCTCAGCAGTTGGTTAATGAAAATCTAACCCTATTAAACTCCTCTTTAGTCCCTATTAAACTCTGTGCTCCTCTTAGGTAGGTTTCTAAGAGGCGACTTAACAACCCACAGCCAGGTGGTAGGGCATTTGTCCGACTGGATGGCTACCACCCCTGGTCTAAAGTATGTCGAATATTTTGGGTACAACCTACGTCAATCATTCAAATTTCATTCCTCTGTGCTCCTCTTAGGTAAACAACAGGTAATACACGTTTATAAGTGGAAAAAAAAAGATATTCATTGATTAGGGTCTGATTCTATTCTCTTACTTAAGAGATGGCTAATCGTTACTTAACAAGATTATTATAAGTAAGGCCGTAACAGCAGTCACTTAAACTACCTCTCGATGTTGGTTATTTTTGACAGTTATTTATGAGTTAATTTACCATCTCTTATTCTTAAGAGGAGTTTTTTATTTTTTTTATTGCAGGAGTTCAGCAGACAGGCAGACGGCCCACTAGATGGAAAGCGGTTACCATCGCCTATGGACATTTGCAACACCTATGGTGTTACAAATGCACTGCTGCTTTCTTAAGGGGGACTGGAACCTGGTCACTAATGCTGGAACACAACACAAGGTTGTTATGGCGGCATACTCTAGACCAGGGGTGGTTGCCATCCAGTCGAGCAAATACTCTACCACCTGGCTGTGGGTTGTTTAGTCGCCTCTTACGACAGGCCGCCGGGCCGCAGGAAATTGTATTCTTTCTCCGTTCCTGCACGGATAAAATGAGTAAGATTTTGACAAATCACTTGCTGAGCAGTTTCTTAAAATTTAACAAACGATTATAAGTAAGGCCATAAGTTGCCTGGAAGAGATCGCTATAAGCGATAATGCCGCCCATTGTTCTAATGCAAATGTATCCATATCAATTGTCTAGATTTAAGTTTACGGTGAACGGTAAAAGCTACGTTCCATTAGGGACTCACAACGACCACGTTCACGACCGCGATTTTTCCCGTTCCACTTGCTTGCGGACGTTATAATCATAAACGCTAGTGGAACGAGTTATGGAGCGTTGATGTCATTAATGTCATACGCATTACGAGTTTTTGGCGGGAACTGAAAGGAGACGTTGTGCTGTGCAGTTTTATTTTCTAAAAATGTGTAAAATTACTCTAAAATGATCAATAGTTGTAGGATATTGATAGTTTTTGAGTAGTAATTATGTGTTTTGTGAAAAATGTGAACTGTATAGTCAAATGTGGCCTTTTGAGTTTTCACAAGAACTCCGTTGAATGGCGTTAGTTGTAGCCTACAATACAACTGCGCGACTATTATACGAAGACTTAAACATCAGAATTGGCTGTATGGACTAGATTCCTTTGCCTGCCTTTGTGGCGAATACAACTACTACTACTACTGTCATACGCATTACGCAAATGTCATTGGTTGATATGAAAATCGCGCCTTTGTCAACGTATTGACAAGAGAGAATTAATGCTCTGTGGTCAACGCCCACTTCGACCCACCTTTTGACATGGGTCGTTGTGGGCGTCGTGTGATCGGAAATGATGGCGTCATTAGTGACGTTTTCGCCACGATCACAACGATCGCGGTCGCCTTGTGGAACGGCTTACGGCTAACTGAGCATTTTGGGCGTTGTGAGTTACTATTGGAACGCCCTAAAAGAGTTTTAATTCACTCATCCTCTACTATGACTGCCAAGATAACTGCAGACATTTCATTATGACAATTTTTGACAATTACCTGTGATAAATCCATTAAAATCAGCAGTTTTAATATGAAATATCGCTATTATACAATACCGTATTCAGTAATACAAACCTAAATTTACAAAATGAATTAGAAAACGTATTCATAAAATGGTGGGGGTGTAAGTTAAAAGTGCCTATATTTTATTTTTAAAATTTTGGGCATAATGTGAAAAGTTTGGAGAATTAACGGTATTAGTTCTTCTATACCTAATAATATAATAATAATACATACATACATAACTTCACGCCAGTTCCCTTGCGGGATAGGCACGAACAACAGAGCGCCATTCAGGCTTATTCTTACACACCTCACTTGCTTTTTTGACATTCATAGCTCTTGTCATGCACGCTCGTCTGTTCTTAAGGCTCCTGACATCACCTTCTGCTAGTACAAGATCAATTTAATCATGGAAGGTGTGTGGTGGCCTTCCACGACTTCTGCATCCATCGACTTTTGCATTGTATATCTGTTTTGTCATTCTTTCATCATGAATTCTTTCCACATGCCCGTGGAATATAATAATAATAACGCCCCATAAACGTCCCACTGCTGGGCTTGGCCTCCTTTTAGACTCTGAATCCTGGCAGGGTCGCCATGTGGTATGCGTGGGGGCTGCTCGTAGCCAAAGGCGATAGTAGTATGAAAACTACATTGTTTCAATGTGATTTTTTTTTATTGCATGAGTTCAGCAGACAGGCAGACGGCCCACTTGATTTAAAGCGGTTAACATCGCCTATGGACATTTGTAACACCAAAAGTGCTACAAATGCGCTGCTGCTCTCTTAAGGGAGACTGGAACCTGGTCACTAATGCCGGAACACAACACAAGGTTGTTATGGCGGCATACTCTAGACTAGGGGTGCTCGCCATCCAGTCGAGCAAATACCCTACCACCTGGCTGTGGGTTGTTTTGTCGCCTCTTACGACAGGCCGCCTGGCCGCAGGAAATTGTATTCTCTCTCCGTTCCTGCACGGATGAGGGATTTCTTTATTCGTCGTATTTAACAAAATGAAAGCTTTATATATATATACTACATTGATGGTATGTGTGCAAATACTAATTATTGTGCGCTGCCAATCTGCGGAGTGACGCTCGCGGACCGCGTTCGTAATACCGAAGTAAGAAAGAGAGTTGGTCTGAAAGAGAGTGTCGGGGTGAAAGGAATGCTCCGGTGGTTCGGGCATGTGGAAAGAATGCATGATGAAAGAATGACTAAACAGATATACAATGCAAAAGTGGATGGATGCAGAAGTCGTAGAAGGCCACGACACACCTTCCATGATCAAATTGATCGTGTACTAGCGGAGGGTGATGTCAGGAGCCTTAAGAACAGACGAGTGTGCATGACAAGAGTTATGAATGTCAAAGAAGCAAGTGAGGTGTGTAAGAATGGGCCTAAATGGCGCTCTGTCGTTCGTGCCTACCCCGCAAGGGAACTGGCGTGAAGTTATGTATGTGTAATAAAAAAGCTATTTGATTATTATTATAGAAAATATGTAAACACGCGAAGTTGTATGTATGTATGCCCCCCTCCCTTGCAATAAACAATACAAATGCGTACATACTACATAGGGAAACGGACAGTATACCCGCCACGCTTGTCCAAGGCGGTTTGGCAGGTTTCATAAGTCGGTTAACGGTTATCTCGATGTGCAGGTTTCATCGCAACGTTTTTATTCACTATTAGCTCGTGGTAATTGTAACAATATACCCATTAGGTCAGAAAACTTTTATCCGTGCAGGAAAGGAGGAAGAATACAATTTCCTGCGGTCGAGCGGCCTGTCGTAAAAGGGGACAAAACAACCCACAGCCAGGTGGTAGGGTACTTACGCGTCTGGATGGCTACCAACCCTGGTCTAGAGTATGCTGCCATAAGGAATTTAAGCTGTATTCTGGTATTAGTGATCAGGTTCCAGTCTCCCTTAAGAGAGCAGCAGCGCATTGGTAGCACCTTTGGTGTTACAAATGTTCATAGGCGATGGTGTCCGCTTTCCATCAGATGGGCCGTCTGGCTGTTGAACTCATGCAATAAAAAAAACTGTCTAAACGGTGCATGCGTGCGCTACCATGACTTTTATGACATTTAAATAATTTTATCGTTTCCAGGTAAAAAAAAAATACTAATATGAAAAACATTATCAATGAAAATATGAAATTCAAAGATACCATATGCGGAGATTATGCAACGAGTGAAAGAGACAGCATCAGGGAAAATTTTCGAAAAACTTGATATAGAAGTAAGATACATGAAGAACATCCGAGGAAAATTGTCGCCTTATGTAAGCGTTTCTAAACCAATATGTTCAAATATTATATAAAATTATTAGAGCTAGGCATGTTTGCTGAAGAGTCTCTTGCGCCGCTTCTTCTCTTCAAGCCGTTGGAATTACTATAGAATTTATTAGAACTATACAAACACGTATAACACAGGTACAAATATAACCGGACGCAATAAGTCCAAATGTAATGCAAAATTCAATAACACGCGCAAAGTCCGTCACTAAATGTACACACGTCTTGCCTCGCTTGTGTTATCGCTTTGACTGCCGATCTCTCCATTGGGCCATTAGTTTATACTGCAGCACCGATACAATACGGCTGCCAGCCCGCGTTTTATGGCAGTCATTAAATCAGATGTGTCCTACACCTGATTTAATGACTGCCATAAAAGATGAATTGTCATCTTTTATGGAATGTACTTCTAATTACAAATTTTAAACACATAGTTAACAAAAGAAGACAGTCATAAATAGTTTCAATGTTATTAGCTTAAACACCGGCAGGTAGCAAATGTTCTTTGTCTATAGGTATGCAAGTGGCCCAAATTGTAACAATATATTCAAGCCTTTACCACCATTTTATTTTAAACGGCATTTGGACTTAAGTATATTTTTTGTTGCAAAACTTATTTAAAACTATTATCTCGTTTTCAGACCTTTAGTTTTTAATTCAGTAGGGTCTAATCTAACTAAAGTCATAATGTTCGTTGTTGGTACTTATAATAACTTACATATCTATACTAATATTATAAAGCTGAAGAGTTTGTTTGTTTGTTTAAACGCGCTAATCTCAGGAAACGCTGGTCCGATTTGAAAAATTCTTTCAGTGTTGAATAGTACATTTATCAAGGAAGGCTATAGGCTATATTATATTTTCAAAAAATTATGGATCCTTACTCTTAATGCGAACCAGAAATATTTATCTATACTAATATTATAAAGCTGAAGAGTTTGTTTGTTTAAACGCGCTAATCTCAGGAACCGCTGGTCCGATTTGAAAAATTCTTTCAGTGTTAAATAGTAGATTTATTGAGGAAAGTTATAGGCTAAATTATATTTTTTTTTTAATTAGGGATCTTTACTAAAAGTCCAATAATGTAACCCAAGGTGTAAAAAATGACCCGAAAAAGTCCTCACACGGCGTGCGCTGCGAAAACTATTGATTATAGAACAAAACAATGTATTACCACTTTGCAGAACATATAATTGTCTACAAAAACCATATGTCTAACTATTGTAGTTATCTCATAATAAGTGTTTTCTTTTATTTTTTTAAATAATTAAAATGCCGTCGCTTCAAAATCTCTTTATTTTGTACCGTGGTATTAATCACTATCAAAATAAATTACTCCATATTCAAGACGAATTCAATACCTTTCTAGAACTTTTTGAATTATTCAATTTGGACGTTTCAGATGTTGTAGCCAATACTAATATATTGTTTGATTGAACGCGCTAATCTCAGGAACTACTGTTCTGATTTGAAAAATTATTTCAGTTTTGGAAAGCCCATTTATCGAGGAAGGCTATAGGCTATATATCATCACGCTAAGACCAATAGGAGCGGAGTACCAATAAAGAATGTTTCAAATCGGAGGGTTTTGAAAGCAAATTGCACGCGGACGACGTCGCGGGCTCAGCTAGTCTATATGTATAAAACAAAGTCTTGTTAGTTACACCATTTATAACTCAAGAACGGCTGGACAAATTTTTATGATTTTTGTGCTTTTGGAATTACCTTCGTCCGGAATAGGATAATAAATATTAAAATATGATATTACATACATACATACATAACTTCACGCCAGTTCCCTTGCGGGGTAGGCACGAACAACAGAGTGCCATTTAGGCTTATTCTTACACACCTCACTTGCTTCTTTGACATTCATAGCTCTTGTCATGCACGCTCGTCCGTTCTTAAGGCTCCTGATATCACCTTCTGCTAGTACACGATCAATTTGATCATGGAAGGTGTGTCGTGGCCTTCCACGACTTCTGCATCCATCCACTTTTGCATTGTATATCTGTTAAGTCATTCTTTCATCATGCATGAAATGAAATAAGCATACTCCACTTTTTTCTGTTCAGCGTTGTCTCCTGCCAGTCATAGGCATCAAGCTCGCGCAGATCAGCCTCCACTACGTCATTCATTTGTTATGGCCGATTTCGGCAATGCTGACTGCATTTAATAAACTCATTTTCATTTGTCTGATTTAGGTGAACTATTTTTGTGTATGTTCAAGTGGTCTCGGGATGGTTTAGATTCAAATTTGAACCAGGTAGATGGCGCTGAAATCGGGTTCCAAGATTTAGGTATAGTTATTTTTGTGTGTGTTCAAGTGGATCCCGGGATGGTTTAGATTCACGATGGGACGCTGTAGGTGGCGCCGCTGAACACCTCTTTAACGGTGGGACGATGCGATTTTGACGAATTTTTGTGTTTTTTCAATTAGATTCGAGAATGGTTTATAGTTAACAATTGGTCCCGGTTGACGGCGCTGCAATCGGTTTTTTGATTTTTATTTTATAAGGGCAAGACAACATCTACCGGGTACAGCTAGTAATATATATATAATAAAGACAATATCAAACCGAACATCTGTAATTGATCACTTTTTAGCGATAAGACCGCCCTTTATACATAACTAGCAGCCTGGCGCGGTTTCACCCGCGCTCTGTCCCGCTCCCGTGGTATATAGCGTCATGTTATTTAACGTAGCTTTCTAACAGTAAAATAATTTTTTAAATCGGTTAATTAGATCCAGAGATTACTCCCTACAACGTTCCAAACTCACAAACTTTACCTGTTTATAATATTTATACATAATTAGACATAGTTTCCTCTGTAAGTTCATTTTTGCATCGGTATATAATAAAGTGTAGTATAGATATATCTATCTAGTAACATTATTATTAATGAAGTAGCCAGTTCGTAATGCCGAAGTAAGAAAGAGAGTTGGTCTGAAAGAGAGTGTCGGGGTGAAGGTAAGGAAAGGAACGCTCCGGTGGTTCGGGCATGTGGAAAGAATGCATGACAAAAGAATGACTAAACAGATATACAATGCAAAAGTGCCACGACACACCTTCCATGATCGTGTACTAGCAGAAGGTGATGTCAGGAGCCTTAAGAACAGACGAGCGTGCAATGCAAGAGTTATGAATGTCAAAGAGCAAGTGAGGTGTGTAAGAATAAGCCTGAATGGCGCTCTGTTGTTCGTGCCTACCTAGCAAGGGAACTGGCGTGAAGTTATGTATGTATGTATGTAAGTAGTCTTGGTGTTTTTGAACTTTGTATTCTATGAAAATTTTGATATATATAGATACAATTATTATGAAGAATTTCGAGAGGACTGTGTTCTCAGTTCTTCTCTCGTAAGTCGAATTCCCCCGCTTGTGGTGTCTCCGAGCCGCACGCCCCACTCTTGCTTGCAGCGTGATCATCCTCCGTCCCCTTGGAAGCGGAGCTTTTAACCACCTTGATCTTTGTTCACTGGCAGGATACAGATCTTGTTTATAGGCCGGCAAATTATACCCCTTGGAGTGATGTCAGCGACTCGGCAGAGGTTATCTGTCCCAAAATATAGCCTCCTTATTCGTCCGATGATTCACTTCGTTGGTGGCAGTTGGTCATCCTTGACGATCACCATATCATCGATGGATGCGTTTGGACCACTTGTCTTCCATTTATGGCGTTGTTGTAATTCCGCCGACCATCGTCTCCAAAAGTGTTATCTAGGTGTTTATATCACTTGCGGGAGGAATATAATGAATTTATAAACTTCAGGGGTGTGACCAAAAACTATGTCCTGTAATGAAAGAAAGGTTGTACAGACATCAAGTGGAACACCACGCTAAAAACCGCAAGGGTTCAAGGACCATAGATCACGGGGTAAGCTTGTGTACATTTTTCTCTTGATACTTTTTATGAAGAGTAGAAGTAAGGAGAACCATCTCATATAGGAGAATTGTTGAAGAAGTGTCCAGTTTTAAGTTGTAAATAAAATTTCAAAAACCGTCCACAATGGCGCTGGTGTAGACAAAGGGTATGGTGTGAATATAGCAGTTGTAGACGAATTGAAGTATGCTGAGCAAAATACAAATCTTTTATACCATTAGAGACGTGCCGACTAGCCGGCGACTATTCAGCGAAGAGCGTCGACTATCCAGCGTTTCACTTTGTAGTTTATAATCTATACTTTACTAATACATTGTAATCCATACACGAGACTTTCTTTTTGACATGATTAAATTTTAATTGAACTCTTTTACTTTTAATATATACATAACTTCACGCCAGTTTCCTTGCGGGGTAGGCACGAACAACAGAGCGCCATTTAGGCCCATTCTTACACACCTCACTTGCTTCTTTGACATTCATAACTCTTGTCATGCACACTCGTCTGTTCTTAAGGCTCCTGACATACCTTTACCATACCATACCTGACCATATATATATACCTTTTAATATATATACATATATAAATTAAGAAACAATGCGAAGTAAACCAAACAGGTATACGTAGTATCCATAGTAGTTTGTGCAGGTTCCGACACTCGCCGCATGCGGTGGTTGCGACTTGTGCGCGAATCGGCTATAAACGAAGCGTCACGGAAATGCCCGAAACCGTGATCGGCTTGGCCGACTAGTCGGTCTCTTTACAACCGACTAATCGGCTAGTTGGCTAGTCGACCAAAGTCATAATCGGCACATCTCTATTAATTATTTTATCGACTAGAGTAGTTAGTGACAATACACTATTAATAATGTCAACTATTTACGTAGCAGAAAATACATACATACATAACTTCACGCCAGTTCCCTTGCAGGGTAGGCACGAACAACAGAGCGCCATTCAGGCTTATTCTTGCACACCTCACTTGCTTCTTTGACATTCATAACTCTTGTCATGCACGCTCGTCTGTTCTTAAGGCTCCTGACATCACCTAGTAGTAGAAAATAATTAAGTAAATATAATACTCAAAGAATTGTTGTGTGAAAAATGAAGAGTGATTTAATTTCGTGATTGAACAATACGCTTAGTGATTTTTTAATTTTATAAAACTAAAATACTGTATAATACTAATCTAATAACTGTTGACGCCTTCTTTTAAAATCACCCTGATGCTAATGTGGCGCCATCCTAATTTAATACATTTCAATGGAAACTTCTTCATATACAGAGATGGTTCTCCTTACTTCTACTCTCCATAATACTTTTGCCATTTGACTATGCAACTCTAAACTCTAGAAAATAGACGGATATAACTGGAAAGATGGCGCTTCGATCGCGTTTAATTGGCGCCACCGTTGCTATTTACTAAAAATACATCGCCATGGCAACGACAATGACAACGTAACTATAATGTGTTGCTATCATGTTTAGTTACACCTTCGCTAGATGGCGTTACGGGTTTTTCGAATTAAAAATGAAGTTTGAAATTTCTAAGGCTGATTGTCTACTGTCTCTACAAAATTTTCATTATTGTGAGCGAAGCCGCGGATCAAAACTAACTTTTTTTTTTTTTTTTTTTATTGCTGGAGTTCAGCAGACAGGCAGATAGCCCACTCGATGGAAAGCTATCTATCTAAAGATAACTATCAATACCTTTTATCTCAAAAACGAGAAACCAATTTTTATATACAACTAATAGTTCTTTGAAATTTACTAATTTAAATGTTTGCAGGTATCGATAATAAAATTTGATGAAGATTTGATTGTGACACCAATTGTAAATCCTAACATTGAAAATGGTGACGAAATTTGTAAACCAACACTGACTGACGCCAGCAATAATAATGGAAACATTCATACCAAAAAAATTGATAGGAAGAATGTGAGCTTAGAAACTACTGATGAAGATGATAGTACCACACAGACAGGTCATATACCACTTAAAACCAGCGAAACCATAGAAGTTTTAACACCTAATAGCAACTTTTACAGAGAATACGTACGGAATGAAATACATGACTGGATTCAAGATGTACCTATGTATGAAAATGCTAGTGCAAAAATGAAGAACGATAATCTAACAAATGAACTATTAGAAGATGTTGTAAAATTATCTACCGGTGTACAAGACCCATCATATGATAATAAACTCAAATCAGATATTGATGATTGTTTACAAAAGATGCCGTTATTAATACCTGGTGCTAAACACGATCAAGATCTCTTTAAAGGGAATTTAACACAAAATCTTTTTAATACCATCAAAGAGTTAAATATAAAACTTCTTGGTTCTCAAAATGGTAGCATTGATACCTTATCTGCAAACAGAAGTACAGATTCCATCAATCTTGAAGTGACAGAGTGGTTAACAGGAATACAACTTGATGAGGATTCAACTCTTACTAAAAATAACGTTACTAACTTACTTTTAAATCGGTTACGACCTATTCTAGATGTACCTATGAATACGACTAATTATAAGTTAAAAATGAAAGGAGAGATTGTTGGAGTTTTAAATAATTTGCCAATTCGTTTAAAGAGTGCAGGAAACAAAGTTATTTATTTAAACAGATTTGCAGAAGATTTAGCTAATAGATTACTGAGTGTTCTATGCAGGCGTATGAAGCATAGTCTTCAATATAATATCCAAATTGAGCACCAAAAATCGTATGATGTTTTTGGAATTCATCACAGTGATAGTTTTGGCCTTAGCTATAAGTTAAACAATAAATTAAAAGAGTGCTTTAAAATACTCAATATTGATAATGACAATATTGCAGCTGATATTACTAATTTATTTATGGATAATATTGATTTACTGAAATCAGGACATGAAAATACTATTAAAAATGAAATCGCTGAATTAATTTACGATACTTGTAATTTTACAGAAAGTCAAAGTACCTGTATAGCAGATTATATATTAAAAAGTGTCAAGGATGTTATGGACCAACATGTAACACGTACAACAGTGATTAATCCGCAACTGTCAGGTATTATTTCCGTTTATACTTCAGAAGAAACCAACCTTATTACATCTACACCAAAACGGATTAAAAAAGAAAAACCTCAGTTTACTTCAAATGAAACAAATTATACTAAAAAAATTGCTGAATTGGTCAGATCATGGGTAGATACATTTCCAGAGAGTAAAAAAAAATTAGATGACAAAGAGTTCAAGGAGATTGCTATAAATGACCTTGCAGGTAATGTAATGGACACTATAAAATTAAGCCAACTAACAAAAGATGAGAAAAAGGAAGAAGAGCATATACTATTTATAGCTAATGTTTGGATACTGAAATTTAATGTTTTTGACAGTACTGATGATGCTCAGCCGTACATTAAAGACTTTTATAAAAAATTAAAGAATATACCTGTTCCTGATCTGACTAAATCAACTAGTGGTTCAAGGAACATGGCAAAAAATATTGAATTTTCTGAAAAAAGTGACCCAAGAATGAAATACTTCCCGGAGAATCTAGATTTGATTGAAGACCAAATATCAGTATGGATGAATGAACAGCCCGCTGAAATATATGTAAGCAATGACAAGAAATTACGCAGTAAAATGATACACGAAGTAGCTGAAAAATTACAAGTTCAATTAAAAAACGAAAATTCAAAGAAGGAAGTTAAAACGACTGTTTCTAAATTTCTAAGCAACGTTATGCAATCTAAAGCTGACCTTAATGAATTGTCAGACAGTCTTAGTGAAAGAATAACAAAGTTACCTGAGGAAAGATATCTAGTTAATGAAAGAAAAACACAACAAGACTTTAAAGACCACTTGGCAGAAAAATGTTGTATGAGTGAGGAACAAGACGTAGAACTTGAAGATGCTAATGAAAGTATAAAAGAGTTTGTTGCTAAATATACTCAACACTTTTATGATATAGAAGATCCTGTAGCCAGAGGTGCATTCGAACATTTACTACGGGTCGCTATAATGAAAAATGACCCGGAATCACGTAAAAATATATATGATCGAATGGCAAAAGGCACAACAAAGCAATTTCTTGACAGGGAACTTATGTACATTAGTATGGTTTCTGATTGGTTAAAGAATATACCTGTAGATAGTTCGTTTAATACTGCTGGTAATACTCGAAGAATAAATTTCATTAATATTTTGGCTAAAGAGTTACGAGGTCTTGAGGAAGCAAGAAATGAACATCCTGATTGGAATTATGAAAACGAATTTCACTCCATTATTCATGGTTATATCAACTTATTGCCTTTAGACGAAAACCAAAAACAGAATATTCCTTTCATGATTAACCAATTACAAAAAAGAGTATTTGGATTCTCGATTCAACAATCTATTTCTTATGATGATAGTATTTTACTTGATAATGATTTAGGTGATTTTATTGAAGAATATGTTTTAATAAGAGCTCAGAGTATAGCTGATGATGAAGTCAAATTGGACGCTTGGATGGCTAGATTAATGAAAGAAATAAGAAAAATGGCTAGAGAAGATCCTAATGCACTTACTTGTGCTAATGTTTATCATAGATTAGAAGGCGTACCTGTTCCTAGTGAAGAATCTGTTAAAACGTTTGAATTAGAGTTAATTTTTGTCAAAGAAATAAGTGAATGGTTGCGAAATTTGCCTCTTTTGCCAATAAAAGATAATAATGATGAACAAACTCGAATTGATATGGTAAGCGATTTGGCTGAGAAATTAGCTCAAAGAAAATATTCAGAAGAAGGAAAATCAGATAGTTTACAAAGAGATAAAGAAATGTCTGACTATATTACTACTTGGATATCAAAGTTACCGCTGAATAGCAATCGAGAAGTTATTGTACCTATTGTGACACAACAATTAGTTACTAGAATTAATAACGTTACTAAAAAAGAAGATACTGCAGTAACTACACGTCGAAATTCTGTAAAAGAAAATATTAATAAACGAGATACCTTAAAGAAAGATACTGCAAAAAAAGATTCTATTAAGAAAAGTTCAATTGACAAAAAGAAAGTTGATACTAAATCAAAGCAAGATATAACGAAACTTAATCCTGGCCAAATGGTAGTTGATGCTGTAGAAAACTGGCTTAAAAAACTACCTGTAGATGGTGATGAGAAAACAGCAAAATCTATAAAGGATGATTTGGCAAAGAGGTGGTTCAAAAAAGTTGGAGAAATAAATTCCGACCCTAAAATATTTGGCGACGATGATTTATATCAAGACCTACTGAATGAAGAAATTGATGCACAGCTTGAGATTATACCTTCCAGTAATAAATTGGGGGAAAACAAAGACAAAATGAAAACTGAATTCATAAATGCTATATTAGAAGCCAGAAAAATAATGAAATATAAATCTGCCGGTGACGATTATGTTCACAGATTAATAAATAAATTAGATGCTTCTATACCTAATCCAGTAGCTTATCAACAAATTAATGATCCAGGTTTTGAAATATATAAAAATAAACTTGCTAATTTATTTATTTTGTCAAACTTTGATCATTGTAATGATGATTTTAAAATTCCATATGAGAAAAAAATTCGGGAAGAAGTAAATAAATACGTAACGCATGCTGCTAATAGAAATGCTATACCCTTAACTAATGATCAAATTAATAATGAACTTTTTAGTGTTCTTTTTAAAGTTCCATTTCCAAATGAAGAATCAATTGTAAATGAAGTTGAAGAACTAAAAACAAAAATAATAATAGACAGTTGGTATGAAGAGTTACCATTAGGAGAACCCCATAATGGTCTAATTGAATTATTAGAACGGGATAAAATACTTTCAACATTGGCTAAAAGGATTCATGAACTTGAAAGGGAAGAAGCACCAGCAGAAAAGGTACTTAAAGAAATAAAAAAATGGATGGGTAAGTTTCCTTTTGAAATAAAATTTCGGTGTAAATTCGATTTTTATGCAACTAAACTTTTGAATAAATTAATATCAACCATAGAAGAACGCAAATGCTTTGTAGAACATAAAAAGGGAGTTAAAGGCAAAGAAAAACGAAATGAAATAGACAACCATCATATAGGCTTAAGTATTGAACCTAATAATAAATGCTACAATTGGAAAAATTCAACCGTGTCACCTTGTTGTCAGTTAGCAAACTTTGAAGAGAGGAATCCGACTGAACTTATTTTGGAAATGATAGAAGTTTGGTTTGAAAAATTACCAATAAAAGCAAATGATGAAGAATTAAAAATTTTAAAAACTGATGCGGTTACTAAAATGGTATTAAAAATCAGTGAACTAAACGCTGACCCTGACATATTGTATGATGACATGACATACTATGCATTAGTTAATCAAGAACTAGATAAAGTACTTTCTAATTTGCCACTTTGTTGTGATTTTCCAAGTACCAGTGATTATAAGAAACGTGAGTTTGTGGCCGTTTTACAAAATATCAAACCGTTGTTAATAGATGAAAAAGCGAGACACGAATATAAAAAGGAATTGAAAGATACTGTAAACAGCATCTTGGAACCGCCTAAAGAAAGTAATGAAGAAAAATCTGCACTATTTAATCATTTTAAGGATGAATTAGTTGAAGAATTTGTTCAGTACTATTACACTAAGGGAGACGAAAAAGGGAGACAGTTTTACAAGAACAAAGTTCATGATACGGTTCTCAAATACATCCAAGAAATATTAAAGAAACAACAACAAAATGTTAATCCTTTAATCCTACGAAATCAGTTAATATGTGAATTGGAAAAAATACCGATACCAAGTGAAATTGCACTAAAACATAACGTTGAAGAAATAAGAATGAAAGCAGAAGTAGCTGCGTTTTTAAACGAAAATTCTTTGACTCCTAAAAATAAGGTTCAAGAGAATGTTATGACTAGTTTGGCGAAAAAGTTATTCGAAATAGAAAGAACGGGTCACACGTGTGACAACGAGAGGAAGATGAAAGCAGAAATATTCAAGAATACAAGGAAACTGGGAAAAGAATTAAGTAGTGACAAAGTAGACGCCTTTTTGAACAGATTAAAGGAAACTGAGCCTATTAGAAAGGCGCCTCCTCCCAGGGATGATGAAAGGGCACACCAAATGCTGAAAAAAGGGAATGATAATAATATAACTAATTGGATTCCAATACAGAATGATTTTTCTTCAGATCAAGCGGGACGTTGTGATGCCCGATATATTACAAGTAGAAGACAAGTTGGGCCCCAACCTCCAATTGCTAATAGTAATTATTCGATGTTTCAATACTATGAACCGAATTATTATTCTGGTAGCAGTAATACTACAAGCCAATCCTTGATGAACATAGAACATTTAGTGCAAGATGCTGACAGGTGGCGAGAAAGCAATCAAGTTAATACGAATAGACTTGGTCGAATGATTCCAAGTATTAACAATTACAATACAGAAAGAGCACAACCATATTCCACTGTAGATATTGATCCAAGGCAAATAGAAATGCAACAGCTTACAAATTTCCAGACAGCTGAACAGCCAATACTTGAGAGAACTTCATTCCAGCCAGCTGATGTTCGTAGTCAGGTTTTGCCATGTGAATCGTTTCAAGTAATATCACATGGGCAGACACAAAGTCAATCATCACCAAGGCTTGAAGCACCACCTTCCCAATTACTTTATGGACCAGTTAACTTATCTTGTAGTCCATGTAGGAATCCCTGTCCGCTTAGAACAAGCCCTGATCAAGTTGATCCATGTGACACGGAAAGAGCTTACACAAGAAATAATCAAATTCAATCAAGCTGCGTACAAGATATTGATAGTAATTTCGGTCGTGCGAATGTTCCTGGTAGTAAACCTGTGCCTATTCAACCACAGGCAGCTTTGAATCAGTCTCTTCATGACGGTTTACACATACCTCAAATACCACTATATGGCCAGGATCATTATCAGCCTAACATTCAAGCTCCAACAACTACATATATACCTAACGATAGTCAAGTCCAAATACCAGAGCCTACCATTCTTGAACAATCTATAGCAGGAGTGCATACAAGTACGCAACCATTTAGCTGCGAAAACAATGCAGCTCAAGTATCTTCATGCTGCCAGAATGTTCAACCACACGCGGCTCCATTCATGTCTGGTGGTAATCAAATGATAATTCCAGAGCAGACTATAATAGGTACGAATAGAAGACCTCAAGTAGATGTTCAATCAAATTTACTGCCTGCTGCAAATCCATGTATGTATAATGCAAGTCAAGGTCAAATACCAGGACAGTCTACTGTTGCTGCGAATACAAGCTTACAACCAAGCAGTCCATCTGTAAGACAAGGTATAAATCTATCTCCTTGTCTTCCAAGTATACAAAGAACTGCTTCAGGAACCGCTGTAACGCCAGCTGAATTATTTACTGCTCAAATGTCTAATAATAAAGATGATATTTTAAAAAGACCAATGACCAATGATGCACATACTCAACTAATGCCACCAGGTCAAATAAGAAGGCAACCACCAAGAAAAAAAGTAAAATTAAGAGACGCCAGAGAAATATCTGAGGATGTTGACATAGAAAACGGAGATGTGGATAATGTTCTCTGCAAATGTGGTAGAAGACGTGCGCGTAGAAGAAAATATTATGACGACGATTTTGAAATGTGTTTCGGACGACTTCCTAGATGTTATTATTATTAGCTTTATTTTTTCTCGTCAGCCAATTTATATCCTGCTGGACGTAAGCCTCCCGAAGTTTGTGGCAATATTCCGCTCCTCTGTTTTCTTTATCCAGTCCGTTGTATTTATTTATACAAAATTATTGAATAAAATTTAACATTTTATTGGTTTTAGTATTTCTTAAGACACTAGTTAAAAGCCGCCATAACAACCTTGAGTTGCGTTCCGACAATAGTGGCTAGGTTCCAGTCTCCCTTTAGAGAGCAGCAGTACATTGGTAGCAACTTCGTTGTTAGGCGCTGTAACAGTTTTCCATCAGGTGGGCTGTCTGCCTTTCTGCTGAACTCGTGCAATAACAAAAACTATCCACAGAGCGTGAAGTGAAAATTATTGTTGGGCCATCTATCATCTAATAGTTTATAAGCTTTCATACTTTTTAATGCATTGTAGAGCAGGCGAGTTAATTAGTATAGCGCCATCTGTTGTGCAATAGGGAAATATTTGTTTTTTGTAGGAGGAAATATTAGGTTTTCAATATTCCATGTCAAGTTATTGCAAACACAGTAGTTATTATTTTACATAATATATGTATAAAATGAACACTTACATAAAATTATTATATTGAAATAATTAAAAATTGAATTTAAATCAAATGTCTTGGTCGTAACTGCATTGTAATTTTAAAAAGTAAATGCGACGCCATGACAGGTCACGTGATGTAAATTTTTGTCGGGCATGCGCGCATCGTTGAATTTTTCAAGTGATTTTTAGAAACGTTGAACAATTGCATTGTTGAAAATAATTACAAAAAAATCCTTATTGTGCTAATAAAATCTTATTCGGATCATATATATCTCATGATTGTGTGTTTAGTGCAAATAATAAGTTAAAATGTGCAAGGAAGTGTATTGTTAAAGGTCGACTCTGTAAATGGTAATGTAATGCTTTTAAGTTCATTTTTCATTGAAATTCTTCTTATAAACTTATAATTAAACCCTATCCGACCTTAATAATGCCATAGGAAGGCATTTCATATATTATTTATAAGTTGTACATGTTTTATTTATCTTTACCTATCAAAAGTGAATTGCTTTGTCAAATGACAGGGACATCTTTGCAAATTTTTTTCACGATTTACGCACTCTAATCTCATTTTCCTTCTATTGTATAACTAATTAATTTACGTGAAAGCCATTTTACGTAGTGTCTTGTGGGAAAATGCTTAGAAATTACGGAGTTATGTTTATACTATGTAACTCGGTAATAAATTATTGTTCGTACTGTTCACAGTAGATTTAACGAGTCCGGATGACATCACGATCCTCTTACGCACATTTATCACGTAGTTAACAGTGAAATTTTAACATATAAACATAAAATTTAAATGCAATTTGTTTATACAGCACACAGGTACTTTCCAAAACATTACTGTATTTCGATATTTCCTTATCTGTGGTATTTACAGTAGATAACGTATTTGTGTTTGTCATAAGTGATGAAGATATTTATTTACAAATAACTGATTATAAAAGCTGATTTACATTGATCCAGCGACTGAGTTTCAATTCGAAGGAAGCCAGTGCTGCCTTCATACTGGCATCATGTAAATTGATTTGAAGTCAGTACAGTCTAGAGTTGGGTAGGACATGATTTTAAAATGAGTGTAAGAGTAATATGACATTTTGTACTAAACCAGTATAATGTACGACTTCAAATGAGCCAAGGAGATTTGTATGGTTTTGCACCGCAGCAGTGCATTTTAAGCAATGAGGCTGGTGAGGCGGTGAGCGTCATTCCCTCATTTGTCCCGTAAAAAACTTCTAGTTCGGAAATGTTGAGAATTGGATGTGATTGGCCTAGATCACCTTATATTACTAGCAGTCTTACATGTCATGTTGTCCCTCTTTGTAGTGTGAATATCCATAGAGGCGATATTGTACTGTTGTCCTCGTTCCATCCTTCCTTTTACAATTGACACCTGAGTAGTAGCGGGACAAAATTTTTGTAGTAGTACAAATTTAAATTTTGAGCCATATCAGTACAAATCTACTTTGTACAGGACGAATGTACTGCCTCACACTTGTACTACTCATCACTAGTACAGTGCTGCCAAATCATGACTGATTTTAATATTTCCAATTGAATATTTTGAAATCAGCAGCCGGATGAACATAAACTCTATATCTATATCTGTGCAGGAACGGAGAAAGAATACAAATTCCTGCGGCCAGGCGGCCTCTCGTAAGAGGCGACTTAACAACCCACAGCCATGTGGTAGGGCATTTGCCCGACTGGATGGCTACCACCCCTGATCTAATGTATGTCGCTATAACAACCTTGACTTGTGTTCTGTCATTAGTGACCAGGTTCCAGTCTCCCTTAAGAGAGCAGCAGCGCATTTGTAGCACCTTTGATGTTGCAAATGTCCATAGGCGATGGTAACTGCTTTCCATCAAGTGGGCCGTCTGCCTGTCTGCTGATCTCCTGCAATAAAAATAAAAAATCACCCTTAATTATCATCTATGTTTCTAATCTATGACTCAGGTGCACTTTAACCCAGAGTGGCATAAGATTAATGGTAATTTGAGTTTAGGGGTATACAATAGCCTTTTATATAACCACTAGATCTCTTATTTGGAATGGGAAAGAAGTTTTAGGGTGCACCAACAAGTTTTGATTGAATAGTGGGAAAATCAAAAATACTTTATATAAACAAGGTTATGTCACTTTTGTTGATAACAAAGTGTGATTTGTGTTTAGGAATATACTTACACTTAATATATAAACACTTCAACTGTTACATTTTCTTAAGTTTTCGTGACTTGTATACATAATAAAACTATGTTTTAATGTTTTAAGTGCCATATTATTATTTTTTTAAATTACTGCGCTTATAACCCTTAAAACGTAGTCTTATTACTTAAACTGTTTTTGAGTTTAGTAAACAAGGTTTGAATTAATTTACTAATTTTAATACGGGGAAATAATACAATTTCCTGCGGCCAGACAGCCTGTCCTAAGAGGCAATAAAACAACTCACAGTCAGGTGGAGGGTATTTGCCAGACTGGATGGTTACCACCCCTGGTCTAGAGTACGTTGCCATAACAGCCTTGAATTGTATTCTGGCATTAGTGACCAGGTTCCAGTCTTCCATAAGAGAGCAGCAGCGCATTTGTAGCGTTATTGGTGTCGCAAATTTCCATAGGCGGTGGAAACCGTTTTCCGTCAAGTGGGCCGTCTGCCTGTCTGCTGAACTCATGCAATAAAAAAAATAAAAGAAATTAAACAGCATTCTAGCCTCTTTAGATAGTGGTAAGGTCAGAATACTGCTAAAGATTCCTAAATTACTCAACACACCCACATTCTGCCAAAATATAATGGACATCTCCTCTGATTCCGCATGCAGTGAAATTAGAGTGCAATGGAATTAAAAAAGTAATTGATATAATTAAAGGACTATAATATACAGGTTTAAATTAGTTAATTAGTCACCTCTCATTAGAATGTTTGCATTGTGACATTCACTGTGTGATTCATTGTATGTAACTTAACCTGTTTCCTCTAATACACCTTCTTGTACCCATTAGTAATGATTTACTCCATGGGTATAAACTAGGGATGGGCCGAAATTCGTTTTACATTCAGTTTGACCGAATTTCGACAGCTTGAGCCGATATTCCGTTTAAATATCTAGCATGCAGTGCAAGGAAAAAGTAAAATATCTACTTGCACTATTTTGACTGAAATTAATAGAAATTATATCTATCATAACCATAATATAAAAATGTGCATCTATGTACTTATGGTCATTTATTTTAGTTAGGAACATGGAAATCTTAACATGCAATGTGTTAAAAAATAAAGAAAATTAGTTCTCGATTGAGTCTTTGCCTAATTGAATAGACATCAAATTAAAACAAAAATAAAATAAACATATTATTCCTCTAAGAAACATCAGTAAGTAGTGCAACTGCTTAAATATAATGCACTAGCTGTGCCCGCAATGTGGTCCAAGTGGAATTTGTTTTCAAAACCCCTCCGATTTTGAAACATTCTTCCTTGGTGCTCCGCTCCTATTGGTGTTAGTGTGATGATATATAGCCTATAGCCTTCCTCGATAAATGGGTTATCTAACACTGAAAGAATTTTCAAATCAGACCAGTAGTTCCTGAGATTAGCGCCTTCAAGCAAACAAACTCTTCAGCTTAATATATTAGTATAAGATAACTTGCAATTATAACTTTAATTTTGATTGAAATCACTTTTTACGAATTAAACATTATGAATTTAGAATTACGAAATGGTGATTTTTTTTTCAATCAAAGGTCTAAAAATCTATTCTTTTATCAACCTACTCATACTTAAAAATTACTAGAGGCAGTTTATGGTGTAAAAAACTCAAAAATTCCTTGTTATCAAGTTGACGTTGTCAACAGGTCACCATGTGTTGCTCCTGAGAAAGTGTGGAGAGATCAAACCGAAGTTCGGCCGAATTTTTGGTTTTAACCGAATATTTGGCCGAAGTTCGTATTCGGTTCAAACCACATTCGGCCCATCCCTAGTGTAAACATTTTCTATGGAATTCTATAAGTAACTTAAGGTGGAGCTTACAACATACTTTCAGTGAGAATGAAGAAGAATGTAGTGTAGAAGTACATCAACAAACAAACATATAAACAATTTTTTTTAAAGGTTATGAGGACTTATGGGCCAAAGAAATGAATTAGTTGAGATATGGCTTGAAAAAAAAATGTTATATTTTTCCATTACAAAATGGAACTGACGTTTTCCCTAAATTCTATCTGGAAAAGGAGAATTCATTTTTTTATTGCTACAGTTCAGCAAACAGGCAGACGGCCAGACTTGATGGAAAGCGGTTACCATCGCCTATGGATAGTTGCAACACCAAAGGTGCTACAAATGCGCCGCGGCTCTCTTAAGGGAGACTGGAACCTGCGCACTAATACTGGAACACAACTCAAGGTTGTTATGGCGACATACTTTAGACCAGAGGTGGTAGCCATCCAGTCGGGCATAGGCTGCCAATTTATTTACGTGCATAGCCAATCAACATTGGTTGCTTTTTGAGAGTTCACGAATTTCTTTTTTGCTGTTCTCACATCGGGATGTTCATGAATCTCGCTATTTCTTATATACCAGCGTACTTCTGAGATAGTACGAAGTATGACATTTTGGAGTCTTTGGATGATGGAAATGTTTGAGTTGCCAGCGCATTTGGATTCCGTATGTCCATATTGGCTTTAGTACCATATTATACACTGTACTGAGTTAATTTGACTTGAACTATAAACAAAAGAGTATATATGCGTGTGTGTGTGTCAAATACATGGTAGTGTATTTATCCCTACAGGAACAGAGAAAGAATACAATTTCCTGCGGCCAGGCGGCCCGTCGTAAGAGGCGACTAAACAACCCACAGCCAGGTGGTAGGGTATTTGCTCGACTGGATGGCGACCACCCTTGGTCTAGAGTACATACATACATAACTTCACGCCAGTTCCCTTGCGGGGTATGCACGAACAACAGAGCGCCATTTAGGCCCATTCTTACACACCTCACTTGCTTCTTTGACATTCATAACTCTTGTCATGCACACTCGTCTGTCCTTAAGACTCCTGACATCACCCTCCGCTAGTACACGATCAATTTGATCATGGGATCAATTTGATCATGGAAGGTGTGTCCTGGCCTTCCACGACTTCTGCATCCATCCACTTTTGCATTGTATATCTGTTTAGTCATTCTTTCATCATGCATTCTTTCCACATGCCCGAACCACCTGAGCATTCCTTTCCTTACCTTCACCTCGACGCTCTCTTTCAGACCAACTCTCTTTCTTACTTCGGTATTACGAACGCGGTCCGCGAGCGTCACTCCGCAGATTTTGCGCAGTGCTCGCATCTCAACCGCGTTTACTCTACTTTCATGCTCTCTCTTCCATACCCAACTCTCGCTTCCATACGTGAGCGTAGGTACCAGCACCGCGTTGTGTATAGCGAGCTGGGCCTTCTGGCTGAGGTTCTTAGCGCCTAGAAGTTTACCTAACGCTCCATTCAAACTATTCCCCAAATTTACTCTTCTTACTATATCAGCGGTGTACCTTCCATCCCTGCTAAAAGCACATCCAAGACATACAAACTCATTCACTTGCTCCAGCATAACATCATCGACCATTATCCTTGCATTCGTTCTAGTTTCTTCTCTTTCAAACACCATAACCTTTGTTTTCTTCGCATTCAAATGAGAGTCTAGAGTATGCCGCCATAACAACCTTGTGTTGTGTTCCGGCATTAGTGACCAGGTTCCAGTCTCCTCAAAAAGAGCAGCAGCGCATTTGTAGCACCTTTTGTGTTGCAAATGTCCATAGGCAATGGTAACCGCTTTCCATCAAGTGGGCCGTCTGCCTGTCTGCTGAACTCCTGCAATAAAAAAAAAAAAAAGTGTGTAATGTTTTTTTTTTAAGATTTAATGTATTTTTTATTCATTATTAGCATTCTGCACTCCTTTTCTATATAAACTATAAGTGTGTGAAATTTCATACTCCTCCATCTGCACAATATTTGTAAACAGGGGTACAAAGTTTTTGCTTCATGTATTAATATAATGATTAATCTTCTTATAGTTATATTGCAACAATAATATTGTTATAGTTTCTAAGCTTTACATTCTTTATTTTATTTTTATTTTTTTTGCAAATTCTCTTCCTAACAGAATTTTTCACATTAGTATTGTTTTTTAATAGAACTAGTCATTTTTTTGTTTTTTGGGTTTTTGTTTTGTCTTTCCACGAGTCACTGTAAAGTCACTAGCGGAAGACCAGCACTGGTTGAGTCAACCAGCATCATGCTGAGTTAGGACCGATTGAGATTTTCATTTCCTAGTTGTATTTTCTTATTTATAAGTGTATTTTGGTTTGTATGTAGTTCTAATTAAATATTTTCTCCTATTTTTCTATTACGTAAAATATGCTGTCGATCAGTGAAAAAATCATATTGGAATTAGTTTTTTTTAATCTGGCCATTAAAATAATTCCCAGAAAAATTCCCGGGATAAAAAGTAGCGGACATTTTAAGGACAAGTTTAAGAATTGGCTGTCGACCAGTGACAACCACATCAAAATCGATCCAGTAGTTTTTACGTGAATCCCGAACAAACAGAAAACCGACTAAAAATCTATAAAAATTGCATCGTGTTCTCTGTTGTTAATATAGTATATTCCAGTTTTTTTTATATCTTTAATGTACAGACAGGGCATGTTTACAATTATATAATATTACTAGCTGTCCCGGCAGACGTTGTTCTGCCCTGAACTAATAAAATTTAGAACCCGATTCCAGCGCCACCTACCGGGTCCAAATGTTAGCTATCCTATCTTTCAAGTCGGATCAAACTGCACACGGTGTGCAAATTTGATTAAAATCGGTCAAGTAGTTTAGGAGTCCATTGAGGACAAACATTGTGACACGAGATTTATATATATTAAGATAGATTACTTAAAAGGGATATTGATAACAATTTCTAATTGAATGTAGTTGTTTGATAACTTTATCATGGGATTAACAAAATTAATGAAGATAAAAAAGCACACTTTCTGTTAATATTATTATATTTAAACTATGACTGGCGTAAAAACCTAGCTGCCAAGCCATTAACATAATGAATGAAGAAAATAAAATAATAATTTATGCTAACATATGTAACATCTCTATCTACCACAATGGGACAGGCATGATAATATATGTATGTATGTAATATGTGTATGTCTTCAGAAGATTGTAAGTTCTACTTCACATAAGTAACTTGGAATTCCAGTCGTTTAATACTATAGAAATTTCCACCTTCAACGATATTTAACCTACTTGAATAGTCCCACGGCTTTCATTAACCTTCTATTGAATGTTGTATGCAAATGTGAAATTAAATTTTTACTTTGTTATATATTGCTAAACTTAAAACCAGGGATTCCCATACTTTTCGGCAAGAGACCCCCTTTCCCAAAATGAATTGACATCTCAAACCCCCATAGCTAAATTACTTTAAAAATCTTAACTCTAGTTTTTTTTCGTATCGTGCGGGCGCGATGCGATGGTCGGGAGAAGGCAAAGAGGTGTGGAAAAAGAAGCAAGGAAAGAGTAACTTACTTCGTCACCAGTCCTTCGCCACTGCAATCTTCCCCCGAACCCCCGGGGGTTCACACACTCACTAGGATTTGCTAGGGGAATTCTTTAAATTATAATAACCATCATTTCACTTTAAGTATATTGCGGTAACAGCACTGGCACTCAGATAAAAATGTTTGTCTCGTATTGCGCATTCTTCATTTGAAAGGTTTTTTTTTCTTGATGGCGAGGACAGGGAGGATGAATTTATAAGGAGGTCTTCCTTGGCGCAACCATATTGATACTGTTACGAGTGCGGGATTCCAATTAAAATGCCGTTGGAATTACTATAGAATTTATTAGGGGGGCAAAGTTGTAACGATACAAAATATCTACCTTACTTTACTTACTTATGACGACGAGCGTGCATAACAAGAGTTATGAATGTCAAAGAAGCAAGTAAGGTGTGTAAGAATAAGCCTAAATGGCGCTGTGTTCTTCGTGCCTACCCCGCAAGGGAACTGTCGTGAAGTTATGTATGTATGTACTTACTCTTGTTGAGTTTTTAAAAAGTAACACTTTTTACTAAAATATTAGTCATTAGTCATTCTTATAACAAATTGGTACACCCAACCCAAGTTATACACTATCTTGAAAGTTTCAAATAAGAAGTTGTGAATTAATTAATAGGGGTCGATTTTTAGACATCGTCGACCCTAAAATCAGCTTTCGTTTACGTTGACCCCTGGGAAACCGATTTCCTGCCCAGGGGGTCGATATCGACCACTTTGGGAATCCCTGCTTTCAACTGTATGACCCTTGTTCTAAAAACTGGGTAAAAAGGGTCACGTTATGTAGAGAACAGCTATTTATGGTGCTTCCGCCAGGTCCATATGGAAGGGGTTTTTTTTTCTCCTTCTTCAGCTCAGGCGAACAAGATATGCCCGAGTCAAGAGATGGAAGGGGTTGGCCCAAGAAATGTTGATTTAATATCCTGAGGGATGAGGCCATACCCATGGTAACACAATAAGGAGTGCCAAAGACCACGGCAAGTGGAGAAAAGAAAGTAGGAAAGCGGACCCTGAATTCCGAATTGGGAGCATGGTACACAACTGGGATTTAATACTAGAATAATGATGAAGATTTTTATCTTGCTGGAGTATAGCATATAGACTGACGGTCAATTCAATATCTTGGTGTTAGGAAGATATTCAAAGTACGATTCCATTGGGCTGGTGTCAAAATTCCGTATTCTACTAAATCCACAATATCTTCAGGATATCATCGCGGCAGAATAATAGTAGAATTTATCCATGCAGGAACGGAGAAAGAATACAATTTCCTGCGTTGGGATGGCCTGTCGTACGAGGCGACAAAATAACCCACAGCCAGGTGGTAGGGTATTTGCGCGTCTGGATGGCCACCACCCCTGATCTAGAGCACGCCGCCATAACAACCTTGAGTTGTGTTCCGGTATTAGTGGCCAGGTTCCACATCTGCAAACCCGGCAGCACACTGGTAGCACCTTTAGTGTTGCGAATGTTCATAGGCGACGGTAACCACTTTCCATCAGCCTGTCTACTGTACTCCAGCAATAATTAAAAAAATAGTAATCGAAAAAGCAGGCGAGGCTGCATTAAAGGTCTTCGCTTGATCCATCTTATACTAATATATAAAGCAGAAGAGTATGTTCGTTGGTTTGTTTGCTTGAACGCGCTAATCTCAGGAACTACTGGTCTGATTTGAAAAATTCTTTCAGTGTTAGATAGCCTGTTTATCGAGGAAGGCTATAGACTATATATCATCACGCTAAGACCAATAGGAGCGGAGCACCAATGAAGAATGTTTCAAAATCGGAGGGTTTTGAAAGCAAATTACACGCGGACGACTTCGCGGGCACAGCTAATTTTATATAAAATAAGGCCAAACTTAAATGAAGCTCTGCGGATTCAACTAGTTGAGTCCTTCGTTTTATCTCGACTAAACTACGCTGACGTAGTGATTGGTCCTTGTCTGCTGGCCAGAACTCAGCGCCTCATCTAAAGAGTTCAGAATGCTTTTGCGCAGTTCTGCTTTAAAATCCCGTTAAGGGCTCATGTGACACCTTACTTGAATAAACATTGGCCACCCCTGATAAATATATAGTTACGACCGACAAAGACAAATTCACACCTGCATTTTATTACCTTTCGGCATTTGGACTTCTTTTGTTTACTTTGTGTTTAAAAATTGTGATAAAAAAAAAACAGCCCATTGTGTATTGTAATCTTTTACGGCCTATTGTTGTATTGTGATCACTGCCGGGTGTCTCGAATTTAAAATACGAGCTGATTCTAAGAAATTCGGTCCACGTGGCCGGGCAGACATATTGCATCGGTACAGTATAAAGTAAGGCCCCAACTGAGAGATGAGTTAGTCAAGCGATAACCACGAGCGAAGCAAGACTTGTGTAATTGAATCGTGCATTACGTTTGGACTGGTTGTTTACAGTTATATTTGTAACTGTGTTATACGTGTTTGTATAGTTCTAATAAAGTCTATAGTAAGTCTTATGGCATTTTAATCATCACGCTAAGACCAATAGGAGCGGAGCACCAATGAAGAATGTTTCAAAATCGGGGGGTTTTGAAAACAGATTCCACGCGGACGACGTCGCGGGCACAGCTAGTATAATATACATCCAGATAACCCCAGTACTGCACAAGGCTGGATGAGATCACGCCTTGATAGGATCACTTTATCAAATGCAAGCTCACACACATACATACATACATGCATACATGCATACATGCGACATTGGAGGCAATTGAGTGTATCATTACGCCTCAATGTCAAGACGTGGCTCTGGATTGTCTAGATTTTAATACTAGGGTATAATCTAGAACTGTATTAGACTTTGTATTATTTTTTCTTCTTTTGTATATTATAGTTAAACTTAGGATTTTACCGCGACTCTTTATTTTGTATAAAGTTTTTATCTTGCCAAGCTTATAAGGAATTTATGGAGACATATTGCAGCATAAAATTTTAGTACGTCATGTCATTATTATAACTATAATATTTTTCTTTCCTTTTATTGTGTCTTGTTCTTATTGAGTATATACTGTTTACTACAACTTCTGTATAAAACTTATTAAAAAAAAGAGAACTTGAGATATAAATAGAATAAGAAATATAAAGAAAAACAATTTTTAGCTAGACGCGTTGCTGGGCAGTTTGTTGCCGCTTCTTCTCCTTAACAGCAATAACACGTTGCAAAGCGGTGTACATAGACCGGCTTCTGTGGTTGAGCGGGTTAAGCCTTTGTATAGTAAATTTCAGAAACGTATTTTCTCCGTTATTTACTATGGTCTGGGTGTCTGGGATCGGCCCCAGAGTAGTCCGTTGTATATTACCCATAACACAAGCGTGACTTGCTTAATTTGGGGATATACAATATGTTTGTCTGCCGATTATGGGAACATGGATAAATGGGCAGACGGTGACTCGTCACTCGCTGCATGGGTCCCAAAAAATGCCATAGAAGGCAGGGGCAACATGGGTGTTATCCAAAATATAACGATTTTCCATCACCACGCGGGTGAGACTGCGGGGCGCAGCTAGTTTACTTATAACATTACTAGCAAAAAGCGATGCTTTAGGAGGGAGGGCTCGCGTATTTTTCTATCTAATAATAATGTTACGACCTAGGTGCCGACAAAGACAAATTCACATCTGCATACCTGTAGAAACACATTTTATTACCATTTTGGCATTTGGACTCCTTTTGTTTACTTTGTGTTTAAAACTTGTGATAAAAAAAACAACCCATTGTGTATACGTGCCTACCCCGCAAGGGAACTGGCGTGAAGTTATGTATGTATGTAATAAATTTCTAATTATTAAAATAATAGTCAAAATCATCCTTACGTAATTAATTAATGGCCCCTAACCATCTACCATCGAGTGGTCTGT
Organism: Dendrolimus kikuchii; assembly: GCA_019925095.2. NCBI lineage: Eukaryota > Metazoa > Arthropoda > Insecta > Lepidoptera > Lasiocampidae > Dendrolimus > Dendrolimus kikuchii. The sequence continues at coordinate 1,162,548 of CM034414.1, forward strand.
TTCGCAGTTCACCTCGAAACAAACATTTAAAACAAAATGTATTTTGCTGTTCTTTATCCGTTCTATTACCTGCGGCCGGGTGACCGGTCGTAAAAGGCGACAAAAAACCCCACAGCTAGTTGGTAGGGTATTTGCCCGCCTGGATGGCTACCACCCCTGGTCTAATGCATGTCGCGATAACAACCTCGAGTTATGTTCCGTCATTAGTGGCCAGGTTCCAATCTCCCTTTGGAGAGTTGCAGCGTATTGTTAGTACATTTGTTGTTACAAATGTCGATAGGCGATGGTAACCGCTGTCTATAAAGTGGGCCGTCTGCCTGTCTGCTGCACTCATGCAATAAAAAAAACTAGTGGTCGCCCGTGGTCGAAATTCGACCATAATAATTAATACAAAGACTATACTTTTGTAATCGCAGACTTCACCAAGGCTACACTGTTAATTTGACTTGAACAATAAACAAAGGAGTATATATGCGTGTGTGTCAAATACATGGCAGTGAGTGTAATGTTTTTTAAAAATTGATTTAAATGTATTTAATATTCATAATTTAAAATAAATTTTAGCATTCTGCACTCCTTCTCTATATAAACTACTAGCTGTGCCCGCGACGTCGTCCGCGTGGAATTTGCTTTCAAAACCCTCCGATTTTGAAACATTCCTCATTGGTGCTCCGCTCCCATTGGTCTTAGCGTGATGATATATAGCCTATAGCCTTGCTCGATAAATGGGCTATCCAACACTGTAAGAATTTTTCAAATCAGACTAGTAGTTCCTGAGATTAGTGCGTTCAATCAAACAATATTAGTATATTTGGCTACAACACTAATACTTACATTATAAATATCGTGATATCTTTTGAATGAAACGTCCGAACTGAATAATTCAAAAAGTTCTAGAAAGGTATTGAATTCGTCTTGAATATGGAGTAATTTATTTTGATAAGGATTAATACCAAGGTACAAAATAAAGAGTTTTTGAAGCGACGGCATTTTAATTATTTAAAAAAATAAAAGAAAACACTTATTGTGAGATAACTACAATAGTTAGACATATGGTTAGGCGATATTTTTTCTAGACAATTATATGTTCTGCAAAGTGGTAGTACATTGTCTTGTTCTATAATCAATAGTTTTCGCAGCGCACGCCGTATAAGGATTTTTTCGGGTCATTTTTTTACACCTTGGGTTACATTATTGGACTTTTAGTAAGGATTCCAAATTTTTTTGAAAATATACTATAGCCTTCCTCGATAAAAGTACTATTCAACACTGAAAGAATTTTTCAAATCGGACCAGCGGTTTTCCTGAGATTAGCGCGTTTAAACAAACAAACAAACTTCAGCTTTATAATATTAGTATAGATAGTGTGCGAAATTTCATACTCCTCCGCCCGCGCAATTTTCGTAAAAAGCGGTACAAAATTTTTGCTGTGTTATTGCTTCACGTATTAATATATAGCAGATATTTAAAAAAACATTTTTCGGGACCTTTGGCCTTGGGCTCGAAGACTTTCGTCTTCAAGAATCTCGACTCTTTCTAACAGGCTGGAGTAGTTTTCACCTAGTGCTATTTTACGCACGTATCTACCTATTTCCACCAAAACCTAGATCTAAAAGAATAAATCTTCCTGACTGCGGTTCAATCAAAGCGTCTATTTTTATAAGTCATAAATAGTCCGGCAGTTGATCTCGTTACAGTTCCCCGTTGGTTGCGGGTCTTGCAGACCGGAGTTTAATAAACGTCGACGTTTTGCGATATTTGTGTACCATGGGTAGTACTAGTTAATGTCCGTCCCGAGAAGGGTTGTTGACGTGAGGTAGGCGGCCGATTGTGAAAACTATGTCAAATATAGATATGTCTAAAGCGGACATTACATTCTATATAGAACTACATACACATTATCCAATTTGCAGAGCGTTGAATCTGGTGCGCTAGCTAGTGCATTAGAGGAGCAAGCGTGGTGGAAACTATATGATCGTACTAGATTGGGTCACTAGTTGCTATACCATCCAATTTTAGCACAGTAACTCACCTAGTACTCTGGATAATGTACTGCCCGCTTTATCGTAAAAGACATATTGTGCCGACTCTAAATAATTTAGAGAAGGTAAGAGAAAAAGTGGTAGTACTAGTGTAGTTTTTGCAATCCACGAAGGCGAGCGGGATTTATTCGTAGTTGAACGTGTACAATGTACTTTACAACGTTGTGCTTGTCTAACGTAATAATTAGTTCCGAATGTGCAGTCCCATCATACTCGCTCTTGGTCTTACGCACACACGTGTGCCCACACACGCGTGTGTGTGGGCACACACACACGCCTTCGTGAATTACAAAAACTACTATATGAGTATATGACCGGACTATGATTTGATATACGAGTATGATCTAAAACATCGTGTAGTCTGTATCAAATTTTATGGTTCATCGACACGAGCGATAAATGCTTTTTCATAACAAAACATGTATTGCACAACTCTATGCAGCTAATATAGAGATACCGTAAATATCGTAGACTACGACGAGGTTTAATTGATATACATAATGGTTATTGTTTTCTTCTATCTGGCAATTATTAAACCTGGCTTTTCCTGGTACTGTGTACCTATTCAATCTACTACACTTTACACGGTCTTCTAGTTTTTCAAACGTCTAATACTCACGACGGCGATATGCAATTATTATTATAAGAAATTTGTTGTCAATATTACTCAGTATTTCTATATTTTATGTTTTGTGTTATTATCATCCGAACGTTATTTCCCAGTTGCGTTCACTTCTTGAAAGTTCACTTCCACTTCGTCTGGTCTTCGAAATACCTTGTTTTAAGTTGTTGTACGTATGGCATCCTTCACGAAGTCATTCCTCAGTGTCTTATGCGTTTCCTTTAATTCGTGAACGGTTTTTAAACGCTGATTACGTCGCTTAAACCGCTAGTCTGCTGTATACGAGCTCTAAGTGCATTATATGATAAAGATAATAGTAAGTTGTATTATATTGTAATATATCTACTTTAATAAATAATGCAATGAATAATGTAACAACACAATAACTACTGATGAATCAGTGGCTAACCGCCATTGCCTATTTTGTTGGTTCATATATTGGCATCCCCATAAAGTTGCTTTTGTTTTTTTTTATTGCTGGAGTTCAGCAGACAGGCAGAGGGCCCACTTGATGGAAAGCGGTTACCATCGCCTATGGACATTTGCAACACCAAGGGTGCTACAAATGCGCAGCTGCTCTCTTGAGGGAGACTGGAACCTGGTCACTAATGCCGGTACACAACTCAAGGTTGTAATGGCGACATACTTTAGACCAGGGGTGGTGGCCATCCAGTCACACTTGATTTTTGCGAAACTTTAACCGTTTACGCAGCGCACGCAACGGAAGCTCTCAAAGGGAAAAGAAATACCCCGATTTTGAAACATTCTTCATCGCTGCTCCGCTCCTATTGGTCTTAGCGTGATGATATATAGCCTATAGCCTTTCTCGATAAATGGGCTATCTAACACTGAAAGAATTTTTCAAATCAGACCAGTAGTTCTTGAGATTAGCGCGTTCAAACAAACTCTTCAGCTTTATATATTAGTATAATATTAAAAACTTGAATTCAAAATTTGCAAAATTGCTCAAAAAATTGCCAATGTAACAGCACCTTTACCCGCCAGAGCATAAAACATATTTTTTCTATCCGTTCTAAATACCAAGTGACCTTTAGGTATTATTCAAACGAATACCTACAATTTCGATATTAGAGAACAAAAGTTGTTTATCTTGACTTATTGACTTCCCCAATGCCTTATGCCGCGGCCTTGTTTTTGTTTTGTAGTACTACGGATGAAGTGTTTTTCTCTTATGCTGGGGCTTCATCTGCGTTAGTATTAAAGATTTAGGCTGTGGCTGAATGCGTTTTATTTAAAGCGTAAAAAAATTACCTCGTTAACGCATAGCCACATTACTCTAAGGTTTTTTTATTTTTTTATTGCAGGAGTTCAACAGACAGGCAGACGGTCCACTCGATGGAAAACGGTTACCATCGCCTATGGACATTTGCAACACCAAAGGTGCTACAAATGCGCTGGTCACTAATGCCGGAACACAACTCAAGGTTGTTATGGCAACAAGCTCTAGACCAGGGGTGGTAGCCATCCAGTCAGGCAAATGGCCTACCACCTGGCTGTGGGTTGATAAGTCGCCTCTTACGACACGTTATCTGTCAATAAATATTTAAGGTCATTAATAATGTCGCATTTCCTATAACAGCTTAAATCCCGCGCCATATGCATTTAACATTATCCCAGATGAAGCCCCCCCACCACCTTTATCAACTAACTAGCTGTCTCGGCAGACGTTGTCCTGAAAAAATAAAAATCTAGAACCCGATTCCAGCGCCACCTACCGGATAGAATAGAATAATTTTTTTAGCTAGACGACGTGTTGCTGGGGAGTTTGTTGCCGCTTCTTCTCCTTAACAGCAAAACACGTTGCGAAGCGCTGTACATAGAATAGGAACTAAAATTACATTTTAACTTATATGTATGACCTTCAATAAAATGTCTTATCCGTGCAGGAATGGAGAAAGAATACAATTTCCTGCGGCCGGCCGGCCTGTCGTAAGAGGCGACTTAACAACCCACAGCCAGGTGGTGGCTACCACCCCTGGTCTAAAGTATGTCGCCATAACAACCTTGAGTTGTGTTCCGGCTTTAGTGACCAGGTTCCAGTTTCCCTTAAGAGAGCAGCAGCGCATTTGTAGCAACTTTGCTGTTGCCAATGTCCATAGGCGATGGTAACCGCTTTCCATCAAGTGGGTCGTCTGCATGTTTGCTGATCTCCTGCAATAAAAAAAAATGTTCTCCATTGGAACTTATTTTGAACAAAAACTTTTGAATTTGAATATCATTATAAGAGTTATAATTCATTTTTTTTTTGTTACAGTTCCAATTCCACCAAAGAAATGTGACGACCGATCCGGTGTCTGTGTGTCGAAAATTATTTTTTATATGAAACAAAGTATATCTGTGATCCGGTGGTGTTCAGCGAGGTGTTTGTCGGCGTGTCTGCGTGTTTGTTGCAAGTGGGGAGATGATATTTGAAGTGTTTAGTACTGTGATATTATATGAAGTGAAGTTTTCGATTGGTATTAAGAAGATTATCGACTGTTAAAGGTGAGTTCACTTCGGATTCATAAGGTCATGTTCGGATTCATAAGGTCATGTTCGGATTCATAAGGTCATGTTCGGATTCATAAGGTCATGTTCGGATTCATAAGGTCATGTTCGGATTTATAAGGTCATATTCGGATTCATAATGTCATATTCGGATTCATACTGTTAACGGCGGCGTCAGTGCAGGAACTTCTTTTTTAATATTGAATAGGTTCGCGTATGATTGACATTGCGCCTGATGTCAGGTGGCAATGCAGTCTAAGGTGGAGCATGCTTACCTAGAAGATACCTGTTCACGCGAGACTTGAAGACACCTAGATTGTATTCTTCAGGAAAAGCAGACGACTGTAAAGAGTTCCACTATTCAGCGATACGTATGATAGAAGTGGAAGCATAGCGTTTCGTCCACTTTATATGTCGGTGTCGTGAGCTCATACGTCTGCTTGTCCGGTGGTAAAATGTAACTTAATTTTTGCTCAATAATTTACATACATACATAACTTCACACCAGTTCCGTTGCGGGGTAGGCACGTACAACAGAGCGCCATTCAGGCTTATTCTTACACACCTCACTTCTTTGACATTCATAACTCTTGTCGTGCACGCTCGTCTGTTCTTAAGGCTCCTGACATCACCTTCTGCTAGTACACGATCGATTTGACCATGGAAGGTGTGTCGTGGCCTTCCACGACTTCTGCATCCATCCACTTTTGCATTGTATATCTGTTTAGTCATTCATTCATCATGCATTCTTTCCACATGCCCGAACCACGGGAGCATTCTTTTCCTTACTTTCATCCCGACACTCTCTTTCAGACCAACTCTCTTTCTCAACTAATATTACATTAATTCTTCAAAAAGTAATTCTGTAACATCCTTCTGTACAAAACTTATAAAAGAAAAAGAATTTGAGATATAAATAGAATATGAAATATAAAGAAAAACAATATTTAGCTAGACGTGTTGCTGGGGAGTTTGTTGCCGCTTCTTCTCCTTTACAGCATCAACACGTTTCGAAGCGGTGTACATAGAATAGGAAGTAAAAAATTAAATTTTAACTTACATGTATGACCTTCAAAAAGTGTTCTCCAGTGGACAACTTTTGAATTTGAATACATACATAAATATATACATATGTATATCACTTTGTTGCAGGTAGTGGTCTTTCGTCATGTTCTTAAATATTTATGTTTGCTTGCCTATTATTGTATGTCTCTAGTGACCAAGGGCTAAAAAATGGCCCGGACTTTTGGAGGGCTTGCGTGGGGCCATGGGAAGGCCAACACGTAGAGGCCCCTTGACAAATTTAATGTAAATGTGGCGTGACACTGACCGGCGTTAATCCCTGTCTACACCGTACAAAAATGCACCCAAGGACAAGCCCGTGTCAGTGTAGAGCTTATTGTAGGGAATGAGAATTATTATAATAGTTGTTAAATAATTTGAAGAGTAAAATAACATCACCATAAATGTAGTTAAAAGGTCCTGCTCTACTGACGCCGACGATATGGGTGCTTTTTTCTTTTTTTTGTCGTTAGGCGTCGGCAATCACTCCATCAATTGAACTGTAAGCTTGTCTATTGTACACGTACCTCCAGTTGTAACAGAAACCCGCGTGCTGACGATGAAGCAGAACATCGCGATGAGACGAGCTCATCGGAATGTTTGTTTGCAGATGGCCCACTACCCGCAGCCGGCCTCCCTGGAGGCCGCGTTGCCGCTCCTCAGCCGGCCGGACCTCCGGCTCCGGCAGCAGCTAGGCGAGCAGCTCACGGCGCTGGTGCGCCGCGAGCCGGAGATCAGCCAGGACCTAGCCGGTCAGCTCCTGGACGCTCTCATCGCGTGGTTGAACGGAGGCAACTTCAAGGTAAGGATTCAAGCTTATCATTGTATTTTATTACTACTATATGGGGAGGGACGAAAGTCGTAAAGAAGGATATTGGTGGAAGAACTTGTACACTGTTACACGAGAGGTGAAAGCGACCTATTTAGACATGAGATAGTTTGTCGCACGAGCGTACCAAGGGGGATAATAGGTCGAGTACCTAAATAGGCCTTTCACCCGACGTTAACTCTCTGCTTTTAATTTCATATATGAGGAAAGAAAATAAAAATTGATTAGTTAAACAAACAACTACAGGTAATTAGCTTAGAGACGTTATTGCGTTCAAATTCAAAGGGCATAGGGTTCCTAAGTAAAAACTGCCCCCGTGGCGTTATCTACTTTTACTGTGGGGATCGTTTTGTTCATGAAATAAAAATAATTCACCCAAATTTTCAGCTTTTTATGTCGAGTATTTTTGGAGTTTTTTAGGAAAAACCTATTTTTCGGTTTTTTTTTTTCAATAGTAAAATTACAAATTAATTCTTGGCGAATCTATTACCAATGTTTAGAATGGTGCCTTCGTCTTCTTTTTACCACCGCACCGCACGCCATCGGCTGGGCGTTCATCCCCACTTCCTTGAGCCGCTTCGCTCTTGTACGCAACGGTTCTCTAGAAAGTTTCTCTTGCGCACCGTGGGGATTTGGAATGAGCTCCCAGCCGAGGGTTTCCCACAGCGCTACAACATGGGGTTTCTTAAAAAGGGTGTCATAAAATTTCTTCGAGGCCGGCAGCGCGTTGGTGACACCTCTGGTGTTGCAAACGTCTATAGGCGACGGTAACCGCTTTCCATCAGGTGGGCCGTCTGCCTGTCTGCTGTACTCCAGCGATAAAAAAAAAATACTTGGGAGCAAAAGGCATAAAACGATATTTTTGTTGTAATTCCTGGATGAAAAGCAACGCCACACAAACACAATGCCACACTTCGTCGACCCCCTAACGTGCGACGTAATTTATTGATGGCCCCTAAGTAAGCTACATTGTTCTTTGAGAATGGATGGCCCCTAAGTGAGCTATATTGTTCTTTGAGAAATAACGATTTAAAGCTCTTTTGTTGGCTTCGTTCCTGGTGCTACAAACGTCTAAGGGACGGTGGTAACCATTCTCCGTTCCAGCTTGCCACCTTCTTCCCTCTGTTTGGCCTCTCTAGCTCAGCGAAGGGACGCTTAAGATCTGATATATTCAAATTCAAATGTTTTCATTCAAAATAAGTTCCACTGGAGAACACTTTTTGAAGGTCATACAGTTAAAATTTAATTTTACTGCCTATTCTATGTACGCCGCTTGGCAACGTGTTATTGCTGTTAAGGAGAAGAAGCGGCAACAAACTGCCCAGCAACACGTCTAGCTGAAAATTGTTTTTCTTTATATTTCTTATTCTATTTATATCTCAAATTCTTTTTCTTTTATAAGTTTTGTACAGAAGGATGTTACAGAATTACTTTTTGAAGAATAAATGGAGTTGTAGCAAGCAGTGCATACTTAATAAGACCAAGACACAATAAAAGGATAGAAAAATATTATTATGGTTATAATAATGATGGCATACATGATCTGATATACTGAAAAATTTAAAAATATAAACTTGTTTAAAATTAAACTCAAAAACCTTTTATTAAAATAAATATAGAATAATAAACCGCAACATTCAACGAAGACTGAATAGCACCATATTACTGTTAGGATTTATATTGTAATAGTTAAAAATTATTTTTCTTCGTTCTTGCAGGAACGGAGAAATAATACAATTCATTCATTCAGCCAGGTGGTAGGGTATTTGCCCCACTGGATGGCTACCACACCCAGTCTAGAGCAGCAGCGCATTTGTAGCACCTTTGGTGTTGCAAATGTCCATAGGCGATGGTAACCGCTTTCCATCAAGTTGGCCGTCTGCCTGTCTGCTGAACTAGTGCAATAAAAAAAATGTGTCGGGACACTTAGTAGAAGTGAAACTTCACCGGACAAGTGGAAAAACGAGTCGCAATAAAATTTTAACTTGAAGTTTTACAGGCAGGTTTTTAAATTGGACAAGTACATTAACAATTTACCCGTAAAACTTCAAGTTAAAATTTTGTTGCGATTCGTTTTTCCACTTGTCAGGTGAAGTTTCACTTCTACCATGTGTCCAAGCACACAGTTTATTGCAAATTATGATTTGGTTAGGTTAGGTACATTTTAATGAATACATTTTTTATTTAAACATATTTTATTTTATCAAACAAAAAAACTTAATGCTACTCTAACATTATGCCGCCTCTCACCAGGTCTAGTATAAATCTATGCCGCACCTCCACGCGGCCGTAACGCTTTTTCGTGACAGAAAAATCCTAAGACCCCGTCTATATAGAAGTTTCACTTCAAAAAGTTCTTATCTTATCTTCTAATATATATAAATCTCGTGTCACAATGTTTGTCCTCAATGGACTCCTAAACTACTTGACCGATTTCAATCAAATTTGCACACCGTGTGCAGTTTGATCCGACTTGAAAGATAGGATAGCTTACATTTGGATCCGGTAGGTGGCGCTGGTATCGGGTTCTAAATTTTATTTCTTCAGGGCAGAACAACGTCTGCCGGGACAGCTAGTACCAATATATAAAGCTGAAGAGTTTGTTTGTTTGAACGCGCTAATCTCAGGAACTACTGGTCTCATTTGAAAAATTCTTTCAGTGTTAGATAGCCCATTTATCGAGGAAGGCTATAGGCTATATATCATCACGCTAAGACCAATAGGAACGGAGCACCAATGAAGAATGTGTCAAAATCGGAGGGTTTTGAAAGCAAATTCCACGCGGACCACGTCGCGGGCACAGCTAGTGGGAAATAAAGTTCTACCCTTGTTGGAATCGAAGAGATCTTAATAATCCTATATAACGAACAGCGTGTTTATTCTGTTGTTCGTGCCTACCCCGCAAGGGAACTGGCGTGAAGTTATGTATGTATGTATGTATGTATGTGTTTATGCGGTGCGGTATTCTTAGTGCACAGTCTGATTGCGCCGCGCGCCCGCGTCGCGGCATTAGAGCGTCGCGCTTCATTGCCCACGCGCACGTACTTCTTATTGCGGCCGTTCATTACGACCAAAGAAATGAATTATTATGGTATACTTACATATTATTCTTATAGATTCTCGCAGCCACAGCCAGAACTCGATTTTTTCGGGGGGGGGGGGGGGGGGGGCAAAATATTTTTTTAAGTGAAACTTCTATATACCCTAGTACCTATTAGGATTTCTGTCACGAAAAAGCGTTACGGCCGTTCGCCGTATGCCACCATAACAACCTTGACTTTTGTTCCGGCATTAGTGACCAGGCTCCAGTCTCCCTTAAGAGAGCAGCTGGCAGCGCATTTGTAGCACCTTTGTTGTTGCAAATGTCCATAGGAGATGGTAGCCGCTTTCCATCAAGTGGGCCGTCTGCCTGTCCGCTGAACTCCTGCAATAAAAAAATACAATATCTTTTTGCGAACGCGTAACGATATAGATACGTGTCGTATTCGCACGCGTAATATGGCCACGTTATAATACTACACGAGAATACACCCGTCTCTAATAATAATGAGTGCAGCACGCGGCTGTCAGTCTGTTTGCGGACGTGTACCGGTTACGGTGACTTTGCTTTTGTATTACTTACTACGCTTGAAAATTAAGGGTGTTGAATGAAAAGGTAATTTTGTTATTCTAATTCAAAATTTGAGAGTTTTCGACATACACTTTCTAATAAAAAAATCTGATAATATACATACATACATACATACATAACTACACGCCAGTTCCCTTGCGGGGTAGGCACGAACAACAGAGTGCCATTTAGGCTTATTCTTACACACCTCACTTGCCTCTTTGACATTCATAACTCTTGTCATGCAAGCTCGTCTGTTCTTAAGGTTCTGATAATATAACTACGTTTTAACGGTTTTAAGCGCGGTATTTTGTTTGATGTTTATTCTGACGTTTTGGCCACGTGAACACGGCCACTGAAAAGTGGCCGAAACGTCGGAATAAAAATCAAATAATAAAAATCTCGTTGTTCTATGTAACTGCCTATGCCCCGTTCACGATAACTTGTCGCGCAGTGTTACCAACAATCAAAAATTATTAACACCTAAAGCTAGAGTTAAAAACACCTAAAACTGGGATAATTACTAGAGATGTGCCGATTATGACTTTGGCTGACTAGCCGATTAGTCGGCTGTAAAGAGGCCGACTAATCGGCCAAGCCGATCACGGTTTCGGAGATTTCCGTGACGCTTCGTTTATAGCTGATTCGCGCGCTAGTCGCAACCACCGCGTGGGTTTCTTAATTTTTACTTTTGTACAGGTCAGGGCAGTGTTTTTGTGTAATAATAATATAAAAAATAACACACGCTGGAGCAACCCAACCACTACATCAGATTCGATAACCCACAAATCCTCGCGAAAGAGAATCGTTTCATACCTAGAATGATGCGTGAGGCTATTGAAATCAAAAAACACCCAAATTTCAATAGAGAAGATGGTTGGCAAGTACCACCTGTTTGGGATCCAATTATCAAAACTATTAAGACCCAAACCCAGCAAAAACCAGCTGCCAGACCTCAAGACACTGTGAGCTCTTTCTGCGTACAACGGAACACAAACCAACTTGACTGATAATTACTTTTATTTTTCCTTCCACCCATTTTAATATTATATAAAATTATTAGAGCTAGGCATGTTTGCTGAAGAGTTTCTTGCGCCGCTTCTTCTCTTCAAGCCATAACATGTTGCGAAGCGGTAGTAAATTAGATTAGTCTCCCATAGAGTAAATAATAACAATAAACAAAATTAAAATTAAATAATTAAAATTAATAAGTTGGCGGTAGGCTAAATAAAACTTTAACAATACTCGTTGACACTTGACATCTTTGTCTTCCGTGATCACGGCCACTGAAAGTGGCCGAAACGTCGGAAAAACCAAAATCAAATAAAATTACCGCGCTTAAAACCGTTAAAACGTATTTTTATTATGTATACAAGTCGCGAAAACTTAAGAAAATATTATAAAAAATAAATTTGTTTAAAAATACTATTATTATACATTAAAGTTTAAGACATCAATTAAAATTTAATAATGTCAAAAAGAAGTCTCTTGTATGGATTACAATGTATTAGCAAAGTATAGATTATAAACTACAAAGTAAGAAGCCGGAGAGACGGCGCTCTTTGCCGACAAGTCGGCTTTACCGACTAGTCGGCACATCTCTAATGATGACTAGAAAACTGCAACAAAAATAAGGAATAATCTCTATTTTATAAACACGATATTGAGTGATGTTAATTTTTAGAATTTGGTATCCCTGCTAGCGGTGTGTAACTCCTGAGTGATTAACTCAAAAGATATATATCCGACGCGAAGAGTGATTAGATCTGTATATCAGTTGCGTTCAAAATGTGTCTTTATATCTTTAACGCTTTAGTTCATTCCTGTTCCACGCGATTACTATAGATCCGAAAGAGAAGAAACTAGACTAGAAAGAATGATTAGCCCGCGCACTGCGCATACGTAGTAAGTAAGTAACGAGGAAACCGAATATAATAGCAAGCCAAAATAAATTGTAACGCTATAGTTTTATGGTGTAATTTTGTTTTAATGTAATTAATTTATTTATATTTTTTCACTCTATTTGTTTATATTTTTTTCATATCAGTTTATCAGTATATCACTCACAGATAATAACTCATCTTGACACTGACACTATTTACTGTAAAGATAAAGAGTTAAAGATATAAAAGAGTGATATATATCTTTGTATAAAAAAGATATATATAACTCTTTTCTTCTTGGCGAGTGATTTTTCCCATGACTAATCCCTGCGCGTCAATTTATCGTGTATAAAAATTTTGTATTTCAGGTTGCCCAGAATGGTCTGGAGGTGCTGACGGCCCTGATTGAGCGGATGGGGCCAGACTTTACGCATTATGTGCCTTCAGTCTTACCCCACATTATAGACAGGTAATTCCGACCCTTTACCATCGTTTAATCATGTTTAGTCGAGGTTAAATGATACATCAGATGGCAGAGTAGTATTCACTGTCGAGTGCTGATGTGAACTAAATTAATTTGGAAACGGTAATCTTAAGTAGAAATATTAACAAGTCGTACAGCTGGTACGATATATAGCACAATGTGTGAGCGGGACGGATGATGTGCGAGCGAGATGGGGCAATTATTAATATTGCGCTAGCAGTTCGTTATCCACTGCGACATTTATTACAATGTTGGCAGTATTGTTTCTTGTTAAATTGAAATTTTTAGATATCATAATATTATAATTACATACATACATACATAACTTCACGCCAGTTCCCTTGCGGTGTAGGCACGAACAACAGAGCGCCATCTAGGCTCATTCTTACACACCTCACTTGCCTCTTTGACATTCATAACTCCTGTCATGCACGCTCGTCTGTTCTTAAGGCTCCTAACATCACCTTCTGCTAGTACACGATCAATTTGATCATAATATTATAATTAATTGTATAAATAATGTAATATTGTAATGAATTGTACGAGCTAAATCTGCACGCCAATCTGGCAAAAATTATCCGTGCAGGAACGGAGAAAGAATACAATTTCCTGCGTTGGGGCGGCCTGTCGTAAGAGGCGACTTAACAACCCACAGCCAGGCGGTAGGGCGTTTGCCCGACTGGATAACTACCACCCCTGGTCTAGAGTATGTCGTCATACAACCAACAACCTTGAGTTGTGTTCCGGCATTAGTGACCAGGTTCCAGTCTCCCTTAAGAGAGCAGCAGCGCATTTGTAGCAACTTTGCTGTTGCAAATGTCCATAGGCGATACTTATATAACTACTGTTTTTTTTTATTATTATTAATATCTCTACGGACTCGAGTTCTACTTCCCTTTTTTACTACTTAATTTCTATGAAAAATTTGAGACTCCATACACGCTTATTGTTTATTTTTGTTACTGTGTGTGACATTAATTTAGTAATTTTTATGTTATGGTGTACCCTAAGATTAACTTATTCTAATTTTAATACTAAAATTATACTAATGTAGAGTGTATCTGTTACATGCTGGTGTTGTGAGGAAGTGCATGTGCAGTGTTGGCCTTATATCTATACTTATATATAGTCCTATCTAGTGCCGTGTGTGTTGGTTTTTTCTTTTCTGTGCCTGGGTTATTAATTTTTAGGCTCTTTGTGTGTCTTGGTTTGTTTGAAAAAAAAATATAACTACTGTAACACCTTTTAAACCATGTTTTATGCAAGTAAATAAATTTGAATTTGTACTCGTGCAAGCGAAAGTCGACTGTACGGTGACGAACATTTTCATTCCGCGACTATACAATATATTAATATACTAACTTTACAGTCCATTGTTCCAAATGATATGTAATGACGGCACACTTCATTGAATTTTCGATGAGTTCCATACACATCATGAGTATACCTGAGTCATATTGAGACCATCCTATTTTTTTTTTTAGCACAAACGAAGGGCGCCTTATCCAGATCTTGTTTCCATTTTAAGTAGATTTTTCATTATTTCTAATATTCTATTATAAAATATTTCTTTTTTTTTATTGCATTAGATCAGCAGACAGGCAGACGGCCCACTTGATGAAAAGCGGTTACCATCGCCTATGCACATTTGCAACACCAAAGGTGCTACAAATGCGCTACTGCTCTCTTAAGGGAGACTGGAACCTGGTCACTAATGCCAGAACGCAACGCAAGGTTGTTATGGCGACATACTTTAGACCGGGGGTGGTAGCCATCCAGTCGCGAAAATGCCCTACCACCTGGCTGTGGGTTGTTAAGTCGCCTCTTAGGACAGGCCGCCCGGCCGCAGGAAATTGTATTCTTTCTCCGTTCCTGCACGGATAACAAATTCGGGTTTCTTATGTTTACATTTTTACGTCGTGAAGTCGTGGTAGCGTAATGGCTAGCGCATGCGTCCTAAACTCAAAAGGCGCGGGTTCGATCCTGGAACGCATGCACCGGTTAGGCAGTTTTCTTACCTAAATGTGTAAATTGTTACGATTACCACGTGCTAACAACGGTCAAGGAAAACGTCGTGATGCAATCTGCACACCGAGTTGACTGATGTGTCAAACCTGCCAAGCCGCCTTGGACAAGCGCGGCGGGTATAGTGGGGAGGCCCGAGCCCAGCAGTGGGACAGTTATGTTGTTATATAATATACATATTTACCCGTTATTTATTACAGCAGTCGGAAAACGGTTATGATATTCAATGCATACACATGTAACCCCAGAGGTATTACCAACATGCTGCCGCACTAGAATTTGTCTAGAATAGCAGATCGTAGTAGACTCCTAGATGTCGATACAGACTACTCTGGGCTTTGGGTATAGATTAGAGATGCCACGAATATTCGGTTGCTATTTAGTATTCGGCTACTTCCTAAACTATAAGGTTTTCGGCTTATTCAGACACTTCTTAAACTATACGGTATTCGGCTTATTCGGCCACTTCTTAAACTATACGGTATTCGGCCACTTCTTAAACTATTCGGTATTTGGCTTATTCGGCCACTTCTTAAACTATTCGTTCGGTATTTGGCTTATTCGGCCACTTCTTAAACTATTCGGTATTCGGCTTATTCGGCCACTTGTTAAACTATTCGGTATTCGGCTTATTCGGCCACTTCTTAAACTATTTGGTATTTGGCTTATTCGGCCACTTCTTAAACTATTCGGTATTTGGCTTATTCGGCTACTTTTTAAACTATTCGGTATTCGGCTTATTCGGCCACTTCTTAAATTATTCGGTGAATACCGAATAGTTTAAGAATATAATTAAAATTAGAATAGCAAAACACGGAAGAAACGTACATATCGCTCACAATAATTTCATCCCAAATTGATAGGTTAAAGTACGTATTAACAGTGTTAAATGCGATTCTTTTTTAATTTTAATATTACGTTTCGGCCAGTTTTTAAAATGTCAGAATCAAATAAAAAATCACGCTTAATAGCGTTAGAGAGAGTGCCTCGTATTAGCGGTGTGTAACTCCTGAGTGATTAACTCAAAAGATATATATCCGACGCGAAGAGTAATTAGATCTGTATATCACTTGCGTTCAAAATGTGTCTTTATATCTTTAACGCCTTAGTTCATTCCTGTTCCACGCGATGACTGTAGATCCGAATGAGAAGAAACTAGACTAGAAAGAATGATTAGCCCGCGCACTGCGCATGCGTAGTAAGTAAGTAACGAGAAAACCGAATATAATAGCAAGCCAAAATAAATCGTAACGCTGTAGTTTTATGGTGTAATTTTGTTTTAATGTAATTAATTTATTTATATTTTTTCACTCTATTTGTTTATATTTTTTTCATATCAGTTTATCAGTATATCACTCACAGATAATAACTCATCTTGACACTGACACTATTCACTGTAAAGATAAAGAGTTAAAGATATAAAAGAGTGATATATATCTTTGTATTAAAAAGATATATATCATCACTCTTTTCTTCTTGGTGCGTGATTTTTCCCATGACCATTAACAGTGTTAAATGCGATTTTAATTAATTTTTTAATTATGACATTTCGGCCAGTTTTTAAAATGTCAGAATCAAATAAAAAATCGCGCTTAATACCGTTGGAGCGATTGCCCCGGTATAGGGTGGGGTGGAGGAGCGAGACGGAATGCTCCTCCGTCTCAAAGGAAGATCTTCCAGCGAGGCTATTGTTGTTCCTCGCAGTCCTAGGCCCCGTCTATTAATGTTGGAAATTTGTATATATTGTTTGTACGTTTCGGGAATCGTTTGCGACCTCACTTAATGTACAGCGCCATCTATTGGCTTGTACGTGTTCCACTACATCATTAAAACATAGTTTTATCATGTGCATCTGTCATTAGCGAAAATGTAAGAAAATACGTCACGAATTATTGCTTCAATACTAACCTGCTGCGCGCGAGTTGCACATATCTCATGCCGAAAATTCGGTATTCGGCCAGACCGCTATTCGTGGCATCTCTAGTAACCACATTCCATGCCGTCTGCCAAATTGGCAATAAAAAAAATGTTTAAGAAGTATTCTTCATACCCTCAGGTTGGCAGACACTAAAGAGGGAGTGCGTCATATGGCTAGGATTTGCCTGTCGACCTTAGGCGAGTGCAGAGCTGTCCCGCCGAGAGCTTTACTGGCGAGGCTCACGCCGGCGTTGCAGCACAAGGCTCCTCATACAAGGGAGGAAGCGCTCAAGTGTATACAAGAGCTGTTGGA
Organism: Dendrolimus kikuchii; assembly: GCA_019925095.2. Taxonomy (NCBI): domain Eukaryota; kingdom Metazoa; phylum Arthropoda; class Insecta; order Lepidoptera; family Lasiocampidae; genus Dendrolimus; species Dendrolimus kikuchii. The sequence goes on from CM034414.1 coordinate 1,179,843, forward strand.
CACGTAAGTGATCTTGTGATTTGAGTTACTTGATGCTTCTCTTTATAAAAAAAATCTATACATATTGTTACGATTTAGCGAGACTCGAATTAAAATGCCGTTAGAGTTTATTAGAACTATACAAATATAACCGAACAAAACAAATGCAAACGTAATGCAGAAGGCCGTAATTCAATAAAAGGCGCAAAGTCCGTCACTAATAGATTACTAAAGTGCACACGTGTCGCCTTGATCGTGGTTCTCGCTCGACTGCCTCCTCTTTCCGTCGGGTCATTGTTTTATACTGCAAGCGTCGACATATTTTCCTAGAATCACCTTGTACTCACAATCCGTAACACCTGGCTAATGACAATAGGCTGTGCTCCACAATAAGTAAACAGAAGAAGACGATCATAAAAGAATCACGACTAGTTCAAGTGCTGGCAGGTAATAAAATGTGCTTCTACAGATCTGTCCGTGGAATTGGTCTTTGTCGGCGCCTAGGTTGTAACAATGTAATAAAACTGTAGAGGTCGAATTTCTGTACAATGAAAAAAAAAATGCTAAAAACCGATTCATGGGGATGTAAGAAGTGAAATAGAAATAATTTAGATTTTTTTCAAAAAAAAATTTCTCTTTCTGTTTGTACCGGCTAATCTTCGATACGACGGGACCGATTTGAATGAAATTTTGTACGGTGGTAGCTTATATCCCTGGTCAACATATAGGATACTTTTGATCCCGAAAAATTTAAGAGTTCCCGTGGGATTGTTAAAAAAACTTTAATTACTTAAACAGCTTATCATACAACTTATGCACCCAATTAAGTATTGATATTGCCGGTATCGTTAAAAAAAATATACAATAATATTAATATATAAAGCTGAAGAGTTTGTTTGTTTGATTGCTTGAACACGGTAATCTCAGGAAATACTGGTCTGATTTGAAAAATTCTTTCAGTGTTAGATAGCCCATTTATCGAGGGAGGCTATAGGCTATATATCATCACGCTAAGACCAATAGGAGCGGAGCACCAATGAAGAATGGCTCAAAATCGTGGGGGTTTTTTAACTATTCCACATGGACGAAGTCGCGGGCAGAAGCTAGTATAAACTTTTTTTTTACTTGCCACCAACTTTGATATGTTGTCGATATTGTTTACTTTAATATTTTTTGGTTAGTGAAAACACCCCCTAAAGGCAGCAGAATAATGCTGCTGAGTAGCGAACTGCATCGAGCCTTCCCTATAACCGAGGGTCCTTCTTGAGGACATCCAGGAAAGCTTCTCGTAGAGATATGATGGTGTTTTCTTCTTTATGACATAACATAGAAGGAGATAACTTTCTCCTTCAGCCACGGTGCGGCTGAACTGCAGTTGCGCGCGGCCGTGCCCACCCTCTGCGCTCTGGTAGGCGATCCCAGCTCGGCGGTGAGAGATACAGCGATGACTTTGCTGGTCGACGTCTACAGGCATGTCGGTGAGTAGAAAATCTTACCCACAAACTCCTCTTTTGTCGAATATTTTGGGTACAACCTACGTTAATCATTCAAATTTCGTTTATCTGTGCTCTTCTTAGGTCAACAACAGGTAATACACGTTTATAAGTGAATAAAAAGATATAATAAGAAGTCGTGGAAGGCCACGACACACCTTCCATGATCAAATTGATCGTGTACTAGCAGAAGGTGATGTCAGGAGCCTTTAGAACAGACGAGCTTGCATGACAAGAGTTATGAATGTCAAAGAGGCAAGTGAGGTGTGTAAGAATAAGCCTAAATGGCACTCTGTTGTTCGTGCCTACCCCGCAAGGGAACTGGCGTGAAGTTATGTATGTATGTATGTATGTAAAAAGATATTCATTGATTAGGGTCGGATTCTGATTGTCTTACTTAAGAGATGGCTAATCGTTTCTTAACGAAATTATTATGTGTAAGGCCGTCTATTACAAATTAGAGAAAGATAACACTTTATTGCACACCAAAATATACTGTTACGTGTTTGCGGGACTCGAATTGAAATGGCCTTAGAATTTTTATAGAGTTTATTACACGTATAATACAGGTACAAATATAATCGAACACAACAAATCCAAACGTAATGCAGAAGGTCGTAATTCAATAAAACGCGCAAAGTCCGTTAGTTTTGGAAATAAATATTTTCTTTCTTTCTTTGTTTATAGTTTATTTTAATTCTGTTTTCTATTCTTGTTTCGGTGCATTACTTCTCAATCATGTTTCAGTCTTTTTAGTGCATTACTTTTAAATTGTCTTTATGACATTCTATACATGACTCTATGGTACATTATTTTATATTTTTCAAGTGGATCTTCGAGGCTTTATCCTAAACTATATGAAATAGCGAAAAACACTTTTGGAGTCATTAGATTTTTGACAAATCAATTGCTCTTGTCAGAAATAGAATCGGCAGATTGAGAAGATATAAACACATCCTGTATTATTATCATAGTGTAGCTTGTGAGGATTAATTACTGTGAAGGAATGTCAAACGTCAAACCGTGGGAAGGGGTTGTTTTTGAACAAAATGTTCCATTTTTTCCATACATTAATTAAACCATACCTCATTTTAATCAATATGGTAATTATGAAAACCATTCTATTTTTTAATAGGCATGTATAAATTAATAGTCGAAACTCATGTTATTTTACCCCAATTAGTCAATGGGTAAACATTTTACTTTCCTTCTATTGTCTTGGTCTTATTGAGTATGCATTGTTTGCTACAACTCTGTTAATTCTTCAAAAAGTAATTCTGTAACATACTTCTGTACAAAACTTATTAAAAAAAAGAATTTGAGATATAAATAGGATATGAAATATAAAGAAAATCAATATTTAGCTAGACGTGTTGCTGGGCAGTTTGTTGCCGCTTCTTCTCCTCTACAGCATCAACACGTTGCGAAGCGGTGTACATAGAATAGGAAGTAAAAAGTTCAATTTTAACTTACATGTATGACATTTAAAAAGTGTTCTCTGGTGGAACTATTTTCAATAAAAACTTTTGAATTTGACATTGATTGCGTTTAAAAGAGGTGCGGTCAAATGACCGGCGCAATTTGATGTAATCCTTTATTTTTTTCTACTACAATTTTGGAATCACCTTTTTTTTGTAATTTTTATATGTTTGTTGAATATTTTATTTGTTACACCTAAGGATACAGACTTGGCCTAGTCTAGGTGTTAGTAATAAAAAATTAATAATAATAACAGCCCATAAATGTCCCACTGCTGGGCTCGGGTCTCCCATTGTAGGGGAAACGGACAGTATACCCGCCACGCTGGTTCAAGGCGGCTTGGCAGGTTTGACACATCGCTTATCTCGATGTGCAGGTTACATCACGATGTTTTCCTTCACCGTTGTTAGCACGTGGTAATTGTAACAATATGCACATTGGATCAGAAAACTGACTAAGTGGTGCATGCGTTTTGATCCGTGCAGGAACAGAGAAAGAATACAATTTCCTGCATTGGGGCGGCCTGTCGTAAGAGGCGACTTAACAACCCACAGCCAGGTGGTAGGGTACTTACGCATCTGGATGGCTACCAACTCTGGTCTAGAGTATGCTGCCATAAGGAATTTAAGCTGTATTCTGGTATTAGTGATCAGGTTCCAGTCTCCCTTAAGAGAGCAGCAGCGCATTGGTAGCACCTTTGGTGTGGCAAATGTCCATAGGCGATGGTAACCGCTTTCCATTAAGTGTCTGTCTGTCTGATGAACTCCTGCAATAAAAATTAAAAAAAAAATGCGTTCCGGCCAGGATCGAACCCGCGCTAGCCATTACGCTACCACGACTTAGGTGCTGGTATCCAGTCTTAATTTTAAGACTAATTTTGTACATATTTTTTTTTTTTACTTGGTTCGCTAGCATTTACGAGGTGGGCACCAGGTCTAACAGAGAATCAGGGTTCGCTCCGGTCAAGTAGCCATTCAAATCCAAATCACCTCTCCTCCAGAAGAAAACAATACTGTTCCCAAAGGATAGATGTGAATATGGCCACCGTTTCAATTCACTAACAAATAAAATAACCACCGATATTTGTTTGCAGGTGAAAGGTTGAGACAAGACTTGAAGAAGAAAGAGTTACTGCCAGCGCAGAAGTTTGCATTGCTCGAACAGAAATTCGACGAGGCCAGAGAGGCCGGACTGTTGTTACCAACGGGTGAGATGTCTTGTGAATAATATATTTGATACTAGAATTTGCCCATGACATCGGCTACGTTTGACAGTTACAGTTATTTTCCCAGTATTTAAAATGAAAATGGTCAGAATCGTGCTTTTAAGTTTCTAAGTCTCACAATCTCCTTACTGTGGCTAGTATCTATATACTTTTTTTTAATTTTTTTTTTATTATTATTAACATCTCTACGGACTCTTATTGTACTACTTAATTTCTATGAAAAATTTTAGACTCCATACACGCTTATTTTTTATTTTTGTTATTGTGTGTGACATTAATTTAGTGATTTTTATGTTGTAAGAATAACTTATTAGAGAAAGAATACAATTTCCTGCGTTGGGGCGGCCTGTTATAAGAGGCGACTTAACAACCCACAGCCAGGTGGTAGGGTATTTGCCCGATTGGACGGCTACCACCCCTGGACTAAAGTTTGTCGCCATAACAACCTTGGTTGTGTTCCGGCATTAGTGACCAGGTTCCATTCTCCTTTAAGAGAGCAGCAGCGCATTTGTAGCAACTTTGGTGTTGCAAATGTCCATAGGCTGGGCTGTCTGCCTGTCTGATGAACTCCTGCAATAAAAAAAAAATTACTCGTCCTATTTATGTTTTGCAAAATGAAAATGGTTTTCATAAAAGTGTTCATATTGCAAAGGTATATTGTACTAGCGGTTTCGGCAGACGTTGCCCTGCTCTGAAAAAAAAATCATGAACCCGATTCCAGCGCCACCTACCAGGTCTAATTGTGAATCTAAACCATCCCCGCACCTATTCATGTACTAATTTTTTTTCACCTTGGGTTACATCATTGAAGTTAAAATTAAGTAGGGTTGCTTAATTTTTTTCCAGTAATATAGCCTAAATTAATCTGGGATAATATAGCATTCTAATGGTAAAGGAATTTTTGAATTGGTCTAGTAGTTTTTGAGTTTATTATATTTGAGTTTTTTTTTTTTTTAATCTTTATTTCATAAATGGGGTTTTGTCACTTTGTGATAATGTCACCCCGTCCAATCTTACAATTATTTCTACTTCCTTAAACTAAGTACACAGGTGTAATAACTGAACGAGCACTCTGGCCTCCCCAGAAAATGGAGAAGACAGAATACTGCTCCAGTTACCCACATTATAATCGACCGGAAGCTGACGCCGCAGCGCCTCGCCCTGGATAGATAGATATCTTCAGCTTTTTGGCATTCAGAGCAATCTGGTGAATTAGAAACCTTCATCATATATTTGAACTTGTTTGAAGGAATGTGCCCGGAGCGAAGTCTTAGTAGAGCTACAATAGTTTTCCTGTCATATTTGAGTTACGAACATACAAAAATACGAATATTTCCTCTTTATTATTAAGGATTTATAAAAAATTGTTAAATCGAGAAAATCGTTATAATAAAGTTTTACTTTATTTGATGTTGTAGCAACATCTGGAGCGGACGAAATTGACTTTGTCTCGAGGACTGTGAAGAGAACAATGACAATCCCCACTGCCCCGAAGGGAGGGAGGGATGGCGACAGCTCTGGAGCTTCAACACCAGGTCAGTACACTTTGCTCTACCCTAGCTTAACGCTGCATTCAGAGAAACTGTCGACAATGGTGTCCTTCATTCTCATTCTACCGCTGCATCACTCGCTGTCAGCTGGGCTTTCATTCCCACTTTCTTGTGCCACTATACTCTTATATTCGACAGTCTTCAAGGATGTTACTCTTTTACAATGTGCTGATGGTTGATGATGTGTGAAACCCGAATAGTCTGGCAGGTATACGGTTCTATGTCCTAAAATATAAAGGTACAATCTCAGCAGTGGGATGTGTTGGGCTGCGGACTGATATTATTTGTATAGGTTTGTTGTATTGCTCTGGAATCCATTTACCTGTAAGACTAAAAAAATTCACGAAATCAGTCACACGGACTCGATAGGTAATAAACAATGGATAGTTCTGAGACCATTCAAAGACACTCGGATCAGAGTAAATAATGTATAATACAAACAAAACTTATATGCGTCTTTGAAGTTCGCACGCGTCATTGCGCAGAACACAGTTATAAAGTTCACAGACAGCTGAGAGGGGAGAGTGTTGACCTCTCGCTCGGCCGCTATCCGGACTTGGATGACATTCGCACCACACACCATAAGGTGTAATTGACGTTAACCATTTGACTGGACTTGCGCAAACTCACGGAATTAACTTCACTCGAAGCGCATTTAAGTTTTGCGCGTACTGTATTCTTTGTTTACTAGTTTTAAGTTATGAACTACTAGGCTGGTTAGATACTAGCGCTTAGACCATTACACAAACGTATAGAGTAATTAAATTAGAAATCGTATACTTCATCATTGATATTTTTATTGCACCCAAAAAACTAACATGTAACCTTTTTTTTTCCACCATGTCTGCCTTCACTGGACCCGGGCCATTGTAACCAAAATCACTGCAAAAATGAAAATAACGAAATTAACTCATTTGGTGACATCAACAATCTCTTATCTCCTCTTATTATTTCAATTCTACTCTTGTTATATTTATTGTCTATGTGTCTTGTTCTTTTTAAACTCTATTCTCCTTATATTTCTTTATTCTGTTTTATCTATACAACATTTTCGTCTTCGAATTTACAATAAACTATTTTTTATATATTGGACTATATCAATTTCATAATCAATTTTCTTTATCCTTTTTCACTTAATACATCATTTATAATATTATCTCCAACATAACTGCAATGCCTTGCAATCATATCGAAATTTAATCTTTCAATTCGATATAATACAAAATTATTAAACATTCGATCACTAATTATACCACAAATGTCACCAACGATACCACAAACTTCACCAACGTTACCAACGTCACCACAAAACTCATCAACATAACAACAGCGTGCGAAGGACCAAAGAGGACTGTTCCCGGCTTATATAGCTTGCCATCGGCGAACAGGAAACCGCCGCCGCCTGCTAAACTAACAAGCGCCACCAGCGGTATGTATATTTATTTAACTACATATTTAATCGGTAAAACATGTGAGATTCTCATTGGGATTGGTTAGACCAGAGATTCCCAAACTATTTTATGCAAGAGACCCCTTTTCCAAAATGAATTGATACCTTAGACCAGGGGTCACCAACTAGTTTCGTTCGGGGTCCGTTTTAAGAAATGAAATGACCATCGCGGTCCGCACAACATTTTATTAAACAAATCGCACCCTTAAAATTATAGACCTAAATCAAAATTATGAGTCATTGAATTTAAATATCTATTACATAAAAAATAAGGTACAAAATTGATATTTTTAATTAGGTCTCTATAATTCTAATGCGAAATGTAATTACGGAAATAACAAAGGTATTTTTTTACATATCAATGTGAAAAATGACATTTTTCGAGGTCCCACACAAAGTGGATCGGTGGTCCGAGTGCGGACCGCGGTCCGCGGTTGGCGACCCCCGCCTTAGACCCCTCTATGGTCAAATTACTTTATAAATCCTATTTCTAGTTTTTTGCGTATTGATACAGAATACTTGCCAAATTAAAAACTTTGCGGTTGGTTATGTGCTTAAACTGACATCATTTTCTTGATGATCTCAATGATACTTCCTACTAGTTGGTACACTTGACACGACTTGTACTGTATCTTGAGAGTTTCAAATAAGAACTTGTATTAATAGGAGTCGGATGTTTAGACCTTGTCGACCACTTTGGGAATCTCTGGGTTAGACGATTTTATTAAATGCGTTTATGTTCCTTTTTTGACATTTGTGAAATAATTACAGCTTTTAGCGCCGGTTTGACGAGTGTGATACTACACTGAAAAAATCACTTTAGTTTTTTTTTTTAATCTGGTCATTTTAAATAATTCCCAGAAAAATTCCCGCGGTATTCCCAGAATAAAAAATAGCATAGATTTTAAGTCTTAAGAATTTGCTGTCGATCAGTGAAAACCACATCTAAATCGGCCAAGTAGTTTTTACGTCAATCCCGAACAAACAGACAAAAATCTAAAAAAGTTTGCATGGTGTTCTCCATCGTTTATATAGTCTATTCCAATTGTTATTTTTTCAATAGCTTCAATGTACAGACGCGGCATTTTTAGAATTTTATACTTTTATAGATAAATTTATAATTATCTTCTAAAATGTGGTGAAGCGTGAGCGAGACGGCGAATTACATTTAGGTGTTTTTTTTTTTATATAAGATCAGTATGAATAATATTTAAAAAATATTTCCAGTGTCAAGCGGCGTCGGCAGCGCTTCAGGCGTTGGTGGCGAAGCGGGCGCAGTATCGAGTGAAGCGTTCGAAGCGGCTTTCGCTTCGACTGCGCCGGCCGCTGTGTACGGCGTTAGGGGATTGGACGACTTGTGTAGACACTCTGCAGCGCTGTTGGGGGATAGAGCGGCTGACTGGGAGAAGAGAGTGGATGCGGTAAGTTTTTGACAGCTTTTCACCACTTTCCATCAGGTCCGTGCAGGAATTAAGAAAGAATACTAATTCCTGCTGTCGGACGGCTTGTCAAAGTGATCAAAATGTATATTTTGCTACTTTCCATCAGACCAAACTACTTAAAGGGTGGTAAGTGTTCAAATCTGCCCAGTGATATTTTTCTCCTTGGGGTAGCGATGAAAGAACTTATATTTACTTTACTTTTTACTTTCCATGAGGCCAATCAGACCACATACCGCGTAGGTATAATTGCTCACTTTCCTTGGGATAGGGCTTCTTACTGGATGCGGTGATTTTTTCACCGCTTTCCACCACTTTCCATCAGATCGGTCTAAATATTTGAAGGGTGGTAAGTGATCAAAGCTGTCTAGTGTATTTCTGTTGTTGGGGGTGTGATCAAAATATACACTGCTGCCACTTTCCATCAGGTTGGTCAGATAGTCTGTTGGGTATCTATAACTGCCTGCTGAGCATTACTGGGGGGATAGGGTGGCAGACTGGGTGAAGAGGAAGGGTTTGGCAATTGTTTATCATTTTCTATCAGGTCTGACAAAGTATTTAAAAGGTGGAAAATTGTCATACCCGCCCCCTTATATTTCATTTCTTGGGCGACTGACAAGAATATAGCAGCTCTAAAGCAGTTGCTACACAAAAGAGAAATAAATATACTGGTATCTTACTGCTTTCCATCAGATGAGTGAAATGATGGTTAGCGTATATGTTCAACCTATATATTGAATATATAATTATTGTTCCAGCTAAAGAAAATCCGGTCTTTACTAACAGCGAATGCCCATCAACAGTACCCTGCGGAATTCGCTGCTCATCTTAAGGACCTGTCAGTACCGTTTCTGGTCGTCATCAAGGATCTCAGGAGTCAGGTCAGTGTGAAGTATAAGGGGGTGACTATTTTTTTAATAATCGGCAAACAACATACGCATTGTATATCCCCAAGCTAATCACATAATCACAGTACGTACAAAACTTATATGCGTCCTTAAAGTTAGTACACGTCATTCACAGAAAACAAATATAAGTTCAAAGATAGCGCTCAGAAGGGAGAATGTCGCGTTCTCGCTCGGCTGCTATCCGGACTCGCATGCCAACTCTTTCACACAACACACCGTAGGGTGTAATAAACTTTAACATTCGACCGGACCTGCGCAAACTCACGGAACTAACTTCACTCGAAACGCATTTAAGTTTTGTGCGTAGCGTACGCTTGTGTTGCGAGAAAACGTGACGCTTTTTATTTTGATATCTTACTTTTCTCCACTACGTTGATAACGGAGTTTCAATTCATAAATATTAGTAACTAGCACTTGCCTAAAAAAAGAAACAACTGGAATAGACTATAATTATATAAACGACGGAGAACACGATGCAATGCGTCTCGGGACGCCCAACAGAAGTGATAACTTATACTAATCTAAGTTGAACTATTTAATGTTGAACTTGTTTAACTTGAGAAAAATTTAGGTTATTACTTAAATTTTATGTATATTAGTATGATAAAGTAAGGAAAGGTTAATTATTAATAAAATCTTTTATTGATTATAAAATATATTTTATTCTTAGTTACAATTCTTGAATATGTGTATTAGAAGAAATACGGCTAGCGCTGTGGGTTAGAGTGAGAGAGAAGGAGCCTGCCTACCGCTGCCCTATGCGTGAGAGCAAGGGAAGCCAGACAGACTGGCGCCGTAACGCGTTACGTAACGAAGCGGTTTACCCTGCCATAAGAAGTTATCACTTCGAAAGTGCCTACCGCTACCGTATGCGTGAGAGAAAGGGAAGCCAGACTGGCGCCATAACGCGTTACGTAACGAAGCGGTTTACCCTCCCATAAGAAGTTATCACTTCAAAAGCCTGCCTACCGCTGCCGTATGCGTGAGAGAAAGGGAAGCCAGACAGACTGGCGCCGTAATGCGTTTCGTAACGAAGCGGTTTACCCTCCCATAAGAAATTATCACTTCAAAAGCCTGCCTACCGCTGCCGTATGCGTGAGAGAAAGGGAAGCCAGACAGACTGGCGCTGTAACGCGTTACGTAACGAAGCGGTTTACACTCCCATAAGAAATTATCACTTCAAAAGCCTGCCTACCGCTGCCGTATGCGTGAGAGAAAGGGAAGCCAGACAGACTGGCGCTGTAACGCGTTACGTAACGAAGCGGTTTACCCTCCCATAAGAAGTTATCAAAACGAGTTCCAGTGCGATATTTTCACTGTACGATAGAAATTTTTATGTAATAAAATGTGGGATACTTTTTTCCCGGGAGCGGTCTGAAGTTAGGATGCATAAAAATTAACTTATTCCGACACAGTTTCCATCCTTTTTTAAATGCTGCGTTACTTTGTGTCCCGGGGGAAACCCGCGGGAATTTCGAGTCGAGCGTGGACAAAGTCGCGAGCATATCCCAGTTGTTTTTAATAATATTGTCTATATTCTTCACAGGTGGTGAGAGAAGCCTGCATAACTATAGCGCACATGGCCAAAGTGCTGAAAAGCAAATTGGACCAGTTCAGTCTGTACATACTACACGAGCTTATTAATCTAATACAGAATGCGGCCAAGGTGAGTAACTTTTGAAGTGAAACTTCTATATAGACGGGGGGGGGGGGTCTTAGGATTTTTCTGTCACGAAAAGGCGTTACGGCCGCGTGGAGGAGCGGCATAAATTTAGAGTAGACTATGGATGCGTTTTTTGGTTCCGGATCGAATTCATTTTGGTTTGATAAAATAAAATATGTTTAAATAGAAGATGCATTCATTAAGAACAGACGAGCGTGCATAACAAGAGTTATGAATGTCAAAGAGGCAAGTGAGGTGTGTAAGAATAAGCCTAAATGGCACTCTGTTGTTCGTGCCTACCCCGCAAGGGAACTGGCGTGAAGTTATGTATGTATGTATGCATTCGTTAAAATGTACCAAATCATAATTTGCAGTAAACCTGCGAAAAATCGAAATGTGTGCTGGGACACATAGTAGAAGTGGAGACGCAATCAGGCAATCTCCGCGGGTAGGGGGTTATGTGCTCAATGTATGGCCATCCCTTATTCCCCAATTAAGAACTGGTGCCCGGAGAATATAGAACCTTGCACTTACCTCGCAGTCAGCCACCAGCCCACGACAGTGCTGGTTCAGGGTTCTGCCGGTGCTTCTCGCGTGGCGATAAAGGTGGCAAAGTCCTTCTACACGAGCCCCGGGGCGCAAGGGACGCAGATACACTGATCACTTAAATTTATTATTGGTTGAGGCGAATGTCCTAGTAATTGGCTACTGGACGCGGAAATCTTCGATAGCTAATATGTGTATTTATGCGGGTGTGATACTGCTTTGTGTGCGTGGCGGTAGCGTGGCGTTTGGCAACGCACTGAACTCACGCGCCGAGCGAGCGGCGGTAACATACGGGGGTTGCAAGACGCTATAAACCCAAGACACAATTGGTAATTGGGAAATAAGTGGCGCCAACAAGAAGTGAAATTTCAATGGATAAGTGGCAAAACGAATCGCAACAAAATTTTAATTTGAAGTTTTACGGTTTTAAGGTTTTCAAATTGGACAAGTACATTAACAATCTGCCTGTAAAACTTCAAGACAAAATTTTGTTGCCATTTGTTTTTCCACTTGTCCGTTGAAGTTTTTTTTTTTAATAGAACAAATCTACGGACTCTTAAGTTCTGTACCTTTTTTTTTTTACTTGAACTAAATTTGGACATAGTTTAGCAGAAAGGACTCAACCCATATTGTGGTGAAAAATGAGTTGTATATTTTTTTTATTGCAGGAGTTCAGCAGACAGGCAGACGGCCCACTTGATGGAAAGCGGTTACCATCGCCTATGGACATTTGCAACACCAAAGGTGCTACAAATGCGCTGCTGCTCTCTTAAAGGAGACTGGAACCTGGTCACTAATGCCGGAATACAACTCAAGGTTGTTATGGCGGCATACTCTAGACCAGGGGTGGTCGCCATCCAGTCGAGCAAATGCGCTACCACCTGGCTGTGGGTTGTTTTGTCGCCTCTCACGACAGGCCGCCAGGCCGCAGGAAATTGTATTCTTTCTCCGTTCCTGCACGGATAAAAGTATATACCAATTTACCAGCAATTTTTGTCTAAACTTAAAACCTAAATAACTCAAAAACGACTTTTTTGTGTGTTAGGTCGTTTCTGATAAACTACGTCCATTTGTAAAGTATTGATTATAACTAGGGATGGGCCGAATGTGGTTGAAACCGAATACGAACTTCGGCCGAATATTCGGATAAAACAAAAAATTCGGCCGAACTTCGGTTTAATTTTGCCACGCTTTCTCGAAAGCGTCACGTCTTATAACTGTGTTTCATTTTATGTATAACCCATAAGTCTTGTATGTGGCCCGTAAAATAATAAATACGTTTGTGATGTGTTTTGCATTTAAATGTCTATTTTCTCCTGGATAAATAGCTATCTGTCTATATGTTTTTCTTGTAACCTCCGTTACTCGGCCGCGTTCGGCCGCTGTCGCCGCGCACGTGCGCAACACACGTCTCTTCTATTCTATCTTTGTTGTTGATGGCTCCAACGCCTTTGGCATTGATTTTGCCAATGTCATAGTAAAAGAGGCAGGTGTTAATAGACGCTAATATAGCTGGCAAAATCAAGAAATTTCCATAGTCGGTAATCTTTTTTCAGAAACCTGAGGACAAGACAACACAAACAGTTATGTTTGACTAACTACATTATAGGACTATATTGTTAAGAGATAAAAATTTACATAAAATCAATATATGCTTACTATAAACTAAAGTCAGAAGGAAATTAATATTAATTGGGCGAGGAATATCAAGGGGCAGAATATCATAAAGGGGTGAAGATAAATTTGGACAGTTAAAAAATATGTGTTCGAAACACGTCTCTTAGTGTTCAAGGAGTAAACTTCAGTCGTGTGTCGGAGCTGTCACACATTTTTTTTTCTCATTGATTTTAGGTGGTTTCATCAGCGGCTACGGTCTGTGTGCGCTATATAGTGACATACGTACATTCGCCGCGGCTCCTACCGGTTATAGTCACTAATCTAACAACGAACAAATCCAAAGAGATACGATCTACATTGAGGTGAGAATATTAAATAATATAAAAAATTCTATATTTTCTATTTTTTATTTCATAGTAATTAATGTAATTCTTGAATAAATATATAACAGTGATGGCATATGGTAATATAATTTCATTTTTATAAAAAAAAAATATAGTTAAACAACAACAAAAATACGTACGTAAGTTTATTGTAAACACAGTAATAGGGGTACACTTTATTGTCTTAACTATAAGGTAGTACAATGGGCGGCCTTATTGCTTAAAGCAATCTCTTCCAGGCAACCTTGTATTTTTCTATATCTATGTGTTGGTGTACAATAAAGTGTTGTCTATCTATCTATGAGGAGTGACGAATTTTTACTTAATTCTCTTCCCGTATTGCAGTGAAGTTCTAGTCCAGCTATTGGAGAAGTGGCCCGCGCACACCATAGAGAAGCAGCAGCAGGTGGTCAGGGACGCCATAAGGCGCGCCTGCGTCGACGCAGACAGCCAGGCGCGGACTTGCGGCCGCAGGTATGGTGTTTCAGCTGCTGTTTGAGACTCTAATGAAAAAGAAATTTTGTATGTGTGTGTGTGTGCGCGCGCGCGTGCGTGTGTGTGTGTGTGTGTGTGTGTGTGTGTGTGTGTTGTATGTGTGTGTGTGTGTGTGTGTGTGTGTGTGTGTGTGTGTGTGTGTGTGTGTGTGTGTGTGTGTGTGTGTGTGTTGTGTGTGTGTGTGTGTGTGTGTGTGTGAGTGTGTGTGTGTGTGTGTGTGTGCGTGTGCGTGCGTGTGTGTGTTTGTGTGTATTCTTCTCTAATTTTCATTAATCCCTATTATTAATATTATATGCGAGCACTGCGCAAAATCTGCGGAGTGACGCTCGCGGACCGCGTTCGTAATACCGAAGTAAGAAAGAGAGTTGGTCTGAAAGAGAGTGTCGGGGTGAAGGTAAGGAACGGAATGCTCCGGTGGTTCGGGCATGTGGAAAGAATGCATGATGAAAGAATGACTAAACAGATATACAATGCAAAAGTGGATGGATGCAGAAGTCGTGGAAGGCCACGACACACCTTCCATGATTAAATTGATCGTGTACTAGCAGAAGGTGATGTCAGGAGCCTTAAGAACAGACGAGCTTGCATGACGAGAGCTATGAATGTCAAAGAAGCAAGTGAGGTGTGTAAGAATAAGCCTAAATGGCACTCTGTTGTTCGTGCCTACCCCGCAAGGGAACTGGCGTGAAGTTATGTATGTATGTATTAATATTATAAATGTGAAAGTAACTGTCAGCCTGTCTGTCTGTTCCGTTTTCACGGAAAAGCTACGGAACCGATTTGGCTGAAACTCGGTATATATATATATATTTTCGACGCCGAGGATGAACATAGGATACCTTTCATCCCGAAAAATGGGATAGTTTTCGGGGTACAAATATATTTGTTTCTTTGTTTGCTATGCTTTTACGAAAAAAACTACTGGATCGATGTGGTTGAAATTTGGTATGTATGTAATTTTAATATCGAGGCTGGACAAGGGATACTTTTTATCCTGGATAATGGGATAGATTTATGTAAAGCTTATCCCAGAAAGTAGGATAGGCTTTTTTTGTGATTTGCCATTTTGGTTAATTTGGACATTTTGGCGATATTGTTCATTTTTGAGATTTTGATCATTTTTGGCATTTGGCATTTATGGCACTTTTGTCATTTTAGCACTCTTGGTACTTTTGTCATGTTGGTCATTTTTGGAAATTGGCATTTTGGTCATTTTTTGCATTTCTGGCATTTTTGGCATTTTGGTCATCTTTGGCACTTTGTTCTTTTTGGAATTTTGGTAATTTTTCGCACTTTAGGCATTTTTGGAATTGATTTTGTCATTTATGTAGTCTGCAGATAGATGGCATGAGGATCGATAAATAAAACTAGAACGAGTTGAAGTAGGGGATGAAAGTTTGTATGAGAGACCAATCATTTCTCAAGTTTAGTAGATATAATGATTCATCATCTATAAAAGATGCTATTATATCTCGATCTGTCTGTCTGTTAAGCTTTCACGGAAAAGCTACTGGAGTACTTTTCTTTAAATATACCAAAAATGGACGTAGACACTTTTCGTCCCGAGAGATGGATAGTTGGCGATATAAAATGAAGTAAATTTTCAGGGGGCAAATAGTACTGATATAAAAATTTAACACAATGTAACCTGTAGGTTATAACCCTTAAGAAAATTATCGATATACCGAAAAGCCGCAAGACTAACACTATCACCATCTCGTAATATACCAAGAAAACATACCTATTTCATACAAATCATACAACTCCTATATGAACAGAGTGAGACAACAACACAATTAACGATCACGTGCACAAACGCGATCTGCACTCCCATCGCGGACACATATGTGCTAATAGTGAGCTAAAGGGTTAAGGCTTGCTCTTTAAACTGCAGGTACGCAGTAGAGTTTGATTAACTCTAGTTTAATATGAATAGAGTAGCAATTTTGAATTACAAATTAAAAATAAGTGTAAAATATCTACGATTATAGATACTGTTAAATGCCGTTAGAATTATTATAGACTTTATTAGAACTATACAAACACGTATAACACAGGTACAAATGTAACCGAACACAACAAGTCCAAACGTAGCGCAGAAGGGCGTAATTCAATAAAACGCCCAAAGTCCGTCACTTATTAGATTCCCGATTGTAGTACACACGTCTCGTTTCGCTCGTGGTTCGCGCTCGACTGCCTCCCCCTCCATCAGGTCATCTTATACTGCACAAATGCAATGTGCCCGTATCGTAGTCGACATAATCCGTAACACCTGGCTAATGATTACAGCCGCAAGCGGCCGTAAACGATTACAATAGAACAATAGGTTGTTCTCTAGAAACGTATGCCAATAAATAAGTAAACAAAAGAAGACGTTCAAAAAAGAATTAGAATTAGTTCAAATGCCGACAGGTAATAAATGTGCTTCTACAAATCTGTACGTGGAATTTATCTTTGTCGGCGCCTTGGTTTTTTTTTAAAATTATGAACAACTACGCACTCGAGTTCCGGACCCTTTTTTACAACTTAATTTCTAGATTTAATTTTTGAATTTAGCACGCTTATTAGTTATTTTGGTTCTTGTGTGTGACATTAATTTATTGATTTTTGTGTTGAGGTGTATGTATCTTACGAATAACTTATTATATTAATTTATCCTATTTTTAATACTAAACTTATACTAATGTAGAGTGTATCTGTTACATGCTGGTGTTGTGAGGAAGTGCATGTGCAGTGTGGGCCTTATATCTATACTTATATATATTGTCCTATCTAATGCCATGTGTGTTGTTTTTTTCTTATTTTCGGCGACTTGCTTGTGACAATATAATTATCGGAAGTCAACATTTGTAAGCGAGAGTTGGGTATGGAAGAGAGAGCATGAGAGTAGAGTAAACGCGGTCGAGATGCGAGCACGAAGTAAGAAAGAGAGTTGGTCTGGAAGAGAGTGTCGGGGTGAAGGTAAGGAAAGGAATGCTCCGGTGGTTCGGGCATGTGGAAAGAATGACTAAACAGATATACAATGCAAAAGTGCCACGACACACCTTCCATGATCAAATTGATCGTATACTAGCAGAAGGTGATGTCAGAAGCCTTAAGAACAGACGAGCTTGCATGACGAGAGTTATGAATGTCAAAGAAGCAAGTGAGGTGTGTAAGAATAAGCCTGAATGGCGCTCGGTTGTCCGTGCCTACTCCGCAAGGGAACTGGCGTGAAGTTATGTATGTATGTATGTATGTATGTAAAATTTGTAATCAATCCACTATTCGTATTGATTTCAGGGCGTACTGGGCATACAAACGCCAGTTCCCGGAGGACGCGGAGCAGCTGTTCGCGCGGCTGGACTCGGCCGCGCAGAAGCAGATCGAGCGCGAGAGGAACATCGGCAGCGTGGACAGCCTGCACCATGTCGGCACAGGTACGTCCCACCTATGCGGGGATCTGCAGTCATTTTAAAAGGTGATCATCGATTACTCGTCAGTTGGTGACGGGGTCGACATGGCAAGCGGGGGTGTCAGTTGCTCATTTTTTAAGCGCCGCCAAAATCGGTCCAACCTTTTCATACATTAACCTTGACATACATACAGACAGACACAAAATTGCGTTTTCGGAATGTCCTGGTCCGAATTAGGCCCCTCCCCCCCTGATCTTTTTCACATTTTTCGTTTTTGACTTTTTTTTAATTTGCAACGTTACAAACAGACACTTGAATTTTATTTATGTGTATAGATATGCTTACACATTCGTATACGTATTTTAAAGTTTATTTTTTCCAATTAGCTGTGGAATATTTGGTCGCGGAACCCTAAAACAAAGGAGGCTAAGTTACTCCTTATAACATCAGTATTCTGTCAGTGAAAGCTCCGTCAAAATCGGTCCAACCGTTTCAGACATTAACCGCAACATTCAGACAGACGGACGGACACAAAATTGCTAATAATTGCATTTTCGCAATCTCCTGGTCTGAATTGTCCCCACTGATTTTTTTCTCTATTTTATTTTGACATTACAAACAGACACTTCTTTATTACACGTATTTGTATTTATTTATTTATGGATTAGTGGCATATATTACATAGTGACACCTGGAAAATTTCTATACTCAATATTATTGTTATATTACCGCGACTTGAAACATTCTTCATTGGTGCTCCGCTCCTATAGGTCTTAGCGTGATGATATATAGCCTATAGCCTTCCTCGATAAATGGGCTATCCAACACTGAAATAATTTTTCAAATCAGACCAGTAGTTCCTGAGATTAGCGCGTTTAAACGAACAAACTGTTCAGCTTTATATATTAGTATGAGATAGGAAGGCGTTCTACACACCCTCACAGCGCTCGCACCATTTTAGCGCCTAGCCTTCTTCACGAGTCCGAATTGACCGCGTTTATTGATTTCTACCTCACTCACTCAAGTTGATGCTTGTATAATAGACTTGTATTGTAATTCGTAATACCGAAGTAAGTAAGAGAGTTGGTCTGAAAGAGAGTGTCGGGGTGAAGGTAAGGAACGGAATGCTCCGGTGGTTCGGGCATGTGGAAAGAATGACTAAACAGATATACAATGCAAAAGTGCTACGACACATCTTCCATGATCAAATTGATCGTGTACTAGCAGAAGGTGATGTGAGGAGCCTTAAGAACAGACGAGCGTGCATGACAAGAGTTATGAATGTCAAAGAAGCAAGTGAGGTGTGTAAGAATAAGCCTAAATGGCACTCTGTTGTCCGTGCCTACCCCGCAAGGGAACTGGCGTGAAGTTATGTATGTATGTATGTATGTATTGTAAATTGGTTCGGTTGCCTTTTGGTCACTTGTTAAAATAAAAAAAATCATTAATCCATTCTCAGGCTCGAGAATTAGACGCAAAAAAAGTATTAAAAAATTGTACACATTTAGAGAAATAATTTTCTACAAATATCAGGTAAAAAGCATATCAAATAAACGTGCCTGTATGAAGAGGTTAATGAAAGTAGATGAAGCGAAAGTTGTTAGTCAGGATCGTCGCAAGTGGAGATCTATAGTCTCTGCCTACCCCCACGGGAAACAGACGTGATAATATGTATGTATGTGTAGTGGAACACTTACAAGCCAACAGATGGCGCTGTGCAATAACTGATGTCACAAACGTTTCCCGAAACATACAAAGGATATATACAAAATTTCAACTATAACAGATGGGCCTAGGCCTGCGAGGAACAACATTAGCCTCGCTGGAAGATCTACCTTTAAGACGGAGGAGCATTCCATCACGCTCCTCCACCCCATCGGGGCTCACCCTTCATATGTATGTATTCTAACATTGGATAGGGCTGTACTTGAAATAAAAAGGTAATAATTGAAGACATGAGTAGATGAAGGAGTTTTGTGACATTAAAAAATACGTTAAAGGAAAATGTAATGTGTAAAATATGCAATGTAAACAGGCAAGGAAACCATATTAGAACTTAAAACATCGCTTTTTGAATTTGATTTTGAAAATAGTAAGTAATGAAGGAGTTATATGTATTTTTCAATATTTACCTATTGTAACATAACATTGTTGTTCGTGCCTACCCCGCAAGGGAACTGGCGTGAAGTTATGTATGTATGTATGTAACATATCCCTTTCATTCACTCATGTCTTCAATTGTCAATCATTGTTGCTGTCTGGAAGAGATCGCTTCTGAGCGATAAGACCGCCCATTGTGCACATCCTACTAATATTATAAACGCGAAATTTTTGTAAGTGTAGATGTATGGATGTATGTTTGTTACTCTTTCACGTAAAAACTAATGAATGAATTTTGATGAAACTTTACAATCGGCTTACACATAGGCTATAATTTGTAAAGATGCAGTGTGAATTATCTAAAATATAACGATTTTCCATCACCACGCGGATTAGACCGCGGGGCGCGGCTAGTTTAGAATATTTTTAGGCTATAAGTTTTTCTGTGTTTTCTGTAATGATATACAATGAAGTGTTATCTCTCTCTCTCTCTCTCTCTCTCATTTTACTCGCATTTTGTTGCTTACTAATAAAAAATATCGATATCGATTACCTGGTATGTGATGTCACATCACTAGCAAATTGCCATGTCGACCTGTCGCAAACAATTTCGTGAGCAAGGCACGTGAAACGAGAATGTGGGTCACTTTTTTTTATCAAAGGCATGCAAGAAGAACAAGTAGATATTACTACAATCGGCCAGTAGGAAACGCGACACTGTAAAGTATTTAAATTCTGCATAACTAGTGTCAGGTTTACATTATGCTATGCTATTCCTGCTTGCCTCCGTGGGAGTGGGTCCCACGGAGGCAAGCAGGAAAGTGGCGAGGGGAGTGGGTAGCGCGAATATCAAATCGAGGGGGTGAAAGGCTATTTGTTTTAAGCGACATTTTGTGACAGAATTGACTTGACGGTTTTCTTGGATCCTAATGTCTCAAACTTAAGGAATTATAATGAACCTGATTTCCAACTAAAAAGTACAGATTGTTTTCTTTTTTAAATATAGTATGTAGTTTACTAATGAAGTCTTTTTGTGGGTCATTGAAACTTCAAACTCCTCTATCGACACAATTTCGCAAATGTCGCTTAAAACACATAACCTTGGACCCCTCGAAATGTTCAAATAAGTTTCATTTCCATTAGTAGCTTTTTTCTGTTTTAATGTAAAGGACATTTTAAATAATAATACGTCAGCAATCAAGAGATGTATGACCCACGTGCGCCATCTAGTTATGTAGGGTTTAGGAGATTTTTAGTTCCTTTTTTTTTACCAATTACTTGTAATTCTGACACCTTTCTTCCCTGGATTGATTGAGTTTCACGCTTATCTGTGTTTTGTATGCATGTAATACGTAAGATCTTTATTTTAAATAACATTTATTAATAAATCACACTAAATTATTCTGAGCCAAACTTTATGCCTGCTCTTAGTTAACCATAGATCTTTATCTATAATATAAAATAATCAAAACGCCTTGTCTGTCTGTACATTGAAATTATTAACAAAAAACTGGAATAATACACTATATAAACGATAGAGGACAGAACACGAAGCAATTTTTTTTAGATATTTTGTCTGTTTGTTTGTTCGGGATTCACGTAAAAACTACTGGGTCGATTCCGATGCGGTCTTCGCTAATCGACAGCACTTTCTTAAGACTTAAAATCTACGCTACTTTTTATCCTGGAAATCCCGCGGGCATTGTTCTGGGAATGATTTAAAATGGTCAGATTAAAGAAAGATCAAATTCCAATGTGATATTTTCATTGATTGATAGGAAATTTTATATAATAAAATGTATGATTTTTTTATTCCGGAAATCCCGCGGGAGGTTTCCCGGAGGCGGTTTGAAGTTGTTCGGGTGCATATTCCGCCATAGTTTTCACTAAAACGGTAGATTAAATTCTTTTTTAAATGCTGCGGAATTTCAAATCAAACATGGACGAAGTCGCGGGCATATCTTAATCTTCTCTATAAAGGTCATTCATTATACATTTAGTGCGTAATAACATGTATGTTATGTAAATTTATTTTATATAGAAATTTAAATTAATATATTTGATTTGTTCTATGTAAACTTTATATTCATTTATATGAATAAATTTAATGTTGTTTATAATGATTTTTATTGCATACTAATTTTTTTTACTAATACTTAATAATAATGTTGGGCATGTTAATTATGGGTTTGAATTCTCTGGCGTTCGCCCGTCTAGTCGGCCACCACTCTTGTCTATGACGCCATAATAGCCTTACGCTGTGTTATGGCATCGAGCGTGCATGACGAGAGTTATGAATGTCAAAGAAGCGAGTGAGGTGTGTAAGAATAAGCCTGAATGGCGCTTTAGTGCTCGTGCCTACGTGAAGTTATGTATGTATGTATGTATGGCATCGGGAGCCAGGAGCCCAATTCTGCTGTTACTATCTCGTCGAAATCGTCAGACTGCCGTCAGATCGTTTGCCTGATTTCAGTGTTTTTTTTTTAATTTTCATTAAATTGTATTTCTACTAATCGCTTGTTTGATGAGCAAGTTATTTACAATACAATATATTTATGGTAGGTACATTATTTGAGAGTATAAGTTGACAGTTTGCATATCGTTTCAATTACCACGTGCTAGCGGTGAAGGATAACATCGTGATGATACTAGCACATCGAGATGAAAGAAAAAAAAAGAAAGAAAGAATAAATTTATTTGAAGAAATAGCGACATACTTACATTGCTAACATGTATCCTAAAAATAAAAACATATTTTGAGAATTTGTACGCCGCATTTTCCGCAAACAAGGTTTGCACTCGGCTTATTGCTGTGCCGGCTTAATATCCGACACGACGCTGATTTTCAGTGCAAACCTTCCTTTTGAAGTAATACTAAAACGACCCGAATATTTGAATAAGTTTAACTTAAAACTATTTCATTTGTAAATTATAATATATATGTACATATAAGAAACAGTGTAAATATATTGTTAACATTATGATTTAAATAATAAAACAATATATATATATATATATATATATATATATACATATATAAATATATATACATATATAAATATATATACATATATAAATATATATACATATATATATACATATATATATACATATATATATATATATATATATATATATAGATGACTGATCTGTCACCCCCATAATTCCCCTTCGATAAGCATAGCTTAGCATACTATCCGTCCTGATAAAAACACACCAGGCACGAACCCATTAGTGGAAGGTTTGCGAGCTGATATTATGTTGCAAATAATCTAATATGATCCTATATTAGATGTCGTCACCGTCTAACCAATATGCTGAAGTGGGTGACCCGTATAGGGTGGAGGAGCGAGATGGAATACTCCTCCGTCTCAAAGGAAGGTCTTCCAGCGAGGCTAATGTTGTTGCCCATCTGTTATAGTTGTATGTTTCGTGATACGTTTGTGACATCAATTATTGCACAGCGCCATCTATTGGCTTGTAAGTGTTCCGCTACAATGCTATGTGAAATAAGTTTAACTTTGAAATATCGGAATAGTATACAGTTTTTATTTGACAATATCCTGGCTGTGATGCATGTAGCATATTTCATTAGCGAATTCAGTACACCATATAATCTGCAAAAATCGCACGTATAATAAACACAGCTTGATGTGGCATTCGGGGTATAAGGTGAGTCGTGGATGGGGAGAAGCACAGCGCACACTGATGCTGCACGAGTCCGCAACAACTGCGATATTGTTTTCAATCTCGCTTTGTATAATAGTTGTATATTGAAAATTACTTCGGTTGTCGCTTTGTCACGTGTTAAAGTAAAAAAGAAATTAATTTTCCATTTCCAAGCACGACACCTACCCAGAGAAGTATTAGAAAATTGTGATATTAATAAGTAAAATAATTCTTATAAATATCCTGTATACAAACACGGGATGCGGCTGTGTTGGATAATATTGCTTGAAATAAAAATGTTTTAATATCCTATTGTGGAAAGAATGCATGATGAAAGAATGACTAAACAGATATACAATGCAAAAGTGCCACGACACACCTTCCATGATCAAATTGATCGTGTACTAGCAGAAGGTGATGTCAGGAGCCTTAAGAACAGACGAGTGTGCATGACAAGAGTTATGAATGTCAAAGAAGCAAGCGAGGTGTGTAAGAATGGGCCTAAATGGCGCTCTGTTGTTCGTGCCTACCCCGCAAGGGAACTGGCGTGAAGTTATGTATGTATGTATGTATGTAATATAAACGCGAAAGCTTGTAAGGATGTATGTTTGTTACTCTTTCACGCAAAAACTACTGATGGATTTTGATGAAATTACAATAATATAGCTTACACATTAGAATAACACATAGACTATAATTTATAAAGATATAGTGTGAATTATCCAAAATATAACGATTTTCCATCATCAAGCGCGTGAAACCGCGGGGCGCAGCTAGTAGTCTATAATTTAAAAAACTGATATTTGTTGCGTACCAAAAAAAATATCGATATCGACTACTTGGTCTGGTATATAAGGTCACATCACTAGAAAATTGCCATGTCGACCTTTTGCTAACTCTATTGTATTGATTTGACAATGACGATACGGTCTTTCAGGCCGGACTTTAACTAATGCTCAGGACAAATTGTGCATCCTATAGCGTAAGTCTTTTTTACAGAGAGGCTGGACCAATCCTGCCGTAAGTGTCCATGTCTCGGCCCCGTAGGTCAGGACGGGGAGGACGCACTGCTCGAAGACTTTTGTCTTCAAGCATTGCGGAATGGTCGACGAGAAGACTTGACGAAGTTTACCGAATGCTGCCCAGCCCAACTGAATCCTCCTATTGGCTTCCCCCTCGAAGTTGTGCCTGCCGACCTGTATGTTCTGTCCAAGGTAGACATATTCCTGCACAGCTTCCAGAGGGACGCCATCGACGTTTACCGGTCTCGGCATGACGTGTTCATTGAACATGACTTTCGTCTTGTCCAAATTCATGCCGAGACCGACCCGTCGGGAAGATTCATTTAAACTGCCCAGCATTTCGGCAAGTTCCTCCAAAGTCTCTGCAAAGACCACGATATCGTCGGCGAAACGGAGGTGAGAAATGCGCTCGCCGTTGATGTTAATGCCCCGTCCAGCCCAGTCCAGAGTTTTGAAGACATCCTCCATCGCGTTGGTGAACAGTTTCGGGGAAATCACATCCCCCTGTCTCACCCCGCGATGTAGGGGTATAGGCTTCGCCCTCCGGTCCTGTATCTGGACGGTCATCGTTGCGGCGTCATACAGGCATCTCAGCACCTCAATGTATCGCCAATCAATACGACATCTTTGCAAAGACTCCAGAACAGCCCAAGTTTCGATGGAGTCGAAGGCTTTCTCGTAGTCCACGAATGCCATACACAGCGGCTGATTATACTCTTCGGTCTTTTGTATAATCTGCCGAACAGTATGGATGTGGTCTACGGTGCTGTAGCCTTTTCGAAACCCGGCCTGCTCCGGTGGTTGGAACTCATCAAGTCTTCTGGCGAGACGATTCGTGACGACCCTCGAAAACAACTTATAGACGTGGCTCAAGAGTGAGATTGGCCTATAGTTTTTCAAGAGAGTGTTATCACCCTTCTTGAAAAACAAGACCACCACACTCCTGCTCCACGCCTTCGGCACAGTGCCCCGGTGGATAACGGAATTGAAGAGCTCAACCAAGGCCTTGAGGATTGGCATTCCTCCTGCCTTAAGGAGCTCAGTTGTAATTCCGTCATCCCCCGGAGCCTTGCCATTTTTAAGTTGCCCGAGAGCCGCACTAATCTCGTCCACGTCGACCTCCGGGATGTCCTCCGTATAATGGCGCGTGAGTGGCGCACGTGGATCTTCGTTGCTTTGCGTCGCAGGCTTCTTCGCCCGCGAAGAATACAGTAGCCCGTAGAACTTTTCTACCTCCGTCAGGATCTCAGAGCGAGACGTAAGCTCTCTGCCATCCGCTGTCCTCAGCTTTGCAATGTGGCTCCTCCCCAAGCTTCTTGAGAAAACTTTGGACCCCCTGTTCTGCTCTATAGCCGCCTCAATGGCACGCGTTTTAGAGCAGCGGAGGTCCCGCCTAACAAGTTTTCTTATTTTCTTGGAGAGGGCCCGATGCTCTGGCGAGGCAAACAAAGCGGGTGGCATTTCACGTCTCGTCTTCATGAGATCCAGAGTTTCGGTAGAAAGTTCGGACCGTCTGTTTCTTCGTACAGGCGGAAAATGCCTACGACCCAAATCCTGCAACGTCTTCACCACGTTGTCGGTTATCTCGTCAACATCGCCTGTGGTTTCCAGCGATTCGAACCGATTGCGAAGTTCCAGCTGGAACTGTTCGGACCCGTGGATCATTTGGGGCGGCGTGGGTCGGAGAGTAGATTTCACCAGGCGGAGTCTTTCAGCCTTAAAATTGATATTTAGAGTGCCTCGTACAAGTCGGTGGTCGCTACCGGTATTGAACCTGTTGACCACTGAGACATCTCTAAATATATGCTTCTTATCCGCCATTATGAAATCTATCTCGTTCCTCGTCACAGTGTCGGGGCTCTGCCAGGTCCATCTCCTCTGGGGCTTCTTCTTGTAGAAGGAATTCATCAAGAAGAGCCCCTGCATTTCTAGGAAGTTGACCAGCATTTGCCCCCTGTGATTTCGGCGCCCCAATCCATAGGGTCCGATTATCGGTTCGTCGCATTTTTGTACTCCCACTTTGGCGTTGAAGTCCCCCATAACAACGTTGTAGTGTGCGGAGGTTGTGCCATGTATGGCTTTAGTAATGTCGTCATACATGGCCTCAACCTCTTCGTCAGAGTGTGCCGAGGTCGGCGCATATACCTGTACAACCTTCAGGGAATACCTGTTGGTGAGTTTGAGTACTAGGTACGCTACCCTGTTCGACACACTGTTGACTTCCACAACGTTGTTAACGAGGGTCTTGTTCACGAGAAAACCGACACCACCCTGGGAGGCCCTGTCACCTTCCCGGAAGTAGAGTAAGTGACCAGACTCTAGGGTTATCGTATCCTCACCCTCTCTTCGGACTTCTGATAACCCTAGGATGTGCCAGTTAATTCGACTTAGCTCTACTTCCAGTTCTGTGAGGTGACTGTCCAGCCTAATCGTCCGTCCGTTATACGTCGCCAAGGTCAATTTGGTGAGTTGGCAGCCTCTCGTAACCCGGAGACTGTTAGCACCCTCCACCCCGCCGTTACCGCGACCGCTGCCGTAGCCGGGAATAGCGGGGTCACCGGGAACTGAGGGCCATTTTCTATGGTGCTTTTTCATTGGGGGTTAAATGCCATAGTTACCACGCTTGGCATGCGGGTTGGTAACCGCAGTGCCGGACTATATTCACCGGAGACGCTGCTGCCCGTCTCCGACCTGGGGATTTCTATAGGCCGGCTTTCTTGCGATGGTTATACCGCCATCGATCGGTCGCCAGAGCCTCGTTTACTGACCGCAGGGGGTACCGCGGGCAGGTGAGGTTGACAATTGGGTCCACACCAAGATATAAATAAAGAGCCTTTTCTAGCGGCCGCATTTTAATTAAAATTTTCAAATAAAAGAACACTTATTGTCTCATAACTATGATAGTTAGTTAGACATATGCTGTCGCGTCCGCTGCGCTTCGTTTTTCCACTAGTCCGTTGCGATTCATTTTTCCACTTATCCGTTGCGATTCGTTTTTCCACTTGTCCGTTGCGATTCATTTTTCCATTTATCCGTTGCCATTCGTTTTGCAACTTGTCCGTTGAAGTTTCACTACTAGTATGTGTCCCAGTATACATTTCGTTTTTTGCAATTTTCAAGTAATTGCATAAACATAATTTATATGAAATGAAAACACCATAATTAGCTTATTTCTTTAGAAGCGTAACTTGATAATATTGTTTGTCATCACTTTTTTTTCTTAAATATTAGTGACGTGACCTAGAGATTGATGCATAATCGAAAAGTTTTTAACATAAATTAACAATTTAGTTATGCATGTTTTCTACATTTTAAATATAAGAGAGGTAACTAAGTTCGAAATATAACATTACTTTTATGATATACATAGATGTAGATTTACATGAATGTCTGGAAGAGTTTGCTTTAAGTAATTAAACTGCCTACACCAACTAGGTAATTAAAAAAAAAATACAATAATTGTATTTAACCTTTGAGCTCACTATTAGCACATATGTGCGCTCTTGGTGTTACCAATGTCCATAGGTGACGGTAAGCACTTCGAATTATAGATTCTTAGTGAATCTGTTGTGTTGAGA
Source organism: Dendrolimus kikuchii (assembly GCA_019925095.2). Taxonomy (NCBI): domain Eukaryota; kingdom Metazoa; phylum Arthropoda; class Insecta; order Lepidoptera; family Lasiocampidae; genus Dendrolimus; species Dendrolimus kikuchii. The sequence goes on from CM034414.1 coordinate 1,207,834, forward strand.
TATAAATAAAGTTTTATTATTATTTATGTATGTCTTTTGAGACCACAGGCCATAAAAATGGCCCGGACCTTTCGAGAGCTTCCGTGGGGCCATGGGAAGGCCAACACGTAGAGGCCCTTTGACAAATTTAATGTAAATGTGGCGTGACGTTATCCCTGTCCACACCATATAGTAATGCAGCCAAGGACAAGCCCCGGCCAGTGTAGGACTATTGTGGGAAATGAGGACAAAAAATACCGGGCTATTGGGGTGAACTGCTAATGGTACTAGGGGTCTGGGAATAAGGGGACTATGGCGTCTGCCCGTCGCAATGTTCAGGGAACATGGAAAAATGGCCCCAAAAAATGCCATAGAAGACAGGGGCTACATGGGTGTGAGTGGCTAAAGAGTGTAGAGAGGTGGGCTGCAGGTTCACCGAAGCTACTTCTGACGTGATGCCATTTATCACTTCCACCCCTGGAGCTTGAGTCTTAGCTCTAGCGATCTCCACTCCGTGCCGGCCGGCTAAGGCAAGCACGGAGGCGGGGGCCTTGCCTTGGCCCCTTATTATTATTTATCCGTGCAGGAACGGAGAAATGTCGTAAGAGGCGACTAAACAACCCACAGCCAGGTGGTAGAGTATTTGCTCGACTGGATGGCGACCACCCCTGGTCTAGAGTATGCCGCCATAACAACCTTAAGTTGTGTTCCGGCATTAGTGACCAGGTTCCAGTCTTCTTTAAGAGAGCAGCAGCGCATTTGTAGCACCTTTTTTGTTGCAAATGTCCATAGGCGATGGTAACCGCTTTCCATTAAGTGGGCCGTCTGCTTGTCTGCTGAACTCTTGCAATAAAAAAATAAAAAAAATATTATTATTGTATAAATGACAAAAATAACGATGGTTCCTTTATGAATTATATTTTTTTTTTGTGTTCTTTTAATTCAGAAGTTTATAATTTGAAACATCTTGTTTTACACGCCTGCCTCATCTGGAATATTCTGGTTTGATCAACGATTTTCTGTATATTGTACGAATAAGCATCGACTGAGAATTTGGTGTCCGGAGTGAGTAGAACGAACTCCTTGCGGAGGAGACGGGCTTCGCAGGAAAGACCGCCAATATCCCATATACCAGTTGCTATGAGAGGTTATTGTTTACCACTGCTCGTCTATAATCGATATCTTCCGTCTATCCTACTAATATTATAAACGCGATTCCTTTACGCGATTATTTCACGCAAAAACTGCTGAATGGATTTTGATGAAACTTTACAATAATATATAGCTTACACATTAGAATAATACATGGCTGTAATTTATAAAGGTATAGTGTGAATTATCCAAAATATAACGATTCTCCATCGCCACGCGGGTGAGACCGCGGGGCGCAGCTAGTGATATTATAAAATTCTAAACATGCCGTGTCTGTATATTGTAGCTATATAAAAAACACAACTGGAATAGACTATATAAACGATGGAGAGCAGGATGCAATATTTTTTTTAATTTCTTGTCTGTTTGTCTCTTTGCTCGGGATTCACGTAAAATCTACTGGGTCGATTTTGATGCTGTTTTCGCTGATCGACAGCAAATTCTTAGAATTAAAAACTACGCTACTTTTTATCAAATCAAATAAAATAATTTTGATTGCGAACTAAGTATTACATAGCTAAAACTGCTGAATGGATTTTGATGAAACGTTACAGTAATATAGCTTACACATCGGAATAACACATAGGCTATAATATGTAAAGATATAATATAACCCATTTTTTTACCGACAACTTGGTCTTTTGAAGATAATATAAACACTGAAAGCGCTAAGTTGGCAACAGTAGGTATGCACCGCAAGCCACGTAAAGGAACTTCGTTTCAATAACAAGTAAATAACAATATGTTATTTAATAACAGATAATCAATGCTGCTATTTTTGGATAACAGTAACAGGAGTAACAGATATTTCAATTGACCTGTTATAACTCATCTCTACTATGTTATACTGTTTCCAAGCGTTTATTTTACTTTTGACGTTTGCACATCTGTCGAGTTACACATTTCTCGACAGTGTAGTGGAACACTTACAAGCCAATAGATGGCGCTGCGCAATAATTGAGGTCGCAAACGTTTCCCGAAATGTACAAAGAATATATACAAATTTCCAACACGGATAGATGAGTGTTGGGAATCGTTTGCGACGTCTATTATTACACAGCGCCATCTATTGGCTTGTAAGTGTTCCACTACATGGTTATTTCATCAAATGTATTTAGTTATGGGTTTTCCACAAATAAAACGCTGCGCGCCATATTTGAATATAGCTTCAAAAAGCGCGAGGTTTCCCTAGAGGATATTGGCTACGAAACCTAAGAACCCGCCCGCCCCTGTGACCAGGCGTGTTATTTTGAAGACGCCCCCCCCCCCCCCCCCTGAAAGGGTCACGTAATGTGGGTAATGTTACTTTTTCGGGTTAAAAAATCCGCTAGTTTCGAATCCACTTGAAAGTTGGTATTTGAATATGCTTTTTCATTACTCATTCTGAAAGTACGCTTGGTGTTGCCTGATCACAGCGATGGGAACATAACTCTTTGCTGTCAACAAGTTTTAAACCTATGCGAGCCATAGATAATACATGCGACCCACATTTTCACTAAATTATTATTTAATTTACATGAATTTGAGCTAAATATTCACTATCATCAGTGACAAAAAAAGAATACTGGCTGATAGAATGCCACAGACAAAAAAAACTTAATGTTTCATATGTGACGTATTTAATGAGTGCATCAGATTTAGATATGGATTTAACGTCCGATTTGATTAGAGAATAAGATGTTTGTTTAACAATTTCGAAATGAAAAGCACAGTGTTAACTTCGGGTGAAGGTGACCTATTTAGGCACTCGAACTTGTCTGACTATTTCATGCCTAAATAGGTCACTGTCACCTTTCGTGTAACAATCTACTATTACAATGTATAGATCGTTCGCCCGCCGGCGGTAACGGGACCGCGAGGTCCGTCTCCGCCGTGGACCCCGCGGCCGCGCAGCGCGCGAGAGCGAGAGCGCTATACTCGCACATGAGCAGAGCCAAGATGGCCGCCGGGACCGCCAGCCTGCGTGAGTACTGCTTATATATATTTTTTTAACTCGTGATCCAATTAATCCAATTCTGCTATTACAATGTCGTCAACATCGCCGGTCACTATCGTCTCAATCGTCGTTTTCACTGATGCCGGTATTCTGTCAATTCCAACGCCACTCTATCTTTATATGTAGATACGGTGTAAACTCCATGTAACGTCACTCGATTTAACGACAAACGCCCTTAAGCGTCGAATTCACTTGGCTTTGGTTGGTTTAGCTTGTCTTCCATACAATGAAAAATTCTATATAGCATTACATCCACTCTCAATAACGACAACAATTAAGTAATAAAAAGTACCTTTTAAGTTGCCAAAATTAGTAAAAAGTAAAAACTTCGCAGCTGTGTACGTGCTTTTGTCGCTTTATTATCCCAACCCGTAATAAACTCGACTGCCGGTATCATACATACCGAAATTTCTAAGAAACTCGGAAATACCGAAATTTCTAATTACATCCTTTATCACCAAGACGCCTCAATATCGCAAGATATGAACAAAATAAGTAAAAAATACAACAAAATTACTGGTGCAGCAAAAGACCAGAGAAAAATAACAGAATTCTCTCCATTTAACGACAACTCTCTATAACGCGATAAAATATACAGTCCCTTCAGTGTCGTTACATAGAGTTTATACTGCATTTATTAGCGAATACTGGCGAATAAATGTTTAAAATTTTGGTAGCTTTTTAAAAATTGATTTCGCTGTTTTTGCTAATGGTAATACAATGGGTTTTCTACTAGTATTGCGCCGCGACGATGTCTAGAAGATATTGTGGTTTTAGTAGAATACAAATTTTAGACGCTATTGCAATGAAGCCATATTGAAGCATAATTGAGCCCCAGATTTCTCACTCACATATTTTTCGCTGTGTACATCTCTTTTCTTATATATGTTTGTATATAAAGGCTTAATTTATTATGTGAGCCTTAATCCTATAAGTAAGAGCGAAAAACTAAAGTGGTATTATTAGATTTTTGAAACATCTTTTACCCTTGTCAGAAATCGAATCGGTTGATTTTGAAAAAATTGCATAATGTATTAACATACCAAACCGTAGTATATAGCTTGTAAGGATCAATTTCTGTGAAGGAATGTCAAAGGGCAAACCAAGGGAAGGAGATGATTCTAAACAAAATGTTCTATTTTCCCCATACATTAATTAAACATCAAATTGCGCCGGTCATTTGACCGCACCTCATTTAAACGCAATGAAATATTTAGATTAGGGCTTCTAGAATAATGCGTGTTTCTGATGATTATTTATAGATGCCCAATAATTATATATTAGAATAATTTTTCATCATTTTCATATTGAATAAATTTACTTAGATATGTAGAGAATATTGATTGCATGTTTAAAGAACTGATAGTATAGACAGATCATCTCAATATATGTAATATTTATGCTGACGAAATTCAAAAACATTGCTCATAGAAATCTGTTGCTGACAACATATTTTTAAACATGTGTAGGGTAAGTATTATCTGTTGCCGAGAACATATCTTCAAACATTATAAGGGGTATACCATTGTTGGCACCCTATTAATTTATTCAAACACTAGCGGCCCGCCCCGGCTTGTCACGGGTATTTAATATAAATTTCAAAATTAATATATATATATATATTAGGGCGGGTCAAATTGTATGGAACGATTTTTTTGATGAAGCGTATAGCAAAAACGTAATCTATAGGTGATTCTGAGAAATTTTGCTCAAGAGACCATAGCTCTAAGTCGGATTTGGAGCCCCCCAAAATTTCAAAATAGAAATTTTTCCATATATACATAGAACAATTTAATTAAATTCGTCATAAAATCGGATAGAATTATAGTAGATTTCTCAATCTGGGCTTGTTTGAAAGGTATTTTTATCACCTTTCAGAATCTGTATTAATACCTGTAGAATAAGTCGTCAATGGCCGCATTGTTCAATTGAACAACTTTGTAACACTGAATAATGACGTTACAAAATAATGACGTTTACTAACACTAAACGTTGCCAAGCTTGCTTTTCCTTCTTCCTTAATCGTTCATCGTGCAATGCGCACGCAGTTTGCGAAAATACTTAAATAAAAACTCGGTTATCACAATACCAATATTTTTTTTAATTCCTAATATCTCTACTCAAAAAAAAAAATGGTATCAATACAGATTCTGAAAGGTGATAAAAATACCTTTCAAACAAGCCCAGATTGAGAAATCTACTATAATTCTATCCGATTTTATGACGAATTTAATTAAATTGTTCTATGTATATATGGAAAAATTTATATTTTGAAATTTTGGGGGGCTCCAAATCCGACTTAGAGCTATGGTCTCTTGAGCAAAATTTCTCAGAATCACCTATAGATTACGTTTTTGCTATACGCTTTATCAAAAAAAAAAATTAACCCGCCCTAATATATATATATATATTTATAACGAGATGCGAGCACTGCGCAAAATCTGCGGAGTGACGCTCGCGGACCGCGTTCGTAATACCGAAGTAAGAAAGAGAGTTGGTCTGAAAGAGAGTGTCGGGGTGAAGGTAAGGAAAGGAATGCTCCGGTGGTTCGGGCATGTGGAAAGAATGCATGATGAAAGAATGACTAAACAGATATACAATGCAAAAGTGCCACGACACACCTTCCATGATCAAATTGATCGTGTACTAGCAGAAGGTAATGTCAGGAGCCTTAAGAACAGACGAGCGTGCATGACGAGAGTTATGAATGTCAAAGAAGCAAGTGAGGTGTGTAAGAATGGGCCTAAATGGCGCTCTGTTGTTCGTGCCTACCCCGCAAGGGAACTGGCGTGATGTTATGTATGTATATTTATAACATATATACTGAGTAAAGTTTTTGAATTTCAGCGTTCGCAAGATTCAAGAGCCATTGAAATAATGTTAGAGGCATTAGTTTGTACAAGGATGTAAATAAATTGAGTTGAAAATATTAAAGAATGTAATTTATTTTATATGCTTGCCCGTAAGAGGGGGAAATGGCCCAACAAGGTATGAGTAGTGTATTGTCGCCAGGGCTTGGAAACCGGTTAAATAGTCAAATCAAATCATTTTTATTGCGAACTAAGTTTAGACATAGGTCTTATTCAATATAGCTGAGAACTTATTACTTAGCTGGCCTTTCATAGCATCGCAATATAAAATTACTTAGCCTATCTCTATATAATATTTAATTTGGTGCCTTATAAGTTTTTTTGTCAATCACTCGGAATAATTTTTGTTTAAAAATATTAATATTATTTTCTTGCATTATATTATATTGTAACTTATTATTATATTCTTGTTGCCATCCCAAACACACTTTTATCATATAATGCAGTGGTATGCGGAGGCATACAAATTTTATTCTTATTAATATGTCGGGCACTTTTATAATTTTCAAGTAATACTCGACCCGGTTATAACCTAAATACAACAACTTTAACCTTTTGGTAACAAAAATTTGTTAAATAACTTTGTTTGGCTGATTATAATTAATTTATTTATTATTAAGGATTATGTGTATTTTTTAAATGTATTATTTTTTATGATATGTTGTCGTTAAATACTCTATAGTTTTATCATTATTTAACTGCATTGTACATTATGTATTAATATGTTTCATATTCAAAAGTTTTTATTCAAAATAAGTTCCACTGGAGAACACTTTTTGAAGGTCATACATATGAGTTAAAATTTAATTTTACTTCCTATTCTATGTAGACCGCTTCGCAACCTGTTATTGCTGTTAGGGAGAAGAAGCGGCAACAAACTCCCCAGCAACACGTCTAGCTATTTATCTTTGTAGTTCTTATTCTATTTATATCTCAAGTTCTTTTTTGAAGAATTAATGGAGTTGTAGCAAACAGTGCATATTCAATAAGACAGAGACACGATAAAAGGAAAGATATGTTTGTATTGATATATATCCAGGTGGTAGGGTATTTGCCCGACTGGATAGCTACCACCCCTGGTCTAGAGTATGCCGCCATAACAACGTTGAGTTGTGTTCCGGCATTAATGACCAGGTTCCAGTATCCGTTAAGAGAGCAGCAGCGCATTTGTAGCGCCTTTGGTGTTGCAAATATCCTTAGGCGATGTCTGCTGAACTCCTGCAATAAAAAAATATAAAGAATGTTTTGTATTGTCCTTTCTGACTTCCCTTGCTGGTTCCCAGGCGGAGGAACAGCGCTGGTCTTAATTTCTCAGCATATGCTGAGACTGGGTCCAATTTTAGGACGTATTCTGTTTCTATTATTTTACTGTTAATAAAATGTGTCTTTCTTTCTTTCTGTTGAATAAACCGGTTGTTGCTGCACACCTCCAAAGTACAGACATGTGATACACCAACTCTTCAGTCGCACACAAACGTGTGTTTATGTTGTCATATAGAGAATGTAATAATAATTCTCGCGGAGTAAACCGGTTAATGCAGGAATACATAACACTCTTTTCAACGTTTAAGAGATGGTTAATTTTGAACCGGTTCCAAGCCTTGATAGCTGAATTTATAAAAAAAAGTAAATATTTTATCTTTAAAATAGTATTAGTCCCTTTTTTTTAATTATATTAATAAAAGCGTGTAAAAACAATAGGAAGTTTAGTGGTCAGGAATATGTAACAAAGGCGTTGTCAAGCAATAGTGTTTTTTATTGCCTGTTAGCCGACGAAACGACAGACGGCTCACTTGATAGAAACTGGTTACCGTCTTGTATGTACGTTTGCAACACTAGAAGCGTTATCTAAGCGTTGCCAGGTTATAGGATAGAATAGAGGAAACGGGATAAGATAGAGAGGATTTGATAGTGGAGGGGGGGTTACCGGAACACGAAGATAAGAGCTAAACTTGTTACTTAATCTAAGTAGCCAGTTTCGCAACCGTTAACCGGTGAATTTCGCCAATTACTTACTAATTTTGCCGGTTAACTTGCGAATTTCGCCGGTTAACTTTCGAGTTTCGCCAGTTATCTTGCGAGTTTGGCCGGTTCACTTGCGAGTTTCGCCAGTTAACTTGCTACTTAAGTAATGTAAATCAGGCCTAATTTTTTTTTTTATTGGACTTGACTTTATGTTGTTGGTCCGAAGACCTTACAACTTTACCGGGGTTTTTGGGGCGAGTGCCTTCGCGAAGCGAAGGCGCTCGAGCCCGGGGGGGCAACTTGCTCGAGGGAGCTCCCTACGGAGTTTTATCTCGGCTGGACTGTTGCCATGAATATCTTACTCCCTTCTGACAAGGAATAGTAACGATGTGTCCATAGGCGATGGTAACCGCTTTCCATCAAGTGGGCCGTCTGCCTGTCTGCTAAACTCCTGCAATAAAAAAAAATAAGGATGCAAGATTTAGGGTACATGACGTATTGCAGCTCGCGCGAAGCGTTCTCCGGTTAGCGCCGGTAGCGGAGTGCCGCCGAGTCCGGAGCGCGTGGTCGGCAGGTCCAGGTCTAGACCGGGAGTATCGCAGTCACAACGTGAGTATCACTTCATTTTCCTAGTTTTATTCGTACAGGAACTGAGAGGAGGAACACTATGGTGGTATGTGCATATGATTTTTTTATTGCTGAAGCACATGATGGACAGTGGTTACCGTCGCCTATGGACATTAGCAATACCGTAGGTGCTGGCAATGTGCTGCAATGTCGTTATGGCGACATACTCTAGAGCAGGGGTGGTACACATCCAGTCGGGCAGATGCCCTACCACCTGGCTGTGGGTTGTTTTGTCGCCTCTTACGACAGGCCGCCCCAACGCAGGAATTTGTATTCTTTTTCCGTTCCTGCACGGAGAAGATGTGATGGGGGGGGGGGGGGGGGCAAACTGATTCTCGTATCCCGGCGCCCAATACGCTTAAGACAGCCCTGCCGACAAAACAACTCGCAGCTAGGTGGGAAGACATTTCGCCTATGGACATTAACAATACCAGAGGTGCCGGCAATATGCTGCCGCTCTCCAAAGGGAGACTGGAACCTGGCCACTAATGCCGGAACACAACTTAAGGCTGATATGGCGGCGCACTCTACACTAGGGGTGGTAGTCATCCAGACCAGCAAATGCCCTACCGCCTGGTCGTGGGTTGTTTTGTCGCCTCTTATGACAGGCCACCCCGACGCAGGAAATTGTGCACGATAAAAATGTCTTCATAACAATGTCCTCCGACATTAATGGGCAGGTTCCAGCGTCGCCCTCTGCCGTTGCAAACGTGACATTGTATGTATATTTCAGCGACCTCGCGTTCATCGTCGCCGTCCTCGCGCAGCAGCGGCCCGATGTCGTTGGCCAGCGCGAGGCGTAGGCCATCTGGGATACCCAGGTCGCTGACGGGCTCCAGGGAGACCAGCCCCACCAGGCGAGTAACGTATGTAGGAGTCATGGGCATTCCAGTATCATAAGGTTATGGGAACGGGTATCTATAGTTGTTTGAATTACAGTCGTGGTATGAAAATGCTCGCCAATTTACAAATTGACATATTGAACGTTCCGCGAGCACATGTGACCTTTTCAAACTATGTCAGAGAACAGTTTAAAATTACTTAGATCAAAGTTGTTTGTTTTTCTATCTTGTCTAAGAAGATTGTTTAGACATGTAAGACTTTTTTTATTGGTTTTAATATTTATGTTAAGTGTAGTGCTTATATCCTTTTTCTTTCTTATTGTTAATCTCAGCGTCTGTCATTGTTAACATTGCAATTTTATTTTTTCACGTTTTTTATTTTATAAACGTAACATTTGTTAAAATGTTGGCAGTTTTTTTTCTTGTACTCGTGCAAGCAAAAGTCGACTTTTGGTGACGAACGTTTTCATTCCGCGACTGTACTAAATAAGGTAGTTCACAGTTAAAATACCTGAGTAACTTTTTATCATTCTACACAATAATAATAATATTTATATAATTCTATATACAAATATACTATAATTTTTTTTAATGTAAATTAATATACTTTATGTACATTTTTATCTTTTAATTCCCATTTGAAATATATATGTTTATTTATTATTTCTATGTCCTATTTTTAATGCAAACCCCATGTTTCCCAAACTTTTTTAATTAACCCTAAATTGTCTGGAAGAAATTGCTTTTAGTGATATAAGAACGTCTATTGTTTTTTGTACTTACTTTTTTACTTGGCACCGACTTCAAAATGTTGTAATTTTTTTATTTATTGTATTTTAAGTGTCTTAAAATAATTTCAATCCGTCGTGTAAATATTTATTTTATCTATGTTCAGTCATAACTTTTTTTGTTACTCAATCGATTTTAATGATTCCTTTTTGTGTTTGATTCAGTAAAGCTTTAAAATGGTGCCATAATTTTTTTATTGCCATTGTGCTTTGAGTTCCGAAGATATAGCAGAAAACTCATTAAAATCGGACAGAAAATATGAAATGTTGGTTGTTTGTCAGCCGTAACGTTATTTGTTTCCGAACCGAAATGGATTAGTCTTTTTGCATAGCATTCACTGCAACTTCAGGACGGTTTCATTTAAATTTGTTTGTTATCGGACACCACATATGTAACTTAACAAGTCAAAATAAAAAATGTGTAGCAAAAAAGCAACCGACTTCAAGTGTAATTAAAAAGCAAAAAAGGTTTTTAAATACAAGCTTTTGAGATCCTGGATATCGTGTAGCAACAGAGCGCTAGCCAAGACAAGTGAAACGAGCCCAAACACGACGGGTCTGTCTTGTTTAGTACGGGAGTTCCTATGGCCACCTGCCGACTCCATCATCAGATCAGCTCCATGCTACGATATTATTGCATTGTCGCGCGATATACATATGCGTGTAAAATTTCAGCTCAATCGCAAACCGGGAAGTTGGTCAAATTTAACCTGCAAGATTCCACCCGAACTTACATACATACATGAATATATTTATTGCGTAATGCATGTACAAAGATGTTACGGTTCTTACAGTATCAATGCATTCGGCCCATAATCGGGCGTGCAAAATTAATATTACAATATTGATTTATAAACATAATTTTACAAACAATCAATCAATACAATTAAAATTAATAATAATAATCAAAGACATACAATATAATAATAATCTATAATTGGACCTACTTATGCAAAATGGAACCAACCCACATACTGACAGCTTTGAGAAAATGCCGTTTTTATTAAAATTTTGCGTACAAAAAAATAGGTCTATATTTTGGAAAAAACATTTAGAATATTGTATATTATATTTTCTCGTTATGATTTTTATTGAGTCGATAGAAGATGCATTTTGAAAGTCTTCTGCATCCTTAACCCAATTTTGGCATGTTTGTGGATTGGTTGCATTGCATAAGTAGGTCCAATTAATCTAAATAATAAAATGTCTACTATTAAAGCATAATTTTTTTTCACATTATTTTTCGCTTTTTTAACTCTTGAAGTCGGTTTATTTTTCGCTAGTTTTTTTATTTATTTATTTGAATAAAAAAACAGTATTGTATAGAATTTAGTTTTCTGAATCTTACACATAAGTAGTTTCAATTAATACAACAACACCATTTGCCACATATTGAATAATTGAAAATTACTAGCTACCGTAAGTAAAACGAGAGAAAAAAAGGTTGGTATAAATTTTATATATTATCGTGCTATTCCTTAGGGTGGGTAGATCCAGCAGTGTGGTCGGTTCTGCCATCAGGCGCAGGGAGTCCCTGGAGAGGACTGCCCCCAGCCGCACTCCGGCAGCCACCCTGAGGCTGCTGCAGCAGTCCAGGGACGCCGAGGGAGTGCTGAGGGTGAGGATCGTCTTATACTTTGTTAGCTTTCCTTCAACAATTTGTCAATTATTTGAGGTTTTCTTCTATATAGCGGAAAATATAGGGATGTTGGCACCCTAGAACGATTGACCTGCTGGCTGTACTCCAGCAGTTAAGGTTCCCAACCGTACTAGATTTTAGCCAATTGTACTATATACGTATTATAGAAAAATACTATATTACGAAATGTATGTACTATATTTTCATGGTTAATTCGATTGTAGCGCTTTTTATTCAGATTCTTATGATTATTTCAAAAATAATAGAACTTTGTTGGCCGAAGTTAAAAGTAATAATAATTACACATGGAAAATTAATGATGACATAAATAAATTAAAAAAAAAAAAACCCTAACTTTCCCAAAAGTGCTATATTTTTACGGTTAAAAAACAAAAATACTAGATTTTTTTTTAAAAGATGTTGCAACCCTACCAGCATTCCATACTATACTGTTTATAAATACGCGAGTCTGTCTATCTGTTACGCATTCACGGAAATATTATAATACCAATTTTGCTGAAATTTGGTGAAAAAAAAAAATATATATATATATATATATATATATATATGTATATATATATATGAATATATATATATGTATATATATATATATATATATGTGTATATATATATATGTATATATATATATGTATATATATATATATATATATATATATATATATACATACCGACATTGGACATAGGCTATTTCTCATCTCGGAAAATGGGATAGTTTTCGGGATAAAGACGAATAATTTTTCCGGGAGTGAATAGCGCCTTGATTCTTATTGGCTCTCGAAATTTACTAGTGTTTTAAAAAATGATAGTGGATTGTTACAAGGATGAAAGTGACCTATTTAGGCACGAGACGGTTTGGCGCACGAGGTTAGCGTGGGCCCTAATAGTTCGAGTGCCTAAATAGGCCACTTTCGCCAGAGGTTAACACTCTGCTTTTCATTTCGAATATGAGTAAAGTAAATATAAATAAAAACTAATTAGTTCTACTTCAGCCAGAAGGCCCAGCTCGCCGTACACAACGCGGTGCTGGTACCTACGCTCACGTATGGCAGCGAGAGTTGGGTATGGAAGAGAGAGCATGAAAGTAGAGTAAACGCGGTCGAGATGCGAGCACTGCGCAAAATCTGCGGAGTGACGCTCGCGGACCGCGTTCGTAATACCGAAGTAAGAAAGAGAGTTGGTCTGAAAGAGAGTGTCGGGGTGAAGGTAAGGAAAGGAATGCTCCGGTGGTTCGGGCATGTGGAAAGAATGACTAAACAGATATACAATGCAAAAGTGGATGGATGCAGAAGTCGTGGAAGGCCACGACACACCTTCCATGATCAAATTGATCGTGTACTAGCAGAAGGTGATGTCAGGAGCCTTAAGAACAGACGAGCTTGCATGACAAGAGTTATGAATGTCAAAGAGGCAAGTGAGGTGTGTAAGAATAAGCCTAAATGGCACTCTGTTGTTCGTGCCTACCCCGCGAGGGAACTAGCGTGAAGTAATGTATGTATGTATGTATGTAGTTCTACTTCTCTAATGCAATCGGGCGTTAAATCTCCATAATAAAATTGGATGGACTCATTTAATACGTCACATACGAAACGTCTATTTTTTTTTATTTTTATTGCCGGAGTTCAGCAGACAGGCAGACGGCCCACTTGATGGAAAGCGGTTACCATCGCCTATGGACATTTGCAACACCAAAGGTGCTACAAATGCGCTGCTGCTCTCTTAAGGGAGACTGAAACCTGGTCACTAATGCCGGAACACAACTCAAGGTTGTTATGGCGGCATACTTTAGACCGGGGGTGGTAGCCATCCAGTCGGGCAAATGCCCTACCACCTGGCTGTGGGTTGTTTTGTCGCCTCTTACGATAGGCCGCCCGGCCGCAGGAAATTGTATTCTTCCTCCGTTCCTGCACAGAGGAAAGTGTGCCATTTTACTAGCCAGTATTTTTTAGTTATAATAATGTAGCTCCAATCTATATAAATTAAATAATAAATGATGTTACAAAATTGCTGATATTTTTGTATTACAATTTATGGCGCGTTTTGAAAGTGGCTTTTAAAAAAAAAAATTACATAGCGATACGAAAAGTAGTGTTACCATCCCTGTGCTCGGGCAACTCCAAGCGCACTTTCAGAATGTGAGAAATGCAAGAGAGTGTTTCTGCTTTGTGCACAGAGCCCCGAGGACAGCTCCGTGTGCGACGGCAGCAGGGCGCGCGACGACGACTCGGAGGCCTCGAGCGTGTGCTCCGAGAGGAGCCTCGACTCCTACAGGCGCCACGATGTAAGTCTATGCTAGAATCATTTGGTCCGTGCAGTTCGTTTGGGTCATAAATCATAGCTCGGCCTCAGCCCGGCTAGGGCGGTGAGCATGTTGCGCGGGCGCAACGCCATTATCGATAAAAACGAACGAGTCATCGTATAATTTATTTTTTCAACACACTTGCTCATAAAGTGGCGCTATGGTCACCGCAATTAGGCACAGAATGACACCCATTATCAAACTGTGAGTAAAAAACATTATAACTCACTAGTGAGTTATAGATTTTTTTTTTATTGATTGAGTTGCTTTGTTCTTAAAAAAGTTTTTATTAAAAAAAAAAGATCGTGTTCTATAGAACAAATAAATTAATGTTCCTATTGCTTGCTCATTTCATGCAACTTCTTATTTAAATAGATAATTTTAACTCGTACGTGTTTAATAAATAAAACTTTCACTCATATATAACTTTTTTTTATCTACTAAATAAAATGAGTTTTGTTGTTATTTTATTCACAAGTGTGTTGAAAAACGTCGTATGATACACGTGTCTATTGATGATTACCGTCCTCGGCTCTCTTAAAACCCTCGCCTACGACTCGAGTCTCAATGGCGCCTCGGCGGTAATCACCAATGTTACACACTAGTACCATAATGTACTATTATATCATTATTATATTTTTTTGCTGTTAATTTTAAACTTGCATGATGAAAGAATGACTAAACAGATATACAATGCAAAAGTGGATGGATGCAGAAGTCGTGGAAGGTCACGACACACCTTCCATGATCAAATTGATCGTGTACTAGCAGAAGGTGATGTCAGGAGCCTTAAGAACAGACGAGCGTGCATGACAAGAGTTATGAATGTCAAAGAAGCGAGTGAGGTGTGTAAGAATAAGCCTGAATGGCGCTCTGTCGTTCGTGCCTACCCCGCAAGGGGACTGGCGTGAAGTTATGTATGTATGTATCTATGTAATTTTAATATAAGTATTTATATTTATTTTTAATATAACTTGTTACATTCTAAACTTTTGTAGTTTTTTAATACATCGATACCTCATTAATAATTTATTTTAAGTTTTATCTATTTTTTTTTTTTCATTTTTATTACTAATCCACAAAATGACAAAATTAAATACACTATCGATAACGCTTATCGACAACAATAATGCGCATCACTATGCCCGCCCATAAGGCCCGTGAGTGGAAGAGAGAGCGAAATACTCGCTTCACCGCTCCGATTATTATATGACCCAAACTTCACGGACATATTAATTCAACTATAGTTGCGTTTATTTTTACAGATTTATTACTAGTACTTGAGTTTTCCCCTAGGGTGAAACCCTAGTCCGCGCCTCTAGTTTAAATGGCAAGCGTTAATACAAGTTACTTTATATTCGGACTGGGCGTAACTACGTTCTAAGTCTCAGCCTTTCCTACATAAAAAGCGCGGGGCACATGGGAGGAGGGTGGTTTTAGTGGGTAGTGCAACTTCTCGGAGTCTCCACACAAGCCGGTTGATTACTGTTTGGATTGCCCCTTATTAAAGGGTAAAGCCTCCATGATCAACTATGGTCCAATCCCTTTGCAAAGGACCCGGTATTGTGCGTAAATAGCATTTCCCCCCGCCTTATATTACATTTTTCTGTTAGTGCCATTTGCACCCGGAAGGTTCACTTCATTTTGTATCCCAAATTATCCCATTTCCCGGTATGATGAGTATTGTATGGAGCGCTGTAGCCTACGGCTAAGTTGCTGGCTCAATGGTTATGGACTGTATGAGAGAGAGATATGAACTAAATCCTTGCACTAGAAAAGCAGAAGCTCCACTTGACCTTTAGATCCGCCCTCTGCTGGCTCGGTTCAGGTTGCACACAGGAACAGCACACGGCACTAAATTCCACTTTGGAGCTATCACTTTGTACAAAGTCTAAATATGGTAAATGTTCTTGGCACGGCCAGTAATTGCATTGAATTGAGAGAATTTGGTCAAAAACAAGGATGAGCGCGCGGCGCAGTGTCTCCCGTCAAAACGTTAATAGCTCGTCACAAAAAAATGGCTGCGCCTACTCCGGCGCATTCTGTATTGGCCGTCGTCTCACACAGAAAGAGTGTAGACAGCAAAATTGATGGAGCGATGTTCTACCTACTTCATACTAGGCAAGGACCGAATATATTTGTATGTCGATTTTCGGTATTAAAACTATAAAATGACGAAATTAACGAAAATGACCAATATGACCAATGTGACCAAATTGACCAAAATGACCAAATTGACCAAAATGGCTAAATTGACCACAATGACCAAATTGACTAAAACAACCAAATTGACCAAAATGACCAAATTGACCAAAACGACTAAATTGACTAAAACGACTAAATTGACCAAAATGGCTAAATTGACCCCAATGACCAAATTGACTAAAACGACCAAAATGACCAGATTGACCAAAACGACTAAATTTACCAAAATGACCAAATTGACCAAAATGGCTAAATTGACCACAATGACCAAATTGACTAAAACAACCAAATTGTCCAAAATGACCAAATTGACCAAAACGACTAAATTGACCAAAATGGCCAAATTGACCCCAATGACCAAATTGACTTAAACGATCAAATTGACCAAAATGACCACATTGACCAAAACGACTAAATTTACCAAAATGACCAAATTGACCAAAATGGCTAAATTGACCACAATGACCAAATTGACTAAAACGATCAAATTCACCAAAATGACCAAATTGACCAAAACGACCAAAATTACCAAAATGACGAAAATGGCAAATAAAAAAGAAATATTTATCCTACTTCCTGGGATCCTTTACACAAATCTATCCCAACCCATACTCTTACTCTAGACCAGGGGTGGTAGCCATCCAGACTGGTAATGCCCTACCACCTGTCTGTGGGTTGTTCTGTCGCCTCTTACGACAGGCCGCCCCCAACGCAGGAAGTTATATTCTTTCTCCGTTCCTGCACGGATATGAAACTAATGGCCTTGGATTCGCATGGCTTGATGAATAAAGGTGAAAGCAACAGGTGTGCTTTGCAGAGCGTGTCGTGGTCGGGCTCCGCGTCGCGCCTCGGCTGGGAGTGCGGCAGCCCGCCGCCGCCGCCGCCGCCCGACGACATCATAGCGCTGTGCGCGTGCACACACTGGACCGAGCGCAAGGACGGCCTCACACACCTGGTACGTATGCTCGACACCCGGGACACCAAGTACCGCAGCATTCAAAAAAGAAAAAAAAGAAGTGACGTGTACCTACATTGCTGACGTGTATCTTAAACATTAAAACATATTGTTACGAGTTGGAATTATTATAGAATTTATTAGAACTATACTAACACGTATAACACGGGTACAAATATAACTGAACACAATCAGTCCAAACATAATGTACGATTCAATAACACGCGCAAAGTCAGTCACTAAATAGATTATCGAATGTACACAAGTCTTGCCTCGCGGCTGGTTATCGCTCGACTGCCGATCTCTCCATTACGGCATTGCTTTATACTGCACAAATACAATGTCTCTCGACCGCGTGGACCGAATTTCTTAGAATCAGTTCGACACACCTGGCTAATGACTGCCAGAAAAGATTACAATACACAGGTCTAAATGCGAGAAGGTAATAAAGTGTGCTTTTACAGTATGCGGGTGTGAATCCACTTTTGTCGGTCGTAACTGCTGTGCCGATATAATATCCGACACAACGCTGATAATAATATCATGAATGATACATAGAATAAACAGTATAATTGTTTTGTTAACCTTTTAGGACGGAACCACCACAAATTTGTTCTCGAAGCGTCACACACGGCTAATTGGGAAGCACCACAAATTTGTGGTCAAATACAGATAATTGAAACGAACGTTGCAATGATGCTTTCTCCCTCTAACTGCATAGAATTTTTATTAGAGTAAAAGAGATGATATAAGTCTCGTGGTTTTGGCGCGGCAATTTTGATGGCAGCTGGCCGATTATGGACAAAAATAATATTAAATTTGACCCCTTTTAAGGGTTGACTTTATGATTTAAATAAAAAAACATAACGCATGCTTGGCTAAATTGTAGTATGCTTGTCTGTATATTCGCATAACAACGTGTATCGATTCATCTGATCGAATTTGATAGGGTACAGCTATTGTCTACTATTAATACTAGCTTGTATACACTTATCTTATACTTCTTATAGTAATATATAAAGCTGAACAGTTTGTTTAAACGCGCTAATCTCAGGAACTACTCGTCTGATTTGAAAAATTCTTTCAGTGTTGGATAGGCCATTTATCGAGGAAGGCTATAGGCTATATATCATCACGCTAAGACCAACAGGAGCGGAGCAGCAATGAAAAATGTTTCAAAATCGGGGGGGCTTTGAAAACAAATTCCACACGGACGGCGTCGCGGGCACAGCTAGTCATCTATATATATAAAAGAACGTCGTGTTAGTTACACTATTTATAACTCAAGAACGGTTGTGCCGATTTGGCTGAAAATTGGTGGGGAGGTAGCTTATAACCAGGAGACGGACATAGGATACTTTTTATCCTATTAGAACTGGTAGGTGGCGCTGAGATCGGGTTCTAGAATCCTCCTAATCACCTGGAGCGATTTTGATGATTTTGTTTTTGTGTGTTTGAGTGGGTTCCCGGATGGTTTAGATTCGCAATTAGAACCGGTAGGTGGCGCTGAGATCGGGTTCTAGAATCCTCCTAATCACCTGGAGCGATTTTGGTGATTTTGTTTTTGTGTGTTTGAGTGGGTTCCCGGATGGTTTAGATTCGCAATTAGAACCGGTAGGTGGCGCTGAGATCGGGTTCTAGAATCCTCCTAATCACCTGGAGCGATTTTGGTGATTTTGTTTTTGTGTGTCTGAGTGGTTCCCCGGATGGTTTAAATCCACAATTGAAACCGGTAGGTGGCGCTGAGAATGGGTTCTAGATTTTTATTTTTTCAGAGCAGGACAACGTCTGCCGGGGCCGCTAGCTAGTATATTATAAAATAAAAAGAAAATTTAAATTTCAGCTTTCAAACGTTTGCTGTCAATACTACTGACAGTTTTAGAAAATTGTGACATTGAACGGAACAATACTTGTTACAAATATTCTGTACATCAGACACTCAATAGGGCTGTATTTGAAATAAAAAATTAGCAATAATTATACTCCCATTTTGTTGCGACCAAATAATCATCGATATCGACTATGTGACATCACTAGAAAATTGCCATGTCGACCTGTTGCGAAGGAGTTTTTGGCGGGAACTGAAAGAGGACGTTGTGCTGTGCAGTTTTATTTTCTAAAAATGTGTAAAATTATTCTAAAATGAACAATAGTTGTAGGATATTGATAGTTTTTGAGTAGTAATTATGTGTTTTTGCGAGAAATGTGAACTATATAGCCAAATGTGGCCTTTCGAGTCTTCACAAGAACTCCGTTGAATGGCACCAGCTGATTACCTACAGTTCAGTAGGCTTAAGAAAATGCTTAATATATATATATATATATATATATATATATATATATATATATATATATATATATATATATATATATATATATATATAATAACTAAAACTAAATAAACAAGGGTAAAATACCTAAAGATTAAGTTATTGGGTCCCAAACCACTGTCACTTATCGGGAACGTTTCCAAAAGACTGGCGGCGTTGCCGCGTTGTTAATTATGTAATATTTACTTTTAGGCCAACTATCTGAATAGCGGTCGTTTGCTCACGGACGAGCAGCTCCGTCGTCTAACCGACCTCCTGAACAAAATGTTCGTCGACGCGCACACCAAAGTGTTCTCGCTGCTGTTGGACGCGGTCTGCGAGCTGCTGCTGGTGCATTGGCAACAGCTCAAGGACTGGCTGTACCAACTCATGTTTAGGTGAGGTGTTGTTGTTTTCAAATTTTTGAGTTTTTTTTTTTATAAATTTATATTTGAATATGTAAGCGAGAGTTGGGTATGGAAGAGAGAGCATGAAAGTAGAGTAAACACGGTCGAGATGCGAGTACTGCGCAAAATCTGCGGAGTGACGCTCGCGGACCGCGTTCGTAATACCGAAGTAAGAAAGAGAGTTGGTCTGAAAGAGAGTGTCGGGGTGAAGGTAAGGAAAGGAATGCTCCGGTGGTTCGGGCATGTGGAAAGAATGCATGATGAAAGAATGACTAAACAGATATACATTGCCAAAGTGGATGGATGCAGAAGTCGTGGAAGGCCACGACACACCTTCCATGATCAAATCGATCGTGTACTAGCCGAAGGTGATGTCAGGAGCCTTAAGAACAGACGAGTGTGCATGACAAGAGCTATGAATGTCAAAGAAGCAAGTGAGGTGTGTAAGAATAAGCCTGAATGGCACTCTGTTGTTCGTGCCTACCCCGCAAGGGAACTGGCGTGAAGTTATGTATGTATGTATATTTGAATATGCTTATATTCATCTATATATTAATTAATACGTGAAGCAAAAACTTTGTACCCCTTTTTACGAAAATAGCGCGGAGGGAGGAGTATGAAATTTCGCACTCTTTATCTAGATATATATAATTCTTCTGTACGTGTGTTGACAGTGAACTCCTCCTAAACGGCTGGACCGATTTGAATGAATTTTTTTTTGTGTGTGTTCAAGTGGATTCGAGGATGGTTTTTAGATTCACAATGGGGATTGTTCACTTTTTTTCAATTTAGCTTTTTGAAAAACCATTTCGAGGAATAGTGTTCCTAATCATTTCTGTCTAGTTAAAATTCCAAAAAACGTACAATCCCCTTGTATTTTAAAAGAAATGCGTTTGACCTTTATTTGACCTTACTAAATCCTATGACGTCATTTACGTCTGGTGAAATGCATATGAATACCGTAGCCATTCAGTTTCAAAATACAAAAGGACCGACATTTTCCTTTTTATGTCATTGTTATGTCATACAACATCAACATAAACAAACATTTTATTCGACGTACTCCAGAATAAAATTATGTATATATTATCTCTTCAGACCAATATTTCTTAAATATCTGTAAAAAGAATACTTACATATGGTCTCTAACTAAAAGTCAAAGAAAAGTGTATTTATTATATAAACGAGCGTCTTCGTAATTGGTGATTGGAGCGATATCGAAATCTTTTCAAGAGATACGATCCAAAAAATAACCTGTTTAGTGATGAGAACATCATCACGGTGGAAGAAAATTTAACTGGCAAAACAATACACCTTGCGCCAGAAGTTAGAAGGACGTCCAAAATCACATATTGGAAACAATGATTTAAGCATTAAGTGATACTTTATTCGCTGGATAGCAGTGGATTTTCCAACAAGGCCCTGTACCCTCCCATGAAGCTAATTCAATCCAACATTAGTTGCAAGCCAATTTGTCAGACTTTGTTCAGAGGATAGGTTGGCCTTCGTCGAGTTCTAACTTGAATTCTTTGGAGTATTCTTTATGAACTGCATTGGAGCTAATGGCATACAAAAAGTTCACCAGAACCTGAATTTATCTCAAGCGAGCCCAAATCATTAAATGGAAACTGATTGAAAAGATTAGTACCACCATAGAAGAATGGCCTATATCTTTAAAGCTTAATTAATTGAAAACAAGGATGGCTATTTTAAATAACTTATTTTTATATATACATAAATCTAGATGTTATTAGTTATAATTCATGTAAACAATATATGAATATTTAACATTCCTCTAAAAATATTTTAGCTTTACTTTGACTGATGTCTTAAGAGTTCACATTACGAGTTATAAGAATAAGATGGTTTCTATACTGAAAGCAAACTATTGTGAGTTATAAATTTGTATGTGCCATATATTTATATGAATTGATTAATAAAATATATCTTTTGACTTATTATTTTGCAAGATGAAATAATAAATAACTTTTAGCAGTTAAACTTGTTTATTTACTTAAACACTTATTAATAATAATTTAGGACATATTATATAATCTTTTCAGAAATGTTCAGTTTTATCTTTTTCTTTTTTCTGCAGGCTAGCATTTGGTTTTTTCTATACATAAAGTTTTCATGTAAACTGCAGTGGATAAGTCATAAAATTCTATGATCAAGCATAACCCTTGCTTATGTAGAAAAGTTGTTGCTAATTTTTTCTGAACCTGAAAAAAAAAGATATAAAGTGTCTATTTAATCACTCGCATAGTCCTTATTTAACTCATAATTTTTCATATTAGTAACTATGTTACACATCAAAATCATATTATTAAGAAATTTACAATCATTAAGGTATTTGTCACAAATCTTCATATTCCATGAAATCCTTCAAGCCATAGATGTGCTTAATTAATCACTTTTAAGCCGGCAAGTGAATATATTTAAAACTACTGGAGAGTTTCATATTTTCCGGTAATTTGTTGTATAAGATCAGATCCATAACATACATTAGCAATCTAACCGCCAGGGCAGTGGTGCAATGTCTGTTCCTTTATTTGTATGTATTTATATGAGATACTTTACTTGTATTATAGATTATTAAGAAAGTAATATAGGTTGCTGATTTATTGATTGTACCAAATTATCAAATAAGTAATTAATATTATTTTAATCAGTTTCTAATGAATGAGTAAGACATGTAGCTATTTTTCTATAAATAGGTGCACATTTTAGATGAATTTTGACTTCAACACAAAGTATACTTACATCAATCATATATTAACTAATAATTAACATTACTGATTTCTTATATGGATGAAATTTACAGACAGGAATAGTAATATACTACACAGGTTATAAAAGGAAAGAAGGAAGGAAGATCTATGGACGAACATGTTGAATTTAGAAACCTTCACAAAACTACTTACATCAGGATTTTAGCTCCTCTTATTTCTCCAATATGTACATACGAGTATAGCTATGTACTCTAATAACATTACATGTTAGGTAGGTTTAGCGTATCAGCCTTTACAAAATTAACACTCCTATTTGAAGATCCGGCCATGTTTAGAAAGAGAAAATATTTAATACATTTTCATTAATAAAACAGTTCACTTTTTTGTCGGATGACTTTAGAAGATTTTTCTAAGGACGAAATTAATTGTAATGAATAATATTAGAATTTAGAAATGCTGCATTAACCGCCGATCTAAAGCCTAAATACCCAATGTTGCCAGGTTGATAATAGTGAAATTACTAAAATTTGTAATTCTTGTAGGTACACACGTGTGTGTAGGAAAGTAACTCCCAACATATTGACTTAAAAAAAGACCTTATCGAACATCGCCATGATTTTTAAATTGAAAACTTCGGTAGATACTTCTAGGATGGGGAAAATGCACTGAATTCGCACGACCGTCACGCTCAGATACCAAGTTTTTATCTCTGAAGTGCAGTCCTAACGACTGATATTTTTTTTAAAGGTCTGACTAATAATACTCCCCCCCCCCTCCCCCTCAATTGAAACTGACAATACAACCTTTTTATTTTAACTGGATTGACAACATCATTGGATAATGAGACTATGTCTAGGTATCAGACATTAAAAATGATAACCCAAATGTGATACCAAATCAAAGTATTTTAGTGGTCGAATGAGCTTTATCTGTTGCAATCGCCGAAAGAATACTTTATTACAAATTAAGAAAAGTAATGACATCGCAATGGTGTCTAATAGGTAATTTATGCCTGAATATCAATTAATGGTATTCAGTCTAACTGTACATTATTCAGTTTAAGTTATATTATATTGATTTTTCACTAAAGGTCACTCACTTTAAATAACTTAACGGTAACTTTAGAAAATAATAAATGTTGAACACTTTGGTGTTCAACATTTATTATTTTCTTATACATAAAATAAATCTACCGATAAAATTGCTAAGCTGGCCACACTAAAATAATTACGATGTGTCATAATGAATAATGACAGTAACATTTAAATAGTAGCACAGATTAATATGATTATTTTCTTTCTATAGGCAAAGGAATTAATGTAAAGTTGTCCCCAATGACGTCATCGGATAATTTGTTTAAAAATCGAATTAAAAAAGAACTAACTCTTAAAACACAAAAATATTCAAATTAGTATCTTAAAATACCCTATTTTACATAATAAAAATATAAAATCAGAGGGTAATTTTTTTTGAACAATCCCCATTGGACCCGGTAGGTGGCGCTGCAATCGGGTTCTAAATTTTATTTCTTCAGGGCAGAACAACGTCTGACGGGACGGCTAGTAGTTTTTTTTTGAAAATTATGCATAAAAAATACATTACACACACTACCATGTATTTGATACACACACACGCATATAGACTCTTGTTTATTGTTGCCTTGGCGAAATCTGTGATTATAGAAGTATATAGTCTTTGACAACAGAACCTTAATAATGTTCAAACTTATAATTTAAATTAATTATTATGGTCGAGTTTCGACCACGGGAGATCACTAGTATACATAACATATTCGACTGTGGCACAGAGAGTCGTGTGGAATATATTAAGTTATGACTTATGACATAAGCCGCGCGCAGAAGTTTTGCCAATGAATATATATTATTACGAAGTAAGAAAGAGAGTTGCTCTGAAAGAGAGTGTCGGGGTGAAGGTAAGGAAAGGAATGCTCCGGTGTTTCGGGCATGTGGAAGGAATGACCAAACAGATATACAATGCAAAAGTGCCACGACACACCTTCCATGATCAAATTGATCGTGTACTAGCAGAAGGTGATGTCAGCACCCTTAAGAACAGACGAGCGTGAATGACAAGAGCTATGAATGTCAAAGAAGCAAGTGAGGTGTGTAAGAATAAGCCTGAATGGCGCTCTGTTTTTTGTGCCTACCCCGCAAGGGAACTGGCGTGAAGTTATCTATGTATGTATGTATGTATGTACTTACCATTATTGTATGCATTTATGTAAAGTATATACAATAATAAAATAAAGTAATAAATTTATTGCAACAACTATCTATGTAACCTTTTTTGTAAACCCTACTGACCATCGATGCGTGACGTCATGAGCCTATCGGCAAACCTGCGCGCGGGTAGTACATAGTCGCATTTTAAACATGAATTTATATACATATATATATATATATATATATATATATATTATAATAATATATATATATATATATATATATATATATACATATATATATATATATTATAGTAATAACAGCCCATAAGTTTCCCACTGCTAGGTTCGGGTCTCCCATAATAGGGGAACGGGCAGTTTGACACATCGGTTATCTCGATGTGCAGGTTGCATCACGATGTTTTCCTTCACCGTTGTTATTGTTAAAATGAGGTCGTGTAACTTGGCACTGGCACCTCAGAAGTCATGTTACATTTGATTTTGATATATTCTTCTGTCCTCTTATGTCCTGCCTTTTTTTCATTCGTGTAATACTAATACATGATAGTATATTAACATCCTTATTTATGCTTATTTCAATAATGAAAACAGACCACTGCCGATCCTAATTTGTCTACAGTTAGCACGTGGTGATTGTAACAATATGCGCATTAGGTCAGTAAAATTGCCTAAGTGGTGCATGCGTTCCGGCCGGGATCGAACCCGCGCCCTCTTGAGTTTGGGACGCGTGCGCTAGCCATTACGCTACCACTGCTTTTCAATAAATGCTATGGCATTATTTTTGTACAAAATTGCATCAGCAATATTAAACCCTTCAAACTAACACTATCGCCATCTCGTAATATACCAAGAAAATATACCCATTTCATACAAATCATACAACTCCTATATGAACAGAGTGAGACAACAACACAATCAACGATCACGTGCACAAACGCGATCTGCACTCTCATCGCGATCACATATGTGCTAATAGTGAGCTAAAGGGTTAAAGTATTAAATATGAAAATGTAGAACAAAAACGAACTGGTGGTTTTTTTTTATTGCAGGAGATCAGCAGACAGCCCACATGATGGAAAACGGTTGCCATCGCCTATAGACATTTGCAACACCAAAGTTGCTACAAATGCGCTGCTGCTCTCTTAAGGGAAACTGGAACCTGGTCACTAATGCCGGAACACAACTCAAGGTTGTTATGGCGACATACTTTAGACCAGGGGTGGTAGCCAGCCAGTCGGGCAAATGCCCTACCACCTGGCTGTGGGTTGTTAAGTCGCCTCTTACGACAGGCCAACCGGCCGCAGGAAATTGTATTCTTTCTCCGTTCCTGCATGGATAGCTACCTGTGCCTCAGGAGTGTGTTACGAGTTGGGTTGTTTTTGTTCAGGTTATTGATGAAACTAGGCACGGACATCCTCGGCTCTGTGCAGAGCAAGATAATGAAGACCCTGGACGTGATACACGAGTGCTTCCCCGCCGAATTGCAACTGCACAATATATTTAGGTGAGTGTGTGACATTTGTATTGTATCATGCAGACATTTTCGCAAAACGAAACCGATATTTAACCAATAGAGACCTAATTGAAACATACTTTTTTTATGTCGAAGAAACGTAAGAAAGTACTGTTACGAATTTGTGGGATGTAAATATGAAAATGCCGTTGGAATTATCACAAAGTTTAATAATTACTTGATTTGCCAGAATGTAGTACAAAAGTTGTTACAATGATAAGTTGATGTCCTACACATTGTACCATTTTCATAGTGTGCAAAAATAACAATAATTGTAAATTAATTTAATATTTCTCATGTATATTATTTGAAAAAATCCGTCTTCTTTAACATACCTATATCTATATTTTTACAATCGGTTAACGAAATTTGTTTATTAATATTTAATTATTTTCAATATTATTAGAAGTACACACGTGTAATTCACAGTTCTTACTAGTTTAGCCGAATACAACAAGACAAAACCGCAGGGCAGAAACTCGTTATAACATGAATCGAGAAAAGTTCGTCGTTATAAGATACTCGCTCCGAAAGTGCACTAGGTAACGCCTCGTTCGCAGTCAGAACACGTCTGGCGCATTTCTCGACTGACCGACCCTCATCCATTTGTAAATTAGACATGGCCTCGTAGAAACATGTCGCCCGCTGGTTTTTGAATTCGTTAAACGGCCAGCTTAACGGCTTCCAAGAATTCGCATGAAATACCAGCAGAGGAAAGAAGGTTTTATGAAGTCTTACGGCGGCATGAACAAAGATTAGCGTGAACAATAGATCACTCAAATTCAAAGGGGCACTAAAACACCTGCAAAGGATTAGTATCGGCTTGCAAGAATACTATGTTTTTTTAAAAATATAAATGCAGCGTATGCGTGGTGAAAATTAGAACTACATCTTTCGTCTCATTTCTGTATAGTATTAAAGTGAGACAAATGTATTTATCAAAAATGCTTCCAAGGAGGTTCGATTATTCAGCTCATTTATTCTCGTAATGTGAAACTCTTTGGTGGATTTTTCACCTAATTACCAATTTCACAGCACGTTTTGTTGTATATTGCTTAATTTTTAACTTTCGAAAAATGTATACAGGCTTCGTAAATGCATTTTTTTAAAGCAAATCTGTTGAGTTTTTGTGCTTTTCAGCTTAAAGTCTGTTTTGATTCTTTTCTGTGACAGCGTAACAGAGAGATACTTTTGCATCTTTATATGTCTATAAATATTATAAACGCGAAAATTTGTATGAATTTATGGATGTATGTTTGTTACTCTTTCACGTAAAAACTACTCAATAATAATAATAATAAATAATCGGCAGACAAACACACATATTGTATATCCCCAAATTAAGCAACTTACACTTGTGTTATGGCTAATATACAACGGACTACTCTGGGGCCGATCCCAGACACCCAGACCATAGTAAATAACGGAGAAAATACGTCTCCGAAATTTATTATACCAGGAATCGAACCCGGAGCCTCTGCGTTGCAGTGAGGCAGGCCGGCAAAGGCTTAGCCCACTGAACCACAGAGGCCGTCATATTGAATGTATTTTGATGAAATTTTACAATAATATAGCTTACACATCAGAATAACACATAGGCGATAATTTATAAAGATATAGCGTGAATTATCCAAAATATAACGATTCTCCATCACCACACTAGCGCAGCTAGTAATATTATAAAAATAATCTAAAAATGGCGTGTCTGTACATTGAAGCTATATAAAAAAAAAACAATTAGAATAGACTATATAAACGATGGAGAACACGATGCTTTTTTTTTTTAGATTTCTTGTCTGTTTGTTTGTTGAGGATTTATGTAAAATCTACTGGGCCGATTTTAATGCGGCTTTCGTTGATCGACAGCAAATTCATAGACTTAAAAACTACTGTCTAGTTTATTTGCCATTAAAGCATTTTTTTTTATATAATTTTCTTTAATTAGTTGGCTATTGGTGTTGTTACGAACTCAGGTTCCTAGCGGACGGTGCGACCGCCCCCACCGGCAAGACCAAGGCGGCCGCCCTAAGGTTCCTGGCCGACCTCGCGCACGACTACTGCACGCCGGCCAGTCTCGCCGCAGCCTTACACGGTCAGTGTAATGTCGCATCTCACTACAAAATTACTAATCACGAGAATGAAGTAAAAAATGAAAAAAAAATTTTTTTTTTTTTAATAAATCATTTGTACTTTTTATTATATTTCTTACGAATCGTAACCAATGGCAAAATGGCAAAATTCAGGAGGTAAATTAACTTTTTTTATAGCATGTGCTCAGCAGACAGCCAGACGGCCCACCTGATGGAAAGCGGTTACCATCGCCTATGGGCATTTGCAACACCAAAGGTGCTGCAAATGCGCTGCTGCTCTCTTAAGGGAGACTGGAACCTGGCCACTAATGCCGGAACACACTCAAGGATGTTATGGCGGCACACTCTAGACCAGGGGTGGTAGCCATCCAGTCGGGCAAACACCCTACCACCTGGCTGTGGGTTGTTTTGTCGCCTCTTACTACCACAGATCGCCCCCAACGCAAGAAATTGTATTCTTTCTCCGTTCCTGCACGGATAGATTTTATTTGATTTTTATTATTCCGACGTTTCGGTCACTTTTCAATAGCCGTGATCACTCACGAAAGACAAAGTTGTCAAGTGTCAAAGTTTAAGAAAAAGTTGTTAAAGTTCATCTAGCCTGCCGCCAACTGGTTCATTTTAATTTTTCTTTTTTAAGTTTACGGCTTGGCAGCTAGGCCTTTAAGCCAGATCTTAGTTTACAATATAGTTTCTTCATTTTCTTAGCTCTCTTTCTTAGTAAGAAAGAGAGTTGGTCTGAAAGAGAGTGTCGGGGTGAAGGTAAGGAAAGGAATGCTCCGGTGGTTCGGGCATGTGGAAAGAATGCATGATGAAAGAATGACTAAACAGATATACAATGCAAAAGTGGATGGATGCAGAAGTCGTGGAAGGCCACGACACACCTTCCATGATCAAATTGATCGTGTACTAGCAGGTGATGTCAGGAGCCTTAAGAACAGACGAGCTTGCATGACAAGAGTTATGAATGTCAAAGAGGCAAGTGAGGTGTGTAAGAATGGGCCTAAATGGCGCTCTGTTGTTCGTGCCTACCCCGCAAGGGAACTGGCGTGAAGTTATGTATGTATGTATTTTCTTAGCTTATGTATAGCACAGCTGAACTGTAGGTGATCAGCTGGTGCCATTCAACGGAGTTCTTGTGACAACTCAAAAGGCCACATTTGACTATACAGTTCACATTTCTCGCAAAAACACATAATTACTACTCAAAAACTATCAATATCCTACAACGATTGTTCATTTTAGAGTAATTTTACACATTTTTAGAAAATAAAACTGCACAGCACAACGTCCCCTTTCGGTTCCCGCCAAAAACTCTTCATTTTAATTTTGTTTATGGTTATTATTAGAGATGCCACAAATAGTGGTTTGGCCGAAGCGCCGAATATTCGGCTGCCGAATCTTCGGCGTGAGATACGTGCGATTCGCGCAGCGTGTTAGTATTGAAGCAATATTTTTTTTTTTTTTTTTTTTTTTTATTGCAGGAGATCAGCAGACAGGCAGACGGCCCACTTGATGGAAAGCGGTTACCATCGCCTATGGACATTTGCAACAGCAAAGTTGCTACAAATGCGCTGCTGCTCTCTTAAGGGAGACTGGAACCTGGTCACTAATGCCGGAACACAACTCAAGGTTGTTATGGCGACATACTCTTGACCAGGGGTGGTAGCCATCCAGTCGGGCAAATGCCCTACCACCTGGCTGTGGGTTGTTAAGTCGCCTCTTACGACAGGCCGCCCCAACGCAGGAAATTGTATTCTTTCTCCGTTCCTGCACGGATGAAATTGTGTAGTATTTTCTTATTGTCCTGCGAATGATAGGTACACATAACTGAAACTATGTTTTAATTATTTTAAAGAACTCTTTATTTGATTGTGACATTTTAAAAACTGGCCTAATAGTTGTGTTTATAGAAGAAATCGCATTTAACATCGTTAAGATGTAGTTTGACTGTCAATATGTGAGTTTCTTTTTTTTTACGATTTTTTTTTTATTATCATTAACATATCTACAGACTCGAGTTCCGTGCCTATTTTTACTACTTAATTTCTATGAAAAATTTTAGAGTCCATACACGCTTATTGTTTATTTTTGTTACTGTATGTGACATTAATTTAGTGATTTTTATGTTATGGTGTACCTTAAGATGACGAGGCCTAAAAATTAGAGTACTTGCACAGGCACAACCTTGTAGCCAGGATCATCCACCAGCAACTTGCTCTTAAATACGGACTTGTCTTGTCGGAGGTACCTTATTACCAATACAAGCCCGAGCCAGTTCTTGACAATGGTCAATATCTGCTCTACTGGGACCGATCAATTATCACTGACAGGACTATTGTTGCTAACAAGCCTGATATTGTGATAGTTGATCGGTCTGCGAGACGTGCTATAATTGTAGATGTCGCGATTCCCCATGATGGTAACCTCGTGAATGCCGAGAAAGATAAACAAATAAAGTATATTGATCTTGCTCACGAGGTTACCGCTATGTGGAACCTGGACTCTACAATCATAGTACCGATAGTGGTGTCAGTGAATGGACTAATAGCGAAGAGCCTTGATCGCCACCTTGAAAGGCTCTCGCTTGGTATCTGGTTGAAGGGTCGGATGCAGAAGGCAGCTCTGTTGGACACGGCCCGTATTGTGAGGAGATTCCTGTGTCTGGAGCCTTAACCACCGGTAGCCTGGACCCTAGGCCCCACTGCCGGCGAAGATCAGTTTTTTATATTTTTTTTATAAATAAATTTGTATTTTTTATAAGAAAAATGTAAAAAATTTGGAAATAAAATATATATGTAAATAATAAGAGGTTCCGGGTTCGATTCCTGGTATAGTAAATTTCGGAAACGTATTTTCTCCGTTATTTACTATGGTCTGGGTGTCTGGGATCGGCCCCAGAGTAATCCGTTGTATGTTACCCATAACACAAGCGTAACTTGCTTAATTTGGGGATATACAATGTGTGTGTTTGTCTGCCGATTATTATTATCTATATATACTAGAGTTTGTCCTGCGGCTAGGCCGCGGGTCATACGCTAGTATTTACTATTACTACTGAATTTCACTCAAATGGGTACAGTAGTTTTCCGTGTAAACGTAACTGACAGACTGACGACATTAATAGGGATTAGTGAATATAAATTGTTTTCAGTTATTTTATTGAATAGTACAAGCTGTTCTAGTGAGTAGTATATATCGTTTATGTGTAAGGAGTATTATAAATTGATTATATAGACTGAGATCCCAGTCACCCCAGACTTACGTGATTTTAGGAAAGATGAAAGTTTTACGATCGATAGTTCAACATAAACTTAGAAAGGAATGGACACTCGCTAAGCTGAAAGCGGGGCCGTTTTTTCAGGTAGCAGCTATCAAAGGTGGAAAAAAAACCATGCTAACTTACGTCAAAGTGGCAAGGCTAGTTTTCACATATGTCATGTGTGATATTGTTATAAACGAAGATAAACAGTTGCCAGACACTTCCTGTGGGCCATAACTTTTGACAGGCGCTTTAAAAAAATGTGGCAACATACGTCATTTTAGGACGGCGGAATTTTATATATTATCAAGTATAATGTTTTAAAATATTTTCCAATAAGCCTGGTATAAAAAACGGGGTGGACTGTAGGTACTGGTTTGGGAAAAGCGTGTTTGCCTTACTTGGTTTATGTTGCTGCGATCTTCTTGACTTCTTGGCTTCTTGGGCCGGCCCGTGTTCTTTTTTCTTACTAGATGAATTTAGCCACATACAATGACAAACACACTGATAGGAGCACGGAAAGGCACTTAGTTATTATTTATAATTGTGATCTGGCCGATTGCCAGATTTCAAGGGTGCAAGGGTAAGAGGGAATGGAGATAAATGGACTCACCCGTAATAATATGAGCTGAGTAACCGGAGCGTCTGCGATACAGGAGCAGCAGTGCGTGTTCTCTTGTTATATATCTCCCGCTTCACAACTAGATTCACTTGCCACTTATCACCAAGCTCTTGGAACAATGTCTTTACGACGGATCGATTCAGACTGATCGTTGAGACGCGGAAGTGCGGGGTAAATTACTTTTTCGGGGAATCATCGTTCGTTACGCGGTGGCGTGAACATCCTGGGGCCCGGGGAAAAGGTGACGGCTCCCATTTATAGTGCTGACTAAGTGCTGTTGTCGTCGGGGGGAAGACGAGCAATCTTTGTGACTGGTCTCGTTAAGCTGCCATCCTTGGTGCTGAGTTCTACGACTCGGACGACGTCATCCTTTCCGGGCAGAATCTTCTTTATTCTTCCCATCTTCCACTGGAGTCTGGGAAGATTATCCTCCTTTATGAGTACCAGCTCACCAATCTTGGGTCGACTGGTTTCCGTAGTCCATTTAGATCGGGATTGGAGAGTGTGCAGGTAGGATTTCGACCACAAGGTCCAAAATCGCTGAGCCAACGCTTGCACTAAGCGAAAACGTCGTAGGGTTGATGGAGGAGAGGATTCATGGGAATGTTCGGGTAATGCGGTAAGTGGGCGACCTATAAGGAAATGACCAGCGGTTAGGACTTCGAAGTCTGTAGGGTCTGAAGACAGAGGGCAGAGTGGTCGAGAGTTGAGAACGGCCTCAATACGGGCTAAGAGTGTAGAAAATTCTTCAAAGGTCAGATGCTGCTCACCTAATACGCGATAGAGTAATTGCTTAGTAGATTTCACGGCTGCCTCGTGCAGACCGCCAAAAGAAGGAGCTGAGGGCGGATTGAGCAACCATGTGATCTGCTGTGTGGCTAGCTTGTGCGTAATTCTATCATCATTGGCCTTTAAGAAGTTTTGTACTTCTATGAGCTGATTTCTTGCGCCGACATAGTTTGTACCGCAATCAGAGCGAATTAGGGTAGGGATTCCGCGCCGACTAACGAACCTTTGCAGTGCCGCAAAAAAGGCGTCCGTAGAAAGTTCCGAGACAGCCTCTAAGTGCACTGCCTTGGTGGCGAGACAAACGAAAACACAAAAGTAGCCTTTGAGAAGTTTGGCATTGCGTAGAGTACTTGATTTAATTAGGAATGGTCCGGCAAAATCCGTGGACACTTGACTAAACACCGGTTGTGGGCTGACTCGATCAGCCGGTAGGTCGGCCATAAAAGGGGGATTCGGCTGAGCTCGATGCCTAAAACAGCGTACACATTTAAAGACACGGTGACGAATGACTCGCCTTCCAGATAAAATCCAGTATTGTTGACGGAGTAGTGCGTGTAGTGTATCTGCGCCCGGGTGGCAGTGTATAGTGTGGAAATGATCTATAATTAGGTCCACAAGGGGGCTTGAACTGGGTAAGATGAGGGGATGTTGTGTGTCATATCTAAGGGCTGAGTTGGACAAGCGCCCTCCTACTCTAAGAAGACCATCCTTGAGAAAGGGCGAGAGGCGTTGTATTCGCACTGTACATAATTTGTTAGTTTGCAGTCGGTGGATGTCTTCAGCGAACATATTTTGTTGGACTGAGCGTACCCAGTGTAAGAGCGCTTTCTTACGTTCGTCTACGGTAATGGGACCAACGATGCGAGAGTGAGAAGATACCAAGCAATTGTGTGCAAAACGTTTAATACATGCGGTTACGCCTACAAGTGTGTCTAAGGAGCTGAATCTCGTGAGTAAATCCGTGTCTAGATCAGGAACCGCGATGTGAGCTACCATTTTTCTTGGTTTTAGACCAGGCAGTACGTGATGACCCAAAGCAGGGGGCATCGTGGGCCAGGTATCAGGTGGGGCCTTGAGCCAAGTAGGCGACCACCATAGGTCATAGGCTAAGAGTTCCTGTGCTGATATTCCCCTGCTAGCACAGTCGGCAGGGTTAAGAGCTGAGGGTACATGTCTCCAAGTAGGGTTACATGGATTGGCTGCAATGGCAGAGACTCGATTGGCCTCAAAGACCTGTAGGGATTGAGAAGGAGTTTTAAGCCAGGCGAGTACGATAGTACTGTCTGACCAACAAAAGTGTTGCTGAATGGTAATGTGGGCAGAAAGTTGAACAGAGACGCGAGAAATGAGCAGCGAAGTGAGGTGTGCAGCTGAAAGTTCCAGCTTTGGTATAGTCTGTCGGGTTTTAATGGGGGCTACCTTGGATTTAGAAACAAGTAGTCTGACGTGTACCTGACCCGTGATATTCGTTTCATGAAGATAGACTGCGGCTGCATATCCGGATTCGGATGCATCGGCAAAACCGTGTAGGGTGTAGGTGGAATCTTTGCTGGTGCAAATTGTTCTGGGGAGTCGAAGAGCAGAGAGTAGAGGTAAGTCTTCAAAAATGTGCTGAAATTGAAATGTGACATCATTGGGAGCCGATTCATCCCAGTCTAACTTTAGAGTCCATAGGTGCTGAATGAGCAGTTTTGCGCGGAAAATAACTGGGCTGATCCATCCACTAGGATCGTATAAACGAGCGATGGTACTGAGTATTGACCTTTTGGTAAATTTTTCCAGTGTAGGTACCGAAATGTGATATGTAAATTCGTCCGTTTGTGGTATCCATTGCATACCAAGTACCTTGATTGCATTGGAGTCGGGTACAACATCAAAATCCTTGGGTATGTCACATTGATCATCCGGGAAGCGTTCTAAAAGCTGACGAGAGTTTGAGGTCCACTTTCGCAAATGAAATCCCCCTAGGGCTAGTAACTCAATGAGTTCAGTCTGCAGAGCTATTGCCTTGTCAACTGAATCATGCCCAGTCAGAATGTCATCCACGAATATGGAGTGCGTAAGAACCTGTGCAGCCTGGGGAAAACGGTGACCTTCATCAGTGACCAGCTGTATAATAGATCGATTGGCGAGGAAGGGGCTGGGTCGTAGGCCATACGTGACAGTGGACAGGGCGTAAGTGAGCAGAGGTTGATCTGGAGAAGAGCGCCATAGAATGAGTTGGAACCGTCTGTGGTCTGGGTGAACTAGTATATTTCTAAACATCATCTGGATGTCTGTACTAAAGACCACTTTGTGAGTACGAAAATTTAGAATGATGTCAGTAATATCACGTTGGAGCGGTGGGCCAGTGTGCAGACAGTCATTAAGACTGACACCATTAGAGCTCTTACAGCTGCCATCAAAAACCGTGCGAAGTTTTTCAGAGTTGGCTTTGAAGATGCCATGATGCGGGACGTAAAAATGGTCTTTTCCTTTGAATGTGCTGGGGTGACAAAGAGCCATGTGGCCCATGTCAATGTATTCCTTCATGAAGTCGATATATTTTGAGCGGAGGGTAGGATCTCTTTGGAGTTTGCGCTCCAAATTAAGGAATCGTCGTAGTGCAATAGCGTGGGTTGCACCGAGCTTAGGTGCCTTTGTAAGAAAGGGAAGGGATACTATGTATCGCCCTGTGGGATCACGTGTGGTGGTAGAACGAAAGTTCTCCTCACACTCGTCAGAGGTTGAGTTGTCCTTTGATTGCACTTCTTCGACTTCCCAGAATCTCTCCAGAGCGGAGTGTATTTCTTTATTTGAGTGTTGGGGTTGTAAACAGTCAATATTTACTAGTGCTGAATTAACTTGAGGCTCAGGCTTTGTGTAGTTTGGATTGATAGGACCTAAAAGAGCGAAATTGAAGATCGTGCCGAAGGCTATTGGCCTGCCGGGGCCCAAAAAAATTTTGTTACCATCCAAAATTTGGCCCAAGACATCAGAACCTAAAATCAAGTCAATAGCGGCTGGAAAACGATAAGACGAGTCTGCTAGGGGAAGCTGTGTCGAGTCGAGGAGTGGAACAACGTCAGGTAACATTGTTAATGGTAAAAGACCTGTCAAATCTGGTAGAATGTATGCCTTTGCGCTAATTACTGGGACTTCGGTGTGAATAGGGCGGAATGTGATGGTAGTTGAAGAACTAGAGTTTTGAGTCTGCTGATTACCGACTCCTGTAATTTTTAGTTCTGTGTGCTCGACAGGCAAACGTAATTTTTGTGTCATAGTTTTAGTTAACAAGGTTAGCATGGAACCGCTGTCTAATAATGCTCTTGCCTTATGAAATTCTCCAGCGTTGTCTGCTAGTTCTAGGGACACAGTGGGTAATAAAACTGGTGGATCGTGTACTGTAATGTGCTGAGTATGTGCTGAAATATGACTGTCATTTTGGTTAGCTTTATCAGAGGAAGTAACAGGGCTGCCGGGCAAGTGATTATTATGATAAACTTTATTATCATAGTGCTGAGTATGAAACTGGGATTTATTTTGTTTACGTGATGTAGTGGATGGTGTATATTGTAGCGATGGTATGGGTGGGTGTAGTGTAGTATTGTGTAAGTGAGTAGCAGGTAGTCATTGTTGTGAATTAATAGGTGAATTACGACGAGAAGAGTTTCTTGATTCCGTGGTTGGGCGGGTGTGTTCTTGTCCTCTTAGTTGTGGGGGCAAGAGGTGAGAATTGTCATATGTGGGTGATTCAAAGCCACTGCGATGTAAGGTGGTATGGTGTTTCTCGCTATCACATTCTCTACACCGTCCTGTGGATCTGCACTCGTCAGAGTAATGGGGTCCTAGACACTTACGGCACCGTTCATGAGCTTGGATAAAATCCCAGCGCCCTTGCGTAGGCTGTCTTAGGTATTCACCGCAGTTCAGCAACCTGTGTCCTCTAACGTGACACCAAGGGCAGTAATAATTATTGGTCGGTGCTGGTGGGTGGGCGGAATCTTGTGCTATGGGCTCGAAATATTGTGTAGACTGTGGGTATCCTTGAGCGTACTGTACAGGGTACGCTTGACTTTGTAGAGGATATGCAGGGCGCGTTAAAGGTGGGCGGACGGAAGTAGTGGGCTGAAAACGAACGTGCCGAATTTCTGGTCTGGGTGCAGAAGCGCGTGGTTGGTACCGTGCTGAGGGAGAAGCACGTTCAGTTTGTCTGTATGTCGGGCTGAGGGGAGGGGGGGGTGGGTTATATGTCTCAGTTTCTGTGCAACGTGCATGGTCTTCTAAGAATGTGATTACATCCTTTAAGGTGGGCAGAGTGTCTGAAGACCCATGCGTTCGTTCAAATAATGTGCGAAGCTCGCCCTTTAACTTCCGCACTACTATTGACACTAGGACGTAGTCTGAGTCATGTAGTGGTAAGTTTAGGTTTTTAAGCGCCGATTGGGTTGAAATAAGAGGGGCTAAAAATAACTGTCTGATTTGTGAGCGGGTGGTGATGTGGGGTAACTCTAGTATCATATCTATAAACCTATCAATGAGAACTCGGCGATTTTCGTAGCGATTGGCAAGTGTTGTCATCGCTACATCGTAGTTCTCATCGGTAACCTTGAGGTGTGATACCATACTGAGAGCTTCTCCGGAGAGGCAAGAAAATAAATAGTGTAATTTAACTGCACCTGACAAATTACCGGCAGTGTCCGTAAGGCTTTTGAAAATAGTTATGAAAGATGGCCAATCCTCAAGCTTGGAAGAAAATTTGGGTAGATCTATTTTGGGCAGAACAGTAGACGTGGAGAATGTGGGCGAGCTTGGTTTGATGCTTGAGCTGATGGTGATGTTTGCCACCAAAATTTTTTCATATGCTTCTATAGCCGAGGTGTAGTAGTCAAAGTACCATTTTTCCACTTTGTCGTCAAGGTCTTTAGAGTCCAAGATCTCATAATATACTGTATCCAACTTGCCCTTTATATCGTCCAATTTTGTAAAGCGCCCTATGAAATCGTTTACACTATACTTTTTGTCTCCTTTTAATATAAGGTTAGCTATCTCTAATAGGAAAGTTATGTACTTATGGGTTTGCATAAAGATGGCAGATTGCGATTTGGTAGGCATGACGATGAGAAGTGCACAATAAGAAAAGGAAAAGCAAACGAAAAAAAAAAAAAAAAAAAAAAAAAATTTTTTTTTTTCTTTTTTTTTTTTTACTAATGCTAATAAAGAACACGCAAGAAAGCAGCCAGAGAAACGTAAGAAATACGAAATAAATAAAAATGATTAGGAAAAAAAATATATATCAAACTGTCGTGTGCGCTGAGTCTTAATAAACACGAAGCTATATATAAGCTATAAAAGTTGCACGGCAAGCTAACCACACCGAGTGAAACGAATATAATATTCAATATTATTATATCGATCCGATATCACGTTTAGTGCAAGTATTCGAGAATAGGTGTGCTGAATAAAGTACAGAATACGTACTCGAGGTTATATTAACCTACCTACGTACCAAAAAATAGTTATCGTGTAGCAATTTGCGTAATTATCTGAGGAATGTGGAATGGGTATTCAAATATATAAGGGCAGAAGTAATATGTTTATAAGAAAACAAAAAAGAAAAAACAAGGGCAGAAAACGGGTAAATGGGCAGATTGATAATGATTGTTTATTTAACTTTTTAGGTATGCGAAAATTTACAATTTGGTTTGAATTAACCATAAAATGGCAAAATACGGTTGTTGCAGACTGTATAAATAGGTCGCCAGTTGGAATATCCGGCTCGAAGGACCATATGATCTGGCCGATTGCCAGATTTCAAGGGTGCAAGGGTAAGAGGGAATGGAGATAAATGGACTCACCCGTAATAATATGAGCTGAGTAACCGGAGCGTCTGCGATACAGGAGCAGCAGTGCGTGTTCTCTTGTTATATATCTCCCGCTTCACAACTAGATTCACTTGCCACTTATCACCAAGCTCTTGGAACCCGATTAGTATTGCAATTGGGTGGATATCTCAAATGCGCGCGCGATGCGTGAATGTCTTTACGACGGATCACCACCTGGGTGTGGGTTGTTTTGTCGCCTTTTACGATGGGCCGCCCCAACGCAGGAAATTGTATTCTTTCTCCGTTCCTGCACGGATAAGTTTTTCATTAAGTTCAGCCCATAAATGTCCCACTGCTGGGTTCGGGCCTCCCGTTATAGGGGAAACGGACAGTATACCCACCGCGCTTGTCCAAGGCAACTTGGCAGGTTTGACACATCAGTTATCTCGATGTGCAGGTTGCATCACGATGTTTTTCCTTCACCGCTGTTAGCACGTGGTAATTGTAACAATATGCACATTAGATCAGAAAACTGACTAAGTGATGCATGCGTTCCGGCCAGAATCGAACCCACGTCCTTTGAGTTAGGGGCGCGTGCGTTAGCCATTACACTACCAACGACTCTATCGACCAGTATACATAATTTTATTTTATTTTTACTGCTATCTGTGGAGGCTTATTATGTTAATAGCTTATCTTAATCTAGCTTATTTCTAATTATTGTTAATGATAGTTGTTAGCCCCCCAAATAAAAAAATAATAATAATAAAACTACGTTTTAACCGTTTTAAGCGCGGTAATTTATTTGATTTTTATTATTTCGACGTTTCGGCCACTTTTCAGTGGCCGCGATCACTGAAGACGAAGATGTCAAGTAAAGTTTTATTTAGCCTACCGCCAACTTGTTCATTTTAATTATTTAGTTTTAGTTTTTGTTTATGGTCATTATTTACTCTATGGGAGCTTAATCTTATTTACCACCGCTTCGCAACATGTGGTTTGAACGAGAGCAATCGGCGCAAGAAACTCTTCAGCAAACATGCCTACCTCTTAAGTATTTTATATATCAAATAAATTACCTCGGTTAAAACCGTCAAGTAGCGGTGTGTAACTCTTGAGTGATTAACTCAAAAGATATATATCCGACGCGAAGAGTGATTAGATCTGTATATCACTTGCGTTCAAAATGTGTCTTTATATCTTTAACGCTTTAGTTCATTCCTGTTCCATGCGATGAGTACAGATCCGAATGAGAAGAAACTAGAAAGAAAAGAGAAAGAATGATTAGCCCGCGCACTGCGCATGCGTAGTGAGTGAACGAGGAAACCGAATATAATAGAAAGCCAAAATAAATCGTAACACTGTAGTTTTATGGTGTAATTTTGTTTTAATGTAATTAATTTTATTATATTTTTTTCATATCAGTTTATCCGTATATCACTCACAG
Source organism: Dendrolimus kikuchii (assembly GCA_019925095.2). Lineage (NCBI taxonomy): Eukaryota > Metazoa > Arthropoda > Insecta > Lepidoptera > Lasiocampidae > Dendrolimus > Dendrolimus kikuchii. The sequence goes on from CM034414.1 coordinate 1,248,347, forward strand.
ATAATAACTCATCTTGTCTGCAATTGACACTGACACTATTCAATGTAAAGATAAAGAGTTAAAGATATAAAAGAGTGATATATATCTTTGTATCAAAAAGATATATATCACTCTTTTCTTCTTGGCGAGTGATTTTTCCCATGACTACCGTTAAGACGTAGTTTTATTATTTAGTGGCTGAAGGGTTTTGTAATGCTTGCAATAACCATAAACCGCTCACCGGAACGTATCAGTGTCGCGGGTTGGTGGCGCCAATGTCACTAACGTCACTTGTCACGTGACGATAGTAACATTGGCGCCACCAACCCAATTGTCAAATCTTCAAAATTCGAATACGGAGCGAGCGGTGAGTTTACAAATAATTTAATTGCAAGCCTATTTTATTATAAATATTTACGTGCCAATCCGCACAGTGGCTATTTTCAGAAAGACATTTATTAAATAGCATTTTGAGATGTAGGGTAGGATAGAGCTGAAGGGGGTGTCCCGGAGAAGCGAGATGGAATGCGCCTCCGTCTCAAAAGAAGATCTTCCAGCGAGGCTAATTAGCGATGTCCGAGTCGAGCTATTTGACTCGAGTTGCTCGAATCGTACCACGAACGAGTCAACTCGAGTTCAGTTATTAGTAACTCGAATCACTACAATATAGTAAGAGAATTCTTTGTCTTCGGTCGCGAAGCGAATGAACTTCCAGCTCGCGTCGTATTCGCATGATGCATCCCACGGGGGACACGAGTCGCGACGGGCGGCGCCGAGCATCTCCGATTTGGATCGAATTGAATGAAATGAATCCGTTACTCGTAACTCCTGCACGTCGTTCGACTCGCTTTGTAATATTTGGATTCGTCGGTTCGTCGGGCCACTTCGGGTTCGGGTCGGCTATGATCGGAATTATGAACGAAAACTGATGGCACGATTAATTTTTAATGTTTATTACGCGACGTGAACTCGCCTTGTTTACTGACTATTTTGTTTATTTTTTATAATGGCACGAAATAAAAAAAGTATGGCGTGAGAGTTCTTTGTTAAACATAGTGAAAATAAAGTAAATGTACTTATGTACACTATATTTATTGTTTAGCTAGACTAAAATGATAGTTACGCCGCTACGGTTACATTGTTATCGCGGTTACATTCTACAAATACGAGTTGACTTCGAGAAGCCATATCAAATAATCAACACTTCAACAGTCGAGCGCGTCGTTCAACTTGCCGCTTGGGCCTTGGTACGACTCGGCGGCAGCGGGAATCACAGAGTCGAGTCAACCCGAGTCGTGATTCGAGTCAATGGCCATAATACCTCGGGTTATTCGAGTCAGAAAAAATTCAACTCATCACGTCGCTAAGGCTAATGTTATTATTCCTCGCAGGGCTAAGCCCTACTATTATTTATTATAGTTGAAAATTTGTATATATTGTACGTTTCGGGAAACGTTTGCGACCTCATTTATTGCACAGCGCCATCTATTAGCTTGTAAATGTTTCACTACAGAACAGAATATTGTTTACGTACGTACGTGCGTACAGTACGACAGTCGGTGATCTTATCGCTAATAGCGATTTCTTCCAGACAACTTTTCTGTAAATAATTTTGCATATAATATAATCCAGACCACATAGTTTCAAATATAGGGCGCTTTCCTTCAGTATCTCACAACGCCCAAAATGCTCCGTCTGCTGCTCCACTAAGCGACCGCGATCGTTATGGTCGTGGCGAAAACGTCACTAATGACGTCATCATTTTCGATCGCACATCGCTCACAACGAGCCATGTCAAGACGTGGGTCGAATAACCATTCTACTTGAGTTTGCGATTGTCGCAGTCGTGAACATGGTCGTTGTGTCAGTACAAACTACATTAGGTTAGCCCTCTATAAGGGCCAATTTTAATATTATTTTTGTCCACAAGCTGCCAGCTGCCATCAAAATTACCGCGCCAAAATCAAGAGAATGAAATCGTCTCTTTTATTCTAATACAAATTCTATATAGTTAGAGGGAGAAAACATCAGTTCAACGTTCTTCGTTTCAATTATCTGTATTTTACCGTTTTTCATCCGTGCAGGAACGGAGTGTAGTGGAACACTTACAAGCCAATAGATGGCGCTGTGCAATAATTGATGTCACAAACGTTTCCCGAAACATACAAAGAATATATACAAAATTTCAACTATAAAAGACGGGCCTAGGCCTGCGAGGAACAACATTAGCCTCGCTGGAAGATCTTCCTTTGAGACGGAGGAGCATCTCATCTCGCTCCTCCCCTATCGGGGCTCTCACCCCTTCAGGAGAAAGAATACAATTTCCTGAGTTGGGGCGGCCTGTCGTAAGAGGCGACAGAACAACCCACAGCCAGGTGGTAGGGCATTTGCTCAACTGGAAGGCTACCACCCTTATTCTAGAGTATGCCGCCATAAGAACCTTGAGTTGTGTTCCGGCATTAGTGACCAGGTTCCAGACTCACTTAAGAGAGCAGCAGCGCATTCATAGCGCCTTTGGTGCTGCAAATGTCCATAGGCGATGATAACCGCTTTCCATCGAGTGGGCCGTCTGCCTGTCTGCTGATCTCCTGCAAAAAAAAGACCACAAATCTGTGGTGGTTCCGACTTAAAAGTTAAAAATTGCTTTTTTTTTAATAAATTCGGTTTAATAGCAGGCAGTGAAAGTCCACTGCGCACCGTCAGCGGCGCGTCGTCGAACTGCGCCAACGCCGAGGACGTGCACTCGAGGATAAGGAAGACCACGTCGGAGATACACACTTACACTGCGCAGCACTCCAACGGTGAGTACTATCTTCGATCAAACCAAATCGAATTCATTTTTTTTTTTTAATTTATTGATACACAAAACAAATTACAATAATTACAAACCAGTTACGTTATTTGGCCGTCGGTGGATGTTTTAAAAATACACTATATTTTAATTCCATTTATCGTAAGATACTAGCTAGCTGAACCAGCGACGTCGTCCGCGTGGAATTTGTTTTCAAAAACACCCCGATTTTGAAATATTCTTCATTGGTGCTCCGCTCCTATTAGGCATAGCGTGATGATATATAGCTTATAGCCTTCCTCGGTAAATGGGCTATCTAACACTGAAAGAATTTTTCAAATCAGACCAGTAGTTCCTGAGATTACCGCGTTCAAACAAACAAATTGTTCAGCTTTATATATTAGTATAAGATATATTTATGTATCTTTATTTTGGATATAACTACTATTATCTATTCTATAAATGTACTAAGAATCGCGGATATTTTTTAAAATTTTACAATATTTATTGAAATTTGGTTCGAATATATTGAGTATTCTTACCTACGTCTGGCCGCATACTGTGTATAGATGCTAAAAGCCTATGTCCGCCGAACTCTGTCTCTGAAACATGGAGTTCCCGGGTGTGAATCCCAGTTCCATGTTCGGGAACCGAATCCCGGATCTCTGTGCTTATGCCTATTATTTTTCCCAGCGGAATGTGGCAACCATATGTCGAGTAAGGACTCCGGCATCAGTCAGATGTCGGACGTGACTCTCTCGAATAGAGGGATGAACGGTGTACCCAATGGACATTACAACGCGTGAGTATTCTATCATAAACACATATTATGGTTTTCATTCAAAATGGCTTCGCACGACTTGTAGGTTTAGCTATATTTTTATTTTTTCATTTATTTTGGCATCAAACAGATATATATATATATATATATATATATATATATATATATATATATATATATATATATATATATATATATATATATATATATATATATATATATATATATATATATATTAGCAGTTAAATTAGAGATAATCTAACAGTGCCTAAAAATTGTACTTTAAAAAAAAAAAAATTTTAAAAGTGAGACAGAAAAACAGTGAAAATTTACGTTACGCAACTTTAGATTTCGAAAATTGAGAAGAAAAAAACATTTTGAAGGTTAATTACTGCAATATTTCATTTAGTTTAATTTTAAGTCGATTTAAAGGTATGTTAAATATGTCTATGTCGATAAAGCTGAGGTTATATGTATTGGTGCAACGGAAAAAGAAGTAATTGCGAGTATAGTTTTTGTTAGAACGAGGGGGAGTAAAAAAAACCGACTTCAAACACTAAAAAGTATAAAATAACTTATTTCTAAAGCTATTATTTGTATGTCTTTCAAGACCACGGGCCATTTTAATGGCCCGGACATTTGGAGGGCTTGCGTGGGGCCATGGGAAGGCCAACACGTAGAGGCCCCTTGACTAATTTAATGTAAATGTGGCGTGACACTGGCCGGCGATTATCGCTGTCTACTTCATATAGTAATGCACCCAAGGACCAGCCCCGTCCAAAGTAGGACTATTATGGGAAATGAGGACAAAAAGTACCGGGCTATTGGGGTGAACTGCTAAAGGTACCAGGGATCTGGGAATATGGGGACTATGGCGTCTGCTCGTCGCAATGTTCAGGGAACATGGAAAAATGGGCAGACGGTGACTCGCCACTCTCTGTATGGGCCCTAAAAAATGCCATAAAGACAGGGGCCACATGGGTGTGAGTGGCTAAGGGGGCTGGGCTGCAGGTTCACCGAAGCTACTTCTGACCTGATGCCATTTATCACTTCCACCCCTGGAGCTGGAGTCTTAGCTCTAGCGATCTCCACTCCGTGCCGGCTGGCTAAGGCAAGCACGGAGGCGGGTACGAGGTGTCGCTACTCACCTAAGGCTTCGCCACAAAGCCCCCTAAGCTATTATTATTATGCTTAGTAATTTTATGTTGTACTTTGCAGCGACTTCAAGATGTTTTAGATAATATATATTAATAATAATAGCTTTAGAAAATAAGTTATTTTATACTTTTTAGTTTTTGAAGTGGGTTTTTTTAAACGAAGCTTTTTTTTATTTGTTACTTTTTAGTGTCCAGCTATGTATGGGTGGACCTACGAAAGGTGCCGCGCTTCTTAAAAAATATAGGTCCCAAGAAACGAGAACAAAAAAATGTTCGTAAAATGAAAACTACTGGGCCAAACTATGTGAAATTTCTACGGAACCACAAATGGCAACTATTCCGTATCAAACTAAACAAGAATCACGTAAATCGGTACATAAATCTCAGCGTAATCGGTGTACATATGGAACAGAATGGAATTTTTTTCATAAAATGAAAACTACTGGGCCAAAACATTGTCAAATTTGTAGGGAACCAAATGGAAGCTATTTCGCGTCGAACAAAAAAAGAATCGCGTAAATCGGATAATAAATCTCGGAGTAATCGGTGAACATACATAAAAAAAAAACAAATAAAAAAGATCCCGACGAATTGAGAACCTCCTCCGTTTTTTGAAGTCGGTTAAAAAGAGTTTACGCATGGGGCACACATTAACAGAAAAATAACTTTTTGACAAAAGATATTGTCAATAAGGTAGCTGAAAATCAGTACATCGACATCTTCGTCCAGTTCTATTCAGGTCACATATTGCATTTCATCCGTGCAGGAACGGAGAAAGAATACAATTTCCTGCTTTGGGGCGGCCTATCGTAAGAGGCGACTTAACAACCCACAACCAGGTGGTAGGGCATTTGCCCGACTGGATGGCTACCACCCCTGGTCTAAAGTATGTCGCCATAACAACTTTGAGTTGTGTTCCGGCATTAGTGACCAGGTTCCAGTTTCTCTTAAGAGAGCAGCAGCGCATTTGTAGCAACTTTGCTGTTGCAAATGTCCATGGGCGATCGTAACCGCTTTCCATCAAGTGGGCCGTTTGCCTGTCTGCTGATCTCCTGCAATAAAAAAAAAAAAACAGTGCAATTGCACTGATTACAATAAATATCAACATGTTTAGAATCATTAATTTTAATTTGTTCATTTGATTATATTTTTCACTACTAATCGTAAGTTATGAGTCGATAACTGGTTTTTGTAATTCTTTTTTATTTTCCTTTTTACATACATACATACATAACTTCACGCCAGTTCCCTTGCGGGGTAGGCACGAACAACAGAGTGCCATTTAGGCTTATTCTTACACACCTCACTTGCCTCTTTGACATTCATAACTCTTGTCATGCAAGCTCGTCTGTTCTTAAGGCTCCTGACATCACCTTCCTTTTTAAATGTAATAAAATAAAAATATTGGTAAGGGATAGTAAAAATAGGATAAACAGAGCCAAAAATAAGTTGAGAAAAACTTCAACGGACAAGTGGAAAAACGAATGGCAACGGATAAGTGGCAAGACGAATCGCAACAAAATTTCAACTTGAAGTTTTACGGGCAGATCGTTAATGTACTTGTCCAATTTGAAAACCTGCCCGTTGAAGTTTCACTTCTACCATGTGTCCCAGCACACATCTCGATTTTTCGCAAGTTTACTGCAAATTATGATTTGGTTAGTTTAGGTACATTTTAATGAATGCATTTTTTATCTAAACATATTTTATTTTATCAAACAAAAAAAAACTGAGTCGATCCGGAACCAAAAAACGCATCCATAGTCTACTATCCATAATTACGCCGCCTCTCACCACGTCCTCCTCCACGCGGCCGTAACGCTTTTTCGTGCCAGAAAAAAATCCTAAGACCCCCCCCGTTTATGTAGAACTTTCACTTCAATATGTAGAAAATGTGTATAACGATTTGTGTTTAAACTTTGCGATTATACATGAATCTCCAGGTCACGTCACTAATATTTAAGAAAAAAAAAGTGTTGACACATTTATATTTGTAGAAATGTAACATATGACAATGTTGTCATTGGACGCGTTCCGTTAGTAGCTCACAACGTCCAAACTGCTCCGTCAACCGATCCGTACGGCGACCACGGTCGTTATGGTCGTGGCGAAAACGTCACTAACGACGTCATCATTTTCAATCAAACAGCGCTCAAAACGACCCATGTCAAGAGGTGGATCGAAGTGGGCGTTAACCACAGAGCAATTCATTCTTTCTATCTCTCGACATTGAAAAAGGCGCGATTTTCAAATTAACCAACGACATTTGTGCATTTCGTCGTTTATGACAGCAACGTCCATAATTCGTTCCACTAGCAAGGCGTTCCATTAGGAGTTCACAACGCCCAAAATGCTCCGTTAGCCGTTCCACAAGGTGACCGCGGTCGTTCTGGTAGTGGCGACAACGTCACTAATGACGTCATCATTTTCGATCACATAATGCTCACAACAACCCGTGTCAAGAGGTGGGTCGAATAACCTTTCCACTTGAGTTTACGATTGTAACGCCGGCAAGCAAGTGGAACGGGTAAAATCGCGGTCGTGAACGTGGTCGTTGTGAGTATCTAATGGAACGTAGCATAGAGTTTATGATTGTAACGTCCACAAACAAGTAGAACGGGAAAAATCGTGGTTGTGAACGTGGTCGTTGTGAGTCTCATGTGGAACGAGTTATGGTGTATTAATTTGATATAAATTTTTTTTGATACTGTTACAAAGTTAGTTCGTCAGTGTTTATATGAAACTTCAAATGGCTCTTCTTAGAATGGCTCAACTATAGATAAGATTTTACAAAAAAAAGTACATTCTTCTATATCGATTCCTGCAGAGATGCCATAGCGAGAGCGGCCTCGGCAGATTCCTCCGAAGAAGCGAACAGTACGAAGGAATCCTCCCCGATTCCCAGCCACAACAGGCTGGACTTCCCGCACCATCATGGGTAAGATTTTCCTAGATTGGTATACATACATACATGCATACATAACTTCACGCCAGTTCCCTTGCGGGGTAGGCACGAGCAACAGAGCGCCATTCAGGTTTATTCTTACACACCTCACTTACTTCTTTGACGTTCATAGCTCTTGTCATGCACGCTCGATTGGTATAATATTACATTATTGGATAATAAAGCATTTTCCGTGGTTTCAGTGAAAATGAATGTATTTATTTCGATCGCTATAAGCGATAAGGCCGCTCATTGTTCTAATTTAAATGTGTTTGTAATAAATATCTAGGTTTAAGTTATGGTGAACAATAAAGAGTTTTCATTCATTCATTCATTCATTCATTATTTCGAAATGGAATCCCACAGATTACTTATTGAAAGTCATGAGTCTGCCACCATTTCGAAAGCAATTTTAGTTACTGTTAAAGGAGAAAAAGCAATGCAACAACAAACTCCCCAACAACGTTAAAGGAGAAGTAGCAATGCAACAACAAACTCCCCAACAACGTTAAAGGAGAAGAAGCAATGCAACAACAAACTTCCCAACAACGTTAAAGGAGAATAAGCAATGCAACAACAAACTCCCCAACAACGTTAAAGGAGAAGAAGCAATGCAACAACAAACTCCCCAACAACGTTAAAGGAGAAGAAGCAATGCAACAACAAACTCCCCAACAACGTTAAAGGAGAAGAAGCAATGCAACAACAAACTCCCCAACAACGTTAAAGGAGAAGAAGCAATGCACCAACAAACTCCCCAACAACATACCTCTACTTCATAATCTATATATTAATACGTGAAATAAAAACTTTGCACCCCTTTGTACGAAAATTGCGCGGACGGAGGAGTATGAAATTTCGCACACTCATTGGTGGGAAATAAAATCACCATTTGATTTTGGGGGTGTTTGTGGACTGTATAGGTTCAATTTGGAGTGGAAGGAACTCACCGGATGCAGCTGCTCTTGGTTCTCTTCTGCTTCAAAGTCAGCAACAGGTCCGAAGAGTTTTTAACTTATTTATGTATTTACTTCGCGAGACGTGCGCACAGTCTTATTTGTAAGAGCGGTTTTTTATACGGCGGAGCGATCAAATTTATGCGTGTGGTGCGAACGACGTACTGAGACGGAACGGGGCGATGCGGCTCTTGTCGTGCGTTTTTAATATAATTTTCTAAATCACTTTGATGCGGCGAGAATAGGACGGGCGGGAAGGTTTTGCGGAATGAAGGAAATAAAAAATAAAAAATGCGATAATTAATTACCACTCATAGTTTATATAGAGAAGAAGCGACGAGCGTGCATAACAAGACTGTCAAAGAAGCGAGTGAGGTGTGTAAGAATAAGCCTGAATGGCGCTCTGTTGCTCGTGCCTACCCCGCAAGGGAACTGGCGTGAAGTTATGTATGTATGTAAGAAGCGACGAATGCTAATATTTTTTTGGAAAATTTTGCATAAAAAATACATTACACACAGTGTAGTGTTGCCTTGGCGAAATCTGTGATTATAGAAGTATCGTCTTTGACAAGAAAATATTATGGTCGAATTTCGACCACGGGCGACCACTGGTCTTCTTTTTTAATGAATAATAGTAATTATGAAGTATTATCATTTTAAGTAGTGATTAAGTAAATAAAAAATTGGTAATAGTAAATATTATTTTAAGAACAAGCAATTCATACATACCCGACTGGATGGCTACCACTCCTGGTCTAGAGTATGCCGCCATAATAACTTTGAGTTGTTATGGCGGCATCAGTGGCCAGGTTCCAGTTTCTCTTTCGAGGCCGGCAGCACATTGGCAGCACCTCTGGTATTGCTAATGTCCATAGGCGACGGTAACCACTTTCCATCACAGTTGAACCGTCAGCCTATCTGCTGTACTTCAACAAAAAGAATACAGGTTACTTTGCACTAAATTCTTATCTAGACACTAAAGTATACTTAATCTTATCCCGGAAAGTATCCCGTATTACGGGATAAAAAGTATCCTATGTACATCTAAAATCGGTCCAGTAGTTATTCCGTGAAAACGTAACAGACAAAATTACTTATGCGTGTATAATATTAAGTATGTATTATTGACATTTGTATCGATTACAGGGACTACAACTCGAGTCAAATGGGCCGGGACAAGATGAGGCCTTACGAGACCGACGAGAACGGATATATCATCACAAAGTGTGAGTTTCTTGTATTAATTTAATAGCAACTTAGAGCAACTTAATAGCAACGTGTAGCAACTCGATAGCAACTTGCAGCAACTCGATAGCAAGTTCTAGCAACTCAATAGCAACTTATAGCAATTCAATAGCAACTTGTAGCAACTCAATAGCAAAATGGAGCAACTCAACAGCAACTTGTAGCAACTCAATAGCAAATTGTCACAACTCAATAGCAATGTGTAGCAACTCGATAGCAACTTGTAGCAACTCCATAGCAATTTATAGCAATTCAATAGCAAAATGGAGCAACTCAACAGCAACTTGTAGCAACTCGATAGCAACTTGTAGCAACTCGATAGCAACTTGTAGCAACTCAACAGCAAGTTGTAGCAACTCAACAGCAAGCTGTAGCAACTCAACAGCAAGTTGTAGCAACTCAACAGCAAGTTGTCACAACTCAATAGCAACTTGTAGCAACTCGATAGCAACTTGTAGCAACTCAATAGCAACTTATAGCAATTCAATAGCAACTTATAGCAATTCAATAGCAAAATGGAGCAACTCAACAGCAACTTGTAGCAACTCGATAGCAACTTATAGCAATTCAATAGCAACTTATAGCAATTCAATAGCAAAATGGAGCAACTCAACAGCAAGTTGTAGCAACTCAACAGCAAGTTGTCACAACTCAATAGCAACTTGTAGCAACTCGATAGCAACTTGTAGCAACTCAACAGCAAGTTGTAGCAACTCAACAGCAAGCTGTAGCAACTCAACAGCAAGTTGTAGCAACTCGATAGCAAGTTGTAGCAACTCAATAGCAACATGTAGCAACTCGATAATAACTTGTAGCAACGCGATAGCAAAATGGAGCAACTCAACAGCAACTTGTAGCAACTCGATAGCAACTTGTACCAACTCGATAGCAACTTGTAGAAACTCAATAGCAACTTGTACCAACTCGATAGCGACTTGTAGAAACTCAATAGCAACTTGTACCAACTCGATAGCAACTTGTAGCAACTCGATAGCAACTTATAGCGACTCACGAACAAAATAATTGTGAGCGTTTTTATATTACAATAGCCTAAGTATGCTGCAGCATCAGCAAAACGCTGTCTGGTACACATCAAAGAATTAATGTTATTTTCAGCTGGTCTCCGTGAACCGGACGTGTTAGAGGCGTTATGCCAATTGGACGCCCAGTCTCCCCCGGAACAGTGGGAGAGGCTGTTGCTGGCAACACACGAAATACTCAAATATGGAGATTGTAGGAAGCCATGTGAATATTTCAAGTAAGTTTTTTTTTGTGTGTACTAGCGGAGGGTGATGTCAGGAGCCTTAAGAACAGACGAGTGTGCATGACAAGAGTTATGAATGTCAAAGAAGCAAGTGAGGTGTGTAAGAATGGGCCTAAATGGCGCTCTGTTGTTCGTGCCTACCCCGCAAGGGAACTGGCGTGAAGTTATGAATGAATGAAGTTTCTTTTTTTTTTTGTTTATTTATTTAGTTAAATTTTTCGATTAGATTATTAATACTTGACACTAGCTAGCGACATACACAAACTGTACGAAAGAAGAGGAAAGTTTAATACTTATAATACGCAATATACGGTTAGCCGGTAGTCCGGTTCACTGTCCGGTTGGCCGCAGGTTATTTTTTATTTCAAACTGATTTCTATATGCACTATGTTGCCGCTCCATCGCCGGTTATCCGGACGGTCGTTAACGTTATACCGTGCTGTGTGGTCCAACCGCGTGTTGCGGCTAGCAGCACCGCATATTGCGGTCAGATTAAAAATTCACGCAACAATAATACATGTAATACACTTTCTTTTCTAAATCGACAGACAAACGCACGTATTGTATATACCTAAATTAAGCAAGCTACGCTTGTGTTATCTGTGCATACAACGGACTACTCTGGGACCGAACCCAGACTATAGTAAATAACAGAGAAAATTCGTTCCCGAAATTTGCCATTCCGGGAATCGAACCCGGAGCCTCTGCGTTGCGGTGAGGTAAGCTGTCAAAGGCTTAGTTCGCCACAGAGGCCAAAACAAATACGATTATTCATTAATTTGATTTTTGATTTGAGGGCCTCTGTGGTTCAGTGGGCTAAGCCTTTGCGGGCTTACCTCACTGCAAACCAGTGGCTCCGGGTTTGATTTCTGGTAGGGTAGATTTTAGAAACGAATTTTCTCCGTTATTTACTATGTCTGAAAGAATGACCAAATAGATATACAATGCAAAAGTGGATGGATGCAGAAGTCGTGGAAGGCCACGACACACCTTCCATGATCACATTGATCGTGTACTAGCAGAAGGTGATGTCAGGAGCCTTAAGAACAGACGAGCGTGCATGACAAGAGTTATGAATGTCAAAGAAGCAAGTGAGGTGTGTAAGAATAAGCCTAAATGGCGCTCTGTTGTTCGTGCCTACCCCGCAAGGGAACTGGCGTGAAGTTATGTATGTATGTATGTATTATGCGTAACACAAGCGTAATTTGCTTAATTTGGTTATATACAGTACGTGTGGTTGTCTGCCGATTATTAAAAACTAAAAAAAATGTTTGACAGGAATATAGTACGAGTGACGCTGGTTGCGTTGTCTATAGAAGACAATTCCGGCGACAAGGAAAACACGGAGAACGCCACCAACGCCCAGCAGACTTCCGGTGAGACATCTTAACGGGTCCAATCAGTTATAATCTCTGGTAGGATGCGCAAAAGTCGCTTTTTTTCGAATGAGTCTGCTCAACTGTCTCCTTCATACTCGTTAACTTGACCGCGCGCGCGAGAGAGAGACGGACAGACTTCTCACGATGCGCATGCAGTGCGACGTCACACCGCGCGGTTACTCACAGACACTACACAAGCACAACGTGTGTTTATTTTTTATTGCAGGAGCTCAGCAGACAGGCAGACGGCCCACTTGATGGAAAGCGGTTACCGTCGCCTATGGACATTTGCAACAGCAAAGGTGCTACAAATGCCAAGGTTGTTATGGCGGTATGCGCCCTACCACCTGGCTGTGGGTTGTTTCGTCGCCTCTTACGACAGGCCGCCCCCGACCCAGGGAACTGTACTCTTTCCCCGTTCCTGCACGGATGAAGGTCCACGCCACTGGCGTTCGTTGTTGTGCAGGCTGGGGCAGCGCCAACGAGCGCGCCGCCGCCGAGGCGGTGAAGGTGCTGATCTGGCTGTGCCGGCGGCCGGAGACGCGGCCGCAGTGGCAGGACTACTTCGACCTGATCCTGCTCAAGCTGATCAACGCGTACGAGTCGCTCAACAAGGAGGTGATGCGGGCGGTCGAGGTCGGGATGCCGCACATCGCGCACGCGCTGCCCGCGCAACAGGTGACTCACCACACGAGTCCTCCAAGCACCCCCCACATAACCCCCAACACAAACTCAACTAAACCGAAGTGAGCTCATTCATTTTGGAAACGGGTACCCTTAAGTACAAATATTAACAAGTCGTATAGCTAATACAATATATAGCACAATGTGTGAGCGGGACGGATGATGTGTGAGCGAGAAAGAGCAACTATTAATATGTGCGCACCCGCGTATCGCGTCCCAGTAGTTCGTTGCACGCTGCGATGACTAGACTTGTAGTATGCAGCTCCCATAACCCTTAAACACACCCTAACATTATTCTATCACACACAAATCTTCTAGGTATGACGCCTATTATTGTAGTCCTACTTCCTACTAATATGATAAACGCGAAAGTTTGTGAGAATGTACGGATGTATGTATATATGTTACTCTTTCACGCAAAAACTACTGAATGGATTTTGATGAAACTTTACAATAATATAGCTTATACATCAGAATAACACATAGGCTATAATTTACAAAGACATAGTGTAGTTTAACTAAAATATAACGATTTTCAATCACCACGCGGGTGAAACCGCGGGGTGCAGCTAGTGTAATATAAAACAACTAAATAAATCAATTAAATAAATGACATCCCCACATACTCTCGAAACACGTCCACATAATCTTCTAAACAGCTCCATCCATATAGTCTCCAAAACAGCACCCGACATATTCTCCGAAACACCCACTGACACCCTCACATATACTCTTAAACACCCCACCCCCCCCCCCAACACCTCCACATATTCTCTCAAACACCCCCAAAGACCCCACTAGCACCCGACACATTCTCCGAAACACCCCCTGACGTCCTCACATAAACTCTTAAACATCCCCTAATACCTCCACATATTCTCTCAAACACCCCCAAAGACCCCACTAGTACCCGACACATTCTCCGAAACACCCCCTGACATCCTCACATAAACTCTTAAACATCCCCTAATACCTCCACATATTCTCTCAAACACCCCCAAAGACCCCACTAGTACCCGACACATTCTCCGAAACACCCCCTGACACCCTCACATATACTCTTAAACAACCCCCCCCCCCACACCTCCACATATTCTCTCAAACACCCCCAAAGACCCCACTAGTACCCGACACATTCTCCGAAACACCCCCTGACACCCTCACATATACTCTTAAACACCCCACCCCCCCCAACACCTCCACATATTCTCTCAAACACCCCCAAAGACCCCACTAGTACCCGACACATTCTCCGAAACACCCCCTGACACCCTCGCATAAACTCTTAAACACCTCCACATATTCTCTCAAACACCCCCAAAGACCCCCCTAGTACCCCACACATTCTCCGAAACACCCTCTGACACCCTCACATATACTCTTAAACACCCCCCCCTCCAACACCTCCACATATTCTCTCAAACACCCCCAAAGACCCCACTAGTACCCGACACATTCTCCGAAACACCCCCTGACACCCTCACATAAACTCGTAAAACACCTCCACATATTCTCTCAAACACCCCCAAAGACCCCACTAGTACCCGACACATTCTCCGAAACACCCCCTGACACCCTCGCATAAACTCGTAAAACACCTCCTAACACCTCCACATAATATCTTAAATAGCCCCTGGCACCTTGGGGGTGTGTTCTTCGTGTGTCTCAAGGTCGGCCTCCCGGTCCGCAGGTGCTGGCGCTGCTGAAGCCGGTGATCAGGACCCGGGGCTACCCGACGTCGCTGTGCGCGCTGAAGCTGGCCGGCGAGGTGGCCAAGGCGCGCCCGCACGAGCTCACCGACGACACCGTCTCGCAGCTCATGGAGGGCGTGGGCCAGGTCAGCCCGTTTCTCTCTTTCGCAACTATTTGGCCAAAAACGGAACCGTTACGTCTTTGGCGTCTCTCGTTCCACAGCTGGAATACAGCAGACAGACTGCCCGCTCTCCTGATGGAAAGTGGTCACCGTCGCCTACGGATGTTAGCAACAACAGAGGTGTTACCAACGTCGAAAGAACTTTATGATCATCATCACAAAAAAATCAAAATCATTGATTTGCAATAAACATGACGTGATGCGGGTGTTCCGACAAGCCTGTAAAAATTACCTAAAAATATATAATTTTAATTATAAAACTACGTTTTAACGGTTTTAAGCGCGGTAATTTTATTTGATTTTGGTTCTTCCGCCGTTTCGGCCACTTTTCAGTGGTCGTGATCACGGAAGACAAAGATGTCAAGTGTCAACGAGTATTGTTCAAGTTTTATTTAACCTACCGCCAACTTGTTAATTTTAATCTTGTTTATGGTTATTATTTACTCTATGGGCGCCTAATCTAAATTACTACCGCTTCGCAACATGTTATGGCTTGAAGAGAAGAAGCGGCGCAAGAGACTCTTCAGCAAACATGCCTAGCTCTAATAATTTTATATAATATTAAAATGGGTGGAAAAACCAAATACAAATAAAATTACCGCGCTTAAAACCGTTAAAACGTAGTTTTATTATGTATACAAGTCGCGAAAACTTAAGAAATAATTATATAATTTTAATTGTTAAATCCGGCGTTAATTGTTAAACCCCGGGTTAAACTCTAGTGCGTGCCTCTTGTTTGAAGAGCAAGCGTTAATACAGATTACATTGTATTAAATTTTTATGCTAGTGCTATTTGCCCCCGGAAGAATCACTTCATTTTTTTATATCGCACACAAAATTACAGCAAAACCGATCCCATATTCCTAGTAGTTTTTCCTTGAAAGCTTAACATACAGACAGATCATGTTCTATCTGTTTATAAAGTACATAAATGACATATATTACCAAAATGACGAAAATGCCAAATCACAAAAAAAAACCATACCTATCTTACTTTCTGGGTTAACCTTTACATAAATCTATCCCATATCCGGGATGAAAAGCACCCCTTGTCCCCCTACCTTCGGTATTAAAATTACATACATACCGAATTTCAGCCAAATCGGTCCAAAAGGTTTTTCCGTAAAGCATAGCAAACAGAGAGGCAAACATATTTTTATCCCGTTTTTCTGGATAAAAAGTATCCTATATTTCATCCTCGGCATCGAAAATATACTTAGTTTCATTCAAATCCGTGAAACCGTAACAAACAGACTTTCGCATTTATAATATTAATAAAGATTAAAAGACTACAGCACTCAACACCTACCTCTTTTTCCAGGAATAGGAGGTCGCATAGAATGTGTGGGATAGAGGTGTGAGGAATTGGGTCAGAGGAACTGAAACAGTGGTATTGTTCGTTTCCAGTTGGCCGACCACCAGAACTCGGCGGTCCGCAAGGCGGCCGTCTTCTGCATGGTGGCGTTCACCTTCGCCCTGGGCCAGGAGAGGATGCAGCCGCACCTCAAGCACCTCTCGGTCAGCAAGCTGAGGCTATTGAATGTGAGTATACTGCTACTGCAACCCAGACCCCCCCCTCCATTCTCTCCTTCTCCTCCTCTTCTATATCCTATACGAGAAACTTTCTTTCACGCAAAACCCACCGAACAGACTGATGATATCCCACTTGATGGAAAGCGGTTACCATCGCCTATGGACATTTACAACACGGAAGATGCTACAAATGCGCTGCTGCTCTCTTAAAGGGGACTGGAACCTGGTCACTAATGCCGGAACACAAATCAAAGTTGTTATATGGCGGCATACTCTAGACCAGGGGTGGTAGCCATCCAATCGGGCCAATACCGTACCACCTGGCTGTGGGCTGTTTTGTCGCCTCTTTCGACAGGCCGCCGGCCGCAGGAAATTGTATTCTTTCTCCGTTCCTGCACGGATAAGTTGTATGCTGTATCTGTGTTATATTGATCGATGGTAACGCGTCCCATGCTTAACATTATATTAAAATTACTTCTTTCAGGTATATATTGGTAAGCATCGCGATGAGAGCTCGAAATCCAGCGGGGGAAGTAGTGGGGGGCAAGCGTAGCGCAAGAGAAGGCGACGCCACACAACCACCAGAGCCACTCAGACTGATGATGCGCACTCATCATAAGAGTGGTATATAATGCTTTACATTTATTATTTCCTGTACCGATTCACTTGTATGATGATTATGTTGGTTATGAAGGACAGCTAACCACGTGGAAGTGTTTATGATGTGACCTTAACACTCAGGGTTTAAATGGCAACTCCATTCAGACTGATGATGTGCACTCATCGTAGAGTGGTATGTCACTTTACAATTATCATTTCATGTACCAATTACTTGTATGATAAATATGTTGATTTTGAAGGACAGATAAATAAGTGGAAGTGTTTTTATTTTGACTTTAACACTCGGAGTATTAATGTCAATTCCATTGAAATTGATGATGCACATTCATCATAGAGTGGTATCGCGCTTAACAATTATTATTTCCAGTACTAGACACTCATGTGATGAATATATTGATTTCCAAGGATAGCAAGATGCATGGAAGTGGGTTTTAATACTATTTTAACACTCACGAGTATTAACGGCAACTCCACTAAGACTGATGATGCGTACTCATCATAGAGTGGTATGGCACTTAACAATTATTATTTCGCGTACCAATCACTTGTATTATAAATATGTTGATTTTAAATAACTTGTAAACTCTTGGACGTGTTGTTGATTAGATCCTAATACTCTGATATTGATGACAATTTCACTCTGATCCGCTCATACTGATGATGCGCACTCATCGTAGAGTGGCTTAGCGATTAATAATTACTACGTCGCGTACTAATTGATTTGAATTATGAATATGTTGGTTTTGAAGAGAATTAGCAGTGTTTTTAATTTGACCTTACACACCCAGAGAGTTTTAATGGACGATTAACTTTTACTACGTGCCAGGCCAATAGAATGTGCCTGTCTATCTCGCTCTAACGTTCGCATATACATCTCGAACACCTCCGTTTAAAAAGGGGTACAAAGATGTCGGCTTTTAGGTATCGGTATTTAAATTATAAATAACTTGACATTTCTCGTTGCTTTATACGATTGTCAGTTATATTCGTGTTATCTTGCTAACTGCTATAAAATATAGACTTAGATATCGTACGCACTATGCGTCCAGCCGCAATGCGGTCGGCCGTGCGGCTGACCGCAACTGAGCGAATGAAAATGGCCGAGTACAAAATGTACATCTGAAAAACTCCCCTTCAATTTTTATAACACGCATCTTTCTACTATATCGTTTTAATGTAACAAAATATTTTTAAAGTAATTTTAAAGTGACTAAAATTGCTTCAGAAGTAGACTCGTGACTTTCAATAAGTAATCTGTATGATTCAATGCTTATATAACATTTTTTATTCTTTCTTCTGCCTACGTGGTTATTATTTAGAATTTTTATTATTATAATTTATTCGACTGATAACTTTTACCGGATGATTTAAAATTGACTTAAATATGTTTTTTGGTTTGGCTACTCTACTGCGTCCGCTTGTATTTCATTCGTATCTCACGTCTCGGATCTTTGAAAATGTTTCAGCTTAACACTATTTATGTATGTAATTTATTTGGCAAACATAATAATTATAATTCTTACAATATAAAAAACATCAATTAATACATATATCAGCTAAGTTTCCACTGAAAAAAATTAATTCATGTTACGCATTTGGCTCATACAACTATAAGAAAATTATAATATACTAGCTGACCCGGCAAACCTCGTACCGCCTCAGAATCAATAAATAAAAAAAACGTTGATTTCTGAACGACTGGACGAACATCAAACGTTTAGCATTCAAAACTAAAAAAAATTGAAAATAACTTCAGTTTTAAGTTTAATTTGATTTCTGATCGACTTTTAAATTTAATTGATTTCTAAACGACTGGACGAACATCAAATGTTTGACAGGTAAGAAAAGTTTCTCAGGGAAAGCGAAATTGTTGTTTTTACTATATTCCAAGCATTTTTTTTCATATTTACTCATCTTTTAAACCTTCCCTGGACTTCCACAAATAATTCAAAACCAAAATTAGCCAAATGAGTCTAGCCGTTCTCGAGTTTTAGCGAGACTAACGAACAGCAATTGATTTATATATATATATATATAGATTTGGTACAATATTGGAAAATCAGATTACACAATCCGCAGCAATTTCAGTTTACTCAACCGCTTGCTGCAGCTGTGGCTGATCGTAATCCGGCTGGCCGCAAATCCAACCGTATACTGTGAGCTAGCGGACGGCTTAATCGCATAGTGTGTATGAGCCCATACGGAGTAAATTCAATAGCGACTATTTAAAGTTAACAGCCCATTAGCCCGACTCTGAGTGTAGCAATGATTTGATTAAATGAACATTCAAGTCACGCTGATATAGCGATTGCAGATGACAAATGGTAGAGGATAAAATGAGACAACTAGAAAAGGCGACTTTAACTTTGTTAAATGTCTTAGTAATGCCCGTGAAACTTCGTTCGCGTTGTATTTTCTTAAGTTCTTAGCACCCTGTTTTTTTTTTGTTTTTTTATTCAGTTAATCTACAAACTCCAAGCCTCTACAGATTTATCTGTATTAATACTATAAAGAGGTAAGTTTTGTGAGTTTGTAGAAAGTAATCTCTTGAACTACTGAATCAATTTTGAAAATTCTTTCACCAATACAAAGCTACATTATTCCTGAGTGGCATAGGACTATATTTGATTGTGATTAGTAAAATATATATATATAAATTACGTGTCACGTTGTTTGTCCGCGATGGACTTCTAAACTACTTGACCGATTTTAATCAAATTTGCACACCGTGTGCAGTTTGATCTGACTTGAAAGATAGGATAGCTTACATTTGGATCCGGTAGGTGGCGCTGGAATCGGGTTCTAAAATTTATTATATTATAGATTAAAACATTTGTCATCTACAATTTCTATATTTTGAAGTGTCACCTAGTGTTTACTCTGTTACTTGTAGACCGAATTCGATGATAATTTTTTTTAGAATAAATATTTACCTGTTTTGAATATTTATTACTCTTCCGCAAAGTGGGGAAAAAATAATGACATTAAAAAATACTTTGGATTTTTGACCTTATTTTATTTATTATGAAATAAAAATATGGTGGTAAAATGCTGTGAAGCGTCGGTATGAGGAAGTGTGCTGCTTTAGATTTATTGATTATGTAAAGAAAAGAATTTTGTTTGTCTATTGTCGAGTGAAATTTGAATTTCGGTTAAAATTCATAAAGATCTTGTTGGAATTTATGACAGTTAAAATTTCTGTTAACTCGCCGTAGTTTAGTGGGAACCCACTCGAGTCTCAAATAACGTGTTTATTATTTACAATTGCCACGTTGCACGTCGCGATAACAGATGTGTTAAACCTGCCAATCTTTATATTACTTAACCCTTTTGAGGGTAGAAAGTTAATATTATTTTTGTCCAAAGCTCCCAGCTGCGATCAAAATTGCCGCGGCAAAACCAAGAGACTTATATCGTCTCTTTTATTCTAATACAAATTCTATGTAGTTAGAGGGAGAAAGCATCAGTTCAAAGTTCGTTACAATTGTCTGTATTTGACCACAAATTTGTGGTGCTTCCCACTTAGCCGTGTGTGACACTCGAAAACAAATTTTTGGTGGTTCCGTCTTCAAGGGTTAATATTATTATTTGATATTTATCCTCGTTATTTTTCTATTTCTTGTCTCTTTTTTTTATTGTTCTTTTAAGGGGGGGGGGGTTATCCACACGGATACGTCAACCACATCGTACCCCTTTTTTACGAGGTGTAATCCATAATGGACACCCTACCGCTCGGGGACAATAATAGGGTGTTAAACTTCCGATGGCATGCTCGGAACTATCAACTAAACCACCTCTTTAGTCTATCTCGACGCCATATGTCAGGACCTCGGGAACCATAGAGTGCCTCTTATATACAGTGGAATGTTGATCGACCACCATATCAATAAGCTGCGCGTGCGCAAGCTCAGCGCAGCGCCATCTCTAGACCAATATCTAAACGATAATTATCACCACCTTATCATTCATGGTCATTGATGAAAGTGCCTTCTGCGACATAGTGATGTTGCAGAACCCAAATGTGCCCCCCCCCGTACTCTAATCTAACTTACTCTACATACATAAAAAGAGAAAAACAAAGGCAGTCACTGATGATGGAATCCAAAAACCACCCAGCATTTGAGATATTCCTGATGTGGGCTCAGACAGAATTGTTTGTATAACACCAATATCTTACAAATCACCACAAGTAGTGCAGTCTGGTGAAGCTACTTTCCTCATGAGATATGCAAA
Organism: Dendrolimus kikuchii; assembly: GCA_019925095.2. NCBI lineage: Eukaryota > Metazoa > Arthropoda > Insecta > Lepidoptera > Lasiocampidae > Dendrolimus > Dendrolimus kikuchii. The sequence goes on from CM034414.1 coordinate 1,269,787, forward strand.
CTTTGCTGATGGATAGTGACCAGGACGTAGTCTTAACATTGACTTAATATGAGATCTGTTTAAAAAAGAATTTATAAATCGGGGGAACTTGCATTGGTTCCTTTTGAACTGTTGCATATCAGATGTCTTTCTCTCCTTAGATTGTTGTCAATTTCCTGTCTCTTTACGTAGTATTATTATTTCTTCTCTTCCGTTGTCCCCATATTCCTAAACGCCTAGTACCACTAGCAGTTCACCCCAATAGCCCGGTACTTTTTGTCCTAATTTCCCACAATAGTCCTCCACTGACCGGGGCTTGTCCTTGCTTGGCTGCATTACTATATGATGTAGACAGAGATAATCGCCGGTCAGTGTCACGCCACATTTACATTAAATTTGTCAAGGGGCCTGTTATAAAGTATACATTAAAAAATATATTAGGTGATATTCTCATAGACCAAATAGTAACAATAACACTATGACTAAATATAATTTAGTCATAGTGTTATTTAGTCATATTCGTTGTCTGTGGTTCCGGTGTCCATATTGTCTCTTCTTCCTTCGAATAAAGTGCGTAATGGCTGATGATCAAATGCCACTGCCGTTTTATTTATAATGATAGGGCCTCTACGTGTTGGGTCTCTCCATGGCCCCACGCGAGCCCTCCAAAAGTCCGGGGCATTTTTATATTTTTATTTTTCTTTAAAGACCTACAAATTAATATAAATGTATAAGTAAAAAAATGACTTCAAATTACTATCGGCAAGGAGCGTTCCCAAGACCTCGTAAACTAGATGTAAATTTCACTCGACATGAAACTCACGTGAAATTTTATTCGTAAGATAATTGTAACGCGATGTAAAAACATATTTCCTCATTATAGTTATTTATATAGAATATGTACAAACTCTTGTCTTTAACTTGCTTCTAAGTATAGATAGAAATTCTTTACGAAACTGAAGATCGTTTCCTACACTGACATACAAATAAAATGAGCAATATTAATAGTATTCATTAGTATTCCGAATAGTTAATAGAATCAATGTAATGTGACTCGGAAATTTATTTCCATATTTTTTTTTTATGGGATTCCGAAAATAAGGGCGTGATAAATTTCTAATATCGAGACTAAAAATCTCTCGAGATGGGCAACGCATCTAGCAGCATAGTGCTCGTGAAATCTAAATGTGTGATATACAAAGGCGCGTCCTTTATTTTGCATGTTAATATATTTTGTTCTGGAATTAATTACCATCAGGCACGTCCCAGACAACATTAAAAGAAATGTGATAGAAGATTTCGAAGGTCCCTGCTTTATCTAGGATAATATTAGATGTAGCTAAGGGCTTAGTGTTAATGAAGTTAAACATGACAGTTAATGTACGTATATAGCTAAGCATTAACTGTGTTATTTTTAACGCTATAAACAAAAGGCATTTGGCCACAGTCACTAACAGAGCAGGGACATAAGACGCACGCTTTTTTTGTATGTCAGTATCTATTTTAATCTGGATTAAGTTGCCACCAGTCTGCACCGCGCTTAACATTCATATTTTAATAAAAGTCATATTTTAATAAAAGTCGTATTCTAATAGGAACCAATCGATCTTTAAAAACATATAAGACAAGAAATTCAATGAAAAAGCGAATTACACAAACTTAGTTTATATTTAATGAGGTAATTTCATGATCATAATATTTTCCTAAGTATTCCTATTCGACTTGGAAACATTCCGAGTGAACTAGAAATAAACTACATGGACAGATCGAAGCTGCAAAAAGTGAAATAAATGTTTATATTTAAGTGTATAAAAGGTAATTTCATGATCATAATATACTCCGAAGTATTCCTATTCGACTCGGAAACATTCCGAGTGAACTAGAAATAAACTACATGGACAGATCGAAGCTGCAAAAAGTGAAATAAATGTTTATATTTAAGTGCATAAGAGGTAAATTCCTGATTATAATATTCTCCGAAGTATTCCTATTCGACTCGGGAAACATTCCGAGTGAACAAGAAATAAATTGCATGGATAGATCGAAGCTGGAAAATGAAATAAATATTTATATTTAAGTGCATAAGAGGTAATTTTATGATTATAATATTTTCCGAAGTATTCCTATTCGACTCTGAAACATTACGAGTGAATTGGAAATAAATTACAACAACGGATCGAAGCTTCAAAAAGTGAAATAAATGTTGATATTTAAGTGAATAAGAGGTAATTTCATGATGATAAGATTTTCCGAAATATTCCTATTCGACTCGGAAACATTCCGAGTGAATTGGAAATAAATTACATGGATAGATCGAAAGCAGCAAAAGGCGAAATAAATATCAAACGACTAGCCAAAGTTACTTTTTGACGGTTTGTTAACGTAATATTGTAAAAATCAAATTATATACACGCTGAAATCCGTGAAAAAGTAACTTTGTTCGTATCGATCAAGTGATTTTATGATATATGACGATGTGGCCATAGAAGGATGATACTAAGATGACTATCGCCCAGTGAAAAAGGTTATCAACGAAAAGCTTCTAAAACGTATATATAATATAGATGGCGTAACATGTGCTATATTTTTATCGCTAATTTAATTATCGCGGTTCTTGTTTAGATTCTTATGATTATTTAAAAAAATATATAGATACTTGCTGACCAAAGCAAAAAGTAATATTAAATATATTTAATATTACTTTTTGCTTTGGCAAATACCCTACCACTTGGCACATTTATTTTATATTTTATTATTGAATTTCCTATGTATACATAGTAGTATACATGTATATATAGGTAATTCTATTAAAAAATATAAAATAAATGTGCCAAGTGGTAGGGTATTTGCCAGTCTGGATGGCTACCATCTCCGGTCTAGAGTATGCCCCCATAACAACCTTGAGTTGTGTTCCGGCATTATTGGCCTGGATCCAGCTCCCTTTAGAGTAGTAGGCGATAGTAACCGCTTTCCATCAGGTGGATCGTTTGCCTATCCGTTGAATCCATGCAAGAAAAAAAATGTGCATAATTATTTTTACCCTAAATTTCCCAAAAGTAGTATTTTTTTAAGTTTTCGCGACTAGTACACGTAATAAAACTACGTTGCAACGGTTTTAAGCGCGATATTTCTAATTTTTCAAAAGTACTACATTTTTTACAGATTACCTCTTTAAGGGCGTTTAATATTATTTTCTTCCACAAGCTGCCATCAAAATTGCCGCGCCAATACCAAGAGAATTATGTCGTCTCTTTTACTCTAATACAAATTCTATGTAGTTAGAGGGAGAAAGCATCAGTTTCAACGTTCGATTAACTGTATTTGACCACAAATTTGTGGGACTTCCCAACGAGTCGTCTGCGACAGGACAAGAAAGGGTACTATACTTTCTTGAAAAAAGGGTAGCACAACCCTCTGCTGTCTGTCCGAAAATATTGTCGAATGACACGCCATCTATCTCATGTGGGCTTTAGAAGTGTTTCGGAAAGTAATTTTTTACTGAGCGAATGTAATACGAGTGGTTTTCTTCTATGATGCGACTGATAGATCTAGGATTATCGTCTTTTTTTTTTAATAACATCCCATTTTTCCTATGTATAGCATTTCGTGCCTTCATGCCAAAAACTGTTTGTTGAGAGCTTTACTATCACTTGGCCCGTAGAAGTCGAAATCATTGGCGCTGGTCTTAGCAATTAATTGAGGATATTGCTGAATGATAGATGCATTTGATTTAAAAAGCCGTATATTGCACAGGCGTTTAGTTAATCAAAGAGTTTATGAACTGCATTTCGACACCTCGCATGGAATACTACGTCAATTTAATTTTAGGTATTTTCTATTTCATGAAAAATATTGAGAAGAAACTTTTGTTTCTAATTTTTTTTTTAATAAAATAAAATAACGTTTTAACGGTTTTAAGCGCGGTGATTTAATTGATTTTTATTATTCCGACGTTTCGGCCACTTTTCAGTAGCCGTGATCACGAAGACGAATATGTCAAGTGTCAATGAGTATTGTTAAAGTTTTATGTAGCCTACCGCCAACTTGTTTATTTTAATTATTTAGTTTTAATTTTGTTTATTTACTCTACGGGAGCCTGATCTAATTTATAATAATAAATTACCGCGCTTAAAACCGTTGGAACGTAGTTTTATTATGTAAACAAATTGCGAAAACTTTGAAAATATGACATTAATCAGTGTTTTGCCATTAAAAACAGAAAATACCTAAAAGTTGGCTATTCTGAGTGTTATTTATACGCCCCTGCTTTAATTGGGATAATGTTAAGGGTAGTGACCATTTCACGCAGATGTAGCGTAGGGTTTAATGCGTTAACTGTGATGCGACATTGTTATTAGTTGTCGATGACGTTAAACATTAACAGATAACTCATGTATATCCACTAGTTAATTTTTAACCAACTTCAAAAGGGAGGAAGTTCTCAAGTCGTCTGTGTTGTTTTTTTTTTATTGTATGTTCGTTACTCGAATTCTCCGTCAATTGTAAACCGATTATTTTTTTTTAATCGAAAGGTTGTACTCCCGAGTTGGTCCCATTGTGACCATGTCAGGATTTGATGACTGGATTTCAAGGAATTAGAGAAGATAATAATTATTGTTGGTAGTCTTTGATCTTCTATGGAATTACAAATTAGTGTAATGTATATGATATCATAGATTTTTTTTGGGGAAATATCCAATAAATAGACTAAATTTGTCTATCTTCTTTCCTCCTCGTTGCTGTCTATGCTTTTCCACTACGGGCTAATTGGTGTAAAGTGACTTTTGTATTTTTGTTTGCGTTGCAATGCGTTATGTATGATAGGCGGTATAGATTATGATAAGGATTGAACTTGAAGGCGTTGATGTATGGTCAAATTGTAAAGTTTTAATTTTTTAATTTGGAATGGCTACCATGTCATTGACCGATGTAAAGATTTAAATTATGTGATGCGTTTATTATTGACATTACGTTGGTATTAAAAAGTAGACTTGGCGGGCGTATACTGGAATGCGAATTTGGATCGCGGCGTATATTGGAATATCTGTCAAGTAAGACGGCGTAAGCTGGAATAGCTTTGAAAAGTTAAAATACTATTCGTAAATCATTATTAAGATTTCACGCATAATTCTAGAATGCGTTGCGTAATCTGGAATTCCTTTTGTTTGGTTGGCGTATATTTGAATATTATATAATCGACTATTGGCTATAAAACGGTTGGCATTTGGAGCTAAGTATAATATCTTAAGGAGCTCGCTATCTCGCTCGCGCATTACCACATTTTCGAAGATACAAATTGATAGAGTTTACTTACAACGCATCTGTATGCTACGAACAATCATATTACGAATGTTTCACAAAAATAATTTTAAGTCCGCCAAGGTTTGATATCTAAAAAAATCACAACAATTGATTTTTACATATCGTCGGCGTCGTTGCAGGACCTTGTTATTTGGTACCTACATTTCTATATACTATATTTATGTATGTATATAATAAAAAAAATTATGACATTAATTTTTTCGTCGAAATTGTCATATACACGTGTAATAATGTAACAATTTTGAGGAAAAAACGAAGTGTCACCAAAAGCTGTAGTTACAAGGGCCTGAACTGACGCCGAGGATATGTAATCAAAATTAAATTTCTGTGATGTCAATTTATATTTTCAGAAATAGCTCCTTAAAGCATTAGTCGCATCGCTCCATATTTGGTCTGAATGAAGTCTTTTTAGGCTTTTATCGTCTGGAATGATAGTTGCCGTATTTTAATTTCTGAATTAAATTCACCGGCGTACTTTTGAATGGTCTTCCAGATTAACGACATGTGTTCGTAGTATTTTTATTCTGTTTGAATGATCAAGTCTCTTTAGTAAACTTTCGTCGTCTGGAATGACAGTTGGCGTATTTTAATTTTACTATTAAATTTTCCGGCGTATTTTGGTATGCAGCGTATAGTGGTAGATGAGTATTCCAGTATACGCCTGTTTACAATTTTGATAATCTAATAAAATAATTTCATTAATGCGAGTATTTTTTTTTTATAAACTAAGTAATGTCAAGAAATTAAATTATGAATATTAAAAATAAAGTAAATATTTGTCAGTCTTATTATTATTAAGTATGATTGTTTTTTTGTATGTATGTTAAATTATACTGACATTGCTTTCTCTCTCTTTGGTAAAGATATTTGTGATAAGACAACATATATAGGTATTTAAATATTCAAGTTTCAAAAATAGTGTAATAATTTTGAAACTAAGATCTATTCCAATTAGTCAGCTATGACATGCGTGCGCAGTGCAGTTTTTCACTCGCAAAAAAACTTTACTGCGCGCGTCTCTATTCTATAAATACTTTGTCTGTTCACAAATAACAGCCCTTATATCGAAGTCGTTCTTTAATTTTGTCTGTTTATTGTCTAATTTCTAATAATGCTTTAACGATTTATTTGTAAGTTGACTAATATTCTTTGATATATCTCTTTGTGTGTACAAATAGTATCTTCTTTACACTTTCCTTCTAGAACAATACTTATGTGCAGAATGTAGTAGAAGAAGGCCAGGGATGGTGACGTGCAAGTCACCTCTACAAAAATCGGATTTAGAAAGAAATAATTTATTTGAAGAATTAGCGACGTATTTACATTGCTGACATGTATTTTAAAAGCAAAAACATATTCTGATTTTTTGTAGAGGGCGGCACAGGCATCTTTTATTCTAATATACACCAATAGACGTATGACCAATATTTTATATCAATGTGTGTGTGTGTGTGCTACAAAATAATAAGATTTTTTAAATACAAGCTTCTAAGATCCTGGATATCATGTAGCCGCAGAGTGCTAGCCAAGACAAGTGAAACGAGCCCAAACACGACGGGTCTGTGTTGTTTAGTACAGGAGTTCCTATGGCCACCTTCCGACTCCATCATCAGATCAGCTCCATGGTACAATATTATTGCATTGTCGCGCGATATACGTATGCGTGCAAAATTTCAGCTCAATCGGAAACCGAGAAGTTGGTCAAATTTAACTTGCAAGATTCCACCCGAACTTACATACATACATCCATTGCAAGTTAAATTAAAAGCTTGTAAAAAATATATTAAGATCACTAGTTAAGAAAGAAAAACATTTCTTTGGTCTTTACAACACATAGCGAGATACATTGAAAAATCATAATAAGATTGAGTCGAGTAAGTTTGAAGGCATTTTTAAAATCAATAAAGTATCCTTGAAACTCACTTCTCACCCAATATGAATAACACTGTTAGTATGTAGCAATATGTCTCGCGATGGTACCAAATATGTAGCTGCAGTTCAGCGAATGCCAATGTTTTACGTAATAAAACGTTAGTCGTAAGTCTACCGGTGTCTTTGTATATCAAACGCAAGAGATTAGAGGGCCGTGACATCTTCTGGATATGCAGGGTTTAGGGACTTGAGCTACATTTTTTAACTGGAAGATGGCATTTTTACTTTACACTACCTCCATATTTAGAAGGCGGAAAATGAATACTCTGAAGTTTATAACCCTTCTCTCCTATCCATCCTAACACTTCCAATTCTCTTCTCCTAACACTCCACCTATCCCTATTTTCCTCTTCTCATCCCCTACTTTCCTCCTCTCATCCCCTACTTTCCTCCTCTCATCCCCTACTTTCCTCCTCTCATCTCCTACTTTCCTCCTCTCATCTTCTACTTTCCTCCTCTCATCCCCTACCTTCCTCCTCTCCCCTAACAGTGCCCTCGTTGTAACGCTCACATATCTCTCCCTCCCCTGTCTCGAGGAATTGAGTATATCGTTTTTAATGTGTTCAAATTATCATCTGTACATAAGTATTGTTTCTCGAAAAAAACTATTTAAATATTGTATTAAAAAAACTTGTATACAGATTTTGATTTAGCATTTGATGTCGGATGAATCTCATTATTTTAGTGCTGAATTGTAAGTTTTAAGGTTCATATATGAATGTAGAAAACTTGCATTCAACTTGAGGATTTCTGCGGTCGAGTGGGCAAGTCTTTGCTGGTCTAGCTCACTGGGACGCGAAGGTTGCGAGTTGAATCGAGCTCAGGAGAATCGCCTACTGCATCTGGCCCTTCACCCATTTACCGAGCGAGAGCCTCTCCGGGTGTCAGGTCGAGGCACTTCGCTATTAGAACGCTAACGGACATCACTATCGGTATTATTATTTGTTCCCATCAATCTTCCAGTGTAACATTATTTTTTTTTTTGTGAGCGACTTTCATCCCTTCTCGTTACGTGCCCCCATACCTTCTCTTCTTCCTCTCAATTTTTCAGTCACTGGTGCAACTTTGAAGATCCCCTTATGTACTCATTTCTCTCTATTTGTTTACTTTAACGTATACATAAAACATATTTGCGTTCTTTTACTATGAGTAAAACTTTAATATTGTCGTTGGAATTAATAATTCATTGTAGAAATGTTAAAATTTGTATACAAGTTAAATCCTTTGTTATTTATTTACAATTTCTCAAAATTTACTAACTTGTGTCATGTAATTTCATTCGCTTTTTCGGTGTCATGTTCTGCGGGATCATGATATTTTTTTTTAATACCAGTTGATGCCCGCGACTTCGTCCGCGTGGTGGGGTTTTTTTTAACTATTCCACGGGAACTCTTTAATTTTTCGAGATCAAAAGTCTGCTATATGTCGACCAGGGATATAAGCTACCATACAAAATTTCATTTAAATCGGCCCAGTCGTTTCGGAGATTAGCCGGTACAAACAGATAAAGAGAAACAAAAAATTTGAATTTACTTTTAATATAACTTCATTGTGGACTACTCGGAGGGCTTGCGTGGAGCCACGGGAAGGCCAACACGTAGAGGTCCCTTGACAAAAATGTAAATGTGGCGTGACACTGACCGGCGATTATCGCTGTCTACACCATATAGTAATGCACCCAAGAACAAGCCCCGGTCAGTGTAGGACTATTGTGGGAAATGAGAGCAAATGATACCAGGCTATTAGGGTGAACTGCTAGTGGAACTGAGGATCTGAACATGGTAAGAATAGGCAGACGATGACTCGCCACTCACAGCATGGGCCTCTAAAAAAGGCCAAGATTGGCGAGAGGCAACATGGGTGTGAGTGGCTAAGGGGTGTAGAGAGGTGGGCTGCAGGTTCACCACAGCTACTTGTGACGTTATGCCATTTATCACTTCCAGCCGTGGAGTTAGGGTCTTAGCTCTAGCGATCTCCACTCCGTGCCGGCTGGCTGAGGCAAGCACGGAGGCGGGGCCTTGCCTTGGCCCCAGGAGTCAGACCCGAGGTGTCACTAACTACTCACCTAAGTTTTTTATACTGTATTTATTTATTATCTAAAATTTTACATTTTTTTTTTAAATATACATATAAAGATATTTTTTTATAAAAAAATAGATAATATTATTCTTTTATAAAAATATATCAAAAATAAAATACATATTCAATAAAAAAAAATGTAAAATCTTGCATCTCATCGCCAGCGGGGCCTGGGGTCCAAACTACCGATGGTTATGGCTCCAGAGACAGGAACCTCCTCACAATTTGTGCCGTGTCCAAGAGTGCTGCCTTCTGTATCTGGCCCTTCACCCAGCTTCCTAGCGAAAGCCTCTCTAGATGACGGTCGAGGCTTTTCGCTATAAGACCATTGACGCTAACAACTATCGGCACAATGCTCGTTGACTCCAGACGCCACATAGCCGTAACCTCGTGAGCAAGATCCAAGTATTTACTTAGTTTTTCTTTTTCTCACCTAAGTTTATTATTATTATTATAATAATAATAATTTATTTATTAAGATACAACACATACACACACAATAATATTAGTCATATTTTGCCCTTATATTCTATGTTAGTAATTAATTAGTAACAATATTAATATTTTTTGAGAAATTGTCAATAATATAATTAATAATTCAAAGCCTTTACAAAGTTTATATAGAAAATACCATTATTCACTAGTTTTTTTTTAAAATATAATTTCTATTATAATTGATTTTTAACTTGGGCTATGTGAAGAGTTTTGTTTATTATATGACACTGAACAAGCAAATAAAATCTTAAGGTTACACGATAGTCTAGGTTATTCAATTCATGTATGAATCGTATGAGAAAATCTTAAACAATTTTGCGCGACACGAAAATGCATAAAATTAACCGCATCTGAAGTTGTAAGTGTCAATTATATGAAATATAGTAACGAAGAATTGTTATAAATATATAATAATTACTAGCTGTCCCGGCAGACGTTGTCCTGCACTGAAAAAGTAAAAATCTAGGCCCCGATTCTAGCGCCACCTACCGGTTCCGATTGTGAATCTAAACCATCCGGGGACCCACCCAAACGCACACAAAAAGTTTAATCAAAATCTGTGAAGTCCTTCTCAAGTTATGTGCGTACATACATTTCTACTGTCTAATTTCGCAATATTGTTTACATACATTTGAATCAACGACACACCGCTGTGAGTTGAATCAATAACTCACACAACCCCCTTATGAAGGATCTAATACTACAACACTATTGAAAAGATTGATCGCAGCTGTTATTTTAATCCAGGTAATTAAAAATCTATTCAAATTATTTAGTTTTTCTTTTATTAATTCATTCATTTATATGTGAATAACTTAACTACATACATAACTTCACGCCAGTTCCCTTGCGGGGTAGGCACGAACAACGGAGCGTCACTCAAGCTTATTCTTACACATCTCACTTGCTTCTTTGACATTCATAACTCGTGTCATGCAAGCTCGTCTGTTCTTAAGGCTCCTGACATCACCTTCTGCTAGTACACGATCAATATTGTTTAGATACAATCAATTTAATTGAGGGGCTACTCAAAGCTCGCTACTCACTCGCGCGTTACCATTTGTTTGAAGACATAAATTGGCAGAATTTACATATGACAAATCCCTATTCCACGAATCTTATTAATAAAAATACGAATATCTATCAGAAATTTGATTTTGATTTCCAATACATTTCTATATATAAAAAAACCAGAGATTTCCCCGCGGCTACGCCTCTGGTGAAACCCCGGGGAAGTAGCTTTATTTTACTTATAACAAAATATTAATTAGGTTTTTTATATATCTATATATATAAAAGAAATTCGTGTTAGTTACACTATTTGTAACTCGAGAACGGCTGTACCGATTTGGCTGAAAATTGGTGGGGAGGTAGATTAGAACCAGGAGACGGACGTAGGATACTTTTTATCCCGTTGGAAGCGGTAGATGGCGCTGAGATCGGGTTCTAGAATCCTCCTAATCACCTACCTGGAGCGATTTTGGTGATTTTGTTTTTGTGTGTTTGGGATCGGGTCCTAGATTTTTATTTTTTCAAAGCAGGATAACGTCTTCCGGGGCCGCTAGTATATAAATAAACCTTCAGTAAATATCATCTAACTAATGGTGAAAACCGCGTAAAAATTCGTCGCCTTTTTGGGAGGGGTTAGTGGATATACAGAAACACAGACGTGCGATTGGTTTTATACTATGTAAAGATTAATTCTTGTTTGCATCAAAAGGATTTTTTTGTGTATAATTCGTAACATTTGTTCTTGAGATTTGTAGAATACAGACTTCTTTGAAGTAAATTCAGTCAATTTATATTATATACCTAAATGTTGTTATATAATAAAAACATATATTATTATATGACAACATTTAGATAGCACCTTAATTTTTTGCAATACATTTTTATACAAAAATACTGTTTGTAACATTTGCACACGACGATTTTGAGCGATAATGTTCAATGCGACAATTTTGCGCAACATTGTTTTTCGCAACGCTGACTTTCTGAATGTGTACAACATTTTTGCGCACATATTTTGTATCAAATTATCGTTTGAAATATTTTTTGTAAACAATAATACTGCGTAGAATTTTTGTACATAAAGATTCTGAATGATACTGTTGAGCGCGACAAATCTGCGCAAGATTGCTCTTCGCAGCACTGCGTTGCTGAATGTGCGGAACATTTTTGTGTAAATATTTTGTATTGCTACGAAATTATTAATTCAATCATGTTGTAAACAACAATACTACGTTGAAACTGTTGAATACAATAATTCTGATCGCTGCTGTTGAATGCAAACTTTCTGCGCAAAATTGTTATTACAATATTACTGAGCAATTAATGTATATCCAATAAGAATTTGTAATATAGTTAATACTTTATACATCAATGCTTAAATTTATGTACACGTGAATCTTGCGCAATACAATTGTGAAATATTGCTTGACAATAAATATGCGCAATAAAGTTTCACACGCCCATTTTCTTAATTTAAATTTTCTTGTGCAATTTATATATTATGAATAACTTTACTATATGCGTTTAAGATAGTTTTATTTGTTTGTGGAGTTTACGCCATATTTAATCGACGGTATTAATTAAAACGAGATTGTTTCGCTATGGTAGAATTTTAGAAATTTTAAAAGACAAGGTTAAATAATACGAGTTTCAAAAACAGACCCTAAATCTTATCATAGTTCTAGAGGGCGCCAGAAGTCTATCCACTTGGGTTTTGATGTAGCAAAAAACCACTCTACTCGTGAAACACTCGCTGCCCGTGGAGCAATAAAATGTGGGGATAGGACAGTGTGACAGAGAGAGAGCAACTTTCTCTCTCTGTCACACAGGCCTAATAGGAGGCGAAGTGATGCACTGAACGCAGTACTTGCAAAGTAGCAGTTTCGAGTAAAATGTGGCAAACATATTTTTAGATGCCTATATTTTTTTTAGTAGTATATCAAGCTTTAAGTATAGATTAGCGCCTTGGGATAGATATCATTTCTGGAAAAGAGTGAAAAACCCAAAAATTACTGCCTCTGTGTTTGAGCGGACTAAACCTTTACTAGTTTACCTCGCTGCAACGCAAAGGTTCCGGGTTTGATTCCTGGCATGGTAAATTTCGGAAATGAATTTGCTCTGTCATTTGCTATTGTCTAGGATCGACCCAAGGGTAGTCCGTTGTACATTACCCATGACACAAGCGTAACTTGCTTAATTTGAGGATGTGCTATATGTGTGTTTGTCTGCCACAAAAAAAAATACTGCAAATGCAGTTACTGGGGCAGAATACTAAGAAAAGTATCTTTATCCGTGCAGAAAAAGATGGCCATCACACCTGGTCTAGAGTATGCCGTCATAACAACCTTGAGTTGTGTTCCGGCATCAGTGGCCAGGTTCCAGTCTCCCTTAAGAGAGCAGCAGCGCATTTGTAGCACCTTTGGTGTTACAAATGTCTATAGGCGACGGTAACCGCTTTCCATCAGGTGGGCCGTCTGTCTGTCTGCTGAACTCTGCAATAAAAAAAATTGACGCACCGTTCGTGCTCTCCCCAGTACACCGATGATTTATGCCGCGTGTGTTTGACACAAGTCTTTTCTATATCATACTAGCTGATACCCGCCCGCTTCGCGTGCCGTAAAATCCGTTCTTAGCTGACCTCTACTTGGCGAAAGGAAGGTCCATGCTAAATTTCAAGTCTATAGGTATTATAGTTCCTGAGATATCGTGATGAGTCACTATATACGTGGATTTCAATTATATCTATCTTAATATATATAAATTACGTGTCACGTTGTTTGTCCGCGATGGACTCCTAAACTACTTGACCGATTTTAATCAAATTTGCACACCGTGTGCAGTTTGACCCGACTTGAAAGATAGGATAGCTTACATTCGGACCCGGTAGGTGGCGCTGCAATCGGGTTTTAAATTTTATTTCTTCAGGGCGAAACAACGTATGCCGGGACAGCTAGTATATATATATATACACAATATATATATAGATTTAGATCAAGTAAGTTAAAAATATAAAGTCTTGGTCGATTTTACATTAGACAGCTCATTTCTGCGTTCCACTTTGAATGAATCAACCAAAGCGACCCGTGTAAACATGAATCATTCAATGTCATGCAGAATAGAATAGAATATTCTTTTTATAGATAGATAGATAACTCTTTATTGTACACCAATACAAAAATTAACTTAAAAACTAAAATTATATCTAGTTATGTACAAAGGGCGGTCTTATCTCTAAAAAGCGATCTCTTCCAGACAACCCTTTATTGCACACTTGAAAGCAGTAGACTTCAGAATTAACAATATTTCAACTAGTACAAGCCGACGGACGACCTTATCACTAATAGCGATGACTTCTAGACAACCTTCTGAAGATAATTTTGCATATCTAATATTCGGTTGGTACTCAGTGCCCGTATTTTAAAATATGTATTTTTTTTATTTATTGCAGGAGTTCAGCAGACAGGCAGACGGCCTACTTGATGGAAAGCGGTTACCATCGCCTATGGACATTTGCACCACCAAAGTTGCTACAAATGCGCTGCTGCTCTCTTAAGGGAGACTGGAACCAGGTCACTAACGCCGGAACACAACTCAAGGTTGTTATGGCGGCATACTCTAGACCAGGGGTGGTAGCCATCCAGTCGGGCAAATACCCTACCACCTGGCTGTGGGGTGTTTTGTCGCCTCTTAGGACAGGCCGCCCCAACGCAGGAAATTGTATTCTTTCTCCGTTCCTGCACCGATAAAAACTATTAATATATTATACATATATTAATAGTATTTACTATTAATATATTATAACTATTAATATATATACATATATTAATAGTATTTACTATTAATATATTATAACTATTAATATATATACATATATTAATAGTATTTACTGTTTACAAATTTAGATAGTGATTTATTTTGCAAAGTGATGTAATGGTATAACAAAAAGCAAGTAGCTTGTGGCGCCCCCTGTGAGTGTAGAATTTACGCGCTTTTTCAATAGGTGCGTTTCTTACTGGACTATTGCTGTACCGAGATTTTTCTTCCATAGCTTGACTAAGTTTTAAGTAACGATGCTTTAGTAAATATGATTTTGTAATTTAAAATTTGACCAGTTTATGTTCTATATGTTATATTAAAATCAGTACTTTATAAGCGCGATGAAGTATGGCGCAATCTCTAACAGTGTCATTAGTTTGTTTGTATGTATGTATGTTGAAAATTGCATTTATATAAAGTAACAATGTTTATGCTTGTTTGGTGCGAGTGTCGCTGTGTCATTTACACGATTGTATTTAAAAATAATTGATTAATATTATTAATGTACGATAGTTATGAATAAAATGATTTTTAAGCCTTATATTTGTTTTTTTTTTAAATTATGCGCTTTATGGGGATCCTTCAAATAAGTAGCCTAAGTTACTCCTTATAACATCAGCTATCTGCCAGTGAAAGTCCCGTCAAAATCGGTCCACCAGTTTCAGAGATTAGCCGGAACATCCAGAAAGACAAATTTTGTAAATTGCATTTTCTTAATCTCCTGCTCCGAATTATCGCCCTTGATTTTTTACACATTTTTATATTGACAATACAAACAGACACTTCAATTTTATTTATCTGTATAAGCCGTGCGCAGATTTGACGATGGCTACTTACTATTATTGTATTGTATTACTTACTATTATTGTATTGTATTACTTACTATTATTGTATTGTATTACTTACTATTATTGTATTGTATTACTTACTATTATTGTATTGTATTACTTACTATTATTGTATTGTATTACTTACTATTATTGTATATACTTATGTATACACAATAATAAATTTCTTGCAACAACTATTTATGTAACCTTTTTTTCTTAACCTTACTGACCATCGACGCGTGACATCATGAGGCTATCGACAAACCTGCTCAAAACTTCTAAATACCTCCTCGTAAGCAATTATGTCAAAATAAATGTAAAACAACACATTTTATTCACCAAAACAAATAAACACAAAAATCAACAACTATCTGAAATATAGACAACTGGGGTGTGGACACCGCTGTACGCAACGGGGCCTGCTAGTCACAACTCTTTCTTTACATTTACACCTTATCTTCTCTTCTCTCTTCACTCCCTCTCTTGTGTCCAAGTCATCTATAACGTTAGGGTTAATCCAAAAACCATCATCACTTACCCAATATTTTGGTCTAAAATTTCTTCTGCAGTCAACGTTGCTGCAACTGGTTTGAGTTGGTCTTGAAGCATATTCTTCATTGTACTGCCGATGTGAGAATCCTGGGTAGCAATAATAGGTAATATTAACATTTATAGGGTCACTGGAACTCAATGGCGCTCTGTTGTTCGTGCCTACCCCGCAAGGGAACTGGCGTGAAGTTATGTATGTATGTATGTATGTACTGGAACTCAAGACGCGGGTTCAATTCCTGGCATAGTAAATTTTGTAAAAGTACTTTCCGTATTTTTTTTTTTAAATCGGCAGACAAACATATTTTACATACATACATACATAACTTCACGCCAGTTCCCTTGCGCGGTAGGCACGAACAACAGAGCGCCATTCAGGCTTATTCTTACACACCTCACTTGCTTCTTTGACATTCATAGCTCTTGTCATGCGCGCTCGTCTGTTCTTAAGGCTCCTGACATCACCTTCTGCTAGTACACGATCAATTTGATCATGGAAGGTGTGTCGTGGCCTTCCACGACCTCTGCATCCATCCACTTTTGCATTGTATATCTGTTTAGTCATTCTTTCCACATGCCCGAACCACCGGAGCATTCCATTCCTTACCTTCACCCCGACACTCTCTTTCAGACCAACTCTCTTTCCTACTTCGGTATTACGAACGCGGTCCGCGAGCGTCACTCCGCAGATTTAGCGCAGTGCTCGCATCTCGACCGCGTTTACTCTACTTTCATGCTCTCTCTTCCATACCCAACTCTCGCATCCATACGTGAGCGTAGGTACCAGCACCGCGTTGTGTACGGCGAGCTGGGCCTTCTGGCTGAGGTTCTTAGCGCCTAGAAGTTTACCTAACGCTCCATTCACACTATTCCCCAAATTCACTCTTGTTTCTATATCAGCGGTGTACCTTCCATCCCTGCTAACAGCACATCCAAGATATACAAACTCATTCACTTGCTCTAGCATAACATCATCGACCATTATCCTTGCATTCGTTCTGGTTTCTTCTCTTTCAAACACCATAACCTAAACATATTTTGTATCCCCAAATTTAGCAAGTTACGCTTGTGTTATGGATAATATATAAAGGACTACGCTGGGGCCGATCCCAGACACCCAGACCATAGTAACTAACGGAGAAAATACGTTTCCGAAATTTACTATACCAGGAATCGAACCCGGAGCCTCTACGTTGCAGTGAGGTAGGCCGGTAAAGGCTTAGCCCAGCCACAGAGGCCGTCATTACAATTTACTAATCGTCTGTGTCTGCGATCGGTCTTTTGTAATATCAGTGAAAAAGAATACTTGGTTCATGCTCATAACACAAGCGTAACTTGCCTTCGGAATATCATGTGTATGTTACGGGCAATTTGATAAATCCGGTCACTATGAATAATGACCGGTCTGTATACGATACATAGTGCCCGTATCATGTGGGCAATATAAATAAAACTGCATGATTAATCACTTCATTTTATTTTTATTGCAGGAGTTAAGCAGACAGGCAGACGGCCCACTTGATGGAAAGCGGTTACCATCGATTTTAGACATTTGCAACACCAAAGTTGCTACAAATGCGCTGTTGCTCTCTTAAGGGAAATTGGAATCTGGTCGCTAATGCCGGAATACAAGTCTAGGTTGTTATGGCGACATATTTTAGGCCAGGGGTGGTAGCTATCCATACGGGCAAATGCCCTACCACCTGGCTGTGGGTTGTTTTGCCGTAGGAAATTGTATTCTTTCTCCGTTCCTGCAGGAATAGAATCACTTTTCCCGGTCAGTAAAAATAATGACAACCTTATCTTGGGCGATATAACAAAACTTTTTTTTTTAAGTTTCAGGCTTGGTAACTAGGCCTTTAAGCCAGGCGCCGTTGTATTGTAGGCTACAATCGACGTCATTCAACGGAGTTCTTGTGAAAACTTGAAAGGCCACATTTGGCTATATAGTTCACATTTCTCGCAAAAACACATAATTACTACTCAAAAACTCCTATAACTATTGTTCATTTTAGAGTAATTTTACACATTTTTAGAAAATAAAACTGCACAGCACAACGTCTCCTTTCAGTTCCCGCCAAACAACTCCTATAACAAAACACATCAGTAGCTACCACAGCTTAAATAGCAGGTATATAATATTAATTAGAGTTTGATTAAATTAATGTGGCACACACCCCTGAACATCATTTTGATAAAGATTTTATCCGTGCAGGAACAGAGAAAGAATACAATTTCCTGCGTTTGGGGCGGCCTGTCGTAAGAGGCGACTTAACAACCCACAGCCAGGTGGTAGGGCATTTGCCCGACTGGATGGCGACCAACCCTGGTCTAAAGTATGTCGCCATAACAACCTTCGAGTTGTCTTCCGGCATTAGTGACCAGGTTCCAGTTTCCCTTAAGAGAGCAGCGGCGCATTTGTAGCACCTTTGGTGTTGCAAATGTCCATAGGCGATGGTAACCGCTTTCCATCAAGTGGGCCATTTGCCTGTCTGCTGATCTCCTGCAATAAAAAAAAAAAAGGAATCCCGTTATGCGAGCGCGCCGCGGTCTGCGGCCGTGGAGCTCAGTTGAAACTGCTCGCTGCGCCAGTCACATGAAATATGGATTTAAACCCCGTGAGGCTGCGCGCGCGCTGACCCGGCTATCTTCTAACCATTATGATAATAGTGTCGGGTGTGTACGTACAATACGCCCACATTAATTAGTGGATATCAATTAACGGGAGTCAGTTTGTAGGCTTCTATAAGAACCTTAAAGAGCCTATAACTTAATATGAAGACCGTAAGATACTAACTTCCCTGCTGTGCTCTAGTCTGGTCGCCTCTGGAATTGATGCTGATACAACTTCGGCCTGGCCTGTTTGTGCCTTGATCTGAGGGGCCCAAATAGTATTCCTTCATGATAACTTGTGGCGATATATCTGGTTTGCTAGGACCTAGAATTAGCGTGGTAGTAGAAGCATATTAAAGAATACCTATTGCCCAGTAAACAAGTTGCCTTGATGAGATTGCTTTAAGCAATAAGGCAGCGCGTTGTACACAGACAACTGACAAGAAAATGTGTTACTAGTTTTAGCTTGGTTTAGAATAATAATTATATAATAATACTAATGAGTACATAAGGGGATCTTTGAAAGTTGCACTCGTGTCTGAAAATTGAGAGGAAGAAGATTAAAGTGGTATGGGCATATAATGAGGAGGGATGACAGTCACGTTACAAACAGAGTGTTAAACTACAAGATGGATGGTTACGAATGTAAAGGTAGACCAAAAAAAAAGATGGACGGATTGTGTCAAGGATGATATGATGATTTGTGGTGTGACAGAAGATGTATGTCAGAATAGAGGGGTTGGGGGCTGGGTTTGGGTCTTAATAGTTTTGATGATTGGATCCCAAACAGCAAAAACCAGCTGCCAGACCTCAAGACACTGTGAGCTCTTTCTGCGTACAACGGAACACAAACCGACTTGACTGATAATTACTTTTATTTTCCTTCCACCCATTTTAATATTATATAAAATTATTAGAGCTAGGCATGTTTGCTGAAGAGTTTCTTGCGCCGCTTCTTCTCTTCAAGCCTTAACATGTTGCGACGCAGTAGTAAATTAGATTAGGCTCCCATAGAGTAAATAATAACCATAAACAAAATTAAAATTAACAAGTTGGCGGTAGGCTTAATAAAACTTTAACAATACTCGTTGACACTTGACATCTTTTTCTTCCGTGATCACGGCCACTGAAAAGTGGCCGAAACGTCGGAAAAACCAAAATCAAATAAAGTTACCCGGCTCGTAGCTTTATTATGTGATAGATTATCTCTGCTACAAGGCAATCTATATCAGTCTAGTCTACAAGATATGAATATAAATTCTAAATGCTACGCTAATAATGTTTCAAACACTGCTACTTGGTTATTAATAATTAACAAATCATACCAGCTGCAGCATTCTGCCCATACGATATCTCCTGTGTTGAACCCACATTTTTATTCGACTCTTGGAGAAATCCCTCTATACTGGGACACGTTTTGTTGTAACATTCTGAAATGTTTTGAACTCCCGGACAGAGGTTTCCATGAGTTGGATTAATATCTTCAGTAATAGATCTTACAAATTCTACTTGAGAACCTGTTGTTATAAAACCTGGTAGATCAGTTTGCTGTTGAAATTCTGAACCTTTTTCAATTTGTTTGTTCTGTTCTTTATTAAAGATAGCTCCAGAACAAATCTCAGGTTGGTCTGGAGTAGTTGTTCTTATTTCTTGGCTTCCACCTATTTCTGTATTATCAATAGATACGTCTTGTTGCATTGGACTTATAGATTTAAATGGTTGGTCTACTGGATTTGTAAATCCTACTAGTCGGCTCGGACATTTTGCTTCTGGACATACTGGTAGCTTTGTAAGACAATTTGGACTTTTAATACCATTTTGTGACGTTGTAGGTATGATATCTGTTTGACTAGCGACGTCTGTAGGTAAAGGACTAACTGCAGCGTCCCTTTTTGTAGAATTTGGTCTAAAACTAGAGGCGTTAAGCGTTCTTTCTCTTATTTCTTCTAAATGAGCTCTGTCAGCCGTACTTAAGGTGCTCTGTGGAATTAATGGAATGTAATTTGATCTAGCTTGTTTTGAACTTCTGTCTTTTGTTGATTCATTTAAACTTGTAGATTCCTTTGTATACTTTTCAGTCACAGTTCCTATATTCAAAGATTTTGTGGTGATTTTATCTTTTGTGTCATCAGTACTATTATCTATGGTCTTCCATAAACTCAACGATGTATCTTTTAGAGATCGTAATGTTTTTGATGCGTTATACCGTCTTGAACTTGCACTTCTATTCAAATTATCAATTAATTTATCAGCATAGTTACCCACGATTTTATTATCATTGACAGTCAATGGCAACTTGTACAAGAATTTGAGAATTTCTTTTTTGGTTTCGTCATTAATTTCATTATCATCTAATTCACCGTCAGTTTCATTATCATGTAATTTCTTAGTTAATAATGCTATCATTTTGTTTCGCTGTAATAACTCTGTTTTTGTTTGTTCTTTTAATAGTATTCCTTTTATCCAATCATTTATTTCATCTCGGATTCGGGCTTTTTCTATTTCTCCTGAAAGAATTTCTTCATTAGGAATTTCCACATTCTGTAGAGCATCGAATAATTCAAATTTTAATTTTTCATTGTCTACAGATGCGTCTGGATGTTTGTTTAAATAATTGTTACAAAACCTTGTTATTTCATCTGAAATTTTTGTCTTGTATTTGTCTAGTAAACCGTTATCAGCGCCGTAAAAATGCAAGTTTATATATGCGTCAGCTAAATGATCTTTCAAGATATCTAACTCGGCAAGATCTTGTAAGTTCATGGAACGTTGTAGAGGAAGTGTTTTAGATATTATGTCTCTTAAGTTCCGCTTGTACTGTTGCCCTGCTATTTCTTGTTTTATTCTTTCTCTTGAATCCATTATTTTGTCAATCAAATCTACCTTTAAATCTGACAACGTACTTTCTAATTCCGCATTCATCGGTAATTCATTTAGAAGACTCTCAATTTCATCCTTTAATATCTCTTCATACAAATAATCATCATTAAATATATCTTGGTTTATATTCATTTCGCCAATCTTATTCATCAATTGACTAGCCAAGCTTTGCTTAAGAGCTTTCATGTCTTCTCCTTGTTCAGAACTATCTGTTATTATTGGCAGACTATTAAACCACACCATTATATAATCACTCAAAATATTGCACGATTTTCTAAAACTACTTGGTGGTCTAATAGATTGTAAACTTAGATTAACCTGTTTAGATGATGATAGATCTTCTACGCTGGTACGATTTATTTCTCTGGAGTCCTTTAAATGAACTAATTTAGCACTATCACCGTACATTCCACTATCACTAACCCAAGGTACACTTTCTAAAAGCTCCATCAATTCATTGATTTTTTCGTTAATATATTCATCATTATTTTTGGCAGGATCTAGAGGGAAATTAAGAAGAAACTTTCTGATCTCAACTCTCATAGCCTCTTTATTTAAAGCCCTGTGTAAATGTTCAAGACGGCATTTAAAATCTGCTTTGAAACGTCCTACCTCTATGATTTCAAAACATGTCTTTCGTGACTTGAGTGATAGATTTGCGAACCATTCTTCTAGGATAGAGTCGAAGGTCTCTTCAGCAATTTTATTTCCAGCACCTGAAATAATATTTTTTGAAGTATGTGTTCATGATCATGATCATCTAACCAGATTTATAAATTACTTTGTTATAGCGATTAGATTTAGTTTGTAAAGAAAGAAATCATTGATATTTTTACCACTGTGAGTCCTTCCCGTCTCTTTTATTAAGACAGGAATATAGATTTCTTTAATCTTCTGCATTAATTGTTCTGTCCTAGGCATAAAATTTAAAAAAATGTGAATACCAGGTAAATTGTTTAACCATCTAAAAACTTGGTAGTTCAAATGTTCCAATTCTTCCCTGTCTGATGTCTTCGTTGTTGGATTAAGTTGTAAATACTTTTGCCTGTCCAAAATATCGCTAACCAAATCCTTAGTCATTTCTATTTTGAATTTTTCATCAATCTTTATAGGAAAGCCTTCAATCCAGTTGGAGATTATATTTGTCAATTTGTCATTGTAATCAATTTCGAGTTTTTCTACGTCACAAAAGCATAAATCTTTTGAATTTATATTAATTTCATCGTTAAATCTTTTTGATGTATTTGCAATATCAGTTCTGACACTCTTTAATTTGTCTCCCTTTAATAATTCTATGCCATCTTGTTTAGATCGGATTGAACGCTTTTCTTTTCGCGGTGTCGAAGTATTAATAGGAATGCTTAAAACTCTATTTGCTAACTCATCTATCAAATCTAAAACTGGTGTATCACTTTGATAAGAAATTTCATTAAAGTATTCCCATATCGCATCTTTTAAGAGATCTTCTGTATTTTCATTAGGTTCTGAGAATATATCAGCTATTAGGTTAGCCAATACCCTTGTGTGTTCTTTAATTTTAGTTTGCTTTACAAAATTTGGGTCGTTGGTAAACTCATCAATGAACTCAAGTATGATTCTTTCAGCTTCGTTTTTAAAAGCTTCGTTATGAAACGGCGACACAGTTTGAACTTTTTTGGATCTGTTAATGAAGATACTAGAATCTTTAGCTTTATGTGCAAGTGACATTTCTCTAACTCGATCAGTTAATTTCATGGATATATCAGCAGCTTTACTTTTGGGGATGTTATCCTCTTGCAACATACTGTAAACTTTTCCTCTACTTTTATCGCTATCAACTCCTCGCATTATTTGATCTGCTAACATATGTGAGATCATATCTTCCAACTCTTTATTTGTAATTCCTACTTTGTACTGTTCTAACATTTCTTTTAACTCTTCTCTTATGAATTCTTTTAGATCACCGCTAGGAACTTTTCCCATTTCATGTGTGCTACTTTCTAAAATACTTACTGTTTTATTTTTCATTTTACGATTTTCACCAAATTTTACTAGTTCATTATCAATCAAATCTGAAATATCATTCACGAAAGTTTTACGTTTGTCATTACTTTCATCCCAACGTTTTCTGGGTTTAGTCTTCTCAAAATATTCGAGAAGCTTTTTAGCAATTGCTTCTCGCTCTCTGATAGGTATATCAATATCTGTTTTCTTTGAAAGCATGTCAAGCCAATCGTCAATTACATCCAATATAATATCCTGATCAAAACCTTGAATTTCTAACTCTTGTATATGTTTTAACAATTTTTCAATATCATTTTTATCATCAACACCTATTTTTACATCAGATATAACTATATGTTCAATTGGATCTGTAAGACTATGCCTGTCTTTATAATAATTTCTTAATCTCTGTTTCGGTGTTATATTTTGACTATGACTAATTTCAACATCTTCCATAGCATCCATTCTTCTCATTTTCTTTTTAGGAATATTAGTAGTTTCACTTTTACTTGTTGCCGGTGATTCACTAGATCTGTTTCTTTCATAACTGTCCCTTAACAGTTCTGGAGAAGTCTGCCTTACTATAGTAGGTGTTACTGTTAGTTGACTATACGTATCTTGCTCGTTTCCTAAAGAAAAATGATCTTGTTCACTAAGTATTTTCAATTTTTCACCTAGCAGCGTTTCTAGATTCTGTATTTTCGTTATTAATTTAGTAGATATTTCATGTTTAGCTCTTCCATCGGATTGTTGCAAATTCGCGGTTTCCAAAAACTTTTTTATAGTATCTTGCATTTCATTTAACGTGTCTTTTATGTTCATATTAGTAGATTTGATTTCTATTAATTGCCTAGTGAGACTTTCAGTCCTATTTCTATCAATACTGCTTTGTAAATTTGCTATATCGTTATTCCAATCTATAATAAGCTTCGTTACTTCTTTATTTACAGCATTTTCTATATCATTTTCAGTTCTAGATCTTTTTGAATCTTCTTGTATCCTGCTTTGTCTTTGTTCATTAATTAAAATTTCGCTTAATTTTGCTGTTATTCCTTCTACAGTTTCGCTTGGAATCATGTATTTTAGTTGGTGGATCATGTCTTCAATATTGGCGTTTTTTGATTTAATTTCTGATAATTGTGTCATTAGTTTTTCTGCTTCAACATTTTTGCCAATAATACTTTGTAGATTTACAATATTGTCTTTCCATTCATGTACTAGCTTCTTTAACTCTGCAGAAACAACTTTTTCTATGTCTGTTTTAAGTTTAGCATTGTTATATTCATCCTCTTTTCTTTTATGCTCTTGTTCTTTTCCTATAACTTTACTTAACTTTTCAGTCACGCCTTCGATCGTATCAGTTGGAATGTCGCTTTTCATTTGATGAATTAAATTTTCAATATTTATATTGGTGGATTTAATTTCAAGTAATTGTTTAGCGAGTTCATTATTTGCTGAATTTTTATCAATACTTTTTCTGAGAGTTGCAATATTTTTGCTACAGTCTTCAATTAAAGCCTTTATTTCTGTACCGACGGCCTTATTTATTACGTTAGCAAATTTAGTTGTTAGCGTTTCTTTTTCTCTTTGCCTCTCTTTTTTATCGTCGGCTAGCACTTCAGCTAACTTGGAAGATACTCCTGCAACGGTTTCCCTTGATATAACATGTTGCATCTGATTAATCATGTCTTCAATATTTGTATTTGTTGATTTAATTTCTAACAATTGTTTTGATAGTTTTTCTATTGTAGGATTTCTTTGAATACTGGTCTGCAGGTTTGCTATATTGCTATTCCAATCATCCATTAACACCTTTATTTCTGTACATACGGCTTTGTCGACTTCATTTTTTATTTTATGTTTATTTCTTTCTTCTTCTTTTCTCTTAGATTCTTGTTCTTTTATTAAAACTTCACTTATTTTTGCAGTGACTCCTTCAACAGTTTCCGAAGGTATGATGTTTTGCATACGATTAATCATATTTTCAATATTTTTACTACTCAATTTTAGTTCTATTATTTGA
Organism: Dendrolimus kikuchii; assembly: GCA_019925095.2. Lineage (NCBI taxonomy): Eukaryota > Metazoa > Arthropoda > Insecta > Lepidoptera > Lasiocampidae > Dendrolimus > Dendrolimus kikuchii. The sequence goes on from CM034414.1 coordinate 1,295,299, forward strand.
TTCGTAAGTTCTTCTATTGCTTTGCTTTTATCTATTTCGTTATGCATATTTGATATTTTATTTTCCCAGTTATTAACTAATTTCTTCACTTCTGCACAAACAGCTTTATCTATATTAGCTTTAATCCTAGTTTTGTTTAATTCTTCTTCAGTTCGCTTTAGTCGTTCTTCTTTAGCTAGTGCTTCTGTTAACTTTACAGTTACACCTTCAATTGTTTCACTTGGAATCACATTTTGAATACGATTTATCATATCCTCAATATTCATATTTGTTGATTTAATTTGTAATAACTGCTTAGTAAGATCTTCTATTGCGTTACTTCTATCCAAACTTGTTTGTAACGTTGTTATTCTCCTGCCCCAATCTTCAATTAACTTCTTTACTTCTCTAAAGACCGTTTTATTCATGTCCTCTTTTAGTCTATCTCCATTTAATTCTTCTCTTTTTCGCTTTTCTTCTTCCTTATAGAAAATCGTCGTTAACTTTTCAACAACTGCATCTACGGTTTCGTTTGGAATCATATTCTGCATATGATTAATCATATCCTTAAGATTCATATTACTGGACTTTATATCTAATAGCTGTTCAGTAAGTTTGTCTATAGCTTCGTTTTTATCCACGCTGCTCTGTAGTTTCGTTATTTTGCTACCCCATTCTTCTATTATTGTTTTGACATCTTCACAGAATGAGCGATTTCTCTCATCTTTAACTCTTTCCCTATTTATATCTTCCAATTTTCTTTTTTCTTCTTCTTCTGCTAAAATTTCCATTAATTTCTCAACAACTGCATCAACAGTTTCATTTGGATCAATATTTCTAATATGACTAATCATATCTTCAATGCGGATATTGGTAGTCTTTATTTCTAATAATTGTTGGGTGAGATGTTCTATAGCTTCGTTTTTATCTATACTACTTTGCAGATTTGTCATCCTTTGGCCCCAATCTTTAATTAATTTCTTTACTTCATCGCAAACAACTTTATCTACATCTTCTATAAATCTTGTTCTGTTCGACTGCTCTACTCTTCTCATTTGTTCATGTTCTTTAACCAAAATTTCGGCTATCTTTGCAGCAATAGTGTTAAGAGATTCACTAGGAAATGTTGTTTGCATCCTATTAATTGTATCTTCTATGTTTCTATTTGAAGTTTTAATTTCGAGTAATTGCTTAGCAAGCTCTTCGTTAGCTCTATTTTTTTCAATACTACTTTGTAAATTTGACACATCAGTACTCCAATTTTCGACTAACTTTTTAACTTCAGCAGATATAGCTTCGTTTATTTCTTCTTTAATTTTAGTGTTATTTATTTCCACTTGTTCACCCTTTTCTGCTGCGCTAACTCTGACATTATTCAAATCATCTTCTTTTCTTTTTCCATCATCTCCAATTCTTGTTTTACTTGATTCATTTTCAACATCTTTTTGCTTTTGTTCATTTTCTAAAACATCCGTTAATTTTGTGGCTATGCCATTAACTGTTTCACTTCTTGTTCTCCTCAATAATATAGGGAGCCTATCCACCGAATCTTCTATTTCTTTCTTCACGACTTTGAACACTTTTGCTTTGCCGTTATCTTTGATATTCAAAGGTTTAATTTTATTAACCAAGTCATCGACTACTTTTCTTTTAACCACAACATTTCCTTCGTAATCTTTATCTCTAAGGTTAACAACATCTAACCATTTTGATACGATCTCCCTAAGCAAATCATTGTTATTCAAATTCTTAATTTTACTATACAGACTTTCTATGATTAGATTTTTAAGAGCATCCTGTTCTCTTTCAGTCCCAGGATTCCACATAGGCATATCATTGACACATTTTTCAATCTCATCTTTGGCTTTATCACTAAAATCATCATCTTCCACTATCTCTTTTAGTTTCAACGCAAGTTTTTGGATTAGTTCTTCACGTTTCATCTTATCGCTGCGACTTTCTGCTGAATTTATTGGTATGGTCTTCATCCACTCGTTGATAGCATCGTCTATAATTTTCTTTGGACATGCGCATATAACAAATGACGTTTTTGGTTTGCAGTCGTAAGGCAGTTGACAGTTCTTTGAACAACCGGGAGTTAGGATCTGTAAAGGACAATTATGAAACTGATTTCAAAATGATAATACCCATTTTAGTATAGTGAATTGCCCCACTCGAAAAATTGGTTGCCAGTAAAGGTTTTTATTATTTAAAAGTAGGTAATTGAATATACTTTTCGGAAAAATAAGAATAGTTTCGAAATAACTTGCGATTCTATAAATATAAGACCTTTTGTGATTGATGTTTCTGTTTGTAATGTCAAAATAAGAATGTCAAAAAGGGGGATAATTCGGACCAGGAGATTCCGAAAATGCAATTTTTAGAATTTTGTCTGTCTGTCTGTCTGGATGTTCCGGCTAATCTCTGAAACGGCTGGACCGATTTTGATGCGACTTTCACTGGCAGATAGCTGATGTTATAAAGAGTAACTTAGGCTATTTTTTTTAGAGTTCAGCGAAAAAAGAAACATAACGTGGAAAAATTGAAAATATCGGTTTCATAAATAAAATTGTTGGTGTCACTTTTGAATTCATTCAGGTTAAAATTTATAATATCAGCCCATAAATGTCCCACTGCTGGGCTCTGGTCTCCCGTTATGGGGGAGGGGGGTCAGTATACCCACCACGCTAGTCCAAGGCAGCTTGGCACGTTTGACTGTCATCTCGATGTGTAAGTTGCATCACGATGTTTTCCTTCACCGTTGTTAGCACGTGGTAATTGTAACAATATGCACATTGGGTCAGAAAACTGCCTAAGTGGTGCATGCGCTCCGGCCAGGATCGAACCGGCGCCCTTCGAGTCGGGGACGCGTGCGCTAGCCATTACGCTACCACGACTTACAATTTATTCGACTAGTAACCTTTATATAATGATTGAAAAATCGGTTTGAAAATTACACTTACCTCTGTGTAGATATCTTTGGAGTTAATAGCAGTGGTGTCCCTCGAGGTCGTCGGACAGGATACTGCATAGGGAGCGGACATCAATACCAAGATTTACTTATATAAAGAAGACCCAGAATTAAGACCCAAAACCAACTGCCAGACCTCAAGACACTGTGAGCTCTTTCTGCGTGCAACGGAACACAAACCAACTTGACTGATAATTACTTTTATCTTTTCCTTCCACCCATTTTAATATTATATAAAATTATTAGAGTTAGACATGTTTGCTGAAGAGTTTCTTGCGCCGCTTCTTCTCTTCAAGCCATAACATGTTGCGAAGCGTTGGTAAATTAGTTTAGGCTCCCATAGTGTATATAATAACCATAAACAAAATTAAAACTAAATAATTAAAATGAACAAGTTGGCGGTAGGCTAAATAAAACTTTAACAATACTCATTGACACTTGACATCTTTGTCTTCTGTGATCACGGTCACTGAAAAGTGGCCGAAACGTCGGAATAACAAAAATCAAATACATCACCGCGCTTAAAACCGTTAAAACTTAGTTTTATTATGTATACAAGTCGCGAAAACTTAAGAAAATATCCCAAGCGTTCAGTGCTACCTGGCCAAGATTTGAACTTATGTCACTAAACTTACTTTAGCTACTTATTTATCTATTGTTAATATAAAATGCTTGTCATATATATAATGTTAACAAATATATTTATTCAGATTATTTTGTATATACGTATACATTGGTATTATATAAATGTGTCTGGATTCATGTATGTACTAGCGGCCCGGCGCGGTTTCACCCGCGCTCTGTCCCGCTCCCGTGGTATATAGCGTCATGTTATATATAGCTTATGGCACTCCCTGTTAACGTAGCTTTCGAACAGTAAAATCATTTTTAAAATCGGCTTAGTAGATCCAGAGATTACCCCCTACAACGTCACAAACTCACAAACTTTTACCTCTTTATAATATTAGTATAGATTAAATTTATAAATTAGTATAAGTATGTATATTTAAATTGTAGTGCTATCTCATCGCCAGAAGAGTTAAGAATTTCTTTTAAGCTAGGTTGCCTGGAAGAAGTCGCTTTTAGCGACAAGGCCCCCTGTTCCGTCCTATCCGTGCAGGAACGGAGAAAGAATACAATTTCCTGCGGCCGGGCGGCCTGTCCTAAGAGGCGACTAAACAACCCACAGCTAGGTGGTAGGGCATTTGCCCTCCTGGATAGCTACCACCCCTGGTCTTAAGTATGTCGCCATAACAACCTTGAGTTGTGTTCCGGCATTAGTGGCCAGGTTCCAGTCTCCCTTAAGAGAGCAGCAGCACATTTATAGCACCTTTTGTGGTTCAAATATCCATAGGCGATGGTAACCGCTTTCCATCAAGTGGGCCATCTGCCTGTCTGCTGAACTCCTGCAATAAAAAAAAAATAAAAAAAACTATCTAAACTTACATACGAGTGCCTGAGCCACTAAGCCACTACTACAACATGTTGAATCGGAAATATAAATCAAATTACCTTGAACTTCTGTATCCATAAAGTCCACTCGCTGAAAGAAAGAAATAATTGAACTGAGAACAGGATCTTGAGGAGCAAATTGAAGTAGGATGTTTAGCTGTGCATTTTTATTATCAAAAAATGTTAAATCTTATACTAATATGCCCGCGACGCCGTTCGCGTGGAATTTGTTTTCAAAGCGCGCACGATTTTAAAACATTTTTCATTGCTGCTCCGCTCCTATTGGTCTTAGCGTGATGATATATAGGAACTACTGATGTGATTTGAAAAATTCTTTCAGTGTTGGATAGCCCATTTATCGAGAAAGGCTATAGGCTATATATAATCACGCTAAGACCAAAAGGAGCGGAGCAGCAATGAGAAATGTTTCAAAATCGGGGGGGCTTTGAAAACAAAATCCACGCGGACGGCGTCGCGGGCACAGCTAGTACTGCATAAAAGTGAACAACAATTGTAGGATGTTTATTGTTTTCGGCGAAGAATTGCGTGTTTAAGCCGAAAATTTCAAATTTTATTGAAATGCAATTTTTTCAAGCTGCCTAGTTCTACATTTGTGGCGAATAGAAGAGCCTCCTCACAATCGTTTACTGGCCGGCAGGCCAGATTTTATCAATATTAATTGACAGTTTGTCAACATAGATTAGAGAGTGAAATGTCGTCATAAAATACGTATTTGATATGCTAATAAATCTAATTACATAGTACATGTTAATTGTGTTGACTATGTACATATAAAATGCAAAATTATAAATACTAGTGGTCGCCCGTGGTCGAAATTCGACCATAATAATTAATGCCAAAGACTATAACTTCTATGATCACAGATTTCGCCAAGGCAACAATAAACAAAAGAGTATATATGTGTGTGTGTGTGTGTGTCAAATACATGGTAGTGTGTGTAATGCTTTTTTTTATTGATTTACATACATACATACATACATAACTTCAGGCCAGTTCCCTTGCGGGGTAGGCACGAACAACAGAGCGCCATTTAGGCTTATTCTTACACACCTCACTTGCTTCTTTGACATTCATAACTCTTGTCATGCACGCTCGTCTGTTCTTAAGGCTCCTAACATCACCTTCTGCTAGTACACGATCAATTTGATCATGGAAAGTGTGTCGTGGCCTTCCACGACTTCTGCATCCATCCACTTTTGCATTGTATATCTGTTTATTCATTCTTGCATCATGCATTCTTTCTACATGTCCGAACCACCGGAGCATTCCTTTCCTTACCTTCACCCCGACACTCTCTTTCAGACCAACTATCTTTCTTACTTCGCTATTACGAACGCGGTCCGCAAGCGTCACTCCGCAGATTTTGCGCAGTGCTCGCATCTTGACCGCGTTTACTCTACTTTCATGCTCTTTCTTCCATACCAAACTCTCGCTTCCATACGTGAGCGTAGGTACCAGCACCGCGTTGTGTACGCTCCATTCACACTATTCCCCAAATTCACTCTTCTTTCTATATCAGCGGTGTACCTTCCATTCCTGCTAAAAGCACATCCAAGATACACAAACTCATTCACTTGCTCCAGCATAACATCATCGACCATTATCCTTGCATTCGTTCTGGTTTCTTCTCTTTCAAACACCATAACCTTTGTTTTCTTCGCATTCAAATGTAAGCCTCTCGCCTGACAGTCATCTTTCATCATTGTGACTAGTGTTTGCATGTGCATGTGTGTGTTTATTGATTTAATGTATTTTTATGCATAATTTTAAAAAAATATTAGCATTCTGCACTCCTTCTCTATATAAACTATAAGTGTGCGAAATTTCATACTCCTCCGTCCGCGCAATTTTCGTAAAAAGGGGTACAAAGTTTTTGCTTCACGTATTAATATAATAAATATTATAAATGATCGGCTTGTTTGATTCCTGCAACTACCCGTCACATTAGAAAGACTGACAGTTTGATCCAGGCTTTACTAAGTACCTATACCTGGATACTTGATACTCGTGTAGTGCTATATTTAAGAGGTTGCCTGAATTGTGTTCGCTATCTCGCTCGCACAGTACCACATTTTTGAAGACATCATTTACTTACGACACATCTATTATAGATTTCCTAACAATAAAATTAAAAATAACTGTATTTATGAATGTCAAAGAAGCGAGTGAGGTGTGTAAGAATAAGCCTAAATGGCGCTCTGTTGTTCGTGCCTACCCCGTAAGGGAACTGGCGTGAAGTTATGTATGTATGTATGTATTTATAACTTACTGGTCTATGGTAGTCACACGGTTGCCTTTGTTGCTGCGAATGGTATTGCCTTTCGTGGTTCGTATAACGATTCCTCATTTTTTGACACATCTGTAAACAATATAATAGAGAGAAAGAGAGAGAGAACACTTTATTGCACACCAAAATATACAATTACAGCAACAGACCATATTTATAATATTTTCTAGGCAATATAATAGGCGGCCTTATCGCTCAAAGCGATCTCATCCAGGCAACCTAAATGAAAAAAATTTGAATCAGGCGATGTACGCGGTGCAGGAAAGAGGTAATAGACACATAAATACTCAAACTAATTTAAGAAAAAAATATACAAACATATACGTAGTCATATATATACACAGATACAATAATATATTTCAAAATACATAAGTTATTATAATAAATGTACTAGCATGATTCTATTGTGTTGATATATAATATAGCTATTTGTGGACAAACAGTGTATTTCTAAATGTTGTTAAAGATTTGGCCTCTCTGACAGTAAGAGGCAGCATATTCCAAAGTTTGACAGACTGCACTGTAAAATAATTATCATAATAGGATGAAGTATGTGCAGGTGTCATGAGTCTTCGATACGTATCAGAGCGCAAATTGTGGGCAGTGAAAACCATGAAAGAAGAATATTGCTTAAAGAATGCCAATAGCACAATAAAAAACGTCACACACACACGACACACTCTATAATCACAGTTGCCTGCAGTCTGTTCTAGTTTTTATAGAAAATCACAATTATTGAACCTTTATTACTAATTACTATAGAATTTATGAGAATTTTTTTTTATTGCAGGAGATCAGCAGACAGGCAGACGGCCCACTTGATGGAAAGCGGTTACCATCGCCTATGGAAATTTGAAACAGCAAAGGTGCTACAAATGCGCTGCTGCTCTCTTAAGCGAGACTGGAACCTGGTCACTAATGCCGGAACCAACTCAAGGTTGTTATGGCGACATACTTTAGACCAGGGTGGTAGGCATCCAGTCGGGCAAATGCTCTACCACCTGGCTGTGGGTTGTTTTGTCGCTTCTTACGACAGGCCGTCCAGCCGCAGGAAATTGTATTCTTTCTCCGTTCCTGCACGGATAAAACCGTATACAGAGTAGGAGACTTAATTTTTACATAGAGTAGAAGATAACTGTCTTGCTTTGAAAAATTAAAAATTTAGAACCCGCTTGTAGCGCCACGTACCGGATGCATCTGTGAATATAAACCATTCAGGCAACCACTCAAACACAGATAAAACTTCATCGAAATTCTGGAACCCGTTTCCAGCGCCACGTATCGGATCCAATTGTGAATCTAAACCATGCAGAGAATCACTCAAACACAAAAGGTTTCATTAAAATCGGTCCAGCGGTTTACGGAGTCCATTGTCATACACACAGAAGAATTGTGTATTTTTTTTATTGCAGGAGTTCAGCAGACAGGCAGACGGTCCGCTTGATGGAAAACGGTTACCATCGCCTATGGACAATTGCAACATCAAAGGTGCTACAAATGCGCTGCTGCTCTCTTAAGGGAAACTGGAACCTGGTCACTAATGCCGGAACACAACTCAAGGTTGTTATGGCGACATACTTTAGACCAGGGGTGGTAGCCATCCAGTCGGGCAAATGCCCTACCACCTGGCTGTGGGTTGTTTTGTCGCCTCTTCCGACAGGCCGCCCCAACGCAGGAAATTGTATTCTTTCTCCGTTCCTGCACGGATAAAAATGATATTCGAAAATGTTATTCAAGAGTTTGAATAAATCTTTTGAATATGAATATTACTCACAATCGGTTTATCGTCGTAGATTTGCCTTAGAGTATCCCTGAAGCGTTTGGTCACATCTGTTAAATACCGCACTTCAGGCGACCGATAGAACTTGCGGTGTGACGGTATATTATATTTCAAATAATCATAGGTCTCGTTGAGGTGGTCGTCTTGCAGGTCTTTATATCTAAAATCACAAAGTACATATATAGTCAAGGCGGCGAAGTCAGTCGGTGCGAGAACTACATACAACTCTCGTTATTTCCGTGTTTGAGAAGAAACGACTGCAACAAATCGGTCAGTAAAGCTAAGTCACTGTCTTATTCTTTAAATTGTAGTTTTTTTTTATAGCTGGAACCTGGTAGCTGGAGCAGACAGGCTGACAGCTCACCTGATGGTAAGCGGTTACCGTCGCCTATAGACGTTTGCAACACTAATACGGCCACTAATGCCGGAACACAACTCAAGGTTATTATGGTGGTATACTCTAGCCCAGGGGTGATACCCACCCAGTCGGGCAAATGCCCTTTTTTTATAGCTGGAGTACAGCAAACAGGCTGACGGCCCACCTGGTGGAAAGCGGTTACCGTCGCCTATGGACGTTTGCAACATCAGAGATGTCATTATGACACCCATTTTGAAAAACTCCATATCGTAGCGCTGTGGTATAACCTCGTCTGGGAGCTTATTCCAAATGTCCACGCTACGCAAGAGGCCTTAGCAATATCTAGGCTGACTGACGGCCAGAGCTTCCCCTTGAATTCTTTCACACCACAAGTCATATCATTCTTCACACATTTCATTGGTTGGCGCTATCTATTTCCCAGTTAGCAATTGGCTTAAGGGAGTTTGTCGTTAAATCGAGTGACGTTACATGGAGTTTCCACTGTATATAGTATTAAGAATTCAATATTGGGAAAATTTCGTGTTATAATAATTTGGCTTAGTTTGCTTGTTTGTGCTTCTCACTTTTCTTATACATATAGTCAAGGTGGAAAAGTCCGTTAGTGGGGTAAGTTCGTATACCTGTAGTTATTTACCTGTCATAAAGGGAATTGAACATCAACTACTACTACTAGGAGAGACTTCGCTTCTCTCTGCGTATTCTACCAGCTGTGTATAACGGGGAGTGTTACGAAGAACTGTTTAGAATGGTGTCTTCGTCCTCTTTCTAACATCGCACCGGTCGCCATTGGTTGGGAGTTGACCCTCACTTCCTTAAGCCGCTACGCTCATGTACGCAGCGGTTCTGTAGAACGTTCCTCTTGCGCACCGTGGGGATTTGGAATGAGCTCCCAGCCGAGGGTTTCCCACAGCGCAACAATATGGGGTTTTTTAAAAAGGGTGTCATAAAATTCCTTCGAGGCCGGCAGCGCGTTAGTGACACCTCTGGTGTTGCAAACGTCCATAGGCGACGGTAACCGCTTTCCATCAGGTGGGCCGCCTGCCTGTCTGCTGTACTCCAGCGATAAAAAAATAATAATAGAGGAATATTCAAGAAAAAGTGCTGAGCCAAAATGATTGAGAAGCGCTGATATGAAATATACCTGACATTCCGACTATCACTAATAGGAGATTTCAATATGAAATTTCTCGAAAGTGTCTCTTCAATGTAATTGGCATTAAAGTCGTTCTTAACAGGAGAACTGCTACCACTCCTTGTATACGTCTGAATGTTCTTATTTGACTTGTTCATTGTCTGTATGTCGGGCTTTCTGTTTATATCGGGTAATGAACGCATGCTTTTGGATTTACGCCATCGCTTTTTGACTGAAAATAAATGAACTGGTGAAGCCTATAGCAGCTGACCCATGCCCACTTCACTAGGCGTCATTAAAAAGTACATACGCACGCACGAAAATCAATATTTAAATAAGCTTTGTAATCTTTAATTAATTCACAAACGGGGAAAGCGCTCGCAGAGCCTCGTACGAGGATGTGCGCAATTCTTGCTTGGAACGTTATTGCTGTTACATATTTGACAGGCGTTCCCATGCCCATTTCGTTGGGCGTCATTAGAAAATACACAGTCACGCATGTAAATAAGGTTTAATTAAGCTTTGTAATCTTTAATTAATTCACAAACGGGGAAAGCACTTGCAGAGCCTCGTACGAGGATGTGCGCAATTCTTGCTTGGAACTTTATTGCTGTTACATATTTGACAGGCGTTCCCATGCCCACTTCACTAGACGTCATTAAAAAGTACACAGGCACGTATGCAAATAAGGTTTAATTAAGCTTTGCAATCATTAATTAAAACACAAACGGGGAAAGCACTCGCAGAGCCTCGTACGAGGATGTGCGCAATTATTGCTTGGTACGTTATTGCTGTTACATATTTGACAGGCGTTCCCATGCCCACTTCACTAGACGTCATTACAAAGCTTTAATAATCATAATCAAATATAGCCTACTCGCAAATCACTCAGGAATAATGTAGCTTTCCACTGATGAAAGAATTTGTCAAATCGGTTTAGTTGCTCAAGAGATTACTTCCTACAAACAAACTTTACCTCTTTATAATATTACTAGCTGTGCCCGCGACGTCGTCCGCGTGGAATTTGCTTTCAAAACTCTCCGATTTTGAAACATTCTTCATTGGTGCTCCGCTCCTATTGGTCTTAGCGTGACGATATATAGCCTATAGCCTTCCTCGATAAATGGGCTATCCAACACTGAAAGATTTTTTCAAATCAGACCAGTAGTTCCTGAGATTAGTGCGTTCAATCAAACAATATCAGTATATTTGGCTACAACACTAATACTTACATTTGAAATATCGCAATATCTTTTGAATGAAACGTCCGAATTGAATAATCAAAAAGTTCTAGAAAGGTATTGAATTCGTCTTGAATATGGAGTAATTTATTTTGATAAGGATTAATACCAAGGTACAAAATAAAGAGTTTTTGAAGCGATGGCATATTAATTATTTAAAAAAATAAAAGAAAAGACTTATTGTGAGATAACTACAATAGTTAGACATATGGTTACGCGATATTTTTTGTAGAAAATTATATGTTATGCAAAGTGATAGTACATTGTTTTGTTCTATAATCAATAGTTTTCGCAGCGCACGCCGTGTAAAGATTTTTTCGGGTCATTTTTTTACACCTTGGGTTACATTATTGGACTTTTAGTAAGGATCCCTAATTTTTTTCAAAATATAATATAGCCTATAGCCTTCCTCGATAAATGTACTATTCAACACTGAAAGAATTTTTCAAATCGGACCAGCGGTTCCTGAGATTAGCGCGATTAAACAAACAAACAAACTCTTCAGCTTTATAATATTAGTATAGATAGTTTAGATCACCCCAAAACTCTTACACGTGGTGGAACTACGTTGGAATCATTATCTTGATTACAGTTAGGACCGACTCGATTGGTGTGTGATACCACGTGAACACAGAACATTGGCGTGAAACGGTTAGCAGGGTGAACTCAAAAAATGCCGCTCCCGCCGAAGCTTAAGAAAACTTCGTTAACCAAAAAATGTATAATTCAGTTAAGACATTAACATTAATTTTATTAATGAAAAATTTAATAAAACTACGTTTTAACGATTTTAAGCGCGGTAATTTATTTGATTATTATTATTCCGACGTTTAGGTTACTTTTCAGTAGCCGTGATCACGGAAGACAAAGACGTCAAGTGTTTACCCATCCATTTCCACCGTCGCCTATGGACATGAGCAACACTAGAGGTGTTGCCATGAGCTGCCGGCCTTGAAGGAGAAACTGGAACCTGGCCACAGATGCCGGAACACAACTCTAAGTTGTTATGGCGGCATACTCTAGACCAGGGGTGATAGCCATCCAGTCGGGCAAATGCCCTACCACTTGGTTGTGGGTTCTTTTGTCCGTTCCTGCACGGAGAATTCTCTTTTTTAATTTCAAATCCATGAGCTCGGCTTGTTTGCTAGATGCGCAATAGAAGAATTTGAATAAACTAACAATTTTTGGACTGTGTATAATTGATCAATCTTTGGACCATCTCCGCCGATCCTGGTCTCTCTGGAGATATGCTGGGATACTTGCGAAGGGAGTAGATGAAGGCCTCAGATTCCCGTGACACCCGGTTCGTGAACTCCGAAGTATGGGCGATACGATTAGAGTGTAGAGCTCCTGTTGAATTTATAAAAAATACATACATACATACATACATACATAACTTCACGCCAGTTCCCTTGCGGGGTAGGCACGAACAACAGAGCGCCATTTAGGCTTATTCTTACATAAAAAAATATAAAAAAATCTTAGCAAAAATACATACATACATACATACATACATAACTTCACGCCAGTTCCCTTGCGGGGTAGGCACGAACAACAGAGCGCCATTTAGGCTTATTCTTACATAAAAAAATCTTAGCAAAATACATACATACATACATACATACATAACTTCACGCCAGTTCCCTTGCGGGGTAGGCACGAACAACAGAGTGCCATTTAGGCTTTTTCTTACACACCTCACTTGCCTCTTTGACATTCATAACTCTTGTCATGCACGCTCGTCTGTTCTTAAGGCTCCTGCCATCACCTTCTGCTAGTACACGATCAATTTGATCATGGAAGGTGTGTCGTGGCCTTCCACGACTTCTGCATCCATCCACTTTTGCATTGTATATCTGTTTAGTCATTCTTTCATGAGCAAGCAAGCTTAGCAAAAATAAATTTATTAATATAACTTTAAAAGTAATTGAAAAGCAAAAAAGAAATATTTACACAACATCTTGAAGTCGGTGCGAATTAAAAATTATTACATTTTGGAAATTTGTTGTTCTTTTTTTGTGTTGTACTTCGCACCGACTTCAAGATGTTAAATAAAATATTCATTATTTGGTTTTTAGTTACTCCTGAAGTCGGTCTTATTTATCCTAGTAAATTTTATTTTTTAAGTTAAAAATTCATAAATTTCATCACATGTAATTCTTTTTGTCACGTAACTTTCATCCCTCCTCATTTATTACATGCCCATACCACATCAGTCTTCATCGAACTTTCAAAGATCCAATTATGTACTGTTACTACCTAGGTGCCGACAAAAACAAATTCACACCTGCAGCCCTGTAGAAACACATTTTATTACCTTTTCGGCAATTGGGCTTCTTTTGTTTACTTTGTGTTTAAAAATTGTGATTAGAAAAACAGCCCATTGTGTATTGTAATCTTTTATGGTAGTCATTAACCAGGTGTGATTCTAGGAAATTCGGTCCACGCGGCCGAGCAGACATATTGCATTTGTACAGTATAAAACAATGCCCCAATTGAGAGATGAGGCAGTCAAGCGATAACCACAAGCGAAGCAAGACGTGTGTACATTCGGTAATCTATTTAGTGACGGACTTCGCGCGTGTTATTGAATTGTGCATTACGTTTGGACTGGTTGTGTTCAGTTATATTTGTACGTATTTGTATAGTTCTAATAAACTCTATAATAATTCCGATATCAATTCGAGTCCTGCAACTCGTAACAGTACTAATTTTTCACCTTATCCATTCTTGTGACACCACACATTCATCGCGACATTCTCATCTCAGCTGAGTGGAGCCGTTTGTTGTCTATCACTTTCGTGGCCCAACATTCGGACCCGCATAACATGGTCGTACGATAGATTTATATATCTGACCTTTTAGTTTCAATGACTTTAGTTTGTGGCATGTCACATTATATGAAAACAATTACCATGACACAAATTGTAGAACAGGGATGAATAATACTGTACCTCTATCCTGGGAGGCTATACTTTTTCTATAAGATCGGCTATCTTTTACAGGAGCATAGCTATCTCCACTCCTACAGCCACCAACGAGAAAGTTACCCTCGGCTGTAAAGAAGTTTGAACATTATCCCACCCATTTTAATATTATATAAAATTATTAGAGTTAGGCATGTTTGCTGAAGAGTTTCTTACGCCGGTTCTTCTCTTCAAGCCATAACATGTTGCGAGGCGATACTAAATTAGATTAGGCTCCCATGGAGTAAATAATAATCATAAACAAAATTAAAACTGAGTAATTAAAATGAACAAGTTGGCGGTAAGCTAAATAAAACTTAAACAATACTCGTTGATACTTGACATCTTTGTCTTCCGTGATCACGGCCACTGAGAGTGGCCGAAACGTCGGAGTAACAAAAAACAAATAAATTATCGCGCTTAAAACCGTTAAAACGTAGTTTTATTATTTATTAAGCTTGAAGACTTAAAATTATGTCTCACATTAAAGAATCCCGAAGACCGCGCGAAGTGGAGAAGAAAAATAGGAAAGTAGAACCTGGCAGTCCGAAGTGGACGATCCGGACACAAACGGAATTTAAGGCTAGGATGTAAATAATAGTTAAAAGATTTATTTTTATTGCATCAGTTCAGCAGACAGGCAGTCGACCCTGTAAGGGAGACTGGAACCTGGCCACTATGGCGCAACACAAGTCAAGGTTGCATAGCGGCATAGTCTAGACCAGGGGTGGTAACCATCCAGACGGGCAAATACCTTACCACAGGGCTGTGGGTTGCTTGGTCGCCTCTTACGACAGGCTGCCCCAACGCGGATCCCGCAGACTTACCCTCCCCCCCCTGTTGTTGACGAGAGTGTTCTCCCCCGCAGGAGGTAGAGGTTAAATGATACTTCAGTTGGCAGAGAGTAGTATTGACTGTTGAGTGACTGTTGATGTGAACTGAAGTGATAGTTCACTCCAAATTTATGTTGAAAACGGTAACCTTAAGTACAAATATTAACAAATCATACAGCTAGTACAATATATAGCATAATTTGTGAACGGGACGGATGATGTGCGAGCGAGATAGAACAACTATTAATATGTGCGCTACCGCGTTGCGCTAACCAGTAGTTCGTTGTCCACTGCGATGGCTAGACGTATGCAGCTGAAGAATCATAAAAATAATAAATATAGAAAATGTATTACTTGTATTGGGCGACAGTCTTTGAGGAGGAAACTCTGGCGGATCCACCTGTGGGGATGCGGGACTCGTATTGCAGTGGGTCGTCTAAAAATAAATAGACGTGGTAGAGCCAAACTGGAATTATCTTGATTACATTTCTCAGAGCTGGACAGAATATTGGCGTCAAGCGATTACGTCAAGGCTTACAGTGAGTCGTACGACGAGTGAGACACCTGGTGTCGCCAACTGCGATTGCAGATTGTGTTACGCTTACGAGTTAGGTTTTTAACAAGGCGATTGTCATTCTTGTGTATTCTTCTTAGATACCAAGGCCCCAATTCTGCTATTACAATACCGTCAGAATGGTCGACCACAGGCGTCATAATAGTTTCTTTTGTGAGTAAAAACAGCCACTATGACAGCAGTGGTCGCCAGTCGGGGTCCAGGAATCAAATCCAGGACCTCCGCGTTCCAGTGAACTATTTCCAAGTCTTACCTGATAGCTGCTAGTATATCTTCCATTGCAGACTTGGGTACCTCTATGCGGTTTGTCAAGCGTGCTAGTCTCCGCAGAAGAATGAAATTGGGACACTTCTAAAGATTTCTTGAGAGCTGGAAACATGTATTATCTATACAAATAAATAAAACAAATATTTAAATATCCTCTACACAAAACAGTTAAAGGAGTTTCATAGAGATATCAAGCGTTACTTACTTGAATATTGCTGGCTACAAACCTTAAAAGAACAACAAGAATATTACAATAGCAAACATACCTAAAATCCTGGCAATAGCCAGCCGTTCCCTGGCCTGATGTTCAAGGTTAAGGAGTCTTTGGTACCTTCCATCCATGACTGTGATTGCCAATCCGGCATCACGCAGCGCCTGGATAATAGCGATCGTACCCTCGCCATCTCCATCCATAGTTACCAGCCTAGGTTATTTCAATTCGGTTTATATTGGAGTATACTGGAAAGAACCAAAAAAATTTGGCTAAATTTACGGGAGGAAGAGGGAAAGATAAACAGACAGAATCTCTCCTCGAGTGGAGTTCATCGCCTGTAACATCATAAGCTTTCGCCATATGTTACTCATCTTGGGACATTTTTGTCCATGCAGGAATGGATAAAAAATATTAATTTCTGCGGCCAGGTGGGCTTGTCATAAGAGACGATAAACTAAGCCTCAACCACTTGGTAAGGTATTTGCTCTTCTGGATGGCCACTACCCCAGTCTAGAGTATGCTGCCATAGCACCTGTTCGGGCTATAGATAACCTAGTGGACTATAGGTATATAGGTAGGCTAGTAGCTTATCGGTTATTTGTCTGTCCTTCGCAAACTGTATAACGGAACAAAGATAGATCGACTTACCAATGATGCAGTGAGGGTCTTTGCCGCCCAGCTGTAGGTAATTCTGTATAGAACACGCGTCACGTTTATCAATCTATTATTACCGCCGCCGAAATGAGACACACGTCCTTCTTCGCTCGAGGGCGCGGAACACTTATAGGCGAAGCGAGCGTCGCCTGGTTATATTGAAACTATGAAGACCGAATACGATGTTGCATGTACGGCAACCTTTTTTTTTTAAGGCGGGGGAAATGCTGTTTACGCACAATACTGGGTCCTTTGGGTCCAAGGGATTAGACCATAGTTGATCATGAGGGCTTTCCCCTTTGACAAGGGGCAATCCGAACTCTAATCAAGCCAGCTTGTGTGGAGACTCAGAGAAGTTGCACGGGCAACAACCACTACCCACTAAAACCACCCTCCTCCCATGTGCTACGCGCTTTTTATGAAGGAAAGGCTGAGACTTAGAACGTAGTTACGCCCAGTCCGATCCAGCGCAAGAAGTGCCTGAATGTGCCCCGGGAATCAGAACAAATACTCCTCTCCCTATCTCGTTGGGCGGCCTCTTTGAGAGACATTACTGTCTCACAAAAAGTAACCGCCGCCCCCCAGGTATCGCTGCTATGCAGCATGGCTTTCACCAGACTGCAGAGCGAATCAATGCCAAAATAGTTTGTAGATAGTTTTTAAAAAGTTGTTTCCCACGAAGGCAATGCAGATGCTGGGATATGGAATAATTTATCATGTCCCCCATCAATGTCTTCCATTGTTTTACATTTTCCAGAATTTGGGTAATAGTTTAAAATAACGTACCTTTGTAAGACCATTTGAGTCAAAGAAAGATGATCCTGACATCTGCCATTGCCATTGTATGTACATATTTTAGATAATAGTTTTTTAATTTAACTGCATGTTTTGTCTTATTTTAGTGAGGGAACAAGTTATTAGTTAATGGACAGGGGTCGCATCTTCCGAGAAGGGTTGGGTCCAGGCCGGAGAAATCGTGGGAAGCTGCCGCAAAATGTTAGTTTTTTTAATGAATTCGTTCGTATAAGTAGTGAGTGATCCGCCAAGACAAGTCAGTAGTGTGTATAATCAGTAACTAAAGAGCGGTTTACTGTGTCTGTCAGAGTATTTGCTGGAGTGTATTAAAAGTAGTAGTCAGCGGGTTAGAGTGTATACAACTTAGTTAACGTACGAATATACCGATTACGGCTTTAATATATATAGCCAATGGTTATTTGATTGTAAATACAACTCAGTAGCGTTCAAATAAACGACGTGAACCGTAAGAGTGACTGGTGTATTATTTCCACCGGCATATCCCGCCAGCGCCTCCTACAGTGCCTTACCATCTAGCTGTGAGATGTTTCGTCGCCTCTTACGACAGGCTGCCCGGCCGCAGGAAATTGTATTATTTCTCCGTTCTTAGATTTTCCGTTAGCTGGGCCATCAGCCTGTTTACCAGCATTGGAATAATCTGCCCTTCTTCCGGGTATACAACGCAGCTGTTTGTTGGAAGAAAGAAGAAAACATTTCATACAGTCCTACCATCAGTGAAGGCTGGTTAGAGCTTCAGCTTTCTCATTTTTCGATCTGACGGTATACCCACTACTTTAGGAAAGATTGCTTTAGATCCATCTTTTTCTAGGGAATCTAGATTCTCAGATTTTTATTGCAGGAGATCAACAGACAGGCACGGCCCACTCGATGGAAAGCGGTTACCATCGCCTATGGACATTTGCAACACCAAAGTTGCTACAAATGCGCTGCTGCTCTCTTAAGGGAGACTGGAACCTGGTCACTAATGCCGGAACGCAACTCAAGGTTGTTATGGCGACATACTTTAGACCAGGGGTGGTAGCCATCCAGTCGGGCAAATGCCCTACCACCTGGCAAAAATGCTCGCAAGAAACCATAATGTTCTTCGATTATTGTAGATTTTTGAGCCGATGCAGAACATTCAAGTTTCCTTACTTTCTCGACAGAATGTGGGACGCCCTACTATTAATAATAAACAGTAAAATCTTACTAGAATTTTAGGCACACGAAGTAGGAAATAAGATAGGTTCGGTCTGTAACACTGCCAGCCGTTGCCCAGTGTCCTGAAAACAAATGGCCGTGTGCAAGTCGGAATCAAAATATACAATTTAAAAAATTATAAAAAATCAACGACAAGTCTTAACATAAATAAACCTAGATGTTAAATATTACTTATACAATTGTGGGAATAAAAAGATTTATTCAGATACACCTTTTAATTACTTAAAACAATTAATTATAATATTACAATTGGGTGTACATGTGGTAGGCCGCGGATGAAGGGGCTATGGCGTGGTGAAACGAAAGGGAGGCAAAGGTTTCGTGTCTATAATTCCATCAATAATAATAACAGCCCATAAAGTCGCGCTACTGGGCTCGGCGCTTCCTTCAATATGGGGAACGAACAGGACCTACCTATATACGCCACGCTTGTCCAAGGTGTATTGCTCATCTCCGTGTAACAATAATAATATGTATATTAGAACAGAAAACTGGTGGCGCATATATAAGTAGAATACTGGGTAAATCTATAGCTTCTTTATACAGGAATTTTAAGTAGTGGGGTGGTAAAGTGGGGAGCGGGGGTGGCATACTTACCTTTACTACAACCCCTAAGGTCCGGAGATATTGAATATTTTTTTTTTTTAATAAACATAACCTCACTTATTTTCACAGATTTCTTCGCTAATGTTGCACTTCTATCATAGGTCCGAAATTGAAAAATCCTTTCAAAGTTCAAAAAAAAGCCAGTAATCAACATAAAAAGAGCCAAAATAACCCAAAAACCAGCTTAATTGTATAAAAATGAACAAAAAACGCAATAGAGCACATTTATATACACTACAAGAGTAACTAAACTAAAAGTACAGATATACAATGCAAAAGTGGATGGATGCAGAAGTCGTGGAAGGCCACGACACACCTTCCATGATCAAATTGATCGTGTACTAGCAGAAGGTGATGTCAGGAGCCTTAAGAACAGACGAGCGTGCATGACAAGAGTTATGAATGAATGGGCCTAGGTCACCGTCTTCTGTGGGTAAGGTGCCACTAGAAGGCTGCCTACGTTACCGAGGTATAAAAGTCAGATTCGACCAAAAACTTAAGTAGGTACTTTAAAAAACTTACATGATATGTATGAATTTGTATATGAAATTGCTTCTATAGAAATTAATTAAATTATATAAAAATCAATTTAGAATTTTGATAACATCATAGACTACAAAACATTCTGTCATCTGTCATTTGATAATTTTTACTTCTTTATTTCTCTTAAGCCTTCTGTTAAAGTTGATTTATATTGATCCAACTACTGAGTTGAATTTCGAAGGAAGCTAATGCTGGATTCATACTGGCACCGTGTAAAATTTAAATGATTTTGAAGTCAGTGATGGCTCCAAAAATCTCGATTGAATATTTGGAAGTAATTTCGCTCGCATCGGCACCCTTTTTAATACGCTTTTTTTATTATTAGCTTCATACGTAGGTATGTTTGTAACGGAATCTTCCAAGTTACATTTGATAGACTTCCCGGTTTCCGATTGAGCTGAAATTTTGTACGTATGTGTATATCGCGTGACAATGCAATAATATGGTATCATGGAGCTGATCTGATGATGGAGTCGGAAGGTGGCCATAGGAACTCCTGTACTAAACAAGATAGACCCGTCGTGTTTGGGCTCGTTTTACTTGTCTTGGCTAGCACTCTGCTGCTACATGATATGCAGGATATCAAAAGCTTGTATTTAAAAACCTTTTTAAAAAAGCTTATTTTTACATAACGTTCCATTTTATCATAAGAGTGTATTTAATTCTTTTTTCAAAGTTTCCACGGAGAAGGGAATTAAATCACTAAAAAATGAAAAATAATAGTTAAAAAAAATGCGCTTTTATAGAAAATCCAACTAAAAAATAGAAAATAATTTTGAATTAAAAATAGTGTAAGAAAAAATGATTTTATTGTAAAAAACGCGTGGGGTGCATGGTATCAATAGTTATAAATATTTTGTGAACAGATATGAGTAGAAGGGTTATTTTGATAATATCCTGAAAAGCACCCCACGCTTTTTTAACAATAAAATCATTTTTTCTTACACTACTTTAAATTCAAATTTATTTTCAAATTTTTAGTTGGAGTTTCTATAAAAGTGTATTTTTTTTTAACTATTTTATTTTGATAACACAGGGGGAATGTCTTTGGCCACCGTCCTCTGGCTCTTCGGAGGAAGGGCCAAATGTAGCGCAGAAACATGCATCGAGGGTATGTGGAACATCGTTCATATAAAACATCGATGTTAGGATATCGATGTTTTCAAAAGTGAAACATCGATGTTAAATATATCGATATTTATGAACGATACATCGATGTTTATGAACGATGTTTTTTATCACCATTTACATACACTTTTGACGGTTCTTCCTGCGATGCAAATGTAATATCGTTTTTTTTAACATCGATGTATCGCCCAAACCACTCTAGCAAACCTTTCTTAATTCTTGCTTTCACTAACATCATCCTTTTACACCACTGTCACTCCATCTTTCAAAGAAATACCACACACACTTCTCAATGCTCTCATTGCTACTAAATACTATGTTTATTCTATTTATATGTCTTTTCCCTAACCGAACATTCACTAATTTACTTACAATTCAACAGCGTGGGCACACACTAACACATCCCTATCACCATTTTAAATAAATGTACATCTAAGAAAAATTTGAATTTTTAAAAGAAATTAAAGAGATAGGTATAATAATCAACGTTTACATTATAAATTATTATTGGCAATAAGAAAAAAATATGAAAAAAATAATGGATATCTGTATAGATCTAAGATAGAGCGCAAGATGGCACTTTATGTCTATGTAAGATAAAATATCGTTCACAGAACATCGTTCTTGAACAACGATGTATCGTCGATGTTTCGGTCTCAACATCGATGTTAAAACATCGATTTTTATGAACACTAGATAGGGCAATATATATAAGTATAGATATAAGGCGCACACTGCACATGCACTTCCTCACAACACCAGCATGTAACAGATACACTCTACATTAGTATAAGTTTAGTATTAAACCTAGAATAAATTAATATAATAAGTTATTCGTAAGACAGATATACCTCAACACAAAAATCAATAAATTAATGTCACACACAAGAACCAAAATAATTAATAAGCGTGTTAAATAGAAAAAAAAATTAGAAATTAAGTTGTAAAAAAGGGTACGGAACTCGAGTCCGTAGAGTTATTAATAATAATAAAAAATAATAAAATTTTAGACTTATAAATGTTACAAGGGGAAACGTAGCTTTAAGAATTATAATAACTAATTAAAAACTAAATACTTAAAAATAAATATGTATCTAATTAAATAGTAAATCCGTCCGGCAAATCGATATCGTGTGAACTTATGCTCTTTCTTATCTGTACCCCGCCTCGCTGCGCGTTCCTATGGCGCGGTACAGCGGTTGCGGTCCAGCTATACTCACCTAGACCTGCGCTACTGTATCCGCGCATTTACCGAGACAGTAATGTCACTCAAGGAGGCCCCAGAACGAGACAGGGAGAGAAGTCCTGCAGCGCGTGCCAATGCGTCTTCTCGAGGTCGCCGGCCTTCAGCTGGCACCCGGAGAGGCAGGTACGCGCATTACTTCCCTCCCTGAGTTAGGTTCCGTTTACCGCGGGGGGCCTTTAGCTTGCTAGGAAGAGCAAAGGACCTTATACCCCCGCACAACGAAGTGGGGTGTGTTCTCCCAGGGCACACTCCAGGCACTTTATTGCGCTGGATCGGCTGGGCGTAACTATGTTCTAAATCTCAGCCTTTCCAACACATTCAAAGCGCAGGGTCGTCAGGGAGGAGGGGGTTTTTAGTGGGTATTGGGGTTGCTCGCCCGTGCAGCAACGCTCGGAGTCTTCCACACTATTCTGTGACGTCGATCGCGGACGGAGCGCTGCCAAGAGCATACTATTGCTGCAGTGTTATCGCCCCCGACCGACGCGTGTCGTTCCCCTAGCAACGACCCAGTTTGTGCGTAAATCGGTTAAGCATTTTCCCTCGCCTCAAAACCAAAAAAAAAAAAAAATCCGCGCATTTACGGGGCGTCACAGGATTTGGAACAGAGTTACTGCACGTTTCAAATCTACTGGTCCGAATTACCCCCTTAATTTCTTCACATTTTTAAAGGCCTTGTACAAACTCGAATCATTTACAGATTTATTATAGTAATAGTAGTATAGATAGATTATAATTCTTCTATTCGTGTTTATGTCACTCACTCTTAAACGTACGTATTTAACGAACTCACGTATGGAAGAGAGAGCATGAAAGTAGAGTAAACGCGGTCGAGATGCGAGCACTGCGCAAAATCTGCGGAGTGACGCTCGCGGACCGCGTTCGTAATACCGAAGTAAGAAAGAGAGTTGGTCTGAAAGAGAGTGTCGGGGTGAAGGTAAGGAAAGTAATGCTCCGGTGGTTCGGGCATGTGGAAAGAATGACTAAACAGATATACAATGCAAAAGTGGATGGATGCAGAAGTCGTGGAAGGCCACGACACACCTACCATGATAAAATTTATCGTGTACTAGCATAAGGTGATGTCAGGAGCCTTAAGAACAGACGAGCGTGCATGACAAGAGTTATGAATGTCAAAGAAGCAAGTGAGATGTGTAAGAATAAACCTGAATGGCGCTCTGTTGTTCGTGCCTACCTTGCAAGCTACTCTTAAACGGTTGGACCAATTTTGATAATTTTCTTGTGTGCCTGTTGAAGTGGATTCGAGGATGGTGTATAGTCACAATTAGACCCGGTAAGTGGCGTTGGAATTGGGTTCTAAGATTTTAACGATCTCTTTTTGTATTTATTTGAGTGGGTCTCTAATTCACAATTGGACCCAGTAGGTGGGGCTGCAATCACAAGGCAAGGACAATGGCTACCAGAACTGCTAGTCACAGTATAAAAAAAAGTATAAAAATTAGTAATAGTACTTACATAATTTGGCGATTTAGTGGAACCAGTGAAGCGAATTAAAAAAATATATTTCTTTTATTTCTTCTTAATCAAATGAGTATTTTTAGTGGTCGTTTACGCACCTCAAAACTAGGTCAAGGTTTTAAATAATTTCTATATGAAATCGTAAAGCAACGAAATCGAATCATGAACTTTACAAGCGACTGCATGCTGTTTCCGAACACTCGTAAAGCTGTCACAGATGACAGGTGAATTGGCGGGAAAATTATTAATAGTTTTCTGAATTTTTAGCATTAACCGAGGGGTGATGATCTGTTAAACAGTTTTATTTTTTCAAATCGTATATAATATTACTTTAATTTTTGGATAATAATATTTACAAACTAAAATTAAACTATAAAATCTAGTTCCAGACCGCTGTCAGTCGGAAACGTGCCCAAAACACTGGCCACATTGCCTTGCTGAACGGCAATGCTGATGCGTTGTCCGAGGTATAAACCAGTCTTTTGGTCACGTGAGATATCCACCAGACGTTTGGCTAAGTCTCGATAGAGCTTATGCGCCTCAGGCCCCCATGGTCCCAGGGTCTCCACCCCAAAAGCCGCAAATATGTAGCCATTTCCGATGGTTGAGTATTTGCGGCATTTTAGGACCTCCTGTTGTGCAGCAGCTGTACCGGCAGACATGCTAGCGGCTGGAAGATGGGGCGCTGCCTAATTATCGACGCAAGACGCGTCCCATACTAAGGGGCAACCTATCTTCCAGGGCACCAATGACATACGATCGGGTCTCTTGCCATCGTCGCGACATAGGCAGTTCGGTTCTAGGACGGCAGGTACCCCGGCGGTGACAAGGGCCCGACGGATTATGTCATTACGTGTTGCATGACGTTCTATATATTCACATAATTATATGTTTTTGTTAGAAATGTGAACTGTATAATCGAATATGTCCTTCCGAGTTACACAAGAATTCCGTTAATTTACTTCAGCCAAAAATGTAGAATTTGGCTGAGGTTGTACTTACCTCAGGTAAAAAGTAAATATATTTTACAACATCTTAAAGTTGGTGCCAAGTAAAACATTAAAAAACAATAACAAATTTGCAAAACAGTAATTTTTATGTCTTGTAAGATATTGTACAGACTTTTTGCACCGATTTCAAAATGTAGAGTCGGTGGTTGTTCAGATGCATTATTTTTCATTGTGAATAAAATAGTGTTTAAAAATATAATAAAACCAAATTATTGATCTCTCTTTTATAAAAATGTAGATATTTCTCTATCTTATTTTGAGAAAAATTGAATGAATAAAATGTAAAATAATTTGAAGGTGTTTTGATTTTTTTTTTCTTTTAACTTGAAATAACTATAGAAAAACTACGAGAACATCACGTTACGTCATATCGTGAAGATTTATGTAAATTTTTTGGTAAATTTTGACAAGTAAATACCAACGGAATTCTGTTTCATTTCTACCCTACTTTCGCCCTTTTGCGGCAAAAGAAGCCTTAAAATGATCTACTGCGTAGATAGATAGATAGAAAATACTTTGTTGATTCACCACATACATATAAAGTAAATCATTTACAGTCATTTCGTGTCAACGGGCGGCCTTATCGCTTTAGAGCAGTGGTTCTTAACCTTTACCAGGGACCACCCAGTCGGTTACATGTATAGATTCGAAATAGTCGACCAAGTAAGCAAAATGGAGTTGAAATTGTGGCTCGCAGAACTGATCAAGCAACTCTTTGCTATCCTTGTTGGTCAAGAATATTTGTACTCCCTCTCTTAGATCGTATACCTTGACAGCAGGCTTCCTATCGAAAGCCAACGCACTTCCGCGTGGAAAAGCAAAGTTTCATGTTCAGCGTTCATGTCAGAGCACAATCGTTTGAAAAGTCGAGTATTGAGTGCCCTCTTTTTAATGAAGTTAACTACTTTTGTAGCTGTTTTCATCGAAGCATTCCGGGAGCGTTTTGGCAGCCAATGCTTGATGATGAATAACGCAGTTCGTAGTAATAGCGGATGGATTTTTAGTAGAGTAATTGCGTATTGCCTTTGGACTTCTGGCGTGGCGCGGTTTTCGTTGTGATGAGTCGACACAACACGTCACGTCACGTTACTTGTTTATTACGATGGCTTCGCGGACCACTTTAAATGCCTCCAGGGTCCACCAGTGGTCCGCGGACCACCGGTTAAGAACCACTGCTTTAGAGCGATCTCTTCTAGACAACCCGCGCTGTGGATTGTGTGAAAGGAATACATCAGGAGGAATTATTACTTGTGTAAAACTGTAGTAATAAAAGTGTTACATTTATTTAGTTGCATAGATGTTCTTGTCATGTTTTCTTTTTAAGGTTAATAATTAATTTTGTTATATACCCTCTTATTATTATTATTTCACATATATTTATTTATATTCTTTTTTATGTTTTTTTAATACATATATATATAAAAAATAAACACATATTAAAAAAATATAAAAAGATGACGTCCGTCGGCAGCGGGGCCTAGGGTCCAAGCTACCGGTGGTTAAGGCTCCAGAGACAGGAACTTCCTCACAATGCGTGCCGTGCTCAGGAGAACCGCCTTCTGCATCTGGCCCTTCACCCATTTACCGAGCGAGAGCCTCTCTAGGTGTCGGTCGAGGCTCTTCGCTATTAGACCGTTAACAGACACCACTATCGGTACGATGATCGTTGAGTCCATATGCCACATGGCCGTAATCTCGTGCGCGAGGTCAAGGTATTTCGTTAATTTGTCAGTTTCAGCTTTTACGAGATTACAGTCATGTGGGATACTTATATCAACAAGCATCGTACGTCTCGCAGATCGATCTATTATCACAATGTCAGGCTTATTGGCAACAATAGTCCTGTCTGTGATAATAGATCGATCCCAGTAGAGCGTGATATGACCATTTTCGAGAACTGGCTCAGGGGCATATTTATAATAAGGTACCTCATTCGCTATCAGACCGTATCGAAGAGCAAGTTGCTGATGGATGATCCTGGCTACTAGGTTGTGCCTATGCAAGTACTCGGAGTTAGCAAGACGAGAACAACAGGAAGTAACATGCCTGATGGATTCGCCCGGGCGATGACACGCCCGGCATACGTCGAGCGTGCCGTCCTTCAGGATGTACTTCCTGTAGTTGTTCGTCTTGATAACCTCGTCCATAATTGCACAGACAAACCCTTCGGTTTCCCCAAAGAGGTCACCGAAACGTAGCCAGTTCACCGACGCCGGCAAGTCTATGTCGGGCCCATATAACGCCTGGTAAAACCTGCCGTGCAGCTCCTTGCTCTTCCATATGTCCATTCGCTCGGAGGTACTCAATACCGTAGGTCTGAGCCAGTTCTCTTTTGCAAGAGAGAGCGGGGTGAATCCCTTGTCTACTGACACCATATCTCGATGCATACTTTCGTCAGTTTTCAGGAAGTATTCTCGTAGATTATACACCTCACGGTTGTGTAAGTCTTTAGCGTTTAGAAATCCCCGGCCACCACACTTCCGTGGGATGTACAATCTCATCACAGATGATCGTGGATGGTGCATCCGATATGTTGTCAGTATACAACGGACCCTACGATCCAGGGCGTCTAGCTCTGTTTGAGTCCACCTTAGTATACCAAAGGAGTAAGCTAAAGAGGGCATGACCCAACTGTTAAAAGCACGAATCTTGTTACCACCTGAGAGAAGGCAATTTAATACTTTCTTCAGGCGGCTAAAGAATCGCACTGTTACCAGCTGTTTCATATCCTCGTCAACTATACCCAATGACTGTGATATACCAAGGTACTTGTAGGTCTCATCCTCGGAAAGGGTTTTAAAGCACATACCCTCGGATAGCTCCAGTCCGTTAGAATTTATAATTCTCCCCCGCTGTACATACATAACCGCACACTTATCCACACCAAATTCCATTCCTATAGAGCTGCTAAACGTTTTAGTTAGGTTTAGCAGCTCTAGTAGGTCATGTTTTTTCGATGCGAACAGTTTGAGGTCATCCATATACAGCAGGTGAGATATGGCTTCACTCCCTCTACGAAGATGAAAGCCTAGCTTTGAATCCTCCAGCAAATAGCTTAAAGGATTCAAAGCCAGGCAAAACCACAATGGACTCAGGCTATCACCCTGGAAGATCCCTCGCTCTACCTTTATAAGTCCGTCCGAAATAGGTAAGCTACCACCGCCGGGCATGCAGAGTCTAGTGACCCATTGCCCCATACATGCGCCAAGGAAGGTACGTAGAGTTACATCAATTTTATATAGCTCCAGTACCCTCATTAGCCATGTATGCGGCACTGAGTCATATGCCTTTTTATAATCTACCCAGGCGGTGCAGAGGTTTTTCCTATTTCGGCGGGCTTGTTGATTAATGGTCATATCTATGAGGAGGAGTTCTTTAGTACCACGGGACCCAGGCCTACAACCATTTTGAGTATATGCCAGAAGTTTATTGTCAACTAAATGTTTTAATAATTTTGATCTCAAAATGGATGTAAGCAACTTGTAAATGGTGGGAAGACAAGTTATAGGTCTATAGTTTTTGGGTTCCGTGGTACTACCAGATTTATATAAAAGGTAAGTGACCCCTGTGGTCATAAAGGTTGGGATGTTACATGTGCTTAAGGCTTCCTGGAATTGTGTAGCTAAACAGGGATGCGAGACTTTGAACCATTTGATCCAGAAATTATGCAAGCCGTCCAGCCCAGGGCTTTTCCAGTTGTGGGCTGAACCGATTGCATAACCTACATCAGATGGTTCAATAACTACTGGGTCCATTTCTGGTATCCGTTGGCATCTCTGTTCGACAGCACTTTTCCAGTTGCCTTCTGTGTGACTGACAGGCAACGACCAAATTCCACGCCAGAAGGCCGTTATGTCGTCAGCATTTGGTGGTTGCCCGTCATTACCTTGTTCATCAGGTCGTCCCCAACCTCTATAAACCCCTTTTTGGTCAATTTGGAAGCGGCGATTGAGACAAAATCTCTCTGTGCGCTTCCTATACCTGCGAATTCGGTTTGCCCATGCACAGATTTTCTGTTTCAGGAAGTCTATGCGCTCCGTGACCCTTTGTTTATAATCATTAGGGCTGATGTTAGTGCCTGCAAATGCTTGGGTCACAAAACGCATAATTTTAAGTCGAGTGTTACCCGACCGAAAGCAGAGTAGCTTGGCTATTAAGGTTCTAGCTGTATTGATGCGACGTTCTATTCTGTATTGCCAGGCAGGTTTCTCGCGTCTATTTTGTACGGGCTCTGGGTTTTTATTAAATTTTACGCCAGCTGCTTGACAGACAGCGACAGCCCCGCAATACAGAATAGAGTGTGTCTCGACCAGGTCTTTACTTAATTCAAAGTATGGTATTAAAAGTGAATTCATATTACCAATAATAGCCAAGCTACGTCTATGGATGGGCAAACGAGGTAGCCTCGGCCTGCTCAATGTAGGTACATCCTTAAAATCCTTAATCACCGCCTCCAAAATCCTCCTCATATGCTCAATATCCTGGCTACTTACGTAATCAGCGGAAGGGTTACCCAAATTCGCTTCTGACGTTACCGTTGGTACCTGCGTTAGGGTTATTAAATGATCGTTTTGTGGTACTGGAGATTGCGAAGTTTCGGTAACCCTAAGACTGGTTCGTACTTCAGTGCGAAGACGATCAAGAACAGATTCATCCAGCAGGTGTAACCGCTGAATAGCCCGCACTTGATCCGACAAGCGTTGTGCCGTTACGGTGGTATCTGGGTGAAGTACCTGAAACAGAGACAGCATCCGATCACGATACGCAGTGAGGTTGGTTCCTATATCTGTTGCCTCGAAGTACGCTCGCATGACGCTCTCATTCATTTGCTGAGACCATCTCATGCGGCGCACTGCACCACCGGTAGCGGGGGCCAGGTGCGGGATGCGTCCCGCAGGTCCCAAGCGTGCCGACGGTGGCCGTCCTCGGCCTCGCGCAGGTCTTCTTGGCGGGGCGGACGGCGCTGGCCCCTCCTCGCTGTTGCTCGACACCCCGGTGGCCGCCGGCGTCACGAAGTCTTCATCGGATGACGACGACCGAGATGTGGAGTCGGGCGAGGCGGGCGCAGCAGGTGGTGGGCGTGCGCATCCTCGTCTTGCTGCAATATTTTCTGTCTGCTTCCGTCTTTATTCTTTCATATTATTGTTTACTTGTGATATACATTTCCTTATGATTTTTCATTTTTGTTTGCACGTTTGACATTATGTACGTCATGATGGTGGGTCTTTTGATGTTAGTTATAAATCGAAAAAATATATGGTTGTAAATATTTTGGAAAGAAGGGCGTCTATTTTTGCGCGTTTGTAAAAGCTATTATATATATTGTGAACACTTAATTAATTATTTACTGAGGAATCTAGGAAACAGACAATTAGGTGATTGACAGCATTTTTTTTTTTTTTTTTTTTTTTATTATTATTATATAGACGCTATTCACTACATTTTGTTTTCGTGTTGGCAGACGCGATAGATTTTTACTGTGTTCGGTTTATTTTATTACATGTAAAACTTTAATTATAATATTTTATATAATATCTTGTATAAAGAATGGAATGCATGGAATGTGGAAAGAATGCATGATGAAAGAATGACTAAACAGATATACAATGCAAAAGTGGATGGATGCAGAAGTCGTGGAAGGCCATGACACACCTTCCATGATCAAATTGATCGTATACTAGCAGAAGGTGATGTCAGGAGCCTTAAGAATAGACAGGCGTACATGAGAAGAGTTATGAATGTCAAAGAAGCAAGTGAGGTGTGTAAGAACAAGCCTGAATGGCGCTCTGTTGTTCGTGCCTACCCCGTAAGGGAACTGGCGTGAAGTTATGTATGTATGTATCTTATATAAAATATTATCTAAAATTTCCAAACTATAATATAATAAATTTTCGTCATTCATAACCTATTTAATTAAAATGGTTTATCAATGACTTCATTCCGCTATCGGTGGTGACAATTTGCTAAGTTTCTTATACTGTAAAATTGTTGGAGGGATGGTGAGGTGTTCTAAAAATGTTTATCCAATATATCTCAATGGTGTAGAGTCACTGTATGAAACGAGTGTATTATCTATGGTATGAAATATGTTAAAACCGTGAGGAGTTTTTGGCGGGAACTAAAAGGGGACGGTGTTCTGTGCAGTTTTATTTTCTAAAAATTTGTAAAATTACTCTAAAATGAACAATAGTTGTAGGATATTGATAGTTTTTGAGTAGCAATTATGTGTTTTTGCGAGAAATGTGAACTATATAGCCAAATGTGGCCTTTCGAGTTTTCACAAGAACTCCGTTGAATGACGTTGATTGTAGCCTACAATACAACGGCGCCTGGCTTAAAGGCCTAGTTGCCAAGCCTTAAACATAAAAAAAACCGTGAAGCTCTCTGATTAATAGTATAGTGACCAGTTCTTTTATTACCATAAACCCTTCCGCGTTGTTGCAAGTATTACAAAAGTTTTCACTTCTTCATGTCCTACGACTTAGTTTTATTGTCTACTAGTTGATTGACTGAACATAAATTTTATCGCTAAAAGTTCGTTAAATTTGAAAGTATATAAAAAACGTTAGAGATAAAACGGTTGTTGTGTCCAATTGATAGCAATCGATATGACCTCGTCGCGAATCACACGTGTTATTGTTATGCCGTTCGCAACGGACGGGACTATTAATATTTTGCAAACATTTCGATTTATTACAATTTGTATTCATCACTCTTGTTTTTTTTTTTTTTTATTGCAGGAGATCAGCAGACAGGCAGACGGCCCACTTGAAGGAAAGCGGTTACCATCGCCTATGGACATTTGCAACACCAAAGTTGCTACAAATGCGCTGCTGCTCTCTTAAGGGAAACTGGAACCTGGTCACTAATGCCGGAACACAACTCAAGGTTGTTATGGCGACTTACTTTAGATCAGGGATGGTAGCCTTTCAGTCGGACAAATGCCTTACCACCTAGCTGTGGGTTGTTAAGTCGCCTCTTACGACAGGCCGCCCGGCCGCAGGAAATTGTATTCTTTCTCCGTTCCTGCACGGATATCTTGTATTTAAGCACGGTTGTGTTCTGTGTATCTTCTTCGGAGCCCGGGGTCCGCTTTCCTAGTTTACCTTCTCCGCTTCGCACGGTTCGAACGGAGAAATAATACAATTTCCTGCTTTGGAAAGGCCTGTCGCAAAAGGCGACAAAGCAACCCACAGCCAGGTGGTAGGAGGTTTTCCGTCTGGATGGCTACCACCCTTGGTCTGGAGTATGATGTCGTACCAACCTTGAGTTGTGTTCCGGAATTAGTGGCCAGGTTCCAGTTTCCCTTTAGAGAGACTAGTGGTGCAAATGTCCAAAGGTGAAGGTAACCGCTTTCCACCAGTAGACGTGTTGAACTCGTGCAATGAAAAAAACTCCCTCACCATTTTACCACCGGACAAGCAGATGTACGAGCTCACGCCACCGAGATATGGTGGAAATACCAACAAAGCGGACGAAACGCTATGCTTCCACTTAACCGTCGTCTGCTTTTCCTGAAGAATACAATCTAGGTGTCTTCAAGTCTCGCGTGAACAGGTATCTTCTAGAAAAGCGTGCTCCACCTTAGACTGCATTGTCACCTGACATCAGGTGCAATATCAATCATACGCGAACCTATTAAAAAAAAATCTAGATTCCGTGACGTCCAACAAAGTGCGAGTGTGAAGCGCAGGTTAGGTATACTGGGTAGTTTGACTGCAGTCCGCCCCTGATGGGATCCGGTGTCCTCGAGAGTCCCATACGCACTCGTGCAGGCGTCATTAGGTGCTGCATTTGGCCTCCTCCCTCATCCATGGCCAGACTTTTATCCGTGCAGGAACGGAGAAAGAATACAATTTCCTGCGGCCGGGCGGCCTGTCGTAAGAGGCGACAGAACAACCCACAGCCAGGTGGTAGGGCATTTGCCCGACTGGATGGCTACCACCCCTGGTCTAAAGTATGTCGCCATAACAACCTTGAGTTGTGTTCCGGCATTAGTGACCAGGTTCCAGTCTCCCTTAAGAGAAGCAGCAGCGCATTTGTAGCAAGTTTGCTGTTGCAAATGTCCATAGGCGATGGTAACAGCTTTCCATCAAGTGAGCCGTCTGCCTGTCTGTTGATCTCCTGCAATAAAAAAAAGACTACTGTGTGTCACAAAAGACTCCCCTACTTTATAAAAAAATCATCTGAAGAGTGAATCAAGCATTTTGATAGCTTTGTAGAGGCTCATGGTCTCAGGACACCAAGGTCCAAGCGTCTCTACACCAAACCACACATAAGACAATACTTGTAATCAAACCATCTCTCCCACATAATTGTAATAATATTCTGCAATATATTTAATTAATAAAACCGTGAGATGCTATCGGCCTTGTTACTGCTCATTTAACAAGCTAACTCACCTTGAGTGGAACCTAAGAGTACTTACTACATATGTATAAATATACCATTGGTATGTATACAATATGCGAGATCACCGGCATAAATGCAGGAGCTTTTAATTACATTTTTTAAAGAATTTATGTTGTTCCACAAAATTGTTTTTTCTATTGTGCTACCAATGTGCTGCCGCTCTCTAAAGGCATACTGGAGCCTGGCCACTACTAAGTACCCTACCACCTGGCTGTGGGTTGTTATGTCGCCTGCAACGACAGGCCGCCTGGCCGCGGTAAATTGTATACTTTCTTCGTTCCTGCACGGATATTTTTTGTTGTTATGGATTGTTATATATAAATATTATATGAATATAGTGGCCCAATTAGATCGGTCAGTATAGGCAAGTCTGAAACTATAAGACATACAAAGATCTATTCTTAGGAACCGTGTAAGAAACTGCATAATAATGTATCAATTAAAAAAAAAATCTTATACTAAGTTCCCGAAGCGAATCCGGTTGTATTGAAAAATAAAACTTACATTATTATTTATTTCTGGGGTCCTGATCAGCGGGCGGAAACGGTTTCATAAGCAGATGATTTGGTTGTTTGAAGTTGTCTTATGAAGGCAACATTCATGGGCCTTTAGCTATCAAGGGAGAGCAAAGGATTCATCACCCCCGTTGACGAAGTGGATGTGTTCTGATTCCCGGGGCACATTTAGGCACTTTTTGCGCTGGATCGGACTGGGCGTAACTACGTTCTAAGTCTCAGCCTTTCCTACAAAAAGCGCGAGGCACATGGGAGAAGGGTGGTTTTAGTAGGTAGTGGTTGTTGCCCGTGCAACTTCTCGGAGTCTCCACACAAGCTGACCGATTATGTTTGGATTGCCTTTAATGGAATGCCTCCATATGAAATAACGGTCTAATCCCTTGCAAAGGACCCAGTATTGTGCGTAAACAGCATTTCCCCCGCCTTAAAAAAAATAAATGAAGGCAACATTCAATTATTTGATTTCTTTACTTTAATTGGAGCTATATAGCGATATATAATTTTAGGCATCTTTGTGGGACGTTATGCCGCAATTTCTGGACGAGCTCATTTGGCTAAATCATTAGACGTTCTTTATACCCTAAGCAAGTGTTGCCATATCTCCTCCTTTATTATGAGAACTGAGAGTAATCATGGGCTTCGACATTGCTTGTGGACCAGAGTGCCTTTATTATTGTCTTTAATATGGTGCTCTGGGACGATTATTCTTATTTGGACACCATGTAGGTCATAAGCAATAAATGTTACCATAAAACATGATATCTAAAATCTTCCGGGTTTATTGGAGCCGAACGGTATTGCGCGTGACAAACCTTTGATGTTGGATGCGACCTGCGTAGATACGTTCGCCGCATCTTATTTACCATCATCTAGTTCAGCCGGTTCGGCGGCGGAAACAACTGAATCACTCAAGCGGCGCAAATATGCAACCCTCAGTGAGAGTTATATGTTTATGCCGTTTGCTGTTGAAACGCTTGGACCGTGGGGTCTTGAGTCCATGAGCATATACCGAATTTCATCAAAACGACTCATTGACTCTTCAGTTGATCTTTTGACTGGTGCCTACCTTCAACAATGGATCAGTATGACGTAAGACGGTGACCTAGGCTCGCTAGACTATGGGTAGTACAATACAATATAAATAAGTTAAGTTTTTTATTGTATTAGATTATTTATTGTAAATAT
Source organism: Dendrolimus kikuchii (assembly GCA_019925095.2). Taxonomy (NCBI): domain Eukaryota; kingdom Metazoa; phylum Arthropoda; class Insecta; order Lepidoptera; family Lasiocampidae; genus Dendrolimus; species Dendrolimus kikuchii. The sequence goes on from CM034414.1 coordinate 1,330,186, forward strand.
ATGTTAATAATATACAATATAAATATTATTATAATACATTTGAAATAAAATGCATTGTATTGCATATCCTTTAATTTAATTAATTGAGCACGGAGCGGCCCGCCCCTTGCTGCGGTGGGCCCACGCCAGCCGGGGTCGCGGAAGAAAAGCTCACGCATATCCCGTGGCCCCGGCTCATGGCGTCAGGTGGCACCAAGGGGTTTTAGTGGGTATTCCGGCTTCTCTAGCCGGCGAGTCCACACTCCCCCGCCAAAGTCGTCGCGGCGGGGGGTCCGCAAACGGATTTCCCCTTGTAAAAAAAAAATACGTGTTCGAAATGTCAACCATTTTGTTCAATATAACATTCAAAGTTCAGGTGCAGAAAAATGTACAAGAAAGAGAACGAGTGCATCCCCAAACCTCTATCCAGTATTCCATGTCTCATTCTTCTGTCTGATCCTCTCATCTCATTCCCGTATCCCGTCTATTTATCCCATCCTAAAAGCTAGGCACCGTGTTATCTTTTTCCAGGGTTCCAATTCAGCTATTAATATGTCGTCAACATCGCCAGACACTAACGTCTCAATAGTATGTTTGCCTGATTTCGGTATTCTATTAATTACAATTGGGTGCCCGTGGCAAGCAACTCTATAGATATTTATAAGCGAACACTCAGGAAATAAATGCTTAAAATTTTGGTAGCCTTTGATTTTTTTTTTGGCTAACGCCATTTCAGCTAGGGGTATTAACAATTATAGTCTACTGTTATTCCGCCGCGACGATATCAAGAAGATATTGTGGATTTAGTAGAATACGAATTATTAACAATATCGCTATGGAATAGTATTTTGAATATCTTCCCAACGCCAAAACATTAAAATAGCAGAATAGGGCTTCAGTAGGTACGCGAGCCTGCCTGCGACAGCTGCGCAATAAAAATATAAATAAGTGCGTGTCAGCTCAGACACACGACTGGAGTTTACTCCTTAAATATAATTGTCTGAATCACTAATAGACATCATATAATAGTATTAAAGTTCGAAACTGTATATTAGAAAAAGTAACGATTTTAAGTTAACGCTTGTATTATTTCATGACGGCCTCTGTGGTTGAGCGGGCTAAGCCTTTGCCGGCGTACCTCACTGCAACGCAGAGGTTCCGGGTTCGATTCCTGGTATAGTAAATTTCAGAAACGTATTTTCTCCGTTATTTACTATGGTCTGGGTGTCTGGGATCGGCCCCAGAGTAGTCCGTTGTATATTACCTATAACACAAGCGTAACTTGCTTAATTTAGGGATATACAATGTGTGTATTTGTCTGCCGATTATTATTATTATTTATTGTATTTCATGTTCCCATACCGGGGTACTTGTATACAATCAATTCTTAAGGAGTAAACTCCAAAAACTGTCTAAGAAAGGTCGATAGGATCGTTGGTCACTTGAAGACGCATGTCATGGTAACATGAGATAACAACCTTGACCTGTCTTACAAGAGAAATCTAAAAATAATTAAACAATAAACGTTGTTCTTAATAAATAATTGACAAGTAATATAATAATTACTTTGAACGAATTGTTTAATAGAGTGTAACACTCGTGGATATCTTGATTCGGATTTAAGTCTTATCTATTGGACGTGGTCATTGACTTTCTAAAAGTAGTAATCGCTTACGGTCTTATTCATAGAGAGGTAGAGTAGTTTGAACGCTTCTTTATGGTTCTTAAATAAGTTCTATAAGACCGTTAGTGGCTAATGGAGCCTTGACTTATTTCAATGACGTGAGTTCAAATCCGGGCGAATGGAATAGGATATGGGATTGAATTAGTCCAAAGTTCGATTGACACCTAATATCTATACTAATATTATAAAGCTGAAGAGTTTGTTTGTTTGTTTGTTTAAACGCGCTAATCTCAGGAACCGCTGGTCCGATTTGAAAAATTCTTTCAGTGTTGAATAGTACATTTATCGAGGAAGGGTATAGGCTATATTATATTTTCAAAAAAAATTAGAGATCCTTACTAAAAGTCGAATAATGTAACCCAAGGTGTAAAAAATGACCCGAAAAAATCCTTACACGGCGTGCGCTGTGAAAACAATTGATTATAGAACAAAACAATGTACTACCACTTTGCAGAACATATAATTGTCTACAAAAAATATCGCGTAACTATATGTCTATTGTCTATTGTAGTTATCTCACAATTTTTTCTTTTATTTTTTTAAGTAATTAAAATGCCGTCTCTTCAAAAACTCTTTATTTTGTACCTTGGTATTAATCCTTATCAAAATAAATTACTCTATATTCAAGACGAATTCAATACCTTTCTAGAACTTTTTGAATTATTCAATTCGGACGTTTCATTCAAAAGATATCGCGATATTTAAAATGTAAGAGTATTAGTGTTGTAGCCGAATATACTAATATATTGTTTGATTGAACGCGCTAATCTCAGGAACTACGGGTCTGATTTGAAAAATTCTTTCAGTGTTGGATAGCCCATTTATCGAGGAAGGCTATAGGCTATATATCATCACGCTAAGACCAATAGGAGCGGGGCACCAATGAAGAATATATCAAAATCGGAGAGTTTTGAAAGCAAATTCCACGCGGACGAAGTCGCGGGCACAGCTATTTATTATATTTTAAATACTACATTCTCAGACGAACAGAATAGGCAGAACGCACCCTGAGCTCTCAGAGTGGAGCCGGCTAAAGGAAGCCAATTTTACGAGATACCGACTGACAGACTACTGGAAATAATACTATGCGTACTGTGCGTATCTGGAATCATAACAATGCTTTAAAAATCAGGTTCAGAAGCGTTATTTTTCTATTGTATATAATAATTCCTAATAATGCCGTTACAAATATCTACATTATTTACCAATCTATAATGGACACCGGATTACACCAAACCGTTACTTACTGTAAATTTAATTTTGATTCAATACACGTAATGGGTGTTTAAAAAACCCACAAGACTACTCAAATTGAGTTCGGTAGCGAAATAGGTACAAAAAACGACGTTTTTGCATCGCCATGTTATGCAGAAGCAAAATTATGTGGTGTGAAGTTAGCTGCATACTATTTTGCTTAGGCCGGCCATTGCTGTAGTACATCTTTTAGGCGGTGTATACACATACGAATAAAAAATAAAAAATCGGCAGAACACACGTAGTCTATGAGGAATCGAATAGTGAATAGAAATAGAAAATGTATGTATTACATATGTAAATATATTCATATATTAAGCAAGTTACGCTTATATTATGGTTAATATAAGAAATTAGAGTTTTACGGCGTAGCCATGCGAAACTCTCTTTTATTTAAAAATTCTATTTATATAAAAACTTACATAAGTTTTTCGTATATATAATCGGAGAAAATACGTTTCCGGAATTTATTATAGCAGGAATCGAACCCGGAGCCTCTGCTTTGCAGTGAGGTAGGCCGGCAAAGGCTTAGTCCGCTCAACCACAGAGGCCGTCAAAACTGATAACTCATGGTGAAAACGGCTTAAAAATTGGTTGTACAGAATTTAGCGGATATACAGACCGATAGAGGCGAATATCAATTTTGTTTTATACCATGTATAGCAGATATAATGTGCTGATCCCAAATAATTGAGAGAAGGTGAAAGAATGGAGAAATGCTAATATACAATGGACCACTCTGGGACAGATTACACAGTTAGACCATAGTAAACAAATGAAACTACGGTCTACGAAATTTATCATAGCACCAGTCGAACCCGAAACCTTCACTTTTAGTCAGCAAATGTTTAGCCCACTAACCCACAGAGGCCGTCAAAACAATAAATTTTCAAGTTCGTTAAGTTTACCAAAATCAAGTCATTATCGTTTATACGGTTCAAGTAGGCGTGAATGTGATGAAATGAAAAACAGTTACTAAGATAATAATATGAATAATAAATTCTTTAGTACACAGCCATTACAATATAATTGTCTTACAAGTAAAAGGTACAAAAAAGACAAAATTTTCAAAGAAACGCAAGCTGTGAAGTCAACTGGTTACCAAGACCCCCACTAGAATCAAACCTGTGTTACAGTTAGCTCTGGCAGCCATCGGGCTGCAAGAAATTATTTGTAGTTAAAGGCTTAAACTAATAAAACTGTAAAATATTATTATTATTATTATTTATGTATATATCAATATATGTATATTTTTGTCTTATTTCTATTATACTTGCCGTTGCCATTTCCATTTCAAAATTTGCCGTTGCCATTTCAAAATTTTATATATATATATATATATATATATATATATATATATATTTTAATTCTAGTTATATTGCAACACCCACATGTTACACATTTTTTCTCTAATCCATCCTAAGGTTGTCTGGAAGAAATTGCTTTTAGTTATAAGACCGCCTATTGTCTTCTGTACTTAAACTTTTTGAATTGTATCTTAATGTTACGCAATAAAGTATATTTTATTCTATTTTAATATTAGGATTCAGATGATATAATTTTTATTTAATCTTAGCAAGCGGAGTTCTTTTGTCCTTGTTTACCCCATGATACATATACAAACTACTTATATATTACATAAGTTTACGCATACAAGTTATAAAAATGCTTCACTTCATTTGACACTGAGTAACGACGGCTCCGCATATGCTTTTGTTATGTCCGAGTTTTTTCATTAACATTACGATCATTTTTTTCTTTCATCTAATAGGTTATGTTATAGATTTTCTATTTCATCAAAGACACGAAGTAAAAAATGAGTTAAAAAATATATTTAAATAATACCACCATCGTGTAAAACAACCTTATTGACTTGAAAAAAACGTTGGTCTCCGTGCTATAAAGTTGTTACAACCGTATAAGCAGTTCTTAAAATGTTAACTTTTGTATGTGTAGCCCATACCACTATAGGAATAAAGCTTAGAACCGTTACAACGTACACACTTACAGCTGAACATAGTAACAAAGTTCTAACAAGCTCTGCAATTAGAAACAAACTTCAGTTCAATCGCAAACGCCGTATGTGGTAGTTGTCTGGCTGCGCAAAGCTGATATTATCTAAAAATATTCAAAATAATCGTGTTTAATAAATGTAATAACTGGTTATAGAATATTATTATTGTGCCAAAAATGTGTATTTTGAATGTGAAATAGCAACTTTTTGTGTGTTGAAGTGTTTTTCAAGGACGAAAAGTACTTAATTAAAATAAAACAATGGAGGATGTTTACACGATTAAAGTTAAGACAAAACCCGATACGAGGAATGTTTATCCATCGGAGAGGCGTTATTCGGCATCTACTGTCTCAGGATTGGCCTGGGTGCACATTGCATTAGCCGCTACATCGTTTCTACTTGCTTGCCTAGCAATAATCAGCCCCCAAAAGTTAGCGGAACAATCGTCGAACGAAATTGCAGATTTTAACAACGAATCGCTTGTTAGTGATGCATTATCGAACTCAACTAGTGTAGAAAGTGACAATAATTACCTATTAGTGCTCGCTCCGTCGTTGATTACGTTATTTGGACTAGCTGCTGGTGTTACGAGTATTTTAGCCTCCGTGAAATGGTACGTCGATCATAATATAACTTGGCTATTCATCATGTCAACTTTGTCTACGTTAGTATCGTTCAGCTCGTTCGTTATGATCGCTGTGTGGTTCTTAACAACCGAGGGAGAAACTATGGCGGATTTTTACAAGGACAAAGAACCTTTTAAAGACTATGTCATAGTCAAACATACGGATGTTGTAGAAAAAAACTCATCGCACATGATTATTTCGTTAAATAAAGAGGAGAATTCAAAATTGTTTACAAAGAGTGTTTTATCTATAAATATACTTATCGCCGCGTTCCTGGAGCTTTTATGGTCTATTTTAAGCATGAAAATATCTTATAAGGGCATGAGGAATAATTATAAAGACGACAACGAAAGGCGCGGTAATTGTATATCTGTGGTTACGACGATAAAAGGTAACAATGCGAAGAAATTGCCGCGTAATGTCAAAATATTACCGCCAAAACCGGATTTGATCGAACATTATCCGAATAGGAAGATTAAAAGGATATTTTTAGCACAAGACGAGAGCGGTTTTTATCTAAAGAATCATAATAATAAAAATAAAAACACGGAAACGAGTTCTGAGTTTTATAAGGAGAGGATGATCAACTTTTTAAACAGATGCGCTTCGCTCGAAGGGGTTAGTAATCCAGAGAATCCGGACCGGACGCCGTCGGTGCAGTCGGAAGCGCTTAACCCAATTCCGGAGATCACCGTAGAAACTCCGGACAATAGAGTGACTCCAGTAAGCTGGGGCGATACTCCTGATCATACAGTCTACAACCAGAACACGTTGAACTTGGAAAAGATTTTCAATTTCCCTAAAAAACAAAATGATGATAAGAAACATGAAGATATGAAGGAGACTGAATGAGTTGCATAAAATTTATATGCCGTCTGAAAATTATTGTCCTGAGAGACATACTCTTATAAATTTGCGCCATACTCTGTTATTTCCTTATTCACACCATAGGTATAGATAGGTAACTTCAGGCTGGTTATTGGTCTTACGCTGCTGGAGCGCTATCTCTTCTATGGCAGGAGTGACTGATTTTTTGTAATAAAAATGTATTACTTATTTTAAGTGCGATATCATTTTTATTTTGTGGTAGAGTAGATTGCCTCTATAGTCAAGCGGTCTTAGTTCGCTTGCTTAATAAGACGCAACAGTTCCGGGTTTGATTCCCGATATGGTAAATTTCGTAATCGATCTTTCCTGGGTATGAGATCGGCCCCAGAGCTGTACTTTATATAATACACATAACACAAGCGTAATTTGTTTAACTTGGTGATATACAAGGATATACAATGTGTCTGCCGATTAAAAAAAAAATAGTTATAAATCGTCAGATTCAGGGAAGGAGGCCTTGTGAAATTATTTTTTCATCAAAATTGTTACATATTAAGTGTAAAAATCACAATTTTGACGAAAAATAAAAGACGATATCTGCCTGGCTTACATTATACCCCATAAAAGTAATAAAATAATTATTAAGTTTTCGCGACTTGTATACACAATAAAACTACGTTATAACTGTTTTAAGTGCGGTAATTTATTTGATTTTTATTATTTCAACGTTTCGGCCACTTTTCAGTAGCCGTGATCACGGAAGAAAGAGATGTCAAATGTCAATGAGTATTGTTAAAGTTTTATTTCACCTACCGCCAACTTGTTCATTTTAATTATTTAGTTTTAATTTTGTTTATGGTAATCTATGATTATAGTCTTTGACAACAGAACCTTAATAATGTTCAAACTTTTTAAATAGATTATTATGGTCGAATTTAGTAAACACTAATTTAGATTTAAAAAGTCATGCACTTGCCTTTATTTTACTTTTAAGTATAAACATATAGCTTATTTATTACGTGACACAGTATTTTTAGGAAATGATATGGGTGCACTAAATTGATTGAAAATCTACAACGAAACTCGATTTTTATATAAAATCAAATCCATAATGCTTTAGGCCATCACGAATTGTTCAATGATCGATCTGTCACAAGTAAAACTGTTGGATGGGGTATAAGCTAGATACTATCAGGTACTTGTTGGTCTATATTTAGCCGGCATTTAACCAGACATCACTCTCACAATAGGCTCTAAATTAAAGAATTGTATCGTCTGTAATTAAAGCCCATTGTTCAAGAAAAAATTAACAGCAACTGAGCTAACCGGATGCTATTATGAAGATATAATTACGTAATTATTTGCCTGAGAACCAACGTTAATATGATTTCTCTACTTTGTAAGCTAAAAGCCAGAATAACTATAATAAGGTTGTACAGATAAATTCGGTTCAAGACGTTTTTGCGTTTGTAGTACTGTACTGTCAGCACAGAAATAAATTAATTAATATTAGTTTAAGCATGTTTGTTTATGATATACCTAATACCCAGATTAGGTTAAACTATTCCTTAAGTTAGGTTGCCTGGAAGAGTTTCTACTATGACAATATTGTAATTGTGTTTTTGAAATTGTATACTTGGTGAGTAATATAAAGTGTTATCTATCTATCTAAACTAATATGATATATTTTTATAGGCAGGTACTTAATATGAAACTAATATTATTAAACGATATTAAAATAATAAATATTAATATTAAACATAATATTTAATACTAAATTTCAATTTTAGAAGTCCTGTAAATGTAAAAATACTACTACAAGTTTCGAAGCTAATTTACCTGTACTTTCTTAACTTTCGCGGCGAGTAGGTACAAATAATTAAAACTACGTTTTAACGGTTTTAAGCGCTGTTTATTATTTTTTGATTTTATTTCGACCTTTTGGCCATTTGCGGATACGCCGAAATAAAAATGAAGTAAGATAAAATGTTGCGTTTAAAACTTGATACATGCGTCAAACTCGCTCTTATAGTATGGAGCCTTCATACTGTAAGAGCTCGAAATTGGAGATCACCAGAGGTTATCAGCAGTATGCTGACAACTTATTTTATTATTCTAGGATAATAAGGCCTAAAACTTTCACTGTAGGTAAATAATCTATTTATATGTGTGTTTGAAATAAAAAATACATAATAGCAGCGTTGTTGTGGCCTTAATATTTATTAAAAACCATTATTAACTCGCACACAGAACTCATTGTCACAAGCATGGGTCATGAGATAAAACTATGGATGATACTCATTGCTGCTTTCAGTTATATTTTCTCCGTTTTACAAATATGACAACACCACTAGTCTTCCTTTTGTGAAATATCAGTGTTACACTCGGATATGGTCTTTTTTGGGGACGCCTTGTGATGCACAACACTGGTGGCAGGAAGCGAGGTATTGCGCTTTTGGAAGCTTGTAGCCAAAACTTCATACAATGGCGTTTGTCAGTGTGGCCTTGTGAGCAAGCGATTATTATAAATACGATTTTTGTCGTTTAGGTCTTATTACAATGCAAGGATAATGGTCGATGATGTTATGCTGGAGCAAGTGAATGAGTTTGTATATCTTGGTTGTGCTTTTAGCAGGGATGGAAGGTACACCGCTGATATAGAAAGAAGAGTGAATTTGGGGAATAGTGTGAATGGAGCGTTAGGTAAACTTCTAGGCGCTAAGAACCTCAGCCAGAAGGGCCAGCTCGCCGTACACAACGCGGTGCTGGTACCTACGCTCACATATGGAAGCGAGAGTTGGGTATGGAAGAGAGAGCATGAAAGGAGAGTAAACGCGGTCGAGATGCGAGCACTGCGCAAAATCTGGGGAGTGACGCTCGCGGACCGCGTTCGTAATACCGAAGTAAGAAAGAGAGTTGGTCTGAAAGAGAGTGTCGGGGTGAAGGTAAGGAAAGGAATGCTCCGGTGGTTCGGGCATGTGGAAAGAATGCATGATGAAAGAATGACTAAACAGATATACAATGCAAAAGTGGATGGATGCAGAAGTCGTGGAAGGCCACGACACACCTTCCATGATCAAATTGATCGTGTACTAGCAGAAGGTGATGTCAGGAGCCTTAAGAACAGACGAGCTTGCATGACAAGAGTTATGAATGTCAAAGAGGCAAGTGAGGTATGTAAGAATAAGCCTGAATGGCGCTCTGTTGTTCGTGCCTACAACGCAAGGGCACTGGCGTGAAATTATGTATGTATGTCTGTAGGTCTTATTACCTATAACCGCCGATCCCGGTCCGCCGGTATCTTTCCCCTCGGCTTTATAGTACTCGTCGTCCGTTCGCAATTAGTACATCGTGTTGCCCTCTAGTCGATATCGTTACATTCATCCCCCTTTCATGGCAACATTCCAGCCGAGGTAAAGCCCCCCAAGGAGCTCCCTTGAGCAAGTTATCCCCCCGGTAAAGTTGTGAGGTCTTCGGACCAACAACATAAAATCAAGTGCAATAACAAAAATATGAAAGCCTCATTACTCGCAGATACCATATTGTCGGTCAGTGTAGGACATTGGAACTACATTTTTTTTGGTGACATCTTTTTTATCAAAATTGTTACATATATATGTAAGTATATACTATCAAAAAGCGGTGCTTTAGAAAGGCTCGTGAAGTTTTCGACATGGTAATAATTTTTCAGATAGTTTGTTTAAAAAATATCTTTTTATGTATGGATTATTAATATAGGCTTCTGTAAATAGCATGGAAGTAATAAGTACTACGTACAACGTAGTACTTATTACATCCATGGTAAATCTTATACTAATATATAAAGCTGAAGAGTTTGTTTGTTTGAACGCGCTGATCTCAGGAACTACTCGTTTGATTAGAAAAATTCTTTCAGTGTTAGATAGCCCATTTATCGAGGAAGGCTATAGGCTATATATCATCACGCTAAGACCAATAGGAGCGGAGCACCAATGAAAAATGTTTCAAAATCGGGTTTTTTTTTAACTATTCCACGCGGACGAAGTCGCGGGCAGAAGCTAGTAGTTAATACGACAAATTATTTTCATATTTTTTTTAATTTGTCCAAACAAAATTCTTCATACAATAAAATAAAAAATTGCCAGGTGGTAGGGCATTTACCCGACTGGATGGCTACCACCCCTGGTCTAAAGTATGTCGCCATAACAACCTTGAGTTGTGTTCCGGCATTAGTGACCAGGTTCCAGTTTTCCTTAAGAGAGCAGCAGCGCATTTGTGGTAACTTTGCTGTTGCAAATGTCCATAGGCGATGGTAACCGCTTTCCATCAAGTGGGCCGTCTGCCTGTCTGCTGAACTCCTGTAATAAATAAAAATTGTTATATCTTTTTTTATATATATATAATAATATTTTTATGATAGATAACACATCTAGAAAGAAATTGAATTTACTATGGAAAAGTCCAAATCCCGTAAGTGTAGTAGACTCTCAGTAACGTGAAACACAAAAATGCATAGTTGTAGCCTGTAGGATAGTGTTATGGCTCCTTCGCTCGTCCCGATTACAATTTTGCCGAGAAAATAAATGTAGTTACAAAGTCCTGTATTGACGCCGACAATATTTAAAAAAAAAATAGAATTTGCGTAACACGCGAACGCATCCCTAAATACGCGCTGGCTAAATGAAGTGTAAACAACATGAACAGCAGTGAAAGTGTTACATGGAATAACAATTCAATTTAACGTGTGCGAGGATTGTGATGTTCACGAAAGCAATTATGCAATATGTCGAGAGATTACTTTGTTTTCTATATAAGTTGTGTAAATAGTGGTATTTTGTAGATTTCTTAATAGCATCTAGGTTAAATGCTTTTGGTATGTACATTGTACGTATGTTAATTACAATAACATAGTAATCATTTTATTGATAACAATATTACACGTCAATTTTATATATAATTTAAATGTATGTCATCAACTCTTCATAATATGTTTATAATAAAACTACGTTTTAACGGTTTTAAGCGCGGTAATTTTATTTGATTTTGGTTTTTCCGACGACAAAGATTAACGATAGTTAAGATTTAACAATACTCGTTGACACTTGACATCTTTGTCTTCCGTGATCACGAAACGTCGGAAAAACCAAAATCAAATAAAATTACCGCGCTTAAAACCGTTAAAACGTAGTTTTATTATGTATACAAGTCGCGAAAACTTAAGAAAATATTATAATATCTTTATCTTCTATGTATATATAGTACACAATATAAAACATGAATTTATTTTTACATATTTTGCCTATTCTAATATTATATATATATATATATATATATATACTAGAAGAATTAAAATTTAGAACCCGATTCCAGCGCCACCTACCGGGTCCAAATGTAAGCTATCCTATCTTTCAAGTTGGACCATTGCAATTCATTAAAACGTTATCGTCATGGCAACGCGAACGAAGTTCAGCTTGCACTCCTTGTAACATTATAAAATCTATAACTGAAATTAAGTTTTAACGGTTTTAAGCCCGGAATTTTATTTGATTTTTTTTTATTTCGATGTTTTGTCGATTATGAAGTCTACTAATTTGAGTTACTGACACTTTGAATTATGTATACCACACATTACACTTTGTCTAACGGTTTGTTTTCTTTTAAACAGGTCGATCATTGATCAATTCGTGATGCCCTTAAAGCATTACAAATGCGATTTTATTTAAAATTAATTTTAAACAATGTGGTACACCTATTTCATTTGCTAAAATACTGTGTTGCGTAATTAATAAGCCATATAACCTACGGGTTATGTTTATATTTTCAAGTTAAATAAAGCAAGAGTATGACTTTTTGAATCTAAATAAATGCCGAGTTGTTTTGATTTTAATGATTAATTACAATTAAATTTAGATATGATGACGATAGTCCATGCATTAGATGACATTTTTTTTTTTATCTAATTTATTTAGGGGCTTTTAGTGATAATGTCACCATGTCAGCCCCATCTTACCCTAATCATACAATTCCACAAATTTATATAAATGGTTTCACTATTTTATAAATTAAAAGAGCCGCAGCAGGCTGTGGCCGCGACAAAATGCTCTGGAAAACACCCACGTCCATCAGATTAATTCCCAGAGCATCCACCAGCCCTTTCCTGCCGTCTCTGGTCTGAACACATTCCACTAACAAATGCTGTACGTCTTCCACTATATGGCAATGCAGACAATTTGGAGTATTGCTCTTTCCCACAAGATGATAAAATTTATTTAATGGAATGTGACCGGAGCGCAATCTATGAGCTAGGACACAAAGCCGTCTATCATGGCTAGTATTAGTAAACCAGGGAATACGAGGAGGCTCGCTTTGCAATGTTCTATACTATATGCCCTTTTCTTTTGACGCCAGATCAAAGTACTCTTTCCATTCTTTATAAATTCTTTCTTTATATTTTGATAAACATTCAAAACTACTTGCTGGTATATTTACTTCTGTTCCGTCGACGATGGATGCCTTTGCTAAGCGGTCTGCCTCCTCATTAGATGACTTACAGGACGGCTTACTACATCGCTTGGAACAATGAAGAATGACAATGGTGACATGTGAAATTTACTGTCAAGAAGTGTGTAACTTGACGCGCGTTTAAACGTCAAAAAGAAAATAAATCATTGGACATGGTATAATGGCCTAATTATAACAATTTATACTGTGGTCGAACTTTATGTTAATTTTATCTACGCGAGAAGAAATCTTGGTTATTCTATGAAATCGATTCTTGCACGCATATTTCAAGCAATTAAAGTGAAAATGTTTTACGTTACGCTCGCTTGTTTCAACAATAATAATAAATACAATGGTACATTCTGTAATTAACTATGTAGTAAGAACCACACTCAAGGTTAGATAATTGTTCATTATTTTGAAATAATAAAGAAGAATCGTACCGATTAAAGTCTCATAAGACAAAACTTCTCATTCATACATACATACATAGCTTCACGCCAGTTCCCTTGCGGGATAGGCACGAACAACAGAGCGCCATTCGGGCTTGTTCTTACACACCTCACTCGCTTCTTTGACATTCATAGCTCTTGTCATGCACGCTCGTCTGTTCTTAAGGCTCCTGACAACTTCTCATTCATTCTAGGAAAATGTCAATGTTGATTTTGTTGCTTGTATTGAGAGTTTTGGGTGCACTAAATGTTGTTTCTTATTAATTGCACTAAGCAACACTGCTTTAGCTTTACTTTTATATATTTCAATTACAATTAGTAGGTACAGAAAGATTGTTCATTGAATATAAATTTATTATTTGTTAGGTTATGAATTTTGAACCACAGAGTGTAATAGGCTGGTATAGTGATAAGTAGTACACGTGTGTGGCAGTACATTTAATTTTGTCCCGTATAAAATAGATTTGTACTGATATGGCTCAAAATTTAAATTTGTACTATATATTCAAAAATTTTGTCCTGCTACTACTAACGCGTCAAATATAAGAGGAAAGACGGAACGAGGACAACAGTTCAATAACGCCTCTACGGATATTCACATGGGAAAGCGGGACAACATGACATGTACGACTGCTAGTGAAATGAGGTGACCGAGGCCGATCACATCCGATTCTTAACGAACATTTCCGAACTAGAAGTTTTATACGGGACAAATGAGGGAATGACGCCACCAGTGTACTGCTGCGGTACAAATCATACAAATCTCCTCGTCTCATTTGTCCAGTACAAAATGTCATGTTACTCTTACAAACTCATTTTAAAATCATGTCCTACCCAACTTTAGACTGTTAGTGCTGTGTTGGTTCCATAGTGATGTGATATTATCGATTTGATGAATCGATAACATATTCCCTCCCCTTGAAAGAGTGACTTTCAAGCGGCTCGTGGGATTCTAATTGATGTCTTCTAGTGGTGAAATCTTAGGGATTGCCCTCTTGATGATCCTAGTTTTTGTTTGTAAATCAACAACTCTTGATAGTCCATCTGTGCCGGGGTATAATTTAATACTCCGCCTAGCTTCTACTTCATCGGTGGTAGTTGTTCATCAATCACCAAGAGGATATCATCAATTTTTAAATTTCCCTTGAGTGGTTTTCTACTTGACTCGTTGCTGTAAGGTGTTGACGTAGTCCTTTGTCCAACGGGTGCGGCCAATTTCTGCGAGACAGTGATGTCTCAAAAGGAGGCAGCGGAACGAGATAGGGAGAGAAGTGGAATTACGCGTATTCATGCGCCTCCACATGGGCGCCGGCGTCAGCCGGGAGCCCGGAGGCGCAGATATGCGCATCACTTCCCTCCCTGAATAATACCGCTTCAGGGGCCCTCTTGCATCTAGGGAGCAGAGGAGTCTTCACCCCTGTCCTCGAAGTGAGTTTGCTCTGATTCCCGGGGCACTCTCAGGCACTTTTGCGCTAGGATCGGTGTGAGCGTAACTACATTCTAAGTCTCATGCTTTCCTACCATAAGGCGCGGGGCACATGGGAGGAAGGTGGTTTTAGTGGGGTATTAGCCCCTGGGCATGTGTCCATCGGTTCGAGAAGCCGGTCAATTACTGTTTGGATTGCCCTCAGTAGAATGACTCCATGATCGACTATGGTCTAATCCCTAGTAAAGGATCCGGTATGTGCGAAATGCATTTCCCACGCCTGAAAAAAAAAGTCCTTTGTCCAGCGCGACCAGAAGCGTTGTTGGAGTCGTTGAGCTCGAAACGATTGACTGTGAATTTCTCGACATGTGAGGGTAATGAGGTCAATAAACGCCCAATTAGGAAGTGCTCTGGTGTGAAGGGATTTAAGTCCGCGGGAAAAGCTGATAGAGGTGTTAAATAAAGGACGCGAGTCCAGATGTTGTGGATTATTTTATAGTGTAAATACTTAATATTGTAATAAATAAAATTCGCTTCTGTGTATAACATATATATTGAAGAACTAGCTGGCCCGGCAAACTTCGTACCGCCTCAGAATCAATAAATAAAAAACGTCGATTTCTGAACGACGGGACGAACATCAAACGTTTGACATTCAAAACCAAAAAAAAATGAAGAAAAAAAAGCCACTTTTAAATTTAATTTGATTTCTGAACGACTTTCAAATTTAATTGATTTCTAAACGACGGGACGAACATGAAATGTTTGACAGGTAGGAATAGCTTCTAAGAGAAAGCGAATTAGTTGTTTTTACTATATTCCAAGCATTTTTTTCATATTTACTCACCTTTTAAACCTTCCCTGGACTTTCACAAATAATTCAAAACCAAAATAGCCAAATCAGTCCAGCCGTTCTTGAGTTTTAGCGAGACTAACGAACAGCAATTGATTTTTATACATATAGATTTTTTCTTTCAAGGGACATATTGAAAACAATAGTTATCATATTAGATAGATGATAAAATTAAATTTTGAAAAAATATTCTAAAAAGTTCCAATAACTGCCTCTATCTGTGTGAAGAGTGGTTAATTCTTCGAAAGTTAGATTTTACGCAAGCCTCCCAAATCGTACCGATATTAGGCGCGTATTCTGGCGAGAAATTAAACACAATACCTTCATCGCATGCAAATTCTTTGATTTGTCACTTACAAGTTTTGCATTCTGTTCAATTCATTTTTTGCCTCTACAAATTATACAATGTGGCTTACCACGAGGGGCAATAAACCTGCATGAACACATGATAAAACCGTTTGCACTAAGGTCATTCACAACCTCAAGGTGTACGGCCTTTGTCGAAAAACAAACAAAGACGCATAAATAACATTTGGGTGTCTTAGCCCTGTGGCCTTTCTTGTTCGAAATTAAGAATGGACCCGCGAAGTCCGTTCCGCAAGTTTCAAATGGGGGTGACGCGGGGGAGACCAGGCAAGTCTCACATTATAGGCTCGATTAACTTAACTTACAATTTTTGACACTCAATTAACAGCTTTTTAAATTATTATTTTTTTGCTATGAATCTGGAATATAGATTATGTTTGTAAGTGTTGATATATATGCTCAAATTGAGATTTTATTCAGTGCAAAACATATTAAAAGTACCTGGCCTTCATTTTGGGCAAGGCATAGATAAGCGTATTCATCCAACTTGGTAACGCGACTAGCGTCTTGGGAACGTTCCCGGGTAACGGTAATTTGGAACCTATTTATTATTTATAATATATTTTTTTAAATTAAGCTGTCCATATTATTAAAAATAATATTATCAGTATATTATAAACCATTGTTTTCATCACCACAAGTAACATCTTTACATAGTATAAAACAAAGTCGATTTCCGCTGTCTATATATCCGCTAACTCCTAGACCACTTTATCCGTGCAGGAACGGAGAAAGAATATAATTTCCTGCGGCCGGGCGGCCTGTCGTAAGAGGGGACCAAACAACCAATAGCCAGATGGTAAGGCATTTGCCCGACTGGATGGCTACCGCCCCTGGTCTAGAGTATGTCGCCATTACAACCTTGAGTTGTGTTCCGGCATTAGTAACCAGGTTCCAGTCTCCCTTAAGAGAGCAGCAGCGCATTTGTAGCACCTTTGGTGTTGCAAATGTCCATAGGCGATGGTAACCGCTTTCCATCAAGTGGGCCGTCTGCGTGTCTTCTGAACTCCTGCAATAAAAAAAAACCACACAACGGACTTTTAAGCAAATTTCACCATCAGTTAGGTAATTTTTCAAGAAAGGTTTATATATAGTAGCTTTTGCCCGCGAATCGCGATACCTATATAAACATCGGTAGATGACCACAAATATTGTATATCCCGAAATTAAGTAAGTTACGCTTGTGTTACGGGTAATATACAACGAAGTAATCTAGGGCCGATCCCAGAAACCCAGACAGTGATAAATTCGTTTCCAAAATTTATCATACCAAGAATCGAACCCGGAGCCTCTGCGTTGTAACGATGTAGGCCGGCAAAGTCTTAGCCCACTCAACCAATAAAAAACTATTTAAGTTTTTAAGTTTCCATGATCAAATTGATCGTGTACTAGCGGAGGGTGATGTCAGGAGCCTTAAGAACAGACGAGTGTGCATGACAAGAGTTATGAATGTCAAAGAAGCAAGTGAGGTGTGTAAGAATGGGCCTAAATGGCGCTCTGTTGTTCGTGCCTACCCCGCAAGGGAACTGGCGTGAAGTTATGTATGTATGTATGTAAGTTTTTAAGTGAGTATATTAGAGACACTAGACACGTGCTCTGGGTAAAAGTAGTGGATTAACAACATATATAAAACAAAGTAACTTTCATAAACAAGCGATTCTAACGGCATATATGACGGATTATTCTTAAAACGGCTCAATTTTCTTTATTTCCTTAAAATTGAGCTATTAATACTCTTTAGTTGTAAGACTGAATTTTGTACTTTTGTATTATTAAAATGATGAATGAATTATATTATTTAACAACAATGATTTGGAATTTTATTTTATTACCACTAGTCCCGACATACCCGGATTCCTGTTTTAATTTACTACTGTTTTTTAGTTTGCTCACATACAGTGTATATATATGACTAAGTATATATGTATGTATTTGTATATTTATTTCTTAAATTAGTTTGAGCTTTTATGTATCTGTTGCCTGTTTCCTGCACCACCTACATCGCTCGATTCAAATTTCTTTGCTTCAGGTTGCCTGGAAGAGATCGCTTTGAGCGATAAGGCCGCCTGTTGTATTGCTTAGAAAATGTTGTAAATAAGTCTGTTTTTGTAATTGCATATTTTGATGTGCTGGCTTAATGACCTAGTTGCCAAGCCATAAATTATATTTAAAAAAATATACCGCTTCGGGGGGCCTTTAGCTATCAAGGGAGCAAAGGATTCATCACCCCCGCTGACGAAGTGAATGTGTTCTGATTCCCGGGGCACATTCAGGCACTTTTTGCGCTGGATCGTACTGGGCGTAACTACGTTCTAAGTCTCAGCCTTTCCTACATAAAAAGCGCGGGGCACATGGGAGGAGGGTGGTTTTAGTGGGTAGTGGCTGTTGCCCGTGCAACTTCTCTGAGTCTCCACACAAGCTGGCTTGATTATTGTTCGGATTGCCCCTTATCAAAGGGGAAAGCCTTCATGATCAACTATGGTCTAATCCCTTGCAAAGGACCCAGTATTGTGCTTAAATAGCATTTCCCCCGCCTTAAAAAAAAAAATATATTTTGATGTTGAATAGTGCTATCTCTCTCTCTCACACACACATATACACGTAGTGGTTATAACTTTGTCGTGGTTATAATGGAAATCCACTATACATTTTGTAGTAAGATGCGTCCCAAGAAGTTCGTAAACCTAATTGTGTATATATATTTTTTTATTGCATGAATTCAGCTGACAGGCAGAAAGTCCACCTGATGGAAAGCGGTTACCGTCGCCTATGGATATTTGCAACAGGAAAGGCGTTACAAATCTACAGGGAGACTGGAACCTGGCCATTAATGCCGGAACACAACTCAAGGTTGTTATCGCGGCATACTCTAGACCAGAAGTAGCCCTCCAGACGGGCAAATACAAAAGTTGTAGATCTTTTTATTACCTACAACTTTGCCATTTAACTTTTTTCCATAGGACTTTTAGTTGGGAAGCTCACGTATGGAAGCGAGAGATGGGTATGGGAGAGAGAGCATGAAAGTAGAGTAAACGCGGTCGAGATGCGAGCACTGCGCTAAATCTGCGGAGTGACGCTTGCGGACCGCGTTCGTAAGGTCTGAAAGAGAGTGTCGGGGTGAAGGTAAGGAGAGGAATGGTCCGGTGGTTCGGGCATGTGAAAAGAATGACTAAACAGATATACAATGCAAAAGTGGATGGATGCAGAAGTCGTGGAAGGCCACGACACACCTTCCATGATCAAATTGATCGTGTACTAGCAGAAGGTGATATCAGGAGCCTTAAGAACAGACGAGCGTGCATGACAAGAGTTATGAATGTCAAAGAGGCAAGTGAGGTGTGTAAGAATAAGCCTAAATGGCGCTCTGTTGTCCGTGCCTACCCCGCAAGGGAACTGGCGTGAAGTTATGTATGTATGTACTTTTAGTTTGTCCGGAAATCGAGATAAACCGTTTTCTACCCTTAGAAACTCACCCCCTTCCACTTTCCGACCTCAGATCGCCTGTAAATTATTATTCCTTTCATTATTGTTATATTCTCTTCCTTTTCCAGTGGGTTTAATCCTACTAAAAAAAATTCACTTTTTACCATTTTCAAAGGCTTCAGCCCTGTTCTAGTATTACTGTCATTGAATATACTATTGTATTGGTGTAAACTGTAAGTAGAATATTATAAAATTGTAAAAGTGCAGTCTTTTGTTTCGTACATTTTTGCGTTTGTCTTTTTGTTCGGGATTCACTTTAAAACTATTGGGCCGATTTCGATCAATTAGGTATAATGTATGACGGGTCGTTGCAATAATAAACAACCCGTTCATTTTCAATGCATGTAATTTTGTATACATTTTGTTGTCGTGGAAGGCCACGACACACCTTCCATGATCAAATTGATCGTGTACTAGCAGAAGGTGATGTCAGGAGCCTTAAGAACAGACGAGCTTGCATGACAAGAGTTATGAATGTCAAAGAGGCAAGTGAGGTGTGTAAGAATAAGCCTAAATGGCACTCTGTTGTTCGTGCCTACCCCGCAACGGAACTGGCGTGAAGTTATGTATGTATGTATGTATGTAATTTTGTATATGATATTTACATAGCCGAACGTATCAATATAAAATATATATTCGGATTTAAAGGGATATAATCATTTACGATTTGACTTACATTATCTAGTATACAGTGTAACTTTGGAAAAACCAAAGACATTATAACTAAAATACATTATGTAGCAGATCATTGCCAACGGGGAGCGTGCCCAGAAGGCTGGCTGCATTGCCACGCTGTATGGCAATACTTATTTGTTGTGCAAAATATGAGCCAGCCTTCTGATCACGGGTAGTGTCAAAGAGTTTCTTACATATGTCTAAAGGGATTAAATTCTGTACGTTTTCGTGACATATTTTCTTTTGTGTCTAATGTGACATAACAGTTGTCCAATGTTATCATTCAATCTTGCCTGCCAGGCAGTAGGCGAACAGGTTTGTTTCGCCACATGTACAACTCAATGATTTCCATGCGGTTTTCGTTGATCGTTGATTTAAAATCTGCCGACTTGCAGATAGAATGTTTAGTAAAACAATTGTAGTTGTATATACCTTTAGTAACATTACTTTTTTTATTGAAGGAGTTCAGCAGATAGGCAGACGGCCCACTTGATGGAAAGCGGTTACCATCGCCTATCGAAATTTGCAACACCAAAGGTGCTACAAATGCGCTGCTGCTCTCTTAAGGGAGACTGGAACCTGGTCACTAACCCCGGAGCACAACTCAAGGTTGTTATGGCGGCATACTCTAGACCAGGGGTGGTCGACAGCCAGTCGAGCAAATGCCCTACCACCTGGCAAACTTATCCCGAGTTTTCACGGGAATTACCGGGATTCATGTCTTTCATACTAAAAAATCCGTTAGCAAACTAACTGTAATCTCCGTTACTGTCCAACGTGGACAAAGTCGCGGGCAAATAATAAAAATTATCGTATAGCTTTCGGGTCAACTTTTTATTTATTTTGTATGTATGTAGGTGAGGTAAAGATGCATGTCAAGATCGCAGCAAGTGGAAATCCATCGTCTCTGCCTACCCTCTGGGAAACAGGCGTGGTAATAATATGGTAGTATCATCTATTTTGTCTCTATACACATGTAATGAAATTAAATATACAATTAGAAATTGTTACCCAGGAAACACATATATAAATCTATATACATATATAAAAATCAATTGCTGTTCGTTAGTCTCGCTAAAACTCGAGAACGGCTGGACTGATTTGGCTAATTTTGGTTTTGAATTATTTGTGGAAGTCCAGGGAAGGTTTAAAAGGTGAGTAAATGTGAAAAAATGCTTGGAATATAGTAAAAATAACAATTTTGCTTTCGCTTAGAAACTATTCCTACCTGTCAAACATTTGATTTTCGTCCCGTCTGCGTGGAAATTGTTTTCAAAATCCCCCGATTTTGAAACATTCTTCATTGGTGCTCCGCTCCTATTGGTCTTAGCGTGATGATATATAGCCTATAGCCTTCTTCGATAAATGGGCTATCTAATACTGAAAGAATTTTTCAAATCAGACCAGTTTCTGAGATTTCTGCAAAAATAGGAAATAAATAAAAAACCTTATTTCAAAAAGCTTTTATTTAAGTATTTACAACAATATAAAGTTAATCAACCATAAAAAATTATCTAAAAATAGATTTATGTAAACTTGTACTTATTATAATTAAATGCATTATCAATAAAGGTTCAGCAAACATTCTTCGCATATTGGCAACACTCGAGCACCTTATTGTCATTGTCGGAGAAGTAATGTTATATTTGTCTATGGAAGCTGCATACGTCTAATCATCGCAGCGGACAACGAACTACTGGCTAGCGAAACGCGGGAGCGCACATATTAACAGTTGCTCTATCTCGCTCGCACATCATCCGTCCCGCTCACACATTGCGCTATATATTGTAACAGCTGTATGACTTGTCAATATTCGTACGTAAGGTTACCGTTTCGAAAATAAATGAGTTCACTTCAGTTCACATCAGCACTCGACAGTGAGTACTACTCTCTGCCAGACGGAAGAAGAAAAACCTGGCTATCGACCCCACGTGACCTCATTCGCCGGTATTAGGCTGATGTAAGAGGTCGCGATTTATGCCCCTAACGCCACAGATAGGCCACCAGACGCCAATGATGGCCAACCGAAGCCCGGGAAGGCCATCGAGGCCGACACCACGGCGGCTCCCACATACAGATACCGGAGGGTAGTGGCCCTCCGAGCTGCAGCCGGGGTAAAGAGCTCCAGCTCGAAGCCCCCTCACCAACGACGTTGTTGAAGAAAAGCTACTATCATTTAACCTCTACCTTCCGCTGCTACATTCTGGGACTAGACGTATGCAGCTCCCATATTCTATGCTCTATGATACCTTGGCTACGTTCCATTAGACACTCACAACGACCACGATTCTACCCGTTCCACTTGCTTACTGGGTTACAATTGTAAACCCAAGTGGAACGGTTATTCGACCCACCTCTAGACATTTGTCGTTGTGAGCGTTGCGATTGAATATGATGACGTCATTAGTGACGTTTTCACCACGACCACAACGATCACGGTCGCCTTGTGGAACGGCTAACGGAGCATTTTAGGCATTGTGAGCTACTAATGGAACGCGCCGCTCGTCAGAATAGTATTTACTTGTCTATGGTCGTATATTCGAACAGTTTCGTTTCTGGATAGGAATACGAACCGGCTTGTCTATGCTTGTATTACGTTAGAATATTAAAGCAGTTTGTTGTTGGCAGGGGCGGATTTAGAAGTATGACGCCTGTAGGCTATTCAAATTTAACCGACCCTACCGATAAATAGATACCCTAATTCACAATCATATTAATTAGATCATTTTTTTGTCAATGAAATTGCAACTTTATGACTTGTTTACATATCCTGAGACGTGTATAGTCTTGAATTAGACCTCCTTTTTACCGTAGTTTGAAGATTGTGTAAGACATAATATATAAAAAAATTGGCCCCAAATTTGCCGCCCTAGGCTCCAGCCTACTCAGCTTATTGGTAAATCCACCACTGGTTGTTAAGTGTAAAACTTTGCCTTTCTATGCTCGTATTACGTTGAATACTAGAGCAGTTTCTTGCTAAGTAAGGCAAAAGTAAAAATTTGCTCGTCTTGCTCGTATTAAGTAAAACATTCGAGCAATTTATTGGCTGGATAGGAGTAGGTATTGGTTTGTCTTTGCTCGTATTACGTTAGAATATTAAAACAGTTTCTTGTTAGGCTAAAAAGTTGGCTTTATGCTCGTATTACATTAAATACTAGAGCAGTTTCTTCCTTAAGTAAGGCAAAAGTAAAAATTTGTTTGAATTATCGAGCGATTCCTTGTCAGGGTAGTTTTTTTGCTTGTCCTTTCTTGGCAGAGCAGAAGTAGACTATTTGTCTATGCTCGATTTATGTTAGATTCTTCTAGCGATTCCTTGTCAGGGTAGTATGTGCTTGTCTATGCTCGTATTACATTGGAATATTCTAGGAGATTCCTGTCCGAGCAGAAATATGAATCTATGCTCGTTTTATGTTAGAATATTTGACCAGTTTCTTATAGTCAAAGTAAAATATTACCTATGTGTGCTTCGATTACGTTTATTAAAGCAGCTTTTTGTTAGGGTAAAAGTAAAAAGTTGCCCATTTATGCTCGTATTACGTTAGGATACTAGAGCAGTTTCTTGCTAAGACAAAAGTAAAAATTTGCTTGTCTTGCTCGTATCAAGCAAGAATATTCGAGCAGTTTCTTGCAATTAGAGCACAATATTGCCCATTTTTACTCTTTTATATCAAATCTTTAGAAAATAAAACCACAAAATTCAGCTTATGTATTAATCCCGGCTTTAGCCAGGGTGCTTAACTAGACTTATAAACTATATAGGAAGCTTGAATAAGGTGGGTTAGTTTACGCCCACTGTTGGGCTTATAATGGCTCATCTGTAAAGTAGGGATGTTTGAGGCAATCCCACGCTGTCAGTCTTTTTGCTGGATCGAAGACTAGCATACCCTGAAAGAAATGTTACCATCATTAAAAAACTAATGATGGAAAATAACACCCCACTGCTAGGCTTGTGCCTCCCATTTATAAAGGAACGGAAAGGTGGGTTTGGCAGGTTAGACACACATCCCCCCCCGGCCCAAGGAGAGGCCTTCCTACAAACAAGGGTTGGACCCACACCAGCCAGGGTTGTTCTTGCCAGCTCGGTCCTGTGGCTCTGACTTCTGGTGAGACGGAGAGCACGCAGGTGTTTTAGTGGGTATTTTGGCAACTAGCCGATGACCCTCCACACTGTTATAAAATTCAAAACTATTTGAAATGAAACTTCTATATAAACGCGTGTTTTAGGATTTTTCTGTCACGAAAAAGCGTTACGGCCGCGTGGAGGAGCAGTATAATGTTAGAGTAGACTATGGATGCGTTTTTTGGTTCCGGATCGAATTCAGTTTTTTTTGTTTGATAAAATAAAATATGTCTAAATAAAAAAATGCATTCATTAAAACGTACCTAACCTAACCAAATCACAATTTGCAGTAAACCTGCGAAAAATCGAAATGTGTGCTGGGACACGTAGTAGAAGTGAAACTTCAACGGACAAGTGGAAAAACGGGCAGGTTTTCAAATTGGACAAGTACATTAACAATCTGCGCGTAAAACTTCAAGTTAAAATTTTGTTGCGATTCGTTTTGCCACTTATCCGTTGAAGTTTTATTCAAAATGGAACTTCTGCAGGACACTTTTTGAAGGTCATACATATAAGTTAAAATTTAACTTTACTTCCTATTCTATGTACACCGCTTCGCAACGTGTTATTGCTGTTAAGGAGAAGAAGCGGCAACAAACTGCCCAGCAACACCTCTAGCTTTTTTTTAAATAAATTTTATACAGAAATGTGTTACACGATTACTTTTCGAAGAATTAATGGAATTGTAGCAAAGAGTGCATACTATTCAGTAAGACAAAGACAACAATAAAAGGAAAGAAAAATATTATTGTAGTTATAATAATGTATATGTATGTATGTATGTATGTATGTATGTATGTATGTATGTATGTATATATATATATATATATATATATATATATATATATATATATATATATATATATATATAGAGAGAGAGAGAGAGAGAGAGAGAGAGAGAGAGAGAGAGAGAGAGAGAGAGAGAGAGAGAGAGAGAGAGAGAGAGAGAGAGAGAGAGAGAGTCGGGGTGAAGGTAAGGAAAGGAATGCTCCGGTGGTTCGGGCATGTGGAAAGAATGCATGACGAAAGAATGACTAATCAGATATACAATGCAAAAGTGGATGGATGCAGAAGTCGTGGAAGGCCACGACACACCTTCCATGATCAAATTGATCGTGTACTAGCAGAAGGTGATGTCAGGAGCCTTAAGAACAGACGAGCTTGCATGACAAGAGCTATTGATGTCAAATAAGCAAGTGAGGTGTAGGCACCTCACTTGCTTATTTTACCCCGCAAGGGAACTGGCGTGAAGTTATGTATGTATGTGTGTATATATATATTATTTAGGCTTCCCTTGATGCTTTGCAATGATGTAATGTCTGCCGTGACAGTGCCTTAAGGGCTCAGCGGAAGATCAGCGCTGGTTCTAAAAGACCAGCATTATGCTGAGTCTGATGCCCCTTTTAGGACAAGATTATGTTGTTAGTTTTAAATTAGTTAACAATTATACCTACACTACACCAATGTAATTTTTTCCTGAATAAAATGATTTTCTTTCTTTCTTTCAATAATGACATGACGTACTAAAATTTGATACTGCAACATATCTTTGACAACATAGCTTTCATTTGACAGCCTCTGTGGTTGAGCGGGCTAAGCCTTTGCCGGCCTACCTCACTGCAACGCAGAGGTTCCGGGTTCGATTCCTGTTATAGTAAATTTCGGAAACGTATTTTCTCCGTTATTTACTATGGTCTGGATGTCTGGGATCGGCCCCAGAGTAGTCCGTTGTATATTACCCATAACACAAGTGTCACCTGCTTAATTTGGGGATATACAATACGTGTGTTTGTCTGCCGATTATATTATATTATATCTTCATAAATTCCTTACAAGCTTGGCAAGATAAAAACGTTATACAAAAGTATAGTATAAGAGTTTGGAGCGAGCTGCTATGTAAATAACTTTTGTCATTTAAGTATTGTTCAATAGTATCCCTTTTTAAGCGAGATATTTTTTAATTTGGTTTTAAAATTTAGTGAAAGGCAGATCTAACATTAATATCCCAGCAGTGGGGTGTCCCAAAACAGATTTCACCTATAGAAGAAAAGGTTAGGCCCAGCTTGCTATACACAATGCGGTGCTGGTACCTACGCTCACGTATAGAAGCGAGAGTTGGGTATGGAAGAGAGAGCATGAGAGTAGAGTAAACGCGGTCGAGATGCGAGCACGAAGTAAGAAAGAGAGTTGCTCTGAAAGAGAGTATCGGGGTGAAGGTAAGGAAAGGAATGCTCCGGTGGTTCGGGCATGTGGAAAGAATGAGCAAACAGATATACAATGCAAAAGTGGATGGATGCAGAAGTCGTGGAAGGCCACGACACACCTTCCATCATCAAACTGATCGTGTACTAGCAGAAGGTGATGTCAGGAGCCTTAAGAACAGACGAGCGTGCATCACAAGAGCTATGAATGTCAAAGAAGCAAGTGAGGTGTGTAAGAATAAGCCTGAATGGCGCTCTGTTGTCCGTGCCTACCCCGCAAGGGAACTGGCGTGAAATTATGTATATATGTATGTAAGAAAAGGTTAGACACACATCGGTTATCTCGATGTGCAGGTTTCATCACAGTATTTGTCTACACAGTTAGTACCTAATTTTTTATTGCAGGAGTTCAGCGGACAGGCAGACGGCCCACTTGATGGAAAGCGGTTACCATCGCCTGTGGACATTTGCAACACCAAAGGTGCTACAAATGCGCTGCTGCTCTCTTAAGGGAGACTGGAACACAACTCAAGGTTGTTATGGCGACATCATTTAGACCAGGGGTGGTAGCCATCCAGTCGGGCAAATACCCTACCACCTGGTTATGGGTTGTTTTGTCGTCTCTTACGACAGGTTACCCCAACGCAGGAAATTGTATTCTTTCTACGTTCCTGCACGGATGGAAATAATTGTAACAATATGCACATTAGATGAGAGAGAGAACTGCTTAAGCGGTATATGCTTTCCGGTCAGGATTCGAACCCGTTCCCTTTGAGTTGATTATCTGTGCAGGAACAGAGATAGAATACTCCTACGTTTTGGGGGGTGTTCCAAATGTCTATAGGGGATGGTAACCACTTTCCATCAGGTGGGTTGTGCCACTCACAACACTAACAAATATATTGCCATGGCAACGAAATGACAGCGACAATTTTAATTTGTTGCTCTTACGGTTAGTTCCTCCTTCGCTTCACTAGATGGCGTTAGGGATATTCTAAGAGTTATATATAATTACAGGCACACATCATGGCATATCCTGTATACGTTTTTCCTTGATTTCCCGTTTGACATTTATTCACAGAAATTAACCCTTACAAGCTACACTATGTTTTGGTACAACTAATACATGATGTGTTTATTTTCACAAAATCAGTCGGTTCGATCCCTGGCGAGGGTAATTGATTTTTCAAAAATCTAATGATACCAATATACTTTTTATCAGAAGCAGCCCTAAGACTCCTTTGAGTGATTTTCACTATTTCGTATTGTTACAAATTGGGCCACCTGCATACATGTAGACGAAGCACATTTATTACCTGCCGCGGCGTGTGAGCTAATGACATTGAAACTGCTTTATGACTAACTTTTTTGTTTACTTTGTGTTTAAAATTTGTAATTAGAAATCAGACTATTGTGTATTGTACCCGTTTATGGCCTTTCGCAGGCATAATTATAATAATAATCGTCAGACAAACACACACATTGTATATCCCCAAATTAAGCAAGTTACGCTTGCGTTATGGGTAATATACAACGGACTACTCTGGGGCCGATCCCAGACACCCAGACCATAGTAAATAACGGAGAAAATACGTTTCCGAAGTTTACTATACCAGGAATCGAACCCGGAACCTCTGCGTTGCTGTGAGGTACGCCGGCAAAGGCTTAGCCCGCCCAACCACAGAGGCCGTCAATTACGCAGGTGTGCGGATTACGTTTTCTGGGAAATTGCGTCGACGCTTACCAGGTAGACATATTGCATCGGTGCATTAGAAAGCGATGGCCCAATGGAGAGATCGTCAGTCAAGCGACGATTACGATACAAGCAAGACGTGTGTACATTCGATAAGCTATATAGTGACGGACTTTGCGCGTGTTATTGAATCGTGCATCACGTTTGTACTAGTTGCGTCCAGTTATATTTGTACCTGTGTTAGACGTGTTTGTATAGTTCTAATAAATTCTATAGTAATTACAACGGCATTTTAATTCGATTCCCGCACTCGTAACAGTATAGTCTATAATTTAGCCTTGGAGGCACACTTTAAAAGCTCACCAGGCAGACAAAAGTAGCATAAAATGAAAGCTCTCCTTTGGAGATTATAGAAAGCTTCTGTTTCACCTTTAAGTGTATTCTTAAAATCTGCAAAAGATCATACCTTGATCATGTCGAGGGCATGAGGATGTATCCTGGGTATGACCTCCCCCAGATCCTGGGGCTGGTAATCAGGGAAGCTATCGGCCACTATGGAGATGTTCTCAGGCCATTCGCTCCTTGGCGGTCGACCTATTAACCTGTGAAATTATTTTTTAAAGTTTTATTGCACGACTTCCGCAGACAGGCAGACGCCCCACCTGATGGAAAGCGGTCACCAATGCCTTTGGACATTTGCAATACGAAAGGTGCTACAAATGCGCTGCTGCTCTCTTAAGGGAGACTAGAACTTGGCCACTAATGCCGGAACACAACTCAAGGTTGTTATGGCGGCATACTCTAGACCAGGGATGATAGCCATCCAGTCGGGCAAATACTCTACCACCTCGCTGTGGGTTCCTACTTACCTAAATATACAGTGTAGCTGATCAGAGTCCGAAGATCCTGGGAGAAGTGGCTTCCTCGTGTGCAGTTGGGCCAAAACACAGCCGCACGACCACACATCTACGGCAGTGTTATAAGACACACCCAGTAGCACTTCTGGCGGCCTGTACCACAGTGTTACCACCTATAAAAATCAATTTAGAAACTAAGTTTCCCTGAAGAATTTTTTAGATGGCTATACATTTTAATCCATACACATATTTAACAAAAATCAAAGGGACATCAAACTGATAAGGAAATGTACTTTTTTACAAGCTTTCTATTAACTTGCAATGGATGTATGTATGTATGTAAGTTCGGGTGGAATCTTGCAAGTTAAATTTGACCAACTTCCCTGTTTTCGATTGAACTGAAATTTTACACGAATGTGTATACTGCGTAACAACGCAATAATATGGTATCATGGAGCTGATCTGATGATGGAGTCGGAAGGTGGCCATAGGAACTCCTGTACTAAACAAGATAAACCCGTCGTGTTTGGGCTCGTTTCACTTGTCTTGGCTAGCACTCTGCTGCTACATGATATCCAGGATCTCAAAAGCCTGTATTTGAAATCTTTTTAAAAAAGCTTATTTTCTACATCGTGTTAATCTTATAATACCCGCAAGGGAGCTTTATGGAGAAGGCTTAGGTGAGTAGCGATACCTCAGACCTGACTCCGGGGGCCAAGGCAAGGACCTCGCCTCCGTGCTTGCCTCAGCGAGCCGGCACGGAGTGAAGATCGCTAGAGTTAAAATTCAAGCCCAGGAGTGGAAGTGATAAATGGTCTGACGTCGAAAGTAGCTTCGGTGAACCTGCAGCCCACCTCTAGATACCCCTGTTGTTCCTGTCTTCTATGGCATTTTGGGGCCCATGCATGGAGTGGCGAGTCACCGTCTGCCCATTTTTCCATGTTCCCTGAACATTGCGTCGGGCAGACGCCATAGTCCTCATATACCCAGACCCCTAGTACCACTAGCGGTTCACCCCAATAGCCCGGTACTTTTTGTCCTCATTTCCCACAATAGTCCTACACTGGCCGGGGCTTGTCCTTGGGTGCATTACTATATGGTGTAAACAGCGATAATCGCCGGTCAGTATCACGCCACATTTACATTAAATTTGGCAAGGGGCCTTTACGTGTTGGTTTTCCCATGGCCCCACATAAGCCCCCAAAAGTCTGGGTCCACTTTTATGGCCCATGGTCTTCAAAGACATTTATTAAATAATCGTCAGACACACATACTGTATATCTTTTACTGTATACTTTATCCGTGCAGGAGCGGAGAAAGAATACAATTTCCTGCGTTGGGGCGGCCTGTCGTAAGAGGCGACTTAACAACCCACAGCCAGGTGGAAGGGCATTTGCCCGACTGGATGGCTACCACCCCTGGTCTAGAGTATACCGCCATAACAACCTTGTGTTCCGGCGGCATTAGTGACCAGGTTCCAGTCTCCCTTAAGAGAGTAACAGCGCATTTGTAGCACCTTTGGTGTTGCAAATGTCTATAGACGATGGTAACCGCTTTCCATCAAGTGGGCTATCTGCCTGTCTGCTGAACTCCTGCAATAAAG
This sequence comes from Dendrolimus kikuchii, assembly GCA_019925095.2. NCBI lineage: Eukaryota > Metazoa > Arthropoda > Insecta > Lepidoptera > Lasiocampidae > Dendrolimus > Dendrolimus kikuchii. The sequence continues at coordinate 1,360,780 of CM034414.1, forward strand.
AAAAAAAAATAACCCAAATAAAACCAGCTTGTTGTGGATAATATACAACAGGCCGTCTCAGACACCCAGACCATAATAAATAAAGAGAAAATTCGTTTCTGAAATTTATTACATTAGGAATCGAACCCGATTTGTTTTTAGATTTCTTATCTGTTTGTTCGGAATTCACGTAAAAACTACAGAGCCGATTTCGATCCAGTTATCAATGGTCGACAGCAAATTTACAGACTTAAACACTGAGCTACTTTTTATTCTGGGAATCCTGCGGGAATTCATCTTGGAATGATTTAAAATGGCCAGACAAAAAAAAACAAATTCCCATGTGATTTTTCACTGTTTGATAGCAAATTTATTCCGACACAATTTCCACTAAAACGACTAGTTTACGTTCTCTTTCAAATGCTGCGGTATTTTTTGTCGCCACAAAACGAAGTCGCGGGCATATCTTATACTAATATATAAAGCAGAAGAGTTTGTTTGTTTGAACGCGCTAATCTCAGGAACTACTGGTCTGATTTGAAAAATTCTTTCAGTGTTAGATAGCCCATTTATCGAGGTAGGCTATAGGCTATATATCATCACGCTAAGACCAATAGGAGAGGAGCACTAATGACGAATGTTTCAAAATCGGGGAGTTTTGATAACAAATTCCACGCGGGCACAGCTAGTCCTAGTATAAAATAAGTAAGACTTACCACACTGGTAAGTTTCATATCCGTGTCATACGTCTTCGCTAAGCCAAAGTCGGCCAACTTCACTCTTCCGTTTGAGGTTACGAGCAAGTTGTGCGGTTTCAGATCTCTGTGCACTATCCGGTGAGAGTGGAGGAAGTCTATCCCGGATAGGATATCGTAGGACATGCTCTGAGATTTTTAAAAAAAAAGCAAAGTTAATAAAAAACAAGAGTAGTCAGATGTCTTTGGGACACCTTTTATACGTGCAGGAACGGAGAAAGAATACAATTTCTTGTGAGTATCACAACCCACCTGATGGAAAGTGGTTACCATCCCATATAGACATTTGGAACACCCCCCAAAACGTAGGAGTATTCTATCTCTGTTCCTGCACAGATAATCAACTCAAAGGGCATGGGTTCGAATCCTGAGCGGAAAGCATATACCGTTTAAGCAGTTCTCTCTCTCATCTAATGTGCATATTGTTACAATTACTTCCATCTGTGCAGGAACGTAGAAAGAATACCATTTCCTGCGTTGGGGCAGCCTGTCGTAAGAGGCGACAAAACAACCCACAGCCAGGTGGTAGGGCATTTGCCCAAATGGATGGCTACCATCCCCGGTCTAAAGTATGCCGCCATAACAACCTTGAGTTGCGTTCCGGCATTAGTGACCAGGTTCCAGTCTCCCTTAAGAGAGCAGCAACGCATTTGTCCATAGGCGATGGTAACCGCTTTCCATCAAGTGGGCCGTCTGCCTGTCCGCTGATTGAACGCGCTAATCTCAGGAACTACTGGTCTGATTTGAAAAATTCTTTCAGTGTTAGATAGCCTGTTTATCGAGGAAGGCTATAGGCTATATATCATCAGGCTAAGACCAATAGCAGCGGAGTACTAATGAAGAATGTTTCAAAATCGGAGGGATTTGAAAGCAAATTCCACGCGGACGACGTCGCGGACACAGCTAGTTGAATATAATACTGCTATACCCTCAAGCGCTGCAGTTGAACGTCTTTTCTCCACGAACAAGGATATACTACAGCCGAATCGAGCCTCGCTTTCAGACGAGAACTTCAACATATCAATGTTCATGAAGGGGAATATTCATATTATGCCAGATGACTACATTGACAGATAAATTGGACGGGTTAGTATCGTTTCGTCTAAGATGTAAGTGGTCTATGTAGCAATTCGTCTAAATAGCAATTGGCCATTATATGAATGTCAAAGAAGCAAGTGAGGTATGTAAGAATGGGCCTAAATGGCGCTCTGTTGTTCGTGCCTACCCCGCAAGGGAACTGGCGTGAAGTTATGTATGTATGTATGGTCATTATATTACTATCAAATCGTCTTAAAATTAGTTCGTCTAATTAGTATATCGTCCAGAACACAACTAGTCTATCATAATAAAATAAATTCTAAACCTTAATCCAAATGAATGAAAAAACATCGTTTGTCAACATGCCTATATTAAACATACATACATACATAACTTCACGCCAGTTCCCTTGCGGGGTAGGCACGAACAACAGAGCGCCATTTAGGCCCATTCTTACACACCTCACTTGCTTCTTTGACATTCATAACTCTTGTCATGCAAGCTCGTCTGTTCTTAAGGCTTCTGACATCACCTTCTGCTAGTACACGATCAATTTGATCATGGAAGGTGTGTCGTGGCCTTCCGCGACTTCTGCATCCATCCACTTTTGCATTGTATATCTGTTTAGTCATTCTTTCATCATGCATTCTTTCCATATGCCCGAACCACCGGAGCATTCCTTTCCTTACCTTCACCTATGTCTTAAAATTAGATCGTCTAATTAGTGTATCGTCCAGAACACAACTAGTCTATCATAATAAAATAAATTCTAAACCTTAATCCAAATGAATGAAAAAACATCGTTTGTCAACATGCCTATATTAAACACTCTAATTATTATACCCGTCTTCTTTTTATTTCTAACCTGCTAACTTCTAGAACCAACAGTTTTTATAAGATGCAATTTTTATCACGTGTTAACGGGTTAACGATTAACGTTAACTTGCGTTAAATTTTCTGAAATGTAACGCTTTAACTTTTTAACCGACTTCAAAAAAAATGAGCAGTTTCTCAATTCGCCGGGATCTTTTTTTTTTGCTTTTTTTATGTATGTTAACCGATTACTCTGAGAGTTATGATCCGATTTACGGAATTCTTTTGTTCGACGCGAAATAGCTGCCATTTGGTCCCCTAAAAATTTGACATAGTTTGGCCCAGTAGTTTTCATTTTATGAACATTTTTTATGAAAAAATTTCCATTCCTTTCCATATGTACACCGATTACGCTGAGATTTATGATCCGATTTACGTGATTCTTGTTTAGTTTGATGCGGAATAGTTGCCATTTGGTCCCCTAAAAATTTAACATAATTTGGCCTAGTAGTTTTTATTTTACGATTTTTTTGGTTCCCGTTTCTTGGGAACTATATTTTTTAAGGAGCGCGGCACCTTTCGTAGGTCTACCCATACATAGCTAGACACTAAAAAGTAACAAATAAAATAAAAAAACTTACTATATTTTTTTGAAAATTACTAAGCACCGACTTTAAAATGTTTTAGATAATACAATTAATAATAATAGCTTTAGAAATAAGTTATTTTATACTTTTAAGTTTTTTAGTTTTTGAAGTCGGTTTTTTTAACGAAGTTAACTTTTACAATAGCGGATTAGCGATTAACGAAGTTAACTATTTGAGTAACGGTGCCCTAGCTATGCCTACAGCTAAATATATCTGAAGGGGTTGTATTATACACATATTTGTGCCGTTTGGAGTTGAAAGATTAGGTCCGTGGGGTCCATCGGCAAAGGGTTTCTTCAAAGAAATTTGTAAGAAACTCTTTGGTACCACCCGTGATCAGAAGGCTGGTTCGTATTTCGCGCAACGAATCAGCATTGCCCACACACTTACTTCCCTCTGGCAGCGATTTGTTACATTATTTATATTAATGTGGAAGGTGATGTTCCTGACATCACCTTCCACATTAATATAAGCCTTAAGAACAGACGAGCGTGCATGACAAAAGTTATGAATGTCAAAGAAGCAAGTGAGGTGTGTAAGAATAAGCCTAAATGGCGTTCTGTTGTTCGTGCCTATCCCGCAAGGGAACTGGCGTGAAGTTATGTATGTATGTATTTATATTAATGGTCGATGATGTTATGCTGGAGTAAGTGGGTGATTTTGTACGTCTTGGGTGTGCTTTTAGAAGAAGAAGAAAGAAGAGTGAATTTGGGGAATAGTGTGAATGGAGCGTTAGGTAAACTTCTAGGCGCTAAGAACCTCAGCCAGAAGGCCCAGATTGCCATACACAACGCGGTGCTGGTAGCTAAGCTCACGTATGGAAGCCAGAGTTGGGTATGGAAGAGAGAGCATGAGAGTAGAGTAAACGCGGTCGAGATGCGAGCACTGCGCAAAATCTGCGGAGTGACGCTCGCGGACCGCGTTCGTAATACTGAAGTAAGAAAGAGAGTTGGTCTGAAAGAGAGTGTCGGGATGAAGGTAAGGAAAGGAATACTCCGGTGGTTCGGGCATGTGGAAAGAATGCATGATGAAAGAATGACTAAACAGATATACAATGCAAAAGTGGATGGATGCAGAAGTCGTGGAAGGCCACGACACACCTTTCATGATCAAATTGATCGTGTACTAGCAGAAGGTGATGTCAGGAGCCTTAAGAACAGACGAGTGTGCATGACAAGAGTTATGAATGTCAAAGAAGTAAGTGAGGTGTGTAAGAATAAGCCCGAATGGCGCTCCGTTGTTCGTGCCTACCCCGCAAGGGAACTAGCGTGAAGTTATGTATGTAGTTAAGTTATTCACATATAAATTAATGAATTAATAAAAGAAAAACTAAATAATTTGAACAGATTTTTAATTACCTGGAATAAAATGACAGCTGCGATCAATCTTTTCAATAGTGTTGTAGTATAAGATCCTTCATAAGGGGGTTGTGTGAGTTATTGATTCAACTCACAGCGGTGTGTCGTTGATTCAACCATTCTCTCTGGTTTATACACTTACCCTGATCCTGTTCTCCGATAGTGGACCGGGAGCCCTCTTCAGATATGACTCCAGGTCCTGCTCAACATGCTCGAAGACCAGAAACAGCACCAGTTGGTGGTCCCTTTCCACCGATTGACCACTGTGGCACACATCTAGCAGTCTGGAATTTATGAACAAAACAATAGCGTCTGTCAAACAGGCAAAGGTCTCACGTGATGGAAAGTGGATACCATCGCCTATGGACATTTGCAACACCAGGGGCCTGTGATTACTACTCAACTACAAGTAAATGAGCTTCGAGATGTTTTTTGCGTTTGTAGTAGTGTACTGTCAGCACATTTTTTTTGTTGGATCCAAGTACGAGCATGTATGGAGTACTGCTCTCTCTTTGGGATGGCTCAGTCAAATATCAACTCGAAGCACTAGAGTCGATTGAGCAGAGAGCCAGGAGGCTGGTTGGCAACGACCAGCTTTTCGAAGACAAAACGCAAAATCTCGAACATCGATGCAGGGTTGCCAGCTCCAAATCGCTGTCGGCGGGGAACGTGGCCAAAATGCTGGCCGCCTTTCCGCGTTGGATGGCAACGCTAGTTCGTTGCCCTAGGTGCAAGCCTTTGGTCACGTGAGACCTCAATTAGACGCGTTAAAATAATAAATATTAATATTTAATACTTTTCAAGGAAATTTAAACTTCAAGTTTAGAAGTCTGAGAGAGAGTGTCGGGGTGAAGGTAAGGAAAGGAATGCTCCAGTGGTTTGGGCATGTGAAAAGAATGCATGATGAAAGAATGATCAAACAGATATACAATGCAAAAGTGGATGGATGCAGAAGTCGTGGAAGGCCACGACACACCTTCCATGATCAAACTGATCGTGTACTAGCAGAAGGTGATGTCAGGAGCCTTAAGGACAGACGAGCGTGCATGACAAGAGTTATGAATGTCAAAGAAGCAAGTGAGGTGTGTAAGAATAAGCCTAAATGACGCTCTGTTGTTTGTGCCTACCCCGCAAGGGAACTGGCGTGAAGTTATGTATGTATGTACGTAAGTTTAGAAGTCCTGTAAATATACAAAACTACTTTACTTTACTTGTATTTCGTCAAAATCGCCAGACACTATCATCTCAACCATAAGTTTGTCTGATTTTGGTATTCTGTTAATTCCAATAGTTGTAGCACACCACTCTTATCTTTTTAAGTGAAATAAATGTATAAAATTTTGGTGGCATTTCATTATTCACTTTGGCTAACGTCATTTCTGTTAATGGTAATACCATTTTTTTTCTATTATTATTCCGCCGCGGCAATATCGAGAAGATATTGTGGATTTAGTAGAATACGAATTTTTGACACTATCGTAATGGAATTGTACTTTGAATATCTTCGCAACGCCAAGATATTGAAATAGCAGAATTGGGCCCCAGGAGTGAAGCCAACATAATGCTAGCCTTTAGGATGGGCATAACAAAGATGGGCTTAAAGCTGGTGTAATAGAGGGAACAGATGAGAAATGGGATAGGAGAGTGGAATAGAAGATGGGTTAGGGAAATGGGATACAAGTATGGAATCAGATAGGGAAACGGGATAGGAGAATGGAATAAGTGATGGAATAGGGGATGGGATACGGAAATGGGATAGGAGAATGTAATAGGAGTTGGGATAGGGAAATGGGATAGGAGATGAGATAAAGAAATGGTATAGGAGTATGTAATAGGAGATGGGATAGGGAAACGGGATAGGAGAATGGAATAGGTGATGAAATAGGGGATGGGATACGGAAATGGGATAGGAGAATGTAATAGGAGTTGGGATAGGGAAATGGGATAGGAGATGAGATAAAGAAATGGTATAGGAGAATGTAACAGGAGATTGGATAGGGAAATGGGATAGGAGATGAGATAAGGAAATGGGATAGGGAAATGGTTTAGGAGAATGTAATAGTTCATTGACTCACCTAACGATATTCTCATGTCGGTATGCCTCCAGCTGTCGCAGAAGTGCTATTTCTCGTAATGTAGACAATGGTATCCCATCTTCTGTTAGAGCTACTTTAACCTTCTTCATTGCTACGATCTGGCCTCCATTGTGCAGGTCCCTGGCCTTATATACAGTACCATAAGCTCCTGAAAGAGAATATGAGGTTTTATATAGTCTAGAAACATCTGTCAAAGTAGCAAGTGAGGTGTATAAGAATGGGCCTCAATGGCGCTCTGTTGTTCGTGCCTACCCCGCAAGGGAACTGGCGTGAAGTTATGTATGTATGTAGAAACATCTCTGCTGGGCTCCAGGGCCGAAGGTTCAGAGTTAAATTTGGCTTTTTATGAATTCCATTGCCATTTCAGCAGAATTTAAACACTTGTATAAGCATCATGGCCATTCATTTAGATGACTGTACAGTTGTGGCATGAAAATGTTCTCCAGTTTTCAAATTGATTCATCTAACATTAATATGAGCACATGTCACCTTTTCAAAATAAGTCACAGAACAGACTGTTTTACAGAAAATTATGTTTATTCAAGAATAATTTAAAATTACTTAGATCAAAATTGTTTGATGTTCTATCTTGTCTAAGGAGATTGTTTAGACATATAAAACCTTTTTATTGGTTTTAATATTTATGTTAAGCATAGTGATTATATCCTCTTGGTATCTTACTATTAATCTCAGTGTATGTCATTGTTAACATTGCAATTTTTTTAAACAAATTTCTATATTTAATAAACTTAACATTTATTAAAATGATGGCAGTATTGTTTTTTGTACTCATTGCAAACAAAAGTCGATTATAAGGTGACAAACATTTTCATTTTGCGACTGTACATTTCTGTAATGTTTCACAGAAGTTTAATTTCTATAATATTATACAATTGTAAAAGTGTAGCATATTGTATCTTGCATTTTTTGTGTTTGTTCAGGATTCAAGTAAAAACTAATGGGATAATTTTGATGCGGTTTTCAATGATCAATAGTAAATTTCCGAATTTAAAATCTGTGATATTTTATATCCCAAGAACTCTTCGGGAATTTTCTTGGGAGAGGTTTTAAGTGACTAGAGCCAAACAATTTATTCTGATGCAAAATTTTTACTGATCAATAGAAACTTTAATAAAACAATTGTAATTGTGCATGCATTTAGTAACACTACTTCTCCTGGGTTTTTACAGGATTTTCCGGGATTCATTTTTTTTATTGCAGGAGTTCAGCAGCAGGCAGACGGCCCACTTAATGGAAAGCGGTTACCATCGCCCATGGACATTTGCAACACCAAAGGTGCTACAAATGAGTAGCTGCTCTCTTAAGGGTGACTGGAACCTGGTCCCAATGCCGGAACATAACACAAGGTTGTTATGGCGGCATACTCTATACCAGGGGTGGTCGCTATCCAGTCAGGAAAATACCCTACCACCTGGCTATGGGCTATTTTGTCGCCTCTTACGACAGGCCGCCAGGCCGCAGGAAATTGTATTCTTTCTCCGTTCCTGCACGGATTCATGTATAAACATTTGATTTTATATTTAGCAAAATTACTGTAATCTTTGTTACCTGTCCAAAGTGGATAAAGTTACAGGCATATTTTAGTTTTTTATATTATTATAGAAAAGTATATATATGATTTTTACAATTAAATCAGAAATAATTTTAGTGACAATTTTTTTACCTCCTCCCAATTATTTGGTGCAGTAAAATATGTCTTTTCCTACCGCTCTTCTACAGCTACTCTAGCACTCATCCTCTACCACACCACAAATCATCATGTTGTCCGTCAAACAATCCATCCATCTTTCATTTGGTCTACCTTTATATTTGTACCCAGCATTCTTCTAGTTCAACATTCTTTTTGTTGTGATTTTCATCCCTCCTCATTACCGGTGTGGGCATCAAGGGCGTAGCTACCGCCGTATCAGCCATATCAATGATACGGGGCCCCCAGGCTACAGGGGTCTCAGGCTACAGGGACCCCAGGCTACAGGGGCCTCGTGTGTAAACATTCATAAAAGGCTATCCACAATCTTTTATAGATTAATAACATTGTTGAGAATAACTGCTGGGCCAACAGGAACAGCTATCAGACTTGTCATTATTGTCTAAAGAGGCAAACAATCTAAAAAACCTGAAATCATTTTCCACTTCATTTCATACTCGAATCCACTTCAACATGCACACAAAAAATCATCAAAATCGATCCAACCGTTTAAGAGTATATACATACATAACTTCACGCCAGTTCCCTTGCGGGGTAGGCACGAACAACAGAGCGCCATTCAGGCTTATTCTTACACACCTCAGCTTCATTTTAATTCTGATTTTATAAATAAGTTTACTAGAAAAAAATAATTTGATTGGAATTGTTTGTCTAACTTAGCTCCTAGGAGCATTAAGTATAAGTAATAACTTATTACAAGCTTTTATTTAACTTGCAATGGATGTACCTATGTAAGTTCGGGTGGCATCTTGCAAGTTAAATTTGTCCAACTTCCCAGTTTCCAATTGAGCTGAAATTTTGCATGCATATGTATATTGTGTGATAATGCAATAATATGGTACCATGGAGCTGACCTGACAATGGAGACGGAAGGTGGCCATAAAATCTCCTGTACTAAACAAGACAGACCCGTCGTGTTTGGGCTCGTTTCACTAGTCTTGGCTAGCACTCTGCGGCTAGATGATATCCAGGATCTCAAAAGCTTGTATTTAAAAAGCTTATAATCAATATATAATTATTTTAATTAAATTGGAGAATTTTTTGTTTCTTTTATAAAAAAAACTTTACCCTTCCTTTGGGCCCCCTAAGACATTGTGATACAAGGCCCATCTAAGGCAAGCTATGCCACTGATAGGCATATACCAGATGACTAACCTGGTATTCTTCCTCTCAATTTTTCAGTCGCAAATGCAACTTCCAAAGATGTACCTACTCATTTCTCAATTTAACCATTCTTATAACACCCGATATCCATCTCAACATTGTCATAATACTAAGATCTATCTTATCATCTTCTCTCTTTTCTTTCACCTTTTTCCAATTACTTGCAGTCAGCACAATACACTTATATTAATAACAATTTTGCCAGGTGCTAAGGCATTTGCCCGACTTGATGGCTACCACCCCTGGTCTAGAGCATGCCGCCATAACAATTTTGAGTTGTGTTCCGGCATTAGTGATCAGGTTCCAGACTCACTTAAGAGAGCAGCAGGGCATTTGTAGCACCTTTGGTGTTGCAAATGTCCATAGGCGATGGTAACCGCTTTCCATCCAGTGGGCCGTCTGCCTGTCTGCTGAACTGCTACAATAAAAAAAAACAATATGTATTTTCCTTACATACTTTTCTCTCTCTTTTTGGTCTACCTTTACACTTGTACCCATCAATTTTCCAGTTTAACTTTCGTTTTGTTACATGACTTTCATCACTCCAGATAACATACCGCCTTAGTCTTCTTTTATTCAATTTTTCAGTCAAGAGTGCAACTTTCAAACATGCCCTTATGTACTCATTTCTCACCCTATACATTCTTGTAACACAATATCCATCTCAACATTCTTTTTACACTAAGATTTACCTTATGAAAAACATATTTAATATATCCTGATTCCGCCCTATGGCTGATTGACATGTTGATTAAATAAGGGATGATGAGTAATTTGATATCCCTTTTTAAAAGAAGTACAAAGTTTACATAACTTTGTTTACATACAAAAATGCGCGAATATACCGGCACATGTGATTAATAGGTTATATATGCATATAATTTATGAAATACCTGTTCCAATTACGTTTAATTCCTCGTATTTCTTTGCGTTTTGGAATAAAGCACTGACATCACTAATGGAAGCTATTGCAGGTGGACTTTGAGAAGAACTAGCTGCCGACATGTTGTTATAATTTTAATCTTATTTCATAGGCAAAACAACTTGAAAGCGGATTAGAACTTAACGTAGAAACGTTTTAAGTTAAACGAACTAAACTATTTCACATTATTACAAGCGGAAAAGTAAGTTCTACACTGTTAAAAAGTAAAAAAAGTTGATTTCAAAGACATAAAATGCACATTATAAGACTTAAAACACCTGCTCGTTTAACCGATTAATTATAAAAGTAATAGGTATAATACAAAGTTTATAATAAATGGTGACACTTTAATTAGGATGGTTAATACTCTACGTTATAATAATGAGAGCCATCTATTGTCAAGTAGCTGTGTTTAGTAATGATGTAGATATAAAAGATTATTAGAAAATTTAAAAGATGGAGACATATATAATTAATATCATCATATTTTATATTAAATTTCATTCAGATATAGTAAAAATACACATAACTTTTAGCCTTCTGAACCGTTTCATAATGTATTCACGTAAAGAATGGAATATATTATTATGAATGATTTTTCTAATGGTACATAAAAATGTAAGAAATGCGTTTTGCGATACGTTTTGTTTATTTAGTGTCTTTTATGATCACATTAATTACTACTTTCTAGTTTTGTTTTCCATATTATGTAAATAATTGTACGCTAAAAAGAATTCATTACCGGGCTCGTCCGGGATTTGAACCCGGGACCTCTCGCACCCGAAGCGAGAATCATACCCCTAGACCAACGAGCCACATTTCAAGATGACCAATTTATTTTTTATTTATCACTATTAATGACGTAGCATTAGTTTTACATTTGTTTCGACATTTTTGTATATTTTTATTATCCAACCCCTTAATTAAGTAAAAACTGAACTTACATTTCAATATATATCATAATCAATGACCGTAAAATATAAAAACATGAACTTATATTAAATATTCAAGAAACTTTGATATATTACATTTATAATTTAGAAATTAACTTTATTTTAGACTAAAACAAGAGCGAATATCTCAAGGCGTTTTAGAAAGTTGACGCGCGAAAGGAGAAAAAAATTACCGCTATATGACACCCTATATCTATCTCTTTTTAGACTAGGTATTATATATCTTACATCTCGTACTAACACATGAATCAACGTGAATCCGTATCGAGACGCGTCAGTTGCCTATAGACTATATTGCGCGCGCATGTTTTAAAACATGGCGGTCTTTACAAACGAATTGGGACAATAAAGTATTTTAATTGGAATATTTATTTAATTATAAATTTGATAATAAAACAACATCTTAACAAATAAAAATATATTTTTGCGCTTAATATAATTAGTGGACGTATATAGTGATAGTGTTTTGTGAAATGTGAAAGTTGTCGGAAACATTCGTTTACGTTCATTTTTGCATGTATTATCCTATATTTTTGATTTGGACAGCTGTTTACTGTTTAGAATCTAAAAATTGGTAAGTAACATTTATATTGTAGTGAAATTATACAATTACTTTTTATTTATGTTATGAAAGTCGTTAACTTATTGCCTAGTCATGTTCGTGTTGTAAAAAGAAAAAGTATATTTCTTCGAATCAATTGTTTTCTTAACTTTCTTTATTTGCATAAACTTTTTAATAATGCTCTTGTTCGTTAAATATAATTAAAACTATTACTTTTACACCTGCTTTGATTTCTTTTCAAGTTAATATTTCATTGTAGCTACCCACTTTGCGTTCTTAAGAATTTTAACCTCGCATTTTTTAGGGTTCCGCAAGAATCATGAAACTACAAATATGTCTAAGTTATCATGTCCCCTTACTTTAAATAAACATCCCACTGTTGGGATCGAGCCTTCCTAAGATGAACGGACGTTATAAGGTTCCCAACCGTACTATATTACATAGTATCCCTAGTTGTACTATATTTGAGCCAATTAGTACTATATTTTCATTGCTAATTCAATTGTCGCGCTTTTTATTCAGATTCTTATTATTATTTTAAAAATAATAGAACTATGCTGGCCAAAGCAAAAAATAGTACATAATATAACACATGGAAAATTCAATAACGAAATAAATAATTAATGTAAAATAGTAAGGTGTACTATTTTTCCCCTAATTTTCCCAAAAGTGCTATATTTTTACGGTTCAAACACAAAAATAGGTACTATATTTTCTTGAAATAACGGTGGCAACCCTAGGACGGAATAACAATCACTCTTGTTAAATTTAAGGTACTTAACGTGTTTAACGTAACCTCGATGTGCAGATTTCATCGCGATGTTTTTCTTCGCCGTCAGTGTACCAGGCCACTCAGAAAGTATTGCGAAAAAAGTTTTTTATCTATGAGAGACTGGCCAGTAATAATCTATTTTGAAAATATGATTTTTTGTAACAAAAAATAGGCACGTTCCAATTTCAAAATTTCCCTCCACATTGTTTGCGAGCGACTCATTGGAAAATGGATCTGCGCCGGGAACCTTTTCGCGCTATGATTTTATACGATTTCAAGTGTCGCCTGAAACCGGACTAATCGTACGATAGACTTCAAATGGCATTCATGAAGTCTTCGCGTGCATCCTCGCATGAGGAGAATAGTTTATCGCTGGGTGCCGCACAACCTCACCGATGCTCAGAAGCAGGCTCGTCAGCGTGTTTACGACATCATTACAGGTGATGAGTCCTGGATTTATCAATACGATCCAGAAACCAAACGCCAGTCGATTGTTTGGGTGTTTCAAAACGAATTGACGCCTACCAAAGTGAATCTAGAAGCGGTGGGAAGATTTTGATCGCGCGTTTTTTCAATTTGACTGGCTATTTGGTGTCAAATCCTTCACGGAACCAAAGAAGCATCAACGCCGAATGGTATACTACCAAATGCTTGGCAGAAGTTTTCTCTGTTGTGAGCAACAAGCGACTAAATAGGGCTCCGCAGGCTACTGCTCCACCAGGACAACGCGCCAGCCCATACCGCGCTTAAAACGAGGGACTTCCTGGACAGCAAGCCTGTCAAACTCCTGGGTCACCCTTCTTACAGCCCTGACCTAGCACCGTGTGACTTCTTTTTATTCCCGAAAATAAAAAATCAGCTAAAAGGGATACAATTTTCATCTTATTTTATTTTATTTTATTGGAACAACAAACAGCTGCATTATTAAAATTAAATACAAAATTACAACTTAAATAAAATATTAATCAATAATGCAGCCCACAGCGCTGTCCATAAGTTAAAATATAAATATCTTATTAAAGGGATTTTGATAATCGCTTGGCTTAATATTAAATATTTACTTATTTATACAAGGAAGGAAAAGAAAGTTAGTTAGTCAAGGAAGAAGAAGAGGAAGGAGAAAATAGAAATGGAATTACTGTTGTGTTAGTGTTTTGTGAACCAGGAATTTGAATTTAGAAGGTGAGTTGGCAAATATGTCTGTTTTTTTTTTTTTTTATTGCAGGCGTTCAGCATACAGGCAGAGGGCCCACTTGATGGAAAGCGGTTACCATCGCCTATGAACATTTGCAACACCAAAGGTGCTACAAATGCGCTGCTGCTCTCTTAAGGGAGACTGTAACCTGGTCACTAATGCCGGAACACAACTCAAGGTGGTTATGGCGACATACTTTAGACCAGGGGTGGTAGCCATCCAGTCGGGCAAACGCCCTACCACCTGGCTGTGGGTTGTTTTGTCGCCTCTTACGACAGGCCGCCCGGCCGCAGGAAATTGTATTCTTTCTCCGTTCCTGCACGGATAAATGATGTGTTCAAAGAGTTTATTATGGGTGTGGACCATATGTGTGAGAGGAGAACGAAGGCCAGAGTTTGTGCGGCAGGCACTTACAGCAAACAGTCTACCCGTGCGTACCTCTCTCCTGTAGACAGTTCTTGGAAGAGCATTATCGCCGGAAGATACGCTGTCAGCGTTCGAGCAAGCTGTAAACGAGGTGTCTGCGGCGAACTGGAAAAAGTATTTCGAAAAACTGGTTCAGACGCATCAAACTTTGTAGAGAGGCTGGTGGAGAGTACTTTGAAAAGATTTAATAAAAAAATATTTAACTACGGAACATTTTACTTTTATTTTCGCAATAATTTCTGAGTGTCCCACGTATTGTGATTGTAACCCTGTGTCGCGGCACGATTTACAACGGGAGGGTACACACCGGTCCAGCCGAGTATGCAATCAGTACGCTCGCGCCGGTGTGTACACGCAATGTCAAAATTGCCTATGACAGACGCTCATTGTCTACGGCCAACCGTCAATATTCGAAAATCAAGGACGAAACAAAAGGCGAAATATTGTACGCGCAACAACTATTTTATAAAATTATTGTAAAATCGCAAATTATTGAAAATATGCGCATTTCAAGCCAAAGGGTGCTTCATTGAAGACTTCCTACGCTTCACTCTGTATACTCCCTGATGAGTTTTAAACTCACTTCATTAGTGCTACATAGCTACTTTTTATGTATGTTAGGCTGTTTTACTTGAAAATAAAAATAATTTTGTTCAGGACAGTTTTATTTTCTACAGCTGACTGGCTGGCGATAAGCACCTCCCAAAGGAGACGGATATGCTTTCATACACTGTTGGGCCCAGGTTGTAAATATAGGAGACTGATTTTAATATTTCTTTGAAGACCACGGGCCATAAAAATGGCCCAGACATTTGGAGGGCTTGCGTGGGGGACCGGCGATTATCCCTGTCTACACTATATAGTAATGCAGCCAAGGACAAGCCCCGGCCAGTGTAGGACTATTGTGGGAAATTAGGACAAAAAGTACCGGGCTATTGGGGTGAACTGCTATACTAGGTACTAGGGGTCTAGGAATATGGAGACTATGGCGTCTGCCCGTCGCAATGTTCAAGGAACATGGAACAATGGACAGACGGTGACTCGCCACTCCCTGCATGGGTAATATTTCTTATTATTGTGTTGAATTTTTTTTATAATTGCAGTAGGTTTAGTTATATTGAATGAATAATAATAAATAATAATAACAATCGGCAGACAAACACACACATTGTATATCCCCAAATTAAGCAAGTTACGCTTGTGTTATGAATAATATGCAACGGACTACTCTGGGGCCGATCCCAGACACCCAGACCATAGTAAATAACGGAGAAAATACGTTTCCGAAATTTACTTATGCCAGGAATCGAACCCGGAACCTCTGCGTTGCAGCGAGGTACGCCGGCAAAGGCTTAGCCCGGTCAACCACAGAGGCCGCCTTAATTAATCGTGTAGTGTAAATTTTTATATTATTAATTGTTCAAATTCATCATTATATTAATACGTGAAGCAAAAACTTTGTATCACTTTTTACGAAAATTACGCGGACGGAGGAGTATGAAATTTCGCACACATATAGTTTGTATAGAGAAGGAGTGCAGAATGCTAATATTTTTTAAAAATGATGCATAAAAATACATTAAATCAATAATAAAAAATTACAAACACATATACGCATATATACTCTTGGCGAAATGTTTGATTATAGAAGTAGTCATTGACAACGCAACCTTAATAATGTTCAAACTTATAATTTATTTATTTAATATATTTGGGAAACATACAATAATTAATATTCTTAAATATAAAACACAAAATTAATACATATATCAATCAAGTTTCCACTAAAAAATAATTTATATAATAAAAATAAAAATTGGCTCAAATAGTTAATTACAAAAAAATATAAACTGACGGACTCATAAACTGCATCAAAGTAATAGACGACTTTGAAATAAATATTTTAACCAAGAATGCAAACTTTCTATACAGATTTAAATTGAAACCTCTGGATTGGTTCGTGAACCTCCTTATTAAGGTGTATACCTTTTAATAACCCTAATTAAATCTATGCGGAACCGATTAGAATCCGCAATAAGGGCACGTGGAGGTAATACACCTTATTAAAACATAAATAAACCCTTGCATAAAGTTTGTGTCTATTGTTAAAACCAATTTTTTTAATTAAACCAATTTTCCTTAAATTTCTGTTTTTTCTTCAAAAAAAGTCTTAAGGTCCTTTCCAGTACACAAACTTAAACTTAAGGATATGACCCTACGCTGTTTTAAAGTTCACGAACCAATCTAGAGGTTTCAATTTAAATCTGTATAGAAAGTTTGCATACTTGGTTAAAATATTTATTTCAAAGTCGTCTATTACTTTGATGGAGTTTATGAGTCCGTCGAAAATTACATAAATAAAATGTCAATTTAATTTACATTAGGTCAGTCATTCAAGTCATTGGATCATTTTAAATTAGAACATTTTTTAATTTGGGTTTTAAATTGATATAAGTTACCTATGAAAGGATCAATACAAGTAAATAGTGGATTGTATTGCTGACATGTCCGGTATAAAACGTGTTTTTATTATAGTTAGTATACGAGGGCGACACTGATAGTTTTTAGAACGGGCCACTTTTAAAGAATATAATAAAAAAATAAGTTTAAATTTTGAAAATAGAACTCTTTGCTAATATTATTGAGTACTAATTTCATTCATTTGTCATTTGTTTTACGATTTGGCGGCAAATTGAAATTTGTCTGTGTCACGCCAGTATGAATTTAACGCGAGAAAATTTTCGTACTATGATTTTTTATGACTTTCGATGTCATTTAAGTCAACAAGAATGTTATGACAGACTTCGATTGGCCTTTCACGATGAAGCCCCTTCTCGGGCCACTGTTTATAACTGGTTTAATGAGTTTAAACGTGGTCGCACCAATCTCAATGATGCTCTGCGTGAGGGACGGCCTTCTACGGCGACGACTGAAGATAACATCAGTGTTGTGCGGTGTATGATAGAGACTGATCCAAGAGTAACCTATCAGCAGATTCGGACAAGTTTAGGCATCGGTATGACTCAAGTGCACAAAATCCTCCACAAACATTTAGCCGTTAGGAAGCTTTGTGCCCGGTGGATACCTCATTATTTGACTGAGGCCCAAAAACTCCGTCGTGTTGATTGGTGCCGTGAAATGATACAAAGATTTAACGGAGGTGACTCAAAAGCTGTGTTCGACATACTTACGGGTGACGAAAGCTGGATTTATTGCTATGATCCGGAAACCAAAAGACAATCTGCTCAGTGGGTGTTTCCTTCCGAGGAGTTGCCAACTAAATTGAAGAGAGGTCGAAGTGTAGGAAAAAATATGGTGGCCTCATTCTTCGGAAGGACCGGTCATTATGCGACAATTGTTTTAGAAGATCAAAAGTCAGTTACTGCAGAGTGGTATACTAACAAATGTTTGCCACTTGTCTTGGAAAAAGTTCGAGAGAAACGACCTCGCAGTAGGATCCTCCTTCACCACGACAACGCCTCCTCGCACACCGCCGGGCGAACGATCGACTATTTGGCGTCGTCAGACGTGGAATTGCTGGGTCACCCGCCATATAGCCCCGACCTCGCACCTTGCGATTTTTATTTATTCCCGAAAATAAAAGAAAAACTTCGAGGAAAACATTTTATGGACGCCAAGGAAGCAGTGGCTGCGTTCCAGAAGGCCATCGAAGAGACCCCTAAGGATGAGTGGGCAAAGTGCTTTTCTCGGTGGTTCTATCGAATGCAGCGATGTATTGATGTGAACGGAAATTATTTTGAAAAGATATAATAAAAATAATAACTTGCTAGTTTGCTCAGTTTTTGATTTTCTAAGAACTTTCACTATCAAGCACAAGTGCGGTCTTGCATGGAGTACTGCTCTCATCTTTGGGATGGCTCAGCTAGATACCAGTTAGAGACACTCGATTCAATAGAGAAAAGAGCTAGGAAACTGATAGGCAATAACCAACTATTCGACGAGAGGCTTCAGAGCCTAAGTCATCGACGTAAGGTCGCCAGTTTGTCGGTATTCTATAGGATACACTTCGGGGAGTGTGCCACGGAATTACATGAATTGGTTCCTCCCTCACCATTCTACCACCGGACAAGCAGACGTACGCACTCACGCCACCGATATATGGTGGAAATACCAACGAAGCGGACGAAACGCTATGCTTCCTCTTTCATCATACGCACCGCTGAAGAGTGGAACTCTTTACCGTCGTCTGTTTTTCCTGAAAAATATAATCTAGGTGTCTTTAAGTCTCGCGTGAACAGGTATCTTCTAGGTAAGCGTGCTCCACCTTAGACTGCATTTCCACCTGACGGCACGTATAACACAGGTACAAATATAACCGAACACAACAAATCTAAACGTAATGCAGACAGTCGTAATTCAATAAATTCACTATTAGATTCCCGATTGTACACACGTCACGCCTTGATCGTTAGTTGTCGCTGAACTGATTCCCCTCTCCATCAGGGAGTCGTTTTATACCTCACAAATACAAATGTGCCCGTATCGTAGTCGACGTAATCCGCAACACCTGGCTAATGCTTCAGCCGTAAACGAGTACAATAGAAAAATAGACTGTTCTCTAGAAACGTATGCCAATAAATAAGTAAACAAAAGAACACGATCATAAAAGAATTACAATCAGTTCAAATGCCGACATGTAATAAAATGTGTTTTTACAGATTAGGAGTGGAATTTGTTTTTGTCGGAACCTAAGTTGTAACAATATTTTATGATTTCTAGTAGGTAGTATATATTGTGAATTGCAAGCTAGACGTGTTGGATACATGATAATCTTAGGTGTTGTAGGTCCAAAGGGCATTTGCGAGCCAGCCACGCGGGTAATACTGACCTGGTATTTCTCGGACCGGTTCTATAGGACCCACTGACCGACGCGCCTCTGTGTCGGGCTATAACCAAAACTTGTTCTACTACTATAGAGAATACACGATCCTACAGTGCCGTAGGACTCAAAAGCCATTCTGCTCGGTGTTGCAGGACGCAATGTAGGCTGCAACAATATTCACAGTCCTGCATTACGTTACATTATTTAACACAATCGGGCCAAGTGCGTGTCAGATGCACGGTGAAGAAAGAAAGTAAGAAAATCATGTATTTGGATACATTGCGAAATATTACACATTTGAGAAAAAAATGTAAGACATTAAATAATGTCTCCAGATGGTCGGATGTCTCCAGACAAGGATACCAATGTAGCTGAAAACGTCTATCAATGAATTAATATCTAAAACAAGATACTTAATAAACAAACCCAGGATAAAAGGAACCAACTTCAAGAATAACTAACTAAAAAGCTAAAATAATTATTTTCTCTATTTTGAAGTCGGTGCGAAGTAAAACTAATAATTATTATATTGCGTAAATTTGTTGTAGTTTTTTATGTTTTACTTGACACCGACTTCAACATGTAGATTTTTTTTTTTGGGAAAAAAAGTATTTTCTAATATTGAGTTACGCAAATATCTGAATAGGTTTAGAAAAGAATATTTAAACATGTATGTGCCTGTGATATTAAGAGGGTACTCTCGATTTCGTTGGGATCAATTCATCAGATCCTGTCTGGGTGCCAATGGGACCACCGTCGGAGTATACTCTTTAAAAAAAAAATTGAAAACATTTGACATTTAAAAAAAATGTGGGCACTTACGTCATTTTAGGAAGGCTGAATTTTATATACGAAAACAAATGACTAGGAGTAGCTGAAAGAAAAGAGATAGATAGATAGATAATGTCAGAATATATTGTAACATGTGTCCGCATCGCTACTAAGTGCGTTCGTTCTTGGAAATAATAATTTAGTACTTACTTTGATTTTTCGAAAATGTCCTAAGTTATAATTACTAAAAACTTGCGTTCTGTTTATCAATTTTAAGAAATCGTGTTATATTTCTCGAAATTTTATTTATTTCTGTGCTGTCGATTTTCAAACAGATAAAATATTATATTTTTTATTTCTAAATTGGTCTAAAACTGGCGTCGTATACGAGGCGGTTTGGCTAGGACATTAAAATTTGCATACGGTAGACTCAGATAGCACATTTACGCGGAAAACAGATAAAAACCGTTTTGAAGTCAACGAACTTAAAAAGTAAAGAGTTCACTAAGGTATGTCACCCGGTTTCACTCGCATAAATGAATAAATAATCGGCAGACAAACATACATCCTCAAGCTAAACAAGT
Organism: Dendrolimus kikuchii; assembly: GCA_019925095.2. Taxonomy (NCBI): domain Eukaryota; kingdom Metazoa; phylum Arthropoda; class Insecta; order Lepidoptera; family Lasiocampidae; genus Dendrolimus; species Dendrolimus kikuchii. Next base: position 1,381,387 of record CM034414.1, read on the forward strand.
TACGCTTGTGGTATTGGTAACATAGATTGGACAAATCTCGGGCTGATCCCAGGCACACAGACCTCATTAGTAAGTTTGACATACTTCTGTATAAAATTTATTGAGAAGAAAGAGCTAGAGGTGTTGCTGGGGAGTTTGTTTTTTTTGTGGGTGTTGATGTAGATTCGAGAATGGTTTAGATTTACAATTGGACCCGGTAGGTGGCGCTGGAATCGGGTTCCAGAATTTGACGAACTTTTTTGGATTTTATTTGAGTGGGTCCCTCGATGGTTTAAATCTACAGTTGGATCCAGTAGGTGGCGCTGGAATCGGGACCTAGATTTTTATTTTTTTAAAGCAGGACAACGTCTGCCGTGGCCGCTAATGTTACTATATATTCACTCGCCTTAACATCGGTTGAATTTTGACATTACTTGTATGGGGCTTATGTCAAATATTAGCCTATTTACTTTCCAAAAAATTGTAAACAGATAAATTGGCAACAAAATAATGTAAATTATAAATATAATAATAATATAATGTTCATCCGTGCAGGAACGGAGAAAGAATACAATTTCCTACGGCCGGGCGGCCTGTCGTAAGAGGCGACCAAACAACCCACAGCTAGGTGGTAGGGCATTTGCCCGACTGGATGGCTACTACCCCGGTCTAAAGTATGTCGCCATAACAACCTTGAGTAGTGCTCCGGCATTAGTGACCAGGTTCCAGTCTCCCTTAAGAGAGCAGCAGCGCATTTGTAGCACCTTTGGTGATGCAATAAGTAAATTTGGTGATGCAATAATAAGTAACATTTAATGGTTCATAATATTAAATCTATAATAGTGAGATAGAAGACAAAAGAAACAAAATAAAATAAAAAAGACGCACACAAGTATTTTTCCCTAAAAAAATAAAAAGAAAGAAACAGAAATAAAAAGAACAAAGAAGAGCTCTGCCTTGTACTATGGCGGAGGATGGCGATTTATGAAAAAATAAAAATTAGTCTAAGGTAAGGCAAAACGGTCGGTAGGATATAGGATAATAGGAACCGGCTATAAGTGATAAACATCTATATAGGGGAAATTTAAAAAAGATTAACTGCCTGTAAAAGTACAAACCGGTTCAAGCGTAGCGAATGTTACTTTTTCATATTTATCTGTGCTATCAGCAGACATTTTCACTTTTGTTACATTTTCAAATTTTATGACATGCGGGTGTTTAATATAACTAATGGTCGCCTGTGGTCGAAATTCCAACATAATAATTAATTTCAAAGACTTAATACTTCTACAATCACAGATTTCGCCAAGGCTACACTGTTAATCTGACTTGAACAATAAACAAAAGAGTATATATGCGTGTGTGTGTCAAATACACGGTAGTGTGTGAATATTTATTAATTGATTTAATGTATGTTTTATGCATAATTTACAACAAATATTAGGATTCTGCACTCCTTCTCTATATAAACTATAAGTGTGCGAAATTTCATACTCCTCCGTCCGCGCAATTTTCGTAAAAATGGGTACAAAGTTTTTGCTTCACCTACTACATACATACATACATAACTTCACGCCAAATTCCCTTGCGGGGTAGACACGAACAACAGAGCGCCATTCAGGCTTATTCTTACACACCTCACTTGCTTCTTTGACATTCGTAACTCCTATCATGCATGCTCGTCTGTTCTTAAGGCTCCTGACATCACCTTCTGCTAGTACACGATCAATTTGATCATGGAAGGTGTGTCGTGGCCTTCCACGACTTCTGCATCCATCCACTTTAGCATTGTATATCTGTTTAGTCATTCTTTCATCATGCATTCTTTCCACATGCCCGAATCACCGGAGCATCCCTTTCCTTACCTTCACCCCGACACTCTCTTTCAGATCAACTACTAATATATAGATAATTATATTAATATCACGACGTGTTTTGAAGAAAAAAGAAAATATATTTATTTAAAACTACATACAAACCAAAACATACTTATAAATAAGAAAATACCACTAGGAAAAGAAGTTCTAAATCGGTCCAAACTCGGCATGATGCTGGTTGACTCAACCAGCGCTGGTCTTCCGCTAGGGCTGTTACAGTGACTCACGGATAGACAAAACAAAGCAAATAATATTTTCTTAGTTTCGGATATTAATTTGTACATTAAAAATAGAATATTTTTTATTATTACCGTATTAAATGAGATGAGGTTTAATTAACGTATGGAAAATAGAATATTTTGTTCAAAAAAAACTTCGTTTAAAAAAACCGACTTCAAAAACTAAAAAGTATAAAATAACTTATTTCTAAAGCTATTATTATTAATATATATTATCTAAAACATCTTAAAGTCGGTGCTTAGTAATTTTCAAAATATAGTAGTTTTTATGTTTTACTTTGCACCGACTTCAAGATGTTTTAGATAATATATATTAATATTAATAGCTTTAGAAATAAGTTATTTTATACTTTTTAGTTTTTGAAGTCGGTTTTTTTAAACGAAGTTTTTTTAATTTTTTTGTTACTTTTTAATGTTTATCTATGTATGGGTAGACCTACGAAAGGTGCCGCGCTCCTTAAAATATATAGGTCCCAAGAAACGGGAACAAAATAATCTTCGTAAAATGAAAACTACTTGGCCAAACTATGTTAAATTTTTAGGGGACCGAATGGCACCTATTCCACATCAAACTAAATAAGAATCACGTAAATCGGATCATAAATCTCAGCGTAATCGGTGTACATATGGAACGGAATGGAAAATTTTTCATAAAAAATGTTCATATAATGAAAACTACTGGGCTAAACTATGTCAAATTTTTAGGGGACCAAATGGAAGTTATTCCGCGTCGAAAAAAAAAGAATCACGTAAATCGGATCATAAATCTCGGAGTAATCGGTGAACATACATAAAAAAAAAGATCCCGACGAATTGAGAACCTCCTCCTTTTTTTAACGTCGGTCAAAAACAACCCTGTCCCTTGGTTTGCCGTTTGACATTCCTTCACAGAAATTGATTCTGACAAGCTATGTATACTATAATTTGGTGTAATAATACAGTATACGTCTATTTTTTCCAAATCAGTCTATTCGATTATTGACAAAACGATAACCCACTTTACTTTTCGCCAAAAACCTCGAGATTCATTAGTGTTTTTCGCTATATCCTGTGAAGGGTGAGCCCCGATAGGGTGGAGGAGCGAGATGGAATGCTCCTCCGTCTCAAAGGAAGATCTTTCAGCGAGGCTAATGTTGTTCCTCGCAGGCCTAGGCCCGTCTGTTTTTTTTTTTACAGGACTTGACTTTATGTTGTTGTTCCGAATACCTTACAACTTTACCGGCGTTTCTGGGGCGAGTGCCCGGGGGGGCAACTTGCTCGAGGGAGCTCCTTAAGGAGTTTTACCTCCGCTGTACTGTTGCCATTAGAGGGGGAAGAATTTGATGATGCCCACCGTAGGGCGACACAAAGCACTAATTGAGAACGGGCGACGGGTAATATAAAGCCCGAGGATCGGTGGTTCGCGGCGGCCTACGCTATTTTACTGCCGTTTCGCAACGTGTTATTGCTGGGAGAGAAGAAACGGCGAAGGAAACTTCCCAGTAACACGCCTAGTCTATCTTGTGGGGGGGGGGGGCTATGTCCCCTAGCGTCTCTCGCGGGGACGTGGAGAGATCTCGATTGGCGGCGCCTGTGTCTGTCTGTCGGTGCCTGCCAGCCTACCGTCCTGACCGCGCCCATTTGTTATAGTTAAAAATTCGCATATATACTTTGTATGTTTCGGAAAACGTTTGTGACATCAATTATTGCACAGTACCATCTATTGGCTTGTAAATGTTCCACTACCCTTATAGTCTAGGATTTGGCCCTGAAGGCCCACTTGAAAAATTCACCTATATACAGCGTAAACTCTATATAACGACACCGAAGGGACTGTGCATTTTATGGCGTTACAGAGAGTTCTCGTTAAATGGAGAGAAGTCTGTTATATTCGTCCGACGTCTTTTGCTGCACCAGTAATTTTGTTGTATTTTTTACTTATTTTATTCATATCTTGCGATATTGAGGCATCTTGGTGATAAAGGAAGTACTTAGAAATTTCGGTATGCATGACGCCGACAGTCGAGTTTATTACGGGCTAGGATAATAAAGCAATAAAAAAAAGTATACAGCTGCGCAGCTTTTACTAATTTTGGCAACTTAATAGGTACTTTTTATTACTTAATTGCTGTCGTTATCGAGAGTGGGTGTAATGCTACACTTACAGAGTGTATCATCGTATGGGAGACGAGGTTTTTTTTTAAGGTGGGGGAAATGCTATTTACGCACAATACCGGGTCCTTTGCAAGGGATTAGACCATAGTTGATCATGGAGGCTTTTCCCTTAATTTAAGGGGCAATCCAAACAGTAATCAACCGGCTTGTGTGGAGACTCCGAGAAGTTGCACGGGCAACAACCACTACCCACTAAAACCACCCTCCTCCCCATGTGCCCCACGCTTTTTATGTAGGAAAGGCTGAGACTTAGAACGCAGTTACGCCCAGTCCGATCCAGCGCAAAAAGTGCCTGAATGTGCCTCGGGAATCAGAACACATCCACTTCGTAAGCGGGGGTGATGAATCCTTTGCTCCCTTGATAGCTAAAGGCCCCCCGAATGGAAGACAAGCAACAAAAGGCAAGTGATTTCGACGCTAAATGGAGTTTGTCGTTAAATCGAGTGACGTTACATGGAGTTTACACTGTATATACAACAGGGTGTGTCCGTCTATCAGTATTAGATCCGCGTCTCGTCACCGGCTCGCTATATAACGGTGCGTAAGGCCCCGTCGCAGGTGGAGCCGAGTGACCCACTTAGTTTACCGTACGCATAACTTTTGTTTGTGTTATAAAATTAACATTCCTCATAGTTGACACGTTGGGTGTTAAGCACTAGGTCTTGCCGTTTGCTGAATATTGATTTCGTCATAGAAGTGGAACAGCGTATTAATAGTATTTAAAGTTTTCGCGACAAGTACACGTAATAAAACTGCGTTTTAAACGGTTTTAAGCGTGGTTTTATTTTATTATTATTAACATATCTACGGACTCGAGTTCCGTACCTTTTTTTACTACTTAATTTCTATGAAAAATTTTAGAGTCCATACACGCTTATTGTTTATTTTTGTTAGTGTGTGACATTAATTTAGTGATTTATATGTTATGGTGTACCTTAAGATTAACTTATTATATTAATTTATCCTATTTTTAATACTAAACTTATACTAATGTAGAGTGAATCTGTTACATGCTGGTGTTGTGAGGAATTGAATGTGCAGTGTTGGCCTTATATCTATACTTATATATAGTCCTATATAGTGCCATGTGTGTTGGTTTTTTCTTCTCTGTGCCTGGGTTATTAGTTTTTAGGCTCTTTGTGTGTCTTGGTTTGTTTGTGAAGTGTGCGTGTAATGCAATGCGATGGTAGTGCGCGTTGGTTTGAGTATGTGTGTTTAAGCGTGGTAATTTATTTGATTTTTATTTCGGCCACTCATCAGCAGCCGTGATCACGGAAGACAAAGATGTCATGAGTATTGTTAAAGTTTTATGTAGCCTACAGCCAACTTGTTCATTTTAATTATTTAGTTTTAATTTTGTTTATGGTTATTATTTACTCTATGGGAGCCTAATCTAATTTAGCAACGCTTCGCAACATGTTGTGGCTTGAAGAGAAGAAGCGGCGCAAGAAACTCTTCAGCAAACATGCCTAGCTCTAATAAGTTTATATAATATTAAAATGGGTGGGAGGTAAAATAAAAAGAAATTGTCAATCAAGTTGGTTTGTGTTCCGGTGCAAAGCGTAGTTTTATTATGTACTAGTGGTTGACCGTGGTCGAAATTCGACCATAATAATTAATTTAAATTATGAGTTTGAACATTATTAAGGTTCTGTTGTCAAATACTTCAATAATCACAGATTTCGCCAAGGCTACACTGTTAATTTGACTTTAACAATAAACAAAAGAGTATATATGCGTGTGTGTGTCAAATACGTGGTAGTGTGTGTAATGTTTTTATTATTGATTTAATGTATTTTTTATGCATAATTTACAACAAATATTAGCATTCTGCACTGCTTCTCTGTATAAACCATAAGTTTGCGAAATTTCATACTCCTCCGTCTGCGCAATTTTCGTAAAATGTGGTGTAAAGTTTTTGTTTCACGTATTAATTAATAGATACTAGTCGCGAAAACTTAAGAAAATATGATATTAAAAAATAATTTACATACATACATAACTTCACGCCAGTTCCTTTGCGGGGTAGGCACGACCAACAGAGCGCCATTTAGGCCCATTCTTACACACCTCACTTGCTTCTTTGACATTCATAACTCTTGTCATGCACGCTCGTCTGTTCTTAAGGCTCCTGACATCACCCTCCGCTAGTACACGATCAATTTGATCGTGGAAGTTGTGTCGTGGCCTTCCACGACTTCTGCATAAAAAATAATTTAAATGGCAATAAAACTAATTACGGAACTCCTGTTTTAATGTAATAATTTCTTGATGTAAAATTGATGTTACACCGGGGAGGGAGTTAGATGAATGTGACCAGCTCTGACAAGGAAGGTGCATGGTCCCTAACTACTGAAAATTCTTGAAAGTTTACTGGGATTTTGTTGAAGAGCATTATAATTTGCCCCACGAAACTATTATAAACATTATGGAGGCTAAACTACAGGTCACTCGGCTGCAGGTACTCTTTGTTTTTTCTCCGTTCCTGCACGGATAAATCGTTTTTTTTTTAATTGGAGCTGGACCCAGCTGAATAGCCGCAGATGGCTGTTTCAGCGATACCGGACTTTGGGGGCTTCCCGACTCCGTGGGAGCGGAGGCGTTCAGCCCGGAAGCAGCGCGCTCGAGGAGGCACCTCCTGTGAGGTTCGACCTCGGCTCGACCGCTGCGGGGGATTGACTCTATATTGAGAATTAGTCGTATAAGACTGAATGGACTAAGCCAACAGGCTGAAGTGATTATTTGGGGACTAATTATCGACTCCGCCGGCGGAGCCGATCCCAGTCTATCATTACTACCGCTTCGCAAGGTGTTTTAAGCTGGAGGAGAAGAAGCGGCGGAAGAAACTCTCCAGCAACACGCCTAAGCTAATCTTGTATGGCTACTTGTGTCTGTAGTGAGTGAGTGTGATTGGTGGGTCTTACCTTCGTGTAAGCGGATCCGAGCCGGGGGCTCTCCGGCGTCTGTTTTGTCTGCGTCTTTTCTTTTTCTGAGCCTCGGGGGGTTCATGATCGCGAGGAAACGGGTGATTTCATCGGGCTCGTCAATGAGTACATTGCGAGGGCGACGATTTGTAGTTGTCCGTTTCCGTCACCAGAGGGTTCGGGTGATGGGGGGCACGGTAAAAGAATCTGCGCGATAGTGTGGTTGTATAGTCTTTGATGGAGGGAAGCTCCGGATAAATCGGTATTGTTATACATTCAATAATACTAGTTCTGACACGGTCAAATATGAATCACGAGGAGGATGTACAGCGCGACTGTTGCGCAACAATCGCGCAGCAGTCTCTTTTGAGTGGTTGCAGCGGATGTGTCATTGAGGTTATACCGAGTTCAGTTTCGTAACATGTAATGCGGATTTCTTTGAGATTGTATTTTACTAGAACTAGTTCCACTCCACGGTTTTCACTGTTTTTTCATCACTCAACATCAGGTGAGACGGCGGTCAAATGCGAACTTTGACGGACTAGCATCTATAAATGCAAAAGTAATCAAACATAAAGTTTGATTATAGATGCTAGACTTTTCGCATTCCGGATGGTAAGAACCGCTTTGCTTGGTTTAAGAGGAATTAGCGTATATACAGACAGACGAGGAAAGCGACTGTGATTTTATACTATGCTTAATTGCAATTAAAATAAAATATCAAAATCATCTTACAATTGGTTACTATTTTAATAGTTTTATTTAAATATCTCGGCAGGAATGTAATATTTGAATAAAATAAGCAATGAAAGTAATTATCTAACAGTAAAAGTCACATATATTTCATTTTAATTGGCTTTCTTAACATTCCTCCAAGAGTTTAGTTTTAAATACAGTCAATGCTACACCATGGAATAATATTATGACAATCGCCTAGTGAAAGACTTATAAGCCGATTTAGATCGATCCAGCTCTTTTTTTTATTATTTTTTATTGCAGGAGATCACCAGACAGGCAAACGGCCCACTTGATGGAAAGCGGTTACCATCGCCTATGGACATTTGCAACACCAAAGTTGCTACAAATGCGCTGCTGCTCTCTGGAGACTGGAACCTGGTCACTAATGCCGAACACAACTCGAAGGTTGTTATGGCGACATACTTTAGAGCCCCTGCTCTATGGGGTAGTAGCCATCCAGTCGGGCAAATGCCCTACTACCTGGCTGTGGGTTGTTAAGTCGCTTCTTACGACAGGCCGCCCCAACGCACGAAATTGTATTCTTTCTCCGTTCCTGCACGGATAAACGGATGTATGTATGTATGTAATAGTACAAAATTCAGTCTTACAACTAAAGAGTATTAATAGCTCAATTTTTAGGGAATGAAGGAAATTGAGCCGTTTTAAGAATAATTCGTCATATATGCCGTTAGAGCCGCTTGCTCATGAAACTTACTCTGTGCTTTATATCTATATATTAATACGTGAAGCAAAAACTTTGTACCCCTTTTTACGAAAATTGCGCAGACGGAGGAGTATGAAATTTCGCACACTTATACTATATATAGAGAAGAAGCGACGAATGCTAATATTTTTTTTAAATTATGCATAAAAAATACATGAAATCAATAAAAAAATCATTACACACACTGCTATGTATTTGACACACACACGCATATATACTCTTTTGTTTATTGTTCAAGACAAATTAACAGTGTAGCCTTGGCGAAATCTGTGATTATAGAGGTATATATAGTCTTTGACAACTAATTATTATGGTCGAATTTCGACCGCGGGCGACCACTAGTATTTTGCTAATCTACTAATTTTCCCCGCGGCACGTGTCTGTGTCTAAAGAAGTTTCACTTCAACAAGGATAATGCAAAATGCACTAACTACAAGATTTCGTAGAAAACATTTATTTTATGCTTTGTAGTCGGTTTCTTTTGTTCTAAAAATATTTTATTAGTATTTTTATACGTCATATAGATTGTAAACAGTTTTTAGAAATCGCCGTTGCACTCCGCATACGCAACACACTATACTCAACGGCTACGGTATGTAGGTTGAATCGCAAATTATGGCCCCGATGTTGGTATATTTGATCAAATGGATCCGCTATGCTAGATGCCGGTTGAATCAGCAATTGTGGAGTGTTAAGTTTTGAGGCCATGAGCCTGTACAAAGATTTTTTTAATTTTTTTATTGCAGGAGTTCAGCAGACAGGCAGACGGCCCACTTGATGGAAAGCGGTTACAATCGCCTATGGACATTTGCAACACCAAAGGTGCTACAAATGCGCTGCTGTTCTCTTAAAGGAGACTGGAACCTGGTCACTAATGCCGGAACACAACACAAGGTTGTTATGGCGACATACTTTAGACCTTCCATGATCAAATTGATCGTGTACTAGGAGAAGGTGATGTCAGGAGCCTTAAGAACAGACGAGCTTTGCATGACAAGAGTTATGAATGTCAAAGAGGCAAGTGAGGTGTGTAAGAATAAGCCTATATGGCACTCTGTTGTTCGTGCCTACCCCGCAAGGGAACTGGCGTGAAGTTATGTATGTATGTATGTATGTACTTTAGACCAGGGGTTGTAGCCATCCAGTTGGGCAAATGCCCTACCACCTGGCAACATAATTTTTAATACTAAATTTTAAGTTTAGAAGTTATATAAATATAGGTATACAAATACTACTACAAACAAAAAATACGTCTCGAACCTATTTTACCTCTATACTTTTGCCACGTTCTAAATAGTGAACTGTTATATGATTATAATTCGTCACCGTGTCCGTCTGTCCTACTAACTATATATGGTTGCCATTTTACATAATGTGTATGTATGTGACGTGTTTGTTTTATAATGTCCGTGGACTTATAGGTTGGCAAAATAAAGTAGAAAAGAATAGGGGCGCCACTTCCGCAAATTTGTCTGAACTCTAGCAACACCAATGAGTAATTTCGATATTTACTAGTGATTTTTAGTATGACATCAAATATCGTGCAAGTATCAAGTTGCTATGAATGAATGAATGAATCTTTATTTGCAGAGATACAGTAGTGGTATGTCGACAATAGTTGATAAAACAGTGTGACTAGTATCAACGTATCTGAACTATGGTCGTACAAATATTTAAGTATAATAATTCAAAATATTTAGACTTTAAGTCATGCATGCAATTAAAGTCAAATAATTACATACATACATACATAACTTCACGCCAGTTCCCTCGCGGGGTAGGCACGAACAACAGAGTGCCATTTAGGCTTATTCTTACACACCTCACTTGCCTCTTTGACATTCATAACTCTTGTCATGCAAGCTCGTCTGTTCTTAAGGCTCCTGACATCACCTTCTGCTAGTACACGATCAATTTGATCATGGAAGGTGTGTCGTGGCCTTCCACGACTTCTGCATCCATCCACTTTTGCATTGTATATCTGTTTAGTCATTCTTTGATCATGCATTCTTTCCACATGCCCGAACCACCGGAGCATTCCTTTCCTTACCTTCACCCCGACACTCTCTTTCAGACCAACTCTCTTTCTTACTTCGGTATTACGAACGCGGTCCGCGAGCGTCACTCCGCAGATTTTGCGCAGTGCTCGCATCTCGACCGCGTTTACTCTACTTTCATGCTCTTTCTTCCATACCCAACTCTCGCTTCCATACGTGAGCGTAGGTACCAGCACCGCGTTGTGTACGGCGAGCTGGGCCTTCTGGCTGAGGTTCTTAGCGCCTAGAAGTTTACATAACGCTCCATTTAAACTATTCCCCAAATTCACTCTTCTTTCTATATCAGCGGTGTACCTTCCATCCCTGCTAAAAGCACATCCAAGATATACAAACTCATTCACTTGCTCCAGCATAACATCATCGACCATTATCCTTGCATTCGTTCTAGTTTCTTCTCTTTCAAACACCATAACCTTTGTTTTCTTCGCATTCAAATGTAAGCCTCTCGCCTGACAGTCATCTTTCATCATTGTGACTAGTGTTTGCAGTTCTGATGGCGATTCGGCTAAAAGCACGGCATCATCCGCATAAAGCAAGGTGCTTACAACTAGATCACTCATCCGCACCCCAACATCCATCAATCTTATTCTCTGGAGACAATCGTCCAGATATAGGATGAACAGCAAAGCCGACAGCACGCAGCCCTGGCGGACGCCAATATTGACGTCAAACCAGGGCGACAGGCTGCCTTCCACCTGCACGCATGCCATACAGCCCTCGTAAGTGGACTGCACAGCACGCATCAATTGGCCATTAATCCTATATCCGGGCAATATGTCCCAGAGGTCCTTCCGCACAACCCTGTCAAATGCTTTCTCTAGATCCACAAAACCGCAGAAAACCTTCCGGCCCATAGCCAGCTGCTTCTTTACGATATTGCGGAGAGAGAAAACTTGATCCATACATCCCCTTCCATTTCTGAAACCACCTTGTGCATCCCACAGTAATCCATCGGATACAACTCTCATTCTCTTTTCAATAATCTTCGCATACACTTTAGATGCTGTGCTGATCAAACTGATGGCCCTGTAGCTGGCGCACTCCATACGTGACCCCTTGCCTTTATACAAGGGCACGATGACAGCGCGCCTCCAGTCCTTGGGAGCCTTTCCCGTCCTCCAGCACAAGTTGCATAAGGACAGGAAAGCGTCCCGGACGCAGGTTCCACCATATTTGATCATCTCAGCAGACACACTATCGATTCCTACTGCCTTTCCATTTTTCAGACTTCTTATCGACCATTCGATCTCTTCCAAAGTGATCTCGGATGCTGACTCCTCGGAGTCGGTCACAGACTCAGTCGTGGTGCCAGCATCCGGGATATCATTATACATTTCTCTAAAATATTCACTCCATCGCGCTAATACCTCTTGTGGGTTAGCAAGAACGTCCCCTGCTTTAGATTTTATTCTTTCCATTCTGGAAGCTGACGAACAACCCCGAGACTTCTTAACCTCTCTCCAAAAGAGTTTGGTATTCGCCTCGAAGTTCTCCGTCAGCTTCTCTTCTTCTTTCAATTTTATTCTTTCACGCTTCTCTTTCACTAAAGCTTTGGTTTCATTCTTGCAGAGGCGATAAATTTCTTTCTTCATCTCTTTCATACTGTCATTCTGTTGCAAGGAAGCAACATAATCCAGCCAGGCTTTTCTCTTTCTCTCTACGCTGGATTTAACATCCGCGTCCCACCATTCATCACCTTTCGTTGTTATGTGCCTCTTCGCGCATCCACATGCTTCTTTTGCGCTTTCCACTATACTTTCCTTCATACTATCCCAGTCATTATCCACATCTAAGTCGGAGAAGTCCGCTTTTGCAAGCCTTTCTTCGACTAGGCGCGCATACATACTCCTTACACTAACATCTTCCAATTTTTCACACTTTATTCTTTCAAGCTCCCCGAAATTGGTACGCACTCGCCAGTGTCTCCACTTCTTGAAAAGGCCCACAAACCGGCTTATCACCAGGTAGTGGTCCGTTTCAAGAGTGGGGCCTCTGTAGGCTCTTGTATCCATTATTGTGTTTCGGAGGCGACTATCAATTAAAATCAGATCAATCATACTTTTCTGATCATTCATTCTCCATGTATACGTGTGAATATCCTTATGATGGAATAGTGTGTTCGACACAAGCACACACTACCATGTATTTCAGACACACACGCATATATACTCTTTGTTTATTGTTAAAGTCAAATTAACAGTGTAGCCTGGGCGAAATTTGCAATTATAGAAGTATAGTCTTTGACATTAATTATTATGGTCGAATTTCGACCACGGGCGACCACTAGTTTAATATAAATAGAGTAACATTAGTTATGACGTACGCATTTTGTCAACATAGCCTATGATGTTTACTTTGATAATAATGACCGTAATTTTGTAAGCAAGAGTTTTAACACCTTTAATAGTTAACAGAACAATTGTTTGATTAAAAGAAGCTAAACTCACCATTACAAACCTATCATGTCGGCTGTTCTTTGGTAAATATCATTGAATTACAACGAAAAGATTTTTGCTTCAACTTTCACTACACATACTTGGGAAACTTTAAAAATCACTGCTCACGTGAAACTTGGTATTGTTACATGCATATTTTTAGCGGATTTTAGACTCAGATCACAGTTATAATTAAAATAACATGGATAAATACACTTTGTTTATGATTCACTGACTTTGACTACAGATAAAATAGAATATTGCCAGTAGGCAAAAATATTACTTCATTTTCTAAACATTTTGGTCGAGTTGTACTGTCCTTCTTTGCAAATGTTTATAAAAAAAATTATAATAGCTCTTAAGTTTTTTTTTACAAGTCTACGGACTCGAGTTCCGTAACCTTTTTTACGACTTCATTTCGAAGAAAGTTTTTAGAATTTATACACGCTTCTTGGTTATTTTTGTTATTGTATGTGACATTTATTGAATGATGTTTGTGTTGTGGTGTACCTTACGAATAACTTATTATATTAATTTATTCTAGTTTTAATACTAAACTCATACTAATGTAGAGTGTATCTGTTACATGCTGGTGTTGTGAGGAAGTGCATGTGCAGTGTGTGCCTTATGTCTCTTAAGCTTTCCACTGTTGGGCTCGAGCATTCCATTTTTATAGGGGAACGGACACGGACACGCTTGTTCAAGGAGGATTGGCGAGTTTGACACATCGGTTATCTCGATGTGCAAGTTTCATCACGATGTTGCCATTCATCGGTTAGCACGTGGTAATTATAACAATAAGCACATTCGGTCAGAAAACTGTCGTAAGTGGTGCAAGCTTCCCGGCCAGGATTAGAACCCGCAACCTTTGAGTTTAGGACGCTTGCGCTAACCACTAAGCTACCATGGCAAATGTTTGACCATTCATTCGGTATTACCCCTTTACTATGGGTTAAAATCTCACATAAGCTCTATACAAGTAATGTAAAATTCAACCGATGGTAAGGCAAGTGAATGAATAGTAAGATATAGGGAAGACACCATAAATAAATAGTATAAACATATTCTTTTTTAAATATGACTTTGCACTGATTGTGTATTTATTTAGTCGATGTCAAACTTGCAAAAATTAACAAGTTTTTAATAGCCTTGATCATGACACTTTGTAACGCTTCTAAAAGTGTATTATAATTATTTATGGAATTATATTAATAAGTGAAATTGTATTCTATTAAATCAACAAAATGTATGGATGTTTTCTTATATAAAACTACTTGTGTCCGCGACTTCGTCCGCATGGATTTTTTTGCGGAACGCTAAAAAAAGTAGCTTAAGTTACTCCTTATAACATCAGCTATCTACCAGTAAAAGTCCCGACAAAATCGGTCCAGCCGTTTCAGAGATTAGCCGGAACATCAAGACTAATAGCCAGACAAAAATTAAAAAAAGGCATGTTCGAAATTTCTTGGTCCGAATTATCCCCCCTGATTTTCTTCAATTTTTTATTTTGACTTTACAAACAGACACTTCAATTTTATTTACTTATCTGTATAGATTAACAGAGAACCAATAATAATGTTACGAGTTGCAGGACTCGAATTAAAATGTCGTTAGAATTACTATAGAATTTATTAGAACTATAAAAACACGTATAACACAGGTACAAATATAACTGAACACAACCAATGCAAACTTATAAAGTGTGTTTTTATGGTATGTAGGTGTGAATCTACTTTTGTCGGAAAGTGAACGCGAGTTAACGAACTGTCAGTTTTGGCGCCAAAACAAGATGGCCGCTAGGACGAAATGGCGGACGAGGCGGTGCCTCGCCGTCCCGCTACTTTTTACGCTCATACATGCTTGTTGCGGTAAGTTATCATTTTTATAGCCAGAGTACGGCAGACAAGCAGACGTTTCTCCGCATGAAAAGTGGTTACAGTCGCCTATGGACAATTGTAACGCAACAGGTGCTCTCGGCCTCAAAAGGCAATCTGCAACTTGGCCACTGATGCCGAAACATAACTCAAGGTTGTTATGGCGGCATAGAATAGAATAGAATAGATAGCACTATATTGCTCGCCAAATATAACATTTCAAAAATGCACAAATATAATAGTCTCATGGTAGAAACAATACGCGGCCTTATCGCTTAAAACAATCTCTTCCAGGCAACCTAACATAAGGAACAGTTTAACCTAATCTGGCAATGAAGGTACATACAACCATACATAACTTCACGTCAGTTCCCTTGCGGGGTAGGTACGAACAACAGAGCGCCATTTAGGCCCATTCTTACACACCTCACTTGCTTCTTTGACATTCATAACTCTTGTCATGCGCACTCGTCTGTTTTTAAGGCTCCTGACAGGCAATGAAGGTGGTGCGGATTATAAGGTAGATCTTAAACAAACATACTTAAATTGCATATTTTATAAATTAAATACATACAAACATATTTATAAGATATACTAGCAGCCCCGGCAGACGTTGTCCTGCCTTTAGTTTATTTTTTAAATACCTCTCCAGCTTTCGTAAATCTCATTACTTTCCTCGGTGTTTCTTCATGCATGTTGTTTGTTAGAATTAGAACCGCGATCGCATCGGTTTTTATATAATTTTTGCCAGGTGGTAGGGCATTTGCCCGACTGGATGGCTACCACCCCTGGTCTAGAGTATGCCGCCATAACAACCTTGTGTTGTGTTCCGGCATTAGTGACCAGGTTCCAGTCTCCTTTAAGAGAGCAGCAGCGCATTTGTAGCACCTTTGGTGTTACAAATGTCCATAGGCGATGGTAACCGCTTTCCATTAAGTGGACCGTCTGCCTGTCTGCTGAATTCTTGCAAAAAAAAAAAAATAAAAAAAAATAATGTTGTTATAACTAAAACGAATATGTGAAAAACTTCTTTAAATATTAATTCGTCGTGGACTGTAAATATTTTAACTATTAAATAAAACTACACGTGCGTAATACAATGACGTTAGTATTAAAGTTATCATTATTATACTGTATGTCTTTCAAGACCACGGGCCATAAAAATGGCCCGGACTTTTGGGGGGCTTGCGTGGGGCCATGGGAAGGCCAAAATGTAGAGGCCCCTTGACAAATTTAATGTAATAATAATAATAATCGGCAGACAAACACACACATTGTATATCCCCAAATTAAGCAAGTTACGCTTGTGTTACGGGTAATATACAACGGACTACTCTGGGGCCGATCCCAGACACCCAGACCATAGTAAATAACGGAGAAAATACGTTTGCCGAAATTTACTATACCAGGAATCGAACCCGGAACCTCTGCGTTGCAGTGAGGTACGCCGGCAAAGGCTTAGCCCGCTCAACCACAGAGGCCGTCGAATGTAAATGTGGCGTGACACTGACCGGCGATTATCCCTGTCTACACCATATAGTAATGCACCCAAGGACAAGCCCCGGCCAGTGTAGGACTATTGTGGGAAATGAGGACAAAAAGTACCGGGCTATTGTGGTGAACTGCTAATGGTACTAGGGGTCTGGGAATATGGGGACTATGGCGTCTGCCCGTCGCAATGTTCAGGGAACATGGAAAAATGGGCAGACGGTGACTCGCCACTCCCTGCATGGGCCCCAAAAAATGCCATAAAGACAGGGCAACATGGGTGTGAGTGGCTAAGGGGTGTCGAGATGTGGGCTGCAGGTTCACCGAAGCTACTTCCGACGTTAGGCCATTTATCACTTCCACCCCTGGAGCTTGAGTCTTAGCTCTAGCGATCTCCGCTCCGTGCCGGCTAGCTAAGGCAAGCACGGAGGCGGGGGCCTTGCCTTAGCCCCCGGAGTCAGGTACGAGGTGTCGCTACTCATCTAAGGCTTCGCCACAAAGCTCCCCTGCGGGTTCATTATTATTTTTATTTTTTTAAATTTTATTGCAGAAGTTCAGCAGATAGGCACACGGCCCACTTGATGGATAGCGGTTACCATCGCCTATGGACATTTGCAACATCAAAGGTGTTTCAAATGCGCTGCTGCCCTGACTGGAACCTGATCACTAATGCCGGAACACAACACAAGGTTGTTATGGCGATATACTTTAGACCAGGGGTGGTAGCCATCCAGTCCATTATTACAATATTACATACATACATATATAACTTCAGGCCAGTTCCCTTCTGCTTCTTTGACATTCATAACATCACAATACTCATTTATCTACTACTATTACAACAGTAATTTATTCATATTTTATATATGTCACACATTCAGTCCCCAAATAATCACTTCAGCCTGTTGGCTTAGCTCATTCAGCCTTTTACGGCTAAATCTCAATATAGAGTCAATCCCCCGCAGCGGTCGAGCCGAGGTCGAACCTCACAGGAGGTGCCTCCTCGAGCGCGCTGCTTCCGGGCTGAACGCCTCCGCTCTCACGGAGTCGGGAAGTCCCCAAAGTCCGGTATCGCTGAAACAGCCTAGGACGTATTCAGCTGGGACCAGCTCCAAAAAAAAAGAGCGACTCTCGTATTAACTTTGGAAAGTCTATTTTCAGCAGTTTTATGTCAGCTTAAATTGCGTTATGTAACAAGGCCTAAATGATAAAATATTAAAATACGTGAGGTGAATGACCTTAACGCCCGATCTTATGGAATGATGAGTTGTTCATATTGAAGTTTTTTACAAAGCGATTGTTGTTATTATTACTCTTACAAATTTCCGATTAGAAAAGGCCCAAAAAAGCTCAACGAGCTCGACCGACGGGCAAACGACCGGGCGTCCTTGAAGGCAGGCCGCTCCGACGCACCGGGCACGCCGCCAAGCCATGTAACATTTTAGGACATTAGAATGTTTTATTACTACCCGTGCGCAGAAGGTTTGCCGATTGCCTCATGATGTCACGCGTCGTCGGTCAGTAGGGTTGACGAAAAAGTTTACATAAATAATTGTTGCAATTCATTTATTATCTATTCTAATCTATATTAATATTATAAAGCTCAAGAGTTTGTTTCGTTTGTTTGTTTAAACGCGCTAATCTCAGGAACCGCTGGTCCGATTTGAAAAATTCTTTCAGTGTTGAATAGTACATTTATCGAGGAAGGCTATAGGCTATATTATATTTTTAAAAAAAATAGGGATCCTTACTAAAAGTCCAATAATGTACCCAAAGTGTAAAAAAATGACCCGAAAAAGTCCTTACACGGCGTGCGCTGTGAAAACTATTGATTATAGAACAAAACAATGTACTACCATTTTGCAGAACATATAATTGTCTACAAAAGATATCGCGTAACCATATGTCTAACTATTGTAGTTATCTCACAATAAGTGTTTTCTTTTGTTTTTTTAAATAATTAAAATGCCGTTGCTTCAAAAACTCTTTATTTTGTACCTTGGTAATAATTCCTTATCAAAATAAATTCATTCAATCCATATTCAAGAAGAATTGAATACCTTTCTAGAACTTTTTGAATTATTCAATTCGGACGTTTCATTCAAAAGATATCGCGATAGTTAAAATGTAAGTATTAGTGTTGTAGCCAAATGTACTAATATATTGTTTGATTGAACGCGCTAATCTCAGGAACTACTGGTTTGATTTGAAAAATTCTTTCAGTGTTGGATAGCCCATTTATCGAGGAAGGCTATAGGCTATATATCATCACGCTAAGACTAATAGGAGCGGAGCACCAATGAAGAATGTTTCGAAATCGGAGGGTTTTGAAAACAAATTCCACACGGACGACGTCGCGGGCACAGCTAGTAAATGTATACAATAATAGTAAGTATCCATGGACAAGCCTTCTGCGCGCGGCTTATGTGTGTAAGCCTTTATCTGTATCACCCTCTTTGCTAGGCTAAAGTGTATTTTGAAAAATGCAATTTTAAAGAAAGTTATTTTGAAGCTTTTATCTGTGCAGGAACGCAGAAAGAATACAATTTCCTGCGGCCGGGCGGCCTGTCGTAAGAGGCGACTTCACAACCCACAGCCAGGTGGTAGGGCATTTGCCCGACTGGATGGCTACCATCCCTGGTATAAAGTATGTCGCCATAACAACCTTGAGTTGTGTTCCGGCATTAGTGACCAGGTTCCAGTTTCCCTTAAGAGAGCAGCAGCGCATTTGTAGCACCTTTGGTGTTGCAAGTGTCCATAGGCGATGGTAACCGCTTTCCATCAAGTGGGCCGTCTGCCTGTCTGCTGATCTCCTGCAATAAAAAAAAGCTTTATTAAAACAAATCAGTACCCAGAATAGAATATAATAAAATATTCATTGTTACACACTAACTTTGCCCACGACTTCGCCGCGTGGTTTTTATTCGCGGAATCCTAAAAAAAATAGCCCTAAAAGTCCCGTCGAAATCGGGCTAGCCGTTTCAGAGTCAGACAGGGAAAAATTAAAAAAATGAATTTACGGAATCTCCTGGTATCCGAAGATAGAATTATAGGATTATTATTATTAGATAAATTATAAGAATATTGTCATAAGGGATTATAGGTAGAATAGAATATGACTAAGGCCTTTAACACACTGCACAGAAACGATAACATTTTATCTGCGTATAAAAACTTAACTATCTGGAAGTACTACACACTACGCAGATATCGTCGTTTTCGTGAGTAAATGCAAATAAGTAAATTATTGTATTATATAATAGAATAGATTCTGCGGGTCCCTTAACGAAAGTGAAAGTGCATATATAAATTATTATCACGTCGCGTCCGTCTGTTGGCGTGTCACCCGCTAGTGGGCCATTGTGTTCTTTTTACATATGAACATGTCATGTTACTTGCGATTATGTCAGGTTGGCTGAACTAATTTCGATGTGAATAGTAGTAAGGCTGTTGAACTTGCAAGAAGTAATATGAGGGGCGGGGTATAGATATAGGGCGCCTTTATTTTAAGTAATGGGAGGGGTGGAGGTGGAGATTAGGAAAGAATACTCACCGCTTCTGCAACCCCTATGTCAAGAAAATGTGTAGTTCTTAAGATACTAATGTATTTACAAATGTAACCTCAGGTCAGCAAGTGTCACAACCGATTTGTAACCATCATTTAAATAGTTATTAATGAATGGTGACCAATCTGTTCTAGCACAGGTTGCGACGAGTGCCTAGAACGGTAAGTTC
The DNA here is from genome assembly GCA_019925095.2 of Dendrolimus kikuchii. NCBI lineage: Eukaryota > Metazoa > Arthropoda > Insecta > Lepidoptera > Lasiocampidae > Dendrolimus > Dendrolimus kikuchii. Next base: position 1,401,611 of record CM034414.1, read on the forward strand.
GGTTAGGTTAGGTTAGTCTAGAGCTGCCAGGGCACGACGCCTGTGGCGATAATGCCACGGGCGAGCGGCAGCGGGCGTCGAGGCCACGGGGATCTCAATAGGCCTCCGCCCGTATCAATGCCGCGAGAGGGCGCGAGAGGTAGCCGCGCGGCCCTCTCAGGGCCGGGGAAGTTGCACCTCCCCGGCCCACACAGGAGAGGCCGCCTCTGTTTATGGGGTGGCTCACCGCTCGCCGGGGTCGCGGATTAAGGCTCACGCTATGTACCGTGACCCCGGCACCTTGGCGGAAGAAAGCTCCCATGGGGTTTTAGTGGGTATACCCGACGCTGGTCGTATTGATTAATCGGTGTCGGGGGAGTCTTACACACCGGCCGCGTCGATCCCCACGCGGCTAACGGTGCGGTAACGCATTTCCCCATGAAAAAAAAGAGCTGCCAGGGCACGCGGAGCCGGGAATCCCATTTACCCGTAGCCCTGGCATAAGGCGCAGGACGAAACACCCAACAGATATACAATGCAAAAGTGGATGGATGCAGAAGTCGTGGAAGGCCACGACACACCTTCCATGATCAAATTGATCGTCTACTAGCAGAAGGTGATGTCAGGAGCCTTAATAACAGACGAGCGTGCATGACAAGAGTTATGAATGTGAAAGAAGTAAGTGAGGTGTGTAAGAATAAGCCTAAATGGCGCTCTGTTGTTCGTGCCTACTCCGCAAGGGAACTGGCGTGAAGCTATGTATGTATGTATGTATGTACGGAACACCCAAGGGTTTTAGTGGGTATCCATAACTGGGGAGTGGCACTAGCGTGGCACCAGTTCTGACTTGACATGCTAGTGCCACCCCCAATCTGGCGAATCCCACACACGGGCCGCAAATTATCTCCCCAGGCTTCTGTGCCTGTCGCGGCTTATTCCTCAAACGGGGAAATCTCTCCTGGCCAAAAAAATAAGTTTAGATGAAATCTCGCGGAAACGCGGGACCCTAACGTTTTGGATGTTATCGGGCACGGCTCCTTTGGTAAGTATATGCATCAAATCTCGGGACGGAAGCCCTCCCCGCAATGTCACGAATGCGGCGGGCTCCAAGACGCGGCGTTTTACACGCTCGTGGAGTGCGCCGTCTGGGGGCCCCAGAGGGCCCTCTTAGAAAACGTCGTTGGCCCTGTGAGCTCGCTTCGTAGCATGAAATCCTGGCTTACGGTTACCTCCTTCTGCGAGTCCGTCATGGCGCAGAAGGAGGCCACAGAAAGAGTTAGGGAGGAGGACGCGTACACAGACCCCATCCGCAGGAAGCGGACCGGCGGTCGAAGGCGCCGCTACGTGCATCTCCTCCTCCCATAATTACCGTCACGGGGAGCCGCTGCTACGGGGGTAGTAGCGGACTGCCCCCCCCCCCCCTCCGTAGGGGCGTCACGGTGCAGTAACTCTGTTCTAAATCCCGTGTCGCCCCGTAAAAGCGTGGATACAGGGGCGCAGGTTTAGGTTCAGTGGGTAGTTTGGCGATCAGTTTCTCGCGAGTCACGACTGCTTTTGTTTAAGAAGTGACCTGAGAGTCCCACCCACCCTCGATGCGTGCTTCTGCGCTGCATTTGGCTCTTCTCACGAAGAGCCCGAGGACGGTGTCCAAAGGCATTCGCCCTGCGTTATCAAAAAAAATCTTTTTTTTTATTGCAGGAGTTCAGCAGACAGGCAGACGGCCTACTTGATGGAAAGCGGTTACCATCACCTATGGACATTTGCAACACCAAAGATGCTACAAATGCGCTGCTGCTCTCTTAAGGGAGACTGGAACCTGGTCACTAATGCCGGAACACAACTCAATGTTGTTATGGCGACATACTTTAGACCAGGGGTGGTAGCCATTCAGTCGGGCAAATGCCCTACCACCTTGCTGTGGGTTCTTCTATCGCCTCTTACGACAGACCGCCCGGCCGCAGGAAGTTGTATTCTTTCTCCGTTCCTGCACGGATATAAACTAAAGCGGAACAATACATGACTTACCTATCAATGTTTCTCAATTAATGCATTAAACCCTTGACTACATCTTTGTGTAACAATAACATTGTCCCAGGTGTAGCGTGCGCAAGAAATAAAACCGCACATGCCGATGGAACTCCAATCGGAAGAAAGTCATTGTACCAAGACAATGGTAGAGCTCGCTATTGTAATCAATCCATTTTTTCCATCATTACGTTCTAATTAACATCAATAAATCCGTTAGCAGCTTTGTCTGTTTATGACAATAGGGATGTGGACACAGGTTAAAGTTTTAATATTATCTTCACGCCATACTCCTCTACTGCACATGCCTTCTCATGGAACGAATTGTGCCAGCAGTAGCATATTTACTCGGATTGCTAAGACTCACAACACCAGATTACACATTGTCACAACAATTAAACAATAAATTATGACACCACACAAAGTCACAAACACACAACTAACAACAAAACTTACACACATACCCTTTTTTTTTTTTTTTGGCCAGGGGAAATCCGTTTGAGGCACAAAAGCCTGGGGGGATGTTCGCGACCCGTGTGAGTGTGGGATTCGCCAGATCGCGGGTGGCACTAGCGTGCCCGGTCAGAACCGGTGCCACGCTATTGCCACTCCCCAGTTAGGGATACCCACTAAAACCCCTGGGTGTTCCGTCCTGCGCCTTATGCCAGGGCTACGTGAATGCGGGATTCCCAACTCCGCGTGCCCTGGCAGGCGTGGGCCCCCCTCACTGGGCCTCTTCCTATGCCAGGGGACATATCCCCCGGCTACTACTAAGTCTAGTCCATGCGTGGGGCGGTTTGTAACGCGCCCCACGGGAAGAGAGATGGGCGCGCGCGGAACACTCGCGCTCTCATCTCGACGGCATATGCGGGTGAGTGAGAACCCCTAACTTACACACATACCCACACCAACGCGCACTACCACCGCATTGCATTACACGCCCACTTCACAGACAGACCAAGACACAGAAAGAGCCTAAAATTAATAACCTAGGCACAGAAAGGAAAACAACACACATGGCACTAATTAAGATAATATATCGCTTATTTGGGGGAACAATAACCTAATTGTAATTTTATAAAACTTTTTTTTTTTTTTTTATTGCAGAAGATCAGCAGACAGGCAGACGGTCCACTTGATGGAAAGCGGTTACCATCGCCTATGGACATTTGCAACAGCAAAGTTTCTACAAATGCGCTGCTGCTCTCTTAAGGGAGACTGGAACCTGGTCACTAATGCCGGAACACAACTCGAAGGTTGTTATGGCGATATACTTTAGACCAGGGGTGGTAGCCATCCAGTCAGGCAAATGCCCTACCACCTGGCTGTGGGTTGTTAAGTCGCCTCTTACGATAGGCCGCCCGGCCGCAGGAAATTGTATTCTTTCTCCGTTCCTGCACGGATAAGATTGTAATTATAGTGACCAGCTGCTGTTCTTTTATTACCATAAACCGCTCTGAGTTGTTGCAAGTATTACGCTTAGCTTTCGGCTGGGCGTAACTATTATCTAAATCTCAGCCTTTCCAACACAAACAAAAGCGCAGGGTCGTCAGGGGGGAGGGGGTTTTTAGTGGGTATTGGGCTTGCTCGCTCGTGTAGCAACGCTCGGAGTCTTCCACACTATTCTGTGACGTCGATCGCGGACGGAGCGCTGCCAAGAGCATACTATTGCTGCAGTGTTATCGCCCCCGACCGACGCGTGTCGTTCCCCTAGCAACGACCCAGTTTGTGCGTAAATCGGTTAAGCATTTTCCCTCGCCTCAAAAAAAAATGTATTACACTTAGCCTACCGCCTAGTTGTTAATTTTAATTATTTAGTTTTATGGTTATTATTTATACTACGGGAGCATAATCTTATTTAACACCGCTTCGCGCTTCAAACCACCAAAAAGTGGTTTTATTATGCGTACTAGTTGCGACAAATTAAGAAAATGCTTACAATTTTTCTAACAAATGATAGAAGTCGCCTCTCTCCCATTTCTTACCAATTTTCCCTGTCTCCAGCTGCTCTTCCCAGTCTTTTCCACATCTATTTGCGAAAATATGTTCTCGCCTCTTTCTGGGCTTCCTCTTTCTCTCTTCCCATCTCAGGGTATCAGTGCTGCTGCTCTCTAAAGGGAGACTGGAGCCGGGCCACTAATGCCGGAACACAACTCAAGGTCGTTATGGGAGCATAGTTTAGACCATGGGTCGTAGCCATCTAGACGGGCAAATGCCCTACCACTGGCTGTGGGTTGTTTTGTCGCCTCTTACGACAGACCGCCTTGCCGTAGGAAATTGTATACTTTCTCTGTTCCTGCACGGCTCTGTGGGTGACTCATTTCTGGAGTTTACCTATAATCTGTGTAACAGACAGACAACAGACGAAGTTAGTAATATATTTGAAATGTGTAAAATATTTTTCTTAGATAAAATTGTAAGCTGTGCCTATTGAGCTAGCGAAGCGTGAAGCCGGTGTTTCATATCTCGCGAGGACCGTGCCGTTGAGGCGAGATGCGGCCACGGTAGCGGAACGACGCGACGTGTGGTAGGGTTCCCACCCGTATATTTTAGCAAATTGTACCATGTGTTATTGAAATATAATATAGTATGAAATGTACTATGTTTTCATTGCTGATTCAATTGTCGCGCTTTTATGTTTATATTCTTATGAAATAATAGATTTTTGCTGGCCAAAGCAAAAAGTAGTAATAAATACACATGGATAATTTATAATTCAATAATAAAATAAATGAAATATTAAATGAAGAAATTTATACATACATACATAACTTCACGCCAGTTCCCTTGCGGGGTAGGCACGAAGAACAGAGCGCCATTTAGGCTTATTCTTAAACACCTCACTTGCTTCTTTCACATTCATAACTCTTGTCATGCACGCTCGTCTGTTCTTAAGGCTACTGACATTACCTTCTGCTAGTACACGAAATTTATCAATAATCTAATATCATAAAATAAAACTTAACTTATTTGTATTGTATTGTACTCATAGTCCCTCAAGACTATAAGTAGAATACTGAGCCCAGATCACCGTCTTCTAACGGGTAAGGTGCCCAGAAGGCTGGCTACGTTTCCTCGCTGGATCGCCATACTGATCCGGTGCCCGAGGTAAGCACCAGCCCTCTGATCACCCGAAGAGTCAATGAGTCGTTTCGATAAATGGTAGAGGCTCAGGGCATCAGGACAGCAAACGGCACAAACATACAACTCTCACTGAGGGTTGCATATTTGCGCCGGTTGAGTGATTCAGCTGTTTCCGCCGCCGAACCGGTTGATTTTGACGTGTTCGGTAAATGGGATGCGGCCAACGTGTCTACGCAGGTCGCATCCCACACCAAAGGCTTCCCACGCTGCCAGGGAATTAGAGCCATTCCGTCGGGACGCCTACCATCGTCACGTGCAATACTGTTCGGCTCCAATAAACCCGGCACGTTAGTGGTGGTAAGCGCCCACCGTAAAACATTGTTCGAGGCGGCGTGGCGTAACCATCTGCCGGCACTGCGGCGGCAAGAAAGACCGTGGTATCCTGGGTTGATTACCTCTGTTCCACAGACGCATGTGTGTGGTGCGCATATGCGAGAAACCAAGCGCAGATTATAGCTAAAAATAAGGAAGTATCCATCAATCTATACTAATATTATAAAGCTAAAGAGTTTGTTTGTTTGTTTGTTTAAAGGCGCTAATCTTAAGAACCGCTGGTCCGATTTGAAAAATTCTTTCAGTGTTGAATAGTAAATTTATCGAGGAAGGCTACAGGCTATAATATATTTTCAAAAAAATTAAGGATCTTTACTAAAAGTCCAATAATGTAACCCAAGGTGTAAAAAAATGACCCGAAAAAATCCTTACACGGCGTGCGCTGCGAAAACTATTGATTATAGAACAAAACAATGTACTACCACTTTGCAGAACATAAAATATAATTGTCTAAAAAAAATATCGCGTAACCATACGTCTAACTATTGTAGTTATCTCACAATAAGTGTTTTCTGATATTTTTTTAAATCATTTAAATGCCGTCGCTTCAAAAGCTCTTTATTTTGTACCTTGGTATTAATCCTTATCAAAATAAATTACTCCATATTCAAGACGAATTTAATACCTTTCTAGAACTTTTTGAATTATTCAATTCGGACGTTTCATTCAAAAGATATTGCGATATTTAAAATGTAAGTATTAGTGGTGTAGCCAAATATACTAATATTGTTTGATTGAACGCGCTAATCTCAGAAACTACTGGTCTGATTTGAAAAATTCTTTCAGTGTTGGGTAGCCCATTTATCGAGTAAGGCTATAAGCTATATTTCATCACGCTAAGACCAATACAAGCGGAGCACCAATGAAGAATGTTTCAAAATCGGAGGGTCTTGAAAGCAAATTTCACGCGGACGACGTCGCCGGCACAGCTAGTGTGCCTATATTTAGGGAGGAGATAGCTTGGAGCCAGATACCAGACTCTACGGGAAACGTCAAGGATGCGGGCACGTCCTGTAGAGTTAGTCGAATTTGAAAGTTTTGCATTTAATTTTCTACAAATAGGTATAATGAATAAATAACGAAGAGTAAATGTGTGCACTATTACAAATTTTAACCGGGCCGTAAATTTCCCAAAAGTAAAAATACTATATTTTATTCAAAAAAGTAGAGTAAACGCGGTTGAGATGCGAGCACTGCGCAAAATCTGCGGAGTGACGCTCGCGGACCGCGTTCGTAATACCGAAGTAAGAAAGAGAGTTGCTCTGAAAGAGAGTGTCGGGGTGAAGGTAAGGAAAGGAATGCTCCGGTGGTTCGGGCATGTGGAAAGAATGCATGATGAAAGAATGACTAAACAGATATACAATGCAAAAGTGGACGGATGCAGAAGTCGTGGAAGGCCACGACACACCTTCCATGATCAAATTGATCGTGTACTAGCGGAGGGTGATGTCAGGAGCCTTAAGAACAGACGAGTGTGCATGACAAGAGTTATGAATGTGAAAGAAGCAAGTGAGGTGTGTAAGAATGGGTCTAAATGGCGCTCTGTTGTTCGTGCCTACCCCGCAAGGGAACTGGCGTGAAGTTATGTATGTATGTATGTATTCAAAAAAAGTTGGCAACCCTAACGTGCGGTATACATTGTTTTCCCTTGGAAGATTATTTTCGTACATTATAAACAGGAATTTTGCAATGAATTGCGATGCTGTTTAGTAATGTTTAAATGTCTTAGATAACATAGGACACATACAAAATTAGATATTACAGTAGAAAATGTTTTATATATTTATAATATTAATAGCGGCCCCGGCAGACGTTGTGCTGCTCGGAAAAAATAAAATCTAGGACCCGACCCCAGCGCCACCTACCGGTTCCAATTGTGGATTTAAACCATCCGGGAACCCACTCAAACACCCAAAAACAAAATCACCAAAATCGCTCTCGGTGATTAGGAGGATTCTAGAACCCGATCTCAGCGCCACCTACCGGTTCTTTTTGCGAATCTAAACCATCCCGGGACCCACTCAAACACACACACAAAATTTCATCAAAATCGGTAAAGTCGTTCTCAAGTTATAAAATTACAACGAAAAGTGGCATTGATTTTTATATATATAGATAAGATTCCAAACATGCCGTGTCTGTACATATAAGCTATTAAAATACTGCAAATTATGATTTAGTTAGATTAGGTACATTTTAATGAATGCATTTTTTATTTAAACATAATTTATTTTATCAAACAAAGAAACTGAATTCGGTCCTGAACCAAAAAACGCATACATAATTTACTCTAAAATTATGCCGCCTCTCACCACGTCTAGTCTAAATTTATGCCGCACTTCCACGCGGCCGTAACGCTTTTTCGTGACAGAAAAATCCTAAGACCCCGTCTATATAGAAGTTTCACTTCAAAAAAACAAACAACTGGAATAGACTATAAACGACAGAGAACCCGATGCTTTTTTTAGATTTCTTGTCTGTTTGTTCGGGGTTCACGTAAAAACTAATAGTCCGATTTCGATCCGGTTTAAGCTGATCGACAGCAGATTTTTAGGACTTAAAACCTGCCCTATTTTTTATCTTGTGGTTCCCGCGGGAATTTTTCTGGGAATGATTTAAGATTGGTAGCTGTTTGGTTTAATTTTTGGATCGCTAAATTATGCGATTGTATATATATATTTGTGGATTAGCTTGTGCTGCGAGATTGTCTACACGGATGCGTATTGAAGAAGACTATATTGGTGTGACATACATACATACATAACTTCACGCCAGTTCCCTTGCGGGGTAGGCACGAACAACAGAGTGCCATTTAGGCTTATTCTTACGCACCTCACTTGCTTCTTTGACATTCATAACTCTTGTCATGCAAGCTCGTCTGTTCTTAAGGCTCCTGACATCACCTTCTGCTAGTACACGATCAATTTGATCATGCAAGGTGTGTCGTGGCCTTCCACGACTTCTGCAGCCATCCACTTTTGCATTGTATATCTGTTTAGTCATTCTTTCATCATGCCCGAACCACCGGAGCATTCCTTTCCTTACCTTCACCCCGACACTCTATATTGGTGTTGCCACACATATATTACAATTTTCATGACCTCTTTGTGTTACCCGGTTAACAAACCCAATTTGCGCAACCTTTAGTGTTGCGCTTATATATTGGTATTATGCCATCACACCTTGTCGTAGACAGTAGCAAATTTCACGTAATAAAATATGTGATACTTTTTATCACGGGAATCGCGCGGGATTTTTCCTGGGAGTAGTTTGCAGTTGTTCCGTAAAAATTAGCTTATTCCGACACAGTTTTCACTGAAACGATCGCTTTCATTTTTATTTAAATGATGCGGTGCTTTGTCGCCCTGGAATCCCGCGGGAATTTCAACTGAAGCGTGTACAAAGTCACGGGCATATCCTAGTTATTAAATAAATTGCATTCAGAACTCACAGTTCTCGACATTTTTTTGACTAATGGGTGAATGACTCGCCGTTCGCCGGCAGCCGTTTTTGCTTTTATTCGCCAACCATTAGTCAGCTGGTGAATGGTTGTCGAATTTTTTATTACGAAGCTGGCCATATCAGTCTCCCTTTAGAGAGCGGCAGCATAGTGGTAGCTATCTTGAAGTGTAACCTTATAGTTCTGCTGTTGAGCGAAGCGTTTACTCTGACGTATCCTGAAAAATGGATAGATGACACGACTCGCGTTGATGTAGGAGGTGACAAAACAACCCACAGCCAGGTGCTAGGGTATTTACCTGTCTGGGTGGTGCAACGGCTATCGGAATGGGAGACAAGTGAAACGAACCCATGCTGGAATAATACTCATTTATTTTAAGACAATGTTTAACATTTATAACACCTAGTTATAACATAGATAGTGACATAATTAGGCACATATCAATATAATTTAGGTTGTTAGATATGTATTACAGTTCTCCTATATAACTGTTACATCCTTCCATGGCTACCACCCCTGGTCTAGTGTATGCCGCGATAACAACTTGGGTTGCGTTTTTTTTTTTTTTTTTATTGCAGGAGTTCAGCAGACAGGCAGACGGCCCACTTGATGGAAAGCGGTTACCATCGCCTATGGACATTTACAACACCAAAAGTGCTACAAATGCGCTGCTGCTCTCTTAAGGGAGACTGGAACCTGGTCACTAATGCTGGAACACAACTCAAGGTTGTTATGGCGACATACTCTAGACCAGGGGTGGTAGCCCTCCAGTCGGGCAAATGCCCTACCACCTGGCAAACGTAGTTTAATTGTGGCTTTATCACGTCTATTCACCAAAATTGAACTAAAATGAGGAATAAAACCCCAATCAAGGGACCCACACTGCTTCTCGTTTATGTAGCTACTCCTCGTACACCCGTCGCGTTGCGCATCTTGCACACCCCAGCGTCCTGTTGAGATGTATAGCTATAGTAGCGACTGGTCGTGTAAGATTCCACGAGTCGATAACAGCCAGCCTCACCGGCGGTCAGGTCGCGCTGGATTCGAGCGTAACTTTCACTTCGTAACACGAACTGACGCTTTCTTGTTGTTACTGGTGACGTCATAGTGTTCGGTACACGTGTGAGGCCCCACCGGCCATTATTGCAGGCAAATTAGGCTTTACATACTGGCATCCTTAGATAACCTTTATCGCACTTATAGTCAAGGTGGCGAACTCCCATCTTCAAAGGTATAAGTGACATTCCGTCCGGCCTCTTGCCATCGTCGCAGACCAAGACATTTGGCTCTAGGATAGCTTGTTGAAATGTACAAGCTTTTAATTTAATTTTCTACCCAAGTGGCTGAAACGTCGGAAATAAAATGCCCTGCTTACAACCGTTGAAACGTATTTTTAATTATGTGTAGGCATTATACTGTTACGTGCGAGCGTTACGTGTTACGCTCTTGGGATTGCAAGAAAACACCAGTTTTTTTGGTGTTTCCTTCCATTCGCGTACCGCCGCTCGCACGTAACATTTATCTATCTCTGTCCTTTTCTTCCCGAACCTTCTATTCTAAAATTTCCATCTTCATTTCGTTATTCTTATATTCATCATCTATCCCTTTCTAAAATGTATCTGTCCTTGTCTTTTTCTGCCAGCACCTTCTACATTTTTCTGAAACTTCTCAAACCAAATAGATCGTTCCACCACCACTCGCCACAAAACTAGTCGCGAAAACTTAAAATAAATACTATTTTGTTTATCTATACGAAATCAAAAATTTTTGTTTCGAAATTCCAGGTTACGAAGAAACCTACTCCATATCACAGCTATCACCAAAATCGACCTCCGTCCCCAGAATACCTCAAGACCTGATGATGCAGACAAGCGAAACCGGCGACTTGCTGAGGATAGAGCCCAGCACGAAGAGTTTCGACGTGGAGATCGAAGATCTGGGGTCCAGCGAGGTGGACGAGCCTCACTACATAGTGGCCAGATCGGCAGATCCTCTCAGGGAGTCAAGGTGATATGACATTGAAATATTTTGTTCTGTTTGTTTTTCGTAGTGTAATTATTTTGATAATAATTAAAAAATGCATGCATGCTGTGTTCGCACCAAGAAAGCCAGTCAGCAACCATATTATTTGTACTCTAGTTTTGTTTAAATAAAAGTAAGCTGAGTTGGCCAGTTTGCGAACCAAACTAAAAAAAAAATAAAAAAATAACTGACTTCCAATTACAAAAGTATTAACAAATATTTTCTACAACATCTTGAAGTCGATGTTTCTCCAATGGCGCTCTCCGTAGATTCTTTTCGGATTGTCGACGCGTCGACGATACGACAATCGGATACGCGGACCGAGGTTTAGTACGCGAACCGATAATGCGACAATCCTACCGACTGCGCCAGTTATGTGAGATGGCCGTCGGAGGAAGTTTTAAAAAACCAAGTATAACCGAAGTAAACCGAGTGCTACCGCGATTGGAGCCAGTTTGTCCCGTCCATCGGTCCGCAGGGTGGCTCCGAGGCTTTGCAGGAACCTCTCGACTCAGCACTTTCCAACGCGTATGCTTGAGTCACCCACACGTGGCTTGGATGAGGTGTTTTCTTTGAATTTGCTGTGTGAGAAAAAACAGGGTTGCCTCATATGCGTGGAAAACCTTAGGATTACCACACATAACACGGTGCTAAATAAAACATAAAAAAACAACAATCAAATTGCAAAATGCACCAACTTTAAGAGAACGTGTTGAAGTCGGTGCATTTTCCACGTTTTGCTTAGCACCGACTTCAAGATACTGTAGTAAGTATTTATATGCCTCGTTGTATTTTGCCTTTTAGTTGCTTGATTATGATGGATGGGTACAAATGTAAAGGTAGATCAAAAAAAAAGGTGGATGGATTGTGTGAAGGATGATAATAATGATATGTGGTGTGACAGAAGATGTCAGAATAGAGGAGTGTGGAAGGCAAAGACATATTGTGCCGACCCCAATTAATCGGGAAATGGTGAAAGAAAAGAGAGAGAGAGAGAGAGTTGCTTGATTAGTTTGAGAAATAATATTTTAAGCGCCTCTAGGAATTGAGGAGTTCTTATAGGAGTTGGTACCGGTAGACCGCGACGTCATGATCAAGTAACAGAAGTGTTAAAACGAGGATAGGTAAAAAGCATATCAAATAAACGTGCATGTATGAAGAGGTTAATGATAGTAGATGAAGTGAAAGTTGTTTGTCAGGATCGTCGCAAGTGGAGATCTATAGTCTCTGCCTACCCCGACGGGAAACAGGCCTGATAATATGTATGTATGAATTGTACTACTGGCACACGTTTACGTAAGTTTTACCTGTCGATGAGTGTAGGCGCTCGGCGCTCTTCAACAAGGGTAGCTCTCGATTTTCCTCGTATCAACTCATCAGATCCTGACTTGGTGATGATGCGATAACCTCAGGAGTATACTCCTTCGAATAAAGAAAAAAAAAGAAAATCGGTCCAATATTAACGGAGAAATGAGAATGAATTGAGAACTTCCTCGTTTTGGAAGTCGAATAAAAATGGAATCTTGATGTTTTCATCGTCGTCTCGAGTATAGCAGACAGGTTGACGGCTCACCTGGTGGAAAGTGGTTACCGTAGCCTAAGGACATTTGCAATACCAAAGGTGCTTGCTACCAAAACGAATATGTTGCCGGTCTCGAAGAAGGTCTGGAACGTGATTTCTGATGCCGGAACACAATTAAAGGTTGTTATGGCTGCGGGCTTTGGACCAGTGGGTAGCCATTCAGACGGGCAAATGATGAGTACCCCTGGTGCATGCTCTTCGCAGATGATATTGTTCTGGTAGATAAGACGGGGTGGCACTTCAAAACACACTGGACAGGTGGCGGCAAGCGCTAGAGGACGTTGGGTTGAAAATCAGTAGAACCAAAATCGAATACCTGTTTTGAGATTTCGGCGTAACCTCTATCTAGTACCGTGCCTCTTAAACTACAATTAACCCCACTACAGTGTAACCCCGAATACATCCGAATTGGTTCTTACTATGGCAGAGTAATTGTGAAATAGAGAAGGATGTAAGAAGAATAAATGCAGCTTGGCTAAAGTGGAGACAGGTAACCGGTACATGCGACAAACTAATGCCACTGAAACTAAAAGGTCAGATATATAAATCTATCATACGACCGGTCCGAATGTTGGGCCAATAACGTGATAGACCACAAACGACTTCACTCGGCTGAGATGAGATTGTTGCGATGGATTTGTGATATTACAAGAATGGATAAGGTGAGAAATTAGTACATAAGGGGATCTTTGAAAGTTGCACCTGTCACTGAAAAATTGAGAGGAAGAAGACTGAGGTGGTTATGGGCATGTAATGAGGAGGGATGAACGTCACGTGACAAAAATAATGTTGCAGCAATCTTGCAGCTGCAAGATTGATGGATATAAATGTAAAGGTAGACCAAAAAAGAGATGGATGGATTGTATGAAGGATGATATGATGATTCGTGGTGTGACAGAGGACGTATGTCAGAATAGAGGACTATGGAAGCAAAAGACATATTGTGCCGACCCCGAATAATTGGGTAAAGGTGAAAAAAAAGAGATTATAATAATAATAATAGATCCGCAGGGGGCTTTGTGGCGAAGCCTTAGGTGAGTAGCGACACTTCGGACCTGACTCCGGGGGCCAAGGCAAGGCTTCCGCCTCCGTGCTTGCTTTAACCAGCCGGCATGGAGTGGAGATTGCTAGTGCTAAGACTCAAGCGCCAGGAGTAGAAGTGATAAATGGCATAACGTCAGAAGTAGCTTCGGTGAACCTGCAGCCCACCTCTCTATACCCCTTAGCCACTCACACCCACGTCGCCCCTGTCTTCTGTCTTCCTGCCCATCCAGGTAGTGATGAGTCGCCGTCTGCCCATTTTTCCATGTTCCCTGAACATAACGACGGGCAGACGCCATAGTCCCCATATTCCCCAGATCCCTAGTACCACTAGCAGTTCACATCAATAGCCCGGTACTTTTTGTTCTCATTTCAGACAGGGATAAGTGCCGGCCAGTGTCACGCCACATTTACATTAAATTTGTCAAGAGGCCTCTACGTGTTGGCTTCCTGTGGCCCCACACAAGCTCTCCAAAAACCCGGGCCATATTCATGGCCCGTGGTCTTCAAAGACATACATAATAGTCTATATTGTAAGCCAAAAATTATATTTTCCAGGTCGATAAATATAGACGAAATACCCCAATCTAACAATGAGATCGACAGCGAATTGGAACTTCATAACAAAAGGAAATATTACGATATACATCCCACGAAGACTGTGAGCTACTACCGGTCGAATGATGATGAAATAATCCTATCTTCAGAAGGTATCGAATCTAAACTATTTAAATTAGGCCAAATAAAATATTTAAACCAATATCGCTGATTCAGAATATAATTCGTTATATTATTGTTGGCGTATCAGCAAACCAATATCGCCAATTCAGATATATCGCCAATTCAGATATATAGAATAATTTAAAATATCGCCAATATATCGGCATTCGAGTTCATTGCATTCTTAATTTAAATGTATTATAGTGTCTATACACCATGCTGTCTGTCGTCCAATTGGCATGACGCTGCAGGCTTGATCCAATCTGCAGTTCGTTTATATACACCACACACGGTCAATTTAAACTTTCCAATCAGCAGTTGAAGCCATGACGTCAGCAGTGACGGACTACGATGTTTTAGCTGTCTTGGGCATTTTATTCATGGTAAAGAACAAAAAAAGGCATAAAAATCTTCATTCGAGTGAACTGAAGATCGCGACGGCCATACACGGTCCAATCGGCATGATCAAGCCAAAAGAATTGAATTTCGATTGTACTGTCAAGTAAAACTGTCATGCCAATCTACGCCCACACACTGTCAGTTCTAACTTGATCGATTCGGCAGCATGGTGTAAGGCTACTATAATACATTTTAATTAAAAGGATGCAATTAACACAGAAGCCGATATATCGGCGATATTTTCAATTATTCCATATTATCGGAATCAACCATATTGGTTTGCCGATACACCAATAATAATTACAATACTGCTACCTCCGTACTGCTTTGACACATGTCATCAGTTTTCTCGCTAATGAAGTATGATTTCTGTACTGTTTTAGAGGATGTTGTTGTCTGAACTATAAATATGATTAATGTATTCTTTTTTTATAATAATTTATTAAATTAAAATATTTTAAACTAGTATAAAAAAAAACAAAACTTAACTTTACGATATTGTATTCTATGTATAATCCCTAAACATCTATAACTTAGGTACTTTATAAATATAATTTTTGTCTCTTTTCTATATATTTTTAAGAAACTGATGATTTGATTATATAGTTACATGTATTGTGCCATTATTGTGTATCAGGACATCCCTAATTTTTATATGATTAGTCGAACTAACCAGCTATTGTCAAATGTTTGGTCTATGTAAATTTATATGTAATATGTTTCTATTAACTCTTATTTAATCTCATTTCAGGTTTTGGAGATAGATTAACCTTTAAGTTTCCGGGGGAAGCCCAAAGGGTCCCGAAGCCGCGCGCGCTGCCGGTTTCCGGACCCAAGTTTCGTCCTACTGCAGTGCAACCGATATTTGCGACAGCGCACCCTAGAGAAGAAGGTCGTCAGAACACAGAAATACAAAACATTATTACAGGGATTGTCAAGTTGTTGAATGGAAATGTCAATGTACAAGCAAACTCTCAACTACTGAATGGCAGACCACGACCTATGGCTTCTAGAATCAATAATAGAGGTCCGCCAAGAATATCTGATGTTCCACCTTTGCCTGAATATGAGCAAGCAATGACTCCACCTCCTCCACATTTATTCAAACCAACGAAATCTCCTCCACCGTACCCATTTGATAGGCCCCCATTACATGTAAATTTACCTGAGCAGATAGTACCGCCATTAAACAGACCAGGTTTCCATAGACCAATGCCCCCTTGGCAGAGAAGACCAAGGCCTCCCAACCGAAGACCAAACCCGAACTTACCAGTATACAAACCAGCAATAACTCCTTTAGATCTTCCTGAAAGACCTGAAGAGATACTTTACGAAAACGAAACACCTCATGAAAATACTTTGCATAACGAAGAACTACCTGAATTGACATTAACAGAATCGGATACAACAGATGAGATTGAGAAAGAGACACAACCAGTTACTGAAACTATAACAACTAGCTCATCAACAACAGAAACGACTACTCCTACAACAGAGAAAACAACCACAACAACAGAAAGAGTAACTACAACAGAAAAAGTAACAACAACAGAAAAAATATCTACAACTGAAAAACCAACAACGACAGACAAAACAACAACGACACAGAAACCAACGACAACGACAGAAAAGGCAATAACTCAAAGATCAGTCCCGACCACTGAGGAAACTACTGAAAAACCAAGTAGTACTTCTACAAGTACTACTACAGAAAAAGTAAAAGCAGAAAAGCCTGTAAAATCTTTGGACAAGAAGAAAGAGAGTCTTTTTAACCTCGATAAAGATAAACAGAAAATAAAACAAGAAGATAAGGTTAAAGTTAAGAATGATTCATCCATTATTGATATAATAGAGTCATCAATAGCTGAAACTAAAACGAGTACCGTATCCATTGCTACACCAACGCCTACTGAAGGACTAATATCTCATATAACACCAGCGATGGAAAGTTCTACAACTATTGAGACGTCTTCTATAAATTCGCAGCCGATACCTTGTAAGTAATTTTTACAAAAATTGTCATGTCTCCGTCCGTCTTTCATACATACATATTGTTACGAGTTTAGCGGGACTCGAATTAAAATGCCGTTGGAATTATTATAGAGTTTATTAGAACTATACAAACACGTATATAAAACAGGTACAAATATAACTGAACACAACAAATCGTAATCGTAATCGTCGCTTGACTGATCCCCTCCCTCAATCAGGCCATCGTTTTATACTGCACAAGTGCAATGAGCCCGCCCGGCAACGTGACCGAATTTCCTAGAATCAACTTGTACTTTACAATCCGAAACACCTGGCTAATGTATACAATACAACAATAGGCTGTTCTCTAGAAACGAATGCCAATAAATAAGTAAACAAAAGAAAACGATCATAAAAGAATTATAATAATTTCATTGTTATTAGTTCATATGCCGACGGGTAATAAATGTGCTTCTACAAATCTGTACGTGGAATTTGTCTTTGTCGGCGCCTAGGTTGTAACAATATTGTCACACCTGTTCCCCATAGGGGTAGGCAGAAACTATGGATCCCAACCTGTGACGATCCTGACAAACAACTTTCGCTTCATCTACTTTCATTAACCTCTTGATATATGCACGATTATTTGAATTGCTTTTACCTAACTTCTGGCTTTCATTGTTATGAAAATTATTAGTGTTGTTCTTATTCAGTCATCTAAGTTAGCGCTCCTTTTTAGTACAATTCAGTCACTGAAATATAGTAGTTCTCCTTAATAATACTGTCAGTACTATTGAGTCATTAGAATTTTTCGATCTTCTTTGTTGACAATCGAATTACGGTCCCTAATAGTTCATCGTTCATGAATTACATAAGACTTTCGAATCGCTGACTGATGTGCTGAGTACTGACTTACGGCCGGTTCCTATATCTTAGTATTTATTCAGTTGCCTTACCATATGCTAAATTTTGACATTAGTTGTATGGAGCTTATGTCAAATTTGAACCGATAGTAAGGCGAATGAACAGTCGTTAAGATTAGGAACCGGACACAAGTGAACGAATAGACTGAACTACGTTTGATAACGTGAAACGTTTCTTTTAGTATAGTGTAGGCAACTACACAAGACTAGAAATGACAGAGAGTGAGTATGATCAGAATATTATTTGATGTGTTGAATTACCTTCCAGCATCCCAAGGCATACCATATTATCCATACAGACCTCGTCCTGGTATAGTCCTGGATGATACAGAATTCAAACCTAAAGGTTCAAGACATAGGGTTGAAGCATCGGTCATCACAGCAGCACATACGGCTCTGCCTGGTTATGGAGAGATCTTCGACGTCACTGTGTCTGCAATACAAGGCCCTGGTGAAAAAGGTGGTGCTTCAGGTAAGTGGAGGTTTGTTGGGTTACAGTACGCGCAAAACTTAAATGCGCTTCATGTGAAGTTAGTTCCCTGAGCTTGCGCAGCTCCAGTCAAATGTCAACGTTTATTACGTCTTACGGTGTGTTGTGCGAAAGAGATGGCATGAGATTCCGCAAAATGACCGAGTGAGTAAGTTTCAGCTCTGTGAAGTTTATAAACATGTGTACGAACTTCAGGGTCACATTTTAGTTTTGCTCGTACTATACTTGGTGTCCCTGCGACTCTGATATAAATGATTATCCCTGTATGCAACAAAGAAATATACATACTTATGGACGATCGTCAGTGTAACAATATTGAGATAAATAGAGACAAACAGGATTGGATTATTGATTGATTAACTTACTACTACTACTAATATAACTGGGAATTTGGAATTATGGAAGGGACTACTACCACCATCTACGATGGTGATTTTTAGTTTGTGTATAAATATTAAAAATATCGTACAATTAGATAAACTTGATAAACGTAACGCCGATGCTGCGACTATTTAAAGATTTGCCATTGCTTACAGTTGAGCGTGAAATGAGTATAGAAGTAACATGTGAACATCCTCTCCCTAAGATGCTGCCACAGGATTCTGTGGATTAGACTTCGGCAGCACAAGTAGCACTGACTGAATATAATAGACTTAAAACGAGAAATAATAATGAGCTAGCTCCCATTATAAAACTTATCTCAATTAGCTTACCGCCTCAATCGGCTCAATCAAGTGAGTCTATTGAGCTGATTGAGCCGATAAGCTCAGTTGCCGACATAGAGTACAATGTCGTGATTACGTACAGCGTAAACAGATCTTTGTGTCTATTAAATTAAATCGAGAATAGTTAAACAAAAATATTATAGATATTTCTAATATTATAGATATTTGGTTCACACAGGTCGCAATATGAGCTACAAACCATGCGTGTTATAACACGGCTCGCTCTAGCTCTTCCGGCTCATGAAAGAGCTAGAGCGAGAGTTTTATTATTTGCTGAGCTAAAGAGATACAAGTTATATAGTTCCTCAGAGTTAAAGAATTATATCTCTCTTTTTTTTTCTTTTTTTTTTACGGTCCAAGCGGTTACCATCGCCTATGGACGTTTGCAACACCAAAGGTGCTACAAATGTGCTGCTGCTCTCTTAAGTGAGTCTGGAACCTGGTCACTAATGCCGGAACACAACTCAAAGTTGTTATGGCGGCATGCTCTAGACCAGGGGTGGTAGCCATCCAGTCGGGCAAACGCCCTACCACCTGGCTTGGGTTGTTTTGTCGCCTCTTACGACAGGCCACCCGGCCGCAGGAAATTGTATTCTTTCTCAGTTCCTGCACGGATGAAAATTTCTTGTTAGTGAGCCGTTTTTAATTTTCTCTTTTGGCAATTCTCTTATTGATATGGGTATCGAATTAAAGACTTTTATGTTCAGCACTTGGCAGTTTTTTTGTCTTAACGTAGTGTTGCAGTTAGGTGTTAATAGTCTAGTGGGATCTCTACTGCGTGTCACGGAGATGAATATGCTGCGTTGGATGTGTGGAGTGACGCGAAAAGACCGGGTCAGGAACTCCCGCATCCGCGGCAGTCTTCATGTCCGTGACATAGCTGACAAACCGCAAGTGTGTCGCTTACGCTGGTGCGGGCACGTTTTACGGAGACCGGCTAATTATGTGGGGAACAAATGTCTAGCCATGCCGCCTCCGCCAGGTCCCGGTCGAAGGGGAAGGCCCAAGAAATGTTGGCTTGACGTTGTGAAGGATGACATGCGTGCCAATGGTCTCAAAACGGGGGATGCCGAAGACCGCGCGAAGTGGAGTAGAAAAAGTAGGAAACCGGACCCTGGGCGTCCGAGTGAACGCTCCGAACGCAACCGGGATTGAACGCTTGGATGATGATGAGTCTAGTGGGATCTCTTAGAACTAACGCTATCAGAATATTTATCAAACATTAATGGATTGTCTTTCACAAAACTTCCTTTTTGAAATATACATAAACTAGTCAACGTGAGTACCTTTAATTTTCTAAAAAGTAGTTTGCAAGATAAGAAGGGTCCAACTCCGCAGACTATTATGCATTTTTTCTGTACAATGAAAGCTCTTTTAATGTCTGTGGAATTTCCCCAAATAATCAATCCATAGATTAGAACCGTCAATAGAGCCGTCTTTTGATTTGCTGTACGTCTTAGTCTATTTAGGGCAAATACAAATTTGTTTAATTTTTTACATACCAAATCCACATGAGCTTTCCAGTTAAAATGTTTGTCAAGTAATCATACCTAAACATTTAAATACGTCAACTTCTATTATGTCATTATTAAATGTTAATTTAGCATCGAGATGGTCTATATGATTGTAATTATGGAAATAAATAAATTTGCCTTTAACTTATTTCTTTTCAACCAGTCTAATTGGTATATACATACATAACTTCACGCCAGTTCCCTTGCGGGGTAGACACGAACAACAGAGAGCCATTTAGGCTTATTCTTACACACCTCACTTGCTTCTTTGACATTCATAACTCTTGTCATGCAAGCTCGTCTGTTCTTAAGGCTCCTGACATCACCTTCTGCTAGTACACGATGGTGATTTATTGGTGATCAGTTTTATCCGTTATTGTTACGACTATAGACACATCATCGGCTAATAATACGTACTGGTGTTTTGTTACTGAAGGCAAGTCATTTATATACAGCAGAAAGAGCAATGGGCCTAATATACTGCCTTGTGGTACACCGGTTTTATTAGGTCTTTCAGACGATAAAAAGAGATAAATTAAAGGCAAATTTTATCCGTGCAGGAACGGAGAAAGAATACAATTTCCTGCGGCCGGGCGGCCTGTCGTAAGAGGCGACTAAACAACCCACAGCCAGGTGGTAGGGCATTTGCCCAACTGGATGGCTACCACCCCTGGTCTAGAGCATGCCGCCATAACAACTTTGAGTTGTGTTCCGGCATTAGTGACCAGGTTCCAGACTCACTTAAGAGAGCAGCAGCACATTTGTAGCACCTTTGGTGTTGCAAACGTCCATAGGCGATGGTAACCGCTTGGATCGTAAAAAAAAAAGAAAAAAAAAGAGAGATATAATTCTTTAACTCTGAGGAACTGTATAACTTGTATCTCTTTAGCTCAGCAAATAATAAAACTCTCGCTCTAGCTCTTTCATGAGCCGGAAGAGCTAGAGCGAGCCGTGTTGTAACACGCATGGTTTGTAGCTCATATTGCGACCTGTGTGAACCAAATATCTATAATATTAGAAATATCTATAATATTTTTGTTTAACTATTCTCGATTTAATTTAATAGACACAAAGATCTGTTTACGCTGTACGTAATCACGACATTGTACTCTATGTCGGCAACTGAGCTTATCGGCTCAATCAACTCAATAGACTCACTTGATTGAGCCGATTGAGGCGGTAAGCTAATTGAGATAAGTTTTATAATGGGAACTAGCTCATTATTATTTCTCGTTTTAAGTCTATTATATTCAGTCAGTGCTATTTGTGCTGCCGAAGTCCAATTCACAGAATCCTGTGGCAGCATCTTAGGGAGTGGGTGTTCACATGTTACTTCTATACTCATTTCACGCTCAACTGTAAGCAATGACAAATCTTTAAATAGTCGCAGCATCGGCGTTACGTTTATCAAGTTTATCTGATTGTACGAATTTTTTTAATATTTATACAAAAACTAAAAATCACCATCGTAGATAACTAAACTAAACAACCCACAGCCAGGTGGTAGGGCATTTGCCCAACTGGATGGCTACTACCCCTGGTCTAGAGCATGCCGCCATAACAACTTTGAGTTGTGTTCCGGCATTAGTGACCAGGTTCCAGTCACACTTAAGAGAGCAGCAGCGCATGTGTAGCACCTTTGCTGTTGCAAATGTCCATAGGCAATGGTAACCGCTTTCCATCCAGTGGGCCGTCTGCCTGTTTGCTGAACTCCTGCAATAAAAAAAATCAAAAATTTTCCTTTAACTTATTTCTTTTCAACCAGTCTAATACTATTCCTAGTTGATTTTACATTATTTTTTGGTGATCATCATTTTTATCCATTCTTGTTACGACTATTGACACATCATCCGCAAATAATACGCACTGGATGGAAGTGGTTACCTACCAATTTTTTTTTTTTTTTTTCATAATCGGCAGACAAACACACATATTGTATATCCCCAAATTAAGCAAGTTACTCTTGTGTTATGGGTAATAATACAACGGACTACTCTGGGGCCGATCCCAGACACCCGGACCATAGTAAATAACGGAGAAAATACGTTTCCGAAATTTACTATACCAGAAATCGAACCTGGAGCCTCTGCGTTGCAGTGAGGTAGGCCGACAGAGGCTTAGCCCGCTCAACCACAGAGGCCGTCACCTATGGAAATTTGTAACACCAGGAGCGTTGCGAACGCGTTGCCGTCCAACATTTTATTAACCTCTCTTCACTCTCTTCCTTACAACAGTGCACATACACAACGTGAACCTCTCCGGACAAGAGCACGATGACATCATAATGTCGCCATCCGGCGACCAAGGTTTCGTCTCCATCGACGGCAAGAAGACCTATCTGAACTTGCACGACACGTCCACTGTTGAGCAAAACGAGAGTCCACACACCATTGCGCCGACTAGAGTTCATACCATGCCGCAATCTGGTAAGTTGATTTATACTAATTATAAGATTTTGTAGTATTTTTTATTGCAGGAGTTCAGCAGACAGGCAGACGGCCCATTTAATGGAAAGCGGTTACCATCGCTTATGGACATTTGCAACAGCAAAGTTGCTACAAATGCGCTGCTGCTCTCTTAAGGGAAACTGGAACCTGGTTACTAATGCCGGAACGCAACTCCAGGTTGTTATGGCGACATACTTTAGACCAGTGGTGGTCAAATTCCTGCGTTGGGGCACGCAGGAATTTGTATTCTTTCTCCGTTCCTGCACAGATAAATAACATTTGATTTTATATCTAGCAAAATTACTGTAATCTTTCGAACCCGGAGCCTCTGCGTTGCAGTGAGGTAGGCCGGCAAAGGCTTAGTTTTTTACTCAACCACAGAGGCCGTAAACCTATGATTTTTAAATTTGTAACACCAGAAATAATTTTTGACGCGTTGCCTCCCAATTATTTTATGCACCTCTCTTCACTGTCTTCTCTTACAACTCTGCTACTCTAGCACTCAACGTGTACCTCTCCGGACAAGAGCACGATGTCATCATAATGTCACCATCCGGCGACCAAGGCTTCGTCTCCATCGACGGCAAGAAGACCTATCTGAACTTGCACGACATAGAAGGACTGTTGAGCAAAACGAGAGTCCACACACCATTGCGCCGACTAGAATTCATACCATGGATCCGCAATCTGGTAAGAATGATTTAAACAAATTATAAGATGCAAAAGTTTTTTTTATTGCAGGAGTTCAGCAGACAGGCAGACGATACCGCTTCCATGGATCAAATTTACCATCGCCTAGCGGACATTTGTAACAGCAAAGTTAAGAACAAATGCGCTGCTGCATCACTTAAGGGTTACTGGAACCTGGTCACTAATGCCGGAACGCAACTCAAGGTTGTTATGGCGACATGGGCCTAGACCGGGGGTCTGTAGCCATCCAGTCGGGCCTACCCCCCTAGGGACCTGGCTGTGGGTTGTTATGTCGCCTCTTATGACATGTTTTATTTAACGCAGGAAATTGTATTCTTCCTCCGTTCCTTAAAAAAATACATCTAAATAAACCAAATTATAAATTAAATTATATATATATATATATATATATATATATATATATATATATATATATATATATATATATATATATATTCGGCCGGATACCGAAGCCGAATATTCGTAGTATCTCTAATTGATACAAATAAAAATGTCGTGTATATACATTGTAGCTATTTAAATAAAACAACTGGAATAGATTTTTATTTGAGTTTCTTGAGTGGTATGGACAGTACCTTAGTACACATGAAGGCATTTTTTTTAATACTTACTTTTCACACCTACACGTAAAGTATCGACAACAGCCCGACGCAGACTAAGCGAGTACTTGTCCATGAACCGTAACGAGTGTCTTCGTTGGTCGAGTGGTTCTATAAACGTTTTAATTCCAGTGTCACCTTTAGCGGCTCCCCCACTCGCCCCAGCGCTGGGCACCGGGGTCGCGATCCCGGCGGACGACGTTCCACAAACGCCGATCCGAAGACCCCCCCAACACGTCCATAGGCCTCAGCAGGTGTACAGGAGACCACAGCCCACTGTCAGGTATGACATAGATAGATAGATAACGCTTTATTATACACCAATACAAAGATATACTCACAGACTAAAAGTATATCTAATTGTGCGCAAAGGACGGTCTAAAAAGCGATCTCTTCCAGACAACTCCAGTAATGAATTGAGATGACAATGGCCATGGTGTATGGAGGGTAGAGGTAAGGAGAATCATCTCTGTATATATTTTTTTTATTGCAGGAGATCAGCAGACAGGCAGACGGCCCACTTGATGAAAAGCGGTTACCATCGCCTATGGACATATGCCACACCAAAGGTGCTACAAATGCGCTGCTGCTCTCTTAAGGGAGACTGGAACCTGGTCACTAATGCCGGAACACAACTCAAGGTTGTTATGGCGGCATACTCTAGACCAGGGGTGGTGGTCATCCGGTCGGGCAAATGCCCTGTGGCGCCACTTTGGCATCAGGGTGAATTTTAAAGAAAGCGCCAAAAGTCATTAGAGTAGCATTATAGTGTTTTAGTTTTATAAAATGAAATATTACAAAATCACTAAGCGTATTAATCAAAATTCACGAAATAAAACCACTATTCACTTTTTCACATAACAATTCTTTGAGGTTATATTTAGTCAATTACTTTATACTATAATAAATAGTTGGCGTTTTATGTCAGTGTACTGTCACCAACTACTCTAATTGCCAAACATATTTTTTTTTAACTCGGCATACTTCGATTCGTTCACAACAGGTACATTCATACCATACCCTTTGTCTACATCAGCGCCATTGTGGATAGTTTTTGAACTGTTATTTACAGCTTGCAATTGAACACTTCCAACTGTTTTCCTATAGAGATGATTCTCCTTACCTCTTCGGACCAACAACATAAAGTCAAGTCCAATAAAAAAAAAAAACGAACAACAGAGCGCCATTCAGGCTTATTCTTACACACCTCACTCGCTTCTTTGACATTCATAGCTCTTGTCATGCACGCTCGTCTGTTCTTAAGGCTCCTGACATCACCTTCTGCTAGTACACGATCAATTTAATCATGGAAGGTGTGTCGTGGCCTTCCACGACTTCTGCATCCATCCACTTTTGCATTGTATATCTGTTTAGTCATTCTTTCATCATAATTATATATATATATATGTATATATGCAGAATTTTTATATATTAAATAGATATATACTTTATTTACATTTTACTAATCCGTCTATTTTAAGGATACTACATCATTTATCCTGATAAGAAGTATCCTAAGGTACGCCCCGGGATATAAGCTAGATCTATGTCGAGTTTCTTTAAAATCCGTTAATTAGTTTTCACGTGATGCTCTAACTTTGCTGAAGTCTTGCAATTAAAGAAATAAATAACAGACAGAAAAAAATTGCAATTTCGGAATCATTTGGTCTGAACTCTCCCCCCTGATTTTTTAACATTTTTAAACGCGTTGTACAAACTCGAACTATTTACAAATTTATTATAGTATAGGTAGATAAACAAAGTCGCTTTCTGCATCTGTCTGTTTGTACCGATATGCGCCCAACTCCTTTTGAACCACGCAATGGATTTTTAAGCGGTATGGCTATGAGACCTGCATACGTCTAGTCATCGCAGCGGACAACGAACTACTGGCACGACGAGCAACGCGGGAGCGCACATATTAATAGTTGCTCTATCTCGCTCGCACATCATCCGTCCCGCTCACACATTGTGCTATATATTGTACTAGCTGTACGACTTGTTAATATTCGTACGTAAGGTTACCGTTTCCAAAATAAATGAGTTCACTTCAGTTTACATCAGCACTCGAGAGTGAGTACTACTCTCTGCCATCTGAAGTATCATTTAACCTCTATCTCTCGCTGCTACAAGCCAATTCTGATGTATAAGTAGCGCAATTGAATTGTAAGCTACAACTGACGCCATTCAACGGCGTTCTTGTGAAAACTCGAAACTTGTCTACCGCCAACTTAGATATACAGTGTAAACTCCATGTAACGTCACTCGATTTAACGACAAACTCCCTTAAGCGTCGAAATCACTTGGCTTTGGTTGGTTTAGCTTGTCTTCCATACCGCGGGGGGCCTTTAGCTTGCTAGGAGAGCAAAGGACCTTCTACCCCCGCACAACGAAGTGGGGTGTGTTCTCCCAGGGCACACTCCAGGCACTTTATTGCGCTGGATCGGCTGGGCGTAACTATGTTCTAAATGTCAGCCTTTCCAACACATACAAAGCGCAGGGTCGTCAGGGAGGAGGGGGTTTTTAGTGGGTATTGGGTTTGCTCGCTCATGTAGCAATGCTCGGAGTCTTCCACACTATTCTGTGACGTCGATCGCGGGCGGAGCGCTGCCAAGAGCATACTATTGCTGCAGTGTTATCGCCCCCGACCGACGCGTGTCGTTCCCCTAGCAACGACCCAGTTTGTGCGTAAATCGGTTAAGCATTTTCCCTCGCCTCAAAACAAAAAAAAAAAAAGCTTGTCTTCCATACAATGATACACTCTATATAGTATTACACCCACTCTCAATAACGACGACAATTAAGTAATAAAAAGTACCTTTTAAGTTGCTACAAATAGTAAAAGCTATGCAGCTGTGTACTTTCTTTTATCGCTTTATTATCCTAGCCTGTAATAAACTCGATTGTCGGCATCATGCATACTGAAATTTCTAAGTACTTCCTTTATCATAAATATGAATGAAATAAGTAAAAAATACAACAAAATTGCTGGTGGAGCAAAAGACGTCAGACAAAAATAACAGAGTACTCTCCATTTAACGACAACTCTATATAACGCCACAAAATGCACAGTCCGTTCAGTGTCGTTATATAGAGTTTACACTATAGATAGGATATAGATAGATTATATTGTAGAATAGCAGAAGGTGATGTTAGGAGCCTTAAGAACAGACGAGCGTGCATGACAAGAGTTATGAATGTCAAAGAAGCAAGTGAGGTGTGTAAGAATAAGCCTAAATGGCGCTCTGTTGTTCGTGCCTACCCCGCAAGGGAACTGGCGTGAAGTTATGTATGTATGTATGTATGTATATTGTAGAATGTGAATATTTGGCTTCAGAATCGACACATGCATAGTCGGCGATGATTCGACGTGCGATCAGGCCCAGAACGAGAAATGCAGGACGGAAGCCGGTGAGTGGATTTGCTTAGTTTAGTAATGGAGAGCTTCACTCCTCTAGCAAGAAACGCGGCTCTGTGAGGAGGGTCTGTGTGATTTTTACAAATTGAACTTTTTTTTATCGAAATTGCAATACAGAAGTGATCTTGGGTAATTTTGGCTTAACCAAAATGATGTCCAGCTATTTTGAAAATAAACTTTTCTTTCTTTCTTATTTCTCAAACAGTAATATTAGAAAGGCACTTGGGTAATAAATATCTCTATAGAAATATTATAAACGCGAATGTTTGTAAGAATGTATGGAATCGAGTATGTTTGTTACTCTTTCACACAAAAACTACTGAATGGATTTTGATGAAACCTTACAATAATATAGCTTACACATTAGAATAATACATAGGCTATAATTTATAAAGGTGTAGTGTGATTTTTTTTTATTGCTGGCGATCAGCAGACAGGCGGACGGCCCACTTAATGGAAAGCGGTTACCATCGCCTATGGACATTTGCAACACGAAAGTTGCTACAGATGCGCTGCTGCTCTCTTAAGGGAGACTGGAACCTGGTCACTAATGCCGAAACACAACTCAAGGTTGTTATGGCGATATACTTTAGACCAGGGGTGGTAGCCATCCAGTCGGGCACATGCCCTACCACCTGGCTGTGGGTTGTTAAGTCGCCTCTTACGACAGGCCGCTCGGCCGCAGGAAATTGTATTCCTGCACGGATATAAAATTATCCAAAATATAACGATTTTCAATCGCCACACGAGTGAGACCGCGGGCGAAGCTAGTCTTATATAAAATTACGACTCGCGCTTAGTCTGTGAAACTTTAAATGTTAGTTCTCTTATTGCTAAAGCACAGCAGACAGGCTGACGGCCCAACTGTGATGGAAAGTGGTTACCGTCGCCAATGGACATTAGCAACACCAGAGATGATGTCAATGTGCTGCCGGTCTACAATGAATATAATTTCCTGCGTTGAGGTGGCCTGTCGTAAGAGGCGACAAAACAACCCACAGCCAGGGGGTAGGGTATTTGCCCGTCTGGATGGTTACCCTTCCTGATCTAAAGTATGTCGCCATAACAACCTTGAGTTGTGTTCCGGCGAAGCGGTGGTAAACTCGTGACTTTCAATAAGTAATCTGTAATAGTCCATTTTGAAACGTGGAAACGCCGCTAGCCTTTTGGGAAAGTTCCTGGAAAGTGACAGTGGTTTGAGACCAATAACTTAGGTTTTTTTTCCTTTTTTATTTAGTTTTTATATAGTATATTTTATAGTTTACTTTTAAGTTTATATTTATTGGAGTTTTATCAATAATAAATTTAAAAAATTGATATAAATACATTCATTTTTATTAACTTCTTAAACAACATTAAGAAGTTAATAAAAATCAAATTTTAGTACTTTTTTTTAATACATTAAAAGAAAACTAAACTTATTTGATACATATTTTCATTTAGTATGCTCAGACGACCTTGTCTTCTTCCTCATAACTCTTAACTCATTTCTCATGTATCATATCCATCTTGACATTTTCATCTAGCCGAGTAGAGATGTTTTTGGTGTATCACTTTTCAATAATATTGTATATTTGTTTACTTAGTTCTTTCATTCTGATGTATTTCAGGAATTTCTAGCTGCCAATGTAGGCCTGGGTTCGCGAGAAGGATCCACAGGGACCCTTGCAGGAGGGTTGTATCCCTTGTGATGAACTTGAGGGTCGACAGGCTCTATGACAGGAAGGTAAGTGATGTCCCATTATGATCGTCCATAGAAAATTCGAAAATCATGTCAGTTAGAGGACCAAAATGAAATTTGCAACTTCGCTCGCAGATTACAACGTTTTTGAATATGTGTGTGGCCAGTGTCTAGTCTTCCTTTAGAGAGCCGGCAGCACATTGCGACCGGGACTTTTGGGAGGGCTTGCGTGGGGCCATGGGAAGGCCAACACGTTGAGGCCCCTTGCCTAATAATGCACCTAAGGACAAGCCACGGCCAGTGTAGGACTATTGTGAGAAATGTGAACAGAAAAAACCGGGCTATTGGGGTAAACTGCTAATGGTACTAGGGGTCTGGGAATATGGGGACTATGGCGTCTGCCCGTCGCAATGTTCAGGGAACATGGAAAAATGGGCAGACGGTGACTCGCCACTCCCTGCATGGGCCCCAAAAAATGCCATAGAAGACGGGGGCAACATGCGTGTGAGTGGCTAAGGGGTGTAAAGAGGTGGGCTGCAGGTTCACCGAAGCTACTTCTGACGTTATGCCATTTATCACTTCCACCCCTGGAGCTTGAGTCTTAGCTCTAGCGATCTCCATTCCTTGCCGGCTGGCTAAGGCAAGCACGAAGGGGGGGGGTCTTGTCTTGACCCCCGGAATCAGATCCGAGGTATCGCTACTCAACTAAAGCTTCGCCACAAAGCCCCCCTGCGGGCTTACTTATTTTTATTATTATTACATTATTAACTATTACTCTTTTTATTATTATATTATTAACTATTGCTCGTCAGGTCGTCTGGGATGCTAAACTGGCTGACAAGGAATCTGATCCTTACCATCAGCTAAGTTACGAGGCTGTTCGAGCTGTGAGTATTATTTATTCAATTTTTTTTCTTGACAGAAAATTTTAACGCCATCTAACTTTTTATATAGGTTTTCTATAGAGTGCAAAATTCATCTTGTAGATTATGTAACTTTACGATAGATGGCGTTGATAGTATAATAATCGAAATTATTCATTTGTGTATGTAACCTTTGAAGGTGTGACTTGTTTGTTTGTTTGTTCCAGATCGACTCCGCCTTCTCTATGACGCCGTTCTCTGACGACTTTGTGAGTGGCAGCGTGAATTCAGTACACAAGGGAGATGAGCATCATCAAGGGGTCTTCGTTAATTTCACTGTACTAGTAAGTTTATTTAATTATAGCCTATACAAATTAATATTAATCAAAAATCTAAAATATCCTATAAATAAACCTAACTTAAAAATATATATACAATAGTAAAAAAAAAAACTAATATTAAAATAAAACCTATATTAAAGCCCGTCCAGCCCCACCAGACCACTGTCGCTGGGCATTGTACCTAGAAGGCTGGCAGCATTACCTCGCTGGATACAAAGGCTAATCCTTTGAGCGAGGTAAGCTCCTAAGCTCCTCCTAACTAGTAAGTCATATACCTCCTACATTATCGCTTCTCGATAATATGCTATCTTGAATATTTAAATTATAGAAAAAAGTTTTTAAACTTTCAGAAAATAATCTTATTGAAAGGAATAATTTTTTTTACTTAATATTTTCTTAAGTTTTCGCGACTAGTATACACAATAAAACTACGTTTTAACGGTTTTAAGCGCGGTAATTTTATTTGATTTTCATTATTCCGACGTTTCGGCCACTTCTCAGTGGCCGTGATCACGGAAGACAAAGATGTCAAGTGTCAACGAGTACCGTTAAAGTTTTATGTAGCCTACCGCCAACTTGTTAATTTTAATTTTGTTTATAGTTATTATTTACTCTATGGGAGCCTAATTTGATTTACTTTCTTAATTAACTTTTTTGCTGTTATGGGAGCTGTATACGTCTAGTCATCGCAGCGGACAACGAACTACTGGCACGCGCAACGCGGGAGCGCACATATTAATAGCTGCTCTATCTCGCTCGCACATCATCCGTCCCGCTCACACATTGTGCTATATATTGCACTAGCTGTACGACATGTGAATATTTGTACTTAAGGTTACCGTTTCGAAAATAAATGAGTTCAGTTCAGTTCAGTTCACATCAGCACTCGACAGTGAGTACTACTCTCTGCCATCTGAAGTATCATTTAACCTCTACCTCTCATACATATCACGGGTTTTAGAAAAATTACATCGGAAAAGGCGATTTTAAAAATGTTTTGTCGGACTTATAGACATGACGGCCTCTGTGGTTGAGCGGGCTAAACCTTTGCCGGCTTACCTCACTGCAACGCTGAGGTTCCGGGTTCGGTTCCTGGTGTGGTAAATTTCGGAAACGAATTTTCGCCGTTATTTGCTATTTTGTCTGGGTATCCAGGATCGGCCTCAGAGTAGTCAGTTGTATATTACCCGTAATATATATGCTATGGGTTTCTCGCCGCTTCTTCTCCTATAACACGTTGCGAAGCGGTGTACATAGAATAGGAAGTAGATTTAAATTTTGACTTACATGTATGACCGAAAACATAAGTCAGGCAAAGTCACTCGCCATTTTTAAAAAACTGGTACGTGAATATTATCTCACTTTATAATAAATATTTAATACCTAATTACGTACATACATACATACATACATACATAACTTCACGCCAGTTCCCTTGCGGGGTAGGCACGAACAACAGAGCGCCATTCAGGCTTATTCTTACACACCTCACTTGCTTCTTTGACATTCATTACTCTTGTCATGCACGCTCGTCTGTTCTTAAGGCTCCTGACATCACCCTCCGCTAGTACACGATCAATTTGATCATGTACATGATTACATGTATGTTTATTTATTAGTGTGTTTATATATTAATATTATGTATATCTTAATATATGTATATAAATTACGTGTCACGTTATTCGTCCGCGATGGACTCCTAAACTACTTGACCGATTTTAATCAAATTTTCACACCGTGTGCAGTTTGATCCAACTTGAAAGATAGGTTAGCTTACATTTGGACCCGGTAGGTGGAGCTGCAATCGGGTTCTACATTTTATTTCTTCAGGGCAGAACAACGTCTGCCGGGACAGCTAGTTAGTATATATAATATTAATATATTATGTATTAATACTATTATTAATATTGTATAGCTATTGCTGAGGAATGCTCCGGTGGTTCGGGCATGTGGAAAGAATGCATGACGAAAGAATGACTAAACAGATATACAATGCAAAAGTGGATGGATGCAGAAGTCGTGGAAGGCCACGACACACCTTCCATGATCAAATTGATCGTGTACTAGCAGAAGGTGATGTCAGGAGCCTTAAGAACAGACGAGCGTGCATGGCGAGAGTTATGAATGTCAAAGAAGCAAGTGATGTGTGTAAGAATAAGCCTAAATGGCGCTCTGTTGTTCGTGCCTACCCCGCAAGGGAACTGGCGTGAAGCTATGTATGTATGTTATTGTTTATTCTCTATTTTTTATTCTTTTTAGGTATATGTATTTAATTTGCACACTACCGTCATATACTTGCGAATCTCCCGTTGATAAAATCCAAAGCCCGAGTTGTCTGGAAGAGATCGCTCTAAAGCGATAAGGCCGCCCTTTGCTCCTACTTTTAATGGTTAAATGTGACTACTGTAAATTGTTTATTTTATGTCTATGTAGTGAAAAATAAAGAGTTTTCTATCTATCTATCTACCTTCAAAAAGTGTTTGCCAGTGGAACTTATTTTGAATTTGAATTTAATGTTGTTTTAAACGGCTTCGTTTTTGTTAACAGATGCAAGAAACCCCGGAAACCCTTCGATCCTCGGTGGCCATTGATATCCATAAACACATCTTGGGTGTGATAAGGCGGCGTTCCAACAACGTTGGCACTTCAGCGTTGTGGGTGGACACGCCTCAAGGCAGCGTGTTGCCATTAAGAGGTACGTATATAGACGAGTAGCCGTTGCCCGCGGCTTTGCCTGCGTAGATTTTATTTATCCGTGCAGGAACGGAGAAAGAATACAATTTCTTGCGTAAGAGGCGACAGAACAACCCACAGCTAGGTGGTAGGGCATTTGCCCGACTGGATGGCCACCACCCCTGGTCTGAAGTATGTCGCCATAACAACCGTGAGTTGTGTTCCGGCATCAGTGACCAGGTTCCAGTCTCCCTTAAGAGAGCAGCAGCGCATTAGTAGCACCTTTGGTGTTGCAAATGTCCATAGGCGATGGTGACCGCTCTCCATCAAGTGGGCCGTCTGCCTGTCTGCTGAACTCCTGCAATAAAAGAAAAAAAATGTGGCCTCTCGAGTTGTCACAAGAACTTCGTCGAATGGTGTCCGTTGATAACATACCTACGGTTCAGCTCAACTATACATAGGGTCAGGAAAATGAAGAAACTATATTGTAATCTAAGATCTGGGCCAAAGGCCTAGCTACCAAGCCATAAACCTAAATACATAAAATAACTTTGAATACTTAAACTCTCTTTTCTTTCACCATATCTCAATTGATTAGGGTCGGCACAATATGTCTTTTCCTTCCACACTCCTCTACTCTGACATAGGGCCTCTGTACACACATACATACATAACTTCACGCTAGTTCCCTTGCGGGGTAGGCACGAACAACAGAGCGCCATGTAGGCCCATTCTTACACACCTCACTTGCTTCTTTGACATTCATAACTCTTGTCATGCACGCTCGTCTGTTCTTAAGGCTCCTAACATCACCTTCTGCTAGTACACGATCAATTTGATCAGGGCCTCTGTCACACCACAAATCATCATACCATCCTCCACATAATCCATCCATCCTTTTTTTGTCTACCTTTACATTTGTACCCATCCATCTTGTAGTTTAACATTCGTTTTATTACAAGCTTTTTGAGTTGCCCCCCCCTCCCATATACCATGGAGCTGATCTGATGATGGAGTCGGAAGATGGCCACAGGAACTCCCGTACCAAACAAGATAGACCCGTCGTGTTTGGGCTCGTTTCACTTGTCTTGGCTAGTACTCTGCTGCTACATGATATGCAGGATCACAAAAGCTTGTATTTAAAAACCTTTTTAAAAAAACTTATTTTTACATAACGTTCCATTTTATCATAAGAGTGTATTTAATTCTTTTTTCAAAGTTTCCACGGAGAAGGGAATTAAATCACTAAATAATCACTAAAAAATGAAAAATTAATAATAGTTTAAAAAAATACGCTTTTATAGAAAATCCAACTAAAAAATAGAAAATAAATTTGAATTAAAATTATTGTAAGAAAAAATGATTTTACATACATACATACATACATACATAACTTCACGCCAGTTCCCTTGCGGGGTAGGCACGAACAACAGAGTGCCATTTTGGCTTATTCTTACACACCTCACTTGCCTCTTTGACATTCATTACTAAAAATGATTTTATTGTAAAAAAAGCGTGGGGTGCATGGTTTCAATGGTTATAAATATTTTATGAACAGATATGAGTAGAAGGGTTATTTTGATAATATCCTGAAAAGCACCCCACGCTTTTTTAACAATAAAATCATTTTTTCTTACACTATTTTTAATTCAAATTTATTAACATTTATTTTCTATTTTTTTGTTGGATTTTCTATAAAAGTGTATTTTTTAATTTTTTTTAAAACTATTATTTATTTTAGATTTATACATAATAAAATTACGTTTTAACGGTTTTAAGCGCGGTAATTTATTTTATTTTTATTACCCCGATGTTACGGCCACTTTTCAGTGGCCATGATCACGGAAGACAAAGATGTCAAGCGTCAATCAGTATTGTTAAAGTTTTATTTACCCTGCCGCCAACATGTTTATTTTAATTCCTAGCTGTGCCCGCGACGTCGTCCGTGTGGAATTTGCTTTCAAAACCTTCCGATTTTGAAACATTCTTCATTGGTGCTCCGCTCCTATTGGTCTTAGCGTGATGATATATAGCCTATAACCTTCCTCGATAAATGGGCTATCCAACACTGGAAGAATTTTTCAAATCAGACCAGTAGTTCCTGAGATTAGCGCGTTCCAACAAACAATATTAGTATATTTGGCTACAACACTAATACTTACATTTTAAATATCGCGATATCTTTTGAATGAAACTTCCGAATTGAATAATTCAAAAAGTTCTAGAAAGGTATTGAATTCGTCTTGAATATGGAGTAATTTATTTTGATAAGGATTAATACCAAGGTACAAAATAAAGAGTTTTTGAAACGACGGCATTTTAATTATTTAAAAAAACAAAAGAAAACACTTGTTAGATAACTACAATAGTTAGACATATGGTTACGAGATATTTTTTTTAGACAATTATATGTTCTGCAAAGTGGTAGTACATTGTTTTGTTCTATAATCAATAGTTTTCTTTTTTTTTTTATTGGACTTGACTTTATGTTGTTGGTCCGAAGACCTTACAACTTTACCGGGGTCTTTGGGGCGAGTGCCCGGGGGGGCAACTTGCTCGAGGGAGCTCCCTAAGAAGTTTTACCTCGGCTGGACTGTTGCCATGAGAGGGGGATGAATTTAATGATGCCCACCATAGGGCGATACAAAGCACTAATTGAGAACGGGCGACGGGTAATATAAAGCCCGAAGGGAAGGATCACGGCGGGCCGGGATCGGTGGTTTGCGGTGGCCTACGCTATCTTACTGCCGTTTCGCGACGTGTTATGGCTGGGAGAGAAGAAACGGCGAAAGAAACTTCCCAGCAACACGCCTAGTCTATCCTGTGGGGTGAGCTATGTCTCCTAGCGTCCCTCGCGGGGACGTGGAGAGATCTTGATTGGCGGCGTCTGAGACGCCGCCGTCTGTGTCTGTCTGTCGGTGCCTGCCAGCCTACTGTTCTAACCGTGGGCGGACTGATCCGGGCCAGCCGTTTCGTAATAACGTCGACTCTGTCCGTCAGGACGTTACGCGGTCGTCGCACAAGAGCCTTTCGACGAGGCTTATAATCGGACGCGGACACGACGAGCGGATTTCGATGGTGCGGCGCGAGATCGAAATACTTACGCGAGAGCAACGTAATGTAGTTTTTGATGGAGGGAAGCTCCAGATCGCGGTGGAGGTCGACGTTACGCATATAGAGGGGAGCACCGACGGCTCTGCGCATGAATTTATTCTGCACGATTTGCAGTTTATCTAAAAGGGCAGGCTTGACATGGCCGAATACCACACTCGCGTATGTCATGATCGGGAGGATGCATGTTTTATACAGAGTAAGCTTGTGTCTGAGGGACATTTTGCTTCGTTTGTCTATCATGGGTGCTAAACGACCCATCACAAATCGCGCTCTATTTCGGACTATAGTGATATGCTCGTTGAAGCGCAAGTTCCGATCTAGGGTGACACCAAGATATTTGGTGTACTTTGCCCAGGGGATTTGTTGTTCATAGAGCGAAATGGTTTTTAGGCGAAGGCTAGCGCGTTTGGGGGAGCGAAGCGTGCCCGGGGAAAAGAACATTGCTGCGCTTTTCTCCGGGTTTACCTCTATCCTCCATTTGCGAAACCATTCGCCTAGCTCTGTGACAGCTGCCTGCAGCCGGACGCAAGCCATTTGTCGGTTTTGATCTGATGTATAGAGTGCGGTGTCATCCGCAAAGAGGGCCAACTCCACATCTGGAGTTTTTGGGATGTCGCTGGTGTACAGCGTGAAGAGTAGTGGCGACAGAGCCGAGCCCTGTGGTACACCGGCTGTGAGTGGGTGAGGGGACGAGCGCGTTCCATCCACTCGAAAACGGAAGCTGCGACCTAGGAGGAAGTCTCGCAAGATGAGCACGAGTCTGTCTGGCATACCGAACTGGTACAGCTTGTAAATCAAGCCGTTGTGCCAGACCTTGTCGAAGGCTTTTGCTACGTCTAGAAACAGTGCGGCTGTTCCTATAGGGCGGGGGCGATGGGCAAAATGAGATAATATGTGCTCCGTGATGCGGTGCACCTGTTGGACGCATAAGTGTCTGGCACGGAAGCCAAATTGCTCATCGGGTATTAGATGTTTGCTGAAGGCAAAATCTCTAAGTCGAGAGAGGATGACCCTCTCGTAAAGCTTGCTGAGTGCGCTCAGTAGGCTGATTGGACGGTAGCTGGACGGTTTATTAGCCGGTTTTCCCGGCTTGTGAATACCGATGACATCTGCTTCCTTCCAGATCGCGGGAAAGGAGCAGTTTGTTATGGCGGCATTGAAGATGCTCACTAGAATTATAATTAGATGGGCGGGTAGGAGTTTTAAAACGCGATTGTTGATGCCATCGGTCCCTGGGGCCTTTCCCGGTTTGAGAGACTTGATCAGATCTTGCACTTCTTCGACCGTGACCGTGTCGAGTGTGGTTTCCGCTGGTAAGGAGGATCTACGTTCGACCTCGGAGTCTACCTCCGTCAGGTGTGACTGGTCGACGTTTTGCGTAGTGGGGGAGCATTGAAGCTCTAGACTCTGAGCAAGGCACTCGGCCTTCTCCTCGTCATCGAACGCCTCGGTGTTGTCGGCTCTTTCTAGCGCGGGTATGACAGTAAGGGTGTCTGATTTGAGAGCTCTAGCTAGCTTCCAGTACGCCTGGTGAGTTGGTTCGATATCCCTCAACGTTCTGTCCCAACGTTGTTCCCTGACTTCCCGGGTACGTAGTTTGACCTCGCGCTCTAGTTCGCGGAGTCGGACTCTGTTATCCTCGGTGGGATATCTGTCGTGAGCTCTGGAGGCGGCTCTCTTTTCCCTCAGCAGTACCCTCACCTCGTCCGGCAGGCATAAGTGGCGGTCATCCTCCACTGGCACCTGCCTGGACGAGTTGCGCACTGCGGATTGAAGGTGGCTGGTGAGGGCCTCGATTGCCGTCTCCGTGTCTTGGCGGGACACGATGTGGTCCGGGATGCGGTCCAGGTCTTGTGAACTGGTTGCCTTGAGGAGGGTCTCAAGTCTCAACCAATCCACAGAGGTCCTAGTTTCAGATGTCTGGTCTGTCTGTGGTCCTAATCTGAGGATAACCGGACGATGGTCCGAGTCGATATCGTCCATCGTTTCGATCGAATGGAATTGAAGGGTTACGCCCCTCAGTAATGCTAGGTCGAGAGTGTTTGGGGTCCCCCAGTCGCGGTTGGGGGGGTATCTTGTGGGGGTCTGAATAGTTTTCGCAGCGCACGCCATGTAAGGATTTTTTCGGGTCATTTTTTTTACACCTTGGGTTACATTATTGGACTTTTAGTAAGGATCCCTAATTTTTTTGAAAATATAATATAGCCTATAGCCTTCCTCGATAAATGTGCTATTCAACACTGAAAGAATTTTTCAAATCGGACCAGCGGTTCCTGAGATTAGCGCGTTTATACAAACAAACAAACTCTTCTGCTTTATAATACTAGTATAGATTTAGGTTTTAATTTTGTTTATGGTTATTATTTACTCTATGGGAGCCTAATCTAATTTACCAACGCTTCGCAATATAATTGTGAACATGTATGTGGCTTTATTCAACTAATGTACTTTTATCTAATCAATGAAAACTCGGCCTTAAATAGTGTAAAATTATTGTACAGATTTGGACGAATGCGCCTCTTCGGATCTGAACGACTGTCATCAGCTGGCCACCTGCACCAACACCTGGGGTGGATTCAGGTAGGTGGATGTTTCTTCAAGATCATGGATGGAGAGGATGCTTGGTGGAGGAATGTGAGTTTGTTTGAAGGGTGCGAGAGGTTCTCTGAATGAGAATGTCAATTTGTTTGATTGGTAATGTGAATTTGTTTGAATGAAAATGTGAATTTGTTTGAATGAAAATGTGAATAGAACATTGCAAAGCGAACCTCCTCGTATTCCCTAGGTTACTTATACTAGCTATGATAGACGGCTTTGTGTCCTAGCTCATAGATTGCGCTCCGGTCACACTCCACTAAATAAATTTTATCATCTTGTGGGAGAGAGCAATACTCCAAATTGTCTGCATTGTCATATAGTGGAAGACGTACAGCATTTGTTAGTGGAATGTGTTCAGACCAGAGACGGCAGGAAAGGGCTGGTGGATGCTCTGGGAATTAATCTGATGGACGTGGGTGTTTTCCAGAGCTTTTTGTCGCGGCCACAGTCTGCTGCGGCTCTTTTAATTTATAAAATAGTGAAACTATTTATGTAAATTTGTGGAATTGTATAATTAGGGTAAGATGGCGGGCTGACGTGGTGACATTATCACTAAAAGCCCCTAAATAAATTAGATAATAAAATAAAGTGAATTTGTTTGAATGAAAATGTGAATTTGTTGGAATGAAAATGTGAATTTGTTTGAATGAAAATGTGAATAGAACATTGCAAAGCGAGCCTCCTCGTATTCCCTGGTTTACTAATACTAGCTATGATAGACGGCTTTGTGTCCTAGCCCATAGATTGCGCTCCGGTCACATTCCACTAAATAAATTTTATCATCTTGTGGGAAAGAGCAATACTCCAAATTGTCTGCATTGCCATATAGTGGAAAACGTACAGCATTTGTTAGTGGAATGTGTTCGGACCAGAGACGGCAGGAAAGGGCTGGTGGATGCTCTGGGAATTAATCTGATGGAAGTGGGTGTTTTCCAGAGCAATTTGTCGCGGCCACAGTCTGCTGCGGCTCTTTTAATTTATAAAATAGTGAAACCATTTGTGTAAATTTGTGGAATTGTATAATTAGGGTAAGATGGCGGGCTGACGTGGTGACATTATCTCTAAAAGCCCCTAAATAAATTAGATAATAAAATAAAGTGAATTTGTTTGAATGAAAATGTGAATTTGTTTGAATGCAAATGTGAATTTGTGAGTTTGTTTGAATGAAAATGTGAATTTGTTTAAATGAAAATGTGAATTTGTTTGAATAAGAATGTAAATTTGTTTGAATGAAATGTGAATCTGTTTGAATGATAATGTGAAGTTATTTGAGGGATGTGAGAGGCTTTTTGAAGGAGAATGTGAATATTTGGAGAAGTTATGAAAGCTTATTTTAAGAGAAAAGTGAGGTTGTTTGAAAGGGTAGAAGAGATTGCGTGAATGTTATTTTATTAGGATGTTGTTTCAATGTGTGTTTGAATAGTTACTGTTGTTTGAAGCGGAATGTCTGTTTGTTTAAGAAAATGTGACATACAATTAACAAGGGGAATCTGAGTTGCTTTGAGTAGTACTAAAGGTTACTTTTGTCGGAAAGAGAATATGAGGTTGTTCGGAGGGATTAGAGAGATTGCTGGAAGGGTAATTTTAATATTTTTCAGTACTGATTGCTTGAGGTTGTTTGAGGTAGATGTGAGTTTGTTTGGAGGGATTAGAACGATTGTTGGAAGGATTTTTTGAAGCCTGCATGCTTGAATGGGTGATGTGTGGTTATTTGAATTATATGAGGTTGTTTGAAGTGGATGTGAGTGTACAAAGTATGTACAATAGTTAGCGTTTTACAAATAATCAAATGCGGCCTAACGCTTAACAACACGTTTATATTAATATGTTTTCAGTAATTAAATCAGTGTCATTACAGCGCTCGTTGGGTTTGATATTTCGTATGTAGTGAAACACTTACAAGTCAATAGATGGCGCTGTGCAATAATTGATGTCACAAACGTTTCTCGAAACATACAAAGAATATATACAATTTTTCAACTATAACAGATGGGCCTAGGCCTGCGAGGTACAACATTAGCCTCGCTGGAAGATCTTCCTTTGAGACGGAGGAGCATTCCATCTCGCTCCTCCAACTGGTAGCGTCACTCCCTTCACGTACATTTTACCCTTCCGTTCTATACTAAAACTGTATACACACTACAGTTTTTTGGTCCTTCGAGCCGGATATGAACCAGCGACCTGGATGGATGACTATTGTACATACTTTGTACAGTGAGTTTGTTTGAGGGGTACAATAGGCGGTTTGAAGGGGAATATCGTTTTTGCAGAAATATAATTAGTTATATAATATAACTAGCTGATACCCACCCGCTTCGCGTGCCGTAAAATCCGTTCTTAGCTGAGCTCTACTTGGCGAAAGGAAGGTCCATGCCAAATGTCAAGTTATAGGTATTATAGTTCCTGAGATGTCGTGATGAGTCACTATATACGTGGATTTCAATTATATATATATATATATATATATATATATATATATATATATAGATAAATTATATAAAATGCAATATAATAAATAATTTGAGTAATATAATATTGTTCTAAGTGGAATGTTAAGGTTGTACGAAATGACACTTATATTTACTCAAAGGTTAACTTGTGGTTGTATGAAGTATAATTGTATGGACTAAAGTTGTATGGAGTACTTTTTCCATCTGCAACTCTTATGTCTAGGAGACATGTAGTTGTTGATTTAAGTAATAATTTTGTTCGTTCGTTCGTTTCGTTATATTGCGACGATGGTGATCTGTGAATCTGTTCTGGCACTCGCCGGCCGCTTTCGCTGCACGCTCGCTTCACTCGCTCGGCTCGTGCGCTTTGGTTTAAAGTCTAACCTAACCTAAGTCACCGTTTTAGTCACTAGTCGCGACTTTCGACTAAAGCCCACAACCCAAGCGAGCGTGCCATCGTAACCATCGTCGCAATATATAATTTAAAAAAAACTATATTCATATTTAGATAGGGTGAAGGTAAGGAAAGGAATGCTCCGGTGGTTCGGGCATGTGGAAAGAATGCATGATGAAAGAATGACTAAACAGATATACAATGCAAAAGTGGATGGATGCAGAAGTCGTGGAAGGCCACGACACACTTTCCATGATCAAATTGATCGTGTACTAGCAGAAAGTGATGTCAGGAGGCTTAAGAACAGACGAGCTTGCATGACAAGAGTTATGAATGT
Organism: Dendrolimus kikuchii; assembly: GCA_019925095.2. Taxonomy (NCBI): domain Eukaryota; kingdom Metazoa; phylum Arthropoda; class Insecta; order Lepidoptera; family Lasiocampidae; genus Dendrolimus; species Dendrolimus kikuchii. The sequence continues at coordinate 1,443,565 of CM034414.1, forward strand.
CAAAGAGGCAAGTGAGGTGTGTAAGAATAAGCTTGAATGGCACTGTGTAGTTCGTGCCTACCCCGCAAGGGAACTGGCGTGAAGTTATGTATGTATGTATATTTAGATATCAATATATTAATTCAAAACACGGGTCAAAGCGCAGCCGTTGGTTTTGCCCCTACCACGAAAACATTTTAATATGATTGTCGCTCGTCTATTATAACCAGATGCACCTGTCCGGACACGACCCTCGACGCGGCGTCCAATCCGGACAAGTACGGCCGCGATTGCCGCTCGTGCGCCGCGTCGCACTGCAACGAGCGCGGCGTTTGCAGATATAACAACGGGCAACCTTATTGCAGGTATTATTAACCAAACGAATAGAAACAAAATATACTGTTATTATATTTTCTTAAGTTTTCGCTACTTGTATACATAATAAAACTACGTTTTAACGGTTTTAAGCGCGGTAATTTTATTTGATTTTTGTTATTCCGACGTTTCGGCCAGTTTTCAGTGGCCGTGATCACGGAAGACCAAGGTGTCAAGTGTCAACGAGTATTGTTAAAATTTTATCTAGGCTACCGCCAACTTGTTAATTTTAATTTTGTTTATGGTTATTATTTACTCTATGGGAGCCTAATCTAATTTACCACCGATTCGCAACATGTTGTGGCTTGAAGAGAAGAAGCGGCGCAAGAACCTTCAGCAAACATGCCTAGCTTTAATAATTTTGTGTAATATTAAAATGTATGGAAGGAAAAATAAAAGAAATTATCAGTCAAGTTAGTTTGTGTTCCGGTGCGTATATGCCAGGTGGTAGGGCATTTGGCCGACTGGATGGCTACCACCCCTGGTCTAAAGTATGTAGCCATAACAACCTTGAGTTGTGTTCCCGCATTAGTGCCCTTGTTTCAGTTTCCCTTAAGAGAGCAGCAGCGCATTCGTAACATCCTTGGTGTTGCAAATGTCCATAGGCGATGGTAACCGCTTTCCATCTAGTGGGCCGTCTGCCTGTCTGCTGAACTCCTGCAATAAAAAAAAATATATACTGTTATATTTAGTTGCTTGTATGGTTGCTCTTGTCATGATTCTTAGAATAGAATAGATAACACTTTATTGCTCACATACAGAGCGTTCCACTAGTAGCTCACAACGCTCAAAATGCTCCGTTAGCCGTTCTACAAGGCAACCGCGGTCGTTGTGGTCGTGCCGAAAACGTTACTAATGACGTCATCATTTTCGATCACACAACGATCACAACGAACCATGTCAAGTGGTGGGTCGAATAACCGTTCCACTTGGGTTTACGATTGTAACGCCGGCAAGCAAGTGGAACGGGAAAAACCGCGGTCGTTGTGAGTCTCTAATGGAACGTAGCTCAAATATACATTTTTAAAATACACAATTACAATATTGTCATGGTACTAACAATAGGCGGCCTTATCGCTTAAAGCAATCTCTTCCAGGCAACCTAACTTAAGGAACAGTTTAGCCTAATCTGACAATGTAGGTGGTGCGGATTATTAATTAGATCTAAATAGACATAGTTAACGGTTTCTTTTAAGATTAATAATTAAATTTGTAAGTACCCTCTTTTTTTATAGCATGTGTTCAACAGACAGGCAGACGGCTCACTTGATGGAAAGCGGTTAATCGCATATGGACATTTGCAACACCAAAGGTGCTACAAATGCGCTGTTGCTCTCTAAACGGAGACTGGAACCTGGCCACTAATGCCGGAACACAACTCAAAGCTATTATGGCGACATACTTTAGAGCAGGGGTGGTAGCCATCCAGTCGGGCAAATGCCCTACCAACTGGCTGTGGGTTGTTTTGTCGCCTCTTACGGACGCAGGAATTTGTTTTCTTTCTCAGTTCCTGCACAGATAAAATATTCTTTTTAGACGGCCTCTGTGGTTGAGCGGGCTAAGCCTTTGCCAGCCTACCTCACTGCAACGCAGAAGGTCCGGGCTCGATTCCTGGTATAGTAAATTTCGGAAACGTATTTTCTCCGTTATTTACTATGGTCTGGGTGTCTGGGATCGGCCCCAGAGTAGTCCGTTGTATATTACCCATAACACAAGCGTAACTTGCTTAATTTGGGGATATACAATGTGAGTGTTTGTCTGCCGATTATTATTTATTTATTATTATTCTTATTTCTAAAAAAATTATGTCATTTATGTTTATTCTTGTTATTTATAACATTTTCAGTTAAAATGGTTTATCAATGACTTCAACTCGCTATCGGTTGTGCCAATTTGCTAAGTTTCTTATACTGAAAAATTGTTGGAGGGTTGGCAAGGTGTTCTAAAAATGTCTATCCAATGTGTAGAGTCAGTGTATGAAATGCATTTTTTTTATTGCAAGAGTTCAACAGACAGGCAGACGGTCCACTTTATAGTAACCGGTTACCATCGCCTATAGACATTTTTTTTTATATCACCAAAGGTGCTACAAATGCGCTGCTGCTCTCTTAAGGGTCACTGGAACCTGGTCACTAATGCCGAAACACAACTCAAGGTTGTTATGGCGGCGTGCTTTAGACCAGGGGTGGTAGCCATCCAGTCGGGCGAATGCCCTACCACCTGGCTGTGGGTTGTTGAGTCGCCTCTTACGACAGGCCGCCCCAACGCGGGAAATTGTATTCTTTCTCCGTTCTTGCACGGATAAAAAGTTCTCTGATTATAAATATGTGACCAGTCGCTTTTGTTTTTATTACCATAAATACTTCTGAGTTGTTGGAAGTGTTACATCACATTTGTGTCTCGTTAAAAACACACATTGAAAAATGGCTCCACCACGTCAACAATTGTGACAAATGGCCTTTGCAGCTGTTCGTCTGGCTACTACGGGTCCACGTGCGAAGTGGACGGCGAAGTGGTCGGAGTCGCGGTCGGGGCGTCTCTGGCCGCCGCTCTGGTCATCGCTCTCACGCTGGCAGCGCTCATGTCCTGGAGGTATGTGGTGCTTGTGCTTAATTTATTTTACGGTTCTGTAGCCAAACGGTGACAATATGGACTCTGTCTCGACTTCCCACCACTTATTCTTGGAGATTCATCAGACAGGCTGACGATCCACATCATGCTGCAACCTGGCCACTGATGCCGGAACATAACTCAAATCAACAACTGCAGTTAATGTCTGTTGGAGAGGGAATTATATATATTAAATTAATGGAAAAACCATGTGTTTCTATGTGAATGTATAATATCTGAATGATTTTTATTTAATTTAATATATCTATATTAAAAATGCTTGAATTTAAAATAAAGGTAAATAAAACCTTTTTTGTTGTAAACAATGTTTCGCATAATAATTTGCCACTCTAGAACGCTATTACGATATGTGCCTCGGACCGAAGTCGCTGTGAGACTGACTCATCCCAGTGTATCTACCCAACATAATCGAAAAATAAAAAAATGTACGGAAAGTAGCGCCATCAAGTGGTCCAGGATCATCAAAAATTGTAATTAGTTCCCATTTAGTCCACTTAACTTCACTTAAGATGGCGCTGTACAATGTCGTTGGATAAATACTTCGCGCTGACGAGATCCTAAGAGCATGAATTAAACCACAATTTAGATTATATTTGATTAGGGATGTTCATACAAAAAAAATAATGATTTTTTCGATATAATATATGGTAGTGTTCTATCGATACTTTGCGATATATCGTAGAAATATATCGATATCTTCGATATATTGTAAAGAAATATATTTGTCGTAACTAATGTAATAATCGAATTATTTTCGAATATTAATATTGAAAATCGATCAGTAGTTTACTTATTTTCATAATCAAATTATTTCATTAGCATATCTCATAATCGGCCACCGCTGAAAAACTGATAAAAATTAAACTCGAGAGCTTATTCGAGAGAGTCGGGAGTCGCTCTATAGATGTTGAGACGATTATACATTGTAGGTTAGGTATATAGTAGAATTTGATTTAAAGTAATTTAGAGTATTTTGTTAACAACAAAATTTTCGTTACTGCGAAGGCTAGTTATTAAATAATTCAGGGTTTCACGTTTTATTTTTACTCAAGTTGCCAACCATAAATCAGTATAAAAAAGTAAAAATATGTTCTTTAATTTCTAACAATATTTGGTGTATCGGATAAAATATATCGATTGTACATATCGATACTAGATTATTCGATAATATCGGGTGGAAGCGATATATCGTGTGCATATATCGATATTTTATGTAATATCGATTTATATCGTGCACTTCTATATTTGATGAATGTCGCACACATCTACACGAAGCATTATGTGAACCATTTTTTTACTTTTGGCCGAAATTGTACTGTTATATATGTTTTTTAAACTAATTTTATTCTGTCTTTCCCTTTATTCCACTTTAGAATAAGTTATACCTTATTAGTACCATCTAGTGGAATTTATAGAATTATCGATTTTAGCGCCATCTATCGGCCAGGGTAAATGATATTTTATTCCAGAGAGGCTCATCTATTTTATATATAGTGCATTATCTATGGTCGCTAGGCTCGCTCGCTTATATACTCGAGCGGTGACGTAATGAGCCGAATGTTAGTAGTAATTACTACCACTAGCAAATATTATTTAACACTATTTTGAATAAAAATTTTGAATTTGTGCTTTATATTTCACTCGATTAATTGAATTTTCATTGTAATAAATTTCAGTCGTAAATGGTCACGAGAACAGAAAGCAATCGGCATGGGTTCGCCTGTGTTCAATTATATGGCGGCGAATACGGTGAAAACGCCGCCGGTCGGACAGCCGCCTTATCAGGTATGTAAAGTGATTATTTATAATTCTGAACATAGGTTTCAATTATATGTGCGTGTGTTGTCCATTTCTAGTGTCTGTCTCTAAATTATATTATTAATTAATTAATATTTTCACATTGAAGATTTTTTAGGAAACCTTTAATTATTTGTATTAATATACTTTGTGTTTTTTTTTAGATAACATTAGAAGAGAGGATGCGTTGGGCGCAAATCGCGGAAGCAATGGCCCAAGCCAACCACTACAACGTAAGTTTATTTTATACTAGAGGGGGGGGGGGGGGGGGGAGAAGCTTTATTTTAATATATAAAAAACATATAATAATATCAAAGAAACTAAGTTATATGGACTTATTGTTACATGCTGACAAAAGTGAATGCACACCTGCCTGCCATAAGGCACAGTTTATTACCTGCCCGCATATGGACTTCTTTTGTTTACTTTTTGTTTAAAATTTGTAATTAGAAAAGCGGTCTATTGCGTATTGTAATCCTTTATGATGCTCGTTACCCGGGTGTGGTTCTTGAAAAATTCAGTCCACGCGGTCGAGTGCTGTATTGTATAGTTTAGTATAAAACGATGTCCGAACGGAGGGGTGAGGCAGTCAAGCGACGATTCCGATACGGGCAAGAAGTGTGTACATTCCATGAGCTATATAGTGACGGACTTTCCGCGTGTTATTGAATCGTGTATATGTGTACCAGTTATATGTGTTTATATAGTTCTATTTAAATTCTATAGTAATTCCAACGGCACTTTTAACTCGAGTCCTGCAACTCGTAACAATATACATACATACATACATACATAACTTCACGCCAGTTCCCTTGCGGGGTAGGCACGAACAACAGAGCGCCATTCAGGCTTATTCTTACACACCTCACTTGCTTCTTTGACATTCATAACTCTTGTCATGCACGCTCGTCTGTTCTTAAGGCTCCTGACATCACCTTCTGCTAGTACACGATCAATTTGATCATGGAAGGTGTGTCGTGGCCTTCCACGACATCTGCATCCATCCACTTTTGAATTGTATATCTGTTTAGTCATTCTTTCATCATGCATTCACTCCGACACTCTCTTTCAGAGCAACTCTCTTTCTTACTTCGGTATTACGAACGCGGTCCGCGAGCGTCACTCTGCAGATTTTGCGCAGTGCTCGCATCTCGACCGCGTTTACTCTACTTTCATGCTCTCTCTTCCATACCCAACTCTCGCTTCCATACGCGAGCGTAGGTACCAGCACCGCGTTGTGTATGGCAAGCTGGGCCTTCTGGCTGAGGTTCTTAGCACCCAGAAGTTTACCTAACCTAACAATATAATATAAATAATATAGACACTGCCCATCAATACATAGAGCTGAGCCAATGTCAACCGGATTTGAAGTAACATAACACTCCCGGGAGAACTCCCGCAGAATTCCCGAAATGTCAAAATATCGCATCATTCAAAAAAGGACTTTATGTAAGCTAACTAATTTGTACCATACCCGGGCAAATTCCCGCGGGATTTCCGGGGCACAAGTATCGCAGCATTTAAAAAAGAATGTAAGCTACCGCTTTATTGAAAACTGTGTCGGAAGACACAAATTTTTACACGCCCGAACAAGTTATAACCGCTCCCGGGAAAATTCCGGGGTAAAAATATCATACGTTTTATTATTTTAAATTTGCTATAGATCAGTAAAAAAAATCACATTGGAATTCGATTTTTTTTTAAATTTGGCCATTTAAAACAATTCCCATAATAATTCCCGCGGGATACCCGGGATAAAAAGTAGCGCAGATTTTAAGGGAAGATTTATATTAAACCGGTCCGTGCCGGGCCGGGGCGGGGCCACTCCGCGCAGCACGTTTATATTACACCGGGTGCTAAACGGGCGATAAGTCGCCATGGATTTTTTTTTTAATTTCATCTAATGATAATGAATTAAAAGTAGCAATCATTTCCATGCTTGGCCCGTACGCAGCACGGAAGAGTATTCGTATTACGACGGGACGTGGAGGGGCCGGGGCGGGGCCGTGCAACAACAGTGGTGTAGACGAGCGTTGTCCGGGCCCGGACGGGACACGTATCCCGCACTGTGTAATATAAACAGCTTCATACAAAATGTATGTAACGTTTCAAACTCGTGCCCCGTCCGGGCCACGTACACGGCACGCCCCGGACACGGCCCGGTCTGATATAAATCTTCCCTTAGTCTAGGAATTTGCTGTCGACCAGCGAAAACAGCATACAAACCGACAAGAAATCTAAAAAAAAATTGCATCGTGTTCCTATTTCCAGTTGTATTTTTTTTAATAGCTTCAATGTACAGACATAGGACGTTTAAAATTTTGCGATAATATAGATAGATAACATTTTCATTGTATAAAACAAAGTCGATTTTCGCGTCTGTCTGTATATCCGCTAACTGCACATAAACCACGCAACGAAGTTTTAAGCGGTTTTCATCATCAGTTTTTTTTTCCGGGAGCGGTTCGTAGTTGCTCGGGTGCATGAAAATTGGCTTATTCCGACACAGTTTCCACTGAAACGATGGCTTATAATATTGTTTAATTACTGTGTGTTTGCTTCATTAGCATTATACGGCCTCTGTGGTTGAGCGGGCTAAGCCTTTGCCGGCTTACCTCACTACAACGCAGAGGCTCCGGGTTCGATTCCTGGTATGGTAAATATCGGAAACGTATTTTCTTCGTTATTTACTATGGTCTGGGTGTCTGGGATCGGCCCCAGAGTGGTCCGTTGTATATTACCCATAACACAAGCGTAACTTGCTTAATTTGGGGATATACAGTGTGTGTGTTTGTCTGCCGATTTATTATTATTATTATTATAAAAATTAAATTAAAATTAAATTAAATGACGTTCTACTAATTTCATGCATACTCGTATATTTTATTTTTATTATTTTGACTTTGTATTCATTTTTTTTTAAAATATTGTTACTAGTTAGCAGGACTCGAATTAAAATGCCGTTAGAATTATTATAGAGTTTATTAGAACTATACAAACACGTATAACACAGGTACAAATATAACCGAACGCAACAAATCCAAACGTAACGCAGAAGGTCGTAATTCAATAAAACGCGCAAAGTCCGTCACTATTAGATTCCCGAATGTACACACGTCACGCCCGTATCGTAGTTGGAAGCTTGGTTCGGCGATCAAATTGATATATGTGGATTTTAGGTTGTTAGAGGAAACGACACGGATGCGTTTTCAAGAAAACTTTATTTATGGGTGTTACCACTCTAAGAACAATAATTCCCGTGACCCTTTTTAGTGTTACCACTCTAAGAAACGTAAATTGCGCAACCTGTTAGTGTTGCCACTCGAATAATAGTTTTGTGCCATCTCGCAACACGTACTTGGTGTTCCGGAAATTTGAAGTGCAGCGTGCACGAAGTCGCGGGCATGTCCTAGTATATCGCTATATATCTTTGCAGCCGGACGCGGCGCAAGCGATGGCGACTCGTCCTTCGTCCGCCATGTTCGGGGCCTACCCTAGTTTAGCACCGGTCCCCTTGCCGAGGTCAGTATTTCTATAATTTGCTAAATGGGTGTTTGTTTATTTTTGGTCTTTGCTTCCAGGTGGTAGGGTATTTGCCCGTTCGGATGGCTACCACCCCTGGTCTCAAGTATGCCGCCATATAAACCTTGAGTTGTATTTCGGCATTAGTGACCAGTTTCCAGTCTCTCTTAAGAGAGCAGCAGTTGTAGCACCTTTGCTGTTGCAAATGTCCATAGGCGATGGTGACCGCTTTCCATCAAGTGGGCCGTCTGCCTGTCTGCTGAACTCCTGCAATAAAAAATTAAAAAATGTTCGGTCTTTAGTATGAAGTAGGTAGAACATCGCTCCATCAATTTTTCTGTCTACCCTCTTTCTGTGTAGCGACGGCCAATGCACAGCAGGGTAAGGGCAGCCATTTTGGGATTCAATTCGCTGTCAAAGTTCATCATCTGTTCTTAAAATTTACGTAATTGTAATTGCTGGCCGTGCCAAAAATTTTATTAGGACCTAATCTCTGGACAAGCGATAGCTCTCAAGTGAAACTATAGTGATAGATAGCTAGCTAAAGCTTTCGATACTATACCTGTTTCTACTCTTCTACTCAAACTTGAAAAGGTCGGTGTCAGAGGAGATCAAGTGGATCTTTTCCGAAGCTATCTTACAAACCGCACCCAAATCGTTAAGATTGACGAATTCACTAGCCATGAGCTCCCTGTAGAATATGGCGTCCCACAAGGTAGTATTTTAGGTCCTACCCTGTTTCTTGTCTTTATCAATGATTTATGTGACTATTCCATCCCCAACGCTACAATAGTATCATACGCTGACGACACTGCGTTAACATTTATTGCTGATTCATGGAATGATCTTGAAAATGTAGCACAATGTGGTTTTAATATAACACAGAATTGGTTATCTTCAAATTTTTTGACCCTTAATACGGCTAAAACAAAATTTATTACTTTTTCAATAAGTTCTGTTTCACATCCATTAATACCAATTACCTTGAAAGCGCACAACTGTTCCTCTTCCTTATCTTCTGTCTGCAAATGCCCTAATTTAATCTCTGTAGACCACATTACGTACTTAGGCATTCTTTTGGATAAAAATTTAAATTTTAAATTTCATATTGACTCCCTTACTAGTAGAGTTCGCAAACTTATATATATTTTTAAAACCCTTAGACATGTTGCTAATCCTCATATAATTCGCAATATCTATTAGTCAATCGATTATAATTTACTGTATATCCTGTTGGGGTGGAGCCTCTAAAACGTACATGAAACCTCTAGAAATAGCTCACAGGGCTATTCTAAAAGTGGCTACTTTTCGTCCAATTTTGTTTCCAACTACCGAACTATATGAAGTTTGTAATGTTTTGAACGTACGCCAGTTATTTATTCTTCATACAGTCCTATTGCAACACCAACAAACACCTTTTAAAATTATTTACAAGCGTCGCAAAGACATAATTTGTGTATTACCCAACATAAACTTCTCATTCGTTAAAAAGTTCTATTTTTATCTTGGTCCTGCACTTTACAATCGAATTAATGCTAAATGTCCAATCTATGATCTAATTTATGCAAAATGCAAAAAATCACTACGAATATTTCTCCAAAACAGAAGTTATGACGACACAGAAAAATTAATAGAATAATACTATCACAAATAATATAATATAATGTACCATACACACAACACACCACATAATATAAAAAAACCAACACATGCATAATATAAACACCAACTACTATCACATCACTTACCTACATATATAACATAAAACATGGATTTTAACATTATGACTAGCCGTCCCCCCTATAGTATCATCCTATTGGAGTCCAGTATGCTGTTTCTCCTTAACACAGGTTATTTTATAACCTAGCTAGGAAGACAGCGCTACTTTCAACAACTCGGGCAATACAAAGAACATATTAAAAAATTGTTATTGTCGATTTAAATAGCTATTTATAATCATGATATAGTCAACATAATTTAGTTATTTATGTTTATGTGTATGCTGTAATGTTTAGTTTATTAAGTATTATTGTAACTGCAAGTATAATTTGTAACATTTTTCAGTTGTCGTAAGAGGCGACTTAACAATCCACAGTCAGGTGGTAGGGTATTTGCCCGCCTGGATGGCTACCAGCCCCGGTCTAGAGCATGCCGCCATAACAACCTTGGCATTTGTAGCACCTTTGGTGTTGCAAATGTCCATAGGCGATGGTAACCGCTTTCCATCAAGTGGGCCATCTGCCTGTCTTCTGAACTCACGCAATAAAAAAAAAATACAGTCCATAGAATTCGAACCACATTAATCGTGGGCTATAAGCGCCCGACAGTATCAAAACAAATCAAATGTTATAATCAATTCTGTTGGGGCTTAATCGTTTCTGCTCTGCTAGGACCCCCTCGTAGTCGCCAACACTGCAATCATACAGTGAGTCCGCCATACACCTTCCGGCGGCGCTTGCGCATACAAAAAACCAGGGCTTTTTCTGTGGGGGCACGTGGGTTAAAGGAAATTTCGAATAATTGCCACAAAAACTGAAAAAGAAAAGAATTAAAAAAAAAAGAAAAATAATAGTAATTTTGGTAACCCTTACCAAAAAGTTTTGAGCTTTTTCTATCTATCTATCTATCATCTAAGAGCTAATGCCCTTGTCGGTGGAGCCTCCTCCAATCTTCTCTATTATGGGCCAGTTGTTTTACTTCTATGTAAGACACGACACCCACTTTTTAATAAGAGTTTTTTTTAATAAGTCAAAATTGTCCAAATACAAAATCATAGACAAGAAACAAACGAAAAATTATAAACTTACAACTTTCGAGAATTAGCGTGTCCCCAAATAAGATGTGTCAAAAAAAGGCCCGCAACAAACTATATATCCTAACCTTTGTTGCGTATAATCTCCCCTATCTAACCCCTAGGTTGTCGCGGGGGTTTCATAGGGACTCATTGGCACTTTTATCAGTGCAGGAACGGAGAAAGAATACAATTTCCTGCGTTGGGGCGGCCTGTGGTAAGAGGAGACTTAACAATCCACAGCCAGGTGGTAGGGCATTTGCCCGACTGGATGGCTACCACCCTTGGTCTAAAGTATGTCGCCATAACAACCTTGAGTTGTGTTCCGGCATTAGTGGCCAGGTTCCGGTCTCCCTTAAGAGAGCAGCAGCGCATCTGTAGCAACTTTGGTGTTGCAAATGTCCATAGGCGATGGTAACCGCTTTCCATCAAGTGGGCCGTCTGCCTGTCTGCTGATCTCCTGCGATAAAAAAAAACAAAAAAAAACACGGCTAATGAATAGTGGCCGAAACGTCGGAATAATATTATGCAATTTTATCGTTTTATTTTACATTCAGGATGGGTATGCATGGTAGCATTCATAACGGCACTTTGAACACGGTGGCGTCAAGAGCGAACACGGCGGCGTCACATCATAACTTATACGGTGAGTCACTTTGAATCCCATACATTTCGACATGATTACATTCCTGTCTCCGCAAAACTCTAAACTACTTTAGAAAATACAACCAAATACAGCAAGTCTAAGCCGTAAGGCAGAAGATCGTAATAATATAAAACTCGTAGTCTTTCCGAATGTAGACTTGATAACGCCTCGATTGCAGTTGAAACTCAACTAACTCTGTCCCCAACGGACCGACCTCACAAAATGGAAATTGATTGCTCAACAAACATGCACAAACCATTTATTGGAATTCTCAATTTGTTAAGCTTTAATCAAAAACAATATGGTTTGTAAGAATTTGCATCGGGAACAGTTCGTCTTACTCGAAAGGCGGCCATAAAAACAAACGGATTAGCGATTATCTTATATTAATATATAAAGCTGAAGAGTTTGTTTGTTTGCTTGAACGCGCTAATCTCAGGAACTACTGGTCTGATTTGAAAAATTGATTCAGTGTTAGATAGCCCATTTATTGAGGAAGGCTATATATCATCACGCTAAGACCAATAGGACCGGAGCACTAATGAGGAATGTTTCAAAATTGGGGAGATTTTTAACTATTCCATGCGGACGAAGTCGCGGCAGAAGCTAGTAAATGATATGCATAATTAAAACAATCATTAAAAGAATAGAATATATTTTAATCACCAAGGGATATAAAACACTTGGGTGGGTAAGGATTAAAGCTCCTACGAATATGCCCGACGTAACTATACTTTACGAAGCAAGTACTTACATTTTGCCGACTCAGCATTTACGTGAGCACTCGCGAATTTACCATCAGTACGAACGTCGCTCATCAAGGCAGCGTATGCGAGTGCTCACTGGTGCATATCAAGGCATCTCCATCCATATCAAGGCATAAAATAAATCAAGTAAATAAGGTGTGTAGTTTCGATCAAGGATCCTACATACTTTCATGGTCCTTCGAGCCGGATTCACTGAATTTACCATCAGTACGAACGTCGCTCATCAAGGCAGCGTATGCGAGTGCTCACCGGTGCATATCAAGGCATCGCCATCCATATCAAGGGATAAAATAAATCAAATAAATAAGGTGTGTAGTTTCGATTAAGGATCCTACATAATTTTATGGTCCTTCGAGCCGGCTTCACTGAATTTACCATCAGTACAAACGTCGCTCATCAAGGCAGCGTACGCGAGTGCTCACCAGTGCATATCAAGGCATCTCCATCCATATCAAGGGATAAAATAAATCAAGTAAATAAGGTGTGTAGTTTCGATCAAGGATCCTACATACTTTCATGGTCCTTCGAGCCGGATTCACTGAATTTATAATCAGTACGAACGTCGCTCATCAAGGCAGCGTTCGCGAAGTGCTCCCCTGTGCATATCAACGTATCTCCATCCATATCAAGGGATAAAATAAATCAAGTAAATAAGGTGTGTAGTTTCGATCAAGGATCCTACATACTTTTATGGTCCTTCGAGCCGGATTTACTGAATTTACCATCAGTACGAACGTCGCTCATCAAGGCAGCGTTCGCGAAGTGCTCCCCTGTGCATATCAACGCATCTCCATCCATATCAAGGGATAAAATAAATCAAGTAAATAAGGTGTGTGGTTTCGATTAAGGATCCTACATAATTTTATGGTCCTTCGAGCCGAATTCACTGAATTTACCATCAGTACAAACGTCGCTCATCAAGGCAGCGTATGCGAGTGCTCACCGTTGCATATTAGGTCATCTCCATCCATATCAAGGGATAAAATAAATCAAGTAAATAAGGTGTGTAGTTTCGATCAAGGATCCTACATACTTTTATGGTCCTTCGAGCCGTATTCACTGAATTTACCATCAGTACGAACGTCGCTCATCAAGGCAGCGTATGCGAGTGCTCACCGGTGCATATCAAGGCATCTCCATCCATATCAAGGGATAAAATAAATCAAGTAAATAAAGTGTGTAGTTTCGATCAAGGATCCTACATACTTTTATGGTCCTTCGAGCCGGATCACCATTTATCCATCCTAGTACTACCTACCATTGAATCCGTCCAACAGTAGCTCTTGATATATCCAATACGATGCAACACAACACAACACTGTACTCTTGTACACTTTATTGAACAAAGATACTTCACAATAAAAAGACGTTAGTGCAGAATGATATACGTTTTATCTCGAAAATTGAGATACGTGAGCAAAACCGCATAAAAAGTACTGTTAATAATAATATTTTGTTTGTTTTAATTGAAGGTTATACAAATCACATGGCGAATGAGTCGACGAGTTCGGAAGCGTCGAGCCATGTTCAGGATAGGGCCGATCTTCTCGTTCCAAGACCCAAGTCGAGGGCTAGGAGTATGCATGTGAGTATTCTTTATTTATATGAGGGAGGGAAAATATTATTCTTATTTAACGGAGGGAGAGAGAAAATACTGAGGTCGTTAGACGAGAGAAAAGAATAATGTCATTAGATATAGGAGGAAGGAAAATATAAATCACATAAAATAAAAAAGTAGAGAGAACACTAACCTTATTAGATGACAGAGGAGGGAAAATACTGAGTTTATTAGATGACAGAGGAGGGAAAAGACTGAGTTTATTAGATGACAAGAGGGAAAATACTGAGTTTATTAGATGACAGAGGAGGGAAAGTACTTAGTTTATTAGATGACAGAGGTGGGAAATACTTAGTTTATTAGATGACAGAGGAGGGAAAATACTTAGTTTATTAGATGACAGAGGAGGGAAAAGCTGAGTTTATTAGATGACAAGAGGAAAAATACTGAGTTTATTAAATAACAAGAGGGAAAATACTGAATTTATTAAATGACAGAGAAGGGAAAAGACTGAGTTTATAAGATGACAGAGAAGGGAAAATACTTAGTTTATTAGATGACAGAGAAGGGAAAATACTTAGTTTATTAGATGACAGATGAGGGAAAAGACTCAGTTTATTAGATGACAGAGGAGGGAAAAGCTGAGTTTATTAGATGACAAGAGGGAAGATACTGAGTTTATTAAATGACAAGAGGGAAAATACTGAGTTTATTAAATGACAGAGAAGGGAAAAGACTGAGTTTATTAGATGACAGAGAAGGGAAAATACTTAGTTTATTAGATGACAGAGAAGGGAAAATACTTAGTTTATTAGATGACAGATGAGGGAAAAGACTCAGTTTATTAGATGACAAGAGGGAAAATACTGAGTTTATTAAATGACAAGAGGGAAAATACTGAGTTTATTAAATGACAGAGAAGGGAATAGACTGAGTTTATTAGATGACAGAGAAGGGAAAATACTTAGTTTATTAGATGACAGAGAAGGGAAAATACTTAGTTTATTAGATGACAGATGAGGGAAAAGACTCAGTTTATTAGATGACAGAAGAGGGAAAAGCTGAGTTTATTAGATGACAAGAGGGAAAATACTGAGTTTATTAAATGACAAGAGGGAAAATACTGAGTTTATTAAATGACAGAGAAGGGAAAAGACTGAGTTTATTAGATGACAGAGAAGGGAAAATACTAAGCTTCTTCTTCACCTCTACAAAATCTCTCAGTGCTTGTGAATATTCAAACACTTAGCCATTTTATAACTGTCTTAGACTCAGTTTAATATGTTTCTATCTCTTCAATTTCAGAATCAGACCGGTATATATTACGATGTGGACTATGAGAACGCTCCCGAAGCCATTTACGGTAGCAAAGGCATTCCCCTCTCGACGTACACGGTGAGCAGAGGGCCGCCATTTTATAGGTCATAGACAATAATATACAGTTATAGAGATGGGTGACATTATGCCGCGTTCACACGATCCGAGTACGCTCGGACATCCTACTGCTCGTATAGTGGCAATTGGTTACATGACATATGTCACTATAAATTCTGAACTTATTTACATATGGAGTAAAATAAACCATTGTTGGCACCCTCTCAATTTATTCAAGACCAGCCGTGGCGGCGACTTTGTCCGCGTGGGTTTCTTTTTCGTGGAACCCAAAATAGAGTAAGAAAAAGTAGCGAAGTTACTCCTTATAACATTAGCTATCTGCCAGTGAAAGTCCCGTCAAAATCGGTCCAGCCAACCAGACAGACAAACATTCTAAATATTGCATTTTTGGAATCCCCCGAATCTGAATTATCACCCTAATTTTTTTTCACATTTTTATTTTGATATTAGAAACAGACACTTAAATTTTATTTCTCTGTATAGATATTAGGAAATCTGTTTTTTTTATTATTTTGTAGCCATAATTACATTACAATTTGTAAATTGTTACCAACATTATTATTAGTACGGCAACAAAAAAAAATTGGTTTTTGAATATATCAATAAATAGAGTGCCATCTGTGATACAGGGTATCAAGAGAGCGGCTGCTAAAACATCATACTATTGTCTTAATTTACAAATATTATGATATTTTCTTTAAGTTAGTCTTAATTGTATGGCTACAAAATAAAAAAATACAGTGTAAACTCTATGTAACATCACTCGACTGAACGACAAACTCCCTTAAGCGTCGAAATACAATGATACACTCTATATAGCATTACACCCACTCTAAATAACGACAGCAATTAAGTAATAAAAAGTACCTTTTAAGTTGCCAAAATTACTAAAAACTACACAGCTGTGTAAGTTATTTTATCGCTTTATTATCCTAGCCCGTAATAAACTCGACTGTCGGCATCACGCATACGGAAATTTCTAAGTACTTCCTTTATCACCAAGATGCCTCAATATCGCAAGATATGAATTAAATAAGTAAAAAATAAAACAAAATTACTGGTGCAGCAAAAAATGTCGGACAAAAAAAACGACAACTCTCTATAACGCCACAAATGCACAGTCCCTTCAGTGTCGTTATATAGAGTTTACAATGTATGTTGGAAAAAAAAATACAGAGTGTCGATCATTGGGGCTGGTGCCAACATACATACATACATACATAACTTCACGCCAGTTCCCTTGCGGGGTAGGCACGAACAACAGAGTGCCATTTAGGTCCATTCTTACACACCTCACTTGCTTCTTTGACATTCATAACTCTTGTCATGCACGCTCGTCTGGTGCCAACAATCGTGCAGTTTACCCTAAAAGAGCGGCCGATTAATATTTTACTGGAGTTTTTGGCGCGAACTGAAAGGAGATGTTGTGCTGTGCAGTTTTATTTTCTAAAAATGTGTAAAATTACTCTTAAATGAGCAATAGTTGTAGGATATTGATAGTTTTTGAGTAGTAATTATGTGTTTTTGCGAGAAATGTGAACTATATAGCCACATTTGGGCTTTCGAGTTTTCACAAGAACTCCGTTGAATGACGTCGTTTGTATCCTACAACACAACGGCGCCTGGCTTAAAGGCCTCGTTGCCAAGCCTTAAACATAAAAAAAATCAAATATTACAATTATATTTTCAAATTGAAATCGTTAAAGGCATACGATCGCTGTTTTGGGAATAAAATAAATAACTTATATATTTTGTATAGTTATTATTATTATATATTATGTTTTTGTGTAAATAATAAGACTGCTTTCATCGAAGTTATTTTTTATATTTAAAGTTAAAAGTATCTTAAACATTTCTCAGTAGATGTAAGAGTCTGTACATTTTATAATATGACGTTATTTTGATAATCATATAGGACCTTCAAAGCAAACCGTTGCTAAACAAAATAACGGATGCACAGGAAATTTTCAGTAGTTTTTCTGTAGTAGAGACGTATTTATTCAAATAATCATACTACCCCTTTAAACTTTCATGATCACTCTTAGGGTGCGTTCCTTTAGTAGCTCACAACGCCCAAAATGCTCCGTCTGCCGTTTCATATGTCGATCACGGTCGTTGTGGTCGTTGCGAAAATGTCACTAATGACCAGTGCCGTAAATAGGGCGGTGCCACCGGTGCGCAGGCATAGGGCGTAGACTCTGGGGGCGTAAGAATGGCCAGACCAGGCAGAATTATTAGTTTTTCGGTTTGTTCCTGATAAGTTCCCGCTGCGCCCCTAGTGCTCGATTCCAACACATACCTACCTAACTAGCTACATGCCAGTATCATCAAAAACGTCTGTTAAATCAGACGAAAAATAGCGCCCATTTTTTTTAGCATCGCACGAGCGTATTTGTGTTCTAGTTCTTTCAAAGACATAGATTTTTCTTCCAAAATGTTTTAGACAATTGGTCCACCAACACCAAGGTCCTTGTGTGTTATTTTATCACCCTGAATGAAATAAATTAGGCCTATACTCTAGCTAGGGTACCTATAATATCTAAAAATACAAGGCCGCAGTAATAGAAGCTCGCATAGGGCGCATAAAAAGCCATTTACGGCACTACTAATGACGTCATCATTTTCGATCACACAGCGCTCACAACGACCCACGTCAAGAGCTGGGTCGAAGTAGACATTGATCACAGAGCATTAATTCTCTCTATCGATTGACACAAGAAGGCGCGATTTTCAAATCAACCAATGACATTTGTGTATTTCGTCGTTTATGACAGCAACGCTCCCTAATCCGTTTCACTGGAGTTTATGATTGTAACGCCCGCAAGCAAGTGGAACGGGAACGTGGGCGTTGTGAGTCTCTTGTGGAACGTAGCCATAATAGCCAAGTAGAACTATTATTAGTTTGCTAAAGGAAAATTTCAACGCCATCCAGCTTTGAAGCTAAACATCAAAAAATCTTGTAGATTATGTGAGCTTAAGATAGATGGCGTTAATAATGCATTTTTTTGTTAAATTTCGTTTAGTAATGGTTTATCTTTAAATTGTGTGAAATAATATTATTAATATAATATTAGTCACGTAAAATGTTAGAAATGTTAAGTAGTTAAACATAATTAGGATACTGTAGTTTTTTTTTAATGTTAAAAAGTCAATGTATTCATTTAAAATATATTATTAAGAAAATGATAAATGTATTTAGATATGTAATATTTTGTAATTAATAATAATATTTTTACCAATATTATTTGTATATTTATACAATGTTATTATTATTAATATAAAAAATGTAAAAAGCGAAAATTGATTTTATTTGAATCCAGTGGTACTCAAAGTTTATAATGGTACCCCTGGAGTGGGTTATTAATACAGTTATAATTTAAATAATTCCAAGTTTTTTATTCATCCGAAAGGTTGAAACACATTAGACGGCTTCTGTGGTTGAGCGGGCTAAGCTATTGCCGGCCTACCTCACTTCAACGCAGAGGCTCCGGGTTCGATTCCTGGTATAGTAAATTTCGAAAACGTATTTTCTCCGTTATTTACTATGGTCTGGGTGTCTGGGATCGGCCCCAGAGTAGTCCGTTGTATATTACCCATAACACAAGCGTAACTTGCTTAATTTGGGGATATAAAATGTGTGTTTGTCTAAAAAAAAAAAAGATGTAGCGCGACTAGCGGGGATCACGTAATTCATTTGGAACCTCAAAGGACGTCGATATGACGTTGTGGTTATTGCGGACTCCTTCACTTGTAGTGCGATATGGGAAATATTAAACACACGATTTATCACTAGATATAATATATTCCGATTGGGTTACATATCTTTTATGCTATGAATACAATAATAACATTGTTTTGATCAAGCCCCTCGTGTGTAGCTGTCAAATTGAGGTATCGAACCTTGTGTTGCCTGGAATGGCCGTCCTAGTGTTGTCAGTGCTAAATATTAATGGTTGCGTTCGAAGAACGCCACATTCACATTCAGTGTGACAACGTCAAAAAGTGCAATGGCGCCACCTAGTAGTAGGATTTAGGAACTTTTGAGGTTTTCCAATAAAATTATAAGCGTCGATTAGGTAAATTATGATTAAAAGCCATAGATAATTTAAAAAAAAATATATGTTTATTATGACATACAAAATTCACATACACAATATTTACCAACATTTTTTGTAAAATATGATAAAAAAGTCTAAAATTAAGTGAGTATTATAAAAATATAAAATAGTACAATTAATTTAAAAAAAGTAATAAATGCATTTTCTGGCATATTTTCGAATCAATCGTAAAAGTTCATGAGTGCCCAAGATTTGGATTTTTCACGCCCCTGCACAGATACGAGGAACCCCCTTAAGGTTTGTGCCCTTGCACACATCTGCGCGGAGCCCCATTGAGGTTTGCGCCCCCGGGGCTGCCGTCATCACAAGCTTTAAATTACGACCTTTATAAACTTGTCTTTATTTTTTTACTATGTCTACTATTTTAATTTGATAATAAATATTGGCCGGATATATTCCTGATTTTTATTTAACATTAAATTCTGATAATAATTTATTTTGAAAATTAAAAAAAAAACTTCTGTAAAAACAATTCATAACCGGCCAAGGTTGTGTTTAATACGTTTTAGAATTCCGGATAATAAATTAACAACTACAAGTGTCAAACTTGTGTCAAAATGCATAGATTATTTTTAAATTTAACATTTTCAAAATGTCAGTTGCACTCTGTATATGGAGAAGAAGTCGCAACACTATAACATGTCAGATTTTTGGTGGGAACTCGAACTGTCTTGTGCAGTGTTTACTTTTGATGTGCAGCTTTATTTTCCAAAATGCTTAACAATGAACAATGATTATAGAATGTTGATTGTTTTTAAACAAGAAATCTTAGCTTTTATGAAAATATAATTTTTCAAGATGCTACAAAATTCGATTCCGTAGTATCAGTTAAAGACTTGTAATGTTGAGCTGATATAGATACTTGGGAGACATGTATATCTACCAAAACATTCGCCACTTTTGCTTTCTACAGCGGACTGTACTGTCTACTCGGAAGTAGAGATTATCTAACAATTAGGAATATATGAAAATTGTAGAAAAGTGGGGAATACTTTAATAGATAACCATGGTGGATTAATGCATGACAAGGCTGTATGGGTTTAGTAGCTTTGCCTGTCATTGTGCCTAACTGAAAATAAACCAAGTGACAAGTTACAGTCTATAGATTAATATGGCGTTAGTTGTTGATAAAGCAGTTATTGAGTACGTTGTAGCTGAATCTGTAGCCATTTTCATCTATGTCATCTGTCACCAAGTTGTCAGAATGGAAGTGGACGTAGAGAGGTCCTGGCGGCGTCGCTGTGGAGAACACAATATTTCTATGAGTAACAATGGTCTTCTATGAAAGAGTACATACTTTAGGCCCCCAATAATTCAAATACTTAAAACTAAGAAAGAAATAATTGCACTAAAAACCAAATTACATGTACGACGGAAAGAGTAACGGAGAAAGAATACAATCTCCTGCGGCCGGGCAGTCTGTCGTAAGAGGAGAAAAAACAACACATATCCAAGTGGTAGGGTGTTTGCCCGTCTGGATGGCTGCCACCCTTGGGCTAGAATATGCTGCCATAACAACCTTGTATCGTATTCCGGCATTAATGACCAGGTCCCAGTCTCCATTTAGAGAGCAGCAGCACATTGGTATAAGCGATGGTAACTGCTTCCCATCAGGTGGGCCGTCGGCCTGTCCGTTGAACTCATGCAATAAAAAAAAACGCTAAGACCGACAGATTCTTTATTCGCTATTATTAGTGTAACAACACGTCTGCCGAAAATACGGTGCCGAAAATTCGGCAAATGAATGATCAGTCTCAGTGTACAGTTGGCATGACACACCAAACGCGCCGAACAGTCGTATTTACGCAGCGTGTAGTTCAGCGCCTTACGTGATTGCAAATAGTATGACATCTTATTCTATTCCTTTAAAGTATTAGTTTTGTCAATGTTGGCAGTATGAAGAGGTGAAATTATGTATTTCAAGGATTTAGGGTCAAACTCAAGAAGTTTCTCGGTGACCACCAAAAATCGCAGGCGGGCCAAGGACAACACCAGCATCATATAATAATTCTGGTATTATGTAAGGCTGATTTTTTTTTTAATTTATTTACTTTGTTTATCAAATAATATACACATACATACATAACTTCACGCCAGTTCCCTTGCGGGGTAGGCACGAACAACAGAGCGCCATTTAGGCCCATTCTTACACACCTCACTTGCTTCTTTGACATTCATAACTCTTGTCATGCACACTCGTCTGTTCTTAAGGCTCCTGACATCACCCTCCGCTAGTACACGATCAATTTGATCATGGAAGGTGTGTCGTGGCCTTCCACGACTTCTGCATCCATCCACTTTTGCATTGTACATCTGTTTAGTCATTCTTTCATCATGCATTCTTTCCACATGCCCGAACCACCGGAGCATTCCTTTCCTTACCTTCACCCCGACACTCTCTTTCAGACCAACTCTCTTTCTTACTTCGGTATTACGAACGCGGTCCGCGAGCGTCACTCCGCAGATTTTGCGCAGTGCTCGCATCTCAACCGCGTTTACTCTACTTTCATGCTCTCTCATCCATACCCAACTCTCGCTTCCATATGTGAGCGTAGGTACCAGCACCGCGTTGTGTATGGCGAGCTGGGCCTTCTGGCTGAGGTTCTTAGCGCCTAGAAGTTTACCTAACGCTCCATTCAAACTATTCCCCAAATTTACTCTTCTTTCTATATCAGCGGTGTACCTTCCATCCCTGCTAAAAGCACATCCAAGATATACAAACTCATTCACTTGCTCCAGCATAACATCATCGACCATTATCCTTGCATCAAATAATATGTTGTGTATAATATCATTAAATTTATTATATGTATGGTTGTATATGAATTTTATGTTATAAATATTTGGTACCTACGCTCACGTATGGAAGCGAGAGTTGGGTATGGAAGAGAGAGCATGAAAGTAGAGTAAACGCGGTTGAGATGCGAGCACTGCGCAAAATCTGCGGAGTGACGCTCGCGGACCGCGTTCGTAATACCGAAGTAAGAAAGAGAGTTGGTCTGAAAGAGAGTGTCGGGGTGAAGGTAAGGAAAGGAATGCTCCGGTGGTTCGGGCATGTGGAAAGAATGCATGATGAAAGAATGACTAAACAGATGTACAATGCAAAAGTGGATGGATGCAGAAGTCGTGGAAGGCCACGACACACCTTTCATGATCAAATTGATCGTGTACTAGCGGAGGGTGATGTCAGGAGCCTTAAGAACAGACGAGTGTGCATGACAAGAGTTATGAATGTCAAAGCAGCAAGTGAGGTGTGTAAGAATGGGCCTAAATGGCGCTCTGTTGTCCGTGCCTACCCCGCAAGGGAATTGGCGTGAAGTTATGTATGTATGTATGTATGTAAATATTTGTAAACTTATTGAACTATTTGTTTTTATTACCACAATAATATAATGATTAATTAATAATGTAATGGGTTCTCTCTAGGTTCAAGCAGACGATCAGCGTTGGTCTACAAGGTCGATATTTTTGCTGGGCTTGATCCAATCTATATCACATAATATGTATATCTTCAGATACTTTGTGGTTGTTTTCTCTTTTTTTATTGTGCTTTATTTATTACTTCAAATATGTTTGTTTCACTTGTATATGTCCTAAAAATAAACCTGTTTTCTTTCTTTCTATTTTTAGTTACGTAAAAGTATCGGAGCATGTATAAAATTGTTCAACAACGTTCGCCGAACTTTCGATCGCGTAAAACATCGCATGAAGTATTGATTGCTATTCAAAATACATTAAATACGTTCTCAGCGAAATAGCGGCTAGACGTAAGGTTCGGCATTACGCCGAACGCTACGTAATTTCGGCAGGTGTGTTGTTAGCCTAAGGGTTCTATTTTTGTCAAAATGACTACAAACTTACAAGCAATGATCTGGTTCTCAGCACTTTTCCCGCAGAACTTGGATCCTCGCATGCCATCAGCGGTTTCTGATTCGGGGATGAACAGGTAATCTTGTGATTCCGGGACCCCCCGAGACACTGGGTTGTTTTGACAATCGGTGTCCAAGTTAAGATTCTCGTCGGCCCGTGTAGCTATATTGAAGGATGCTGCTGTAAGCCTGCAAATAAAGAATAGCATAGAATAGACTTTATTATACAAAAATGCTACTTAAAATCAAGAATATCAATATACAAGTCTTATCACCCATAGTGCTATATATATATACACATACATACATACATACATGACTTCACGCCAGTTCCCTTGCGGGGTAGGCACGAACAACAGAGCGCTATTTAGGCTAAACACACCTCACTTGCTTCTTTGACATTCATAACTCTTGTCATGCACGCTCGTCTGTTCTTAAGGCTCCTGACATCACCTTCTGCTAGTACACGATCGATTTGATCATGGAAGGTGTGTCGTGGCCTTCCACGACTTCTGCATCCATCCACTTTTGCATTGTATATCTGTTTGGTCATTCTTTCCACATGCCCGAACCACCGGAGCATTCCTTTCCTTACCTTCACCCCGACACTCTCTTTCAGACCAACTGTCTTTCTTACTTCGGTATTACGAACGCGGTCCGCGAGCGTCACTCCGCAGATTTTGCGCAGTGCTCGCATCTCGACCGCGTTTACTCTACTTTCATGCTCTCTCTTCCATACCCAACTCTATATATATATATATATATACATTTTGGCACATACTAGCAGTCCCATAAAAATTATGGTATAACCGTTGCATAATCATAAGTCGTGGTAGCGTAATGGCTAGCGCACGCGTCCCAGTCTCAAAGGGCGCGGGTTCGATCCTAGCCGGAATGCATGCACCACTTCGGCAGTTTTCTGACCAAATGTGCATAATGTTACAATTAATACGTTGTGAAAACGTCGTGATGCAACCTGCACATCGAGATAACCGATGTGTCAAACCTGCCAAGCCGCATTGGACAAGCGTGGCGGGCATACTGTCCGTCCCCCCTATAGTGGGAGGCCCCAGCCCAGCAGTGGGACGGTTATGGGTTGTTATTATCATATAGCATAATCATAACTAAAAATTAAAATTAAATAAATAAAATGAACAAGCAAGCTAAATAATTACTTTAAGATTATACATTGACAGTTTACATCTTTGTATACCGTGATCACGGTTACTCAAAAACGGTCGAAACGTCGGAATAAAAATAAAATAAAACGCCGCGCTTAAAAGCGTTAGAATGTAGTTTTGATAAAGTGAATTTAAGATACGACAATTATTAGTAAATAAAGCATATTACACAATACACGACTATCTTTCTGACCCAAATACTGATACAGGAGTCTGATTTTGTGACATGAGGAATCTTAATTATTGTTAATCATTACATACATACATACATAACTTCACGCCAGTTCCCTTGCGGGGTACACACGAACAACAGAACGCCATTTAGGCTTATTCTTACACACCTCACTTGCTTCTTTGACATTCATAACTCTTGTTAATCATTATTATTATAAATTGCATATTAATTTGTTTCTAGACATTAGTAGTATTAAATCCAATTATTTTGTAAGCTACATATGTGGCAGGATACAGTGATTTTTTATCCGTGCAGGAACGGAGAAAGAATACAATTTCCTGCGGCCTGGCGGCCTGTCGTAAGAGGCGACTAAACAACCCACAGCCAGGTGGTAGAGTATTTGCTCGACTGGATGGCAACCACCCCTGGTCTAGAGTATGCCGCCATAACAACCTTGCGTTGTGTTCCGGCATTAGTGACCAGGTTCCAGTCTCCTTTAAGAGAGCAGCAGCGCATTTGTAGCGCCTTTGGTGTTGTAAATGTCCATAGGCGATGGTAACCGCTTTCCATCAAGTGGGCAGTCAGCCTGTCTGCTGAACTCCTGCAATAAAAAAATACCTGAATTGTTATAATTATGGACATCATATTCAAACCTGTATACACAAAATAAATTACTTTCACTTTGATACGTACTTGACGCCGCAAACATCGTTTGTTCTTCTGAAGCATGTGGCGTAGGCCAAATTCGCTATGTAAGGTCCGGCTCCGCGGTTGTAGTTGAACGACTCGAAGTAGCCACTCCTATCTGGATGGTATTGCAGACAACCTGGTGGGGCTGGAGAAATAGTATAAATTAGCTACGATTCACCCGCGACTTCGTCCACGTTGGACGAAATAAGCTAATTATGGTGTATTATCGATACTTTTAGCTACTCTGCTATTTTTATGCTTATCATAGTCATTTTGACATTATTATTAAAAATATATATATACACACACAATAACTGCAAATATGATTATATAACACATTACTCATATAAAAAAATAAATACACTATAAAAGTTAAAATAAATAAAGATAATAAGTTACACAAAGCCACTTCCACGAAATCTATATCTTTGTTTCTTTTGGTTCGAATCAACTTATGACTTGTATGTACAAAAAATAAAATAAACCGAAACTACCTGCAACTTTTAGTATTTGTGCTTTCTATCTCGTTACAAATTACAACTTATTTTTAACAACTTATTTTATTCAAACTATAAATGTTCTCATAGTTTAAGTGAATTGTAAAAATTCTTGTATGAGAAATAAAGTTCTCTTTAACCGTGTGCATGACAAGAGTTATGAATGTCAAAGAAGCAAGTGAGGTGTGTAAGAATGGGCCTAAATGGCGCTCTGTTGTTCGTGCCTACCCCGCAAGGGAACTGGCGTGAAGTTATGTATGTATGTATGTATGTATATATATATATATATATATATATTTTTTTTTAATTTATTTATCTATATTAAAAGTTTACGTCGTAAATACAGATAAGGCACCACTTAAACCTATGAGGTTTGCGTGTGATGCAACACACCTTCGCAATTTAAAATTTTAGGAAATAATAAATAAATAAAATAAAATAAAAACAAAAACTTGTACATCCATTTTCCCATGTAACTAGTCACGTCGTTTGTGCAGATAATAGGCTGTCACTGCAATTTTTCTAAGTAATAGTGTTTTTAATATACAAATATATATATAAGTTATATATATAATAATAAAATGCAACTATTTACACAAATTGATCGTGTACTAGCAGAAGGTGATGTCAGGAGCCTTAAGAACAGACGAGCTTGCATGACAAGAGTTATGAATGTCAAAGAGGCAATTGAGGTGTGTAAGAATAAGCCTAAATGACACTCTGTTGTTCGTGCCTACCCCGCAAGGGAACTGGCGTGAAGTTATGTATGTATTTATGTATGTATTAAATAATATACACGTGGCATATGTTTAAGTGGGTAAAGTGATGTATATTGTTAACAATCGGTTGAGAGTCTGTTGTTATACACATATTTAAAAAAAAACAAAGGTCAATTTGGTCATGAGCGGGAGTATGTAAAAATTCTTTGCTGTATTCATGGTCGTTTGACTTAATATAGAAAAAAAAATTGAAAAATAATGTAAAATAAATTGGTGAAAATATATATGGGAGATTTGTACGAAGCAAGTACGTACATTTTCCCGAGTCAGTATTTAGGTATTTTATTTAATTTAATTTCTTTTACGCGCGAATTTACCATCAGTAGTAATGGCGCCCAACAAGGTAGCGCACGCGCGTGCTCACTAGTGCACATGAAGGCATCTCCATCCTCATCAAAGGATGAAATAAATCAAGTAAATAATCGGCAATCGGCAGACAAACACACACACATTGTATATCCCCAAATTAAGCAAGTTACGCTTGTGTTATGGGTAATATACAACGGACTACTCTGGGGCCGATCCCAGACACCCAGACCATAGTAAGTAACCCGGATCCTCTACGTTGCAGTGAGGTAGGCCGGCAAAGGCTTATCCCGCTCAACCACAGAGGCCGTCGAATTATTGTTTGGTATTAATGAGTCTTCGATGTATCCATTGGTCGCTGATTCATACACGGCTCGAAGGACCATAAAAGTATGTAGAATCCTTGATCGAAACTACACACTTTATTTACTTGATTTATTTCATCCCTTAATGTGGATTGAACGGAGATGCCAGCACGCGCGTGCGCTGCCTTGATGAGCGACGTTCGTACTAATGGTAAATTCAGTAAATCCGGCTCGAAGGACCATAAAAATATGTAGGATCCTTGATCGAAACTACATACTTTATTTACTTGATTTATTTCATCCCTTGATGTGGATTGGACGGAGATGCCAGCACGCGCGTGCGCTGCCTTGATGAGCGACGTTCGTACTAATGGTAAATTCAGTAAATCCGGCTCGAAGGACCATAAAAATATGTAGGATCCTTGATCGAAACTACATACTTTATTTACTTGATTTATTTCATCCCTTGATGTGGATTGGACGGAGATGCCAGCTCGCGCGTGCGCTGCCTTGATGAGCGACGTTCGTACTAATGGTAAATTCAGTAAATCCGGCTCGAAGGACCATAAAAATATGTAGGATCCTTGATCGAAACTACACACTTTATTTACTTGATTTATTTCAACCCTTGATGTGGATTGGACGGAGATGCCAGCTCGCGCGTGCGCGGCCTTGATGAGCGACGTTCGTACTCATGGTAAATTCAGTAAATCCGGCTCGAAGGACCATAAAAATATGTAGGATCCTTGATCGAAACTACACACTTTATTTACTTGATTTATTTCAACCCTTGATGTGGATTGGACGGAGATGCCAGCTCGCGCGTGCGCGGCCTTGATGAGCGACGTTCGTACTAATGGTAAATTCAGTAAATCCGGCTCGAAGGACCATAAAAATATGTAGGATCCTTGATCGAAACTACACACTTTATTTACTTGATTTATTTCAACCCTTGATGTGGATTGGACGGAGATGCCAGCACGCGCGTGCGCTGCCTTGATGAGCGACGTTCGTACTAATGGTAAATTCAGTAAATCCGGCTCGAAGGACCATAAAAATATGTAGGATCCTTGATCGAACGTACACACTTTATTTACTTGATTTATTTTTATCCTTTCATGTGGTTGGAGATGCCTTGATATGCACCGGTGGGCACTCGCATACGCTGTCTTGACAAGCGACGTTCTTACTGATGGTAAATTCACGAGTATTCACCTAAATGCGTCGGGAAAATGTACGTACTTGCTTCATAAATGATTTAATATTTTTATTTAGAGTTTTCTTCATAAATATATCGAAATTCGGCATAATCCTACGTCCACAGTAATAAAAAAAAATCTACTATTATTCCGCCGCGACGACATCGAGCAGATATTGTGGATTTAGTAGAATAAGAATTTTTAACACTAACGCAATGGTATCGTACCTTGAATACCTTCGCAACACCAAGATATTACCAAGTGCCAATTAGCCGGATGGCTATATTTTGACATTTCGGTCAGTCACAAATCGTGCGGAGTTATATTTAGAAAGGAGAACAGAAGATTACGAAAAGAACTTACCAATCAAATATTCATCTCTATCCGCGCTACTAGCTAACGGTGTTGAGGGTAGGCTGGATGTAATAGCGTCCAATAGCCCGTCGCGATATTTCCTATCAAATATAAAAGATTATTACTAAGGCCATACAGCGTTATCGATTCGATTTTATATCAAAATCGAGTATTTTTGTAAAAAAAAAAATCAATTTAGTTATAGTTTTACATAAGTTACAATTCCGATCGGCAGTTTTATTTTGCGCAGAAAAGTGCAGACCGATTTATGTAAACTAGGGGTCGCCCGTGGTCTAAATTCGACCGTAATAATTTGTTGTCAAATATTATACTTCTATAGTCACAGATTTCGCTAAGGCAACAATAAACAAAAGAGTATTTTTTTTTTATTTATTATCCAATATGCTTACATTCATATACATTACATTCACATTTGAACTGTGGCACAGAAACCTCATGGGTTTATTCGTGCCGCAGGGAGTCGTGTACACTATATTTTTATTTTAATAAATAGGAGCAGAGGCGCGTAGGGGTTATCATCATTCTAGTGTTTAGTTCCGATTTGATAATAAAGCGGAGGGGTATCATCATTCTAGTATATGGTTCTCATTCAAGTCCCAGGACTGCACATGATGGTCCGCTTTGGGAATCAGTATATAATCTTTTAAGATTATACTTGATTACATACATACATACATAACTTCACGCCAGTTCCCTTGCGGGGTAGGCACGAACAACAGAGCGCCATTTAGGCTTATTCTTACACACCTCACTTGCTTCTTTGACATTCATAACTCTTGTCATGCACGCTCGTCTGTTCTTAAGGCTCCTAACATCACCTTCTGCTAGTACACGATCAATTTGATCATGGAAAGTGTGTCGTGGCCTTCCACGACCCCTACATCCATCCACTTTTGCATTGTATATCTGTTTATTCATTCTTTCATCATGCATTCTTTCTACATGTCCGAACCACCGGAGCATTCCTTTCCTTACCTTCACCCCGACACTCAATTATACTTGATTAATTTATGGTTATTTTCGTACTTGGTTTACAGGTCCTATGGGAGATCATTTATAATATTTAGTATCATATATTCCTCGCGCCTTGTCCCATACACATTATTATATTTAGGTATAATATATTTACATGTGTCAGATCTCGGTCGCATGTAATTAGGTCTAGTCTTCTGTACTAAGACTTAAAATATATGCGTGTGTTTCAAATACATGATAGTGTGTGTGATATATTTTTTATGCATCATTTTAAAAAAAATAGCATTCTGCACTTCTTGTCTATATAAACTACTAGCGGCCCGGCGCGGTTTCGCATATCGCGGTAAGCAGTCTGTCAATTCTATGTCAAACGTCATAAGGTTACATTAAACAAAGTTTATATTGTCCAAAGCGCTAAGGTCCGATTAGAAATAATTTTATATGGTGGTTAAGTATTCTTAAATTTTCTAATTGTCCGCGCAATTTTCTTAATTTTTTCTTTCATAAAAACCTTCTTCTGACAATAACAAACACAACAAAAAAAGAATTAGCGAAATCGGTCCAGCTGTTCACGCGTGATGACGTGACCAAAGGAAATAGGGATTCATTCATATATATATATAACTACAATACATAAGTGTGCGAAATTTCATACTCCTCCGTCCGCGCAATTTACGTAAAAAGGCGTACAAAGTTTTTGCTTCACTATTAATATATGGACAATCTATATTGAATTTTATTTGCAAGCGGAAATGGCTGAGTTTTGCTTCTTATGCATTCTTAGCTCTGTTCCGCTTACACGATTCGAAGAATATCGCGCGCCACTAAAATTGGTCTACTGCACTAGTACATCGGGAGGAAATATTAGTTGTGAAAACTAAGTACCTATCCCATTTGCCAAAGTTTTTTATTGCTGAAGCTCAGCAGACAGGCTGACGGCCCAACTGTGATGGAAAGTGGTTACCGTTGCCTATGGACATTAGCAATACCAGAGGTGCTGCCAATGCCAGCCTTGAAGTAGAAACTGGAACCTGGTCACTGATGCCGGAACACAACTAAAAGTTGTTATGGCGGCATAGTCTAGACCAGGGGTGGTGGCTATTCAGACGGACAAATGCCTTACCTGGCTGTGGCCATAGGAAAGAAAGATAATTTTGTCACTGTACGATTTTTTTTTTATTGCAGGAGTTCAGCAGACAGGCAGACGACCCACTTGATGGATAGCGGTTACCATCGCCTATTGACATTTACAACACCAAAGGTGCTATAAATGCGCTGCTGCTCTCTTAAGGGAGACTGGAACCTGGTCACTAATGACGGAACACAACTCAAGGTTGTTCTGGCGACATACTTTAAACCAGGAGTGGTAGCCATCCAGTCGGGCAAATGCCCTACCACCTGGCTGTGGGTTGTTTAGTCGCCTCTTACGACAGGCCGCCAGGCCGCAGCAAATTGTATTCTTTCTCTGTTCCTGCACGGATTAAGGGAATGTACCCATAATACGTGACCCATTTTTTATTTTTATATGCTAAGGCTAATATGTACCTTTCTAGGGAGTGGGGTTTAAACTAAAGTTTTCCCACTCTAAGTTACAAATAATATGGTTTACCAATAAGAAAACTCACCCCAAGGCATTGAAGCACTCCAGCTGGGTGACCTTGATCTTCCAAGTAGCCTGTGGCAAGTGGGGCTGACTGTTCCGGTCTGCTATCTTGAAGTTTAACCTTATAGTCCTGCTGTTGAGTGAAGCGTTTACTCTGACGTATACTGAAAAATGGATAGATGACATGTAGACATAACACGTTAACTTTGTCTGAGGATCGAGTGCATCCTCAGACAATGTTGATGTAGGAAAAAAAGATTTTGCAAAAGTTCCTACGGCCGGGCGGCCTGTCGTAAGAGGTGACAAAACCACCTACAGCCAGGTGATACGGTGTTTGCCAGTCTGGATGGCTACCACCCCTAGTCTAAAGTATGTCACCATAACAACCTTGAATTGTACTCCGGCATCGGTGACCAGGTTCCAGTCTCCCTTAAGAGAGCAGCAGCGCATTTGTAGCACCTTTGGCGTTGCAAATGTCCATAGGCGATGGTAACCGCTTTCTATCGAGTGGGCCGTCCGCCTGTCTGCTGAACTCCTTCAATAAGAAAAAATAATAAAACTCACTATGTTGGCCGTTATTATCACCGCAAAGTGCAGGCAGGAAGTCGGAATTGGCCTGCAGGTTGGTGACTTGGAAGATGTCGTTTCTGCACGTATACCCTGGACGTTGGGTCACATTCTCCACAGAATCCACCTTTGAAAGAAGGAAAAATAATTTATTTGGCCAGAAAATTATAGAACTAATAAAAAGAACTCGTAAAAATAATGTACAACAGCACTACACAGTGTAATGGCCCTTTTTTCGAAATGATTCTGTTTGCAGGCACCGCACTACTCGGGAACATGATAGTGCTGTATGTGGGACTCGCTGGCTGCTTTTGCCAGAATACCCACTGAACCACGGTGTTGCTGGTGTTGCTCCTATCATCATATGGAACCTATCATATATGGAAACAAACCGTAGACGACGCCATAGCCCTTGGCTGACGTGGTGTCACTCCCGTCTGTGGGTCAGCTTTTGCTTGCGCCGACGGATGAACAATTGCTAACAAGACAACTTCGCGCCCCCCTATTAGTAGCCTGAATTTCACCAACATGACTGTCTCACAGAAGGAGTTTACGACTCCCGAAAAAAATGACTTATTCCTAAAAACATAGGGAGGCATACCCAGCAGTAGGCTTGTGGACTGTTATTGTTACACTAACCGTGGTGGGTGGTGCCAGGTTGAAGGTCTCGAAGTCTATCCTCATTTGGCAGACATTGTTGTTGTTGATCTCGACGTTGTAAGAGCACTCCAGACCTGACGACTCCTTGTTGAGGGGAGGGTTTATGAAGACAGCCACCTTCGTATTGGTTCTCACGTCACACGCGTTCACTGAAAATAAATATTAGATATAGGGGAAATTATACCATTATTGGTATCCCCTTCCACTGTTAATAGCACCATATTTAGTTGGTCAACATATCATGAAAAGTTTAGATTTTTTATTATGATACTTACACGAGCAACAAGTGGCAAAGACTCCACAGAAGCCGATCGCCTTGCCACCTTGGGTGTTACACTGGTTCCTGGCCAAGCAGACGCCGCCGGTAGATCTGTCAGAGCTTAAGCACTGCTCCCCATTGCCAACGGAGAAGATGCTTGGGGCAGATTGACGAGGTACTGAATAAGAAATATATGAAAATGAATGTATTGATTTCAAAATGGAATGTTACAGATTATTTATTGAAACATGAGTCTACCACCGCTTACAAAGGAATTTCAGTTATTGTTAAAGGAGAAGAAGCGGCGCAAGAAACTCCTCAGCAACATATTTTTACTTCTGCGCCAGCGGCGGTGTCGCGCCGGCTAGAGGCATATGTTCTCGTATAATAAATAAACCCCCTTCGCTTGGGGGCTCCATGTTGCGTACCTCATCGCTGCCAGTGTGGGACTATGGTGGACACGGATTATCATGTTTTTTTCTTTTTATTGCATGAGTTTAGCAGACAGGCAGACGGCCCACTTGATGAAAAGCGGTTACCATGGCCTATGGACATTTGCCACACCAAAGGTGTTACAAATGCGCTGCTGCTCTCTTATGGGAGACTGGAACCTGGTCACTAATGCCGGAACACAACTCAAGTTTGTTATGGCAACATACTCAGGGGTGGTAGTCATCCAGTCGGGCAAATGCCCTACCACCTGGCCGTGGGTTGTTTTGTCGCCTCTTATGACAGGCCACCTGGCCGCAGGAAATTGTATTCTTTTTCCGTTCCTGCACGGATGTTTACATAATGTTGGCGGTCTCACCATGCCAACCTCAATGACGTCATCTAATCATCTATCATCTGATACCGACCATATTAGAACCGAATGGCAAGAGGCCGGATGGAATGTCACTTATTCCTTGGAAGATGGAACGACCGCTTGTTTGTGACGCGATATGTATCAACACGCCGCCGCCGTCACTTCTTCCAATGACTGAGTTGGGGGCTGGCGACGCTGCCTCAAAAGCTGATGCTCTCAAAGGGCACAAATATGGAACCTTAGGAAGGGGTTACATATTTGTGACGTTTGGAGTTGAAACTTTAGATCCGTGGGGTCCATCGGCAAAAGGTTTCTTCGAAGAAATTTGCAAGAAACTCTTTGATGCCACCTGTAATCAGAAGACTGGCACATGTTTCGCCTAACTACTAAGTATAGCCATACAGCGTGGTAATATAGCCAGCCTTCTGGGCACGCTCCCACCTGGCAGCGATTTGTTACATAGTCTTTCATATCTTTATATATATAATGCTTCTGTACGTGTGTTGATAGTGAACTCCTCCTAAACGGCTGGACCGATTTGAATAAATTTTTTTGTGTGTGTTCAAGTGGATTCTAGGATGGCTTAGATTCACAATTGGACCCGGTAGGTGGCGCTGCAATTAGGTTTCAAATTTTCTTCAGGGCAGGACAACGTCTGCCGGAACAGCTATATATATATATACTTATATACACGAAGATTAACTTACTTCTAAACAGATCTGATGCTGAACAGTAGTGTCCAATAGCGAACAGTAGAAAAACCCGCATGAAAGCCTTCACCGCCATCTTGGATTATTATCTGCAACAAACAAGCCATTTACAACTTCATCAAACTTTGGAATTCATTGCCGGTTAAAGGTGATTTACATTGACCCAGCTGATTGTAACTTCAAATTCTAAGGACGCTAGTGCTGAGTTCACACTGGCATCGTATAAGCAATTATATAAATTAATTCTGATTTAATTCTTGTATGTAGTAATGTATTACTTGCATACATATATACATAACTTCACGCCAGTTCCCTTGCGGGGTAGGCACGAACAACAGAGCGCCATTCAGGCTTATTCTTACACACCTCACTTGCTTCTTTGACATTCATAGCTCTTGTCATGCACACTCGTCTGTTCTTAAGGCTCCTGACATCACCTTCTGCTAGTACACGATCAATTTGATCATGGAAGGTGTATCGTGGCCTTCCACGACTTCTGCATCCATCCACTTTTGCATTGTATATCTGTTTAGTCATTCTTTCATCATGCATTCTTTCCACATGCCCGAACCACCGGAGCATTCCTTTCCTTACCTTCACCCCGACACTCTCTTTCAGACCAACTCTCTTTCTTAGTAATAAATATACATGGAAAATTCAATAATGAAATAAATTAAATAATCAATGAAAAATGTGTACTTTTATTGCCATAATTTTGTCAAAATTACTATATTTTTCAAGTCTACCGCGACTTGAAAAATATAGTAATCAGCGTAATGACTAGCGCACGCGTCCCATACTCCAAGGGCGCGGGTTCGATCCTGGCCGGAACGCATGCACCACTTAGGTAGTTTTCTGATCTAATGTGCATATTGTTCAATTACCAAGTAACAACGGTGAAGGAAAACATCGTGATGCAACCTGGACATCGAGATAACCGATGTGTCAAACCTGCCAAGCCGCCTTGGACAAGCGTGGCGGGTATACCGTCTGTTCCCCTTATAAAGGGACGCCCGAGCCCAGCAATGGGACATTTATGGACTGAAATTATACTATTTTTTTTTTAAATAATGATAATTTAAAAAAAAAAGATGGAAACCCTAATCGTTATCTACTTCTGGGTTACGATATATGTGTGCACTAGCTTCTGCCGGCGACGTGGTCCGCGTGGAATAGGTAAAAGAAGTAAGTTAAAAAAACCTCCGATTTTAAAACATTCTTCATTGGTGCTCCGCTCCTATTGATCTTAGCGTGATGATATATAGCCTATGGCCTTCCTCGATAAATGGGCTATCTAACACTGAAAGAATTTTTCAAATCAGACCAGTAGTTCCTGAGATTAGTGCGTTTAAACAAACAAACAAACTGTTCAGCTTTATATATTAGTATAGGATTTATAAATATATGTTGCGATGTTTCGAAGTTGCTCATACAAGTTGTCTTAAACAGTTATAAGTACGTATTTTAACATAGATTTTATCTAAACGACCGTTAGAGGAAGAAATCAATCTTTAACCGGTTGTTGCCGTTACTATTTGACATATTTAACAACTATTATGTATATAACAAAACCTACAGCAGCTTACCGGTTTGGTTTAACATTATTTATGCCCGCGACTTCCTCGCCGCTTTAAAGAATTCGGTTTTATTACGGTCGCCTGCCAATATATTTTACACGCTTTTATTTAACTTGCAATAGATTGGGGAAAAAGTCTTTTCGCATATAGTATGTATGAACTTGTAATAAGATCTCTTTGGCTATACCATTTGTATCTGGGTGGTTTTGGTATCATTAAAAAGTTTTAATTTTAAAGAAGACAATTCCAAATTAGAATTAGGAAAATTTGTGATTTTCATTTAGTTTTCTTATTGTTAAAATGAGTGAACCTAATGAAGAAATTCTATACATTTTAAAAATTTACTACAAAAAGGTAAAAATGCAACACAAGCCGCGAAAAAAATTTGTGATTTTTATGGACCTAATGCAGTATCTGTGAGAGTAGCCCAAATTTGGTTTAAGCGTTTTCAATCCGGAAATTTTGATATCAAAGATGCACGTCGCTCTGGTCGCCCTGTTACGGACAAAATTGATGCCATTTTTTAAAAAGTGGATTAAGATCGGCATATTAGTAGTTACGATGTAGCTGGAGAACTGGGAATTGGCCACAAAACGGTTTTGGCGCATTTGAAAAAAGCTGGGTATACAAAAAAGCTCGATATTTGGGTGCCTCATGAGCTCACTGAAACAAACCTAATGAATCGTGTACTCATTTGTGATTCTTTATTACGACGTAATAAAACTGAACCATTTTTGAAGAAGCTGATAACTGGTGATGAAAAGTAGATCACGTACGACAGGAACGTTCGAAAAAGATCGTGGTCAAAGACCGGTCAGGCTTCACAGACTGTGGAGAAACCCGGGTTAACTCGCAACAAGGTGATGCTGTGTGTATGGTGGGATTGGAAGGGCATTATTCATTATGAGCTGTTACCGCCAGGCAGGACCATCGATTCTGAACTGTAATGCGAACAACTGATGAGATTAAAGTAAAAAGTTGAGAGAAAGTGGCCGGAATTAATCAACAGAAGCGGTGTGGTTTTTCACCATGATAACGCTAGACCTCACACATCTTTAGCCACTCAGCAAAAAATACGAGAGTTTGGCTGGGAGGTGTTAATGCATCCGTCGTATAGTCCTGACCTTGCACCTTCAGATTTTCACCTGTTTCGGTCTCTGCAGAATTCCTTAGGCGGTGTCAAGTTAACATCACGAGAGGTCTGCCAAAACTACTTGTCGCAGTTTTTTGATCAGAAGCCCCAAAATTTTTATAGTAATGGGATCACGTCCCTACCTACAAGATGACAAAAAGTTATTGCACCTTCAGATTTTCACCTGTTTCGGTCTCTGCAGAATTCCTTAGGCAGTGTCAAGTTAACATCACGAGAGGTCTGCCAAAACTACTTGTCGCAGTTTTTTGATCAGAAGCCCCAAAATTTTTATAGCAATGGGATCACGTCCCTACCTACAAGATGGCAAAAAGTTATCCAACAAAATGGCACCTACATACTTTAGTCAAATGTAAATAAACTTTATAACAAAACCTTTTGAATTTTTATATAAAATGCGAAGAAACTTTTTCTCCAACCTTATATGTAAGTTCGGGTGGAATCTTGCAAGTTAAATTTGACCAACTTCCCGGTTTCCGATTGAGCTAAAATTTTTCACGCATACATATATCGTGTGACAATGCAATAATATGGTACCATGGAGCTGATCAGATGATGGAATCGGAAGGTGGCCACAGGAACTCCTGTACTAAACAAGATAGACCCGTCGTGTTTGGGCTCGTTTCACTTGTCTTGGCTAGCACTCTGCTGCTACATGATATCCAGGATCTCAAAAGCTTGTATTTAAAAAGCTTATTTAATAATATAATTTATATTCGTAATAATTTGAGCGCCTACAAGGAGTATAAGGATGTTCACAATTTCAACAACAGGCATTGTAATAGACTGATATTGCCATCTTTTAGATTATAAAAAGTACTGTCCTCATTCTTGGGGGTCGGTATACGCTTCTTCAATAAGATTCCGAGTGAAATGTTAGATCTGCCTTTCACTAAATTAAAAACCAAATTAAAAAGTATCTTGCTAAAAAGGGATACTACACTATTGAAGAATACTTAAATGACAAAACTTCATTTACATAGCAGCTCGCTCCAACCTCTTATACTATATTTTGTATAACATTTTTATCTTGCCAAGCGTGTAACGAATTTGTGGAGATATGTTGCAGTATCAAATTTTAGTACGTCATGTCATTATTATAACTATAATAATATTTACTTGCCTTCTATTGTGTCTTTGTCTTATTGAGTATGCACTGTTAGCTACAACTCCATTAATTCTTCGAAAAGTGTAACAATAAACATTTCTGTACAAGATTTATAAAAAAAAGAATATTTTGAGTTAATCAATTTTTAGGTAGGCGTGTTGCTGGGGAGTTTGTTGCCGCTTCTTCTCCTTAACAGCAACAACACGTTGCCAAGCGGTGTACATATAATACGAAGTAGATATAATTGACTTACATGTATGATCTTCAAAAAGTGTTCTCCAGTGGAACTTGTTATGAATAAAAACTTTTGAATTTGAAGAAAATAAAGCGTTTGTAACAGAGCTTATGTAAAAATGAGGTAGAGATAAGAAAGAAAGAAAAATATTTAATTCTAATAGCGACACAACACTAAACGGTTAGACCCACACTTGCCAGAATTTTATTTACCATAATTTCATCTGCTATATTGGTCAACAGACATAATATTGCTTCTCATAATTTTATATGTCATACTCAATGTTTACTATATTAGTCAGGTGCTAGAAACTTTGTTACCCATAAAGTCAATTTAAATAACATCATTTGTTATCATCGTTGTAACCAAAACTCGATTTTTCAGGAGAGCCGAAAAACAAAATATAAATATTATTTCGGACATAACTTTTTTGATTCTTGGCTTAAATAAACCATTCTAAAACCAAAAGTTTTAAAATTTTATGATGCAAAACACTGTTAAATTATATTTGAAATAGATTTAAAAATAACAAAAACAGCTTTCTTATACGCCCCGGAAAATTGCATGTTTGGGGCGTTTAAACCCTAAAAATCTATGGATGTGTGATCAGAGATGGTTGTAACTGCCAATTTGCCTACTAATTCTATCAGTTTGTAGACTGTTGCTTTGTTTTCTTCAGTTGATTAAATATCAAGTAAAGAGAGAAAATAAGAAATTCTTTTCTTTCTTTATTTGCCTATTTAATTTCAATTTTATTTATTAACTTAGTATATCAATTTATCAACTCAGACAACTAATTAAACAAATAATTATTAATTTTACCCATACTTAGTTGCTTGTTTTACCTAAAAGCTATTCAATAACTCATCTTATTCATTATAAAAGAAAATAAAATTGCTCGTACGATCCAAAACTAAACATATTTCGACGTAAAATATTAGGCGTAAAAACATTTGTATCATCTACGGTGTCGTTTACTACCCTCGCGTTTATGATCATTAACATTGGTTGCTGTTACGACACAAAATCTAAAACTATATGTTTTATTTTCTACACAAAATGGGGTCGTAAACACCATTTTTTGGCGAATTGGAACACTTTACATATATTGATCGATAGAGGAGAAAAAATTAAGTTTGATCTAAAACCACAGTTTTTTTTTGGACTTTATGGCTTGGCAGCTAGGCCTTTAAGCCAGATCTTAGATTCAATGTAGTTTCTTAATTTTCTTAAACCTATGTGTAGCACAGCTGAACTGTAGGTTATCAGCTAGTGCCATTCAACGAAGTTCTTGTGACAACTCAAAAGGCATTTGACTTTACAGTTCACATTTCTCACAAAAACACATAATTACTACTCAAAAACTATCAATATCCTACACCTATTGTTCATTTTAGAGTAATTTTACACATTTTTAGAAAATAAAACTGCACAGCACAAGGTCCCCTTTCAGTTCCCGCCAAAAACTTCCTAAAACCACAGATGGTCAATACTCATTACTAGAGCTGGGTAGGACATGATTTTAAAACATTTTGTACTTAACCAGTACAATGAAGCACTTCAAATGAGGCGAGGAGATTTGTATGGTTTGCACCGCGGCAGTACATTTCTGAGCGTCATTCCCTCATTTAATTTTGTCCCGTACAAAACTTCTAGTTCGGAAATGTTCGTTAAGAATCGGATGTGATCGGCCTCGGGCACCTCATTTTACTAGCAGTCGTACATGTCATGTTGTCCCTCTTTCCCATGTGAATATCCGTAGAGGCGTTATTGAACTATTGTCCTCATTCCGTCCTTCCTCTTACCTTTGACGCGTGAGTAGTAGCGGGACAAAAATTTTGAAGTAGTCATGGGAAAAGAGTGATATATATCTTTTTGATACAAAGATATATATAACTCTTTTATATCTTTAACTCTTTATCTTTACAGTGAATAGTGTCAGTGTCAAGGTGAGTTATTATCTGTGAGTGACATACTGATAAAATAATATGAAAAAATAAATAAACAAATACAGTGAAAAAACATAATAAAATTAATTACATTAAAACAAAATTACACCATAAAACTATAGTGTTACGATTTATTTTGGCTTGCTATTATATTCGGTTTCCTTGTTCACCTACTACGCATGCGCAGGGCGCGGGCTAATAATTCTTTCTCTTTTCTTTCTACTCTAGTTTCTTCTCATTCGGATCTGTAGTCATCGCGTGGAACAGGAATGAACTAAGGCGTTAAAGATATAAAGACACATTTTGAACGCAAGTGATATACAGATCTAATCACTCTTCGCGTCGGATATATATCTTTTGAGTTAATCACTCAGGAGTTACACACCGCTATTTTGAAGTAAATTTTGAGACGTAACACTACAAATCTATTTTGTACTTGACAAATATACTGCCTCACATGTGTACTCATCACTACTCATTACTACTATCACAGTATAAAGATTTTATATCAGTAGATACACGCTACCTGAAGTTGGATTTCGTCACCAGCGTAATTAGAAAGTACGATAAAGCTCGCAAGCAACGGCTTCATCTTCATGTGAACGTCGAGACAAAAGGCAAGTGATTTTCTTCCAGCAAACCTATGAGTGTAGCGAGAGTGGGAAAATAAGAGACAGGGTAGTGTACAGCTGCGGTATGAAAAGGTTCGTCACCTTTAAGCCGACTTTTGCTTGAGTACAAGAAACAGTAGTACCAACATTTTGATAAATGTTACGTTGTGTCACAAATTAAAAGAAAATTGCAATGTTGACAATGACAGGCACTGAGATTAACTATAAGAAATAAAGAGGATAATATAATCACTACGCTTATCATAAATATTAAAACCAATAAAAGGGTTTACATTTCTAATCAATATTCTTAGTCAAGATAGAAAGTCAAATAACTTTGATCTAAGTAATTTTAAACTTTATTGTCAAACAGTCAAACATAACTTTCTGAGGAACAGTCTTTTCTGTGACTTAGTTTGAAAAGGCAACAAGTGCTCGCGGAACGTTATATAAATAATTTTGAAAACCGGCGAATATTTTCATACCACGACTGTACACTAAAGTTTATATATATTATTGCTTATACCAAAGTGTACATGCTTATCTGAAAATAAATATCTTATACTAATATATAAAGCTGAAGAGCTTGTTTGTTTGTTTGCTTGAACGCGTTAATATCAGGAACTACTGGTCTGATTTGAAAAACTCTTTCAGTGTTAGATAGCAAATTTATCGAGGAAGGCTATAGGCTATATATCATCACGCTAAGACCAAAAGGAGCGGAGCACCAATGAATAATGTTTCAATATCGGGGGTTTTTTTCACTTATTTTTTTTATCTTAAGATAGTACATACATACATAACTTCACGCCAGTTCCCTTGCGGGGTAGGCACGGACAACAGAGCGCCATTTAGGCCCATTCTTACACACCTCACTTGCTTCTTTGACATTCATAACTCTTGTCATGCACGCTCGTCTGTTCTTAAGGCTCCTGACATCGCCCTCCGCTAGTACACGATCAATTTGATCATGGAAGGTGTGTCGTGGCCTTCCACGACTTCTGCATCCATCTACTTTTGCATTGTATAGACTTAACTTAAGATAGTATACATAATAAAATACATACAGATTTATACATACATATAAACGACATGTGCAATATCCAACTGTCTTTGTATTTAACAATATTTTTTTAATCGTCATTCTTCATGTTATCTCTATTTGTTTATAACTAATAGATTGAGATCCCAGTCACCCCAGACTTACGTGATTTTATGAAAGATGAAATTATTAGGATCGATAGTTTAACATAAACTTAGAAAGGAATGGATATTCGCTAAGCTGAAAGCGGGGCCGTTTTTCAGGTAGCAGCTATCAAGCGTGGAAAAAAACCATGCTAACTTACGTCAAAGTAGCAAGGCTAGTTTTCACATATGTCATATATGATATTGTTATAAACAAAGATATACAGTTCTCAGACATTTAAAAAAAATGTGGGCACATACGTAATTTTAGGAAGGCTAAATTTTAATTTAAATTAAATTTTAAAGGTTGGGGAAATAGTCTTTTCGCATATAGTATGTATGAACTTGTAATAAGATCTCTTTGGCTATCTATTTGTATCTGGCTGGTTTTGGTATCATTAAAAAGTTTTAATTTTAAAGAAGACAATTCCAAATTCAAATTAGGAAAATGTGTGATTTTCAGTTGTTTTTCTTATTGTTAAAATGAGTGAATCTAATGAAGAAATTCTATACATTTTAAAATTTTACTACAAAAAAAGGTAAAAAGCAACAACAAGCCGCGAAAAAAAATTGTGATGTTTATGGACCTAATGTAGTATCTGTGAGAGTAGCGCAAATTTGGTTTAAGCGTTTTCAATCCGGAAATTTTGATATCAAATATACACGTCGCTTTGGTCACCCTGTTACGGACAAAATTGATGCCATTTTTGAAAAAGTGGAGCAAAATCCGCATATTAGTAGTTACGATGTAGCTGGAGAACTGGGAATTGACCACAAAACGGTTTTGGCGCATTTGAAAAAAGCTGGGTATACAAAAAAGCTCGATATTTGGGTGCCTCATGAGCTTACTGAAAGAAACCTAATGAACCGTGTACTCACTTGTGATTCTTTATTACGACGTAATGAAACCGAACCGTTTTTGAAGAAGCTGATGAAAAGTGGATCACGTACGACAAGAACGTGCGAAAAAGATCGTGGTCAAAGGCAGGTCAGGCTTCACAGACTGTGATGAAACCCGGGTTAACTCGCAACAAGGTGATGCTGTGTGTATGGTGGGATTGGAAGGGCATTATTCATTATGAGCTGTTACCGCCAGGCAGGACCATCGATTCTGAACTGTACTGCAAACAACTGATGAGATTAAAGCAAAAAGTTGAGAGAAAGCGGCCGGAATTAATCAACAGAAGGGATGTGGTTTTTCACCATGATAACGCTAGACCTCACACATCTTTAGCTACTCAGTGAAAATTACGAGAGTTTGGCTAGGAGGTGTTAATGCATCCGCCGTATAGTCCTGATCTCGCACCTTCAGATTTTCACCTGTTTCAGTCTCTGCAGAATTTCTTAGGCAGTGTCAGGTTAACATCACGAGAGGACTGCCAAAACCACTTGTCGCAGTTTTTTGATCAGAAGCCCCAAAATTTTTATAGCAATGGGATCACGTCCCTACCTACAAGATGGCAAAAAGTTATCCAACAAAATGGCACCTACATACTTAAGTCAAATGTAAATAAACTTAATAAAAAAAACTTTTTGAATTTTTATATAAAATGCGAAGAAACTTTTTCCCCGACCTAATATATTATCAAGTATAATATTTTAAATTATTTTCCAATAAGCCAGACAAGTCTGACGGGCCAAACAAATTTCAATGGTTATTTTCCACCTTTGATAGCTGCTACCTGAAAAACGGCCCCGCTTTCAGCTTAGCGAGTATTGATTCCTTCCTAAGTTTATGTTAAACTACCGATACTGAGAATTTCATCTTTCCTTAAATTACCTTAGTCTGGGGTGATTGGGATCTCAATCTATAATATTAATATCTCTATGCGAAAAAGAACATTTTTTTTTACACTGGGAAATCCATTTGCGGACCCCCCGCCGGGGAGACTTCGGCGGGGGAGTGTGGGACTCGCCGGCTAGAGAAGCCGGCATTCCCACTAAAACCCCTTGGTGCCACCTGACGCCATGAGCCGGGGTCACGGG
Source organism: Dendrolimus kikuchii (assembly GCA_019925095.2). Classification (NCBI taxonomy): domain Eukaryota; kingdom Metazoa; phylum Arthropoda; class Insecta; order Lepidoptera; family Lasiocampidae; genus Dendrolimus; species Dendrolimus kikuchii. The sequence goes on from CM034414.1 coordinate 1,487,900, forward strand.
ATATGCGTGAGCTTTTCTTCCACGACCCCGGCTGGCGTGGGCCCACCCCAGCAAGAGGTGGGCCTCTCCGATACGAAAAAGAACATTCGATTTCTGTTGCAATAATCAATATCTCGCTGCGAGTTATTCATGTTACATCTCTAGTTGCAAGAAGTGCCAAAAAAATTTCCAATACGCCTAAGATTTTTTTTTATTGCAGGAGATCAGCACACATGTAGACGGCCCACTTGATGGAAAGCGGTTACCATCGCCTATAGACATTTGCAACACCAAAGGTGCTACAAATGCGCTGCTGCTCTCTTAAGGGAAACTGGAACCTGGTCACTAATGCCGGATAACAACTCAAGGTTGTTATGGCGGCAAACTCTAGACCAGGGGTGGTAGCCATCCAGTCGGGCAAATGCCCTACCACCTGGGTGTGGGTTGTTAATTCGCCTCTTACGACAGGCCGCCCCAACGCAGGAAATTGTATTCTTTCTCCGTCCCTGCACGGAGAGATATTGGTATTCATTATGACATATTCAATGCACGCAAAAACTTTTAGTACCTTCATAATGCGCGTACGCATATAATTTAATAGTCTAACTGTGAATACACTATAAACTTTCCCATTCAAAATGGTTACTATATTATAAGATTTCTAAGAGACGAGCGTGCATGATAAGAGCTATGAATGTCAAAGAAGCAAGTGAGGTGTGTAACAATAAGCCTGAATGGCGCTCTGTTGTTCGTGCCTACCCCGCAAGAGAACTGGCGTGAAGTTATGTATGTATGTATGTAAGATTTCTAAGCTGGAAAGATTTGTATTTTAAAATAATAACAGCCCATAAACGTTCCTACTGTTCGGCTCAAATTATCCCACTTTTAAACGGACGACAGATAACTCAGATGGTGGTGGTAAACATTACTTAAGTAGGTAATTGTTAACGAATTATTTGTTTATACTATATATAAAACATTCAAAATTAAGTATAGATAGATAGATAAATAACACTTTATTATACACCAGTACAAAAATGAACTTAAAGACTAGATAGAGTATGTAGTTGACTAGACATGACTCTAGTTATGTACAAAGGGCGGTCTTATCGCTAAAAAGCGATCTCTTCCAGACAACCCCAGGAATGAATTGATAATGGCGATGTTGGTATACGAAACATAGAGTACGAACTACTTACATTTTAATAATAGATACATATTTTTTATTGCAGGAGTTCAGCAGACAGGCAGACGGCCCACTTGATGGAAAGCGGTTACCATCGCCTATAGACATTTGCAACACCAAAGGTGCTACAAATGCGCCGCTGCTCTCTTAAGGGAGACTGGAAACTGGTCACTAATGTCGGAACACAACTCAAGGTTGTTATGTCGACATACTTTAGACTAGGGGTGGTAGCCATCCAGACGGGCAAATGTCCTACCATCTGTGGGTTATTTTGTCGCCTCTTAGGACAGGCCGCCCGGCCGCAGGAAATTGTATTATTTCTCCGTTCCTGCACGGATAAAAATTATATATATAATTTATATATGCAAATATGTTATATATTAAATAGATATATGCATATCTACAAAATATATAAATATTTATAGATTAATTTAAATATCCAACGGTAGGTAGTATTTTTTGGTCATAGTTTTAAATATCGGAAGCGATTTTGCTTGTCTGGTAGCAACAGGAAGCGCGTTCCAAAGCTGTATAGCCTTAACGGGAAAAGAATTGTTGTAGAAAATTGAGTTATACGCAAGAGTGTTCAGTTTAAGTTTAGTAGAAGGGTGTAAATTGCGAGAGCACGAAGTATTATATTATAAAAAATACTGTGATTCGTAAAAAACAAATCAGTTATACTATAGTCTAATTTATATAATTATTTAACTTATAAATATGTTTGTGGGATTTAATTTATAAAGTAATGTATATTAATTTAATTATTATCCGTGCAGGAACGGAGAAAGAATACAATTTTATCGTAAGAGGCGACAAAACAACTTACAGCCAGGTGGTAGGGTATTTGCTCGTCTGGATGGCTACCACCCTTGGTCTAGAGTATGCCGCCTTAACAACCTTGTGTTCCGGCATTAGTGGCCGGGCTCCAGTCTCCCTTTAGAGAGCAGCGGCGCATTTGTAACACCTTTGGTTTTGCAAATGTCTATAACGATGGTAACACTTTTCCATCAGGTGGGACGTCTGCCTGTCTGCTGCACTCATGCAATAAAAAAAGTAATGGTAAAATATGTTGCTTATGTATGTCTGTGTAAGTTCTACTTAATAATCTGCACCGCCTACATCGCCAGATTAGGCTAAACTGTTCCTTAAGTTAGGTTGCCTGGAAGAGATTGCTTTAAGCGATAAGGCCGCCTATTGTTTCTACCATGACAATGTTGTAATTGTGCATTTTTTTAAATTGTATAATGTTGATGAGCAATAAATTTCTATATATTCTATTATTCTAATAAAATTTTGTCAATTTATGTTCTCAAAAATGTAGTAATGTACAGACGAGATACAAAAGTGTTGATTTTGGAATCTTCTATTATATATTTATATATATATAATAAAATTGTAGAAGTCGGAGTGACGCTCGCGGACCGCGTTCGTAATACCGAAGTAAGAAAGAGAGTTGGTCTGAAAGAGTGTCGGGGTGAAGGTAAGGAAAGGAATGCTTCGGTCGTTCGGGCATGTGGAAAGAATGCATGATGAAAGAATGACTAAACAGATATACAATGCAAAAGTGGATGGATGCAGAAGTCGTGGAAGGCACACACCTTCCATGATCAAATTGATCGTGTACTAGCGGAGGGTGATGTCAGGAGCCTGAAGAACAGACGAGCGTGCATGACAAGAGTTATGAATGTCAAAGAAGCAAGTGAGTTGTGTAAGAATGGGCCTAAATGGCGCTCTGTTGTTCGTGCCTACCCCGCAAGGGAACCGAATAGATATAGAAGTCGAATTTCTTTACAATGAAAAAATGCTAATAACAGAGTCAAGGGGATATAAGACGTAAAATAGAACTAATTTAGATTTTTTTTATTTTTTTGTTTCTCTGTTTGTCTGTCTGTTTGTACCGGCTAATCTCCGAAACGACTGGACAAATTTAAATGAAATTTTGTATATTAATAGCTTATATCCCTGGTCAACATATAGGATACTTTTGATCCTGAAAAATTAAAGAGTTACCGTGGGATAGTTAAAACACCGCACCATGCGGACGAAGTCGCGGGCACCAGCTAGTTATTAATAAAGTAAAGTAAATTATCTTATTTTAATTATTCCTAACAGCTGCAATAATACCCCTAATAGGGTACAGCAATGGTATTTTAAGAAGCCGATCGATTTATTACACAAATGACTAATAATAATTATTGTTTATTTCTTTTCAGATAAATAGATCCATAATTTTTCCGTTTCAAAATTGGAAAAATTAAATTAATATTAATAAATGTTGGATCACTTCTATAGTATTAGTAGATTATTTATTTTAAGAGAGTTGGTCTGAAAGAGATTGTCGGGGTGAAGGTAAGGAAAGGAATGCTCCGGTGGTTCGGGCATGTGGAAAGAATGACTAAACAGATATACAATGCAAAAGTGGATGCATGCAGAAGTCGTGGAAGGCCACGACACACCTTCCATGATCAAATTGATCGTGTACTAGCAGAAGGTGATGTCAGGAGCCTTAAGAACAGACGAGCTTGCATGACAAGAGTTATGAATGTCAAAGAGGCAAGTGAGGTGTGTAAGAATAAGCCTGAATGGCACTCTGTTGTTCGTGCCTACCCCGCAAGGGAACTGGCGTGAAGTTATGTATGTATGTATGTATTTATTTTAATTTTTGAAGTAACAAAGTATTTTATTGTTAGTTTTATTAAAAAATATTTATTTGTTATACGAATTAAATATTAAATAACTAGAATTAGTTTTGTTAATTATTATTATAATTTTTTTATTTAACGAAATTGGGTCTTTTTGGTCTTACGCCAAAAGGAAGGTTTGCACTGAAAATCAGCCTTGTGTCGGATATAATTCCGGCACAGCAATATGCTGAATGCAAACCTTGTTTGCTGAAAATGCGGCGTACAAATTCTCAAAATATGCTCTGTGTATAATAATGTATAAGGAATGTAATTACGTCGCAATTTCTGCAAATAAAGTTTTTCTTTCTTTAACATTAAAAATGATCTGAAATTATCTTAAGTTTACGTGACTAGCATAGATAACAAAACTACATTTTAATTTTTGTTGCTTGATAGACATCTGCACGACAGTCTGGCAAGAATATGTTGTGTACTTTTTTAAACTGTAACGTCCTTGTAAAGCATGTTTGTAAGCAAATTAATGAATAAAATAGTACATTATGGTACTAGTGTGTAACATTGGTGATTACCGCCGAGTCGCCATTGAGACTCGAGCCGTAGGCGAGGGTCTTAAGAAAGCCGAGGACGGTAATCATCAATACACACGTACATCATACGACGTTTTTCAACACACTTGTGAAAAAAATAACAACAAAAACTCATTTTATTTAGTAGATAAAAAAAAGTTATATATGAGTGAAAGTTTTATTTATTAAACACGTACGAGTTAAAATTATCTATTTAAATAAGAAGTTGCATGAAATGAGCAAGCAATAGGAACATTAATTTATTTGTTCTATAGAACACGATCTTTTTTTTTTTGAATAAAAACTTTTTTAAGAACAAAGCAACTCAACCAATAAAATTAAAAAAAAAATCTATAACTCACTAGTGAGTTATAATGTTTTTTACTCACAGTTTGATAATGGGTGTCATTCTGTGCCTAATTGCGGTGACCATAGAGCCACTTTATGAGCAAGTGTGTTGAAAAAAATATTATTATTTAATAATACGTGAAGCAAAAAAAATTTTGTACCCCTTTTTACGTAAATTGCGCGGACGGACGAGTATGAAATTTCGCACACTTATAGTCTGTATAGAGACGGAGTGCAGAATGACATTTTTTTTTAATTATACATAAAAAATACATTAAATTAAAAAAAAACATTACACACACTACCATATATTTGACACACACACGCATATATATTCTTTGGTTTATTGTTAAAGTCAAATTAACAGCCTTGGCGAAATCTGTGATTACAGAAATATAGTCTTTGACAACAGAACCTTAATAATGTTCAAACTTATAATTTAAATTAATTATGGTCAAATTTCGACCACTAGTTATTATTTAATACGGAAATTTCATGTTGCGAAGCGGTGGTAAATTAGATTAGGCTCCCGTAGAGTAAATAATCAACAATAATTAAAATATATCGACAAAAAAAAATTAAAGAAAAATTATTTTCAATTTAGTGGCGTCTTCTGTATTTTTTAATTTATCAGGAAATATACGATAAGCCTCCATAGACGTAAAGTAATAGTATTAAATTAATAGTTAATTGCTCGTAAATATAGTGTAAACATAGAGTTAATACATACGTGCTCTTCGGCGGTCGGCTGCGGAAGTTGCGGAATTATGTAATGGCCTTACTTATATACTGCACAGCCTTGGCAATGACCGGTCATAGGCCAGGAGCCCATCGCCTGAAATCAGAGTCTCATTTTTGAACATCTATTTCTTTATTACCCGCGAATTTGTTTGCTATAGATGGATACTTGACACGTGTGTGTATTAAAAATAATTTATAAAATTTCTTCTTGAATTATGTTTGTATATTTAGTGATTTCTCAGGTTTATTAGGTATTTAGATTAGATTTATAGAGAAAATGTATTTTTTTAGTATAGTCGACGTATGCAGACAATGTAAGGCAAGTGATACGAAGATATGATTTATAAAAGACAAAACGATAAGATGAATAAACGAATCTTTATTTGCAGAGATAGTTAGAAATAGTAAGTGGTATGTAGATAATACAATGTGACTAGTATCACCGCATCTGATCTATAGTTGTACAAATATTTAAATTTATGTGTTTATTTAACCAGTATAAATTATATTAATACTAAAATATTTAGAATTTAAGTCCTATTATACAATGAAAGTCAAATAAATTTAAGATAAATGAAGTAAGTATGTCAATCTATATAATCTAAAATATTTATTAGGTACTATATCTAATTTTAATAATGATATAATTGTTACAGGCAATTTGATTTATCGGGTATTATTAATATGGATCGATCATTATGAATAATGACCAAGAGCATCTGTCAATTTGATAAATTAATTACTTTGGCTGTCCCATATTAATAATGCCCGGCAGCCCATGGACCATTTATAAATCATGGTTTGAGATAACTTGAATTCATCCCTTGGATCGGGCAGTATGAATACTTCCCTAGTTCTAGCCGGACAGTATGATAAATTCGGTTACCTTTCCATAAGAATTATGTAAGTTTAATTCATTTAAGGGTGGGGTATAGTTATATGGCACTTTTATTTATTATGAACAGATCCGAAGTTTTTTAATATAGGTTAGAACACCAACTTAGCCTTCGTGGTTACTTTTTTATAACCACCTAAAATTCACTTAATATCTCAAATAATAAATAAAATTGAGGCAAGAGGCAAGTGAGGTGTGTAAGAATAAGCCTAAATGGCGCTCTGTTGTTCGTGCCTACCCCGCAAGGGAACTGGCGTGAAGTTATGTATGTATGTATGTATGTATAAATAAAATTGCTTTATAAATATACCCTAATCTCGTTTAATAAACAAAAAACATTCATCTCTGTTTTATTATATTGTCCAAGATATGGTTGTCATTATTCATACTGACCGGGATGAGCGAATAATCATGCAGTTTTATCTATATTGCTTACTTGATTCGGGCATAATATATACAGACCGGTCGTTATTCGTAGTGACCGGATTTATCAATTGCCGGTAACATTTATAATGAAGTTTGATGGAAATACAAAAGTTGAGTTAATCGCAAACACAATATATTTAATATTCTCTTAAAAGTTATTGCCAGATAAACCCACACATTACATATCCTAAGCAAGTTACGATTGTGTTATGGGTAATTTACAATAGATCACTCTGGGGCCGGCCTCAGCCATCCAGACATAAATAAAAGAAAAACCTTGTACAAAATTTACCATGCCAGCAATGAAACCCGAAGCCTCTGCATTGTAATGATGTAGGCCGGAAATAGCTTAATCCACTTAAGCACAGAGGCAGTCAGAAACTGAATATGGTCTTGTAGTGAAGTATGTAATAATATTAAGTTAGTCATTAAAGGTCATTCAATACAGACGGACGCATCATTTAAAATTACCCATTTCTTCTCGCCACAACCTATACTAACTCAGATGAAATAGTGGTCGGTAGCTAGTTGTATGGGTACGAGAACTGAAAAAATATTTGGATTTTTTGATAATTTTTTTACTTACATTTTTCGAGACTTACCTCCCAGACTACAATTTCTTTCCAAGTTACATGCTTAAGCAGTATTAATATTGAATATATTTGTCTATGAATGTTTGTTTCACTTATATACATTTAACGGAATCAAGTCAATATTTTATCGCAATAAAATTGATAAAATGTTTATTGTAGCGTGGGAACAGTCGAAGTGATTTTTGGCGGGAAGTTGGATAGTGTCGTTTTGGTTTTAAGTTTCTTTTTAAAAATGGCTAAGCTTAATAGAAACCAAAATCCTCGCAGGAACGGAATAAGAATACTAATTCCTGCGTTGGGGCGGTCTGTCGTAAGAGGCGACAAAAGATTGTCGACAGTGTTGCGCATAAGACACGGCGTTTCATACGTTAGTCGATTGCGCAGCACGGGCACCATAGAGATTCTAACTCGAGACAATAGTAGGTCCGATCGATTCCCTCGGCAGTCTGGTGCAAGCCATGTTGCAGAGCGATGATCATTGGGTGGGTGCATCCAATTACTGCGAGGCAGGTATGTCTCAAAAGGAGGCCGCAGAACGAGATAGGGATAGAGCTACAAGTGCGCATGCGCATCACGGATACCAACGTCAGTCGGGATCCCGGAGGCGCAGATATGCGCATGACTTCCCTCCTTGAAAATGCCGCTGCAGGGGCCTCTAGCATCTAGGGAGCAGAGGAGTCTTCATCCCTGTTGACGAAGTGAGTTTGCCTCTCCCGGGGCATTCTCAAGCACTGATGCGCTAGGATCAGCGTGGACGTAACTACGTTCTAAGTCTCACGATCTTCCTTCCATAGGCGCGGGACACACGGTGGTTTTAGTGGAGTATTGAGTACTCGAGTCTCCACACAAGCCGGTCAATTAGTGTTTGGATTGCCCTCAGGGTAACGCCTTCATAATCGACTATGGTCTAATCCCTAGCAAAGGACCAGGTACTGTGCGAAATGCATTTGCCCCGCCTTGAAAAAAATAGAGGCGACAAAAGAGCCCACAGCCAGGTACTAGGGCAAATGCCCTAATAAATACTCAAACTAATTTAAGAAATAAATATACAAATACATAGTCATATGTATATTTTACAATAAAATCATTTTTTCTTAGACTATTTTTAATTCAAATTTATTAAAATTTATTTTCTATTTTTTAGTTGGATATTCTATAGAAGCGTAGTTTTTTAGATTTTTTTTTTAACTATTATTAATTTTTCATTTTTTAGTGATTATTTAGTGATTTAATTCCCTTCTCCGTGGAAATTTTGAAAAAAGAATTAAATACACTCTTATGATAAAATGGAACATTATGTAAAAATAAGCTTTTTTAAATACAAGCTTTTGAGATCCTGCATATCATGTAGCAGCAGAGTGCTAGCCAAGACAAGTAAAACGAGCCCAAACACGACGGGTCTATCTTGTTTAGTACAGGAGTTCCTATGGCCTCCTATAACCTTCCGACTCCATCATCAGATAAGCTCCATGGTACCATATTATTGCATTGTCACGCGATATACACATTCGTGCAAAATTTCAGCTCAATCGGAAACCGAGAAGTCGATCAAATTTAACTTGAAAGATTCCGTTACTAACATACGTATGAAGCTACTAATAAATAAAAAAATAAAAGCGTTTTTTTATTATTAACAACTCTACAGACTCGAGTTCCGTACCCTTTTTTACCACTTAATTTCTAGATTTAATTTTTTAAATTTAACACGCTTATTAGTTATTTTGGTTCTTGTGTGTGACATTAATTTATTGATTTTTGTGTTGAGGTGTATGTATCTTACGAATAACTTATTATATTAATTTATTCTAATTTTAATACTAAACTTATACTAATGTAGAGTGTATCTGTTACACGCTGGTGTTGTGAGGAAGTGCATGTGCAGTGTGCGCCTTATATCTATACTTATATATATAGTCCTATCTAGTGCCATGTGTGTTGTTTTTTTCTTTTCTGTGCCTGCGTTACTAATTTTTAGGCTCTTTGTGTGTAATAAAAGCGTATTAATTAAAAAGGAATCTACAGTCTATCAAATTTGACTACAAAGTTCTAAAAAATGCATTTAATTCCTTATTCAAGAAAGTAAGTGAGGTGTGTAAGAATAAGCCTAAATGGCGCTCTGTTGTTCGTGCCTACCCCGCAAGGGAACTGGCGTGAAGTTATGTATGTATGTATGCAATTCCTTATTCCTTATTATACACAAAAAATTACATACAAAATTGTAGAATAGTGGTAATGTACAAAGGCGAGCTTAACCCCGAAGGAGTTTTCTTCCAGCAAACCTATGAGTCTAGTGAGAAGGGGAGAAGCAAAAGGCAGGGTTGTGTACACTAAGGGTCGCTTGCATAACGATCGCCTTTAAATACAATTAGTAAATCACATTAAACTGCCTAAATACGTTTTACACAAAACGTATTGACAGTTCTTTAAACATATTTAGCGGCAAATTTTGCGTTGAGCAAGACGCTAATTGTATTTAAGGGTGTTAAATACGTTTTGTGTTTCTTAAATAAATTTAAGCAACCTTATGCAAGCGGCCCTAAGATATTTTAGGATTTAACTATGTAATACTAGCTTCTGCCCGTGACTTCGTCCGCGTGGAATAGTTACTTTGGGCTAACGCTAACTTTAACCCGCGACTTTATTTACGTAGAAGGTGAAAATATTTTTAAATAATACGTAAGTTAAGGAGCTATTTTAGGTACTTACATCACGCTTTTATCAGTAAGAGTGGAACTTTAAAACGTTAGGTAAAAGTACTGGGTCTTATAATCTTGAAACATTCTTCATTGGTGCTCCGCTCCTATTGGTCTTAGCGTGATGATATATAGCCTATAGCCTTCCTCGACAAATGGGCTACCTAACATTGAAAGAATTTTTAAAATCAGACCAGTAGTTCCTGAGATTAGCGCGTTCAAGCAAACAAACAAACAAACAAATTCTTCAGCTTTATATAGTAGTATAGATAAACATATAAAAAAAAATCTAACTACAGAAATCGTGGTAGCGTAATTGCTAGCGCACGTGTCCCATACTCAGAGGGCGCGGGTTCGATCCTGGTCGGAAAGCATGCACCGCTTAGGCTGTTTTCTGACCTAATGTGCATATTGTTACAATTACCACGTGCTAACAACGGTGAAGGAAAACATCGTGATGCAACCTGCACATCGAGATAACCGATGTGTCAAAACTGCCAAGCCGCCTTGGGCGAGTGTGGCAGGCACAGATCATAAAAACACAGGTGGCAGGTATACTGTCTGTTCCCCTATTATGGGAGCCCCGAGCCCAGTAGAGAGACATTTATAGGTTGATATTATATTTACCTATATATTACCTACAGAATTAGAATATATATTAATGTACTAGTGCATTAATTTAAAGTTTTTCGAGCGAGTAGTGCACTAGTTAATTAAAAAAAATTAAGAGCCACATTTTAAAATTCAAATTTTGAACTGAAACTTTCAGAAACTTACTTCAGTAACGAGAAAAAAAATTTGAATAAAAAAAAGGTTTTGGCGATTTTTGAAATCTTAAAAAATTTGGAGCGACCTCTTAATTTTTTTTAGCTGTGCTTTGGAGGTATTTCACTCGAAACTCAAAAAAATGGTCGGTTTTTTGGCGCCACCCTAATATATATATCTATATATATATATATATATATATATATATATATATATATATATACATACATACATACATACATACATAATTTCACGGCAGTTCCCTTGCGGGGTAGGCACGAATAACAGAGTGCCATTTAGGCTTATTCTTACACACCTCACTTGCCTCTTTGACATTCATAACTCTTGTCATGCAAGCTCGTCTGTTCTTAAGGCTCCTCACATCGCCTTCTGCTAGTACACGATCAATTTGATCATGGAAGGTATGTCGTGGCCTTCCACGACTTCTGCATCCATCCACTTTTGCATTGTATATCTCTGGCGGAGAACCAGTTCGGTTTCCGCCAGGGGCGCTCCACTGTGGACGCCATACGCCGTGTAAAGAGCCAGGCGGAGGAAGCGATCTCCCAGGGCGGGGTGCTGTTGGCGGTGTCTCTCGACATCGCCAACGCCTTCAACTCCCTGCCCTGGAGCTGCATCAAGGAGGCACTCCGCTACCACGGGGTGCCGACCTACCTCCGCAGAGTCATCGGTGACTACCTCTCGGTGAGGGCCGTCGTATACCCGGGTCAGCTAGCCAGCTGGGGTCGGCGAGAAATGACGTGCGGTGTTCCGCAGGGGTCGGTGCTGGGCCCGCTCCTGTGGAACATCGCATACGATTGGACCATACGCGGTGCGGTCCTCCACGGTGTCAGCATCACGTGTTACGCCGATGACACGTTGGTTGCGGCCCGTGGACGGACCCACCGGCAGGCGGGCCTACTGGCCACTGCTGGGGTTGCGCACGTAATCGATAGGATCCGGCGACTCGGTCTGGAGGTGGCCTTCCACAAGTCCGAGGCTGTGGTGTTCCACGGGCCTCGGAACAAGCCACCTCCGGGCTTGAGTATCACAGTGGGAGGCACCACCATCGGCGTCGGGACGACGATGAAATATCTCGGACTCGTCCTCGACAGCCGATGGGAGTTTTCGGCACACTTCAAGCGACTGGCCCCCAGGCTCATGGGGGCAGCCGGCGCCCTATCACGGCTCGTCCCCAATGTGGGGGGGCCCGGCGCGCCGTGCCGAAAACTCTATGAGGGGGTCGTACGATCCATGGCCCTATACGGGGCCCCGATATGGGCGGAGTCCCTGACGGCCAAGAACGCCGCGTTGCTGCGACGTCCGCAGCGCGTGCTGGCCGTCAGGGCTATAAGGGGGTATCGTACGATCTCCTTCGAGGCGGCCTCCCTCCTAGCCGGATCCCCACCATGGGACCTAGAGGCGCGCGTCCTTGCGGCCGTGTACGATTGGCGCAAGGACGCCCTCAGTCGGGACTTCCGTCCTGCGCCTCGGGAAATCGAGGCTAAAAGGGCGGAGTTCCGGCAGGATCTCATGGTGGGATGGCGGAACCGACTTGCGCACCCCAGCGCCGGTCATAGGACCATAGAGGCAGTAAGGCCCGTCCTGCCACAATGGATTGACCGGAGGCACGGCACCCTGACGTTCCGCCAGACGCAGGTACTGACCGGGCACGGCTGCTTCGGCCGGTACCTGTGTCGGATAGGGCGTGAGTCGTCGTCAGGGTGCCAGCACTGCAGTGCCAGCGTCGAGGACACGGCGTTGCACACTCTGCAGGAGTGTCCAGCCTGGGATGGGGAGCGCCGTGTCCTCGGCGCAAACATCGGACCAGACCTGTCGCTCCCGGCCGTGGTCCAGGCCATGGTCGGGGGCCAACCTGAATGGGACGCCGTCGCCTCCTTTTGCGAGGCAGTCATGTCCGCAAAGGAGGCGGCGGAGCGGGAGAGAGAGCGAGCAGCCGCGCTCCTCTCCCGCCGCAATAACCGGTCTCGGCGCCGGAGGAATACGGACCTCCGGCCGCCATGAACGCGCGGCGCGGGTGACGGTCAGGGGAGGCTATAAGGCCGTCACCCGCATCTAAGGCCGCCGAGTAGGGGGCGCGTCAGTGCCCGCGCGCGCCCCTCAATTATGAGTACGGAGAGGCCTGCCCCAGTGCTGGGGTGGGCCCACGCCAGCCGGGGTCGCGGAAGAAAAGCTCACGCATATCCCGTGACCCCGGCTCATGGCGTCAGGTGGCACCAAGGGGTTTTAGTGGGTATTCCGGCTCCTCTAGCCGGCGAGTCCCACACTCCCCCGCCGAAGTCTCCCCGGCGGGGGGTCCGCAAACGGATTTCCCCTTGTAAAAAAAAAAACGCCACCTACCGGGTCCAATTGTGAATCTAAACCACCCTCGAATCCACTTGAACACACACAAAAAAAACTCATTGAAATCGGTCCAGCCGTTCAGGAGGAGTTCACTGTCAACATGAGTACAGAAGAATTATATACATACATACATAACTTCACGCCAGTTCCCTTGCGGGGTAGGCACGAACAACAGAGTGCCATTTAGACTTATTCTTACACACCTCACTTGCCTCTTTGACATTCATAACTCCTGTCTTATATATACACTTATATACTAATATATTCAGCTGAAGAGTTGAGAGAGTTGAGATGGATGTGTGGTGTTACAAGAATGGATAAGGTGAGAAATGAGTACATAATATGGGGATCTTTGAAAGTTGCACCTGTGACCGAAAATTGAGAGGAAGAAGATTAAGTTGGTATGGGCATATAATGAGGAGGGATGAAAGTCACGTGACAAAAAGAATGTTATACTACAAGATCGATGGGTACAAATTTAAAGGTAGACCAAAAAAAAGATGGATGGATTGTGTGAAGGATGACATGATGATATTCGGTGTGACAGAAGAGGTATGTCAGAATAGAAGAGTGTGGAAGGAAAAGACATATTGTGCCGACCCCAAGTAATTGGGATATGGTGAAAGAAAAGAGAGAGAGAGAGATATTCAGCTGAAGAGTTTGTTTGCTTGAACGCGCTAATCTCAGGAACTACTGGTGTGATTTGAAAAATTCTTTCAGTGTTAGATAGCCCATTTATCGAGGAAGGCTATAGGCTATATATCATCACGCTAAGACCCAACAGGAGCGAAGCAACAATGAAGAATGTTTCAAAATCGAGGGTTTTTTTTTACTTACTTTTTTTTAACTATTCCACGCGGACGATGTCGCGGGCAGAAGCTAGTAACCTATAAGTGTGCGAAATTTCATACTCCTCCTTCCGCGCAATCTTCGCAAAAAGGGGTACAAAGTTTTTGCTTCACGTATTAATATATAGATAGAGCGGCAATAACAGAATATCGAATTCAGGCAAACCTACAATTGAGACGATAGTGTCCGACTATTTTGACGAGTTAATAGCAGAAGTAAGAAAGAGAGTTGGTCTGAAAGAGAGTGTCGGGGTGACGGTAAGGAAAGGAATGCTCCGGTGGTTCGGGCATGTGGAAAGAATGCATGATGAAAGAATGACTAAACAGATATACAATGCAAAAGTGGATGGATGCTGAAGTCGTGGAAGGCCACGACACACCTTCCATGATCAAATCGATCGTGTACTAGCAGAAGGTGATGTCAGGAGCCTTAAGAACAGACGAGCGTGCATGACAAGAGTTATGAATGTCAAAGAAGCAAGTGAGGTGTGTAAGAATAAGCCTAAATGGCGCTCTGTTGTTCGTGCCTACCCCGCAAGGGAACTGACGTGAAGTTATGTATGTATGTATGTATGTAGGTATAATAGCAGAATCGGGCATCGGGACTTGTTTGTGCTCCATCGATCCTGCGATGCGTTGTCTCCATCACTGGATACGTCTATCGGCAAACTTGCTTAACATTTTTTATCCATCATTAACTGCTTCATACTACGTCATATATAATAACTGAACCTCGGCCTCTAACAGCACGAATCAACAGAAACCGGTACATTGCGCCACAGCGTCGCAAAGTGCAACGCCCTTTCGTCTAATAGTAAATATTGGTATATGATGTTTGTGCAAACGTATGATTTGGAATTTTTCAAGTGTTTGGAAAGACGCTTTTCAAGTTACGTTGACTTCTAAGCTTTAGGATACTGTAGGGCTGGTGGAAAAGCTTTTCAAAAATTAGTAAGTAAATTTAGTTATTTACATCAAACACCTAATTAAAAATAAACTAAGGGCCGCTTGCATAACGTTGCTTAAATTTATTTAAGAAACACAAAACGTATTTAACACCCTTAAATATTAGCGTCTTGCAGAACGCAAAATTTTCGCTAAATATGTTTAAAGAACTGTCAATACGTTTTGTGTAAAACGTATTTAGGCAGTTTAATATGATTAACTAATTTTATTTAAAGGCGATCGTTATGCAAGCGGCCCTAAATCTATATATATATAAAAGAAAGTCGTGTTAGTTACACTATTTATAACTCAAGCACGGCTATACCGATTTGGCTGAAAATTGGTGGGGAGGTAGCTTAGAACCAGGAGACGGACATAGGATACTTTTTATCCCGTTGGAACCGGCAGGTGGCACTGAGATCGGGTACTAGAATCCTTCTAATCACCTGGAGCGATGTTGGTGATTTTGTTTTTGTGTGTTTGAGTGGGTTCCCGGATGGTTTAAATACACAATGGGGATTGTTCAAAAAAAATTACCCTCTGATTTTATATTTTTATTATGTAAAATAGGGTATTTTAAGATACTAATTTGAATATTTTTGTGTTTTAAGAGTTAGTTTTTTTTTAATTCGATTTTTAAACAAATTATCCGATGACGTCATTGGGGACAACTTTACATTAATTCCTTTGCCTATAAAAAGAAAATAATCATATTAATCTGTGCTACTATTTAAATGTTACTGTCATTATTCATTATGACACATCGTGATCATTTTAGTGTGGCCAGCTTAGCAATTTTATCGGTAGATTTATTTTATGTATTTTGGTGTTCAACATTTATTATTTTCTAAAGTTACCGTTAAGTTATTTAAAGTGACCTTTAGTGAAAAATCAATATAATATAACTTAAGCTGAATAATGTACAGTTAGACTGAATACCATTAATTGATATTCAGGCATAAATTACCTATTAGACACCATTGCGATGTCATTACTTTTCTTAATTTGTAATAAAGTATTCTTTCGGCGATTACAACAGATAAAGCTCTTTCGACCACTAAAACACTTTGATTTGGTATCACATTTGGGTTATCATTTTTAATGTCTGATACCTAGACATAGTCTCATTATCCAATGATGTTGTCAATCCAGTTAAAATAAAAAGGTTGTATTGTCAGTTTCAATTGAGGGGGGGGGGGGAGTATTATTAGTCAGACCTTTAAAAAAAATATTAGTCGTTAAGACTGCACTTCAGAGATAAAAACTTGGTATCTGAGCGTGACGGTCGTGCGAATTCAGTGAAGTTTTCAATTTAAAAATCATGGCGATGTTCGATAAGGTCTTTTTTAAATCAATATGTTGGGACTTACTTTCCTACACACACGTGTGTACCTACAAGAATTACAAATTTTAGTAATTTCACTATTAGCAACCTGGCAACATTGGGTATTTAGGCTTTAGATCGGCGGTTAATGCAGCATTTCTAAATTCTAATATTATTCATTACAATTAATTTCGTCCTTAGAAAAATCTTCTAAAGTCATCCGACAAAAAAGTGAACTGTTTTATTAATGAAAATGTATTAAATATTTTCTTTTTCTAAACATGGCTGGATCTTCAAATAGGAGTGTTAATTTTGTAAAGGCTGATACGCTAAACCTACCTAACATGTAATGTTATTAGAGTACATAGCTATACTCGTAGTACATATTGGAGAAATAAGAGGAGCTAAAATCCTGATGTAAGTAGTTTTGTGAAGGTTTCTAAATTCAACATGTTCGTCCATAGATCTTCCTTCCTTCTTTCCTTTTATAACCTGTGTAGTATATTACTATTCCTGTCTGTAAATTTCATCCATATAAGAAATCAGTAATGTTTAATTATTAGTTAATATATGATTGATGTAAGTATACTTTGTGTTGAAGTCAAAATTCATGTAAAATGTGCACCTATTTATAGAAAAATAGCTACATGTCTCACTCATTCATTAGAAACTGATTAAAATAATATTAATTACTTATTTGATAATTTGGTACAATCAATAAATCAGCAACCTATATTACTTTCTTAATAATCTATAATACAAGTAAAGTATCTCATATAAATACATACAAATAAAGGAACAGACATTGCACCACTACCCTGGCGGTTAGATAGTGTGTTTGATTGCTAATGTATGTTATGGATCTGATCTTATACAACAAATTACCGGAAAATATGAAACTCTCCAGTAGTTTTAAATATATTCACTTGCCGGCTTAAAAGTGATTAATTAAGCACATCTATGGCTTGAAGGATTTCATGGAATATGAAGATTTGTGAGACAAATACCTTAATTATTGTAAATCTCTTAATATGATTTTGATGTGTAACATAGTTACTAATATGAAAATTTATGAGTTAAATAAGGACTATGCGAGTAATTAAATAGACACTTTATATCTTTTTTTTTCAGGATCAGAAAAAATTAGCAACAACTTTTCTGCATAAGCAAGGGTTATGCTTGATCATAGAATTTTATGACTTATCCACTGCAGTTTACATGAAAACTTTATGTATAGAAAAAACCAAATGCTAGCCTGCAGACAAAAGAAAAAGATAAAACTGAACATTTCTGAAAAGATTATATAATATGTCCTAAATTATTATTAATAAGTGTTTAATTAAATAAACAAGTTTAACTGCTAAAAGTTATTTATTATTTCATCTTGCAAAATAATAAGTCAAAAGATATATTTTATTAATCAATTCATATAAATATATGGCACATACAAATTTATAACTCACAATAGTTTGCTTTCAGTATAGAAACCATCTTATTCTTATAACTCGTAATGTGAACTCTTAAAACATCAGGCAAAGTAAAGCTAAAATATTTTTGGAGGAATGTTAAATATTCATATATTGTTTACATGAATTATAACTAATAACATCTAGATTTAAGTATATATAAAAATAAGTTATTTAAAATAGCCATCCTTGTTTTCAATTAATTAAGCTTTAAAGATATAGGCCATTCTTCTATGGTGGTACTAATCTTTTCAATCAGTTTCCATTTATTGATTTGGGCTCGCTTGAGATAAATTCAGGTTCTGGTGAACTTTTTGTATGCCATTAGCTCCAATGCAGTTCATAAAGAATACTCCAAAGAATTCAAGTCATAACTCGACGAAGGCCAACCTATGCTCTGAACAAAGTCTGACAAATTGGCTTGCAACCAATGTTGGATTGAATTAGCTTCATGAGAGGATACAGAGCCCTGTTGGAAAATCCACTGCTATCCAGCGAATAAAGTATCACTTAATGCTTAAATCATTGTTTCCAATATGTGATTTTGGACGTCCTTCTAACTTCTGGCGCAAGGTGTTTTGTTTTGCCAGTTAAATTTTCTTCCACCGTGATGATCTTCTCATCAGTAAACAGGTTATTTTTTGGATCGTATCTCTTGAAAAGATTTCAACATCGTTCCAATCGCCATTTACGAAGACGCTCGTTTATATAATGCACTTTTCTTTGACTTTTAGTTAGAGACCATATGTAAGTATTCTCTTTACAGATATTTAAGAAATATTGGTCTGAAGAGATAATATATACATAATTTAATTCTGGAGCACGTCGAATACAATGTTTGTTTATGTTGATGTTGTATGACATAACAATGACATAAAAAGGAAAATGTCGGTCCTTTTGTATTTTGAAACTGCATGGCTACGGTATTCATATGCATTTCACCAGACGTAAATGACGTCATAGGATTTAGTAAGGTCAAATAAAGGTCAAACGAATTTCTTTCAAAATACAAGAGGATTGTACGTTTTTTGGAATTTTAACTAGACAGAAATGATTAGGAACACTATTCCTCGAAATGGTTTTTCAAAAAGCTAAATTGAAAAAAAGTGAACAATCCCCATTGGAACCGGTAGGTGGCGCTGGGATCGGATCCTAGATTTTTATTTTTTCAGAGTAGGACAACGTCTGCCGGGGCCTCTAGTTATAAATAAATTAAACTATAAAATAAATTAAACTAAAAATAAACTATACTTATATATACAAACTAAAATTAAACTATAAAATCTAGTACCAGACGGCTGTCAGTCGGCAACGTGCCCAAAAGACTGTCCACATTGCCTCGCTGAATGGCAACGCTAATTCGTTGCCCGAGGTATAAACTACTCTAGTATAAACCTATTAGTAAATTAAATTGTAAATAATATCTTCTTAAGCTTTCGCTACTTATATACATAATAAAACTACGTTTTAACGCTTTTAAGCGCGGTAATTTATTTGATTTTTTATTATTCCGACGTTTCGGCCACTTTTCAGTAGCTGTGATCGCGGAAGACAAAGATGTTAAGTGTCAATGAGTACTGTTAAAGTTTTATTTAGCCTACCGCCAACTTGTTTATTTTAATTATGTTTATGGTTATTATTTACTCTATGGAAGCCTAATCTAATTTACCAAACGCCGAAATGTCGGAATAATAAAAATCAAATAAATTACCGCGCTGAAAACCCGTTAAAACGTGGTTTTATTATAAATTGTAAATATCAATAATTTGCCGTTAGACGGCGCCACTAGACAAACTGAACAGATGATTACAAAAGTATCTGTTTGTAATCTCAAAATAAAAATATGAAAAAATTAGGGGGGATAATTCGGACCAAGAGAGTACGATAATGCAATTTTTAGAATTTTGTCTGTCTGGGTGTTCCGGCTAATCTCTGAAACGACTGGACCGATTTTAACTCGACTTTCACTGACAGCTAACTGATATTATAAAGAGTCACTAAGTTTAATTTTTTTAGGGTTCCGCGACAAAAAAATTCCACACGAACAAGGTGGTTGGCAAAGCTAGTTTCAAAATAATACTAATATTATAAATAGGAAAGATATGTATTATTGCTACATTATCCCTGATTATTATAAAGCTTCGCTAATGTAACCCATCAATCTAAACAAAGTACTTGGCGCTGGAATCGGGTTCTACGATTTTGATGAAATTTTGTTTGTGTTTGAGTGGGTCCCGGGTTATTTTAGATTCACAATTAGATCCGGTAGATGGCGCTGGAATCGGGTTATAGATTTTATTTTTGCAGGGCAGGACAACGTCTGCCGAGGTCGCTAAGTAGCAATAAATATTTAAAAATGAGAAAAAAATAAATAAAAAAATTGACACGAAGCGTGGAGAAAAGTTGCCTATTATCTATCTATACATATAATAAAACTGTAGAGGTCGAATTTTTGTACAACAAAAATAAAAAATGCTAAAAACCGAGTCAGGGGGCTGTAAGAAGTGAAATAGAACTAATTTAGATTTTTTCAAATTTTTTGTTTCTCTGCTTGTCTGTTTGTATGGGCGAATCTCCGAAACGATTGGACCGATTTAAATGAAATTTTGTATGGTAGTAGCTTATATCCCTGGTCAACATATAAGATACTTTTGATCCCGAAAAATTAAAGAGTTCCCGTGGTATGGTTAACTAGTTAAAAGATCTTTAATTACTTAAACAGCTTATTATACTACTTATGCACCTAGTTAAGTATTGATATTGCCGGTATCATCATACAATAAAACAAAAGACGAGATTCCGTGAGAAAGTAAAACCTTACAAAAACAGTGTCTAACATAGCGTATTTCATACATACATACATAAATAACTTCACGCCAGTTCCCTTGCGGGGTAGGCACGGACAACAGAGCGCCATTTAGGCTTATTCTTACACACTTCACTTGCTTCTTTGACATTCATAACTCTTGCCATGCACGCTCGTCTGTTCTTAAGGCTCCTGACATCACCTTTTGCTGGTACACGATCAATTTGATCATGGAAGGTGTGTCGTGGCCTTCCACGACTTCTGCATCCATCCACTTTTGCATTGTATATCTGTTTATTCATTCTTTCATCATGCATTCTTTCCACATGCCCGAACCACCGGAGCATTCCTTTCCTTACCTTCACCCCGACACTCTCTTTCAGACCAACTCTCTTTCTTATTTCGGTATCACGTATTTCATCATCATATTAAATAAACTACATGGCGCTGATAGTATTTTACATCACGATCGTGACGCGGACGAATTCGCGGGCTTCAGTTAGTACTATATATATATGTTACAGTCATAGGGATTAAATAGCTATTATACATAATGTCTGGTCATTATATATAATAGCAAAATTGACTACACAATGTGATAAATTAATCACTTTATCCGGATATTATTCGTAATAGCGGGTCAAAGTTAGCCAAAGTAATAAATACGGTCTAACTGACTTGCTACCCCTCCCGCTCTTCATCCCGCTTATAAGAATAAATAATATTTATGACCCAGTTAATTCATGTCAGTTTATTTCAAATGTTTTATTATTGTAGTCTTTAAAGAGTGATACCAAATACTTGTATTGATCTCTGTGTTTTTTTTAAATGTTGTTTTATGGCTAGTGAGTTTTAAATTTACTTTATAAATTAACGTTAAATAATTGGTGCCAAGCATTCACCGGACGCGGAGGGTTCGCGGCCTACTTACACCGATTTAAATTAAAAAATAGCCCGGCATGCGTGTGTGACAGTGGAGGCGATGAGACGATCCAACACCTCATGCTCGAGTGCCCCATGTATGATCGACTCAGGTGCGGTCTCGAGACGGCCACGCGTATTAAGATCACCGAGGAGACTATTTTTGATTTGATCTCGGGCAAGGACTCGAGGCCATACCTGGAGAGGTTCTGCATGCGGCTGGTCGAGGAGGCCATAGAACGCAATAAGACGAGGTGATAGGTAGATTCATCGTACTTGCTGGAGAACACCGCACAGGAAAATATATAAAATACTTTATGTAAGACATTAGTTTTAAGTTACAATTAATAATAAGCTAAGGTCTAACTACATAATAATAATAATAAACAAAGACCCTGACTACGTTAGGGGGACGCATGGCCACACGGGCCATATTAAAAAAACGTTAAATAATTTTATAACAATGTTATTTAACGTAGAATTATTATCTATGACAATGTTATTTTAACTCTTGGGCAAATTGAAATATAATTTTATAATCTTTACCTGTACCTACTTGTTTTATTACATTATCCAAACCTTCGAAGATATTATATAAAATTGCTAGTTAATGTGATGAATTCTGTGTCAATTATCACTTTATCTAAATTGAGTAGACATTATAAATAATGGCTAGATAATATATATAATATCCGGATTTATTACTTTGGCTGTAACATATGTTTATATATTATATATATGTAGTGCACCCTTCATTACTCCCTTATACGCCCTTGGCTGCTTTTTTTTCCACGAACATTATCCCAACTTCGAATCGTGACTAAGTGTTATTCAATCTCATAAATACATTGACCTTAAAGATAATCGTAATTAACACTTAACAAGCAATAAAAAAGCGACGTGTGTCAGTTTGCTTAATGCAAGTGTGGTGTGATATGATAATGTGTTTGGAAATTAGACAAAAATGAAGTGTGAAAAGAAACTTGGTAAGTGCGTGTCGATCCACGCACAGTGTAATCCTAAATTTTTAATCGGCGTCATCATCGTCAGCCATTCGCAGTCCACTGCTAGACGTAGGCCTCCCCAAGTCGGCGCCGCTCATCCTGGTCCTCTGACTTCCTCATCCAGCGCCTGCCGGCGACCTTGCACAGGTCGTCAGTCCAACGAGCTAAAGGCCGTCCGACACTACGTGATTTTTTTATTTTTTTATTGTATGAGTTCAGCAGATAGGCAGACGGCCTACTTGATGGAAAGCGGTTACCATCGCCTATGGATATTTTGCACTACCAAAGGTGCTACAAATGCGCTGCTGCTCTCTTAAGGAAGACTGGAACCTGGTCACTAATTCCGGAACAGAAGTCAAGGTTGTTACGGCGGCATACTCTAAACCAGGGGTGCTATCCATCCTCCAGTCGGGCATATACCCTACCACCTGGTTGTGGGTTGTTTTGTTACGACTTACGACAGGCCTCCCGGCCTGGTCCGGTCTCTTGCCATCGTCGCGACATAGTCCATTTGGCTCTAAAATAGGTGTGTCCCGGTGGTGACAAGAGCCCGGCGGATAATGTCATTTAGTGCAGCACGGCGTGGTATCCTGCCGGCGCTTCTGACGCATGACAAGCCATGGTGACCTGAACCACCGACTTTATCTCCACATTGACAGTGATAATAATAACATTCATAAGTCAAGGAAGGTATTTATTTACAATTGAGGAATTCGTCCACCTAGTAAAACATTCTATTTAAGAGCCATTCTTTTAACTGAATTTTAAATTTATTTATCCTAAACTCTTTTATGTGGAATGGAATTTTATTGTAGATTTGATTGCACAAATGTTATAACAGTTTCTGGTAAAGAGGGATGTTTTGCTTGCTTATTTGACCGTTGTTTTCAAGTTGAAAATACATACATACATACATAACTTCACGCCAGTTCCCTTTAGCGCCATTTAGGCTTATTCTTACACACCTCACTTGCTTCTTTGACATTCATAACTCTTGTCATGCACGCTCGTCTGTTCTTAAGGCTCCTGACATCACCTTCTGCTAGTACACGATCAATTTGATCATGGAAGGTGTGTCGTGGCCTTCCACGACTTCTGCATCCATCCACTTTTGCATTGTATATCTGTTTAGTCATTCTTTCAGTTGAAGTTGAAAATAATGTAGCTAAAATGTCAATTAAGCTGCAACATGCTTTATTTTATTTACAGTGTTAACGCACATTACTAGCCATCACATCAATTAATTGACACATCACTAGCAACCATACAACTAATGTAGCACATCACTATTATCTGCCATTTTGTCAGCGACGCGCGCGCATATAACACATAGTGCAAACAGTAATGAAAAATTAAGGTAAAGACAATCCCCAACATACAGTTTTTTTTTGTAATATAAATATATATAATATCAGCCCATAAATGTCCCACTGCTGGGCTCGGGCCTCCCATTATAGGGGGATCGGACGTATACCCGCCACGCTTGTCCAAGGCGGCTTGGCAAGTTTGACACATCGGTTATCTCGATGTGCAGGTTGCATCACGATGTTTTCCTTCACCGTTATTAGCACGTGGTAATTGTAAGAATATGCACATTAGATCAGAAAACTGACTAAGTGGTGCATGCGTTCTGCCCAGGATCGAACCCGCGCCCTTTGAGTTTGGGACGCGTGCACTAGCCATTACGCTACCACGACTCACGTTTTTTTTTACATAATCCAATAATGCGAACTTTTCAATTATCCGGCACTTCCTAGTTTTTTAATAGTGCCGGTTTAGTAAGGGTCAATTTTACTAGCGCAGAGTCGAAGCGCATCGAAGCGTCTATCCAAAACTGAATATAACAAATTCAACCTTAACTCCACAGCGTAACGCACACATTACTTCTGAGATTTTAAAAAGACGCGCGCATTCTTCGGAATTCGCGCGTCTGCGCGTGAACAACGCTGATTGGTGCGCGCGCATTCTCGCGTATCAATGCACCCACTAGCGAACCTACGCGTCATCAGTCGGAAATTAGCCTGCGTCGGTGTTGATCACGATCAACTTCCGATATAAGTAATACCATAACAAGATAATTTTTTTTTTTTGGCCAGGGAAATCCGTTTGAGGACTAAGCCGCGACAGGCACAGAAGCTTGGGGGGATGTTCGCGACCTGTGTGAGTGTGTGGGATTCGCCTGATCGGGGGTGGCACTAGCGTGCCCGGTCAGAACCGATGCCACGCTATTGCCACTCCCCAGTTAGGGATACCCACTAAAACCCCTGGGTGTTCCGTCCTGCGCCTTATGCCAGGGCTACGGGAAATAGGCTGCCCGACTCCGCAGTGCCCTGGCAGGCGTGGGTCCCCTCACTGGACCTCTTCCTATGCCAGGGGACGTATCCCTCGGCTACTTCTTGGTCTATTCCAGGCGTGGGGCGGTCTGTAACGCGCCCCACGGGAAGAGAGATGAGCGCGCGCGGAACACTCGCGCTCTGATCTCAACGGGCATGTGCGGGTGAGTGAGAACCCCTATACCCCTAGGGGCCCTACCCGCGCCGCCCGCTTACGGTGGCCGAAGGTCTAGCTCGGACCTCCGGCGTCGGCGCGTCCTCCATTGGCGGGAGCGGAGCAAAGACGTACGTTCACGCTCCCGCTCCGCCTCCTCCTTCGCAAACATGACGTGCTCGCAGACAGCTACGAGAGCCAACTGGCAAGTAATTCGATAGCACTGCTGTTGATGCCCATTACTACACGTAAAAGAGCGCGCTCGGATTCGTGCGGCTTAGCTTTAGTTGTAAAGAATTTGACGCTTCGATGCGCTTCGACTCAGCGCCAGTATAAATTGACCCTTAGACTCTACCGTGCTAAACTACTCAAGATATCTTAAACTTGTTTACAGTTTGGAAACTGTATTTATTCTGAAGAATACCGAATACCGAAAAGCAGCCGAATATTCGTAGCATCTTCAATATTAAGACCTAAAGTTAGAGTCAAAAACACTTAAAATCCCGATAAATACTAGAAAATTCCGACAAAAATTAAGAATAATTTACATTTTGTAATAATATATCTTTATGCAAAAGTGGACGGATGCAAGAGTCATGTCAGGCCACGACACACCTTCCATGATCAAATTGATCGTGTCCTAGCAGAAGGTGATGTCAAAGAGCCTTAAGAACAGACGAGCGTGCATGACAAGAGCTATGAATGTCAAAGAAGCAAGTGAGGTGTGTAAGAATAAGCCTGAATGGCGCTCTGCTATTCGTGCCTACCCCACAAGGGAATTGGCGTGAAGTTATGTGTGTACGTATGTATGTATCTCTTTATAGCCTATATAATAATGATAATCGGCAGACAAACACACACATTGTATATCCCCAAATTAAGCAAGTTACGCTTGTGTTATGGGTAATATACTACAACGGACTACTCTGGGACCGATCCCAGACACCCAGACCATAGTAAATAACGGAGAAAAGACGTTTTCCGAAATTTACTATACCAGGAATCGAACCCGGAGCCTCTGCATTGCAGTGAGGTAGGCCGGGAAATATATATATTATATATGATATTAAGCGATGTTAATTTTTAGGAATTTTGTAACCTTGCCCGTCTGGTTATCGTGAATGGGGAATACTCATTGCTTCCGCCAGGTCCCGGTGAAAGGACGTCGTTGTGAAGGATGACATAGAGACCTATGGTCACAAAGCGAACAATGACGAAGTCCGCGCGACGTGAAGAAAAAAGTAGGAAAACTGACGCTATGAATGCAAGCGGAATTTAACGCTCGGATGATGATGACCATAGATAATATAAACTTATTGTTCATAACAATATATTAGGCGATTGTCTGTCTTTCCCACTCTTTTTCTTTTTATATATACAACTAGCTGTTCCCGCGACGTCTTCCGCGTGGAACTTGTTTTCAAAACGCCCCGATTTTGAAACATTCTTCATTGGTGCTCCGCTCCTATTGGTGTTAGCGTGATTATATATAGCCTTCCTCGATAAATGGGCTATCGAACACTGATTAGCACGTTCAAACAAACAAATTCTTCAGCTTTGTATATTAGTATAAGATGTTCGCTGCGGTCAGTACAACTGGTTAAAATCAACAAGCACTCAACGCCATCTATTCATTATAAGTAAAAAGTTTCTTCTCAGCGAACATAGAATTTTAATTTCTCTTAAAGTCAAAAGATGGCGCGGTTAAAAATTTTATATCATGAAAGAAACGAAACGCTACTGCCCAAGTTTTAAGAATGATTGAAGAGGTTATGAAATATATAATTAAATAATAATAATGGTAGAAAGTAAATGATCATTGTCTTTTTACATACATAACTTCACGCCAGTTCCTTTGCGGGGTAGGCACGAACAACAGAGCGCCATTTAGGCTTATTCTTACACACCTTACTTGCTTCTTTGACATTCATAGCTCTTGTCATGCACGCTCGTCTGTTCTTAAGGTTCCTGACATCACCTTCTGCTAGTACACGATCAATTGTCTTTTTCATAACTTAATATGATATAAATAATATTAATGAGATAATTGTATTCACTTATTAGCGTTCTTAAATTAGTTGCCGAGTGCCAACTTTTTTTTTTGGCATGAAAAACTTCTGCTGTGTCTAACACAACAGCAAGAAATTTAAAAATCTTTGTATAACGCCATCTATCAATTTTACTTAGGAATTAATACAATCTGTTGACAGAATTTTAGATAATGCAGTTAAGAATTCTGAAGTGAATGTAGCAGATGGCAGTGTAATTTGTTTCTCTTGCAAAATATTAGCCATATACAATGTTTTTAATTTATGATAGCCACAAGATAGTCAGATAAATAAATACTTAGGCAGTTTTACTAACGCAATCGTAATATTGCATAATTACCGTACGCTGACGGTGATAGAAAAAAGAATTTGAGATATAAATAGAACATGAAATATAAAGAAAAACCATATTTAGCTAGACGTGTTGCTGGGGAGTTTCTTGCCGCTTCTTCTCCTTTACAGCATCAGCACGTTGCGAAGCGGTGTACATAGAATAGAAAGTAAAGATTGGATTTTAACTTACATGTATAACCTTCAAAAAGTGTTCTCCGGTGGAACTTATTTTGAATAAAAACTTTTGAATTTGAATAATTTGAAAAGAGAAAACATTATGAGAATACCTGCACATAGAGATTATCAATATGTTGAATCCGATAATCTCAGTTGGGCGGAAACTGACCTTGGCATGTATATAAGCTGCTGCTGTTGTTAGTTTTATACTATTTAAGTTTATGGCTTGGCAGCTAGGCCTTTAAGCCAGATCTTAGTTTACAATATAGTTTCTTCATTTTCTTAAGCCTACGTAGCACAGTTGAACTGTGGGTAATCAGCTAGTGCCATTCAACGGAGTTCTTGTGACAACTCTAAAGGCCACATTTGACTATACAGTTCACATTTCTCACAAAACACATAATTACTACTCAAAAACTATCAATATCCTACAACGATTGTTCATTTTAGAGTAATTGTACACATTTTTAGAAAATAAAATTGCACAGCATAACATCTCCTTTCAGTTCCCGCCAAAAACTCTGCTGTTGTTAGTATTGGATAAATCCACAGAGCCATGCGAAGACAAAATTTAAAAAAAAGCGTCTCGGGACGCCCGGCAGACTTAAACTAATCTAACGTGAACTATTTAATATTGAAATTGTTTAACTTGAGAAAAGCTTAGGTTATTACTTAAATTTTATGTATATTAATATGATAATGTGAGGAAACGTTGTTTATTAAGAAAATCTTTTATTGATTATAAAATATATTTTATTCTTAGTTACAATTTTTGAATATGTACATTAGAAGAAATACGGCTAGCGCTGTGGGTTAGAGTGAGAGAGGAGGAGCCTGCCTACCGCTGCCGTATGCATGAGAGAAAGGGAAGCCAGACACACTGGCGCCGTAACGCGTTACGTAACGAAGCGGTTTACTCACCCATAAGAAGTTATCACTTCAAAAAGTTATTTACTACCATAATGCTATTCACTATATGTGACTTTTTTGTTCAAGTATATTAGTGTAAAGATATGAAACAACTTAATACAAAATTTGCAATGAGAGAAGTCAAGTATAATTTCAATTTTAGTGAATACAGTATTTGCTTTGCTTCTAGTCTAAGCTAGAACCCAAATAGGTCTCGAGTACGTTCTAGAACGAATGAAAGAAAGCGCACTACCGACGCATATTTTAATCCCGAATTATTACTCTGAGGTATATAACCAGAGACGTTAATATTACTTAAAGATAGGCCTTTTTTTTAAATTAATACGCTTTTATTTTTTTATTTTATTATTAGCTTCATACGTATGTTAGTAACGGAATCTTTCAAGTTAAATTTGATCGACTTCCTGGTTTCCGATTGAGCTGAAATTTTGCACGTATGTGTATATCGCGTGGCAATGCAATAATATGGTACCATGGAGCTGATCTGATGATGGAGTCGGAAGGTGGCCATAGGAACTCCTGTACTAAACAAGATAGACCGTGTTTGGGCTCGTTTTACTTGTCTTGGCTAGCACTCTGCTGCTACATGATATGCAGGATCTCAAAAGATTGTATTTAAAAATCTTTTTAAAAAGCTTATTTTTACATGACGTTCCATTTTATCATAAGAGTGTGTTTAATTCTTTTATTTCAAAGTTTCCACGGAGAAGGGAATTAAATCACTAAATAATCACTAAAAAATGAAAATTAAATAATAGTTTAAAGAAAAAACTAAAAAAATACGTTTTTATAGAAAATCCAACTAAAAAATAGAAATAAAATTGTAATAAATTTTAATTCAAAATAGTGTAAGATAAAATGATTTTATTGTAAAAAAAGCGTGGGTGCTTTTCAGGATATTATCAAAATAACCCTTCTAGTCATATCTGTTCATAAAATATTTATATCTATTGATACCATGCACCCCGCGATCTTTTTACAATAAAATATTTTTTTCTCACACTATTTTTAATTCAAATTTATTTAAATATATTTTCTATTTTTTAGTTGGATTTTCTATAAAAGCGTATTTTTTTTGTTTTTCTTTATAAACTATTATTTTGTCACTTCTTTTTTGGGGGCATGCTAATTCTCCAAAGTTAAAAAATTATAGACTTACATCTATAATTTTTTGTTTGTAGCTCCACTCCTAAAAACTTATTTGCAAAAATCCATTTTTTTGTAAAGGTTACCAAAATTGATATTTTTCATTTTTTAGTTTTTATGGAAATTTTTCGATATTTCCTTTAAGGACCGTGGGTGCCCCCGCGTGCCCCCACAAAAAAGCCCTGCTTAAAGATAATTTACTTGGGACAGAAATACAAGTAAAAAATAACATAAGATACAAACAAAACCAATCTCAAAATCCTACCTCATAATAATCACTACAGCAGAATACTACAAACCACATAATACCCAAATTATTACATACTACGGGAATATCTGAACCCTAAAATATAAAAAAAACTACTACTACTACTAAAACAGCCTGTGTGTATAAGTTTTCACGACTGTCTTTGTGTTATATTGTTATGTGTATATATGTGTAGGAATTGTGTAAATGTGTATATATGTTATATGTGTATATATGTGTATGTATTATATATGGATGTGCGTATTTATATCTATAAAACACGTCTTAGTTTTTAACTCATCGGTGTGTTGCAAAACAAGTAAACCTCATAGGTTTAAGTGGTGCCTTATTACCACTATATTGTATAAAATAGAAATAGATAAATAAATTAAAAAACAATACCACTTCGAAGTAAAAACAGTTATTTTTAACGGACAAGTTATAAACCACTCCATGCAGGAATGAGAGAAGGAAGACGCCTAGGACGATTTAGATTCGCTTTCTCTGCGCATTTTACCGGCTATATAACGGGTTCCGAGGAAATATTCACAAGCGTGCCTTCGTCTTCTTTCTATCATAACTCCACTCGCCATTGGCTGAGTGTCCATTCTCACTTCCTTGAGCCGTTTCGCTCAACTACGTAGCGTTTCTCAAGAACGTTTCTTTTGCGCAGCGTGGAGATTTGGAATTAGCTCCCAGCTGAAGGTTTCCCACAGCATTACTGTATGGGGTTTTTGAAAAGAGTATCATAAAATTTCTTCGAAGCCGGTAGTGCATTGGTGACAGGTCTGTCGTTACAAAACATTCATAGGCGACGGTAACCGTTAGCCTCTCAGCTGTGCATCCAGCAATAAAAAATGTATAATATTTTTCTCTTTACTACTCTGTAAATTGATGTAGTTTTACAAGGATTTGTCTTTGAAGATATATAGTTTGACAATTTTGAATTCTAAAAATAAAATTTAATAAAATATGGTTGTATCAACTCTATATGGATCCATGCATCCGCGAATGATTCGCGCCACTTGCCAGTCAGTCCGCAATAAGTCTGGATTTGTAAGAGACTAGCCTTGTCGTAGGCAATGTTTTAATTTTGGAAAATTTTAAAATGTCTATAAAATACTATTATAACGAGATTTTTAAGCGACTAAGTTACCTTGAACTTAACTTTTATATTCTTTATTTTATTGCGATACTGGTAAAGAGACAGACGGCCCACCTGATGGAAAGTGGTCACCATCGTTGCTTGTAGACGTTTGCAAGACCAGGTGCGAAGCCAACGCGTCCCCATCCTTTAAAATAAATAAAACAAAATAAAAAGCCTTTATTACTAACATTACAGTTATTATAAAAATCATAAATACATTTATTTATATCAAATAATGGAAGTCGTCTCTGCGGCGTAGCCCCCCCCCCCCATTATTTTCCGATTTTTCCTGTCTCCAGCTGTTCTACTCCAATTTTTTCCACTTCTGTTTGCGAAAGTATCTTCCCATCTCTTTTTGGGCTTTCTTCTTTCTCTCTTCCCATCCCTGGGTGGATCTGGAGATAAATTGGATGGGATAGGGGGTTGAAATAGAAGGATCAGACGGGAGGAACGGGATAGGGCAGTGGCCGGCAAACTGCGGCTCTTTGACGAAATGTTTAGTGCAAGCACGAAATATTATTTATGAACCTGCCTTATAAGAGACAACTAAACATATTTAATCGACAGTCTTCAGAAAAGTAGTATATTTTTAGAAAGTACCGATTGTCATTCGTAAACATATTATTACGAATTTGTGGGCTGTGAGTTTAAAATGCCGTTGGAATGATCACAAAGTTTATTAGAAGTACACACACGTAATACACAGTTTTTACAAATACAAGCGAATACAACAAGTCCAAACCGTAAAGCAGAAAATCATAATGACATAAATCGCGCAAAATCCGTGGTTATAACATACTTGTTCCGAAAGTGCACTATGTAATACCTCGAACGCAGTTGAAACTTAACTAACTCATTCCCTACGGAGTGAACTTAAATGTTTGTAAATCAGCCACGGCCCCCTAGCAACACCCTCCGCTGTTCCTTTGAATTCTTTACTTGTAAACATAATGGCTTCTAAGAAGGCGCATAAAATGCAAATAATAGAAAGAAGGATTTATGACGTTTTATCGGGACGCGTATAAAGGGATTAGCGCGAGCAATAGGTCACTCAAATTAAAAGGGGTAATTGAAGATGTGCAAAGTACCGGTTTGCAACAGTATGTATTATATTCGTCGAATTGCTGCCCGTCGGAATGTTTAATACATTCATACAGCAAAGCTTAAGTTTTAAAAGCGACTGTTAGAATAAACTTTAATTTTGAAATATTTTCCTAAATTTTCGCGACTAGTATACATAATAAAACTACGTTTTAACGGTTTTCAGCGCGGTGATTTATTTGAGTTTTATTATTTCGACTTTTCGGACACTTTTCAGTGACCGTGATTCCGGAAGACAAAGGTGACAAATGTCAATGAGTATTGTTAAAGTTTTATTTAGCCTACCGCCAACTTGTTCGTTTTAATTATTTAATTTCATTTTGTTATTATTTACTCTATGGGAGCCTAATCTAATTTACCACCGCTTCGCAACATGTGGCTTGAAGAGTAGAAGCGGCGCAAGAAACTCTTCAGCTCTAATATTTTTTTTATAATATTAAAATGGATGGCTCTAATAATTTTATATAATAATAATAATAATAATTTATAGCATTTTTTGGGGCCCATGCAGGGAGTGGCGAGTCACCGTCTGCCTATTTTTCCATGTTCCCTGAACATTGCGACGGGTAGACGCCATAGTCCCCATATTCCCAGACCCCTAGTACCATTAGCAGTTCACCACAATAGTCCTACACTGGCCGGGGCTTGTCCTTGGGTGCATTAATATATGGTGTGGACAGGGATAATCGCCGGTCAGTGTCACGCCACATTTACATTAAATTTGTCAACGGGCCTCTACGTGTTGGCCTTCCCATGGCCCCACGCAAGCCCCCCAAGAGTCCGGGCCATTTTCATGGCCCGTGGTCTTGAAAGACATACAGTATAATAATAATTCTTTATTAAAGTTTCTGCCTTAACATTAGATACATTGGTGGTGGGAATCTTCTTGCAAGTAAGAAATACCTGTATCAGCAGATTCCACTCTTCACGTTGATAACAACAGCTACAGAAATTTACATATCTATTACAAGCAAAAAAGAGAAAAATAAAATAAAAAATAATATATATGTATAATAAAACTACGTTTTAACGGTTTTAAGCGCGGTAATTTTATTTGATTTTGGTTTTTCCGACGTTTCGGCCACTTTTCAGTGGCCGTGATCACGGAAGACAAAGATGTCAAGTGTCAACAGTACTCGTTGACACTTGACATCTTTGTCTTCCGTGATCACGGCCACTGAAAAGTGGCCGAAACGTCGGAAAAACCAAAATCAAATAAAATTACCTCGCTTAAAACCGTTAAAACGTAGTTTTATTATGTATACAAGTCGCGAAAACTTAAGAAAATATTAATATATATGTATCTATATTTGCGTGTTGTGTGTGTATTTGATTTTTAAATATGTGCATCGAGTATTAGAGAGGAATTAATCAACATTACTATTTCATCATATGTTTTAAATTTTAACCATTTTAAAACAGCCACTTTACAGTTATAACAGTTTATGGGATATATATTTAGTTTGTTGTGTATTCTTCTATATATAAGTTAAGATTGTCGTTCATACTGACGAGAAGCAGATATAGTTTTTGTAATATGTGTTAGGATTCTAAAATTTCTTCTACCTATACTGAGAGATTATATAATATCAATATGCGTGTAATTTTGTATTAATTATATTTAGCTCTTTTGGATGTCGAGTTTGCTGACCACTGGGATTGGAACAGGAGAATTAGATAGGGAAGTAAGATGGGGATTACGAAAAGGTAAAATTCACTAATTTAATTACTTATTTTAATTGCTTTTTAACCTAATCATTTATAAGCTCTAATAGTGAGTTAGTCTGGATGTTTTTATCCGCCTGGATGTTGGATGTTTACGGGCATTATTTGATATAACAATATTGGCACTTCGCCAGCGGCATATCCTGTAATACTGCTCATAATCTAGGTATTATTGAGAATGCACATTTTGATCTACAATACTAACATTTTGCGTTTTCACATTTGAATTCAAAGTTTCATATATTCGACATATAAAAATATAATATTACATTTTTAAGTCCTCAAAGAAGAAAAGCAGCTTTCAGTAGCGGAAAGGAAAACTCTCCGTAAGATTTTGGGTCCAACAAAGAGAGAGTAGAGTAGCTGCAGGGTCCGTTATATATATATATATACTATCTGCACCCGGCAATGCTCCGGTGGTTCGGGCATGTCGAAAGAATGCATGATGAAAGAATGACTAAACAGATATACAATGCTTTTGCTTTTGTGGATGGATGCAGAAGTCGTGGAAGGCCACGACACACCTTCCATGATCAAATTGATCGTGTACTAGCGTAGGGTGATGTCAGGAGCCTTAAGAACAGACGAGTGTGCATGACACGAGTTATGAATGTCAAAGAAGCAAGTGAGGTGTGTAAGAATGGGCCTAAATGGCGCTCTGTTGTTCGTGCCTACCCCGCAAGGGAACTGGCGTGAAGTTATGTATGTATGTATGTATGTATGCACCCGGCAAACGTATTTATCCGTGCAGGAACGGAGAAAGAATACAATTTCCTGCGGCCGGGCGGCCTGTCGTAAAAGGCGACTTAACAACCCACAGCCAGGTGGTAGGGCAATTGCCCAACTGGATGGCTAACACCCCTGGTCTAGAGCATGCCGCCATAACAACTTTGAGTTGTGTTCCAACATTAGTGACCGGGTTCCAGACTCACTTAAGAGAGCAGCAGCGCATTTGTAGCCCCTTTGGTGTTGCAAATGTCCATAGGCGATGGTAACTGCTTTCCATCAAGTGGGCCGTCTGCCTGTGTGCTGATCTCCTGCAATAAAAAAAAATCAAGAGCTGTTTTGCGCAATGGCGGTACAAAGGGATTGATATGATTACTCGCAATCCTAATGGGGGAATATTGAATAATCAATTATTGCACAGCGCCATCTTTTGGCTTGTAAGTGTTTCCACTACAACCTTATGTTTTTTTCTTAAGATTTCTCGTCCGCCAAATAGAATTTAGGCCTGATCTTTCCTATTTAGTAATATAATTTTAAGCCATAATTAACTCATCACATTTCTTAGTCCCAAAAGTCGCTGTCTCCTTAAGGTATAATGACGATAGTTGATAGCGTAAAACAACGATGTATGATAATTGTGACATTTATAGCCTGTGAAATTTACTGTCGAAAAATGCGCAACTTGATAGGCGTGCAAATGTCTAAAGTAAAATAAACGCTTGGACAGAGTTTTTTTTATTGCAGGAGTTCAGTAGACAGGCAGACGGCCCACTTGATGGAAAGCGGTTACCATCACCTATGGACATTTGCATCACCAAAGGTGCTACAAATGCGCTGCTACTCTCTTAAGGGTTACTGGAACCTGATCACAAATGCCGAAACACAACTCAGGGTTGTTATGGCGACATACTTTAGGCCAAGGGTGGTAGCCATCCAGTCGGGTAAATGCCCTACCACCTGGCTGTGGGTTGTTTAGTTGCCTCTTACGACAGGCCGCCCCAAACGCAGGAAATTGTATTCTTTCTCCGTTCCTGCACGGCTAAAACACACAGAGTATAAACGATTGTTCTTTCCTTTAGTATTCTTGTTTCATGGTTAAAATTAACCGGAATAAAGTCACCTGAAAGCAGCTCTTGCCTTAAAACTGACTTAAAAATCTATTTACCTTGTATATTTACAATGTGTCGCGGCCTTAAAAAACACTACCTGTGTGCACAAAGCCTAATTTGGCACGTATGTATGCAAAGTCACGATTATGGGATACATGCATAAAATTACGTATTACAGTATATGGGATTCGATTCCCGATTACGGTACTTTATACTCTGTTATAGTATGAGAGTTATGTTTATCTTATACTAATATATAAAGCTGAAGAGTTTGTTTGTTTGAACGCGCTAATCTCAGGAACTACTGGTCTGATTTGAAAAAATCTTTCAGTATTAGATAACCCATTTATCGAGGAAGGCTATAGGCTATATATCATCACGCTAAAACCAATAGGAGCGGAGCACCACTGAAGAATGTTTCAAAATCGAGCGGTCTTGAAAACAAATTCCAGGCGAACGACATCGCGGGCACAGCTAGTTTATGGTACAAAGACTGCCGATCTAAAAATTAGTCATTCATTTTTATTTTTACAGTTTTTTTTCACTTGATATGTTTGTTAGTTTAGGTCAAATCTTGCAAGCTGGAGTAGCTATTCGTGCAGACACTCCAGGAGTGTCCTGCCTGGACAGAGCAGCGCCAAGACCTCGTCGCCGTCACCGGATTTGACCTTTCGCTCCCGGCCGTGTCACGCACCATGGTCGGGAGCCCAACCGGATGGGACGCCGTCTCCTCCTTGTGCCAGCGTATTATGCTTGTGAAGGAGGAGGCGGAGCGGGAGCGTGAGCGGACGTCCTTGCTCCGCTCCCGCCAAAGGAAGACGCGCCGACGCCGGAGGGCGGATTTCGACCTTCGGCCACCGTAAGCATGCCCCTTGGGGTATAGGGGTTCTCACTCACCCGCACATGCCGTCCAGATGAGAGCGCGAGTGTTCCGCGCGAGCTCATCTCTCCTCCCGTGGGGCGCGATACAGACCGCCTCACGCTTAGAAAGTATGATGATGAAGCAATAGAAGAGGCCTCGTGAGGGTGGCCCACGCCTGCCAGGGCTGCGGAGAGGCTAGGTCATATAGGCGAAAGACGGAACACCCAGGGGTTCTAG
Organism: Dendrolimus kikuchii; assembly: GCA_019925095.2. Taxonomy (NCBI): domain Eukaryota; kingdom Metazoa; phylum Arthropoda; class Insecta; order Lepidoptera; family Lasiocampidae; genus Dendrolimus; species Dendrolimus kikuchii. The sequence goes on from CM034414.1 coordinate 1,524,690, forward strand.
TGGGTATCCCTAACCGGGGGTGGCAACAGAATGGCACCAGTTCTGATTGGGCATGCTGGTGCCACCCTCGATCTGACGAATCCCACACACGGGTCGCGAATTATCCCCCCAAGGTTCTGCCCTTGTCGCGGCTTATGGTCCTCAAGCGATGGTATTTGCCAGGTGGTAGGGCATTTGCCCGACTGGATGGCTACCACCCCTGGTCTAAAGTATGTCGCCATTACGACCTTGAGTTGTGTTCCGGCATTAGTGACCAGGTTCCAGTTTCCCTTAAGAGAGCAGCAGCGCATTTGTAGCACCTTTGGTGTTGCAATTGTCCAGAGGCGATGGTAACCGCTTTCCATCAAGTGGGCCGTCTGCCTGTCTGCTGAACTCCTGCAATAAAAAAAAAAAGCACATTGGTAGTACTTGTATTTGTAGCAACCCTAAAATTAAGTATAAGACGCCTTAGAGCGTAACTGTTTTTAAGGGACTACGCCATAGATTAATTAATATGACATTACCGAATTTATAGGACTCCGCCATAGATTAATTAATATGACATTACCGAATTTATAGGACTCCGCCATAGATTAATTAATATGACATTACCGAATTTATAGGACTCCGCCATAGATTAATTAATATGATATTGCCGAATTTATAGGACTCCGCCATAGATTAATTAATATGATATTGCCGAATTTATAGGACTCCGCCATAGATTAATTAATATGACATTACCGAATTTATAGGACTCCGCCATAGATTAATTAATATGACATTACCGAATTTATAGGACTCCGCCATAGATTAATTAATATGACATTACCGAATTTATAGGACTCCGCCATAGATTAATTAATATGACATTGCCGAATTTATAGGACTCCGCCATAGATTAATTAATATGACATTACCGAATTTATAGGACTCCGCCATAGATTAATTAATATGACATTACCGAATTTATAGGACTCCGCCATAGATTAATTAATATGACATTACCGAATTTATAGGACTCCGCCATAGATTAATTAATATGATATTGCCGAATTTATAGGACTCCGCCATAGATTAATTAATATGACATTACCGAATTTATAGGACTCCGTCATAGATTAATTAATATGACATTACCGAATTTATAGGACTCCGCCATAGATTAATTAATATGACATTACCGAATTTATAGGACTCCGCCATAGATTAATTAATATGACATTACCGAATTTATAGGACTCCGCCATAGATTAATTAATATGACATTACCGAATTTATAAAAATTACATGTTATTTCGGTATTTGCAAGAAAATATTAACTGAAAGCATAGCCAGTATACTGTTCGTTCCTCTATCAGGAGGAGGCCCGAGCCCAGCAGTGGGCACACTAGTGCTCACTAAACTTTACAATAAACTCGTCACTGTCTTCTATTAACTGAACTCAACTGCCCGGTAGGCGCGCCTTGCGCTACTTACGAGTATATACCCGAAAGTATCTTCTACATACATACATAACTTCACGCCAGTTCCCTAGCGGGGTAGGCACGAACAACAGAGCGCCATTCAGGCTTATTCTTACACACCTCACTTGCTTCTTTGACGTTCATAGCTCTTGTCATGCACGCTCGTCTATTCTTAAGGCTCCTGACATCACCTTCTGCTAGTACACGATCAATTTGATCATGGAAGTTGTGTCGTGGCCTTCCACGACTTCTGCATCCATCCACTTTTGCATTGTATATCTGTTTAATCATTCTTTCATCATGCATTCTTTCCACATGCCCGAACCACCGGAGCATTCCTTTCCTTACCTTCACCCCGACACTCTCTTTCAGACCAACTCTCTTTCTTACTTCGGTATTACGAACGCGGTCCGCGAGCGTCACTCCGCAGATTTTGCGCAGTGCTCGCATCTCGACCGCGTTTACTCTACTCTCATGCTCTCTCTTCCATACCCAATAATGACATGACGTACTAAAATTTGATGCTGCAACTTATCTCCATAAATTCCTTGCAAGCATTACATTTATTACATTCCTTTTCTTCCATCATATATAGGAACTTACCGTATCAACGTGTTGATAACAAAACCTTGGATAAGAATACCTTGTAAGAAAGCAAGACCTCCCAAGCCTTGGTAGCCATCAGCTTTAATTTTATACCCTAATTAATGGCCAAAACAAATATAGCGACAAAAACTCGGCGGAAACTTTTTCCATCTTGCTTGAAAACCGCCATTTTGCGGGGGCCGGTTGAACTGATTATGGTTAACTTTTGTTGAACATAAAACATAATCGGTCGGTTTAAAGAATATAATCGGCAGATAAACACACGTGGTACATCCCCAAGCTAAGCCAGTTTCAATTGTATTATAGGCAGAGCTTTTTTTATGGGGACACGTGGGGGCACACAGTGGCCTTCAAGGAAATTTGGAAAATATCGAAAAATTGCCATAGAAATTGAAAAATGAAAAAAATCAATTTTGGTAACCTTTACAAAAAAAATGGTTTTTTTAAAATAGGTTTTTTGGAGTGGAGCTACAAATAAAAAAATATAGACTTACAACTTTCGAGAACTAGCGTGCCCCCAAAAAAGAAGTGACAAATAAAGTCCTGATTATAGGTAATATACAACGGATCATTCTGGGGCTGATCCTGAAATCCTAGATCATAGTAAATAAAGGAAAGTTAGTTTACTAAATGTATTATGCTTGCAATGATATCCGTAAGCTTTGAGTTGTAGTGAGGTAAACCGGCAAAGGTTAAGCCTACTCGACCAAAGAGACAGTCTGTATATATTATTGTTATAAATAGGAATGACATCTTAAAGCCAAAGAAACGATAATTGAATGCTTAAATATTTGAAAGCATTTAAGTCCACCAAAGTTATAATCGAGTTTAATATCTGACTCGCTATTCGACTGAACGAGATGTTTTCCGATTGTATTTGACTCGAAGACATACTTGAGGACGTCGAGTCGTAAACAATACTAATAAGTCTCGTCGTTGTATGGTCGATTTCATTTCAATGCATGAGTTGGTCTTCACAACAATCGACTACTACTGAAAATAATTGAGTCATCAAGAGGTTTGAACAATGAAAACAATCGATTTAAAGTCGAATGCTTGCTCTTAAAATAGTACGCGAGATATGGGTCTATATATGCAAAAACATAGTACTCAGTAGCCCTTAAGACGCCTAATGGACTCTTCAGGTGATCAGAGGCCTGGTTTCTACTTCAGACAAGGGATGAGTATGGCGATCTAGTGAGGTAACGTATCCAGTTTATATATAAATAATTTAAAAAACCAATTTAAAAAAATGTGTGTGTCCATCTCACTCGCAGAAACTTCAGGGAATATACAGGCGAACATAATTATGTCTGCAGCGCTTAGTAGACAGATGTGAACTTCACACACAAATTTTCGCATTTCTACTCTATTATAGACGTCTTTATTCTTAGGTATTTTAATCCTTATTTGTAATAATTCAATCCAAATTCGAATTTAAATCACTAGCATAAAGTTCAACATTCAATGCACTGCAGTTATGCACAATTTCCTTTGGTCTACGTATATAAGAATATCTGCCTTAAGTATATACAGATAGAGCTGAAATTAATTTGAAATCTATTAAGTTTTATTTAAAGTGAAAATTAATGCTAACAAATAAAGAGAAATGTGTTTTATTACGAATTAAATAAGGTTGAATTTCGTTTCATGGAGTTTAACCTCAACGATTCTAAAGAAGTTTCACTTCAAAAAGATAAAGTATTTTGTCTCTTTCTCTTTTTACTGTCCAGGCTGTGTGTATCTCAAATAAGCTACCTATTGCTATAAGACTGGCCAAATTCTTACAATGCTTTAAAAATCAGGTTCAGAAGCATTACTTTGCTATTGCGTATAGTAATTCCTAATCTGTTATATAATTATATTTGTCAGTATATTGTCATATGTATATATAGGTGTGTATACGTATACGTACGTGTATATACATATGTACATATAGTTTGATTGTTTTTGTGTTTATATACACTGTATATCTAAAAATCTATTATTCCCTGACCAGGGTTGCCTGGAATAGATCGCTTTTAAGTGATAAGACCGCCCGTTGTTAAGTATAACTTATTTCTACTTCTGTTTGGTGTAAAATAAAGAGTTACCTTACCTTACCTCTGTCAGGGAAAGGGAGAAAAAAATATACATATGTTTGTCAGTTGATTAAAACTCTCTAGTGTATGAATTGCAGTGTAGGTCCTAACAAGTATTAACCTTTGGTTTAAAAGAATTTAGATAATAAAATGTAATAAACAGGAAAAAACATAAACAAAAATGTAGCATATCTAGGTTTAAGAAAGAAGAATATATATTAGAACATAAGGACCCGATGTAATAGAAGTAAGAATAAAAAAGAAAAAGATAATAAAAAGCATAAAAGGAACGAATAAAAATAATAACAAGAAAAAATAAGTAGAAAAATAAAATATACATAAAGCCGGATAAACTTGTCCGTCCGGTGGAAGGAGAAAAAAAACCTCTGGTTGAAAAGCAATAGTGAAACCCGGCCGGCTCAGGTGTGCACTAATGCCGTTTGAGTGACTCGTCCTTTCCTTGTAAACTCTACTCCAGCCTATTACGGTGTTATGTTATGAAACACTTTATTATATTTTAAACACCGAGTATATAAACCTTAGAGTATGGTATATTCAGTACTTCTATAATAATCTATATATTCATACGTGAAGCAAAAACTTTGTAGAGAGAAGCAGAAGGTGATGTCAAGAGCCTTAAGAACAGACGAGCGTGCATGACAAGAGCTATGAATGTCAAAGAAGCAAGTGAGGTGTGTAAGAATAAGCCTGAATGGCACTCTGTTGTTCGCGTCTACCCCGCAAGGGAACTGGCGTGAAGTTATGTATGTATATATGTAAAAACTTTGTATCCCTTTTTGCGAAAATTGCGCGGATGTAGGAGTATGAAATTTCGCACACTTATCTTAATATATATAATTACTTGACCGATTTTAATCAAATTTGCACACCGTGTGCAGTTTGATCAGACTTAAAAGATAGGATAGCTTACATTTGGACCTGGTAGGTGGCGCTGGAATCGGGTTCTAAATTTTATTTCTTCAGGGCAGAACAACGTTTTATATAGAGGAGTGTAGAATGCTAATATTTTTTTAAAATTATACATAAAAAATACATTAAATCAATAAAAAAAACTTTTTTATTTTTTTTATTGCTGGAGTTCAGCAGACAAGCAGACGGCCCACTTGATGGAAAGCGGTTACCATCGCCTATAGACATTTGCAACACCAAAGGTGCTACAAATGCGCTGCTGCTCTCTAAAGGGAGTCTGAAACCTGGCAACTAATACCAGAACACAACTCAAGATTCTTATGGCGGCGTACTTTAGTCTTTGACAACATAACCTTAATAACGTTTAAATTAATTATTATGGTCGAATTTCGACCACGGGCAACCACTAGTAATTTTTTATTACATGAATTCAACAGACAGACTGCCCACCGGATGGAAAGCGGTTATCATCGTCTATAGACCAGGGGTGGTAGCCATCCAGACTGGCAAATACCCTACCACCTGTCTGTGCGATGTTTTGTAGTGTCTTACCAAAGGCCGCCGGGCCGCAGGAAATTGTATTCTTTCTCCGTTCCTGCACGGATTATGACGAGTAATAAAAAACGGCGTCTCGGACTGTCAAAGTGAAGAAGGCTAAAGGATTAAAGACTGATGATGATTGCGCTGCAATGCATTACAAGAACTTAGTATTAAATCAAATTAATCATATTAGCATGGCTAAAGGTGACATGGCTTACAATAGACACATTATCTATTATGTATAATATTATAAAGTCTATACTAATATTATAAAGCTGAAGAGTTTGTTTGCTTGTTTGTTTAAACGCGCTAATCTCAGGAACCGCTGGTCCGATTTGAAAAATCTTTCAGTGTTGAATTGTACATTTATCGAGGAAGGCTATATTACATTTAAAAAAAAAATAGGGATCCTTACTAAAAGTCCAATAATGTAACCCAAGGTGTAAAAAAATGACCCGAAAAAATCCTTACACGGCGTGCGCTGCGAAAACTATTGATTATAGAACAAAATAATGTACTACCACTTTGCAGAACATATAATTGTCTATAAAAATATCGCGTAACCATATGTCTAACTGTTGTAGTTATCTCACACAAGTGTTTTCTTTTATTATTTTAAATAATTAATATGTCGTCGCTTCAAAAACTCTTTATTTTGTACCTTGGTATTAATCCTTATCAAAATAAATAACTCCATATTCAAGGCGAATTCAATACCTTTCTAGAACTTTTTGAATTATTCAATTCGGACGTTTCATTCAAAAGATATCGCGATATTTAAAATGTAAGTATTAGTGGTGTAGCCACATATACTAATATTGTTTGACTGAACGCGCTAATCTCAGGAACCGGTGGTCCGATTTTAAAAATTCTTTCAGTGTTGAATAGCCCATTTATTGAGGAAGGCTATAGGCTATATATCATCACGCTAAAACCAATAGGAGCGGAGCACCAATGAAGAATGTTTCAAAATCGGAGGGTTTTGAAAGCAAATTCCACACGGACGACGTCGCGGGCACAGCTAGTTCTAAATATACCATATCTATACATTGATGCTATTAAAAAAAACAACTGGAATAGACTATATGACGATGGAGAACACGATGCAATTTTTGAAGCAAAACTTCTATATACATACATACATACATACATAACTTCACGCCAGTTTCCTTGCGGGGTAGGCACGAACAACAGAGTGCCATTTAGGGTTATTCTTACACACCTCACTTGCCTCTTTGACATTCATAACTCTTGTCATGCAAGCTCGTCTGTTCTTAAGGCTCCTGACATCACCTTCTGCTAGTACACGATCAATTTGATCATGGAAGGTGTGTCGTGGCCTTCCACGACTTCTGCATCCATCCACTTTTGCATTGTATATCTTTTTAGTCATTCTTTCATCATGCATTCTTTCCACATGCCCGAACCACCGGAGCATTCCTTTCCTTACCTTCACCCCGACACTCTCTTTCAGACCAACTCTCTTTCTTACTTCGGTATTACGAACGCGGTCCGCGAGCGTCACTCCGCAGAAACTTCTATATAGACGGGATATTAGGATTTTTTCTGTCACGAAAAAGCGTTACGGCCGCGTGGAGGGGCGGCATAATTTTAGAGTAGACTATGGATGTTTTTTTTTGGTTCCGGATCGAATTCAGTTTTTTTTGTTAGATAAAATAAAATATGTTTAAATAAAAAATGCATTCATTAAAATGTACCTAAACTAACCAAATCATAATTTGCAGTATACCTGCGAAAAATTGAAATGTGTGCTGGGACACATAGTAGAAGTGAAAGTTCTACGGACAAGTGGAAAAATGAATCGCAACGGACAAATGACAAAACGAATCGCAACAAAATTTTAACTTGAAGTTTTACGGGCAGGTTTTCAAATTGGACAAGTACATTAACAATCTGACCGTAAAACTTAAAATTAAAATTTTGTTGCGATTCGTTTTTTATATTTATTTCTTGTCTGTTTGTTCGGGATTCACGTAAAAATTAAGAGCCCGATTTTCATGCAGTTTTCGCTGATAAACAACAAATTACTTTTTATCCTGGGAATCCCGCGGGAATTTTTCTGGGAATGATTTAAAATGAAAAATGTTATGACGTCGTAATCATATGCAAGTAAGATTACACACACACACATATTTTGTAAAAAGAAAGATTCAGCATTATAAAGAAGTCTATATATACAAATCTGACTTGCACAGGGTTTCACAATTTCCAATAAAAGCTACAAAATAGAGATGTAAAATATTGATGCAGTTCAATGCATTTTCAGATTCAAATATTTAAATAAAAGTTTACATTTAAAAAACCTTTTCGGTAGTTAGCTGCTTTGGTTCGCATAAATTGGTCAGGTGTAATATGTTTTTAGAAACTGATGGTTCTGTATGCAGAAATATGGTCTAGTTAAGGCTCCTATTGCCGCAAAAGGTCTAAAGTAAGGTGCAAACGAAACAACTTTACGATTTATTGATCAATATTTTCTAAAATTATTTTATTTTTATTGCAGGAGTTAAGCAGACAGGCAGACGGCCCACTTGATGGAAAGCGGTTACTATCGCCTATTAACATTTGCAACATCAAAGGTGCTACAAATGCGCTGCTGTTCTCTTAAGGGAGACTGGAACCTGGTCACTAATGCCGGAACACAACTCAAGCTTGTTATGGCGACATACTCTAGACCAGCGGTGGTAGCCATCCAGTCCGGCAAATGCCCTACCACCTGGCTGTGGGTTGTTTTGTCGCCTCTTACGACCGGCCGCAGGAATTTGTATTCTTTCTCCATTCCTGCACGGATAAAATATCATAAATCTTGACAATAGGAGACGTATTTTTTTTATTGCAGGAGTTCAACAGACAAGCAGACGGCCCACTTGATGGAAAGCGGTTACCATCGCCTATGGATATTATTAATACCAAAGGTGCTAAAAATACGCTGCTGCTCTCCAAAGAGAGACTGGAACCTGGCCACTAATAGCAGTACACTAATACCAGGAACACTAGTATTAGTACTAGGTACTTTTGTATAGTTATTTTAAGTTAAGAAAAAACTTCGCCAAATTATTGATTTCAAACCGTTTTACTTCTACAATTTTTATTAAAATAGGATAAGAAATATATCTACATCTTTATTAAAGATAAGATAAATAATTAAGTTATATTTTTTTTAAATACTACTTTATTTTTAATGTATTTAACTTAAAAAATACAATTAAAACATTTTTTATTGCAGGAGTTCAGCAGACAGGCAGACGGCCCACTGGATGCAAAGCGGTTACCATCGCCTATGGACATTTGCAACACCAAAGGTGCTACACATGCGCTGCTGCTCTCTTAAGTGAGTCTGGAACCTGGTCACTAATGCCGGAACACAACTCAAAGTTGTTATGGCGGCACGCTTTAGACCAGGGGTGGTAGCCATCCAGTCGGGCAAATGCCCTACCACCTGGCTGTGGGTTGTTTTGTCGCGTCTTACGACAGGCCGCCTGGCCGCAGGAAATTGTAAAAATAAACTAAGTTATAAATAGTACAAGCGATTATAGATTGTAACAAATCGCTGCCAGATGGGAGCGTGCCCACAAGGTTGGCCGCATTGCCATTGCCATGCCATTGAAACCGCTTCTGGGCAAAATCCCGCGAGATTCCCGGAATATAAAGTACCGGAGATTATATGTCCGGGAACTTGCAATCGATCAGTAAAAACCGCATCGAAATCGGCCTAGCAGTTTTTACGTGAATCTCGAACAAACAGGCAAGCATAAAGAATCTAAAAACAAAGGACTACATTTTTACAATTTTATAATATCTATATATAGAAAGTCGTGTAAGTTACACTATTTATAACTCAAGAACGGCTGTACCGATTTGGCTGAAAATTGGTGGGGAGGTAGCTTAGAACCAGAAGAAGGACATAGGATACTTTCTATCCCGTTGGAACCGGTAGGTGGCGCTGCGATCAGGTTCTAGAATCCTCCTAATCATCTGGACCGATTTTGGTGATTTTGTTTTTGTGTGTTTGAGTGGGTTCCCGGATGGTTCAGAGTCGCAGTTGGAACCGGTAGGTGGCGCTAAGATCGGGTTCTAGAATCGTCCTAATCACCTGGACCGATTTTGGTGATTTTGTTTTTGTGTGTTTAAGTGGGTTCCCGGATGGTTTGAATCCGCAATTGGAACCGGTAGGTGGCGCTGGGATCGGGTTCTAGAATTCTCCTAATCACCTGGACCGATTTTGGTGATTTTGTTTTTATGTGTTTGAGTGGGTTCCCGGATGGTTCAGAGTCGCAGTTGGAACCGGTAGGTGGCGCTAAGATCGGGTTCTAGAATCCTCTTAATCACCTGGATCGATTTTGGTGATTTTGTTTTTATGTGTTTGAGTGGGTTCCCGGATGGTTTAGATTCGCAATTGGAACCGGTAGGTGGCGCTGGGATCGGGTTCTAGAATCCTCCTAATCACCTGGACCGATTTTGGTGATTTTGTTTTTAATGTGTTTGAGTGGGTTCCCGGATGGTTTAGATTCGCAATTAGAACCGGTAGGAGGCGCTAAGATCGGGTTCTAGAATCCTCCTAATCACCTGGATCGATTTTGGTGATTTTGTTTTTATGTGTTTGAGTGGGTTCCCGGATGGTTTAGATTCGCAATTAGAACCGGTAGGTGGCGCTAAGATCGGGTTCTAGAATCCTCCTAATCACCTGGATCGATTTTGGTGATTTTGTTTTTATGTGTTTGAGTGGGTTCCCGGATGGTTTAGATTCGCAAAGAACCGGTACTAGATCGGGTTCTAGAATCCTCCTAATCACCTGGAGCGATTTTGGTGATTTTGTTTTTGTGTGTTTGAGTGGGTCCCCGGATGGTTTAAATCCACAATTGGAACCGGTAGGTGGCGCTGAGATCGGGTTCTAGAATCCTCCTAATCACTGGGTCCGATTTTGTTTTTGTGTGTTTGAGTGGGTCCCCGGATGGTTTAAATCCACAATTGGAACCGGTAGGTGGCGCTGAGATCGGGTTCTAGAATCCTCCTAATCACCTGAATCGATTTTGGTGATTTTGTTTTTGTGTGTTTGAGTGGGTTCCCGGATGGTTTAGATTCGCAATTAGAACCGGTAGGTGGCGCTGAGATCGGGTTCTAGAATCCTCCTAATCACCTGGATCGATTTTGGTGATTTTGTTTTTATGTGTTTGAGTGGGTTCCCGGATGGTTTAGATTCGCAATTAGAACCGGTAGGTGGCGCTGAGATCGGGTTCTAGAATCCTCCTAATCACCTGGATCGATTTTGGTGATTTTGTTTTTGTGTGTTTGAGTGGGTTCCCGGATGGTTTAGATTCGCAATTAGAACCGGTAGGTGGCGCTAAGATCGGGTTCTAGAATCTTCCTAATCACCTGGATCAATTTTGGTGATTTTGTTTTTATGTGTTTGAGTGGGTTCCCGGATGGTTTAGATTCGCAATTAGAACCGGTTGGTGGCGCTAAGATCGGGTTCTAGAATCCTCCTAATCACCTGGACCGATTTTGGTGATTTTGTTTTTATGTGTTTGAGTGGGTCCCCGGACGGTTTGAATCCGCAATTGGAACCGGTAGGTGGCGCTGGGATCGGGTTCTAGAATCCTCCTAATCACCTGGACCGATTTTGCTGATTTTGTTTTTAATGTGTTTGAGTGGGTTCCCGGATGGTTTAGATTCGCAATTAGAACCGGTAGGTGGCGCTGAGATCGGGTTCTAGAATCCTCCTAATCACCTGGACCGATTTTGGTGATTTTGTTTTTGTGTGTTTGAGTGGGTTCCCGGATGGTTTAGATTCGCAATTAGAACCGGTAGGTGGCGCTAAGATCGGGTTCTAGAATCCTCCTAATCACCTGGATCGATTTTGGTGATTTTGTTTTTATGTGTTTGAGTGGGTTCCCGGATGGTTTAGATTCGCAATTAGAACCGGTAGGTGGCGCTAAGATCGGGTTCTAGAATCCTCCTAATCACCTGGACCGATTTTGGTGATTTTGTTTTTAATGTGTTTGAGTGGGTTCCCGGATGGTTTAGATTCGCAATTAGAACCGGTAGGTGGCGCTAAGATCGGGTTCTAGAATCCTCCTAATCACTTGGATCGATTTTGGTGATTTTGTTTTTGTGTGTTTAAGTGGGTTCCCGGATGGTTTAGATTCGCAATTGGAACCGGTAGGTGGCGCTGGGATCGGGTCCTAGATTTTATTTTTCCAGAGCAGGACAACGTCTGCCGGGCCGCTAGTTATACATAGTTAAGAATTTAATATGGGTTGTGTTATTGAAAAAAACGACTAAGCTACCCTAAATTGTATGTATTTTCAAATCGTACCAAATGAGTACAAGTGTTTGTATGCACGCTACACTGCGAGCATATTTGTAAAAAAAATTATAGTACTACTTTTATTTGCATCTAGTACCCCCCACCCTCTCGCGCCTTTTTGTGTGAATTTGAACCAAGAGACGAGTGGCCGGTGTTTAGTGATGCGATGCGTATGTAAATTATCGATATTTTTACTCTTGTAATTAGTAGAGGTGTTCAGAGCGTTCCATTACTAGCTCACAACGCCCAAAAGGCTCGGTTAGCCGTTCCACAGGGTCATGGTCGTTGTGGGCGTGGTGAAAACGTCACTAATGACGTTATCATTTTCGAACACAACGCTCACAACGACCCATGTCAAGAGGTGTCGAATAAGCGTTCCACTTGGGTTTACGATTGTTACGCCGGCAAGCAAGTGGAACGGGAAAAATCCCTAATCTCCCTAATGGAACGTAGTCTTAGACAGTCATAATATGTAGCGGAACTATTTTCACAATACTACTTGCGCGTTACATAACTAAGGAGGAAAAATAATTCTGTCAGATTTTGACATTGTATGACTCAATTCATTTTCTTCCTAGCAATAAGATTGTAAATGTATTATGATTAGATATTGTTTTTGCCTTTGGGAATAAATGAACTAATACTTAGTTATTCGTGTAATCTGGATTTTTTCATTATCTCCTTTTGAATACTTGGTGGAGTCTGCAATCTCCACAAGTATACCATTTTAGGAAATAAAACTGTGCAGCAATGGTGAGATTTGTTTTTTTTTAACAAGTTTACGGACTGGTGTTCTTTACCCTTTTTCACAACTTAATTTCTATGAAAGTTTTTTGAGTTCATACACGCTTATTGTTTATTATTGTTACTGTGTGTGACATTACTTTAGTGATTCCTATGTTGTGGTGTACCTTAAGAATAACTTATTATATTAATTCATTCTAATTTTAATACTAAACTTATACTAATGTAGAGTGTATCTGTTACATGCTGGTGTTGTGAGGAAGTGCATGTGCAGTGTGTGCCTTATGTATATACCTATATGGTGAGAATGTTGAGATACACAAGGGGTCTTTGAAAATTAAGCTCGTGACTAAAAAACTGACAGGAAGAAGACTAAGATGGAATGGGCATGTGGCAAACTGGAAGATTGATGGGTACAAATGCAAAAATATATCAAAAAAAGATGGGTGGATTGTGTCAAGGGTGACATGATGATTTGTAATAGACAGTGGATATATTATATCAAAATAAAGTAGTAAGGAAGGAAGAGAGGTTGCGCCGACCCCAATGATTAGGAGACGATGAAGGACAAGAGATAATTGCACAGCACAAACCTTCAAGTTATCCCCATGAGTTTTATCGATAACCTTATAGACAATTTTATCGATATTGTCTCAAACCTAGTCTAATACAGAGTGTATGCCGAAAACTCAGAATATTTTCACATATGCATTCGGAAAAGCTTTTTTCGTGGAACATTTTAATTTATATAAAAAAAAGTATAATTTATATCCCCACTGTTTCGTTTTGTGTGTTTCATTATTACGTATATAATTAATAGGTAAACTTCTAGGCGCCAAGAACCTCAGCCAGAAGGCCCAGCTTGCCATACACAACGCGGTGCTGGTACCTGCGCTCACGTATGGAAGCGAGAGTTGGGTATGGAAGAGAGAGCATGAAAGTAGAGTAAACGCGGTCGAGATGCGAGCACTGCGCAAAATCTGCGGAGTGCCGCTCGCGGACCGCGTTCGTAATACCGAAGTAAGAAAGAGAGTTGCTCTGAAAGAGAGTGTCGGGGTGAAGGTAAGGAAAGGAATGCTCCGGTGGTTCGGGCATGTGGAAAGAATGACTAAACAGATATGCAATGCAAAAGTGGATGGATGCAGAAGTCGTGGAAGGCTACGACACACCTTCCATGATCAAATTGATCGTGCCGACGTGACGAGCGTGCATGACAAGAGTTATGAATGTGAAAGAAGCAAGTTAGTTGTGTAAGAATAAGCCTAAATGGCGCTCTGTTGTTCATGCCTACCCCGCAAGGGAATTGGCGTGAAGTTATGTTTGTATGTATGTATAATTAATAGGCCAAGTGCGTGTCGGAACATGACAATGAAGGGTTCCGAAGAATCGACGAATGTCCAATATTATTGTCATTTCGCTAAGAAAGGATCATCGCTAGTGGTGATTCATAGCCTCTGCCTACCCCCATGTGAAGTGGCAAGACCGAATGTCTAACACTGAAGTGCTGCGGCGGACGAAGCTAAGTGCTGTGGAAGCAATGCTTATACAGAGACAACTGAGATGGTGCGGCCATGTTGTACGCATGAAAGACACTAGAATGCCTAAAGCTGTCTTTTCCTCACAGGTTAAGGACGGAAAGCGCAAATCTTGCGGTCAATTTCTACGTTACAGGGACGTACTCAAGCGCCATTTGTCTGCATGTGACATCCCAACTGACGCCTGAGAAGACCTTGCTCTACAAAGAAGGGAGTGGCGTAATTCTTTATCCGTGCAGGAACGGAGAAAGAATACAATTTCCTGCGGCCGGGTGGCCTGTCGTAAGAGGCGACTTAACAACCCACAGCCAGGTGGTAGGGCATTTGCCCGACTGGATGGCTACCACCCCTAGTCTAAAGTATGTCGCCATAACAACCTTGCGTTGTGTTCCGGCATTAGTGACCAGGTTCCAGTCTCCCTTAAGAGAGCAACAGCGCATTTGTAGCAACTTTGGTGCTGCAAATGTCCATAGGTGATGGTAACCGCTTTCCATTAAGTGGGCCGTCTGCCTGTCTGCTGATCTCCTGCAATAAAAAAAAAAATCTATTGATAAGGCTGTTGCTGCCTTCGAAACGCAGCGCGTAGAACACTCTGACGAGCGACGCCTTATCAAAAAGAACCGCCCTAAAATCTCCTACAACTATACATACGACTCATCAGGACGGCTGTATTGCGCTCCTCGCAAAAGAACTTTTAAAACCAAATTTGGTTTCGCTAGTCACCTACGCTCGCACAGCCGGACATGACAAGGTTCGCCGTTGACGTATACGTCAAGGAGGACATCATCTCCTACCCCCATGGGAAACAGGCGTGATATTATGTATGTATTAGGTGAAATGACGGTCAAACGCGAAACTACAATGTATTTATACAAAAATAGAATGTATCTAGATGTAGGTACTTTACGGTAAGTGTGAATTGAAGTAATGAATGTTCTTTATTGCATACACAGATGAAATCATATCAAATAATATAATAATAATAATCGGCAGACAAACACACATATTGTATATCCCCAAATTAAGCAAGATACGCTTGTGTTATGGATAATATACAACGGACTACTCTGGGGCCGATCCCAGACACCCAGACCATAGTAAATAACGGAGAAAATACGTTTCCGAAATTTACTATACCACGAATCGAACTTGGAGCCTCTGCGTTGCAGTGAGGTAGGCCGGCAAAGGCTTAGCCCGCTCAACCACACAGGCCGTCTGAATATACATACAATAGGAGGTTTAGTCGCCACCGGCAATACCTTCCAGACCATCTTCACACTTATCACAACTAATTTAAATACAAGTATATAATGTACGAGTTGCAGGACTCGAATTAAAAATGCCGTTGGAATTACTATAGAATTTATTAGAACTATACAAACACGTATAACACAGGTACAAATATAACTGAACATAACCAGTACAAAAGTAATGCACGATTCAATAACACGCGCAAAGTCCGTCACTATATAGATTATCGAATGTACACACGTCTTGCCTCGCTTGTGATTATCGCTTGACAGCCTCAACCCTCCGTTGGGGCATTGCTTTAAACTGTACAAATACAATATGTCTGGTCGACCGCGTGGACTAAATTTTCTAAGAATCACACCTGGCTAATGACTACTATAAAGATTATAATACACAATGGGCTGTTTTTCCAATCACAAATTTTAAACACAAAGTAAACAAAAGAAAACAGTCATAAAACAGTTTCAATGTTATTAGCTCAAACGCTGGCGGGTAATAAATGTGCTTTGTTTACAGGTATGCACGGGGCCCAAATTGTAACAATATTATCATACATTATAAAAAGCAAAGCATTGTCAAAGAGGCAAGTGAGGTGTGTAAGAATAAGCCTAAATGGCACTCTGTTGTTCGTGCCTACCCCGCAAGGGAACTAGCGTGAAGTTATGTATGTATGTATGTATGTATAAAAAGCAAAATTTAAATGTCAGAATGTCAAATTTCAAATTATTAAACGCATGTCGTTATTGTTGTCCTACATATTTTATATTAATATATCGATATATCTTTAATATACCACACTTTACAAGCCCATTATTTTGCAATGACTAATCTAATACAATGCAAGAAAACTTATTTATATGTATTCTACCCATAGTCCCTCAAGACTATAAGTATAATACTGAGCACAGATCACCGTCTTCTACGGGTAAGGTGCCCAGAAGGCTGGCTACGTCTCCTCGCTGGATCGACATACTGATCCATTGTTCAAGACAGCACCAGTTAAAAGATCAACTGAAGAGTCAATGAGTCGTTTTGATAAACTTTGGTAGAGGCTCATGGCCTCAGGACCCCACAGTCCAAACATCTCGACAGCAAACGGCACAAACATATAACTCT
Organism: Dendrolimus kikuchii; assembly: GCA_019925095.2. Lineage (NCBI taxonomy): Eukaryota > Metazoa > Arthropoda > Insecta > Lepidoptera > Lasiocampidae > Dendrolimus > Dendrolimus kikuchii. The sequence goes on from CM034414.1 coordinate 1,541,263, forward strand.
CACTAAAGATTGCTATCTTGAATTATTATATAACTTTTGTTAACTATAATATTGTTACGACCTAGACGCCGACAAAGACAAATTCACACCGGCATACCTGTAGAAACACATTTTATTACCTTTCGGCATTTGGACTTCTTTTGTTTACTTTGTGTTTAAAATTTGTGATTAGAAAACAGCCCATTGTGTATTGTAATCTTTTATGGCAGTCATTAGCCAGATGTGTCGGATTTAAAGTACAAACTGATTTGTATGTATTTATTTATGTATATGTATTATCATGTATATTACTATTCATTAATTAGTAAACTAATTTATTGTACAAGTGCTGGTTTATCAACTACCGGCTTTTGTTGTCCTTCTTATTGTTACAATTTGAGCCACCTGCATATCTGTAAACAAAGCACATTTATTACCCGTCGGCGTTTGAGCTAATAACATTGAAACTCTTTGAGGACCGTCTTCTTTTGTTTACTTTGTGTTTAAAATTTGTGACTGGAAAAACAGCCCATTATGTATTGTAATCTTTATGGTAGTCATTAGTCAGGTGTGATTCTTAGAAATTCGGTCCACGCGGCCGGGCAGACATATTGCATCTGTGCAGTATAAAGCAATGCCTCGCTTGAGGGACTAGGCAGTCGAGCGAGAACCACGCTCAAGGCGAGACTTGCGTACATTTCGTGATCTATTTAGTAACGGACTTTGCGCGTGTTATTGAATTACGATCTCTGCATTACGTTTGGACTTGTTGCGTTCGGTTATATTTGTACCTGTGTATTACGTGTTTGTATAGTTCTAATAAACTCTATAATAATTCCAACGGCATTTGAATTCGAGTCCTGCAACTCGTAAGAATATTTGAGTCATTGAATTATCTGTTATTATTATCCAAAAATTCCTGCACCGAATAGAATTGAAAGTGCAAATAGTTGTCGAATAATTGAATGGAACCTCATGTCTCGTAGCCTAGAGACATTTTATACGGACAATCCAATGCACCATGTTGGACATTTGTCCATTAATGTACACCTGCGGGGTATTCATGTGTTCATGCGAAGTAATACATATTTAATACTGTTACGTATTTGTGGGATGTGTAATCAAAAATGTGCTTTTAGCAGGGATGGAAGGTACACCGCTGATATAGAAAGAAGAGTGAATTTGGGGAATAGTTTGAATGGAGCGTTAGGTAAACTTCTAGGCGCTAAGAACCTCAGCCAGAAGGCCCAGATTGCCATACACAACGCGGTGCTGGTACCTGCGCTCACGTATGGAAGCGAGAGTTGGGTATGGAAGAGAGAGCATGAAAGTAGAGTAAACGCGGTCGAGATGCGAGCACTGCGCAAAATCTGCGGAGTGATGCTCGCGGACCGCGTTCCTAATACCGAAGTAAGAAAGAGAGTTGGTCTGAAAGAGAGTGTCGGGGTGAAGGTAAGGAAAGGAATGCTCCGGTGGTTCGGGCATGTGGAAAGCATGACTAAACAGATATACAATGCAAAAGTGCCAAGACACACCTTCCATGATCAAATTGATCGTGTACTAGCAGAAGGTGATGTCAGGAGCCTTAAGAACAGACGAGCGTGCATGACAAGAGCTATGAACGTCAAAGAAGCGAGTGAGGTGTGTAAGAATAAGCCTGAATGGCGCTCTGTTGTTCGTGCCTACCCCGCAAGGGTACTAGCGTGAAGTTATGTATGTATGTATTCAAAAATGCCGTTGGAATTATCAGAAAAAGTTTATTTAAAGAAATAGCGACGTAATAATTACATTCCTTATACATTATTCAGAGCATGCTTTGAGAAACTGGACAACGCATTTTCAGCAAACAAGGTTTTTTTTTTTAATATTAATAATCGGCAGACAAACACACTAAGGGCCTTACTTTTTTTTTATTGCTGGACATCAACAGACAAGCAGACGGCCCACTCGATGGAAAGCGGTTACCATCGCCTATGGACATTTGCAACACCAAAGTTGCTACAAATGCGCTGCTGCTCTCTTAACGGAGACTGGAACCTGGTTACTAATGCGCTTAGGCATCTCTTAAGTAAGAGAATCAGAATCAGACCCTAATCAATGAATATCTTTTTTCACTTATAAACATGTATTACCTGTTCTTTACCTAAGAGGAGCACAGATAAGCGAAATTTGAATGATTAACGCAGGTTGTACCCAATATATTCGACTAAAGAGGAGTATATGGGTAAGATTTTCACTAATCAGTTGCTGAGCAGTTTCTTTAAATTTAAGAAACGATTATAAGTAAGGCTCTTAATGTACAAACTCTAACAATTTACCGATTTATTGTACCATAGGTTTATTACAATATAGATTAGTGATGACAAAGTAAATGATGGTGACAACTGCTTAAAAATCCGTTACGTCTTTTAGGATTTAGCAGATAGTGATAAAATAAAGATGAAGAGTATAGAGAGAGAACATTCTATTGCACATCAAGGTATACAATTACAAAAATAGACGGCCTTATTCCTCAAAGCGATATCTATAAACCAGGTGGTAGGGCATTTGCTCGACTAGATGGCTACCACCTCTGGTCTAAAGTATGTCGATATAACAACCTTGAGTTGTGTTCCGGCATTAGTGACCAGGTTCCAGTCTCCCTTAAGAGAGCATCAGCGCATTTGTAGCACCTTTGGTGTTGCAAATGTCCGTAGGCGATGGTAACCGCTTTCCATCAAGTGGCCGTCTGCCTGTCTACTGAACGCCTGCAATAAAAAATAATTTAAAAAAATCTCTATCAAAACACTTATTGACTCTTCAAGTGATCAGAAGGCTGGTGCTTACCTCGGACAACGGATCAGTATGGCGATCCAGCGCGGAAACGTAGCCAGCCTTCTGGGCACCTTACCCATAGAAGACGGTGATCTGGGCTCAGTATTCCTCTTATAATCTTGAGGGACTATTGGTAGAATACAATACAAATAAGTTAAGTTTTCTTGCATTGTATTCTTTACCCGTACAGGAACGGAGAAAGAATACAATTTCCTGCGTTGGGGCGGCCTGTCATAAGAGGCGACAAAACAACCAACAGCCAGGTGGTAGGGCATTTGACCGACTGGGTGACTACTACCCCTGGTCTAAAGTATGTCGCCATAACAACCTTGAGTTGTGTTCCGGCATTAGTGACCCGGTTCCAGTCTCCTTTAAGAGAGCAACAGCGCATTTGTAGCACCTTTGGTGTTGCAAATGTCCATAGGCGATGGTAACTGCTTTCCATCAAGTGGGCCGTCTGCCTGTCTGCTGAACTCCTACAATTAAAAAAATCTATTATACGTAATTTTATAATTGTCTTGTGAATACATACATACATACATACATAACTTCACGCCAGTTCCCTTGCGGGGTAGGCACGAACCCCGCAAGGTTTTCTTCTTGTGAATAAAGATGTAATAAGTAAAATTACAAAAACAGACCGTATTTACAATATTTTTTCGGCAATAGGCGGCCTTATCGCTCAAAGCGTTCTCTTCCAGGCAACCTAAATCAAAGAAATAAGGATAATATCTTAGTTTAATAAGTAGAGAAAGAGAGTGTCGGAGTGAAGGTAAGGAAAGGAATGCTCCTGTGAAAGAATGCATGATGAAAAAATGACTAAACAGATATACAATGCAAAAGTGGATGGATGCAGAAGTCGTGGAAGGCCACGACACACCTTCCATGATCAAATTGATCGTGTACTAGCGGAGGGTGATATCAGGAGCCTTAAGAACAGACGACCGTGCATGACAAGAGTTATGAATGTCAAAGAAGCAAGTGAGGTGTGTAAGAATAAGCCTGAATGGCGCTCTGTTGCTCGTGCCTACCTCGCAAGGGAACTGGCGTGAAGTTATGCATGTATATATGTATGTTTATTAAGTAGACTGACTCTAATTCCCTGGCAGCGTGGCAAGCCTTTGGTGTGGGATGCGACTTACATAGACACGTTGGCCGCATCCCATTTACCAAACACGTCTAAATCAGCCGGTTCAGCGGCGGAAACAGCCGAATCACTCAAGCGGCGCAAATATGCAACCCTCGGTGAGAGTTACATGTTTGTGCCGTTTGCTGTCGAGACGCTTGGACTGTGGGTCCTGAGGCCATGAGCCTCTACCAAAATTTATCATTAACTCTTCGGGTGATCAGAGGGCTGGTGCTTACCTCGGGCAACGGATCAGTATGGCGATCCAGCGAGGACACGTAGCCAGCCTTCTGGGCACCTTACCCATAGAAGACGGTGATCTGGGCTCAGTATTCTACTTATAGTCTTGAGGGACTATGAGTAGAATACAATACAAATAAGTTAAGTTTTCTTGCATTGTACTCGGTTATAAATAGAAAAGAAGATTGTAAATGTCAAAATATACAGCGCATAATCTTGTAGATTACAATATTATAGATATTTTTAGGCTCCATTTTGTTGAAATGTTGCAAAAGCTAGGGTTGGCAACAATAGCTCGCTCCAGCGGATGCCGCTAATTGGTGCAGCCCTACGGCTGCGAGTACCGGAGCCGGATTTTCCAGTGCGCACATGAGATCCATTGACCAGGCCTAGTTGTTAGAAGTTTTAACGAGTTATTTTGTATTTGTGCGGGTAGGCGAGAGTTCTTTGGTCAAATTTTTAAGAAGTTCGATTTTTAAAAGTCGCGATAGACAGGAAATAGTTATTTTGTATGTTTGCGGGTAGGCGAGTTTTCTTTGGAGTTGTTTTAAGAAGTTTGTGTTTTAAAATATAACGAGGAAAGAAATAAGATAGCAGCATAATAGATGTTAAATCGTCGAAAAATTTAATAACTGGTATTATTATAATATATAATAATTAGATTATAATAATTAAAAAATTATATATTATTATATTAAAAATAATAATAGATATTATAATAATTCTATCCGTGCAGGAACGGAGAAAGAATACAATTTCCTGCGGCCCGGCGGCCTGTCGTAAGAGGCGACTAAACAACCCACAGCCAGGTGGTAGAGTATTTGCTCGACTGGATGGCGACCACCCCTTGTCTAGAGTATGCCGCCATAATAACCTTGTGTTGTGTTCCGGCATTAGTGACCAGGTTCCAGTCTCCTTTAAGAGAGCAGCAGCGCATTTGTAGCACCTTTGGTGTTGCAAATGTCCATAGGCGATGGTAAACGCTTTCCACTAAGTGGGCCGTCTGCCTGTCTGCTGAACTCCTGCAATAAAAAAAAAAATATATAGTATAATATTCGTGGTAGCGTAATGGCTAGCGCACGCGTCCCGAGCTCAAAGGACGCGGGTTCGATCCTGGCCGGATCGTATGCACCACTTAGGCAGTTTTCTGACCTAATGTGCAGATTGTTACTATTACCACGTGCTTATAACGGTGAAGGAAAACATCGTGATGTAACCTGCACATCGAGATAACTGATGTGTCAAACCTGCCAAGCCGCCTTGGACAAGCGTGGTGGGTATACTGTCCGTTCCCCTATGAGGAGGAGGCTCGAGCCCAGCAGTGGGACATTTATGGGCTGCTATTATTATTATTTTTATATAATATTATTATTATAATATTTCGTAGCGTTATGATGCATTTTGTATCAAAACTGTATATGTAATTTCGATACATTTGAGTAAAAAAGTGATTATACAAGTAATCCATGAGAAATTAATTGCGCAAAGCCCTTTTTAACCCCAAATCACACGTAAAGGAATCGGGTTGCTAATTACCAGACGCCTTCGTACGTGGAGTCCAGCTAGACCTAGCACTGATGAGTGGTAAACACGGTGTCACAAAATACACTTGCAAATTTGTAGTATTATTTGAATAATTAATTGGAAGTTAAGGTTTTGTAATAAGTCTGTAGTGGAACACTTACAAGCCAATAGATGGCGCTGTGTAATAACTGATGTCACAAACGTTTCCCGAAACATACAAAGTATATATATACAAAATTTCAACTATAACAGATGGGCCTAGGCCTGCGAGGAACAACATTAGCCTCGCTGGAAGATCTTCCTTTAAGACGGAGGAGCATTCCATCCCGCTCCTCCACCCTATCGGGGCTCACCCCCTTCAAGTCGTTTCGATTGGTATTGGTATATATTTGTTTTGTTCGAGCAGCACACGTTGCAATGGTTGACTAACTTATATTAATTCAACACCCCAACGTCGTCTACCGTTGGCTTTCCCAAACACCGCTATTCGCAACAATGTCATCGAGGCGAGACGTGCGCATTTTTTCAATTAGATGAAGTTGGTATACAATGACTTTACTAGGTTTGGATTTGCTTAGCACAACCGTCAAGTAAGTTCAAATTCAAGAGCTTTTATATTAAACAAGCTGAGTTGTCTCTCGTCTTTTCTAACCGTCTCCCAATCATTGCGAATCGAAACAATACGTCTTTTCCTTCCATATTCCTTTATTCTAGCATAAGTTCATATCAGCCTTCACAAAATCCATTCAGACCTTTTTAGTCTACCTTTACATTTGTTTCCATCAATCTTCCAATAACATAAATACAAACTGAGTTCTGTTGATAAACATTTTGAAAGTATTTTAGTCGTCCGTGTAAGATATAATAAGTCTACTTTCTATTCTACACCGCTTTGCAACATCGAGCCTTTATCGTAAGCGACATTTATCTATAATTAAGTACAATTTTTGTTGCTAACTAAATCTAACTAAAATAGAAAGTCTTAAAACAAGGTAAGAGTTTAAAATACCTTTTGCAACAGAAATGTACTTAGGTCCAAATCTCGTTTACGATAAAATGGCGGTAAAGGCTCGACATATTACCGAAGCGGCAAGGACCGCAGAAGTCGCTTAGTTAAGATTATTAGTACCAGATATAACTTGTCGGCCAATAGTCAGTATTTGTAATGAAGAGAGTTTTTATGATATTGGACGTGATCTAAGGCTCTTGAATAAATATAATTTTAATCTTAAACTAGTTTTTATTTTCACTCTTAATATCTTTCACTAGTACAAAAAGTCTCTCTCCTAACTGAATTCAAAACCCGTCTTTTTTACATTTTTGAATTCCCACCAATGAGAGCGAGTTTCATACACGACTCTCATTGGTTAGCCGTATATTTACGTCCTGGCTAACATAGCTATATAGGCATTGATTAACCATAACAAAAGTAGATCGTAGAAGTATTTAAATAAATTAATAAGAAATTTGAAGTGGACTGTTATGTAAAATTTATTTTGTACGCAGTTATGATTATATATAAATAACAAACATAGTGTAGATCAATAGATGTTGTTGCTATGTTTTTCTTAAGGTAGCACTTGTCAAACGTCAAAAGCCAAATGTCAAAATTAAATGCCAAAAGATTGACCTTGAAGTTGAGCTATTTTTGTTTATGAGAAAATTACTGTGAATAAAATTATCTTATAATAGATTGTATAGTATATATATATATTAATTTTATTGTGTATATATATATATATATATATATATATATATATATATATATATGTGTATATATATATTAATTTTATTGTATATATATATTATACTAAGATTGGCTTGAAGTTAGTTATTATTTAGTTTTGTCCTTTGTTATGGTTTGTTGTAAATATTATGTTTATTGTAGTGTATTAGATTGGCAGAATTTTCTTTTTCTTTTTAATTTACCGGTCAAAATTTCTTTTTATATCACCTGACTTTTCTATGTACTCCACATTGGCAAAATCAATGCATAAATGGCATTGAAGCCATCACCTTAAAAAATAAATAATTAAATTTAAGTTTTATTACGAAAGTTTCTCATAGACATGTATAAGCGTATAATTGAGCTGGAAACGGAGCGCGTGGTAACCAGGATTGTGGTATATTCAGCAAAGTATACAATATAAAAATATCGACAACTATGAACGTGGGAAGTGTATCCACTACAGAAACGTTCAGAAACAAAACTCATAATAATGATACTCCACGTCTTTCTTTGTTTCGCCAAAGTTCAGTAAATATGTTTTCTTTTTCTAACAGAAAATTATTTTTAATATGATGACAAATGTATACTTACTTTTAAACATGACAATAATATCAGGGGGTAGCGACACCTCGGACCTGACTCCGGGGGCCAAGGTAAGCACCCCCCACCCCCCACCCCCCTCTGCCTTCGTGTTTGCCTTACCCAGCCGGCAAGGAGTGGAGATCGCTAGATAAATGGCATCACGTCAGAAGTAGCTTCGGTGAACCAGTAGCCCACCTCTCTACACCCCTTAGCCACTCACACCCATGTTGCCCCTGTCTTCTATGGCATTTTGGGGCCCATGCAGGGAGTGGCGAGTCACCGTCTGCCCACTTTTGCATGTTCCACGAACAGTGCGACGGTTATAGTCCCCATATTCCCAGACCCCTAGTACCACTAGCAGTTAATCCTAATAGCCCCGTACTTTTTATTCTCATTTCCCACAATAGTCCTACACTGGCCGGGGCTTGTCCTTGGGTGCATTATTATATGGTGTAGACAGGGATAATCACCGGTCATTGTCATACCACATTCAAAATAAATTTGTCTTAGGAGCCTCTACGTGTTGGCCTTCCTATGGTCCCAGGCAAGCCTTTCAAAAGTCCGCGTCCATTTTTATGGCCCGTGGTCTTCAAAGACATACATCATATGCTTGTTACCATGTTAGTCCGGAAAATATATTAATAAATTTTGGAACAAGAATAAAGTGAGAACTACATACATAACGCCGACGAACATGTCTGAGACATCTTGTCCAGGGCTTAACTCCAATTCTGATGTAGAGAATCCAGGTGATATTGTAGGGATAACCAGATTTATCATCTAAGTATGGAACCTCGGATCACACCCACACGTATGTATGCAGCGTGATGATACTTAGCTGTATCGTGGTTGTAACAAGCGTCTTCTTATTCAACAGTACCAGGTTCAGTTATATACGTGGTTTAATTGAATACAGTGTTTATTACTGACTAGGTGACCCGGGAAACGTCGTACCGCCTCAAAATCAATAAATAAAAAATTTTGATTTCTGAACGACGGGACGAACATCAAACGTTTGACATTCAAAACTAAAAATAATGATAAAAAAACTTCATTTCTAAAATTTGATTTCAGAATGACTTTTAAATTTAATTGATTTCTAAACGACGGGACGAACATCAAATGTTTGACAGGTAGGATTAGTTTCTAAGGGAAAGCGAAATTGTTGTTTTTACTATATTCCAAGCATTTTTTTCATATTTAATCACTTTTTAAACCTTCCCTGGACTTCCAGAAATAATTGGACATAGTTTAGCAGAAACGACCTAACACACAAAAAAGTCGTTTTTGAGTTATTGAGGTTTTATGTTTAGACAAAAATTGCTGGTAAATTGGTATTCTCAACTCATTTTTGACCACAATGTGGGTTGAGTCCTTTCTGCTAAACTACGTCCAAATCAAAACCAAAATTCGCCAAATCAGTTCAGCCGTTCTCGAGTTTTAGCGAGACTAACGAACAGCAATTGATTTTTATATATATAGATATATTTACAATATTTTGATTCATTGATTCTTATGTTACCCAAGGGATACAGTTTAAAATAGAATGACTTTGATTTTAAGAATCGCAACAAGCAGAGCGCCGCCGTTGGAGTTCGCGAATACTGAGTAGCATGTGGTCTCGATGGTGATCTTGCTGCATCCTTTCTTGCCTACTGCGGGCGCCCTTATTACAAGCTTTTATTTAAGTTGCAATGGATGTACGTATGTATGTAAGTTCGGGTGGAATCTTGCAAGTTAAATTTGACCAACTTCCCGGTTTCCGATTGAACTGAATTTTTGCACACATATGTATGTTGCGTGTCAATGCAATAATATGGTACCATGGAGCTGATTTGATGATAAAGTCGGAAGGTGGCCATAGGAACTCCTGTACTAAACGAGATAGACCCGTCGTGTTTGGGCTTGTTTTACTTGTCTTGGCTAGCACTTTGCGGCTACATGATATCCAGGATCTCAAAAGCTTGTCTTTAAAAACCTTTATCCGTGCAGGAACGGAGAAAGAATACAATTTCCTGCGGCCGGGCAGCCTGTTGTAAGAGGCGACTTAACAACCCACAGCCAGGTGGTAGGGCATTTGCCCGACTGGATAGCTACCACCCCTGGTCTAAAGTATGTCGCCATAACAACCTTGAGTTGTGTTCCGGCATTAGTGACCAGGTTCTAGTCTCCCTTAAGAGAGCAGCAGCGCATTTGTAGCACCTTTGGTATTGCAAACGTCCATAGGCGATGGTAACCGCTTTGCATCAAGTGGGCCGTCTGCCTGTCTGCTGATCTCCTGCAATAAAAAAAAGCTTTTTAAAAAAGCTTATATATTGCTCAGCTTGTTATTGACGACGCAGGAGGCCCGTGCAGGTGAGTCATCGTTCCACAGGACCACCTTCGGTTTGTTACTATGAAGAATGATATGATATGATCATGATTCAATGGGGGCCTGGTGCATCACCATAATATTATCCGAAAAGACTTCAAGAGTGTTATTTAAATTTATTTTTTTGTATTCATTAAGTTCCACCGGAGAACACTTTTGAAGGTCATACATACATACATAACTTCACGCCAGTTCCCTTGCTGGGTAGGCACGAACAACATAGCGCCATTCAGGCTTATTATTACACACCTCACGTGCTTCTTTGACATTCATAGCTCTTGTTATGCACGCTCGTCTGTTCTTAAGGCTCCTGACATCACCTTCTGCTACTACACGATCAATTTGATTATGGAAGGTGTGTCGTGGCCTTCCACGACTTCTGCATCTTTTGCATTGTATATCTGTTTAGTCATTCTTGCATCATGCCCGAACCACCGGAGCATTTCTTTCCTTACCTTCACCCCGACACTGTCTTCCAGACCAACTCTCTTTCTTACTTCGGTATTACGAACGCGGTCCGCGTGCGTCACTCCGCAGATTTTGCGCAGTGCTCGCATCTCGACCGCGTTTACTCTACTTTCATGCTCTCTTTTCCATACCCAACTCTCGCTTCCATACGTGAGCGTAGGTACCAGCACCGCGTTGTGTATGGCGAGCTGGGCCTTCTGGCTGAGGTTCTTAGCGTCTAGAAGTTTACCTAACGCTCCATTCACACTATTCCCCAAATTCACTCTTCTTTCTATATCAGCTATATATGATTTAATGTAATGCAACAAATTTTATTTAATGGACAAATAATGGTCAGTGATCAAGTGTTTTAATGTAGAAATGGATGTAGCTTGTCTGATTTGCAAGGGAAGGGAGTTGCACAGGAACAGCCTGCACGGCAAAAGAATTTCCTACGAAGGACGATGTGTGTTTAGATATTTATCTAAATTGTTTTTCTAATCATTTAAACACTACGCTCACGCTAGCAGAAGGTGATGTTAGGAGCCTTAAGAACAGACGAGCGTGCATGAGAAGAGTTATGAATGTCAAAGAAGCAAGTGAGGTGTGTAAGAATAAGCCTAAATGGCGCTCTGTTGTTCGTGCCTACCCCGCAAGGGAACTGGCGTGAAGTTATGTATGTATGTATGTATGTACTACGCTCACACAGAATGGAGTTGTAAATATTTTGAAGTTTATCGTTAATAGTTCAAATTTCGTGTTTTAAAGCTTAAATATTAAAAAAAAACCCCGTCATTTTTCTGTTTTTGATGTTTTAAGCACCAAAGGACAGCTCAAAAAAATTTAAGAGATCGCTCCAAATTTTTTAAGATTTCAAAAATTGAGTTAGGCAATCGCTGGACATGCGCTTGCCTACAAACCTGCTGACCACGCAGCGGCCAGTCATCGCTTTATAAGAATTAGTGCTAATTTAAGTTTTTAGAGTTAATATAATTTAATTGTATTTTAATTAGTCTTGTATGAACTGTCTTCGAATAAACTTACATACATACATACATAACTTCACGCTAGTTCCCTTGCGGGGTAGGCACGAACAACAGAGTGCCATTTAGGCTTATTCTTACACACCTCACTTGCCTCTTTGACATTCATAACTCTTGTCATGCAAGCTCGTCTGTTCTTAAGGCTCCTGACATCACCTTCTGCTAGTACACGATCAATTTGATCATGGAAGGTGTGTCGTGGCCTTCCACGACTTCTGCATCCATCCACTTTTGCATTGTATATCTGTTTAGTCATTCTTTCATCATGCATTCGAATAAACTTGTCTTAATAAATTGTTTTTTTTTAAACAATTTCCGTGCCGCCCTACTTATCTATCGCCAAAACCTTTTTTTTTATTAGAAAAAATGTTCTCGTTAAGGAATCATTATATACACCGAAAAATGATAGGTTCTGAAAGTGTCAGTTCAAAATTTTAATTTTAAAAGATCGCTCATTTTTTTTTTAATTTACTAGTGCGTTTCTTAAGATTTTTTCGAGCGTCTTTTTTTAATATTCACTTTAATGTTCCATATTTTTTTTTCTTTTATTTAGTCAAATAATCGATTAAAAATCACCACGAGATGAATTAAAAATCAAACACCAATACAATTCTTTTTTTCAAATTTACTAGTACATTACTCGGTCGAACAAAATCTAATATAACGCACTAGTAAATTAAAAAAAAAAACTAAGAGCCACCTTTTAAAATGCTAATTTTGAACTGAAACTTTCAGAAACTTATTATTTTTTGGTCTATAAAATTATTCCGTAACGAGAAAAAAATTTAATACAAATAATGTTTTTTGTGCCACCCTATTAAATATATTAGATTTTGAATTGTGACGTCACGAAATGTAGTACCCCTCCCACTCCCTTCATGTCTGACGTAATTTATGGATGGCCCCATATATATGACATCATTTTTTTCCTAGTGTGGGCTCCCGACTTTTCCACCCATAGTTAAAAAAAAATCTCACTTTATTGTTATGTTTTGTGGAAAGGAAATAAATAAAAAAAAAAAAAAAAATATGTATACAAGCAATCCCAGTAGACGTGTTCCTGCTTTGAAAAAACCTGAACCCATTTGCAGCGCCACCTACTGGGTCCAATTGTGAATGTAAATTATAAGTTCATCAAGATCGGTCCAGGGGTTTGGAGTTCAGTAAGATACATCGAGGTTAATAATCGAGATAAAAACTATCATATCTTTTAAGTTGGACCAAATTAGGCATAGTTACAAACATCAAGATCGGTTTAATAGTTTCGAAGTTTATTCCAAATATACACCGTGACACGACATTTTTATATCTTTATATATATAATTCTTCTGTACGTGTGTTGACAGTGAACTCCTCCTAAACGGCTGGATCGAATTGAATGATTTTTTTTGTGTGTTCAAATGGATTCGAGGATGGTTTAGATTCACAATTGGACCCGGTAGGTGGCGCTGCAATCAGGTTCTAAATTTTATTTCTTCAGGGCAGAACAACGTCTGCTAGGACAGCTAGTATACATATAAGATAGAATTCATCTGTTGGTGTGTATGTTAATTGAACTCCTAAACCGTAGGACCGATTTTGATTCACTTTTGTGTGTTCAAGTAGATTCGAGAATGGTTTTAATTCGCAATAGGAGCAGGTAGGTGGTGCTGCAATAGGTTTCGACTTTTATTCGTCAGAGCAGGACAACGTCTGCCGGGCCTGCTAGTTCGTGTATATGATTTGATTGTGTTTGTTTGTTTAGACGCGCTAATCTCAGAAACCGCTGGTCCGATTTGAAAAATTCTTTGAGCGTTGTATAGTAAATTTATCGAGGAAGGCTATAGGCTATATTATATTTTCAAAAAAATTAGGGATCCTTACTAAAAGTCCAATAATGTAACCCAAGGTGTAAAAAAATGACCCGAAAAAATCCTTACACGGCGTGCGCTGCGAAAACTATTGATTATAGAACAAAACAATGTACTACCACTTTGCAGAACATATAATTGTCTACAAAAAATATCGCGTAACCATATGTCTAACTATTGTAGTTATCTCACAATAAATGTTTTCTTTTATTTTTTTAAACAATTAAAATGCCGTAGCTTCAAACTCTTTATTTTGTACCTTGGTATTAATCCTTATCAAAATAAACTACTCCATATTCAAGACGAATTCAATACCTTTGTAGAACTTTTTAAATTATTCAATTCGGACATTTCATTCAAAAGATATGGCGATATTTAAAATGTAAGTATTAGTGTTGTAGCCAAATATATATTGTTTGATTGAACGCGCTAATCTCAGAAACCGCTGGTCCGATTTGAAAAATTCTTTCAGTGTTGAATAGTAAATTTATCGAGGAAGGCTATAGGCTATATTATATTTTCAAAAAAATTAGGGATCCTTACTAAAAGTACAATAATGTAACAAGCCAAGCTGTAAAAAAATGACCCGAAAAAATCCTTACACGGCGTACGCTGCGAAACCTATTGATTATAGAACAAAACAATTTAGTACCACTTTGTAGAACATATAATTGTCTACAAAAAATATCCCGTAACCATATGTCTAACTATTGTTGTTATCTCACAATAAGTGTTTTCTTTTATTTTTTTAAATAATTAAAATGCCGTAGCTTCAAGCTCTTTATTTTGTACCTTTGTATTAATCCTTATCAAAATAAACTACTCCATATTCAAGACGAATTCAATACCTTTCTAGAACTTTTTGAATTATTAAATTCGGACGTTTCATTCAAAAGATATCGCGATATTTAAAATGTAAGTATTAGTGTTCTAGCCAAATATACTAATATATTGTTTGATTGAACGCGCTAATCTCAGAACTACTGGTCTGATTTGAAAAATTATTTCAGTGTTGGATAGCCCAATTATCGACGAAGGCTATAGGCTATAATATCATCGCGCTAAGACCAATAGGAGCGGAGTACCAATGAAAATTGTTTCAAAATCGAGGTTTTTTTTTAACTTACTTTTTTTTATTATTCCACGCGGACGAAGTCGCAGGCAGAAGTTAGTTATTTATATATAAGTGACAAAGGAGTTATGTATATATCCAAAATGATAATCAAAGAAGTTGCCCTTTAGCTCAATGTTTATCAATTGTAACATGTCTCCTTCATCCACTCATGTAGGTATTCAATTATATGTAATCAAAACTCACAATTTATTTAATCATATGTTTATTTTCATTAATAAATACATAGGTTAGTAAGAAGTTGCCCTTTAGCTCAGTGTTTATCAATTGTAACATGTCTCCGTCATCCACTCATGTAGGTATTCAATTATACGTAATCAAAACTCACAATTTATTTAAACATATGTTTATTTTCATTAATAAATACATAGGTTAGTAAAAAGTTGCCCTTTAGCTCAATGTTTATCAATTGTAACATGTCTCCTTCATCCACTCATGCAGGTATTCAATTATATGTTATCAAAACTCACAATTTATTTAAACATATTTTTATTTTCATTAATAAATACATAGGTTAGTAAGAAGTCGCCCTTTAGCTCAATGTTTATCAATTGTAACATGTTTCCTTCATCCACTCATGTAGGTATTCAATTATATGTAATCAAAGCTCACAATTTATTTAAACATATTTTTATTTTCATTAATAAATACATAGGTTAGTAAGAAGTTGCCCTTTAACTCAATGTTTATCAATTGTAACATGTCTCCTTCATCCACTCGTGTAGGTATTCAATTATATGTAATCAAAACTCACAATTTATTTAACATATTTTTATTTTCGTTAATAAATACATAGGTTAGTAAGAAGTCGCCCTTTAGCTCAATGTTCATCAATTGTAACATGTCTCCTTCATCCACTCATGTAGGTATTCAATTATATGTAATCAAAACTCACAATTTATTTAAACATATTTTTATTTTCAATAATAAATATATAAGTTAGTGGTAAAGATATTTTACACATTCTTATATGTTTTACAGTTGATTCCTTTATTGCTATAGGTTACTTAATTATTTTATTTTTTTCATTTTACTACATTTTATTAATACAAATATAATTAAATACTATAAATAAACTAAGTCTAACTAACATCTATTAACAAAAACTAAAATATCCTATAAATAAACCTAACTTAAAAAAATATATACAATAGTAAAAAACCTAAAATGAAAATAAAACCTATATTAAAGCCCGTTCAGCCCCACCAGACCGCTGTCGCTGGGCATTGTACCTAGAAGGCTGGCAGCATTACCTCGCTGGATACAAAGGCTAATCCTTTGAGCGAGGTAAGCTCCAGCCTTCCGGTCTCCTGTTTTGTCGACTAGACGTTTTTTAATTATTTTAAATAATTTGTGGGCACTTGGCCCCCATGGGCCCAAAGTCTCCACCCCAAACGGCTCAAATATGTAACCTGTTCCAAGGGTTACATATTTGAGCCGTTTGAGGTTTTCGGCTAATTTTACATAATTATTATATCGAGAAACGTTTATTACAACAATTCGGTAATTAAAGTAATAAATTAATCTACCTTATAGAATATTTACAATATTATAGAAGAACAATATGAAATAATGACAATCGGCCAGTCAAAAGCAGAACTCTTAATACGCTATGTTTTATATTATTTTCTTAAGTTTTCGCGACTTGTATACATATTAAAACTACGTCTTAACGGTTTTAAGCGCCGTAATTTTATTTGATTTTGGTTTTTCCGACGTTTCGGCCACTGAAAAGTGGCCGTAATCACAGAAGACAAAGATGTCAAGTGTCAACGAGTATTGTTAAAGTTTTATTTAGTCTACCGCCAACTTCTTAATTTTAATGATTTAATTTTAATTTTGTTTATGCTTATTTTTTACTCCATGGGAGCCTAATCTAATTTACTACCGCTTCGCAACATGTTATGGCTTGAAGAGAAGCGGCGCAAGAAACTCTTCAGCAAACATGCCTACCTCTAGTAATTTTTTTATACAATATTAAAATGGGTGGAAGGAAAAATAAAAGTAATTATCAGATAAGTTGATTTGTGTTCCGTTGTACGCAGAAAGAGCTCACAGTGTCTTGAGGTCTGGCTTAACAATACTCGTTGACACTTGACATCTTTGTCTTCCGTGATCACGGCCACTGAAGTGACCGAAACGTCGGAAAAACCAAAATCAAATAAAATTACCGCGCTTAAAACCGTTAAAACGTAGTTTTACTACGCTATGTTTGCTTGTAGACAAACTGGCAAAGGGGTCCACTTGATGGTAAGTGACTACCGTCGCCTATGGACATCTGCAACTAAGGGAGCCGATGCGTTGCCTACCTCGTTAAGACTTTAGATATCAGTTTACGCCCATTTTAAAGAGCCTCATATGCTCACGTACGTAGATACATAACTTCACGCCAGTTCCCTTGCGGGGTAGGCACGAACAACAGAGCGCTATTCAGGCTTATTCTTACACACCTCACTTGCTTCTTTGACATTCATAGCTCTTGTCATGCACGCTCGTCTGTTCCTAAGGCTCCTGACATCACCTTCTGCTAGTACACGATCAATTTGATCATGGAAGGTGTGTCGTGGCCTTCCATTTCTGCATCCATCCACTTTTGCATTGTATATCTGTTTAGTCGTTCTTTCATCATGCATTCTTTCCACATATTATACGACGAAAGATTATCGAGACGACTGCTCCCAATGGGAATAATACGATCGCAACAAAGCCCTCTCAGTAAGTATTGATTTAAATAACTAAATCCTAGTATTAGTTCAAAATACTTACAAAAATGTAAAAAATATTTTTTTTTTTTTAATAATTGAACCTTTAAATCTTTTTGGGGGGTATAGTCATACGGCACATTTATATATTATGAACAGATCCGCACTTTTTACAAGCTTTCATTTAACTTGCAATGGATGTATGTATGTATGTAAGTTCGGGTGGAATCTTGCAAGTTAAATTTGACCAACTTCCCAGTTTCCGATTGAGATGAAATTTTGAACGCATATGTATATCGCGTGACAATGCAATAATATGATACCATGGAGCTGATCTGATGATGGAGTCGGAAGGTGGCCATAGGAACTCCTGTACTAAACAAGATAGACCCGTCGTGTTTGGGCTCGTTTCACTTGTCTTGGCTAGCACTCTGCTGCTACAGATATCCAGGATCTCAAAAGCTTGAATTTAAAAACCTTTTTAAAAAAACTTGTTTAACTTGCAATGGATGTACCTATGTATGTATGTAAGTCAAATTTGACCAACTTCCCAGTTTCCGATTGAGCTGAAATTTTGCACGCATATGTATATCGCGTGACAATGCAATAATATGGTACCATGGAGCTGATCTGATGATGGACTCGGAAGGTGGCCATAGGAACTCCTGTACTAAACAAGATAGACCCGTCTTGTTTGGGCTCGTTTCACTTGTCTTGACTAGCACTCTGCTGCTACATGATATCCAGGATCTCAAAAGCTTGTATTTAAAAACCTTTTTAAAAAAACTTATTTATTTTCAACCTTTACTTAAGGAACAAATAGAATAGTTTTTTTCTTCCTTTTCTGCTTCCAATGATGATAATGTAATGGACCCGCCCTTATCAGTTCTCCGTCCAGTAGTATCAACACACGGGGCTAGAAAAATGATAAGGGCACACCACATTACTCTTGTTGTCTTCTTCTTTTTAGATCTTCGTATCGTTTGTGCTTTTAGTGTGTTGTGGAAGTATAATGTCAAGTATTATTAAAAATGTTAATACAGTGTAAACTCTGTATAACGTCACCGAAGGGACTGTGAATTATATGGCGTTATAGAGGTGTCGTTAAATGGAGTGACGACTGTTATTTTCGTATGACGTCTTTTGCGGCATCAGTAATTTTGTTGTATTTTTTTACTTATTTTTATTCATATCTGGCGATATTGAGGCATCCTGGTGATAAAGGAAGTTGACGGCCTCTGTGGTTGAGCGGGCTAAGCCTTTGCCGGCGTACCTCACTGCAACGCAGAGGTTCCGGGTTCGATTCCTGGTATAGTAAATTTCGGAAACGTATTTTCTCCGTTATTTACTATGGTCTGGGTGTCTGGGACCGGCCCCAGAGTAGTCCGTTGTATGTTACCCATAACACAAGCGTAACTTGCTTAATTTGGGAATATACAATGTGTGTGTTTGTCTGCCGATTATTATTATTATTTATTATTATAAAGGAAGTATTTAGAAATTTCGGAATTTCTTAGAAATTGCGGTATGCATGATGCCGACAGTCGAGGTTATTACGGGCTAGGATAATAAACTGATAAAAGAACGTACAGCTGCGCAGTTTTACTAATTTTGGCAACTTAAAAGATACTTTTTATTACTTAATTGTTGTCGTTATTGAGAGTGGGTGTAATGCTATATAGAGTGTATCATTGTATGGAAGAGGAGCTAAACCAACCAAAGCCAAGTGATTTCGACGCTTAAGGGAGTTTGTCGTTAAATCGAGTGACGTCACATGGAGTTTACACTGTAATTTAAAAAAGTAGGCGATAAGCGACAAATGACCCACTCATAGTACAACCTCTTAGTCAAAAACTCTAAACAGGTCATACAGTCAAATCAATTTGAGATACTTTTAATTATTTTACAAATGTCGCAACTTCATAGATTTTGAATGAGCGTGAACCACTCTTGACATATATAAGTCAGAAGTAAAAGGAGTTTTTTTTTAAACACTGTTTTTATGCATAATAAGTTCTACTGGAGAACATCTTTTGAAGATCATAACATATAAGTTAAAATTTAAATCTATTCGATGTACAGGTAAAGAGAACAAACAGTACCCGCTCTGAAGTCTATATGGAAATAGCGACATCTTGCGTTAAAAGGACCACAACTAGTAGTGCCATCTAGTATCGAGTGGCGACAAAGTGCAAACATCAGTAGCAGCTGTGTATTGTAAGTATCTATGTACCTATATATATGTAGTCTTTGAAGTGTGTTAGTATGAAAGTCTTGTACATAGATGGCGTTGGTCAGTCTTCTGCATCTTACATGTGACGTCAAAACCCTCTTGGTCACAGAATAAAATGCAGAAGTGAAAGTTCTTCTTTAGAGGCAGTCTTCTTTTAGTTTCCTTGATCTGCAAATTTCAACTTAGAAGCTAAGTTTTCATACAAAACTGAAAATGCAACAGTGGTACTTTTGGAATCTGTTAGGGCCATTAATAAGGTTTGGCTACGAAAAGTAGACTCTCGAATTATTAATAATCTTTTTCCATCGCAATGCTAATGCAAATCTCAATCTCATTTTAGTAAAAGATTTTTGATGTCGATTGTCATTTTTATGATTAGGTTTTAGAATTTATGAGCTTAATTTATAAAACTATTAAAAGTGAAATGGGAACGTTATTTCATGATTCTCAAATAAGAATAAAAATATCAGAAGAAAGACGATGAATTCATATAAAAACAATATTGTGTACATATTGCATAAATATGATAATTTGGAGCTGCTATGCTGATATTTATTAAATTTTCCGCGCTTTTTGAATCTGTACTTTTATTAGCCAAACTCCGGCACCCCCAATATACATAGATATCTCTTTATTTGTACACTTACAATAAAATTAACTTACAGACTAACAATCGCCTCCTATATCTTACTAATAATTCAATTGTTCTACCATCGGTTGAATGTTGACATTAGATATATGGATCTTATTTCAAATTTTAACCTATATAGTGAGGCAAATTAACGGTCGGTAAGACATTAGGAACCGGGCCCAAAACGGCATCTAACTAACTACAAAGGGCGGTCTTATCGCTAAAAAGCGATCTCTTCCAGACAACCTCAGGAATTAATTGTGAGATGATAATAGCGATAGAGGTTACATAATGATATGTTACATGGTAAGACTACTTCATTTTAATAATAAATACATAATAAATAAATGGTATATAATAATACATACATACATAACTTCACGCCAGTTCCCTTGCGGGGTAGGCACGAACAGCAGAGCGCCATTTAGGCTTATTCTTACACACCTCACTTGCTTCTTAGACATTCATAACTCTTGTCATGCACGCTTGTCTGTTCTTATAGCTCCTGACACCACCTTCTGCTACTACACGATCAATTTGTATATAATAATAACAATCATAATTTACTTATTTTAGACACAAAGATCCATAATTACAATAAGTGTTATACAATGTTATTATTAAATTAAACCTTAAAAAATTAAAATTAATAAATATCCATCAGTCAGTCAGTCGGTCAGTCCTTTATTGGAGCATTTCACTAACATATATTTTACATTAAATTAATTATTCTATGCAACTAGTCGCAATACATTCTTGTTTGGTGTAGCCTGCAAGCAATTATACTGATTCGACACCTTTCAACGATGGTCAAAAAATTTGCAATGCGACTTCTCCGTATAGCACTAAACGTGTTCAATCAATCAAGAAACATACTAGAGGCACTATAGTCTCTTTTAAAACCTATTAGGTGTCGAAATATGTTATTATATTGAACACGTATGCCATCCAGAGAACGCCCCGTGCATTCCGTTCAGAGCTGACAGGTGTAGAACGTCTGGCAAAACGTCCTATGCAGAAGTTTTATATATTATTTAGATATATTTGATCTTATTTTAAAAACATTCGATAATTCGTTGTTATGATGTGACTGGTGACGCCATCTGTGATTGTAGAGCGTGTTACGAGTTACATTTTTTACGAAGCGATTGTCATTTCATAGTATTTTTATTCTTTGCTTTTATCGATTAACATTATTCGTACTTTTTTTACATAAGTTTACAAATCAACCAACAAAGGAGACGGGTAATTTTGGGCCAAAGAAATGTAATGAGTTAAAATATGGCTTAAGAAAAGCTTTATATTTTTCTGTTTCAAAATGGAAACCATCAGCCCTGAATTCTATCTGGAAGACGAGAAATCTTAAATATAAAGTCGTACATACAACAAATCATCGTTTTATGTGAATGAATTTCTAATAATATGAAAACACGTTAAAAAGCTGAAAAATTATTATGTAATATCATCGAAATTAACCTTATTATTAAGGATGGGCCGAAATTCGTTTTAGATTCGGTTTGACCGAATTTCGGCAGCTTGATCCTACCTTCGGCATTCGGCCGAAGTTCGGTTTAAATGCCGAACATTCGGTGCAAGAAAAAATAAAATACTTACTAAACTATTTTGACTGAAGTTACATCATAACCGTAAAATAAAAATAGGCCTCTATATACTCATTTTATTTTAGTTACGAACATGTAAACCTTAACTTGCAATGTGTAACAATTAAATAAAATTAGTTCTTGATTGAGTCTTGGTCTAATTAAATATAGACATCAAATTAAAACAAAAATAAAATAAAACAATTATTCCTGTAACAAACATCAGTAAGTAGTGTAACTTGAATAAAATAAAATAAAGCACTTCTAAGGAACATCAGAAATTACAACTTGAATTTTGATTGAAATTATTTTTTACGAATTAAACATTATGAATTTAGAATTATCAAATGGTGTTTTTTTTTACAATCCTTTGATTGTAAAAAAAAACACCACATAGACTTCTAGACCTTTGTCTAGAAGTCTATTCTTTTATCCATCTACTCGTACTTAAAATTTATTAAAGGCAGATTATGGTGTAAAAACGACGTGTTGCTTTTGAGAAAGCGTGGCGAAATCAAACCAAAGTTCGGCCGTATTTTTTATTCTAACCCAATGTTCGGCCGAAATTCGTATGCGGTTCAAACCACATTCGGCCCATCCCTAATTATTATATATATCAGAAGATTAATATTTTCTTAAGTTTTCGCGACTTGTATACATAATGACTCTAAGTTTTAACGATTTTAAACGCGGCGATGTATTTGATTTTTGTTTTTCCGACGTTTCGGCCACTTTTCAGTGGCCGTGATCACGGAAGACAAAGATGTCAAGTGTCAACGAGTATTGTTAAAGTTTTATTTAGCCTACCGCCAACTTATTAATTTTAATTATTTAATTTTAATTTTGTTTATGGTTATTATTTAATCTATGGGAGCCTAATCTAATTTACTACCGCTTCGCAACATGTTATGGCTTGATGAGAATAAGCGGCGCAAGAAACTCCTCAGCAAAGATGCCTAGCTCTAATAATTCTATATAATATTAAAATGGGTGGAAGGAAAAATAACATGACACTTGACATCTTTGTCTTCCGTGATCACGGCCACTGAAAAGTGGCCGAAACGTCGGAAAAACAAAAATCAAATAAATTACCGCGCTTAAAACCGTTAAAACGTAGTTTTATTATATCAGAATATTGTTATTCATCATATTCACATACACAAAGAAGTTAACATCTATTTTGAAAAATAATTTAATTTCATAGATAACAACGTTACATCAGTCACACACGTACTTGTTGTCTATTTCTGTGTAATTTTTTGACAATAAATCGAATTTTTGATTTTGATTTTTTCTTTGACGTAGCATCGCACGATTAATACATTCAAAATAACTAAACCCACTACTATTACAAAAATATCGACACAATAAAAAGAAATCTTAAATTGGCTCGTAATCTTTTACAATCTGGGCCCAAGAATCTAAGAAAGTGTTTCCGTCTCCTTTACTAATTTTACAAACCACAAATGAATTATCACAGCGATGTCCCGCGAGCATCCATTGTACCTGTAACAAAAGAAAAAAATAATTATAAGCCAAGTTGATGTTAGATAATTGAAAGTCATGGCGAATCTTCAACCTATTGTATTTTAGGAAGTCCCTAATTAAACATGTCAAATAAATATCACACTTTTCAGCATTTCTTTGCTCTATTATTTCTTAATTTATTAATAGGGTAGCCATTGTTTAAATTAAACTTTAGCGATGTCCGAGCCGAGATATTTGACCTGAGTTGCTCGAATCAAACCACGAACGAGTCAACTCGAGTTCAGTTAATAGTAACTCGAGCACACTACAATATAGTAAGAGAATTCTCCGTGTACGGTCGCGAAGCGAACGAGCTTGCAGCTCGCGTCGTATTCGCATGATGCATCCCACCAGCGATGCCAGGTGCACTGTAATAACAGTAGATTTACTGTAATTTTACTGCTTTTGCTGTACACTGTATTCCAGCTATACAGTATACAGTGACTAGATTCCAGTCTCCCTTAAGAGAGCAGCAGCGCATTTGTGGCACCTTTGGTGTTGCAAATGTCCATAGGCGATGGTAACCGCTTTCCATCAAGTGGGCCGTCTGCCCGTCTGGTGAACTCCTGCAATAAAAATAAATAAAAAAAATAACAAGTTGGCAGTAGGCTAAATAAAACTAACAATACTCATTGACACTTGACATCTTTGTCTTCCGTGATCACACACAGACACAGACACACCCACACACCAACATACGTTTAAAGCTTATCTTATCTATACTAATATTATAAAGCTGAAGAGTTTGTTTGTTTGTTTGCTTGAACGCGCTAATCTAAGGAACTACTAGTCTGATTTGAAAATTTCTTTCAGTGTTAGATAGCCCATTTATCGAGGAAAGCTATTGGCTACATATCATCAAGCTAAGACCAATAGGAGCGGAGCACCAATGAGGAATGTTTCAAAATCGGGGTTTTTTTTAAAACTATTCCACGTGGACGAAGTCGCGGGCAGAAGCTAGTATTTAATATAACGGACACTTAAATTATTAAAAAACAAAATATTGTTAATTATTAAATTAATTAATAAGCTCAACACACCCAATCAATACAATAAAAAAAATAAGAACATAATATAATGGCTGAATGTGCCCCCCAAAATGTAGGCCTGTCCTAGTTTGGGGGCAAACTGTCAACTTACAGTCTCAAGTAATGTACCTAGCATAAATATATTGTATTCTAAATACAATGCAGACTCCATATAACGTTACTCGATTTAACGACAAACTCCCTTAAGCGTCGAAATCACTTGGCTTTGGTTGGTTTGGCTTGTCTTCCATACAATGATACACTCTATATAGCATTACACCCACTCTCAATAACGACCACAATTACGTAATAAAAAGTACCTTTTATGTTGCCAATATTAGTAAAAACTGCGTAGCTATGTATGTTCTTTTATCGCTTTATAATCCTAGCCCGTAATAAACTCGACTGTCGGCATCATGCATACCGAAATTTCTAAGAAATTCCGAAATTTCTGAACACATCCTTTATCATCAGGATGCCTCAATATCGCAAGATATGAATAAAATAAGTAAAAAAAATACAACAAAATTACTGGTGCAGCAAAAGACGTCAGACAAAAATAACAGACTTCTGTCTATTTAACGACAACTCTCTATAACGCCATAAAATGCACAGGCCCTTCAGTGTCGTTATATAGAGTTTACACTGTATATCTTTGAACATTATTAAGGTTCTGTTGTCAAAGACTATATATATTTCTACAATCACAGCTTTTGCCAAGGCTACACTGCTAATTTGATTTTAACAATAAACAAAAGAATATATAGGTATAGTATCTAAATATAAATAAACTAAATTATAAATAAATTAAACTATACAATAAATTAAACTAAAAATAAACTATATATACAAACTAAAATTAAAGTATAAAATCTAGTTCTAGACCGCTGTCAGTCGGAAGCGTGCCCAAAAGACTGGCCACATTGCCTCTCTGAATGGCAATGCTGATGCGCTGTGCGAGGTATATTGTATATTTTATTAATGTTCTAAATTGTATAGATAGATAGATAGATAACTCTTTATTGTACACCAATACAAACATGAACTTAAAGACTAAAATTACATCTAGTAATGTACAAAGGGCGGTCTTATCGCTAAAAAGCGATCTCTTCCAGACAAACCCAATAGTATGTAGCATTTTTATGTACAATGGAGTATATTCTATTATTTTAATGCGAGCAAAGTCGCGGGCGGGAACTGGTACAAAATAAAATGCATTAAGTTTAGCGGGCAAACATGCCAGTAGCAGCTGTTGCCGATTTGTTCAATACCAAAGCCGATGTGGGGACCTAATGACTTATGGCCGGGGGTCTCGGGACATTTGTGCCGGTGCGCTCCGGTGCTTTTCAGTCGCGTACAAACATACTACAGTCATAAAGGAAGAATAGTGAGAAATTAAAGTGATTAGAAAGAAAGAAAAAATATTGATTTAGGACAAGATACAAAATGTCTTATATGATAATATATGTAATAATTAATTGTACATACATACATACATACATAACTTCACGCCAGTTCCCTTGCGGGGTAGGCACGAACAACAGAGCGCCATTTAGGCTTATTCTTACACACCTCACTTGCTTCTTTGACATTCATAACTCTTGTCATGCACGCTCGTCTGTTCTTAAGGCTCCTGACATCACCTTCTGCTAGTACACGATCAATTTGATCATGGAAGGTGTGTCGTGGCCTTCCACGACTTCTGCATCCATCCACTTTTGCATTGTATATTTGTTTATTCATTCTTTCATCATGCATTCTTTCCACATGCCCGAACCACCGGAGCATTCCTTTCCTTACCTTCACCCCGACACACTCTTTCAGACCAACTCTCTTTCTTACTTCGGTATTACGAACGCGGTCCGCAAGCGTCACTCCGCAGATTTTGCGCAGTGCTCGCATCTCGACCGCGTTTACTCTACTTTCATGCTCTTTCTTCCATACCCAACTCTCGCTTCCATACGTGAGCGTAGGTACCAGCACCGCGTTGTGTACGGCGAGCTGGGCCTTCTGGCTGAGGTTCTTAGCGCCTAGAAGTTTACCTAACGCTCCATTCACACTATTCCCCAAATTCACTCTTCTTTCTATATCAGCGGTGTACCTTCCATCCCTGCTAAAAGCACATCCAAGATATACAAACTCATTCACTTGCTCCAGCATAACATCATCGACCATTATCCTTGCATTCGTTCTGGTTTCTTCTCTTTCAAACACCATAACCTTTGTTTATAATTAATTGTGATGTCCTAAAAAGGCTCTTGCTCAGCATATTGCTAGCGATTCAGTAAAATACGTAGGCTCTTAGAAGCTCTCAAAAAAGTTTGTCGTCACAGCCGGTTTTCAACTGACTTTTTCACATAGGTCGTTGTGATCAAAAATGATGACGTCATTTGTGACATTTTCGCCACGACTACAACGACTGCGGTCGCTCTGTGAACGGCTAACGGAGCATTTTGGGCGTTGTGAGCTCCTAATGGAACGCGCTGTTAGTTGTGCATTTTTGACAGTGAATTTCACGTGTCACAATTGTCATACTTCATTGTTCCAGGCGTCGTAATAGTGCCGTCTGTGAGTTATCTAATGCAGACTATAAACTATTATCATCATATTATCTAAATTTAAACCCGAAACTCGGCCAAGTGCGAGTCGGAGTATCAACTCGCTCATACAATACAATACTCTTTATTGTACACCAACATTACAGAGAAAAAATACACAATAATCTTACATACTATAAGCTTTTTTAAAAAGGTTTTTAAATACAACCTTTTGAGATCCTGGATATCATGTAGCAGCAGAGTACTAGCCAAGACAAGTGAAACGAGCCCAAACACGACGGGTCTATCTTGTTTAGTACGGGAGTTCCTATGGCCACCGTCCGACTCCATCATCAGATCAGCTCCATGGTGTCATATTATTGCATTGTCACGCGATATACATATGTGTGCAAAATTTCAGCTCAATCAGAAACCGGGAAGTTGGTCAAATTTAACTTGCAAGATTCGAACCGAACTTACATACATACATAGGTACATCCATTGCAAGTTAAATAAGCTTTTTTAAAAAGGTTTTTAAATTCAAGCTTTTGAGATCCCGGATATCATGTAGCAGCAGAGTGCTAGCCAAGACAAGTGAAACGAGCCCAAACACGACGGGTCTATCTTGTTTAGTACGGGAGTTCCTATGGCCACCTTCCGATTCCATCATCAGATCAGCTCTATGGTACCATATTATTGCATTGTCACGCGATATACATATGTGTGCAAAATTTCAGCTCAATCAGAAACCGGGAAGTTGGTCAAATTTAACTTGCAAGATTCGAACCGAACTTACATACATACATAGGTACATCCATTGCAAGTTAAATAAAAGCTTGTAAAAAGGTAGTACAGTGGGCGGCCTTATTGCTAAAAACAATCCCTTTGGATGGACAAAATCTAATTGCGTAGATAGCGTTGGCATGCAGTTGAAACACATACATAACTTCACGCCAGTTCCCTTGCGGGGTAGGCACGAACAACAGAGCGCCATTCAGGCTTATTCTTACACACCTCACTTGCTTCTTTGACATTCATAACTCTTGTCATGCACGCTCGTCTGTTCTTAAGGCTCCTGACATCACCTTCTGCTAGTACACGATCAACTTGATCATGGAAGGTGTGTCGTGGCCTTCCACGACTTCTGCATCCATCCACTTTTGCATTGTATATCTGTTTAGTCATTCTTTCATCAGTTTAAATAGATACTAATATAATAATAAAATAATTATTATACATATATGACCTCTTTAAGTCCAACTTTGATAAGCCGAAAACCTCCCAAACCCGAAAAAAATTGTGTTCCCTTCCCTTCAAGGCCCTAAATCTCGGTTGCTCGAAATCTGAACCCTCTATAGGTTGAAATAATTAGCGAGTCCCTATAATCAAATTCAGTACTTATTTTCCTTATATAACTCGGAAAAATAAACTGGACCTCTGTATCTCGAACATAGCTATATTTAAAAATGTTTTATAGCTCTATAATAAGTAGGATTTTATATATTTCACCTCTCTAAATCATAATCAGTTAGAATCAGTGTTAACCTCTACAAGTGGAATGTTTCCTTACAAAATTCGCTAAGCCGGAATCCTCCATAAGTCAAAAACCCTATAACTCGAATTTTTTGGCGTCTCCCTTAAGTTCGACTTCCAGAGCTTTTATTGTAGTTTTTAAGAATACAGAATATAATAGAAGATACTTTATTGCACAAAATGCATCATGAAATCAAGAACATTAATAACACAAGCACAATCGGCGGTCTTATCGCCCATGGCGATTTCTTCCAGACAACCTTTGGATGGAGTATAGTGTTCAGAATTGCAGAACTCGGAATTAAAATGCCGTTAGAATTACTATAGAATTTATTAGAACTATACAAACGCGTATAACACAGGTACAAATATAACTGAACACAACCAGTGCAAACGTAATGCACGGTGCAGTGACACGCGCAAAGTCCGTCACTAAATAGATTACGGAATGTACACAAGTCTTGCCTCGCGGCTGCTTATCGCTCGGCTGCCGATCTCTCCATTGGACCATTGCTTTATACTGCACCAATACAATATGTCTGCTCGACCTCGTGGACTGAATTTCTAAGAATCACACCTGGCTAATGACTACCATAAAGATTACACAAATTTTAAACACAAAAGAAGACGGTCGTCAAAGAGTTTCAATGTTATTAGCTCAAACGCCGACGGGTAATAAACGTGCTTTGTTTATAGATATGCAGGTGGCTCAAATTGTAACAATAAGAAGGACAACAAAAAAGCGGGTAGTTGATAAACCAGCACTTGTACAATAAATTAGTTTACTAATTAATGAATAGTAATATACATGATAATACATATACATAAATAAATAAATGTCGGGTTCACGCCGGGGGCGAACGAATGACGGCTTCCGAGAATAACACAATAATAATCTGAAATATTAGAATCAAAGTTTATTACACTAGAATGATCACATTTACGATATTAAATATTGCACAATAATACACAGATATATTAGGACAATTCTAAGAGTTGCATCCACGATTGTCAGGTGTCGAGCAGCAATTTGCCCTCCAAGAATACTGCAATCATCAAGCAGTAATTATCGACCACAATATATTATGTGTTCCTCGTCCAAGACTATCAATGCAGACTGTCGGTCGTAGACTTCGTTGTAAACTCGTAGACTGTCGGTTTAAGACTGCCCCTCCTCTGCCCGAACACCGTGTATTTAACAGGTCCTCGTAGCACGCCGCAGCGACACCATCCGGTAATGCTGTGGCGCCACTTCAGTTTCACTTCCTTCATAAAACCAACTTCCGCCATCCGTATTAACTTCCAACATCCGATTACTCCATTTCCGATATCCGTCTGCTTAATAATAAATGCTTCTACGTTGACATCCGGTTAAACGATTTCCGATTACTACATGAAAGAATACTCTATCCGGTTATTGACTACTTCCGTTGTATGGTTATTTATAATAACAAATACGATTCCTACATACATACATGCATACATAACTTCACGCCAGTTCCCTTGCGGGGTAGGCACGAACAACAGAGCGTCATTTAGGCTTATTCTTACACACCTCACTTGCTTCTTTGACATTCATAACTCTTGTCATGCACGCTCGTCTGTTCTTAAGGCTCCTGACACTCGGCCGAATCCTACATACACATATTATATTATATACAAACAATAACACTATAGCTTGAGGTAGTAATCTTTAATTAATCTGTTAAAAGAAGGTAATGATCGTGTCTGCTTGATATTTACTGGTAGTGCATTCCAGAGTAGAATGGCCTGGACGATAAAAGACTTGTTCTGTTGACAGGAGTTTTCAGTTTCAAATTCTCTGACAATCTAAAGAATCTTGAATCACTGTAATTAAGGAACTGAAAGCGTTCCTTGAGATAATCAGGCAATATATACATACATGAATGTACTGTATCCTAGGACCCCATCTTAAAGAACGTTTTCAGTTCTTTCACAGTGATTCGAGGTCTTTGAGAACATCAGAGAGGTTGCGACTCGGGACACCGTTACGGTCGTAACTCTGTTCGTTCTCTGTTCAGGCTGTGCATCTCTGGAACGCCCTGACGGCAGATGTCCGACCTGCTAAATCTAACCATTTCTTTAAGAGACTTGTTAAGGAGCACTAACTATATAACGTGTTTATTGTATGTTGTGTATGTCTATACAGTGCATTTTTTTTTTATAGCAGGAGTTCAGCAGACAGGCAGACGGCCCACTAGATGGAAAGCGGTTACCATCGCCTATGGACATTTGCAACAACAAAGGTGCTACAAATGCGCTGCTGCTCTCTTAAGGGAGACTGGAACCTGGTCACTAATGCCGGAACACAACACAAGGTTGTTATGGCGGCATACTCTAGACCAGGGGTGGCCGCGGGAAATTGTATTCTTTCTCCGTTCCTGCACGGATAGACATACTAGTGCTGTGCTGCTGTGTAATATGAACCAGCTTACCAGCTAGGCGACTATGAAAAAGTGTGATGGCGTAGAGGTTAGTTCCTCAGTTTATTTTCACTGTTTGAATTACGTCCTGTGATAATCGATGAATTTTAAACGTGACTCTTTGTATATACAGCTGGTGTACACTCGGAACTTGAGCTTCAGTATATAGCTTACTAGTACAGTAGCGGAACGACCTCTTCATCATTACTTTGAGCACGGATCGCTGGGCACTTCCTAAATCGGTCATTAGTGTGATGCCAGCTTCCCCGCGTATTCTGTATACGTAATACACGAAATCAAGCGCAAATATATTATACTAGCAATCCCGGCAGACGTTGGCCTGCCCTGAAAAACTAAAAACCTATAACCCGATCCCAGCGCCATCTACCGGATCTAATTGTGAATCAAAACATTCTAAGCCATCCTGGGACCCACTCAAACATAAAATAAAATTTCATCAAAGTCCTAGAACCCGATTCCAGCGCCAAGTATTTTGTTTAGGTTGACATTTTTAAATACGTAATATCTTTTGAATGAAATGTCCGATTTGAATATTTCAAAAAGTAATCTACAAGCATTGAAATAGTCTTGAATAAGAAATGATTTATTTGGATAAGGATTAACACAAAGGTATGTATAACATGGTCTGTGATTTTGGTCGGCATTTCTATCGACTTTCAAAATGTACATAAAAAAATCTACGAACGCGGTAAGTGTATCCACTACACTGTTATTTTATTACGGTACCCGAAAATTAGAACATTGAACATCGAGTGGTTAAAGAGAGTAAAAACTTAAGTCTGGTTGAGTGGAAATCGAGCCTGGACGGATTAACGGCCTCACCAGCCGGCGGGAGTCGAGCCGGGGCAAATCGAGCGTAACGAAACGCCTAATCGAGCGCATTAGTATCCACTCGACATGCTATTTTCGGTTTGACATTTTCCAAATTCATACAATACACAGCGTGTTTTTTTAATTTTTTTATTGCAGGAGTTCAGCAGACATGCAGACGGCCTACTCGATGGAAAGCGGTTACCATCGCCTATAGACATTTGCAGCGCTACAAATGCGCTGCTGCTCTCTTAAGGGAGACTGGAGCCTGGTCACTAATGCCGGAACACAACTCAAGGTTGTTCTGGCGACATACTTTTAATGCCCTACCACCTGGCTGTGGGTTGTTAAGTCGCCTCTTACGACAGGCCGCCCCAACGCAGGAAATTGTATTCTTTTTACACTTAGTGCGCGCAGCATGTCGCGCCTGTATTATATATATTTGTGGGGCACCCTGATGGTGGTGGTTCTAGGATACCCAGGTTGATGTAGTCGTGGGAGTTAAACACTGTTAGAAGGTGAAAAACTTGTAATAGTAAACTTTACATATTAGAGCGTCTGCCCTCGGCTACAACTCGGGAGAAGGAACAAAAATGCAACTACAATGTTGCCAATATAAAATATTTTATGTTGGTGTTGCCAACACTTAGAGGGTTTTGTATTTATTAAAAAATACACTAAACTAAGCGACTATTCAAAAGCGACCTTAGGCCCTCTGTTTCGGTATATTAAACATGAAGTATATGAAACTGTGACCACATAATGACTAATGAACGCTTAAGAGGCGGCATTGGATTCCGGGCACGGCGCTTTGACGAGGGTACGCTCACGTCGATGCCGCGTCAACTGTCAACCGGGTATTAGCGAATGCTCATAAAGCTGGTAACAATGGGTCTGTAGTGTTTGTCTCATTTTGCATACCAGAAATGTTTTGTTTCAATAATATGTCAATGGAAAATAAAGGCCGGTGTTACATTAACCGTGTTTTATTCGTGCAAAAACGGAGAAAGAATACAATTTCCTGCGTTGGGACGGCCTGTCGTAAGAGGCGACTAAACAACCCACAGCCAGGTGGTAGGGCATTAAAAGTATGTCGCCAGAACAACTTTGAGTTGTGTTCCGGCATTAGTGACCAGGTTCCAGTTTCCCTTAAGAGAGCAGCAGCGCATTTGTAGCACCTTTGGTGTTGCAAATGTCCATAGGCGATGGTAACCGCTTTCCATCCAGTGGATCGTCTGCCTGTCTGCTGAACTCCTGCTATAAAATAAAAATAACATAGCTATAACTAACAGCCGGTTAACGTAACTTTAACTCACGTTTAACTTCGTCCATACAAGCATAGCAGAAGATTTTTTGAAGTGATAACTTTTTATGGGAGGGTAAACCGCTTCGTTGCGTAACGCGTTACGGCGCCAGTCTGTCTGGCTTCCCTTTCTCTCACGCATACGGCAGCATAGGCAGACCCCTCCTCTCTCACTCTAACACACAGCGCTAGCCGTATTTCTTCTAATGTACATATTCAAGAATTGTAACTAAGAATAAAATATATTTTATAATCATTAAAAGATTTTATTAATAAATAACCTTTCCTTACTTTATCATATTAATATACATAAAATTTAAGTAATAACCTAAGCTTTTGTAAGTTAAAACGCACGCTGATGGGCCCATCTAATGGAAAGCGGTTACTATCGCATATGGACATTTGCAACACCAAAGGCGCTACAAATGCGCTGCTGCTCTCTTAAGGGAGACTGGAATCTGGTCACTATTGCCGGAACACAACTCAAGGTTGTTATGGCGACATACTTTACACCAGGGGTGGCAGCCATCCAGTCGGGCAAATGCTCTACCACCTGGCTGTGCGGTGTTTTGTCGCCTCTTACGACAGGCCCCATGAAATTGTGTTCTTTCTCCGTTCTTGCACGGATAGGCTTAGCCTGCTCATTCACACAGGATATATATTTTTATTTTTTTTATTGCACAGGAGTTCAGCAGACAGGCAGACGGCCCACTTGATGGAAAGCGCTTACCGTCGCCTATGGACATTTGCAACACCAAGGGTGCTACAAATGCGCTGCTGCTCTCTTAAGGGAGACTGGAACCTGGTCACTAATGCCGGAACACAACTCAAGGTTGTTATGGCGACATACTTTAGACTTTATATTGGTGTAAAGAGGCGAGTCTCATTTTCAAGACTGCCTTCCACATATGCGCATTGGCGTGATATTAAGCAGTTTCCTCGCACAGTATGAGCGCTGTATTTAATTTATCGGTGCTTTTACGGCGAGAAAATAGTCATAAGGGGTCATTAATAAAACGGAATGACCTCTCAGAGGTCGTTAGGACGTATTATTGGTACTTAGTGCTAAATCAATTTTTAATTATGGCAACACTGACAAATGGCCTATCAATTTTATATGGCAACCCTTTATTTTCTAAAGTGATTTTTGTTAGACTTGCTGGCCGGTTGTATTTCTGCAGTAATATTTTTTACAAAAAATCGATTTCAGAAGTAATCAAAAAGCAAAAATTAAAGAAAGCAAACAATTCTATTAATAATATAATAATTTATGCTGACATTCCGCGTTCGTAATACCGAAGTAAGAAAGAGAGTTGGTTTGAAAGAGAGTGTCGGGGTGAAGGTAAGGAAAGGAATGCTCCGGTGGTTCGGGCATGTGGAAAGAATGCATGATGAAAGAATGAATAAACAGATATACAATGCAAAAGTGGATGGATGCAGAAGTCGTGGAAGGCCACGACACACCTTCCATGATCAAATTGATCGTGTACTAGCAGAAGGTGATGTCAGGAGCCTTAAGAACAGACGAGCGTGCATGACAAGAGTTATGAATGTCAAAGAGGCAAGTGAGGTGTGTAAGAATAAGCCTAAATGGCACTCTGTTGTTCGTGCCTACCCCGCAAGGGAACTGGCGTGAAGTTATGTATGTATGTATGTATGTAATTTATGCTCTGAATGTATCAATTATTGTGGTTTTCACCGCCACTGTCATGTTTTTATATTTTATTTATTTAAAGGGTTGCCTGGAATAGATCGCTTTAAGTGATAAGGCCACCCTTTGTTCAACAATTATTGTACCTAGTTTCAAGAACGTAGTTTTAATTTTTGGGGACCAATATTTTATCTACAATTTTGCTCTCCTTTTTTAATTAGTTTTAGTATTTAATTTTAGATTTCTATTTTATAGTTTAGTTAAATTTTTAAAATAATTTTGGTTGTTGCAATAAATGTATTAACCGATAATATATATTAATAAAGTAAACAAATAGCAATAAATACATTTTTGGTCAGTGTTTTCGTTCATTCATTCATTCACTCAATTGACTTGATGCAACATACTAAAGCCAAGTACCGACAGTGGAAGCGCAGTGCTGTGCAAACCTGCAAGCGCAGTCGGCCCGTAATGGCGTCATCAATTCATGAACGCCACAAGCAAAACCCTCTACACGCTCAATGTTCGCGACAACCATGTTTATTGCTATGGCGGAATTTGCTCTTATTACATACATACATACATAACTTCACGGCAGTTCCCTTGCGGGGTAGGCACGAATAACAGAGCGCCATTTAGGCTTATTAAATAGACACAAGTACTATTGGGTATATATTATGTACAGTATGTATTTTTAAAAGTTATTTACTACGAAATTATTTACACTAGTGGACGCTTATTGGTCGAAATTCGTCCATAATTAATTTAAACTATAATTTTGAACATTATTAGGGTGCTATTGTCAAAGACTATACTTCTACAATCACAGATTTCGCCAAGGCTACACTGTTAATTTGACTTTAATAATAAACAAAAGAGTATATATGCGTATGTGTGTCGAATACATGGTAGTGTGTGTAATGTATTTTTTATGCATAATTTAAAAAAAAAATAGCATTCGTACTCTTTCACTATAAGTGTGCGAAATTTTATATTCCTCCGTCCGTGCAATTTTCGTAAAAAGGGGTACAAAGTTTTTACTTCGCGTATTAATATATAGATATATGTCACACGTTCTACTACTATTGTAAAAAAATCTGATTGTCTTTATGTTTAGATTGAATATCAAATATACATTTAAAAATGAATACAGAGGTTGTCTAGATATAACGTGCCTTGAATACATAACAGACGGTTCATTTCTGCCTTTCAATGCATGACTCAACCAGAGTGATGCATTGAAGAGTGAGCTATGATAGTATAGTTGTGATGTAAGACTTTTTATTTTCACTTTAGCAAGTATCTATCAGTCGTACAAAATGGTCTCCTCTTAACTGAATTCAAAACCCGTGTCTTTTACATTTTTGAATTCCCACCAATGGAGAGCCAGTTTTATACACATCTCTCATTGGTTAGTCATATCCTTACGTCCTGGCTAACATAGGCATATAGGCATTGATTAACAATAACAAAAGTAGATCATTATGTAATTGATAAATTAAATTTAATTAAATAAATAAGAAAATTGATATTTATAAATAATTTATTTAAGATTAGAATTTATGATTATACGTGAATCGCAAAACAGCGTAGATCAAAAGAATGCTGTTGCTATGTTTTTCATAAGGTAGCACTTACGGAGAGGAGTATTATTGCGCGTACTAATGCGACTCCACGCGGACGCCGGCGATTGGCTGGCATCCGGAGACGCAAGTATGCGCATGACTTCCCACCCTGAATAATACCGCTTCGGGGGGCCTTTAGCTATCAAGGGAGCAAAGGATTCATCACCCCCGCTGACGAAGTGGATGTGTTCTGATTCCCGGGGCACGTTCAGGCACTTTTAGCGCTGGATCGGACTGGGCGTAACTACGTTCTAAGTCTCAGCCTTTCCTACATAAAAAGCGCGGGGCACATGGGAGGAGGGTGGTTTTAGTGGGTAGTGGTTGTTGCCCGTGCAATTTCTCTGAGTCTCCACACAAGCTGGTTGATTACTGTTTGGATTGCCCCTTATTAAAGGGCAAATCCTCCATGATCAACTATGATCTAATCCCTTGCAAAGGACCCAGTATTGTGCGTAAATAGCATTTCCCCCGCCTTAAAAAAAAAAGGTAGCACTTGTCAAACGTCAAAAGCCAAATGCCAAAAAATTGACCTTGAACTTGACCTACTTTTGTTTATGAATGAGAATTAGATTAAAATACAAGTTTTATTTATTACGAAAGTTTCTAAAAGAAATGAATTAATCTAAGAAATGTATAACCAAGTAATTGAGTAGGAAATCCGAGCGTGTGGTAACTAGGATCGTGGTATATTTTACGCAAGTATAATATAAAACTATCTACAACTAAACGTGATAAGTGCATCCACTACACCAGAAACTTGAATAATCCAATGCCATTGAATACCGTTGTCGTGTCCTTTCAACCAAATTGAACAAAAG
This sequence comes from Dendrolimus kikuchii, assembly GCA_019925095.2. Lineage (NCBI taxonomy): Eukaryota > Metazoa > Arthropoda > Insecta > Lepidoptera > Lasiocampidae > Dendrolimus > Dendrolimus kikuchii. The sequence continues at coordinate 1,578,564 of CM034414.1, forward strand.
TTGATCCATCTAATATCAACATTACATACAATAACCGGCGAGTTATTCTCTAACATCTGGCAACACTGCAACGGGAAACGGAACATAGAAGACATCGTGGCCATCTTGAAAATACGAGATGTCATTTAAACGTCATTACAGTGTGTTAATGTTGATTTTTATGACGTAATCAATCGAATTCAGTCGTTCAAGTCATTAGAGGGTTGCAAATTCATAAAAATATGATTGATGTACTTCTAACGAGATATTGGGAGGGTCTCATTGTGATTTGTGAAACACGAAAATTAGACGGGAATGTTTGCAATAAAATCAACCAAATGCGTGTCGGACCCCATACATTTTAGGGTTATTTAGAGGCTAGAAACCTCTAGAATTTTCGTCATTAAAATTCGGAACCATAAAAATGTATTCAATCAAAAATAGCCCATACACAAAAGTCACTTTACTTGTGTAAAAAAAAAATATATTTTTAAAGTGTTCAAGAGAAGTGAGAGTGTGAAAGAGAACAAATTAAGGCTTAACGTCATGGACGATAACATGTTTAACAACGTAATGATCTCATAACTAGGGATGCCGAAGACCACGCTAGGAGAAGAAAAAGTAGGAAAGCGGACCCGAGCTTTTCTGAATGCAACCGGGATTTAACGCTCGGATGACGATGATTCAAAGCTCTATCAAAACAATTACTTTCAGAATTTTACATCCTACGAGTCAAAAGTTAAAGGGTGATGACTGATTTTAGGATTTACCAAAAACGTAATAAAAATCATCAAGTTTACCTAACTTTGTGCGTGTGGTAGATGTGTAAGTGTGATGAAACTCATATCGTCAAGTATAATGAAGAAAGAATGCACTTTTCTGCGGCCGGGCGGCCTGTCGTAAGAGGCGACAAAACAACCCACAGCCAGGTGGTAGGGTATTTGCCCGACTGGATGGCTACCACCCCTAGTCGAGAGTATGCCACCATAACAAGCTTGAGTTGTGTTCCGGCATTAGTGACCAGGTTCCAGTCTCCCTTAAGAGAGCATCAGCGCATTCGCCATCAGGTGTCGCAAATGTCCATAGGCGATGGTAACCGCTTTCCATCAAGTGGATCGTCTACCTGTCTGCTGAACTCATACAATAAAAAAATGTATAAGAATGTCTAAAATCTATCACAATGGTCCCCAAACTATTTTGCCTCATAGACCCCTTATCAATTTGTACCTCATTCGGTGGACCCCCTGTTTTTAACCGACTTAAAAATGGAGGAGTTTCTCAATTCGTTGTGTAAATATATTTTACATGTTTATACATGTTCAGCCGTAACTATTTTAATTCTGAACTGATTTTGACAATTATTTTTGCATTCGATTCAGTATTGCTACTAGTTGGTCGCATATAAATTTTATAGCTTATACGTACAAACAAACACTATCACATTTTATTATATTTACAGAAAGTTAAAAAATTTCGTCACGACTTGCTAACTATTGTTGTTGCGGACAGAGAGCACCCCCCTGATTCGCCCGCCGGAGCACACCTACTCTCCGCGCCCCTCATACCGCCGACGCTCGCGCAATTAGCAGCTAGGCGCCGGACGGAATGCGGGATATAGGAGGTTTGGAGGCCGAAGAACTCACTTGCTACTTGCGACTTACCACTCTTACACCATTCTGACTCGACTCTCTCACGCACGTGCTTATTCTATGTATAATTCAATTTATTTAAATAGTTCAATAATAATCATACACTCCAGTATCATTTTTAAAAAGAAGCAACTGCCACCAATAATTGTGGACCCCTATTTGCAGCTCGCGGACCCCCAGATTCTGTTTTAGCTGACGTGGACCCCTTGAAGTTCGATATTGACCACTTTGGGGGACCTATGATCTGACAGATGGCAACACTAAAGCGGAAACCGGAAACGTGGACGACACCGTCGTATCTTGAAAATGCGAGATGTCATCGAAACGTCATTATTTGGTGCTAATGTTGATTTTTATGACCTATTATGTATTATCAATCAAATTCAGACTTTCAGGTCATTAGACGGTTGGAAATTCATAAAAACATGATTGATACACCTCTAATGAGATATTGAGAGGTTTTTATTGTGAATTGTGTAATGTAAATACAAAATGCAAATCTGTTTGTAATAAAAGGAAACATTTTGAGAAAAATATGTTTTTGTATGTTTTTTATGCGATTTTACCGTCAATTGTGAACCGATTTTTATTTTATTTTTTATTCGAAGAAGTTGTATTTTTATGCGAGAGAGGTATACTCCTGAAGCGGTCCCATTTTCAGCAAGTCAGAATGTGATGAATAGAGCTCAGGAAAATCGAGAGCAACGCTCGAATATTATAGGCGACGTATTTCATATATTTTTATTATACAGTGTAAACTCCATGTAACGTCACGCTATTTAACGGCAAACTCCCTTAAGCGTCGAAATCACTTGGTTGGTTTAGGTTGTCTTCCATACAATGACTACACAAATGGCTGTTGGATAAATGTTTTTACTCCGTTAACGAATTTTTAGGATGATATTTTGAAAAATTACATATAATAATAATAATAATCGGCAGACAAACACACACATTGTATATCCCCAAATTAAGCAAGTTACGCTTGTGTTATGGGTAATATACAACGGAGTACTCTGGGGCCGATCCCAGACACCCAGACCATAGTAAATAACGGAGAAAATACGTTTCCGAAATTTACTATACCAGGAATCGAACCCGGAGCCTCTGCGTTGCAGTGAGGTACGCCGGCAAAGGCTTAGCCCGCTCAACCACAGAGGCCGTCCAACATATGATTGACATTAAAGTATTTAGATAGATTTTTGTTCTTGTTAATTTTGTAATAATAATTGTGATAATGTGTTTTATCAAAAAGACATCTTAAACAAAATTTGCACGCCTCATAGGCAAAACATGTGAATCTAATATTCGAATGTCACCTCAAATGTATGTACCGTGTTTTTTTTTAATGATATTACACTCGACATAGATAGCATTACACCCACTCTCAATAACGACAACAATTAAGTAACAAAAGGGACCTCTTAAGTTGCCAAAATTAGTAAAAGCTGCGCAGTTGTGTACGTTCTTTTATGGCTTTATAATCCTAGCCCGTTATAAATTCGACTGTCGGCATCATGCATACCGAAATTTCTAAGTAACCTTTATCACCAAGATGCCTCAATATCGCAAGATATGAAAAAAAAGGTGCAGCAAAAGACGTCAGACAAAAATAACTTAGACTAAATAAATGACTTCTCTCCATTTAACGACAACTCTCTATAAAGCCAGTGTCGTTATATAGAGTTTACACTGTATTTTCTAAAACTATGCAAGTATTTGCGTAAATAAAAAGAAAAAAATACAAAATAGCAAAAAAAAACCAAAACCGACTTTAAAAGTAACTAAAAAGCAACTAAATAAATATTTTGTACATCATCTTGAAGTCGGTGCAAAGTAAAACATTTGCAAAACATAGTACTTTTTTGTTATTTATGTTTTACTTCGTACCGACTTCAAGAAGTAGAATATATTTATTTTTGCTTTTTAGTCACTTTTAAAATCGGTTTTGTTTTTTGTTACAATTTTTTTAGCATTAAACTGTATTTAAAAAAAAGTTAGTTTAGGTTTTGTATGAAGACGACTTTTAATTTATAATTAAAATTAAATTCAGTGAGAGTTATATGTTTGTGCCGTTTGCTGTCGAGACACTTGGACCGTGGGGTCCTGAGGCCAAGAGCCTCTACCAAAATTTATCGAAACGACTCATTGACTCTTCAGGTGATCAGAGGGCTAGTGCTTGCCTCGGCCAACGGATCAATATGGCGATCCAGCGAGGAAACGTAGCCAGCCTTCTGGGCACCTTATCCATAGAAGACGGTGATCTGGGCTCAGTATTCTACTTATAGTCTTGAAGGACTATGAGTATAATACAATACAAATAAGTTAAGTTTTTTTGCATTGTATTCGATTATATGTAATTTTATTTTGTTAAATAGATTTAAAAAAAATTAAATGAAAATTAAAGATTTTATTTAAATGACTATATGCAATTATTTATATTATATGCTTACTATTTATCGAGTAAATATATATCTATGTAGTATGTATGTATCTTCAAAATTTAGTATGTATTTTAAAAATACTTGAATATATGCACCACTTACTCGTATATCTTCAAATTAACTAAGAAGTATCCTATAACTGTCTATAAGTTATACTATTGTTATCCCTAAAAATATTGTAACTGAAGTTTCGTGTCTTTTATATGTAATTTAAATAGATTATTTAATTACATACATACATACATAACTTCACGCCAGTTCCCTTGCGGGGTAGGCACGAGAAACAGAGCGCCATTTAGGCTTATTCTTACACACCTCACTTGCTTCGTTGACATTCATAACTCTTGTCATGCACGCTCGTCTGTTCTTAAGGCTCTTGACATCACCTTCTGCTAGTACACGATCAATTGTCTTTTTCATAACTTAAAATGATATAAATAATATTAATGAGATAATTGTATTCACTTATTAGCGTTCTTAAATTAGTTGCCGAGTGCCAATGGAAGGTGTGTCGTGGCCTTCCACAACTTCTGCATCCATCCACTTTTGCATTGTATATCTGTTTAGTCATTGTTTCATCGTGCATTATTTAATTAATTAATTTAAACTAGATATCAAAACGTGTTACCTGCGAGAGCATATATGAAAACATAACCTCCCAAAAACACAAGCCCATAGTTCATTACTACGCCCAACAAAAGCAGTTACCGGCCTTCTGAATATTTGAAATGTTATTCCGTAGCACTGAGATAGCAATTTCATGATATACACCGCTCTGGGACCGTGTTATGATGCCCCTCTATTGTTATAAACTATGCATGGGCCCGTGCCGGAATGTATTGACGCCTCGTCAATTGTGCTAAAGCGCCATCTAGTTAGCAAACGGCGAAAGTGTGACTTCTCGCTATTGCACGCTAGATGGCGTAACTCGTAATCATGTGCGACACGTTACACTATTTGTAAAAAACAGCAAGCATTCGGATACAGTGTTACAATTTTCCTTTTTTTTTTTTAATTACGAAGCTGGCAAACACGGCCCACTGTATGGAAAGTGGTTATAGTCGCCTGTTGACGATAGAATCACTTGGATGAACGGCCTGCTCGGTGTTGCCTATAAAATAAATTAACTATGTCAATAAATAAAATAGAAACATAAAATATATGGGTTTCGGCACCATTTTGTTGGAGAGGACATGAATTATTGAATTAATTAAAGAAATAAAGGTTTTCTGTATTATTGTGAATTACTTTTTTCTAAAATGACACATAATATATTTAAATTATTCGAATTCAAAATTCAAATACAAACAAAAATAAAATAAAACCTTTTTTTATCGTGAACATATATAAACATAAATGTGTTTGGATTTACGTATATATTAAATTTATCAATTAGTATAAGTATGTATATTTAAATTGTACAGTCCTATCTTTTCTCTGCCCCACCTACCTACATCGCCAGAAGAGTTAAGAATTTCTTTTAAGCTAGGTTGCCTGGAAGAGATCGCTTTTCGCGATAAGGCCGCCTGTTGTTTTGCCAATTATGCATTTTGTATTTGTTTATTTTGGTGAGCAATAAAGTGTTATCTATATATCTATCGATATGTACAATTTTTAAACAATAAATTGAAGTATTCATATTAAGTACATAGAGAACACTCGAACGAATTTCACTCGGGATCGATCCAAGCCAGTTGCCCGCGATTACTGACCGTCCTATACGTATCGTACATACGATTCTCTCTAGCACTCAACGGCTAACTTTTTGAACCAAAAACCTAGACCTTGTTTTTATTCTCCTTTGCACATTTAAACGTTGTATCCGTTACAGTCGCCTATAGACGCTTGCAACACCAGGGGCGACGCCTACGAACTGCCAGCTTTTAGGGTGGATTAGAGGAGATGGAATAGGAGAGGAGGGATAGGGGAATGGAAATTTAAGAAGTGGGCCATAGGATCTCACTCATCGCACGAAACACGATTAGCTCAAGATTGACCGTTGAAATATCATTACAAAAATAAGAATAATGTCCCCATATTCCCAGACCCCTAGTACCATTAGCAGTTCACCACAATAGCCCGGTACTTTTTGGCCTCATTTCCCAGAATAGTCCTACACTGGCCGGAGCTTGTCCTTGGGTGCATTACTATATGGTGTGGACAGGGATAATCGCCGGTCAGTGTCACGCCACATTTACATTAAATTTGTCAAAGGGCCTCTACGTGTTGGCCTTCCCATGGCCCCACGCAAGCCCCCCAAAAGTCCGGGCCATTTTTATGGCCCGTGGTCTTGAAAGACAGAATAATGTCTTAAAATATTACCTAAATGTAATTCGTTATCTCGCTCGCGCGTTACTACATTTCTGAAGATATAAACCGACATAGTTTACTTGCGACAAATCTGTATTCTACGAATTTTAACGTTACCCAAAACATTTGTATGACAATGTGTAAAATCAGTGAAATACAGTGAAACCATGAATGAATGAATATGCTTTATTGTGTTTTAAAAGATACAGTTAACAGAAATAACATTTTACAATATAATAGGCAGTCTAAGCGATTTCTTCCGAACAAACTTTGGCTGGACAAGAAATTTGATAAGAACAGAGGTATGTTGCATTACTCTCACTACCGTATCAGTCAGTATCTTATAAATATGAATAAAACATACATGAATAAAATATAAAAATTATACTAATGAGAGAGAGAGAGAGAGAGAGAGAGAGATAACGTTTTGTTATAGACCATTACAGAAAAATTTATACATACATAACTTCACGCCAGTTCCCTTGCGGGGTAGGCACGAACAACAGAGCGCCATTTAGGCTTATTCTTACACACCTCGCTTCTTTGACATTCGTAACTCTTGTCATGCACGCTCGTCTGTTCTTAAGGCTCCTGACATCACCTTCTGCTAGTACACGATCAATTTGATCCTGGAAGGTGTGTCGTGGCCTTCCACGACTTGTGCATCCATCCCCTTTTGCATTGTATATCTGTTTAGTCATTCTTTCATCATGCATTCTTTCTACATGCACGAACCACCGGAGCATTCCTTTCCTTACCTTCACCCCGACACTCTCCGAGAAAAATTGATAGCCTATAAATATTCTATATGTGCACAATGGGCGGTCTTATCGCTAAGCAGCGATCTTTTCCAGACAACCCGTGAGAGGAATAAAACAGATTACATTTGTCAAAGGTGTGGTATACATAAATATTGTACGATATGCAGTTGTTTATTTTATTCATTAATAAACATATAAGTATGTAAAATATTATATAAGTAAGAATTATACTTAATATATATGTAAATAAAATATTATACAATACACTTATATAAATAAATATAGAACGTGAAAAAGCTGACAATAACTGCTGCTGCATCCTTAAATTTCACTTTGTACTCGAATCTCATGTACAATGATTACCTGTGTTTCTGCGAATAAAGATTTAAATATTCATTCAATTATTCAAACAGACGTGACAATATGATTCGTATTGGAAGACGAATTAAGGAAATCACGTTTCAAGTCAACGTCGAAAAGTCCTTTGACAGTATCTCAATTGGCACACATCCGTGTTGAATACACAGATTAACAAGCGTACGATGCAATGGTGCTAACATAATATTCTTTATTATTACAAGGCGTGTTATTTGTGTACTTTTTCTCCCCTTTCTCCTTTGATAGTGTTTCATAAAAAGGATCTCTTTCAGAACGTAATAACAGGGTGACGAAATTCGGAAAGAAATATATACTTATAGTATATTTGGGGTTATTGAAGTGAAACTTCTATATAGACGGGGTCTTAGGATTTTTCCGTCACGAAAACGCGTTACGGCCGCGTGGAGGAGCGGCAAAAATTTAGAATAGACTATGGATGCGTTTTTTGGTTCCGGATCGAATTCAGCTTTTTTGTTTGATAAAATAAAATACGTTTCAATAATTTTGTTTAAGTAATGCATCATTAAAATGTACCTAACTTAACCAAATCATAATTGGCAGTAAACCTGCTAAAAATTGAAATGTGTGCTGGGACACATAGTAGAAGTGAAACTTCAACGGACAAGTGGAAAAACGAATCACAATGGACAAGTGGAAAAACTGCTACTTGTCCGTTGCCATTCATTTTTCCACTTGTCCGTTCAAGTTTCATTTCTACTATGTGTCCCAGCGCACATTTTTTTCAGGTTACTCACTTAATGGAAAGTGGTTACCGCCACCTATACATGTTTGCAACACTAGAGAAACCAACGCGTTACCAATATTTAAGATAGAATAGAGGTATAAGACAGGAGTAATGGTAATAAAACTACGTTTTAACGGTTTTAAGCGTGGTCACAGAGCCCTAAGAGCTGTTATAAAGATAACGATTTCCGAATGGCTCTACCACGTCAATGATCCATTAAAATTTGTTTATTACATGGCTCGCTTTGGTTGATACACTGAAATCTAAAGACAGAATGGAACTGTCCAATATCGACTTTAGTCCCTAAGCCACAACGACTTATCACTCAATCTTAAATCGTCTAATAAATTACATTTTCTTTTTATTGCACCAGTTCAACAGACAGGCAGACGGCCCACCTGATGGAGAGGGGTTACCACCGCCTATGGACATTTGTAACACCAAAGGTGCTACCAATGTGCTGTGATTCACTAAAGGGAGACTGGAACCTGGCCACTATAGAATAGAATAGAATATTCTTTGTTGTTCACCACATAAACATGAAATAAACAATTTACAGTAGTATCGGCCTTATCGCTTTAGAGCAATCTCTTCCAGATAATCCGGGTTCTTATGGCGGCATACTCTAGACCAGGGAGGGGTAGTAGCCATCCAGACGGGCAAACACCCTACCACCTGGCTGTGGTTCGTTTTGTCGCCTATTACGACATGCCATCCGGGCGCAGGAATTAGTCAACTTTCTCCATTCCTGCACAAATAACATAATAATTTACAATCCGAACAAAATTCTCAAGCCGCAGTGCACGGTATCTGAAATTAATTCCGCTACTCTCCGCTAGACGGCGCTACAAGTAAACTCATTACTCTAAAGCCCAGATTACGATGGGGGTAAAAGATAGAGAAAAAAAACACGAATGAAAAGGGGTATTTTTCATTCGCTAAAATCAGTACAGAGCACTGAAACAAGGGGGATCGACTATCTATCTGCGTCTAGAGGATTGTACAAAGGTAAGTCTAGAAAGAAAGGTTTTTGTTGAGGGGAATAATGCATGGCTTGCTTTTTATTGTTTATGTTTTTTAATATCTGTGTAATAAACAAAAATATTGTGGCAATATTATTGTCAATAGTGGCTAAGGTACTTCATGTGATTTCGTTAAGACACGATCAGATTTTGTCCTTTTACAAATCCTACAGTAGTAATAACAATAGGATGATTCTCACAAAAACGCTGAAGAATAAATCAGCGAAACATCACCATCGACGTTCCCGGCGCAACTGTAGAATAGAATTTGCAAATCGATTTATGTATATTTTTTGTTGTTGAACTTTATGGCCGTGAATCAAGGCCTTTTGACCCTCACTATGACTCATGTACATTATTAATTATCTAATCCCATTAATGGATGGGGCCCCTCGATTCTTTTAAATGCGGGATAGCAACGAACCCGCATTCCATATGGTATGTTGAGGACCCCCGCTTATTGAAATATTGTATGTTTAAATTTGTTATAGTACACGTAAAGAGAAGTATTGTCATTGCAGAATACCAGAGGGCCTAAAGCGGTCGCATTTCGAGATTCGCTTATTGAAATTGACAATAGACGAAAAGTCTTACTGTATTAAAAACAGGATATAGTACGACATAGCATAACATTCCACTTTATGTTGATACTTGTTCATCATACGTATGTAAGAAAACGACTTCTTTGGGCCTTTAGATAATAACAACAGGAACAATCTCTCTCCTACGCATCCTCTTTCTTTAGAGGATCATTTTGGTACAATAACAAACATACACATGATTCGTTATATTTATTTATTACTAGCTGTGCCCGCGACGTCGTCCGCGTGGAATTTGTTATCAAAACTCCCCGATTTTGAAACATTATTTGTTGGTGCTCCGCTCCTATAGATCTCAGCGTGATGATATATAGCCTTCCTCGATAAATGGGCAATCTAAAACTGAAGGAATTTTTCAAATCAGACCAGTAGTTCCTGAGATTAGCGCGTTCAAACAAACAAACTCTTCAGCTTTATATATTAGTATAAGATTATTAATACTAACAAATAAAGGCTAGAGCTAAGACTCGGGCTCCAGGGGTGGAAGTGATAAATGTCCTAACGTCGGAAGTAGCTTCGATGAACCTACAGCCTACCTCTCGACACCACTTAGACACTCACACCCATGTTGCCCCACACCAATCTTGGCATTTTTAGAGACAGACACCCTCCTTACAGCCCTGACCTAGCAACGTGTGACTTCTTATTATTCCCTAAAATAAAAAATCAGCTCCAAGGGAACACAACTTTCCTCGCCGGAAGATGCGCTGTCAGCGTTCGAGCAAGCTGTAAACGAGGTGACTGTGGCGGTGTTTCGAAAACCGGTACGGACGCATGAAACTTTGTACAGAGGCTGGTGGAGATTACTTTGACAAGATTTAATAAAAAAAAGTATTTACCTATAGAACATTTTCTTTTTACTTTTGCAAACCATTCGACTGTCCCACGTATTAGTACATTCTAAAGAATAACAATCTTTGATTTAAATTAAACTGTGAGTTTTAGTGTAACCGATCCTTTTCTAGCAATTTTTTATTATTCGGAAAAACGATGGTCGAGAAATCTTATGTGTCGTTACATGGGGGTAGAGGGGGGGGGGGGGAGGTCATCAAAATCATCCTTACGTAATTAATTAATAGCCCTTAAACACCAGGTGTCGAATTCGAAGCGTTCCAGTAAGGTGGGCCCAGAAAAGTCCAAGCCCACTCAACCACAGAGGCCGTCAATATACTGGGAATGTTAGCAACAAAGGCTGCGAAACATTATGTACTTATACAAGTATATATATATAACGGTGTTTGTATCGCGGTCCGTATATTTGAATAGGACCTGTAAGAGCCCAATTACAGAGTGCGGGGGTGCTTTGCGGCCGCCCTCAGTAAATAATTTTAAATTTTATACTTGCACCTCTACAAAGGTGATCCCGTACTCAATGTTTTGGTACAAGTTAGTTAAAATCTGTGATTACCTCCAGTCTTATGCAATATTTACACTTATATGAAGCTGTTGGTACCTGGTACCTACGCTCACGTATGGAAGCGAGAGTTGGGTATGGAAGAGAGAGCATGAAAGTAGAGTAAACGCGGTTGAGATGCGAGCACTGCGCAAAATCTGCGGAGTGACGCTCGCGGACCGCGTTCGTAATACCGAAGTAAGAAAGAGAGTTGGTCTGGAAGAGAGTGTCGGGGTGAAGGTAAGGAAAGGAATGCTCCTGTGGTTCGGGCATGTGGAAAGAATGACTAAACAGATATACAATGCAAAAGTGGATAGATGCAGAAGTCGTGGAAGGCCACGACACACCTTCCGTGATCAAATTGATCGTGTACTAGCAGAAGGTGATGTCAGGAGCCTTAAGAACAGACGAGCGTGCATGACAAGAGTTATGAATGTCAAAGAAGCAAGTGAGGTGTGTAAGAATGGGCCTAAATGGCGCTCTGTTGTTCGTGCCTACCCCGCAAGGTAACTGGCGTGAAGTTATTTATGCATGTATAGATAGATTATTATTATTATATACTCAAGGTGGTGAAGAGTCCGTCAATGGGGTAAATTGATACACCGCTCGTTTTTTAACTATTTTAAACGGAATTTAACTGGAGGGCCAATAATCCCCCTCCTAAACCATCCATCATCATCAACACCAACTGAAAATTTTTCATGTCACAACAATTAAACAATAAATTATAACATCACACAAAGTCACAAACACATAACTAACAATAAAACTTATACACACACTCAAACCAACGCGCACTACCATCGCATCGCATTACACGCACACTTCACAAACAAACCAAGACACAAAGAGCCTAAAAATTAATAACCCAGGCACAGAAAAGAAAAAAACGACACACATGGCACTAGATAGGACTATATATAAGTATATATATAAGGCCAACACTGCACATGCACTTCGTCACAACACCAGCATGTTACAGATATACTCTACATTAGTATAAGTTTAGTATTAAAATTAGAACAAATTAATATAATAAGTTATTCTTAAGGTACACCACAACATAAAAATCACTAAATTAATGTCACACACAGTAACAAAAATAAACAATAAGCGTGTATGGACTCTAAAATCTTTCATAGAAATTAAGTAGTAAAAAAGGGTACGGAACTCGAGTCCTTAGAGATGTTAATAATAAAAAAATAAAAAAACCGAATTTAACACCAACATTAATTCGAAGACGGACGTCAATGGTGTCTTAGCTTCACTGACCGATCCGTTGCCGTCGTAACTATTCAAACACGGAAATAACCAGAGGTGTAATACAGACGGACTTCGCCACCTTGACTATATTAATATTTAACCCTGGCAAACCCAAAGTGAACCGTTAATCAACGCGGTCTAATTAAGCCTTAACCAAAATAAGATCAACCCTGCCAAACCCACTCCAGACGTGGTCGTAATGAATTGATTAGAGATTTCCGCCCGGCTAACGGCGCTGATGGAAACACGATCGATGCTAACTAGTGCATTTACATCATAATATCTGTCATGAAGATATTTCAAAGCGTGCATACAAGAGCTATGAATTTTTTTTTTATTGCAGGAGTTCAGCAGACAGGCAGACGGCCCACTTAGTGGAAAGCGGTTACCATCGCCTATGGACATTTGCAACACCAAAGGTGCTACAAATGCGCTGCTGCTCTCTTAAAGGAGACTGGAACCTGGCTACTAATGCCGGAACACCACACAAGATTGTTATGGCGGCATACTCTAGACCAGGGGTGGTCGCCATCCAGTCGAGCAAATACTCTACCACCTGGCTGTGGGTTGTTTAGTCGCCTCTTACGACAGGCCGCCGGGCCGCAGGAAATTGTATTCTTTCTCCGTTCCTGCACGGATAAAATGAAACGGAATGTCAAAGAAGCAAGTGAGGTGTGTAAGAATAAGCCTGAATGGTGCTCTATTGTTCGTGCCTACCCCGCAAGGGAACTGGCAGGAAGTTATGTATGTATGTAAGAAATTTCAAAGAAAGATCAGACAAAAAAAATGCGTCTCAAACAAACGTGTACGTAATTTTTTTCATCGCGAAGCTGGCAAGTTCGCGAGAACTCCCACCTGATGGGAAGTGGTTACCGTAGCCTAAAAACATTTGTAACACCAAAGGTGCTACGAATATCCTGCCGTTTTCTAAAGGGAGACTGTAAATCTACTCGATACCAGGGGTGGTAACCATCCAGACAGGCAAAAACCCTACCACCTGGCTTTTTTTTATTGCAGGAGATCAGCAGACAGGCAGACGGCACACTTGATGGAAAGCGGTTACCATCGCCTATTGACTTTTGCAACACCAAAGGTGCTACAAATGCACTGCTGTTCTCTTATGGGAGACTGGAACCTTGTCACTAATGCCGGAACACAACTCAAGGTCGCTATGGCGGCATACTTTAGACCAGGAGTGGTAGCCATCCAGTCGGGCAAATGCCCTACCACCTGGAAAAACCTGCTGTGGGTTGTTTTGTCGCCTCTTACGACAGGCCTCCGGGCCGCAGGATATTGTATTCTTTCTCCGTTCCTGCACGGATTACGATATCACGTCTGATAAAGGGAACTTACTTGGTTGTCAGTGATGGTGACGACTTTTGATGATTGGTGAGAGCCGAATTTTAACACTGCACTTAATATATTTGTTCGTCACGTGAACCGGCGTGTGCGCACTTCGTGGCGGTAAATTTGACATTGACGGGACGCGGGGTTTTCGGGCTGATAGTGCTGTGATCATTAGTGATGTGCCTTACACGTCACGGTGTTGGCGCGAGCAACATCCACGGAGCCAGCCATAAGAGCTGGAATCAAGATGATAATTCCAGCATGGCTCCATATGATATATATATATATATATATATATATATATATATATATATATATATATATATATATATATATATATATATATATATATATATATATATATATATATATATATATATATACTAGCTGTCCCGGTAGACGTTGTTCTGCCCTGAAGAAATAAAATTTAGAACCCGATTCCAGCGCCACCTACCGGGCCCAAATGTAAGCTATCCTTAAAGTCGAATCAAACTGCATACGGTGTGCAAATTTGATTAAAATCGGTCAAGTAGTTTAGGAGTCCATCGCGGACAAACAACGTGACACGTAATTTATATATATTAAGATATATATATATTATCCGTGCAGGAACGGAGAAAGAATACAATTTCCTGCGGCCGGGCGGCCTGTCGTAAGAGGCGACTTAACAACCCACAGCCAAGTGGTAGGGCATTTGCCCGACTGGATGGCTACCACCCGTGGTCTAAAGTATGTCGCCATAACAACCTTGAGTTGTGTTCCGGCATTAGTGACCAGGTTCCAGTTTCCCTTAAGAGAGCAGCAGCGCATTTGTAGCAACTTTGGTGTTGCAAATGTCCATAGGCGATGGTAACCGCTTTCCATCAAGTGGGCCGTCTGCCCGTCTTCTGATCTCCTGCAATAAAAAAACAAAAAAAAAACGTGTACGTATTTTTTTTATCGCAAAGCTGGCAAGTCCGCAAGACGTCCCACCTGATGGGAAGTGGTTACCGTCGCCTAAAAACATTTGTAACAGCAAAGTTGCTACAAATGCGCTGCTGCTCTCTTAAGGGAAACTGGAACCTGGTCACTAATGCCGGAACACGACTCAAGGTTGTTATGGCGACATACTTTAGACCAGGGGTGGTAGCCAGCTGATCTCCTTCAATAAATATATATATATATATAATTTTGAACATATCATTACCATTTTCCTAGTAACCACAGATTTACAATAACACAACAAACCCGTTTAAAAGCTCAATGGCAATGAATACCAATAATTACACGCCATACACCTACATGAGGGGTAAGGTGGGGAATTTAATGGTCAATTTACGGGGGTTTATTGCGCGACAAACAGATATTTCCTGTATCACGCCCTAACGTGTCGCTTCGCCTTTAGCCGACTTAGAAAACGGAGTGTTGTATGTTAGGACATCATGGGCGCCGTCAGGATTACTATCAGCGAGATGCACCTGCATCTACGTATTATACTAGTAACTAATAACTATAATACTAGCTTCTGCCAGAGACTTAAACGTTTAAAAAAAAACCCACGATTTTGAAACATTCTTCATTGGTGTTTCGCTCCTATTGGTCTTAGCGTGACGACATATAGCCTATAGCCTTCCTCGATAGATGGGCTATCTAACGTTGAAAGAATTTTTCATATCAGACCCTACTGGTCTGATTTGAAAAATTCCTGAGATGAGCGCTTTCAATCAAACAAACAAGCAAACTCTTCAGCTTTATATATTAGTACTAGCTGTTCCGGCAGACGTTGTGTTGCCCTGAAGAAATAAAATTTAGAAACCGATTGCAGCGCCACCTACCGGGTCCAATTGTGAATATAAACCATCCTCGAATCCACTTGAACACACACAAAAAATTTCATTCAAATCGGTCCAGCCGTTTAGGAGGAGTTCACTGTGAACACACGTACAGAAGAATTATATATATATATATATATAAAAAGGATAAGATTACAAAATTGTCAAAGTGTAGTCTTTTGTTTCGTACATTTTTTGTGTTTATCTTTTTGTCCGGGATTCACGTAAAAACTACTGGACACATTTCGACGCGGTATTAACTGACCGATCGTAAATTCCCGGACTTAAAATCTGGGGTACTTTAAATTCGGAGAATTCTACGTGAATTTTATTGTGAGCGCTTTTTATAGTAATGGGCAGACAACATAGGTTACTGGTTAAAATCCGGCTCGAAGGACCAAACAAATGTAGTGTGTGTATTACAGTTTTAATTATAGGACGGAAGGGTAAAATGTAAGAAATACCAAATCCAAATACCAATCTCTGTAAGAAAGTGTCGGGGTGAAGGTAAGGAAAGGAATGCTGCGGTGGTTCTAGCATGTGGAAAGAATGCATGGTGAAAGAATGAATAATACACAGATATACAATGCAAAAGTGGATGGATGCAGAAGTCGTGGAAGGCCACGACACACCTTCCATGATCAACTTGATCGTGTACTAGCAGAAGGTGATGTTAGGAGCCTTAAGAACAGACGAGCGTGCATGACAAGAGCTATGAATGTCAAAGAAGCAAGTGAGGTGTGTAAGAATAAGCCTGAATGGCGCTCTGTTGTACGTGCCTACCCCGCAAGGGAACTGGCGTGAAGTTATGTATGTATGTATGTACCAAATCCAACGAGCGCTGTAATGATACTGATTTCATTATCCGAAAATAGCCGAATATAAATGTGTTGTAATTAAGCATTAGACCGCAGTTGTTTATTTATAAATCGCTGACCATTGTACATACTTCGTGCATATATTTTTTTTTATGGCAGGAGTTCAGCAGACAGGCAGACGGCCCACTTCATGAAAAGCGGTTACCATCGCATATGGACATTTGTAACATAAAAGGTGCTACAAATGCGCTGCTGCTCTCTTAAGGGAGACTGGAACCTGGTCACTAATGCCGGAACACAACACAAGGCTGTTATGGCGGCATACTCTAGACCAGGGGTGGTCGCCATCCAGTCGAGCAAATACCCTACCACCTGGCTGTGGGTTGTTTTGTCGCCTCTTACGACAGGCCGCCCGGCCGCAGGAAATTGTATTCTTTCTCCGTTCCTGCACGGATAAAACCAAGTAACCAAGATTATGAGTCCAGCATGACACTACCACGTCAAAAACTTGCACACATTCCATCATTGAATGAATGAATGAATATGCTTTATCCTGTTTTAAAAGATACAGTTAACAGAAATGAAATTTTACAATACAATAGGCGGTCTTATCGCTATTAGCGATTTCTTCCAGACAACCTTTGGATGGACAAAAATTTGATAATTTGAATTAGTATCTTATAAATATATACGTACACGATATTAATATACATACATTATTAAAATATAAATAATATATTAAATTATGTTATTGTTACGACCTACACGCCGACTAAAGTCGATTCACACTTGCATACCATAAGCACACTATATTACTTTTCCGCATTTGGACTTCTTTTGTTTACTTTGTGTTTAAAATTTGTGACTAGAAAACAGCCCATTGTGTATTGTAATCTTTTATGGCAGTCATTAGCCAGGTGTGTCGAACTGATTCCAAGAAATTCGGCAATGGCCGAATGGAGAGATCGGGAGTAGAGCGATAACCAGCCGCGAGGCAAGGCTTGTGTACATTCGGTAATCTATTTTAGTGACGGGCTTTGCGCGTGTTATTGAATCGTGCATTACGTTTGCACTGGTTGTGTTCAGTTATATTTATACCTGTGTTATACGTGTTTGTATAGTTCTAATAAATTCTATAGTAATTTTAACGGCATTTTAAATCGAGTCCTGCAACGCGTAACATTATAATCATTTTATGATAATTTTTTTTTACACTGTGTAGTGTAGTGTTAAACTTTTAGAAAATTTAACAAACTTGCTCAGAAAGCAATATATACTAATCATTCTGTGTGCTGTATCAAAATGATCTCCCAAGGAAAAATAATGTACACAACGGCCAGTTTTCAATATGGTTTTAAAAGAAACAGCCTGCATAAACCAAAAACTAACAATGAATTAAGCATAAAGGGACAGTTTATAATAAATATGAATGCATATAAAAAAAATTATTTAGGCCACAAGCGGAAAGCACTCGTGATTTAAAATGTTTTACATTTCAAAATACGACGCCATTTTGAATGCCCGATGACTGTAGTTTTTGGGGATAGATGCGTTTATAAATGCAATAAGTGAAACCGCTGTAATGCCGAAAATGTACGGTTGATTTACCTAAAGAAAGAAAGAAAAACTTTATTTGAAAAAATAGCGACTTAATTATTTATTTATTTAATTTATTTGGGAAACATACAATAATTATAATTCTTACAATATAAAACACATAACTTAATACACATATCAACTAAGTTTCCACTAAAAAAATATTTTTTGTTACGCATTTGGCTCGTACAACTATTACATTCTTTATACATTATTATACACAGAGTATAATTTGAGAATTTGTACGCCGCATTTTTAGCAAACAGGGTTTGCACTCAGCATATTGCTGTGCCGGAATTATAACCGACACACCGCTGCCTACCTTTTGTCGTTAAGACCAAAACGACCCAATATTGTTAAATAAAATAATAATAATTAATAACCCGCATTGCGGCTTTGTGACGAAGCCTTAGAAGTGTAGCCGGCACTCTTATCTTATCTCTTTCAATATTAGAAATTACGCATTCTATAAATGCGCTGCTGCTCTCTTAAGGGAGACTGGAACCTGGCCACTAATGCCGCAACACAACTCATGGTTGTTGTGGCGGCATACTCTAGACCAGGGGTGGTAGCCATCCAGTCGGGCAAATACCCTACCACCTGGCTGTGGTTTATTTTGTCGCCTCTTACGACAGGCCGCCCGGCCGCAGGAAATTGTATTCTTTCTCCGTTCCTGCACGGATAAAAAAAAAAAAGTGTAGTGTGTTCAAGACTCGTATGAACAGGTATTTTCTAGGTACACGTGCTCCATCTTCAACCGCATCATAGTCTAATATTAGGCGTGACGGTCGTCAAACGCGAGCATATTTATCATTTAATAAAATATACGGAACCTTCGATATACCTTCGTAAAACCAACTTCGCTCGTTTATTTATTTTTCAACTCGACAACTTTGCACCTCAGTCTACAGTTCATCAGTGGAGTAGTTCCAAATTTGAATTTTAAATTCGAATATGGAACGACTTTGGAACACCGATAAACAGACAGCTCTGTGCCCTTCAATGCGTTCGTTGTTGATTCTATTTTTGATTTGTTGATAACGGTTCGGAGTAGTTTTTTCGGATTTCCTGTATTTGACGAGTTCGGGCGATATGGTTTTGTCGGGCAGTTCTCTAATATTCTTTTACGAACTACCCAACAAAAAATCACACATGCATTATATTAATACAAATGATAAAGTATGGTTATATGTTTGTGTTTATATTTGTTTTTACGCTATACTTTGAGTAATATAACAAAAATAGTATCTAGATATTGTAACGACCATTTATGTTGGTACATTAATATATCCAGGAAGTTGGGATAGATTTTTTGGATTACAAAACTGTAGTCTAGACAAGTGAAATAGTAAGAAATATTTAATGTAATTTTTTTATTGTATCAGTGCTGCAAACAGGCAGACTACCCACCTGATGGATAGCCGTTACCGTCGCCTATGGATATTTGTAACACCAAAGATGCTGACAATGTGCTGCCGGCCTCGAAGTGGAGACTGGAACCTGGTGACTGACGCCGGAACACAACTCAAGGTTGTTATGGTGGCATATTAAAGCAGGGGCGAATTCTGCTATTAATATCACGTCAAAATCGCCGAAAACTATCGTCTCAATCGTAGATTTGCCTTATTTCGGTAATCTGTTAATTTCAATGACGTCCCGTGGCACACTATCTTTATAAAAATTCATAAGCGAAATCTCGCGAAATAAATGTTTAAAATTTTGGTAGCTTTTCAATACTTCGGCTAATGCCATTTCTGCTAATGGTAATACCATTTTTATCTGCAATTATTCCGCCGCGACGATATCGAGAAGATATTGTGGATTTAGTAGAATACGAATTTTTGACATTGAAATATCAGAATCGGGCCCCAGGGATGATAACTATCCAGACGGGCAAATACCCTACCTCCTGGCTGTGCATTGTTTTGTCGCCTCTTGCGACAGGCCACTCGCCACAAGAAATTTGTAATCTTTCTCCCTTCTTGCCTGAATAAAATAAGGCAAAATACTAAATTCTAACAGCTCAATGATGTAAATTTAACTACATACGCATGTAGCTTTATGCAACATATAACAAGTAAAATCAAATTATCCAACCAAATACGAAGTTTGATTCAGCATAACACCCTCCAGGCGAAGTCGGTTAATGTGTGCCAGCCGCTAATCTTATTTTGGCAACTAATTTGACGCCTAAAGTACTTAATTCGATTTAAGTATACATTTTGGTAACGTATTTCAAAAGTGAATATGATTTTGCACGTGATTTGATATTTTGTTATTTTAGGCGGTAGTTCTTGATTTAACTCTTCTTAACTAAACAGTTGAATGGCTTTTAAGCTTGATTTACATTTGTATTAGGTAAGTAGCTGGCATGTTTTTTAGTGAATGAATTCAGCAGACAGATGGTAGGGTATTCGCCTGACTGGTTAGCTACCACCCCTGGTCTAACCTT
Source organism: Dendrolimus kikuchii (assembly GCA_019925095.2). NCBI lineage: Eukaryota > Metazoa > Arthropoda > Insecta > Lepidoptera > Lasiocampidae > Dendrolimus > Dendrolimus kikuchii. The sequence continues at coordinate 1,599,131 of CM034414.1, forward strand.
GAGTTGTGTTCCGGCATTAGTGACCAGGTTCCAGTCTCCCTTAAGAGAGCAGCAGCGCATTTGTAGCACCTTTGGTTTTGCAAATGTCCATAGGCGATGGTAACCGCTTTCCGATTCCGATTTGTCAATCAGAAATATTTTTAATCTATACTTAAAATTAATAGTGTTTTGAATGTCAATAATACATTTTGGTAGGTGACTATAGAGCCTAGGAGCCATACACAACACGCTACTACTTAACAGAGTTGATATGAAGGGTAGGGTCATATATGGTGTGGTTATATAACAGGGTGCAAGGTTTCTCCCCTTATGTTATTCTGCCACGCTCGAGTAAATCCCAAAATCTCCGCTCGGCTTCCCCTACTATGATATGATGATACTAGAGATAGAGAAGTATGTGGGGGTGTGATTCCCAATAGTCTACTCCCACGGCCACACCGAGCTAATCTCTTTAAGCGACACTGAATAGTAAACAAGTAATCCTTTGAACATCTTCATGAGGGTAGTTAAAATGTTAATTTTACACGACCCATTGTCGAGCTTAAGTACCCTCCGACACAATTTCGCTTATGAAAATTAATTTTTCACAGGCAGGTGTTGTTTCTGAGATATTAATAGGTATTTATCACTGACGACGGGGTATTTATCTTGTGAATGAGTTTGATTGAGATGACTAAAATTCTTAGAGGCCCTTAGTCAAATAATGAGATATTTACAAAGCGAAATCAATGCTGCTGTTGTTCGTGCCTACCCCGCAAGGGAACTGGCGTGAAGTTATGTATGTATGTATGTATGAAATCAATGCGTTGCCAATATTTAGGATGGGATAAGTCCCTTGGTTTCATTTTACGAATATCAAATTGCTTTAGTGGGATATTTATACTACATTTTTTATATTACGTATGGAAGCGAGAGTTGGATATCGAAGAGAGAGCATGAAAGTAGAGTAAACGCGGTTGAGATGCAAGCACTGCGCAAAATCTGCGGAGTGACGCTCGCGGACCGCGTTCGTAATACCGAAGTAAGAAAGAGAGTGTCGGGGTGAAGGTAAGGAAAGGAATGCTCCGGTGGTTCGGGCATGTGGAAAGAATGACTAAATAGATATACAATGCAAAAGTGGATGGATGCAGAAGTCGTGGAAGGCCACGACACACCTTCCATGATCAAATTGATCGTGTACTAGCGGAGGGTGATGTCAGGAGCCTTAAGAACAGACGAGCGTGCATGACAAGAGTTATGAATGTCAAAGAAGCAAGTGAGGTGTGTAAGAATGGGCCTAAATGGCGCTCTGTTATTCGTGCCTACCCCGCAAGGGAACTGGCGTGAAGTTATGTATGTATGTATGTATTTTTTATATTGTACATATGTTAGAACTCATTTAGAGTTTGCATCTCATATATGGAACCCTCGCTATCATAAATATTGTTACGAGTTACAGGACTCAAATTAAAATGCCGTTGGAATTATTATAGTTTATTACAACTATACAAACACGTATAACACAGGTACAAATATAACTGAACACAACCAGTCCAAACGTAATGCACAATTCGATAACACGCGCAAAGTCCGTCGCTAAATAGATTATACCGAATGTACACACGTCTTGCTTCGCTTGTGATTATCGCTCGACTGCCTTGTCCATCAATTGAGGCATTGCTTTATACTGCACGGATGCAATATGTCTGCTCGGCCGCGTGGACCGAATTTCCTAGAATCGCACCTGGCTAATGACTGCCATAAAAGATTACAATACACAATGGGCTGTTTTTCTAATCACAAATTTTAAACACAAAGTAAACAAAAGAAGTCCAAATGCCGAAAAGGTAATAAAATGTGTTCCTACAGGGCTGCAGGTGTGAATTTATCTTTGCCGGCACCTAGCTCGTAACAATATATTGACCGCATTGAAAGTGTGCAAAAGCTTTTTATTCGACATTTATGCTATAGGAAAAAAATCTAGTACTCTAGTAATTCATTACCACCTGGTGTAGCCACCTTGAGTTGTGTTCCGGCTTTAGTGGCCAGATTCCAGTCTCGTTTAAGAGAGCAACAGCACATTTGTAGCATCTTTGGTGTTGCAAATGCCCATTGGCGACGGTAACCACGTACCATCCGGTGAGCCGTCTATGTTCTGCTGAAGTACAGAACGCCGATCGCGGCGCATTGCATTACAAGGATTCCGTATTAATAGACGTAGAACGATTTCCAGTGGATTGACCACAGAGACGCAAACCACATATATCTTATCTATATTATAAAGCTGAAGAGTTTGTTTGTTTAAACGCGCTAATCTCAAGAACCGCTGGTCCGATTTGAAAAATTCTTTCAGTGTTGAATAGTACAGTTATCGAGGAAGGCTATAAGGCTATATTATATTTTCAAAAAAATTAGGGTTCCTTACTAAAAGTCCAGTAATATAACCCAAGGTGTAAAAAAATGACCCGAAAAAATACTTACACGGCGTGCGCTGCGAAAACTATTGATTATAGAACAAAACAATGTACTACCATTTTGCAGAACATATAATTGTCTACAAAAAATATCGCGTAACTATTGTAGTTATCTCACAATAAGTGTTTTCTTTTATTTTTTTTAATAATTAAAATGCCGTCGCTTTAAAAACTCTTTATTTTGTACCTTGGTATTAATCCTTATCAAAATAAATTACTCCATATTCAAGACGAATTCAATACCTTTCTAGAACTTTTTGAATTATTCAATTCGGACGTTTCATTCAAAAGATATCGCGATATTTAAAATGCAAGTATTAGTGTTGTAGCCAAATATACTAATATTGTTTGATTGAACACGCTAATCTCAGGAACTACTGGTCTGATTTGAAAAATTCTTTCAGTTTTAGATAGCCCATTTATCGAGGAAGGCTATAGACTATATATCATTACGCTAAGACCAATAGGAGCGGAGCACCAATGAAGAATGCTTCAAGATCGGGGGGTTTTGAAAACAAATTCCACGCGGACGACGTCGCGGGCACAGTATTACATAAATTCATTCGCTCAACTCTTTTGTTCACTTGGTGATTATCATTGTAGTTCTTTCACGGTGAAAAGTACGTTTGTGCGTAGTAGGGAACACGTCACGTGTTAGCTGTGAGAGTCACTAGATTGGTTGCATCCTGGTTTAAATTGAGCAGGCGCGGAAGTCCGTCCCCCTATATCTCGTTTGTAATAGACTTGTACTGTTTATATTATGGGAAGAAGATTTTTTTTATTATTATTATTAACAACTGTCAGGAGCCTTAAGAACAGACGAGCGTGCATGAGAAGAGCTATGAATGTCAAAGAAGCAAGTGAGGTGTGTAAGAATAAACCTGAATGGCGCTCTGTTGTTCGTGCCTAGCCCGCAAGGGAACTGGCGTGAAGTTATGTATGTATGTAACAACTCTACGGACTTGAGTTCCGTACCCTTTTTTACAACTTAATTTCTGGATTTAATTTTTTGAATTTAACACGCTTATTACTTATTTTGGTTCTTGTGTGTGACATTAATTTATTGATTTCTGTGTTGAGGTGTATGTATCTTACGAATAACTTATTACATTAATTTATTCTAGTTTGAATACTAAACTTATACTAATGTAGAGTGTATCTGTTACATGCTGGTGTTGTGAGGAAGTGCATGTGCAGTGTGGGCCTTATATCTATACTTATATATTGTCCTATCTAGTGCCATATGTGTTGTTTTTTTTCTTTTCTGTGCCTGGGTTATTAGTTTTTAGGCTCTTTGTGTGTCTTGGTTGGTTTGTGAAGTGTGCGTGTAATGCAATGCGGTGGTAGTGCGCGTTGGTTTCGATATTTCTATAAGTTTTGTTTTGTTAGGGAAGATGATTTAACAATTACATTGGAACCTGGTCACTAATGACGGAACACAACTCAAGGTTGTTATGGCGACATACTTAAGACCAAGGGTGGTAGCCATCCAGTCGGACAAATGCCCTACCATCTGGCTGCTCTAATTCAATATAAATAAGACCGTTAATGCACTAACGCAGATGAAGCCCCAGCATAAGACTTCACATACAATCATTATAAATGACCACAAATTCTTGTTATAAACATCGATAGCCCATACAAATATTTGAATTAATTCAACAAACACACGAGGCGACGAAACGGTCGCCACGTTATCGCTACGTAGAGGTCAGCCCTTCCTCCTCTTATCGTATCGCCTTCCGCTTAAGCTATACACTCCGAACGTAATTTTTATACAATTATGTAGTATTTTTTGTATTATTAAATTTTTGAAGCAAAACTTCTTTAATAACCAAGCATTAAGGGCAAAATTTGGGCTTGCATACACAGCAGTATAGTATTAGTACATACATACATACATAACTTCACGCCAGTCCCCTTGCGGGGTAGGCACGGACAACAGAGCGCCATTTAGGCCCATTCTTACACACCTCACTTGCTTCTTTGACATTCGTAGCTCTTGTCATGCACGCTCGTCTGTTGTTAAGGCTCCTGACATCACCTTCTGCTAGTACACGATCAATTTGATCATGGAAGGTGTGTCGTGGCCTTCCACGACTTCTGCATCCATCCACTTTTGCATTGTATATCTGTTTAATATAGTATTAGTAATATTGATATATTGTGTTATTACTATTATTAATATTGTATAGCTGTTGCTATTGCTACACACATATTAATGTTTTATGTTCTGTACTTAATCAAAATATTTAAGAGCAGCAACTATTATTCTAGCAATACAATATGATACATACATACATAACTTCACGCCAGTTCCCATGCGGGGTAGGCACGGACAACAGAGCGCCATTTCGGCCCATTCTTACACACACCTCACTTGCCTCTTTGACATTCATAACTCTTGTCATGCACACTCGTCTGTTCTTATCACCCTCCGCTAGTACACCATCAATTTGATCATGGAAGATGTGTCGTGGCCTTCCACGACTACAATATGATAATGTCATAAAATATTTTGGTATGATTATTATGTTTTTTACTTAATGAAAATTAACACTAACTTTATTTACAATAAATACAACTATACAATTTATAATAAAATAATATTTAATATCAATTTTATGTAATTTATAGCATGAAACTTTTAAATAGAATTATATTTAAGGTATGGAAGAGCGGGATCTTCTGATACAAGTAAATTTTGCTTAAAAGAAGATTCCAGCAATTGTCTACAAATTGTGCATGTGTTTTCTAACAAATAAATATTTTTATTTTCATTTTTCATTAATAATGTATATATTTGGATATATATAATATTAATATAAGTTATTGTCTAATATCTTTTTATTTATCTTAATTATATGTATTGTATGATATCTGTGTATCCTATTAATTACATGTATTTGATTTGCACACGACCGTCATACACTCTCGACTCCTTTGTCTGGAAGAGGTCGCTCTAAAGCGATAAGGCCGCCCATTGACACGAAATGACTGTTAATGACTTTATGTGTGACTCAATAAAGTATTTTCTATCTATCTATTCGCCACGATGGTGGGCAAAGGATTTTAGTCCATACAGCCAATTCTGATATATCTTCGTATACCTCAAGCTGAATTGTAGGACTCGGAGTAGATTTTTTTTTCAAATAGTAAATTCTAGATTTTTTTTTGTTTTTTAAATTTATTTTACTTGGCACCGACTTCTAGATGTTGTAGTATTTTTTATATTTCCAAGTACAGCACAATCCGTTTATAATGACTTTGCCTATCTTGAGCCACCTATGTTGAACCGCCTAATATTAAGTACTTACGCAGATTAGTTTGGTTTTCATACAATTTTTTTATAAAAAATAGTCGGGTATGATGATGAGTGACACGTCACTTATTATGACGTATTTTTAATAAACTAGTGGCCGAAATTCGACCATAATTAATTTACATTATAAGCTTGAACATTATTAAGTTTCTGTTGTCAAAGACTATACTTCTATAATCACAGATTTCGCCAAGGCTACACTGTCAATTTGACTTTAACAATAAACAAAAGAGTATATATGCGTGTGTGTGCCAAATACTTGTTAGTGTGTGTAATGTTTTTTTTTGTTGATTTAATGTAATTTTTATGCATAATTGAAAAAAAAATTTAGCATTCTGCACTCCTCTATATAAAGTATAAGTGTGCGAAATTTCATACTAGTCCGTCCGCGAAATGTTCGTAAAAAGGTGTAGAAAGTTTTTGCATCAAGTATTAATATAATGACTATGCCCGATTACAATGACAACGATACCTATTTAAGAAAGAGTCTTATGCTTGAACTGGTTAACTGCCTTGATTCTAATCAAAACAACTCTTTTACAAAAATAACAGTGTTGGTTAATGATGCTTGGAACAAATTGTATTAATTATATAATAATAACACCAGCTCATAATAAATAATACCAAAAGACCGAATCTGGGATCAGTTCGCTCTATAGACCCTCAAAATTTTGGGAGACCAAACACACCCCAGATTCGGATTCAGCGCATCGCAATACATCCTACTAATGTTAAAAACGCGAAAGTTTGTAACAATGTATGGATGTATTTTTTTTATTGCAGGAGTTCAGCAGACGCAGGCGGCCCACTTGATGGAAAGCGGTTACCATCGCCTATGGGCATTTGCAACACCAAAGGTGCTATAAATGCGCTGCTGCTCTCTTAAAAGAGACTGGAACCTGGTCACTAATGCCGGAACACAACTCAAGGTTGTTATGGCGACATACTCTAGACCAGGGGTGGTAGCCATCCAGTCGTACCTACTACACCTACCACCTGGCTGTGGGTTGTTTGGTCGCCTCTTACGATAGGCCGCCCGGTCGCAGGAAATTGTATTCTTTCTCGGTTCCTGCACGGATGTATGTTTGTTACTCTTTCACGCAAAAAACTACTGAATGAATTTTGATGAAACTTTACAATAATATAGTTTACACATCAGAATAACACATAGGCTACTTATAAAGATATAGTGTGAATTATCCAAAATATAACGAGTTTCCATCACCACTTGGTCTCAACCGCGGGACGCAGCTAGTAAGAATATATGGGTCTGGTCGAAAGTACAGACCACTTTTCTTATTTTGTGGGCCGGTGTAATTTTCTATGTGTATGCTTTGTATGAGGTCCGCTTAGGCTGCGTTCCACAAGAGGCTCACAACTACCACGCTCACGACCGCGGTTTTTCCCGTTCCATTTGTTTGCGGGCGTTACGACCATAAACTCAAGTGGAACGGATTATGGAGCGTTCATGTCATTAACGACAAAATACACAAATGTCATTGGTTGCTGTATGTTTGATTTGAAAATCGCGCCTTAGTCGTTGTATTGATAGAGAGAATTAATGGTCTGTGGTCAACGCTCACTATGACCCACCTCTTGACATCAAAACAACACAAACGTTCATCCGTGCAGGAACGGAGAAAGAATACAATATCCTGCGGCCGAGCGGCCTGTCATAAGAGGCGACTTAACAACCCACAGCCAGGTGGTAGGGCATTTGACCGACTGGACGGCTACCACCCCTGGTCTAAAGTATGTCGCCATAACAACCTTGAGTTGTGTTCCGGCATTAATTACCAGGTTCCAGTCTCCCTTAAGAGAGCAGCAGCGCATTTGTAGCAACTTTACTGTTGCAAATGTCCATAGGCGATGGTAACCGCTTTCCATCAAGTGGGCCGTCTGCCTGTCTGCTGATCTCCTGCAATTAAAAAAAAACAACAAAATCATGACGTCATTAGTGACTTTCGCAGTGACGGATCGTGAGTGAGTGAGTGACTGAAACGGCTGAAGGAGCTTTTTGGCGTTGTGAGCTATAAGAAGAACGCGCCCTTAGTACGACGTGCTTGTCACTTCCCTTCGTTGACATTATAAACGGAGTCTACTGTACATACATAGATATGTTATACAATTAGTTTTAGAAGATAAGTCTAGTTTATCTAAAGTAACAATTTAATAACTTTGAAACAGTTGTCAACTGCAAGCTTGTGTCGGTTGCATCGGAATCTATCTGTTGGGCCTTATCTTGATTTTGTTCATGACATGCGATATCCAGTGATATGGGTCCGCCAATTTTAAGCCTTTCAAAGCTTTTACAGTGGAAAAGGCTATCCTAGTAGCTTAGTATTGTCTTAACCGACTTTAAAAACAACGAGATTCTCAATTTGTAGTGTAGTCGTGTGTTCCGAAGGTATAGTAAGAAATTTATTGAAATTAGACGGTAAACATGAAATTTTGCGCTGTTTAACTGACTTCAAAAAAGGAGTAACGTACATACGTTCCACCATAAATTATTTGTTTTTGAACCGATTTCAATTATCCCTTTGCGTTAAATTCAACAAAGTTTCAAAATGGTCCAATATAAATTTTATTGCTATTGGACTTTAGGTTCCGAAGATATAGTAGAAAATTTATTAAAATTGCACGGAACGTATGACATTTTTGCGCTGTTTAACCCACTTCAAAAAAGGAGTAACGTTTTTTAACCGATTTAAATGATTCTTTTGCGTTGAATTCAACAAAGCTTCAAAATGGTCCAATACGAATTTTATTGCGTTTGACTGTGGGTTCCGAAGATATAGTAGAAAATTTATTATAATTGGACGGAAAAATGAAATTTTTGCGCTGTTTAACCCACTTCAAAAAAGGAGTAACGTTTTTGAACTGATTTTAATGATTCTTTTGCGTTGAATTCAACAAAGCTTCAAAATGGTCCAATAAAAATTTTATTGCGTTTGACTGTGGGTACCGAATATATAGTAGAAAATTTATTATAATTGGACGGAAAATATGAAATTTTTGCGCTGTTTGACCCACTTCAAAAAAGGAGTAACGTTTTTGAACTGATTTTAATTATTCCTTTGCGTTGAATTGAACAAAGCTTCAAAATAGTCCAACATAAATTTTAAATTTTATTGCTATTGGACTTTGGGTTCCGAACATATAGTAGAAAAGTTTTTCAGCCATAACTCTTTAGTTTCTAAACGGATTTCGTAAATTTCTTTTTTCTTGGATTCAGTACAGCTTCAGGATTGTATCGTATAAATTCTTATTGGATACTTTATACGTGATTTAAAACTGAAAAATATATTTTTTAAGCAAAAAAGAAACCGACTTCAAGAGTTTTTTTATTGCATGAGTTCAGCAGACAGGCAGACGGCACTCTTGATGGAAAGCGGTTACCATCGCCTATGGACATTTGTCACACCAAAGGTGCTACAAATGCGCCGCTGCTCTCTTAAGGGAGACTGGAACCTGGTCACTAATGCCGGAACACAACTCAAGGTTGTTAAGGCGTCATACTCTAGACAAGGGGTCGTAGCCATCCAGTCGGGCAAAAGAAAACAAAGAGTAACTAAAATACAAAAAATATTTTTTTTATACAGTATGTACAATAGTCGGCGTTTTACAAATAAACAACTGCGGCCTAATGCTTAACAACACATTTATATAGATATATTTGCAGTAATTAAATCAGTGTCACACACCTTCCATGATCAAATTGATCGTGTACTAGCAGAAGGTGATGTCAGGAGCCTTAAGAACAGACGAGCTTGCATGACAAGAGTTATGAATGTCAAAGAGGCAAGTGAGGTGTGTAAGAATAAGCCTGAATGGCACTCGTGTTGTTCGTGCCTACCCCGCAAGGGAACTGGCGTGAAGTTATGTAGGTATGTAAATCAGTGTTATTGGTTTGGTATTTGGTACATTTTACCCTTCCCTCCTATACTAAAACTGTATACACACTACAGCATCTTTAAGTTGATGCAAAGTAAAACATAAAAAATAGACTTTACTTTGCAACATTTCTTATTGTTTTTGTTATTTTATTTAGCTTCGACTTCAAAACGTACAATTTTTTTATTGTTCGCTTTTCAGTTACTGTTAGTCACTTAATTTTTTTGTTTTTAATGACTAAATATTTAATAACATAATTTTTGATTTTATAAACAATTATCTTTATTAATTTATTTTTTGTTATATATTTTTTGTTAGAATTTTTTAAATGTTTTCGATTTCTATAATCATCAAAGTTTTCTAAACCAATTGATAAATTGATCATTGACCTATTTATTTAATATTTTATTATAATATTTTCTTAAGTTTTCGTGACTAGTATACATAATAAAACTACGTTTTTTACCATTTTTATTATTCCGACGTTTCGGTCACTTTTCAGTAGCCGTGATCACGGAAGACAAAGACTAATTGACACTTGATATCTTTGTCTTCCGTGATCATGGCTACTGAAAAGTGTCCGAAATGTCGGTTTTATCACCTATTTATGTAACTTAGAATGTAGGAATAAAAAGCTACTTACGTTGCAGTATTGGTTTCAGTCGTCACTTTAACAGCCAAGTGCATTTCTTCAGGTTGGATACCTGTGGACAACATATAAAACATATGATTAACTATATTTTTAAGTCTAGTCTGTAGTCATAGTTATTAAAGTGCCTGCATGTTATTCCAATAGTGTACATATATATATATATATATATATATAGTAGTGCCACCTATTATTGTACTATTGTAACATTTGCGGGTAGTTGTGATTACTAATTGGATATAAAAGCGTGCGGGCGTAGCAACGAATGATCATTCTCACTTTGGCTTTGGTCAACTACACGTCATAGTAGCGCTTTAGGTTACCTAATTATTTTGCGAGTACTTTAACTTTTTATTAATTATAATTTGAAAAAAATAAAGAATGTTGTCGAGAATGACTGCATATTAAACTAAATAAACGTTAAACTAATAGGAATTCTCTAAAACAACAGCTATTTTAGAAAAAAAAACTTAATTAAGCAGTTCTTCTGTGTTTTATTGTATACATCCTCCATTAACACTAGGCATCATCGTTTAACATTATCATAACTTATTTATCAGAAAAAAAAATCCGAAAATCAGCGTAGGGTAACAACCGCTTCAGAGTTAACGAGCCATTATCTAACTCTGAGTATGGCGGTCGGGCTCCAAATAAAGCGAAGTTAAAAATTCCCACCTTAATATACACGGTGTTACAAAACGGCACGTCATAAAAAGCGGGCGGTAGACATAAAAAATCATAAAAACCGCCAACAATATTCCCGTAACAAGTGAGGAGAGCTCGCCCGTTCTATTTCCAAATTATTTCAAATATGGCCGGCGGCGGCTGGGGGTGCGGAGGGGAGGGAGCGGTGGGCAAACATCAATTGACCCCAATTCAACGGTTAATGGCACGCCGAACGCGGGGACACGCGGCAGGGTTGCCAAAATCTAACAACGATTGTTTCATATTTCTATAAATTACCTGACTCTAGTAATTGATAAAATTAAACACATTTAGATAGAGTGACTAAACAGATATACAATGCAAAAATGAACGGATGCAGAAGTGTACAGATCGTGTACTAGCAGAAGGTGATGTCAGAAGCCTTAAGAACAGACGAGCGTGCATGACAACAGCTATGCTATGCTAGCTATATTATTCGCGGATGATGGCACTATAGTAATCAAATCTGATGAAACCTATAATTACAGTAAAGAAATAAATGATACTCTAAAAGTAACCATAGAATGGCTTAAGTCTAATAATTTAACTGTAAACTTAGAAAAAAACACATATTATGCACTTCAGTCAACGTAACAATAATAGCAACAATTTGAATATTACATACAATAACACACCAATAGAACGAGTAGACCACGCAAAGTTTTTAGGATTATTTATTGATAATAAATTAACGTGGAAAACACATATTGAACAAATATGTAAAAAAATAAATGGCTTTTCCTACACTCTTTATAAACTCTCAAAATTTGTAAATCGAGATACTGTACCGATTGCTTACCATACCTATGTTGTAGCTATACTAAGGTATAGAGTTATATTCTGGGGTAACTCCACAGACAAAAATCATATATTTATCGCACAAAAGAAATGTATACGTTCAATTTGTAATTTGGGTCCCAGAGACAGTTGCAAGACTCATTTCAACTCATTAAAAATTTTAACCTTGCCCTGTCTATATATATACGAGATTGCACTGCTCGTTAAAATAAACCCCCATCTATTTAAAATAAAACCGCCACGACATGAGAATTTGAGAAAAAGAGAATCAAATGTCCTGTGTGTTAATAGTTATAATACGGCACTGTTGGATAAGAGTGTTTACGAAATGGCTCCCACGATATTCAATAAACTACCAAAATCGTTAAAAACAATACCATTAAATATATTTAAAACAAGACTAAAGCAATTATTAATAGACAAATCATATTATTCCACAAACGAATTCCTAAATGACAAATTTGAAACATAATATCAATACATAATTAATAATAATATTTAAATTAGACATTACATACACAGATTACAATAATAATTGAATAAACTATTTAAATAACAACTATTAAGATCCTGCTTACTTGCACACCAGTGGAACTGGTAAAATGTGCTGAACTATGTATTTCTAAGAATAACACTTGTATACAACTACATTTATGCAAGAATAAATATTTCATTTCATTTCATTTCATATGAATGTCAGTCAAAGAAACATGTGAGGTGTGTAAGAATAAACCTGAATGGCGCTCTGTTGTTCGTGCCTACACCGCAAGGGAACTGGCGTGAAGTTATGTATGTATGTATGTATTTAAAGACAACATGTCATAAAAAATAATACATTCAAAAATACACAATCATTAATAATAAAGATTGTATTAGATAATGACTACTAAAATCAATTGGTACATTAATTTGATCATGGAAGTTGTGTCGTGGCCTTCCACGACTTCTGCATCCATCCACTTTTGCATTGTATATCTGTTTAGTCATTCTTTCATCATGCATTCTTTCCACATGCCCGAACCACCGGAGCATTCCTTTCAGTCTTTAAATACGTTATAGTTTTGTCATTATTTAACTGCATTGTACATTATGTATTGTTATGTGTGTTGTATTGTACTTCGTCTGCACTTGCTGGTCCCAGGCCGAAGAACAGCGCTGGTCTTAATTGGTCAACATATGCTGAGACTGGGTCAATTTTGGGACTTATTCTGTTTCTATTATTTTACTGTATGATAATACTCTTTATTAGATAGATAGATAACTCTTTATTCTACACCAATACAAACATGAACTTAAAGACTAAAATTATATCTAGTTATGTACAAAGGGCGGTCTTATCGCTAAAAAGCGATCTCTTCCAGACAACCCCAGGAATGAGTTGAGATGATAATGGCGATGGTGGTATACGTAACATATAGTACAAACTACTTACGTTTTAATAATAAATACATAAATGATATATATATATATATATATATATATATATATATATATATATATATATATATGTGCAGAAATTTTATATATTACATAGATATATACTTAATATACATACCATACAAATACATATCTACAAAATATATAAATGTTTATAGGTCTGTATTGTTTTGTCCTAAATATAATATGTCCTTCTTTCTTTCTAAAATTGTGCTGGCAACCCTAGCTTGAGGCCGCGCCATGCCTAACTGGCGCGCTGACATTGATATTTTTCGCGACATCATACTGTATAATATTTTGAATACATTATTTAGAATTTTCAATGGATATTAGCACTTTAATAAGCGAAATGGCGTTATGGCCGAACTTGCGAAACGTGATCGTCCTATTAATCGACATTTTGTTCTTTTTGCTTGGAATTCCAAACGATAACACCATAGAAGAAGAAATGTAAGGGTTTGAATTGAGTTTCCTACGTTATTGTGGATGGATCTTAATGGTTATTATACTTTGTTTTTACCAGGGGAAATCCGATTGAGGACTAAGCCGCGACAAGGGCAGAACCTTGGGGGGATAATTCGCGACCTAGTGTGGGATTCGCCGGATCGGGGGTAGCACTAGCATGCCCAGTCAGAACTGGTGCCATGCTATTGCCACTCCCGGTTAGGGATACCCACTAAAACCTTATGCCAGGGCTACGGGTATATGACCTGACCTCTGCGCAGCCCTGGCAGGCGTGGGCCCCGGGAGGCCTCTTCCACTGCCGGGGAACTACTTTTACCCCCGAATGGTTATTATAACAACAATATACAACCATTAATATTTAAGTATTTAACCAAACTAAGTTTCACTGGAGAATAAGTTTCAACGCTCATGTCAGTACCGTAAGTAAGTCGTGTAAGTCATAGTAGCGTAATGGCTAGCTCAAACTCAAAGGGCGTATTTTCGATCCTGGCCGGAACGCATGCACCACTTAGACAGTTTTCTGATCTAATGTGCATATTGTTACTATTACCACGTGCTAACAACGATGAAGGAAAACATCGTGATGCAACCTGCACATCGAGATAACCGATGTGTCAAGCCTGCCAAGCCGCCTTGGACAAGCGTGGCGGGTATACTGTCCGTTCCCCTATAATGGGAGGCCCAAGCCCAGCAGTGGGACATTTATGGGCTGTTATTATTATTACGTCACGCTGTTATATTGCATCCGTGCATTGTAAAGCAATGCCTCGATTGATAGACGAGGCAGTCGAGCGATAATCACGAGCGAAGCAAGACGTGTGTACATTCGGTAATCTATTTAGTGACGGACTTTGCGCGTGTTATTAAATTACGATCTTTTGCATTACGTTTGGACTTGATGCGTTCGTTTATATTTGTACCTGTGTTATACATGTTTGTATTATGTAAAAAGAACAAAAATATTCTTTTAAATTTAATTTGATTTCTGAACGACGGGACGAACATCAAACGTTTGACAGGTAGGAATAGTTTCTAAGGGAAAGCGAAATTGTTGTCTTAACTATATTCCAAGCATTTTTTTCATATTTACTCACCTTTCAAACCTTCCTTGGATTTCCACAAGTAATTCAAAACCAAAATTTGCCAAATCAGTCCAGCTGTTTTCGAGTTTTCGCGAGACTAACGAACAGCAATTGATTTTTATATATATATAGATTATCTTTGACTATGTCAAGTACATAATCAAAGATTAATATGTTACTAGTGTTCGCCCGTGGTCGAAATCCGACCACAACAATTAATGACAAAGACTGTACTTCTATAATCACAGATTTCGTCAAGGCTACACTGTTAATTTGACTTGAACAATAAACAAAAGAGTATATATATATATAAATGAGTGTGTGTGTCAAATACATGGTAGTGTGTGTAATGTTTTTTTTATTGATTTCGTGTATTTTAATGCATAACTTAAAAAAAAAAATATTAGCATTCTGCACTCCTCTATATCTAATATATAAAATTCTCGTGTCACAGTTTTCGTTGCCATACTCCTCCGAAACGGCTTGACCGATTTTGATGAAATTTTTTGTGCTTATCCGGTATCTATGAGAATCGGCCAACATCTATTTTTCATCCCCCTAAATGTTAGGGGTAGTCCACCCCTAAATTTTATTTTTTATTTTTTAGACAAAATTTTTAATTTCTATTTTTTTATGATACAGCATTAAAAAATACATACAACCCTAAATTTTCACCCAGCTACGATCAACCCCTATTTTTTATTTGTTAATTATAACTTTAATTTTTTGGCAAGATTTTTAATCTTGTTTCGTCATTACTTAGAATAAAAAAAATTATATTACTCTTTTAGATTCACAATTGGAACCGGTAGGTGGCGCTGCGATTGGGTTCTGGAATCCTCCTAATCACCTGGAGCGATTTTGTGATTTTGTTTTTGTGTGTCTGAGTGGTTACCCGGATGGTTTAGATTCGCAATTAGAACCGGTACGTGGCTCTGGTATCGGGTTCTAAAATTTTATTTTTTAAAGGCAGGACAACGTCTGCCGGGGCCGCTAGTAAACTATGAGTATGCGAAATTTCATACTCGTCCGTTCGCGCAATTTTCGTAAAAAGGGCTACAAAGTTTTTGCTTCACTTATTAGTATAATGATATCAATTTTCGAAGAATTAATGGAGAAAGAAGCCCACAGTAAACAATAAGAAAAAAAAGTTAAGCGGCGTATGAAGCATCTTTGAAATCTTCATGTCCCTCTGTAAATCTGTCTGTATGTTAGACATTTTTTTTAATTGCATGAGTTCTGCAGACAGGCAGACGGCCCTGATGGAAAGCGATCAACATCGCCTATGGACATTTGTAACAACAAATGTGCTGCTGCTCGGAATATAACTCAAGGTTCTTATGGAAGCATATCGTAGATCAGGGGTGGTAGCCATCCAAACGGCCAAACACCCTACCACCTGTGGGTTGTTTAGTCGCCTAACGACAGGCCGCCCCAATGCAGGAAATTGTATCCTTTCTCCGTTCCTGCATAGAAAAAAAAGTAAACAGTCGACTACATCGTTTGTAAATTCCATTATTGACATTTAAAAAGGTTCTAATTTTGAATACAACATAACCATTGTCGCGATTTTCGATTTTGCCGTAATAATAGCAGTTCGACACCAGATGGACGCATTCAGCTGCTCGCACACAAAAGCTTCGCGAACAAAAGTTTACGTTTTGTTCGCCATAACAATGGTAGGGGTAACGGTTTAGGAAATTTTATTTATATTTTCGCACGCTCCTTTACTTACAGCTGTTTGGGAGATTTATTTAAAGATATTTCAATGACTATATAATTGGGCTTGATTTACATTGGCATCAGTTAAGGCTTGTAGCAACGCCAGCTGCCTTACGGATATTTTGGTGCTCATTTTTCGGGCGATAAAGAGGATTCTATAGACGCGATCGTTTTTCAGATGCATTATTATTTTGTTATGAATAAAATAAAGTAGTATTAAAAAAAAAACTAATTATTTATCTCTCTTGTATAAAGATGTAGATATGTTTTATCATGTTGTGATAAGTGTTTAAATATCATTATAAATATCGTTTATATATTTATCCGTGCAGGAACGGAGAAAGAATACAATTTCCTGCGGCCGGGCGGCCTGTCGTAAGAGGCGACTAAACAACCCACAGCCAGGTGGTAGGGCATTTGCCCGACTGGATGGCTACCACCCCTGGTCTAAAGCATGTCGCCATAACAACCTTGAGTTGTGTTCCGGCATTAGTGATCAGGTTCCAGTGACCCTTAAGAGAGCAGCAGCGTATTTGTACCACCTTTGGTGTTGTAAATATCTATAGGCGATGGTAACCGCTTTCTATAAAGTGGACCGTCTGCCTGTCTGCTGCACTCCTACAATTATATATATATAAATATATATATATATATATATATATATATATATATATATATATTGTCGGGGTGAAGGTAAGGAAAGGAATGCTCCGGTGGTTCGGGCATGTGGAAAGAATGTATGATGAAAGAATGACTAAACAGATATACAATGCAAAAGTGGATGGATGCAGAAGTCGTGGAAGGCCACGACACACCTTCCATGATCAAATTGATCGTGTACTAGCAGAAGGTGATGTCAGGAGCCTTAAGAACAGACGAGCTTGCATGACAAGAGTTATGAATGTCAAAGAGGCAAGTGAGGTGTGTAAGAATAAGCCTAAATGGCACTCTGTTGTTCGTGCCTACCCCGCAAGGGAACTGGCGTGAAGTTATGTATGTATGTATGTATATATATATGTGTGTGTAATTGAAGCTCTCTTAAACTTCATTTATTTTGAATTTCCCGCGCATCAACTTGGACGGCATACGTTATCTGTGTTGACAGCAGACTTTACTATGCGCGTTCGTTTCGTGATAGGAAAAGTTCTCTTTGGATTGATAGAAAAATATGTGAACGTTTTTATGAAGATCTTCTTCGAATTATAAAAATACTATTGAAGCAATAGCATTTATTGTTGTTTCTCTTTACAGGTTAGTAATTAGTAAAAGTGATTTGTACTTTAATGTAGAGATAAGTTGTGTTCTTAAAAGTTTGTATGGTACACACTTTGTAAGACTTTTCTTTAAAATAAATTTCTCTTTACAGAGCAATAACCTAAGCAGTTGTTTCAATAAACTACATATGACACACACATATGTATATATATATACATATATCGTCTTTGGAACGAGCTGCCTATTAATATCAAGCTAGCCAAATCACTGCATATTTTTAATAGACTTTTGAAGGATTATTATAGCTTAATTTAAGGATGCAGCAGCAGTTATTGTCATCTTTTCCTAGTTTTATATTTATTTATGTAAGTGTATTTTATAATATTTTATATACATATATCGTATTAGTATGATTTTTATATTTTTATTAATGTATATATATTATATCATGTATGTATATATTTATAAGATACTAATTCGGTAGTAAGAATAATGCAACATACCTCTGTTCTTATCAAATTTTTGTTCATCCAAAGGTTGTCTGGAAGCAATCGCTAATAGCGATAATACCGCCTATTGTATTGTCAAATTTTATTTCTTTTAACTGTATCTTTTAAAACACAATAAAAAGCATATTCATTCATTCATTTATAATATTTTGTACCATATTACTATCATTAGAAACGTATCTAAATTTACATTGTGTATCATTTAGTATTTTGTTAAATTTCAGGTTATACATAATTATAAGATTGAAACATTAGTAATAATAATTAAAACCAAATAAATATTGAAATAAGTATGTACCTATTATAAGTTTCAAATCATTGTACGCCCAACCGGCAATAAATATGTAATGAGTATAAAATAACAAGAGCTATTTGATCGTGTACTAGCACAAGGTGATGTCAGGAGCCTTAAGAACAGACGAGCGTGCATGACGAGAGTTATGAATGTCAAAGAAGCGAGTGAGGTGTGTAGGAATAAGCCTAAATGGCGCTCTATTGTTCGTGCCTACCCCGCAAGGGAACTGGCGTGAAGTTATGTATGTATGTATGTATGTATGTATATATCTTCTCGATATCATTGCGGCGGAACAGTATTAGAAAAAAATTGGCACTACCAGTAGCCGAAATGAATATTGTAAAGCTATTAAGATTTTAAACAATTATTTCACGAGTTTACACTTAGAAAGATTTATAGAGTGGAGTGCCAGTGTCATAATTATCAGAATACTGAAATCAGACAAACCCATAACTGACGCGACAGTGTCCGGAGATTATGACGATATAGAAATAACAGAATTGGGCCCCAGATAAATGCTACAGAAGATATTGGTAACACTTACAATAACTCAGAGGGAGCAAGTGAGGTGTGTAAGAATAAGCCTGAATGGCGCTCTGTTGTTCGTGCCTACCCCACAAGGGAACTGGCGTGAAGTTATGTATGTATGTAACTCAGAGGGAAAGGAATGCTCCGGTGGTTCGGGCATGTGGAAAGAATGCATGTTGAAAGAATGACTAAACAGATATACAATGCAAAAGAGGATGGATGCAGAAGTCGTGGAAGGCCACGACACACCTTCCATGATCACATTGATCGTGTACTAGCAGAAGGTGATGTCAGGAGCCTTAAGAACAGACGAGCGTGCATGACAAGAGCTATGAATGTCAAAGAAGCAAGTGAGGTGTGTAAGAATAAGCCTGAATGGCGCTCTGTTGTTCGTGCCTACCCGGCAAGGGAACTGGCGTGAAGTTATGTATGTATGTATGTAACTTAGAAGTGTTTATAGTAATAAAAGAACAGCAACTGGGCACTATACTTATAATCGTAGAACCGTACGGTTTTAATACACTGACTACATAAACATTTTTAGAACACCTCGCCATCCCTCCAACAGTGTAAAACTATAAGAAACTTAGCAAATTAACACAACCGATAGCGGATTGAAGTCATTGATAAACCATATTAACTAAAAAGGTTATGAATGACAAGAATTTAATCAATTATTGTTTGGAAATTGTAGATAATATTTTATATCAGATATTATTGTATTTAAAGTTATACAATAAAAATCTATCGCGTCTGCCAACATGAAAATAAAATTTAATAAATACCGTCTATATACAAGTGAGAGATTTTGAATTATAATCTACACAATTACCACATCATATTAGAGATATTATATTGTTACATAAAATTAGGGCAAATCATGAAGAACTGCTCTATACAAAACAGGCGCTAACCACAGTATAAATAAAAATATAACATTATTATTCAATTAAGGAAATGGCCGATTGTATCGTTTAGAAATAAGAGGGTACATAACAAAATTAATTATTAACCTTAAAAAGAAAACACGACAAGAACGACTATGCAACTAAATTAAGGTAACTACAACTAACCACAAATTATTTAAAATAATTAAAAAACGCTTAATGGACAAAACAGGAGACCGGAAGGCTGGAGCTTACCTCGCTCAAAGGATTAGCCTTTGTATCCAGCGAGGTAATGCTGCCAGCCTTCTAGGTACAATGCCCAGCGACAGTGGTCTGGTGGGGCTGGACGGGCTTTAATATAGGTTTTATTTTAATATTAGGTTTTTTTTAATATTGTATATATATTTTTAAGGTAGGTTTATTTATAGGATATTTTAGATTTTTAATTAATATTAATTTGTATAGGCTATAAAATAACACAATAATAAAAAAAATTAAACTCTAAAAAAATACAAAAAATACAAAAAAAAAAAAACTAAATTAATAAACCATAATAATTACTGTCAAAGACTATAACTTCTATAATCACAGATTTCGCCAAGGCCAAACTGTTAATTTGACTTGAACAATAAACAAAAGAGTATATATGCGTGTGTGTGTCATATACGTGGTAGTGTGCGTAATGTTTTTTTTTTCATAATTTAAAAAAAAATATTAGCATCCGTCGCTTCTTCTCTATATAAACTATAGCTGTGCCCGCGACGTCGTCCTCGTGCAATTTGTTTTCAAAACCCCCCGATTTTGAAACATTCTTCATTGGTGCTCCGCTCCTATTGATCTTAGCGTGATGATATATAGCCTATATCCTTCCTCGATAAATGGGCTATCGAACACTGAAAGATTTTTTCAAATCAGAGCAGTAGTTCCTGATATTAGCGCGTTCAAACAAACTCTTCAGCTTTATATATCCGTATCCGTGCAGGAACGGAGAAAGAATACAATTTCCTGCGGCCGGGCGGCCTGTCGTAAGAGGCGTCTTCACAACCCACAGCCAGGTGGTAGGGCACTTGCCCGACTGGATGGCTACCACCCCTGGTCTAAAGTATGTCGCCATAACAACCTTCGAGTTGTGTTCCGGCATTA
This sequence comes from Dendrolimus kikuchii, assembly GCA_019925095.2. NCBI lineage: Eukaryota > Metazoa > Arthropoda > Insecta > Lepidoptera > Lasiocampidae > Dendrolimus > Dendrolimus kikuchii. The sequence goes on from CM034414.1 coordinate 1,620,235, forward strand.
GTAACCAGGTTCCAGTTTCCCTTAAGAGAGCAGCAGCGCATTTGTAGCACCTTTGGTGTTGCAAATGTCCATAGGCGATGGTAACCGCTTTCCATCAAGTGGGCCATTTGCCTGTCTGCTGATCTCCTGCAATAAAAAAAAAAAAAATTATTAGTATAAGAACTTCAGCTTTATAGTCCGGACAATTTTCAAAAACAGGGGTCCAAAGTTTTTGCTTCACGTGTTAATGCATAGATGTAACAATATAGCAACACGGCTCAAACCATAGTGGCGTCCTTACTTCTAAATCTTCCAAATTCAAACTCCTTTTGAAATTGTCAAAGGGATAAAACCATCGAGTACCCGTCCCAATATCACGGCTCGCGGCTCAGCACACAAAAGGCTTTGCCCACTCGTGGACAAACACTTCTATTGGTTGGGATTAAACCGAAGAACATCCTTAGGAGTTGCCAAATCGATTTGAATAGCTCGTAGCGGCATTATTCGATAGCGAATTGATTCTATTATTTGTTAATATACCATGTGCAACGGTTTTTTACTTTTGACAGCTCGATTAATTGATTAATTCGTGATGCCCTAAAGCCCTAAAGTATTAGCAATTCAATCTAATATATAAAATTCTCGTGTCGCGGTGTTTGTTATCGAACTCCTCCGAAACGGCTGAACCGATTTCTATGAAATTTTGTGTGCATATCGGGTAGGTCTGAGAATTGGCCAACATCTATTTTTCATACCCCTAAATGATAAGGGTGACCAACCCCTAAGTAATTTTATTTATTTTAATGTAATTTTTTTAGCAGAAGGTGATGTCAGGAGCCTTAAGAACAGACGAGCTTGCATGACAAGAGTTATGAATGTCAAAGAGGCAAGTGAGGTGTGTAAGAATAAGCCTAAATGGCACTCTGTTGTTCGTGCCTACCCCGCAAGGGAACTGGCGTGAAGTTATGTATGTATGTGTGTAATTTTTTTATTTTGATATTTTTATGATTGGGCTTTAAAAAATACATAGAACCCAAAATGTTCATCCTTCTACCACTAACCACAATTTTTCAATAGCGATATTAGTATTTTAATAATTTTCTACTGTGATGATTTAGATTCAAATTTGAACCAGGTAGATGGCGCTGTAATCGGGTACGAGAATTTAGGTGTTTTTTTGTTGTTGTATGTGTTCAAGTTTGTCTTGTGAATGGTTTAAATTAACGATTGGACCCAGTAGATGGCGCCGCGATACTCCTAAACAGTTGCTTCAAAAACTCTTTATTTTGTACTTTGGTATTAATCCTTATCAAAATAAATTACTCCATATTCAAGAAGAATTCAATACCTTTCTAGAACTTTTTGAATTATTCAATTCGAACGTTTCATTCAAAAGATATCGCGATATTTAAAATGTAAGTATTAGTGTTGTAGCCAAATATACTAATATTGTTTGATTGAACGCGCTAATCTCAGGAACTACTGGTCTGATTTGAAAAATTCTTTCAGTGTTGGATAGCCCATTTATCGAGGAAGGCTATAGGCTATATATCATCACGCTCAGACCAATAGGAGCGGAGCACCAATGAAGAATGTTTCAAAATCGGAGGGTTTTGAAAGCAAATTCCACGCGGACGACGTCGCGGGCACAGCTAGTGCATTAGATGTCTCACAGAACGGCACTACTATGTCGCTTGGAACAATGAACTATGGCAATTGTGATATATGAAATTTCCTAGACTTGGTAGCGGTAGACCACGACGTAAACACCATGATCAAATAACAGAAGTGTTAAAAGGAGGTCATGTACAAAGCATCTCAAATAAACGTGCATGTATGAAGAGGTTTATGAAAGCAGATGCAACCCTCAGTGAGAGTTATATGTTTGTGCCGTTTGCTGTCGAGACGCTTGGATCGTGGGGTCCTGAGGCCATGAGCCTCTACCAAAATTTATCGAAACGACTCATTGAATCTTCGGGTGATCAGAGGGCTGGTGCTTACCTCGGCCAACGGATCAGTATGGCGATCCGGCGAGGAAACGTAGCCAGCCTTCTAGGCACCTTACCCATAGAAGACGGCGATCTACGCTCAGTATTCTACTTATAGTCTTGACGGACTATGAGTAGAATACAATACAAATAAGATAAGTTTTCTTGCATTGTATTCGATTTTTTTTTTATAATAATCGGCAGACAAACACACACATTGTATATCCCCAAATTAAGCAAGTTACGCTTGTGTTATGGGTAATATACGACGGACTACTCTGGGGCCGATCCCAGACACCCAGACCATAGTAAATAACGGAGAAAATACGTTTCCGAAATTTACTATACCAGGAATCGAACCCGGAGCCTCTGCGTTGCAGCGAGGTAGGCCGGCAAAGGCTCAACCCGCTCAACCACAGAGGCCGTCCACTATATGTAATTATACAATGTATTTAATAATAATAATAATAATCGTCAGACAAACACACACATTGTATATCCCCAAATTAAGCAAGTTACGCTTGTGTTATGGGTAATATACAACGGACTATTCTAGCGCCGATCCCAGACACCCAGACCATAGTAAATAACGGAGAAAATACGTTTCCGAAATTTACTATACCAGGAATCGAACCCGGAGCCTCTGCGTTGCAGCGAGGTAGGCCGGCAAAGGCTTAACCCGCTCAACCACAGAGGCCGTCGACTATATGTAATTATACAATGTATTTGAAAGTAGATGCAGCGAAAGTTGTTTGTCAGGATCGTCGCGAGTGGAGATGTATAGTTTCTGCCTACCCCCATGGGAAACAGGCGTGATAATATGTATGTATGAAATTTACTATCAAAAACGTTCATTTTGATCAAAAGTAAAATAAATCGATGGACAGTGTACAGCTATAATCATCAATCACTTTGCGCGGGATTTGCGACATTATTGCTCACACTAGCTAGCTTTTGAAGTGAAACTTCTATATTATAGACGGGGGTATTAGGATTTTTTTCTGTCACGAAAAATCGTTACGGCCGCGTGGAGAGGCGGCATAATGTTAGAGTATACCATGGATGTATTTTTTTGGTACCGGATCGAATTCAGTTTTTTTGTTTGACAAAATAAAATATGTTTAAATAAAAAATGCATTCATTAAAATGTACCTAACCTAACCAAATCATTATTTGCAGTAAACCTGCGAAAAATCGACATTTGTGCTGGGATACATAGTAGAAGTGAAACTCCAACGGACAAGTGGAAAAACGAAGCTTGTTTTTAATTTTTTTTTTATTGAAAGAAGAAAAAAAAAATTTTTTTTAGGACAAGATACAAAAAGTCTTATATGATAATATATGTAAGAATTAATTGTGATGTCCTAAAAAGGCTCTTGCTCAGCATATTGCTAGTTTCACAACCAGCGCTGACCTTCCGCAAGTACCTGTAAGTGATGCAGGAGTATTGCAGGAGATCAGCAGACAGGCAGACGGCCCACTCGACGGAAAGCGGTTACCATCGCCTATGGACATTTGCAACATCAAAGTTGCTACAAATGCGCTGCTGCTCTCTTAAGGGAGACTGGAACCTGGTCACTAATGACGGAACACAACTCAAGGTTGTTATGGCGACATACTTTAGACCAGGGGTGGTAGCCTTCCAGTACCTAACCTAACCAAATCATAATTTGCAGTGAAAGTGAAACTCCAACGGACAAGTGGAAAAACGAAGTTTTACGGGCAGCTTGTTAATGTACTTGTCCAATTTGAAAACCTGCGCGTAAAACTTAAGGTTAAAATTTTGTTGCGATTTTTGTCATTCATCTTGAGTTACGAGTAAGTGTTAAGGCTTGTTTATGGGTCTTAAAGAAGCTTACAAACTTACTCTAAATGATTATGAGTAACACTGAATAAGTTCACAAGAATTAGTCTAACAGATGTACATCGGAATGTTGATACGTTACGTCATACTAATACATAGATAATTACGTCATTTTTATCAAGTAAAAACACTGGGAACGAATCGTCCAGTAAAAGGTTTAACGGCCGGTTCCTATACCTTATTAACCGTTCATTATTTGCTTTACTATCTATTCCAGTTTGACATAAGCTATCAAGCTTCTATCCGTGCAGGAACGGAGAAAGAATACAATTTCTTGCGGCCCGGCGGCCTGTCGTAAGAGGCGACTAAACAACCCACAGCCAGGTGGTAGAGTATTTGCTCGACTGGATGGCGACCACCCCTGGTCTAGAGTATGCCGCCATAACAACCTTGTGTTGTGTTTCGGCATTAATAACCAGGTTCCAGTCTCCTTTAAGAGAGCAGCAGCGCATTTGTAGCACCTTTGGTGTTGCAAATGTCCATAGGCGATGGTAACAGCTTTCCACCAAGTGGGCCGTCTGCCTGTCTACTGAACTCCTGCAATAAAAAAAAAACTAGATAAGATAGAACTATCTGTGCCTGCGACTTCGTCCGCGTGAAATTATTTTTCGCGGAACCCTAATTTAATAGTAGCCTAAGTTACTCCTCGTAACATCAGCTATCTGCCAGTGAAAATCCCAACACAATCGGTCCAGCCGTTTTAGAGATTAGCCGGAACGGACAGACACAAAAATTGTAAAAATTGATTATTCTATATTAGTACTAGCTGTCTCGGCACACGTTGTTCTGCCCTGAAGAAATAGAATTTAGAACCCGATTGCAGCGCCACCTACCGGGTCCAATTGTGAATCTAAACTATCCTCGAATCCACTTGAACACACACAAAAAAATTCATTCAAATCGGTCCTGCCGTTTAGGAGGAGTTCACTGTCAACACACGTACAGAAGAATTATATATATAAAGATTTTGACATTACAAACAGACACTTCAATTTTATTTATTTGTATAGATATAATTAGAAAATAGTAGGATAAAAAACATCAAACTAAATGAGGCAGTTTTTTACAAGCATATGTGCGTAAACTTATGTATTGCGTTTGTCTATACTAATATTATAAAGAGGTAAAGTTTGTGCGTTTGTGACGTTGTAGGGGGTAATCTCTGGATCTACTAAACCGATTTCAAAAATTCTTTTACTGTTCGAAAGCTACGTTAACAGGGAGTGTCATAGGCTATATAACATGACGCTATATACCACAGGAGCAGGACAGAGCGCGGGTGAAACCGCGCCGGGCCGCTACTCTGCTCAATAAAGCGGTGCAGCATGATCGGCATCCTTTAGCCGGCTCCAGTTTTAGAGTCCCAGACTCCATTTTTGATGGTCAAGTCTTTAATATTCTACACTATGACTAACCAAACCACCCACCTACAGTAAAAAGTACTAAGCTAGCAAAACAACCGATAAATCCACTCTGTTTTAAATAGTATCGTATAACTTTCAACAATGGACTACTACTAATCTTAGTTTGTAATAATTTGTCAGCAAATTCTTTGACTATTATATTACAGCCTGACCTGTGGTCTGGTTACGTAATGCAGGGTTCCGTAGGACAACTACAGTTTTTTTATTTTTTTATTGCAGGACTTCAGCAGACAGGCAGACGGCCCACTTGATGAAAAGCGGTTACCATCGCCTATGGACATTTTCAACACCAAAAGTGTTGATCAGTGATGCAGTGATCTGCTCGTGTGCAACTTTGGTGCGCCTTTGGTGTTGCAAATGTCCATTAGGCGATGGTAACCGCTTTCCATCAGGTGGGCCGTATGCCTGTCTGCTGAAGTCCTGCAATAAAAAAACCCATTACGAGTAACTAGTCTGGCCATAAATACTGTTACATAAAAACTTTTTTTTTTTCAACTTTTAACTATTTTGAATTTGGAACACGTATATTATTTTAAAAACTTCTTTTGATTTTGCGCCATTTCACATACTTTTTCGTGTTCATTATCAAATTACAATATGGAATGGGGTGTTAAAGAAAATAGGATTGCAGTGATCGCCTTGCACAAAGTGGGTATGGAGCCGTCGGTCATATTGCAGACACTTCAAAAGCTTGATATCAGCCGTATGTTCTTATATCGTACTATCAACAGATACAACAACACTTCGTCTGTCGAAAACCAGAAAAGATCGGGGCGGCCAGGTGCTGTTAGAAGTACAAAGGCTGTTAATGCTGTTAAAGCCAGAATTCGTCGAAACCCCATTAGGAAGCAAAAAATCTTATCGCGAGAAATGAAGATTCCCGCTAGGACTCTGTCGTGTATTATAAAACAAGACCTGAAGCTCGGTGCTTCTCGTCGATATACAGGACATGCCCTAAATCAATCTTTACAATTAAAGAGAGTGGATCGATCAAAACGCCTTCTGTCGCGATACGCAGGTGAAAGGCACAGAAATATCCTCTTTACCGATGAAAAAATTTTCACGATTGAAGCACACTACAACAAGCAAAATGAGAAAGTGTACGCTCACAGTTCTAAAGAAGCTGCTCAAGTGGTCGGAAAGGTACAATGTGGTCATCATTCACGTAAGAACTTCTAGACCGATTTCGGTGCGGTTTTCTCTGATCTACAGCTAATTTTTAGACTTAAACTTAAAAATTTTATTCTGGGAGTCCCGCGAGAATTTTCCTGGAAATTATTTAAAATGGCCAGATTAAAATAAAAACGAATTCTAATGCGAGTTTCTTGCTGATCGATAGCAAATTTAATGTATAAAATGTGTGGTATTTTTTAATCCGGGAATCCCGCGAGAATTTTCCCGGGAGCGGTGTGCAGTTGTTCAGATGCATAATAAGCTTTTTTTAAAAGGTTTTTAAATACAAGCTTTTGAGATCCTGGATATCATGTAGCAGCAGAGTTCTAGCCAAGACAAGTGAAACGAGCCCAAACACGACGCTTCTATCTTGTTTAGTACAGGAGTTCCTATGGCCACCTTCCGACTCCATCATCAGATCAGCTCCATGGTACCATATTCTCGCATTGCCACGCGACATACATATGCGTGTTTCAGCTCAATCGGAAACCGGGAAGTTGGTCAAATTTAACTTGCAAAATTCCATCCGAACTTACATACATCCATTGCAAGTTAAATAAAAGCTTGTAGAAAGTAGCGTATTCCGGCACAGTTTTCTTCATATAGCTTAAATTCTTTTTTAAATACTGTGGTATTTTGTGTCCCGGGTATTTCAAATCAAGCGTGGACGAAGTCGCGAGCAGATCCTAGTTATTATATAGTAATTTAATGGTTATAGCGATAAGACCGCTAATAAAATAATATCAAACTAAAACTAAGTTAAAAAATATAATTAAATACTAAAAATAAATTAACTTATAAATATAAAATTAAAAATAAACTACAAACTACATAAAAACTGAAACTAAATAAAAAGGGGCAAAACGCCTAAAGATAAGTTAATGGTCCCAAACCACTGTCATTTGCCGGGAACGTACCCAGAAGGCTGGCGGCGTTACCACGTTTGTACAGTAACGCTTAATCTTTGAGCAAAATAGACGCCAGCCGTGTGGCGTCTACCACACGTTTAGCGACGCCACGGTAGACCTTTAGGGCGTCAGGACTCGTCAGGATTTGCGGCGCTTGAGAGCCTCCTGTTCGGCTGCAGCAGAACCGGCGGCAGTGCACGCACTTGAAAAATGGGACGCCGCCAGAGTGTCAACGCAAGTAGCATCCCACACTAAGGGGCGGCCCATAATTTAATTATTTAAATAATAATTTAACCTCGTCCGTACAAATACGTTATAAATAAAGTAAATACAATACACTATTATAATGATTACTCAAAACACACTGTTATACGCGCTGACTGATAACAGTTGGCCTTCGGTCGAATGATAAAGGCGTGATAAGAACATGATAAGGTGGTGGGAGCCTGTCGAATTTACACAGGCTCCTTGGGGTCACGGGCCTTGCCTTGATGTTCTTAGTTTCTCATTGCGAAGCTGGCTGGGTTATTTTTTCGCCTCTTACGACAGGCCGCCCGGCGGTGCGTTTCATACGCTGGTCGAGTGCGCAGCATGGGCACCGCAGAGATTTGAACTCGAGACCCTCGTAGGTCCGATCGATTCGCTGGGCAGTTTGGTGCAAGTCATGCTGCATAACGACGATCATTGGGTGGGTGCGCCCAATTTCTGCGAGACTGTCATGTCTCAAAAGGACGAGAAAGGGAGAGAGATGCGCAAGATCTCCTCCCGTAATACCGCTCCAGGGGCCCTCCAGTATCTAGGGAGCGGAGGAGTCATCCCCCTCTTGACGAAGTGAGTTTGCACTGCTTCCCGGGGCATTCTCAAGCACTGATGCGCTAGGATCAGCGTGGGCGTAACTACGTTCTAAGTCTCACGCTCTTCCTGCCATAAGCCCGGGGCACAAGGGAGGAGGGTGGTTTTAGTGGAGTATTGAGTATTGGAGTCTCCACACATGCTGGCGTTTCACTCTGGTGGCTATTCGTGGCTTTAACTCTTATCACTTTGGTCCAATCCCTAGCAAACGACCCGGTAGTATGCGAAATGCATTTCCCCGCCTAAAAAAAAAGGAGGAGAGAATGCATGATGAAAGAATGACTAAACAGATATACAATGCAAAAGTAGATGGATGCACAAGTCGTGGAAGGCCACGACACACCTTCCATGATCAAATTGATCGTTTACTAGCAGAAGGTGATGTCAGGAACCTTAAGAACAGACGAGCGTGCATGACAAGAGTTATGAATGTCAAAGAAGCAAGTGAGGTGTGTAAGAATAAGCCTAAATGGCGCTCTGTTGTTCGTGCCTACCCCGCAAGGGAACTGGCGTGAAGTTATGTATGTATGTATGTATTCCGCGATGGCAACGCGAAGTTTAGCTAACACAGCTAGTAATATAAATTACTTAAGGATGTCCTAGCGAATAGACGTGAAGATTGTCGATTATTATAAAGCACATGCTATCTTTCCACTCAATATCGGGAGTGAGTGGCAAAATAGATTTTTGATACAACCACACCCGTATGGTCCAAGGAAAAGATTAACGCTGCCTTTCCACAACCTTACTATCCTACATAGGTTCTAACCTTACATGGAAAGAAGAAATAATCCCCGAGTACGGAATACCACATCTTGTAAAAAGTAGTTTTTTATTTTATTTTTATTGCAGGAGTTCAGCAGACAGGCAGACGGCCCACTTGATGGAAATCGGTTACCATCGCCTATGGATATTTGCAACAGTAAAGTTGCTACAAATGCGCTGCTGCTCTCTTAAAGGAGACTGGAACCTGGTCACTAATGCCGGAACACAACAAAAGGTTGTTATGGCGGCATAATCTAGACCAGGGGTGGTCGCCATCCAATCGAGCAAATACCCTACCACCTGGCTGTGGGTTGTTTAGTCGCCTCTTATGACAGGCCGCCAGGCCGCAGGAAATTGTATTCTTTCTCCGTTCCTGCGTGGATAAAATTCTTTCTCGGTTCTACCCATAACAAACATCAAGCAACTAAAAAAGAATTTGAGATATAAATCTGTGGAGGCTTATTAATAGTTTCTCAAAATCTATCTTATTTTTAGTTATTATTAATGATAGCTGTTAGCCCCCCAAATAAAATAAAATAAATAGAACAAGAAATATAAATATATATATATATATGTCAAAGAAGCAAGTGAGGTGTGTAAGAATAAGCCTGAATGGCGCTCTGTTGTTCGTGCCTACCCCGCAAGGGAACTGACGTGAAGTTATGTATGTATCTATGTATGTAAGAAATATAAAGCAAAACAATTTTTAGCGAGACGTGTTTGCTGGGGAGTTTCTTGCCGCTTCTTCTCCTTAACAGCAATAACACGTTGCGAAGCGGTGTACATAGAATAGGAAGTAAAATTAAATTTTAACTTATATGTATGACCTTCAAAAAGTGTTCTCCAGTGAAACTTATTTTGAATAAAAACTTTTGAATTTGATTTATGTATACTAGATATTTTACCGCTAGGTTTCCAATTTTGGACCACAAATGGCACGAGGTAAAAATCAATACGCCGCGTTAAAGGAAGAACACGCCTGAAAACCATACTTGTAATACATACATACATAACTTCACGCCAGTTCCCTTGCGGGGTAGGCACGAACAACAGAACGCCATTTAGGCTTATTCTTACACACCTCACTTGCTTCTTTGACATTCATAGCTCTTGTCATGCACGCTCGTCGGTTCTTAAGGCTCCTGACATCACCTTCTGCTAGTACACGATCAATTTGATCATGGAAGGCGTGTCGTGGCCTTCCACGACTTCTGCATCCATCCACTTTTGCATTGTATATCTGTTTAGTCATTCTTTCTTCATGCATTCACTTGTAATACATTTACTAATTATGTCATGCGGCTTTTCCGCAATTACATTCAGGGGAGTAGGAATATCCATAAACATGCTATACACCATGTATATACATACACTATATCCGTACAGGAACGGAGCAGGAATACAATTTCCTGCTTCCTTAAGAATCCATTTCGAAATACTTTCATTTGCATCATAACGTTAGATTATTAGTCTGAGTACGAATGTTAAGTTAGACCAAAAAAGGATGGATGGACTGTGTGAAGGACGATATGATGATTTGTGGTGTGACAGATGACGTATGTCAGAGTAGAGGACTGTGGAAGAAGAAGACATATTGCGCCGACCCCAAATAATTAGGAGAAGGTGAAAGAAGAGAGAGAATCAGGTCTTGAAAAATCATGACTTCTTTTATTGATGTCTATCGGCTTGCGCTTCTTAGCAGGTTCTGCGTCACAGGACCCTCACACACCCCTTGCACCGCCGGATAAACACGGCCCTGTTTGTAGTATGTGAAATTTATTGTCAAAAAACTCGCAACTACATAGGCGTGCGAACGTCAATCTCATCAATTTTTTCGCGAAATCCCAATATTAAATCTACCCTAAGTTACTCCTTATAACATCAGATATCTGCCAGTGAAAGTCCCGTCAAAATCGGTCCAACTGTTTCAGAGATTAGCCGGAACAAACAGTGCAGGAACGGAGAAAGAATACAATTTCCTGCGGCCGGGCGGCCTGTCGTAAGAGGCGACAAAACAAACCACAGCCAGATGGTAGGGCATTTGCCCGACTGGATGGCGACCACCCCTGATCTAGATTATGCCGCCATAACAACCTTGTGTTGTGTTCCAGCTTTGGTGACCAGGTTCCAGTCTCCCTTAAGAAAGCAGCAGCGCATTTGTAGCACCTTTGGTGTGGCAAATGTCCATAGGCGATGGTAACCGCTTTCCATCAAGTGGGCCGTCTGCCTGTCTGCTGAACTCCAGCAATAAAAAATAAATAAAAAAAAACTCACAAACATTTTAAAAATTAATTCTTCGATATATGTGCCGTATATACTTTCATACGGATTTATTAAAAAGCTGTTATTTTGACATTACAAACAGACACTTCAATTTTACTTATTTTTAAATCAAATTTATACTATTTTTTATTTAATTTGTTAAAACACGGTTAATCAGTTGGTATATACGTTAAAATGTTTTATATAAATATGTATAATAAATCTTATTAAACTACTAGCTGACCCGGCAAGCTTCATACCGCCACCGATACATACATAACTTCACGCCAGTTCCCTTGCGGGGTAGGCACGAACAACAGAGCGCCATTCAGGCTTATTCTTACACACGTCACTTGCTTCTTTGACATTCATAACTCTTGTCCAGGTAGTGTATTCTTTTAAATTTAATTTGATTTCTGAACGACGGGACGAACATCAAACGTTTGACATTCAAAACCAAAAAAATGCAAATAACTTCACTTTTAGATTTAATTTGATTTCTGAACGACTTTTAAATTAAAGTGATTTCTAAACGACGGGACAAACAGCAAATGTTTGACAGGGAGGAATAGTTTCTAAGGGAAAGGGAAATTGTTGTTTTTACTATACTCCAAGCATTTTTTTCATATTTACTCACCTTTTAAACCTTCCCTGGACTTCCACAAATAATTCAAAACCAAAATTAGCCAAATCACTCCAGCCGTTCTCGAGTCTTAGCGAGACTAAGGAACAGCAATTGATTTTTATATATACATACATACATAACTTCGCGCCAGTTCCCTTGCGGGGTAGACACGAGCAACAGAGCGCCATTCAGGCTTATTCTTACACACCTCACTTGCTTCTTTGACATTCATAACTCTTGTCCCGGTAGTGTATTCTTTTAAATTTAATTTGATTTCTGAACGACGGGACGAACATCAAACGTTTGACATTCAAAACCAAAAAAATGCAAATAACTTCACTTTTAGATTTAATTTGATTTCTGAACAACTTTTAAATTAAAGTGATTTCTAAACGACGGGACAAACAGCAAATGTTTGACAGGGAGGAATAGTTTCTAAGGGAAAGCGAAATTGTTGTTTTTACTATACTCCAAGCATTTTTTTCATATTTACTCACCTTTTAAACCTTCCCTGGACTTCCACAAATAATTCAAAACCAAAATTAGACAAATCAGTCCAGCCTTTCTCGAGTTTTAGCGAGACTAACGAACAGCAATTGATTTTTATATATACATACATACATACATAACTTCACGCCAGTTCCCTTGCAGGGTAGGCACGAACAACAGAGCACCATTCAGGCTTATTCTTACACACCTCACCTGCTTCTTTGACATTCATAGCTCTTGTCATGCACGCTCGTCTGTTCTTAAGGCTCCTGACATCACCTACTGCTAGTACACGATCAGTATTACACAATAGTATTTTTATATATACAGATAATAATAATAACGTCTACTAGTCAAAATAATTATGTACAATGAAGGAATTAAACCACCGAGTAAATCATTATATTTAGGAGCCAGTCTTTTAACTGAATTCTAAACTTATTTAACCTAAACGCTTTTAAGTGTATAACTTAGGGCTCGTTAGCGCTCGTGAGTAATTTAGGGCGAGAACAGACATTAGATTATTGTTCCCCAGCTGCAAATTGTCACTAAAGAAAAAATCAAATTACATGTCGGTAAGGGTTTATAATAAACTTCCCGAGGACTTTAAATATCTGTCCACAAATCTATTCAAACAAAGACTACACAAATGGCTGTTGGATAAATGTTTTTTCAACACACTTGCTCATAAAGTGGCTCTATGGTCACCGCAATTAGGCACAGAATGACACCCATTATCAAACTGTGAGTAAAAAACATTATAACTCACTAGTGAGTTATAGATTTTTTTTTTAAATTTTATTGGTTGAGTTGCTTTGTTCTTAAAAAAGTTTTTATTCAAAAAAAAAAAGATCGTGTTCTATAGAACAAATAAATTAATGTTCCTATTGCTTGCTCATTTCATGCAACTTCTTATTTAAATAGATAATTTTAACTCGTACGTGTTTAATAAATAAAACTTTCACTCATATATAACTTTTTTTATCTACTAAATAAAATGAGTTTTTGTTGTTATTTTATTCACAAGTGTGTTGAAAAACGTCGTATGATACACGTGTGTATTGATGATTACCGTCCTCGGCTCTCTTAAGACCCTCGCCTACGGCTCGAGTCTCAATGGCGCCTCGGCGGTAATCACCAATGTTACACACTAGTACCATAATGTACTATTACTCCGTTAACGAATTTTTAGGATGATATTTTGACAAATTACATATGACTGACATTAATGTATTGCGATAGATTTTTGTTCTTGTTAATTTTGTAATAATAATTGTGATAGTGTGTTTTATCAAAAACACATCTTAAACAAAATCTGCACGCCTCATAGGCAGAACCTGTGAATCTAATATGCGAATGTCACCTCAAATTTATGTGCTTACAATGTTATAAGCAAATAAATGAATTTGATTTGAGTGCTTTGGAATTTTATTGTAAATCTTAATTTATTTGTATAGATGAGCTTCACCAAAGCTCGGCCATAACGCCATAGGCCCCTCAAGCCCATTGAGACCCGCATGCCCGTTCCCATAGAGCGTACCCACGTGCACAGCAGATGTACCCATTGTGCGCCTGGGTTTAATTTTAGACGTGTTACCATGGTCGATGGTGTACTTGGGATAATTCTGGCAATATTTTTGAAGGAGTTTTTGGTGGGAACTGAAAGGGGACGTTGTGCTGTGCAGTTTTATTTTCTAAAAATGTGTATAATTACTCTAAAATGAACAATAGTTTTTTTTTTTTTTTTATATTTTTTTTTTAATCGGCAGACAAACACACACATTGTATATCCCCAAATTAAGCAAGTTACGCTTGTGTTATGGGTAATATACAACGGAATACTCTGGGGCCGATCCCAGACACCCAGACCATAGTAAATAACGGAGAAAATACGTTTCCGAAATTTACTATACCAAGAATCGAACCCGGAACCTCTGCGTTGCAGTGTGGTACGCCGGTAAAGGCTTAGCCCGCTCAACCACAGAGGCCGTCCAATAGTTGTAGGATTATGATAGTTTTTGACTAGTAATTATGTGTTTTTGCGAGAAATGTGAACTATATAGCCAAATGTGGCCATTCGAGTTATCACAAGAACTCCGTTGAATGACGTCGATTGTAGTCTACAATACAACGGCGCCTGGCTTAAAGGCCTAGTTGCCAAGCCTTAAACATAAAAAAAAATATTTGAAACTCAAAGTTGTGTAACCTCCATTTACATTGTTTCAAGCATTTTTATTATTTACTAGCTTCTGCCTGCGACTTCGTCCGCGTGGAATAGTTAAAAAAAAGTAAGTAAAAAAAACCCCCCGATTTTGAAACATTCTTCCTTGGTGCTCCGCTCCTATTAGTCTTAGCGTGATGATATATAGCCTATAGCCTTCCTCGATAAATGGGCTATCCAACACTGAAAGAATTTTTCAAATCAGATCAGTAGTTCCTGAGATTAGCGCGTTCAAGTAAGCAAACTTCAGCTTTATATTTTAGTCACTGTTAGATTATAAGAACTAATTTCATGTAACTTTTAATTAATGTTGCAGTGTATATTAAATATGTTTGATGCCAAAATAAATGAAAAAAATGTAAGATTTTTTTTCTTACAAATTATTTTAGCTAAATTGTGTGTTGAAATGATTAATTTAAGACATTTTCTACTCTAATAGAAATAGCTATAATTTACAAATATTATAATTGACCCCACTCAAACAAAAATTCATCAAAATCGGTCCAGCGGTTTAGAAAGCGTTCCTTGACATACACACGAACAAAACACCTATATAGGTATATAAAAATTATTTAAATTGGCAAAATTTGAAAATGGATGAAAAAAGAATCATAAAACAAGTGTATGACGGCATTGTGAGTGGTAAAGTTGTTCCTGGTAAACCGAGACGCACACACCATGATCAAATAGCAGAAGGGAGAACGAAAAGGCAGGTAAAAATCGCCTCAAATAAACGTGCGTGTATCAAGAGATTAACGAAACTTGTTTGTTAGGATCGTCGCAAGTGGAGATTTATCATCTCTGCCTATCCTCATGGGAAACAGTGCAATAATACACTAACAAAGTCGCGAACGACGAAACAAAATTCAAATATGCATTTATTGGTAATGGATACATATTTGTGGCGTCCGATGCCGAACCTCTAGAGCCAGGGAGTCGCGAAGTCTTTTTTTTTTTTTATTGCAGGAGATCAGCAAATGGCCCACTTGATGGAAAGCGGTTACCATCGCCTATGGACATTTGCAACATCAAAGTTGCTACAAATGCGCTGCTGCTCTCTTAAGATAAACTGGAACCTGGTCACCAATGCCGGAACACAACTCAAGGCTGTTATGGGGACATACTTTAGACCAGGGGTGGTAGCCATCCAGTCGGGCAAATGCCCTACCACCTGGCTGTGGGTTGTTAAGTCGCCTCTTACGACAGGCCGCCCGGCCGCAGGAAGTTGTATTCTTTCTCCGTTCCTGCACGGATAGAGATCGATTTTAGATCTATGATCTCGTTGGATAGAGGTCTCACGTGGCCAAAAGGCTGGCCTGTACTTGGGGCGTTGCCATCCAACGCGGAAATCTGGCCAGCGTTTTGGGCACGTTCCCAACCGACAGGATTTGGGACATATATATTATTTGTAATTTTTTACTAGCAAGTTGTACATAACTTATACTTTTATGAGAATAATAAATGTACGAATGTGCCAGAGTATGTAAGCAAAGATATTTTTTTTTTTTTGCAGGAGTTCAGCAGACTGCCCACTTGATGGAAAGCGGTTACCATCACCTATGGACATTTGCAATACCAAAGGTGCTACAAATGCGCTGCTGCTCTCTTAAGGGAGACTGGAACCTGGTCACTAATGCCGGAACACAACTCAAGGTTGTTATGGCGACATACTTTAGACCAGAGGTGATAGCCATCCAGTTGGGCAAATGTCCTACCACCTGGCGAAAATAGATAAATGATTTTTTTTAAATATACTTATTTGTTTTATAATATGTAAGTATAAGTCTTTATCAATAACATGGTCTGTTATATATATGTATATATGCATTAATATTTATAGGACATTTATTATTCTGTAAACAAGAACATACTATTTAAATAAAAAAAAATATATAAGTGACATAATGACACTCCATGAAACTAAGATCTGTTTCTTTTAGTTGGAAAAACTTGTTAGTTAAATAAAACATAACTACCTGCAATTTTAGTACTTGTGCTTTCTATCTGGTTATAATATAATTTATAACTAATTAATATTAATGTTTCTCATAGTTTATTTTTAAGCTAGGTTTATTTATAGGATTATGCCCTCCTTTTTTATTTAGTTCTAGTTTTTAATTTCAGATTATATAAAGTATATTTAATTCTGTTAGTGCTTATTTAATAATAATCACTATGTTTATTTCTCTATTTACGTAATTTCTTCCGTACCGCCTAATTTGTAATAGACTAAATGATTGTCCAATAGCAGCCGCTTTAGGCCTCCAGGTATCCTAATATTGTCATATTGTCTTATGATTTTTTAGCTTATATTATGCTAACAGATGTTTTAGAATATAAATAAATACCTAGTTTTTAATTTCTACTAATATAATATGAATGCATAGTCATAGATATACGATCATATATTTCAAAATACATAAGTTACTATAATAAATGTATTAGTTTAAATGAATTGTAATTTTTCTATGACACATAAAATCCTTTAACCCGAATTCTCAGAAAGCATGGGCACCCTACTCAGGCGTTTGTCAGCAAGTAGAAGCATTGGGAGCAAACGGCAGATGTTATCCTACATCCGGGTCCATTGTGGGCCCCCTTTTATACAAACGCTATTGATTTTTCATCAAATTCAATCAAGTAATTTAAAAGTACACGATTCACTTTTAAGTTGCTTTCTATATTCATTCCAAATATTAATCAACGAGGTGTGGTCGGCGCTGAAAATCAGCGCCGTGCTGGAGCAAACTCCAACACAGCTTTATGCTGAGTTGCCGAGCTCATGAATTGTAGGAAATGCGCTGTACAACATATCGAAATTTAAACATAGAAATGTAAGTATAAATTATTTCTACACTTTCTTCTTCGTTCTTTCTTAATTCAGAAGGAAGCTTTTAATTGTCCCAATCCCGCAGAGCAGACAACTTACATGATGGAAAGTAATTTGAGCAGCATAAGCCGAATTTCGACAGGTTAATTTCTGTCTTGCATGAGTTCAGTAGACTAGGCTTGTGTAGTACATGTCCTATGTACTAAAAGGAATAAATTCCCGATACTGAATTGAACGAACTGTTCCTTCTCTACTACTAGTTCTTCGTCGTGCGTGATCGTATAGAATAGTCTGAATTCGCGATATATCCTTTGTCACTGGTACTATATATACAACGCACGGTCGCACAACAAACACGGAACGCGGCTGGCAATTTTTTTTTTTTGAGGCGAGGGAAAATGCTTAACCGATTTACGCACAAACTGGGCCGTTGCTAGGGGAACGACACGCGTCGGTCGGGGGCGATAACACTGCAGCAATAGTATGCTCTTGGCGGTGCTCCATCCGCGATCGACGTCACAGAATAGTGTGAAAGACTCCGAGTGTTGCTACACGAGCGAGCAACCCCAATACCCACTAAAAACCCCATCCTCCCTGTCGACCCTGCGCTTTTATTTGTGTTGGAGAGGCTGAGAGTTAGAACATAGTTACGCCCAGTCGATCCAGCGCAATAAAGTGCCTGGAGTGTGTCCTGGGAGAACACACCCCACTTCGTTGTGCGGGGGTAGAAGGTCCTTTGCTCTCCTAGCAAGCTAAAGGCCCCCCGCGGTAACGGAACGCGGCTGACTCTGGCTGAACGAGCGGCAACGATATGGTTACATTCTGATTCTAAAATAATCCGATAAATACCTATAAAATTTTGATATCTTATATAATGCATTAAGAAAAAAATATCACAGATATTTTAATATCTAAATAACTTATGTAAAAAATAAACGGGTATTGATTAGAATGACAGTCCTAAGTCTGCAAAGTATGAAGGAAAATCAAAATATAATTCACTATTCATTCAGTGTACTAAACTGTACTATATACATACTACATAACTTCACGCCAGTTCCCTTGCGGGGTAGGCACGAACAACAGAGCGCCATTTAGGCTTATTCTTACACACCTCACTTGCTTCTTTGACATTCATAACTCTTGTCATGCACGCTCGTCTGTTCTTAAGGCTCCTGACATCACCTTCTGCTAGTACACGATCAATTTGATCATGGAAGGTGTGTCGTGGCCTTCCACGACTTCTGCATCCATCCACTTTTGCATTGTATATCTGTTTAGTCATTATTTCCACATGCCCGAACCACCGGAGCATTCCTTTCCTTACCTTCACCCTGACACTCTCTTTCAGACCAACTATACTAAATGTACTAAAAGACCGAATTAGGAGATCTGACAAATTGTACTAGTACGGAACGCTTCGTTCAGTGACCGAGCAAGAACAAGCTTACAGTAGACAGGCACACAGCCCATCTGATGAATAGCGGTTACCATCGCCTACGGTCATTTGCAACTCCGAAGGTGCTACCAATGTGATGCTGGAACATAACTCAAGGTTGTTATGGCGGCATACTCTAGACCAGGGGTGGTAGCTATCCAGACGGCAAATACCCTATCACCTTGTTGTGGGTTGTTTTATTTCTCAGTTCCTGAACGGATAGCTGCCTTTCAATTTTGTAGAAATGAGACATATAAAATTTTTCAAAAAATTGCTGTTAAAAAAAACGTTTCGACTTTATAACTGCTTTTTCATTTTATTGTAAAAATTCCAAATATTATTATTAGTATTTCTATTGTATACATACACAATAATATTTTATATCTTAACACAAAGCCCTTGAAAATACTTCGACAACCAGGAAACATCATTAATAACAAATAAGCTAATCAGATCACAAGGGGAAGCTTTTTTGTAAAACATTCTTTCTTTTTTAATTGATAACGCAATCGTATCTAGTACTAAACGGCGGTCTTATTGCTAACAGCGAATTCTTCCAGACAACATTCTGGAGATAATTTCAAATTTCGAATAGTGAATCAGATCACAAGGGGAAGCTTTTTTGTAAAACATTCTTTCTTTTTTAATTGACAACGCCTCATGTCTTACTAAACTGAAAGACAGAAATACACTTTTTTTCGAAATTAGAATAGAATAGAACATTCTTTATTGCACTTCATAAAATAATATACATGGGTTAACAATCGTATAACTAGTACAAACGGCGGTCTTATTGCTAACAGCGATTTCTTCCAGACAACATTCTGGAGATAATTTCAAATTTCGAATAGTGAATCAGATCACAAGGGGAAGCTTTTTTGTAAAACATTCTTTTTTTTTAAATTGACAACGCCTCATGTCTTACTAAACTGAAAGACAGAAATACACTTTTTTTCGAAATTAGAATAGAATAGAACATTCTTTATTTCACTTAATAAAATAATATACATGAGTTAACAATCATATAACTAGTACAATCGGCGGTCTTATCGCTAACAGCGATTTCTTCCAGACAACATTCTGGAGATAATTTCAAATTTCGAATAGTGGGTCGGTATTCAGTGCGCGTAGTTTAAAATATGTATATATAATCATATATACACATATTAATCTATACTTCCTTATATATAATATTATAAAGAGGTAAAGTTTCTGTTTGTGACGTTGTAGGGGGTAATCACTGGATCTACTAAACTGATTTTAAAAATTCTTTTACTGTTCGAAAGCTACGTTAACAGGGAGTGTCATAGGCTATATAACGTGACGCTATATACCACGGGAGCGGGACAGAGCGCGGATGAAACCGCGCCGGGCCGCTAGTAGTAAATAAAAATACACATGTCACAAATATAATCTACAGAGTTATTATTTACGGGATTAGTATTCTTCTGTGTTTTAAATGCTTTATACACGTTTCAAAGGTGGCATTTGTGTTATTTTACATATTTCACAAAAAGGTAACTTGTATGTGAAGTATTTTTCATACAGGAATGTCGTACCGCACCCCGCCTTGTTCCGTTAGAAGTACTTAACGAGTGAAGTGAGAATAGAACCGCATTTGCGGGTAACTTTACTTGGTAAATGTATCTTTATAATTTATTTTGTATTATTGGAATATGCGCTGTTGGTTCTTTTTCAATAAATAAATAAAATTTAAGTAGTATCATTAGATTTTTGAAAAATCAATTACCCTTGTCAGGAATAGAATCGGTTTATTTTGAAAAATAAACACGGCTTGCATTATTAAGTATACCAAACCATAGAGTAGCTTGTAAGGATTAATTTCTGTGACTGTAGGCGTCTAAGAGAAATGGTTGTTTTTGGACAAAATCTTCTATTTATGTAGCCACAACTCTAGTGTAATAGGTACGTAAGTTTATGCAGGCAATTTTTTTAATGCTTTGACGTCATTTGACGCTTTTGTTGATGTTTCTTTTATAGGTACTTTAATTTCGTCTGAGCTATAAAGTACAAGAATATGAAAAAATTAAGATTAAAATTTACAGCAATAGCCAAATCGTTTAGGAAAATACGTTTTTAAAAATATGGCGTAATTTAGATTAATTCTTTTGCAATGTAATCAGTGACATTGACATTTGTCACTTCTATGGAAATCCATAGTTCGTGGACTGCCACACGGTTGTGTAAAGGGCTGATCAAACTATAGGATGCGACAGTGAGCCGCGACTGAGAACCACGACTGATAAATGTGCACGGTGTTTAATCGTCTTGCACGCGGCTTCAATTGGCCTACACTTACTGAAATGTTCATGTGTATTGGAATATTATCGGGGTTTTCTTTAAGACATCCACATTTCTGTTAAACGTCCGAATCCTCAAGGACAGCCCATGATTATGTCTAATAGAGTTTACACAGTGGACGTCCATTATTCATATCCAGTATAAATACCTATGGGAGGGAACGTACTCATATTACGTGACCCGTTCAGGGGGGGAGGGAGGTCTTCAAAAGACCATACTTAGAGTTACAGAGGCGGGAGGCCTTAGAGGTTCGTCAAATAGTCGATACTACTACTACATTCAAATATGGCGCGCAGCGTTTAGAGCTTTTCATACGGGTAATGAGCCTTTTTTTTTACTTTCTGTTTGCAAGAAATGATTTTAAACTTATATATTACTAAGTGGAAACTAGAGGAGAGGGTCTTGGCATATGCCAAGTATATATAGTATATATCCGTAGTATATACTACGGATGGTCACCGAGGGGGGAAGAGGGTAATTTTTTCTTTAAAAAATGGTCACATAGCATGGGTGCGTTGCCCATAAGGCTGTGTGCAAACGGGCTTCCAACCACAGCCACCGCGCACCGGTGGCCAGCAACAAGCAGTTGACACGTTTTTTCATAAATTTTTAGAGATTTGCCGCACACGTGTGGCCGGTGGCCTGTTTGTGCCATAACGTCGCGACTTTCAGCCGCGTCCTACAATATGTTCGGCGCTTTGCAAATTGTGAGAGAATAGGTCTACAAGCTATATAATACTAATTTTATAATAACCTAACTCGGTAACTTCATATAAACACGCCTCAAGGTGACTTTGATATACCTACATTTGTATACTTAAACACTTCAGAGATAGCCTCTCAATTAAATAACTTTTAATTGTAAAACTTGTGTTATCAAGGGAAAATTTGTTATTCACTATGAACCGAGAATAAGGTAAAATCTCCATTTAGTTTTATCCTTATGGAGGTTTTGTAATAAAATAACAAAACGCACATCAAAATTATGTAATATTTAAATAACTTACCATTTAATCTGGTCAATGATAACTCGAAAAGCACGTGATCACAGCTTATTTATTAAAACTAAAAAACACGACTGTCTGACCGCCATTACTCAAATACGCGGGACCGTATAAAATAAAAATAGTAACTTTATATTGTCAAATTCATTTCGTTTAAAAAAAGAAAACTAATACAGTATTAAAATTAGTCATGTATTTAGTTGAATACAATTTATTTTTAAGATTTTACAAATAACACTTTTTTAATATGAGTAATAAAACATTAATATCCGATACAACAGATTAAAAATTACACTGAAACGATAACAAAAGGTTTTAATGATTTATGAAAATGGTATAGAGACTGATTTGTGATACTGAAATGATATGGCCTTGTTATTTTTGCTAGAAATTTACGTACACACGTCTGAACGCTAACTGAACTAATCTGAACTGAGCGAGCAATGTGCTGAATGGAGCAATGAATGATTGTCAAAAATAGTTCGATGGGTGGGTATCGGTCGTTTCTAATTTATAGTGTCTCAGCGCTTTATAGCGCTGAACATGTTTTATTTATGAAAACTCGTATGCATAAAATATTGAGTTTGAATAAAATTACACTTGTTTATTTATTTTATATATGATTAGGACAATTTACTCGCACAATTTTCGGTTCCAAATTCCATGGCAGCCTTGCGTATTCTGATATGAAAATTATTCTAAGATCTGTAAAGTAACCTACACGATAAATTACATAACTAACCTTGGAACGAATTCATACTCAATACACTTATTGGAAAAGAGAAATGCCTAAAAACAGTCAATCTGCAAGTATAGTGATGTTGAAAGCCAAGAAGTTCCAGCATTTTGAGCTTCTATAACAAGCTCTCGAAGCACCGTATCAATTACTATCATAATGAGATATAAATACAAACTGTATAACCATGCTTTGACCAAATAAATTTGATTTGATTTAGAAATTGAATCAATAACATCTATCCAAAAGTTAGCGTTTTTCGCCGACTGAGAACTATTACTACTTACTAAGAAGGCGACCTACAGTTTTATGGGACTTAATATATAACTTGCCATTTAATATATTAAGTACAAGGTGAAGGTAGGTATATTTAAGTTCTTTTACTGTATTACTTAAGTTATATTATGATTGTATTTTCTTTAATAAGGCATATATTGATTTCATATTTTGTAGTTTTTATAGAAATATTTTAGCAGACCTTATTGATATAATTAGAGTACTAACAAAAATGTATTTTGTGTCTATGCTTTTCTAAGACAGTAAGTACATCGTTTAAAATCATTTGTACTATATATACTATAAAAAATATGAAATAAGTTTATTTCTAAATAACGATGTAAAATCTTCCATTGAAAAACAAAATTTCGTAGACACACACAGAAAAAGTTCAAAAATTTAAATTAAAATACGACAAAGCGCTTGCAGCGCTACACGTACGATATGCACCACTTATCGTGCAATGGGCTTGCGGCGATTCAGCCAATCAAATGCCTTGTTCCATATTCAAATAGCTATGCGTACTGTTGAGTGCTGCTAAGGTTGAGAATCAATGTGTGTCAAAGTTTTTTTTAATATAGTAAATGACATCACGCCCTTTTAACCTTGAAAGGCGCTCAGAGATTTATTATAAGCTAATGTATTATTCGGGGTACGCTTCTTCTACTTATAATTATGGAACGTATTTTAAAATTGCATTGCCATACAACGTGACGATACAACCAGCCTTCTGGGTACGCTTGTCTCTGGCAGAGATTTATTAATCTATAATCACCTCAGAACACTATTAGATCGGGAGTTTTTAGCGGGAACTGAAAGGGGACGTTGTGCTGTGCGGTTTTATTTTCTAAAAATGTGTAAAATGACTCTAAAATGAACAATTATGTGTTTTTGCGAGAAATGTGAACTATATAGCCAAATGTGGCCTTTCGAGTCTTCACAAGAACTCCGTTGAATGACGTCGACTGTAGCCTACAATACAACGGCGTCTAGTTTAAAGGCCTAGTTGCCAAGCCTTACACTTAAAAAAAAATATTAAATCGTCTGAGATTACTTGTTTATAATTGTGGGAGTTTAAGTAAGTGTGTGGTGTGTCGATGATGGTTATCCCGTTGGATAGGGTAACGCACCAATGGCGAGAGCCCATGGCTCAATCTCCCAAGAGTATATTAAGTTCTTCATGGTTCCTCATTTAACTAAGACTATATACACAGAAAGCTTATCGTTTACGTGATGTGCACACCAGTATTCTAATCAATATTAAATATTATATTTACACGTTTATGAGATTGTACATTTTTGATGATTTAGACAAATGCCCAATCTTATCGGCAGTTCTAACGGCGATATCGTCTATTTGTATTTATGTAGCATCACGTTCATTTATTGACCATAGACTAAATTATCTATACATATAATAAAACTGTAGAGGTCGAATTTCTATACAATGAAAAAAAATGCTAAAAACCGAGTCCGGGGTAAGAAGTAAAATGGAACTAATTTAGATTTTTTCAAATTTTTTGTTTCTCTGTCAGTTTGTACGGGATAATCTCCGAAACGAATGGACCGGTTATATCCCTGGTCGACATATAGGATACTTTTGATCCCGAAAAATTTAAAAGAGTTCCCGTGGGATAGTTAAAAAACCGCACCACGCGGACGAAGTCGCGGGCATCAGCTAGTACATCAATAAATTGATGGATGAAACGTGACGCAACAATAACTTAGTTGATTTTTGGTATTTAATTGTTTTTTTTTTTTACTTTAAATTAAACTCACATTAAAAAACCTAACAACCTAAAAAAGAAATAAAATGAAAGTTTGGGAGAAAATCTGGAGATAAATACCTTAATGCATGCAGGTATAGTACGTTGACGACGGAAGGGCCCTAATGTACTTATACTAGTTCAGAATAAGCTAAATTACATCGAGCCTTTGCCGCCATTTTGTTGTAAGTGACATTTTGACAGTTTTATTTTAAGACTTTCTGTTTTAGTTAGATTAGAGGCTACTGAATCAAAAGCTGTAAGTAAGACGTTGATCGTGTCTATAATGTTCGAGAGTTATCTAAGATCCACTCATCAGCACTTGACTTGGTGACATTGGGACCAATTCAGGAGTATATTATTTTGAATAAATAAAAATGTAAAATCGTTAATATTTTCTTAAGTTTTCGCGACTTGTATACATAATAAAACTACGTTTTAACGGTACACTAATCATATAACATTTATGCAATATTACATGTCTCCATATTTATTACACTCATCTCCAGGCTCTCTTTCTACATATACTACACGTCGAACAAACATATCTTATAAAATTCAATATTGACATCATATCTGAATCAGATAAAGTCCTCAATATAAACTGCCATAATATCGAAAGCCTGGAAAAATGTAGTGAATACGTTCCAAACACAAAATCTAATTGGAAACTACTAACGTTTAATATTAGAAGTATATCAAAAAACTTTGATGAATTTACAGTAGTTCTGGGGCGCCTAAAAATTGAATTTGATGTTATTATTCTTACAGAGTGTTGGTTAAATGAATATATGACCTTACCATCTCTATCAGGATATAATTCATACAGAACAAATAAATACATAAACAAAAGCGGTGGGGTTACTGCGTATGTTAAAAATTCATGGGATGCTACAGTATCTGAACCAACAATTGAAGATTGTAATTGCCTAGAAATAGACCTGTGCCCTACTATCACTATACTTGGGGTGTATCGATCACCATCCTTTACATCTTTGGAGTCTTTTCTCTTTTCCCTTGATCAGTTACTGAAAAGTGTCAGTACAAAGCAACGTTTAATTCTTGCAGGTGATTTAAACATAAACATAAACGAAATTACACTCAATGAACAAAGTTCTGACTATCTCAATATGCTAGCAGGACACTTCTTAATACCTGCAATTACTAAACCAACAAGATCAAATGCATGTCTAGACCACATCTTTGTAAAGAATCCAAATGACGAATTAGGTACAGGAGTAGGTTTAATAGCCCACACAGATATAACTGATCACAGACTGTGTATGTTATACTTACCCTTTTCCCCAAAAAAACCTTTTAAAAAACATCGGACGAGATTAGTCACGAATTACTCCGCTGTAGCTGACTCATTAGAACAGATAGATTGGTCAACTATAACTAAAAGTGAGGACGTCGATAATGCAACGATTCTATTTCAAAACTATCTAAGTCAGTCAATCTTAAAAAATACAAAAGAAATTGTTATTCCAAGGACCAAATACAACCTCAAACCCTGGATAACTCCCGGCTTAATGAGGTGTCAAAGGAATCGTGACTCCCTACATCTTCAATCAAAAAAAGATCCGACTAACGTAGTCCTAAATATAACATATAAAAGATATCGCAACTTCCTGAATAAGCTTCTCATGAAGATCAAGACTTCATATGAAAATCAGCAACTGTCAAAATATTGTAACAATCCCAAAATGCTTTGGCAAACGATAAACAATATCTGTAATTTATCTAAATCCCGCAATACACCAACAGAATTAATTAGACCTGATAATCCAAACGACTCACTAAATGACTGTAACAGATACTTCGCAAACGTTGGTAGCGCCCTGGCAAACCAAACACTAACCAAACTAAACTGCACAGAGACCACCCTCGCTTCTGACATTAAAGCCGATAATTCTCCACTCCATTCGTTACTCATGTACCCTACTGATGAAGAAGAAGTGGGCTCATTCATCAATGAGCTCAGGATAGGTAGCGCTCCTGGTGCAGATAACTGTGACCCCCTTCTAATTAAAATGATAAAGCCTATCATAATACAACCTTTTACCCATATATGCAATCTCAGTTTAAGCACTGGAAAATTCCCGGATAAGTGGAAACTAGGCCAAATATCGCCAATTTACAAAGGTGGTGATAGAACCCTCCCTAGCAACTACAGGCCAATCACCTTATTAAGTGTATTCTCAAAGTTACTAGAGAAAGTAGTTAACAAACGGCTTGTCGATTTCTTGGAAAAATACTCTCTTATCTCTGATAAGCAGTTCGGATTTCGGCAGAATATATCAACAGAAGATGCCGTCCTAGCTCTAACAAAGTCAATCGCCACATCCCTGGACCAAAATCAATGTTGCCTAGGTGTATTCCTAGATTTAGCGAAAGCTTTTGACACGGTCTCGATTCCCATCCTCCTTAGTAAACTAAATCATATTGGTGTAAGAGGTATAAGTCACGAATGGTTTAAAAGCTACCTGAGTAATCGCTGTCAATTTGTTAAGGTGGGATCGCATTGTAGTGAACAGCATACAGTAAATTTTGGAGTACCCCAAGGCAGCATTTTAGGACCTACACTATTCTTAATATATATTAATGAACTGCCGAAAATTCCGATCCAGGGCGCTAACATAATATGTTATGCAGATGATACGGTTGTATTATTTAACAACAAATCCTGGGAGTCAGTGTTTAAAACAGCTCAGACAGGCTTAACCGACATCAGTAAATGGCTAAACAATAACCTACTAACATTAAACACTAAAAAAACTAAATATTTAACGTTTCATAAAACCCGTGCTTCCCAACCTCGTACGCATCCTAAATTATATCTGTCGCACAGCCTAAGCTCTTGTATACAGTCCTCTGATCATCCCCCGTCGATCGAACACACCACATCTATTACGTACCTTGGTATCCAACTAGATGAAAAATTAAATTTCAAAAGTCATATTACATCCCTATCTAAAAGAGTCAGAAAAACCATTTACATAATGAAATCCCTCTGTAGCTGTGCGACACCAAAAACTTTAAAAATGGTTTACTATGCGCTGTGCCAGTCGTTACTTCTATACTGTCTTGCTGCTTGGGGAGGAATCCCAAAAACAAACATTATAGAGGTAGAACGAGCACAGCGAGCAGTACTTAAAGTTATGCATAAAAAACCGTACAGATATCCCACCAATACACTATACATAGAAAGTGACGTTTTGACAGTCCGACAACTCTATATTTGCAAGGTAGCCACAGCAATTCATAAACAAAACCTAAATGCCCCTAACTTCCAATACCTCAGCTCCCGTAGAATTTATAATATACCCTTACCTAAAATACATACAACCTTTGCCAAACGCCTTCCTCCATATATCCATATATCCATTTATAATAAAGTATGCCAAAACACACCCTCCGCCAAAGAAATGTCAGCACCAAAGTTTAAACACCAAGTTAGTAAATGGTTAAAAACATTAAATTACAGTGACACAGAAAGCACAATACTAAACTGACCACAACACTAGGGCACACACACACACGCCGACACACACACACACACACACACACACACACACACACACACACACACACACACACACACACACACACACACACACACACACACACACACACACACACACACACACACACACACACACACACACACACACACACACACACGCACACACACACACACACACAATACCACACGCACTCATAGTTTTAGGTTAATTAATTAATAAATCAATTATATTTAAGTTTCTATAATAAAATTGTGTTGGGTGCCGCGATACAGACCTAGAGTCTAGTGCAGCAACCGCCGCCAAAAATAATTTGTAGCCTTAATTTTAACTACTATATAAGTTTTAGATGTAATTATATAAGGCCTAGAAATAAGTTTATAAAAACAGAACACAAATCGTGATATATTAAAAAAAAAGACAAAACAAAAAATCTATTTGGAATTTCAAGAATACAATCGCAGACATATCAAAGCATCCAATGTTTGACTTCCTAGCCTGCTTCGTAGTTTATTGCCAACATAAGTAGCAGCTGAAAACTACACTGGTAGGAAGAATAGACAATTGATATGTTGTTTCTAAGTGATATCCACGAACTGCTCCATTTTCAAACAGGCTCATTTCACGTCTAAAGGTCATTGTCAAGTCGTAAACTGTTTGTGGTAATCCCGAGATTAGTCAAGAGCAGACCCGGGATTTTCGGGGCCAAAAAACGGCCGGGATCCCGGGATTGTATTCTCTACTCATAGGTGATGGCAAATTTACATATATTATGTAAATCAATCAATCTTTTTTTGTAAGACTGAAGTTTATACACATGTTATACGATTATTTATGTACAGTACATTCTACCACATAGTGGTATGAAAAATGACTTAAATACTAAAATTGAATTTACACAAATATTCTAAAATTCAGAAACATGTCAAATAATCCGTGCAGGAGCGGAGAAAGAATACGGTTTCCTGCTGCCGGGAGGCCTGTCGTAGGAGGCGACTAAGCAACCCACAGCCGGGTGGTAGGGCATTTGCCCGACTGGATGGCTACCACCCCCTGGTTTAAAGTATGTCGCCATAACAACCTTGAGTTGTGTTCCGGCATTAGTGAAGCCCACAGTGAATTTTCTTGCGGGTACATTTATAATTTCCGTTGGCAAAGAGTTATAAATAACAGAAACCATATAAATACAGTTCCTTCTGAAAAGATCTCGGAATACAGGGCGGCAAAATAAAGTAGAAACTAATAGGGGCGCCACTTACGCAAATTTGTCTAAACTCTAGCAACCCCAATATTAGGCCATGAGTAATTTCGACACTTACTAGTAATTTTTAGTACGACATCAAACATCGTGTAAGTATCAAATTGCTTTTCTTACGATGTACGCATTTTGTCAACAGCATATAATGTTTAATTTAATAATAGTGACTTTAATTCTGACTAAACACCTTGTAATAGTTAACAGAACAATTATTTGATTAAAAGAAGCTAAACTAATCATTACAAACCTATCATGTCAGCTGTTCTTTGGTAACTTTTTATTTTATTTTTTATTGCAGGAGTTCAGCAAACAGGCAGACGGCCCGCTTGATGGAAAACGGTTACCATCGTCTATGGACATTTGCAACACCAAAGGTGCTATAAATGCGCTGCTGCTCTCTTAAGGGGCAAATTATAAAGAAAACTTAACTATCTAACTATATATAATTTAACTATCGTCAAATTATAAAGAAAATATTTTTGCTTCAATTTCCACTAGACATTCTTGGTAAACTTTAAAAATCATTGCTCACGTGAACCTTGGTATTGTTACATGCTTATTTCGTCATTTTTTTAGACTCAGATCAGTTAAGACTAAAATAACATGGATAAATTTGCTTTGTTTATGATTTTTTTTATGTTTAAGGCTTGGCAACTAGGCCTTTAAACTAGGCGCCGTTGTATTGTAGGCTACAATCGACGTCATTCAACGGAGTTCTTGTGAAAACTCGAAAGGCCACATTTGACTATACAGTTCACATTTCTCACAAAAACGCATAATTACTACTCAAAAACTATTAATATCCTACAACTATTGTTCATTTTAGAAAGATTTTACACATTTTTAGATAATAAAACTGCACAGCATAACGTTCAGTTCCCGCCAAAAACTCTTGTTTATGATTCACTAGCCTTGACTACAGATAGAATAGAATATTGCCAGAAGGCAAAAAAATTGTCAATTTGTGATTTTCTAGACATTTTGGTCGAGTTGTACTTATTTATAATTTTATACTTAATTACAACAACATCTACTTTTAAATATTTTAGCTATGAACTTAAACAAGAACGCAGCCTCCTTACTCAAAGAGTGGCTTAGAATAATATTTATTTATCTATTATGCAATGACGAGTCTGGCAATAATGTCCTTCTGCTTGATTGGGTTTGGACTTATTGGTTAGGTTACTAACACCTGTTCTTTTACAAGTAAAAGTATTAATATTTATTAGCCAATCGTCTGGTAGATGTCTACGTGACCAGAAGACTGGTTTATACTTCGGGCAACGCTTAGCGTTGCCATTCAGCGAGGCAACGTGGCCAGTCTTGTGCACGTTTCCAACTGACAGCGGTCTGGTTTATAGTTTAATTTTAGTTCGTACATATAGTTTATTTTTAGTTCAGTTTATTATTTATTTTTAATAATAAGTTGTATTTTTTCAAAGTTAGTTTAGTAACTATTTATAAAATAAATAAAATATATATTAACATAAAAAAAGAAACTATTGTTAGGAAATATACTTTCGTAGCATCATTAACGACATAATTTTTCAAATCGACCGAAAAAGATGTCGGACGCGAAACTTGAGTTAAAAAAAGGCTTAGAGTAGAAACAAGAAATACTTTTTTTAACAAGTTCTAAGTGCCTTACGCTGTTAGCGGGGCAAGTTTGACAAACTCTGACCTCAGACGATTTTTTATACGCCTACCCTACACTGTAGAAATCTTGTTGTTGGGTAACGTCGCCATTTTACTAATAACGCCTTATATGTATAATCGTTATGTCCGTCCGTCTGGATGGATATGGACTTTAATCTACACACATAAATAATATTGAATTGACTGTTTGTAATGTCGTAATAACAGCTTTTTACAAAATGCTTAGGAAAGTAAGTATATACGGTACTTATATAAAAAAATCAATTTTTATCTGTCCGTCTGTCTGGAGGTTATAAGGAGTAATTTAGGCTACTCTTTTTAAGTTTCATACATACATACATAACTTCACGCCAGTTCCCTTGCGGGGTAGGCACGAACAACCGAGCGCCATTTAGGCCCATTCTTACACACCTCACTTGCTTCTTTGACATTCATAACTTTGTCATGCACGCTCGTCTGTTCTTAAGGCTCCTGACATCACCCTCCGCTAGTACACGATCAATTTGATCATGGAAGGTGTGTCGTGGCCTTCCACGACTTCTGCATCCATCCACTTTTGCATTGTATATCTGTTTAGTCATTCTTTTTAAGTTTCCGCGAATAAAATCCATGGGGACGAAGTCGCGGGCACAGCTAGTAATAAATATAAGTACACAAACATATTTTTGAGGCGGTAGGCCGCGTTTGACGTGACTGCTTATTATAAAAATGAATTGTAACAATATGCATATGTCAGAAAACTGCCTAAGTGGTGCTTGCGTTCCGGCCAGGATTTGAACCCGCGCCCTTTGAGTCTGGAACGCGTGCGTTAGTTATTACGCTACTTTATTATTTATATATAATACTAGCTGTGCCCGGGACTTCGTCTGCGTCGATATTTTTACGGAACCCTAAAAAAAAGTTTTTTTTTATTGCAGGAGATCAGCAGACAGGCAGACGGCCCACTTGATGGAAAGCGGTTACCATCGTCTATGGACATTTGCAACACCAAAGTTGCTACAAATGCGCTGCTGCTCTCTTAAGGGAAACTGGAACCTGGTCACTAATGCCGGAACACAACTCAGGGTTGTTATGGCGGCATATACTTTACACCAGGGTTGGTAGCCATCCAGTCGGGCAAATGCCCTACCACCTGGCTGTGGGTTGTTAAGTCGCCTCTTACGACAGGCCGCCCCAACGCGGGAAATTGTATTCTTAAGTTCTTGTAAGTTAAGTTACTCCTTATGACATCAGCTATATGCTAGTGAAAGTTCGTCAAAATCAGTATAGCCGTTTCAGAGATTAACCGGCAGACAAAAATTTTAAAAATTGCAATTTCCGAATCTCCTGTTGCGAATTATACCCCCTGATTTTTATTACATTCTTCTGTTGACATTACAAACAGACACTTCAATTTTATTTATCTGTATAGATTATGCTTTTGATAAGTTATCACTTAAAGCAATAAGCTTTTCAACCCTCGATATTCATTTAAAGCAGTTCGAAATATGGTTAAAAATTTGCAATTTTACCAAAAACATGTATTTCACAAAAATACGACAAACATATCTACACTTACAGTTGGTAATGCAAATATGGTGTTGAGCTGCTATAATTATACTCTTGGGTGTATAGGGCGAGAGCTTTGTGATAAGCGGAGCGGGCGCGGAAAGCGGGAATTTAACTTGTATTTAATTGTTTTTAGACATAGGCATAGACAAAAACTTTATTGTTCACTAAAACAAAAGTTCATAAGATAATAGTTACTTGGTAGAATAAAAGGCGGCCTTACCGCTAAAAAAGATCTCTTCCAGGCAATCTGACTCAAAGGAAATCCTTAAATTATCTGTAATTATTATGCAACAAAGAACAAGAAAAAAAAATAAAAAATAAAAATGACATACATGAACAGCAGATTACAGTCTAAAGTATTGTAAACTAGTAAATACATTATTGCGTAAGACTAACATAATGATTCCCAAGTGATTTTTTTATGCTACTGTTGTAACTGGGATAATTTTATAGTTATTGACCGTGCTATGTAATTGTAGCGATGGATTTAATGCTTTATTTGTGATGCGTTATTGTTATCTATTGTTAATGACGTTTTAATATCGACAAATAACGTATGTATATATATTTTTTTTTTAAATAAATTAAATTAGTTTAATACTTTTAAATTGTTTTATAACCACTAGTAATAAGGATTATTGTTATTTAATATACAGTACAAGCGATTAGAGACTGTGTAACAAATCGCTGCTAGATGGGAGCGTGCCCAGAAGGCTGGCTGCATTGCCGCGCTGTATGGCGATGCTTATTTATTTATATATTTAATTCAGGAAAACATATCATGATTTTATAAAGATTCCGTATTCATCAAAATGGCTAGGAAATCCCAAAACCAATGAAGTTACTTAAAATATTGTTATTAATTTACTTTTAATCATGGCTATTATATATGTGGTAATCATGTTTATTAAACACATGGTGTGATGAATACAAGATGATGTTTCCGAACTTGTTTATAGTGTGAAAGAAATGACAAATGAAGGAAGAGTGTAGACAATGACTGGCGATAGAGAAGACGCATTAAACGTATTTAATTTGTTTAAGTTGTAAAGTGAGAGTATTTAATATACGAAAATACCCACATAACATTAAATATTCTAAGGGCAGTGTCGTCTTCCCCTCTAGGTACTTTGGACAAATTTCCTGCAATAGTTGGGTTTTTTTTAAATAAAATAGTCTTCTAAGCACTATGCTATTTATCTTATATTTTTTTATTGCATGAGTTCAGCAGACAGGCAGATGGCCCACCGGATGGAAAGTGGTTACCATCGCCTATAGGCATTTGTAATACCAAAGGTGCTACCAATGGGCTGCCGCTCTCTAAAGGGAGACTAGAACCTGACCACTAATGCCGGAACACATGCTCTAGACCAGGGGTGATAGCCATCCAGACTCTCACTTTCAACTTTCCAACACGATGAGCATAGTAGTTAAATTATTAAATATAATGTATTCTATTTCATCCTCTCGCAGGCTCAGTCCTATAGATTTATGTGTTCATCTCTTTTTAGTCTCGCTTTTTGATTTCATCGAGTTTCAAATCACAATGATTCTAAAGAAGTTCCACTTCAAACAATTGAAATCGCTTCCGCTCGTGCACTATGACCTACACCTTACCGCCCTATATCCGCGCCGAATGGATACGACCCTTTAACGCGTCTCTTTGTCATTGGTGTAATGCGCCTGTGTTTCCAGCTTTTAACTTTGTATACGACATATTCACGCTGCATCAAAGCGGGGTAAGCAGTACTCTCTAGAGACTATTGAATGCCTTAAATCAGGGTTTTGGGAAACATGGAAGAAGAATAGCAGTAGTAGAGGAGACGCTGACGATCGATCTTCAACCATCTGATAACCAGATGCGACATACTTTTTTTTATCAAATTATGTTGATTTGTAAACACGTCGATGATAGCTTGCCAATTGAAAAGTGTTCATGGCTGTTTTTGATTAAATTAATTTTATAAAAAACCTACGTTTTAACGGTTTTAAGCGCGGTAATATATTTGATTTGTATTATTCCGACGTTTCGGCCACTTTTAAGTAGTCGTGATCAAGGAAGATAAAGATGTCAAGTATCAATGAATATTGTTAAAGTTTTATTTAGCCTACCGCCAACTTGTTCATTTTAATTATTTAGTTTTACTTTTGTTTAAAGAGTAAAACTAAACAATTAAAATGGTTATTATTTACTCTATAGGAGCCTAATCTAATTTACCAATAATATTTATTCTTTATCCGTGCAGGAACGGAGAAAGAATACAATTTCCTGCGGCCGGGCGGCCTGTCGTAAGAGGCGACTTAACAACCCACAGCCAGGTGGTAGGGCATTTGCCCGACTAGATGGCTACCACCCCTGTTCTAAAGAATGTCGCCATAACAACTTTGAGTTGTGTTCCGGCATTAGTGACCAGGTTCCAGTCTCCCTTAAGAGAGCAGCAGCGCATTTGTAGCAACTTTGGTGTTGCAAATGTCCATAGGCGATGGTAACCGCTTTCCATCAAGTGGGCCGTCTGCCTGTCTGCTGATCTCCTGCAATAAAAAAAAAATGTAAAGTGGCTATCGTGTCGATTTGTGTTGCCACCTAGTTCGCACACGTTCCCTATGGCATAATTTACCCTATTAGAGTGTTACAACTCAGGTCCCTACAAAAACAAAATCCACCTGCATATCTGAAACAAAACACATTTTATTACCTGCCGGCATTTAAACTAGTTGTAACTCGAAGGTACAACGCTGATATAGAAAGAAGAGTGAATTTGGGGAATAGTTTGAATGGAGCGTTAGGTAAACTTCTAGGCGTTAAGAACCTCAGCCAGAAGGCCCAGCTCGCCATACACAACGCGGTGCTGGTACCTACGCTCACGTATGGAAGCGAGAGTTGGGTATGGAAGAGAGAGCATGAAAGTAGAGTAAACGCGGTTGAGATGCGAGCACTGCGCAAAATCTGCGGAGTGACGCTCGCGGACCGTGTTCGTAATACCGAAGTAAGAAAGAGAGTGTCGGGGTGAAGGTAAGGAAAGGAATGCTCCGGTGTTTCGGGCATGTGGAAAGAATGCATGATGAAAGAATGACTAAACAGATATACAATGCAAAAGTGGATGGATGCAGAAGTCGTGGAAGGCCACGACACACCTTCCATGATCAAATTGATCGTGTACTAGTGGAAGGTGATGTCAGGAGCCTTAAGAACAGACGAGTGTGCATGACAAGAGTTATGAATGTCAAAGAAGCAAGTGAGGTGTGTAAGAATGGGCCTAAATGGCGCTCTGTTGTTCGTGCCTACCCCGCAAGGGAACTGGCGTGAAGTTATGTATGTATGTAACTCTTTTATGATCGTCTTCTTTCCTTTACTTTGTGTTTATAATTTGTGATTAGAAAACAGCCCATTGTTTTATTGTACTCTTTTAAACTCGTTGCGGCTGTGGTCATTAGCCAGGTGTTACGGATTTTAAATGACAAGCTGA
The DNA here is from genome assembly GCA_019925095.2 of Dendrolimus kikuchii. Classification (NCBI taxonomy): domain Eukaryota; kingdom Metazoa; phylum Arthropoda; class Insecta; order Lepidoptera; family Lasiocampidae; genus Dendrolimus; species Dendrolimus kikuchii. The sequence continues at coordinate 1,656,613 of CM034414.1, forward strand.
TTCTAGGAAATTCGGTTCACGCTGCCGGGCGGACATATTGCATTTGTGCAGTATAAAACAAAGGCCCGATGGAGGGAGGTGGCATTCGAGCGAGAACTACGATCAACGCGAGACCTGTGTACATTTGGTAATCTATTAGTGACGGACTTGGCGCGTTTTATTGAATTACGACCATCTGCATTACGTTTGGATTCGTTGTGTTCAGTTATATTTGTACCTGTGTTATACGTGTTTGTATAGTCCTAATAAACTCTATAATAATTCCAACGGCATTTTTAATTCGAGTTTCGCACTCGTAACAATAGATTAAACAAATCAAGCTAAGTAATACAACCGCATTGGTTTTTTACATCTAAAAAATATTTAACGCGCTCAAGGAAAAAAGGTTAATTATCATCAAATTTAATTTGGTTACAGGCAAAAAAGGGATTCAGCAAGAACCTCTCCCTGCGTTTATGGGCTTAGATTAACCTGGTGTAGATTACATAAGGGTTTTAAGGAATTTAATGAAATTTCCTACCCTAAACTAAGATGTTTTATATGCGTTTTACCGTAGTCTATTTTGGTAAGATTGAAACAATACGTAGTAGTTAAAGATCCCAGTCACCCCAGACTTACGTGATTTTAGGAAAGATGAAATTTTTAGGATCGGTAGTTTAATATAAACTTAGGAAGGAATCAATACTCGCTAAGCTGAAAGCGGGGCCGTTTTTCAGGTAGCAGCTATCAAAGGTGGAAAATAACCATGGGAAGATGTTTGGCCCGTTAGATTTATCTGGCTCTTTGGAAAATATTTTAAAATATTATACTTCATAATATATATAAAATTCAGCCTTCCTAAAATGACGCAAGTTCCCAATTTTTTTTAAAGTGTCTGTCAAAAGTTATGGCCCAAAGGAAGTGTCCGGCAACTGTATATTATCTTTGTTTATAACAATATCATATATGACATATGTAAAAACTAGCCTTGCTACTTTGATGTAAGTTAGCATGGTTATTTTCCACCTTTGATAGCTGCTACCTGAAAAACGGCCCCGCTTTCAGCTTAGCGAGTATCCATTCCTTTCTAAGTTTATGTTAAACTACCGATCCTGAAAATTGCATCTTTCCTAAAATCACGTAAGTCTGGGGTGACTGGGCTCTCAATCTATAGCCAGTATACAGAGTGAATTCTTCAAGCGAGCCTTCAGGGCCAAATATTAAATTCTAAATTCAATTTTTTTTATTTAAAACTATCTTCTGCCCGCGACTTCGTCCGCGTGGAATAGTTGAAAAAAAAAGGAAATTAAAAAAACTTCCCGATTTTAAAACATTCTTCATTGGTGCTCCGCTCCTATTGGTCTTAGCGTGATGATATATAGCCTAATTGTTTTTTAATGTACAAATTGTTTTATTGTTTCATTATGATGATAACGGCAATAGAAATACTTAATTAAGTGCATAAGTTGTACAATAAGCTGTTTAAGTAATTAAAGTTTTTTTAACTATCCCACGGGAACACTTTAATTTTTCGTAATCAAAAGTATCCTATATATTGACCAGGGATATAAGCCACCAGCATACAAAATTTCATTTCAATCGGTCCAGTCGTTTCGGAGATTAGCCCGTACAAACAGACAAACAGAGAAACAATAAAAATTGAAAAAAATCTAAATTAGTTCTATTTCACTTCTTATATCCCCCTGGCTCGGTTTTTAGCATTTTTTTTCATTGTACAGACCTCTACGACCTCTACAGTTTTATTATATGTATAGATAGAAGATAAAACCGTTAAAACGTAGTTTTATTATGTAAACAAGTCGCGAAAACTTAAGAAAATAGCTATATTTAATTGAAATAATCGGGTTCTAAATTGTTTTCAAGGCAAGACAACGTCTGCTGGGACTGCTAGTAAATAATAAAGAAAATCCAATCTACAATAAACAGACGGACCACCCATCCCCGCTGGCAACCCAGCAAACACGGTTCCGACCGCCTTTCCGCTACATTTTGGACCCCCCCACCTAATCGGCACAATATATTTTTGGGTCCGGAAACTCAGTAAACAGAATAACGAGTGTTGTTTTATATATATACCTATTTACCTGCTCTTATCAGGAGTTCTTGCTTTACAAAAGCGCTATGGAAACTAACGTGTTAAGTTTGACGGTTAATTATTGAAATATACATACATATATACATAACTTCACGCCAGTTCCATTGCGGGGTAGGCACGAACAACAGAGCGCCATTCAGGCTTATTCTTACACACCTCTTGTCATGCACGCTCGTCTGTTCTTAAGGCTCCTGACATCACCTTCTGCTAGTACACGATCAATTTGATCACGGAAGGTGTGTCGTGGCCTTCCACGACTTCTGCATCCATCCACTTTTGCATTGTATATCTGTTTAGTCATTCTTTCATCATGCATTCTTTCCACATGCCCGAACCACCGGAGCATTCCTTTCCTTACCTTCACCCCGACACTCTCTTTCAGACCAACTCTCTTTCTTACTTCGGTATAAAGAACGCGGTCCGCGAGCGTCACTCCGCAGATTTTGCGCAGTGCTCGCATCTCAACCGCTTTTACTCTACTTTCATGCTCTCTCTTCCATACCCAACTCTTGCTTCCATACGTGAGCGTAGGTACCAGCTTGAAATATATTACATAATATTTTTTACAACACATTTGCACAAAAAAATGCATTTATGAAATCTGTGTACATTGTTCGAAAGGGAAAAATTATGTACCATAGGAACGTGCGGTAATTAAGTACTCTCACCTAAATGCCTATTTTACCGCACGTCGTGCGGTAAAATAAGTTACAATGTATATATAAGAATTCCACCAAAGAGTTTCACATTACGAATATAAATAAGCTGTATAATCGAACCTCCTTGGAAGAGTCTTTAATCAATAAATTAGTCTCACTTGAATACTATAGAGAAATTAGAAACGTCAAAAATTACTACGACTTTCCAATTGATATTTATGTTAGTTTTAGTACCTATAGTACTGTGTTCTTATAAATATGTTGAAAAACATTATTATAAATGTGCGGTTGTTAGTTTTTACAAACTCGTGACTGTGGTTAGCGCTCAACTCCGTTTTAGGTTTACAGTCGTCTACTTGTTTGTAAAAATTTACCCCCCTAGTATCATAAGTAACATTTTTTTTAGAAAAACAAAACCGACTTCAACTTAAAAGCAGATAATCATTTCAATACTACATCTTGAAGTCAGTGTAAAGTAAAACTAAAAAATACTATATTTTTTATATTTTTTTTTAGTTCAGCAGACAGGCAGACGGCCCGATTGATGGAAAGCGGTTACCATCGCCTATGGACATTTGCAACACCAAAGGTGTTACAAATGCGCTGCTGCTCTCTTAAGGGAGACTGGAACCTGGTCACTAATGCCGGAATACAACTCGAGGTTGTTATGGCGGCATACTCTAGACCAGGGGTGGTAGCCATCCAGTCGGGCAAATGCCTTACCACCTGGCTGTGGGTTGTTAAGTCGCCTCTTACGACAGGCCGCCCGGCCGCAGGAAATTGTATTCTTTCTCCATTCCTGCACGGATATCATAATAATATAATCATGCTAATACATTTATTACAATAACTTATGTATTTTGAAATGTATTTTTGTATATATATGATTATGTATATATTTGTATATTTATTTCTTAATTTCTTAAATAATTCGTAATACCGAAGTAAGAAAGAGAGTTGGTCTGAAAGAGAGTGTCGGGGTGAAGGTAAGGAAAGGAATGCTCCGGTGGTTCGGGCATGTGGAAAGAATGCATGATGAAAGAATGACTAAACAGATATACAATGCAAAAGTGGATGGATGCAGAAGTCGTGGAAGGCCACGACACACCTTCCATGATCAAATCGATCGTGTACTAGCAGAAGGTGATGTCAGGAGCCTTAAGAACAGACGAGCTTGCATGACAAGAGTTATGAATGTCAAAGAGGCAAGTGAGGTGCGTAAGAATAAGCCTAAATGGCACTCTGTTGGTCGCGCCTACCCCGCAAGGGAACTGGCGTGAAGTTATGTATGTATGTATTTCTTAAATTAGTTTAAGTATTTATGTATCTATTGCCTTTTTCCTGCACCACCTACATTGCCTGATTCCAATTCCTTTCATTTAGGTTGCCTGGAAGAGAACGCTTTGGGCGATAAGGCCGCCTATTGTATTGCCTAGAAAGTATTGTAAATATCGTCTGTTTTTGTAATTGTATATTTTGGTGTGCAATAAAATGTTATCTATCTATCTATTTATAAAATGACGCGCTTGAAATCGTTAAAATGTACTTTTAATTAATGATAATTATGCATTAATATTTCAATAAGAATAAGTAATGAACACATCATAACATCAGGGTGAAACACTCAAGTACCTTTATATCCGGGTTGAAATATAAATAAAAAATGCATGCACTCACCAGTCCGGATGATCCGGTTGCGGTCAGTCTCTGTAACAAGAGCACGGTTGTTAGTTATTACCGGTTTGTTTATTTACAAAGGGTTTCTTTAGGGTTTAAAACAGTGTAAAAACCGGTTGCTAGGTGTATCTATCTATTGTGTATATCAGCTATATCTTGCCGTTGACGGGGCCTGTATCAAGATGTATTGCGGAGCCTAAAGGAAGAGTAAGGTGTTTTATTATAGAAACAAAAAATGCTCGAATCTAATTAAAATAATTATATATCGATTATAAATTATTACTTATATTTACAGGGCGTTCCATTAGTAGTTCACAACGCCCAAAACGCTCAGTTAGCCGTACCACAAGGCGACCGCGATCGTTGTGGTCGTGGCGAAAACGTCACTAATGACGTCATCATTTTCGATCACACAACGCTCACAACGACCCATGTCAATAGATGGGTCGAATGGCCGTTCCACTTGGGTTTACGATTGTTACGACAAGAAGCAAGTGGAGCGGGAAAACTCGCGGTCGTTGTGAGTCCCTAATGGAACGTAGCCTTAGTGCTCTTTGTAGCTCCAAAGTTATACAAACAATTCAAATCAAAGATACACTTTTCTCGCCTTTTTTTTGGTAAGGTTATTTATCAAATCAACCATAGTCAAAACGATTTGAGTTTTTTTAGATTTTCTGCCTCTATAGACAATAGGTGATGTCAGGAGCCTTAAGAACAGACGAGCGTGCATGACAAGAGTTATGAATGTCAAAGAGGCAAGTGAGGTGTGTAAGAATAAGCCTAAATGGCACTCTGTTGTTCGTGCCTACCCCGCAAGGGAACTGGCGTGAAGTTATGTATGTATGTATGTATGTATAGACAATAATGACAAATCTGATACCCGTTTCTGTTGGTCCAACAGTTATTCTCAAAAGTGTTATTAATCTATAAAAGATTGTGGATGACATTTTAAGAATTTTTGCTTACACATTTTCGGGGCCCCTGAAACCTGGGGGCCCCGTATCATTGATACGGCTGATACGGTGGTAGATACGCCCCTGAGCTATAGTCAAGCTTTTTCTAAAGGGGGCCATTGTTAAATGAGATGCTGCTAGCTACAATATTATTTTATTTTTATATTTAATCGACTTTAAATAAAAGTATTCGAGTGAAAAAGACTTCAACAGTAACTAAAAAGTCTGTCTTCGGCATTATGAATTTTTGCCAGGTGGTAGGGCATTCGCCCGACTGGATGGCTACCACCCCTGGTCTAAAGTATGTCGCCATAACAACCTTGAATTGTGTTCCGGCATTAGTGATCAGGTTCCAGTCTCCTTTAAGAGAGCAGCAGCGCATTTGTAGCCCCTTTGGTGTTACAAAATTCCATAGGCGATGGTAACCGCTTTCCATCAAGTGGGCCGTCTGCCTGTCTGCTGAACTGCAATAAAAAAAATATGAATTTTTATGTTTATATGAATCATTTTAGTTATTTCACTTATATATGTATGTATGCATGTATGAGGATGTCAGAGAACAGTGATGAGTAGTGGCGACTTGAAGAAACCTACGTCCAGCAGTCGACTGGAATTAGCTGACGATGAACAAAACAGAAGTATATCACAAAATTACTTGTCGAAGAATTATCGGAGTAGCAAATAGTACATAATGAGAGGAAAGATTATATAGCGGTCCCATTTTGGCTATAATGACTACGGTACCCTTAAAAGCGATTAATCGCGGGCGAAGCCAAGTGTAAAGCCCTATCTCATCTATAAAACAATCTATCCCAATTTCAGAACCGGTTAAAAACGCCAATAATCCAAAACACAGACCGCAACGAACCCTCTGCGTTCGAAACAACCGGTTGCGGTCACTATATCCGGTAATAACCGGTTCGGACCGGCTATAAACAGCTTTAAACCGGTTGTGACGGCACTTTGATGTCGCGGCCCCGTTGTTTTACAGGAGCGCTTTGAAAATTTAGATAAAGGATTTTCCTTTTAGTTTCTGTTATCGTATAACCAATGTTTTACGCGCGCCTTTGTCCGGGTTATTTTGGAATCTATATTTCAAAAAATGAATAATATTAGGGACCAGGATATGCTATGCTTGACTTGGAATTCAAGCGGGATTAAAAAAAGGAATGTAAGCTATCGATTTAGTGGAAACTGTGTCGGAGTAAGCCTTCCATTTGGCCATTTCAAATCATTCCCAGAAAAAATCCCGGGATTAAAAGTAGCGCAGATTTTAAGTCTGAGAATTTGCTGTCGATCAGCGAAAACCGCATCGAAATTTTACGTGAATCCTGAAGAAACAGATAAACAGACAAGAAATCTAATAAAAATGCATCGTGTTCTCCATCGTTTATATAATCAATTCCAGTTCTTTTTCTAAATAGCTTCAATGTACAGGACACGGCATGTTTAGAATTTTATAATATTTAATATCCGTAAAAAAAACCTTTAGTTTCTTATTACTGGTACATTCTATTATCTAACTATTGGCAAGAAATTGAAATTATTTCTATAGTGCATAGATGTTTGCACATAGGGATGTGCTTTTTTTATTTTTTTTATTGCAGGAGATCAGCAGACAGGCAGGCGGCCCACTTGATGGAAAGCGGTTACCATCGCCTATGGACATTTGCAACACGAAAGTTGCTACAAATGCGCTGCTGCTCTCTTAAGGGAGACTGGAACCTGGTCACTAATGCCGGAACACAACACAAGGTTGTTATGGCGACATACTTTATACCAGGGGTGGTAGCCATCCAGTCGGGCAAGTGCCCTACCACCTGGCAAAATAATGCTAATAGATTTCAGTAATTATATGGTTATGTATTTATTAATTTTAAAGTATTTTATTGTTAATTTTATTTATTTGTATTACTAATTAAATATCACACAAGTAGAATTAGTTTAACAATATTGAATCGTTTTGGTCTTACGCCAAAAGGTTTGCACTGAAAATAATAATTGATATAATTCCGGCACATTAATATGCTGAATGCAAATCTTGTTACTGAAAATGCGGCGTACAAACTCTTAACATATGCTCTGTGTATAAGGATGTATAAGTAATGTAATTATGTCGCGATTTCTTCGAATAAAGTCTTTCTTTCTAGTTATATCAAATTATAACCAGTGGTAAAAGAAACGATTGGATAGAAAATATAAAAACCGGTTGTAAGCAATTGTAGGCAAAGGAACCTCGCCCATACAGCTCGTCTAGTATAGCTCAGCGGAATAGAAGATATTTGACTGACGCCAATCAACGTTCAAAGTTCTTGTGACAACAGTTCTCACAGAAATACATAATTGTTATTCAAAAACTTTTAATGTCCAACAACTATTGTTCATTTTAGAGTAATTTTATATATTTTTAGAAAATAATACTGCACAGCACAACGCCCTTCTCAGTGTCCGCCAAAAACTTCTCTGAGCAGTAAATCAGAACAAAAGAATCTATGATAAGATATCGCCAGCGGCGACAAGTTCTCCTGTTGTATATTATGTATATAAGTATATTCAATAAAGAACATTAATTTATTCATTCCGAAGATTTTTTTATGTCAACGTCAAAATGACAGTTCTTTTATTAAATTTCTATATGAATTGGACCAGAGTCGAAACTTGAATTCAATACGGTATCGAGTAGTCTAGAAGACCGGTTATTGCTAAAATAAAATATCAGACCGTGCCAATTAGAGACCCTAAGCTCGGGACTCATTGAAAACTTTGGCAATAATTACAACGACAACTTTAAAATCGCGTTTCATTTTAATTTGAGTAAGCTCGTTTTACTTCGTTTAAGTTTTAATTGATAGGTTTAAAATTGACAAATGGCGGACGTTGGCGGGAATTTTGTTTTTTCTTCCGCAAGCGGAAGTAGGGTTGCTTTACTTTATTTTTTTAACTGGAAGTAGAGTGAATTGTTTTTTACCTTTATTTTTAAATCACTAATGCTAGCGAAAGTTTGTTCGTGTTCCCATGAGGACGTATAGTATTAGAACCTCTAACAAATATTTTTATTTAATTTGGCCTGGAGTAGCACTGGCCACCAAAATATACTGAATGTTTGAATTTAGAACATTGATGTTCTTTTGTTATTTTTTATATGTAAAATTATTTCCCTCCATTAAAGTCCTCATATATTACGCACGCTCAGTTTTTTATTATTTAATCATTTACAGACCGCTTAGTTTTATAATATTTAAATAAGTGTTTAACAACGTGTTTATTAGTGAATTGCAATGGTGGTACTAAATAATCGCTACATTTTTTGTTACATTCGTGTGTCTCAGGGAAATAATGTCATTTATTGGGTTACAAATCATCCTAGTGTTGACTCAGGCTAGCTCTGTGTCAAGTATCGTAGTAGTTTTTACCTGATATTCTTACATACAGACATACAAAAATGTAAAAGTTGAATTTTCGAAATCCGCTATTATGAATTAGTCGTGTTTTTTACAAGCTTTTATTTAACTGGCAATGGATGTACCTATGTATGTATGTAAGTTCGGGTGGAATCTTGCAAATTAAATTTGACCAACTTCCCGGTTTCCGATTGAGCTGAAATTTTGCACGCCTATATTCACGCGACAATGCAATAATATGGTACCATGGAGCTGATTTGATGATGGAGTCGGAAGGTGGCCATAGGAACTCCTGTACTAAACAAGATAGACCCGTCGTGTTTGGGCTCGTTTTACTTGTCTTGGCTAGCACTCTGCTGCTACATAATATCCAGGGTCTCAAAATCTTGTATTTAAAAGCTTTTAAAAAAAAACTTATTTCTAATTACTTTATTATAGAAACTCAACAACCCGAACAGACTTAAGATATTATAGATAGAAGATCTGTATTGCAATTCAACTAATAAATGTGTTGTCTTCATGAAAACGCGAACGAAGTTTTGCTGGAACATGTTAGTTAAGTCTATGTTTAGATCAAAATAGTTACGAAGCAAACTTAATTCCCACACATATACCTACGTAGTTATGAAGTGATTATTGATTCTAATGAAGAGTGACATCTAGCGAGTAAGACGTAGCTAACAAATCAAGGTAACACGTTAAAATACTAACATTATCTAATTAAGAGGCGACAAAACAACCCACAGCCAGGTGGTAGGGCATTTGCCCGACTGGATGGCTACCACCCCTGGTCTAGAGCATGCCGCCATAACAACTCTGAGTTGTGTTCCGGCATTAGTAACCAGGTTCCAGACTCACTTAAGAGAGCAGCAGCGCATTTGTAGCACCTTTGGTGTTGCAAATGTCCATAAGCGATGGTAAGAAAAACAAACAAGTCTTTAAAACTAGAATATCTGTGATTAAACTAGAATAATATAGTTCACATAACAGTGACGCTCGCGGACCGCGTTCGTAATACCGAAGTAAGAAAGAGAGTTGGTCTGAAAGAGAGTGTCGGGGTGAAGGTAAGGAAAGGAATGCTCCGGTGGTTCGGGCATGTGGAAAGAATGCATGCTGAAAGAATGACTAAACAGATATACAATGCAAAAGTGGATGGATGCAGAAGTCGTGGAAGGCCACGACACACCTTCCATGATCAAATTGATCGTGTACTAGCAGAAGGTGATGCCAGGAGTCTTAATAACAGACGAGCTTGCATGACAAGAGTTATGAATGTCAAAGAGGCAAGTGAGGTGTGTAAGAATAAGCCTAAATGGCACTCTGTTGTTCGTGCCTACCCCGCAAGGGAACTGGCGTGAAGTTATGTATGTATGTATGTATGTATATAACAGAAAAGAAATGGAATATATAATGGAAAATGAACTTGAATATAAAACAAGTAAAAAAGTTCTAAAACGAAAACTAGCGACGGAACATGTTTAAGACTAAACTTTCCGATGTGTTTACTAAATATTTAATAATTTCAACCAGCTCTTCGCAGCCCGGCTAGCTCAGTCGGTAGAGCATGAGACTCTTAATCTCAGGGTCGTGGGTTCGAGCCCCACGTTGGGCGTAATATTTTTTTTGACAGATTTTTCACTAAAACGTATTTTTAAAAATAAATAAATTATTGCAATAATAAATATTAGTAAATTATTGTTTATTTAGTTTCATTGGTAATGCGTGTTTTGTAATTTATATTCATATCTGAACCATGAAAAATATACATACATACATATATACATAACTTCACGCCAGTTCCCTTGCGGGGTAGGCACGAACAACAGAGCGCCATTCAGGCTTATTCTTACACACCTCTTGTCATGCACGCTCGTCTGTTCTTAAGGCTCCTGACATCACCCTCCGCTAGTACACGATCAATTTGATCATGGAAGGTGTGTCGTGGTCTTCCAAGACTTCTGCATCCATCCACTTTTGCATTGTATATCTGTTTAATCATTCTTTCATCATGCCCGAATCACCGGAGCATTCCTTTCCTTACCTTCACCGCGACACTCTCTTTCAGACCAACTCTCTTTCTTACTTCGGTATTACGAACGCGTTTACTCTACTTTCATGCTATCTCTTCCATACCCAACTCTCGCTTCCATACGTGAGCGTAGGTACCAGCACCGCGTTGTGTATGGCGAGCTGGGCCTTCTGGCTGAGGTTCTTAGCGCCTAGAAGTTTACCTAACGCTCCATTCAAACTATTCCCCAAATTCACTCTGCTTTTTATATCAGCGGTGTACCTTCCATCCCTGCTAAAAGCACATCCAAGATATACAAACATGAAAAATATAACAAGAATATTATATTGTATGAAAGATGACAGTCATAATGATTTGTGGTGTGACAGAGGACGCATGTCAGAACAGAGGAGAATGGAAGGAAAAGCCATATTGTGCCGACCACAAATAATTGGTAGAAGGTAAAAAGATTACATACTAGGATTTGCCCACGACTTACTCCACGTTGGACAGGTAACATGATAACAAAAATCCTGCTTTAATCTATAAAGTTCTATGAAAAATTTTCAAGACAGACTAAAACAATTTTTTTTTAATTGTAACCTACTACCAAGCATTATATTTCACTTAAATGTTTTTATGTATTTATTTTATAATAGACAGAATTAATTTATTGTACAATATAACGACAATTTAAAGAAATCTAAGTATTATTATATTATTGAAACGTTTGCAATAATAATTAAAATTAAATAAATATTGAAGTAAGAGTAGTATATATATAATTATCAAAAATTGTACGGCGAACTGGCAAAAAATATGTGATCATTATTAAAATAACCTCACCTATTACTTAGTTATCATCTTCTGTGCAATAAATTATTAAAACTATCATTAGTTATATAATCGTGTTCTTATAATATTATCAACAATTTGGCTTCATCTCATAACGGGGGCGTAGCTCAGATGGTAGAGCGCTCGCTTAGCATGCGAGAGGTACCGGGATCGATACCCGGCGCCTCCAAATTTCTTTTTTCATCATATTCGGTGTAATATTCTTTTTTTTAATGGCTTGGGAATATTTTATAATCTTTAAGCTAATTCTTAATTAAAACTTATTGACACAGTTAAATTTCCTAAAAAAAAATTACCTCAGTCGAATCTTAACTTGCAGCTTGAAGTAATATTTTAAATTCAATTTCATTTCGAATATTTTAAAGATTTTGCACACGATGTTTATTTAAAATCAATCAATACAATTAAAGTTCATTTTTAACAACAAAGGTGCGGTCAGTCAGTCTAACTTTTTAAAAACGTAGAAATGTCCAGCTCCATAGATTTTATACGAGCGTACCTACTTATGACATCATAAGTACAAGCAAAGTATTTAAAATTATTTTTATCGTAATATAAAAGTTGGATTATAAGATGTTATTATATTATAACTGTCCGTTTATATGTAAAAAATATTAATATTTATTGCAACACGTGTCCGCAAATATAGACTACAATAAACTAGCACAGCATAACCCAAAATCTACTATTTAGATATCTTAAAAACTTATTTCAATAAAGATAGATTATAAACATGTTTGAATTTACTATCTTCATGTTCTAGAAATAGCAACCATTGAGTTGTAAATAATTTTAAATATCGAACATTTCTCATCTTTCCTTAGCATTTACGTGGAGAAATGCGCATTGGAGCGTGTACTGCGATATTTGTATTCGAATAGTTGCTGTTATTTGATAAAAGATGGCATTAGTTGTACAATACTTTAATGTAGATATATTTTTGAAGATATTTATTTCTATCTCCTTTAATACATAAAACGTCTGTATATATTATATTTAAGTATTTATTATATTAAAATAACTGCCTCTTGTCTTTCCCCTCACGCTAGAAATATAGGTTTACTGAAAGATAACTATTTTAAGGTTAAGTATGCCTTATACATCATCACATAGTTTCATTTGTAACTGTTTTGTGTACAATAAATAATAGAATATATGTAGTCTTACTATATATTACGTATACTGTTGCAGAATAAATACTTTTTGTTTATAAATATTGTAATACTGGCAGCTCGGCTTTTGACGTTTTTAAAAATTAAAGACAATCGAGTGGAGTTTTTGGCGGGAACTGAAAGGAGAGGTTGTGCTGTGCAGTTTTATTTTCTAAAAATGTGTAAAATTGCTCTAAAATGAACAACAGTTGTAGGATATTGATAGTTTTCGAGTAGTAATTATGTGTTTTTGCGAGAAATGTGAACTATATAGCCAAATGTGGCCTTTTGAGTTTTCACAAGAACTCCGTTGAATGACGTCGATTGTAGCCTACAATACAACGGCGCCTGGCTTAAAGGCCCAGTAGCCAAGCCTTAAACATAAAAAAAAGACAATCGGGTTGGTTGCGATTCGAACGTAATGAAAAAATGGTGTTTCATTTTTATTTAAATATACATATGATTTTGTCTCATTCGGATCCATCACATATACCATCAACGCCATTATCATTTCAATTTATCCCTGGCTGGGGTTGTCTGTAAGACACAATTAGATGTAATTTTTGTCTGTAAGTCTATTTTTGTATTGGTGTACAATAAGACTTATCTATCTACATATCCAGTTAAATATAAAAGTGTGGCTAAATAATAATAATCTTATAGAATAGAAAACAACCTTCTTGTTATTTATTATAATAATACAGTTTTAAAACACTTAAACTTTTTAATAGCTCTTCCAGTAAAATAAATTTTATTGAGTGTGGTAAGAATATGGAAAATTATTTAAATAATTAAAATTATTTTAGAAAGAAAGAAGAAAAATAACAAAATGTATTCAGGGCAAACATAAATAGAGAAGATAATGAAACAGTAAAACAGACAAACAGAATAAGTCCTAAAATTGGACCCAGTCTCAGCATATGCTGGACCAGACTAGCGCTGTTGTTCCACTTGGGACCAGCAAGAGAAGTTTCGAAGGATAATACAGAGTTTTTGGCGCGAACTGAAAGGGGACGTTGTGCTGTGCAGTTTTATTTTCTAAAAATGTGTAAAATTACTCTAAAATGAACAATAGTTGTAGGATATTCATAGTTTTTGAGTAGTAATTATGTGTTTTTGCGAGAAATGTGAACTATATAGCCAAATGTGGCCTTTCGAGTTTTCACAAGAACTCCGTTGAATGACGTCGATTGTAGCCTACAATACAACAGCGCCTGGCTTAAAGGCCTAATTGCCAAGCCTTAAAAAAAAAGGATAATACAACACAAAAAATACTATTATTAAAGCCTGTCAATTTCTCGAAAGATAGTGTGACATTAAACAAACAATTAAACATAGACACTGGATTGTTAAAATATAGTTTTAAGTAAAATAATTTGTTACTTATACATTTAACATACCATCTAACATTATAACCTCAAAATGAATATCATAAACCGCAACTTGCGACCAAAATCCCGCTCCGAAGCACAATGAGCCCGCAAAACTTTAATCTACAGTCGCCATACTTAAAGTTCTCCGTCTGCATCTATTGAGAGGTTATGTATTTTGACATAAATTCAAAGTTTCGTCGGGCTATGCGAATTATATTGGATGTTTGAAATATGCACGCGGAGAGCATAGTTTCGCCGGGAAGTTTCGAATAACGCCATCTAGCGGTGAATAGCCGGCATTGCTGGGAATACTTGATGAAAATACGGCCAGAAAAGATCAATTGTTATTTAACTATTTTCATTAAATGCATGATTTTTAACATAGAGAATAGCTTTTTCTAGTGGAGTTTTATTAGAAAGTTGCGACAAAATAAGATGTTAAAGGAACTACTGATGAAGGGAAAAACATAAGACTATTTAGTTTACTGTTCTTGTGCGACATTTAAACAATTTATCAAACCTATTGCGCGTTTTTGTCACAGTTATAGTTTCCTGCCGGAAACTAGCCACGCGCTGGCGATGAAGAAACACATCGTGAATGAAAATACATACATACATACATAACTTCACGCCAGTTCCCTTGCGGGGTAGGCATGAACAACAGAGCGCCATTTAGGCCCATTCTTACACACCTCACTTGCTTCTTTGACATTCATAACTCTAGTCATGCACACTCGTCTGTTCTTAAGGCTCCTAACATCACCCTCCGCTAGTACACGATCAATTTGATCATGGAAGGTGTGTCGTGGAAGGCCACGACACACCTTCCATGGTGGTGAAGGTGTGTCGTGGCCTTCCACGACACACCTAGCTACCACACCTTTATAGGTACTAAAACTAACATAAATATCAATTGGAAAGTCGTAGTAATTTTTGACGTTTCTAATTTCTCTATAGTATTCAAGTGAGACTAATTTATTGATCAAAGGCGCTTCCAAGGAAGTTCGATTATACAGCTTATTTATATTTGTAATGTGAAACTCTTTGGTGGAATTCTTATATATACATTGTACAGAGCGCCATTTAGGCTTATTCTTACACACCTCACTGAATGAAAATACATTTTGAGATAATCGATCTGTGAAACATACCAATCTATTTGAAAAGCAATGGGAGTATACATAGGTATTTATAGACTAATATTACCTTATTATATAACTAGCTGTGGCCGCGACTTCATTCGCGTGGAATATTTTTTTGCGGAACCCTAAAAATAAATAGAAAAATAGCCTAATTTACTTCTTATAACATCAGCCACCTGCCAGTGAAAGTCCTATCAAAATCGGTCCAGCCGTTTCATATGTCGTATCGTGTATAGATATAATAAATCTGTTGGGAGTATCGAATTTATACATAGCACTTAAAAATGAGAAAAATATCAGCGGGATATTTGATACGAGCAAATTTGGAATATACTAAACTTTTTGAATTTGGGTCTATCTATAAAAAATCCTGTCCAAAGTACTGAAAGGATTTAATTAAGTCGCGACACATATTCAAATTCAAAATTTTTTATTCGAAATAAGTTCCACAGCGAGCTTATATCCCGGGTACATAAACAATACACGGAAAATGTATACAAAAAGAGCCCACTAATTTGTATACCAGGGCTTGAAATTCCGGTAAAAATGCGATATCGTAATTTCAGATTACGGTAAAAAATAAATATCGTTATATAAACTTACCGTTATTTCTAGCCATTTTACCGGTAAAAAATATAACGTTAATACTATTTTTATTGGTAATTTACATACATACATACATACATAACTTCACGCCAGTTCCCTTGCGGGGTAGGTACAAACAACAGAGCACCATTCAGGCTTATTCTTACACACCTCACTTGCTTCTTTGACATTCATAACTCTTGTCATGCACGCTCGTCTGTTCTTAAGGCTCCTGACATCAGCTTCTGCTAGTACACGATCAATTTGATCATGGAAGGTGTGTCGTGACCTTCCACGACTTCTGCATCCATCCACTTTTGCATTGTATATCTGTTTAGTCTTCTTCACCGGAGCATTCCTTTCCTTACCTTCACCCCGACACTCTCTCTCAGACCAACTCTCTTATTGGTAATTTTACCCTTATAACTATGTTTTATTCTCATCGTCGCTCTTTTTCACTCGCAAAGAGTGTCAAGCAGCACTGTGCTAAGAGCGCTCGTAATATTTAGAGCTGTGTTTGTCGATTGTTTCGGTATAGATACGCTTGGCCTTAGGAGAGACTTTGCTTCTCTCTGCGTATTCTACCGACTGTATAACGGGGAATGTTCCGAAGAACTGTTTAGAATGGTGCCTTCGTCCTCCTTCTACCATCGCACCGCTCGCCATCGATTGGGAGTTCACCCTCACTTCCTTGAGCCGCTTTGCTCATGTACGCAACGGGTCTGTAGAACGTTTCTCTCGCGTACCGTGGGGATTTGGAATGAGCTCCCGGCCGAGGTTTTCCCACAGCGCTATGATATGGAGTTCTTCAAAAAGGGTGTCATAAAATTTCTTCGAGGCCGGCAGCGCGTTGGCGACATCTCTGATGTTGCAAACGTCCATAGGCGACGGTAACTGCTTTCCACCAGGTGGGCCGTTAGCCTGTTTGCTGTACTCCAGCTATAAAAAAAAAAAAAAAAAAAAAACGTGGTGTCGAAATAAAGCCAATTCTTTAAAATAGCAACGTCGGTTGAAATAACGTCAAAATTACCGATACGTCTAACGTTATACATACAATTTTTACCGTTATATTACAACGTTAAAATCATAAAACTCACCAAGAGACGGTAAAAAATATATTGGTATTACAGAATGTTTTTCGAAAATACCGGTAATTACCGATATTGTTAAACAAAAATCTGATATTGTTTTCAATAATAATTATAAAGATATGTTGCTGGAAAGTTTGTTGCGCCGCTTATTCTTCGTTAACAGTAATTAAAATTGGTTTGGAAACGGTGGTAGACGCATGACTTTCAATAAAGCTACGTTCCACATGAGACTCACAACGACCACGTTAATGACCGCGATTTTTGCCGTTCCACTTGCTTGCGGATGTTACAAGCATAAACTCTAGTGGAACGGATTATGGAGCGTTGATGTCATAAACGACGAAATATGATTTTTTTACGGTTAATTTGAAAATGGCGCCTTTTTCAATGTCAATCGATAGTAGTGAGAATTAATGCTCTTTAGTCAACGCCCACTTCGACCCACCTCTTGATATGGGTCGTGGTGAGCTCTGTGTGATCGAAAATGATGACGTCATTAGTGACGTTTTCGCCACGACCGTGGTCGCCATGTGGAATAGCTGAAGGAGCATTTTGGGCGTTGTAGCTCACAACGCCTAACGGAACGCGTCTTAAGCAATCTGTAGATTCCATTTTTAAACGACTTTAAAAAATGAAGACGCTTCTTAATTTGTCGTGTAAATATTTTTTTATATATATGTATGACATATCTTCCATGATCAAATTGATCGTGTACTAGCAGAAGGTGATGTCAGGAGCCTTAAGAACAGACGACCGTGCATGACGAGAGCTATGAATGTCAAAGAAGCAAGTGTAGTGTGCAAGAATAAGCCTGAATGGCGCTCTGTTGTTCGTGCCTACCGCGGAAGGGAACTGGCGTGAAGTTATGTATGTATATATGTTGAGTCATAACTATTTGTTTATGAACCGATTTTGACCATTATTTTTACGTTGGACTTTATACAGCTTCAGAATAAGTCCATAGAAAAATTTAGCAATTTTTTAAAATGAAATATGTAAATATATACATTTTTATTTTCTCTCCAGTAAGTGACGTCGCTTCCGTGGCATAAACGAATATAGGCAAAAGATGACGCTGCGTTCGCATTTTTAATTCACTCACAAATGCGTCACTACGGTAACCCGAACGACGCTTGGCATTATTACAAACATTATAAAGTCGCGGGACAGTTATATTATAAATAACAAACAAATTCCCCTGCGATTGAAATGTTTAGGTCATTCTGACATTTGCTAAAATGCCGTCAACCCCATAGCAAACAACCTTTGCCAAACATAATTGACATTTCCTAAATGTCAACTTTTATGCTCCAAGTATAGACATTTCATATACTTGTTACTGGAACAAGACTTGCTTGGAGTAAAAAAATGATGGGTTAAGTGAAGGCTTGAGAAGAATTTAATTTAATAAATTAAGGAGTATTTAGCGGGAACTAAAAGGGGGCGTTCGTAATACCGAAGTAAGAAAGAGAGTTGGTCTGAAAGAGAGTGTCGGGGTGAAGGTAAGGAAAGGAATGCTCCGGTGGTTCGGACATGTAGAAAGAATGCATGATGAAAGAATGAATAAACAGATATACAATGCAAAAGTGGATGGATGCAGAAGTCGTGGAAGGCCACGACACACTTTCCATGATCAAATTGATCGTGTACTAGCAGAAGGTGATGTTAGGAGCCTTAAGAACAGACGAGCGTGCATGACAAGAGTTATGAATGTCAAAGAAGCAAGTGAGGTGTGTAAGAATAAGCCTAAATGGCGCTCTGTTGTTCGTGCCTACCCCGCAAGGGAACTGGCGTGAAGTTATGTATGTATGTATGTATGTAAAAGGGGGCGTTATGCTGTGCAGTTTTATTGTCTAAAAATGCAATCGATGTTCAGTGTGCAGTAACTTCGTACAAAAGGCAAGAATGGGACGCAGGTTTAGGTTTAGTGATATAGTTGGGAACGCTAGGCCCAGAAGCCCAGAGAGACTAACTGACTTCTAAAAATCACGAAAATAACTAAGAAATTAATGTTTTCAATAACAATTTAGTATTCATTTCTTGTTCCTTGTTCCAAAAACGGCCTCTTATTTGAAGGAACGCTTTGAGTTCTTTCAAGAGAGTAGTAGTATAGATAGTTTTATCCGTGCAGGAACGGAGAAAGAATACAATTTCCTGCGGGCGGGCGGCCTGTCGTAAGAGGCGACTTAACAACCCACAGCCAGGTGGTAGGGCATTTGCCCGACTGGATAGCTACCACTCCTGGTCTAAAGTATGTCGCCATAACAACCTTGAGTTGTGTTCCGGCATTAATGACCAGGTTCCAGTTTCCATTAAGAGAGCAGCAGCGCATTTGTAGCAACTTTGGTGTTGCAAATGTCCATAGGCGATGGTAACCGCTTTCCATCAAGTGGGCCGTCGGCCTGTCTGCTGATCTCCTGCAATAAAAAAAAAGATACATAGCTCTTAAGATCATCAGCAATTTTCTCAAAAATCTTTTACTGTGCAGGCTTTAAGGTTGTGTAATGCATTACCAGCGAGCATCAGAAGTGCTTACATCTTTTAATAAACTCCTCAAAGATCATTATCTAAATTTATAAACAGTAATTTATGTATGTGTATGTAACTCTATGTATATATATGTTTGTATATAAACATGTATATGTATTTTTATTTATTATCTATTAATATATGTATATATGATAGTATATATTTTAAACTATGCGCACTGAATACCGACCCACTATTCGAAATTTGAAATTATCTCCAGAAGGTTGTCTGGAAGAAATCGCTGTTAGCGATAAGACCGCCGATTGTACTAGTTAAATGATTGTTAACTCATGTGTATTATTGTGTGCAATAAAGAATATTCTATTCTATTCTGTTCCTGTGGAAGGCCACGACACACCTTCCATGATCAAATTGATCGTGTATGACAAGAGTTATGAATGTCAAAGAAGCAAGTGAGGTGTGTAAGAATAAGCCTAAATGGCGCTCTGTTGTTCGTGCCTACCCCGCAAGGGAACTGGCGTGAAGTTATGTATGTATGTATGTATTCTGTTCCTTTTAATGTAACTATGTAGGTTATGTTAATCTTCTCATACAATTTTGGAATTTATATATATATATTATACGTCTGTTGCGGCGATTCTCACCGCATTTGGCCTTCCAACCGAATGGCCCAGATAGTTACGAAATGTATTCATCCTGCGTTATAAAAAAAAAACTTGCAATTGATCCCAGCTACTGAAGTGGCTGTAACATCGAAATAAAAATCAAAGAAAATACCCCGCTTAAAAGCGTTAAAACGTAGTTTTGAATAAAATAAAAGGAATCTTATATCACTATCAGTCTCTCTGCAGTTAAGTCGTGAATATAGGACAGGTTAAGATCCTTTCCCTACGTGACTATGCGTGTGTGTGTCTGAGCAGGAATGTACATATAAAGAGGGGACTCGTTAGTGAGGGGATCAGTCCTTTATCGACATTATGGCTTATATTTAAAAAATAATTTAAGTCATTTCATTATGGCGATCCAGCGAGGAAACGTAGCCAGCGAGTAGCCAGCCTCAGCGAGAGTTATATGTTTGTGCCGTTTGCTGTCGAGACGCTTGGACCGTGGGGTCCTGAGGCCATGAGCCTCTACCAACATTTATCAAAACGACTCATTGACTCTTCGGGTGATCAGAGGGCTGGTGCTTACCTCGGCCAACGGATCTCTGTATGGCGATCCAGCGAGTAAACGTAGCCAGCCTTCTGGGCACCTTACCCATAGAAGACGGTGATCTAGGCTCAGTATTCTACTTATAGTCTATGAATAGAATACAATACAAATAAGTTAAGTTTTCTTGCATTGTATTCGATTATACGCAATTAAATAAAAATGTTAGTCATTTCATGATTTATTAAATATTCTAATTTTAGATAGATAACAAATTATTGCTCACCAAATATGCAATTTCAAAAATACACAACTACAATATTGTCATGGTAGAAAAAATAGGCGGCCTTATCGCTTAAAGCAATCTCTTCCAGGCAACCTAACTTAAGGAATAGTTTAACCTAATCTGGCGATGTAGGTGGTGCAGATCATTAAGTAGTATATCATAAATAATCATACCTAACATACAAATATATATATATATATACTAGCGGCCCCGGGAGACGTTGTCCTGCTCTGAAAAAATAAAAATCTAGGACCCGATCCCAGCGCCACCTACCGGTTATAATTGTGGTATTAAACCATCCGGGGACTCACTCAAACACACAAAAACAAATCATCAAAATCGCTCCAGGTGATTAGGAGGATTCTAGAACTCGATCTCAGCGCTACCTACCGGTTCTAACGGGATAAAAAGTATCCTATATCCGTCTCCTGGTTCTAAACTACCTCCCCACCAATTTTCAGCCAAATCGATAAAGCCGTTCTTGAGTTATAAATACTGTAACTAACACAGTGTTTTATATATAGTTGTATAGATATACTTTATATACATATTATTATTTATTAAATAGTCTATAGTATAAGAATTAGGCATAATTATTTAAAGAAAAGTAGTGTTTTCTAAGTGCGTTTTTAAATGTAGGCGATGTTTTGGCCTCTCTCACAGTAAGAGGCAGCGCAATTTTCTATTTTCTAATAATTTTCTAATTTATATAAATTTCTTTTAACTTAATTGACATTATTCGCCTATATAAAAAAAAATAACAATTTCTATACAATTTTTTTGGAAGTCATACAAATTTGTAATAAAACTAAGACAATGTAAACTAAAACAATAAAAGAAAATTTAATTTAGTTATAATGTATTCTAAGCATATTCCCTCAAGACTATAAGTAGAATACTGAGCCTCGATCACCGTCTAATACGCATGGGTGAGGTGCCCAGAAGGTTGACTACGTTTTGCTTGTTGGGTCGCCATACTGATCCGTTATTCGGTAGAATACTGAGCCTCGATCACCGTCTAATATGCATGGGTGAGGTGCCCAGAAGGTTGGCTACGTTTTGCTTGTTGGGTCGCCATACTGATCCGTTATTCGAGGTATGTACCAGCCCTCTTAGAAGTATATTAAAGAAATAAAAGTTATAATTAAAAATAAACAAAACATTAAAAAAATATTTTGCACTATTTATTTAATAAATGAAAAAATGACTAAACAGATATACAATGCAAAAGTGAATGGATGCAGAAGTCGTGGAAGGCCACGACACACCTTCCATGATCAAATTGATCGTGTACTAGCAGAAGGTGATGTCAGGAGCCTTAAGAACAGACGAGCGTGCATGACAAAAGCTATGAATGTCAAAGAAGCAAGTGAGGTGTGTAAGAATAAGCCTAAATGGCGCTCTGTTGTTCGTGCCTACCCCGCAAGGGAACTGGCGTGAAGTTATGTATGTATGTATTTAATCAATTTTAATAATTAATTGAAAATTTTAAAGGTTAGTGAAAGAAAATAGTCTAAGAGATGCAGAAACTCAACCTGCAATCGTCTGATAACCAGATGAGATATATTTTTATCAAACTATATTAATTTATAAACGTTCATGGCTATTTTTGAAGTCTTCAAAGCATGGCAATATAGTATTCCGTAATGGATAAGGTGAGAAATGAGTACATAAGGGGATCTTTGAAAGTTGCAGCTGTGACAGAAAATTGAGAGGAAGAAGATTAAGTTGGTATGGGCATATAATGAGGAGGGATGAAAGTCACGTGACAAAAAGAATGTTATACTACAAGATCGATGGGTACAAATTTAAAGGTAGACCAAAAAAAAGATGGATGGATTGTGTGAAGGATGACATGATGATATGCGGTGTGACAGAAAAGGTATGTCAGAATAGAAGAGTGTGGAAGGAAAAGACATATTGTGCCGACCCCAAGTAATTGGGATATGGTGAAAGAAAAGAGAGAGAGAGAACGGCTTTGCGCAGGCAAGCTTATACAGTTATTTTTGTAATTAAATTATTCTTCTTATGATACCAATTTTTATTGATTAACAGAACGGTGTTTTTACCTATATTGACTTACCTGTTCATATCTCCTTGCCAGGTAGCCATAGACAGAAATAAGTCGGCAAACCAATCAAGGCATATTTTCTATGTCAAAAACTATCAGTTGAAACTAAATCTGTTGTTATCAAAAGAGTTGAAGATATTAAAACAAAATATTAAAATGAAAAACTGAATGAATGATTAACTCGATTTATAATTAACTAGCGGCCCCGGCAGACGTTGTCCTGCTTTGAAAAAATAAAAACCTAGGACCCGATCCCAGCGCCACCTACCGGTTCTAATTGTGGAATTAAACCATCCGGGAACCCATTCAAACACACAAAAACAAAATCGCTCCAGGTGATTAGGAGGATTCTAGAACCCGACCTCAGCGCCACCTACCGGTTCTAATGGGATAAAAAGTATCCTATGTCGGTCTCCTGGTTCTAAGCTACCTCCCCATCGATTTTCAGCCAAATCGGTGCAGCCGTTCTTGAGTTATAAATAGTGTAACTAACACGACTTTCTCTTATATATATAGATTTAATTTCTAAATTCTAATTCTTAAAATTGTTTTTGTATTTTCAAGATACTCCTGTATTATCTAATTATAATGCTAATATATTCGCATACTAGGATAAAAATCTAGTGCCTTAGGTACATAATGTAGTCATAATGTATTATTGTATTGATTGTAATTTGCTTTGTGAATTAATTAAATAAATAAATTTAATTAATAATAGCCATGAACACTTTTCGATTGTCGAGCTATCATAGGCGTGTTTATAAATCAATATAATTTGATTAAAAATATGTCTCATCTGGTTATCAGACGGGTGAAGGTTCATCTTCAGGGTCTCCTCTACTAAATCTACTAAAAGAGAAGGGAAGTCTGTAGGATCGTTTTTTAGCGACAAGACCGCCCTTTGTACACAATTAGAATAGTTCTAGATTGTAAATTTTCCTTATAACCTAGAATGTCTTTTTTTTTTATTGCAGGAGATCAGCAGACAGGCAGACGGCCCACTTGATGGAAAACGGTTACCATCGCCTATGGACATTTGCAACACCAAACGTGCTACAAATGCGATGCTGCTCTCTTAAGGGAAACTGGAACCTGGTCACTAATGCTGGAACACAACTCAAAGTTGTTATAGCGGCATGCTCTAGACCAGGGGTGGTAGCCATCCAGTCGGGCAAATGCCCTACCACCCGGCTGTGGGTGTTAAGTCGCCTCTTACGACAGGCCGCCCGGCCACAGGAAATTGTATTCTTTCTCCATTCCTGCACGGATAAGAATTCAAGAAGAATTCACGACATGGACGGTTGTGTCGCAGACACAACCGTCCATGTCGTGAGTTTTTTAACTACCCTCATGTTGCGTGTAATGGTAAAATTCCCGAATTTTCTGTGAAAAATTCAAGAGAAAGGTTTTTTTTTTAATAAATAATATGTTTTATCGGTTACCTCATTTTAGGAAAAAAAAGAGTTTCGGGTATTGGGGTACAACAAAGAGTAATCTATCTATGTTTTTATCGGAAATTAGTACATAGCTAAAATTTATATTTTGATTGTAATAAAATACATACATACACATACATAACTTCACGCCAGTTCCCTTGCGGGGTAGGCACGAATAACAGAGTGCCATTTGTAATAAAATGTTCCATTAATAAAGGGTTCAATTTTACGATTTCTGAGTGAGGGTGATGTAATGCAATTAGCGAGTGCCGCTTCATTTCTACTCCAGTTAGTGTCCTGGCAATTGATTTTAAACTAAGAAAAGTATTGTTAAAGTGAAATACAAAATTTAATTTTGTTGGTTTTAATTTTTGGTGGTTCGGGCATGTGGAAAGAATGCATGATGAAAGAATAGCTAAACAGATATACAATGCAAAAGTGGATGGATGCAGAAGTCGTGGAAGGCCACGACACACCTTCCATGATCAAATTGATCGTGTACTAGCGGAGGGTGATGTCAGGAGCCTTAAGAACAGACGAGCGTGCATGCCAAGAGCTATGAATGTCAAAGAAGCGGGGGAGGTGTGTAAGAATAAGCCTGAATGGCGCTCTGTTTTTCGTGCCTACCCCGCAAGGGAACTGGCGTGAAGTTATGTATGTATTATTAATTTAAAATACGAAGATAATTATATTATTCTTTCACACGCTTATTATTTGGTTTATCAAGCAATGTAAATCTCTGCCAAGCCCCAAAACTAAACATCCGTGAATAGTTTTAATCATTAAGGATTGGACCTAAATCCCATGGAACAGTAACTCCATCAAGTGGTTAAATTGCTTGCAAAATTGCGGGTAGTCACCTAATTAGCTGTTGGGATGGACGGCTTATCGATAATTTGTAATTTTATATCGATGTGCATGTTAGGTGTTTGAGACTAATATGTTCTTAAATTTATAATATTAGTCTTATTAGTAACCGTCTGGTGAGCTCGGACTTTTTTTTTTTTTTTTTTTCAGTAGATCAGCAGACGGGCAGACGGCCCACCTGATGAAAAGCGGTTACTATCGCCCATAGACATTTGCAACACCAAAGGTGCTACAAACGTGCTGCTGCTCTCTTAAGGGAGACTGGAACCTGGCCACTAATGCCGGAACACAACTCAAGGTTGTTATGGCGACATACTCTAGAAAAGACTTCCATAATAATATATTAGTGAAAATGGATTAGTGGAATTATTTTCCATACTCTGTTTTCTGACAAATACGTTCTAGGAGTCTTGAGGTAACGAGTGAATAAGTAACTACTAGGAAAGCCTGCTCCATCCTAGACCGTGTAATCGCTCAACATCAGGTGAGACAGTGATTAAATGCGAACCTCTACAATAATAAAAAAGTTTTGTCCTCAACCGTATTAGCGTTTAAAATTAATCAAAGTTAAGTCTATTAAAAATTGAACAAGTGCGTAGCAATCCATTCGTAGTTCACGAGTTTGTAGAGGTGATGAACCTGCACATATTAAAAGCATTTAATTGAAAATAACCCATATTTATTCTGAAATAGCGCAGTTGACAAATAGTCTACGCTGCAGTAAACCAACATACCCAACATATTTTTATAATGAAATACTATTATAAAATTAATAATTTTTAAATCACAAATTTTGATTATTATCTTCTTTTCTTATATATAATTAACTACATTTCAGTTCAAATCGTCACTCAATAATATTAATTAAATTAATACTTTGTTTTGAACAGCTGCATGTAATATTATATCTCGTACAACTTAATAATATATAGTATTATTCTGATATTTAATGTATATTTATTATTATAATATAAATTAATTAAGTTTGAGATTGTACAATCGAAACTTTGTCAACATTGTACGCTTCATAATGCGGTTAGACGGTTCAACTAAATTGAATTAAATTGGTTAAAAGGCACAAAATTGAAATGGCACGACGGTATCCAATGACTTGAATGATTCAAGTTTTTGTCTATACGGATCACTGTGGTTTATTCATCCGTATTGTTAAACTCGTATACAAACTTTATATCACCATTGCTGGCGAAGTAGAGAAGAAGTAGAAATATATTTAAATTTTGACATTAATATTTGGAACGTTATGAGAATGTGCTCTATGATAACGTTTGAAAAATCTATGGTACTAAAATTTACCTAAATTATATTATATTGCTCAATTGCAAAATTTGCCAGGTGGTAGGGCATTTGCCCGACTGGATGGCTACCACCCCTGGTCTAAAGTATGTCGCCATAACAACCTTGAGTTGTGTTCCGGCATTAGTGACCAGGTTCCAGTCGCCCTTAAGAAAGCAGCAGCGCATTTGTAGCGACTTTGCTGTTGCAAATGTCCATAGGCGATGGTAACCGCTTTCCATCAAGTGGGACGTCTGCCTGTCTGCTGATCTCCTGCAATAAAAAAAAAAAAAAAATTTGGACTTTCCTTTAAGTATTTAAAAGGCCATAGCTACCGGCATCTACCAGTTTTTCTCCACATATTAAAAGACAGAAATGATCAGTCTAATATTGACTTAAGGCAAAATGTATTAATAACACCACAATAAAGCATTCTATTTACATACATTTACGTAATTCTAAAATAATTGTGTTCTTATTTCAGGATTTATCGATATCGACATTGCGAATAATTAGCTCGTCCCTATCATCTCACAGACAGCCCTATCGATCCAGCATCCGTGAGAGGGTGAACAGAGTACTTGTTGATAATGCTTTTTTTAAACTGCCCAAGGGGCAATAACCTCGTGACCTGGATAACTTTTTAACATATATGGTAATCATTTATTAAATAGTGGTTAAATTAATAAAGCTGGTATTTAATTATGTGATATACCTAAAGTGACAATATCATTATAATCATGAAAGATTAATAAGAAAACACGTTTTTAATATTAAAACGCAAAAAACTGATAAAAGCCTGACTCGTGGCATCATTTACTGATGTAGAATTTAAATGCATTTCATAATTACATTTTACTTGGGGTTTCCAGTTACTAGTATTTTTCTGTAATAATTTATTTGTTTTCTAACCGAAAGATCCATTGAAAGAATTTGAACAATTAATTTAATATTGGAAATTAAATTTGAGTTAGTTCTTAATGTAATTTTTTTATTTATATACAAATAAACATATTTATATATAAATTATTAAAAATTATTTAAATGGAATTAAAACTAATTACGGAACTGCTGTTTTAATTTAATAATTTTTTGATGTAAAATTTAAAATATGTAATGTTACAGTAGGGAGGAAGGAGTCTCACGAATGTGACCAGCTGCGATAGGGACCTGGGAGGTCTTAAAAATCACAAAATTAGTGTGCCGTAATTTGTGGATGGCCCCTAATAGTTAGGGAGATGATCAATTTCAAATTCATAAAAGTGCCCTCTCTTATATATGAACTTTTCCGACATAACTGCTAGTTTAGGACCTATTTGACATGTGTTAACATACACGTCATGCACTTAGTCTTCCTCACATTCAGTTATAATCGTAATAGTCAAGCTCATCCTTGCTTCAACTCTTCGCTCTAGTTTCTGTCAGTCCTCGTCAATGACTGCTGTATCATCGAAATGCATAATAAACCATTAGGGATACATAGATATAAATGCCGAGACAAGATCTAATATAAATATGAACGGGCTGAGTGTCGAGCCTTGTTGAATCCCGACAGTTTTAACAATTGATGTAGCATCATCAAAATGGATCTTAATTAAAAAACGCAATAGCTGTTCATGTCTCTGGTATTCTATAGTAACATGTAATAAAAATATATGACTATAAATGTTTGATAAGTTTTACTGCTTTACAGATTATAAAGGGTTTGGTAAGAAGATACAAAGATTAAATACATAACATCGCAATGCGTTAATATTTTTTGGTCCTTAAAACAATTTGTAAAGGTTTCACTCATCATAATATGTGTATCTAACGATATTAATAATAATCAAGATTCATGATTACATTATAAACATAACTAAAAAATTTACCGGCCATATTTCTCCAGGATTTCCTTTTTTGACAAAAAAATGTACTATAAATTTTATAGTATGTGTAGATATGTTACACATACTATAAAATCCACAGTACATTTTTGGTAAAAATGTGGCAGTCAATCAAGTTTTTTTAATTATGTTTGTAACATTGTGAAAAATGCCATAAACGTCTTTATCGCTTAAAAATTACATATGGATTTAATGATCACAACAACAACATAATGTAGAACAAAAAAGAGATGGATGGATTGTCTGAAGGATACCATTATGATTTGTGGTGTGACAGAGGACTTATGCCAGAATAGAGAAATATGTAAAAGACATAGTGATCACAAACAATTGAGAAAAGCTATAGGTGTGTGTATCAACATCGAAGTCAATTGATACCTCTTAAACATGGCTTTTATGGCCGTTTTATCAAATTTATTATAGCAGTTCATGATACATTGCAATTTTATTATGATCTTAATAGAGTGAATAAATGAAGATGTTTCAAATGTAGGCTTAGTTTAGAAGAAAAAGTTTTAAGCAGCCGACCATATTCATGTTAATTTTACTGAACATGTTAAAATTAAAAGTTTAATAGAACAGAGAAAATGAAAACAGGACAAAGTTAAAATTGATATGGATATGTAATGAAGAAAACTTAAAATATGACAAAAGAGTATTGAACTGGGAGATTGATGAATATTAGAGTCAATGGAAGCCAATAGAGAGAAGGGTTGTATGAAAGATGGTATAAATATTTGTAATCTGATGGAGGATGTACGAAAGAAAAATTACGAAAGGACCTCAGGTATTTGGGAAAAAGTGAAAGTAACAAGAGACATGGTACAAAAATTGATTGATTGGTTTGTTTATTAGTTCTTACGACAAAATCTTTAAACGAAATTTTGATCTTAACAAAACTTGGTTGGTGTATTGGATGTTTTTTAGAGCTCAAAGATGAGTATAAGACTTTTAATTTCAAAAAAGTTTTCGAAATTTAATTTGTTGAAGAGGCAAGTATTGTCTAATTGAACAATTTTATCGCTAGATATCTATTAATCTCATATGCCCGAACTTGGATCAAATTAGAGTCAAGAATGTAGGAGAATTTCATTAGAATTTTTAATTAAAAAAAAAACGTTTCTGGAATTTAACCTGTCGAAGAGGCAAGTATTGCCTAATTTATAATTATATCACTAGATGTCTATTAATCTCGTATACCCGAACTTCGATCAAATTGGAGGCAAGAATGTAAAAGAATTTCATTAGACTTTTTAATTCCAAAAAAACGTTTCCGAAATTTAACCTGTCGAAGAGGCAGTGTTGCCTAATTTAACAATTTTATCTCTAAATTAAATATCTATTAATCTGATATGCCCGAACTTGGATCAAATTAGAGCCAAGAATTCAGGATAATTTCAAGCCCTTTACTAGACACACGTGTCTAAAGTAGTTAAATTGACAACGCTGGAATACTCCGGAAACTTTTAAAGTGTCATCAATTTTGTTTCTCTGCAACTACAGAGAATTATAAAGGTACAATGATGTCGACCTAATATAAGTATTCGGTTACAAATATATATGATAACAACCGTAGGAGATAAAAAGACAGAACAAGATCTTGATCAAAGTAAGGAAAAGGTTGATATCCTATCTTAGCAAGACGAGAAGCAACCAGCTATATAACACAGAACCGAGAAGATTAAAGAAGAACCCCAAGACAAGAATTCAACTCTTGTAATGATGTACCTTTTGGTTTAATTTTTGAGAAGATATTAACGCAAAATGTGTTTGTTTCTTAGTATATATTGCGTTTAATTCCAATCTCTTCTGATCTTAAGCGATGGACGATATCTTGTATGAAAAAAGCTCAATTAAAAGACACACGAGTATTAAAACCACTTATAATATCCCATATAATTATATAAACTCTGCCAAAAAACGTTTAACTCTCGTAAATTTTTATTATTGAAAATAAGGATTTAACAACTGCAGCTCATGAGTAAATACATACATTATGGAATTTTTGATCATTATTGAAAATTTTAATATAATATTCTTTTACGAAATTGCTCTCTTATTGTCAAAGTAAATTTTCCTAATCTGTAGAGAATTTAAATAATTACTGTATTCAAATTTTTAATGTCTTATAAAATTTACTCATTGTGGGCAGTCTAAAATCTGTCTTAGAATTTTCACCTATCAGTTTGTCTCTAATAGTCTCTAAAATTAATCAATGAATTTCCAAGAAAACGTTAGGGATTAAAAGAAGGTTGCCCAAGTTTTCAACATCTTGTAGAGTTCATAAGATATAAACTCCAAAGTATCAGTCCGCCGTCTTTCAACACCTGTTATATTTACCTGTTACCCTAAGGTATAATTGTATAAATCAAAGTCTTAGATTGAAAGCCTTATGTATAAATTAAGTAACTACGTTCGATTGTCTTAAAAACTTAATTCCACGTCGTTTTAAAATAATTCTAGATTCAATATTGATGAAAACCCTCGAATTACAGCAAAAACCTATGCGCACTTAAAGGTATTTTAAAAATAATTTCGTGTAGCTTTTTGACATTCAAATACCCCGCAAAACAGTAGACTAAAATCTTAAGTATAATAAGTTTTTGATTAAGCTTCGACTTTGTGCCTTGACCACAAAGTGCAATTTTACTTAGCAACCTACAAGAAAATGTAGGTTAATTTACGCAAGACCAGATCTGAACTGATCGATACATATGCCAAGTTTTACACGTGGTTATTTATTAAATAATTTTGTTTATTTAAATTAATGTTTAACAGTCCCTAAGAAACGTGGAGAGGTTAGAAACTTACCTTACGATACGCCTTCAAACACTGCTCACAGAAACAAGAAAATAAAATAAAAATAAATATTTAAACTAAAATAAGTTTATTCAAAATAAAGATAGATTAAAACAAACAAGGATTTCAGTAAAAAATAGAACGAAATGTCTCGAAAATGAAATTAAACAGAACGCGTAGACATGCGCTCGTAGCGAGACGTAGTGGCGCTCTGATGTTAGGGCCCGTTCGCGATGGTTTTATACTCACGCGGGGTGCAGCGAGGGGGATAGGCGGCCATTTTGTGCGTTGCCGTGGCAACTAGGAGATGGCCTATTACGGGAGGGTGGCGGAGATTAGTCGTAGGGTCAGAAAATGAAGGGTTTGAAAATAATCCATTTTTAATTAATAGATTTTAAACATTTATGATTTCAAATTAGGTTGGAGGTTACGTGTCCTACTTATTTACAACAAACACAACATATAAGAATGTGTAAAGTGTTTTATTTAGTTCAAAATATTTTTCCACACTTACTAGATTAAACATAAGAGCTAAAAAATAAATAAAAAGTAATTTCTACAGATAAATGAAACAAAAGAAATAAATAAAATTGAAGTGTCTTTATGTAATTGCAAAATAACTGCCATCGATCTAATTACTTTGCTAAACTTTATATTCGGTCAAATTACAAGTTTCTGTTGTGTTGTGTGTGTTTGTCTATATTTGAATTATTCGCAAAAATTTTAGATAGCAATCCTAATACAAATGTCAATGTCATTATTATTGACAATTTTGTTATTCTGGTATAGACTCGGCCAAGTCCCGCAAACGCGGCGTTACGAACGCGCAACGGAATGTTATAAATGTTACGAGTTGCAGGACTTGAATTAAAATACCGTTGGAATTATTATAGAGTCTAAACGTAATGCAGAAGATCGTAATTCAAAAACACACGCAAAGTTCATCACTAAATAGATTACCGAATGTAGTACACACGTCTTGCTTCACTCGTGGTTATCGCTCGACTGCCTCGTCCCTAAATCGAGGCATTGCTTTATACTGCACATATGAAATATATCTGCCCGGCCGCGTGAACGATTTTCCTAGAATCACTTTGTACTTTAAATCCGACACACCTGGCTAATGACTTCCATAAAAGATTACAATACACAATGGGCTGTTTTTTAATCACCAAATTTTAAACACAAAATAAACAAAAAAGTCCAAATGCCGAAAGGTAATAAAATGTGTTTCTACAGGTATGCAGGTGTGAATTTGTCTTTGTCGGCGTCTAGGTAGTAACATAAAAATAACATAATATTAGAAAGATTCCCATTTAATATTAATTATAATATAATGCAACTTATACATTAAAACACATGATAAAAAACATAACAACATGGGTGGGCTCATTTGTGTAATTCCATTATATCCGTGCAGGAACGGAGAAAGAATACAATTTCCTGCGGCCGGGCGGCCTGTCGTAAGAAGCGACTTAACAACCCACAGCCAGGTGGTAGGGCGTTTGCCCGACTGGATGGCTACCGCACCTGGTCTAGAGTATGTCGCCATAACAACCTTGAGTTGTGTTCCGGCATTAGTGACCAGGTTCCAGTTTCCTTTAAGAGAGCAGCAGCGCATTTGTAGCAATTTTGGTGTTGCAAATGTCCATAGGCGATGGTAACCGCTTTCCATCAAGTGGGCCGTCTGCCTGTCTGCTGATCTCCTGCAATAAAAAAATAAATAAAACGAAAAATTGTTCTGCAGACCGTACTTGACTTGCGTCCGTTCCTACCCTTCTAACTCACACAGAGGTAAATTTGCAACATATACACCCATGCAGGACACTATTGCAATGCCTATTGTATTCCAACTACAACGCATAGATGAGGCTACGTGTACCATTCCATAGAGTGTTAAGACACCGTGTTTCACTGTGTTGTCTTTTGATAACGTTCTTCCACACATAGAAAGTTGGATATATCGACGTGTATATCTTTCTCTTTTACTCTCGCCTCGCTATGATTCTGGAAGGTCTCTTTCTTCTACATGCTATATGAGATTCGCGGCGGAAATAATCAAAAAATTCATAAGCGTGCAACTGGAGTATTTTTTTTTGGGGTTTTTCAAAATATGACCAGTGAATATAAATATTTGTAATAAGGTTTCTCAAATTATATATAGGTATATAAAGAAATTTGAAAATATGTCTGTTTACAGCTAAATAGTGAGACAAATTGATTGTATAAGTTTTATATGTAACAACTATATTGTTTAATTTCGCCCAACGACTGCTTTATTTAATATTTTAGCGAAGTGACTGCTTAGTAGTACTTCTAAGATTAAAAAAATAACCTTGTTTACAGATGGCTAAGATTCAAAATTCAATAGCATATTAAATTTCGTGATGTTGTAACTTTCTGCCGCGCTTAATAATTTATTTGCCTTAGATTGTGTGCTACCTAATAACAGATGGCGCTAGTTGCATGATTGTTTTAATTTCAAATAAATTAAAATATACTATTACCATGTTTTATTAAATTATTGTAAGATTGTAAGAATTATTTTTGATTTTATAGGTAACCAAAATATGTTATTGTCACTATTCACCGCTAGATGTCGCTTCGTTTCAAACTAAACATTAAAATATTCAATGTATTTTATTCTTGTAAAAAGGGTATTTATTATATTACAGTAATTACCCCGTGATAACGGTGTAGCAAAAAATCACGATGAAACCTGTACTTCTGGATTTTATTAATCTGTGAAACGCGCCAATTTAACACTAGCAATGACGATAATATCTAAAATATTATAAAATTCTAAAATGCCGTGTCTGTACATTAAAAAAAATAACAACTGGACTACAGTATATAAACGCTGAAGAACACGATGCATTTTTTGAAATTTTTTGTCTGTTTGTCGGTTTTCTGTTTGTTCAGATTCACGTAAAAACTACGGGGCTGATTTCGTTGATCAACAGCAAATTCTTAGATTTAAAATCTGCGCTACTTTCTATCCTGGGAACCCCACGCGAAATTTTTCTCGGAATTATTTAAAACGCCCAGATTGAAAAAGAAAATCGAGTTCCAATTCCGTGCAATTTTTCCACCGATCTGGTAGTCTGGTCGTGAGTGTGGTGGGGCTAACCCGTAGAGTGATACAGAAACATGAGCGACTTGATGTCCAAACGTAATTTTGAGGACTTCATTAAATTTTGCACAACAATAGTTGTTCGGTCCTTGCCTAGTACGAGGTAGGTGGAAAATCGCTCCATCAATTTTGCCGTCTACCCTCTTACTGTGTGAGGTGACGGCCAATGCACAGGAAGGTAGATGCAGCCATTTTTAAAAACACATCTGTCAACGTTGTGACGAGAGATCGCGCCGTGCGTCTATTCTTCTAAATAGGTATATAAATTCCAATTGTAATCACTGGCCGTGCCAAGAACTTATTGTGTGATACTAGTGAACAGAAGTAACCACTCCAAAGTGAATTTGGTGTCGTGCGCTGTTCCTCTGTGTGCTGCAACCAGAACCAAGCCGGGAGAGGTCGGATCTCAAGGTCGGTGGAGCTTCTACTGCTTTTCTAGTGCAAGGATCTAAGCCAGATATCTATATTTCCCATACAGTCCATTATTATAAAACCAGCGTTATTTGACCAAGGGCCACTACATTACCCTTAGGCTACAGCGCCACACAATAGTCAAAAAGGTGGTAAATAAAAATATAACAGTATTTTTTATTGCAGGAGATCAGCAGACAGGCAGACGGCCCTTTCGATGGATAGCGGTTACCATCACCTATGGACATTTGCAACACCAACGTTGCTACAAATGCGCTGCTGCTCTCTTAAGGGAGACTGGAACCTGGTCACTAATGCCGGAACACAACTCAAGGTTGTTATAGCGACATACTTTAGACCAGGGGTGGTAGCCATGAAGTCGGGCAAATGCCCTGCCACCTGGCTGTGGGTTGTTAAGTCGCCTCTTACGACAGGCCGCCCCAACGCAGGAATTAGTATTCTTTCTCCGTTCCTGCACGGATAAAAAATAAAAAATATTACGTATATTTAATAATATATATAAAAAATGTACGAAAATAAAATAGTAATAAAAATAGCTCTAAGAAATTAAGTATAGATAGATATTAAACATATATAGATCAATAATAATGATGAGAATGTTGAGATGGATGTGTGGTGTTACAAGAATGGATAAGGTGAGAAATGAGTATGTAAGGGGATCTTTGAAAGTTGCACCCGTGACTGAAAAATTGAGAGGAAGAAGATTAAGTTGGTATGGGCATATAATGAGGACGGTTGAAAGTCACGTGACAAAAAAAAATGTTAAACTACAAGATGGATGGGTACAAATTTAAAGGTAGACCAAAAAAAAGATGGATGGATTGTGATGATATGCGGTGTGACAGAAGAGGTATGTCAGAATAGAAGAGTGTGGAAGGAAAAGACATATTGTGCCGACCCCAAGTAGTTGGTATATGGTGAAAGAAAAGAGAGAGATCAATAATAAATACAAGAATAGGAATAAGAGACATCATAGGAGATAAAATAGATATATAAACGCAGAATACCAAATAACAAAATATTGTAACAAATAAGATATTATAGCACACAAGAATGTAAACCAACAAAGCAGCATAAATAACCAAGTAACCAATACAAATAAGTGACTCTAGCATAAGACTGTATTAGACGTAAGGACCAATGCATACTTTTAATAAAGAAAAAAAAGACAGATAAAAAAGACAAAAATATTAAAAAAATATAGATAGATAGATAACACTTTATTGTACACCATTACAGAAAACACAGAAAAACTTATAGCCTAAAAATATTGTAAATGTGCACAATGGGAGGTCTTATCGCTAAGAAGCGATCTCTTCCAGACAACCCGTGGTAGGAATAAAACAGATTGTATTGGTCAAAGGTGGTATACATCAATATTATACGATATGCAGTTACTTACATTATATTTTATTCATTAATAAACATGTAAGTATGTAAAATATTATATAATTAAGAATTATACTTATAATATCAGCCCATTAATGTCCCACTGCTGAGCTCGGGCCTCCCATTATAGGGGGAACAGACAGTATACCCGCCACGCTTGTCCAAGGCAGCTTGGCAGGTTTGACACATCGGTTATCTCGATGTGCAGGTTGCATTACGATGTTTTCCTTCACCGTTGTTAGCACATGGTAATTGTAACAATATGCACATTAGATCAGAAAACTGACTAAGAGGTGCATGCGTTCCGGCCAGGATCGAACCCGCGCCCTCTGAGTCTGGGACGCGTGCGCTAGCCATTACGCTACCACGACTTATACTTAATCTATACTAATATTATAAGGCTGAAGAGTTTGTTTGTTTGTTTAAACGCGCTAATCTCAGGAACTGCTGGTCCGATTTGAAAAATTATTTCAGTGCTGAATAGTACATTTATCGAGAAAGGCTATAGTATATATTATATTTTCAAAAAAATTAGGGATCCTTACTAAAAGTCCAATAATGTAACACAAGGTGTAAAAAAATTACGCGAAAAAATTCATACACGGCGTGCGCTGCGAAAACTATTGATTTTAGAACAAAACAATGTACTACCACTTTGCAGAACATATAATTGTCTACAAAAAATATCCCGTAAACATATGTCTAACTATTGTAGTTATCTCACAATAAGTGTTTTCTTTTATTTTTTTAAATAATTAAAATGCCGTCGCTTCAAAAACTCTTTATTTTGTACCTTGGTATTAATCCTTATCAAAACAAATTACTCCATATTCAATAACAATTCAATACCTTTCTAGACCTTTTTGAATTATTCAATTCGGACGTTTCATTCAAAAGATATCGCGATATTTAAAATGTAAGTATTAGTGTTGTAGCCAAATATATAATATTGTTTGATTGAACGCGCTAATCTCAGGAATTACTGGTCTAATTTGAAAAATTCTCTCAATGTTGGATAGCCCATTTATCGAGGAAGGCTATAGGCTATATATCATCACGCTAAGACCAATAGGAGCGGACCACCAATGAAGAATGTTTCAAAATCGGAGGGTTTTGAAAGCAAATTCCACGCGGACGACATCGGGCGCAGCTAGTAGACATATATGAATACACCTATTGATATCACATACATAAATATATACATATACGTAAAAATATCAAACATCACGTTGCAGGTAGTGCTTTTTTGTCATGTTCTTAAATATTGTTAATGATTTAGCTTGTCTAACAGTAACAGGTAGCTCATTCCAGAGTCGAATACCCTGTATAGTAAGAGAATTATAATAATAATAATAATAATCGGCAGACAAACACACACATTGTATATCCCCAAATTAAGCAAGTTACGCTTGTGTTATGAGTAATATACAACGGACTACTCTGGGGCCGATCCCAGACACCCAGACGTACGTAAATAACGGAGAAAATACGTTTCCGAGATTTACTATACCAGGAATCGAACCCGGAACCTCTGCGTTGCATTGAGGTACGCCGGCAAAGGCTTAGCCCACTCAACCACAGAGGCCGTAATTATTGAAGAAAGCTGAATAATGCTTGGGAGTATTAAGTCTAAGATTCGTAGAAGGTCGTAAATATATATAGGTATATACATAGAAGATAAAAAGAAATAAGTAAACAGCCCTTACAATCATGTTCATCCGGAGAGAGGAGAAAATTTAAAAAAAATCCCGTAGAGTAACGTGTGGCCGAGTTGTTTTTCGGGATCGTCGCAAGTGGAAATCAATAGTCTCTGCCTACCACCCATGGGAAATAGGCGTGATATGTATATGTAATTCTGTAAATGAAATATATATATACAAGTTAAATGATTTTTTTTTATTGCATGAGATCAGCAGACAGGCAGACGGCCCACTTGATGGAAAGCGGTTACCATCGCCTATGGACTTTTGCAACAGCAAAGTTGCTACAAATGCGCTGCTGCTCTCTTAAGGGAGACTGGAACCTGGTCACTAATGCCGGAACACAACTCAAGGTTGTTTTGGCGACATACTTTAGACCAGGGTTGGTAGCCATTCAGTCGGGCAAATGCCCTACCACCTGGCAAAATAATAAAAATAATAAAAAATAGTTTGTATATACACATTCCACTTTAAAATTAATAATGCAACGCATAGGATAAGTATTTGTTTGTTTTCTCCCGCTTCAGCACAATGAATTTCCGTTATTTTCCCAACATACCAAAGCAGGTGGATATTAAAAAACTTGGCGGCATGCGAGTGTTTTTAAAAACGAGCTATTTCGCGTTTAGTTGTACAGTCAGCAAAAAAAAACCCCAAAATTATTTCCATTCTTTAACCCGCAAAATGTAACTGTTTATTTGAAATAAAACACCTGTGCGTATATATATATATATATATATATATATATATATATATATATATATGTATGTATATATGTATGTATGCACACACGCATAAAAACATATATATACTTGTAAGGATAGTATTGGTGGCAGTTGCTTCTTGTTTGGAAATTAAAGTCGATACAATGTAGTGTATGATTATTATTATTAAACTATTAGGTTGGGGAAAAAGTTTCTTGGGATTTTATATAAAAACTAGAGGCCCCGACAGACGTTGTCCTGCCTTTAAAAAATAAAATTCTAGAACCCGATCCCAGAGCCACCTACCGGTTCTAATTGTGAATCTAAACGATCCGGGAACCCACTCATCCCTACTCCGTGATGTTTGCTGGATGAGAGGTGACAACGGTAGACATCTAGCGCAGATAACTGATCGATTGATAGTTAAAAAAATAATCGCGATGGAAAAATAGGGGTTGATAGTAGAGAGGTGGAAAATTAAGAGTAATATCATTTTTTTTATTCTAAGTCATGACAAAATAAGATTAAAAATCTTTTCAAAAAAATTAAAGTTTATAATTAACAAATAAAAAATAGGGGTTGATTGTAGAGGGGTGAAAATTTAGGGTTGTATGTATGTATGTATGTATGTATCATAAAAAAATAGAAATTAAAAATTTTGTCTAAAAAATAAATAAAAAAATGTAGGGGTGGACTACCCCTAGCATTTAGGGGGATGAAAAATAGATGTTGGCCGATTCTCATAGATACCGGATAAGCACAAAAAATTTCATCAAAATCGGTCAAGCCGTTTCGGAGGAGTATGGCAACGAAAACTGTGACACGAGAATTTTATATATTAGATTTAAAAGGTTTTTTGATAAAGTTTATTTACATTTGACTAAAGTATGTAAGTGCCATTTTGTTGGATAACTTTTTGCCATCTTGTAGGTAGGGACGTGATCCCATTGCTATGAAAATTTTGGGGCTTCTGATCAAAATACTGCGACAAGTGGTTTTGGCAGTCCTCTCGTGATGTTAACCTGACACTGCCTAAGGAATTCTGCAGAGGAGTGGGAGAGAGTGCATGGTATCAATAGTTATAAATATTTTATGAAGAGATATGAGTAGAAGGGTTATTTTGATAATATCCTGAAAAGTATCCCACGCTTTTTTTTACAATAAAATCATTTTTTCTTATACTATATTGAATTCAAATTTATTTTCTATTTTTTAGTTGGACTTTCTATAAAAGAGTATTTTTTTAAACTGTTATTATTTTTCATTTTTTAGTGATTATTTAGTGATTTAATTCTCTTCTCCGTGGAAACTTTGAAAAAAGAATTAAATACACTCTTATGATAAAATGGAACGTTATGTAAAAATAATCTTTTTTAAAAAGGTTTTTAAATACAAGATTTTGAGATCCTGCATATCATGTAGCAGCAGAGTGCTAGCCAAGACAAGTAAAACGAGCTCAAACACGACGGGTCTATCTTGTTTAGTACAGGAGTTTCTATGGCCACCTTCCGAGTCCATCATCAGATCAGCTCCATGGTACCATATTATTGCACTGTCACGCAATATACACATACGTGCAAAATTTCAGCTCAATCGGAAACCGGGAAATCGATCAAATTTAACTTGACAGATTCCTTTACATACTAACAATACGTATGAAGCTAATAAAAGCGTATTAAAAAGCTTTTCCCGTGGCTTGCTGTTAGCTATTTCTTCACAGAAACTGATCCTTAAAAGCTACACTATGATTTGGTATAATAATATGGAATGTGTTTATTATTTCAAAATCATCCGATTCGATTCCTGACAAGGGTAATTGATTTAAAAAAAAATCTAATGACACCATTTTAGTTTTCGTCGAAATCGGCTTCGAGGCTCTTTTGAGTGTTTTTCTCTATCTAGCATAGTGTAGGATTAGACCTTGAAGGCCCACTTGAAACATAGTAGCTCGCTCCAACCTCTTATACTAAATTTTGTATAACGTTTTTATCTATTTTTTATCTCGCCATGCTTGTAAGGAATTTGTGGAGACATATTGCAGCATAATATTTTAGCACGTCATGTCATTATTATAACTATAATATTATTTTTCTTTCCTTCTATTGTCTTGGTCTTATTGAGTATGAATTGTTTGCTACAGCTCCATTAATTCTTCAAAAAGTAATTCTGTAACATACTTCTGTACAAAACTTATTAAAAAAAAAAGAATTTGAGATACAAATAGAATATGAAATATAAAGAAAAACAATATTTAGCTAGACGTGTTGCTGGGGAGTTTCTTGCCGCTTCTTCTCCTTTACAGCATCAACACGTTGCGAAGCGGTGTACATAGAATAGGAAGTAAAAATTAAATTTTAACTTACATGTATGACCTTCAAAAAGTGTTCTCCAGTGGAACTTATTTTGAATAAAAACTTTTGAATTTGAATTTGAATTTGAAAGATTCACCTTTATATA
Source organism: Dendrolimus kikuchii (assembly GCA_019925095.2). Classification (NCBI taxonomy): domain Eukaryota; kingdom Metazoa; phylum Arthropoda; class Insecta; order Lepidoptera; family Lasiocampidae; genus Dendrolimus; species Dendrolimus kikuchii. The sequence goes on from CM034414.1 coordinate 1,697,695, forward strand.
TAGATTGCAAATTTTCGTCGCGATCGACCGTTTGGCCACCGTTGGCCTATAAAGTATTGTAAATATGGATTATTTGTAATTCTTCATTTGCACGATAAAGTGTTAACGATTTAACAAGTTATGCACACACGTTTTTTGCTGACTGTACTCGCGAAGCGCGTACATTAAGGTTATCGTTTTGTGTCTAACTGTACCTCGGACTCTGTAAATGAACATTTTTACGAATTCCACAGCGTACACACGCAAGAGAATGTGGTACAACAATGAATTAAATAAATGTAACTACTAAAAGAAGCTTATTTATTCACAAAACAATTATAAAATTACATACATATAATCGAATACAATAAAAGGAAACTTATTTGTATTGTATTCTACCCATAGTCCCTCAAGAGTATAAGAGGAACTGAGCCTAGATTACCGTCTTCTATGGGTAAGGTCCAGAAGGCTGGCTAAGTTTCCTCGCTGGATCGCCATACTGATCCGTTGTCCGAGATAGGTACCAGCCTTCTGATCACTTGAAGAGTCAATGAGTGTTTTGATAATTTTTGATAGAGGCTTTTTTTTATTGCAGAAGTTCAGCAGACAGGCAGACGGCCCACTTGATGGAAAGCGGTTACCATCGCCTATGGACATTTGCAACACCAAAGGTGCTACAAATGCGCTGCTGCTCTCGTAAGGGAGAATGAAACTCGGTCACTAATTCCGGAATACAAATCAAGGTTGTTGTGGTGGCATACTCTAGACCAGGGGTGGCTACCATCTGGCTGTGGGTTGTTTTGTCGCCTCTTACGACAGGCCGCCCGGCCGCAGGAAATTGTATTCTTTCTCCGTTCCTGCACGGATAAAATGTCTGATATCTGTCTGCAAGAGCATCACTTGAAAACTACTGAACGGATTTAAATGAAACTCGACTCAGTGCTAGCTTATATCTCGAGGCAACATTTTGATAGACGAATATAGCCAAAGAGTCGCGTTTATTATGTGTTGCTTTTGCAATTCACTAATAGATACTTAGGTACTTCATCGTTATGGTAACGCAGATTTCCAAAATGGCGGCATGAAACTGTTAATGTTGAATTAACCGTCGCACGTCATTTGACGAATGAGAATTTCGACGGTCCACTTCCCGCTGGCTCTGTCCCATCTTCCTTATCACATCCTCTCATTCCAATCCCCTATACTATTGTAGCAGCGAGAGGTAGAGATTAAATGATACTTCAGACGGCAGAAAGTAGTAGTAGTGCACTAATTTATTGTAGAATCTGTAACTTTAAGTACAAATATTAACAAGTCGTACAGCTAGTACAACATATAGCACAGTGTGAGCGAAACGGATTTTGTGCGAGCGAGATAGAGCAACTATTAATACGTGCGTTCCCGCTTTGCGCTAGCCAGTAGTTCGTCGTCCATTGCGATGACTAGATATTGCATAACAGACGTTGCTGGAGAGTTTCTTTCGCCGCTTCTTCTCTGCCAGCTATAACACGTTGTGAAGCGGTAGTAAAGATAGACTACGATCGGATCCGCCGGAGGAGTCGATAACGATTCGCCATTATAACATTTCAGCCTGTTGGCTTAGCTCATTCAGCCTCTCCCGGCTTAATCCAATAGAGTCATTCTCCCCGCAGCGGTCGAGCCGAGCTCGAACCTCACAAGAGGTGCCTCCTCGAGCGTGCTGCTTCTGGGTTAAACGCCTCCGCTCCCAAGGAATCAGGAAGCCCACCAAGCCTGGTATCGCTGAAACAACTATCTGCGGCTATTTAGCTGGACCCTGCACAAAAAAAGACTAGTCGTATGCAGCTCCCATGCTCCCATATTCCCTCTATCCCATCATCTCTATTCCTTCCTAAAGGCGGGCAACGTGTTGGTGTTACAAACGTTTATAAGCGATGCTAACCACTTTCCACTACATGGGCCGTCTGTCTTTTTGACAGGTTTGCAACAAAAAAAGCAAACGATGTTTCCCCATTTTGTTTCACATACAACAATTTGTGCCAGATTGTGCCACATACAACTAAAAGTATCTTATACTATTATATAAATCTGAAGAGTTTGTTTGTTTGTTTATTTGGACGCGCTAATCTCAGGAACTCTCTGATATGAAAAATTCTTTCAGTGTTAGATAGCCCATTTATCGAGGAAGACTATAGGTTGTATATCATCACGCTAAGACCAATAGGAGCGGAGCACTAATGAAGAATGTTTCAAAATAGGGGCTTTTTTAAACTATTCCACGCGGACGCAGTCGCTGGCAGAAGCTAGTATTTAATAATAAAAAAATATATATTATGAACAACTCTACGGACTCGAGTTCCGTACCCTTTTTTACAATTTAATTTCTAGATTTTTTGAATTTAACACGCTTATTAGTTATTTTGGTTCTTGTGTGTGACGTTAATTTATTGATTTTTTTTGTTGAGGTGTATGTATCTTACGAATAACTTATTATATTAATTTATTCTAGTTTGAATACTAAACTTATACTAATGTAGAGTGTATCTGTTACATGCTGGTGTTGTAAGGAAGTGCATGTGCAGTGTGGGCCTTATATCTGTACTTATATATATTGTCCTATCTAGTGCCATGTGTGTTGTTTTTTTCTATTCTGTGCCTGGGTTATTAATTTTTAGGCTCTTTGTGTGTCTTGGTTTGTTTGTGAAGTGTGCGTGTAATGCAATGCAGTGGCAGTGCGCGTTGGTTTCAGTAATATTTAATAAATTTAATACACCAAACTTTCACGCGGCAGTGTTCCGTAATGAAGTGCTCACAGCAATTTGTCTGTCGGTCTCCGCGAATCATTTAAAACATTTAAAACACTCTCGGAATATTTACATTGTTGCCAGCGAAATGATTTATTACTCGGCGTACATCCGTTACACTTACACGCTTGAAGCTGTTTTTAACGTGTCTTCAATATCTTTTAAATATGTCACTTGAGGTGCTCTTACATGAGCAACTAAAATTGCTCAATTTTTTTTTTCTTGATAATGCAGGGGGATGTCTTTGGACACCATCCTCGGGTCCTTCGGGGGACGGGCCAAAATGCAGGCATAAGACCTGGGTCTGTAGGACTCTCAGCGACCGGTCCTCCACGCTCGCTTCTAAAACTAAGTTGTCGCGAGAAACGACCGCCAAACTACCCACTAAACTTGAATCTGCGCCCCATTTATAGCGCTTTTACGGGGCGTCATGGGATCTTGTACAGAGTAACTGCACCATGACGCCCCTACGCCCTGTAACTGGGTCACCCCGGGGAGCAGAGTAAACCACTTCGTACAGCAGGGGGAAGGGGGGGGGGGGAAGTCCGCTGTCACCCCTGTGAATTATGGGAGGAGAAGATGCGCGTAGCGGCGCCTGCGACCGCCGGTCCGCCTCCTGCGGATGGGGTCCGCGTACGCGTCCTCCTCCCTCGCTCTTTCAGCGGCCTCCTTCTGCGACATGACGGATTCGCAGAAGGAGGAGACCGCAAGCCAAGAATGTTGACCCTGGAGCATCGCTTCGACCATGCTACGAAGCGAGCTCACAGGGCCAACGACGTTCTCTAGGAGGAACATTGCTCAAACCTGGTCAATTCTCGTCAACTATGATGACATCAAGTAATTTATGGCGATGGCAATATGTAGCAAGATGTTGCTCAGATACGGCCACACAATGTAGCTAGCTGTTTCTGAGATACGGCCACACAATACCATGTAAAATATTGGAACGAAGTTCCTTATCGCGCGTTGCGAAAGGGGGCTAGACGGAAAAAATTAAGACCAGAAGTTGTAACGACACTTTTTGCTATAGTTGTAAGCCGCGCGGCGTGCGCGTGTTTCTCTGTCTGTCTCTCTCTCTCTCATAGAAAGCCAGCCAGTTATTTTCGTTTCGTCTTTCTATTTCGCATTGAACAGTGTGGTGTCGCGACGATTATTTTTGTTGAGTGTATACAGGTTTTTTGTACATAATAAATAATAAATAAAATTGAGCCTACTGATTAAGTTTATATTACATTATATTTGTTAATAATAAAAAAATATTATTATAACTTAAAAAAAAAAATACAATTCCTTCACTAATTAATCGAAAGGAACTTCGTTCCATCCGGGTGTCCCTTGACATCTGTCAAGTTTTACTTTTTATATATATAATTCTTCTGTACGTGTGTTGACAGTGAACTCCTAAACGGCTGGACCGATTTGAATGAATTTTTTTGTGTGTGTTCAAGTGGATTCGAGGATGGTTTAGATTCATAATTGGACCTAGTAGGTGGCGCTGCAATCGGGTTCTAAATTTTATTTCTTCAGGGCAGAACAACGTCTGCCGGGACAGCTAGTTTAACTATAATCTTTTAGCTGTGAAACATGATATATATTTATTTATTACTAATCCACATTTTTTTTTTATTTCAGGATATCAGCAGACAGGCAGACGGCCCACTTGATGGAAAGCGGTTACCATCGCCTATGGACATTTGCAACACCAAAGATGCTACAAATGCGCTGCTGCTCTCTTAAGGGAAACTGGAACCTGGTCACTAATGCCGGAACACAACTCAAGGTTGTTATGGCGACATACTTTAGACCAAGGGTGGTAGCCATCCAGTCGGGCAAATGCCCTATCACCTGGCTGTGGGTTGTTAAGTCGCCTCTTACGACAGGCCGCAGGAAATTGTATTCTTTCTCCGTTCCTGCACGGATAGATAGACGGTGTTGGTAAAGCACTGGTCTGAATATCAGCATCAAATTTTAGCTACTAGACGTGTTGCTGAGGAGTTTGTTGCCGCTTCTTCTCCTTTACAGCATCAACACGCTGCGAAGCGGTGTACATAGAATAGGAAGTAAATTTAAATTTTAGCTTACATGTATGACCTTCAAAAAGTGTTCTCCAGTGGAACTTATCCTATCCTATAATATAATAAATATTATAAATGTGTAAGTTTGTAAGAATGTACGAATGTATGTTTGTTACCCTTTCACGGAAAAACTACTAAATGGATTTTGATGAAACTTCACAATAATATAGCTTACACATCGGGAATAATACATAGGCTATAATTTGTAAAGATATAGTGTGAATTATCCAAAATATAACGATTTTCCATCACCACGCGGGTGAAACCGCGGGCGTAGCTAGTATTTTACAAACGCAAAAGTTTGTAAGAATGTATGGATGTATGTTTGTTACTCTTTCACGCAAAAACTTCCGAATGGATTTTGATGAAACTTTGCAATAATATAGCTTACACATCATAACACATAGGCTATTCATAAAGATCATTATTATCACAATTTTCTATTATCACGCGGGTGAAACCGCGGGGCGCAGCTAGTTTTGAATAAAAACTTGAATTTCAATATACAATGTGTTTGTATGTCTGCCGATTATTAGTTTATTTATGAATTTATTTAAATCAGTGAAATAGGCTAGCAAAACTGCGTAGGCAGTTTATCTTTACCCGCAGGGGGGCTTTGTTCCCGCAGGGGGGCTTTGTGGCGAAGCCTTAGGTGAGTAGCGACACCTCGTACCTGACTCCGGGGGCCAAGGCAAGGCCCCCGCCTCCGTGCTTGCCTTAACCAGCCGGCACGGAGTGGAGATCGCTAGAGCTAAGACTCAAGCTCCAGGGGTGGAAGTGATAAATGGCCTAACGTCGGAAGTAGCTTCGGTGAACCTGCAGCCCACCTCTCTACACCCCTTAGCCACTCACACCCATGTTGCCCCTGTCTTTATGGCATTTTTTGGGGCCCATGCAGGGAGTGGCGAGTCACCGTCTGCCCATTTTTCCATGTTCCCTGAACATTGCGACGGGCAGACGCCATAGTTCCCATATTCCCAGACCCCTAGTACCATTTCCCACAATAGTCCTACACTGGCCGGGGCTTGTCCTTGGGTGCATTACTATATGGTGTAGACAGGGATAATCGCCGGTCAGTGTCACGCCACATTTACATTAAATTTGTCAAGGGGCCTCTACGTGTTGGCCTTCCCATGGCCCCACGCAAGCCCCCCAAAAGTCCGGGCCATTTTTATGGCCCGTGGTCTTGAAAGACATACAGTATGATAATAATTTTATCCGTGCAGGAACGGAGAAAGAATACAATTTCCTGCATTGGGGCGGCCTGTCGTAAGAGGCGACTAAACACCCCACAGCCAGGTGGTAGGGCATTTGCCCGACTGGATGGCTACCACCCCTCGTCTAAAGTATGTCGCCATAACAACCTTGAGTTGTGTTCCGGCATTAGTGACTAGGTTCCAGTCTCCCTTAAGAGAGCAGCAGCGCATTTGTAGCACCTTCGGTGTTGCAAATGTCCATAGGCGATGGTTACCGCTTTCAATCAAGTGGGCCATCTGCCTGTCTGCTGAACTCCTGCAATAAAAAAAAAATAAAAAAAAATCGGCAGACAAACACACATATTGTATATCCCCAAATTAAGCAAGTTACGCTTGTGTTATGGGTAATATACAACGGACTATTCTGGGGCCGATCCCAGACACCCAGACCATAGTAAATAACGGAGAAAATACGTTTCCGAAATTTACTATACCAGGAATCGAACCCGGCGCCTCTGCGTTGTAGTGAGGTAGGCCGGCAAAGGCTTAGCCCGCTCAACCACAGAGGCCGTCAGAAGTAGCAGTGGGCCTGTCACATTTGTCGCAGGGCCGAAGGCCGATGGAGCAGACAAGTCCTGAAGTGGAGATTGCGTCTCGGTAAACGCAGTGTCGGACGCCCTCCAGCCCGATGAACTGACGACCTACGCAAGGCCGCCGGTAGGCGCTGGATGAGGAAGGCAGAGGACCATGATGAGTGGTGCTGACTTGGGAAGGCCTACGTCCAGCAGTGGACGGTGATTGACTGACGATGATAATGTCATAAATTAGTGGAAATTGCTGTTGAAGAACGCAACCTACGTATTACATCATATTCAACACAAGATTTTTAGCTTGAACTATAGTATTTGTATAGAGGTAATATTAATAATGGTATTAATCCCCGAGGAATAATGGTTTATTTTTTATTTTTTATTGCAGGAGTTCAGCAGACAGGCAGACGGCCCACATGATGGAAAGCGGTTACCATCGCCTATGGATATTTGCGACACCAAAGGTGCTACAAATGCGCTGCTGCTCTCTTAAGGGAGTCTGGAACCTGGTCACTAATGCCGGAACATAACTCAAGATTATTATGGCGGCATACTCTAGACCAGGGGTGGTAGCCATCCAGTCGGGCAAATACCCTACCACCTGGCATGGTGCCTTTAGTCAAACGCTGAATAAACATTAACCGTTCATTTGTGTAATTACAGACTATTTCTTATAATTTTTATAAACGCATATGTAAATTGTGAACAAACTTGGCTTATTATAAAAATATTTTTTAATATTAATGAAGAAAGTGTAAACAACGAAACCTAGCTGGTTTGATTAAGTTATAAATGAGAAAAACACCCTATTAGGGTACCCTTATTTTGGGGGTATTCCGCAATATTTTAGTTAAAAATGACTGTTAATAATCGACCTAATGACTGCAGTTTACTAACCTAAATTAAGATATTATGAAGTCGGTATATTTTTAACTGACTCGGTTAGAATAAGTACGGTTAATTGTCTATTAAGCGTAGCCGGCATCGCAGATATTTTACTCGGAAACTAATGAGTCTAAACAGATGAAATTTTGTAATAATTTGTAATATTAAAAGGCAAAGAAACGAAATATTTTAGGGTGCTAAACATATTATAACACTAGCTGTGCCCGCGACGTCATTCGCGTGGAATTTGTTTTCAAGACCCCCCGATTTTGAAACATTCTTCATTGGTGCTCCGCTCCTATTGGTCTTAGCGTGATGATATATAACCTATATCCTTCCTCAATAAATAGGCTATTTAAAACTGAAAGAATTGTTCAAATCAGACCAGTAGTTCTTGAGATTAGCGCGTTCAAACAAACACACTCTTCAGCTTTATACATTAGTATAAGATAATTATTTGACAATTAAACCAATTTGGTTGAACATCACAGTACAGAAAGGATAAGCTGATTTTAATATGTTCACAGCAGCTCTGATTTGTCTGTATTTTCCGGTCTTGCGGTACGGGGCTTTTCAGACCTCGTTCTGAAACTACTATTGTGGCGACACGAGGCCTATTGAGCCCTGTAGGTATTAAAAACGAATATCCTTTTTTGGATTATATATAAGATAGTGTATGGGTTTTCGTTTTGTTGTACGGTACTAGGTCAGGATAACCCCGTATAAGGTATACCACGGAACTCTGGTTTAATAGCATATATTAATTATATATTCCTCTGTTTTTTACAGTGAAACAAATTGAAGTTGCGCCCTGATCGAGACATAGGCCGATCAAAACTAGGGGCAGAAAAGGCATAAATTGAACCACTTGAGAGATAACATTAATGTATTAAATTTGCAGCATTAAATGATAATAGTAGAAAATTTATATGACAAAGTCGGATTCAGTGAAATTTCAATATAATTTCATGTCAAAGAAGCAAGTGAGGTGTGTAAGAATAAGCCTAAATGGCGCTCTGTTGTTCGTGCCTACCCCGCAAGGGAACTGGCGTGAAGTTATGTATGTATGTATGAATTTCATGATTATTGGATACAATATACGGAACATAAAAGAGGAAAAAAGAAACCGACGCTAATAGTAACTAGAAAGCAAAACAAAAAATATATTTTCTACATTTTGAAGTCGGTGCGAAGTAAAACATCAAAAAACAAGAACAAATTTTCAATATATATTATATTTTTAATTTAAAATAGACCTATAACGACTTTGCAATTCACTTCATCATAAAGCCTTTGCCTTCGTTTGCTAGGTTAATAAAAAAACATACGTATCACAACAACATAAGCTAAACCGTTCTATCAATTTCCGTAGACGCAGCCGCAGACGCGTCCGTTCCTAACAAAAGTCTGCAGCGGAATGGCGATATCGGTTCGAAATTCAAATTTAACTGTTGACCGGAATCGTGGTGTCAGGTAGTTCCGGCGTTCGTTTCGCATGTTTAGAGGATGTGCTTATCTCGTCAAGCTTTGTTGTTTGAGGATAGTTAGTTTAGTTTAGTTTGACGTTTGGAAAGTTATTTCTATACTAGAATATTGTTGTGACTTCGCTTACGTAATCATTTAGTAACATTTGTTTTTTATGTAAATTAGGCATTTAATTTTTTTCTCTTCAAATTTACTGTATCTTGTCTGTCTGTACAGATGACACAAGTTTTCATAGATATATTTATATAGCTCCAAACCTTTCACCCAAATGGTAGGTATATTACCCAACACAAACACGTACAAAAAATTTATCAAAATCAGTGGAGTTGTTTACTAGGTTTATGTATGTGTGTATATATGAACTAGTGGCCATACACACATACATAAATGAAAATGAATGTACTTATTTCAAAATGGAATGTTACAGATTACTTATTGAAAGTCATGAGTCTACCACCGCTTTCAAAGCAATTTTAGTTAGTGTTGGAGGAGGAGAAGCGGCGCAACAAACTCCCCAACAACATATCTTTTTACTTCATAATTATTATTATATTAATACGTGAAGCAAAAACTTTGTACCCCTTTTTACGAAAATTGCGCGGACGGAGGAGTATGAAGTTTCGCACACTTATAGTTCATATAGAGAAGGAGTGCAGAATGCTAATAATTTTTTTTAATTATGCATAAAAAATACCTTAAATCAATAAAAAAAAACGTTACACACATTACCATGTATTTAATAATAATATATAATCGGTAATACCGAAGTAAGAAAGACAGTTGGTCTGAAAGAGAGTGTCGGGGTGAAGGTAAGGAAAGGAATGCTCCGGTGGTTCGAGCATGTGGAAAGAATGCATGATGAAAGAATGAATAAACAGATATACAATGCAAAAGTGGATGGATGCAGAAGTCGTGGAAGGCCACGACACACTTTCCATGATCAAATTGATCGTGTACTAGCAGAAGGTGATGTTAGGAGTCTTAAGAACAGACGAGCGTGCATGACAAGAGTTATGAATGTCAAAGAAGCAAGTGAGGTGTGTAAGAATAAGCCTAAATGGCGCTCTGTTGTTCGTGCCTACCCCGCAAGGGAACTGGCGTGAAGTTATGTATGTATGTATGCATGTATATAATCGGTAGACAAACACACACATTGTACATCCCCAAATTAAGCAAGTTACACTTGTGTTATGGGTAATATACAACGGACTATTCTGGGGCCGATCCCAGACACCCAGTCCATAGTAAATAACGGAGAAAATACGTTTCCGAAATTTACTATACCAGGAATCGAACCCGGAGCCTCTGCGTTGCAGTGAGGTAGGCCGGCAAAGGCTTAGCCCGCTCAACCACAGAGGCCGTCAATTTGACAAATATTTGACATATATACTCTTTTGTTTAATTGTTAAAGTCAATTTAACAGTGTAGCCTTGGCGAAATATGTGATTATATATGTCTTTGACAACAGAACCTTAATAATATTCAAACTTATAATTTAAATTAATTATGGTCGAATTTCGACCACTAGTTATTTTTATTCGTCTATTTTTAAATGTAGTTTATACTAATAAAAGGTTTAACAAAGTAATTTAAATAAATAACTACTGAAAAAGCTCTGTGGCGATCGTATTAAAACCATTCGGTGCGGTCATCTAAAAAATCTTTCGACATATAATAAGCCTTCTCGTACTAACTTTACTTTACCTAATTATATAGGAATAAAGATAAGCTAATAGGAAGTATGAAATGTGTAATTTTTTATAATACGTAAAAGATTGTTTAAAATTCAACATTATAACGATAGGGTTAATGCGCTGCCGCCAATTCGACCTGTCAAATTTGACAGATGACAGCAGTTTGCGCGCGAAAGAGCGACGCCGTAATGGCCGCTGCGTGTCTTATCTATACTTTGATTTGATTCCTTTTTCTTTTAAAACAACATTAATTTAATAATACTGGGATATTTTTGATATATTCACAGCTAGATTTATATGCATATAGGAAAAACTACACTACTTTTAGTAACCCTAAAGGAAATAATATTGTATCAATTAAAAAGTTAAACCTTTTAAAATTGGACTTAAAAATTCAGGTAGAGTAAATAATACCAATGTTGGCAACTAGCCCCCCCCCCCCCCCCTCTTCTGGACTGAACGATGAAGACATTAAGAACTCTTTATTTTTTATTTTGTACCTATATAATAATATCATCATTGTAATATTTTTATTGCATGAGTTCAGCAGACAGGCAGACGGCGCACCTGATGGAAAGCGATTACCATCGCCTATGGACATTTGCAACATCAAAGTTGCTACAAATGCGCTGCTGCTCTCTTAAGGGAGACTGGAATCCACGAGAGGTCTACGTTGTTACGAGATATATTTTCGAGTGTTACTTCAATGGTGGCAGAAACAACTTAAGACAGCCACGCATTCCAATATTAAATTCAAATTTACCATATACAAAAAGTTTGTATATCCATCACGCCCCTATAAATTTTAATTTAATTACATAAAATATCCAGAAGACAAATTAACACAACTTAATACCTAAACCATCTAAACACTTGTAGTGTTTAACACTAGTCAACGGCTTAGTAAGCACGTCTGCCAACATGGATTCAGTGGGCACATGTTTCAACACAATGTCGTTCGTATCCCTTAAAACCTCCCTAATGTAGTGATATCGAATATCAATATGCTTGCTACGCGCATGAAACATTGGGTCTTGAGCTAAAAACATAGCCCCTTGGTTATCGGCATGAACAATCACTCGAGCATACCTCATGAGCCCTACTTCCTTCATCAGACTATTTAGGTAGACTGCCTCCTTCATACTTTCGGAAAGGCTGACGTACTCTGCCTCACAAGTCGATGTCGCCACGCTACGTTGTTTCCTAGACTGCCAGGATATACACGCACCACCTAAAATGAATGCATAACCCGAATAAGATCGTCTGTCTAGTAAACAATTCCCCCAATCTGCGTCCGAAAAACCCTGTATACAATTACTAGTCTTCTTGTATACGAGACTACGTTGTATGGTCCCTTTCAGGTAACGTAATACACGTTTTGCAGATTTCCAATCAGATTTTTCAGGATTCGTGACTTTTTGGCTTAGCTTACTCACCGCATTAGCAATATCTGGTCTAGTTGCATTGCTTAGGTAATTCAAACAACCTATCAATTCTCGATACGGCCAATTTGTATCGCTTTCGTCGTCATCGCATTTTTCTTCTGGTTTATGTTTGGAATTAATTTCCATCGGCGTTGCACATTTATTGCAATTTTCCATTGAAAAACGTTTCAATAAATTGTCAATATAATTTTGTTGTGACAAAATAATGACATTGTCATTATTATTTCTCCGTATGTCTATTCCTAAAATATATTTTGCCTGACCATAATCTTTTAATTCGAACTCCCTTGACAGCTCATCTTTAAATTTAATAATTAAACCTCTTTCTTGACTTGCCACCAAAATATCGTCTACGTAAACCAATACAAACAAATGGCTATTTGCACTTTGTTTAAAGTATAAACATGGCTCGTTCAGACTTTGCTTCAATCCCATAGAAATCAACTTTTTGTTGAGTTTGAGATTCCATTGACGTCCAGCTTGCTTCAAACCATACAATGATTTCCGCAATAAGCATGAATCGCAACCACTATCCAATTTATTCAGCATGATTTGCGCACGCTTTTTGACCATTGGATCTTCTCCCTCACGATTCATAAGCTTAATTAAACTTTCTCTTAATAGTTCTGGTATCTCCATGTAAATCTCTTCATCCAAGGATCCATTTAAATAAGCAGTGTTTATATCTAATTGGTGAATTTCCAAGTTCAATTCAACTGCGAGAGCCATTAACAATCTGACGGTGTCTAATCTAGCAACAGGTGCAAAGGTTTTCTCATAGTCGACCCCATATCGCTGGCTGAAACCTTGTGCTACAAGTCTCGCTTTCTTCTTTAGAGTCTTGTCGACGTTCTGCTTTGTCGTCAACACATAACGGCAGCCTACAACGTTCCTGTTTTTCGGTCTTTTTACTATCTCCCATGTACCTTTCTGAACTAAACTTCTAATTTCAGATAATATGGCTTCCTCCCAATCAGGTTTATCCTTACTTTTCAAAGCATTCTTCAAGGTGATCTCAGTTGAACCAGCAAAATCTTCAACCTCATTTGCATCAGTAGAAGTTACAGATCGCTCAACTTCCCTTGTTTGATAGATTTTCTTCGGTCGGCCTACGCTTCCTGTGCGTAATATTCTAGGTCTACCAGGAGCTCTCGTCGTCATCCTTAGCTGATCAAGTGTGTCATGCCTTGTTTCTTCGGCTTGTTGTTCCACTTGTAATCGTCTAGATGAAGACACATCTTCGTCACACTCTGCAGGATATTCTTGACATTCACTCCATATGTCTTGCATATTGTCAACCTCTTCTGCTTCATGTCTACGTTCTTCAACTGGAACATTCGATTTTGTGAAGTCTATTTCTATGAAATCCTGATCGCCGTCTTTCGTAATGTTTAATAGGCTCGGCTCTTGCTTCGAGATGTCCTTTCGTGTGTTTGGACTTTCGTGAAATTTCACATCTCTCGCAATCATGAACTGCCTTCGCTCAGGAATCCACACACGATATCCCTTGGCGTTCTTCGGGTATCCAACAAAGTTACCAGCAATACCTCTTGCTGCGAATTTATCTTTGTTTGGATCTTTATCAAGAATGTGTACCTTAGTTCCAAATCTTCGAAAGTATGCAATTTTCACCGATTTGTTTCGCCATTTTTCATAAGGAATTTCACCCTGTAGACTTCTAGTAGGACAACGGTTTCTGACGTAACATGCAGTATCTACCGCTTCGGCCCAAAAACCTGAGGAAAGATCAGAACTCAATAGCATACACCTTGCCATTTCCACCAAGGTCCGGTTCATTCGTTCTGCTATTCCGTTCTGCTGCGGTGTTCGAGGCACGGTTAGTCTTCGCTGTATGCCTGCTTGTTTCAAAAATCGATCAAATTCCGAGTTACAATATTCTCCTCCATTGTCGGTCTGGAGATATTTAATCTTAAGTCCCGTCATGTTCTCAACGTGACTTTTATACACCTTAAAGGCTTCTAAGGCTTTATTTTTCGCACTTAGAAAATAAACTTCACACCAACGTGTACAATCGTCGATAAAAGTTATAAAATATTTTGCTCCCCCTATAGATTCACATCTCATAGGTCCTACAATATCAGAATAGACTATTTGTAATTTTTCAGTACAAGGACTATGGGAATCAGAAAAAGGTAACGCGGTCATTTTTCCTCTAGCACAAATATCGCAATCACGTAAGTTTCGTACTTCGGACACATCAAACTTAGCACCTAATTTACCTAAAAGCTTAGCAACATCTTTTCCATTCAAATGTCCTAATCGCTCGTGCCAACAACGTACATCAGCATTCGAATCACTCAAATTAAATATATATTCCGGGCTATTTAAACAATATAAATTACCTCTACGATATGCCGACAATTTAATTTCACCATTCTTATCAATAACCTGAGCTACATCGTTATTGAACGTAACATTATAACCGTTATTTGTTATTTTGGCTACTGAAATTAAATTCGTCCTTAAATTAGGAACAAACAACGTATCGCGTAGTTCAAATAAATCCCTCGAGTGTTCGCTCCATGCCGACAACCTTACAGTACCCTTACCTTTTATATCAGTACTTACATGCGTCGCTAAATTTAGTTCTCCGCTAGTCATTTTTAAAGTGTCCCCGAACTTACTCGCATCATTACAAAGGTGAGACGTGCACCCACTGTCCAAAATCCAGTCATGTTTTTGAACATTTACAGCATTAGAAACTTCTACATCTAAAACATTAAAAGTGGTTAGAATATTATTAATACAATGTGTTTCTTCTGCTTTCTGTGCTTTTCTACCTATTTTAATTTTGCACTCCGATGCTTTATGTCCACGTTCGTGACATTTGTAACATTTAAATCTAAAACCTTCTTTCTTTTCAGTTCCAATCTTATTGAAGTCAGTTTTGTCTCCAACTGTACTTTTGTTCTTTGCGCCTTTCTTACTCTTCTTAAAATACTTTCTCGTATTTGTGTACAGAACACCTTCATCCAGATTTTTATTTGCATCTCTGGATTCATGCTCTTCCAGTATTTTAATTTTCAAGGCTTCTGGTTTCGGCAACTCGTCTCTCGATTCAATCGCACATCTAAAGCTTTCAAAATTTCCGGGCAAACTGTATAACAACATAATAGATACTAAATCTTGGTTAATACTTATACCCATGTCTGCAAGCTTGTCCACAGCGTCGAAAAAAGTATCTAAATGTTCTCTAACATTTCCTGTTTCCGACATTTTGTGCAGGATTAAACGTTTTAAAAGTGTAGCCTTCTTAGCGGGTCCCTTCGATGCGTATATTGACTCTAATTTCAGCCAAACATCTCTGGAAGTTTTACAACCTCTAATATGTCGAAGTTCGCTTCCACTCATCGAAAGAATCAGATCGGCTTTGGCTTTTTCGTCCTCTTCCACCCAGCGTTCAGCTTCACTAATGTCAGCTGGTCTAAGAACCTTGCCATTTACGTACTTCCACTCATTATTTTTAATTAACAGAGCTTGTACCTGAATTCTCCAGCTGTCGTAATTATCCTTGCCCAAGGGCTCGATTCGCATCGACATACTGCTCATCGTTATGCACCTTTTCGCAATTAATTACACTGCTTCCAAATATTCTCCGATCCGAATTCTTTTTGTTAATATAACAGCGCTATGGATTTGCGCTGCCTGGGCCCATAACCAATGTTGGGGGCTAAGAAGTCGCGATTAATAAATCCACGAGAGGTCTACGCTTACTACCAATGTAATAATGTACTTTATAGTGCCATTTTTGTGGATCAAAAGATCAAGGGATTTTAATATTTTTTATTTTAAAACCATACAACAATAACATAATATTATAGTTAGTATACATCTACGGTTAGGCGTTTTGCTAACGCTGCGGCCTATTTTAGGCTACTTTAATATTGTTACATGCCGACAAAAGTGAATGCACACCTGATTGCCATAAGGTAGGTACATACAGTTTATTACCTTCCCGCATTTGGACTTCTTTTGTTTACATAGAAAAATAGCCTATTGTGTATTGTACTAGTTTATGGCCGTTCGCAGGAATAATTAAGCAGGTGTGCGGATTACGTTTTCTGGGAAATTGCGTCGACGCTTGGCAGGTAGACATATTGTATTTGTAAAATAATGAGGCAGTCAAGCGACGAATACGATACGAGCAACACGTGTGTACATTCGATGAGCTCTATAGTGACGGACTTTGCGCGTGTTATTGAATCGTGCAGTTTTTTTTTTTATTTTTTTATTGCAGGAGTTTAGCAGACAGGCAGACGGCCCACTAGATGGAAAGCGGTTACCATCGCCTATGGACATTTGCAACAACAAAGGTGCTACAAATGCGCTGCTGCTCTCTTAAAGGAGACTGGAACCTGGTCACTAATGCCGGAACACAACACAAGGTTGTTATGGCGGCATACTCTAGACCAGGGGTGGTCGCCATCCAGTTGAGCAAATACTCTACCACCTGGCTGTGGGTTCTTTAGTCGCCTCTTACGACAGGCCGCCGGGCCGCAAGAAATTGTATTCTTTCTCCGTTCCTGCAGTTTGTACTGGTTGTGTCCAGTTATATTTGTATAGTTTAGGGTAAATGTTAAGGGTAGTCCACGCCTATTTTTTTTTTAATTTTTAGATTAGTTTTTATTTTTTTAGGATACAGCATTAAAAAATACATACAACCCTAAATTGTCTAAATGTTTTATTTGTTAATTATAAACTTTAATTTTTTGGCAAGCTTTTTAATCTTATTTTGTCATGACTTAGAATAAAAAAAAATATATTACTCTTTTAGATTCACAATTAGAACAGGTAGGTGGCGCTGAGAACCCGTTCTGGAATCCTCCTAATCACCTAGAGCGAATTTGGTGATTTTGTTTTTGTGTGTTTGAGTGGATACCCGGATTGTTTAGACACGCAATTAAAACCGGTAGGTAGGTGGCTCTGGGATCGGGTTCTAGAATTTTATTTTTTAAAGGCAGGACAACGTGTGCCTGGGCCGCTAGTTATTTATATATTAATTTTCATTTAAATAAATAAATAAGAAATTTGAAGTATTAAATACTAAACCTAAACTACAGTATCAAAATAAACCTAAATTTAATTTGTCAAATAAATATTTGATGAAAGATGATTTTCATTTGTCCTAACTCCACACTCTGTTTGACAAAAGAGCATTGTAGTAACATGGAAAATTCAATTTCCAGTCGCTCATTGTTGTCACAGACGGTATTGTTCGCGCGATGCCACCTCGCCTATCCAGCCACCGCGGGTTTATGACAACTTTGTTTATTATCGAGACAGGTGTAGTGTAAGGGGCCTATTTAACACCCGATATCATTAACACAGACATACGTATAGGGACACGAAAACACATGCTTTTACACTCGTTAAAATTAAACATTTACCCAAGTTCCTATTGTATTGTTACAAGTTGCAGGACTCGAAATAAAATGCCGTTAGAATTACTATAGAGTTTATTAAAACTATACAAACATGTATAAAACAGGATAACACAAATATAACCGAACACAACAAGTCCAAACGTAATGCACAATTCAATAAGACGCGCAAAATCCGTCACTACATAGATTATCGAATGTACACAAGTCTTGCTTCGCTCGTGGTTATCGCTTGAATGCCTCGTTCCTCAATCGGGGCATTGCTTTATACTGCACAGGTGCAATATGTCTGCCCGGCCGAGTGCACCGAATTTCCTAGAAACAATTTATACTTGAAATGCGACACACCTGGCTAATGACTGCCATAAAAAATTACAACACACAAGGCTGTTTTATAATCATAAATTTTAAACACAACGTAAACAACAGAAGTCCAAATGCCGAAAGGTAATAAAATGTATTTATACAGGTATGCAGTTGTGAATTTGTCTTTGTCGGCGTCTAGGTCATAACAATATATATAAATTGACAGAATTTACTTAAGACAGATCTATATTAAACAAATCTCAAAAAATCTTTAGAAAAACAAAACAGACCACAAATTAAAAAGCAAAAAAGAATTTTCTACACCTCAAGTTGGTGGATTTTGCATATTGTTGTTTTTTATGTTTATTAGGCACCAAGTTCAAGATGTAGATTTTTTTTTTTTAGTTTTTTGTTTAGACTGAAGTCGGTTTTGTTTTTAACCGATTTTCAAAAGAGATTTTCATTTCTACTGTATGTATGTTTTATTTTTATTTTTTTATGTTTGTTACGCGATTTCTCCGTCAATTGTGGATTTTCAATTTGTTTTATTACTATATATAAAGACTATACTCGTGATGAGGTCCCATTGTCACTATGTCGGGATCTGATGAGTGGATATCAAGGAAATCGAGAAGCCTGTTGAAGGGCGCCGACCGCCTACAGTGTAGGCCCTACACGATGATTTCGGATGATTCTCGAATAGTCTCCGATATTCATTAGCAATTTTTGAGACGTATTTATACTTTTGAGAATTTTAAGACTAGGAGAAATTCTTTTTTTTTTATTATTTTCATATAGTAAGGAAGCACCGAAGCATTTCCAAGGAATGCTTCGGTGGTTCGGGCATGTGGAAAGAATTCATGATGAAAGAATGACTACAATGCAAAAGTGGATGGATGCAGAAGTCGTGGAAGGCCACGACACACCTTCCATGATCAAATTGATCGTGTACTAGCAGAAGGTGATGTCAGGAGCCTTAAGAACAGACGAGCGTGCATGACAAGAGTTATGAATGTCAAAGAAGCAAGTGAGGTGTGTAAGAATAAGCCTAAATGGCGTTCTGTTGTTCGTGTCTACCCCGCAAGGGAACTGGCGTGAAGTTATGTATGTATGTATTTTCATATATATTTTAATTCCAAATTTTTTACATTTTTCTTATAAAATATATACATTAATTTATTAAAAAAATATAAAAATCTGATCTTCGCCGGCAGTGGGGCCTAGGGCCAGGCTACCGATGGTTAAGGCTCCAGACACAGGAATATCCTCACAATACGGGCCGTGTCCAACAGAGCTGCCTTCTGCATCCGACCCTTCAACCAGATACAAAGCGAGAGACTTATTATTATATTTGTATGTCTTTCGAGACCACGGGCCATAAAAATGGCCCGGACATTTGGAGGGCTTGCGTGGGGCCATGGAAAGGCCAACACGTAGAGGCCCTTTGACAAATTTAATGTAAATGTGGCGTGACACTGACCGGCGATTATCCCTGTCTACACCATATAACAATGCACCCAAGGACAAGCCCCGGCCAGCGTAGAACTATTGTGGGAAATGAGGACAAAAAGTACCGGGCTATTGGGGTGAACTGCTAGTGGTACTAGGGGTCTGGGAATATGGGGACTATGGCGTCTGCCCGTCGCAATGTTCGGGGAACATGGAAAAATGGGCAGACGGTGACTCGCCACTCCCTGCATGGGCCCCAAAAAATGCCATAAAGACAGGGGCAACATGGGTGTGAGTGGCTAAGGGGTGTCGAGAGGTGGGCTGCAGGTTCACCGAAGCTACTTCCGACGTTAGGCCATTTATCACTTCCACCCCTGGAGCTTGAGTCTTAGCTCTAGCGATCTCCACTCCGTGCCGGCTGGTTAAGGCAAGCACGGAGGCGGGGGCCTTGCCTTGGCCCCCGGAGTCAGGTACGAGGTGTCGCTACTCACCTAAGGCTTCGCCACAAAGCCCCCCTGCGGGTTTATTATTATTATTATTAACAACTCTACGGACTCGAGTTCCGTACCCTTTTTTACAACTTAATTTCTAGATTTAATTTTTTGAATTTAACACGCTTATTATTTATTTTGGTTCTTGTGTGTGACATTAATTTATTGATTTTTGTGTTGAGGTGTACGTATCTTACGAATAACTTATTATATTAATTTATTCTAGTTTTAATACTAAACTTATACTAATGTAGAGTGTATCCGTTACACGCTGGTGTTGTGAGGAAGTGCATGTGCAGTGTGGGCCTTATATCTATACTTATATATAATGTCCTATCTAGTGCCATGTGTGTTGTTTTTTTTCTTTTCGGCCCTGAGATTGCTTTGAGCACTTTTCTCAATCTGATGGTTTAGGGTTTGGCTTCCGCGATCCATTTGAAAAACTCACGCTGTGTATATTAAGTTTGTATTGTCCAGTCGTCTGTCCGTCACAAAGCAAACATAATAAGATGCATTCGAACATTTGCTATCAGGGTTGCCAGGAAAGGTAACTTTTTAATATCGCCATGACAATTTCCCAGTAAAAAAATGTGTGCGCAGTTCACACGCAGTAGAAGTGAAACTTCAGAGAATATACTCACAGATAATTCTTCTCGGTGAGTGTCGGGGGGAAGGTAAGGAAAGGAATGCTCCGGTGGTTCGGGCATGTGGAAAGAATGCATGATGAAAGAATGACAAAACAGATATACAATGCAAAAGTGGATGGATGCAGAAGTCGTGGTAGGCCATGACACACCTTCCATGATCAAATTGATCGTGTACTAGCAGAAGGTGAAGTCAGGAGCCTTAAGAACAGACGAGCGTGCATGATAAGAGCTATGAATGTCAAAGAAGCAAGTGAGGCGTGTAAGAATAAGCCTGAATGGCGCTCTGTTGTTCGTGCCTACCTCGCAAGGGAACTGGCGTGAAGTTATGTATGTATGTATGTATTCTAGTAATAAATATATGAATGCAGTATATACAGATGTGTTATATATTAAATAAAAATAAAATATACTTAATATACATAACATACAAATACATATCTACATAAATATATAAATGTTTATAGATACATATATGTGTACATACATTTAAATATTATCATATTTTAAGGACAAGTAATCTGATCATTGTTTTAAATATAGGTAGCGATTTTAATTGTGTGATAGCAACTGACAGCGCGTTCCAAAGATGTTATAGCCTGGCGATAAAAGAGTCGTTGTAAAAAGAGGAATTTTTCGCAGGGGTGTATAGTTTTCTTTTTTTTTATTGCAGGAGATCAGCAGACAGGCAGACGGCCCACTTGATTGAAAGCGGTTACCATCGCCTATGGATATTTGCAACATCAAAGGTGCTACAAATGCGCTGCTGCTCTCTTAAGGGAGACTGGAACCTGGTCACTAATGCCGGAACACAACTCAAGGTTGTTATGACGATATTTAGACCAGGGGTGGTTGCCATCCAGTCGGGCAAATGCCCTACCACCTGGCTGTGGGTTGTTTTGTCGCCTCTTACGACAGGCCGCCCCAACGCAGGAAATTGTATTCTTTCTCCGTTCCTGCACGGATAATAGTTTCAGACGGCCTCTGTGGTTGAGCGGGCTAAGCCTTTGGCGGCCTACCTCACTACAACGCAGAGGCTCCAGGTTCGATTCCTGGTATAGTAAATTTCGGAAACGTATTTTCTCCGTTATTTACTATGGTCTGGGTGTCTGGGATCGGCCCCAGAGTCGTCCGTTGTATATTACCCATAACACAAGCGTAACTTGCTTAATTTGGGGATATACAATATGTGTGTCTGTCTGCCGACTTAACTTAACTTAACTTAAGTTTAATGAAAGTTATTATGTACTTTTAAATCTGTAAAAATATCAGAGCATGTACATAAAATGTTTCAACTTCGTTCGCTAATTTTTCGATCGTGTAATGCTTTAACATAATGTTGTATATATTATGCTATCCGTGCAGGAACGGAGAATGAATACAATTTCCTGCTAGACGGGCGGCTAAACTGAAGGTTCGGCATTACACCAAACGCTACGTAAATTCGGCATTACGCCGAACGCTGCGTAATTTCGGCTGATGTCTCATAGATTACTATTAAACACTGCGATTTGTATTCCGGCATGATTTTTCAGCGTCCAGTCTCCCATAAGAGAGCAGCAGCGCATGTGTAACACCGTTAGCCTTACACATGTCCATTTTCGATGGTAACCGCTTTCCATCAAGTGGGCCGTCTGCCTGTCTGCTGATCTCCTGCAATAAAAAAAAAATATAGTTATATTGTAGCTATTTTTGGTTCTTATTAAAACTAACAAATTAAATAAGGTTTTGAAATCACAAACTCTAAAAGTTTGTTTGTATACGTTGTAAAGTTTGTATCCAATTCTGCGATTTGACAGCCCTGTGCCTTCAACAAATATTTACAAAGATACCTTAGTAAAAGGTCTGTTTAAAAAACACTATCTGAGATTGTTGTTCAACCAGCCGTGTAGCAAGTTTAAGATCTAAAACGAAATTGAAACGTCGTAAGCAGATATGGAAGTTTGCCAAAAACTTATATCAATTCATCCAATTTTATTATAAACGAGATAGTTTTTACGGATGGTCGTCTGTTACCATTTCACGCAAAAACTACTGGATAGATTCTGATGAAACTTCACAGTAAAATATGTTATATATCAAAAAACATATTAGCTATAATTTATAAATTCATTGTGGGGACACTGCCTACTCAGCGAATTGCATCGAATGTCATGAGACGTTGTTGTTCGTGCCTACCCCGCAAGGGAACAGGCGTGAAGTTATGTATGTATGTATGTATGTATGTCATGCGACGTGCACAGAGTGGCAGTTGTCTTCCATGATTCACACCCGCGACGCGTTACTCATTGTAATAATATAATGCACATGTATGAGTGAATAAATAATCTTGGTTTACTACATCACCCATTCATTTACAACATTCCTATTCACCGACACATTTAAATATGTGCATACGCATTGTTTGAATTCGGCAAAATCTATATAAATAAAATTTATAGATTTTAGTACGTGTAGTGGAACAGTTGTAAGCCAATAGATGGCGCTGTGCAATTATTGAGGTATAAAACGATTACCGACATATACAAAAAATATAAACGAATTTCCAACAATGATAGACGGACCTCGGCCTGCGAGGCTTAGCATCAGCCGAGTTGGAATATCTTCCCTTGAGAGTACTTGAGACGAGGGGCATTCCACCGTCATACTCTCCTCCAACCTAGTCGGTCATCCTTAAACTGGTGACCCCGACGTGATGAATCTCATGAAACTACATTGTTCCAATGTGATATCTTTATTCTGAGTGCCATTTACAAAAATTAAAGCTATACTATATTTATGCTACGTGTGTAAATAATTAATTATTGTGTCCCCCCCCCCTTACTTAGTGAGAAATACCCCGTTCAATGAGAAATACCCTTTCAATGAGAAATCCTCCTTTCAATGAGAAGTTCCCCTTTCAATGAAAAATCCCCCTTTCAATGAGAAATACAAAATATGCTTACATAATGCAAATATATTTATACACTGTTGGATATTATTTTGGGTCTTATTTCATTGCATTAAAGTTCGAAATTGTATAATAAAAAAACGTAACGCTTTTAAGTTAACGCTTGTATTATTCAAGTCCTCTTAAAATTTCCAAACCGACGGCTTTAAATAAATCGATTCTTATGCAATATAAATCAAAAAATAAGAAATAATTAAACAACAATAATCGCCTCAAAACATGTCTATAATTAAATGCTAAAGACAACACAAACGCGTTAATCGCTGCATAGGCGAAAAAGAGCACCAGCATACCTAGGGCCCCTCCGATATCGTCTCCAGTCCTCCCTGATCTATGGTCCATACATCTCTTATCAACCGCTGCACAGAATATAAGGTTGAAGAGTGAGAAAGCAAGAGTCGCTGCCAATTGGAAGAGGGTTAAATAGATGTACATGTTTAGAAGACAGAGGCTGGTGAAGCAGGTAGATTCTAAAAGGAAGATGTGAGATATGAAGAGATACCAGCTTAGAGATATCAAGTAGATGAGCAAGACCGCGTAATGCAGTTCCGTTTCCAGGTACGTATCCAATTCTGGCTTGTAACCTGTAATAGAAATATTTTTTGATATTTTTGGCTGTATTTAGAGAGCTACAACAGGCCGGCGCACACGTCTAAGACGGCTTAGTATAGCGACACGCCTGCGAAACGTTCAGCGGGGAATGTTCGGCGACGACAGTTCGGCGCGACCTGTGCGCGGCGAAAATTCTGCTGACGTGTAATTGATTATTCAAAAAAACATTGAGACCGTACTTAGCTGAACTATCCGCCGCTGAACTTGCCCTAGGTATGTCTTTATACTAATTTGTACGTGTCGAAACGCGGCGGAAGTCCCCTGATAATAAATAATAATGAATAATCGGTAGACAGACGCAAATATAGTATATCCCCAAATTAAGCAAGTTATGCTTGTGTTAGGGGTATTTATTATACAAAGGATTACTCTGGGGCCGATCCCGGACACCAAGAACATAGTTTTTTTATTATTATTTTTATTGCAGGAGTGCAGCAAACAGGCAGACGCTCCACTTTATAGAAAGCGGTTACCCTCGCCTATAAACATTTACAACACCAAAGGTGGTACAAATGCGCTGCTGCTCTCTTAAGGGTCACTGGAACCTGGACACTAATGCCGGAACACAACTCAAGGTTGTTATGGCGACATGACTTAGACCAAGGGTGGTAGCCATCCAGTCGGGCAGATGCCCTACCACCTGGCTGTGGGTTGTTTATAAGTCTTACGCCAGGCCGCCCGGCCGCAGGAAACTGTATTCTTTCTCCGTTCCTGCATGGATAAAAGTAAATAACCTAATAATATAAAAATAGTAAATAACGGAGAAAATACGTTTCCGAAATTTACTATACCAGGAATCGAACCCGGAAACCGGAACGCAGAGGGCGTTGCAGTGAGGTTCGCCGGCAAAGGCTTAGCCCGCTCAACCACAGAGGCCGTCAAAATAGGTGTGTCATAATAGGTTATTACAAAAATATTGTGAGCGTATTTCGCCGAACTTTCTGCCGCTGAACGTTCTGCAGGTGTGTCGTTATACTAATCAATACGCGGCGAAAATACCATTGATGTGCTATAGGTTGTTCAAAAAACATTCGAATGTATTTAGCTGAACGTTCCGTTGGTTTTCACGCTAGTTGTTGAAAATTCTTATCATCGTCAACTAAATTTGACAGGCGGAATTATCCGTGCAGGAACGGAGAAAGAACACAATTTCCTGCGGCCGGGCGGCCTGTCGTAAGAGGCGACTAAACAACCCACAGCCAGGTGGTAGGGCATTTGCCCGACTGGATGGCTACCACCCCTGGTCTAGAGCACGCCGCCATAACAACTTTGAGTTGTGTTCCGGCATTAGTGACCAGGTTCCAGACCCACTTAAGAGAGCAGCAGCGTATTTGTAGCACCTTTGGCAAATGTCCATAGGCGATGGTAACCGCGTTCCATCCAGTGGGCCGTCTGCCTGTCTGCTGAACTCCTGCAATAAAAAAAAAATAAAAAAAAGGCGGTGCTCGGGTGATGCGAGTCCGACGTGTGAGACACAAAATTACACTTTGTACACGCCATAATTATTTGCTAATCCGTAAACCAATGTAGGTAATTACCAATGGCGTAGCTGGCCTTAGATGGGCCCTGTATCAAAGCGTGTTGGTGTCCCAAAGGAAAGATATTTTTTTAAATAAAAGAAACAAAAAATGCTCGAATTGAATTAAAATATTTATATATTGATTATAAGTTATTACTAGACATCGGATTATATACACTATCAAAATGGCAAAATATGCTTGCAAATATGCACTAAAAAGGGGCGAAATATGCACAATCAATAAACCATTTATTATTAGATTAATTCGAATTTAAGTTTATTTTCACATTATATTTATATATTAAACATACATACATACATACATAACTTCACGCCAGTTCCCTTGCGGGGTAGGCACGAACAACAGAGTGCCATTTAGGCTTATTCTTACACACCTCACTTGCCTCTTTGACATTCATAACTCTTGTCATGCAAGCTCGTCTGTTCTTAAGGCTCCTGACATCACCTTCTGCTAGTACACGATCAATTTGATCATGGAAGGTGCGTCGTGGCCTTCCACGACTTCCATCCACTTTTGCATTGTATATCTGTTTAGTCATTCTTTCATCATGCTTAGTAATAACTTATTACATATTATTTACCTGCAGAGGTCGTGGAAGGCCACGACACACCATCCATGATCAAATTGATCGTGTACTAGCGGAGGGTGATGTCAGGAGCCTTAAGAACAGACGAGTATGCATGGCAAGAGTTATGAATGTCAAAGAAGCAAGTGAGGTGTGTAAGAATAAGCCTAAAAGGCGCTCTGTTGTTCGTGCCTACCCCGCAAGGGAACTGGCGTGATGTTATGTATGTATGGCTACCACCTCTGGTCTAAAGTATGTCGCCATAACAACCTTGAGTTGTGTTCCGGCATCAGTGACCAGGTTCCAGTTTTCCTTAAGAGAGCAGCAGCGCATTTGTAGCAACTTTGGTGTTGCAAATGTCCATAGGCGATGATAACCGCTTTCCATCAAGTGGGCCGTCTGCCTGTCTGCTGATCTCCTGCAATAAAAAAAAAATACGGCTGATACGGCGGTAGCTACGCCCCTGCAAATTACTAAACAATAAATACGGGACATTTCATAATTAAAGCTTTAAATTTATTTCCTAGCTTCCTTACGAACAAAATTCTATAAAACAGTGGAGCTGCCACTTTTACTTCCTTTATTTTCCGTGAGATTTCTTTTATAGCGCGGCCTCTTATTAAAAAACTTACCACACATATACAGCAATGTATGTACAGGCCCAAAAACAAATGTTATTGAGATAATGATTAACGAAACCACCAAACAAGAGCACCGCCATGTCCAATTATGCAAACACTGACACATAATTACATTAAAATAATTTAAAATACTGATTATAATTCAACGTTTAAATAATAAACATTTTAATTTAAAATATACTTAAAATTTTAGTTTATGTTGTTTACACATTTCAAATGTCAATGTCAAGTGTCTTTTTTTATGTTTAAGGCTTGGCAACTAGGCCTTTAAGCCAGGCGCAATTGGGTTGTAGGCTACAATCGACGCTGTATAACAGACCTCTTGTGAAAACTCAAAAGGCCACATTTGACTATACAGTTCACATTTCTCACAAAAACACATAATTACTACTCAAAAACTATCAATATCCTACAACTATTGTTCATTTTAGAGTGATTTTACACATTTTTAGAAAATAAAACTGCACAGCACAACGTCCTCTTTCAGTTCCCGCCAAAAACTCCAATGTCAAGTGTCAAGAACGTGTTTTCCTATTTTTATTTTTTTACTTGGCTTCGCACGATATTTGTATGTGTTTAAAAAAGTCGGAAGTGGTTATATAAATTTTGTAAATTTAAAAATCGGAAAAATATAAGCTATCAGTGTAGGCTAGGTTATAGAGAATTTTCTAATAACCTACAACCAAAAATATTCATTATTTTCAAATATATTTAACATCAATAAAAAAACCGTAACTTTCTCAAGAGAACATTCACAAAAAAAAAAACATTTATACATATATCTGTGTTTTAAAGATTTGACTATTACCATAAATTATGTTGTTTTTTAACGAAAATACTTTATTATATATAATTTACAATAAGCTGAAGATATTTACAAATAATCGAATACAATAAAAGAAAACTTATTTGTATTGTATTCTACTCATAGTCCTTCAAGACTATAAGCAGAATACTGAGCCTAGATCGCCGTCTTCTATGGGTAAGGTGACCACATGGCTGGCTATGTTTCGTCGCTGGATCGCCTATGGCTACCTTCCGACTCTATCAGCAGATCAGCTCCATGGTACCATATTATTGCATTGTCACGCGATAAACATATGTGTGCAAAATTTCAGCTCGATCGGAAACCGGGAAGTTGGTCAAATTTAACTTGCAAGATTCCACCCGAACTTACATACATACTTACATACATCCATTGCAAGTTAAATAAAAGCTTGTAAAAAGGGGACGTTACCGTGAGAAAGGGCCCTTAGTTGTACTGTGACCATGTCTAGGACATTTTTTTTATGATTTCACTACAAAGATTTAAAGCTCAGAATACACACGCCGGACGAAGATAACACGCGTCATCGCTAGGTGCATGACCCAAAGGCGGGCAGACATCAATAACGGTCGTGTCTATATTCCGAATTTTCAGAACAAATCCAGACAAAGTCGCGGCTAGCCACTAGTTATCCATGACACTCCTTACACCCCCGACTTTAAGACAAAGAAATAAAAATGTTTTCGAACAAAAGGAGCAACAAGTAACAAACAAAGACTGAGGGGAGTTTAGTTATAATAAAAATGCACAACATTTGTCCGTCTGTTTGTGTCCTTGTGCGGCGCATTTTAATACAGGCCGCGGCTGGGAGGAAAATATCACGCGAAAGGTATAATATGGATCTGATTTATTTTCTGTAGTTAATACAGTAATAATATATACGTTACGGGCAATTTGATAATTCCGGTCACTATGAATAATGACCGGTTTGTATAATTTTTTTATTTTTATTGCAGGAGTTCAGCAGACAGGCAGACGGCCCACTTGATGGAAACAAGTGCTACAAATGCGCTGCTGCTCTCTTATGGGAAACTGGAACCTGGTCACTAATGCCGGAACACAACTCAAGGTTGTTATAGTGACATACTTTAGACCAGGGGTGGTAGCTATCCAGTCGGGCAATGGCCCTACCACCTGGCTGTGGGTTGTTTTGTCACCTCTTACGACAGGCTGCCCGGCCGCAGGAAATTATATTCTTTCTCCGTTCCTGCACGGATAAAATAATAATAATGCACATATCAAGTGGGCAATATAAATAAAACTGCATGATTAATCACTTTTCCTGGTCAGTATGAATAATGACAACATTAACTTGGGCAATGTAATAAAACACATTAGTACACAACTGTAGGTTTTTGTTTAATATATGAGGTTAGGGTATAGTTATATAGCACTTTTAAATCAATAAACAAAAAAGCAGAATGTTTCAACTTTAGTAAAAAATGTGGTCAAAATTTAACCGGAACGAATATCAAACGTTTGACATACAAAACCAAAAAAATAAAAAAAAATAAAAATTAATTTGATTTTTAAACGACGGGACGAACATCAAATGTTTGACAGGTAGGAATAGTTTCTAAGAGAAAGCGAAATTGTTGTCTTTACAATATTACAATCACTTTTTTCATATTTACATACATACATAACTTCACACCAGTTCCCTTACGGGGTAGGCACGAACAACAGAGGGCCATTTAAGCTTATTCTTACACACCTCACTTGCTTCTTTGACATTCATAACTCTTGTCATGCACGCTCGTCTGTTCTTAAGGCTCCTGACATCACATCATCATCATCATTTTTCATATTTACTCACCTTTTAAACCTTCCTTGGACTTCCACAAATAATTCAAAACCAAAATTAGCCAAATCAGTCTAGCCGTCATTAGTGACGTTTTCGCCACGACCACGACCGCGGCCGCCTTGTGGAACGGCTAACGGAGCATTTTGGGCGTTGTGAGCTACTAATGGAACGCGCTTTCTGTCATATCCCATTAATTCTTTCGTCGTCTTACGACCCCTGTCGCTTCTATTCGGGCTCTGTATAAAATACCAATTACCCGCCATCACTGGTACAATTCATACTAAAAGACAAATTTATATGCAAGTATGCAGATTATAACTTGAAATTGTAAAACTTGTTATTTTTTAAGATTATTACTATTTAACAATATGGAAAATTTAATTGAATTTAAACAGTTCTCATTGAATTCATGAAAGTAAGTATTTTGTTTTTAACCGACTTCAAAAAGGAGGAGGTTCTGAAATCGTCTGTTTTTTTTTGGTACGTTCGTTACTCGATTTCTTCGTCAATTGTAGACCGATTTTCAAAAATATTCGCTTAATCGAAAATTGTTAACCGACTTCATTGTTACACGACATCTTCGTCAATTGTAGAGCGATTTTCAATGTTGTTTTTTTATTCGTAATTTCCAGAAGTGGTCCAATGGTCATCAGGATCTAATGAGGAGATTCCAGAGAAATCGAATTAACCTCTATTAGTAAATGTTAAGCGCTTATATTCTTAGAAAAAAGCATGTATACGTGTGTTAGTATTACATTTTCTACAGGCACTTAATTTTTTTGTTGCGAGATTTCTCCATCAATTGTAGGCCGATTTTTTAAATTGTTTTGTTTTATTCGAAAGAGTGTACTCCCGAGACGGTCCCCAACTAAAAAGTAAAACATATTGTTACAAGTTAGCCCCCCCGACAAAGACAAATTCCTCGAAACACATTTTATTACCTGTCAGCGTTTGAATTAATTGTAATAGTTTTATGATCGTCTTCTTTTGTTTACTTATTGATTGGCATAAGGCCCATTGTCCTGTTGTACTCGCTCATTAGCATCGTTAGCCAGGTGTTACAAGCTAATTCTAGGAAACTGTGGTGACGTTGCCGGGCGAACATACATTTTCATTTGTGGAGCATAAAAGGACGGTCTGATGGAGAGAGGGACTCAGTCAAGCGATAACCACAGGCGAAGCAAGACGTGTGTACATTCGGTAATCTATTTAGTGACGGACTTTGCGCATGTTATTGAATTACGAGCTTCTGCATTAAGTTTGGACTTGTTGTGTTCAGTTATATTTGTACCTGCGTTAGACGTGTTTGTATAGTTCTAATAAACTCTATAATAATACTAACGGCATTTTCATATGAGTCCTGCAACTCATAACAATATATTTTTTTTAACTAAAACGAAACCAAAAACATCAAAACTAAATATTTAACCGACTTCTTTCAACAACATCTTGAAGTCGCTGCGAAGTAAAACATAAAAATTACTGTATTTTCAAAATTGTTGTTTTTTTATGTTTTACTTGGCACCGACTTCAAGATGTTGTAGACAGAAGTCGTTTAAAGATAATTTTTTTGATTTTTAGTTTGCAGTCGGTTTTGATTTTGAAAAAAAAAAACATTTTTTGGCGTTTTTTTTTGTACTATCAAGGATAATGCATTTGTAATCGTTTTTTTTTTGTACAGCAGATAGGCTGCCGGACCTGATGTAAAGCGGTGACCGTCGCCTATGGACATTTGCAACACCAGAGGCTTGACCAATGCGTTGCGGGCCTTGAAAAAATTTCATGACACCTTTTTTGAAAAATCGCATATCGTCGTTCTGTGTGAAAACCTCTACTAGGAGTTCATTTCGTATGCCTACTGTGTGCAAGAGAAACGTTCTAGAGCACTGTTGCGTATTTTTACAATTGCATACCGTCAGCAGACAGACAGACACAATGTGCCGATCTCTAAAGGGAGACTGGGACCTAGGTACCAATGCCGGAACACAACTCAAGGTTGTTCTCGGCATGCTCTATATTAGGGATGGTAGCCGTCCAGACGGGCAAATACCCTATTATTACCCTATAATGCATTTCGCACAGTACCGGGTCCTTTGCTAGGGATTAGACCATAGTCGATTATGGAGGCATTCCCAAGGGAGCAATCCAAACACTAATCGACCGGCTTCTGTGGAGACTCGAGTACTCAATACTCCACTAAAACCACTCTTTACCACTTTAACGGCCTGTCGTAAGAGGCGACTTAACAACCGACAGCCAGGTAGTAGAGCATTTGCCCGACTGGATGGCTACCATTCCTGGTCTAAAGTATGTCGCCATAACAACCTTGAGTTGTGTTCCGGCATTAGTGACCAGGTTCCAGTTTCCCTTAAGAGAGCAGCAGCGCATTTGTAGCACCTTTGGTGTTGCAAATGTCCGTAGGCGATGGTAACCGCTTTCAATCAAGTGGGCCGTCAGCCTGGCTGCTGATCTCCTGAAAAAAAAACCCTCCTGTCATGTACCCCGCGCTTATGACAGGAAGAGCGTGAGACTTAGAACGTAGTTACGTCCACGCTGGTTTTGTACCCTCGTACGACAGGCGGCTCCAACGTAGGAAATTGTATTCTTTCTCCGTTCCTGCATGCATTCTACTTCTGTATAAAACTTATAAAAAAAGAACTTCACACCAGTTCCCTTGCGGGGTAGGCACGAACAACAGAGCGCCATTCAGGCTTATTCTTACACACCTCACTTGCATCTTTGACATTCATAGCTCTTGTCATGCACGCTCGTCTGTTCTTAAGGCTCCTGACATCACCTTCTGCTAGTACACGATCAATTTGATCATGGAAGGTGTGTCGATATAAATAGA
This sequence comes from Dendrolimus kikuchii, assembly GCA_019925095.2. Lineage (NCBI taxonomy): Eukaryota > Metazoa > Arthropoda > Insecta > Lepidoptera > Lasiocampidae > Dendrolimus > Dendrolimus kikuchii. Next base: position 1,729,909 of record CM034414.1, read on the forward strand.
ATAAGAAATATAAAGAAAAATAATTTTTAGACGTGTTGCTGGGCAGTTTCTTGCCGCTTCTTCTCCATAACAGCAATAACACGTTGCAGTAAATTTAAATTTTAGCGTATATGTATGACCTTCAAGAAGTGTTCTCCAATGGAACTTATTTTGAATAAAAACTTTTTTAGTCGAATTTGAATTTGATTAAACGGTTACAATTGATTAATTTCAAATTAGCTCCAAGCATGGATAAGTAAGTCGCATTTGGCCATAGTCATTAACACCATCATCCCAGGTGTAGAACGAGCATAAGGGGAACTCGCAGACGGCTGCCAGTTAAAACTGTTAACATTGCTTTTAACGACGTTCATTTTAAAACGGAATCAAGTTAGCATACTAATTTTACTATTTTTTTAATTTAATCGCTTTATGACACAAGATTTATTTTATGGTAATGTTATAGACGTCTGTACTATCGATACCTCGGGGCTCAAAGGGCGTAAGCACCAAAACTAGATTTTTCAGCAGAGCCGAATAACAAAATATAAAATATTATTTCGGACATAACTTTTTTGATTATTGGCCTAAATAAACCATGCTAAAACCAAAAGTCTTAAAATGTTATAATGCAAAACACTGTTAAATTATATTTCAAATAGATTTAAAAGTAACAAAAACAGCTTTCCTATACACCCCGGCAAATTGCATGCTTGAGGCGTTTACACCCTAAAAATCTATGGATGTGTGATCAGAGATGGTTGCAACTGCCAATTTGCCTACTAATTCTATCAGTTTGTAGACTGTTGCTTTGTTTTCTTCAGTTGATTAAATATCAAGTAAAGAGAGAAAATAAGAAATTCTTTTCTTTCTTTATTTAGTTCTTAGTATATTAATTTATCAACTCGGACAACTAATCGTATCATCTACGGTGTCGTTTACTACCCTCGCGTTTATGATCATTAACATTGGTTGCTGTTACGACAGAAAATCTAAAAAATGGGGTCGTAAACACCATTTTTTGGCGAATTGGAAGACTTTACATATACTGATCGATAGAGGAGAAAAAATTAAATAGGGCTGCATTAAAAAGTAAATTTCGCCGAAATGGCGGTTACGTCCTTTGAGCCCCGAGGTATCGATATTTGCAACTACTCAGACGGGTTTTATGGTAATAAAAGAACAGCAACTGGTCACATAACTTATAATCAGAGAGCCTTACGGCTTAAGGACTTTTCACCTACTCATTCTAAGAAAGAAAGAGAGAAAGGAAACAAAGAAAAGAAAGAAAATAATGTTTATTTACAGTTATTTAAAATAGAAATTATACATAAGCAGCTTAACAAAAGCCAAAGGTTAATTAACTCTAAAAAGGCCTTATTTTTTAGTCTAAGTAAATGTCCGTAACATCACTAATGCGTATGAATATTCTACACATTCTAGAGATGATTCTTATTTATATCTCTTATTTCTGAACGACACACCTTCCATGATCAAATTGATCGTGTACTAGCAGAAGGTGATGTCAGGAGCCTTAAGAACAGACGAGCTTGCATGACAAGAGTTATGAATGTCAAAGAGGCAAGTGAGGTGTGTAAGAATAAGCCTAAATGGCACTCTGTTGTTCGTGCCTACCCCGCAAGGGAACTGGCATGAAGTTATGTATATATGTATGTATGTATTTCTGAACGATAAGTTATTTTCAAACCTTTATTTCTAAACGATAACTTACATAACAATAACAATTTTGTTATGTTTTTATTAATTCAGTGATTAGCGCCTCTTTTTATAAAGTAGGTAGTTTTCTATAATTTGCCATAAATATAAGGCAATAATTCGACCATAATAATTAATTTAAATTATGAATTTGAACATTATTAAGGGTCTATTGTCAAAGACTATATACTTCTATAATCACAGATTTCGCCAAGGCTACACTGTTAATTTGACTTTAACAATAAACAAAAGAGTATATATGCGTGTGTGTGTCAAATACATGGTAGTGTGTGTAATGTTTTTAATTAGAATTCTGCACTCCTTCTCTATATAAACTATAAGTGCGAAATTTCATACTCCTCCGTCCGCGCAATTTACGTAAAGAGGTTTACAAAGTTTTTGCTTTACGCATTAATATCATGATATATAAAACAGGTGTATTTTTTTTTTTTTATTGCGGGAGATCAGCATACAGGCAGACGGCCCACTTGATGGAAAGCGGTTACCATCACCTATGGACATTTGCAACAGCAAAGTTGCTACAAATGCGCTGCTGCTCTCTTAAGGGAAACTGGAACCTGGTCACTAATGCCGGAACACAACTCAAGTTTGTTATGGCGACATACTTTAGACCAGGGGTGGTAGCCATCCAGTCGGGCAAATGCCCTACCACCTGGCTGTGGGTTGTTAAGTCGCCTCTTACGACAGGCCGCCCGGCCGCAGGAAATTGTATTCTTTCTCCGTTCCTGCACGGATAGGTATTGTTTCACTTTTGAATTGTCAGGTTATAATTTATTCGACTGACAATTCCATCTGATGATTGAAAGACCTGCCCTAAGTCTTACATCTTTAGCTCCCTTAATATTGTATATAGATCACAAGGCACCTTGGTTTTCGCTCCAACAAAACACATTACGTTACACCATTAAAGTGTGACGACGACCTTAGACGTGGGGTCGCTTAATGGCCTTTGACCTCATATTGACCTTCCAAGATCGATCAGTGTGATTGGTTTTATAGCAAAACAAGATCCCCAAGGTCTTTGGTATTGCATATTATATTTATTTATTATAATTTATAGTATACTAGCTGTGTCCGCGACGTTGTCCGCAGGGGAATTTGCTTTCAAAAACCTCCGATTTTGAAACATTCTTCATTGGTGCTCCGCTCCTATTGGTCTTAGCGTGATGATATATAGCCTATAGCCTTCCTTGATAAATGGGTTATCCAACACTGAAAGAAGTTTTCAAATCAGACCAGTAGTTCCTGAGATTAGCGCGTTCAATCAAACAATATATTAGTATATTTGGCTACAACACTAATACTCAATTTTTAAATATTGCGATATCTTTTGAACGAAACGTCCGAATTGAATCATTCAAAAAGTTCTAGAAAGGTATTGAATTTGTCTTGAATAATTTATTTTCATAAAGATTAATACCAAGGTACAAAATAAAGAGTTTTTGAAGCGACGGCATTTTAATTATTTAAAAAAATAAAAGAAAACACTTATTGTGAGATAACTACAATAGTTAAATATATGGTTACGGGATATTTTTTGTAGACAATTATATGTTCTGCAAAGTGGTAGTACATTGTTTTGTTCTATAATTAATAGTTTTCGCAGCGCACGCCGTGTAAGGATTTTTTCGGGTCATTTTTTTACACCTTGGGTTACATTATTGGACTTTTAGTAAGGATCCCTAATTTTTTTGAAAATATAATATAACCTATAGCCTTCCTCAATAAATGTACTATTCAACACTGAAAGAATTTTTCAAATCGGACCAGCGGTTCCTGAGATTAACGCGTTTAAACAAACAAACTCTTCAGCTTTATAATATTAGTATAGATTAGTATAGATTGTACTGCACGTCAACAATTAACTTTTAACAAGTTCTTGTCCATCCAAAGGTTGCCTGGAAGAGATTGCTTTAAACAAATGCCGCCCACTGTACTATCTTACAGTTAAGATAATAAAGTGTATTACTTTTCTTATGTTTTTTTTTTGCAGACAAACACACACATTGTATATCCCCAAATTAAGCAAGTTACGCTTGTGTTATGGGTAATATACAACGGACTACTCTGGGGCCGATCCCAGACACCCAGACCATAGTAAATAACCGAGAAAATACGTTTCCGAAATTTACTATACCAGGAATCGAACCCGGAGCCTCTGCGTTGCAGTGAGGTAGGCCGGCAAAGGCTTAGCCCGCTCAACTACAGAAGCCGTATGTTGGTGTACAATAAAGAGTATTGTTGTTCAGTGCCGTAAATAGCCTTTTCTGTGCCCTATGCGAGCTTCTATAACTGCGCCATTGTGTTTTTTTTAAGACGGGGGAAATGCTATTTACGTACAATACCGGGTCCTTTGCAAGGGATTAGACCATAGTTGATCATGGAGGCTCTAATAAGGGGCAATCCAAACAGTAATCAAGCCAGCTTGTGTGGAGACTCCGAGAAGTTGCACGGGCAACAACCACTACCCACTAAAACCACCCTCCTCCCATGTGCCCCGCGCTTTTTGTAGGAAAGGCTGAGACTTAGAACGTAGTTACGCCCAGTCCGATCCAGCGCAAAAAGTGCCTGAATGTGCCCCGGGAATCAGAACACATCCACTTCGTCAGCGGGGGTGATGAATCCTTTGCTCCCTTGATAGTTAAAGGCTCCCCGAAGCGGTATTACCCTAACTGGAGCAATGCAATGTATAGGCCTACTTTATTTCCTTCAGGGTGATAAAATAACGCACAAGGACCTTGGTGTTGGTGGACCAATTATCTAATATTTTGGAAGAAAATTTAACAGACGTTTTTGATGATACTGGCGTGTATAGGTCCCGCCACGTAAAAAGAACGCTGAGCAGTAGTGGAGGGGATGTGTCTGCGCAGGTATACAGTCGTATCCTAAAGTACTAGGGTAATTTTTTATGAGTAATTGTTTTATTGTAGGATCTTATTAGGTACTTTACTAGCTACTTAGTCTCGCCCCCTTCATACCAGCAATTTGATAGATAAAACGCTCACTGCGCAGGTTCAGAGCTGGTGTGCTTTTTACGTGGCGCGAACTATAGGTACGTGTGTTGGAATCGAGCACTAGGGGCGCAACGGGAACTTATCAGGAGCAAACCGAAAAAATACTAGTCTTGCCTGGTGTGGACATTCTTGCGCCCCCCAGAGTCTACGCCCTGTGCCTGGACACCGGTGGCACTGCCCTATTTACGGCACTGAGTTGTTGTTGCTGTAAGTAACTGCATATTGATGGGTAAGTGCGCGTATTGACGCGCCTCCACACGGGCGCCGGCGTCAGCCGGGAGCTCGGAGGCGCAGATACGCGCATGACTTCCCTCCCTAGAATATTTTTTTATTTTTTTTTTTATTGCAGGAGTTCAGCAGACAGGCAGACGGCCCACTAGATGGAAAGCGGTTACCATCGCCTATGGACATTTGCAACAACAAAGGTGCTACAAATGCGCTGCTGCTCTCTTAAGGGAGACTGGAACCTGGTCACTAATGCCGGAACATAACACAAGGTTGTTATGGCGGCATACTCTAGACCAGGGGTGGTCGCCATCCAGTCGAGCAAATACTCTACCACCTGGCTGTGGGTTGTTTAGTCGCCTCTTACGACAGGCCGCCGGGCCGCAGGAAATTGTATTCTTTCTCCGTTCCTGCATGGATGAAAATACCGCTTCAGGGGCCCTCATGCATCAAGGGAGCAGAGGAGTCTTCACCCCTGTCGTCGAAGTGAGTTAGCTCTTCCAGGGGCTTTCTCAGGAAGTTTTTTTTACTATTTTTAACATCTCTACGGACTCGAGTTCCGTACCCTTTTTTACTACTAAATTTCTATGAAGAATTTTAGACTCCATACACGCTTATTGTTTATTTTTGTTACTGTGTGTGACATTAATTTAGTGATTTTTATGTCGCGGTGTACCTTAAGAATAACTTATTATATTAATTTATTCTAATTTTAATACTAAACTTATACTAATGTAGAGTGTATCTGTTACATGCTGGTGTTGTGAGGAAGTGCATGTGCAGTGTTGGCCTTATATCTATACTTATATATAGTCCTATCTAGTGCCATGTGTGTTATTTTTTTTCTTTTCTGTGCCTGGGTTTCTCAGGCACTTATTGCGCTAGGATCAGCGTGGGCGTAACTACGTTCTAAGTCTCATGCCTTGCCGGCCATAAGCGCGGGGCATCGGAGGAGGGTGGTTTTAGTGGGTATTAGCCATTTGGGCTCGAGTCTCCACACAAGCCGGTTGATTACTGTTTGGATTGCCTCTTCTGGGAATGCCTCCATGATCGACTATGGTCTAATCCCTTGCAAAGGACCCGGTATTGTGCGTAAATAGCATTTCCCCCGCCTGAAAAAAAAATAAAAATAACTACATACACTACATATATAACTTCACGCCAGTTCCCTTGCGGGGAGGCACGAACAACAGAGTGCCATTTAGGCTTCTTCTTACACACCTCACTTGCCTCTTTGACATTCATAACTCTTGTCATGCAAGCTCGTCTGTTCTTAAGGCTCCTGACATCACCTTCTGCTAGTACACGATCAATTTGATCATGGAAAAAATAACTGTATATTGTATAACATGTATATACCACCTTTGACAAATTGAATCCGTTTTTATTCCTGCTACAGGTTGTCTGGAATAGAACGATTCTTAGCGATAAGACCGCCCATTGTGCACATATTTTTAGGCTAAGTTTTTCTGTGTTTTCTGTAATTGTGTACAATAAACTGTTATCTGTCTCTCTCTTTTTCTTTCTTTTTTTTTTTGTCACGAAAAAGCGTTACGGCCGCGTGGAGAGGAGGCATAATTTTAGAGTAGGCTGTGGATGTTGTTTGGTTCCGGATCGAATTCAGTTTCTTTGTTTGATAAAATAAAATACGTTTAAATAAAAAAGGCATTCATTAAATTAAATTCATTAATTTTTTGCAGTAAACCTGCGAAAAATCGAAATGTGTGCTGTGTCCCAGCAAAATTTTAACTTTTAATTTTGTTGCGATTCGTTTTTCCACTTGTCCGTTGTAGTTTCCCTTCTACTATATATATTGTTGTTAATAAAAGGTGTGTTCCAGTCTTCGATGGTTTTATTTTCTTATCCACAATCAGGTATCTTAATAATACGTGAGTCGAGAGGCTTTATGTAATAATCGGCGAAGGGGCTGTGAAGCTCCTGTATGTCACGGTTGACGCGCCTGTCAACCAACAGCCAGGTGGTAAGGCATTTGCTCGACTGGATGGCTACCACCCCTGGTCTAGAGCATGCCGCCATAACACCTTTGAGTCGTATTCCGGCATTAGTGACCAGGTTCCAGACTCACTTAAGAGAGCTGCAGCGCATTTGTAGCACCTTTGGTGTTGCAAATGTCTATAGGCGATGGTAACCGCTTTCCATCCAGTGGGCCGTCTGTCTGTCTGCTGAACTCCTGCAATTAAAAAAATGACTTTGACAGACGCGTTCCGTTTCTATTACTCTATGTGTCCCAGCATAAATTTCGATTTTTCTTTCTATGTTCGCGTAGTATCACACCGATGGAGTCGACCCTAAGAGCTATAATATGTATGTATGAGTTGAAAAACGAGAAAAAAAAAGTAGCAAACTTACAGTGTTACTTAGGTACACTATAAAATAGAATATTGATGGGTTGGTTTAATAAAATTTTCTACCTTAAACTTTTGTGGTGGTAATAAAAAATCAAAAGAGCCACAAGGCCTCAAACATTTATTCCTAGTCTCGTGGAAGTATTGATTTTCTCTTGAATTTTGTTCAACCAATTAGATGGGTTTTGCACGCCCACTTAGTTTCGACAAGAAGCCACTAAAGTTATTGAGCAGTCAAGTCTGCTTTTGGATGCGGTATAATAACTTCCGGTTTTGTTGCTCTGGACGGAATGCACAAGGCTTTCTCTGGATGGCATACGTGTTCAATATAATAACATATTTCGACACCTAATGGGTTTTAAAAGATACTGTAGTGCCTCGAGTATGTTTCTTGAGGCTAGATTGAACACGTTTTGTGCTATTCGGAGAAGTCGCATTGCAAATTTCTTGACTAGAGTTGAAGGGTGTAGAAACAGTATAATTGCGGCCCTTGCTAGCAGGCTGCACCAAACAAAAATGTATTGGGACTGGTTGCAGATTGCTGCATAGATATAATAATTAATTTGATGAAATTATAAATATATGTGAATGGAATTGCTTTAAAGGACTGACCGACTGACTGGACATTTTTTGTTAATTTTATTATTGTTATTTTGAGTTCTGAAATTATGGATCTTTGTGTCTGAAATAAATTATTATTATTATTATTATTATTATTATTTACACAAAAATATAAATAAATTATAAATTAGTACAATGAAGAAAACTTAACTTATATTGTGTATTATAGGTACCCTAGCTAGAGCAATGCTATGTATAGATCTACTTTATTTCATTCATGGTGATAAAATAACGCACAAGGACCTTGGTGTTAGTGGACCAATGATCTAATATTTTGGAAGAAAAATCGATGAATCGATCGTGATGTCTTGTCTCATTTAACAGACGTTTTGGATTTTACTGGCATGTAGGTACGTATGTGTTAGAATCGAGCATTAGGGGCGCAGCGGGAACTTATCAGGAGCAAACCGAAAAAATTATAACCGCCCCCCAGAGTCTACGCCCTGTGCCTGGGCACCGGTGGCACCGCCCTATTTACGGCACTGGTTCTATGTATAAACCTTTAAGACTATAAGTAAAATAGTCAAGGTCATCGAAGACTATAGTCTTCAATGACTTCGAAGACTATAGTCTTCGATGACCTTGGCTACTTTACTTAGGTAAGGTTCCTAGAAGACTGGCTACGTTACCTCACTTCTGCCTCCCCAGAATGGGATAGAGGAAGGGAGAAGTAGGATATCGCAACTCTTAAATAACTCAATTTACATTAAGGTTAGTAATACAAATTAGATATCTTAACTTTCTTTATTGCACGAGATCAGCGGAAAGGCAGACTGCCCGCCTAATGGAAAGCGATTACCATCGCCTACGGACATTTGTAAATGGAAATGAAACTTGACAGAGAGATTGTTTATATCTCGTGTCAACACTTAAGACACTTTTTATCCTAAGAAATAGTGTCGTTTCAGTGGCATAGAGGAATATAGACAAAAAGACAACGCAGCGCTCCCAAGCTTTAGGTACCACCGCTTATTGTAATTCCCTAGCAAACGTTGTCAGTGTAACATGTACGAAATTTCACTGGAATTAGTTCGTTTATATAAAAAGATATCAAATTTGGAAGATACAATTTGGTTGTGCTGAGGAGCACCTCTTTAGTAAACTCTCCCTCACCATAAACAAAAATGATAACATTTACACCAAAAATACGCTAAATAAAATAAAAAATTGTGTCAGTGTCGTCCTATTAATTTTGTTTTTTTTTTATTTTTTATTGCAGGAGTTCAGCAGACAGGCAGACGGCCCAGTGGATGGAAAGCAGTTACCATCGCCTATGGACATTTGCAACACCAAAGGTGCTACAAATGCGCTGCTGCTCTCTTAGGTGAGTCTGGAACCTGGTTACTAATGCCGGAACACAACTCAAAGTTGTTATGGCGGCATGCTCTAGACTAGGGGTGGTAACCATCCAGTCGGGCAAATGCCCTACCACCTGGCTGTGGGTTGTTTAGTCGCCTCTTACGACAGGCCGCCCGGCCGCAGGAAATTGTATTCTTTCTCCGTTCCTGCACGGATAAAAACATACAAATAAATTAGAAAATCTACATATAACTAAATAATTTAATTACATTTGTTATCTTAGTAATGTGTGAAACTTCCGGAGGAAAAATGAAGTGAAGACTCGTGGTGAGGCAAGTGATTTCCTCGTTCCTCCTCTCCACATTCCTCCGGCTTCTGCCGGTTATTGAATCGTCCGTCCGAAATTGATGACGTCACTATTTTTTGCATAAATTCAGCAAACGGGCAGACGGCCCACCTAATGAAAAGCTATGGACATTTGTGCTGCTATCTAAAGAGGGACTGGAACCTGGCCACTAATCCCGGAACACAACTACAGGTTGTAATGGCCGCATACTCTAGACCAGGGGTGCTAACTATCCAGTCGGGCAAATACCCTACCATCCGGCTGTGGGTTGTTTTGTCGCCTCTTGTATGTCTTTCGAGACCACGGGCCATAAAAATGGCCCGGATATTTGGAGGGCTTGCGTGGGGCCATGGAAAGGCCAACGCGTAGAGGCCTCTTCACAAATTTAATGTAAATGTGGCGTGACACTGACCGGCGATTATCCCTGTCTACACCATATAGCAATGCACCCAAGGACAAGCCCCGGCCAGCGTAGTACTATTGTGGGAAATGAGGACAAAAAGTACCGGACTATTGAGGTGAACTGCTAGTGGTACTAGGGGTCTGGGAATATGGGGACTATGGCGTCTGCCCGTCGCAATGTTCGGGGAACATGGAAAAATGAGCAGACGGTGACTCTAAGTCGCCTCTTACGACAGGCCGCCCGGCCGCAGGAAATTGTATTCTTTAACCTAATTTAACCTCATTCAAAAAAATGCAGGAGTTTCTTCGTCCGTCGTATAAATATTTTTTTAATGTATATTCAGCCATAACTTTTTGAATTGAAACTTCTTTATTTGAAACTTGATGAAAGGAAGAAGCGAATCTGAAAAGAGATAAATACATACATCTATAGGACTAATCTGCGACAGAATGAGATAGAATACATTATTAAAAATTTTAAAACTATTCTCATACAGATAGTTGGATTCGTTTATACTTCAAATTTCGTGGTTTAAAGCTTGAATATATTATAACGATATAATCTATGAAATGTGACGTCACGAAATTAGAATCCCTCCCACCCCTTGTCACACTTTGTTCCACTTCTACTGCGTGTGAACTTCAAACACACGTACATTCTTACAAGATTTTATTTAACTTGCAATGGATGTATGTATGTAACTTCAGGTGGAATATTGCAAGTTAAATTTGACCAACTTCCCGGTTTCCGATTGAGCTGAAATTTTGCACGCATATGTATATCGCGTGAAAATGCAATAATATGGTACTATGAAGCTGATCTGATGATGGAGTCGGAAGGTGGCCATAGGAACTCCTCTACTAAACAAGATAGACCCGTCGTGTTTGGGCTCGTTTTACTTGTCTTGGCTAGCATTCTGCTGCTACATGATATCCAAGTTTTCAAAAGCTTGTATTTATAACCCTCTTTAAAAAAATCTTATTTTTAATATTGTATAGGTTTGGGTTGGACTCACATTGTACCTGATATCAGGTGGAAATGAAGTCTAAGATGGAGCACGCTTATTTATAAAATGTCTGTTTACACAAGACTTGAAGACACTTAAATTGTTGTGGTAGATAACTGACCGGAATTCGAAAAACTTTGCCATCCGGGTAATGATAGTTCATTAGTCGGCTAACAAAACATCTGATGGCTATTGGGCTAATGGGTGAATGACCCGCCAACCGACAGCCGATGGCTGACGGCTATGCTATAAACTAGTCAGTTATTGTAATAAATAATAGGTATTTTAATAATAATAATCATTACCCGAGGGATAGCGTTGTGACGAAGCCTTAGGTGAGTAGCGACACCTCGTACCTGACTCCGGGCGCCAAGGCAAGGCCCCCGCCTCCGTGCTTGCCTTAGCTAGCCGACACGGAGTGGAGATCGCTAGAGCTAAGACTCAAGCTCCAGGGGTGGAAGTGATAAATGGCATCACGTCAGAAGTAGCTTCGGTGAATCGTCAGCTCACCATCTGCACCCCTTAGCCACAGACACCCATGTTGCCCCTGTCTTCTATGGCATTTTTTAGGGCCCATGCAGGGAGTGGCGAGTCACCGTCTGCCCATTTTTCCATGTTCCCCGAACATTGCGACGGGCAGACGCCATACCACTAGCAGTTCACCCCAATAGCCCGGCACTTTTTGTCATCATTTCCCACAATAGTCCTACACTGACCGGGGCTTGTCCTTGGTTGCATTATTATATGGTGTAAATAGGGATAATCGCTAGTCAGTGTCATGTCACATTTGCATTAAATTTGTCTTAGGGGCCTCTACGTGTTGGCCTTCCCATGGCCCCACGCAAGCCCTCCGAATATCCGGACCATTTTTATGGCCCGTGGTCTTTTTTTTTTTAAGACTGGGGAAATGCTATTTACCCACAATACCAGGTCCTTTGCAAGGGATTAGACCATAGTTGATCATGGAGGCTTTTCCCTTTAGTAAGGGGCAATCCAAACAGTAATCAATCGGCTTGTGTGGAGACTCTGAGAAGTTGCACGGGCAGCAACCACTACCCACTAAAACCACCCTCCTCCCATGTGCCCCGCGCTTTTTATGTAGGAAAGGCTGAGACTTAGAACGTCGTTACGCACAGTCCGATCCAGCGCAAAAAGTGCCTGAATGTGCCCCGGGAATCAGAACACATCCACTTTGTCAGCGGGGGTGATGAATCCTTTGCTCCCTTGATAGCTAAAGGCCCCCCGAAGCGGTATTATTCAGGGTCAAGTCATGCGCATACCTGCGTCTCCGGAACGTTTCGGCCTATTTCAATAGCGGTGATCTTTGAAAGTTGCACCCGTGACTGAAAAATTGAGAGGAAGAAGAGATGGTATGGGCATATAATGAGGAGAATTGATGAAATTCGCGTGATAAAAAGAATGTGGAACTACAAGATGGATGGGTATAAATGTAAAGGTTGACCAAAAAAAGATGGATTGTGTGAAGGATGGTATGATGATTTGTGGTGTGACAGAGGACGTATATCAGAAGAGGAATGAAGAGCATATTGTGCCGACCCCAATTAATTGGGATATCCGTTTATCTTTTATCCGTGCAGGAACGGAGAAAGAATACAATTTCCTGCGGCCGGGCGGCCTGTCGTAAGAGGCGACTTAACAACCCACAGCCAGGTGGTAAGGCATTTGCCCGACTGGATGGCTACTACCCCTGGTCTAAAGTATGTCGCCATGACAGCCTTGAGTTGTGTTCTGGCATTAGTGACCAGGTTCCAGTCTCCCTTAAGAGAGCAGCAGCGTATCTGTAGCAACTTTAGTGTTGCAAATATCCATAGGCGATGGTAACCGCTTTCCATCAAGAGGGCCGTCTGCCTGTCTGCTGAACTCCTGCTATAAAAAAAAAAACATCCTAGCTCTTTTATTAAATGACTCGAGTATCTCAGAAATCATGGAAGGCCACGACACACCTTCCATGATCAAATTGATCGTGTACTAGCAGAAGGTGATGTCAGGAGCCTTGAGAACAGACAAGCGTGCATGACAGTAGTTATGAATGTCAAAGAAGCAAGTGAGGTGTGTAAGAATAAGCCTGAATGGCGCTCTGTCGTTCGTGCCTACCCCGCAAGGGAACTGGCGTGAAGTTATGTATGTATGTATGTACAAATTTGAGATAGTGTTGTTTGACGAGGTCATTAAACGAATGCACAGACTTGGCTTGTTTCATGTTTTGAGGTCGTAAGGGTCGTACCAACAGATCATGGACTCTCTTTTTTGATATAGTAAGTAGGGTAGTCGTGATAGGATATCTCGACTATGGGGCTATGGAGCATGGACATTTGCAACAACAAAAGTACTACAAATGCGCTGCCGCTCTCTTTTTTACTAAAGTTGAAATATTCTGCAACTATCATTCAGCTTTCTTATTTATTGATTCTTAGGCGGTATGAAGTTTGCCGGGTCAGCTAGTAGGTAATAAAATTTTCTTGATGACCAATTCTAAATTAAATTTGATAATACATAATATATACTACGACAATCTTTATTATTTTAATATTTATTTTTTACATTTTAGACATTTTTTAGTGCTGGAGTTCAGCAGACAGGCAGACGGCCCACTTGATTGAAAGCGGTTACCATCGCTTATGGACATTTGTAGCAACACCAAAGTTGCTACAAATGCGCTGCTGCTCTCTTAAAGGGGACTGGAACCTGGTCACTAATGCCGGAATACAACTCAAGGTTGTTATGGCGACATACTTTAGACGAGGGGTGGTAGCCATGCAGTCGGGCAAATATCCTGCCACCTGGCTGTGGGTTGTTTTGTCGCCTCTTACAACAGGCCGCCCCAACGCAGGCAATTGTATTCTTTCTCCGTTCCTGCACGGATATTATGCTGAAACGCAAAATATTCATGCTCTAATGTTAGCCTGCATGTCTAATATTAGCTTGATGTCATCGTGACGCCGAAAGCGGCGTGCAGCGTCTACTGACGCTAGCCGCTGCTTTCAGCGTTTGTGGTTGACCATGGCCTGACATTTTTGCAATAGGAAAAAAGAGCCTAAATGAGGTAAATGCGCCATTTACAGGCCCCTCACCTCAAGAAAGCGGTCAATAAAAGTCTTCGACAGAGTATAATAAAATATTAACGCGGCCTGCCCACCCCATACGGGCCGACTCGTAAACATACGGGTAATGTGACGTCGGGGCCATACGGCCGAGTTATGGCGGGACAGACAAATAGAATTGTATTTGTTTATATTGACGTGTACTACAAATGTTGGTTTTACTACGGAAGAACAATAAGTATCGACCAGAGGGTCTAAAGCGGTCACTTTTGCAGATTCGTATTATGCTGGGGTTTCATCTGTGTAAAGGGCCATTTATATGGATTTTTTTTATTGCAGGAGATCAGCAAACAGGCAGACGGCCCACTTGATGGAAAGCGGTTACTATCGCCTATGGACATTTGCACCATCAAAGTTGCTACAAATGCGCTGCTGCTCTCTTAAGGGAAACTAGAACCAGGTCACTAATGCCGGAACACAACTCAAGGTTGTTATGGCGACATACTTTAGACCAGGGGTGGCAGCCATCCAAGGCAAATTCCCTACCACCTGGCTGTGGGTTGTTAAGTCGCCTCTTACGACAGGTCGCCCAGCCGCAGGAAATTGTATTCTTTCTCCGTTCCTGCACAGATAAATACAGATGACAGTCGCGCTAATGTCCCTCGGTGGCTGGTAGAAGAGAGTCGGGCCAGACTTGTGTCTGAAGTAGAGAACTCCCTGGAGCGAGTTTCGGAATGGGGACGACAAAATCTCGTCCAGTTTAATCTCACGAAGACACAGGTTTGCGCATTTTCTGCCAAAAAGACCCCATTTGTCCCTGCGCGACAGTTCCAAGTATCGTAGTAAGTAACGACGTGAAGTTTCGAGGTCATCTGGAAGGCAAGGCTAAACTTGCCTCTAAAAAGCTTGGTGTGTTATTTTTTTTTGTTTTTTTTATTGCAGGAGTTCAGCACACAGGCAGACGGTCCACTGGATGGAAAGCGGTTACCATCGCCTATGGACATTTGCAACACCAAAGGTGCTACAAATGCGCTGCTGCTCTCTTAAGTGAGTCTGGAACCTGGTCACTAATGCCGGAACACAACTCAAAGTAGTTATGGCGACATGCTCTAGACCAAGGGTGGTAGCCATCCAGTCGGGCAAATGCCCTACCACCTGACTGTGGGTTGTTTAGTCGCCTCTTACGACAGGTCGCCCGGCCGCAGGAAATTCTATTCTTTCTCCGTTCCTGCACGGATAGAAACTTGCTAAACCGGTTCAAGCAGTACTTCACTCCGCGGCAACGACTTGCGCTGTAAAAGCGCAAATCTATGGGCTGGAACATCCGCTTAGCAGACTGACCCCCTCGACTTCATCCAGCGTCGCGTCGTTCGTATCGTCGACGATCCTATACTAACAGGCGGTTTAGAATAGCTTAGCCTTCGAAGAGACTTTGCGTATTTTACCACCTAAATAAGGGGGAGTGTTCCGAGGAACTGTTTGGTCTGGTGCCAACACCTCACTTCTACAACCGCACCGCTCGCCAGCGACGGGATATTCACCCCCATTTCCATGAGCTCCTACGCTCAACTACGCAACGGATCTCTAGAACATTTATTCCGCGTACAACAATGCTCTGGAGGGAACTACCCGCCAGGGTTTTCCCTTTGCACTATGATATGGGGTTCTTTAAGAAGGGCGCTATAAAATTAGAGGTCGGCAACGCGTTGGCGACACCCCTGGTGTTGCAAATGTCCATAGGCGATGGTAACCACTTTCCATCAGGTGGGCCGTCTGTTTGCCTACTTCAGGCTATAAAAAAAAATGGAGTAATTTTATCGCCTATTTTTGTAGGCGATACTCTTTAGACAATAATCGCATTGTTCCGGCATTAGTGGCCAGGTTCCAGTCTCATCATCTATAGTTGACAGCACCTGTAGTTTGCAAATGTTCATATCTCTCATCGCCCTAGACCAGGGGTGGTCAGCCATCCGCTAATGAAACGCTATGTTGCGACTTTATCATATGTACCGCTGAAGAGTGGAACTCTTTACCGTCGTCTGTTTTCCTATTTAGAGGTCTTCTAGTGTCGCGTGAACAGCTATCTTCTAGGTAAGCGTGCTCACTCTTAGACCGCATTTCCACCTGATATCTGACGCAATGTCAGTAAAACGCAAACTTAAACAATATAAAAAAAAGTTTTTAAATACAAGCTCTTAAGATCCTGGATATCATGTAGCAGCAGAGTGCTAGTCAAGATAAGTAAAACGAGCCCAAACACGATGGGTTTATCTTGTTTAGTACAGGAGTTCCTATGGCCTTCCGACTCCATCATCAGATCAGCTCCATACCATATTATAGCACTGTCACGCGATATACATATGCGTGCAAAATTTCAGCTCAATCGGAAACCGGGAAGTCGATCAAATTTGCCACTTGCCAGATGGTAGGGCATTTGCCCGACTGGATGGCTACCACCCCTGGTCTAAAGTATGTCGCCAGAACAACCTTGAGTTGTGTTCCGGCATTAGTGACCAGGTTCCAGTCTCCCTTAAGAGAGCAGCAGCGCATTTGTAGCAACTTTGCTGTTGCAAATGTCTATAGGCGATGGTAACCGCTTTCCATCGAGTGGCCCGTCTGCCGGTCTGCTGATCTCCTGCAATTAAAAAAAAATGAAAAAAAACTTCACTTTTAAATATAAATTAATTTCTGAACGACTTTTAAATTTAATTGATTTCTAAACGACGGGACGAACATCAAATGTTTGACAGGTAGGAATAGTTTCTAAGGGAAAGCGAAATTGTTTTTTTTACTATATTCCAAGCATTTTTTTCACATTTAATCACCTTTTAAAACTTCCCTTGACTTACACAAATAATTCAAAACTCAAAATTCAAACTCGAGCTTTAGCGAGATTAAGAAACAGCAATTGATTTATATATATATATATAGGTTATAGAAGCATTATTTCTGTAACAGTTTTTTTACAAAAAAAATTTCTGTTTTTTTTTATCTACAGGCGACGGTGACTACTTTGCAACTACTTAGACCGTCTACTTATTTGCGAGCTTCGCAATAAAAAAAAGAAATCGTGTACAAAAGATAAAATTACATTTAATTAAATTACATAAAGAAGAAATTCATTTAAACAAATTTAAGTCTCAAGAACAACACTAAAAATTACATAAAGAAGAAATTCGTTTAAAGAATTTTACTTTAAGTCTCAAGAGCAACACTAAAATCGCTTCTGTCCGCTAAAACCATATGCGTTCCCGAGGGAACTTGTGCTCAAGAAAATATATAAAACTTTACTAATAAATAAATTTGTCCCTCAAAATCCCATTCTGAGAGTTAAGATTTTAATGTCATTTTATTTTCTGGGGTTTTCTTATGATATTATTAAAGACTTCTTTGTAAAGTCTTGTACGCAACTTCTCTCACTTACACACTAGTGTTGACAACACCAACATTTTTTTAAACTAGCAACATTATCATTGCTTATTGTTTTTTTTTTATTAATACGCTTTTTTATTAGCTTCATACGTATGTTTATAACGGAATCTTTCAAGTTAAATTTGATCGACTTCCCGGTTTCCGATTGAGCTGTAATTTTGCACGTATGTGTATATCGCGTGAAAATGCAATAATATGGTACCATGGAGCTGATCTGATGATGGAGTCGGAAGTTAGCCATAGGAACTCCTGTACTAAACAAGATAGACCCGTCGTGTTTGGGCTCGTTTTACTTGTCTTGGCTAGCACTCTGCTGCTACATGATATGCATGATCTCAAAAGCTTGTATTTAAAAACCTTTTTAAAAATGCTTATTTCTACATAACGTTCCATTTTATCATAAGAGTGTATTTAATTCTTTTTCCAAAGTTTCCACGGAGAAGGGAATTAAAGCACTAAAAAATAAAAAATAGTTTAAAAAAGAAACAAAAAAAAAATACGCTTTTATAGAAAATCCAACTAAAAAATAGAAAATAAATTTGAATTAAAAATAGTATAAGAAAAAATTATTTTATTGTAAAAAAAGCGTGGGGTGCTTGCTTTTCAGGATATTATCAAAAGAACCCTTCTACTCATATCTGTTCATAAAATATTTAAAACTATTGATACCATGCACCCCACGCTTTTTTTACAATAAAATCATTTTTTCTTACACTATTTTTAATTCAAATTTGTTAAAATTTATTTTCTATTTTTTATTTGGATTTTCTATAAAAGGGTATTTTTTTAGTCTTTTTTTAAACTATTATTTATTTATTGCAGGAGTTCAGCAGACAGGCAGATGGCCCACTTGATGGAAAGCGATTACCATCGCCTATATACATTTGCAACACCAAAGGTGCAACAAATGCGCTGCTGCTCTCTTAAGGGAGACTGGAACCTGGTCACTAATGCCGGAACACAACTCAAGGTTGTTATAGGGGCATACTCTAGACCAGGGGTGGTAGCCATTCGGTCGGGCAAATGCCCTACCACCTGGCTGTGGGTTGTTTAGTCGCCTCTTACGAGAGGCCGCCCGGCCGCAGGAAATTGTATTCTTTCTCCGTTCCTGCACGGATAATACTCTAAGGATACTACACTATTGAAGAATACTTAAATGACAAAACTTTATTTACATAGCAGCTCGCTCCAACCTCTTATACTATATTTTGTACAACGATTTTATCTTGCCAAGCTTGCAAGGAATTTATGCATAAAATTTTAGTACGTCATGTCATTATTATAACTATAGTAATATTTTTATTTCCTTTTATTGTCTTTGTCTTATTGAGTATGCACTGTTTGCTACAACTCCATTAATTCTTCGAAAAGTAATTGTGTAACATAATTCTGTATAAAATTAATAAAAAAAAAAAGTTTGAGTTAATCAATTTTCAGCTAGACGTGTTGCTGGGCAGTTTGTTGCCGCTTCTTCTCCTTAACAGCAATAACACGTTGCCAAGCGGTGTACATAGAATAGGAAGTAAAATTAAATTTTCACTTATATGTATATATTCACTTATATCTTCGCAACGCCAAGATTTGAAACAGCAAAAGTGGGCCCCAGGAGAAATGTGAAAATGCGTCGCGACTAACTATGTATAAATAATGCGTTACATGGTCTATTAACATGATTTAAGTTCCAATTATCTGTTACCTTTAATTAAAATGTTTCTATTGAGAAATATTGTAAATATGAGTAGAAGAGTGTAAAAATGTAGTTTAAATGGAGCGTTAGGTAAACTTCTAGGCGCTAAGAACCTCAGCCAGAAGGCCCAGCTCGCCGTACACAACGCGGTGCTGGTACCTACGCTCACGTATGGAAGCGAGAGTTGGGTATGGAAGAGAGAGCGTGAAAGTAGAGTAAACGCGGTCGAGATGCGAGCACTGCGCAAAATCTGCGGAGTGACGCTCGCGGACCGCGTTCGTAATACCGAAGTAAGAAAGAGAGTTGGTCTGAAAGAGAGTGTCGGGGTGAAGGTAAGGAAAGGAATGCTCCGGAGGTTCGGGCATGTGGAAAGAATGCATGATGAAAGAATGACTAAACAGATATACAATGCAAAAGTGGATGGATGCAGAAGTCGTGGAAGGCCACGACACACCTTCCATGATCAAATTGATCGTGTACTAGCAGAAGGTGATATCAGGAGCCTTAAGAACAGACGAGCTTGCATGACAAGAGTTATGAATGTCAAAGAGGCAAGTGAGGTGTGTAAGAATAAGCCTAAATGGCACTCTGTTGTTCGTGCCTACCCCGCGAGGGAGCTGGCGTGAAGTTATGTATGTATGTATGTATGTAAGAGTGTAAAAGTGATGAGTCGGAAGCTTTGTGTCAAAAGTAACTCGTACGCATCACATTGCTACCGGATGTGGTTGGGCGTAGTACAATTTGGCCGGAGTACTACGTACCGGAAACTCCATGATTGATAGCCCTTTCTTGAATATCGCCTGTCCCTATTAACAATGTAGGATATGCAATTTTCGACATTTTGATTTTATTTCACAAATGACCATAAAAAAGCATTGTTTTTCAATAGCAGCAACAAAAAGGTAATTTTTCCTCATAGTTTTTAAAATAGCCACATTAACAATGTCATATATGCCAGCATCTCCCATTAACAATGACGAATGTTAACTCCCGACGTTATTAGCGGGGCGCGAGGGGGGTATGCGGGGTAT
Organism: Dendrolimus kikuchii; assembly: GCA_019925095.2. Taxonomy (NCBI): domain Eukaryota; kingdom Metazoa; phylum Arthropoda; class Insecta; order Lepidoptera; family Lasiocampidae; genus Dendrolimus; species Dendrolimus kikuchii. The sequence continues at coordinate 1,750,117 of CM034414.1, forward strand.
ATTTTTGTAAGAAAGAAATTACTAAGACTGATTATCTAAGCTAATGAAACCTGAAATGTGATTATTAAGTGCTATTCATACAGGTAGACTTTATAATCAATGATTTTAACAAATTTTATGGCAAAGATTGTTTTCATTTTGTCCCTAAATTGTCAATTATGTTTGATTATTTGCTATTTGTGAAACAAATTTATTAAAAATTGGATTTAATTTAAAATATCATTTTAAATACGACATAAACTTAAACAGGATTTACTAATGACAATGTTGTATGTGGCACTTCTTACAAAGAATAAATATGTTTGTCCATGTAACTTTGTTGGATGTGACAGATCCGACAAATCATGATGACCCATGTACGGATAACAAAGCCATTACTAGCTTTTCAAACATTTAGATAAGTAAAAATGTTATTTAATTGCATTGCAAATAAGCTCTCGAACATATATTAATATACATTATTTTTTTTGAAAATTTAATTCTTGTAGTAAAAAAAATTTAAGCAATTCAAAGTTCAGAGCGCTCTCCTGTAAAGTTGCTGATTTGCAGATCTGACTCTGTTAATAGGGACAGGCGATATGGTGCCACCTTCTGCCTCTGTGGTGAGAATTTAAAGAATGCCCTGAGAGACTGATTGCTTTATTATAGTCGTTACTTTGAAACTGTTATCCCTTTGATCTAATCCATATGTTTGATCAGGAACTAAAATAAAACTTTAACGTTGCGCAGCTCTTTGAGGTAGTAGTTTTGCACCAAGATTAACATAAAATTCTAACGCATATTTGTATAGACATTTGTAAATATTATTATATTTCTCAATAAATCCCTCTAGGACAACGAAACAACAGTTAGACATTGACGAATGCACTTGATTTGTTGCCGTCTTTAAATAATTTGCTGCCGGTGCGGCTGAAGCGTGCGCCGGCGCTGTCGAAGCCGCCGGCCTCCACAGCCACTGGAGAACCTTTAAAGTGTTCTCCAGTGGAACTTATTTTGAATAAAACTTTTGAATTTGAAGTTGCATACTGAGGAGCAAATATAAAAAAAATACCTAACCCTTCATACTCGTGGAACACACGCACTTGGCCTGTTTTTATTTCTTTTATATTTCCAACTAACCCTAATACCAGTATTAATCTAAAATAAGCAGTAATTCACTTAAATCTTGTACTCGAACACCCGTAATCCATCTCCAAAGATATATATAGAACACTTAAAAAACAGAGGGCATTTTTAATAGGGTTAGTTCACATTGGCTGCATTTGCTTTCGTCATTTTTATCTTGATTTTCAGAGTGAAGCCGAATAAAGGCTTACCACACCGCAGTGCGTTAGCAGAATTTAGTATTAAATAAACGAATTAGTTTGGATAAAGGTGACATAATTTCTAGTGGTTTTTTTTTTAAGTTTAAGGCTTGGCAACTAGGCCTTTAAGCCAGACGCCGTTGTATTGTAGGCTACAATCGACGTCATTCAACGGAGTTCTTGTGAAGAGTCGAAAGGCCACATTTGGCTATATAGTTCCCATTTCTCGCAAAAACACATAATTACTACTCAAAAACTATCAATATCCTACAACTATTGTTCATTTTAGAGTAATTTTACACATTTTTAGAAAATAAAACTGCACAGCACAACGTCCCCTTTCAGTTCCCGCCAAAAACTCCAATTTCTAATGGATGCATTACTATTAACTAGAGATGTGCCGATCATGACTTTGGCCGACTAGCCGACTAGCCGATTAGCCGGTTGTAAAGAGGTCGACTAGTCGGCCGATTAGTTGGCCAAGCCCATCACGGCTTCGGGCATTTCCGTGACGCTTCGTGCATAGCTGATTCGCGCGCAAGTCGCAACCATTGCATGAGTTTCTTGAGGTGCAGGAACGGAGAAAGAATACAATTTCCTGCGGCCGGGCGGCCTGTCGTAAGAGGCGACTTAACCCACAGCCAGGTGGGAGGGCATTTGCCCGACTGGATGGCTACCACCCCTGGTCTAGGTATGTAGCCATAACAACCTTGAGTTGTGTTCCGGCATTAGTGACCAGGTTCCAGTCTCCCTTAAGAGAGCAGCAGCGCATTTGTAGCACCTTTGGTGTTGCAAATGTCTATAGGCGATAGTAACCGCTTTTCATCAAGTGGGCCGTCTGCCTGTCTGCTGAACTCATGCAATAAAAAAAAAAAGGTCAGGGCGGTGTTTTTGTGTAAATAATATAAAAAATATTTTATTTTAAAGATAATACTGTTATTGTTCATTGAAGTAAAAAAGCTCAGTTAAAATTTAATCTGGTCAAAAAGAGAGTCTTGTGTATGGATTAGGATTAAAAAGTATTAGTAAAGTATATATTACAAATTACACAGTATGAAGCCGGATAGTCGGCGCTCTTTGCCGAATAGTGCCGACTAGTCGCCGACTAAGAGCTATGAATGTCAAAGAAGAAAGTGAGGTGTGTAAGAATAAGCCTGAATGTCGCCTGTTGTTCGTGCTTACCCAGCAAGGGAACTGGCGTGAGGTTATGTATGTATGTAGTCGCCGACTACGATAGTGGCCGAATAGTCGGCGTTACCGACTAGTTGCCGACTAATCGACACATCTCTACTATTAACTATTAATCAAACAAACGCAAATCACATGAGTACTACAGATAAATTAGCTTCGAGACGTATTTGAGTTTGTAGTAGTGTACTGTCAGCACATAAAATAAACTAATGATATTAAACGACTATTCTGCCTGCGACTTCGTCCGCGTGGAAAGTTTTTTAACTATCCCACGGGAACTCTTTCTTTTTTCGGGATCAAAAGTATCCTATATGTTGACCAGGGATATAAGCTACCACCATACAAAGTCGTTTCTGAGATTAGCCAGTACAAACAGAGAAACAAAAAAAATTTTGAAAAACATCATTCATCATTACATCCCCCTGACTCGGTTTTTAGCATTTTTTTTCATTGTACAGAAATTCGACCTCTACAGTTTTATTATATTGTTACATGCCGACAAAAGTGAATGCACACCTGCCTGCCATAAAGCACAGTTTATTACCTTTCCGCATTTGGACTTCTTTTGTTTACTTAGAAAAACAGTCTACTGTGTATTATACTAGTTTTGCCAGGTGGTAGGGCATTTGCCCGACTGGATGGTTACCACCCCTGATCTAAAGTATGTCGCCATAACAACCTTGAGTTGTGTTCCGGCATTAGTGATCAGGTTCCAGTCTCCCTTAAGAGAGCAGCAGCGCATTTGTAGCACCTTTGGTGTTGCAAATGTCTATAGGCGATGGTAACCGCTTTCCATCAAGTGGGCCGTCTGCCTGTCTGCTGAGCTCCTGCAACAAAAAAAAAAAAAAAGTTTATGGCCGTTCGCAGAAATAATTAAGCAGGTGTGCGGATTACGTTTTCTGGGAAATTGCGTCGATGCTTGGCAGGTAGACGTATTGTATTTGTATAGGAGTCTAGCAAGAACGGCAGTCAAGCGATGATTACGATACAAGAAAGACGTGTGTACATTCGATAGATATCTGTATAGAGACGGATTTTGCGCGTGTTATTGAATCGTGCAGTTTGTACTGGTTGTGTCCAGTTATATTTTTACCTGTGTTATACGTCTTTGTATAGTTCTAATAAATTCTATAGTAATTCCAACGGCATTTTTAATTCGAGTCCTGCACTCGTAACAATATGTATAGATATTAAAATAATAAATATGAGTTCAAGTTTAGAAGTCCTGTAAATATACATATACAAACGTGTTTATGAACGTAATTATGACTCTTTCCACTATCTATATGGAATTAGTAAACATGCGCCTGCGGGCGACTAGCTGAGTAAGCTTTCTCCAGCGGAAGGCCCACAGAGGCATGCCAGCATTTATTAACTTTACTAGCTTCTGCCCGCGACTTCGTCCGCGTGGAATAGTTAAAAAAAGTAAGTTAAAAATATCCCCCGATTTTAAAACATTCTTTGCTCCGCTCCTATTGGTCTTAGCGTGATGATATATAGCCTATAGCCTTCCTCGATAAATGGGTTATCTAACATTGAAAGAATTTTTCAAATCAGACCAGTAGTTCCTGAGATTAGCACGTTCAAACAAACAAACAAACTCTTCAACTTTATATATTAGTATAAGATTTTTTGTCTCTTAGATTATTGATCATTAAACGGGAGACCTGCATTTCGGTCGTACATGTATTTAGTGTTTTCTTAAAACCCCTTTGGCCCGAGCCAAGACGACTACGTGTGCTTGTATGCGTAAACAGAACATGTTTTTATTGCAGGAGTTCAGCGAACAGGCAGACGGATCACCTGATAGAAAGCGGTTACCATCGCCTATAGACATTTGCAACACCAGAGGTGCTACAAATGCGCTGCAGCTCTCTTAAGGGAAACTGGAACCTGGTCACTAATTCCGGAACTCAACTTAAGGTTGTTACGGCGGCATACTCTAGACCAGGGATGGTAGCCATCCAGATGGGTAAATACCCTACCACCACGCTGTGGGTTGTTTTGTCGCCTCTTACGACAGGCCGCCCGGCCGCAGGAAATTGTATTCTTTCTCCGTTCCTGCACAGTACTGTCAGCACATAAATAAATAAATTAATATTTTTTATATATTTTTATAGGCAGGTCTCTTAATATGAAAATAATAAAAGTATTTTATTGTCGATTTTATTAAAATGTATTTATTTGATTTGCTAATTAAATATTACATAAGTAGAATTAGTATTATTAATTATTATTATTGCTACAACTCAGGTCCCGACAAACACAAAATCCACCTGCATATCTGTAGCAAAGCACATTTATTACCCGTGGGCATTTGAACTAATAACATTGAAGTTCTTTTATGGTCGTCTTCTTTTGTTTGTATTGTAATTATTAGCCAGGTGTTACAGATATAAAGTACAAACTGATTTTAGGAAATTCCAGTCACACTGCCGGGTGGACATATTGCATTTGTGCAGTATAAAACAATAGCCCGATTGAGCGGGGAGTTAGTCGAGCGATAACCACCAGCGAAGCGAGACGTGTGTGCTACAATCAGTATTCTAATAAGTGACGGACTTTGCGCGTTTTATTGAATTACGACCTTCTGCATTACGTTTGGACTTGTCGTGTTCTGTTATATTTGTACCAGTGTTATACGTGTTTGTATAGTTCTAATAAACTCTATAGTAATTCTAGCGGCATTTTAATTCGAGTCTCGCGACTCGTAACATTATTATTTATTACTTAACAAAATTGGGTCGCTTTAGTCTTACCTCAAAAGAAAGTTTTGCATTGATAATCAGCGTTGTGTCGGATATAATTCCGGCACAGCAATATGCTGAGTGCAAACCTTGTTTGCTGAAAATGCGGCGTAAAAATTCTCATAATATGCTCTGTGTATAATAATGTATAAGGTATGTAATTACGTCGCTATTTCTTCAAATAAAATTTTTCTTTCTTTCTTTCTTTACAATAATAATAAAAAAAAAACAAAACTTAAAAAGAAATGTTGAATGCAATGTACCCGCATCTTTGTAGGAAAATAATTCAGATCACGTAAGCCGAATCGCTTCCCCGCCAGGTGTACTCATATACTTGCTATTTCCCGCGGCTGCACTCAGTCGGGCATCGAATTTAAATATACATACACCTTGTACGTGCGCGCTCATTACTACAGATACAGCGTGTTCCGAGTTTTTTACTCAAATAAATTTCCCTATAACACAAATTAAATCAAATCATTTATTTGCTCAATAATATGGTAGTTAAAAGATAGCAGAGAAAATACTACTTAATCAATTATAGTCAAAAAATCAATTTAAAATTTAACGTAACTCAAACGTAATGCGATTGTAATTTTAAAAATACATCATAAAAAATTAATGGATGATATTTTCAAATCTATAATGATTTATTAGATTTATTTTTATATTTTAATATATAATGTATAGTTAGCGCCACGTAACTGACTGAAAAATTAAGAATAAGACTCGAGTTAGTATGGGCTTGGGCATGTGATGAGAAAGGATAGACGTCATATTAATAAATAATAAATAATTGGCAGAAAAACACATAATATATTGTATATGCCCAAATCAAGCAAGTTTCGCTAGTGTTATGGGTAATTATACAACGGACTACTCTGGGGTCGATCCCAGATACCCAAATCATAGCAAATAAGGGAGAAAACTCGTTTTCGAAATTTATCATACTAGGAATCGAGTCTGGAGCCTCTACGTTGCATTAAGGTAGGCCGGCAAACACTTGTCCGCTCAACCACAAATGCCGTCAATGTTAAAATTAAAAGTAGACAAAAAAGAGATGGACGGATTGTATGAATTATTTATATTGTATGTATGAGGTGTGATTTGTGGTGTGACAGCGGAGATATGGCAGAATAGAGGAGTGTGGAAGAAAAGAGATTATGCAAACCTCAAACAATTGGGAGAAGATAAATAAAATAGAGAATAAAGGAATCAGATTGTTAAAAATTTACGTCAATATACTTTAACTTTGTGAACAGCCTGTGAATGTTGGAAGCGAGTAGACTAGTATCGAAAGTATCCACCAAGTAAAGTGCTGTATTTTGTACTAAAATTATAGCATTGCTCGCTTATAGTGATGGGAAAAGAGCGATAATAAATTTTATCGATATTAAAATATTTATCGAAAAAATATTAAGTACTTTACTTTACTAGTTGCAGTACTGTAGTTAGTTAAAACTCTAACTCTAAAGAGTTTTAAACGCGTCATTAATCCGTGATCACGGCAAGTGAAAACTGGCCGAAACATAGGAATAAAATCATATAAATCGTCGTCGATCGTGTACTACCTATAATAAATTAATTCGCAGCTATGATTTGGATATAACGGGTACCTCGGTGTCTGGTTTTAGGAATAAACTCAATGATCTATATTTTGAATTTTAGTGTGTAATGAGCAGGTTTTCTTAGGATGTTAGAATATTTTTTTTCATGTTTAAATTACAATATTTTTTTTTATCTTTGTTTTTAGTTCTCTTATCTCTGATTAGATATCTTAATTTATTTCTATCTGTGGTGACTTGTTAATAGCTCACTATCACTAATGTGTTATTATTACAATGTGAATAGCTGGTAGTCATCCAAAAATTGTAAAATAAAATAAAAATAAAATAAAAATATTTCCCTTAAAACCGTTAAAACGGTAGTTTTAGTCAATATTATTGTAGTTGAAGATTTCATGACAGTTATACCGCCAGTCCTTATTTAACAAAATTAATCATTTGGAGCCATTGAAAAAAAATATAGTTATTTTATTATTTATAACAAGTTTTGCAATACTGGATCATGTACCTGCACAGTAGTATCGTCGGTCATCATCGTTTATACTACACGCATTTCCACGGCAATAGCATGTCACCCCTTGATATTAATATATTATTATTACATAATATATTTAAATTATGCATATAACTGACGTATAATAATATTACCAATACAAAGTATTTTCTCCGTTATTTACTATGGTCTGGGTGTCTGGGATCGGCCCCAGAGTAGTCCGTTGTATATTACCCATAACACAAGCGTAACTTGCTTAATTTGGGGATATACAATATGTGTGTTTGTCTGCCGATTATTTAAAAAAAAATAAATGATTTCTGATTATTTACAATATTTCCAGGCGAAAAATAAGCTGCTTTATCGTTAAAAGCAATCGCTGCCAAGCAACCGATGTTAATAGTAGAATGAAGGTAGTTTTACAAAATCCCCAAAATTTATTTTTTGAGTTTCCTCCTTAAGAATCGATTTTAATATAAGGCCTCCTGTATGGTAATGTTATGAGGAGTAAAATGATACAAGCATTAACTCAAAAGCGTTACGTTCTTTCATTATACAATTTTGAACTATAATGTAATACAATACGATCTAAAATAATATTAAACACAGTAAGTGGCATTTTGAAATTAGGACTTGTAGCCGCCCTTATTATCATACAATTTTGAACTTATTTTCAAACACAATCGCACTTACGGACTAAAAACCAGTCGTGCATCGGAGCAGACCCACATTTTTCATAACTGTATTCATTTTGTAAAATTCTTTATCGATATCCAATGTAGACGTTGCCCATCCGTAGCCTAATAGTCGGTAAAGTGCCGTCTCGACTCCATAATATCGATAATGTACTGCACTAATTATCGTATACAACTTGTTTATATCGATAACACATTAATGCCCATCATTATATTTTAAGATACAGTTTAGAACAACACTAAAATAGCGATACGTATGGGCTGTAGAATAGACGCATTTTCAGGCAATTCTTTATTAGTTACGCGCTATTAGAAACGGTCTCGTCGCATTGGCAAGAATAGCAGAATGGATCACGTCAGGACCCGATCTGGGGGGGGGGGGGGTCAATTCGGAGGGCGGCAAATTCAAATTTCGCAGACAAATACACAACTCAACATTGACCACTGAGACGCCGTGCCGCAGCTTGCCTTAGACGGGCCCTGTATTAAAATGAGTTTGGGACAAAGGAAGGGTAAGTATATATTGAATATAAGTTATTACTTAAGTGAGACAAACAATTCAAATCAAAGATAGTTTTCTCGCCTTTGTAACCGACTCCAAAACAAGGAGGAGGTTCTCAATTCGTCGGGATGTTTTTTTTTATGTATGTTCACAGATTACTCCGAGATTTATGATCCGATTTACGTGATTCTTTTTTTGTTCGACGCGGAATAGCTTCCATTTGGTCCCCTAAAAATTTGACATAGTTTGGCCCAGTAGTTTTCATTTTATGAACATTTTTTATGAAAAATTTTCCATTCCGTTCCATATGTACACCGATTACTCTGAGAGTTATGATCCGATTTACGTGATTCTTGTTTAGTTTGATGCGGAATAGTTGCCATTTGTGCCCTTAAAAATTTGACATAGTTTGGCCCAGTAGTTTTCATTTTATGAACATTTTTTATGAAAATTTTTCCATTCCGTTCCATATGTACACCGATTACTCTGTGAGTTATGATCCGATTTACGTGATTCTTGTTTAGTTTGACTCGGAATAGTTGCCATTTGGTCCCCTAAAAATTTAACATAGTTTGGCTCAGTAGTTCTCATTTTACGAATATTTTTTTGTTCCCGTTTCTTGGGACCTATATTTTTTAAGGAGCGCGGCACCTTTCGTAGGTCTACCTATACATAGCTAGACACTAAAAAGTAACAAATAAAATAAAAAAACTTCGTTTAAAAAAACCGGCTTCAAAAAGTAATATATAATATATATTAATAATAATAGCTTTAGAAATAAGTTATTTTATACTTTTTAGTTTTTGAAGTCGGTTTTTTTAAACGAAGTTTTTTTTATTTTTTTTCGGCAAATTTATTTTTCAAATCATCTGTAGTTGAAGACGATTTCAGTTTTTCTACATCTTCTGCCTCTATAGATAATAATGAGCCGATAGCCGTTTCTGTTGGCCCAGCAGTTGTTCTCAAAAATGTTATGAATCTATAAAAGATTGTGGATAACATCTTACGAATTTCCTTACACATTTTCGGGGCCCCTGTAGCCTGGGGGCCCGTATCATACGGCTGATACCGCGGTAGCTACGTCCCTGCTGAGACGTCACATAAAATGGCGTGTCCATCAGTGGACGTCTGATGGCTGAAATGATGATGATGATTAAGGTAAAAATATAGGCGAGCCGGGGCGGCATTTTCAGATGGGGGGGGGGGGGGGGGCTGGTCACGTAGTAAAAATGAATAAACCTAGTAAACGATTCTTCCTTGCTACTGATGAGGTAACCAGGAGGCATAACAGAGTTAGAATTTTGATAATAATTTGCACAGCACCTCTTAAAGGTGCAAAGTATGTGGCGCGTGCGCACGTTATCGTTCCGCCGTAATAGATCGACGACTGGTTTGTCCGTTAGGTGGAGCTGCATTTTTAATTGACGAATTGTGGGATAAGGATGGAATTGCCAGATGATCGCTTTTCGACCGGACTATCCGGTTTTCTTTATGTTTGTCCGGTCAAGAAAATCTTGGTAAACCGGATAAAAGATTTCCCATCGGACAAGGTGATTCTACTTTTTTTCAATTTGGATAAGACAACTGAAGTGATTTATCTATACAGACAAATAAAATTGAAGTATCTGTTTGTAATGTCAAAATAACTGCTTTTTACTAAATGTGTATGAGAATGAAAGTATATACGGTAATTATATCAAAAAAATCAGTTTTAAATTTTTTTGTCTGTTTGTCTGTCTGGATGTTCCGGCTAATCTCTTTAACGGCTGGACCGATTTTGACGGGGACTTTCACTGCCAGATAGGTCATGTTATAAGGAGTAACTTAGGCTACTATTTTTATTTTTAAAGGTTCCAGGAAAAAAAATGCACGTGGATGAAGTCGCGGGTACAGCTACTATAAACATAAAATTGAACCATTCAATGTCATGGAATGTAGTCGTGGATCAATTTGGTTGAGAGGCAATTTTTTGAATTTTTATGTTTTTAACCATTACCTTGGTTGCTTAACTTAAATTGAAAAATATATCACGGAAATTTTTGAATTTCGTAAATTTTATAAAATCCTCATCAAAAACATCAAAACAAACAGTCAAGTTTAATCAAAACCCAAAACAAACCAATCCCAAGGCATTCCTCAGACTAGTTAATAATACAGACTCCGCCTGCATTTTATTGCACACTGGAATGTAATATTAAATGGTTAGAATGCTTTTACGATATTGCAATGCACTTTATTACCAACAACGAACAAACGGACGTCTTACTTTGAAAAATGGATTTTCACTATTACACTGGGGGTAGCCTGGGACTTTGTCTGTTAATCTTTACTAGGTTACACTCAGAAACGTTAAGGTATGATTAAAGTTAAGATCTACAAAAGTTTTTGATAAATATTGTATTGACTTCCATTTATATATCTTTTTTTAGTTATAATCGCCGGTTCAGCCCCGACACTGTCGGGCGTCTGAAATACATATATATAAATAAGGCTAATCTAGATTAAAATTGTAAAAGTTGTATAATAAAATAATAATAATTCACCCGCGGGAGGGGGGGGGGGGGCGAAGCCTTAGAGTACCTCTAAGGCTTAGAATACCTCTAAGGCTTCGCCGCATATGGACATTAGCAACACCAATGGTCCTGCCAATATGCTGCCGGCCTTGAAGGAAAAACTGGAACCTGGCCACTGATGCCGGAACACAATTAGAAAGCTGTTATGGCGGCATAGTCTACACCGGGAGTGGTAGCTATCCAGTCGGACAAATTCCCTACCACCTGGCAAATTTCGGGCGCTCAATAAGGCGCAGACTTTTTTCTTTCAGGCGGGGGAAATGATATTTACGCACAATACCGGGTCCTTTGCAAGGGATCAGAACATAGTCGATCATGGAGGCATTCCCAGAAGGGGGAATCCAAACAATAATCAGCCGGCTTGTGTGGAGACTCGAGCCCAAATGGCTAATACCCACTAAAACCACCCTCTTCCGATGCCCCGCGCTTATGGCAGGAAAGGCATGAGACTTAGAACGTAGTTACGCCCACGCCGATCCTAGCGCAATAAGTACCTGAGAAAGCCCCTGGAAGAGCTAACTCACTTCGACAACAGGGGTGAAGACTCCTCTGCTCCCTTGATGCATGAGGGCCAATAAGGCGCCGATTTTTTTTAAGGCGAGGGAAATGCTATTTACGCACAACACTGGGTCCTTTGCAAAGGATTAGACCATAGTTGATCATGAAGGCTTCCCCTTTGATAAGGGGCAATCCGAACAATAATCAAGCCAGCTTGTGTGGAGACTCCGAGAAGTTGCACGGGCAACAACCACTACCCACTAAAACCACCCTCCTCCCATGTGCCCCGCGCTTTTTATGTAGGAAAGGCTGAGACCTAGAACGTAGTTACGCCCAGTCCGATCCAGCGCATGTGCCCCGGGAATCAGAACACATTCACTTCGTCAGCGGGGGTGATGAATCCTTTGCTCCCTTGATAGCTAAAGGCCCCCCGAAGCGGTATTATTCAATATAAGGCGCCGATGACACAAGCCTTGCGAACATTGAACAAGATATGTCAACAAATTGACATTTTTATCTGTACTGTGATGGAATTCACAAGAACTGCATATTATATTATATGATATGATGACTGAATATAATGTATTATGTGTACCACGCTATCGTATTGGTAACAACTGTAATGATTGCGATGTTTGTAAGTTAATAAATAAATAAGTAGGCGTTGGATAGTTGCCGGTATATCTAGCACAGACACATGCTGAATTATCTTTACATTTAAAGCGGTGAAGATACGCCACGAAGCTTCCATGCCTCGTCATCTCCTTGGTAAGTTTTTTTATTTTTATTGCAGGAGTTCAGCAGACAGGCAGACGGCCCACTTGATGGAAAGCGATTACCATCGCCTATGGACATTTGCAACACCAAAGGTGCTACAAATGCGCTGCTGCTCTCTTAAGGGAGACTGGAACCTGGTCACTGATGTCGGAACACAACTCAAGGTTGTTATGGCGACATAATTTAGACCAGGGGTGGTAGCCATCCAGTCGGGCAAATGCCCTACCACCTGGCAAGTACCGGTGTTTCATTACATTTAAATCCATACGGTCGAAAAACTGAAGGAAACACAAGAGTTCTTTTATTCCAAAACTAGCGGCCCCGGCAGACGTTGTCTTGCTCTGAAAAAATTAAAATCTAGGACCCGATCCCAGCGCCACCTACCGGTTCTAATTGCGAATCTAAACCATCCGGGAACCCACTCAAACGCACAAAATCATCAAAATCGCTCCAGGTGATTAGGAGGATTCTAGAACCCGGTCTCAGCGCCACCTACCAGTTCCAATGGGATTAAAAGTATCCTATGTCCTTCTCCTGTTTCTAAGCTACGTCCCCACCAAATTCAGCGAAATCGGTACAGCCGTTCTTGAGTTATAAATAATGTTACTATCACGACTTTCTTTTATATATATATATATATATATATATATATATATATATATATATATATATATATATATATATATATATACATATATACATATATATATATATATATATATATATATATATATATATATATATATATAGATGACGAAGGAATACAAAAATAAAATACACAATTTTATAAAACACATTGTTATTGTCTTTAAACGATTAAAAATACAATACGTAACAAACTACACATATAATATTAAACAAACACCTGTATTGATTTGTTTAATTAAATAACAGTACCTCAGTTTTACAACTAAAATTACGTTAAAACGGTTTTAAGCACGGCTTGTTATAAAACAAAATATTTTTGAGATAAACATCAAATAAAGCGCTTAAAGCCGTTAAAAAGTACTTTTTGTTTAATTATGTGTTCTGGTAGCGAAACCCTAAGAAAATACTACTTCAGTTTTATTTTTAACATTTTACGATTAAGTTTGTTACAAATAATTAAATTGAGACTCAACCGGGATTAACAGTGCCAATATGTCTGACTAAAACATCTGGATGATCATTAAAGAAGAGAGTAGGAGAAGGGAGTAAATTAATTAGGATTTTCAATAAAAACCAGAACGGACTAGTAAGGCTTGAAACCTTAAAAATAACCGGTTTTATTCGGTTATAACCGGTTTTCGTAAACTACTTCGTTTGGATTGTAAACCTTACTGTTTAAGGTTTACACTGTTATATAAACCTGAATTAGCAGGTTTATTCCGCAAGAAGAGGAAGTATCATGCCATCTCTATCGACATGTGCTTGTGTGCGACTGAAAACTTGCTGTACCACATAGCTGCCCTTTGAACGTGTGCACCAAATCATTATTTTTTGTTCTTAACCGGTATATTCAACAAAACTTATTTAATAAAATTTTGTTACCAAAAACCGGTTGATCGAGTGCCACCTTTCCTTTGAAAGTGTACGCCAAAAACATTTTTTTTAGTTCTTAACCGGCATATTCAACAAAAGGTATTTAATAAAAGTTCGTTAACAAAAACCGGTTGTTCAAGGTTAAAGTGAGAAAAAAACCGAAAAGAAGCTTTTCTGGGTTACAACCGGTTCGACTTTTATAACCGGTTTCCAAGTCTTGGTTACGAATTACATTTTTACTTTCTTACGTTTTTTAGTCCTTAGTAATCTTCTGTGCTATGGATTTAAATTAACTGCCTCTGTCTAATCTAGAAGATTCTTTTTTACCACCACGACTTATACTTTCGGTGAATTGCAGAGAGTCGTAGTAATTTGCCGTAGTCCTGGTGTGCTTTTTTCCAAAACTTTTGATAAACTTAGCCAGTTTCCTTCTCGGCTGCCTCTTCTTCTCATCTCTCTTGTCTCTTGTTATAATACTATTGTTTTTCAAATCTCTCTTGTATCTCAGTGGGTAGTAATTTTTGTGAATTTGAAAAGTCTGAAATCACAAAGAATACATAATAAAACTAATCGGCAGACAAACACACCTAATAATATCCCCAAACTAATCAAATTATACTTATATTATGGGTTATATACAACGGATTATTCTGGGGTCGATTATAGACACCCAGATTTACGAAATTTACCATGCCATGAATGGATGGTGGGAGTCTGGGTGTCGTAGATCGGCCACAGTGTGGTCCGTTGTATATTACCCGTAGCACAAGCGTAACTTCTTAGGTTGGGTGTATACAATGCAAACATCGTCAAATTGTCTGATGATTAAAAAAAATTAAACAATGTGAAGTGTTTAACTGAAATGTACTTTATTTCAGTTAAACACTTGTATGTATTTTTTTTTAATGAACTAAAGTGCATATGTAAATTGTTTAAATGAAATAAACTGCATATGTAAATTGTTTAAACGAAATAAAGTGCCAATTTAAATTGTTTAAAGGAAATAAAGTGCATATGTAAATTGTTTAAACGAAATAAAGTGCATATTTAAATTATTTAAATGAAATAAAGTATATATGTAAATTGTTTAAATGAAATAAAGTATATATGTAAATTGTTTAAATGAAATAAAGTACATAAAATATGTGAATTGTTTAAATGAAATAACGTGCATATTTAAATTGTTTAAACGAAATAAAATACATATGTAAATTGTTTAAATGAAATAAAGTGCATATTTAAATTGTTTAAACAAAATAAAGTACATATGTAAATTGTTTAAATGAAGTAAAGTGCATATATGAAGTGTTTTAATGAGATAAAGTGTAAATGTAAAACGTTGAACGGAAATAAAGTGTAAATGTGAAGTATAGTAAAACCTCTGTAAGTCGAATTTGAAAGGAGACGCCAAAAAAATTCGAGTTATAGAGTTTTCAATTTGGGAGGATTTCGATTTAGCGAATTTTATAAGGAAACATTCGACTTGTAGAGGCCAACATTTATTCTAACTGATTTTGAGTTAGAGGCGAAATAAATAAAAATCCTATTTATTATAGAGCTAAAAACATTTTAGCTCAGCAGAAGGTGATGTCAGGAGCCTTAAG
Organism: Dendrolimus kikuchii; assembly: GCA_019925095.2. Classification (NCBI taxonomy): domain Eukaryota; kingdom Metazoa; phylum Arthropoda; class Insecta; order Lepidoptera; family Lasiocampidae; genus Dendrolimus; species Dendrolimus kikuchii. Next base: position 1,765,587 of record CM034414.1, read on the forward strand.
AACAGACGAGCGTGCATGACAAGAGCTATGAATGTCAAAGAAGCGAGTGAGGTGTATGTATGTATGTACATACATACATAACTTCACGCCAGTTCCCTTGCGGGGTAGGCACGGACAACAGAGCGCCATTTAGGCCCATTCTTACACACCTCACTTGCCTCTTTGACATTCATAACTCTTGTCATGCACGCTCGTCTGTTCTTAAGGCTCCTGACATCACCTTCTGCTAGTACACGATCAATTTGATCATGGAAGGTGTGTCGTGGCCTTCCACGACTTCTGCATCCATCCACTTTTGCATGTATGTATGTATGTATGTAAAAACATTTTAAAATATTGCTATGTTCGAAATACAGAGGCCCAATTTATTTTTTGAGTTATAACTCGCAAATTCAGCACTTATTTTCCTTCTATAGAAGGAAAATAAGTGCTGAATTTGCTCAATAATTATTTCTACTTATACAGGGTTCAGATTTCGAGCAACCGAGGTTTTGGGCCTCGAAGGGAAGGGAAATTTTTTTTTTTCGAATTTGGGAGGTTTTCGACCCAAAGAGGTTCCACTGTATTTTAATGAAATAAAGTGTAAATGTGAAGTGTTCAAATTATATAGTATTATAATGTAGTGCATAAGTAAAAAAGCTTCAACGGATAAGTGACAAAACGGATCGCAACAAAATTTTAACTTGAAGTTTTATGAGCAGATCGTTAATGTACTTGTCCAATTTGAAAATCTGCCCGTAAAACTTCAAATTTAAATTTTGTTGCGATTCGTTTCTCCACTTGTCCGTTGAAGTTTCACTTCTACTATGTGTCCCAGCACACATTTCGATTTTTCGCAGGTTTACTGCAAATTATGATGACATTTTAATTAATGCATTTTTTACTTAAACATATTTTATTTTATCAAACAAAAAAACTGAATTCGATCCGGAACCAGAAAACGCATCCATAGCTTACTCTAAAATTATGCCGCCTCTCACCGCGTCTGGTCTAAGTTTATGCCTCTCCTCCACGCGGCCGTAACGCTTTTTCGCGACAGAAAAATCCTAAGACCAGGTTTTGCCAGGTGGTAGGGCATTTGGCCGACTGGATGGCTACCACCCCTGGTTTAAAGTATGTCGCCATAACAACCTTGTGTTGTGTTCCGGCATTAGTGACCAGGTTCCAGTCTCCCTTAAGAGAGCAGCAACGCATTTGTAGCGCCTTTGGTGTTGCAAATGTCCATAGGCGAAGGTAACCGCTTGCCATCAAGTGGGCCATCTGCCTGTTTGCTGTACTCCTGCAATAAAAATAAAAAAATAAAAAAGAACCCCCGTCTATATAGAAGCGCAGTCAGCGCTTGGCCGCGACATCGGGCGCGCGCGGTCAATGAACTTTCGCTCCGTTGCAAAAATGTCGACGGGCGGTAGATTAAAATGTGCGACTTGTAATATTGTGATATGTGAATTGTTAGCGTTTATACAAAATAAATTGGATGTTATGGATGAAGAAAGTCTTATCCGTATTTGTGAGAGTGCCTTTACCTGTAATGACATAGCAGAAGCAAAGTCGTTGCTTTTTGAATCTTTGCAACATAAAATAACAATAAGAAAACGTCAGGGTAAAAATCAACGTAACCTGGATGATATTATTGCATTATTTAAAGGGACTGATCCGGAAAAAATACCAATTTTTGTGGCAAAAGATTTGGAAAGGTTACCCCCTGTAACCTTCGATCATATCGATGTTACACCGTTGCTTAAAAAAATTGTAGTATTACAGGAGAGTATTCGAGACATACAACAAAACTATTGTACAAAAAAGGAACTGCAAGATTATTTACAAACTTGCCGTGAATCTCCAACTTATAATTTAAGAACAAATGTGAATATGAAACGTGGAGGGTATGTTTTAGATAATTCAATGTTTGACAGCGGACCGATGGCAATATCAGCGTATGTAAATAATGAATTTCAGGTGGTACAGACGCCTAGTAGGTGTGTGGGGATCCCTCCTGTCCCTCAAGATAGCGCGACGGAATCTACCAATGTAATTATAGAGCAGGGGTGTGTAAATGAGGCACAACAAGAGAGTCCTTTAAATAAAATTGCAAACCAGTTCAACGCGCAACAGAGCGCACTGAACCAGAAAGATAAAAGATTACTAGAAACACAGAATATGAATATCTCAGGTGGTATTTCTCAGCCAGAAAACATGGTTACAAGTAATAACGAAAACGAGCCGTTTGTAGCCCCGTTACCAGTCTCTAGACCATCTTTTGCGCAGATAATAAACAGTAAGAAAGAAGTTAACGGAAAAAAGAAGGAAGAAGAGTGGACAGTAGTAAAAAAAAAGAGGTTAAAAGACAGGTTTATAGCTAGGAAAGGTAACGCAATTCCAGAATCCGAAGGAAGTTGCATCTTTAGGGCAGCTGAAACCAAGTTACCATTATTTATATCTAATGTACATAGAGATGTATCAGAAAAGGATATCATTGAGTATATATTGAAAAAAACGGGGGAAACCGTTTCGTTAGTAAAATTAAAGATGGTGAAAGAACGTGACTACAATGCATATAAAATTTACGTGACGAAATATAAATTGGACTTATTTTTAAATGATGCCTTGTGGCCAGCAGGTATCTCTTTCAGGAGATTTATTAATTTTAGACCTAAAGTGGCAAAGACTAACTCACCACTAAATGGATAATACAAATTACAGCAAATTAATCAGTTACAATTGCAAATCGATCAAAAGATCGTTAGAAGGTGTCAAAGCCTTATGTCAGTCAGCTGACGTGATAGCCCTCCAGGAAACGTGGTTACTACCGCATGATCTGCCAATGTTAAATTCAATTGACGAGGATTTCAGTGCGACGGGTACCTCGGCGGTAGACACCTCATTGGGCTTGCTGGTTGGTAGGCCATATGGAGGTGTTGCATTGTTGTGGAGAAAAAGTGCCTTTGAATCAGTTTCTGTGATTAATTGTGATAACTCTCGGATTGCGGCAATAAAAGTATCCGTAAGTCATAGGACTATAGTAATTTTTAGCGTATATATGCCCGTTAACAGTGACGAGAACATTTCTTTGTTTACTGAATGTTTAGGTGTGATCCAATCAATTATTGAAATAGAAAAGACTAACAGTGTGGAAGCATTTTATATACTGGGGGATTTTAATGCCCATCCTAATGAAATATTTTATAAGGAACTAATGAATTTTTGTAATGATAATCTGTGGTGTTGTGCGGATGAGCTTAAATTAGGACTTCATTCGAATACATTTACATTTCGTAGTGATGCTCACGGGTGTCTCAGGTGGTTAGACCACTGTATTGTGACTCAGTCAGCCTTAGCAACTATCAGAAACATATGGGTTCAGCATGACGTATATTGGTCTGACCACTTCCCACTAATAATAGAGTGTAATCTTTTTAGGCTTAACGAGAAAGTTTCTCCTGTCATAAATGATGATTTTATAAAACGTATTATGTGGGGGGATAGGCAAATTAAGCAGATTGAAAAATATCACGAAATGTGTCACATGGGTCTTCGAAAAGTAGACTTTCCCTCGGAATTACAGCTATGTGGCAATGGTTTCTGCCAAAATACTGATCACCATGTAATCATAGATCAATTGTACAGTAGTATAATAAGTATATTATCCAATGCAGCTATACAGAGCTATATCGTGAAAAAAACTCATGGGAAGAAAAAACATGTAATTGGTTGGAATAAGTATGTTGCTGATACTCATAGGGAGGCTAGACTTAAATTTTTAACATGGGTAACAGCGGGGAAGCCCTCTGGTGGTATATTTTATAATGAAATGCTTGAAAGTCGTAGGACTTTTAAAAGAAAATTAAAGTGGTGTCAAGATAGAGAAGAACAGCTAAAAATGGACACTCTTGCATTAAATCATTCTAAAAAAATGTTTAAGAGCTTTTGGAAAAATACAAATAAAGTAAACTGTAAGTCTAGCCTTCCTGCGGCTGTGGGCGGTATCCAAGATCACAAAATGATTGCAGAGTTATTTAGGGAGCACTTTAGTGTATCGTCGCCCTTAGGTTCGTCGTCTGGGAAGATGTCGGACGGTGGGGCCGTCGGGATTAGTGGTGTTTTGATCTCTGCGAAGAATATTTCAGAAGTTCTAAAAAACATGAAAAGAGGTAAATCCCCGGGTCACGATAGTCTCAGCGTCGAGCACTTCAAGTACGCTGGTGTGCATTTGCCTCGAGCATTGGCGATGCTTTTTAATCTGTGCCTTGCTGACTCTTATTTACCCAAGAGTTTGATGCGCACAGTAGTGATGCCTATCATTAAAAACAAGACAGGGGATTCCTCAGATAAGAATAATTATCGGCCAATCTCACTTGCGACTATAACAGCAAAGGTACTTGACAGTGTGATTAACAGCAAACTCACACGTAAATTGAATTTAATTGATGCGCAGTTTGGATTTAGGGCTGACCTGTCAACTGAGAGCGCTATACTGAGTTTAAAACATACTGTCAGGTACTATACTAAGAGGAGGACGTCGGTATACGCGTGCTTCCTTGACTTGTCTAAAGCGTTCGATCTTGTTGCATATGACCTTCTGAAACCAGGTGAGATGGGCCGGTACACTATCGGATGAATATAGGTTAGAATGTGGAGTGAGGCAGGGGGGAATCAGCTCGCCATTGCTGTTCAACCTTTACATCAACCAGCTTATTGAGCGACTCAGCAGCACTCACGTCGGATGCTATATAGATGGAATTTGTTTTAATAATATTAGTTACGCGGATGACATGGTGTTGCTGGGTCCGTCTATCAGCGCCGTAAGGACATTGTTGTCTATATGCGAGAACTACGCGGAGGAGCATGGGCTGAAGTACAACTCTAAGAAGAGTGAAATATTAGTTTTTAAAACACAAAAGACACAGAAGCGTTCACCTACCCATGTCCCTCCTGTGTTTCTCAATGGCGTAGCTCTTAAGATGGTTGATAGGTTCAAGTACTTGGGGCATATTGTAACGAGTGACCTTAGGGATGACGAGGATATAGAGAGGGAACGTAGGGCGTTGGCGGTTCGGGGCAACATGTTGGCTCGCAGGTTCGCTCGAAGCACAGTTGAAGTAAAAACTACTCTTTTCAAAGCTTATTGCCAGTCATTTTACTCGAGCGGCCTGTGGGTAGACTATACGCAACGAGCCATTAACGCCCTACAAGTACAATATAATAATGTTTTCAGAATGCTGTTGGGATTGCCGCGGCACTGTAGTGCATCTGGGATGTTTGCGGAGGCCCGCACAGATGGTTTTAAGGCGATTATCCGAAAAAAATCCGCTTCGCTGATGCAACGCTTGCGCGGCAGCACCAACAGCCTTCTGAAGGCTATGGCGGTCAGATTTGACTGCCCCTTCCAAGAACATTGGATAGGGGTAGTCATCGGATTAAAATAAGTGGCTTACTTGGAAAAAAAAAAAAAAACAAAAAGGTCTTAAATGCTTGGAAAATAAATATTACTAACACTACTAACATTATTTTAGAAGATAATTGTAACTAACACACTAACGAAATATGGACCCCGGTCTGAATTAAAAAACTAAAAAAACGTATCATGACTTTTAATAAGTAGTTAGTAAGAATAATTTTCATATTCACCTTGTCTTCTTCGGTCATCTCGTCAAAAAGCAGAATGAGGTCTTGCACGTCGCGAAGTGTGCCCAAACAGTCTGACCTCTCAGGTATTATTTCTTCTTTCTCGCTGGATGGCGAAGACAAAAGATCTAGGTCATGCTCAGTTGGTTTATCTGCCAGATATCCAATATTGCATTAAGTTAAGAAAGAAGAGAAGAAGATGAAGAAATTAAATTTATAAGCGTGTAGGAACGGAGAAAGAATACCATTTCCAGCATTTCTGTCGTAAGAGGCGACAAAATAACACACAGTCAATTGGTAAGGCATTTGCCCATCTGGATGGCCGCCACCTTTTGTCCACATTAAGCAGCCATAACAACATTGCTGGTGTTAGTTACCGAGGTGCATAGGCGATTGTAACCACTTTCCATCAAGTGGTCCGTCATTCAGTCAGCCTGTCTGCTATACTTCAGCAATAAAAAAGGACTCACCATCATTCCCAATACCCACATCAGCGTTGACATCATCATTCCTGTAATATAGCTTCTGGCTTGGGTCCAGTTCGCTGTCCGATTCGTTACCTGTCAGCCATTGGAGGAAGTTTTGCAAATCAGCTGGCAACCCTTAAAGATACGATACATCGTTGAAAACATTCCTTATTGAGTCAATCATGAAATCGTGTAGAGCTTTAATCTTTGTAGGGAAGCATACTCGCTGATGGCCCACCACAGGACATTGATAGTGACACTGGTGCTAATTTCAAAATTGAATCTTACAGATCACTCATTGAACGTCATTCTACCATAGCTACCAATACCAGTTTAGGTGCTGTGAAAGGAGAAGAAGGACTTAACAATATCCGCATTCGTAGCTTGTTTAAATATAAATTTTGTAAAGAGATTACGATAGTTCAAGTATATTAAAAACTCGATTCGAAATGTTTATGATCCAAGAGAAAGGTTCTTTAATAATCGTTAGGGAGAGTAATGACTGGTACACGTAATTTATACATACATACATAACTTCACGCTAGTTCCCTTGCGGGGTAGGCACGAACAACAGAGCGCCAATTAGGCTTATTCTTACACACCTCACTTGCTTCTTTGACATTCATAACTCTTGTCATGCACGCTCGTCTGTTCTTAAGGATCGTAACATCACCTTCTGCTACGTAATTTATAGTGTTGTTATATCTTGTTCTTCCATATATTTCTGTTATTTTAGTTATGTCCCTGTTATTTGATGGAGACTTACGTAGACAAGTCTTCTGCTGAACTTGGTAGTCAACCAGATCCGTCATTAGTTTTATCAGCTGATCCATCAAAGATGTAGCTACAGCGTTTTCGCGACTATCTTCTCTCACTAAGTTAATATGAAATATACCAGAAAATTAAGTTACATAATTTAATAAAAGCTATATGAATCAATCGATCGATTTAATTTCATTAACCTTGCAAATTTCTCGTTTCCTTCACAGCAAGAGCAGCCTTCTTACAAATTTCTTTCATATTCGCTGTTAATGCAGCAAAATCTCTTTTCTCAACTTCCTGTTCATCCTAAACATTTTTTTAATACATATAATATTAATAAAGATGACTAAAGTGAACGATATAAATGTTAATAACTTGCCTCTTAGATAGGTTGGTTGGCCAAAAAGATTAACATGAGTCATTTAAGTAAAATTAGTTTAAGTAGAAAAAGTTGGAACTTCAAAGTAGGACAAAACTGAGATGGATGCATTTTTAAAGGTTTCGATTTATGATGCACCAGAGGTGTTTAGCAAAATAGAGAGGACTGTCAAAATAAACTAACCCAAATGATTGGGGAGTGAAAGAAAAGAAAAAAGATGTATGTAGTAGACAAACGTGTTATGTCTATGAAGAAGATCCAAAAAACTGTATGGAATATATCTATACGTACATCATCACGAATTTTAATCATTCGTTTATCAATCTTGCTTTTCTTCAAGATTGGCATTGATAACGTGTTCCTGAAATAAATATTGAGAGAACGGATGAAAGAAGGCGTGTGTATGAAAATAGTGTGGATGAAAGAGTTGATGTGGGTAGATCGAGGCGCACTTGCAAATTTAGTGACGTTGAACAAAACTTAGGTGAATAATAGCATTTGAAAACGGTAGAAATAAATGACGATTTATGGAAATAATTATTAATACCTGATATTAGATATTTTTTTAGTATGTACCCACAACGGACAACTTTAGTATGGTACTATCATTGATAAAGATATCGTACATTCAAACTAAATCAAACAAAATAGACCGAATACATAGTGCTTGTGTCCGAAATGTGACAGTTTCTGAAGTATATCGTTCAAGAGTTTACCCGAGTCAAGTCATTGGGAAGCTCTTGGGATGAATTATGGATAATATTTACACTGAGGATATTGAAAATGTCTCACCGGATAGTTGTAGTTGTTTGAGGCTTCACCGTCTTTTTCTTGCTAAACTTCTTGCCAGTCTTTTTAATATTATCAGATATTTTTTTAACCTTATTTTCAATCCAAATTTTAGATGACTTGATAAAATTGCTATCTTTTATTGAATGTTTATCTCTTATATTTTCTATCGTATCAGATTTAATACCATATTCATCATCGTATAAATCGTTCCAGAATATTAAACTGCTGTCATCAACATTTCTTTTAACTACTGTCTTGTTTTTATTAATACTTTTTTGTTCTTCATCATTGTTTACTGTTTTTGTTTCTTTTTGAGGTTTAGTTGTGTTTGATAGTGGATTTACTTTGGCCAGTTTATTAGTTGATGTAGTTATATTTGTGTTGGTAACTTTGAAATCTGTAAATATTTTGCATCTTTGAGATTATAATGCGTTTACACTCATAAGATTTAATCAGTCCGATTAACTTTGTGTTTCATGATTGCATATTGTGAGGTGTGGATAAAACGGGTCGTAACGTAACTATATGTAGTTATAAATGGTTGGGAAAATTTATTTCAATTATTACCTCCTGATTATAATATATCAACGATCAGAATATTTACATAGTCATATAAGATGCTGTAACCTACCAGAAAATATCAGACTATATTTTTATAGACTCGATCAAAACTTTTGATAAATTATAAATATACGTACTTACTTTCACCAATAAGTTGACCACCGTCTCCTTTTGTTATTTCGTTTTCATTAGTCAAATTATCTCGTGTATTCTTTTCTATAACTGTTGCATTACTTGTATCATCAACTGACAGCAGGACTCGTGATCTGTGCCCTATATTTCCGATCATACCTGTGTTGTAAATAGGATAAATGGCTTCATCTGTGACATTTGTAAGATGTATCGTATTAGCGGTCGTATTTATAGAATTGTTTTCTGTATATTCCTTTGCTGTAATGTTCAAAATGTTGATACTGCTGAAAATATTTTAAATGTATTGTTAAAATACACAAATTATACTTGTTTTGGATAATAACAACTTATCAAATTTAAAACCCATTAGATTTGATAAGTTGTTTGGTTAATCCAGCTTATCAAATCTAAATGGGTTACAACGACTGTTGTGGTTGAGTCGCTTCTTGTGCCCGCGTGTCACTCATATGACCTATTCTGGCCAATTCATATATGTTGGTTAACGTGATGGCCTATGCAGTTTAATAGCGTAAGCGGTGACTCGTCCAGTTCACCGGAACCCATAACTCCCGGGTTTGATTCTTAGCCAGGTAAATTTCATAAATGAACTACATTTCCCATTTTAAGGAGGTTTTTTTTATTTTTTTATTGCAGGAGTTCAGCAGACAGCGGTTACCATCGCCTATGGACATTTGGAATACCAAAGGTGCTACAAATGCGCTGCTGCTCTCTTAAAGGAGATTGGAACCTGGTCACTAATGCCGGAACACAACTCAAGGTTGTTATGGCGACATACTTTAGACCAGGGGTGGTAGCCATCCAGTCAGGCAAATGTCCTACCACCTGGCTGTGGGTTTTTTGGTCGCCTCTTACGACAGGCCGCCCGGCCGCAGGAAATTGTATTCTTTCTCCGTTCCTGCACGCATGAAGGTATTTACTTACAGATCTTTGACTGTGATACAAGGTATGTAATTACTTCTAGTATAAGAGACAGAGATAATAATATCTGCCGTTGTGTTATTAAAAACATAAATTATTTTAATGTCAATTATAAGAGGTTTAAAATAAATAAACTCATGATAAAGTCTATAAATAATGATATATTATATGTATTTACCTATTGATATCTTTACATATTTACCTATTGTTTTTATTTTCTGAAGTATTCTCATTCACAAATATTCCATCTAACGAAGCAAAAATGCCCGACAACATATGAAAAAAGCCACCAAAATCAAAATCATTAGTTTCATTCTGAAATTTACCCATATTGTTAAATTTTTGCTCTCTATTACTTATCATATTTTCTGTTACATAATTAATTTCAGTTTTGTCTATTTCTCTCTTAAATTTGTTATTAAAATCCTTTTTCGCATTCAATTGTACTTTGAATTTATCTTCGTTTGACACTGAATCTGTTTTATTGTAATCTGTTAACATGTCACTTTTTACAAGAGTTTTCTGTGTTTCTTCAGTTCTATTGGCTTTTAGACTTAAGTTATTAAAACAGTTATTTATAAGAGTAATATTATGTGCATCACTAATATTTGTCATAATCTTTTTAGAAAGAGATTCATCGTTTTCCAAATCTGTTTTTAAGAAACTATTACTGTAATTATCAATAGTTGTATTTGAATTGCTAATTTTATTACCCATCGAATTGGTTTCTGTGATATTATTGTAATTATTAGCAATTTTAAGTTCATTGGGGATCAGTCCAAGAAATATGTCGCTTGTATTGTTATTATTGAGTTTATTTACTGCAATATCTGCATAGTTGTGCGTTTCAAATTTGGTGGTAATTAACGAGGCGTCTGTTGTAGTCTCTGTATTGTTTTCATTATTTTCAAAATAAAAGTCACTAGTAAATAGGGTCTCTGTATTGAATTTTGTAGCTTCATTAGTATCTGTAATATCATCGGCTGGTGTATGAATTTCAAAAGTATCATTAACAATTCGAATAAAATCATCCATACTGTATGTACTATCTGTATTTTCAAAGTTATCCTCGGTTGATTTCTCATCAATACTTTTGAAATTTTTGTCATAAAGCTTACCATTGAATCGTTTATTTATATTTTCACCCAACAACATATCGAGTAAAGCATTTAAGTCGATTTTTTTATTGTTATTAGTTGAATTTTCGTTATGTAAGACATAATCTTTAGTTTTAAATTGGAAGAAAAACTGTAGAACGCTGCTGTTATTATTATTTGTTGTAATATTAGTTGCATTATCAAGAGCAGTTTTATTAGTGTTAAAAGAGTTTTCTTTAATTTCATCTACAATTATTAGATTGTTAGTGATATTATCATTCATGGTATTATTAAATGAAGTAACATACTCAAATACAAAAAAAGATTCATCTTCATTTGTACCATTCTCAGTGTTATCATTATTTTCATTATAATCGTCTTCAACATCCTCGTCTCCTTCCGATATAGACATTAAAGTCCTTTTTCCTGTATTAAAAAATATCAGTTTTTAAGATCACGAATAGCATACTAGATATGTTTTTTAAAATTTATTAATAGCACCTATTAATTGTAATTTAATATCTATAACACTTTCCAATTACATGGGTAGAAAAGAGCACTATGATTCTAAAGCGGATGTCTCGGATACAACCAATATGACAGTAGAGTTGGTAAGAGAGAAATCTCACCTTTCCCAAGGGTAAAAATCAGACCGTTCTCATTGGCATCATCAGTCTTGTAGGAGAATTTCTTTTTGAAATCATTGTAGCTTAGTGTTGTTTCAGTAGTCATGGGAGTGTAGATCAGCTCTGAAAATACATACCAATATGTATTATGGGTTGTTATTATTATTATTTCTTATCCGTGCAGAAACGGAGAAAGAATACAATTTCTTGCGGCCGGGCAGCCTGTCCGTAAGAGGCGACAAAACGACCCACAGCTAGGTGATAGGGCATTTGCCCGACTGGATGGCTACCACCCCTGGTCGAAATGATATCGCCATAACAACCTTGAGTTGTGTTCCGGCATTAGTGACTAGGTTCCAGTCTCCCTTAAGAGAGCAGCAGCGCATTTGTAGCACCTTTGTTGCAAATGTAACCGCTTTCCATCAAGTGGGCCGTTTGCCTGTCTGCTGAACTCCTGCAATTAAAAAAAAAATTATATTATGTATCTATATACATAAAACAAAGTCGTGTTAGTTACACTATTTATAACTCAAGAACGGTTGGAACATTTTTTATGATTTTTGTGTTTTTGGAATTTTCTTCGTCCAGAATAGGATAATAAGTATCAAAATATGATATTCATCAATAAAAAAATATCATTAAGAAAACATCAGTCTAGCCATTCATTTGTTATGATCTTTCCCGGCCGATTTCGGCAATGCTGACGAAGTTTAAACTCAGTCCGATTTAGGTGAATTATTCTTGTGTGTGTTCAAGTGGGTCCCGGCATGGTTTAGATTCACGATTGGACCCGGTGTGTGGCGGCGCTGAACACCTCTTTAACGGTGGGACCGATTTTGATGAAATTTTTTGTGCTTTTTCAAGTAGATTCCAGAATAGTTTAGATTAACAATTGGTGCCGGTTGATGGCGCTGCAATCGGTTTCTAGATTTTTACTTTTTAAGGGCAAGACAACGTCTGTCGGGTACAGCTAGTCGTTTATAAAGGAGTTTACCTTGAAAATCTGCTACGGTGGGCAAGAAGCTAGAAGGGCTAGCAGCAACTTTACTGTTTTCTTCTTTATTGAACTTGAGATGCTTTTGCAAAGTCTTATATATTTCTAAGGGACCATCTTCACGATGTACTTGAGAGGACGGTCGGAATTCGAATCTTATTCCTTCTGATGGACTACCTATAGAATTGTCTTCAATTGTGAAAGGAGACTACTTATTAGGAATGGCAATCATCGAGTAAATAAATATAGTAATATATGTAATTGGATGGTAACACATAGGTCATTTTTCCCCCATTTAGAACATGTATTTTAGACCAAATAGTTCAAAATTTTTGATTGATTTAACGTATAAATATATAATTATTTTAAATAATGATTACGAAGCTTATGTAGTCATCTATTATTAGAAGCTGAGAGAAGGTATACTTTTTCTGTTGATTATGTATTCTTCTTGACGTCATAAATCAAAGGAGTCAACTGACACTTGAGACACTGAGTCACTGACAAAACCAACTGAAAATTTTTCATGTCACAACAATTAAACAATAAATTATAACACCACACCAAGTCACAAACACATAACTAACAATAAAACTTATACACATACTCAAACCTACGCGCACTACCATCGCATTGCATTACACGCACACCACAAACAAACCAAGACACACAGAGCCTAAAAATTAATAACCCAGGCACAGAAAAGAAAAAAAACAACACACATGGCACTAGATAGGGACTATATATAAGTATAGATATAAGGCCAACACTGCACATGCACTTCCTCACAACATCAGCATGTAACAGATACACTCTACATTAGTATAAGTTTAGTATTAAAATTAGAATAAATTAATATAATAAGTTATTTTTAAGGTACACCACAACATAAAAATCACTAAATTAATGTCACACACAGTAAAAAAAATAAACAATAAGCGTGTATGGACTCTAAAATTTTTCATAGAAATTAAGTAGTAAAAAAGGGTACGGAACTCGAGTCCGTAGACATACATACATACATACATAACTTCACGCCAGTTCCCTTGCGGGGTAGGCACGAACAACAGAGCGCCATTTAGGCTTATTCTTACATACCTCACTTGCCTCTTTGACATTCATAACTCTTGTCATGCACGCTCGTCTGTTCTTAAGGCTCCTGACATCACCTTCTGCTAGTACACGATCAATTTGATCGTGTACTAGCAGTCCGTAGAGATGTTAGTAATAATAAAAAAATATCAAAGGAGTTATCCGGCTTATTAAATATTATTGTTTTAAGAGCAATTGAAATTAGTTTGATCATCACATTAAAAAAGAGAAATGGTAGCAAGTTATTTTTATGACATTTTATTATATATGCACATAAATCGTTTTATAAAATAAGGTGAAATATATACAATCATATCAGATCAAAAAGAGCAATGTTTAAAGAAGTTAGAACAGAATGTTTACCTTTTTTAAACCGTTCAATTGAAGCAACATCGACAGAGAGTTTAACTCTATGGTCCTTAGCCTTCTCTATATTGCTATTCTTCCCATCTCTTACAGCATCCTTTCTACCTTCTAAAACACCATAATCACTATATGCCTGTGCCATTTTAGATAGTCTATTATCTTCATTAACTAGATAATCTTCTAAATATTCCATATCGTTAAGATCTCTTTCTTCTTTGTTTTTAGTGTTCTTCACCCTATAATTGTTTAGGGCAGCTTGCTTGATCACAAATTTAAGCTCTTCTGGGTATAAGATTGGGGCTTTCCAGTTGGGATTATTCATTGAGAATGGGTTCTTGGCTTTCTCGTTTGGGAGTTGGTCCTGTTTTACGAAATAGCCAATTACTAAAACTTTTGGCGATAACAAAATGTTGACTATCGTTATTTTTAGGGTGTCGTAGCCAAATTACAAAAATAATGTACGTTCGACAGCATTATGCATACCACGTTTCTGCGTTTGTAATAGCACCAACTTCGTTAATTTGTCTTTCAGAATATCTTAAAAACTATTCGACATGCGATATATTCGTTCAAATAAAATTCTTTCAAAGTATTTATGTAACAAGTTCTACCACTTTGGATTTATTCACTACTTTCCAATCTATAGTTGATACGTGAAAATTTGTTATCAGTTATAAGATCTATCTACTAGTACGTTATAAGCTGATCTACATTAAATATTTAATGTACTTCTCTACATGCATATACCTACAGTGTGTTCACCCTAGCTTTAATTTTCCTGACATTTCACTAGAACAAACACGTACATACCCCAATAATCTCATGATTTAAATTACTATAACAATCCCATGTTGTCAGTTGCACGAACGACCATAACAAAATTATAAGGTTTCTGTTATAACCTTGCTGGCTGACAGTTTGTTATATCAGCTTAATTGCACTTATTAAGTACGTTAGTATTAAAGACAATTACAACACGATCGTGTTTCCGTATTTAATTTCTCATCCCCATGGCGCCCCGAAACACGTATCAACATCACATCATTGACTAAAACCATTTGGTTACATTTCTTAATAGATCATAATTATAAGTGAGCAAATATCACCTTCTTAAGATACAACACTCACATCATTCCTTTTTACTCTCTCAGCAACAATCTCAGCGTCATCATGAGGAGTTCCGTCATCAGATAACACTTCATTAACATCATTATAGGCGATATCAATATCGTCTTCTTCAACTTGCATTAGTTTTCTTAAGATAGGATACTTCGGTTGTAGATCATCAATTATAGATTTCGTCTGTGTGTTCCTGTGTAATTAAAAACTCGTGTAAAATAAGTAAGGCCGTCGTCGTCAGTGATATGTAATTCACGATTAGTCATAAGCTAGGAATGTGATACATATTCCATTTTTTTGCTTTCGTCATCAACCTCCCACTGGTGAATTTATGCAAATCGTTGGATCCATCAAGCTGGAGAGCATCCTACACTACATTTGCCAAAAGGTGAGGTTTCCACTCAAGGACTTATCTGCTGTATCATTCTACGAGTCTACTTCGGTTTGCTAATTTTGTGAGTTATTCCCTAACCTTGGTTCGTTTACGGATATCCTCATTTCGGACTGTATTCATTAGACAAATCTACAGGTAAAAATAACTTACATTATAGTAGAGACGCTAAGTAAGACATCATAGTTTGCAGATTTGGTAGTAGGTCCTTGTGCTTTAATCTTGATATCTTTAAGGTAATCTCTCAAAATATCAGTTCCAACAGGTCTCATAAGTTTCTTAATATCCTGGTCTTTTACCTTATCGAAGTGAAATTTCTTCTTAGTTGTCACTTTGTGCTTTGGCAGAGAGGGTTTACCTTCAGAAATATCTTTAATGATTAAAACTACTTCTCAAAAGTTACAAAACATTATTATTCATATGTAAAAGTTGGAAACAGCTTCTGTAAATATTGTAAACTATTAAAAAATATTTTAAAATAATGTTATACAGTTAATGATACAATAGATTTAATTATATAGTACCGTATGTGTGTGTGTGTGTATGTGTGAGAGTGTGTGTGTGTGTGTGTATGTGTGAGTGTGTGTGTGCGCGTGAGTGTGTGTGAGTGAGAGTGTGTGCGTGAGTGTGTGTGTGTGTGTGTGTGTGCGTAAGTGCGTGCGTATGTGCGCGTGTGTATGTGTATATGTATATATACACATAAGCGTTTACACCTGTTTAGTTTTATGAGTTTTCTGTATGCACCTATTTAGAATTGCAATCCAGATTGTTATGTTAGTACACTGCAGCAGCAGACCATAGCAGTATACCATACCATACAATACCATAGCAGACCAACTCTCTTTCTTACTTCGGTATTACGAACGCGGTCCGCGAGCGTCACTCCGCAGATTTTGCGCAGTGCTCGCATCTCGACCGCGTTTACTCTACTCTCATGCTCTCTCTTCCATACCCAACTCTCGTTTCCATACGGGAGCGTAGGTACCAGCACCGCGTTGTGTACGGCGAGCTGGGCCTTCTGGCAACTTTTTATATATGTTTTTTAATTGATTTGAAGTTAAGTTGTCAATAATTAATTTTCTCTGTCTACCACGTGTAATAATTGCGTTGTATTTTTACCATTTTTCTATTAAATACACTCATTATCCAAAAGCTTATCATTCCTTGGGTTATCTCCGCAACAATATAAATTAAATTTGTACATTTTTGTACATGATGCCATTTGAAAACTTCTAGCTTTGACAGTTAAATTGTTTTTATTTAACCAGACCAAAACATAGTTATAAGTAGCAAGTACAGTTAATATTACTAATGGTCGCCCCTGGTCGAAATTCGACCATAACAATTTGTTGTCAAAGACTATAATACTTCTATAATCACAGATTTCGCCAAGGCAACAATAAACAAAAGAGTATATATGCGTGTGTGTGTCAAATAAATGGTAGTTATCCGTGCAGGAACGGAGAAAGAATACAATTTCCTGCGGCCGGGCGGCCTGTCGTAAGAGACGACAAAACAACCCACAGCCAGGTGGTAGGGCATTTGCCCGACTGGATGGCTACCACCCCTGGTCTAAAGTATGTCGCCATAACAACCTTGATTTGTGTTCCGGCATTAGTGACCAGGTTCCAGTCTCCCTTAAGAGAGCAGCAGCGCATTTGTAGCAACTTTGGTGTTGCAAATGTCCATAGGCGATGGTAACCGCTTTCCATCAAGTGGGCCGTCTGCCTGTCCGCTGAGCTCCTGCAATAAAATAAAATAAAAGTGTGTGTAATGTTTTTTTATTGATTTGATGTATTTTTATGTATAATTAAAAAAAAATAGAATTCGTCGCTTCTTCTCTATATAAACTACTAGCGGCCCGGCGCGGTTTCACCCGCGCTCTGTCCCGCTCCTGTGATATATAGCGTCATATTATATAGCCTATGACACTCCCTGTTAACGTAGCTTTCGAACAGTAAAATAATTTTTAAAATCGGTTTAGTAGATCCCGAGATTACCCCCTACAACGTCACAAACTCACAAACTTTACCTCTTTATAATATTAGTATAGATAAGTGTGCGAAATTTCCTACTCCGCCGTCCGCGCAATTATCGTAAAAAGGGGTACAAAGTTTTTGCTTCACTTATTAATATATAGATGGACAAATACCTGCAGTTTCATCAAGAATGTGCACTACTTTCTCATGTTTCAGGTCATTATGATGAATTTTATTATCTTTTTGAGATTTAAAAAGCGTGTCCAGACCGAAAGGGTCAGAAATCATGTCAGGAATACTTCGGTCCAGAAACTGATCTAGCAACTCATCAAGACGTTGGCTGTTCTTGTAGAACGGATGTTTTAGCTGCTTCTCATGAGACTTGGAGTCTTTGGGGGCGTGGGAGCATTTAGGCACCATCTTTCTGGAGTATGCTGGTTTGTATTGAACTAAGACCTAAAATTCAGACAAAAATATTTTTATAAGTGCAGTGGAACACTTACAAACCAATAGATGGCGCTGTGCAATAATTGATGTCACAAACGTTTCCCGAAACATACAAACAATATATACAAATTTTCAACAATAACAGATGGGCTTAGGCCTGCGAGGAAGAACAATGGCCTCGCTGGAAGATCTTCCTTTGAGACGAAGGAGCATTCCGTCTCGCTCCTCCAAGCGGTAGGGTCATTCCCTTCAATAACCTATTGGTCTCTTTCTTCATCGTCTAAAATAATATTTTTATGATAGATAATACATCTAGAAATAAATTGAAATTACCATGTCCAAGCCCAAATCTGAAAGTGTGATAGTTTATAGATAAATGATAGTAGTATTGTTAGAAGTCAACATTTTTCTCTTAGTTTACCGTTTGACATTCCTTCACAAAAATTGATCCCTACAAGCTACACTATAATTTGATATAACAATACACGCAAGAGTTAACTTGAGACTTCGCTCGGATGACGTAAGCGCTAGATACCGTCGCGTCGATGACGAGAGCGGTAAGAAGGCAGGGGTCGGGAGGGGAGCGTGCATTCCGCTCAGGTCTCAAGTTAACTCTTGCAGTGTGTGTTTTATTCTCAAAATCAACCAATTCGATTCCTGACAAGTGTAATTGACTTTTGAAATATTTAATGAAACCGCTTTAGTTTTCTTAGTTATTCAAATTCAATTTTTTTTATTCAAAATAAGTTCTACTGGAGACCACTTTTTGAAGGTCATACATGTAAGTCAAAATTTAAATTTACTTCCTGTTCTATGTACACCGCTTCGCAACAAACTCCCCAGCTACACGTCTAGCTAAAAAAGATTTTTCATTATAACTGTTTATATATTATCTCAGTTAGACTCCTTGGTGTAATAAAACTACGTTTTAACGGTTTTAAGCGCGGTAATTTTTTTATTTTTTATTTTTATTATTCCGACACTTTCCAGTAGCCGTGATCACGGAAAACAAAGATGTCAAGTCTCAATGAGTATTGTTAAAGTTTTATTTAGCCTATCGCCAACTTGTTGATTTAAGTTATTTAGTTTAAATTTTGTTTCTGGTTATTGTTTACTCTATGGGAGCTTAATCTAATTTACCACCGCTTCGCAACATGTTGTGACTTGAAGAGAAGAAGCGGCGCAAGAAACTCTTCAGCAAGCATGCCTAGCTTTAAGCATTTTATATAATGTTACGAGTGCGGGACTCGAATTAAAAATGCCGTCGAAATTACTATAGAATATATTAGAACTATACAAACACGTATAACACAGGTACAAATATAACTGGACACAACCAGTACAAACTGCACGATTCACTAAAACGCGCAAAGTCCGTCACTATATAGCTTATCGAATGTACACACGTCTTGCTTGTATCGTAATCGTCGCTTGACTACCGTTCTTGCTAGACTCAACTATACAAATACAATACGTCTACCTGCCAAGCGTCGACGCAATTTCCCAGAAAACGTAATCCGCACACCTGCTTAATTATTCCTGCGAACGGCCATAAACGAGTACAATACACAATAGGCTCTTTTTCTAAGTAAACAAAAGAAGTCCAAATTCGAGAAGGCAATAAACTGTGCTTTATGGCAGGCAGGTGTGCATTCACTTTTGTCGGCATGTAACAATAATATTATAATGGGTGGGAGGAAATTTCTTGGAGTGTGTTTTTGGCTATTCCGTATAGTATAGGATTTAGCCTTGAAAATCCACTCGAAAAATTCAATCTTAAGTAAGACCAGGCCCTACTACCTGACTGTGGGTTGTTTTATCGCCTCTTGCGACAGGCCGCCCAGCCGTAGGAAATTGTATTCTTTCTCCTTTCCTGCATGGATAAAGTAAGGGAAATATCACCTTCTTCTTCTCAATAACAAATCCAGTAGGATCTGAAGCATTGGTCAGCCTTTTTCCTCTCTTCCTTCCACCATCAACTCCAATGATCTTCAAAGAACGCTTAGCGCGATCAGGGACCTTATATTTGTCGCCAAACGTGTTCAAAACATTGTAATCATTGAAGCTTTTCTTCAAGAGTCTTATACGTGCGTCTGTTTGTATCAATTTCTTGTAGAAATCTGCAATTAAAACAAAAGACATAATCATCAAAGCATTTTATCCGTGCAGGAACGGGGAGAGAATACAATTTCCTGCGGCCGGGCGGCCTGTAGTAAGAGGCGATAAAACAACCCACAGCCAGGTGGTAGGGTATTTGCTCGATTGGATGGCGGCCACCATAACAACCTTGTGTTGTGTTCCGGCATTAGTGACCAGGTTCCAGTCTCCCTTAAGAGAGCAGCAGCGCATTTGTAGCACAACTTTGCTGTTGCAAATATCCATAGGCGACGGTGACCGCTTTCCATCAAGTGGGCCGTCTGCCTGTCTGCAGAACTCCTGCAATAAAAATAAAATAAAAAAATCATCATCATCCTAGTGTTAAATCCCGGTTGCGTTCGGGGCGTCTGTCTCGAAGCCAATTGTCGCGGTTTTTGTTCAGATAGATACTTATGATTATTTTAAAAATAATAGATCTTTGCTGGCTAAAGCAAAAAGTAGTAATAAATACACAAGCAAAATTCAATAATGAAAATATATTTAATAAATAATGAAAACAGACGTGTACTCTTCGCCTAAATTTCCCAAAAGTATATTTTTACAGGTTACAAAATATAAACACTATACACGTATTTTCTTCAAAAAAGGTGGCAACCCTAATCGTACCTTAAAATATAGTACCACCATAATAACACAGAATGACTTACTTTTCAATTTATCGCTGTTTTGTATGTCATTAATTTTATCACTGTTGAATATATCGGATAATTCAGAAAATCTCGCAGACTCTTCTAGTTCTTTCTGGAAGAAAATAAAAATATTGTTACGAGTTACAGGACTCGAATTAAAAATGCCATTGGAATTACTATAGAATTTATTAGAACTATACAAACACGTATAACACAGGTACAAATATAACTAAACACAATCAGTTCAAACGTAATGCGTGATTCAATAACACGCGCAAAGTCCGTCACTATATAAGTTATCGAATGTACACAAGTCTCGCCTTGATCGTGGTTCTCGCTAGACCGACCATCTCTCTATTAGGCCATTGCTTTATACTGCACCGATACAATATGGCTGCCCGCCCGCATAGATAGAATTTCTTAGAATCAGTTTCACACACCTGTCTAATGACTGCCATAAAATATTACGATACACAAAACAGTCCGTTTTTCTAATTAAAAATTTTAAACACAAAGTAAACAAAAGAAGACAGTCATAAATAATTTCAATGTTATTAGCTCAAACAGGTGCCTAAATTGTAACACTATTTATGTGTAAAAATTGGAAACACCGAAAAAAGTACGTTTATTATTTTTGATTTTTGTATTATAATGCAAACTATAATGCACCGATGCAATATGTCTACCTGGTAAGCGTCGACGCAATTTCCCAGAAAACGTAATCCACACACCTGCGTAATTATACCTGCGATCGGCCATAAACGAGTACAATACACGGTAGGCTGTTTTCTAATTACAATATTTAAACACAAAGTAAACAAAAGAAGATAGTCGTAAAACAGTTTCAATGTTATTATCTCAAACGGCCGGCGGGTAGTAAATGTGCTTTGTCTATAGGTATGCAGGTGGCCCAAATTGTAACAATATTGAGCAGAATAAGAGAATGAACAATAAGCTATTTGATTTATTTGACTCATTTTAATTTTCCCCACTCTTAAATTTAAGTATTTATTACATTTATTTGAGAAACATACATTAATAAGTATTCTTAAATATAAAACACAAAATTAATACATTTTACTGTAATGAAATTAAATATACAATTAGAAGTTGTTACTTATGGAACTCATATATAAATGTTCAATAAAACATTCTATTGAACAGTATGTGACAATTCAAGTGGAACGCGACCTAAGTGACACATATTTAAATCTGCGAATGGCGGTAGATGCAAAAATAGTTTTTGATAAGTGATTACCGTTAAATAACAGTTTATAATATATATATATATATAAAAGAAAGTCGTGTTAGTTACACTATTTAGAACTCAAGAACGGCTGTACCGATTTGGCTGAAAATTGGTGGGGAGTTAGCTTAGAACCAGGAGACGGACATAGGATACTTTTTCCCCTTTGGAATCGGTAGGTGGTGCTGAGATCGGGTTCTAGAATCCTCCTCATCACCTGGAGCGATTTTGGTGATTTTATTTTTGTGTGTTTGAGTGGGTTCCCGGATGGTTTAGATTCGCAATTAGAACCGCCGACAAAGACAAATTCACACCTGCATACCTGTAGAAACACATTTTATTACCTTTCGGCATTTGGACTTCTTTTGTTTACTTTGCGTTTCAAATTTGTGATTAGAAAAAACCCCATTGTGTATTGTAATCTTTTATGCAGTCATTAGCCAGGTGTTTCGGATTTAAAGTACAAACTGATTCTAGGCAATTCGGTCCACGCGGCCGGGCAGACATATTGCATCTTTGCAATATAAACCAATGCCTCGATTGAGGAACGAGGCAGTCGAGCGATAACCACGACCGAAGCAAGACTTGTGTACATTCGGTAATCTATTTAGTGACGGACTTAGCGCGTGTTATTGAATTACGACCTTCTGCATTACGTTAGGGCTTGTTGCGTTCGGTTATATTTGTACCTGTGTTATACGTGTTTGTATAGTTCTAATAAATTCTATAATAATTCCAACGTCATTTTAATTCGAGTCCTGCAACTCGTGACAATATTTATTACGTCATCTTGAAATCGGTGCCAGGTAAAACATAAAAAACAACAACTTTGCAAAATATAGTATTTTGCCATAATTACAAAAAAAATATCAAGTACCCCGAAAATTCATCGTTCAAGCGACCTTAATTAACCCGTAAACAACCCTTTAAAGTGGCTCAAAAAACAAAACCATCAGCGACTCAACTCGTTGGAATTTTCGAAAATTAAAACAGTACTATAATTTTGTGGGCACCACCTGCGACTTTTAAATTATTCCTCGGACATATTTATTGTTTGCTAGACTAATATAAAACGGGCCTAATGTACTCGGAGAGCTTTTAAACCGAGTAACGATGGTACGTTTTAATGGAGTTCAATTAATAACTGCTTAAAGGAACCTATTCAGACGCAATACGCAATTCCGCATCTGACTTTTTGGATAGTTGCCTTCGACAACAACAACGACATATCGCCTGTCCCTATTAACAGAGTCAGATCTGCAAATCAGCAACTTTACAGGAGAGCGCTCTGAACTTTGAATTGCTTATATTTTTTTTACTACAAGAATTAAATTTTCCAAAAAAATATTGTATATTAATATATGTTCGAGAGCTTATATGCAATGCAATTAAATAACATTTTTACTTATCTAAATGTTTGAAAAGCTAGTAATGGCTTTGTTATCCGTACATGGGTCATCATGATTTGTCGGATCTGTCACATCCAACAAAGTTACATGGACAAACATATTTATTCTTTGTAAGAAGTGCCACATACAACATTGTCATTAGTAAATCCTGTTTAAGTTTATGTCGTATTTAAAATGATATTATAAATTAAATCCAATTTTTAATAAATTTGTTTCACAAATAGCAAATAATCAAACATAATTGACAATTTAGGGACAAAATGAAAACAATCTTTGTCATAAAATTTGTTAAAATCATTGATTATAAAGTCTACCTGTATGAATAGCACGTAATAATCACATTTCAGGTTTCATTAGCTTAGATAATCAGTCTTAGTAATTTCTTTCTTACAAAAATATACCCCGCATACCCCCCTCGCGCCCCGCTAATAACGTCGGGAGTTAACATTCGTCATTGTTAATGGGAGACGGTGGCATATATGACATTGTTAATGTGGCTATTTTAAAAACTATGAGGAAAAATTACCTTTTTGTTGCTGCTATTGAAAAACAATGCTTTTTTATGGTCATTAGTGAAATAAAATCAAAATGTCGAAAATTGCATATCCTACATTGTTAATAGGGACAGGCGATATGTAAACGTCACACGTCACATTGGCAGTGACAGATAAAACGTCACTTACGAACTTCAAGTCACTTCACACCTGATTACTTCATTAATATACGTTTAAAAATTTACCAGCGTCACGAATTTGTTAAAACGAATTATACGAGATAAAAAACCTCTCATTTTGGATATCCTCCGTTCCTGTGTCTACAAACCCAAAACGTTTTGAGAAGTATATGGTGTATTAGGTTTTTTTTTTAAATCTCCTCCTCTGCCAGACGAACAAGATTTGTCCAGCTTTGTGATTTTTATTTATGTGTGTATTTTTGTCTTTTTCGCATTTTCTTTTTTATGCGTTTTCTATTTATTGTCTTTATTTATTTTTATTCTCTTTTTTTCTTGTTTACTTTATTTCCCAAAAAATTTTTACATTCAGGTCCTTAGGTCTATTACATTTATTGAACTTATGTACTTATACACTTTTTGCCTTATTTACTATCTTATCTATTTTATACTATTTTTTTAAATTGTTTTTCCGTTTTTTAGCTTTATATTTTTAAATTATTTCTTATAGGTATATTAGGTTAAGTTGAATGATATAGTTACGAGCTACAGGACTCGAATTAAAAATGTCGTCGGAACTACTATAGACTTTATTAGAACACGTATAGAACAGGTACAGATATAACTGGATACAAACAGTATACACTGCACGATTCAATAACACGCGCAAAGTTCGTCACTATATCACTTGTCGAATGTACACACGTCTTGCTAGTATCGTAATCGTCGCTTGACTGACGATCTCTCCGTTCGGGCATCCCTTTATACTCAGCTTACAATGTGTCACGACCGGGTAAACAATGACTTCCACGAATCACACCTGCGCTTCTGTCGACGCAATTCCCAGGAAACATAATTCTGCACACCTGCCTAATTATGCCTGTGAACGGCCATAAACCAGTATGATAACAATAGGCTATTGTCTAATTGCAAATTTTAAACACGAAGTAAACAAAATAACTCCAAATGCGGAGGGCCATAAAACTGTGTTTTATGGTCGGCCGGTGTGCTTCGTGGAATTTTGGCTAATTTGTAACAATATGATAAGAAACAGTGTGAGAAGGGAGCGTCGTGGATTGAAAGAAGATGTATTAACAACAGTTGGGAAAGGAATGTTAAAGTGGTTTGGACATGTAGAGAGAATAAATGAAAAGAGACTGACATATTTTTTTTAACAAAAACTAAACTGACTTCACACTAAAAATCAAAAACTAAATATTTAATAAGGAGTCAAGTAAAAAACCTCGGGAGTACACTTACGAGTGAAGAAAACAATTTGTAAATCGGTTTATAATTGACGGAGATATAGTGTTACAAAGAAGTTGGTTAACAATTTTAGTGAATATCTAATTCCTCGGAATCATCAGATACTAGCATGGTGACAATGGGGCCAATTCAGGAGTATAATCTTTCGATTAAAAGAACAATTTTGAAAATCGGTCCACAATTGACGGAGAAATCGAGTAACGAAATACTACACGAGTATTAATTAATGTCTCTTAACAACATCGTAGCAACGTAGCACATTATGCTACGTATGCTACGAACTACAATATGCTACGATTATTTTATATTTACTGCAAAAAGAAAATTGATTTAAAAACCCAATTAGGAATGCCGAAGACCGCGTAAAATGGAGATGAGGAAGTAAGAAAGCAGACGCCGGGGGTTCGAGGCAGATGCTTCGGAAGTAACCGGGATTTTTAGAGGTCCTAATTGGTCACGTATTGTTTAGGATTTACGCAAACTCCATGTGGATATATAACTTTCATAATTTCACCCTAGATTTTCATAATATGTAATCAAACAATATATTACATTATTTAACGATATTGACGAAGTTTGTTTGTTTGTTTTGATTATTACTTGACCCGAAACTTTGCGTGTTAAAATTTGGCAAATAAACATATTATTCAACGACATTAGTATGCATGAGAATGTTAAGGCGAAGTACTACTATGAAAGAAAAATATTAATGAATGTTCAAGTTGCCATGATGACGTCTGTATCACAAAAAGTAACCCCAGCGCCATCTTTTTGCCATTTTCGTATATCACACGGAGAAGACATGTAAAATGTTGACCCGGGATATAAGCTACCTCTGTGTCGAGTTTCATTTAAATACGTTCAGTAGTTTTTACGTGATGTTCTAATAAACAGACAGACGGTTTTTTTTAACTAAAACTAAATCTAACAATAATGATTCAATAAATAATTACTTGCAGGTATTTTCTCACAGTAGTGGCTAAATATATATGAAAATTTGTTGCGCATATTTTAATAATATTATATTATAATTTAGTTATTACGTATCATTGAGATGGATGTGTGGTGTTACAAGAATGGATAAGGTGAGAAATGAGTACATAAGGGGATCTTTGAAAGTTGCACCCGTGACTGAAAAATTGAGAGGAAGAAGATTAAGTTGGTATGGGCATATTATGAGGAGGGATGAAAGTCACGTGACAAAAAGAATGTTTAACTACATGATGGATCGGTACAAATGTAAAGGTAGACCAAAATAAAGATAGTTGGATTGTGTGAAGGATGATATGATGATTTGTGGCGTGACAGAAGACGTATGTCAGAATAGAGGAGTGTGGAAGGAAAAGACATATTGTGCCGACCCCAATTATAGAGATTAATTTTACTGAAATTATAGATTAAAAGATATTTAAGCTTTTGAATAAAGATAAACAGATGTGTATCTACTTCAGCTTTAGATTTACGTTTCTCCGTTTAGAAAGTAGATTATATTACATAAACTCATAAAGTAATGGAAATTATAATAAACTAGCTGTCCCGGCAGACGTTGTTCTGCCCCGAAGAAATTTAGAACCCGATTCCAGCGCTACCTACCGGGTCCAAATGTAAGCTATCTTATCTTTTAAGTCGGATCAAACTGCACACGGTGTGCAAATTTGATTAAAATCGGTCAAGTAGTTTAGGAGTCCATCGCGGACAAGCAAGTGACACGTAATTTATATATATTAAGATATGTAGACTCACGCCGTCAAATGACCGAGAATAACACAATCTGAAATATTATAATCAAAGTTTGTTGTACTAGGATTATTACAATATTAAATATTGCAACACTAATACACAGAAATATTAGGACAACTCCAAGAGTTCTATCCACGCTTGTCAGGTGTCGAGTAGCAATTGCTCTCCAAGAACACTGCGACTATCAAGCAGTAATTATTCGCCAGGTGGTAAGGCATTTGCCCGACTGGATGGCTACCACCCCTGGTCTAAAGTATGCCGCCATAACAACCTTGAGTGTTGTGTTCCGGCATTAGTGACCAGGTTCCAGTTTCTCTTAAGAGAGCAGCAGCGCATTTGTAGCAACTTTGCTGTTGCAAATGTCCATAGGCGATGGTAACCGCTTTCCGTCAAGTGGGCCGTCTGCCTGTCTGCTGATCTCCTGCAATAAAAAAAAAATATCGACAACAATATATTCGCTCCTTGTCTAAAACTGCTCCAGACTATCCATGTAGACTGCTAGTGTAGACAGATGGTTGTAGATTCTTGTTGTAAATTGTCCTCTTATATATAGTGTATTATCTGTGTTGTCCTCCCTCTGACCGAACAGCGCGTATTTAAAAAGTCCTCCTAGCGCGCCGCAGTGACATCCGTCAATGCTTTGGCGCCACTTCAGCCTCACTTCCCTCATAAAATCAACTTCTTCCATCCGTATTAACTTCCAACTTCCGGTTACTCCATTTCCGATATTCGTGAGCTTGATAATAAATGCTTCTACGTTGATATCCGGTTATATGACTTCCGATTACTACATGAAACAATACTCTATCCGGTTATTGACTACTTCCGTCATACTGTTACTTTATAATAGCAAATATTATGCTGATGTGAACTCTGTTACTTGATATCTGATAGCATTATCAGTAATACTTTACTGGTGGTAAATAAATTCACCATTTGGTTGGGGTGATTGTGGACTGTATAGGTTGGTTCAATTTGGGGTGGAAGGAACTCACCGGATGCAGCTGGTCTGGTTCTCTTCTGCTTCAGGTCAGCAACAGGTCCGAAGAGTTTTTAACTTATTTATGTTTTTATAATGAATGAATGATGATATTATGAATGTGAAATAAGCAAGTGAGGTGTGTAAGAATAAGCCTAAATGGCGCTCTGTTGTTCGTGCCTACCCCGCAAGGGAACTGGCGTGAAGTTATGTATGTATGTATGTTTTTATATTTACTTCGCGAGACGTGCGCACAGTCTTAATTGTAAGAGCGGTTTTTTATACGGCGGAGCGATAAAAGTTATGCGTGTGGTGCGAACGACGTACTGAGACGAAACAGGGCATTGCGGCTCTTGTCGTGCGTTTTTACTATAATTTTTCAAATCACTTAAATGCGTTCGCGTTCGTAATACCGAAGTAAGAAAGAGAGTTGGTCTGAAAGAGAGTGTCAGGGTGAAGGTAAGGAAAGGAATGCTCCGGTGGTTCGGGCATGTGGAAAGAATGCATGATGAAAGAATGACTAAACAGATATACAATGCAAAAGTGGATGGATGCAGAAGTCGTGGAAGGCCACGACACACCTTCCATGATCAAATTGATCGTGTACTAGCAGAAGGTTATCTCAGGAGCCTTAAGAACAGACGAGCTTGCATGACAAGAGTTATGAATGTCAAAGAGGCAAGTGAGGTGTGTAAGAATAAGCCTAAATGGCACTCTGTTGTTCGTGCCTACCCCGCAAGGGAACTGGCGTGAAGTTATGTATGTATGTATGTATGTACTTAAATGCGATGAGAATAGGACGGGCGGGAAGGTTTCGTGGAATGAAGGAAATCAAAAATGCGATAATTAATTACCATTTACTATACTGTGAAATTCAGAACATTCCTTTTTTAATGAGAATCTGGTAAACAGCCAGACGCTCCACCTAATGCAAAGTGGTTACTATCGTTAGATGTTTGCAACACCAGGAGCGAAGGCAACACGTTGCTAGCCTTTAAGATAGAATAGAGGTGATAGGTAATAGGGGATGGGAGGGAAGGGATGAGATAAAACATAGATAGATAGATAACACTTTAATGTACACCAATACAGAAAACTTACGAACTAGTATTATTCTAATTGTATACAAAGGGCGGTCCTATCGCTAAAAAGCGATCTCTTCCAAACAACCCGTGGCAAAAACATTGTTGATTAGGATTGGCGATGGTGGTATATATAATTATTGTACAATTACTTACATTTTAATAATAAATACGTAACTATACTATATATACTAATAAACACATAAGTTATATACATATAAAAGACTAGATGCGCCCGCGAAGTCGTCCGAGTGGAATTTGCTTTCAAAACCCTCCGATTTTGAAACATTCTTCATTGGTGCTCCGCTCCTATTAGTCTCAATATGATGATATATATAGCCTATAACCTTCTTCGATAAATGGGCTATCCAACACTGAAAGAGTTTTTCAAATCGGACCAGTAGTTCCTGAAATTAGCGCGTTCAATCAAACAATATTAATATATTTGGCTACAACACTGATACTTACATTTTAAATATCGCGATATCTTTTGAATGAAACGTCCGAATTGAATAATTCAAAAAGTTCTAGAAAGATATTGAATTCGTCTTGAATATGAAGTAATTTATTTTGATAAGGATTAATACCAAGGTACAAAATAAAGAGTTTTAGAAGCGACGGCATTTTAATTATTTAAAAAAATAAAAGAAAACACTTATTGTGAGATAACTACAATAGTTAGACTTATGGTGACGCGATATTTTTTGTAGATAATTATATGTTCTGCAAAATGGTAGTACATTGTTTTGTTCTATAATCAATAGTTTTCGCAGCGCACGCCGTGTAAGGATTTTTTCGGGTAATTTTTTTACACCTTGGGTTATATTATTGGACTTTTAGTAAGGATCCCTAATTTTTTTGAAAATATAATATAGCCTATAGCCTTCCTCGATAAATGTACTATTCAATACTAAAAGAATTTTTAAAATCGGACCAGCGGTTCCTGAGATTAGCGCGTTTAAACAAACAAACTCTTCAGCTTTATAATATTAGTATAGACATAGTGATACAATGTAACTACTTAAACATAATAAACATATAGAAGCTGTAGTAAAAATTACGAAATTGAGTCAATAAAGTTATAACAAAAATAATAAGTAATACATGGCGCATTGGGTAGAATTTTACTAACAAGAAGAAAACCTATTGACTTTATTAAATTGAAACGATTCTAAAACACTTCGCCTTAACACTCCGACCGGCGAAATTAAAGCTTCATTACGAACATGTGACGTCACGTCGCGTTAAATCATTTCCCGTCTCTCACGCGCACAGCGCGTTAGAGCGAGATGAAAAACCGAAGCTGGGTAACGTATGTATTGAATGTACTACAGGGCTCACTTTGCGAAAGTTTTCGTCAAAGATCGCTCTTAATTTTAACCCTTTGGCATTGAATAGGTATACATAGTCTAGCCATATTAACTTTACCAGCCAAATAGATATTCTATTGAAAAACACTATTTTAAACAGAGTGGAAACGACGGGATCTGACGCGTCCTTTCAACATTGCCTCATTCAAAAGCACTGTATACTTCTTTATGTTGGTCTGAAAGAGAGTGTCGGGGTGAAGGTAAGGAAAGGAATGCTCCGGTGGTTCGGGCATGTGGAAAGAATGCATGATGAAAAAATGACTAAACCGATATACAATGCAAAAGTCGATGGATGCAGAATTCGTAGAACGCCACGACACACCTTCCATGATCAAATTGATCGTGTACTAGCAGAAGGTGATGTCAGGAGCCTTAAGAACAGACGAGCGTGCATGACAAGAGCTATGAATGTCAAAGAAGCAAGTGAGGTGTGTCAGAATAAGCCTAAATGGCGCTCTGTTGTTCGTGCCTACCCCGCAAGGGAACTGGCGTGAAGTTATGTTTTGCACGTACCAACATATTAGGAATGTTAAGGGTGGTTTGAGACGAATAAGAGCACCTTGGACTACATTGCATTTATTGAACCGAATTAAAAAAAAGATGAGGTTCTCAAATTGTCTGTCGGAGAAAGAATACAATTTCCTGTGGCCGGGCGGCCTTTCGTAAGAGGCGACAAAACAACCCACAGCCAGGTGGTAGGGCATTTGCCCGACTGGATGGCTACTACCTCTGGTCTAGAGCATGCCGCCATAACAATTTTGAGTTGTGCTCCGGCATTAGTGACCAGGTTCCAGTCTCCCTTTAGAGAGCAGCAGCGCATTTGTAGCACCTTTGGTGTTGCAAATGTCCATAGGCGATGGTAACCGCTTTCCATCCAGTGGGCCGTCTGCCTGTCTACTGAACTCCGACTTCAAGATCTTGTAGAATATATTTATTTTTTGCTTTTTACTCTTGAAATCGGTTTGTTTTTTGTTATATGTTTTTATATCAGGTATATTCAGCTGAAGTAATTTTTTTTCTGCCTTTTGTACTCTTATATCCACCATGTTAAGTTATGTTGGCGGCCTCTGTGGTTGAGCGGGCTAGAGTCATAGCCGGTCGAACTCGTTGGAACGTAGAGGCTTCGGGTTCGATTCCCGGCATGGTAAATTTCGGAAACATAGCGGCGACGCAGCTCAATGGGGCCCCTGTGTATACAGCAAATGTCCCGTTTCCTACCAGAAACGGTCCATTATGATGGAGTCGGTCCGGCAGTGGGATCGAAAATACGTGGGCGGTCAGACGGCGACCGTCTCCAAGTTGTTCTTCACGCGGCACGCCGCATTCTCAAGGATGTTAAATTAACGCCACATTGGTGCCAAGCATTCACCGGACACGGAAGGTTTGCGGCCTACTTACACCGATTTAAATTAAAAAATAGCCCGGCATGCGTGTGTGACAGTGGAGGCGATGAGACGGTCCAACACCTCATGCTCGAGTGCCCCATGTATGATCGACACAGGTGCGGTCTCGAGACGGCCACGCGTATTAAGATCACCGAGGATACTCACTTGCCTTTTGATGTCATGATGTCGGCTCCTGCAAGGACTCATGGAAGGCCATACCTGGTATAGAGGCATTCTTTTCTGATACATGCAAGGCTCGTCGAGGAGGCCATAGAACGCAATAAGACGAGGTGATGGGTAGTTTCATCGTCCCTGCTGGAGAACACCGCACAGGAACATATATATAATATTTTATGTAAGATATTAGTTTTAAGTTAGAATTAATAACAAGCTAAGGTCTGACTACATAATAATAATTATAATAAAAATGATAAACAGAGACCCTGACTACGTTAGGGGGACGCATAGCCATACGGGCCATTAAAAAAAAAATCGGAAACAAGCTTTCTGTTATTTACTATGGTCTGGGTGTCTGGAATCGGCCCCAGAGTGGTCCGTTGTATATCACCTATAACACAAGCGTAACCTGCTTAACTTGGAGATATACAATGTGTGTTTGTCTGCCGATTATTATTTTAATTATTATTATGTTCTAGTTGAACATTGTTTTTGTCGCATGATTTTATCACAACGATAATTAGCACCTTGCAACACTGCCGATGCAGATCTGAGAAATTTAAAAAAAATATACAAAAGCATTTGCGACAGTCAAAAGTGCATTAGACCTTAAAAACATCGAGACTATCATTACGACCACGCACAAAGGAGTTTGGCAGAGTATTAAAAAGGACAAAAAACTTTCATTCAATGGGTACAAGTTTTCATTCGGCCGCTGGCCCGTAATGGGACAATCTGGAAAGATAGTGCGGGAGGTAACAGCCCAAATCATGGCTAAGAAATAATAACAGCAGAATTAGATAATATAGACCTTGCTTTAGGAAAAAAAATCGGAATTACTATAATATCGAAAATAAACGGTTTACGTCTGGCTTTCAACTTTGATAGTCTAAGAGACGCTGAAAATCGACCTTCATTCATCTGATAACTAATAAGAGTACAGAATGCTTGTGCAAGGTTTTGTTTCAAAGTTCCACTGAAAGATTATGTCACACCATTTCTGAACAAGCATTCTATTTTGGTGTTATAAAGAATAAAACACCATTATATCTCTATGAGAAGCTTTCCTGGATGTCATCAAGAAGGTCACTCGGCTGTAGACAAGGCTCCGTGCAGCTCGCTACTCAGAAGCATTGCTCCGCTGCCTTTAGGGGGAGTTTTCGCTACGCTGCATCGACGTGTTGGTACGACATACCGCCACCAATAAGGAACCTGAGTCTATTTTTGGGTTCAGAACTAAGTTAAAAAATCCCTAATTGACCAACAAATTTACCAGAGATACCTTAAATAGGATACAAGTATTTTATAGTTATTATGAGTCAAATGATGTGCCATAACGAACCACTATTAGTTTAATATTTTCTTAAGTTTTCGCGACTTGTATACATAATAAAACTACGTTTTAACGGTTTTAAGCGCGGTAATTTTATTTGATTTTGGTTTTTCCGACGTTTCGGCCACTTTTCAGTGGCCGTGATCACGGAAGACAAAGATGTCAAGTGTCAACGAGTATTGTTAAAGTTTTATTTAGCCTACCGCCAACTTATTAATTTTAATTATTTAATTTTTAATTTTGTTTATGGTTATTATTTAATCTATGGGAGCCTAATCTAATTTACTACCGCTTCGCAACATGTTATGGCTTGAAGAGAAGAAGCGGCGCAAGAAACTCTTCAGCAAACATGCCTAGCTCTAATAATTTTATATAATATTAAAATGGGTGGAAGGAAAAATAAAAGTAATTATCAGTCAAGTTGGTTTGTATTCCGTTGTACGCAGAAAGAGCTCACAGTGTCTTGAGGTCTGGCAGCTGGTTTTTGCTGGGTTTGGGTCTTAATAGTTTTGATAATTGGATCCCAAACAAGTGGTACTTGCCAACCATCTTCTCTATTGAAATTTGGGTGTTTTTTGATTTCAATAGCCTCACGCATCATTCTAGGTATGAAACGATTCTCTTTCGCGAGGATTTGTGGGTTATCGAATCTGATGTAGTGGTTGGGTTTATCCAGCGTGTGTTCACTGATCGCAGACTTCGTAGACCTTGTGTGTTTCATGTCAGCAATGTGTTCTTTTACTCGTGTTTTTATGCTCCTCTTTGTTTGCCCAATGTATGACAATCCACACTCACAATCAAGCTTGTAAACATAATTAAAATTAATAAGTTGGCGGTAGGCTAAATAAAACTTTAACAATACTCGTTGACACTTGACATCTTTGTCTTCCGTGATCACGGCCACTAAAAAGTGGCCGAAACGTCGGAAAAACCAAAATCAAATAAAATTACCGCGCTTAAAACCGTTAAAATGTAGTTTTATCACTATTAGTTTCTTTACTTTTATATATCTTGTTCGTCACCTCGTTTGATTTTATAAACTAATTGCAGTTTTAAGCAATGTGTAAACACAGTAATTTGCTTTACAGAGCTAAGCCGTGGCATCACTTAGAGGTCCTTGCGGAAGATCAGCGCTGGTTGTGAAACCAGTAACATTGAGCATGGTCGTTTTTTGGACATCATAATTGATGTTATGTTACTATTTTGTCTTTTTTTTGTATATTGTCCTAAATAAACATTTTTATTTCTTCTGTCTTTCTACCATTTTTATGTTTATCTATTTCACGGTAACAATGTCATTTGTAGGAATAAACAGTATCTTAAGTTTTGACCCGGGATATGGAGACTTTTCGAGGGCTTGAGTCCCCACTCAATCCCTCCAAAAGTCTCTATGGGAAGGCCAACATGTAGAGGCCTCTTGATAAATTTAGCCTAAACGTGGTGTGAAAGTGACCGGCGATTATCCCTGCCGGTTGACGGAGGCTACTCCCGACGTTATACCATTTATTACTTCCACCCCTGGAGCTAAGACTCAAGCTCATTATTTATTTCTTATTATTATTATTATATGTCTGTCCAGACCACGGGCCATAAAAATGGCCCGGACTTTTGGAGGGCTTGCGTGGGGCCATGGGAAGGCCATCACGTAGAGGCCCCGTGACAAATTTAATGTAAATGTGGCGTGACACTGACCGGCGATTATCACTGTTAACACTATATAGTAATGCACCCAAGGACAAGCCCGGCCAGTGTAGGACTATTGTAGGAAATGAGGACAAAAAGTATCGGGCTATTGTGGTGAACTGCTAATGGTACTAGGGGTCTGGGCATATGGGGACTATGGCGTCTGCCCGTCGCAATGTTTAGCGAACATGGAAAAGTGGGCAGACGGTGACTCGCCACTCCCTGCGTGGGCCCCAAAAAATGGCATAGAAGACAAGGGCAACATGTGTGTGAGTGGCTAAGGGGTGTAGAGAGGTGGGCTGCAGGTCCACCAAAGCTACTTCTGACGTGATGCCATATATCACTTCCACCCCTGGAGCTTGAGTTTTAGTTCTAGCGATCTCTACTCCGTGCCGGCTGGTTAAAGCAAGCACGGAGGTGGGCCTTGCCTTGGCCCCCGGAGTCAGGTATGAGGTGTCGCTACTCACCTAAGGCTTCGCCACTAAGCCCCCCTGCGGGTTTATTATTTATTATTATTTACATATATATTTTATTTCCAAATTTTTAAAATTTTTCTTATAAAATATACAAATTTATTTATAAAAAATATATAAAAAACTGATCTTCGCTGGCAGTGGGGCCTAGGGTCCAGGCTGCCGGTGGTTAAGGCTCCAGACACAGGAATCTCCTCACAATACGGGCCGTGTCCAACAGAGCTGCCTTCTGCATCTGACCCTTCAACCAGATACCAAGCGAGAGCCTTTCAAGGTGGCGGTCAAGGCTCTTCGCTATTAGTCCATTCACTGACACCACTATCGGTACTATGATTGTAGAGTCCAGGTTCCACATAACGGTAACCTCGTGAGCAAGATCAATATACTTTATTTGTTTGTCTTTCTCGGGATTCACGAGGTTACCATCATGGGGAATCGCGACATCTACAATTATAGCACGTCTCGCAGACCGATCAATATCACAATATCAGGCTTGTTTGCTTATTATTATTATTATTATTATTGACAAGTAAAGTTTGTAGATTTTTTTGAGACAGAATTTTGGCCCAGTAGCTCTCTGACTAAGACATTATGACAGTATGAAAAAGTGCAAAAAGAGTACACTTTTGGTCGCGACAGACACTTACTACTAAAGCAGCTTGTTTATTTTGTGCTAGACGATGTTGCTTAGCTTTGTTTATATGTATCAGATGTTTTGTTACTACTAAATATACATATTTTCATTACCTTTTGTAATTTTATTGCATAAGAAAGAAAGTAAGAAAATTATTTTATTTAGGACAATTTTTTTAATTTTTTTATTGCAGGAGTTCAGTAGACAGGCAGACGGCCCACTTGATTGAAAGCGGTTACCATCGCCTATGGACGTTTACAACACTGAAGGTGCTACAAATGCGCTGCTGCTCTCTTAAAGGGGACTGGAACCTGGTCACTAATGCCGGAACACAACTCAAGGTTGTTATGGCGACATACTTTAGACCAGGGTAGCCATCCAGTCGGGCAAATGCCCTACCACCTGGCTGTGGGTTGTTTTGTCGCCTCTTACGACAGGCCGCCCCAACGCAGGAAATTGTATTCTTTCTCCGTTCCTGCACGGATAAAATTATATAAATACAGTGTAATTGTTAACAAATTTACAAGGATAATGGTCGATGATGTTATGCTGGAGCAAGTGAGTGAGTTTGTATATCTTGGATGTGCTTTTAGCAGGGATGGAAGGTAGACCGCTGATATAGAAAGAAGACTGAATTTGGGGAAAAGTGTGAATGGAGCGTCGTTAAACTTCTAGGCGCTAAGAACCGCAGCCAGAAGGCCCAGCTTGCCATACACAACGCGGTGCTGGTACCTACGCTCACGTATGGAAACGAGAGTTGGGTATGGAAGAAAGAGCATGAAAGTAGAGTAAACGCGGTCGAGATGCGAGCACTGCGCAAAATCTGCGGAGTGACGCTCGCGGACCGCGTTCGTAATACCGAAGTAAGAAAGAGAGTTGCTCTGAAAGAGAGTGTCGGTGATGTCAGGAGCCTTAAGAACAGACGAGCGTGCATGACAAGAGTTATGAATGTCAAAGAAGCAAGTGAGGTGTTTAAGAATAAGCCTAAATGGCGCTCCGATGTTCGTGCCTACCCCGCAAGGGAACTGGCGTGAAGTTATGTATGTATGTAATAAATTTACAAGATTAGAGTAATATAATTTTGTCCCAAACGGGGCATCAGCCTTAGCATAACGCCGGTCGGCTACCAATGTTCTGCAGCTCTTTAAAGGGAGATTGGAATCTGGCCACTAATGTCGGAACATAACTCAAGGTTGTTATGGCGGCATACTCTAGACCAGAGTAGT
Source organism: Dendrolimus kikuchii (assembly GCA_019925095.2). NCBI lineage: Eukaryota > Metazoa > Arthropoda > Insecta > Lepidoptera > Lasiocampidae > Dendrolimus > Dendrolimus kikuchii. The sequence continues at coordinate 1,802,811 of CM034414.1, forward strand.
AGCCATCTAGACGGACAAATACCCACCTGGCTATGAGATTTTTTTTTATTTCAAGACTTCAGCAGACAGGTAGACGGCCCACTTGATGGAAAGCGGTTACCATCGCCTATGGACACACTGCTGCTCTCTTAAGGCTCACTGGAACCTGGTCACTAATGCCGGAACACAAATCAAGGTTGTTATGGCGACGACATACTTTAGACCAGGGGTGGTAGCCATCCTGTCGGGCAAATGCCCTACCACCCGGCTGTGGGTTGTTTTCTCGCCTCTTACGACAGGCCGCCCGGCCGCAGGAAATTGTATTCTTTCTCCGTTCCTGCACGGATAAAACACGGGTTGTTTTGAACTCAGAAAATTGTACAGTAATTTATGTATGTGTGTGTAATTCTATGTACATATATTTGTATATAAATATGTATGTGTATTATTATTTATTATCTATTAATATATGTATATATGATTGTATATATTTTAAACTATGCGCACTAAATACCGACCCACTATTAGAAATGTGAAATTATCTCCAGAAGGTTGTCCGGAAGAAATCGCTGTTAGCGATAAGACCGCCGATTGTACTAGTTAAATGATTGTTAACTCATGTGTATTATTTTCTTGTGTACAATTTATATATACATACTAGCTGTCCCGGCAGACGTTGTTCTGCGCTGAAGAAATAAAATTTAGAACCCGATTGCAACGCCACCTACCGGGTCCAATTGTGAATCTAAACCATCCTCGAATCCACTTGAACACATACAAAAAAATTCATTCAAATCGGTCCAGCCGTTTAGGAGGAGTTCACTGTCAACACACGTACAGAAGAATTATATATATACATACATACATACATAACTTCACGCCAGTTCCCTTGCGGGGTAGGCACGAACAACAGAGCGCCATTTAGGCCCATTCTTACACACCTCACTTGCTTCTTTGACATTCATAACTCTTGTCATGCAATTATATATATAAAGATATAAAAAATCAATTGCTTAATAAAACTACGTTTTAACGGTTTTAAGCACGGTAATTTATTTGATTTTGGTTATTCCGACATTTCGACCACTTTTCAGTGGCCGTGTACCGTGACGTGTATACAAGTCGCGAAAATTTAAGAAACTATAAAATCAATTGATGTTCGTTAGTCTCGCTAAACTTCGAAGACGGCTGGACTGATTTGGCTAATTATGGTTTTGAAGTGAAGTCCAGGGAAGATTTAAAAGGTGAGTAAATATGAAAAAAAATGATTGGAACAGCTTTCTTATTGACTAGCTGTGCCCGTGACGTCGTCCGCGTGGAATTTGTTTTCAAGACCCCCCGATTTTGAAACATTCTTCATTGGTGCTCCGCTCCTATTGGTCTTAGCGTGATTATACATAGGTCATAGCATTGCTCGATAAATGGGCTATCCAACACTGGAAGAATTTTTCAAATCAGACCAGCAGTTCCTGAGATTAGCGCGTTCAAACAAACAAACTCTTCAGCTTTATATATTAGTATAAGATTCTGAGGCGGTACTAAGTTTGCCGGGTCAGCTAGTAAAGAATATTAATTCTACCCTATTCTATTGTATTTTTTTCACCGTTTTTGGCCTGATAAATATGCACATTATAGCCTGTCCAGCGGTTTATTTTACTTTTGACAAGTCGGCCATTGGTTTCTTTGTCAATAAATTTTAATCGATTTGGCGCACCTATGTCGTTTGCTAGAAATACTGTGTTGCGTAATAAATAAGTCCCAATACTTATGTTTATACTTAAGCGAAATAAAAGCAAGGGGGTTTTTGACGGGAACCAAAAGGGGACATTGTGCTGTGCAGTTTTATTTTCTAAAAATGTGTAAAATTACTTTAAAATGAACAATAGTTGTAGGATATTGATAAATTTTAAGTAGTAATTATATGCTATTGTGAGAAATGTGAACTGTATAGTCAAATGTGGCCTTTCGAGTTTTCACAAGAACTCCGTTGAATGGTGTGGATTCTAGCCTACAATACAACTGCGCCTGGCTTAAAGGCCTAGTTGCCAAGCCATAAACTTAAAAAAAAAATTAAAAGAAATAAAAGCAAGAGTATGATGACTTTTAAAACCTAAATAAATACCGTATTTTTTTGGTTTTGATTTAAACATTTTCATTTCCAAAAGCGAATAATTACGATTAAGTAGTAGTAATGGAATTCGCCACAAAGGCAGGCAAAGGAATCTTTAGTCCATACAGCCAATTCTGATGTATTATGTCTTCGTATAGAAGCGCAGTTGTATTGTAGGCTACAACTAACGTCATTCAAGGGAGTTCTTGTGAAAGCTCGAAAGGCCACATTCGACTATACAGTTCACATTTCTCACAAAAACACATAATTACTACTCAAAAACTATCAATATCCTACAACTATTGTTCATTTTAGAGTGATTTTATACATTTTTAGAAAATAAAACTGCACAGCACAACGTTCCCTTCTCAGTTCCCGCCAAAAACACCATAGTTACGATTAAATTTTGATTTGATGACGATAGTTTATAATCTATGCATTAAATAACTCACAGAACAAGGTCTGAGAGATGTTATTGGAGTGTTGTAAAATTTACTGTCAAAAATGTGCTTGCTACTCAGGGGCGTAGCTACCGCCATATCGGCCGTATCAATGATACGGGGCTACAGAGGCCCCGAAAGTGTGTAAGTAAAAATTCTTAAAAAGTTATCTACAATCTTTTATAGATTAATAACATTCTTGCGAATCACTGCTGGACCAACTGAAACGGCTATCAGACTTGTCATTATTGTTGTAGCGGCTGGAATTGTTGATTTAGGTAACAGTAGAAATCTATACGGCATAGAACTAGAAGAACACCGACATTGTCTATAAAAGCAGAAAATCAATTTGAATTAAAAGGTCTTTGCTACCATGCCATAAAATCTTAGAAAAAATAACATGTCAATGTCAGATTTGAAGTTTCATTACAATTCGAAATTCGAATACGCGACGCACAGTTCATTGCCCCTGACTAACTAAACCCCGCGTCGCCCCTCGCACCTGTACAAAGTAATTAAACGATGATATTTATGCCTAACAATATATACTTCAGTGCGCACTTTCTAATTTAGAGTTTGTATAAAGTTGAACGCTTACTAATTGAGCGTCGATTGGCTCATTATTTTAAACGGCTGTTTAATTTGCAACACCCAGAGACATAAGAGAGTACATGTTGTAAAACCTCATTAATGTCATAGACAAAACATAATAATTTGTGGAATACATTTTTTGATTTAAAAGTACTTCAATAAAAAATGTCGAACTGAGAGCACAATCTTTTTATTAAAAGATAAAAGATTACAATACACAATGGGCTGTTTTTCTATTTACAAATTTTAAACACAAAGTAAACAAAAGAAGTCTAAATGCCAAAAAGTAATAAAATGTGTTTCTACAGACGCAGGTGTGAATTTGTCTTTTGTCGGCATTCAGGTCGTAACAATATGTATGTTTTTGAAGTGATTTTTTTTTACTTACGGTAGTGAACTCTTTCGATGGGAACGAAAAAGCGTGACGGCGTGAATTTAATAATCATTTAAACACTATGCTCATAAGGATAGAGTTGGAAATGTTTTGAAGTTCATAAATCAAATTGAAACTAGAGAATTTGTTTCCTATTTTAGTTAACATAAGCCTCTCGTGTCATTTGTTCAAAGTGAAAACATGGAATCTGAATAATATGTATTATAATATATCTTAAATATGTAATATATGACATGTAATATTTTATAAATAATAAAACTACGTTTTAACGGTTTTAAACGCGTACTTAACACAATACTCGTTGACACTTGACATCTTTGTCTTCCGTGACCACGGCCACTGAAAAGTGGCCGAAACGTCGGAAAAACCAAAATCAAATAAAATTACCGCGCTTAAAACCTTTAAAACGTAGTATTATTATGTATACAAGTCGCGAAAACTTAAGAGAATATTATGTAATATTTTGCAAAAAAAATTTGACCTTAGTAAAAATATTATAAAAATTATAAACTTTATAATTATCCTAACACTCTATATTTATCTCATTCTCTCGCAGGCTACTTTTCTGAAGCTTCACTTCTACCGTGTGTGGAATTGCCCACACACTTATTGAAGTGAAACTTCTACATAGACGGGGTCTTAGGATTTTTCTGTCACGAAAAAGCGTTACGGCCGCGTGGCAGAGCGGCATAATGTTTGAATAGACTATGGATGCGTTTTTTGGTTCCGGATCGAATTCAGTTTTTTTGTTTGATAAAATAAAATATGTTTAAATAAAAAATGCGTTAATTAAAATGTACCTAACCAAATTATAATTTGCAGTAAGCCTGCGAAAAATCGAAATGCGTGCTGGGACACATAGTAGAAGTGAAACTTCAACGGACAAGTGGAAAAACGAATCGCAACAAAATTATAACTTGAAGTTTTACGGGCAGATTGTTAATGTACTTGTCCAATTTGAAAACCCATAGAACTTCAAGTTAAAATTTTGTTGCGATTCGTTTTTCCACTTGTCCGTTTAAGTTTCATTTGTACTATGTGTCCCAGGACATATTTCGATTTTTTTTTATTGCACGAGCTTAGCAGACAGGCAGACGGCCCACATGATGGAAATTCGACCACAATAATTAATGTCAAAGGCTATAATACTTCTATGATCACAGATTTCGCCATAGCTGCACTGTTCATTTGATTAGAACAATAAACAAAAGAGCGTATATATATATGCGTGTGTGTGTTAAATACATGAAAGTGATAATAATAATAATAATAATTCATTTACCCGCGGGGGGGCTTTGTGGCGAAGCCTTAGGTGAGTAGCGACACCTCGTACCTGACTCCGGGGGCCAAGGCAACGCCCCCGCCCCCCGCCTCCGTGCTTGCCCCTCTGCCCCATCAGGCTGTTGTTTTATACTTCATAAACACAAATGTGCCCGTATCGTAGTCAAAGTAATCCGCAACACCTGGCTAATGACTCGTAAACAAATTCGCAAAGTATGCCAATAAATAAGTAAACAAAAGGAGACGATCATAAAAGAATTACAAGTTCGAATGCCGACAGGTAATAAAATGTGTTTTTACAGATATGCAGGTGGAATTTGTTTTTGTCGGAACCTAAGTTGTAACAATATCAACTGTAATTAGCACATCACTAGCATATTTATACAAACTAAATTAGCACATCAGGAGTTTTTGGCGGGAACTGAAAGGGGACGTTGTGTTATGCAGTTTTATTTTCTAAAAACATGTAAAATCTCACTAAAATAACAATAGTTGTAGGTTATTGATAATTTTTGAGTAGTAATTATGTGCTTTTGTGAGAAATGTGAACTGTATAGTCAAATGTGGCCTTTCGAGTTTTAACAAGAACTCCGTTATACGGCTTCGATTGTAACCTACAATACAATTGCGCCTGGCTTAAAGGCCTAGTTGCCAAGCCATAAACAAAAAAAAATAGCACATCACTATCATCTGCCATTTTGTCAGCGACGCGCGCGCACGTAGCACACGGTGCGTACAGTAATGAAAAATTAAGGTAAAAACAATCCCTAACAAATTAGAAACAAAATATTCGCACAAAACCATCACAATAATCAGCCAAAGTACTTTCAAACTACCTTTATACACTGTTATATGTATGAACAACTGGTGACAAAGGACCGCAGTCCGTCTGTCTGTCCAGAACAATGGGGTCCCGCGGGCGGAATGCAGATTAAAAAAGCCCCACGCAATACAAACGGTGAGACACTCCGGATTATAAGTATAGTTATGCTTCGAGCTATATTTTAAGCGAGAATGCTGGTATGTTTTTAAATGATTCAATACCTTCTATTGGCCGAAAACGGACAAACAGACAGGCGACTTTTATCCGTGCAGGAACGGAGGAAGAATACAATTTCCTGCGGCCGGGCGGCCTGTCGTAAGACGCGACTAAACAACCCACAGCCAGGTGGTAGGGCATTTGCTCGACTGGATGGCTACCACCCCTGGTCTAAAGTCGCCATAACAACCTTGAGTTGTGTTCCGGCATATTTACCCGCAGTAACATTATGTAAAAGCAGTAGCGAAATGTAAATTTTTGAGAAAGCATAAATAAAATAGATAAAAATAAAAGCAATGAGAATTCTGCCCTGACCAATGGTAGAGAAGCCTGCATAATTATATTTAAAAAAAAATCATTGTTTAGGATCAAACTTGAGATTTTTTTGAATACTCATCATAATGCACGATGCGATCTTAAGCATGACACAAGTGGTATATGACATCAGGAGTTTATTTAATTTGGTTAATATATAGATATATGTCCTTTGTTTCGTTGTATGTGTTGCTACAATTATTTTATACATGTATGTGTTGTTGAAATTATTGCTTATGTTCCGTCCTTGCCTAGTATAAAGTAGGTAAAACATCGCTCCATCAATTTTGCTGTCTACCCTCTTTTCTGTGTGAGGCGACGACTAACACAGCAGGGTATAGGCAGCCATTTTGATCATTCGGAGTCAACGTTTGATAAAGAACACACTGCGCCGTGCGCTCACCTTTAACTATCAACCATTCTGAACTTCAGCTAATTGTGATTACTGGCCGTGCCAAAAACTTTTACGATACTTAGACTTTGTTAAAAGTGTTAGCTCTAAGGTGGAATCTAGTGCCGCTGTGTAGTGCTGTTCCTGTGTGTAACCTGAACCGAGCCAGGAGAGGGCGGATCTCAAGGTTGGTGGAGCATCTACTTTACTAGTGCAAGGGTTTTAGGTCATATCTTTCTCATACAGTCCATTTAAATCGAACCATATTAACCGTGGGCTATAAGCGCCCCACAGCTTTATTATATTATTTTAAGTCTGCAATTCATTTACCTTTATCATACTGGATTATCTTTATATATATAATTCTTCTGTACGTGTGTTGACAGTGAACTCCTCCTAAACGGCTGGACCGTGGAAAGTGGATTCGAGGATGGTTTAGATTCACAATTGGACCCGGTAGGTGGCGCTGCAATCGGGTTCTAAATTTTATTTTTTCAGGAACAACGTCTGTCGGGACAGCTATACTATACATATTGTTGTTGTTATGTGTTGTATTGTCCACCGTGACTTCACTTTATGGTCACAGATCGAAGAACAGCGCTAGTCGTTGTTAGAGGTCATACATCCTTATATTAATACGTGAAGCAAAAACTTTGTACCCCTTTTTACGATAATTGCACGGACGGAGGAGTGTGAAATTTCGCACACTTATGCCGAACGTCCACCGCCAGCTAAAATAATTAGGAACTAAGCCCAATGAACTACGCTAAGCTAAGCTAGGAAATAGTTGTTCGTCCACCGAAAAATAACCTATAACTACGTTAGTGATGATCAGTTTGTGCTGGAGTGTCGAGTTAATCAGACGTGATGGATGTACATACATACATACATACATAACTTCACGCCAGTTCCCTTGCAGGGTAGGCACGAATAACAGAGTGCCATTTAGGCTTATTCTTACACACCTCACTTGCCTCTTTGACATTCATAACTCTTGTCATGGATGGATGTGTACGTACGAATACATGTTTCATTGCGTGCGCACGATCACGCACTACAAAACATCACTGGCGAAAGGCGCCAGAGGGGTAGCGCAAGGGGGGTGAGAGGGGCTCGGCTTAGTTCGCGTAGCTTCGGATCGGCCTCTACGCGCCAAGAACACCGCTCCCGGCCTTGACGGTATACCGGGGCGTGCGTGGGTTTAATCTCACGACGCCCTGGAGCCCAGATTATTGCGGCTTTTCAATGCATGCTTGGAGCAAGGACGTTTCCCAGAAAGATGGAGGACAGGAAAACTCGTCCTCCTACGGAAGGAGGGGCGCCCGGCGGATTCACCGTCCGCCTACCGGCCCATTGTATTGCTGGACGAGGTGGGAAAAATCTTCGAGAGGATCATTGCAGACCGCCTCGTCCGGCATCTGACGACTGGGCCGGATCTGGCGGACAACCAGTTCGGTTTCCGCCCAGGGCGCTCCACGATTGATGCCATTATGCGTTTGAAAAGCCTGGCGGAGGACGCGATATCCCAGGGCGAGATTTTGTTGGCGGTGTCACTCGACATCGCCAACGCCTTCAATACCCTGCCCTGGGCTTGCGTCAGGGAAGCACTCCGGTACTTCGGGGTGCCGACCTACCTCCGCCAAATAGTCGGGGCATACCTAAACGAAAGAGCCGTCATCTACCCGGTCCACGGAGGGGGATGGAGTCGACGAGCCATGGTGTGCGGTGTTCCACAGGGATCGGTCTTAGGCCCTCTGCTGTGGAACATCGCATACGATTGGACATTACGTTGAAGGGTCCTCCCGGGCGTCAGCGTCATCTGTTATGCCGACGACACGCTGATCGCCGCGCGCGGGAGGACCCATAGGCAGGCGTGCATCCTGGGCACGGCTGGGGTGTCACAAATTGTAGGTAGGATCCGGCGACTTGGTCTGGAGGTGGCGCTTCCGAAGACCGAGGCCGTGATATTTCATGGTCCTCGAAATCGCCCACCTCCGGACACCGCTATCGTAGTTGGAGGCGTCCGCATCGGCGTCGGGGGAACCATGAAGTACCTAGGATTGGTCCTCGACAGCCGATGGGACTTTTCGGCACACTTTCGGCAATTGGCCCCCAGACTCAAGACGGCGGCAGGAGCGCTGTCTCGCCTCTTGCCCAATATCGGGGGGCCCGAAGCCTCGTGCCGAAAACTCTTCGAAGGCATCGTACGGTCGATGGCCCTATACGGGGCCCCAATTTGGTCCGACCGCCTGACGGCCCGGAATGCCGCGCTGTTACGACAGGCGCAGCGAGTGCTGGCCGTCAGGACGATACGAGGATACCGTACGGTGTCCTTCGAAGCGGCCTCGCTACTCGCCGGATCCCCACCATGGGACCTCGAGGCCAGGGTCCTAGCGTCACTATTCCAGTGGCGTAAAGAGGCCCTGGCGAGGGGGACGAGACCGGCCCCTCAGGAAACCGAGGCGTGCCGGTCGCAGCTTCGCGACGTCGCCATGGTGGTATGGGAGGACCGCCTACGACACCCCAGCGCGGGTCTCGCCACCATTGATGCGGTGAGACCCGTCCTGCAGCTCTGGCTCAGACGTAAACACGGCACCCTGACGTTTAGGCTGACGCAGGTCCTCTCTGGGCATGGATGCTTTGGGAGGTACCTGTGTCGCATTGGCCGCGAGGCGACGTCAGGGTGCCATCATTGTGACACCGGCGACGAGGATACGGCGCTGCACACACTCCAGGAGTGTCCAGCCTGGGCAGAGCAGCGCCGAGACCTCGTCGCCGTAACCGGACTTGACCTTTCGCTCCCGGCCGTGGTACGCACCATGGTCGGGAGCAACACTGGATGGACCGCCGTCTCCTCCTTCTGCGAGCACGTTATGCTTGCGAAGGAGGAGGCGGAGCGGGAGCGTGAGCGCACGTCACGGCTCCGCTCCCGCCAAAGGAGGACGCGCCGACGCCGAAGGTCCAGCACGGACCTTCGGCCGCCGTAAACGGGCGGCGCGGGTGGGGCCCCTTGGGGTATAGGGGTTCTCACTCACCCGCACATGTCGTCGAGATGAGAGCGCGAGTGTTCCGCGCGCGCTCACCTCTCCTCCCGTGGGGCGAGTTACAAACCGCCCCACGCACATAGAGCTTGAGGATGCCGGGGGATTAAAGGAAGTCCCCCTGCAGTGGAAGTGGCCTTGCGAGGCCCACGCCTGCCAGGGCTGCGGAGAGGCTAGGTCATATACCCGTAGCCCTGGCATAAGGCGAAGGACGGAACACCCAGGGGTTTTAGTGGGTATCCCTAACTGGGGAGTGGCAATAGCATGGCACCAGTTCTGACTGGGCATGCTAGTGCCACCCCCAATCTGGCGAATCCCACACTAGGTCGCGAATTATCCCCCCAAGGTTCTGCCCTTGTCGCGGCTTAGTCCTCAATCGGATTTCCCCTGGACAAGAACGGAGAAAGAATACAATTTCCTGCGGCCGGGTGGCCTGTCGTAAGAGGCGACAAAGCAACCCACAGCCAGGTGGTAGCGCATTTGCCCGACTGGATGGCTACCATCCCTGGTCTAAAGTATGTCGCCATAACAACCTTGATTTGTGTTCCGGCATTAGTGACCAGGTTCCAGTCTCCCTTAAGAGAGCAGCAGCGCATTTGTAGCAACTTTGCTGTTGAAAATGTCCATAGGCGATGGTAACCGCTTTCCATTAAGTGGGCCGTCTGCCTGTCTGCTGATCTTCTTCAATAAAAAAAAACATTACACACACTACCATGTATTTGAAACACACACGCATAATACTCTTTTGTTTATTGTTGCCTTGGCGAAATCTGTGATCATAGAAGTATAGTCTTTGACATTAATTACTATGGTCGAACCTCGACCACGGACGACCACTTATTATACTAAATTTGCGAATGCGAATTGAATGTATATCAGCGCAGGAGAGGTAAAAGGGCGGGAGAAAAAAAAACTATTCATCACAAAATGTCACTGTCAATGACAAAATTGGTTTTTTTTTCTAACGCGGTACAAGGCTTTGGCCTTAAAATATAATGTACCTCCTGTTGTTGGTATGTAATAAATAAACTGTTGGGAGTTTTTGGCGGGAACTGAAAGGAGACGCTGTGCTGTGCAGTTTTATTTTCTAAATTATTTTCTATGTGTAAAATTACTCTAAAATTAACAATAGTTGTAGGATATTGATAGTTTTTGAGTAATAATTATGTATTTTGTGAGAAATGTGAACTGTATAGTCAAACGTGACCTTTTGAGTTGTCACAAGAACTCCGTTGAATGGCACTAGCTGATTACCTACAGTTCAGCTGTGCTACGTAGGCTTAAGAAAATGAAGAAACTATATTGTAAACTAAGATCTGGCTTAAAGTCCTAGCTGCCAAACCATAAACTTAAATAAAATAAAATAAATAACCTGTTTTTTAACTGGGCTATTTTCATATACTTGTCGATTTTTAACTGTGCGTTGTTATATCCTTGTCTAGGCTGCTCCTGAAGGAAGTAATGGGACAAGAAAATTTCCCTTCCTTGTCGTATTTTCTATGATTCCCAAGGACTAATAAATAAAACCAAGGGCTAATGTGAATGTAGAGAACCCTCTTGTAAAACAATAAATATTAATATATAATGTTTTTAGAGGTGTTTCCAAAGTCAATTGGCGGTCCTTAAACAGGATGTTTCGAAATTACCGAATTGGGTCGTTTTGGTATCACGCCAAAAGGGAGGTTTGCACTGAAATTCAGCGTTCAGACTGCGTGGTTTTTTTTCGCGGTAACATAAAAAAGTAGCCGAAGTCACTTGTTATAACATCTAGCCAGTGAAAGTCCCGTCAAAATCGGCTCAGCCGTTTCAGAGATTAGCCGGTACATCCAGACAGACAGTACAAAGCTGTTATTTTGACATTACAAACATACACTTCAATTTTATTTATTTGTATAAATATAATTCCTGTACAGTAAATAAAATAAATAAAACAGCAATAAGCTGAGTGCAAACCTTGTTAGCTGAAAATGCGGCGTACAAATTCTCAAAATATGCTATATTATTAAGTCATAATATGTAAGTAATGTAATTTCGTCGCTTATTTCTTCAAATAAAGTTTTATGTAATTTTCTAAAACATATTTTTTAGAAAAAAGTTAAAATTTCCAAAATATTGTTACAACTGAGGTACCAACAAAAACGAAATCCACCTGCATATCTGAAACAAAATACATTTTATTACCTGCTGGCATTTAAACTAATAGTAACTCTTTTATGATCGTCTTCTTTTGTTTATTTTGTGTTCACAATTTGTGATTAGAAAACAGCCCATTGTTTTAGTGTACTCTTTTATGGCAGTTTGCGGCCAAGTTATTAGCCAGGTGTGGCGGATTAAGTCGACTTAGATACGGGGACATTACATTTGTGCAGTATAATACGATGACCTGATGGAGGGGGAGGCCGTCGAGCGATAACCACGAGCAAAGCGAGACGCGTGTGCTACAATTGGGAATGTAATAAGTGGCGGACTTTGCGCGTTTTATTGATTTACGACCTTCTGCATTACGTTTGGACTTGTTGTGTTTGGTTATATTTGTACCTGTGTTATACGTGTTCGTGTAGTTATAATAAACACTATAATAATTCCAACGACATTTTAATTCGACTCCCGCAATTCGCAACAATATTTTGAATTAAACGTGCAGGAACTGGAATACTAAGTCGCTTATTCAATTTTATTTTCTCTTTCCGGTATAAATTTATAGCCCAAAAAATAATGTTTCTGAAAGTTTCAGTTCAAAATTTGAATTTTAATAGGTCGCTCATAATTTTTTTAATGTACTAGTGCATTGGTTTAGATTTTTTCGAGCGAGTAATGCACTAGTAAATTAAAAAAAAAACATATCTAATTATATTTCTGTTGTTTTGTATTTTTTTTTTCAATTTCTAAATGTTTTAAATAAATTTATAGAGTGCTAATATAGGAGCGGACAGTCAAATCAACTGCGCTACTTTTTAAAAACTTTTATGTAAGTCATCGCAGCCTCATAGGTTTTGTATGAGTGTACCTACTTATGACGTTATATTTAGGTTCAAGTAAAAGGAATCGAACAGTGTATTAATTATTCTTTGAAAAGTAATTAAAATTATTTTTATCATATTTAATTTAAAAGCTATATGGTAATATGTTATTTAAACACCTGTTCCTTAAAACCGGTCCACATTCCTATCATTGAGGAAGTGCCAACAATGATAAACATAGTTTACTCTATATAATTCTATTAAAAAAAAACATATATAATAAAATTATAATCATTATATATTTTTTTAAATAAACTTTTTTTTCGAACACGCTGTATATATTAAGGGGCGACCACACCGGCAACAAATCATACGACAGCCTTAAGGCGTCTTAAGAACAATGTATTTATAGACGCCCAGGGAGGGCGCGCATTAAGTGATTTGTGGGCAACGAGACGCGGCGTTACGCCGCAACAATAAAATACACCAAAAAAAGAGTTGCACAGTTCCGATTGAAATTTATTGGCTGCCAGTGTCAAGCTAAAGTCACTATAATTCGCCTGTTTGTCTTGTTTTATTTTTAAGATATGACTTTAAGGCCGCGGCCGCACTATCAATATTTCGATGCGTCTTTCTTTCCGAGAGTTGGATATGGAAGAGAGAGCATGAAAGTAGAGTAAACGCGGTCGAGACGCGAGCACTGTGCAAAACCTGCGGAGTGACGCTCGCGGACCGCGTTCGTAATACCGAAGTAAGAGAGAGAGTTGGTCTGAAAGAGAGTGTCCGGGTGAAGGTAAGGAAAGGAATGCTCCTGTGGTTCGGGAATGTGGAAAGAATGACTAAACAGATATACAGTGCAAAAGTGGATGGATGCAGAAGTCGTGGAAGGCCACGACACACCTTCCATGATCAAATTGATCGTGTACTAGCAGAAGGTGATGTCAGGAGCCTTAAAAACAGACGAGCGTGCATGACAAGAGTTATGAATGTCAAAGAGGCAAGTGAGGTGTGTAAGAATAAGCCTAAATGGCACTCTGTTGTTCGTGCCTACCCCGCAAGGGAACTGATGTGAAGTTATGTATGTATGTATGTCTTTTTTCCCCGAAAGACCTACAGTATTCTATAAGTCTATAACTCACTTATCTTACCAATGGATGAAATTTGACATTACTTGCATGGAGCTTGTGACAAATTATAACCGTAAGGCAAATAAACGGACGGTAAAATATAGAAACCGGCCGTAAGTGATTTGTGTGTAAAGAGATGAGTCATTACGCCGCACCAATGAAGTACAGCAGAAAACTTCAACGGACAAGTAGAAAAACGGATCGCAACAAAATTTTAATTTGAAGTTTTACGGGCAGATTTTTAATGTACTTGTCCAATTTGAAAACCTGCCCGTTATTCCACTTGTCCGTTGAAGTTTCACTTCTACTACGTGTCCCAGCACACATTTCGATTTTTCGCAGGTTTACTGCAAATTATGATTTGGTTAGGTTAGATACATTTTAATAAATTCATCTTTTATTTAAACATATTTCATTTTATCAAACAAAAAAACTGGATTCGATCTGCAACTAAAAAACGCATCCATAGTCTACTCTAAAATATGCCGCCTCTCACCACGTCTAGTCTAAACTTATGCCGCTCCTCCACGCGGCCGTAACGCCTTTTCGTGACAGAAAAATCTTAAGACCCCCCCGTCTATATAGATAGTTTCACTTAAAAATATAGTTGCACAATTCTAGGTTACCAGAGACAAGTTAAGTCCCTATGATTCGTCTTTTTATCTTGCGAATGCTCTTGGTTTTTTTATTTATAATCTTAGATCATTTAAATTTTGTCTTCTTTAACTATACATACATACATAACTTCACGCCAGTTCCCTTGCGGGGTAGGCACGAACAACAGAGTGCCATTTAGGCTTATTCTTACACACCTCACTTGCCTCTTTGACATTCATAACTCTTGTCATGCAAGCTCGTCTGTTCTTAAGGCTCCTGACATAGGCTCCTCTTTAACTATACTTACTAGCAATTACAAAGTTTAATCTTTAAACCCTGTCCAACTATTTATTTTACTTTTGACGTTTGCACGGCTGTCAAGTTGCATAGTAGTAGTAGTTGTATTCGCCACAAAGGCAGGCAAAGGAATCTTTAGTCCATACAGCCAATTCTGATGTTTAAGTCTTCGTATAATAGTCACGCAGTTGTATTGTAGGCTACAACTAACGCCATTCAACGGAGTTCTTGTGAAAACTCAAAAGGCCACATTTGACTATACAGTTCACATTTCTCACAAAACACATAATTACTACTTAAAAACTATCAATATCCTACAACTATTGTTCATTTTAGAGTAATTTTACACATTTTTAGAAAATAAAACTGCACAGCATAACGTCTCCTTTCAGTTCCCGCCAAAAACTCCTCAAGTTGCACATTTTTGACAGTAAATTTCACATGACGCAATTGTCATTCGCCATTGTTCCAAGCGACGTAGGCACGTTCCATTAGGGACTCACAATGACCACGTTCACGACCGTGATTTTTCCCGTTCCACTTGCTTGCCAGCGATACAATCGTAAACCCAAGTGGAACGGTTATTCGACCCACCTGTTGACATGGGTCGTTGTGAGCGTTGTCTGATCGAAAATGATGACCTCATTAATGACGTTTTCGCCACGAGCACAACGACCGCGGTCGTCTTGTGGAACGACTTGATAAATATCCAGGCGCTAGTTTGCTATTTACTTATATTAAATAAGCATTCACTGATACAATAAATAAACAGACCATTCGTAGACGTATATATATTGCCGGACTAAATTATCCGTAACTTTTTTTTATTTTTTTATTGCAAGAGTTCAGCAGACAGGCAGACGGCCCACTTAATGGAAAGCGGTTACCATCGCTTATGGACATTTGTATCACCAAAGGTGCTACAAATGCGCTGCTGCTCTCTTAAGTGAGACTGGAACCCGGTCACAAATGCCGGAACACAACTCAAGGTTGTTATGGCAACATACTTTAGACCAGGGGTGGTAGCCATCCACTCGGGCAAATACCCTACCACCTGGAAACTACTAAACTACCTTATATTACATTATATAAAAAGTAACACATACATTACACAGCTAACGGAGCATTTTGGGCGTTGTGAGCTACTAGTGGAACGCGCTGGTAGTAGTGCCGTTCTGTAAGCCATGTAATGCACAGACTATAAACTGTCGTCATCATATCTAAATTGAATCGTAATTAATCGGTTTTGAGCTGAAAATGTTTTAATTAAAAGCAAAAAATATACCATTCATTTAGATTTAAATACTCATGCTCTTTTATTTCACTTATTACGTGTAATTGTCATTTTAATCCAGGTAATTAAAAACCAGCTCGCCATACACAACGCGGTGATGGTACCTACGCTCACGTATGGAAGCGAGAGTTGGGTATGGAAGAGAGAGCATGAAAGTAGAGTAAACGCGGTTGAGATGCGAGCACTGCGCAAAATCTGCGGAGTGACGCTTGCGGACCGCGTTCGTAATACCGAAGTAAGAAAGAGAGTTGGTCTGAAAGAGAGTGTCGGGGTGAAGGTAAGGAAAGGAATGCTCCGGTGGTTCGGGCATGTGGAAAGAATGCATGATGAAAGAATGACTAAACAGATATACAATGCAAAAGTGGATGGATGCAGAAGTCGTGGAAGGCCACGACACACCTTCCATGATCAAATTGATCGTGTACTAGCGGAGGGTGATGTCAGGAGCCTTAAGAACAGACGAGTGTGCATGACAAGAGTTATGAATGTCAAAGAAGCAAGTGAGGTGTGTAAGAATGGGCCTAAATGGCGCTCTGTTGTTCGTGCCTACCCCGCAAGGGAGCTGGCGTGAAGTTATGTATGTATGTATGTAATTAAAAACCAAAGTATAGGCAGTATTGTCATTATTTCATACTCTTCTTTCATAGTAATAATAATATTTGACCTACATTTAAATTAAATAAATACACCCCTTCGTGTATTGATAACAATGGCTCTGTGATATGTATCTTCGTTTACACCCTCTTTATTGTTAAGGGATGAATATGATATACATGGGGGTGAATAAAGTCACTATCACACGTTTAGTTTGAAATTGTAAACATATTACAACAGTGCACTGGCTTTTTTACATGGGTCAATGCATATTATAAATACGTATGCCGAAAACAATTTTTTTTAATTTAAATTTATGGCTTGGCAGCTAGGCCTTTAAGCCAGATCTTAGTTTACAATATAGTTTCTTCATTTTCTTAAGCCTATGTGTAGCACAGCTGAACTGTAGGTTATCAGCTGGTGCCATTCAACGGAGTTCTTGTGACAACTCAAAAGGCCACATTTGACTATACAGTTCACATTTCTCACAAAACACATAATTACTACTCAAAAACTATCAATATCCTACAACTATTGTTCATTTTAGAGTAATTTTACACATTTTTAGAAAATAAAACTGCACAGCACAATGTCTCCTTTTAGTTCGTTTTAATAATAAAACTACGTTTTAACGATTTAAACACGGTAATTTATTTGATTTTTATTATTCCGACGTTTCGGTCACTTTTCAGTAGCCGTGATCACGGAAGATAAAGATGTCAAGAGTCAATGAGTATTGTTAAAGTTTTATTTAGCCTACCGCCAACTTCTTCATTTTAATTATTTTGTTTATGGTTATTATTTACTCTATGGGAGCCTAATCTAATTTAACACCGCTTCGCAACATGTAGTAGTTTGAAGAGAAGAAGCAACGCAAGATACTACATACATACATACATAAATTCACGCCAGTTCCCTTGCGGGGTAGGCACGAACAACAGAGCGCCATTTAGGCTTATTCTTACACACCTCACTTGCTTCTTTGACATTCATAACTCTTGTCATACACGCTCGTCTGTTCTTAAGGCTCCTGACATCACCTTCTGCTAGTACACGATCAATTTGATCATGGAAGGTGTGTCGTGGCCTTCTACGACTTCTACATCCATCCACTTTTGCATTGTAGATCTGTTTAGTCATTCTTTCATCATGCATTCTTTCAACGCAATCTAATAATTTTGTGTAATATTAAAATGGGTGGTTGGAAAAAATAAAAATAAATTATCAATCAAGTTGGTGTGTTCCGGTGCACGCAGAAGGAGCTCACAGTGTCTTGACGTTCCGATAGGGAAGTGAATCGTTCCATATTCAATCCGCTCCAAAACACGATTTGCGCAACACTGCTGGTTGCTGCCCGATCACCGCGTATTTAAAGTCCTCGTAGCGCACCGCAGCGACAGCATCCGGTAATGCTTTGGCGCCAATACAGTTTCAATTCATAAAACCATTCCGTCATCCGTATTAAAAGCGTGTATGTGTGTAGAGCGTGTAGCACCAAGCCCTCGGGCGTATTGACAAATTCCATACATTGGGACCGGCAAGCGAGCTTTCCAAAGTCATTTATAATAATAAAAATAAATGCCGTTGCAATTACTATATAATTTATTAGAACTGTACAAACACGTACAACTGAAACTGGATGCAACCTGTTTACACTGCACTATTCGATACAATTCAACACGCGCAAAGTCCGTCACTATATCGCTAATCGAAAGTACTACACACGTCTTACTCGTATCGTAGTCGTCGCTTGACTGCCCCACCCCTCCGTTCGGGCATTGTTTTATACCAAACTGTATAATAGAACAAAGGAGCCGGTTCGTCGAGTTAATCCCGCACACCTGGCAAGCTTCGACGGCCATAAACAAGTTCAATAACAATAGCATGTTTTCTGGATTAAAAATTCTAAACACAAAGTAAACAAAAGAATTCTTAAACCAAAGAAGGCGATAAACGACGTTTTACGTCATGCAGGTGTGCGTTTTTTATCGGTATGTAACAGTACAATAATTCATTACTTCCAAATTCGCTAAGTAATTGAATAAAAGAACTATAATTTTATTGCTTCTAATATTATATATATAAATTACGTGTCACGTTGTTTGTCCGCGATGGACTCCTAAACTACTTGACCGATTTTAATCAAATTTGCACACCGTGTACAGTTTGATCCGACTTGAAAGATAGGATACATTTGGACCCGGTAGGTGGCGCTGGAATCGGGTTCTAAATTTTATTTCTTCAGGGCAGAACAACGTCTGCCCGGACAGCTAGTAATATTACATGTTACTGCTGTTAATTTTAGCGATGTACGTTTAACAGTAGTAACAATATTAAAGATTGAAGAATACGTTTAGAGGTTACTTTGCAATGATTTTCTATCGAGAAAATTTATCGAAAATGCGTTTTGACTTCAAAGGTTATCTCAGAAATATGATCAAGATTGACATACATTTTTTCACCTCTATAAAGTATGTAAATATTGGCAGAGGAATCAATCAAAAACGCTTTTTGCCTCTTACAAGGGTGTTAACTTGCAACTTCCGCTTTTTTTAATAGCTGGAATACAGCAGACAGGCTGACGGCCCACCTGATGGAAAGCGGTTACCACCAGAGATGTTGCCAACGCGCTGCCGGCCTCGAAGAATTTCTATGACACCCTTTATGAAAAACTCCACATCGTAGCGCTGTGGGAAAACCTCGGCTGGGGGCTCATTCCAAATTCGTCACGGTACGCAAGAGAAACGGTTTTACAGAACCGTTGCGTACACGAGCGAAGCGGCTCGAGGAAGTGAGGATGAAACTCTTAACCGATTGCGAGTAGTACGATGGTAGAAAAAGAACGAAGGCATCATCCTAAACAGTTCCTCGGAATACTCCCCGTCATACAGTCCATTTACTCCATTTCCGACATTCGTTCGCTTGATAATAAACGGCTCTGCATTGACATCCGGTCTATGTGATTTCCGACATCAGCTTACTTCATAAAATAATACACCATGTCCGGTTATTGACTAATTCCGTCATATGGTAAACTTTATCCCTATTAATATTATAAATGCGAAAGTAACTATGTCTGTCTGTTCCGTTTTCACGGAAAAACTACTGAACCGATTTGGTTGACACTCAGTATATATATATATATATATATATATTTTCGATGCCGAGAATAAACATAGGATACTTTTTATCCCGAAAAATGGGATAGTTTCCGGGGTAAAAATATATTTGTCTCTCTGTTTGTTATGTTTTTATGGAAAAACTACTGGACCGATTTGGTTGAATTTCGGGATATATGTAAATTTTATACCGATGGTGGACAAGGGATGCTTTTCATCCCGGATTATAGGATAGATTTTGAAATAGATTTATGTAAAGGTTATCCCAAAAAATATGATAGGTTTTTTACTTGTGGTTTGCCATTTTCGTAATTTTGTTTATTTTGGTAGTTTGGATAGTTTCGGTAGTTTTGATAACTTTGGTTAGTAGTTTTGGTAATTTCGGTAGTTTTGGTTGTTTTGGGAGTTTTGGCTAGTAATATAATAAACACGACTCCTACAAAGTCATTTTAATCATAACAAAGTTGAATATATTTATCAACCGCAACAAAACAGTGTGTATAGACTTTAAATACCTAAATTGAAAACATATCATATCTATTTGTTCTTTTGTGGTGTAGCGTTGCACTCACTTTATGTAGTGACATTCATTCGTCCCCTTCTACTTGTGATGTATTAAACGCGGAAAAGTATGGTGTCGCCTTAAGCGATTATCATGTTTTTACCCGACTTTAAAAAAGAGCAGGTTCTCCAATCATCGTGTATATACCGAGCCATTTGAACCTGAATATAATTACTGTTACAACACATATTGTAAACTATTAGTTTATAGTATGTTTAGTTTATAGTTAGTTTCTGGAATGTGGCCAACCCCAACCAATTAGAAGGACATTCTTACTAGACTATCCGTGCAGGAACGGAGATAGAATACAATTTTCAGCAGCCGGGCGGCCTGTCGTAAGAGGCGATAAAACAACCCACAGCCAAGTTGTAGGGTATATACCCGACTGGATGACTACCACCCCTGGTCAAGGTATGCCGCCATTACAAGCTTGATTTATGTTCCGACATTAGTAACCAGGTTCCAGTCTCCCTTAACAGAGCAGCAGCGCATTTGTAACACCTTTGCTGTTGCAAATGTCCATAGGCGATGGTAACCGCTTTCCATCAAGTGGGCTGTCTACCTGTTTGCTGAATTCATGCAATAAAAAAAAGATAAAAGCTGCTTTGGACACGCGTGGCGGATATACTGTCCGTTCCTCAATAGTGGGGGGCCCGAGCCCAGCAGTGGGACGCTTATGGATTCTTCGTCTTCTTCTTCAGCCAATCTCAGTTCACTGCTGGACGTAGGCCTCCCCAAGTACGCGCCACATATCCCGGTCTCCCGTCTTCCTCATCCAGCCCCTGTCGGCGATCTTGCGCAGGTCGTCAGTCTACTGGGCTTTATGTTTAGTCTATTGGTTGCTAGAGTACATTACTAAAACAACAAGATATTGAATGACTTCAAGATGATATTTTATTAAGTTTTCGCGACTTGTATACCTAATAAAACTACGTTTTAACGGTTTTAAGCGCGGTAATTTTATTTGATTTTGGTGTTTCCGACGTTTCGGCCACTTTTCAGTGGCCGTGATCACGGACGACATAGATGTCAAGTGTCAACGAGTATTGTTAAAGTTTTATTTAGCTTACCGCCAACTTGTTAATTTTAATTATTTAGTTTAATTTTTGTTTATGGTTATTATTTACTCTATGGGAGCCTAATCTAATTTAAATAATAACTATTTTATTAATAACCGTTTTATTATGACTTCAAGATGTTGTAAAAGTATTTATTTTGAGATCGGTAAAAAAATTAAACAATTTGGAATCAATTAATAAAAAATGATTAATTTAATTAAAATTACTATTCAAACACTCTTAATTCTAAGGCGAAATTTGTATGTAATTTTTGGTGATTTTTTTTATTATTATTCACATATATATTTTTTACATTTTTCTTATAAAATATATAAATTTATTTATAAAAAAAATATAAAAAACTGTTTTTCGCCGGCAGTGGGGCCTAGGGTCCAGGCTACCGGTGGTTAAGGCCCCAGACACAGGAATCTCCTCAAAATACGGGCCGTGTCCAACAGAGCTGCCTTCTGCATCCGACCCTTCAACCAGATACCAAGCGAGAGCCTTTCAAGGTGGCGATCAAGGCTCTTCGCTATTAGTCCATTCACTGACACCACTATCGGTACTATGATTGTAGAGTCCAGGTTCCACATAGCGGTAACCTCGTGAGCAAGATCAATATACTTTATTTGTTTATCTTTCTCGGCATTCACGAGGTTACCATCATGGGGAATCGCGACATCTACAATTATAGCACGTCTCGCAGACCGATCAACTATCACAATATCAGGCTTGTTGGCAACAATAGTCCTGTCTGTCATAATTGATCGTTCCCAGTAGAGCAGATATTGACCATTGTCAAGAACTGGCTCGGGCTTGTATTGGTAATAAGGTACCTCCGACAAGACAAGTCTGTATTTAAGAGCAAGTTGCTGGTGGATGATCCTGGCTACAAGGTTGTGCCTGTGCAAGTACTCGCTGTTAGCAAGACGAGAACAACCGGAAGTAACATGTCTGAGAGACTCACCAGGGCGGTGACACGCCCGACATATGTCAAGCGTGCCGTCCTTCAGAATGTACTTCCGGTAGTTGTTCGTTTTGATAACCTCGTCCATAATTGCACAGACAAACCCTTCGGTTTCCCCAAATAGGTCACCGAAACGTAGCCAGTTCACCGACGCTGGTAGATCCACATCAGGCCCTGTTAAAGCCTGATAGAACCTGCCATGCAGCTCCTTGCTCTTCCATACGTCCATACGATCAGAGGCACTCATTACCAACGGTCTCTGACAGTTCTGTTTTGCTAGGGATAGCGGGGTGAACCCTTATTATTATTATAATGTTCGTATTGCCTAAACTCGAGCACCGTAATAAACTTTACGATAATATGATAATTAATAGTCAAGTCTGAGATGCTTTTTATCAACTTACACGACGCTGCCGCCTCATAGATTAGACGAGACAAAATGTACCTAAGTATTTTAAGTTCACGACAAGTACACATAACAAAACTACTTTTAACGGTTTTATTGTGATCTGTGTTCCGTGACCACGGCTACTGAAAAGCGGCCGAGATGTCAGAATAAAACTGAACAAAAATACGGCACTTAAAACAGTTAAAACGCAATTTTTTATTTACTTAACAAAGTTTGGAATTTCCACCATCGATATTAGCGAGGAAAGTCTGATTGTTCCAGATATATCCCAGAGGCATCAGAAAGATTTTGGTCTTTCTAAAGGACATGTTTATGGGACAAAGACCCGGCCTTTTGGGAGCAGTACGTCTTGGAAGCTTATGGAAGCAAGGGAGACGGTATTTTTTCGATATAGCCTCTCAGTCGCCTTCAATTGTAAGTGACTAGGTGTCGCCCCGACTTCACCTGAATTTCTTAGTTCGTCACACATTTTTTTTCTTTTTTTTTTCAAGCGGGGGAAATGCTATTTACGCACAATACCGGGTCCTTTGCAAGGGATTAGACCATAGTCGGCCTCAACCTGAGGCATACGACGCATGCATACATTTATGCATTTATTTATCTTATCTATATATATAAAAGAAAGTCGTCTTAGTTACACTATTTATAACTCCAAAACGGCTGTACCGATTTGGCTGAAAATTGGTGGGGAGGTAGCTTAGAACCAGGAGACGGGCATAGGATACTTTTATCCCGTTGGAACCGGTAGGTGGCACTGAGATCGGGTTCTAGAATCCTCCTAATCACATGGACCGATTTTGATGATTTTGTGGCATGTGGAAAGAATGCATGATGAAAGAATGACTAAACAGATATACAATGCAAAAGTGGATGAATGCAGGAGTCGTGAAAGGCCACGGCACACCTTCCATGATCAAATTGATCGTGTACTAGCAGAAGGTGATGTCAGGAGCCTTAAGAACAGACGAGCGTGCATGACAAGAGCTATGAATGTCAAAGAAGCAAGTGAGGTGTGTACGAATAAGCCTGAATGGCGCTCTGTTGTTCGTGCCTACCCCGCAAGGGAACTGGCGTGAAATTATGCATGTATGTAAATTATATATTTATATATTTTAAAATCCAAACTGAATGGTAGAAATAAAGGCTCTTTTTTATTTAAGTCTGTAGTGGGATGGATGGTAACGCTTACTTCGATTTGGTGAGGTTCTTACATCGGCAATCTCGATATGCAAGTTTCTTCACAATGTCTTGGTACCGCGTCAGCACATGATAATTCTAACAAAATGCACGTTAGACCAGAAAAATTGCCTAAGCGATGCATAATTCGCCGCCAAAATTCGAACCTTTGGCATTAGTATGAGACAGAACTATTGATCACTGAGTTACCATGACTTATGAGTAAATTAATATTTCTGAAATGATATGAAACATACTTACAAGACCTTGAAGAGGATACAGGGCTGAAAAAATGTTAAATAACATTATTGTAAGGCAATTGAATTCATGCTAATGTAATTTTTTTTTTAATCGGCAGACAAACAAACATATTGTACATCCCCAAATTAAGCAAGTTACGCTTGTGTTATGGGTAATATACAACGTAATACTCTGGGGCCGATCCCAGACACCCAGACCATAGTAAATAACGGAGAAAATACGTTTTCCGAAATTTACTATACCAGGAATCGAACCCGGAGCCTCTGCGCTGCAGTGAGGTAGGCCGGCAAAGGCTTAGCCCGCTCAACCACAGAGGCCGTCAAGCCGTAAATGGCCGTAATTGAATCAACGAAACGATTCACGATCACGAGTCGGTGGCTCTGACGCTCGCCGGCCGTTATCACTCATACGGCCGAGCCGGTACTTTAGTACGAGCAAGTGCTTAGCAACAATATTTTAACTTGGTTTTTTTCATGTAAAGGATATTTATTAAAATATTATTATACGAAGTGTTGGTAAAATTGGTGTACTTAATTAGTAAAAAAAACTCACCGTTATCAGAGTATCCATTTAGTCCGAATGTATGCTTCGTTATGACATTATCATCTCTTTTCGAGCTGAAATACAGTAAAAAACATGAGTACGTGCGCGGTGACAGCGGCCGAATGCGGCCAAATAATGGTGGTTATAAGAAAACAGACAAGCAGATTTTTTTTTGTATTGCAGGAGTTCAACGGCCAGGCAGACGGCCCACTGGATGGAAAGCGGTTACCATCGCCTATGGACATTTGCAACACCAAAAGTGCTACAAATGCGTTGCTGCTCTCTTTGGGGAGTCTGGAACGTGGTCACTAATTCCGGAACATAACTCAAGGTTGTTATGGCGACATACTTTAGACCAGGGGTAGTAGCCATCCAGTTGGGCAAATGCCCTACCACCTGGCTGTGGGTTGTTAAGTCGCCTCTTACGACAGGCCGCCCGGCCGCAGGAAATTGTATTCTTTCTCCGTTCCTGCACGGATAAATATTAGCCAGTAGAGAATCCTTACATAAACACGATACACTTTCAGAAACATGACCTAATGTGCAGATGGTTACAATTACCACGTGCTAATAACGGTGAGTGAGTGAGTGAGTGGAGACCGCGTCTCGGTAAACGTAGTGTCGGACGCCCTCCAGCCCGATGGACCGACGACCTGTGCAAGGTTGCCGCTAGGCACTGGACGAGGAAATCAGAGGACAGGGATGAGTGGCGCCGTCTTGTGGAGGCCTACGTCCAGCAATGCACTGCGAATGGCTGACGACGAATAATGGTGAAGGAAAACATCGTGATGTAACCTGCAAATTTGCCCGACTGGATGGCTACCACCCCTGGTCTAAAGTATGTCGGCATAACAACCTTGAGTTGTGTTCCGGCATTAGTGACCAGGTTCCAGTTTACCTTAAGGGAGCAGTAGCGCATTTGTAGCAACTTTGCTGTTGCAAATGTCCATAGGTGATGGGAACCACTTTCCATCAGGTGGACCGTCTGCCTGTCTGCTGATCTCCTCCAATAAAAAAAAAAGATAACCGATGTGTCAAATTCGCCAAGCCGCCTTGCCAAGCGTGGCGGGTATAGGTACTGTCCGTTCCCCTATAGTGGGAAGCCTGATTCCAGCAGTGGGACATTTATGGGCCGTCATTATAAATTACCTTATATGAAAATTGATTCATAGCCAAAACAGAAAAGGTCGGAGCTTACGGATATTGATCAACAGTATCATACTTGAGCCCTTTATGTTAAAAAACTTTGGTCTAAGACACGCTGAAGATCGACCTTCGTCCACCTGATAACTCAAAATATATTGATTTGTAAACACGCCTATGATATAGTAGAAGCAGAAGACTAAAAAGCTTACCGGTCACCAAACCCCGTCTGCACCATCTTCTTCGCACCAGACGAAGTACTCGCGCACGGTACAGTCCTGAAGACCAGCCAGAAAGCAATCATCACAGATAATGTGAACAGGATGATCAAGAAGCCGATGCAAGCGTACTCCGAACCGGCGAACTTCTTTAATCTGAAGAGAGACAAAAAGTGTTCATACATTATTGGGCCCGCATTGTAAAATATTGTTACGACCTACATACCGACAAAAGTAGATTCACACCTGCATACCATAAAAGCACACTTTATTACCTTTCCGTATTTGGACTTCCTTTGTATAATTTGTGATTAGAAAACAGCCCATTGTGTATTGTAATCTTTTATGGCAGTCATAAGCCAGGTGTGTCGAATTGATTCTAAGAAATTCGGTCTACGCGCTCGGGCAGCCATATTGTATCGATGCTCTATAAAGCAATGGCCTAATGGAGTGATCGGCATTCTGGCGAGAACCACAAGCAAAGTAAGACCTGTGTACATTCGGTAATCTATTTAGTGACGGATTTTGCGCGTGTTATTAAATTGTGCATTACGTTTGGACTGGTTGTGTTCAGTTATATTTGTACCTGTAGTATACGTGTTTGTATAGTTCTAATAAATTCTACAGTAATTCCAACGGCATTTAATTTTAATTCGAGTTCTGCAACTCGTAACAATATTATTATTATTTAACAAAATTGGATAGCTTTGGTCTTACGCCAAAAGGAAGGTTTGCACTGGAAATCAGCGTTGTGTCGGATATAATTCCGGCACAGCAATATGCTGAGTGCAAACCTTGTTTGCTGAAAATGCGGCGTACAAATTCTCAAAATATGCTCTGTGTATAATGCATAAAGAATGTAATTACGTCGCTATTTCTTCAAATAAACTTTTTGTGTTTTTCTTTCTAATTGGGTGATCTATTTAGTGACGGAGTTTGCGCGTGTATTTGAATTACGATCTTCTGCATTACGTTTGGACTGGTTGTGTTCAGTTATATTTGTACCTGTGTTATACGTGTTTGTACAGTTCTAATAAAGCTCTATAAAATAATTCCAACGGCATTTTAATTCGAGTCCTGCAACTCGTGATTATATATATATATATATATTTATATATATAATTTATTATTGAAAAGTAAGTAGTTCGCACTAATAATTACGTATACCACCCTCGCCATTATCATCTCAATTCATTCCTGGGGTTGTCTGGATTAAATCGCTTTTTGACGATAAGACCGCCCTTTGTACATAACTAAATATATTTTAGTCTTTAAGTTTATATGTCTCTAAGTCAATAGCGTTGCCCTAAAGTAAAGTAACATAGGACATGATACTGTTACGAGTGCGGGACTCTAATTAAAATGCCGTTGAAATTACTATAGAATTTATTAGAATTATACAAACACGTATAACACAGGTACAAGTATAACTGGACACAACCAGTACAAACTGCACGATTCAATAACACGCGCAAAGTCCGTCACTATATAGCTTATCGAATGTACACGTCTTGCTCGTAACGTAATCCTCGCTTGACTGCGGTTCTTGCTAGACTGCCTCCCCTCTCCATCCTGCCGTCGTTTTATACTTCACAAATATAAGTGTGTATCGTCGACTTAATTTCCTAGAAAACATAATCCGCACACCTGTTTAATTATTCCTGCAAACGGCCCTAAACTAGTACAATACACAATATGCTGTTTTTCTAAGTAAACAATAGAAGTCCAAATGCGGGAAGGTAATAAACTGTGCTTTATGGCAGGCAGGTATTCATTCACTTTTCTCGGCATGTAACAATACTATGAAAGTAACTAAAATAAATTAACCTAGCAGTCTCTTCATCAGTGCATCACCTTAATCCCTTCTCTCCTATACCACTCTATTTTTGTTTATTGCTTGAGTTCAGCAGATAGCCAGATAGCCCACCCGATGGCAAGCTGTTACCATCGCCTATGGACATTTGCAAAACCAAAGGCGTTACAAATACGCTGCTGCTCTCTTAAAGGAAACTGGAACCTGGATAATAAACTCTAAACGCTGGCAACGCGTTGGCTTCTACCAGTGTTTCAAGCATCAACAGGCGAGTGTAACCACTTTACACTCTGTGCGCCGCGTGCTTGTTTTCCAGCTGAAAAAAAAACTCACAAAGAATACTTGTGGTAAGTGACTTACGCGCAAGAGACGCAGGAGCAGGTCTCAGCCTTTGACGTGGGAGGTGCTACTTCCTCTTGAACATTACCAGCCTAAGCACAACAATATTATAATCATTATTATTTTATAAAAGGATTCGTTTAACCCAAAAGACATTATTTAGACATAGACAGACGGACAGACTAATTTCAATATCTTACACTTTTTTGTTATTTTTATTATATAATATATAATAATGTTACATGCTGACAGAAGTGAATGCACACCTGCCATAAAGCACAGTACCTTCCCGCATTTGGACTTCTTTTGTTTACTTAGAAAAACAGTCTATTGTGTATTGTACTAGTTTATGGCCGTTCGCAGGAATAATTAAGCAGGTGTGCGGATTACGTTTAGTGGGTTTTTTTTTTGTTTTGAGGCGAGGGAAAATGCTTAACCGATTTACGCACAAACTGGGTCGTTGCTAGGGGAACGACACGCGTCGGTCGTGGGCGATAACACTGCAGTAATAGTATGCTCTTGGCAGTGCTCCGTCCGCGATCGACGTTACAGAATAGTGTGGAAGACTCCGAGCGTTGCTACACGAGCGAGCAACCCCATTACCCACTAAAAACCCCCTCCTCCCTGACGACCCTGCGCTTTGTTTGTGTTGGAAAGGTTGAGATTTAGAACATAGTTACGCCCAGCCGATCCAGCGCAATAAAGTGCCTGGAGTGTGCCCTGGGAGAACACACCCTTCTTCGTTGTGCGGGGGTAGAAGGTCCTTTGCTCTTCCTAGCAAGCTAAAGGCCCCCCACGTTTAGTGGGAAATTGCGTCAACGCTTGGCAGGTAGACATATTGTATTTGTATAGATGAGTATAAAACAATGTCCGAACGGAAGGCTGGAGCAGTCAAGCGTCGATTACGATACGAGCAAGACGTGTGTACATTCGATGATCTATATAGTGACGGACTTTGCGCGTGTTATTAAATCGTGTATCACGTTTGTACTGGTTGCGTCCAGTTATATTTGTACCTATGTTATACGTGTTTGCATAGTTCTAATAAATTCTATAGTAATTCCAACGGCACTTTAATTCGCATCGCGCACTTGTAACAATAATATCAGCCCATAAATGTCCCACTGCTGGGCTCGGGCCCCCCATTATAGGGGGAACGGACAATATACCCACCACGCTTATTTAAGGCGGCTTGGCAGGTTTGACACGCCGTTATCTCGGTGTGCAGGTTGCATCACGATGTTTTCCTTCACCATTGTTAGCTGTCTAATTCATAGAGAGTTACGAGTAAGTTTGAACGCTTCTTTAAGAACCATAAAGAAGCTTCTTGCCCGACTGGATGGCTACCACCCCTGGTCTAAAGTATTGCTCCATAACAACCTTGAGTTGTGTTCCGGCATTAGTGACCAGGTTCCAGTCTCCCTTAAGAGAGCAGCATGCAAATGTTCATAGGGCATGGTAACCGCTTTCCATGAAGTGGGTCGTCTGCCTGTCTGCTGAACTCCTGCAATTTTTTTTTTTTTTAAACCTTCAATCTTGTTTTAACTGTCTATGAATAAGATCGTATATGTTTATAATTATTTCTTAACTTACCCATAACCACCAGCTTTCCTTTTTGTCGCTTTTGTAAGGCTGTAACAACCAAAGACATATTAACAGGTTATAGCGCGTGTAATACTATTTTTTGTAAAGGCCTAAAAGCTCTTTTCATCCGTGCAGGAACGGAGAAAGAATACAATTTCCTGCGGCCGGGTGGCCTGTCGTAAGAGGCGACTTAATAACCCACAGCCAGGTGGTAGGGCATTTGCACGACTGGATGGCTACCACCCCTGGACTAAAGTATGTTGCCATAACAACCTTGAGTTGTGTTCCGGCATTAGTGACCAGGTTCCAGTCTCCCTTAATAGAGCAGCAGCGCATTTGTAGCAACTTTGCTGTTGCAAATGTCCATAGGTGATGGTAACCGCTTTCCATCAAGTGAGCCCTCTGCCTGTCTACTGATCTCCTGCAATAAAAAAAAATAAAAATATCTTACCACGAATATTCGAATTCAAAAGTTTTTATGTAAAAAAATTTTTTTTTTATTGGTTGAGTTCAGCAGACCTAGGCAGACAGCCCACCTAAAGGAAAGCGGTTACCATCGCCTGTAGACATTTGCAACATCAAAGGTGCTACAAATGCGCTGCTGCTCTCTTAAGGGAGTCCGGAACCTGACCACTAATGCTGGTTGTTAACGTCACCAATTATTTATTAGCTCATCTATGTACACTTCACATTTAACCTCTCGCACTAGCTCAAGCCAGCTCCTTTTCTCCATTCTCAATCCATTCATTGTCGCACCGCTCCTCTCCGCGCTAATTAAGTAACCTTTGATCATAATATAACATAATACTTTATTTCCTCTTTAAGTACACAGTGAAACTTAAAACTAGTAAGAACATTAACTAAGAGGCTGGTGCCTGAATTAGGTTAAAAAGAAACCTGTAGTACAGGTCACCAGGATCAACCCGTTGGCCTTGATATTTGGCTAATTAAGAGAAAAAAAAAATATTAGTACATACATACATAACTGCACGCCAGTTCCCTTGCGGGGTAGGCACGAACAACAGAGCGCCATTCAGGCTTATTCTTACACACCTCATTTGCTTCTTTGACATTCATAGCTCTTGTCATGCACGCTCCTCTGTTCTTAAGGCTCCTGATATCACCAGCTAGTACACGATCAATTAGATCATGGAAGGTGTGTCGTGGTATTCCACGACTTCTGCATCCATCCACTTTTGCATTGCATTTCTGTTTAGTCATTCTTTCATCATGCATTCTTTCCACATGCCCGAACCACCGGAGCATTCCTTTCCTTACCTTCACCCCGACACTCTCTTTCAGACCAACTCTCTTTCTTACTTCGGTATTACGAACGCGGTCCGCGAGCGTCACTCCGGAGATTTTGCACAGTGCTCGCATCTCGACCGCGTTTACTCTACTTTCATATATATATATTAATATAGTAAAGTAATTGTGTTAGAGTGAGGCCTTCAAGTGCTTAGGTGTGATGTATTGTCTGTGTAAGTTCGCATAGATGATGTAAGAATATGTATGTATGTGTGATTGATAGGTCTGATCGAATGTGTTGTCGTGTTGTCGTGTCGTGGCATCGTGTGAATTAATTAACTAATAATTACCAACATCTCCTAAACTCTGTTGAAAACGTGATTGATAGAGTATA
This sequence comes from Dendrolimus kikuchii, assembly GCA_019925095.2. Lineage (NCBI taxonomy): Eukaryota > Metazoa > Arthropoda > Insecta > Lepidoptera > Lasiocampidae > Dendrolimus > Dendrolimus kikuchii. Next base: position 1,834,095 of record CM034414.1, read on the forward strand.
TGAAGAACAAATCCAACGACCGAACGAAGGTTGTAATAGCGACTTATTCTAGAGCAGAGGTGGTAACTGAGTGTGAGTGGAGGAAAGAATACAAATTCCGGCGGCCGGGCGGCCTGTCGTAAGAGGCGACAAAAGAACCCACAGCCAGGTGGTAGGGCATTTGCCCGACTGGATGGCTACCACCCCTGGTCTAAAGTCTGTCTACACTATATAGTAATGCACCCAAGGACAAGCCCCGGCCAGTGTAGGACTATTGTGGGAAATCAGGACAAAAAGTACCGGGCTATTGTGGTGAACTGCTAATGGTACTAGGGGTCTGGGAATATGGGGACTATGGCGTCTGCCCGTCGCAATGTTCAGGGAACATGGAAAAATGGACAGACGGTGACTCGCCACTCCCTGCATGGGCCCCAAAAAATGCCATAAAGACAGGGGCAACATGGGTGTGAGTGGCTAAGGGGTGTCGAGAGGTGGGCTGCAGGTTCACCGAAGCTACTTCCGACGTTAGGCCATTTATCACTTCCACCCCTGGAGCTTGAATTTTAGCTCTAGCGATCTCCACTCCGTGCCGGCTGGTTAAGGCAAGCACGGAGGTGGGGGCCTTGTCTTGGCCCCCGGAGTCAGGTACGAGGTGTCGCTACTCACCTAAGGCTTCGCCACAAAGCCCCCCTGCGGGTTTATTATTTTTATTATTATTATTAACAACTCTACGGACTCGAGTTCCGTACCCTTTTTTACAACTTAATTTCTAGATTTAATTCTTTGAATTTAACACGCTTATTATTTATTTTTGTTCTTGTGTGTGACATTAATTTATTGATTTTTGTGTTGAGGTGTATGTATCTTACGAATAACTTATTATATTAATTTATTCTAGTTTTAATACTAAACTTATACCAATGTAGAGTGTATCTGTTACATGCTGGTGTTGTGAGGAAGTGCATGTGCAGTGTGGGCCTTATATCTATACTTATATATATTGTCCTATCTAGTGCCACGTGTGTTGTTTTTTCTTTTCTGTGTCTAGGTTATTATTTTTTAGGTTCTTTCTTTAACTTTGTGTTTAAAATTTGTGATTAGAAAACAGCCCATTGTTGTATTGTGTAATCTTTTATGGCAGTCATTAGCCAGGTGTGTCGGATTAAAGTCGACTTAGATACGGGGACATTGCATACATACATACATACATAACTTCACGCCAGTTCCCTTGCGGGGTAGGCACGAACAACAGAGTGCCATTTAGGCTTGTTCTTACACACCTCACTTGCCTCTTTGACATTCATAACTCTTGTCATGCACACTCGTTGCAGTTGCGCAGTATAAACGATGACCTGATGGAGGGGGAGGCAGTCGAGCGATAACCACGAGTGCAGCAAGACGTGTGTACTACAATCGGGAATCTAATAAGTGACGAACTTTGCGCGTTGTATTGAATTACGACCTTCTGCATTACGTTTGGACTTGTTGTGTTATATACTTATATATATTGTCCTATCTAGTGCCATGTGTGTTGTTTTTTTTCTTTTCAGTGCCTGGGTTATTAGTTTTTAGGCTCTTTGTGTGTCTTGGTTTGCTTGTGAAGTGTGCGTGTAATGAGCAATATTTAAGAACGTAGAAGAAGAGATAAGCCATCCATAAATAAGAGTAGCATAAACCGATATATTATACTTACATTACTGACTTCTCTGGTCTGCTGCAGTTCCGCTTTACGATGTTCTTGTACATTCTTGAATGGTAAACCTCTCTTAAATCTTTCTGAAGCGCTTGATATTGATTTCTAGATGTTAAGAGAACAATTCTAATTAAAGATTCCATTTGCACTGTCATACGTATCGAAGACTTATGACACCTGCACACACTTCATCCTATTATGATAATTCTTTTACAGTGCAGGCTGTCAAACTTTGGAAGATGCTGCCTTAAGAGGCTTGACTTTGACTTTGACTAAGGTCAAAGTCAAAGTCAAAGTCAAAATTTATTTATTTCTTAAACACGAGTATTTACATATCAGAATATGCATGACGGTATAAAGCTAAATGTGCATCATGTTTGGCCAGTTAGGCATAGAAAAATTAGAATAATAAATAATAATTATATGTCCTACAATAATGTCATTATAATAATTCAAAAAGTCATTAAAATAATAATAATATTACTATACCAACTAATTGTCTACTATTATTATTTTATTAATATATTAATGCCACATATATATAAATTACGTCACGTTGTTTATCCGCGATGGACTCCTAAACTACTTGACCGATTTTAATCAAATTTGCACACCGTGTGCAGTTTGATCCGACTTAAAAGATAGGATAGCTTACATTTGGACCCGGTAGGTGGCGCTGGAATCGGGTTCTAAATTTTATTTCTTCATGGCAGAACAACGTCTGCCGGGACAGCTAGTATATATATATATTTTTTTTTTAAGACAATTTTTTTTTTATAAAGCCCAGTAAATCATAGTAGCATTTATTTAATAAAAATGTCCTTAATTTTTGTTTATATATGTCTTACTGTCAGAGAGGACAAATTCTTACCAAGATTTAGAAATATACTCAGAAAACACTATTTGTCCACAAATAGTTATGTTTGATTAACATAATATAATCATGTTAATTCATTTAGTAGAAAGAGAGAGAGAGAGATAACACATTTACTATAATAACTTATGTATTTTGAAATATATTATTGTAAATGTGTATATATGCCAAATGCGACACAAACAATGAATTATAAAATAGAAGAGACAAAATATGTTTATAGATGCCGCTATTCGACAAACGAGGTTGGCACTCAGTATATTGCTGTGTCGGGAGATACCCCCGCCACAGCACTGATTTTCAGTGCCCACCTCCTATTCTAAATATATTAACTTAAGACCCGTATAAATATATCATTATTTACTCCTACCAAAAAATAAATCTAAAAATACGTAAAAGCATTATACATAATAATAATAAGAAAGAGAAATTAAATACATAATACAGTAATCAAGTATGCACAATGTTTTATTATATATACATATCTATCAATTTATATTAATATTATTATTATAATCTAAGGCTATAGCTGTATAAAATATGATGTATCTATATGGTAATTATAGTACTGTAAATATATAACAAATATACAGTAATATAACAACTTAAGTTATCGGGCAAAAAATCCTAAAGGTTTTTTTGGCGTCGATCAAAAATCCATTTTTGGCTGAGATTGGACGGGAGGCTATATGGTTGGTTCTAAGCGTAATTAGGTGTCACTTTGCTTGGACATTAAATGAACATATAACATTGGCCAAAAATAATATGCATTATTAAAAGCAATAAAAATATTAAAAATAGAACCAGTCTGGTAAACCAAATATATAAGGCTATGTCATAAAATAATAGATAATTATTTGATTATGAATATTGTACATATATGTAAATAGACTACAAATTGACATTTATCTTAAATAACGATTAGAAGATTGAATTAAAATAATTTTACTTATGATGATGATGAATAAACATGTATTTAAGACGTCATGTTAATTGTATATTGATATTTTTATTATATTTAATATAAGATAATAATTTAAAATTAATTAAATTTCAATAAATTAAATAAACGTGTTATTATGTAGTATCTGTAATAGGGCCGATGTTTTCGATAATGTCATTTTTAACTTTAATTCTAACAATGGAGTCGCCTGGCTTGCGCCTTGCGAGTATGCGGCCACGACTAGTCCAGATGAACTGCCAGCTATTCTTGCGCCCCACTTCACGCGCCAGCCAAAATAACTCCCTGTTGAATTTGGTCAAACGTTCATTTATATAGAAGCGCTGGGACTTTCCGGAAGGACCAATATAATAATTATCTCCCGAGTCAGCGGTACGTCGTGTCCGAGCCTTTTGTAGGAGTTCATCACGAAGGTTACGTCGCGCTAAACGGACCACAAGAGCACGCGAGCGCGGCTCCAAGGTTTCTTCTTGATTAGTGTTAAGAAAGTGCCTACCAAATCTTTCTGCACTTACAATATCCCGATTTTCTATGCTTACACCTAACCCCGCTGCAACTGTGATAACCAACTGTGTGGGATTTTCATCCTTCTCCTCAGGAATATTCCTTATCTCCACATCATTAGCTAATATCTCCTGGTCACGATCGTTTAAGGCTGACCTAAGCTGAGTTATTACTGTACTAATTTCAGTAGGTGGTTCACTTTGGACAGAAACACGATTCTCCAATGCTTCCACCCGAGCTTCTAATCCATCGACGCGAATCAAACAAGTGCGTATTTCCATCTTCATATCAGAAATATCCTGGTGTAAGTTACGCATATCGCGGCGCATAGCCCGTATTTCTTCCATTATTTCCCTGTTACTACAATCCTGGGCGGTATTTTCCTGATGCACGATTTCCGCGAGATTGCTCATTATTAGCGATGTGTTTGGCACAGGTGTATCGTCTCTGCTATCCTTTGAATCTCCTCTTCTACAATCAGGGCACTTCCAGGTAGCAGCTATAATGCTTTTCGCTGGAATCGCAATACAGCTCTTATGCTGTAATAAATTACATTTGACACATCTGATACCCTCTACTGGAGAAATAAATTTGCGGCAACTACTGCATCTTTCAGATGGCATTGTTCAGTATATCAAATGTAATATAACTACAGATGCCAAAAAATCACTAGTAAATTATATTAAATATCACTTTTTTCCAGTTTTTGATTGCAGGAGAATAGGTTATCTCTTTGTATTTAGTTGTCTTTCATGGAGATAGAGCTTAAAACACTGGATAACACTGCACATACTGTATATTAATTAAAATATCACTTATTACAAGAAAATAATACCAAAATAATACTGTTTTCGACGGGTCTAGGCCTTCGGGGCATAACAATAGCTTCGCTGGAAGATCTTCCTTTGAGACGGAGGAGCATTCCATCTCGATCCTCCACCTAGTCGAGACATCACTAAAGGGGCAGGAGGAGTGAGAAGTGAGCAATCGGAACTCTGATTCATCGTACAAAACACGATAAGCTGGCTTACCATTTCACGCCGATAGTTTTTTAGCAGCTGGAGTACAGCAAACAGCCTACCTGATGGAAAGTGGTTACCTTTGCGTATGGACATTTGCAACTCCAGAGATGTCACCGACCAGCTGTCGACTTCGAAGAAGTTTTATGATGTCCTTTTTAAAACCCCATTTTTTATGGCTGGAGCACAGCAGACAGGCTGACAAACCAACTGTAATGCAGTGGTTACCGTTGCCTATAGACATTAGGAATAACAGAGGTCCTGCCTCGAGGTTGTTATGGCGGCATACTCTAAATCAAGGGTGGTAGCCATCCAGTCGGGAAAATGCCCTACCACCTGGCTGTGGGTTGTTTTGTCGCCTCTCACAACACAGCCATCCGGCCGCAGCAATTAGTATTCTTTTTCGGTTCCTGCACGGATAAACGTAGCGCTGTGAGAAAACCCCAGCTGGGAGGCCATTCCAAATCCCTACGGTGCGCAAAAGTTCTTGAGAAATGCGAGATTATGTGAGTGTTACAATATAAATCGGGCAGGACCTAAGAGCTGTAACCAAGATTCCGCCATGGCTTTACCACGTCAGGAGCATTTAGCCAATCTATTTTCAGGGTTATTGATGTTTTAAGTATTATTTTATGCTTACGTTATCCGATTTAGATCTAGATCCAGAGTATTGTTTTCTTTTCTTCTCCTGTTTCTCCTTCAAAAGATTTGTCTTCTCGGGATCTCTATAAACAAAGAAATATTAAGAGCTGATTTGAACGGACAATCTTTAGTCGCCTTTCGGAAGACAGCAGACAAACAATTTTCATCCATGCTGGAACATGGTAGGGTATTTGCCCGTCTAGATAGATGGCTACCACTCCTGGTCTAGAGTGTGCCACTATAACAGTATAATCTTAAAAGATTATATACTGATTCCCAAAGCGGACCATCATGTGTAGTTCTGGGACTTAAATGAGAACCATATACTAGAATGATGATACCCCTCCGCTTTATTATCAAATCGGAACTAAACACTAGAATTATGATAACCCCTACGCGCCTCTGCTCCTATTTATTAAAATAAAAATATAGTGTACACGACTCCCTGCGGCACGAGTAAACCCATGAGGTTTCTGTGCCACAGTTCAAATGTGAATGTAATGTATATGAATGTAAGCATATTGGATAATAAATTATATAAAAAAAAAAACAACCTCGAGTTGTTTTCCGCGACATTAGAGGCCAGGTTCCAGTCTCCTTTTAGAGACCGGCATCACATTGGTGTTACAAATGTCCAAAGGCGATGGTACAACTACATTTATGCAAGAATAAAAAAAGATCGTGTACTAGCAGAAGGTGATGTCAGGAGCCTTAAGAACAGACGAGCTTGCATGACAAGAGTTATGATTGTCAAAGAGGCAAGTGAGGTGTGTAAGAATAAGCCTAAATGGCACTCTGTCATTCGTGCCTACCCCGCAAGGGAACTGGCGTGAAGTTATGTATGTATGTATGTATGTATGTAATAAAAAAAAGACGATTTTTATAACAAATCAAGTCGGTAACGCATTAGGACATTACTAATTGATCCGTCATCGAGCTGTCCAAAGTGAAATAAATGCTTGGAAAGGGTATAATGCCGGAACACAACTCAAGGTTGTTATTGCGGCATACTTTAGACCAGGGGTAGCCATCGAGACGGGCAAATACCCAACCTGGCTTTGGAGAGTGTTGTCGCCTTCACAACAGAAATGCGCGACATGACACTGGAATGCGCTACCTGTGATGGTCAGGCTTACGCAATCTCTTCAGACTATTACCTGAGGCTCTAAAGGGTTTAATGGGTTCAATAAATCGTTTTTTTTTTGCATAAATTGTTTCCGTAATGTGTCTTGAATTCGGAGGTAAAGTGATTTTTCGATTTTCGAAGCCATGATAAAGATACAGCAGTTAGAAGCAACAGATGTTCGGTGCGTTGAGTTCTGTACTTGAAACTTTAAACGCGTTTTTCTCAAAACCATGTTTTTCAAACTTTCCTACATCATATCTGAAAAACGGCTTGTTCGATTCAATTAAAATGTATAGGATCTACTCGGTACATCTAGACGTATCGAGTGGACTATTATCATCCCAAAATTTAAATTTCTTTTTGTATCAAAAAGTTCACAAAAAATACATAAAACTCGGAGTTTTTGTTCCGAAGTCTGTCAAAAATCCAATATTCAACATTTTTTTTTCATCGTAGTCTACTCGGTGTGTTTAAGTATACAGAATAAAACCCTGCCAGGTTTTTTTGTTTCGGATAAGCCAATCAGCTGATATCACGGAGGGAGTGGGCGTCCATTTTTTCGAGGCGGGTGTCTTCAGAACCACTATAAGTTTAGTTCTACTGAATATTTTCAGCTAAAAAATTAACTGTATACTCTTGAAATATATATAAATAAATGGTAAAAAGTTCAAAGTTCTATCTCTTCACTAGTCTTTACAAAAAAATCCCAAAAAATGCTCAAAAATCAGGGCGTCAAATCAGAGGACCCCCTAAAGTAAAGTCAGTTATCACATCTTTATCTCTCCCATATTTACTTAATTCTGTACAATATTACTATGATTATTATTTACATTTATCAACATATGTATATTGTTACGACCGACAAAGACCGATTCACATCTGCAGTTTATTACCTTACCATTGTCCTATTGTACTCGTTTATGGCCGTTTGCGGGCATAATTAGCCAGGTACGTGGATTACGATTTCTAGGAAATTAAGTCGACGATACGGGCGGGCACACTTGTATTTGTAAAGTATAAAACGACGGGAGGATGGAGAGAGGAGACAGTCTAGCGAGAACCGCGATCAAGACGAGACTTTACATTCGATAACTTATATAGTGACGGACTTTGCGCGTGTTATTGAATCGCACATTACGTTTGAACTGATAGTGTTCAGTTATATTTGTACCTGTGTTATACGTGTTTGTATAGTTCTAATAAATTCTATAGTAATTCCAACGGCATTTTTAATTCGAGTCCCGCACTCGTAATAATATTTTTGACTTATTTCTATGTTTATTATACTTGCCATATCAAAATTATATATACTTTTTCATTCTAGTTATATTGCAAAACCCTAATGTTGTTTGGAAGAAATTGCTTTTAGTGATAAGACCGCCTATTGTCTTCTGTACTTAAACTTCTTCTGGATGGCTACCACCCCTGGTCTAAAGTATGTCGCCATAACAACCCTGAGTTGTGTTCCGGCATTAGCGACCAGGTTCCAGTCTCCCTTAAGAGAGCAGCAGCGCATTTGTAGCAACTTTAGTGTTGCAAATGTCCATAGGCGATGGTAACCGCTTTCCATCAAGTGGGCCGTCTGCCTGTCTGCTGATCTCCTGCAATAAAAAAATCTATCTTAATCTTATGCAATAAAGGATATTCTATTCTATCTAAAATTCCTTAAAAATGATACGATGAGAAATGCTTACACAGTGTCCCTCTGCATCATATCCTTAAATATCTTCAACATCGGCGATTGAGTTTCCTTATCTGATCTTCTTTCATGACTGGAACAGACAGAAATCTGCTTTATTTTTTACTAGAGTGTGCCCCGCGGCTACGCAGCGTGTCAAATCCTAGGCAGTAGGCTTATTTTACTTTAGGGTGACCCTAATGGTTGGAATGCTCCCCTGCCTCAAAGGCAGATCTTACAGCGAGGCTATTGTTGTTCTTCGCCGGCCATACAAAGTTCCAACAATAATATATTTATCTGGAAATTTGTATATATATTCTTTGTACGTTTCGGAAATAGTCTGTGACCTCAATTATTGTACAGCGCCATCTATTGGCTTGTAAGTGTTCCACTACATTACTTCCACAAAAACTTATATTACTTTTAGTTGTAACAATGAAACTAAGTCCATGTATGTTAGACCACTGTCATGCGAACATACCAGTCGGAGCCAACCTGATTTAAAGTTTGTTAGTGAATTGAAAAAACGCGATTGCAGCGCCATCTAATTAGCTACTCCGTCTATTCTATGGCAAACAACTTCATTTTCCGGGATAAAGGTATCCTAAGTGCTGATTCGGGATATAAGCCAGCTATGTGTTGAGTTTCATTTATATAAGTTCAGTAGTTTTCAAAAAGGATGCGATCGAAGCGCCATCTTTTTCGATATTTTCTTCTATCCCGCAGAAACGACGACATTTATCGGCATTAAAATTATCCTAAGTTACGCCCCGATATATGAGCTTGCTCTGTGCCGAGTTTCATTTAAATCCGTTCACTAGTTTTCACGTGATGCTCTAACAGACAGGCAGCTCAGATATGGAGCTCACAAAATGGCGGTCGCGAACGTGGTCGTTGTGAGTCCCTAATGGAACGTAGCCAAAATGTCTATAGCGTCTTCACATATTGGCATTGTCGGGCCCCATATACTTAAGCCTTCCAAACGTCTAAGCTACTGATTCAACACGGTATCTATAATAGGACATAGCAACTAATAATAATACATACATACATACATAACTTCACGCCAGTTCCCTTGCGGGGTAGGCACGAACAACAGAGCGCCATTCAGACTTATTCTTACACATCTCACTTGCTTCTTTGACATTCATAGCTCTTGTCATGCACGCTCGTCTGTTCTTAAGGCTCCTGCATCACCTTCTGCTAGTACACGATCAATGATGATCATGGAAGGTGTGTCGTGGCTTTCCACTACTTCTGCATCCATCCACTTTTGCATTGTATATCTGTTTAGTCATTCTTTCCACATGCCCGAACCACAGGAGCATTCCTTTCCTTACCTTCACCCCGACACTCTCTTTCAGACCAACTCTCTTTCTTACTTCGGTATTACGAACGCGGTCCGCGAGCGTCACTCCGCAGATTTTGCGCAGTGCTCGCATTTCGACGGCGTTTACTCTACTTTCATGCTCTCTCTTCCATACCCAACTCTCGCTTCCATACGAATAATAATAATGTATATTAAAATAATAATTTACTGACCTTTTGTGGTTTATTCTCATTATAATAAAATGACATTTTCAAAAAACTGCTTCTTTATTTTTAGCAATGACGTTTCTACTTTCAAAAGATTATTAAAAAAAAAGTTCTCTATGAAGGTGTGATTTTAGGCTACGTTCCATTAGAGACTCACAACGACCATGTTCACGACCGCGAGTTCGCAATCGTAGACCCAAGTGGAACAGTTATTCGACCCACCTCTTGACATGGATCGTCATGACGTCGATGACGTCATTAGTGAAATTTTCGCCACGACCACAACAGCCGCGGTCGTCTTGTGGAACGGCTAACGGAGCAGATCGTTGTGAGCTACTAATGGAACGCGCTAGATGTTTTTAATATTCGTAGTCTATAGTTTTTAAATACCATATATGGAGGGTAGATGTAAGGAAAACCATGTCTGTATATGAAGAAGTATCTATCGAAGTGCATTAAATTAGGGTGGCGCCACTTTGGCATCAGGGTGAATTTTAAAGAAAGAGCCAAAAGTTATTAGAATAGTATTATAGTTTTATAAAATTAAATACTAAACAGATATACAATGCAAAAGTGGATGGATGCAGAAGTCGTGGAAGGCAACGACACACCTTCCATGATCAAATTGACCGTGTACTAGCAGAAGGTGCTGTCAGGAGCCTTAAGAACAGACGAGCGTGCATGACAAGAGTTATGAACGTCAAAGAAGCAAGTGAGATGTGCAAGAATAAGCCTGAATGGCGCTCTGTTGTTCGTGCCTACCCCGCAAGGGAATTGGCGTGAAGCGTGAAATTAAATATTACAAAATCATTAAAGGCCGTTTGCATAACGATCGCCTTTAAATAAAATTAGTTAATCATATTAAACTGCCTAAATACGTTTTACACAAAACGTATCGACAGTTCTTTAAACATATTTAGAGGCAAATTTTGCGTTGTGCTCTCTCTCTGAAAGAAAGAAAGAAAGAAAGAAAGAAAAGATTTATTGACTAAAAAAATAAAATAAAAATACGACGCTATACATAAAAAACAAACAAATAATACATTCACAACATTTTTACATAAAACACAAAAACATATATGTAATTAATAAATAAATATCTAAGGCTTGTACGTCGAGATTTTTAGTCAACGAGGTTGACAACTCAGCATTGTGCTGTATCGAAATTTTTTTAAAATCCCGATATAGCGCTGATTTTCAGTGCCAACCTCCATACACCTTACCCAATAACATCTCTATAGATATTGTATATATATAAGTTCGTGTAATAATAATAAGTAATATAATATAATAATAAATAAGTTCTCTCTCTTTTCTTTCACCATATCCCAATTACTTGGGGTCGGCACAATATGTCTTTTCCTTCCACACTCTTCTATTCTGACATACCTCTTCTGTCACACTGCATATCATCATGTCATCCTTCACACAATCCATCCATCTTTTTTTTGGTCTACCTTTAAATTTGTACCCATCCATCCACGTTGTGCAAGACGCCAATTGTATCTACGGGTGTCAAATACGTTTTGTGTTTCTTAAATAAATTTAAGCAACCTAGCAACCTGTCTACAAAAAATATCGTGTAACTATTGTAGTTATCTCACAATAAGTGTTTTCTTTTATTTTTTTAAATAATTAAAATGCCGTCGTCTCAAAAACTCTTTATTTTGTACCTTGGTATTAATCCTTATCAAAATAAATTACTCCATATTCAAGAGGAATTCAATACCTTTCTAGAACTTTTGAATTATTCAATTCGGACGTTTCATTCAAAAGATATCGCGATATTTAAAATATAAGTATAAGTGTTGTAGCCAAATATACTAATATTGTTTGATTGAACGCGCTAATCTCAGGAACTATTGGTCTGATTTGAAAAATTCTTTCATTGTTGGATAGCCCATTTATCGAGGAAGGCTATAGGCTATATATCATCACGCTAAGACCAATAGGAGCGGAGCACCAATGAAGAATGTTTCAAAATCGGAGCGTTTTGAAAGCAAATTCCACGAGGACGACGTCGCGGGCACAGATACTGCTATTCTCAACATTATGTAGCCAAAGAACAATCATTTAGCAACACGCCCTTATAAAGATGAAAACCGAAAATCATCATCGCCTACCCCCCTGGGAAGATGTTAACGCGAGAGGATAAGCATCAATCCACGGCTGAACCCTAATGCAGGGGTAATAGATTCGATTCCCACGTGGATTATAAAACGTTCCTCTAAGCAATTATTTTCAAGTAAAATACAACATATCATATATATTTTTATTGCATGACTACCCTCATTTTTCTTTATTTATATAAAAAAAGATTTACACATATCGTATGTTTGTTGAAATTATATGGTGAATTTTTTAAAAATTTCCCGCGTAGAAAAGATCTTGCGACAACCTTTTATCTATCTACTAGCTTCTGCCCGCGACTTCGTCCGTGTGGAATAGTTAAAAAAAAGTAAGTTAAAAAAACCCCGATTTTGAAACATTCCTCATTGGTGCTCCGCTATAGCCTTCCTCGATAAATGGGCTATCTAAAACTGAAAGAATTTTTCAAATCAGACCAGTAGTTCCTGAGATTAGCGCGTTCAAGCAAACAAACAAACTCTTCAGCTTTATATATTATAAGTTTTATAAGATAAGATAAGATTAGCGGCCCCGGCAGACGTTGTCCTGTTCTGAAAAAATAAAAATCTAGGACCCGATCCCAGCGCTACCTACCGGTTCCAATTATGGGTTTAAACCACCCGGGGACCCATTCAAACACAAAATCACCAAAATCGCTCCAGGTGATTGGAAGGATTCTAGAACCCGATCTCAGTGCCACCAACCGGTGTGCCGTCTGCCTGTCTGCTGAACCCCTGCAATAAAAAATAAATAAAAAAAGACGGCCCACTTGATGGAAAGCGGTTACCGTCGCCTATGGACATTTGCAACAGCAAAGGTGCTACAAATACGCTGCTGCTCTCTTAAGAGAAACTGGAACCTGGTCATACTTTAGACCAGGGGTGGTAGCCATCCAGTCGGGAGAATGCCCTACTAGGCCGGTGTCCGCCCGGCCGCAGGAAATTGTATTCTTTCTCCGTTCCTGCACGGATGATTTTTATAGGTATATTGCTGTGTCGGAAGGTATTCCGCCACAGCTAAAAATCAGTGCCAAACCCGGAGTCTACACATATAACCTAGAGACCCGTATAATAGTACATTATGGTACTAGTGTGTAACATTGGTGATTACCGCCGAGGCGCCATTGAGACTCGAGCCGTAGGCGAGGGTCTTAAGAGAGCCGAGGACGGTAATCATCAATACACACGTGTATCATACGACGTTTTTCAACACACTTGTGAATAAAATAATAACAAAAACTCATTTTATTTTTAGTAGATAAAAAAAAGTTATATATGAGTGAAAGTTTTATTTATTAAACACGCACGAGTTAAAATTATCCATTTAAATAAGAAGTTGCATGAAATGAGCAAGCAATAGGAACATTAATTTATTTGTTCTATAGAACACCATCTTTTTTTTTTTGAATAAAAACTTTTTTAAGAACGAAGCAACTCAACCAATAAAATTTAAAAAAAAAATCTATAACTCACTAGTGAGTTATAATGTTTTTTACTCACAGTTTGATAATGGGTGTCATTCTGTGCCTAATTGCGGTGACCATAGAGCCACTTTATGAGCAAGTGTGTTGAAAAAATAATTATTTAATTCAGTCACAGCCATAAGTACTCTTCAAAAGCTTGCAATATTAAAGCAAGCATCGCCGCAGTATAAGTTCGTCAAGCGATTAAATCGCAATATGTCTGAGTAGTACTTAAAATACGTTCCACTCGGTTTTATATTCATATTTTTATTGCAATTTATTTGACATGCCTCATGTATTTATATGTCGATAAAATTTGACAATTTTTTCTAGGTATACAGGTTTTTACCACAAAATACATTTTTTTTTATTCCCTTCCACCTCTTTCATAATTTACGAATGAAGGTGTTATTTTCCTTGTTAGTGTTTCTTTCTTTTATATTGTTACGAGTGTGGGACTCGAATTAAAATGCCGTTGGAATTACTGTAGAATTTATTAGAACTATACAAACACGACTAAACCGATATACAATTCAAAAGTGGATGGATGCAGAAGTCGTGGAAGGCCACGACACACCTTCCATGATCAAATTGATCGTGTACTAGCGGAGGGTGATGTCAGGAGCCTTAAGAACAGACGAGCGTGCATGACAAGAGTTATGAATGTCAAAGAAGCAAGTGAGGTGTGTAAGAATGGGCCTAAATGGCGCTCTGTTGTTCGTGCCTACCCCGCAAGGGAACTGGCGTGAAGTTATGTATGTATGTATGTATAAATAAAACTAGACACTACTTGTTACAATCTGCACGATCAATAACACGCGCAAAGTCCGTCGCTATATAGCTTGTCGAATGTACACGTCTTGCTTGTATTGTAATCGTCACTCGACTACCTCACCCCTCCCTTCGGTCATTGTTTTATACTAAACTGTATAATAGAACAAAAGACCGTGTTCACCGAGTTAATCCGCACACCTGGCAAGCAAGGATTAGTTCGACACTAATGATGGCCATAAAAGAAGTATAAAAACAATAGCATGTTTTTCTGAACTACAAATTTTAAACACAAAATAAACAAAAGATTTCCTAAATCCGGTTTACGACCTGCAGGTGTGTGCATTTCTGTGTCGGTATGTAACAACATTAGACTAGTAGTGGCCCAGTGCTCGAAATTCGACTATTATTCAATTAAATTATAAGTTGTTTGAACATTATTAAGGTTCTGTTGTCAAAGACTACTTCTATAATCAGAGATTTCGCCAAGGCTACACTGTTAATTTGACTTTAACAATAAACAAAAGAGTATATATGCGTGTGTGTGTCAAATACATGGTAGTGTGTGTAATTTTTTATTTTTATTGATTTAATGTATTTTTATGCATAATCTTAATAAGTGAGCGAAATTTCATACGCCTCCGTCCTCGCAATTTTCGTAAAAAGGGGTACGAAGTTTTTGCTTCACGTATTAATATCTATTTTCTATTTCAATCATGATGACTTTCTATGGGAATATAGTGCAGTAGTTTCCCATGGCTTTCTGCACCAGACATTTTTGAGGGTATTTGTTCCTCAAGGTCGCTGAAGCCTCTTCCGACCGGTTTCCCAGTCGGGCTTATGGTTATACCGCCATAGCTCGGTCGCCAGAGCCTCGTCCGTTATCTAGCAGGGAGTACCGCGACAGTGTGAGACCATCGCCGTTGGCTATTCATATGAACCACCAACGCGAGCAGGTGAGGTTGACAATTGGGCCGGATAAGATGTTATCACCGTTCTCCCCTTACCCCCCAAGAATTGTGAAGCTTGCCACCACCCCTGTCATGAGGACCACGACCACTCTGCCAAGAGTGTGACGACGGAGAAGATTAATATCTAATAAATTTTTCTTAATATCTATTTTAATCTTATACCTTAATATATAAAAACTTATTATCGACGATGGCAAGAGGCCCGACGGTATTACTTTAATTCCCTGGAGCTTAGGAAGGCCGCTTGTGTGGGACGTTACCTGTGTCGACACACTGGCGCCTTCTCATCTCCAGGAGTCTAAAGTTGGGGCCGTCGCACTGGCACTTCTGCCGAAAACCTCAAACAACTCAAATATATAACCCTTGGAACCGGCTACAAATTTGAGCCGTTTGGGGTGGAGACTTTGGGCCCATGGGGGCCAAGTGCCCACAAATTATTTAAAATAATTAAAAAACGCCTAATCGACAAAACAGGAGACCGGAAGGCTGGAGCTTACCTCGCTCAAAGGATTAGCCTTTGTATCCAGCGAGGTAATGCTGCCAGCCTTCTAGGTACAATGCCCAGCGACAGTGGTCTGGTGGGGCTGGACGGGCTTTAATATAGGTTTTATTTTAATTTTAGTTTTTTTACTATTGTGTATATATTTTTAAGTTAGGTTTATTTATAGGATATTTTAGTTTTTGTTAATAGATGTTAGTTAGACTTAGTTTATTTATAGTATTTAATTATACTTTTATTAATAGAAATAAAATAAAACGATCTATTACAATATTAAATATAGCGCAACTTATTATCTATGTTTTTTTCTACTTTTATATATATTTTTATCTTGTTGTTTTTATACAACAGCTATTTCGGGCTATCAGAAAAGATAATAATTACTGTGGCTAGTAGTGCCGTCAATAGCCTTTTATACGCCCTATGCAAGCTTCTATAACTCCGCTCTTGTTTTTGTTAGATATTATAGGTAGGTACCCTAGCTAGACCAATGCTATGTATAGGCCTACTTTATTTCATTCAGGGTGATAAAATAACGCACAAGGACCTTGGTGGTGGTGGACCAATTATCTAATATTTTGGAAGAAAAGTCTATTTTTTGAAAGAACTAGAACACAAATACGCTCGTGCGCTGCCAAAAAAGTAAGCGCGATGTTTTGTCTAATTTAACAGACGTTTTTGATGATACTGGCATGTAGGTAAGGGTGTGTTGGAATCCAGCACTATATAGAGGCGCAGCGGGAACTTATCAGGAGCAAACCGGAAAAATAATAGTCCTGCCTGGTCTGGCCATTCTTGCGCGCCCCAGAGTCTACGTCTATTCACGGCACTGGTGGTTAGGAATATTTTTTTTTATAATTTGGTTCGCAAAAAATATCAGGTGAAAGGCTATTTGGTGTAAGCATTTGTGCCCGACTCGAGTTTCTCTTAAAAGAGCAGCAGCGCATTTGTAGCACCTTTGGTGTTGCAAATGTACATAGGCGATGGTAACCGCTTTTCATCAGGTGGGCAATCTGTCTGTCTGCTGTGTCGTATTTAAAAAAAATTGGACAAGTACATTAACAATCTGCCCGTAAAACTTCAAGTTAAAACTTTGTTGCGACTCGTTTTTCTACTTGTCCGTTGAAGTTTCACTTCTACTATGTCTATTTTATCGGTGCAGGAACGGATAAAGAATATAATTTCCTGTGGTAGGGTATTTGCCCGACTGGATGGCTACCACCCCTGGTAACTAAAATATGTCGCCATAACAACCTTGAGCTGTGTTCCGACATTAGTGACCAGGTTCCAGTCTCCCTTAAGAGACCAGCAGCGCATTTCTGGCACCTTTGGTGTTGCAAATGTCCATAGGCGATGGTAACCGCTTTCCATCAAGTGGGCCGTCAGCCTGTCTCCTGAACTCCTGCAATAAGAAAAAAAAAACTGAATTCAATCCGGAACCAATGAAAACATCGATAGTCTACTCTAACATTATGCCGCTCTTCCACGCGGCCGTAACGTTTTTTCGTGACAGAAAAATCTTAAGACCCCGTCTATATAGAAGTTTCACTTCAAAAACAACTTTTTTTATTGTTAGAATTCAGAAATTTTAAAGTATATTTTTTTGACTGATTTTCAAAATGTCGCTTACAACAAATAGCTTTGTGTCCCCCGACTATTGAACTATGAAATAAAAAATTTCTGATAAAATCAAGCTGAAACCAGATATCATTTTGGAATCAAACTGTAGACTTCGTAATGACAAGGCCAAAAGCCCTGGTGCACAAGTCACTCCGATTGGCGTAGGGTATAAACTCTTGTTACTGTCGCCCTCCGTGCCACGGGAACTCATAAACCTGTTTACCTTACTCCGTGTACCTTTACATTGGGACAAATTGATCAAAATAGAGATCCAATGGGCATTGACGTAAAGCTGTCGACTTGTAACGGAAATTTATATGTATATTTTTGTCTTATTTGTATGTCTATTGTTACGAGCTACATAGGACTCGAATTAAAATGCCATTGGAATTACTATAGAGTTTATTAGAACTGTACAAACACGTATAAAACAGGTACAAATATACTGAATACAACCAGTGACACCGCACGATTCAATAACACGCGCAAAGCCGTCACTATATCGCTAATCGAAAGTACTACACACGTCTTGCTAGTATCGTAATCGTCGCTTGATTGCCGATCTCTCCGTTCGGGCACCCCTTTATACCCAGCTTACGACTGTGTAAACAATGATTTCCACGAATCACACCTGCGCCATTGTCGGCGCAATTCCTAGGAAAAACATAATTCTGCCCCCCCGCGAACGGCCGTAAGTAAACAAAAGAACTCCAAATGCGGAGGGTAATAAAACCGTGCTTTATGGCAGGCCGATGTGTATTCACATTTATCGGGGTGCTTCGTGGAATTTTGGCTAAGTTGTAACACTATTATACTTGCCATTTCAAAATTTTATGTATATATTTTTTGATTATTTTATTTTATTCTACTTATATTGCAAATTCCACATGTTACACAATTTTTCTCTAATCCATCCTAAGGTTGTCTGGAAGAAATTGCTTTTATTGATAAGACCGCCTATTATCTTCTGTACTTGAACTTCTTGAATTGTATCTTAATGTTATGCAATATATTCTATTCTATTCTATTCTATTTATATAGGAAAGAATAAATAAATAAAGATAAAACAAGAAAATAAAAAAACCCCAAAAAGAGAAATAAGGCCCTGTTCGTCCAGCTGGTGGGATTAAAAAAAATTACGGATGTTTATATACAGTTTATGCTGATATTAAATTAATCAACTAAAGGAGATGGATACGCTTCATACATTCTTGGGCCCAGACTGTAATAAGATGATAATGTTTTTTTTTATTTTTTATTAACAGCTACGGACTCTAGTTCCGCACCCTTTTTTACAATTAAATTTAAGAAGAAGTTAGGAAGTTTTACACGCTTATTTGTTACTTTGTTATTGTGATGATAATCTAATATATAAAATTCTCGTGTCACAGTTTTCGTTGCCATACTCCTCCGAAACGGCTTGACCGATTTTGATTAAATTTTTTGTGCTTATCCGGTATCTATGAGAATCGGCCAACATCTATTTTTCATCCCCCTAAATGTTAGGGGTAGTCCACCCCTAAATTTTTTATTTTATTTTTTAGACAAAATTTTTAATTTCTATTTTTTTATGATACAACATACAAAAATACATACAACCCTAAATTTTCACCCCTCTACGATCAACCCCTATTTTTTATTTGTTAATTATAAACTTTAATTTTTTGGTAAGATTTTTAATCTTATTTTGTCATGACTTAGAATAAAAGAAATTATATTACTCTTTTAGATTCACAATTAGAACCGGTAGGTGGCGCTGAGATCGGGTTCTAGAATCCTCTTAATCACCGGGAGCGATTTTGGTGATTTTGTTTTTGTGTGTTTGAGTGGGTACCCGGATGGTTTAGATTCGCAATTAGAACCGGTACGTGGCTCTGGGATCGGGTTCTAGAATTTTATTTTTTAAAGGCAGGACAACGTCTGCCGGGCCCGCTAGTGATTTATAGATTTCTTTTTATTATTATGTTGGTATTTTTTATAACTGTAGTGGATTTATAATTTCAGTGGCCGTGATCACGGAAGATAAAGATGTCAAGTGTCAACGAGTATTGTTAAAGTTTTATTTAGCCTACCGCCAACTTGTTAATTTTAATTATTTAGTTTTAATTTTGTTTATGGTTATTATTTACTCTTCGTAATACCGAAGTAAGAAAGAGAGTTGGTCTGAAAGAGAGTGTCGGGGTGAAGGTAAAGAAAGGAATGCTCCGGTGGTTTGGGCATGTGGAAAGAATGCTTGATGAAAGAATGACTAAACAGATATACAATGCAAAAGTGGATGGATGCAGAAGTCATGGAAGGCCACGACACACCTTCCATGATCAAATTGATCGTGTTCTAGCAGAAGGTGATGTCAGCAGCCTTAAGAATAGACGAGCGTGCATGACAAGAGTTATGAATGTCAAAGAAGCAAGTGAGGTGTGTAAGAATGGGCCTAAATGGCGCTCTGTTGTTCGTGCCTACCCCGCAAGGGAACTGGCGTGAAGTTATGTATGTATATTTGGAAAATCTTCTAAGTAAAAGATTGTGTTCTACTGTTCAACATTTTTTATTGTTGTTGTAGTATTTGCAAATCCTCTGCTAGTAGAAAATATTACGATTACGCTATAAATTAAGTTTTGGATGTGTTACTCATACCGTCCTATTGAAGTCGACTTTAAAATAAAAGAAACGTACTGAACCGTCTGGAATTAAATGAAGAGTTATGCGAGGCAACCCTTGATCGGGCGCTCTCCGCTCGTTTGGGGCAGATCGTGTGACGTCTGTAATTTATGGCGGTCTGTCACTCACATATTAGCCGATAGGGCTGGCACGCATCTATAAAATCAACCAGCGATATCATCCGCCGGGCTCTTGTCACCGCCGGGGTACCTTTCATTTCGGAACCAAACCGCTTGTGCCGCGACGATGGCAGGAGACCGGATGGGCCGCCGCTTAGTGTGGGATGCTACTTACGTTGAAACTCTGGCGGCATCCCATCTTTCAAGTACGTGCACTACCGCCGGTTCTAATATAATGATATGTTCTAATAATATAAATGCGGTGATGGTACCTACACTCACGTATGGAAGATAGAGCATGAAAGTAGAGTAAACGCGGTTGAGATGCGAGCACTGCGCAAAATCTGCGGAGTGACGCTCGCGGACCGCGTTCGTAATACCGAAGTAAGAAAGAGAGTTGCTCTGAAAGAGAGTGTCGGGGTGAAGGTAAGGAAAGGAATGCTCCGGTGGTTCGGTCATGTGGAAGGAATGCATGATGAAAGAATGACTTTAACAGATATACAATGCAAAAGTGGATGGATGCAGAAGTCGTGGAAGGCCACGACACACCTTCCATGATCAAATTGATCGTGTACTAGCGGAGGGTGATGTCAGGAGCCTTGAGAACAGACGAGTGTGCATGAAAAGAGTTATGAATGTCAAAGAAGCAAGTGAGGTGTGTAACAATGGGCCTAAATGGCGTTCTGTTGTTCGTGCCTACCCCGCAAGGGAACTGGCGTGAAGTTAGGTATGTATGTATGTAATAATATAAATATGCCGCCATTGGAAATGGTTACACATTTGCGGCATTTGGGGTGGAAACTCTGGGTCCGTGGGGTCCTAACGCTCTAAAGGTCTACCGTGACGTCGCCAAACGTTTGGTAGACGTCACACACGGCCAGAAGGCTGGCGTCTATTTCGCTCAAAGATTAAGCATTGCTATACAACGTGGCAACGCCGCCAGCCTGCTGAGAACGTTTCCGGCGAGTGACAGTGGTTTGGGACCAATAACCTATCTTTAGATATTTTCCTCTTTTTTATTTAGTTTCAGTTTTTATATTGTATAGTCTGTAGTTTATAATTATTTTAGTTTTATTAATATTAAAATTAACCATAAAATTAAATTGCAAAATTCAAATTAAAATATTTTGCCTTACAATGCGGTAGTTGATAAATATCACAATAAATTCTGAAACATTTCATATACCGGGCTTTCAAATACCATCTCGTTTATTCGTATTAAGTTAGAGTAAGTTTAAATGTCCTTAAGTGCTGGCAACACCAACATAAAATAATTTTATTTTTAAACTTGCAACACTGTGGTTGCATTTCTGTCTTCTTCCGTTTGGGTTGTAGCCGGGTGCAGACGCATTCGTTATGGTAAAGTGATTTGTTACATATTTTCACCAAGTTCGACACCTACGTGGAACTGGGTATCCTAGGCCCACCACCATCAGCGTAGAAGGAATCACTACATTTTATGTGCGACAAGCTACGCACACTTAATGGACCTTATTTTTCCTCCCACCCATTTTAATATTATATAAAATTATTAGAGCTAGGCATGTTTGCTGAAGAGTTTCTTGCGCCGCTTCTTCTCTTCAAGCCACAACGTGTTGCGAGGCGGTGGTAAATTAGATTAGGCTCCCATAGGGTACATAAAATCGAAGATTGTGCTGGGACACATATTAGAAGTGAAACTTCAACGGACAAGTGGAAAAACAAATCGCAACGGACAAGTGGAAAAACTTCAACTGACAAGTGACAAAATGAATCGCAACAAAATTTTAATTTGAAGTTTTACGGGCAGGTTTTCAAATTGGACAAGTACATTAACAATCTGCCCGTAAAACTTCAAGTTAAAATTTTGTTGCGATTCATTTTGTCACTTGTCAGTTGAAGTTTTTCCACTTGTCCGTTGCGATTTGTTTTTCCACTTGTCCGTTGCGATTCATTTTTCCACTTATCCATTGCCATTCGTTTTTCCACTTGTCCGTTGCGATTCATTTTTCCACTTATCCGTTTCTCCACTTGTCTGTTGCGATTCGTTTTTCCACTTGCCCGTTGAAGTTTCACTCCTACTATGTGTCCCAGCACACATTTCGATTTTTCGCAGGTTTACTGCAAATTTTTTTTTTTTTTTTTTAATTCCAGGAGTTCAGCAGACAGGCAGACGGCCCACTGGATGGAAAGCGGTTGCCACCGCCTATGGACATTTGCAACACCAAAGTTGTTACAAATGCGCTGCTGCTCTCTTAAGTGAGTCTGGAACCTGGTCACTAATGCCGGAACACAACTCAAAGTTGTTATGGCGGCATGCTCTAGACTAGGGGTGGTAGCCATCCAGTCGGGCAAATGCCCTACCACCTGGCTGTGGGTTGTTTAGTCGCCTCTTACGACAGGCCGCCCGGCCGCAGCAAATTGTATTCTTTCTCCGTTCCTGACTTGGTTAGGTTAGGTACATTTTAATGAATGAATTTAAGCTTCGATGGGGTGAATCCCACATGCCCCCCAGCGCTTCCCCGCGGCGGTTTGTCCTTAATCATATTTCCCCCGGGGGAAAAATATGAAATAGGAGAATTTGATTGCCAAATTAACAATAAAAATAAATAAATACAGTTTAAGAGAATAAAACTATGTTTTAACGGTTTTAAGCGCAGTAATTTATTTGATTTTTATTATTCCGACGTTTCGGCCACTTTTCAGTAGCCGTGATCGCGGAGGACAAAGATGTTAAGTGTCAATGAGTATTGCTAAAGTTTGTTTGTTTATGGTTATTATTTACTCTATGGGAGCCTAATCTAATATATCACCGCTTCGCAAAATGTTGTGGGTTGAAAAAAAGAAGCGGCGCAAGAATCTCTTCTAATTTAATAATTTTATGTATTATTAAAATTAAAATGGATGGGAGGTAAAATAAAAAGATAGTAGTAACTACCCGAGAAAATTAAAAAAATATTAAACCTTTTTTTGAGTATTGGCAACCCTGTGAGTTTCAATGTTTACTCTGCCCACCTCAGTTTAACCTCTTTCTTTATTTATAAGCTTGTCCCGATGGCACATTCGTATGCAACGCAACGCGGCAACGTGGGGAACTATATCGTGCTCAACTCTTTCCACCAATTGTTATACACAATACTAAAATTATTGGGCACGATCTGGAGTCCAGCACCAACATGTAGTTGACCGAGCCAGTATTAGCAATAATGCTGGTTGGCAAGGACACCAGATCGTGTCTGGAAGCATATTGTAAAGAATGCATGATAAAAGAACGACTAAACAGATATACAATGCAAAAGTGGATGGATGCAGAAGTCGTGGAAGGCCACGACACAGCTTCCCTGATTAAATTGACCGTGTACTAGCAGAAGGTGATGTCAGGAGCTTTAAGAACAGACGAGCGTGCATGACAAGAGCTATGAATGTCAAAGAAGCAAGTGTAAGAATAAGCCTGAATGGCGCTCTGTTGTTCGTGCCTACCCTGCAAGGGAACTGGCGTGAAGTTATGTATGTATGTATGTTTGTGTATGCAGAGCACGCCGTGAAGCGGAACAAAACAAGGTAATGGTTACCCATTATCTTGGTGTTCTTAAGACCCTACTGTGATCATCATCTGCTTCATCTGCTGATGAAGGAGATGATGCTGCTGACGGAAGAAATGCTTTTCTTCCGTTCCAGAAGGAGCGGCCCTCTGAATACAAAGCAGACCGCAAGAGGCGTCTATATACTTAGAATAAATAAATATCAGGAAATTAATTTAATTTTATATCAATAGTTGTATTATTTTCTAGCCTTACTTATAATTATCTCGTTAAGAAACGATTAACCATCTCTTAAGTAAGAAACTCTTAAGTCCCTAATTAATGAGTATAGTATTTTTTTTTTTCACTTATAAACGTGTATTAGCTATATTGTTAAACTAACAGGGGTACAGATAAATGAAATTTGAATGATAAACGTAGGTTGTAACCAAAATAATCGATTAAAGACCAGAAGAGAACGAAATTTGGTCAGTATTATGATTGCCATCTGGCCTCTTAGCAGTCTCTTAAACTACCTTTCAACGTTGGTTATTTTTGACAGTTATTTAAGAGTTACTTTACCACTTCTTATCTTTAAGAGGAGTTTATAGGTACGATTTTCAGTGTTCAGTTGCTGAGCAATTGCATAAAATTTAAGAGACGATTATAAGTAAGGCCGTTATTTTACACTTTTATTAGGTTAAGTTAGATAAATATACATTTAAGTTTAATTAGATTTGTAATGTCAAACATAATACATACACACACAACACTTCACACTTGCACATACACAGAGGCACACTCAAATAAAGCAAAGTCGGAAAGCATGCGAACGTGAATATAGTAAAACTAGCGGCACGGCGCGGTTTCACCCGCTCTCTGTCCCGCTGTCGTGGTATATAACGTCATGTTATATAGCCTATGACACTCCCTGTTAACGTAGCTTTCTAACAGTAGAAGAATTTTTAAAATCGGTTTAGTAGATCCAGAGATTACCCCCTACACCGTCACAAACTCAGAAACTTTAACCTCTTTATAATATTAGTATAGATATATTATACAGAAAAAACTCAAAAAAGCAATTTAAAGCTGTGTACAGACCGTAACATTTTTTTACATTTCTCAGTTTTTTGAGTGTAAATACGTCGTCGCTTGAAACTGTGATTTTTATGACTTCGGCTTTTTGCGTCCATACTTTTTTCAAAAAACAACTTCAATTCTACCTTTTAAGGAATACGTTTATCATTTTGTGGCAAAAACATAATTGAAACTGTACTGCGCAGTTTCTTACCAATTGTCGGCTCGAAGCTCACACAGATCAGCCTCCACTCTGTCTTTCTAGCGATATTTGATACGGTAAAATCGGTTTAGTAGATCCAGAGATTACCTCCTACAACGTCACAAACTCACAAGCTTTACCTCTTTATAATATTAGTATAGATTAAGATTATATAGACCCCGAAGAACATCGGGGGTAGACAGGCGACACAAAAAATACTAAAATTCACGCCGCGGAATCAACATCATTTGGGATACTAAAGTATCTTCAGTGTTTACCCGGGATTGTGGAGGGTAGAGGTAAGGAGCACAAACGGGGAGAGGAGTATAATGGGAGAGGAGTATAACTAGGAGAGGATTATTATTGCGCGTACTAATGCGACTCCACGCGGACACCGGCGGTTGGCTGGCATCCGGAGACGCAGGTATGCGCATGATTTCCCACTCTGAATAATACCGCTTCGGGGGGCCTTTAGCTATCAAGGGAGCAAAGGATTCATCACCCCCGCTGACGAAGTGAATGTATTCTGATTCCCGGGGCACATTCAGGCACTTTTTGCGCTGGATCGGACGGGGCGTAACTACGTTCTAAGTCTCAGCCTTTCCTACATAAAAAGCGCGGGGCACATGGGAGGAGGGTAGTTTTAGTGGGTAGTGGTTGTTGCCCGTGCAACTTCTCTGAGTCTCCACACAAGCTGGCTTGATTATTGTTCGGATTGCCCCTTATCAAAGGGGAAAGCCTTCATGATCAACTATGATCTAATCCCTTGCAAAGGACCCAGTATTGTGCGTAAATAGCATTCCCCCCGCCTTAAAAAAAAAAGAGGCGACAAAACAACCCACAGACAGGTGGTGGTAATTTACCCGTCTGGATGGCTACTACCCCCGGTGTAGAGTATGCCGCCATAACAAACTTGAGTTGTGTTCCGGCATTAGTGACCAGGTTCCAGTCTCATCTACGAATACTGTGGAGCATATTGGTAATATCTAATGTTGCAAATGTTTATAGGCGACGGTAACCACTTTCCATCACATTGGGGTCGTCTGCCTGTCTGCTATACGCATTCCCCCGCCTTAAAAAAAAAGGAGCACAAACGAGCAGCGCCGTGATCGCGTCGCGAAAATCGGAAGGCTATGGTCTGGAGCGCCGACTCTTGGGACGTAGCTGCCTCCTTCTGCGTGAGTGGGAGCAGTCCTCCACGCTCCTCTCCCGCCGGAGCCGGCGGCGGCGTTGGAGGGTCATCCACGACGACCTTCAGCCGCTGTAGACTAAAGCCGTAGACTAAAGGGTAGAAGGTCCTTTGCTCTTCCTAGCAAGCTAAAGGCCCCCC
Source organism: Dendrolimus kikuchii (assembly GCA_019925095.2). Classification (NCBI taxonomy): domain Eukaryota; kingdom Metazoa; phylum Arthropoda; class Insecta; order Lepidoptera; family Lasiocampidae; genus Dendrolimus; species Dendrolimus kikuchii. The sequence continues at coordinate 1,860,443 of CM034414.1, forward strand.
GCGGTAAACGGAACCTAACTCAGGGAGGGAAGTAATGCGCGTACCTGCCTCTCCGGGTGCCAGCTGAAGGCCGGCGACCTCGAGAAGACGCATTGGCACGCGCTGCAGGACTTCTCTCCCTGTCTCGTTCTGCGGCCTCCTTGAGTGACATTACTGCCCTTGGTGAGGCCAGCCCGCAAAGGGGCCGGCCGTCATCATTCAGACCAGGGGTGGTAGCTATCCAGCCGGGCAAGTACCCTTACGACAGGCTGCCCGGCCGCAGGAAATTGTATTCCTTCTCTGTTCCTACACTGATTTTTGTACAACCTCGAATCATTTATAGATTTATTATAGTATAGATATATATCGTGTGTAAAACAGCAAACATCCAAACATCCAATTAGCGGCATCCGTATAAACATTGAATTGGGATACCGATACGGCCATTTACGGATCAGCCCCGACACCTTGCGGCGCCAATGTCGTAAAATGGCTGAGGGTAATGCAGGGTAACCCTACGTATTAGGCGCGGTGTAAGATATACGATGTAGCGTTTATATAACATTATTTTATTGTGGTTACTTTTTTTATATTTTATTATTGCATACATAAGTTACAGATACTTATAGGTATAATAGGATGTCTTATCGCTGCTGGTGATATCTTCCAGATCACCTTTACACTGATTTTTGTTAATTTTTTAACATAATATTAAAAATAAACTAAACTATCATATACATAAATGTAACTTTTTTTACTTTATTTATTTGGGACTTTTGGGTCAGCCCCATCATCACCTAAACACACAAAAACTTATATATTACATTTTAAATAATGAGCTGGCTAACAAACTAGCCTTCTTTGAGGCTCTGCCAGAATTTCTATGAAAATACCTACATCAAAACGATTCAGTAACAACTCATCAGTTGTTCTCTGCCATCTTTATTTTTGCTGAATTCCATCATCAGACATCCTCACGAGTTCCACAGATATAAACTTAAAAAAATGTATACAATCGTTAAAAATTTAAATAAAAATAAACACAATAAAACTACGTTTTAACGGTTTTAAGCGCGGTAATTTTATTTGATTTTGGTTTTTCCCGTGATCACGGAAGACAAAGATGTCAAGTGTCAACGAGTATTGTTAAAGTTTTATTTAGCCTACCGCCAACTTATTAATTTTAATTATTTAATTTTATTTTTAATTTTGTTTATGGTTATTATTTAATCTATGGGAGCCTAATCTAATTTACTACCGCTTCGCAACATGTTATGGCTTGAAGAGAAGAAGCGGCGCAAGAAACTCTTCAGCAAACATGCCTAGCTCTAATAATTTTATATAATATTAAAATGGGTGGAAGGAAAAATAAAAGTAATTATCAGTCAAGTTGGTTTGTGTTCCGTTGTACGCAGAAAAAGCTCACAGTGTCTTGAGGTCTGGCAGGTGGTTTTGCTTTCGGCCTTTTCGGCCACTTTTGAGTGGCCGAAACGTCGGAAAAAACCAAAATCAAATAAAATTACCGCGCTTAAAACCGTTAAAACGTAGTTTTATTATGTATACAAGTCGCGAAAACTTAAGAAAAAAAAAATAAACACCTATATTATAGCCTGTCCAGCCCCACCAGAGAACTGTCGCTGGGCATTATACCCAGAAGGCTGGCAACATTACCTCGCTGGATACAGAGGCTAATTCTTTGAGCGATAAATAAATTAATTATAAATAAATTAAACTAAATACACAAACTATAAAATGTAGTACCAGACCGCTGTCAGTTGGAAACGTGCCCAAAAGGCTGGCCACATTGCCTCGCTGAATGGCAACGCTAATGCGTTGCCCGAGGTATAGACCAGTCTTTTGGTCACGTGAGACATCCGCCAGACGTTTGGCTAGCTCGCGATAAAGCTTGTGCGCCTCAGGCCCCCATGGTCCCACGGTTTCGACCCCAAGAGCCGCAAATATGTAGCCATTTCCGATGGCTGAGTATTTGCAGCGTTTTAGGGCCTCGTGTTATGCGGCAGCACCGGCAGACATGCTAGTGGCTAGAAGATGGGACGCTACCAAAGTATTGACGTATAACGCGTCCCATACTAAGAGGTGATCCTATTCTCTCGCAGGCTTAGTCCTATAGATTTATGTGTTTATCTCTTTTTAGTGTCGCTTTTTCGTTTCATTGAGTTACAATTCACAATGATCATAAAGAATTTTCACTTCAAAATCTCTTTTTACGCTACTCAAATAATCACTAGACTAACCTCTTACAAATTATTTAAAACAATCCAGTTGTTTAGATAATTTCTTTAAAAGCTTTTGTTACCTGATAATCGCCCTTACTTCCTGACTCTGGTGAGAACTTCGGAAAGAATAAATGAAATTCGGGATACGTGGTGAATCTTGCTGTATATTGCCTTAAAAAGTCACACGTAATGCAGATAGATGCATTTTAAACGATACATACATAACTTCACGCCAGTTCCCTTGCGGGGTAGGCACGAACAACAGAGCGCCATTTAGGCTTATTCTTATACACCTCACTTGCTTCTTTGACATTCATAACACTTGTCATGCATGCTCGTCTGTTCTTAAGGCTCCTGACATCACCTTCTGCTAGTACACGATCAATTTTAAACGATGTTCACTAAATACAAAATATTTAACGCCTGCAGAAATATTATGGCAATTCTGTTGGCCCGTGTACCTTTACCAAAAATATCAGGCTTCATAACAGACTCCTATGATTTCAACCACTCACCAATGTATGAATATATTGTCAGGACACCCCGGTAAGACACCTAAGGCATGTTTACGATTGCGACATTTTTACGTCTCGTATTGAAGGGTTACAGCCCTATTACCATCAGGAACATCTTAATAGATTTAAAAATTACATTTATTCACATCAATATATTTTAGCAAAAATCAAAACCGATTTCAAACTAAAAAGCATTTTTTTTCTACAAGTTGAAGCCGGTGCGAAGGAATGAATTTTAATTAACAATTTAACAATACGCGATTTATCAATTTATAGGATTACATACATAACTTCACGCCAGTTCCCTTGCGGGGTAGGCACGAACAACAGAGCGCCATTTAGGCTTATTCTTACACACCTCACTTGCTTCTTTGACATTCATAACTCATGTCATGCACGCTCGTCTGTTCTTAAGGCTCCTGACATCACCTTCTGCTAGTACACGATCAATTTGATCATGGTGTGTCGTGGCCTTTTCCACGTTAATCCTTTATAGGATTAAGTATTAAGATTTAAACTATACTATAAATATAACTAACAAAATAACAATCTGTAAGTAAAGTTGCCAGGTGGTAGGGCATTGCCCGACTGGATGGCTACCACCCCTGGTCTAAAGTATGTCGCCATAACAACCTTCGAGTTGTGTTCCGGCATTAGTGACCAGGTTCCAGTATCCCTTAAGAGAGCAGCAGCGTATTTGTAGCACCTTTGGTGTTGCAAATGTCCATAGGCAATGGTAACCGCTTTCCATCAAGTGGGCCATTTGCCTGTCTGCTGATGTCCTGCAATAAAAAAAAAATAGACTCCAGGTCGCTGTCGGTAGGGAGCGTGCCCAAATGCTGGCCGCATTTCCACGTTGAATGCAAGCAAGGGTTGAAGGGTGCAAGCCAGCCTTTTGGTCACGCGAGACCTCAATTACACGCGTTGAGAGGTCTCGATAGAGGTGGTGAGTCTCGACCCCGAAAGCCACAAATATGCACCCATTACCAATGGACACATATTTACGGTGCTTCAGAGCATCCTGGTGAGCGGCAGCAGCCCCGGCTGTCACGGCTATGACTGGGAGATAGGAAGCCGCCAAAGTATCACCACAAGCTGCGTCCCATCTTCGATGGTGAGTTACTATATTTCGTAAAACTTTTGTTACACATTTTTTTTTTGCTGATGCACAGCAGATAGGCTGACGGCCCAACTGTTATTATTTAAGTTTATGGCTTAGCAGCTAGGCCTTTAAGCCATATCTTAGATTACAATATAGTTTCTTAATTTTCTTAAGCCTATGTATAACTCAGCTGAACTGTAGGTTATCAACTAAAGCCATTCATATATATTGACCAGAAGCAGAATTTAGTAACAAACAAGTGCAAACATATGACACTGTAGTTATATACTATAGTATATTCACTGACAGCGTCAGAGTAAATAGTAACATAAGAATATATATTGTACAATAAAACAGTAGAATTAAGCTACCTCTACAAATTTGCGAACGTCATAAAGGAAATAGATATAAGATATTATTATAACTGGAAAATAGGTTTTTAGTCTACTTTAGAACTCGAATTAACGATATTATAACCTTAAAATCAACTAATTTAGAAACAAAATTTATTTAAAACTGTGTAAATTTAGAGAATAAAACATGTCAAATATAAGATGTGTAACAATTTAGGCTATCAAAATTAATGTAAATGTAATGTAAATAGTATATAAGAATTATGTAAAAATAGAAAATAAGAGTTGAAAACAGTAAATAAAGATAAAACACTTTACCAACCCTTCCCAACCAAAACCAACCCAACCCAACTTTTCACCAATCCCTTTCCCCATTCATAAATCCTTGTGTTTAAACCATCCCCTGACTAAATCCACACAGTATAACTCATCCGTATCCACATACCCAACAAACCCTGTATTAGTGTTTTGCATACAAACAAATAAAGTAGAACAGAGATAGGAAAAAATAGAAACCTATGAATAGATAATAATTCAAAAGAAAAGAGTACCTCCGTCATGCCACAAGATGGAGACAAACCGGGTCTACAATAAAAAAAAATAAAAAAAAACTAAAGCCATTCAACGGAGTTCTTGTGACAACTCGAAAGGCCACATTTGACTATACAGTTCACATTTCTCACAAAAACACATAATTACTACTCAAAAACTATCAATATCCTACAACTATTGTTCATTTTAGAGAAATTTTACACATTTTTAGACAATAAAACTGCACAGCACAACATCTCCTTTCGTTCCCGCCAAAAAAAGGGCGTTGACCACAGAGCATTAATTCTCTCTATCGATTGACATTGAATAAGGCGCGATTTTCAAATCAACCAATGACACTTGTGTATTTCGGCGTTAATGATTTTTTTAATATTTAAGTTTATGGCTTGGCAGCTAGGCCTTTAAGCTAGATCTTAGTTTACAATATAGTTTCTTAATTTTCTTAAGCTTATGTGTAGCACAGCTGAACTGTAGGTAATCAGCTAGTGCCATTCAACGGAGTTCTTGTGACAACTCAAAAGACCACATTTGACTATACAGTTCACATTTCTCACAAAAACACATGATTACTACTCAAAAACTATCAATATCCTACAACTATTGTTCATTTTAGAGAAATTTTACACATTTTTAGAAAAAAAAAACTGCACAGCACAACGTCTCCTTTCAGTTCCCGCCAAAAACTCCCGTCGTTAATGACAACGCTCCATAATCCGTTCCACTAGAGTTTATGATTGTAACACCCGCAAGCAAGTGGAACGGAAAAAATCACGGTCGTGAACGTGGTTGTTGTGAGTCTTATGTGGAACGTAGCCTATATGAACATATTCGTAGAAGAAAAATATCTTCAGCAAAGTTTAAACGCCGCGTATTCGTGTGAAACCTCTTTCATAAAGATTTTTTTTTTTATATCGTCTGCATAATTATGTCAAAAGTCTGCATTTGTATAGTTTTTGGCGGGAACTGAAAGGAGATGTTGTGCTGTGCAGTTTTATTTTCTAAAAATGTGTAAAATCACTCTAAAATGAACAATAGTTGTAGGATATTGATAGTTTTTGAGTAGTAATTATGTGTTTTTGTGAGAAATGTGAACTGTATAGTCAAATGTGGCCTTTCGAGTTTTCACAAGGACTCCGTTGAATGGCGTTGGTTGTAGCCTACAATTCAACTGCGCTACTATACGAAGACTTATACATCAGAATTGGCTGTATGGACTAAGATTCCCTTGCCTGCCTTTATGGCGAATTCTACTACTACTCTGTATTTATATTAGTATAGACCCTTATTCTAACACTAGCTGTGGCCGCGACGTCGTCCGCGTAGAATTTGTTTTCAAAACCCCCCGATTTTTAAACATCATTGGTGCTCCGCTCCTATTGGTCTTAGCGTGATGATATATAGCCTATAGCCGTCCTTGATAAATGGGCTATCTAACACTAAAAGAATTTTTCAAATCAGACCAGTAGTTCCTGAGATTAGCGCGTTCAAACAAACAAACTCTTCAGCTTTATATATTAGTATAAAATATTTCTAAGATGATATAGATAAAGAAGGATAAAGAGTGGAGAAGAAAGAGAGGAATCAGTACATGCCCACTTCATGACATACAAATCCTACTTCAACGCGAGCAAAATCTAGTTTTTCATAATGTCATTTTTTATTTCGATTTATCTTTCCTCGAGCAATGGCAAAATGTTGAACGGAATTTAAAAGCATTTTCTATCATTGAAACTTGGATATGTTTATGCAAAAGGGAAAATATTAATGACGTATATTATTAATGACGTTCGTAATACCGAAGTAAGAAAGAGAGTTGGTCTGAAAGAGAGTGTCGGGGTGAAGGTAAGGAAAGGAATGCTCCGGTGGTTCGGGCATGTGGAAAGAATGCATGATGAAAGAATGACTAAACAGATATACAATGCAAAAGTGGATGGATGCAGAAGTCGTGGAAGGCCACGACACACCTTCCATGATCAAATTGATCGTGTACTAGCGGAGGGTGATGTCAGGAGCCTTAAGAACAGACGAGTGTGCATGACAAGAGTTATGAATGTCAAAGAAGCAAGTGAGGTGTGTAAGAATGGGCCTAAATGGCGCTCTGTTGTTCGTGCCTACCCCGCAAGGGAACTGGCGTGAAGTTATGTATGTATGTATGTATGTATGTATATTATTAGATACATATATAACTATATTCTACGTCATTAACCTAGCATCAAATACCGCTTGTATTCGTAGCATATACCTATATCGCCTGATTCAAAGTTTTTGCTTTTAGGTTGCCTGGAAGAGATCGCTTTGAACGATAAGGCCGGCTATTGTATTGTCTAGTAAATATTGTAACTATGGTCTGTTTTTGTAATTGTATACTTTTTATATCTCTCTTTTTGGTTAAATTCTGCGACATCAAAAATAAGTCTGTCAAAGAGGCCAAAAAATTGATTCAGGCATGGCTAAGCAGTCTAACACACGTCTGCCCGCTGTGGCTATAAACATCGGCTTTGGTCTTCAAAATACAGGCTTGGCCTAGTTTGGGACCAGTAGGTAATATAAATAATGTAAATTTGACTTTCTGACAATAAAGATTTTATTATTATAATGTATGACTCTGTACACCACGGGCAATAAAAATGGCCCGGACTTTTGGAGGGCTTGCGTGGGAAGGCGTGGCCATGGGAAGGCCAACGCGTAGAGGCCGTTTGACAAATTTAATGTAAATGTGGCGTGACACTGTCCGGCGATTATACCTGTCTACACCATATAGTAATGCACCCAAGGACAAGCCCCGGCCAGTGTAGGACTATTGTGGGAAATGAGGACAAAAAGTACCGGGCTATTGGGGTGAACTGCTACTGGTACTAGAGGTCTGGGAATATGGGGACTATGGCGTCTGCCCGTCGCAATGTTCGGGGAACATGGAAAAATGGGCAGACGGTGACTCGCCACTCCCTGCATGGGCCCCAAAAAATGCCATAGAAGACAGGGGCAACATGGGTGTGAGTGGCTAAGGGGTGTAGAGAGGTGGGTTGCAGGTTCACTGAAGCTACTTTTGACGTGATACCATTTATCACTTCCACCCCTGGAGCTTGAGTCTTAGCTCTAACGATCTCCACTCTGTGCCAGCTGGTTAAGGCAAGCACGGAGTCAGGTACGACGTGTCGCTACTCACCTAGGGCTTCGCCACAAAGCCCCCCTGCGGGTTATTATTATTATCTCTCTCCTTCTCTCTTCCTCAGCCCAGGATCCGCTTACCTACATTTTCTTCTCCACTTCACGTGGTTGTTGATATTCCTTGTTATGTGATTGTACGTATGTCATCCCTTATGAGGTGAAGCCACCGCTTCTGTCCTTATAGTTTTAATTCTATTTATCTGTCAACTTTGTTAAATGAATGAAAATCTGCCACTCACACTCTTACTTCTTTTAAGAATTACTTTATATTTTTTTTTATTGCAGGAGTTCAGCAGACAGGCAGACGGCCCACTGGATGGAAAGCGGTTACCATCACCTATGGACATTTGCAAGACGAAAGGTGCTACAAATACGCTGCTGCTCTCTTAAGGGAGACTGGAACCTGGTCACTAATGCCGAAACACAACTCAAGGTTGTTATGTCGACATACTTTAGACCAGAGGTGGTAGCCATCCGGTCGGGCAAATGCCCTACCACTTTGCAAAATTTATAAGCATAAAGACTATTATTTACTTTATTAATGCTATTTAAACACTACAGATTTTCTACTGAAATATACTATAACACACACACACAGGTGTGTGTGTGTGTTTTATAATAGAGACATGTATGAGCTATATTTTTTATTTATATTGTTACAAGTTAGGCTCCGACAAAGACTAATTCCACGTACAGATCTGTAAAAGCACGTTTTATTACCTGTCGGTATTTGAACTGATTGTAATCCTTTAGTGATCGTCTTATATTGTTCACTTATTTATTGGCATACGTTTCTAGTATTTGTGAAGAACAGCCTATTGTCCTATTGTACTCGCTCCGGTCACGTCTGTCGCAGGACCGACGGCGGATGGAGCAAATGAGTCCTGGAGTGGAGACCACGTCTCGGCAAACGTAGCGTAGGACGCCCGCCAGCCCGGTGGACTGACGACCTGCGCAAGATCGCCGGCAGGGGCTGGATGAGGAATACGGGAGACCGGGATATGTGGCGCGTACTTGGGGAGGACTATATCCAGCAGTGTACTGAGAGTGGCTGAAGAAGAAGACTCGCTCAGGAGTATAAGTATAAGAAACAGCCGCCCATGTCCTGCTTGAATACGGAGAGGTGGCCCAATACAGGGCGAAGTATCTGGACGCCCCAGGCAGCCTCCGAGAAGTCTTCAGTAACGTCAAGAAGCTGGTGGACTTCCTGGAGGAGCTGGGCTGGATGGAGTAAACCCTCATCCACCCTCGCACGCAAAATAGGCGCTTTGTCGTCGAGTTGCGGAAACCGCCCGTTTGCAGAAGAAGAAGAAGCTGAGTGCAAAACTTCTTTGCTGAAATGCGGCGTACAAATTCTCAAAATATGTTTTTATTATATTTGCATGATTGAATAAATGAATATTTATTTGTAGAAATACAAGTAAATAAGTAAGTAGAGAGTTGGTCTGAAAGAGAGTGTCGGGGTGAAGGTAAGGAAAGGAATGCTCCGGTGGTTCGGGCATGTGGAAAGAATGCATGATGAAAGAATGACTAAACAGATATACAATGCAAAAGTGGATGGATGCAGAAGTCGTGGAAGGCCACGACACACCTTCCATGATCAAATTGATCGTGTACTAGCGGAGGGTGATGTCAGGAGCCTTAAGAACAGACGAGTGTGCATGACAAGAGTTATGAATGTCAAAGAAGCAAGTGAGGTGTGTAAGAATGGGCCTAAATGGCGCTCTGTTGTTCGTGCCTACCCCGCAAGGGAACTGGCGTGAAGTTATGTATGTATGTATGTAAATACAAGTAATTGTTGTACAAAAGATGGTAAACAAAGTCGATTGGTCTCACTGTATTTGACCTAAACATGGTCATACAAATATTTGGGTACATGTCAATTTAAAAATTATAACATTTCTAAATTTATAAACATACTTTGATTAATTTATATAATATACCAGCTGTCCTGGCAGACGTTGTTCTGCCGTGAAGAAATAAAATTTAGAACCCGATTGCAGCGCCACCTACCGGGTCCAAATGTAAGCTGTCCTATCTTTCAAGTCGGATCAAACTGCGCACGGTGTGCAAATTTGATTAAAATCGGTCAAGTAGTTTAGGAGCCCATCGCGGACAAACAACGTGACACGTAATTTATATATATTAAGATATACAGAGATAAAATAATGTCAACAATGTAGTATAAATCAGATGTCAGAGGCAAAAGTATAAATATAATATTTTACCTAATAAAATGTAGGTATGTACTGTTGTTCGTGCCTACCCCGCAAGGGAACTGGCGTGAAGTTATGTATGTATGTATGTATGTACCTAATAAAATCCCTAATGTCATAAAAGCACTTTTCCATCAGCCATGAATGTAATTTAAATTTAAATTTTCTTTTTGGCAATTCTCTTATTGATATGAGTATCGAATTAAAGGCTTTTATGATCATCACTTACTTAGCAATTTTTAAAATACATGTCAGCAATGTAAGTACGTCTCTATTTCTTCAATTTTTTTTTCTTTCTTTCTAAATTCAATTAAGTTGTCCACAGAAGTTACAAAAAAAAATTTGTTTGCAGGCTTTTTCTTTCAAGTTCTAAAGCTTGGCTCTATAGTGCGTAAAGCTTTCCCCATCTCCCATAACAATTAGAGCATGACGCATAGTGAATTTGCAGTTCATGACTGCTACCAATGAGACGAAAAGCACTAACGCAGTTGAAATTGATTTTTCATAAGTTTTCTACAGGTATTTTAGTAGAAACTTGAAATAAAACAATTTAGATAGATAGATAACACTTTATTGCTAAATTAACTGACATAATACTGTTACAACTTAGGTTCCGACAAAAACCAATTCCACCTGCATATCTGTAAAAACACATTTTATTACTTGCCGGCATTTGAACTAATTGTAAATCTTTTATGATCGTCTTCTTTTGTTTACTTATTTATTGGCATACGTTTCTAGAGAACAGCCCATTGTTTTATTGCACTCGTTTATGGCCGGTTGCGGCCGAATCATTAGCCAGGTGTTGCGGATTACGTCGACTGCGATACGGGCACATTTGTATTTGAGAGGTATAAAACAATGGCCTGATAGGGCGAGGGGCAGTCGAGCGCGAACTACGATCAAGGCGAGACGTGTGTACATTCGGGAATCTATAGTGACAGACTTTACGCGTATCCTGCATTATGTTTGGATTTGTTGTGTTCGGTTATATTTGTACCTATGTTATACGTGTTTGTATAGTTCTAATAAACTCTATAGTAATTCTAACGGCATTTAAATTCGAGTCCCTCTAAACTCGTAACAATACGTTAATGACTACATTTCTAGAGAAAACAATAGTTGGCCTTATCACTTACAGCGATTTCTTATTTATTTATTTAATTATTTTATTAGGAAAACATACAATAATTAATATTCTTAAATAATAAAACACAATATTATAATACATATATCAATCAATTTTTCACTGATCTATATATAGGTATGTAAAAGAAAGTCGTGTTAGTTACACTATTTATAACTCAAGGACGGATGTACCGATTTGGCTGAAAATTGAAAGTGAAAGTGGGGAGGTGGCTTAGAACCAGAAGATGGACATAGGGTACTTTTTATCGCGTTGGAACCGGTAGGTGGCGCTGAGAGCGGGTTCTAGAATCCTCCTAATCACCTGAATAGATTTTGGTGATTTTGTTTTTGTGTGTTTGAGTGGGTCCCCGCATGGTTTAAATCCACAGTTAGAACCGGTAGGTGGCGCTGGGATCGGGTTCTAGAATCCTCCTAATCACCTGGAGCGATTTTGGTGATTTTGTTTTTGTGTGTTTGAGTGGGTCCCCGGATGGTTTAAATCCACAGTTAGAACCGGTAGGTGGCGCTGGGATGGGGTCCTAGATTTTTATTTTTTCAGAGCAGGACAACGTCTACCGGGGCCGCTTAATTTATATAACAAAAATTGGGTCAAACAGTTAATTACAAAAATAGAATAATATTACAATTATACCAAAATTACATAAGATGTCTATTTAATTTAAATGAGGTCAATATTGAAATAAAACAAAAATAAATGTCACCACAATAATTACTAATAAAATAGAGATAACAAAAGGAAAGTATATAAAAAAATTAAGTCATTATTCTAAAAAGCGTTAGGTAGACTTCTAGGCGCTAAGAACCTCAGCCAGAAGGCCCAGCTCGCCATACACAACGCGGTGCTGGTACCTACGCTCGCGTATGGAAGCGAGAGTTGGGTATGGAAGAGAGAGCATGAAAGTAGAGTAAACGCGGTTGAGATGCGAGCACTGCGCAAAATCTGCGGAGTGACGCTCGCGGACCGCGTTCGTAATACCGAAGTAAGAAAGAGAGTTGGTCTGAAAGAGAGTGTCGGGGTGAAGGTAAGGAAAGGAATGCTCCGGTGGTTCGGGCATGTGGAAAGAATGCATGATGAAAGAATGACTAAACAGATATACAATGCAAAAGTGGATGGATGCAGAAGTCGTGGAAGGCCACGACACACCTTCCATGATCAAATTGATCGTGTACTAGCGGAGGGTGATGTCAGGAGCCTTAAGAACAGACGAGTGTGCATGACAAGAGTTATGAATGTCAAAGAAGCAAGTGAGGTGTGTAAGAATGGGCCTAAATGGCGCTCTGTTGTTCGTGCCTACCCCGCAAGGGAACTGGCGTGAAGTTATGTATGTATGTATGTATTATTCTAAAAAATGTAAGTCTTTGGATCATTCTAAATGACAACATTTTTTAATTTGGGTTTTAAATTGATATAAATGAATCTTCCAGGCAACTTACAGGATACTTCCTAAAAGTTGCCTGGAAGATAGGTAACTTATATCAATTTAAAACCCAAATTAAAAATGTTGTATTGCAGAAGCTCAGCAGACAGGCAGACGGCCCACTTAAGGGAAAGCGGTTACCATCGCCTATGGACATTTGCAACCATAAAGCAATTAGTTTTATTTCCATTTAAATATTTTTTTAGTAATTTAAACACTATGTCCATATACAAAAGAGATCATGGAAGTACTGACAACGAAGCGTAGGCAATATCTAGTATTCCAACATTCTAAATGTCTTACAACATTTGTTTTTTCTATTTATTGCAGGAGCTCAGTAGACAGGCAGACCGCCCTGATGGAAAGCGGTTACCATCGCCTATAGACATTTGCAACACCAAAGGTGCTACAAATGCGCTGCTGCTCTCTTAAGGGAGACTGGAACCTGATCACTAATGCCGGAACACAACTCATGATTGTTATGGCGACATACTCTAGACCAAGGGTGGTAGCCATCCAGTCGGACAAATGCCCTACCACCTAGCTGTGGGTTGTTTGTCGCCTCTTACAACAGGCCGCCCGGCCTCAGGAAATTGTATTCTTTCTCCGCTCCTGCACGGATAGACAGATATTGACATGACAAAGAGGGACAACAGGACAATGTCATGTACGACTGTCAGTGAAATGAGGCGACCGAGGCCGAGCACATCCGATTCTTAACGAACATTTCCGAACTAGTTTTGAACAGTACAAATGAGGGAATGCTGCTCACCGCCTCACCGGCCATATCGCTTGCCGCGGTACAAACCGTACAAATGTCCTCGCCTCATTTGAAGTCGTACATTGTACTAATTCAGTACAAAATATTATGTTACTCTTACAAACTCATTTTAAAATCATGTAGTGCCCATCACTATCAAGTATTCTTCGGCCACAACTGCGAGTAAATCCGCGGTATTAATCAGTTTAAATGAATAAACAAGGGCGTACTTGTAATTCTTAGGGTGCTCGTCGCAGTCGCCGGCACCAACCGGAATAATATCCTAATCCAATCGCGGACAGATGTTTAGATTCGAATCTCATTATAATTCTAGGGTAAATACCTTTGTTTTGGACATCTTGAACAAATCTTAGCGACATCCTCTAAGTTTTGAACTATGAAATATAAAATTATTACTTTTTATTTCAGGAAAATAGGTCCCATAATCAGAATGAATACAATCACATTAGATCAATGTATATATTATTACGTGAAGCAAAAACACAGCAAAAACTTTGTACCCCTTTTTATGAAAATTGCGCGGACGGAGGAGTATGAAATTTCGCACACTGATCTTAATATATATAAATTACGTGTCACGTTGTTTGTCCGCGATGGACTCCTAAACTACTAGACCGATTTTAATCAAATTTGCACACCGTGTGCAGTTTGATCAGACTTGAAAGGTAGGATAGCTTACATTTGGATCCGATAGGTGGCGCTGCAATCGGGTTCTAAATTTTTATTTCTTCAGGGCAAAACAACGTCTGCAGGAACAGCTAGTAGTTTATATAGAGAAGGAGTGCAGAATACATTTTTTTTAAAATTATGCATAAAAAAGACATTAAATCAATAAAAAAGAACAGAAATTTCAATATACAATTTTTGGTGGTGTACTAAACTAAAATAAAAGTAATAAAATACTATTACGCTTTTTGCTAGTGTCTAAACCGATTCTGGTGATTCTTTTAGTTTTGGGTTCAGTAAAACTTCAGATTAGTTCTATATAAATCATATTGCTATTAAATTTTGGTTACCGAAGATATAGCAGAAAATTCATTAAAATCATACAGAAAATGTGACATTTTGGGGTTTTACCGTTTTTTTTTAAATTTTTTTTATTAACAAGTCTACGGACTTGAGTTCCGTATCATTTTTTATATCATAATTTCAAAGAATTTTTAGAATTTATACACGCTTCTTGGTTATTTTGTTTTTGTGTGTGACATTTATTCAATGATATTTGTGTTGTGGTGTACCTTATGAATAACTTATTATATTAATTATCCGTGCAGGAACGGAGAAAGAACACAATTTCCTTGCGGCCGGGCGGCCTGTCGTAAGAGACGACAAAACAACCCACAGCTAGGTGGTAGGGTATTTGCCCGACTGGATGGCTACCACCCCTGGTTTAAAGTATATCGCCATAACAACCTTGAGTTGTGTTCCGGCATTAGTGACCAGGTTCCAGTCTCCCTTAAGAGAGCAGCAGCGCATTCGTAGCACCTTTGGTGTTGCAAATGTCTATAGGCGATGGTAACCGCTTTCCATCAAGTGCTCCGTCTGCCTGCCTGCTGTACGTACTCCTGCAATAAAAAAATAAAAAAAATATTTTAATTTTAATACTAATGTAAAGTGTATCTGTTACATGCTGGTGTTGTGAGGAAGTGCATGTGCAGTGTGTGCCTTATGTCTATACCTATATATATTATCGTAACTAGTGCCGTGTGTGTTATTTTTTAATTTCGGGGGTTTTACCTTTATAACTTTCTCAAACGATTTTGATCATTCTTTTTATTAACATTTCATTGTTATAAGATACCATATACGTAACTTAAAAGAGAAAAATAAAAAATAGCAAAAAAAGAGACCGACTTCAAGTGTAGATAACTGAAAAGCAAAACTTGACATTTTCTACAACACCTTGAAGTCGGTTTGTAGTAAAACATGAAAATTACTATGTTTTGCTTGTCATTTTTTTTTATTCTGTCAATCGCTTTACGTAACATTGCTATTAATGCGTTTTTAAACTAAGTATAAGTTTAATAATTTCTTAAGTTATCGCATCTTGTAAACATAATAAAACTTTTTCCACCCATTTTAATATTATATAAAATGATTAGAGCTAGGCACGTTTGCTGAAGAGTTTCTTGCGCCACGTCTTCTCTTCAAGGTGTTAAATTAGATCATGCTCCCATAGAGTAAATAAAAACCATAAACAAAATTAAAACTAAATAATTAAAATGAATAATTTGACGGTAGGCTAAATAAAACTTTAACAATACTCGTTGACACTTGACATCTTTGCCTTCCGTGACGTTTCGACCACTGAAAAGTGGTCGAAACGTCGGAATAACAAAAATCAAATAAACTACCGCGCTTAAAACCGTTAAAACGTAGTTTTATTAAGTAATAAGTTTGTTTATTGAAACTAGTGACAAGAACAATAACGCTCACCCTACAAATTTTGTAAAACAGAGAAAAGGAATAAGATTTGAGTCTTCATCTCCCAAAAGGGGGGAGGGGGGATACTGGGATTATCCATAACATTAAACTGGGCACAAACAATGATGTTTTGTTGGTGCAATAATAAATATTCAAAATTTTGAAAATTATTTAAACACTGGAAGATAAACATGATCGTGTAATAAATGACGTGACTCTGAAATGCTTCTAAAACCTACACGGCTAGATGACGCCACCGGTTATTCATTTTGTCGCATTTAGCTATATAATAATGACATGGAAGTAGAGGAATCTTTTGCAAAATGATATTAAGAAATATCCGTCACATTTTCTAACAGCGCCATCTATTGGTAAGTAGCGAAACAGACAATTGTATAATTTAATTTACAAATGTTAGTTATTTTGGCAATAACCTTAACAATGCACAATATAACTATATAAATACATACGTAAAATCTTGATCGAATGGTATGATATTTTATAAAGTAATTTAAAATATTAAAATGTAAGTTGATCTAAAAATATATTTAATATTTATCTCCATACTCTTTTTTAGCTTATATATATTGTCAGTCTGATAATACATTATATATTGTTAGATGTTTTTTATAATTCATATTTTTTTTTTCACTGCAGGAGTTCAGTAGACAGGCAGACGGTCCACTTGGTGGAAAGCGGTTACCATCGCCTATGAACATTTGCAACACCAAAGGTGCTACAAATGCGCTGCTGCTCTCTTATAGGAGACTGGAACCTGGTTACTAATGCCGGAACACAACTCAAGGTTATAGCGACATACTTTAGACCAGGGGTGGTAGCCATCCAGTCGGGCAAATGCCCTACCACCTGGCTGTGGGTTGTTAAGTCGCCTCTTACGACAGGCCGCCCGGTCGCAAGAAATTGTATTCTTTCTCCGTTCCTGCACGGATTAAAACTTAAATGTACGTACAAATAGTATATAATCAGACTGACAATATACAATAAATAGACAAAGAATTGGTACGGAGTTAAATATTAAATACATTTTTAGACCAAATAGAAACAATTTACAAATTTATTCAAACAGTACTTAAATGTAAAAATCCCAAAAAAAAAACCTAAAAAAAGAAAAGGCTTTATTTGATGAAACAACGACGCACTAACATTATTTACATGTTATACTATGAAAAATAGCATTAAAACAATATCAAATTTGTAAATTTGTACGCTGCATTTTCAGCAAAGAAGATTTGCACTCAGCTTGTTGCTGTTGCAAAAGTGGATGGATGCAGAAGTCGTGGAAGGCCACGACACACCTTCAATGATCAAATAGATCGTGTACTAGCAGAAGGTGATCTCAGGAGCCTTAAGAACAGACGAGCGTGCATGTCAAGAGTTATGAATGTCAAAGAAGCTAGTGAAGTGTGTAAGAATAAGCCTAAATGGCGCTCTGTTGTTCGTGCCTACCCCGCAAGGGAACTGGCGTGAAGTTATGTATGTATGTATGTATGTCGTTGCTGTATAGGAATTATATCCAAGAGACCGCTGATTTTCAGTGCAAATCTTTAATTAATTTATTATTTAAATGTAAGATTCATTGAAAGACAGAAGAGATCAACATTTACAGGCTGCATGTTCTTTAAAGACCGACAAATAAATATAATAATAAAAGCCCATAAATGCCCCACTGCTGGGCCTCCCATTATAGGGAAACAGAAGTATACCCGCCACGCTTGTCCGAGGCGGCTTGACAGGTTTGACACATCGGTTATCTCGATGTGCAGGTTGCATCACAATGTCTTCCTTCACCGGTATTAACACTTGTAACAATATGCATATTAGGTCAGAAAACTGCCTAAGTGGTGCATGTGTTCCGGTCAGGATCGAACCCGCGTTCGTTGAGTTTGAGATGCGTGCGCTGACCATTACGCTACACTACTTACAAATAAATAGTGTGAAGGTAATTATTAAATATATTAAAGAATTAATCGTCACTGGCGTAACTACTATCGCCATCTGTTGTTCGTATTCAGGAATTCTTTTCTATAAAGTGGGTAAAAGCAATATAATACGAGTTTTGTTAATTTCTATTTGATTCAATCACAAGACAAAAGTTCTTCATAGAATAAAGTGTAACATGAAAAAAAAATCTTTGTTGTATGAATGAAACGGTTGAATGGTTTCACTTTTCAATTCACTCAGGTTGAATACAATTTACGTATGACCTGATAAAATATGTTAACATCATCTATCGTTTCATATTAATTACTGAACAGATGTTTTTGTAAGTAATGTCTACTGTAGACGCTAGATGGCGTTGTTCCTAATGTTTTAAAGAATTTGTAAGCAGCGCTTTTTTTATTTTTTTATTGCAGGAGTTCAACAGACAGGCAGGCGGCCCACTTGATGGAAAGCGATTACCATCGCCTTTTTATTTTTTTATTAACAAGTCTACGGACTTGAGTTCCGTACCCTTTTTTATATCATAATTTCAAAGAATTTTTGGAATTTATACACGCTTCTTGGTTATTTTGTTTTTATGTGTGACATTTATTCAATGATATTTGTGTTGTGGTGTACCTTACGAATAACTTATTATATTAATTATCCGTGCAGGAACGGAGAAAGAACACAATTTCCTTGGCCTGTCGTAAGAGACGACAAAACAACCCACAGCCAGGTGGTAGGGTATTTGCCCGACTGGATGGCTACCGCCCCTGGTTTAAAGTATGTCGCCATAACAACCTTGAGTTGTGTTCCGGCATTAGTGACCAGGTTCCAGTCTCCCTTGAGAGAGCAGCAGCGTATTTGTAGCAACTTTGATGTTGCAAATGTCCATAGGCGATGGTTACCACTTTCCATCAAATGGGCCGTCTGCCTGTCTGCTGATCTCCTGCAATAAAAAAAAAATCTTTCTTGTAACTGCACATCTGTAAATACTAGGCTACTAACGCTGAATACTACCATATACTACTAAGGGGTCATAAATAAATTACGTAACACGGTAAGAGGGGGCAGGGTTTCGACAAAGTGTGACTTTGTTTGATAAGGAGTGGGAGGGGTCCTAAATATTGTCACTTCATACGAGCATAGTGTTTAAATTATTGAAAAATAATTTAAATGGAAATAAAACTAGTTACGGAACTGCTGTTTTAGTTTAATAATGTGTAGCAGCGAGAGGTAGAGGTTAAATGATACTTCAGATGGCAAAGAGTAGTATTCACTGTCGAGTGCTGATGTGAACTAATTTATTTTGGAAACGGTAACCCTAAGTACAAATATTCACAAGTCGTACAGCTAGTACAATATATAGCACAATGTGTGAGCGAGACGAATGATGTGCGAGCGAGATAAGCAACTATTAATATGTGCGCTCCCGCGTGTGCTGCAGTCGACGCCGCGCTACATGCGGCTCGCCGACCTGCATCGTAACCTGGAGCTTCCCTCCGATTCTTTGACCTTGCCCCCCATCACCCGAACCCTCTGGTGACGGAAACGGTCAACTATAAACCCACACCGAACGCTCCCACGAGAAATCGTCGGCCTCGCAATGTACTCATTGACGAGCCCGATAAAATCACCCGTCTCCTCGCGACGAGGCTCAGAACATCAGCCTGGCATAACAGACGCAGACAAAACAGACGCCGGAGAGCCCCCGGCTCGGATCCTCTTACACAAAGGTAAGACCCCACCAATCTCACTCACTCACTACAGACACAAGTAGCCATACAAGATTAGCTTAGGCGTGTTGCTGGAGAGTTTCTTCCACCGTTTCTTCTCCTCCAGCTATAACACGTTGCGAAGCGGTAGTAATGATAGACTAGGATCGGCTCTGCCGGCGGAGTCGTAAAATGGGTCCCCAAATAATCTATTCAGCCTGTTGGCTTAGCTCTTTCAGCCTTTAACGGCTAATTCTCAATATAGAGTCAATCCCCCGCAGCGGTCGAGGCGAGGTCGAACCTCACAGGAGGTGCCTCCTCGAGCGTGCTGCTTCCGGGCTGGGCCAAGACTGGATGGCCACCACCCCTGGTCTAAAGTATGTCGCCATAACAACCTTGAGTTGTGTTCCGGCATTAGTGACCAGGTTCCAGTTTCCCTTAAGAGAGCAGCAGCGCATTTGTAGCAACTTTGGTGTTGCAAATGTCCATAGGCGATGGTAACCGCTTTCCATCAGGTGGGCCGTCTGCCTATCTGCTGATCTCCTGCAATGAAAAAAAAGAACTACAACGCTCACCATTGACCCAATGTTCACCCTCATTTCCTTGACCTTCCACACTCAAGTATGCAACGGTTGATTAGAACGTTTGTTCCGCGTACAGCAATGATCTGGAGGGAAATTCCCGCTGAGGTATTCCCTCTGCAGTATGACGTGGGGTTGTTTAGAAATGACGTTATAATTTATCAACCACTTTCCATCAAGTGGACCATCTACCTGGTCCCCGAGTCTGTATCTACCATTGGCAATTGAATCGAATTGTTTTGGTATGTAACGCATCTCGGCTCAATATTGAATCAATTTTGATTTCATAGTAAAATATTTTTATGGTAGTCTGAAAACGTATGGCATGTCAATAGAATTTCACTTATCTGTATAATCGGTAGTCTGTAAAAATTTCACAATAGTCACATGGTATCATTTTCATAGATTGTTCATGGCCAGAGTACACTTCGCCTGCCAAAGGGAATAAAAAATTATCTGTATTTTCTTTTCTTTTATTCTTTCTTCCAAGGAGGTAAGGTAATCACCGTGATATGCGAAACCTCGGCTTAATTTTTATATACCTATATAGTGTATATTATCTATGGTATTAATTTTTTAAATTAAATTATCGTAACACAATACAATGATAATGATTAGTATTATAAATGATAAATGTTATAGCACAGATATTAAGACGTCACTAGTTCCGGCTACCATGTTTTTTCATAGACCAAGAGCTATATTTTTTTTATCCTTGTCATCTGGCAGTTTAGATTGTTAGGTAGACGGTTACTGTTTTTTGAAGTGATAACTTCTTATGAGACGGTAAAACGCTTTGTTACGTAACGTGTTACGCCGCCAGTCTGTCTGGTTTCCCTTTCTCTCACGCATACGGCAGCGGTAGGCAGGCTCCTCCTCTCTCACTCTAACCCACGCGCTATATACATAAAATTTAAGTAATAACCTAAGCTTTTCTCAAGTTAAACAATTTCAATATTAAATAGTTCAACTTCGATTAGTTTTAGTTATCACTTCTGTTGGGCGTCCCGAGACCCACACGTTTTTTTGATGTAATAACTTCTTATGGGAGGGTATACCGCTTCGTTACGTAACGCGTTACGGTGCCATTCTGTCTGGCTTCCCTTTCTCTCACGCATAAGGCAGCGGTAGGCAGGCTAAGTTATCACTTCTGTCGAGCGTCCCGAGACGCACACGTTTTTTGTTTGGATTTCTTTCTTCTTTACCCCTTTATTATACTTGTCATACATTACGTATATTATCTCTTTCCATCTTGTAGTAGTATATAGATTTTTACACCTGTTGTTACTCTCTATTTGCATTGATTACTAGAATAGAGCTATTAGTAGCTGCAAAAAAGATTTTTTTTTATAGCTAGAGTACAAAAAACAGGCTGACGGCCCATATGATGGAAAGTGCTTTTTAAAGTTTCGTAGTTACCTCAGTGAAAAATAGAAGCCTTGTATGAAACCGTCATGTACATCTGTTTTTGAATGTTGCAATCATTTTTTTCGGATACCGCTGGGTCTATGACTTTTTTAAAGGTACTCAGGTGCAATCTGTAACACTATAAAATTCTAAGCATACCGTGTCTGTATATTGCAGATATTAAAAAAAAACATGGAATAAACTAAATATACGGGAGAATACGATGCAATTTTTTTTTATTTCTTGTCTCTTTGTTAGGGATTCACGTAAAAACTACTGGGCCGATTTAATGCGGTTTTCGTTGATCGACTGTTAATTCTTAGACTTAAAAATTTCGTTAATTTTTATCCTGGGAATCCTTCGGGAATTTTTCTAAGAATAATGTAAAATAAGCAGTTTAAAAAGAAATTAAATTCCAGTGTGGTTTTTTCACTGATAATTGATAAATTTTCCGGGGAATGGTTTAAAGTTGTTCGAGCGCAAAAAAATTAGCTTTTTTTGACAAGTTTTGCACTAGAACAAAATGATTTCCAATGATTTTGTTAATGACGAAAATTGGACTGTAATATATAGCATCATAATATCTTATAGTAGCTTATATATATTTTTAAAGTACTAAACCTGCCTGGAAGAAATTGCTTTTAGTAATAAGGCCGCCCATTGTACTACATTTTAGTATGTAAGTTTATTGTGTATTTTTTTCTCTATGATGTGGGTATACAATAAAGAGTATTGTATTGTATTGTAAACGTTTAGGTATTAGGGGTCTAAGGCGGCCACATTTGCAGATTCATGTTACGAATAGTATGAGTATCAAAATAAAGTGGAACTTTATACTATGACTTACGCTCAGCAGTATATCTAGTTCCTACAAAAGCCGCCGCTTTAAGTCTCCAGGACCTTAATAAAAGAAGAATTACTACCGTTACGCTTTATTACACCGTTATTAGATTACGCGTATTAATGGATGCATGGCTCTTGGACTATAATAATCATATATATTATTTTTTATCAAAATCAATATGTAATATTTCATATCTTTGTTAATTTATCCGACAAGTATTAAGACTATCCCAAATTTCCGGTCGTTAATTTATTATAACTACACAGATATTTCTATGGGGGTCTGTAAATGTTAAACCACCATATGTTTTAATGAAATGTCTATATTATAAATCGCTGTCTAAAATATTCCTTAAATACTATTAATTAAAGTTATACACTTAGACATAGCTGGGCACCGTTAATCAAATAGTTAACTTCGTTAATCGCTAATCGGTTACTGAAAAAGTTAACTTCGTTAAAAGTTAAAGCGTTACATTTCAGAAAATTTAACGCAAGTTAACGTTAATCGTTAACACGTGATAAAAATTACATCTATACTATATAAGATTATAAAGCTGAAGAGTTTATTTGTTTGTTTGTTCAAACGCGCTAATCTCAGGCACCGCTGGTCCGATTTGAAAAATTCTTTCAGTGTTGAATAGTACATTTATCGACAAAGGCTGGGCTATATTATATTTTCAAAAAAATTAGGGATCCTTACTAAAAGTCCAATAATGTAACCCAAGGTGTAAAAAAATGACCCGGAAAATCCGTACACGGCGTGCGCTGCGAAAACTATTGATTATAGTACAAAAAAATGTACTACCACTTTGCAGAAGATATAATTGTCTACAAAAAATATGGCGTAACCATATGTCTAACTATTGTAGTTATCTCACAATAAGTGTTTTCTTTTATTTTTTTAAATAATTAAAATGCCGTCGCTTCAAAAACTCTTTATTTTGTACCTTGGTATTAATCCTTATCAAAATAAATTACTTCATATTCAAGACGAATTCAATACCTTTCTAGAACTTTTTGAATTATTCAATTTGGACGCTTCATTCAAAAGATATCGTGATATTTAAAATGTAAGTATTAGTGAAGTGGCGTGAAGTTATGTATGTATGTAAGTATTAGTGTTGTATAATATTTTCTTAAGTTTTCGCGACAGACATCTTTGTCTTCCGTGATCACGGCCACTGAAAAGTGGCCGAAACGTCGGAAAAACCAAAATCAAATAAAATTACCGCGCTTAAAACCGTTAAAACGTAGTTTTATTATATTAGTGTTGTAGCCAAA
This sequence comes from Dendrolimus kikuchii, assembly GCA_019925095.2. Classification (NCBI taxonomy): domain Eukaryota; kingdom Metazoa; phylum Arthropoda; class Insecta; order Lepidoptera; family Lasiocampidae; genus Dendrolimus; species Dendrolimus kikuchii. The sequence goes on from CM034414.1 coordinate 1,884,111, forward strand.
TATACTAACTACTGGTCTGATTTGAAAAATTCTTTTAGTGTTGGAGAGTCCATTTATCGAGGATGGCTATAGGCTATATATCATCACGCTAAAACCAACAGGAGCGGAGCACCAATGAAGAATGTTTCAAAATCGGAGGGTTTTGAAAGCAAATTCCACGCGGACGACGTCGCAGGCACAGCTAGTATCTTCTTATATAACTGTTGGTTCTGGAAGTTAACAGGTTAGAAACAAAAAAAAGACGGGTATAATTATTAGAGTGTTTAATATAGGCTTGTTGACAAACAATGTTTTTTTTTATTCATTTAGATTAAGGTTTAGACTTTATTTTACTAAGATAGACTAGTTGCGTTCTGGACGAAACACTGATTAGATGAACTAATTTTAAGGCGAGTTGATAGTAATATAATGACCAATTGCTATTTAGACGAATTGCTACATAGACCACTTACATCTTAGACGAAAGGATACTAACCCGTCCAAATTATCTGTCAATTTAGTCATCTGGCATAATATGAATATTCCCCTTCATGAACATTATGTTGAAGTTCTCGTCTGAAAGCGAGGCTCGTTTCGGCTGTAGTACATCCTTACCCGTGGAGAAATGACTTTCAACTGCAGCGCTTGAGGGTATAGCAGAATTATATATAATAAACAGATTTGCGAATATCTGTTCCCCGAGAAATGCCGCATCATTTAACGAGCTTTGATTTTTAAAGATTTGTTGCTTTATTAACGATTAACGGACCTTGGGAAATTTAACGGAAGTTAACGAGTCCGTTAACATATTTTTAAGTTAACTTAAAAGTTAATCCGTTACTCGAAATCTTGTCCGTGCAGGAACGGAGAAAGAATACAATTTCCTGCGGCCGGGCGGCCTGTCGTAAGAGGCGACTAAACAACCCACAGCCAGGTGGTAGGGCATTTACCCGACTGGTCGGCTATCACCTCTGGTCTAAAGTATGTCGCCATAACAACCTTGAGCTGTGTTCCGGCATTAGTGACCAGGTTCCAGTTTCCCTTAAGAGAGAAGCAGCGCATTTGTAGCACCTTTGATGTTGCAAATGCCCATAGGCGATGGTAACCGCTTTCCATCAAGTGGGCCGTCTGCCTGTCTGCTGATCTCCTGCAATAAAAAAAAAAAAGAAATGTTAACTCCGTTAATTAACGATTAACCGATTAACGAGTTAAAGCCCAGCTATGCATTTAGACATGTCGCGTCGTTTTGCTGTACATTAAAACATCCCTAGCGCGTGCAGTGAGAGCGAATGCACGCGGCCTTACGGCTTAATGGTATAACAAGGACTGACTCGCACCTCCAGGACTGAGGACTCGGCTACGGGCGAGGTTCTGCAGTGCGTCGGAGTTAGTTATCCGGAGACCAAACGAACATTCCCGAGCGCACGTCGGCTGTATTTGCCTCGCCACATTTCTGTTACTTATATATATATGGTAACACTTGGGGTGTTACCATATATAACTTAAAAAAAAAAAAATATATATATATATATATATATATATATATATGTTTGTGGGGCGCTGTAACTCACGGATAATATGCTGATTTTGATATTTAAATGGTATTTAAATCACAACTAAAGAAGTACCTAATAAGAAAAAGATGTCTACAGTCTAACAGAGTCCCTTAATGTAAAGTAATGTAATATCCCATAGGTATAGACATAAGACACACACTGCACATGCAGTTCCTCATAACACCACCATGTAACAGATACACTCTACATTAGTATAAGTTTAGTATTAAAACTAGAATAAATTAATGTAATAAGTTATTCGTAAGACACATACACCTCAACACAAAAATCAATAAATTAATGTCACACACAATAACCAAAATAAATAATAAGCGTGTTAAATTCAAAAAATTAAATCTAGAAATTAAGTTGTAAACTCGAGTCCGTAGTCGAGTTGTTAATAATGAAAAAAAAATATATTGCTCTGAAGGTTAGGCCGTCTCTATTCTATACGTGCAAAAACGGAGACAGAATATAATTTCCTACGTCCAAATTAATATAATAAGTTATTCGTAAGGTACACCACAACACAAACATCATTGAATAAATTCCATACACAATAACAAAAATAACCAATAAGCGTGTATAAATTCTAAAGACTTTCTTCTAAATTAGGTTGTAAAAAAGGTTACGGAACTCGAGTCCGTAGAGTTGTTAAAAAATAATAATAATAATAGTCCATATGGAAAGAAGAGTGAAGTTGGGGAATAGTGTGAATGGAGCGTTAGGTAAACTTCTAGGCGCTAAGAACCTCAGCCAAAAGGCCCAGCTTGCCACGTATGGAAGCGAGAGTTGGGTATGGAAGCGAAAGCATGAAAGTAAGTAAACGCGGTCGAGATGCGAGCACTGCGCAAAATCTGCGGAGTGACGCTCGCGGACTGCGTTCGTAATACCGAAGTAAGAAAGAGAGTTGCTCTCAAAGAGAGTGTCGGGGTGAGGGTAAGGAAAGGAATGCTCCGGTGGTTCGGGCCTGTGGAAAGAATGCATGATGAAAGAATGAGTAAACAGATATACAATGCAAAAGTGGATGGATGCAGAAGTCGTGGAAGGTATATAGGTATATAGGTACTGCATCTTGTCGAGAAACCCAGGGAGTCCTGCGGGGGAGGACGTCTTCAACAGCAGGAGGTGAAATCTGCGGGATCGTCGGACTGTTGGACTCGTCTAAGCGGCTCTCTGAGCTGGAATCAATCCCATCCGTCCTATCTCATTCTCTCTATCCCTTCCTAATGGCTGCCAACACGCTTTGCACGTGGAATAGCAAATGTCTATAAACAACTGTAACCACTTTCTATTACTGAAAAACAGCAATGACATACATCTTCTTTTATCTGTGCAGAAACGGAGAAAGAATACAATTTCCTGTGGCCGGGCGGCCTGTCGTAAGAGGCGATAAAACAACCCATAGCCAGGTGGTAGACTATTTACCCGACTGGATGGCTACCACCCCTAGTCTAGAATATGTCGCCATAACAATCTTGAGTTGTGTTCCGGTATTAGTGACCAGGTCTCAGTCTCCCTTAAGAGAGCAGCAGCGCATTTATAGCAACTTTAGTGTGGCAAATATCCATAGGCGATGGTAACTGCTTTCTATCGGGTGAGCCGTCTGCTTGTCTGCTGAACTCATGCAATATTTTTTTTTAATCGTGTCAGTGCTGTCTCCGCAATATATAGTTGGATCACGACATAAAGAAGACCGTGAAGACCGAAGAGTGGAGACCGTGTCTCGGTAAACGTAGAGTCGGACGCCCTCCAGCTGGATGGACTGACGACTTGCGCAAGGTCGCCGGTAGGCGCTGGATGGGCAAGGCAGAAGACCGTGATGCGTGGCGCCGACTTGGGGAGGCCTACGTCCAGCGGTAGACGGTTATTGGCTGACGACGATAAAAGAGACCACTTTTACATACATACATACATAACTTCACGCCAGTTCCCTTGCGGGGTAGGCACGAACAACAGAGCGCCATTTAGGCTTAATCTTACACACCTCACTTGCTTCTTTGACATTCATAACTCTTGTCATGCACTTTTAATTTAATTAATAACTTAAATTCACCTAAATCAAATCCTAGTGAGGTGTGTGAACCCCCGGGGGCAGTGCAGTGTGACTGAGGACTTGTGGCGAGGTAAGTTTCTCCTTGCTTCTTCTTCCACGTCCCTTCGCCTTCTCTCGGCCATCGCCGTAGTACGTCGAACTTCTACCAGTTTGCCAACTTCGCAATAAAAAATGTCTCCAGCTCTATACACTTATCCAGTTTTTTCATCATCATCTGTAGGCACTTTATTTATTCTATCCGTGCAAGAACGGAGAAAGAATACAATTAACTGCGGCCGGGTGGCCTGTCGTAAGAGGCGACAAAACAACCCACAGCCAGGTGGTAGAGCATTCGCCCGACTGGATGGCTACCACCCCTGGTCTGCAAGAGTTCAGCAGACAGGCAGACGGCCCACTTGATAGAAAACGGTTACCAGCGCCTATGGACATTTGCAAGACCAAAGGTGCTACAAATGCGCTGCTGCTCTCTTAAGGGAGACTGGAACCTGGTCACTAATGCCGGAACACAACTCAAGGTTGTTATGGCGACATACTTTAGACCAGGGGTGGTAGCCATCCAGTCGGGCGAATGCTCTACCACCTGGCTGTGGGTTGTTTTGTCGGCTCTTACAACAGGCCGCCCGGCCGCAGGAAATTGTATTCTTTCTCCATTCCTGCACGAACAAAAATATTAGATTTTTGTAATGAACTAACGGCCCCGACAGACGTTGTCCTGCTCTGAAAAAATAAATATCTAGGACCCGATCCCAGCGCCACCTACCGGTTCCAATTGTGGATTTAAACATTTTCAACCATCCGGAGACCCATTCAAACACACAAAAACAAAATCACCAAAATCGGTCCAGGTGATTAGGAGGATTTTAGAACCCGATCTCAGCGCCACCTACCGGTTCCAATGGGATAAAAAGTATCCTATGTCTGTCTCCTGGTTCTAAGCAACCTCTCCACCAATTTTCAGCCAAATCGGTACAGCCGTTCTTGAGTTACAAATAGTGTAACTAGCATGACTTTCTTTTATATATATATAGACCAGAGTTTACCCCGCGGCTTCGCCGCGCGTCAAACTCTAGTGCGTACCTCTTGTTTTAAGAGCAGACGTTAGTTAATACAGGATATATTGTATTGTATTTTTATGTTGGTGCTATTTGCCCTCGGAAGATTTACTTCATTTTATATCGCAAACTATCCCATCTACCGGGATGAATAGTATCAATGTCCATTCTCGGTATTTAGACAGACAGATCGAGTGAAAGTCGCATTTTTTTAAAGATTATGAATGTTTATATCTATAAACTTGATAAATGATTGGTCCCCAATACAAACTTTAATACCCTATTTTAACCCGTTCTAGTTTTATTTATATAACTAAATATTGTGTAAACTACACAAACGACCAAAACTAAAAAACGTACTAAAACTATCGAAACTACCAAATCCACCAACCGAAACTACCACAACTATCTAAATTACCACGATTACCAAATCTACCAATCAAAACTACCAAAACCACCACAACTAACAATACCACCACAACTAACAAAACTACCACAACTACCAAAACTACCACAACTAACAATACCACCACAACTATAAAAACTACCGCAACTACCAAAACAACTGAATATACCAAATCGACCAACCAAAACTACCAAATCTACAAACCAAAACTACCACAACTACCAAAATAATCGAATCTATCAAATTTACCAACCAAAACTACCATAACTACATTCTCGGCATCGAAAATATATATATATATACTGAGTTTCATCCAAATCGGTCCAGTAGTTTTTACATGAAAACGGAACAGACACACAGACAGAGTTACTTTCGCATTTATAATATTAATAGGGATGAACGAATGAATGAAAATACTTTATTGGCCACCAAAAATTAAAACAACGTTCTTAAAAACTAGGTACAATAAATATTGAACACAGGGCGGCCTTATCCCTTAAAGCGATCTCTTCCAGGCAACCCCCTAACTAAGGAAAATATCAAAATAATATTTACAATATTATAGATAAGAAATTATCCTTCTTGTTAAATTCGCAAATCTTATGACTAATTTTGCAGGAAGTTGACAATATATGATCCGATTACAGCACTATATATACTTAATTACTTGATTATCTGATTAAAAATCTTTGAAATGTCATATCAGTACTTTAGCAACGCTGAATTATGTATAAATTAGTAACGATTTTGTATATAGATTCATTCGGTTTGACACTAAAGTATCAGGTGTTAGTGTGAAATTACAGATGACCATCAGAATATGATAGGTATGTAGACTTAATCATTATTATTTGTTGGTAAACTTAGTCATTTGTTGGATTTCTTTTTATTTGTCCCCTTTTAAAACTTTGAGAATCAACCAATGTATATAAAATTAAAATATAACCCGATTAAGTAGCGGCCCGGCGCGGTTTCACCCGCACTCTGTCCCGCTTCCGTGGTATATAGCGTTATGTTATATATAGCCTATGACATTCCCCGTTAACGTAGCTTTCGAGTAGTAAGTAGTAACTTAGCTTTTTATCCGTGCAGGAACGGAGAAAGAATACAATTTCCTGCGGCCGGGCGGCCTGTCGTAAGAGGCGACAAAATAACCCATAGGCAGGTGGTAGGGCGTTTGCCCGACTGGATGGCTACCACCTCTGGTCTAAAGTATGTCGTCATAACAACTTTGAGTTGTGTTCCGGCATTAGTGACCAGGTTCCAGTCTCCTTTAAGAGAGCAGCAGCGCATTTGTAGCACCTTTGGTGTTGTAAATGTCCATAGGCGATGGTAACCGCTTTCCATCAAGTGGACCGTCTGCCTGTCTGCTGAACTCCTGCAATACCTGGCTGTGGGTTGTTATGTCGCCTCTTACGACAGGCCGCCCGGCCGCAGGAAATTGTATTCTTTCTCCGTTCCTGCACGGATAATTATGCCGCTAGTATTAGTATAGATATAGATTAAGTATATGCATACATACATACATAACTTCACGCTAGTTCCCTTGCGGGATAGGCACGAACAACAGAGTGCCATTTAGGCTTATTCTTACACACATCACTTGCTTCTTTGACATTCATAACTCTTGTCATGCACGCTTGTCTGTTCTTAAGGCTCCTGACATCACCTTCTGCTAGTACACGATCAAGTTGATCATGGAAGGTGTGTCGTGGCCTTCCACGACTTCTGCATCCATCCACTTTTGCATTGTATATAGATTAAGTAGAAATAAATAAAGCCTTGCTACACTTAATGACATTATCCGTCAATCTCTTGTCACCACCGGGGCACCAGCTGTTCTTGAATCAAATGGGCTGTGCGTGCCATGGAAGATGGGACGCCCCCTAATATGGGACGCAAATCGTGTCGATACTTTGGCGGCGTCCCATCTTCCAGACATAGTCGTGACAGCCGGGGCTGCTGCTGCATACCAGGAAGCCCTGAAATGTCACAAATATATGTCCATTGCTAATGGGTACATATTTGTGGTTTTCGGGGTCGAGACCCTGGGGCCGTGAGGGCCTGGAGCTCATCACCTCTATCAAGACCTCTCAACGCGTCTAATTGAGGTCTCGCGTGACCAAAAGGCTGGCTTGCACAGGGCAATGAAGCATTGCCACCCAACGCGGAAATGCGGCCAGCATTTTGGGTGCGCTCCCCGCCGACAGCAACTTGGAGTCCAATTTTTACTTATAGATTTATGCTATTTTGTAAGGATGGTTTTATTTATAGTATACTTTAGTTTATTTATTTTATACTGACGTATGTTATACAATTAGTCAATCTGAGTACTTGGCCTGCAACACTACAGATCCCACATCCGTGCGCATAGGCGAAGATACGGTCGAGCGCACGGATCAGTTTAAGTACTTGGGATCTGTACTTAGTGCATCCGGGGATATCGACCACGACGTCAAGGCCCGTATCACAGCAGCTTGGGCCAAGTGGCGTGAGGTGACAGGTGTCATTTGTGACCCCAAAATGCCGGTTAAATTAAAAGGACAGGTCTATAAATCCATCATTAGACCTGTCCTTTTGTATGGCAGTGAAGCGTGGCCTGTACTTGAGCGACACAAGCAAGAACTGCGTGTCACGGAGATGAATATGCTGCGATGGATGTGTGGAGTGACACGGAAAGACCGAGTCAGGAACTCCCGCATCCGCGGCAGTCTTCATGTCCGTGACATAGCAGACAAATTGCAAGAGTGTCGCTTACGTTGGTACGGCCACGTTTTACGGAGACCGGCTAATTATGTGAAGAACAAATGTCTAGCCATGCCGCCTCCGCCAGGTCCCGGTCGAACGGGAAGGCCCAAGAAATGTTGGCTTGACGTTGTGAAGGATGACATGCGTACCAATGGTCTCAAAACGGGGGATGCTGAAGACCGCGCGAAGTGGAGTAGAAAAAGTAGGAAAGCGGACCCTGGGCGTCGGAGTGGACGCTCCGAACGCAACCGGGAATTAACGCTCGGATGATGATGATGATGTATGTTATACAATTACTTTTCTAATTAATGGAGTTATAGCAAACAGTGTAGACTTAGTAAGACAAAGACATGATAAAAGGAAAGAAGAAAAAAGCCTTAAAATAGGTAATTCCTCTCTAATGCTCGATGGACATATTTAAAAATCCATCACACACACAAAGCCCAAATATTTTTTCCTTGTAATCTATATATTATATATAAATCAATTGCTGTTCGTTAGTCTCACTAAAACTCGAGAACGGCTGGACTGATTTGGCTTATTTTGGTTTTAAATTATTTGTGGAAGTCCAAGGAAGGTTTAAAAGGTGAGTAAATATGGTAAAAATGCTTGGAATATAGTAAAAGCAACAATTTCGCTTTCCCTTAGAAACTATTCCTACCTGTCAAACATTTGATGTTCGTCCCGTCGTTCAGAAATTAAATTAAATTTAAAATTGTAGTTTTTTTCCATTATTTTGGTTATGAATGTCAAACATTTGATGTTCGTCCCATCGTTCAGAAATCAACGTTTTTATTGATTCTGAGGCGGTACGAAGTTTGCCGGGTCAGCTAGGTGTATAAATTATTGGTCTTACAACTTTACCGGGGTGTTTGGGGCGAGTGCCTTCGCGAAGCGAAGGCGCTCGAGCCCGGGGGGGCAACTTGCTCGAGGGAGCTCCCTAAGGAGTTTTACCTCGGCTGGACTGTTGCCATGAATGGGGAATGAATTTAATGATGCCCACCATAGGGCGACACAAAATACTAATTGAGAACGGGCGACGAGTAATATAACATACGTACGTACATACCAGTATCATCAAAAACGTCTGCTAAATTAGATAAAACATCGCGCTTTTTTTGGAAAGCGCACGAGCGTATTAAAAAAATAGAATTTTCTTCCAAAATATCAGATAATTGGTCCACCAAAACCAAGGTCCTTGTGCGTTATTTTATCACCCTGAAAAAAAATAGACTAGGCCTATACATAGCAATACTCTAGGTAGGGTACCTATAATATCTCAAAAAACAAGGGCGCAGTTATAGAAGCTCGCATAGAGCGCATAAAAGGCTATTTACAGCACTGCAAAACATTACTTTTTTATTGCAGGAGTTCAGCAGAGAGGCCGATGGCCCACTTGATGGAAAGCGGTTATCATCGCCTATGGACATTTGCAACACCAAAGGTGCTACAAATGCGCTGCTGCTGTCTTTAGGGGCTGGAACCTGATCACTAATGCCGGAACACAACACAAGGTTATTTTATGGAGGCATACTCTAGACCAGGGTTGATCGCTATCCAGTCGAGCAAATACAAATAGAAGTACGGAATCTAATATATAAAATTCTCGTGTCGCAGTGTTTGTTACCAAACTCCTTCTAAACGGCTGAACCGATTTGTATGAAATTTTGTGTGCAGATCGGGTAGGTCTGAGAATCGGCCAACATCTATTTTTCATACCCCTAAATGATAAGGGTGACCCACACCTAAATAGGATTTTTTTTGACAAAATGTATTATTTATATTTTTTTATGATTTGACATTAAAAATACAAACAACCCTAAATTTTCACTCTTCTATCACCAACCCCTATTTTTTAATAGCAATATTAGCACTTAAATTACTAAAAACAATTTAAAAGGCAAAACAACGTTCGCCGGGTCAGCTAGTTTATTATATATATTTTCTCAATATCTTTTATATTGTTACAGGAAAACTTTTTCTTTTCACTATCCTGGCTTTAGCCCAGGGTAGGCAAGTCCAAGAAGAAGACATCGTACTTTCCAAAGAAGATGCAATTTGTCCAAAGGATATTGCCTTCTATCTGATACCTCACGAAACTGATTGTGTAAAATATTATCTCTGTGAATATGGCATGAAGTACATAGAGCCTTGGAGTTGTTTTTCTGACACTGAATTTTCTGTAGAAGAACAGGTAAGGTCTAAATTTATATGGGCTTTAAACATCACTGAGAAATAGACACGGGCGTCGGCAGCAAGAAATACCTGATAGGAAAGAAAACAAATACAATTTTTTACAAAGTTACTGTACAATCCCCAACGTTGGGATTGCACCTAAGCGGACTGTATTAGTGCGAATTGTTTGCGCAAAACGATTAGTTGGCCAGTGAGAATAAATCTTACAACGAGTAGGTCAACTCACCTTGCAAAGATCGGGTTCGAGTCCACTGGCCGGCGCCGACTCCTTTCTTCGTGAACACAATTTTGTTTAAAACGAGTAATTTCACAACACTCGTGACGACGATGCAGCACTGATGCACTGGTTGGCGACAATTGCGAATATTTTACACAAAATACGTAACGAGTCTCTTATGAGGTGGATTTAACAACGAACGACTTCCGAAATGTCCGTACACGACGAGCGCAGCGAGTGACTCTCGCCGCAATTTCTACTCTCACTGGCTCACGCGTCAAATAAAAATATATACTAATCTAATTCAAACAAAATTGTCGCTAATTTATCAAATACAAAATGAACTTAAACTATTTAATGTTATTTAATGCTAATTTATATTAAATTAGTAATAAAGGAAACGGTTTGTACAGTTACCGTTTGGATAAAAACTGAAGGCGTCTAGGCTGCTGTCTGAATTGGTTCATCACCTTATCAATAAATTCAGTATCCTCGTCTCCTTTTCCTGTGGACATTAAGCATGTACAGGCCGCTTAACCTCGCGTCTCCCATTGTAAAGTGAGTCCACGTCTTGACACGTCGTGACGCTGGTATATATTTGTTAAAAATATACCTAATGTGTAGATGCAGATGCACCTTCTTGAGAGCGACCCTGGCGGCTTCCATGGCTATAAATTATTCTAGAGAAGAAAAGGTGCCAATGTATAACAAAGAGTTTGCAATTGATTTAACGAATGGATTGTTATGTGATGTCGTATCTAATTTAACACATGGCTCGATAGATGAAAACAGGCATTTTATCTTTAATTTTTTTTATTGCAGGAGATCAGCAGACGGCCCACTTGATGGAAAGCGGTTACCATCGCCTATGGACATTTGCAACACCAAAGGTGCTACAAATGCGCTGCTGCTCTCTTAAGGGAGACTGGAACCTGGTCCCTAATGCCGGAACACAACTCAAGGTTGTTATGGCGACATACTTTAAACCAGGGGTGGTAGCCATCCAGTCGGGCAAATGCCCTATCACCTGGCAAAAATTTACTTGTATGTTGCACTTCGATATCTAGCAGAGTATGAAAGATATGAAGTCCAGTCCTTAGAACGATGTCACGATTAAACTAATAATAAATACATTAGGTTCTGTTGTAAAATAATCAATATCACAATTTTTCTTTTCTTTGCAGGCTTGTACCTATCCATCAATAGCCAATTGCAAGTTAGGCAATGCATCAAGTAATACAACTACAGCACCTAACGTCACTACTACTATCGCACCTTGTGACACTACGAATTGTACAGCTTCCAACGCTACCTGGGCACCAATCACTACCACATCTGCACCAAATGCGACCAGCACAACTTGGTATCCCACTACAACGGCAGCTCCTAACGCCACCTGGGCACCAATTACTACAGCGGAACCGAATGCGACCAACACTACTTGGTATCCCACTACGACGGCAGCTCCTAACGCCACCTGGGCACCAAACACTACAGCGGAATCGAATGCGACCAACACTACTTGGTATCCCACTACAACGGCAGCTCCTAACGCTACCTGGGCACCAAACACTACTGCGGAATCGAATGCGACCAACACTACTTGGTATCCCACTACAACGGCAGCTCCTAACGCTACCTGGGCACCAAACACTACTGCGGAATCGAATGCGACCAACACTACTTGGTATCCCACTACGACGGCAGCTCCTAACGCCACCTGGGCACCAAACACTACAGCGGAATCGAATGCGACCAACACTACTTGGTATCCCACTACAACGGCAGCTCCTAACGCTACCTGGGCACCAAACACTACTGCGGAATCGAATGCGACCAACACTACTTGGTATCCCACTACAACGGCAGCTCCTAACGCCACCTGGGCACCAAACACTACTGCGGAATCGAATGCGACCAACACTACTTGGTATCCCACTACGACGGCAGCTCCTAACGCCACCTGGGCACCAAACACTACTGCGGAATCGAATGCGACCAACACTACTTGGTATCCCACTACGACGGCAGCTCCTAACGCCACCTGGGCACCAAACACTACTGCGGAATCGAATGCGACCAACACTACTTGGTATCCCACTACAACGGCAGCTCCTAACGCCACCTGGGCACCAAACACTACTGCGGAATCGAATGTGACCAACACTACTTGGTATCCCACTACAACGGCAGCTCCTAACGCCACCTGGGCACCAAACACTACTGCGGAATCGAATGCGACCAACACTACTTGGTATCCCACTACAACGGCAGCTCCTAACGCCACCTGGGCACCAAACACTACTGCGGAATCGAATGCGACCAACACTACTTGGTATCCCACTACAACGGCAGCTCCTAACGCCACCTGGGCACCAAACACTACTGCGGAATCGAATGCGACCAACACTACTTGGTATCCCACTACGACGGCAGCTCCTAACGCCACCTGGGCACCAAACACTACTGCGGAATCGAATGCGACCAACACTACTTGGTATCCCACTACAACGGCAGCTCCTAACGCCACCTGGGCACCAAACACTACTGCGGAATCGAATGCGACCAACACTACTTGGTATCCCACTACAACGGCAGCTCCTAACGCCACCTGGGCACCAAACACTACTGCGGAATCGAATGCGACCAACACTACTTGGTATCCCACTACGACGGCAGCTCCTAACGCCACCTGGGCACCAAACACTACTGCGGAATCGAATGCGACCAACACTACTTGGTATCCCACTACGACGGCAGCTCCTAACGCCACCTGGGCACCAAACACTACTGCGGAATCGAATGCGACCAACACTACTTGGTATCCCACTACGACGGCAGCTCCTAACGCCACCTGGGCACCAAACACTACAGCGGAATCGAATGCGACCAACACTACTTGGTATCCCACTACGACGGCAGCTCCTAACGCCACCTGGGCACCAAACACTACTGCGGAATCGAATGCGACCAACACTACTTGGTATCCCACTACGACGGCAGCTCCTAACGCCACCTGGGCACCAAACACTACAGCGGAATCGAATGCGACCAACACTACTTGGTATCCCACTACAACGGCAGCTCCTAACGCCACCTGGGCACCAAACACTACTGCGGAATCGAATGCGACCAACACTACTTGGTATCCCACTACAACGGCAGCTCCTAACGCCACCTGGGCACCAAACACTACTGCGGAATCGAATGCGACCAACACTACTTGGTATCCCACTACAACGGCAGCTCCTAACGCCACCTGGGCACCAAACACTACTGCGGAATCGAATGCGACCAACACTACTTGGTATCCCACTACGACGGCAGCTCCTAACGCCACCTGGGCACCAAACACTACTGCGGAATCGAATGCGACCAACACTACTTGGTATCCCACTACAACGGCAGCTCCTAACGCCACCTGGGCACCAAACACTACAGCGGCGGCACCAAACACTACTGCGGAATCGAATGCGACCAACACTACTTGGTATCCCACTACGACGGCAGCTCCTAACGCTACCTGGGCACCAAACACTACTACGTTTGCACCCAATGTAACAAACACGACGTTAGCTCCTATTGAGACAACTACATCTGGATCAAATGTAACCAACACTACTACCACAGCATCTCCTGATATTACAATAATTCAAAATTCTACCAGTCCTACTAGGCCTCCGAGGCCCACTCCAAGCCATTCGACTAGACCTACAAGAACGCCCTCAACTACAAATCTTCCTCTGTCAACTGCTCGTCCAAAGACAGATCATGAAATTGTAGAAAATAGCAACAGTTTCTGGAGTTACTTACGCATATTCTAAATACAAAAACCAAATTCACACAATCAACAAAATATGGTATATAAAATCAATAAAATCATAGCCAATTTGTTTCCAGTTTTTATTCAATAAGAATCACTTGTAACCGAAAACGAAGCACCTATTAATATAGTATGGTAATACCAGATCAAATATCACAGTACAGTGTATAACAATACAATTCAATACAGTACATACATACATACATAACTTCACGCCAGTTCCCTTGCGGGGTAGGCACGAACAACAGAGCGCCATTTAGGCAATACAGTACAATAAAACTAATAAAAAAAAAACTACACTACTACAAAGGATATTTGATATGATGTTATATACACAGTAATTATATATTTTAAAAATTTGATGTGTAATATCTATGTATATTTTTAATTTTCTAAGGTTAATATCATTGAGATATAACATGTCTAGAGAGATCATTGCTAACAAACAACAAACGCCAAAAACGGCATCAAAAACGCGAAGCGTTGCTAAATTCACTCTGCGTTTTCGGGATATCAGGAAAAAAATATTACCCCATTTTTAATAATTAAATATTTTTTTATGTAAGTGAAAAGTTTAAAAAAGTTTGTGTGTTATAATTTAATATTACTCAGAGGTTTTAGTTTTTTTTTAAATAAAGTATTAGCAACAAAAGTTGTGTGTCTTGGAACGAACCATAAAAAAATACATGCACAAATGAATTCATAACACATTTTAGCACATGTAGTAATTTTAATTCGCAATAAAATGCCTGTACAGATATTAGTACATATTTATAAGTCTGTTAATTACCAATACTCATGTAATAATTCTAAAAAAACTATTCATAATGGCAAATTATTTTTGTGTTACTCATCATGTTCACGAAAGGTTATTAGATGACTATTTATAACCCAAAGATTATCCTGCCCTAAAAGTCAGTGAAATCATTTGTAATAGTGGATTTGGAACGATTCGATAGGTTCATATTGGGTAGTAGGCTTTATGTATAATCCAAAGTTTATATCAGTAGTAGGAACTACGGGGTAGGTACACGAGATAGTTTAATGCAGGGACTTAAGAGCAACTAAACCACTTGAAAAGGGCTATTATAGAAATAAAAATATTCATATCCAAAAGTTTTTATTCAAACTAGTTCAGTTTGATTATTTTCTGAACTAAAATTTGTTTTTTATCATACTAATATATTAAATTATTTCTTTATTAAGTATTAATGGAGATGCAGCTAATAGAATATAGACAAAATTAATATCTTAATTATGACAATAAAGAGTTTTCTATAATATTACTAGCGGCCCGGCGCGGATTCATCCGTGGTCTGTCCCGCTCCCGTGGTATAAAGCATCATGTTATAGAGCCTATGACACTCTCTGTTAACGTAGCTTTCCAACAGTAAAATAATTTTTAAAATCGGTTTAGTAGATCCCGAGATTACCCCCTACAACGTCACAAACTTACAAACTTTACCTCTTTATAATATTTAAAACTTTAAACGATATTCAGTTTTTTTTACATCCTCTTTGACGATATTTGTAGCACGCATTCTGTCAATTCTACATCAAACGTCATAAGGTTACATTACAAAGTTTATATTGTCCAAAGCGCTAAGGTTAGATTAGAAATAATTTTATATGATGGTTAAGTATTCTTAAATTTTCTAATTATCCTTCACACAACTTACATCTTATCGGTCACGATCATATATAATTATTTTAGGTACTTTATTTCAATACAATTGTGCCGTTGATAAGAAAATATAAAAAACATAGTGTAAAAATATCTCCGAAAATTATTCAAAATACTTCGTTTCAAAATCCATCTCTTTGTCCAACAATATGCTACAATTGGATCCGTAGGAAGTCTAAAACGTAATATAAACTAGTTTAAGAAAACCGGACATACAAACATTACATGTCTGTTTTCTATAGATTTTTTCAATTATTCATATTTCATAAATAAAAAAGAAATCGTAACAAAAGTCCCCAAATTTTGGAAAATAAGTCACACTTTTCACCTGACAACATCAATCAATTCGATAACCTTGAAAATGTCGAAATTAAATTTCACGTTTTTACAAAGAAATCATGAGAAAAGTGTTAAGTTTTCCGATTAGATGACATCTCATCCTTATCCTTTCCCGTTTTAAAATAGTTCCGACAGATTTTAATAGCGCAGGCCGGCATAATATTTTTTTTTTGCAAGAGCTCTAACCAGTAAAGTAATCGAAACGACACTAACAGGCGTGGGAAGCCACTGAAGCCAGTGCACCAATTTTGGTGCACTGTTTTTGGGCCGTTTTTGTGCAATTGATGCGTGATCTAGACGTTTATATGATCTAAGGTTAATATATTATTTCTAAAGATATATTATACATTTTATTTAATACAATGCAAGAAAACTTAACTTATTTGTATTGTATTCTACTCATAGTCCCTCAAGACTATAATCTACTTATAGAAATATATATAAAAACTCTTGAATTTGAAAAAAATGGGAAGTCAGATAGATATAAAGATAAGACAATTTTTTATATATATAGGTATATTGCTTTACATAAAACATAATCATAGTGTAGTTGTATAAATTTACATAGATATTGGGGAGATAAAGGTTAATTAGTTGGCTTTATGAATGCGAGATAATAATCCTTTACGAGCCCATTTGGTTATTTTATAATTTAATTAATCTGTTGGGAACTAAGAAGACGAGATTGAAAAAAACGAGCGGCTTACGTTGTAACAAGATATTATATTTAGAAGTGATGTCAATAGTGGCATAGACGACACAAAAAAGCAACAACGCAGTTAATAAAAAAAAAAGTTTACTACAGACATACATACAAAATAGGTTCTATTTTCAGCAAAGTATACATAAAAAAAAAACATTAAAATGCCTGTCCATATCAAAATGGTGGAATATATTGTGTCATAACTATTGTTACGAGTTTAGTGGGCCTCGAATTAAAATGCCGTTAAAATTACTATAGAATTTATTAGAACTATACAAACACGTATAACACAGGAACAAGTATAACCGAACACAACAAATCCAAACGTAATGCAGAAGGTCGTAATTCAATGAAACGCGCAAAGTATGTCACTATTAGAATCCCGAATATACACACGTCACGCGCGTATCGTAGTCGTAGCCCAACTGCCCCCTCTCTCTCGATTTTTTTTAATTGCAGGAGGCAGACGGCCCACTTAATGGAAAGCGGTTACCATCGCCTATGGACATTTGCAACACCAAAGGTGCTACAAATGCGCTGCTGCTCTCTTAAAGGAGACTGGAAACTGGTCACTAATGCCGGAACACAACTCAAGGTTGCTATGGCGACATGCTTTAGACCAGGGGTCGTAGCCATCCAGTCGGGCAAATGCTTTAACACCTGGCTGTGGGTTGCTTATCGCCTCTTACGACAGGCCGCCCGGCCTCAGGAAATTGTATTCTTTCTCCGTTCCTGCACGGATAGTCTCTCTCCATCAATCTCAATCTCCATAAGGCCGTCGTTTTATACTACACAAATGGAAATCAATCCGCAACACCTGGCTAATGATGCTAATGAGTGAGTACAATAGGCTATTCTTCATAATAATTAGAAACGTATGCTAATAAATAAGTGAACAAAAGAAGACGATCATAAAAGGATTACAATTAGTTCAAATGCCGACAGGTAATAAAATGTGCTTTAACAGATTTGTTCGTGGAAATTGTCTTTGTCGACGCCTAGGTTGTAACACTATTATTTATACGATGCTGAACTGTTAGATTGAGAAGATTACCTTGAACAATAAATCATCATCATACGCGAATGTTTAAGATTAGATTTATCTGATTTTATACATAGAATGATGTATATACATGATACATCTATGAATATTCATTTCAACACGCCACAGTCACAGGCAGAACAGGAAAGAGTTTGGTTTTGAAGTGAAACCTCTATATAGACGGGGATATTAGGATTTTTTCTGTCACGAAAAAGCGTTACGGCCGCGTGGAGGGAGTAGAAGGTATATCGCGTGGTGAGAGGCGGCATAATGTTAGAGTAGACTATGGATGCGTTTTTTGTACCGGATCGAATTCAGTTTTTTTGTTTGATAAAATAAAATATGTTTAAATAAAAAATGCATTTATTAAAATGTACCTAACCTAACCAAAATCTAAAAAAAAATGACACATAGTAGAACTGAAACTTCAACGGACAAGTGGAAAAACGAATCGCAAAATTTGAAGTTAAAATTTTGTTGCGATTCATTTCGACGACACAAAAAAGCAACAACGCAGTTTAAAAAAAAAGTTTACTACATACATACAAAACAGTTTCTATTTTCATCAAAGTATACATAAAAAAATCATTAAAATACCTGTCCATATCAAAATGGAATATATTGTCTAAGAATAAGCCTAAATGGCGCTCTGTTGATCGTGCCTACCCCGCAAGGGAACTGGGGTGAAGTTATGTATGTATGTATATTGTGTTATAACTATTGTTACGAGTTTAGCGGGCCTCTAATTAAAATGCTGTAGAAGTGAAACTTCAACGGACAAGTAGCAAAACGAATCGCAAAACTTCAAGTTAAAATTTTGTTGCGATTCGTTTTGAAACTTGTCCGTTGCAATTCGTTTATCCACTTGTCCGTTGAAGTTTCATTTCTATTACGTGTCCCAGTTTTTGACATTGACATTATTCTTTCGGCAAAAGATTGTTAAAGCTAGGGCCAAACCAACATGAATTTATAAATTATCGCCTTTAACCCTTAAGACAATTATCGATATACCAAAAATCCGCAAGACTAACACTATCACTATCTCGTAATATACCAAGAAAATATACCCATTTCATACAAATCATACAACTCCTATATAAACAGAGTGAGACAACAACACAATTAACGATCACGTGCACAAACGCGATCTGCACTCTCATCACGGACATATATGTGCTAATACTGAGCTAAAGGGTTTAAAGTTTTTTATAACCGGAAGGTAGCTACAATTAGGCTCCGAAGCAGCTCAAATATAACATCAAAAAGCGATAACCATCCCCACAATATTAGTTATGACCATAGTAATTATATTATTTGTATATATATCTATGTAATTTATTATTATACATACCAAATTAAATCATAAATATTAATAAAACTATAATAATTATAAACTACATACATACATACATACCTAACTTCACGCCAGTTCCCTTGCGGGGTAGGCACGAACAACAGAGCGCCATTTAGGTTTATTCGTACACACCTCACTTGCTTCTTTGACATTCATAACTCTTGTCATGCACGCTCGTCTGTTCTTAAGGCTCCTGACATCATCTTCTTCCATATATATATATATATATATATATATATATATATATATATATATATATATATATATATATATATATATATATATATATATATATATATATATATATATATATATATATATATATATATATATATATACATATATATATACATATATATATACATATATATATATATATATATATTATCCTAAATGAATAACATAAAATAAAATAAAAAATAAATAAAACACACACACACACACACACATATATATATATATATATATATATATATACATATATACATGTATATATATACATATATATACACTAGCTGAGCCGGCAAAACTTCAAGTTAAAATTTAGTTGCGATTCGTTTTGCCAATTATCCGTTGCTATTCGTTTTTCCACTTGTCCGTTGAAGTTTCACTTCTACTATATGTCCCAGCCCTCATTTCGATTTTTCGTAGGTTTACTGCCAATTATGATTTGGTTAGCTTAGGTACATTTTAATGAATGCATTTTTTATTTAAACATATTTTATTTTATCAAACAAAAAAACTGACGCGCTTAAAACCGTTAAAACGTAGTTTTATTATGTATACAAGTCGCGAAAACTAAATAAAATATTACAAAAAAACTGAATTCGATCCGGAACCAATAAAAACATCGATAGTCTACTCTAACATTATGCCGCCTCTCACCACGTCTAGTCTAAATTTATGCAGCTCCCCCACGCGGCCGTAACGCTTTTTGTGACAGAAAATCCTTAGACCCCGTCTATACAGAAGTTTCACTTTAAAAATATACTGAACGAACATAAGTAATGTGAACGTAAGTAAGTGAAAAGATGCCTGGAAGAGATTGCTTTAAGCAATAAGGCCGCCCATTGTACTACTATTCCCCGTTCATGGTAATTTGACACACAGAGTCACCAACAATCAAAAATATTAACACCTAAAGTTAGAATCAAAAATATTTAAAATTGGGATAATTACTAAATAACTAGCGGCCCCGGCAGACGTTGTCCTGCTCTGAAAAAATAAATATAGGACCCAATCCCAGCGCCACCTACCGGTTCTAATTGTGGATTTAATCCATCCGGGAACCCACTCAAACACACATAAACAAAATCACCAAAATCTCTCCCGGTGATTAGGAGGATTCTAGAACCCAATCTCAGCGCCACCTACCCATCCCGGAACCCACTCAAACACACAAAAACAAAATCACCAAAATCGCTCCAGGTACATACATACATACATAACTTCACGCCAGTTCCCTTGCGGGGTAGGCACGAACAACAGAGTGCCATTTAGGCTTATTCTTACACACCTCACTTGCCTCTTTGACATTCATAACTCTTGTCATGCAAGCTCGTCTGTTCTTAAGGAGAACAGGTGATAAGGAGAATTGTAAAACCCGATCTCAGCACCACGTACCGGTTCCAATTGTGGATCTAAACTATCCCGGGACTCAATCAAACACACACACAAAATTTCATCAAAATCGGTAAAGTCGTTCTCAAGTTATAAAATTACAACGAAAAGTGGCATTGATTTTTATATATATAGAAGAGAAGAAGAAGATTCCAACAAAAATTAAGAATAATGTATGTTATCTAGTAATCTTTATTTATAACCTACTTTTAACGCGATATTAGGTGATGTTAATTTTTAAAATTTGGTAACCCTACTGTTGAGAGGCACGTTATACTAAGATACTATATTTTTTTTTATTGCAGGAGTTCAGCAGACAGGCAGACGGCCCACTTGATGGAAAGCGGTTACCATCGCCTATGGACATTTGCAACACCAAAGGTGCTACAAATGCGCTACTGCTCTCTTAAGGGAAACTGGAACCTAGTCACTAATGCCGGAACACAACACAAGGTTGTTATGGCGGCATACTCTTGATAGCCATCCAGTCGGGCAAATGCCCCACCACCTGGCTGTGGGTTGTTTAGTCGCCTCTTACGACAGGCCGCCAGGCCGCAGGAAATTGTATTATTTCTCCGTTCCTGCACGGATAGAATTTAAAACAGTTATTTTGGGACCACTAAATAAAACCACGCTATTCATTGTTTGCCATTTGGCTGTAGAAGACTTTTATTCTATTTTGACATTGACATATTCACAAAACAATGCGTTCCATTTTACAACACCTACGGTCAACTCAACCGGTCCTACGTCCTAAACCTTGGTTTTTTAATCACCAAAACCTATCTAAAAAAGACATCTCAGCAATTATCCGTCTTAGGCTGGGTCAATGTTGCTCTCCTGTTTTCTTAGCCAAAATTAGAATTCGTGACCACTCCCTCTGTGAATGCGGTTTAGCTGAAGGAACTCTACACCACATTTTTTTTGATTGTCCCAAAATTATTACTCCCTTGTATGACGTTTTACATAAAAAGCTTCCTCGCCCTATCAATTTGAACTTCCTTCTCACCCTGGCTGACAAAAACCATGTATATACTTTATGTAAATTTATATCCGTTAATAACATTTATCTATAATTTATTTATTATATTATTATATATTACTATATATTAATTTGGGGAATAGTTTGAATGGAGCGTTAGGTAAACTTCTAGGCGCTAAGAACCTCAGCCAGAAGGCCCAGCTCGCCGTACACAACGCGGTGCTGGTACCTACGCTCACGTATGGAAGCGAGAGTTGGGTATGGAAGAGAGAGCATGAAAGTAGAGTAAACGCGTTCGTAATACCGAAGTAAGAAAGAGAGTTGGTCTGAAAGAGAGTGTCGGGGTGAAGGTAAGGAAAGGAATGCTCCGGTGGTTCGGGCATGTGGAAAGAATGCATGATGAAAGAATGACTAAACAGATATACAATGCAAAAGTGGATGGATGCAGAAGTCGTGGAAGGCCACGACACACCTTCCATGATCAAATTGATCATGTACTAGCAGAAGGTGATGTCAGAAGCCTTAAGAACAGACGAGCTTGCATGACAAGAGTTATGAATGTCAAAGAGGCAAGTGAGGTGTGTAAGAATAAGCCTAAATGGCACTCTGTTGTTCGTGCCTACCCTGCAAGGGAACTGGCGTGAAGTTATGTATGTATGTATGTATGTATGTATGTATTATTATATATTTATAATTTATGTAGTGTGGTTAGGTTAGCTGTAACCTATATGTGTTTTGTTCTGTTTACAGGTATACAGAAAACCTTACTGTACAATGTACCGGTCAAATTTTATTTTATAGAGCTTAATTTGCTACATTAGTTCACCTGTCATTTTCGCATTTACGGCGACATTGGCGAAATCAATGCCAAAGGCGTTGGAGCCAAAATCAACAAAAGTCAAGTCAAGTCTACGGTCAACTTACTGTGAACAGGGAACACCTTCTAATTTTAAAATATAAAAACCTGTTACTACTGTTTTTATATTGGTGTACAATATGAAATATTTATTCTTGCATAAATGTATTTGTATACAGGTGTTATTATTAGAAATACGTAGTGCATTTACCAGTGTCAATGGTGTGGAAGTACATACATACATACATAACTTCACGCCAGTTCCCTTGCGGGGTAGGCACGAACAACAGAGCGCCATTTAGGCCCATTCTTACACACCTCACTTGCTTCTTTGACATTCATAACTCTTGTCATGCACAAGTGTGGAAGTAGATAGATATATAACACTTTATTGTACACCAATACAAACATAAACTTAAAGACTAAAATTATATCTAGTTAAGTACAGAGGGCGGTCTTATCGCTAACAAGCGATCTCTTCCACACAACCCCAGGAATGAATTGAGATGATAATGTCGATGGTGGAATACGTAACATATAGTACGAACTACTTATCTATCTATCATTTAAGAGCTATGCTCTTGTCGGTGGAGCTTCCTCAGATCTTCTCTATTATGGGCCAGTTGTTTTACTGCTATGTACGACACAACACCCACTTTCTCTTTTATTTGATCCATGGATGCTCGCCTTGGTCTTTCCTTCCCACTCCTTGCTTCTACTTTGCCTTTGATTAACGTGCAGAAGTTGTCGTTTGGTAGCAAATGGCCAAATATCTTCCCCCTTCTTTCCTCCAGATTTTTAAAAATTGTGTGTGTCTCCTTTATCATATTCAGTACTTCTTCATTGTTCTTCTTTTCTTTCCAACTTGTTCTCTTCATGCGTCTCCAACACCACATTTCGAATGCTTCACATCCAATTTGCCAGGTGGTAGGGCATTTGCCCGACTGGATGGCTACCACCCCTGGTCTAAAGTATGTCGCCATAACAACCTTCAGTTGTGTTCCGGCATTAGTGACCAGGTTCCAGTGACCCTTAAGAGAGCAGCAGCGCATTTGTAGCACCTATGGTGTTGCAAATGTCCATAGGCGATGGTAACCGCTTTCCATTAAGTGGGCCGTCTGCCTGTCTGCCCAACTCATGCAACAAAAAAAAAATAAAGCCATGCTCCAGATATAAATTTTAATTAAACTTTTTTTAATGGATTCTGCTATTTTAGATCTAAATAAATAGTTTTTACTAATAAAAGCTCTTTTTGCCATTGTTATTCTAGCTATTATGTCGTCGAACTACTTATATTTTAATAATAAATACATAATACAAAACCCGCAGGGGGGCTTTGTGGCGAAGCCTTAGGCGAGTACCTGACTCCGGGGGCCAAGGCAAGGCCCCGCCTCCGTGCTTGCCTTAACCGGCCGGCACGGAGTGGAGATCGCTAGAGCTAAGACTTAAGCTCCAGGGATGGAAGTGATAAATGGCATCACGTCAGAAGTAGCTTCGGTGAACCTGCAGCCCACCTCTCGACACCCCTTAGCCACTCACAAACATGTTGCCCCTGTCTTCGATGGCATCTTTTGGGGCCCATGCAAAGAGTGGCGAGTCACCGTCTGCCCATTTTTCCATGTTCCCTGACATGATTTGTCTGTTAATAATTTATTTAATCTTAATGTAGTGTATTATTGTTGTTGTGCCTACCTAAATTATAATATACATACATACATACATACATAACTTCACGCCAGTTCCCTTGCGGGGTAGGCACGAACAACATAATTATAATTATAATTATAATCATAGTTAAAAATGAGTACTTAGCAAACGTTACAACAGTACGTGCAAAAATCTTTTAAAATTATTCTCCAAACGTTCTATTACAACTATTTACCCATATAGGCGTACGCAATTCGAATTTTAAAAACATTCCAAAACAGCGCCTAAATTCAAAATGGCCGTAAGCGACGACTGTTTTACCGACAGTTACGACTTTGCAACTATTTAGAAGTAAAAATAGTATACTACTTTTGCGAGATTTTTCGCTTATTTCAATAAGTATTAAGCGCCAGTCTTAAGAGTTAAGGATACGTCGTTTGTCAATAAATAGGATATGAGTCCTCCTTTTTAAATGGTATACCACTTTCTGCTAGTTTTGTGATAAGTACAAAACATCCTAACTGCCAGTATTTCGTGGATTATTTTATACCTTTTATATACTAGGGTGTGTTAGCGGTTTTTTTTTTTTGAAAGTTTAACATGGTATTTAATTTCGCACTTTCTTTGAGGACGTCGTTTGCAAATATTTTAATTGTGAGTCTTGAAATATATACAATACTTACTTATAAACAGTATTAACAATTTTTATATTCACGACTAACTATGTTTTAATGTTAAACACGCCGATGTTGCGATAGACTTAAGGCCTAATTTGATATGCGATGTTGTTGTTGATGATGATGAAATTATAATTCAAGTGCAGGGGGCTTTGTGGCGAAGTCTTAGGTGTGGACCTGGTACCCGTCTTGATGCTTGCCTTAGCGAGCCGGCACGGAGTGGAAATCGCTAGACCTAAAACTCAAGCTCCAGGGGTGGAAGTGATAAATGGCATAAAGTCGGAGGTAGCTTCTGTAAACCTGCAGTCCACCTCTTTTTTTTTATTGAAGGAGATCAGCAGACAGGCAGACGGCCTACTTGATGGAAAGCGGTTACCATCGCCTATGGACATTTACGACACCAAAGTTGCTACAGATACGCTGCTGCTCTCTTAAGGGAGACTGGAACCTGGTCACTAATGCCGGAACACAACTCAAGGTTGTTATGGCAACATACTTTAGACCAGGGGTGGTAGCCATCCAGTCGGGCAAATGCCCTACCACCTGGCTGTGGGTTGTTAAGTCGCCTCTTACGACAGGTCGCCCCAACGCAGGAAATTGTATTCTTTCTCCGTTCCTGCACGGATTAAACCTAAACCTTAAACTTCTGCACACCTCTTAGCCATTCACACCCATGATGCACCTCCACTTCTAACTTCTACGGCATTATTTGGGACCCATACAGGGAGTGGCGTGTCACCGTCTGCCCATTTTTTCATGTTCCCCGAACATTGCGACGGGCAGACGTCATAGTCCCCATAACCCGAATCTCTAGTTCCACTAGCAGTTCATCCCAATGACCCAGAACCGTTTGTTCTCATTTCCTACAATAGTCCTACACTGACCGGGATATGTCCTTGAGTCCATTTTTATATGTTGTAGACAGGGATAATCGCCGGTCACTGTCACGCCACATTTGCATTGTTAAGAGGCCTCTACGTGTTGGCCTTCCCATGGCCCTACGCAAGCTCTCCAAGAGTCCGGGAGATTTTTATGGCACATCTTAATATATATAATTTACATGTCACGTTGTTTCTCCGCGATGGACTCCTAAACTACTTGACCGATTTTAATCAAATTTGCACACCGTGTGCAGTTTGATCCGACTTGAAAGATACGATAGCTTACATTTGGACCCGGTAGGTGGCGCTGGAATCGGGTTCTAAATTTTATTTCTTCAGGGCAGAACAACGTCTGCCGGGACAGCTAGTATAATATAATGTTTGAGAGACAAACACACATATTGTATATCCTCAAATTAAGTATGTTACCCTTGTGTTATAGGTAATGTACAACGGACTACTCTGGAGCCGATCCCTGACGCTCCAGACAACCCATACTTAAGTAAATAACGAAGAAAATTCGTTGTCTAAATTTACCATACCAGGTCTCGAACCCGGAGTCTCTGCATTGCAGTGAGACAGGCCGGCAAACGCTTAGCTCGCTAACCATACAGGCAGTCTTATTCATTGTGAATGACGTTAAATATTGACAGATAACGTATGTATGTATATGTTACGGGCAATTTGATTAATCGGGCAGTATTAATATAGACCGGTCATTATGAATTATGAACCTAGAGCGTCGGTCAATTTGGTAAATTCGTTACTTTGGGCGGCCATTTAAAAAAATCATGGTTTGAGATAACTTGAATTTATTACATGGATCGGGCAGTGTGAATACTTCCTTATTTCTAGCCGGACCACGCGATAATTTCGGTTACCTTTGCATAAGAACTATGTAAAATAGTATAGCACAAGATGTCTCATCCGTGCAGGAACGGAAAAAGAATACAATTTCCTGCGGCCGGGCGGCCTGTCGTAAGAGGCGACTTAACAACCCACAGCCAGGTGGTAGGGTATTTGCCCGACTGGATGGCTACCACCTCTGGTCTAAAGTATGTCGCCATAACAACCTTGAGTTGTGTTCCGGCATTGGTGACCAGATTTCAGTCTCCCTTAAGAGAGCAGCAGCGCATTTGTAGCAACTTTGGTGTTGCAAATGTCCATAGGCGATGGTAACCGCTTTCCATCAAGTGGGCCGTCTGCTTGTCTGCTGATCTCCTGCAATAAAAAAAAAGATTAATTGACTTAAGGGTAGGGTTTAGTTAACTGGCACTTTTGTTTATTATGAACAGATCCGAATCTTGCTAATATAGGTTAGATGTTTTTTTATAACCACCAAAACTTAACTTTATATCTCAAATAATCAATAAAAGCGCCATATACACTAACCTCATTTAATAAACAAAAAACTACAGTTCATCCGTGTTTTATTATATTGCCCAAGCTTAGGTTGTCATTATTCATACTGATCGGGAAAAGTAAATTATCATGGTGTTTTATTTATATGGCCTACTTGATACGGGCATTATGTATATAGACCGGTCATTATTCAAAGTGACTGAATTTTTCAAACTACCCGTAACATATATATAGGTACACTAATATATATGTTACGGGTAGTAGCTATTCGATGAGTATAAAGCCCGAGTATAATGAATATATCTAGTATTAAAATAAAATGTTCAATTGTATTTTATTATATTGCCAAAGTTTAGGTTGTCATTATTCACACAGATCGGGAAACGTGATTAATAATACAGTTTTATTTATATGGCCCACTTGATACGGGCATTATGTATACAGACCGGTCATTATTCATAGTGACTCAATTAATTAAACTGCCCGTAACATCTATATACACTAATGTAGCTATACGATGAACATGAAGCCCGAGCATAACGAATATATCCAGTATCAAAATAAAATGTTCATCTGTGTTTTATTTTATTGCCCAAGATAAGGTTGTCATTATTCATACTGATCGGGAAAAGTGATTAATCATGCAGTTTTACTTATATTGCCCACTTGATAAGAACATTATTATACAGACCGGTCATTATTCATAGTGACCGAATTTATTAAACTGCCCGTAACATATATATACACTAATGTAGCTATACGATGAACATGAAGCCCGAGCATAACGAATATATCCAGTATCAAAATAAAATGTTCATCTGTGTTTTATTTTATTGCCCAAGATAAGGTTGTCATTATTCATACTGATCGGGAAAAGTGATTAATCATGTAGTTTTACTTATATTGCCCACTTGATAAGAGCATTATTATACAGACCGGTCATTATTCATAGTGACCGAATTTATTAAACTGCCCGTAACATATATATACACTAATGTAGCTATACGATGAACATGAAGCCCGAGCATAACGAATATATCCAGTATCAAAATAAAATGTTCATCTGTGTTTTATTTTATTACTCAAGATAAGGTTGTCATTATTCATACTGATCGGGAAAAGTAAATTATCATGATGTTTTATTTATATTGCCCAATTGATACGGGCAGTATGTATACAGACCGGTCATTATTCATAGTGACCGAATTTATTAAACTGCCCGTAACATATATATACACTAATGTAGCTATACGATGAACATGAAGCCCGAGCATAATGAATATATCCATTATTAAAATAAAAATGTGTGCTGGGACACATAGTAGAAGTGAAACTTCAACGGGCAAGTGGCAAAACGAATCGCAACAAAATTTTAACTTGAAGTTTTACGAGCAGGTTTTCAAATTGGACAAGTACATTAACAATCTGCCCGTAAAAGTTCGTTTTGCCAATTGCCCGTTGAAGTTACGCTTCTACTATAAGTTCCAGCACACATTTCGATTTTTCGCAGGTTTACTGCCAATTATGATTTGGTTAGATTAGTTATATTTTAATGTATGCCTTTTTTATTTAAACATATTTTATTTTATCAAACAAAAAAATTGAATTCGATCCGGAACCAAAAACACATCCATAGTCTACTCTAACATTATGCCGTCTCTCACCACGTCTAGTCTAAACTTATGCCGCCCCTCCACTTTCGTGACAGAAAAATTCCTAATCCCCCCCCCCCCTGTCTATATAGAAGTTTCACTTCAAAAACTGAAACTGTGCCAATAGTTACCTCTACCAAGTATATCTAGACACGTATCAATTTTATTAAGCGATTCTCTGATCTCCTCTGATGTAACCGCAAATTTTTCTCATAGTTTTAAAATAAGATCATACTTGCATAAGATTACCGCTTAAGTTAACCTACCACAATTAGGAGTATAGTGACGGGAAACAGCATATCGATATTGCTAAATTTTAAAATAATTAATAAAATGAGACTCTACCAAAATTTATCAAAACGACTCATCGACTCTTCAGGTGATCAGAAGGCTGGTGCTTACCTCGGGCAACGGATCAGTATGGCGTCCCAGCGAGGAAACGTAGCCAGCCTTCTGGGCACCCATACACACCATGCACACCCATCTATCCATAGAAGACGGTGATCTAGGGTCAGTATTCTACTTATAGTCTTGAGGAACTTTGGGTAGAATACAATACAAATCAGTTAAGTTCTCTTTTATTGTATTAAATTATTATCATATAAATTTATGAAATTTTAAATAATGTAATGAATAAAAAAATTCTTAATTGACCACCAAATTGACCAAAGATACCTTAAATTAGACGGCCTCTGTAGTTGAGCGGGCTAAGCTTCTGCCGGCGTAACTCACTGCAACGCAGAGGTTCCGGGTTCTATTGCTGGTATAGTAAATTTCGGTAACGTATTTTCTCCGTTATTTACTATGGTTTGGGTGTCTGGGATCGGCCCCAGAGTAGTCTGTTGTATATTTCCCATAACACAAGCGTAACTTGGATATACAATATGTGTGTTTGTCTGCCAATTATTATTATTATCATGTATGTCTTTCAAGACCACGGGCCATAAAGATGGGCCGGACTTTTGAAGGGCTTGCGTGGGGCCATGGGAAGGCCAACACGTAGAGGCCCCTTGACAAATTTAATGTAAATGTGGCGTGACACTGACCGACGATTATCCCTGTCTACATTATATACTAATGCACCCAAGGACAAACCCCGGCCAGTGTAGGACTATTGTGGGAAATGAGAACAAAAAGTACCCGGCTATTGGGATAAACTGCTAGTGGTACTAGGGGTCTGGGAATATGGGCACTATGGCGTCTGCCCGTCGGAATGTTCGGGGTACATGGAAAAATGGGCAGACGGTGACTCGCCACTCCTTGCATGGGCCCCAAAAAATGCCATAGAAGACAGGGGCAACATGGGTGTGAGTGGCTAAGGGGTGTAGAGAGGTGGGCTGCAGGTTCACCGAAGGTTATTATTATTATTATACTATACAAGTATTATGTAGTTATTATAAATCAAACGATGTGACATACAAACCATTATTAGTTTATTTATTTTGATATGTCTAGTTCGTCATCTCTGTTCGTTTGTTTTTAAGTTTTTGTTTTATCTGTAACGATAAGTTTGATTATATATACTAATTGCTATTTCAAGTAATATGTAAACATTGTGTGTAAACTCATTAAATTGCTTTGTAGAGCTAAGCCGTGGCATTACTTACAGGTCCTTGCGGAAGATCAGCGGTGGTTGTTAAAGCAGCATTATGCTGAGCATAGACCTTTTTAGGACACCATAATTGGTGTTATGCTACTATTTTATCTTTTTGTATCTTACATACATACATACATAACTTCACGCCAGTTCCCTTGCGGGGTAGGCACGAACAACAACAAAGATACAACTTTTTGTATCTTATTCTAAATAAACATTTTTCTTTCTTTCGCAGTTTCTAAATGTCGTATGAAACAAATAGGTACGTTTGTGGTGGGCAAACAAACAAAAATTAATATATAAAATGTGCATTTGCGAATGGTGTCACATGTGCGTGGTGACAATAACTAAATATTATGTAGTCTTATTTTCTCTGTAATTTAAAGTGAGGCAAATATATTGATCAAAAGCGCTTCCAAGGAGGTTTGATTATTCAACATATTTAGTCTCGTAATGTCAAACTCCTTAGTAGATTTTTTTCACGTATTTTACCGCGCGTTCCATTGTGTGGTGTGTAATTTTTAACATTCGAACAATGTACACAGGCTTCGTAAATGCATTTTTTTACAAATGTGTTAAAATATGTTATTGTTTACGGTTTACAATACGTAGCAAACTATTTATGTACGTATCAGATTCCTTGTGCAAGGTCTTTATTAATATTATGAACTTAATATCATTACAAACATTATACATCATATTTATCAGTCAACGACGTATATATAATGCTTACGAACACATGTTTTTATCTCATCTCTCAATGATTAAAATTTACGTCAACCTTATTGTTTTTGCAAATTTATTATTGTTTCCTCGAAATGTTTAGAATGGAACCCTATTTAATAAATTCGACACATCTACCCATTTAGGCACGTTATAATATTTTTATATAAAATGTCAACGGCACAAGAGAAAAAGTTAAAAAATGAATTTGAATTAGCGCTAAAGGAATAAAATGGAAAATTATATTGTACCTCAATGGGAAAATGTATGGGAATGACAAATCTTTAAGCTAAGTATTATAAATATGACCATGTCTCCGAATTTCGTGATAAGCTTAAATGGTTACCTATTCGCTTTCGCCGGAATGTTCACTTACTCTCACTTTTGCACAATATCCTTTACAATCCCTGTTCTCCCCCATATTTAAAGGAACTTTTTAGTTTTCTCTATCAATCTCATTCCTTCAATTTGCGCTCAAATGAAAACCTTTTGTTAACAACACTTCTTCCTTCGTAGGAAATTCTTTAGCCGTACAGGCTGTTCGACTGTGGAACTCCCTCCCCTTTCCAATCAGACAAGCTAAATCAATGACTACATTTAAACATATGGTCACTGACCATTATTGGTCTATTAAATAAAAATTGTTGCATTAAATGAATGTATCTAGTGTTCGTATATATATTTATAATATCATCGTATATCTAATTATATATGTATATCTGTATGTATATATGTATATCTGTATATATAAGTAGATAGTACTTTATTTATATTTTATTTTATTTTTTTGTAATACACCACCAAAAATCTTATATTGAAATTTCGTTTAAAATCTCCTTAGACACCGGGTTGCCTGGAAGAGATCGCTATAAGCGATAAGGCCGCCCATTGTTCTAATGCAAATGTATCCATGTCAATTGTCTAGATTTAAGATTATGGTGAACAATAAAAAACAAGGTAATTTTCAGACACCCAAACAACTACAAACCACTCTCGAGAAAATTCCCGCGGGATCCCCGGGACAAAAATGTCACAGATTTTAATACATACAATTTGCTATCGATCAATGAACAAATCATTTTGGAAATTGTTTTTTTTTTTAAATCTGGCACTTTTAAATAGTTCCCAGAAAAATTCGTGCGGGGTTGCCAAGATAAAAAGTAGCGCAGATTTTAAGTGTAAGCATTTGCTCTTGATCAATGAAAATCGCATCGACATCAAACACGAAAAATTAAAAAAAAATTGCGCCGTGTTCTCC
Organism: Dendrolimus kikuchii; assembly: GCA_019925095.2. Classification (NCBI taxonomy): domain Eukaryota; kingdom Metazoa; phylum Arthropoda; class Insecta; order Lepidoptera; family Lasiocampidae; genus Dendrolimus; species Dendrolimus kikuchii. The sequence continues at coordinate 1,916,521 of CM034414.1, forward strand.
GTCGTTTATATAGTCTATTCCAGTTAGTTTTTTTTTTATAGTTTCAATGTATGTATGCATTTTTGAATTTTATTAATATTATAGATAGATTACTTTTCTAATACGTAATATAACTGAATGCGTAGCAAGTATTTTTTATCATTTGCAAAATCTATTTCGTAGATAGTATTTTAAATGTCGCACAATTTACTATCAAATTCAAACAGATAGTTCTTTATTGACATAAGACAAATATCTCGATTGTGTTGACATGCAAATGAAAGATATTGTCCTGTTTTTGCAATCTAAAGTAGTTTAGATAAAAAAATAGCAAATAGTCTAAATTTTTTACATTAATCGGATAAGATTGCTGAGTTAGAGTAAGAAGTCTTTTACGTATTTAAATACTACGACGTGCGCGTTAGTAAACATATTGAACCTTTATCGCCCGTTTATCGTAAGCGACATTTGGGTCTAAGTATATATTATGCTGCAAAAGGACGAAACGCCGCAAATATGCATCCATTGGCACATATTTGTTTTTTCCAGGGGACATGGTCCCAAAGCTTATCAACCTTATCGAGAACTATCAACACGTTTGATAGAAGTCTTACGTGGCCAAAAGGCTGGCCTAATTTAGGGTAGCGCATTAGAGCTGCCATTCGACGACATAATGCGGCCAGCTATTTGGGAAGGTTCCCATGCGACGCCGATTTGGGGCTCATATATCGTCTTATATGTAATTTTTATTATAATATTTGTTATGTAAAAAAGTTAAAAGAAAAAGGAAGTTAAAAAAACCCCCGATTTTGAAACATTCTTCATTGGTGTTCCGCTCCTATTGATTTTAGCGTGATGATATATAGCCTACAGCCTTCCTCGATAAATGATAATGATAACATTGAAAGAAATTTTCAAATCAGACCAATGGTTCCTGAGATTAGCGCGTTCAAGCAAACAAACAAACAACCTTTTCAGCTTTATATATTAATATAAGATATATACATATATCCTTCCTCCGTGCAGGAACGGAAATTTATACTAATTTATGCGGCTGGACGACCTGTCGTAAGAGGTGAAAAAATAACCCACAGCCAGGTGGTAGGGTATTTGTCCGACTGGATGGCTACCACTTTGAGTTGCGTTCGCCGCATCAGGCCAGGTTCTAGTTTCTCCTTCAAGGGCGGCAGCACCTCTGGTATTACTAATGTCCATAGGCGACGGTAACCACTTTCTATCACAGTTCGGCCGTCAGCCTATCTGCTGTGCTTTAGCACTAAAATATATATACATATATATAATAGAAAAGTTTGTAGGATAAATTCTAAAGAAAGCAAAATCAAGAGGTTTTATTCAAATCAAGTTCCATTGTAGAACGTTTTTGAAGATCATACACAAGTAATATAATTAAAATAACGTTTTAACGGTTTTAAGCGCGGCATTCTATTTGATATATATTTCGACGTTTAGGCCATTTTTCAGTAGCCGCCAACACGGAAGACAATGATGTCAAGTGTCAATGAATAATGATTACGTTATTATTTAGCCTACCACCAAACTTTTCATATTAATTTTGTAACTTTTGTTTATGGTTGTTATTTAATCTATATTTTGAGTTGTGAGTATGAATAATACAAATCATTCAATCAACACATCGACATAATTATAACTATTTGTAAATAAAATTAAAAAGAAACCGGAGGCGAAATCTAGTTTATTGACTTTAAGCATCGATATAAGCGAAAGTACATCACTAAAATACAAGTTGTATCTAGCGGCGCCATAAAGACTGTGGTACACAGAGCGAAAACTAATAAAATAATTAATATTATTTTGCTTACATTACATTATACATACATGTTTAGACTAAATACAACAAATAACCTAATCCAAAAAAAAACTCTTAACTTATTTATATTGTATTCTACCCATAGTCCCTCAAGACTATAAGTAGAATACTGAGGCTAAATCACCGTCTTCTATGGGTAAGAAGGCTAGCTACGTTTTCTCGCTGGAACGCCATACTGATCCGTTGCCAAAAGTAGGTACCAGTCTTCTGATCACTTGAAGAGCTAATGAGTCGTTTTCATAAATTTTGGTAGAGGCTCATGGCCTCAAGACTCCACGGTCCAAACGGCACAAACATATAATTCTTACTGAGGGTTGCATATTTGTGCCGCTTGAGTGATTCAGCTGTTTCCGCCGCCAAACCAGCTGATCTAGATATGTTTAATTAATGATTAATATAATTAATATTTTTTAGTACTACGATGCCTGAAGTTTACAAAAATAAAACTCAAAAACTATTAAGATTAAATAATAGAATTGTAGACAAATGTAGTACACGTCTGTCTGTAAAGTGTAGAGCCAAAGTGAAATAAAAATTGTTTCATAAGGAAATACGACTGAGAGCATTAACTCAAAAGGTAAATTGTAACTAAAGTAATATCTTCAAGAAGGTGTATAAAATTAAATGGGTCTTTTTGCACATTACATATTAATATATGTGTATTTGTAGTCATTGAGATATAAACTACAATATGCAAAAAGTAACTATCCCTGCAATCTACCTCCGAACTTTAACAGCTGAAAAATTTGTAAAATTCAAAATATTACAACTTAATCTATATTTTAAACATAAAAGTTGAAACATAAAAGGCCACGACATACCTTCCCTGATCAAATTGATCATGTACTAGCAGAAGGTGATGTCAGGAGCCTTAAGACCAGACGAGCGTGCATGACAAGAGCTATGAATGTCAAAGAAGCAAGTGAGGTGTGTAAGACTAAGCCTAAATGGCTCTCTATTGTTCGTGCCTACCCCGCAAAGGAATGGCGTGAAGTTATGTATGTATGTATATATGTATAAAAGTTAGTGTAATTAATGTTTATAGCGATAATTATGCGATACGGTCTCTGTGGTAGAGTGGGGTAAGCCTTTACTGACCTACCTCACTGTAACGCAGAACCCTGGCATGGTAAATTTTGTAAACGAGCTTTCCATTATTTACTACGGTCTGGGTGTGCAGGATCAGCCCCAGATTGATATTTTATATATCACCTATAACACAATCATAACTTGCTTAGCTTGGAGATATACAATATATGTCTGCCGATTATTTATTTATTTATTGAGCTTGACAGTTTCACGTTCCTATAACGAATTTATTTAGAGAAATATTTTAATTTGGACATTATATCAACATTACATTTACCTAAATACCGTATAAGATTATTAATCATGGTTAAATAAGTTTAAAAAATGTACAAATAATATAACCATATTATAAATTAAACTAGATCAATTTATATGTTATAAATTTTCGTATTTATTCAAATTCAAAGTTGGCTTTAATAAAACTTCACAATCGCATTGTATCATAGAGTACAGAAACTCTTTATACGTCAGTCCATCTCATACATACACAAACATCTGAATATAATCATAGCTTGTAGATAAAAAAACAATATCTCCCACTGGAACACCACCTTTACACTCTCTTACAGATAAATGGTACCAACATCATAAAAGCAAACACGCGGGAAAAGTATATGTCACTTATCCGTTAACCGTCGCAAGCGCGCGTTCGTATTTCGAATTTTTAAATAAAGAACGTTTATTTCTTTTAATTTCAGTGGTTTCTTTATTACATAGAAGTGAAGTGTGAATTCAAATTTTAAATTATTTGAATTTGGAATATTGAAGTTTTGTTTTTGCAGTTTTTTTTTTAAAGTAAGTACTGGAACATTTATCTGTGATGCTTTATCAGTAATACACAGTGTAGAACTTTCATTATAATATGTGTATAAAAAAATAAATTTCTACAATTTACTTTGTAGCAAATAAGAATTATGAAAACATATTTAAGGAATATCTTAATATCAATATTGATACTAAATATTAAGATTATATAACTCTCTTTATATATGTATTAAAAATGCAGAACTCTTTTTACAAATACTTATATTATTCAAAAAGAGATACAAGGTTTACAGGTCGTTAAAGAAAATTTTAACAGCATTTTAACAAGCCGATAAACTTCCTATATCAATTATGAATAAGGATATTCTAGGAATGCAATCTAATTTAGCACAGTAAAAATAATTTAAAACGAGAACAATGAATGTATTTATTCCTAAATAGAATCTAATCTTACAGATTACTTATTGAAAGTTATAAGTCTACCACCGCTTCCAAAGCAATTTTAGTTAGTGTTGGAGGAGGAGAAGCGGCTCAACAAACTCCCCAGCAACATATCTTCATATTTATTATAATACGTCTTTTTTTTTAATGTAGTTTAAACACTAATATAAGGTTAATCAAAGTAATTTTAGTCGTATAATTTTATTTGTATACCTAATTTAATTGTAACATATCGTAATTTGTAATTACATTTCTTTGGTGCCAGTTTTATCTTCATCAAACTAGATGGCGCCACCGCCAAATTGCATCGCGGTATGGTTTGCAGTTTTTGCTTGAAGATATTTGTAATATTTATTACAAACTGTTTAAGAGTCCAATCAAAATCTCTCCACGTCCCTGCGAGGGACGTTAGGAGGCATAGACGGAAACCCTCCCACACCGAACGCTCCCATGAGAAATCGTCGCCCTCGCAATGTACTCATTGACGAGCCCGATAAAATCACCCGTCTCCTCGCGATCATGAACCCCCCGAGGCTCAGAACATCAGCTTGGCATAACAGACGCAGACAGAACAGACGCCGGAGAGCCCCCGGCTCGGATCCTCTTACACAAAGGTAAGTCAATTAGCCATACACGATTAGCATAGGCGTGTTGCTGGAGAGTTTCTTCCGCCGCTTCTTCTCCTCCAGCTATAACACGTTGCGAAGCGGTAGTAACGATAGACTAGGATCGGCTCGATAATTGGTCCCCAAAAAACAATTATTTCAGCCTGTTGGCTTAGCTCTTTCAGCCTTTAACGGCTAATTCCCAATATAGAGTCAATCCCCCGCAGCGGTCGAGCCGAGGTCGAACCTCACAGGAGGTGCCTCCTCGAGCGTGCTGCTCCCGGGCCGAACGCCTCCGCTCCCACGGAGTCGTGAAGCCCCCAAAGTCCGGTATCGCTGAAACAGCCATCTGCGGCTATTCAGCTGGGTCCAGTTCCAAAAAAAAAAAAAAAAAAAAAATGGTCCAATGGGCATCATTAAATTCATCCCCCTCTCATGGCAACAGTCCAGCCGAGGTAAAACTCCTTGGGGAGCTCCCTCGAGCAAGTTGCCCCCCCGGGCTCGAGCGCCTTCGCACCCCGGTAAAGTTGTAAGGTCTTCGGACCAACAACATAAAGTCAAGTCCATTAAAAAAAAGACTGTTTAAGAGCTTTCTAGCGTCACCTAGGCTAGCGTCTTTTTATATTTTCGGGATTTATGATTTGCTTGTAATAAACCTCTGGGATAATAAAATTTAGCACATTTATATATTTATAATTATATATATTAATTATATTATAAGTTGAAGTTGATTTTGTTGATATAGCGACGCCGACAAGTAGTACAATTCATCTGATAGAGTATTATAATTCCTTAATGCTTACTCTAAGGTCGTTATAGTCTATTGGCCATGGACTTAGTTATAAGTTTTTAGGGATAATTTCAAGTAAATGTGGCCACTTTAGGGGTTTTTGAGCTTAGCTTAGGGGTAAATATTTTCAGGAGTTAGTAACCCTGAATCTTCCTGGTGTTTTATTTACTCATGGCTTTGGTACCTTTGAATACATATTGAAATGGATGGCGTGATGACAATGTATCCACAAACTTTTTTATTTTTCTTTCTTCTATTTTTTGCAAGCAGTGCTTGTGACGTCTTTAATGGTATTTAGGATAAATACTGTTACAACTCTGGTCCCGACAAAACTAAAATCCACCTGCATGTCTGAAACAAAGCACATTTATTACCCGTCGACATTTGAACTAATACCATTTAAATTATTTTATGCTCTTCTTTTGTTTACTTTGTGTATAAATTTTGTAATTAGAAAACAGCCCATTGTTGTATTGTAATCTTTTATGGCAGTCATTAGCCAGGTGTGTCGGATTAAACTCGACTTAGATACGGTGACATTGCAGTTGCGAAGCATAAACGTTGACCTGATGGAGGGGGGACACAGTCGAGCGATAACCACGAGTGAAGCAAGACGTGTGTACTACAATCGGGAATCTAATAAGTGACGGACTTTGCACGTTTTATTGAATTACGACCTTCTGCATTACGTTTGGACTAGTTGTGTTCGGTTACATTTATCCCTGTCTAATAAACTCTATAGTGATTCTAACGGCATTTTAATTCGAGTCTCGCGACTCGTAACAATGCTTTTAAGACTTTTATAATACTCGCTAGATGACAGTAATGCCAAAAGAACATTTCGAACAAGACGGTTCATTTCGGCCTTTTAATTTTAATATAAATTATGTATTGTCAACTTTAAAAATCATTGTGTCTGTACAGTTCACACGCAGTACAAGTGAAACTTCAGAGATAATTCTTCCCTGACTTTTATTAATATAAATATAATTATTTTAGCCTACATAAAATTCTAAAACCCGATTCCAGCGCCACCTACCGGGTCCAAATGTTAGCTATCCTAAACTTAAGAAAATATTATATCACTTTATTATTATTATCAATTTTATTTCGATCCAAATTGGACCTATACCTAGTTTAATCGGCCTCTGTGGTTGAGCAGGCTAAGCCTTTGCCGGCGTACCTCAATGCAACGCAGAGGTTCAGGGTTCGATTCCTGGTACGCAGAAAAAGCTCGGAAGTGTCTTGAGGTCTGGCAGCTGGTTTTTGCTGGGTGTTGGGTCTTAATACGTTTTGATAATTGGATCCCATATCACAGGTGGTACTTGCCAACCATCTGGGGATAAACATTTTGGGTGTTTGTCTGCCTATTATCATACTGTATGTCTTTCAAAAACACCCAAATTAATCTAATCTAATTTACCACTGCTTCGCAACATGTTATGGCTTGAAGAAGAAGAAGGGAGAAAGGAGAAATAAAAATCAAATAAATTATCGCGCTTAAAACCGTTAAAACGTAGTTTTATTATGTATACAAGTCGTGAAAACTTAAGAAAATATTATATCACTTTATTATTATTATCAATTTTATTTCGATCCAAATTGGACCTATACCTAGTTTAATCGGCCTCTATGGTTGAGCGGGCTAAGCCTTTGCCGGCGTACCTCAAAAACTGCCATAACGACAGAGGCAACATGGGTTCGAGTTCCTAAGGTATAGTCGAAATTTCGGAAACGTATTTTCTCCGTTATTTACTATGGACGCTAGGGTATCTGGGACTTCGGCCCCAGAGTAGTCCGTTGTATATTACCCATAACGATCTCCACTCCGTAACGGCTGCTTAATTTGGGGATATAGGCGGGTGCCGTGCCTTGTCTGCCGATTATTATTATTATTATTCCATATATATTTATTTATATTCTTTTTTTTGTTTTTTTTTAATACATATATATATAAAAAATAAACACATATTAAAAAATTATTATTATAACCATCGGTCTTATTGACTGTCTAATTTGTACTGCACAATGTATAACTCGTAACTCATTCTCTCGCAGGCTTAGTCCTTTAGATTTATGTGCTTATCTCATTTTAGTGTCGCTTTTTCGTTTCATCGAGTTTCAAACCACAACGATTTTAGAAAAATTTCACTTTAAAAAAGAGCCTGAGATGATATATAAATAATTATGATAAAAAATTTTTTTTAGCTAGACGTGTTGCTGGAAAGTTTCTTGCCGCTTCTTCTCCTCTAAACAGAGATAACACGCTGCGAAGCGGTGTACATAGAATAGGAAGCAGATTTAACCTTTGACTTATATGACCTTCAAAAAGTGTCATCGAGTTAAACTTATCCTACTAATATTATAAACGCGCAAGTTTGTATATATGGATGTATGTTTGTTACTCTTTCACGCAAAAACTACTGAATGGATTTTGATGAAACTTTACAATAATATAGCTTACACATCAGAATAGCACATAGGCTATAATTTATAAAGATATAGTGTGAATTATTCAAAATATAACGACTTTCCATCACCACGCGGGTAAAGCCGCGGGGCGCAGCTAGTTTTAAATAAAAACTTTTGAATTTGAATTTTGATAAAGATGATATCCGTGGCTGGCGTGAATATGTTGACATGTTCAAAATGTCAATTTGACAGGGGCGCAATTTTAAAGTTTGACTAGTAATGATAAATCGTGTTATTCTATAATTACCAAATGAAAAATCTTAAAAAGTTATGAATATTTCGGTCTGTCAATTTCTTTCCTATATAAACACAGGCGTAGGAAGCGTCTAAACGAATAAAAAAAAAAGATGTATGTCGAGATATCAATGTATTCCCGCCAGCCACGGCTATATATTGTTAAAGTTGTTGTTGTAAGTTTAAATAATAAACGGACTTAATAAACGTCCCACTGCTGGGCACGGGCCTACCATTATAGGGGAACAGACAGTAAACTCGCCACGATTGTTCAAAGCGGCTTGGCAGGTTTGACACCGGTTGTCCGAGATAGGAACCAGCCCCCTGATCACCCGAATACTCAATGAGTCGCTTTGATAGATCTTTCATACATATTGTTTAAAAAAATCGAAATGTGTGCTGGGACACATAGTAGAAGTGAAACTTCAACGGACAAGTGGAAAAACGAATCGCAGCAAAATTTTAACCTACAGTTTTACGGGCAGGTTTTCAAATTGGACAAGTACATTAACAACTTGCCCGTAAAACTTCAAGTTAAAAAATTTTTGCCATTGTCCGTTGAAGTTTCACTTCTACTATGTGTCCCAGCATACATTTTGATTTTTCGCAGGTTTACTGCAAATGCATGATGAAAGAATGACTAACAGATATAGAATGCAAAAGTGGATGGATGCAGAAGTCGTGGAAGGCCACGACACAACTTCCATGATCAAATTGATCGTGAACTAGCAGAAGGCGATGTCAGGAGCCTTAAGAACAGACGAGCGTGCATGACAAGAGCTATGAATGTCAAAGAAGCAAGTGAGGTTTGCAAGAATAAGCCTGAATGGCGCTCTGTTGTTCGTGCCTACCCCGCAAGGGAACTGGCGTGAAGTTATGTATGTATGTACTGCAAATGATTTGGTTAGGTTAGGTACATTTTAATGAATGCATTTTTTATTTAAACATATTTTATTTTATCAAACAAAAAAATTGAATTCGGTCCGGAACCAAAAAACGCATCCATAGTCTATTCTAAAAACATGCCGCCTCTCACCACGTCTAGTCTAAATTTATGCCGCACTTCCACGCGGCCGTAATGCTTTTTCATACATACATAACTTCACGCCAGTTCCCTTGCGGGGTAGGCACGAACAACAGACCGCCATTCAGGCTTATTCTTGGACACACCTCACTTGCTTCTTTGACATTCATAACTCCTGTCATGCACGTTCGTCTGTTCTTAAGGCTCCATCACCTTCTGCTAGTACACGATCAATTTGATCATGGAAGGTGTGTCGTGGCCTTCCACGACTTCTGCATCCATCCACTTCTGCATTGTATATCTGTTTAGTCATTCTTTCATCATGCATTCCTTTCCTTACCTTCACCCCGACACTCTCTTTCTGGAACGCTTTTTCTTGACAGAAAATTCCTAAGACCCCGTCTATTTAGAAGTTTCATTTCAAAAATAACCTTTTCTTAACAGGAAACCCTACAAACATGGACCTCGATTGTGCGAACTGCAAGATGAAAGTATCAAAGTGTGTCGAAAATGAAACAACTCCCATCGAGAGACCCCTCAAGATTAGTCAGTAAGTACTCTCACCTTTACTTCTTATATCCTACTACTAGCGGCCCCGGCAGACGTTGACCTGCTCTGAAAAAATAAAAATCTAGGACCCTATACCAGCGCCACCTACCGGTTCCAATTGTGGATTTGTAGTGGAACACTTACAAGCCAATAGATGGCGCTGTGCAATAATTGATGTCACAAACGTTTCCCGAAACATACAAAGAATATATACAAAATTTCAACTGTAACAGACGGGCCTAGGCCTGCGAGGAATAACATTAGCCTCGCTGGAAGATCTTCCTTTGAGACGGAGGAGCATTCCATCTCGCTCCTCCACCCGTATACGAGTCACCCCTTCAGATTAAAAACCATACGGGGACCCACTCTAACACACAAAAACAAGATCGCTAAAATAGCTCCAGGTGATTAGGAGGATTTTAGAACCCGATCTCAGCGCCATCTACCGGTTCCAACGGGATAAAAAGTATCCTATGTCCGGCTCCTGGTTCTAAGCTACCTCCCCGCCAATTTCCAGCCAAATCGGTACAGCCGCTCTTGAGTTATAAATAGTGTAACTAACACGACTTTCTTTTATATATAGAGATTTGTTAATTTGCCTTATGTACATCACTATCGCCACACCTAATCAGCAATATTGGAGTTTTTGGCGGGAACTGAAAGGAGATGTTGTGCTGTGCAGTTTTATTTTCAAAAAATGTGTAAAATCTCTCTAAAATGAACAATAGTTGTATGATATTGATAGTTTTTGAGTAGTAATTATGTGTTTTTGTGAGAAATGTGAACTGTATAGTCAAATGTGGCCTTTCGAGTTTTCACAAGAACTCCGTTGTACGGCGTTGATTGTAGCCTACAATACAATTACCGCTTCGGGGGGCCTTTAGCTATCAAGTTAGCAAAGGATTCATCACTCCCGCTGACGAAGTGAATGTGTTCTGATTCCCGGGGCACATTCCGACACTTTTTGCACTGGATCGGACTGGGCGTAACTACGTTCTAAGTCTCAGCCTTTCCTACAAACGCGGGGCACATGGGAGGAGGGTGGTTTTAGTGGGTAGTGGGTGTTGCCCGTGCAACTTCTCTGTCTCCACACAAGCTGGCTTCTTATCAAAGGGGAAACATTTCCCCCGCCTTAAAAGAAAAATAAATAGCCTACAATACAATTGCGTCTGCTTAAAGGCCTAGTTGCCAGGCCATAAACATTTAAAAAAAACAGCAATATTCCTGCCATAGGTAGTCTGGGAGAGGCCGCTCTTTAGCGATAGTACCGCATTTCGTACACAATTAGTATAGTAGTACAGTCGTGGAAGGCCACGACACACCTTCCATGATCAAATTGATCGTGTACTAGCAGAAGGTGATGTCAGGAGCCTTAAGAACAGACGAGCTTGCATGACAAGAGTTATGAATGTCAAAGAGGCAAGTGAGGTGTGTAAGAATAAGCCTAAATGGCACTCTGTTGTTCGTGCCTACCCCGCAAGGGAACTGGCGTGAAGTTATGTATGTATGTATGTATGTAGTACAGTAGGGCTATGGTAATCCAAACCCCTGCTTATAGGGTTGATAACTGTACCATAATTATCATTATCCGTTTTGACGATAATTGCGCGGATGGAGGTGTATGAAATTTGGCACACTTATCTATATAATCTATACTAATACATATTATAAAGAGGTAAAGTTTGTGAGTTTGTGACGTTGTAGGGGGTAATCTCTGGATCTACTTTATTTTTATTTTTATTGCAGGAGTTCAGCAGACAGACAGACGGCCGACTTGATAGAAAACGGTTACCATCGCCTATGGACTTTTGCAACACCAAAGATGCTGCAGCGCTGCTGCTGTCTTAAAGGAGACTGGAAACTGGTCACTAATGCCGGAACACAACTCAAGGTTGTTATGGTGGCATACTCTAGACTAGGGGTGGTAGCCATCCAGTCGGGCAAATGCCCTACCACCTGGCTGTGGGTTGTTAAGTTGCCTCTTAGGACAGGCCGCCCGGCCGCAGGAAATTGTATTCTTTCTCCGTTCCTGCACGGATAACCGGTACTAAACCGGTTTTAAAAATTCTTTTACTGTTCGAAAGCTACGTTAATAGGGAGTGTCATAGGCTATATAACATGACGCTATATATCACGGGAGCGGGACAGAGCGCGGGTGAAACCGCGCCGGGCCACTAGTATTTCATATAGAGAAGAAGCGACGAATGCTAATTTTTTTTTTAATTATGCATAATAAATACCTTAGTTCAATAAAACAAACATTACCCACAGTATTTGATACGTGTGTGTATCAAAAATACAACCAAAATGTTGTACCCCTTTTACCGAAAATTGCGCGGACGGAGGAGTATGAAATTTTGCACATTTATAGATTATATATAGAAGGAGTGCAGAATGCAATTTTTTTTTTAAATTACGCATAAAAAATCCATTAAATCTATAAAAAAAACATTACACACACTACCATGTATTTGATATACACACGCATATATACAATTGTTTATTGTTGCCACACCGCAAGTGAGACACGTTCGGGGCCACTTAGACCCCGTATCGCAGTGAACATGTTAAGTGATTCTTCTCGATTTTCCAGAGAAATAACAGGCCTTGAGAAGCTGGTGGAAGAGTTGCGAACGGTGTTCTCCAAAGATCATGTGAATGTGCAGGATGTCCAGAACTTGATGGCAGGCTACAAATCAGATCCAAAAGATTGGAGGAAATACGCCAAGTATGATCGTTTTCGGTAAGTGCAAAACGACTTTATTCCATAATTTTTTGACAACTATTATCTTCAGCGGGTTCGTGTGTACGCAGTACTATTTGTATATTTATTTAACACATTCACAGCGGCACTGATTTAACTGTATTTCAATTCCTGCAGTACGGGGCCTTTTAGACCTTGCACTAAAACTACCACTGTAACGGCACGAGGCCTATTGAGCCCCGTAACGTTTTAAAAACTAAAATAGTTTATGAATATTTGTTTTGTGTTGTGCGGTACTAGGTCAAGGTAGCCCCGTATTAAGGCAGGCATATTATGGAACTCTGGTTTCATAGAATATCTTGAATATGCATAAATCTTCAATTATTTGTCGTGGAATAAGGTTGAAAATCCGTTTATATTCTTTTTTTCAACGATCCATTTTGTTGATGCAGTGAATCAAAACTAAACTGACATGCCATATAAGCAAAATACGTATGAACTTCTGCTCGCCCGCTTAACTGTCTCGGCCTTGTATCGTTTTACTGTCTCGCCACTGTACTAGTTACGTGTGATCAAGGCATTTCCAGCTTCACAATAGAAAAAAGGTCTATAAATCTACCTTACTCACTGTTATATATATTGTTACGAGCTACAGGACTCGAATTAAAATTCCGTTGGAATTAGTATAGAATTTATTAGAACTATACAAACACGTATGACACAGGTACAAATATAACTGGACACAACTAGTACAAACTGCACGATTCAAAGACACGCGCAAAATCCGTCACTATATAGCTTGTCGAATGTACACACGTCTTGCTAGTATCGTAATCATCGCTTGGCTGCTTCACCCCTCCGTTCGAACATTCCTTTTGTCCTGTACAAATAGAATATGTCTCGACGCAAAACAATAGTTTACAAGAATTAGTTCGACACACCTGTCTAATGACTGCCATAAAAGATTACAATACACAATAGACTTTTCTACTTAATTACAAATTTTAAACACAAAGTAAACAAAAGAAGTCCAAATGCGGGAAGTTAATAAACTGTTTAGGGCAGGCAGGTGTGCATTTGCTTTTGTCGGCATGTAACAATATGTATGTATGCTTGTATATTACATTGTCATATATGTATATATATATATATATGTGTGTGTGTGTATGTGTGTTCTTTTGTACTTATATGTCATTGTATTGTGTATTAATACAAGATATCTCATCGGTATTACGCCGTAGTCGTCTACCCGAACCGAATCATACTCGTGCTGCATATAGTCATACATTGGGCAAACAAAGAAGAGCATAAAAACACGAGTAAAAGAACACATTGCTGACTTGAAATACACAAGGTCTACGAAGTCTGCGATCAGTGAACACACGCTGGATAAACCCAACCACTACATCACATTCGATAACCCACAAATCCTCGCGAAAGAGAATCGTTTCATACGTAGAATGATGCGTGAGGCTATTGAAATCAAATAACACCCAAATTTCAATAGAGAAGATGGTTGGCAAGTACCACCTGTTTGGGATCCAATCATCAAAACTATTAAGACCCAAACCCAGCAAAAACCAGCGGCCAGACCTCAAGACACTGTGAGCTCTTTCTGCGTACAACTGAACACAAACCAACTTGACTGATAATTACTTTTATTTTTCCTTCCAACTATTTTAATCTTAATATATATAAATTACGTGTCGCGTTGTTTGTCCGGATGGACTCCTAAACAACTTGATCGAATTTAATCAAATTTGCACACCGTGTGTAGTTTGATCCGACTTGAAAGATAGAATAGCTTACATTTGGACCCGGTAGGTGGCGCTGGAATCGGGTTCTAAATTTTAATTCTTCAGGGCAGAACAACATCTGCCGGGACAGCTAGTATTATATATAATTATTAGAGCTAGGCATATTTGCTGGATAGTTTCTTCCGCCGCTTCTTCTCTTCAAGCCATAATATGTTGCGAAGCGGTAGTAAATTAGATTAAGCTCCCATAGAGTAAATAATAACCATAAACAAAATTAAAACTAACAAGTTGTCGGTAGGCTAAATAAAACTTTAACAATACCCGTTGACACTTGACATGTCTGTCTTCCGTGATCGGGCACTAAAAAGTGGCCGAAACGTCGGAAAAACCAAAATCAAATAAAATTACCGCGCTTAAAACCGTTAAAACGTAGTTTTATTATGTATACAAGTCGCGAAAACTTAAGAAAATATTAACACCAGAAATGTTGCCAATGTGCTGCCGGCCTTGAAGGAGAAACTGGAACCTGGCACTGATGGAACACAACTCAAAGTTGTCCCAACATCCAGTCGGGCAGATGCCCTACCACCTGGCTATGGATTGTTTGGTCGCCTTATAAGACAATCATCCGTGCAGGAACGGAGAAAGAGTACAATTTCCTGCGGCCGGACGGCCTGTCGTAAGAGGCGACTAAACAACCCACAGCCAGGTGGTAGGGCATTTGCCCGACTGGATGGCTACCACCCCTGGTCTTAAGTATGTCGCTATAACAACCTTAAGTTGTATTCCGGCATTAGTAACCAGGTTCCAGTCTCCCTTAAGAGAGCAGCAGCGCATTTGTAGCACCTCTGGTGTTGCAAATGTCCATAGGCGATGGTAACCGCTTTCCATCAAGTGGGCCATCTGCCTGTCTGCTGAACTCATGCAATAAAAAAAAAAACGCCCGAAAGCAGAAAATTGTATTCTTTCTCCGTTATGGCACGGATAATAAGATAATATAAGATAGTAAAGCGAATTTAATCGTTTTCTTTCAAACATAGGTTGGAAAATTTTCTATTTCGTATAGACATACATACATACATACATAACTTCACGCCAGTTCCCTTGCGGGGTAGGCACGAACAACAGAGCGCCATTTAGGCTTATTCTTACACACCTCACTTGCTTCTTTGACATTCATAGCTCTTGTCATGCACGCTCGTCTGTTCTTAAGGCTCCTGACATCACCTTCTGCTAGTAAACGATCAATTTGATCATGGAAGGTGTGTCGTGGGCTTCCACGACTTCTGCATCCATCCACTTTTGCATTGTATATCTGTTTAGTCATTCTTTCCACATGCCCGAACCACCGGAGCATTCCTTTCCTTACCTTCACCCCGACACTCTCTTTCAGAGCAACTCTCTCTCTTACTTCGGTATTACGAACGCGGTCCGCGAGCGTCACTCCGCAGATTTTGCGCAGTGCTCGCATCTCGACCGCGTTTACTCTACTTTCATACTCTCTCTTCCATACCCAACTTTCGCTTCCATACGTGAGCGTAGGTATCAGCAGCGCGTTGCGTATTTCGTATAGAATATTTACATGAGTAGTATAATATTTTACGTAAACTTCTCGCAATTCTGAGATTGTTTTGATACCCTTAAATGCTATTGTTTACAGTCGCATAGTATATCTAATTATCTCTATATAGAAATTATAACCTTAACGGGCTCCTGCTAACTTCCTGTTTGGAATAGATGACGTTGTTGCTTTCAGCTGTTCACATTATGTCCTTGATGGCCCTGCAATCAAGTGGCATTAGCAGGAAACGTTTCAGCCAGGCGGTAAGGTCTTTTTTTATGTTTGCTAGTAGGCAAACTGGCAAACGGACCACCTGGTGATAGGTGGCTACCGTCGCCCATGGACATCTGCAAGACTAAGGGAGCCGATGCGTTGCCTACCTAGTTGAGACTTTAGGTGTCTGTTCACTCCCACGGCCTTCTTGAAGAGCCCCCCATATTGTAGCGCTCTGGGAAAACATGGCATGAAGGAGCGTCCGCCACGTACCGTGGAGGACTCCCAAGTGTCCAGGAAGTGTGGATGAACTCTCAATCGCCAGCGAGTGGTGCGATGATAGAATGGCAATGTAGGCACCAAATCAAATAGCTCATCAGAGCACAGGTCTGGATGGCTACCACCCCTGGTCTAGGGTATGCCGCCATAACAACCTTGAGTTGTGTTCCGGCATTAGTGGCCAGGTTCCAGTCTGCCTTTAGAGAGCGGCAGCATATTGCTAGCACCTTTGGTGTAACATGCATAGGCGATGGTAACCGTTTTCCATCAGGTGAGCTGTCTAAATCTAAATAGGCAGTGTCTGTCTACTGAAGCTATTAAAAAAAAAGAAATGAGATAGACTATATAAACGATGGAGAACGCGATGCAGTTTTTTTAGATTTGTTGTCTGTTTGCTCGGGATTCACGTAAAAACTACTGGGCCGATTTCGATATGGTTTTCGCTAATCGACAGCTAATTTTTAGACTTAAACTCTGCGCTTTTGATCCTGGGAATCCCGCGGGAATTTTTCTGGGAATTATTAAAAATGGCCAAATTAAAACACAAGCTTTATTCCAATGTATTATTTTACTGATCGATAGCAAATGTAATTTAATAAAATGTGTGATTTTTTTATCCCGGGATTCCCGCGGGAATTTTCTCGGGAGCGGTTTGTAGTTGTTCGGTTGCGTAAAAATTAGCTTATTCCGACACAGTTTTCACTAGTAGTAATAGTGGTCTAGAGTATGCCGCCATAACAACCTTGAGTTGTGTTCCGGAATTAGTGACCAGGTTCCAGTCTCCCTTAAGAGAGCAGCAGCGCATCTGTAGCACCTTTGGTGTTGCAAATGTCAATAGGCGATGGTAACCGCTTTCCATTAAGTGGGCCGTCTGCCTGTCTGCTGAACTCCTGCAATAAAAAAAAAACACAGTTTCCACCAAAACGTTAGCTTACATTCTTTTTCAAATGTTGCTGTATTTTGTGGTCAGGGAATCCCTTGGGAATTTTAAGTCAAGCGTGGACGAAGTCGCGGGCATATCCTAGCTCATTAATATAACTCTTAATTTTGTGTAATTATCAAGCACTCAACCATAAACAGAACATTAATTTATCAAAAGTTTATCAAAATATGACCTAAATTTTTCCATCGCAAATAAAACTTTGTATAATAATAAAGTAATAGTGCTGCGTAGTTTGAATTTCATTAAAAACAGTGCTGCAACTTTTTAACCCTTAAGACAATTATCGATATACCAAAAAGCCGCAAGACTAACACTATCACTATCTCGTAATATACCAAGAAAATATACCCATTTCATACAAATCATACAACTCCTATATAAACAGAGTGAGATAACAACACAATTAACGATCACGTGCACAAACGCGATCTGCACTCTCATCGCGGACACATATGTGCTAATAGTGAGCTAAAGGGTTAAGAGGAATTTGTAAGTCACAAAATGGCGAAACATGTTTTCATCGTAGTATAAGGCCTTGGATCCCCGTTTTAAACAAATAAAGATTTTCATTTCATTTCATCTAAGCGTCATGTCCAACCACCTATATAATAATAATAATCGGTAAACAAACAAACTGTCCTAGATGACCTAAAATGAACTAAAACTAAATAAAAAACTTAATAACTTGCTGTACTGGTTTGTTGTACTGAACTGAATTATAAGAAAAGTACAAAAGAGGTTACCAAAATATATTTTACAAACAATAGTGTGTTCGAGTATTAGATAGCGCCATCTAGTTATAACGCTTACAACTAATGCCCTCTGCGACACACACATTATATATTTTTTTATGTCTTACTTGCCACCGAGTTCAACATGTTGTAGAAAGAAGTCGGTTCAATATTTATTTTATGGTTTTTGGTGCGAAGTCGGTTTTGTTGTGGTTAAAAAAATATATATTTAACTTTTTAGCTGCGCAAATACTTCGATAGCTTTAGAAATAATATATTAAGCACCTGTAGAAATTGTACAACTGGTACGCGTATACAAATTTGTCATTTCACTCTTCAGTGTATATGCTCTTCAACGAAGGTTGCTATCGATTTCCTTGCGATCCACAAATTAGATCTAGACTTGGAGACTATGGGACCATCTCAGGAGTTAAAGAAATCAATTTGCAAATCGGTCCACAATTGACGGAGAACTCGCGTAACATGCCTACAAAAAAAATTAAGCGCCTGTAGTAAGTATAATACTGGCAAGCTTAAACTATACTAACAGTGGTATTTAATCTGTACAATCAAACGTCACTGTCATTAACGTCAAACAATAATTACTTTTTTTTTAGTCTTCGTATTATGTTTATTTTTAAGTATTTTTACAGGAATTCTTAGTTATCTTTCTAAAATTTAAATTTATAAATAATTAAACTAAATAAATTTTTTATTTATAAATTTGAATTTGTTTTACATAATTGACCTAAACTAATAATATCTATATATATATACAGCTTAATTTACAAAAGATAAAAACTACAAAAAGTAAATAGGTCCCAAATCACCGTCAATTGGGAACGTTCCCGAAACGCTGGCCGCATTACCACTCTGTATGGCAACGCTTATGCGTTGCCCAAAATACATTCCAGCATTTTGGATTCATGAGACATCTATCAACCGTTTTGATAGGTCTCGATAAAGGCGATGGGCTTCTGTACCCATGGCTCCAGAGTTTCGACACCAAAAGCCACAAACATGTATCCACTACCAACGGATGCATATTTGCGGCGTTTTAGGTTAGTTAGAATTCTTAGTTATTATTTTAACATACATACCGCGTTCGTAATACCGAAGTAAGAAAGAGAGTTAGTCTAAAAGAGAGTGTCGGGGTGAAGGTAAGGAAAGGAATGCTCCGGTGGTTCGGGCATGTGAAAGAATGACTAAACAGATATACAATGCAAAAGTGGATGGATGAAGAAGTCGTGGAAGGCCACGACACACCTTCCAGTATCAAATTGATCGTGTACTAGCAGAAGCTGATGTCAGGAGCCTTAAGAACAGACGAGCGTGCATGACAAGAGTTATGAATGTCAAAGAAGCAAGTGAGGTGTGTAAGAATAAGCCTAAATGGCTCTCTGTTGTTCGTGCCTACCCCGCAAGGGAACTGGCGTGAAGTTATGTATGTATGTATGTATTGTGTATTCTTATCATTATTCATTATTATAGGCACGAACAATAGAGCGCCATTCAGGCTTATTCTTACACACCTCACTCGCTTCTTTGACATTCATAGCTCTTGTCATGCACGCTCGTCTGTTCTTAAGGCTCCTGACATCACCTTCTGCTAGTATACGATCAATTATTTTAACAGATATATTAGAAATGCTGCTGACCGTGTTCGGTTCAATTATTGCAAGGGGGCGAGGAGCTCGATGATCAGTCACTTGTCATTAACGTGAAATAATAATGACTATTTTTTAAACGAGCTTTTTTTACAAAAAATATACGCTTCGGTGTTTTTTAATAAAGGTTATTCTCGATTTTTCTGGGATCCACTCATCAGATCCCGACTTGGTGACCATGGAATAACCTTGGGAATATATACTTACTAATAAAGAAAAAATAATCAAAATCGATCCGTATTTGACTAAGAGATTGCGTAACATGGATATTAAAAAAAATTAAGCGCCTATAGAAAATGTAATAGCTACATGCGCATATAAGCTTTTCTCCAAGAATTTAGGCACACGGCGTTCTTTAATAAGTAATGATTGCTCTCCATTACCCTGAAATCCACTCACCAGATCCTGATTTGGTGATCGGCACCACCTCAGGAATGTATACTTACGAGTAAAGAAAAAATTTGAAAATCGGTTTAGAATTGACGGAGATTCCGTGTTACGAAGAAGTCTGTTATCAATTTTCGTAGGTTTCTCTAATTCCTTGGAATCCACTCATCAAGCCCTGACATGGTAACAATGGGACCAATTCGGGAGTATAAACTTTCGATTAAGAGAAAATGTTTGAAAATTGGTTCACAATTCACGGAGAAATCGAGTAACGAACATACAGACGAATTGAGAAAACCTCCCTCCTTTTTTGAAGTCGGTTAAAAATGTGTTAAGGCTCCTATTACCGCAAAAGGTCGAAAGCGGGATGCAAACGAAACAATTTTTCTATGGTAATTATTGATAAATAATTTACCAAAAAATTTACAAAAATCTTCACGATATGAGATGTAATGTGGTTTTTTCGAAGTTTTTCTATAGTTATTTTAAGTTAAGAACAAGCTTTTTTAAAAAAGGTTTTCAAATACAAGCTTTTGAGATCTTGAATATAGTGTAGCAGCATAGTGCTAGCCAAGACAAATAAAACAAGCCCAAACTCGACGCGTTTATCTTGTTTAGTACAGGAGTTCCTATGGCCACCTTCCGACTCCATCATCAGATCAGCTCCATGGTCCCATGTTATTGCATTGTCACGCGATATACATATGCGTGGCAAATTTCAGCTCAATCGGAAACCGGGAAGTTGGATAATTTAACTTGCAAGATTCCACCCGAACTTACATACATAGGTACATACATTGCAAGTTAAAAGGCTTGTAAAAATCTTTAACTTACTGACATTAAACCATTTTACTCCTTCAACTTTATCAGAACAAAATAAATAAAATGGAAATAAATAATTTTGTTTTATTATTTTATTTTATTCACAATAAAATAATAATGCATCTGAAAAACGACCGCGTTTATATAATCTCCACTATCGTCCGAGAAATCAGTACCAAAAACCGTGGGCATTGCTACGAGCCTTAATAAGAAAAATGGGAAAAACTAATGAAGCATTCTATTCATTTTTAGGTACACAAGGAACCTGGTGGATACTGGTAACGGCGCCTTCAATATCATGATCCTCTGCTGGGGTCCAGGACATGCATCTCCCATCCACGACCATGCAAATTCCCATTGCTTCATGAAGCTCCTCAGTGGAAGCCTAGAGGAGATCAGGTAAAGACAAATATACTAAAGCAGGGATCATCAAACTATTTTGGGCATGAGACCCCTTATCTAAAGTGAGCTGATACCTCAGACCCCCCTAGCCAGATACTTTAAAAATCCTATCTCTAGTTTTTTTGTTGGATATAGAAGAGAGAGCATGAAAGTAGAGTAAACGCGGTCGAGATGCGAGCACTGCGCAAAATCTGCGGAGTGACGCTCGCGGACCGCGTTCGTAATACCGAAGTAAGAAAGAGAGTTGCTCTGAAAGAGAGTGTCGGGGTGAAGGTAAGGAAAAGAATGCTTCTGTGGTTCGGGCATGTGGAAAGAATGACTTAACAGATATACAATGCAAAAGTGGATGGATGCAGAAGTCGTGGAAGGACGCGACACACCTTCCATGATTAAATTGATCGTGTACTAGCAGAAGGTGATGTCAGGAGCCTTAAGAACAGACGAGCGTGCATGACAAGACCTATGAATGTCAAAGAAGCAAGTGAGGTGTGTAAGAATAAGCCTAAATGGCGCTCTGTTGTTCGTGCCTACCCCGCAAGGGAACTGGCGTGAAGTTATGTATGTATGTAGTTTTTTTGCTAATAAAATATTAGTCATTCTTATAGCAAGTTGGTACATGTAATACAACTTATACCGTATTAGTAGGGGAGGCTGAGTGGGGATTTTGGGATTTACTCGAGCGTGGCAGAATAACATAAGGTGAGAAACCTGGCACCCTATTATGTACCCCCACCATATATGAACCCTTCATTAAGGGTGCGGGTATTTTTTATTCTTCAAATTTTTTTCAAACCGTCAGATTAAGGAAATTCCTCTACATATCCGTGCAGGAACGGAGAAAGAATACTATTTCCTGCGGCCAGGCGGCCTGTCGTAAGAGGCGACAGAACAACCCACAGCCAGGTGGTAGGGCATTTGCCCGACTGGATGGCTACGACCCCTGATCTAAAGTACGTCGCCATAACAACCTTGAGTTGTGTTCCGGCATTAGTGACCAGGTTCTAGTCTCCCTTGAGAGAGCAGCAGCGCGTTTGTAACACCTTTGGTGTTGTTGCAAATATCCATAGGCGATGGTAACCGCTTTCCATTAACTCCTGCAATAAAAAAAATGTAATTGTCAGATTATGGGTCAGCACGACAAGGACATCAAGCTGAACCGTCTGTATATTAATCTGACGCGCTCGAGTATTTCAATGATACGTTTTTTTTTGCATTGTCAAAAATCGGCCATGACTTTTGGTCGCGTCCAAATCGTCAGTCTTTTGGATAGGAGTTCCTTTAGGGTTTACTTAACATCCCTTTTGAATATCTGACGCGCTTGAGTATTTCTCTGCGAGTCTTTTTTTTTGAAAACCTGTACACGCTCCCCCCACCAGTGAAAGGGCATACATCATATAACCTTCATCATCCGTGCAGGAACGGAGAAAGAATACAATTTCCTGCGGCCGGGCGGCTTGTAGTAAGAGGCGACAGAACAACCCACAGCCAGGTGGTAGGGCATTTGCCCGACTGGATGGCTACCACACTGGTCTAAAGTATGTCGCCATAACAACCTTGAGTTGTGTTCCGGCATTAGTGACCAGGTTCCAGTCTCCCTTAAGAGAGCAGCAGCGCATTTGTAGCAGCTTTGGTGTTGCAAATATCCATAGGCGATGGTAACCGCTTTCCATCAAGTGGGCCGTCTGCCTGTCTGTTGATCTCCTGCAATAAAAAAACAAAAAAAAAGTGTCGGTGCTCTTCCAATGCTCATTTTTAAACATTGATACATAACATGTATGTCCGTGTGTGTATACATGTGTGTGTGTCGCCTATGTGTGTGAGTGCGTATATTTATGTGTTTATATAATTACTAGTTTCTGCCCGCGACTTCATCCGCATAGAATAGTTTTAAAAAAAGGAAGTAAAAAAAAAACCGATTTTGAAACATTCCTCATTGGTGCTCCGCTCTTATTGGCCTTAGCGTGATGATATCTAGCCTATAGCATTCCTCAATAAATGGGCTATCTAACACTGAAAGAATTTTTCAAATCACACCAGTAGTTCCCGAGATTAGCGCGTTCAAGCAAACAAACAAATTCTTTAGTTTTATATATTAGCACTAGCCGTACCCGCGACGTCCTCCGCGTGGAATGTATTTTCAAACCCCCCCGATTTTGAAACATTCTTCATTGGTGCTCCGCTCCTATTGGCTTTAGCGTGATGATATCTAGCCTATAGCCTTCCTCGATAAATGGGCTATCTAACACTGAAAGAATTTTTCAAATCACACCAGTAGTTCCCGAGATTAGCGCGTTCAAGCAAACAAACAAATTCTTCAGCTTTATATGTTAGTATAAGATAAGATTACTTATATTAACATTTTGATTAGATTCTCAATTTCATTATAGTCTTGTGTTTGCAGCCAGTTATAACTGACTTAAATATTAAAATAAAAAAAAAGACATAATGACGAGCGCAGAACAACTGCGCTCCCTTATCCGACGGTCTTAAATGCCACCAAACTTCTTAAGACTGCTCTTATTTGAGTCTGGGCGTATTTAAATAATAATATCAGCCCATAATCGTCCCACTACTGGGCTCGGGCCTCTCACTATAGGGTAATGGACAGTATACCCGCCACGCTTGTCCAAGGCGGCTTGGCAGGTCTGACACATCGGTTATCTCGATGTGCAGATTTCATCACAATATTTTCCTTCACATCACATCAATCAGGTCAGAAAACTGCCTAAGTAGTGCATGCGTTCCCGCCAGGATTCGAATCTACGCCATTTAAGCCCGAGACGCGTGCGCTAGCCATTACTATGGACATTTTAAAATTAAATTTAATTCTTTGAAAAAAAATTGACGTTGTATCAACTCGTATAATTTGTAGGGATGGGCCGAAATTCGTTTTACATTCGGTTTGACCGAATTTGGGCAGCTTAAACCGAACTTCGGCATTCTTTTTTTTTATTGCAGGAATTCAGCAGATAGGCAGACGGCCCACTTGATGGAAAGCGGTTACCATCGCCTATGGACATTTGCAACACCAAAGGTACTACAAATGCGCTGCTGCTCTCTTAAGGGAGACTGGAACCTGGTCACTAATGCCAGAATACAACTCAAGGTTGTTATGGCGACAAACTTTAGACCAGGGGTGGTATCCGTCCAGTCGGGCAAATGCCCTACCACCTGGCTGTGGGTTGTTCTGTCGCCTCTTACGACAGGCAGCCCGGCCGCAGGAAATTGTATTCTTTTTCCGTTCCTGCACGGATAAAATTCAGCCGAAATTCAGTTTAAATGCCAAACATTGGGTGCAAGAAAAAACAAAATACCAAATGCACTGTATTGACTGAAATTAATAGAAATCATATCCTATCAAGAGAAGAGAACCAAGGTAACCGACATAGCTCGCAAAATTAGAAAGTTGAAGTGGCAGTGGGCCGGTCACGTCTGCCGCAGGACCGCTGGCCGGTGGAGCAGACGAGTCCTGGAGTGGAGACCGCGTCTCGGTAAACGTAGTGTCGGACGCCCTCCAGCCATCGGGACCTACGACCTGTGCAAGGTCACCGGTAGGCGCTGGATGAGGAAAACAGAGGACAGGGATGAGTGGCGCCGTCTTGGGGAGGCCTACGTCCAGCAGTGGACTACGAATGGCTGACGACGAATATCCTATCATAACCGTAAAATATAATTAAACCTTTATATGCTCATTTATTTTAGTTAGGAACATGTAAACCTTAACTTGCAATGTGATAATAATTAAATAAAATTAGTTTTTCTTAATTGAAAAGTCTTTACCTAATTAAATAGATATCAAATTAAAACAGTAATGAAATAAACTTATTCCTCTAACAACCATGAATAAGTTGTATAACTGCTTAATTATAATGCGTAACTTGATAAAATAAAATAAAAAACACTTCTATGAGACATCAGCAATTACAACTTTAATTTTGATTGAAATCTTTTTTTTTACGACTAAACATTAAGAATTTTGAATTATAAAATGATGTCTTTTTTTCAATCAAAGGTCTAAAAATTTATTATTTTACCCATGTACTCGAAGCAAAATTACCAGAGGTAGGTTATGGTGTAAAAACGCCAAAGATTCGGCGTTGTCAAGTCCCGACATCAACAAGTAACGACGTGTCGCTTTCGAGAAAGCGTGGCAAAATTAAACCGAAGTTCGGCCGAATTTTTTGTTTTAGCCGAATATTCGGTTCAAACCACATTCGGCCCATCCTTAATAATTTGTCCGAAACTACCTCAAAACACTTTGCTTCCTTGAAAATTATAATCATATGACAAAGCTATAATAACATCGTGTACTTGTGACATTTCTGATAGATCATTAGTCTCGATGCGTTTCTAATAAGCACATAGGTCAGTAATTTGTTTGATAGTGTAATGTCATACGATAATTTGCATCATATGTTATGTACGAAGACAATGATTAATTTGTCAGGTTCTAGTTAGTTCTGGAGATTAACTTTCGCACTCAGAGTCATGACATATTATTTTGCTTGTATTTATTTAGTATCAAACTTTGTACATTTTATTAAAAAATATATACAGAGTGTATTTTTCAAGGACTTTAGGGCCAAATCCTAAACTATGCTAAATATTCCTCCTTTCTGCTTCTCCGAGTCCGGCTCCTTTATACCATACGTGAGCAAGCAATGGAATGAGCTTCCTCCCGCGGTTGTCCCAGAGCGCTAGAATACGGGGCTCTCCAAAAAGCGTGTGAACAAGTATTTAAAGTCTCAAACAAAACAAATGCCGGGGAGCCCCCGGCTCGGATCCTCTCACACATAGTTAAGACCCACCAATCGCACCCACTCATTACAGACACAAGTAGCCATACACGATTAGCTTAGGCGTGTTGCTGGAGAGTTTCTTCCGCCGCTTCTTCTCCTCCAGCTATAACACGTTGCGAAGCGGTAGTAAAGATAGACTAGGATCGGCTCCGCCGGCGGAGTCGATGGCGAGTCCCCATTATATAAACACTTCAGCCTTCTGGCCAGGTGGTAGGGTATTTGCTCGACTGAATGGCTACCACCCCTGGTCTAGAGTATGCCGCCATAACAGTCTTGAGTTGTGTTCCGGCATTAGTGACTAAGTTCCAGTCTCCCTTAAGAAAGCAGCAGCGCATTTGTAGCACCTTTGGTGTTGCAAATGTCCATAGGCGATGGTAACCTCTTTCCATCAAGGGGGCCGTCTGTCTGTCTGCTGAACTCCTGCAGTAAAAAAAGCCTGTTGGCTTAGCTCGTTCAGCCTTTCACGGCTTAGTCCTATAGAGTCAATCACCCGCAGCGGTCGAGCCGAGGTCGGACCTCACAGGAGGTGCCTCCTAGAGCGCGCTGCTTCTGGGCTGAACGCCTCCGCTTCCAAGGAGTCGGGAAGCCCCCAAAGTCCGGTGTCGCTGAAACAGCCATCTGCGGCTAATCAGCTGGGTTCTGCTCAAAAAATTTTTTAATAAAGTCACAACGAGGTAGGCAACGCTTCGGCTCCCTTAGTGTTGCAGATGTCCATGGGCGACGGTAGCCACTTACCATCAAGTGGACCCGTTTGCCAGTTCGCCTATAAGAAAACATAAAAAAAATTGCGAAAGACACTCAAAAATCTCGAGGCCGATTTTGACGAAACCTAAAGTTGTGTCATTAGATTTTTTCAAATCAATTACCCTTGTCAGGAATCGAATCGGCTGATTTTCAAATCATAAACACACCTATACCAATACTCATATTCTCACACAACTTTATAACATATTATTTACTAGCTGTGCCCGCGACGCCGTCCGCGTGGAATTTGTTTTGAAAGCCCCCCCGATTTTGAAACATTTTTTATTGCCGCTCCGCTCCTAATGATCTTAGCGTGATTATATATAGCCTATAGCCTTCCTCGATAAATGGGCTATCCAACACTGAAAGAATTTTTCAAATCACACCAGTAGTTCCCAAGATTAGCGCGTTCAAGCAAACAAACAAATTCATCCTTTTATGATAACTCTTTTACAGTGCAGGCTATCAAACTTTGGAATGCGCTGCCTCTTACTGTCATAGAGGCCTAACATCGCCTACATTTAAGAACGCACTCAGAAAAATTACTTATCTTTAAATAATTATGTCTAATTCATATACTATAGGCTACTTAACATATATGTATAATATACATATTTGTATGTATGTTATATCTTATACTAATATATAAAGCTGAAGAGTTTCTTTGTTTGAACGCGCTAATCTCAGGAACTACTGGTCTGATTTGAAAAATTCTTTCAGTGTTAAATAGCCCATTTGTCGAGGAATGCTATAGGCTATATATCATCACGCTAAGACTAATAGGAGCGGAGCACCAATGAAGAATGTTTCAAAATCGGGGCGTTTTTCCACTATTCCACACGGACGAAGTGGCGGGCAGAAGCTAGTAGTTTATACAAAGAAAAAGCGACGAATACTAATATTTTTTTTAAATTATGCATAAAAAGACATTAAGGGCCGCTTGCATAAGGTTGCTTAAATTTATTTAAGAAACACAAAACTTATGTAACACCTTTAAATACAATTAGCGTCTTGCACAACGCAAAATATGCCACTAAATACGTTTAAAGAACGAAAAAGTTTGTGTAAACCGTAGATTAACTAATTTGATATGTGTATGTATACACTTTTGTTTATTGTTCAAGTCAGATTAACAGTGTAGCCTTGGCGAAATCTGTGATTATAGAAGTATAGTCTTTGACATTTATTATTATGGTCGAATTTCGACCACGGGCGACCACTAGTACAGGTAGTTATTACAAGCTTTTATTTAACTTGCAATGAATGTATGTATGTTTGCTACAACTCCATTAATTCTTCAAAAACTAATTCTGTAACATACTTCTGTATAAAACTTATAAAAAAAATAATTTGAGATATAAATAGAATATGAAATATAAATAAAAACAATATTTAGCTAGACGTGTTGCTGGGGAGTTTCTTGCCGCTTCTTCTCCTTTACAGCATCAACACGTTGCGAAGCGGTGTACATAGAATAGGAAGTAAAAATTAAATTTTAACTTACATGTATGACCTTCAAAAAGTGTTCTCCAGTGGAACTTATTTTGAATAAAAACTTTTGAATTTGAATTATGTAAGTTCGGGTGGAATCTTGCAAGTTATTTTTGACCAACTTCACGGTTTCCGAATGAGCTGAAATTTCGCACGCATATAATATAATATTAATAATATTCGGCAGACAAACACACATATTGTATATCCCCAAATTAAGCAAGTTACGCTTGTGTTATGGGTAATATACAACGTACTACTCTGGGGCCGATCCCAGACACCCAGACCATAGTAAATAACGGAGAAAATACGTTTCCGAAATTTACTATACCAGGAATCGAACCCGGAGCCTCCGCGTTGCAGTGAGGTAGGCCGGTAAAGGCTTAGCCCGCTCAACCACAGACACCGTCATGTCAACCGCATATGTATATCGCGTGACAATGCAATAATATGGTGCCATGCAGCTGATCTGATGATGGAGTCGGAAGGTGGCCATAGGAACTCCTGTACTAAGCAAGATAGACCCGTCGTGTTTGGACTCGTTTTACTTGCCTTGGCTAGTACTGCTGCTACATGATATCCAGGATCTCAAAAGCTTGTATTTAAAAACCTTTTTAAAAAAGCTTATATTTTTTAATGTTTCACTTCGCACCGACTTCAAGATATTGTAATAGATATTTATTATTTGGTTTTTAGTTACTTTCTAAGTCAATTTTGTTATATGTATCTATGTATATTTTTATCCATGCAGAAACGGAGAAAGAATACAATTTTCCTGCGGCCGGGCGGTCTGTCGTAAGAGGCGACAAAACAACCCACAGCCAGGTGGTAGGGCATTTCCCCGACTGGATGGCTAAAGTATGTCGCCATAACAACCTCGAGTTGTGTTCCGGCATTAGTGACCAGGTTCCAATCTCCCTTAAAAGAGCAGCAGCGCATTTGTAGCAACTTTGGTGTTGCAAATGTCCATAGGCGATGGTAACTGTTTTACATCAAGTGGGCCGTCTGCCTGTCTGCTGAGCTTCTGTAATTAAAAAAAAAATGTTAAAAAGTTCTTTTTTTAATTCCGTAAACAAATGACAATTCTATACTACCTACAGAACCCTCCACTGTACATGAATTGAATCACACTCTCCCAATCTTATTACTATGGATACATACTATCTCCATTTGTAAATGTTCTGTGAATGACAGAGGTCAAGACAACGGATTTTTTATGATAGAAGTATTTGTTTAGTCACTAGTTAATTGTTGCTTGAACTCAGATACAAAAGTTCAAGCTATAAGATAATATAAAACATTAACACAATACTAGTCTATGCGACTTTGATCGCTTGTATCGTCTTACACGGAGGTGCAAAGGGCCTAGTTATCCGTGCAGGAACGGAGAAAGAATACAATTTCCTGCGGCCGGGCGGCCTGTCGTAAGAGGCGACTAAACAACCCACAGCCAGGTGGTAGGGCATTTGCCCGACTGGATGCCTACCACCCCTGGTCTAGAGTATGTCGCCATAACAACCTTGAGTTGTGTTCCGGCATTAGTGACCAGGTTCCAGTTTCCCTTAAGAGAGCAGCAGCGCGTGTGTGGCTTGCATTACGCCGAATATTCGGCCATATCTCTATTTTTTATCCCCTGTCGGATCCTTCTATACCATCCCCTATATCCCATTTCCTCTTCTTCTTCTTCTTCAGCCACTCTCAGTCCACTGCTGGACGTAGGCCTCCCCAAGTACGCGCCGCATATCCCGGTCTCCCGTCTTCCTCATCCAGCCCCTGCCGGCGATCTTGCGCAGGTCGTCAGACCACCGGGCTGGCGGGCGTCCTACGCTACGTTTGCCGAGACGTGGTCTCCACTCCAGGACTCGTTTGCTCCATCGGCCGTCGGTCCTGCGACAGACGTGACCGGCCCACTGCCACTTCAACTTGCTAATTTTGTCCTCATTACTGATTTATCATTTCCTCTATTCTGTTACAAATATCTAAGCGACGGTAATCACTTTCCTTCAGCTAAAGCGTCTGCCTGTATGCCAGCTTTGTAATAAAAAAAAAACTTGTTGTGCGCTCGGGGGACGCCCGTCAGGAACGAAATTTCATTACCGATAACCCTGGAACATAATGGTACATCATTATCAGCATGTGCACATGCGACGACAGCGGCCGAATGCGGCCGAATTATAAAGTCTTCTAATTTCAAAAATGTTTCACTTATTAATATTGTTTTGGATCTTGGAGCTTCGGCTGAGAGAGTAGCCGAATCTTCGGTATTCAGTATTCGTGGCTTCTCTAATAGATGCTATAAATATTAACGCCTAGTTGTTTTGATCTTAGGCCCTGAATGATAGCAAAATATTTGCGAAATGGAGATAATATAGATATATATATTAATAAAATATTGACACAACCGAGTCGCGATAAGTTATCCGTGTATAAATATTATTGTTATTAAACTATATTATCTAAAATAGTTTACATTGCGTCAGTGTGCTTTTAATATTCTTGTTACGAGTTGCGGGACTCGAATTAAAATGTCGTTGGAATTATCATACAGATTATTAGAACTATATATTTTGCCAGATGGTAGGGCATTTGCCCGACTGGATGGCTACCACCCCTGGTCTAGAGTATGCCGCCATAACAACCTTGAGTTGTGTTCCGGCATTAGTGACCAGATTCCAGTCTCCCTTAAGACAGCAGCAGCGCATTTGTAGCAACTTTGATGTTGCAAACGTCCATAGGCGATGGTAACCGCTTTCCATCAAGTGGGCCGTCTGCCTGTCTGCTGATCTCCTGCAATAAAACGAACTCCCATCCGCCGAGTGACAAGCGATAAGAAACTTTGATCCGATACAAATTTAAACTAAGAAACCATGAAACGCCGTAAATATGCGTACGTAGTTATGACGTCATAAATAGGTACAAGTAAAAAGAGTCAAATAGTACACATTATTTGTTTGAAAAGTTAGTTAGAAAACACATACATACATACATAACTTCACGCCAGTTCCCTTGCGGGGTAGGCACGAACAACAGAGCGCCATTTAGGCTTATTCTTACACACCTCACTTGCTTCTTTGACATTCATAACTCTTGTCATGCACGCTCGTCTGTTCTTAAGGCTCCTGACATCACCTTCTGCTAGTACACGATCAATTTGATCATGGAAGGTGTGTCGTGGCCTTCCACGACTTCTGCATCCATCCACTTTTGCATTGTATATCTGTTTAAGTCATTCTTTCATCATGCATTCTTTCCACATGCCCAAACCACCGGAGCATTCCTTTCCTTACTTTCACCCCGACACTCTCTTTCAGACCAACTCTCTTTCTTACTTCGGTATTACGAACGCGGTCCGCGAGCGTCACTCCGCAAATTTTGCGCAGTGCTCGCATCTCGACCGCGTTTACTCTACTTTCATACTCTTTCTTCCATACCTAACTCTCGCTTCCATACGTGAGCGTAGGTACCAGCACCGGTAGTTAGAAAACATGTGATTAAAAGGCCATTAACAAGGAAAGAGTTTCTTGCCTCCAAGATACGATTGTCGAAAGCAAGAATAAAATAACATCATGTAAACTAAACATACGATATTGTACGTGGAAGGGCGATAATCGCCTGGGCATTGAATATTTTATCCGTGCAGGAACGGAGAAAGAATACAATTTCCTGTAGCCGGGCCGCCTGTCGTAAGAGGCGACAAAACAACCCACAGCCGGGTGGTAGGGCATTTGCCCGACTGGATGGCTACCACCCCTGGTCTAAAGTATGTCGTCATAACAACCTTGAGTTGTGTTTCGGCATTAGTGACCAGGTTCCAGACTCCCTTAAGAGAACAGCAGCGCATTTGTAGCGCCTATGGTGTTGCAAATGTCCATAGGTAATGGTAACCGCTTTCCATCAAGTGGGCCGTCTGCCTGTCTGCTGAACTCCTGCAATAAAAATTAAAAAAAACATCCGTCTTAATAAAACTACGTTTTAACAGTTTTAAGCGCGGTAATTTTATTTGATTTTGGTTTTTCCGACGTTTCGGCCACTGAAATTTTGAAATCAAAAAACACCCAAATTTCAATAGAGAAGATGGTTGGCAAGTACCACCTGTTTGGGATCCAATCATCTAAACTATTAAGACCCAAACCCAGCAAAAACCAGCGGCCAGACCTCAAGACACTGTGAGCTCTTTCTGCGTACAACGGAACACAAACCAACTTGACTGATAATTACTTTTATTTTTTCTTCCACCCATTTTAATATTATATAAAATTATTAGAGCTAGGCATGTTTGCTGAAGAGTTTCTTGCGCCGCTTCTTCCCTTCAAGCCATAACATGTTGCGAAGCGGTAGTAAATTAGGTTAGGCTCCCATAGAGTAAATAATAACCATAAACAAAATTAAAATTAATAAGTTGGCGGTAGGCTAAATAAAACTTTAACAATACTCGTTGACACATGACATCTTTGGCTTCCGTGATCACGGCCACTGAAAAGTGGCCGAAACGTCGGAAAAACCAAAATCAAATAAAAAATTACCGCGCCTAAAACCGTTAAAACGTAGTTTTATTATGTATACAAGTCGCGAAAACTTAAGAAAACATCCGTCTTAAATCTAAACAATGCTCGTGCTAAAAATATACTCCCTATTATATAGGTGGTCACATCATTCATTATGTCATATATTATAAGATGTCAAATGAAACGTTAAATTTGGATGATTTGATTATATTATAAAATATTAATTAAACGATAAAATAAAATAAAAAATATAATGAAAAAATAGCAATAATTAAACATACTTTTACGACCTGAATGCCGACAAAAGACAAATTCACAACTGCGTCTGTAGAAACACATTTTATTACCTTTTCGGCATTCGGGCTTCTTTTGTTTACTTTGTGAAAATTTGTAATAAGAAAAACAGCTCATTATGTATTGTAATCTTTTATGGTAGTCATTAGCCAGGTGTGATTCTAAGAAATTTAGTCCACACGGGCACGAGACATATTGTTTCGGTGTAGTGTAAAGCAATGGCCGAATGGAGAGATCGGCAGTCGAGCGATAACCAGCCGCGAAGCAAGACTTGTGTACATTCGATAATCTATTAAGTGACGGACTTTATGCGTGTTATTGAATTATGCATTACGTTTGCACTGGTTGTGTTCAGTTATATTTATACCTGTGTTATACGTGTTTGTATAGTTCTAATAAATTCTATAATAATTCTAACGGCATTTTAATTCGAGTCCTGTAACTGGTTTGCGTCCAAAAACGAGGGGTTAGCGCTCTCCATTTAAATGGCCCTTTACCGACTTCAAAAAGTAAGAGTTTCTAATTTCTACTGTATGTTTTATGTATATTTGTTAAACGATTTCTCCGTCAATTGTGAACCGATTTTCAATTTTTTTTTTTTTTTTTTTTTTCGTCCGTGTAGGAACGGAGAAAGAATACAATTCCCTACGGCCGGACGGCCTGTCGTAAGAAGCGATAACACAAGCCAGGGCCAGCTGGTAGGGTATTTGCTCGACTGGATGGCGAACACCGCTGGTCTAGAGTATGCCGTCATAACAACCTTGAGTTGTGTTCCGGCATTAGTGACCCGGTTCCAGTCGCCCTTAAGAGAGCAGCAGCCCATTTGTAGCCGCTTTGCAAATGTCCATGGGCGACGGTAACCGCTTTCCATCAAGTGGGCCGTCTGCCTGTCTGCTGAACTCCTGCCATTAAAAAATATATATATGAAAGAGTCTGTAACTCCTGAGGTGCTTCCATTGTCCCCGAGTCGGAATCTGAAGGAAATCAAGATCAAACCTTGTTGAAGACTGCCAAGCACAGTCTTCGAAAGGCAAACTTGAAAAGCCAAAATTTCTAGAGGCGCTCACTATATTATTTCTAAAGCTATTCAAGTATTTAAACAACTAAAAAGTAGAAAATATTTTTTAACAAAAACCAAAACTTGAAGTTGGTGCCAAGTAAGACATAAAAAACAACAACAAATTTGCAAAATATAATTAACGGAGGAACCACCGTAGTGTTTATAAAAAGTGTGACGTCAGCAATGTTGACGACTTGCGTAGACACGTTGGCCGCATCCCATTTACCAAACACGTCTAGATCAGCCGGTTCAGCGGCGGAAGCAGCTGAATCACTCAAGCGGCGCAAATATGCAACCCTCAAAGAGAGTTATATGTTTGTGCCGTTTACTGTCGAGACGCTTGGACCGCGGGGTCCTGAGGCTATGAGCCTCTACCAAAATTTATCGAAACGACTCATTGACTCTTCAGGTGATCAGAGGGCTGGTGCTTACCTCGGCCAACGGATCAGTATGGCGATCCAGCGAGTAAACGTAGCCAGCCTTTTGGGCACCTTACCCATTGAAGACGGTGATTTGTACTTATAGTCTTGAGGGACTATGAGTAGAATACAATACAAATAAATATATCGATCGTTTATTTTACTTTTTCCAGATACGAATGGCCAGATACAGTCCAGCCCGAAGTCATGAAAGTATTAAACAAAAACAATCAAACGGAGACGAACGTGGAACAACTTAACGAAGATGTAACCGAACTTGACATTAGCAGTTGTCAAAATGACTCGTGTCAAATTGACAGCTGTCAGTGTGACAGATGCCAGAATAACGTCAGTGCCGTTTGCGAAGATAGCGAAGAAGAGATCTACAATGCCCAGGATATGAATGAGATTGGAAGAACGAGACTGGAAGTCGATGACGTTTGTTATATAAATGGTAACTCTTCTATTTCTTTCTCTATCTGGATTTTTATATACTTATATATTCCTATTTTATTGCGAAGATGTCAATTAGGCAGATGGCCCACATAAAAAATATTATTAAATTACTATTATTAAAATGAGTGTCGTCTATAAGCGTTTGCAACACTAGGGTGGAGTCGACGCGTTTCCAGCCTTTTGGGATGGGATGGTGAGTCGGCGCAATAGAGATGGGATAAAAGGAGCAGACAGGAGGACTTTATAATATTATAAAATTCTAAACATGCACAAGTGTCTGTACATTGAATCTATTAAAAAAGACAACTAGAATAGACTATATAAACGATGGAGAACACGATGCAATTTTTTTTTAGATTTACTCTGTTCGATTCACGTAAAAACTACTGGGCAAATTTTTAGACTTATAATCTGCGCCACTTTTTATTCTGAGAATCCCGCGGGAATTTTTCTGGGAATTATTTAAAATGGCCAGATTAGAAAAGAATCGAAATCCAATGTGTTTTTTTTACTGATCAATAGCAAATGTAATGTAATGAAAAGTGATATGTCTTATTCCGAGAATCGCACGGGAATTTCAAGTCAAGCGTGGAGGAAGTCGCGGGCATATCTTAGTTATATAATAAATATGTAATTTATAAATTTAATTTTGCATTTATATTATTACTAGCTTCTATCCGCGACTTCGTCCGCGTGGAATAGTTACGTTGGGCTAATGCTAACTTCTGTCACAAATGATTTTTGCGCAACTTTAACCGTTTACATAGCGCATGCAGCGGAAGCTCTCAGAAGGAAAAAAAACCCGATTTTGAAACATTCTTCATTGGTGCTCAGATCCCATTGGTCTTAGCGTGAAGATATATAGGCTATAGCCTTCCTCGATAAATGGGCTATCTAACACTGAAAGAATTTTCCAAATCAGTGTAGTAGTTTCTGAGATTAGCGCGTTCAAACAAACTAACTCTTCAGCTTTATATACTAGTATAAGATAATACTGAATTGCATGAAATATTTCTCATGCTAGTAAACCATTACTATATGTAGTTTGTATCTTTTTTTAAATTTTTTACTGGCTGAGTTCAGCAGACAGCCAGACGGCCCACCTGATGGTAAGTGGTTACCATCACCTTTGGACATTTGTAACACCAGCGGTACTACCAATGTGTTGCCACTCTATAAAGGGGGTCTGGAATCTGACTACTCATGCTGGAACACAACTCAAGGTTGTTATGGAGGTACGGGAGCTAGTATACGTCTAGTTATCGCAGCGGACAACGAACTACTGACTAGCGCAACGCGGGAGCGCACATATTAACAGTTACTTTATCTCGCTCGCACATCATCCGTCCTTCTCACACATTGTGCTATTTATTGTACTAGCTATACGACATGTTAATTTTTGTACTTAAGGTTACCGTTTCGAAAATAAATGAGTTCAGTTCAGTTCACATCAGCACTCGACTGTGAATATTACTTTCTACCATCTGAAGTATCATTTTACCTATGTACGCGCCATTCATTCCATTCGTTCATTCCTTCCCATTCTATATCCAAAATCTCCCCCCTCTACCCTCTCCCCGCACCATTTCAAAAACTAGACGTTGCAAAATCCGCTCGCTACGCACGTACACAAGATGTGAGAGTGTTTCTACTGTTGCCTAGCTATCGAAGGACACGACAAATTTGTGCAAGGTGCGTACCCTTTTACCTCACAACCTCTACCTCTCGATGTTACAGAGGCATATTCTAGGGCAGGAATGGTAGCTATCCAGACGGACAAATACCCTACCATCTGGTCTGACTCTTACGAAGCGTCAATTTTTCTATCATTTTTTAGATAGTCTTGGTCTTCATCGAATGGAAAATCCTTCGCATGTCGATGGTGCGGTGTCTTTACATCTCTACTCGCCTCCCTTCGATAGTTGTCGAGTGTTCGATGCCCGAACAGGGAAGCCGACTGAAGTGAAAGTCACATTCTGGAGCATGTACGGCAAGAAGATTAAGAGGGTATGTTTGTTTTGATCTCCTAATTCTTGGTGTATAGCACGCCCGCTCAGTTTGTAGTGTTCATTTAGGACAGAGTTTCTCAAAGTTGCATACGCATACCCCACATTTTTGTAAAAGCGTAAGCGTTATGTTTTCATTATATCCGTCTATATGTCTATCCACTGATTTTTATACATAACAGTCCTTTTTGTCAGAAATTACTAAAACTGGGTCTTAACTAATGAAATTAATAGAACAGCATAGCCTGTTAAAAGCATATGTTTATTTAGAGCTCTTAATTACTGGTGTCATGCTACGATCGCTCGGCTCATGCATAGTGTTCATATAGGGCAGAGTTTCTCAAATAAGCGCACACGTACCCTACTTTTAGGCAAAGTTTTTTTTTTTTTTTTTATTGCAGGAGTTCAGCAGACAGGCAGACGGCCCACTAGATGGAAAGCGGTTACCATCGCCTATGGACATTTGCAACAACAAAGGTGCTACAAATGCGCTGCTGCTCTCTTAAAGGAGACTGGAACCTGGTCACTAATGCCGGAACACAACACAAGGTTGTTATGGCGGCATACTCTAGACCAGGGGTGGTCGCTATCCAGTCGAGCAAATACTCTACCACCTGGCTGTGGGTTGTTTAGTCGCCTCTTACGACAGGCCGCCGGGCCGCAGGAAATTGTATTCTTTCTCCGTTCCTGCACGGATGAAAAGCTTTTGTTACATCTGACCCTCTTTGTTAATCTGTTTTTATATGCCACAGTCATTTTTTTCATAAATTACTGGGTCTATACCGATTAAGATTAGTATTAGTCTTACCTATTTTTTTTTTATTTTAATTCGCTTCGAAAAAACGAGGTTTTCAATTCATCGTGTAAATATTTTTCTATATACGTTCAGTGATAACTTTTTTGCTTCTGAACCGATTGTGATAATTAATTATTTTATCAGAATAATTATTGTTACTAGATCACTGTTGTTACCACATACGTAACTTAAACGTAAAAATAACATTTTACTACCTACCAAAAAAGTTAGTTAGTTATTTTTTTTTTTTTTATGGCAGGAGATCAGCAGACAGGCAGACGGCCCACTCGATGGAAAGCGGTTACCATCGCCTATGGACATTTGTAACAGCAAGTTGCTACAAATGCGCTGCTGCTCTCTTAAGGGAGACTGGAACCTGATCACTAATGCCGGAACACAACTCAAGGTTGTTATGGCGACATACTTTAGACCAGGGGTGGTAGCCATCCAGTCGGGGAAATGCCCTACCACCTGGCTGTGGGTTGTTTTGTCGCCTCTTACGACAGGCCGCCCAAACGCAGGAAATTGTATTCTTTCTCCGTTCCTGCACGGATATTATAGTTCGGTTTCGTATATATTATTTTATTTTTATTTTTTTACTATATAGGATAATGATTCTTTTTATTTTCTGTGCACGTGTTTGTCATATCTGTTTTGTTTCATATACTATGTTACTGTCTTATTACATTTACTGTGGTGATGGCTCTATTATAAATCAATGAGGCAAGGTCGGCACTGAAAATCTGTGCTAGAGGAAACTCCAACGCAGCATAAAGCTGAGTTGCCGACCTCACTTGTAGGAAATGCGGTGTACAATATATCGAATTTAACCATAGAAATGTATGTATAAATATTTCTACATCTTTGTATTGACGCTTTTCTAGTAAATAAATTCTTTCTTTCTTTCTTTTCTAAGTGTAATTAAAAAGCAACAATAAATATTTTCAAAAACATCTTGAAGTCGGTGCCAAGTAATACATAGAAAAACAACAAAAACATTGCAATATATAGTATTTTTTTGTTTTGCTTCGCACCGACTTCAAGGAGTATAGAAAACATTTATTTTTTGCTTTTTAGTTACTCTTGAAATCGGTTTCTTTAGCTTTTTTAATTTATTTTTTATTGCACGAGTTCAGCAGACAGACAGATGGCCCACCTGATGGAAAGCGGTTACCATCGCCTATGGACTAGGTGCTAAAAATGCGCTGTTGCTCTCTTAAGGGAAACTGGAACCTGGCCACTAATGCCAGAACAGAACTCAAGGATGTAATGGCGGCATACTCTAGACCAGGGGTAGTAGCGACGGGTTAATTCCCTGCCACCGGGCTGTGGGTTGTTTTGTCGCCTCTTACAACAGGCTGCCTGGTCGCAGGAAATTGTATTCTTTCTCCGTTCCTGCACGGACAAAATTAGCTAGATTTGTTTTTTTCAATTTGTGTATGTTTCATAGAAATTTAAAATTAGTAACGCCATCACTGTACAAATGAAATATCTGTGACATTATGTAAGAACTAACTGAACCTGGTAGCTCAGTCTTTTGCTTTTTATAAGCTCGCAAAATAGTTGACCTTTCCTTTCCAGTGGAAACAGCGGAATAAAATTCAGAACTCTTCAAAAGCAACGCTCTGTAAATATTTCATGTCAATCCAACTACTGTTATTGAATTTTGCGGGCGCATAGATAATAAGGCAGATAGATAGATATTGTAATAATAACCATAGTTTGTACTTTCAGGTAATCGATGCGAATCATGGCGCAGATAATCAAAAATGAAAAAATACTAAGAATACATTCCAAAAACTTTCAAGAATAAGTTATAATTTTATTAAAAAAAAAACCTAATTATTTTTAACACTATTAATTATTATATCCAAATTTCATATATTTTATGTAAATAGGTTAGTATTTGTAAAACAGTGTATGTGGAAATATGCACGATAGAGGAATCTTCAGAATTCTTGTATTTTCATGCTAAATTCGTGGTAGCGTAATGGCTAGCGCACGCGTCCCGGACCCAAAGGGCGCGGGTTCGATCCTAGCTGGAACGCATGCACCGCTTAGTCAGTTTTCTGACCTAATGTGCATATTGTTACAATTACCACGTGCTAACAACGGTGAAGGAAACCATCGTGATGCAACCTGTACATCGAGATAATCGATGTGTCAAACTTGCCAAGCCGCCTTGGACAAGCGTGGCGGGTATACTGTCCGTTCCCCTACAGTGGGAGGCCAGCAGTGGGACATTTATGGGCTGCTATTATATTATTCATCCTAAAATATCCATTGACCTACTAGAAATACCCTTTGATTTTAAATATTGGCAAAAACTCTGTAATCTTTGTTACTACTGTTCAATGTGGTTGAAGTTGCGGGCAAACACTAGTAGTTGTATAATATAATGTATTTACATCGGTAACACGTTTGGTGTTACATATATACATAGGTTTTCGTCATGTAGTCAATATCTTCTAGGGAACTCTCACACTTTAATGAGCTATATTTAAATATGGCCCGCAGCGTTTAGCACTTTTTAAACGGATTAACCGTTATAGCCAAATTATTATTCTTTTAACTTTCTATTAGCAAAAATCTTTTAAAACCATATTTATAAAGTACGTGGAAACTAAAAGGGAGACTCTTGGTCTATATAATGGGTGGGGTGGGGAGTTACCATGAGGCTTAAAGTGGTTGTTTCTGGGTAATCGCTTAGCGAAATGGACATAAAGTCCAAGCCTCGTCTCACCGAAGTTGCTGCCATAACTAGTTGTATATTAAGTAAGTTAGTATTTATACCGATATTCCAGTGACGAAATGTTTACATATCATTATTTATTTGATATTTTTTCAAGACGCGACTTTGACTCTTTAGCATTTTCCTGGGGCCTACCTTGGCCAATAGACCAGTACGGCAGTCCAGCAAGGTGCAGCTAGTCTTCTGCGCACATTACCCATAGAAAACAGCAACCTAGGCTCAGTATTCTACCTACAGTCTTAAGGATTATAGGTAGAATACAATATAACTAATTAAGTTTATTTAAGTTTCCTTTGTTATACTAGTTTATAACTGTTATTACTATATTTTTAATAATTAGGTACGTGTAAATTTAATTTTGAATGAAACATGTTATATTCAGTATATACTATTTTAAATTATTTTTTAAATGTTTATTATTATTTATTTCTTAATTTTAAGATCCTTATAAATACTAAGAAATAAAATGCAATAATTTAAATTTGCAATATTACAAGTATATTTATGTACAAAGATGTTCTATTTTAAATAAAGTAGATATACTTTTATGTACATTGTTTTTTTTCTCAGTTATACAAGATAATAAAACTCAAATGCATTTCGAAGAGGGGGACTTCAGAATAAAAGGTTGACAACATTAGTATATATTAAGCCCCCCAGAACAGTTGTGTTTTTGACAATCAAAATAGGCTATCTGTATTCTCCATATTTAAATTTTACATTGATATTTAAAATATCATGATAAAAATCGTATTGATTAACATTAAAGTTGTCATCATCGTCATTAAAACTATGTAAGCTTCTACACGATCTAGGAGGCTACGACTTTTTGTAAGATAATAACAAGTATCTCAGTTGGCTTAGACTGTCGTCAACACATTCTACAAAAAAAACTAAAACAAAATTCATATAGGTTAAAATGCACCTCTAATATTTTACTTTCAAATAATTTAATTACAGTTTGAACAATATATAATACGCTATTTGATTCATTATCGTTGTGATGTCATAAATTTGCTCTCTCGTACAAAATCTAGGAGGCTACGACGCTTTGTAATATGATAAACAGTATCTCAATCGACTTAACTCTATGGTTAAAATACAAGACTTTTACTTTTAACCCTTACACTCACTAGTAGCACATATATGTCCGCTTGTCCATAAAGTTATGTAATAGACAAACTTAGGTTAACTGTTAACCTACAACTAGTACCAAAACTCGCCACTAGATGGATCTATTTAAGAAGGAATATCTAATATTTATTTACATCAAACAAAAACGTCAAACAAAAGATATGGAATAGATAAACGCCTAATATTGGTCAGTTAAGTTGAACCTAGTTTAACTATCGTACGATGGTGTGTTCAAAAACGCAATTTTATAAGTTATTGAACCGATAGCGCTCACGATAGTAAGGCAGCTGAATGAATAGTAATACTACGAGATTATTTCACCGTCAGGATTTTCACAATCTGGGTTTTCAGCATCTGGATTTTCACCATCCGGGTTCACTCCACTTCCCGGTGCCTCGCAGCCAGCGTCTGCCGGCCAGTCACATATCTGAAAACAACAAAAAATATGTAACTAGGATATTCCCGCGACTTCGTGCACGCTTGATTCGATGTGAAATTCCCGTGGGATTCCGGGAGACAATGTACCACAGCATTATAAAATGTAAGCTAATTTTTATGAACTCGAGCCACTATAAACCGCTCCCGGGAAAATTCCCGCGGGATTCCGGGTATATAAAATATCACACATTTTATTACATACATTTTCCTATCGATTAGTGAAAAAATCATATTGGAAATCGAATTTCTTTTTTAACCTGGCCATTTTAAAGCATTCCTATCAAAATTCCCGCGGGATTCCCGCGATAAAAGTACCGCAGATTGTGTTTCTATATTTTACAAACGTAACATTTATTCAATAATTAGCGATACTGTTTCTTGAACTCGTGCAAGCAAAACTCAATTTTAACACCTCATCACCATGAACCTTTTCATACCGCGACTGTACAAACATACATAACTTCACGCCAGTTCCCTTGCGGGGTAGGCACGAACAACAGAGCGCCATTTAGGCTTATTCTTACACACCTCACTTGCCTCTTTGACATTCATAACTCTTGTCATGCACGCTCGTCTGTTCTTAAGGCTCCTGACATCACCTTCTGCTAGTACACGATCAATTTGATCATGGAAAGTGTGTCGTGGCCTTCCACGACTTCTGCATCCATCCACTTTTGCATTGTATATCTGTTTATTCATTCTTTCATCATGCATTCTTTCTACATGTCCGAACCACCGGAGCATTCCTTTCCTTACCTTCACCCCGACACTCTCTTTTTAGACCAACTCTCTTTCTTACTTCGGTATTACGAACGCGGTCCGCGAGCGTCACTCCGCAGATTTTGCGCAGTGCTCGCATCTCGACCGCGTTTACTCTACTTTCATGCTCTGACTGTACATAGTTTCCAAAATTAGTTTTAAGATAACTACAGTATTACAATATACATATTTCCAGTGCGAATAAAATATACAATTGACAGTAATAAGGTCACTTTATTGGACGGGCTAACAAACAAATGTATTGCTAGACGCCATTCAAAATTTCCAAAGGAGAATGTTTAATAGTTTTTGTTTTTTATTGCATGAGTTCAACAAACAGACACACGGCCCACCTGATGGAAAGCGGTTACCATCGCCTATGAACATTTGTAACACCAAAAGTGCTACCAATGTGCTGCCGCTCTATAAAGGGAGTCTGGGCACTAATGCCGGAACACAACTCAAGGTTGTTATGGCGGCATACTCTAGACCTAGACCAGGGGTGGTAGCCAGCCGGGGGACTACTTCCCCGGCAGTGGAAGAGGCCTCGCGGGGCCCACGTCTGCTAGAGCTGCGGAGAGGCCAGGTCATATACCCGTAGCCCTGGCATAAAGCGAAGGACGGAACACCCAGGGGTTTTAGTGGGTAGCCCTAACCGGGAGTGGCAATAGCATGGCACCAGTTCTGACTGGGCATGCTAGTGCCACCCCCGATCTGGCGAATCCCACACTAGGTCGCGAATTATCCCCCCAAGGTTCTGCCCTTGTCGCGGCTTAGTCCTCAATCGAATTTCCCCTGGTTAAAAAAAAAAAGGTGTGGTAGCCACCTAGACGGATAAACACCCTACCACCTGGCTTTGGGTTGTTTTGTCGCCTCTTACGACAGGCCGCCCCAACACAGCAAAATTGCATTATTTCTCCATTCCTGCATGGATAATTGTAAAACTTTCTGGCAGCGTAAGCCGGTCCCAAGACTTTTAGAAAAAGATACAAGATTCTGGCAATAAGACATGGACATACATTTTAGAAAGGGATAGATGATTCTAGAATAGAAGCTTCGGAAAGGAAAGGACAGAGATAGATAGATTTTTAGAAAGGGATAGATAGTAATAATAATAATAATAATCGGCAGACAAACACAAACATTGTATATCCCCAAATTAAGCAAGTTACGCTTGTGTTATAGGTAATATACAACGGACTACTCTGGGGCCGATCCCAGACACCCAGACCATAGTAAATAACGGAGAAAATACGTTTCCGAAATTTACTATACCAGGAATCGAACCCGGAGCCTCTGCGTTGAAGTGAGGTAGGCCGGCAAAGGCTTAGCCCGCTCAACCACAGAGTAAAAGAATAACGAAAAGAAGATCGCAATTATGGGTTCCAGAACATTCTTTCGTGTATAAAAGCAGCGTAAGGCGCGCCTATCGAGAAGTTCAGATCACGACAGCGAAAGAGTTGGAAGAGAAGTTTAATAGAAGACAGTG
Organism: Dendrolimus kikuchii; assembly: GCA_019925095.2. Lineage (NCBI taxonomy): Eukaryota > Metazoa > Arthropoda > Insecta > Lepidoptera > Lasiocampidae > Dendrolimus > Dendrolimus kikuchii. The sequence goes on from CM034414.1 coordinate 1,960,926, forward strand.
ACGAGTTTAGTGGGTAGATCAGTTAAGGAGGCGTATAGCGTAGTTTAAGAGGAGAACCAGAAGCGAGATATACGCGGTAAATTAGGTGGTGAACTCTGCAGTAGCAGGAGATGGTTTACGTAATATCGGCGACGGTATTATGAGTGAGACATCTTATCGTCGAGACAGTACGTCGTTAGATGTGCGTATAAGGACAACCCTACGGAGCAAGGATTTAGAAAAAGCATTTATTTGAGAAAGTGGTGTTTCCTTCCAATCCTAAGAGCGAACCCCCGCTCGTAACAGTATTAATCTTATTGAATGAAAAATTATGGTATGAAAGGTTATGGTGTTTGAAAGAGAAGAAACCAGAACGAATGCAAGGATAATGGTCGATGATGTTATGCTGGAGCAAGTGAATGAGTTTGTATATCTTGGATGTGCTTTTAGCAGGGATGGAAGGTACACCGCTGATATAGAAAGAAGAGTAAATTTGGGGAATAGTTTGAATGGAGCGTTAGGTAAACTTCTAGGCGCTAAGAACCTCAGCCAGAAGGCCCAGCTCGCCATACACAACGCGGTGCTGGTACCTACGCCCACGTATGGAAGCGAGAGTTGGGTATGGAAGAGAGAGCATGAAAGTAGAGTAAACGCGGTTGAGATGCGAGCACTGCACAAAATCTGCGGAGTGACGCTCGCGGACCGCGTTCGTAATACCGAAGTAAGAAAGAGAGTTGGTCTGAAAGAGAGTGTCGGGGTGAAGGTAAGGAAAGGAATGCTCCGGTGGTTCGGGCATGTGGAAAGAATGCATGATGAAAGAATGACTAAACAGATATACAATGCAAAAGTGGATGGATGCAGAAGTCGTGGAAGGCCACGACACACCTTCCATGATCAACTTGATCGTGTACTAGCGGAGGGTTGATGTCAGGAGCCTTAAGAACAGACGAGTGTGCATGACAAGAGTTATGAATGTCAAAGAAGCAAGTGAGGTGTGTAAGAATGGGCCTAAATGGCGCTCTGTTGTTCGTGCCTACCCCGCAAGGGAACTGGCGTGAAGTTATGTATGTATGTATGTATGTATGAATGAAAAATATTGCTCTACACACCTGTGCAACAGGATTGAAGTGTGTTCCTTCTGCGCACTTCATCTCTATTTTGTCACCGTGCACGCACTGATAGAATTTGCCGCAGTCTTCGTGAGGCAGCAATAATTCAACGGAGAAATTAGACGGGCATCCATTGGGGAGCAAATCACCGCCACCCGGGCAACCAGCGCATCCACCTTCATTTCCATCATCACCATCTTCACCGTTTTCATCGCCGCCATTACCGTCGTCTCCTCCTTCATTACTTCCATCGTCTCCACTTTCTGGGCAAGTACTTTCATTGTCGTCATTGTCGTCATTGTCGTCACCGCCGTTGCAACCGCCTCCGATGGTCTCGCAACCAGCGTTCGCTGGCCAATCGCAAATCTGCAATTGCAAATGCTGACATTGAGTCTGGCGTTCTATTCATACTCACGAACGTAGCAGATTTCTGTTTCTCGTCTGACAAGATTTGAAATGAAATGAAATGAAATAAAATTTATTAGTATGTAAGTAAGTAGTACAGGGTACATATAAAATAACTAAAATACAGAGAACAGTACAAATGGCGTCCCAAAGGAAACTCTGCTTCCCGCGCTAGGTCTCCTTAGAGCCTGTGTGGCGGGCCACAGTAGGATTCGCTTCGGTCATATAATTCTTATCATTGCTGATAGTACATTAATGCAATGTGTACTAAAAATTTATATGTATAAATAATATTTTCTATTGTTAAATTAAAAATTACAATTAAATATTTCAAGATGTTAGTAATGACAATATGCTTGTGTGTGTGTGTGTGTGTGTGTGTGTGTGTGTGAGTGTGTGTGTGTGTGTGTGCGCGCGTAGTGTCTAGAAGAGAGAGCAGCAGCGCATTTGTAGCATCTTTTGTATTGCAAATGTCCAACAGGCGATGGTAACCGTTTTCCATCAAGTGGGCCGTCTGCCTGTCTGCTGATCTCCTGCAATAAAAAAAAAAGATGACAAAATCTATATATCGATACCTCGGGGCTCAAAGGGCGTAACCGCCATTTCGGCGAAATTCACTTTTTAATGCAGCCCTATTTAATTTTTTCTCCTCTATCGATCAGTATATGTAAAGTCTTCCAATTCGACAAAAAATGGTGTTGACGACAATGACAATTAGTTGTCTGAGTTAATAAATTGATATACTGTCAAAGAGGCAAGTGAGGTGTGTAAGAATAAGCCTAAATGGCACTCTGTTGTTCGTGCCTACCCCGCAAGGGAGCTGGCGTGAAGTTATGTATGTATGTATGTACTAAGTTAATAAATAAAATTGAATGGGCAAATAAAGAAAGAAAATAATTTCTTTTTTTCTCTCTTTACTTGATATTTAATCAACTGAAGAAAACAAAGCAACAGTCTACAAACTGATAGAATTAGTAGGCAAATTGGCAGTTACAACCATCTCTGATCACACATCCATAGATTTTTAGGGTGTAAACGCCTCAAACCTGCAATTTTCCGGGGCGCATAGGAAAGCTGTTTTTGTTACTTTTAAATCTATTTGAAATATAATTTGACAGTGTTTTGCAACATAAAATTTTAAGACTTTTGGTTTTAGAATGGTTTATTTGGGCAAAGAATCAAAAAAAGTTATGTCCGAAATAATATTTTATATTTTGTTTTTCGGCTCTCCTGAAAAATCGAGTTTTGGTCCTTACGTCCTTTGAGCCCCGAGGTATCGATATATAAAAGAAAGTCGTGTTAGTTACACTATTTATAACTCAAGAACGGCTGTACCGATTTGCCTGAAAATTGGTGGGGAGGTAGCTTAGAACCAGGAGACGGACATAGGATACTTTTCATCCCGTTGAAACCGGTAGGTAGCGCTGAGATCGGGTTCTAGAATCCTCCTAATCACCTGGAGCGATTTTTGTGATTTTGTTTTTGTGTGTTTGAGTGGGTACCCGGATGGTTTAAATCCACAATTAGAACCGGTAGGTGGCGCTGGGATCGGGTTCCAGATTTTTATTTTTTTAAAGCAGAACAACGTCTGCCGGGGCCGCTAGTCTTCGTCCGGAATAGGATAATAAGTATTAAAATATGATATTCATCAATAAAAAAAATATAATTAAAAAACCATCAGTCTAATTTGTTATGATCTTTCCCGGCTGATTTCGGCAATGCTGACGAAGTTTAAACTCATTTTCATTTGTCTGATTTAGGTGAATTATTTTTGTGTGTGTTCAAGTGGGTCCCGGGATGGTTTAGATTCAAATTTGAACCAGGTAGATGGCGCTGCAATCGGGTTCCAGGATTTAGGTGAAATTATTTTTGTGTGTGTTCAAGTGGATCCCGGGATGGTTTAGATTCACGATTGGACCCGGTAGGTGGCGCCGCTGAACACCTCTTTAACGGTGGGACCGATTTTGATGATTTTTTTTGTGTTTTTTCAAGTAGATTCGAGAATGGTTTAGATTAACAATTGGTCCCGGTTGATGGCGCTGCAATCGGTTTCTAGATTTTTATTTTTTAAGGGCAAGACAACGTCTGCCGGGTACAGCTAGTAAAATATATTTATGCTCCTCAACACATCGGATATGTTATGTTAGCAGCTGATCAGCTGCTAATACAACATATCCTTAATTTCTGATGCTTGATCGTTGTCAATAAAATTAATAATAAAATGCCGTTAGAATTACTATAGAGTCTATTAGAACTATACAAACACGTATAACACAGGTACAAACATAACCGAACACAACAAATCCAAACGTAATGCAGAAGGTCGTAATTCAATAAAACGCACAAAGTTCGTCACTATTAGATTCCCGAATATTCAAACGTCACGCCCGTATCGTAATCGTCGCTCAACTGCCCCCCTCTCTCCATCAGGCCGTCATTTTATACTTCACAAATGGGCTAAAGAATCCGAAACACCTGGCTAATGATGCTAATGAGCGAGTATAATAGGACAATAGGCTATTCTCCACAATAATTAGAAACGTATGCCAATAAATAAGTGAACAAAAGAAGACGATCATAAAAGGATTACAATCAGTTCAAATGCCGACAGGTAATAAAATGTGCTTCTACAGATCTGTACGTGGAATTTGTCTTTGTCGTCGCCTAGGTTGTAAAAAGTTTTCAGTTTGAAACAATACTTAAAATATTAAATATTTTCTTTATCCATTACCTGCATAACAGCGTTGAAATGAGTTCCAGGTGCGCATTCCCTCTCTACTGTTTCACCAAACACACATTGGTAGAATCTGCTGCAGTTGCTTTCATGGGGCAGTAGTTGGTGTACGTCAAAGTCCGATGGGCAGCCATTAGGTAGAAGTTCAGGATTACCACCACCGCTTCCGCTATCACCGCCGCCATTTCCGCCGTCGCCACCTCCGTTGTCACCATCACCGCCACCAGGACAGCCAGTGCACCCACCGCCAGTTTCGCAGCCAGCATTTTGTGGCCAGTCACATACCTACAAAACACAATATGAGTATTAGTTGTTTTTCAATGCATTTTAATTGACATAAAATATTTTGTGATGTTTTTGCTTGTTTATCTGTTAGTATGCTACAGTTAAGTATATCAGGAACTACCAATATTATGAGATTTGGTACATACATATGTCGAAACCTGTGTCAAATTTACCAAAAAAATGTTCTTATAAATTCTAAAATAAGGACTCAAAAAGGAAGATTGAAATTTGAGTTATATGATAAACTGTCCCGGCAGACGCTGTCCTGCCCTGAAAAAATAAAAATCTAGGCCCCGATTCTAGTGTCACCTACCAGTTCCAATTGTGAATCTAAACCATCCGGGGACCCATCCAAACACACAAAAAAAGTTTAATCGAAATCGGTAGTCGTTCTCAAGTTATGTGCGTACATACATTTCTACGATTCATTTTTATATATAAGAATATTACCTGAAGAGCAGCATTGAAGTGCGTTCCAGGTGCGCAAAGGCGTTCAACCAAGTTTCCGTGTACGCATTGATAGAATTTCTCGCAGTCATTCTCGTGAGGCAGTAAGTAATGGACGTCAAAGTCAGCTGGGCAACCATTAGGCAGATATTCATCGCAGTCCTCATCTCCGCCATCACCACCGCCATTTCCGCCATCACCACCGCCATTTCCGCCATCACCACCGCCATTTCCGCTATCACCATCGCCATTTCCACCGCCACCATCTCCGCTATCGCCGTCACCACCATCAGGACAACCCGTACATCCACCGCTATTTTCGCAGCCTGCATTTTGTGGCCAATCACAAACCTAGAAATATAATAATCGTCTATGCAATGGATGCGTAAGCATAAAATATTTTTTAGAGAATTTTAAGATCGTTTATTATTTTTCCTCAGATTTTTAAGCGTCTTAATACTTATCTTACTTATTACTAATTTTTTATCCGTGCAGGAACGGAGAAAGAATACAATTTCCTGCGGCCGGGCGGCCTGTCGTAAGAGGCGACTTAACAACCGACAGCCAGGTGGTGGGGCATTTGCCCGACTGGATGGCTACCACCCCTGTTCTAAAGTATGTCGCCTTAACAACCTTGAGTTGTGTTCCGGCATTAGTAACCAGGTTCCAGTCTCCCTTAAGAGAGCAGCAGCGCATTTGTAGCACTTTTGGTGTTGCAAATGTCCATAGGCGATGGTAACCGCTTTCCATCAGGTGGGCCGTCTGCCTGTCTGCTGATCTCCTGCAATAAAAAAAAATACAAAAACTCATATTGACTTTTAGTGGATTGAGATATTGACGTGATAGATCCATGATGCAAAGATTATTTTGATTATAACTCTTAGGGCCGGTTCAATGGGGGTAATAACAATAATAATAACCCACAGGGGGGCTTCGTGGCGAAGCCTTAGGTGAGTAGCGACACCTCGGACCTGACTCCGGGGGCCAAGGTAAGGCCCCCGCCTCCGTGCTTGCCTTCGCCAGCCAACACGGAGTGAAGATCGCTAAAGCTAAGACACAAGCTCCAGGGGTGGAAGTGATAAATGGCATAACGTCAGAAGTAGCTTCGGTGAACCTGCAGCCAACCTCTCTACAGACCTTAACCACTCACACCCATGTTGCCCCCTGTCTTCTATGGTATTTTTAGGGGCCCATGCAGGAAGTGGCGAGTCATCGTCTGCCCATTTTTCCATGTGCCCCAAACATTGCGACGGGCAGACACCATAGTCCCCATATTCCCAGATCCCTAGGACCATTAGCCGTTTACCCCAATAGCCCGGTACTTTTTGTTCCCATTTCCCGCAATAGTCCTACACTGGCCGGGGTTTGTTCTTGGATGCATTACTATATGATATAGACAGGGATAATCGCCGGTCAGTGTCACGCCACGTTTACATTAAATTTGTCAAGGGGCCTCTACGTGTTAGCCTTCCCATGGTCCCACGCAAGCCCTCCAAAAGTCCGGGCCATTTTTATGGCCCGTGGTCTTCCAAGACATACAAAATAATAATTCATTTATTTCAAAAAATGGTGTATTTCCATATTATACAATTTTTTTATAATAAAACTAGAGGCCCCGGCAGACGTTGTCCTGCTCTGAAAAAATAAAAATCTAGGACCCGATCTCAGCGCCACCTACCGGTTCTTTTTGCGAATCTAAACCATCCGGGAACCCACTCAAACACACAAAAACAAAATCACCAAAATCGCTCCAGGTGATTAGGAGAATTGTGGAACCCGATCTCAGCGCCACCTACCGGTTCCAATTGTGGATCTAAACCATTACGGGACCCACTCAAACACACACACAGAAATTTCATCAAAATCGGTAAAGTCGTTCCAAGTCATAAAATTACGACGAAAAGTGGCATTGATTTTTATATATATATAGATTATTTCCATATTAATTAATTAAATAAGACAAATACCAGGGCATTACACTCGCGTCACTATAATTATTAGCAATATTTTACTTCACGGCGTCAATGGGATATGTATACCAAAATCGCTGAAAATATGGACTCGGCTACCGGGCCGCGAGGCGGCAGTTAACAAACAAACTGCTGAATTTAACTGGTGTGAAGTTGCACCCATTTATGTTGCAGTGGCGAATTTCATTGATCTACAAAAAGACTAAGCATGCGGGTAGGCGCTGCCGCAGATGCGAGCCATGAGGGATGCGCATCTCTAGTTTTTTTTTTTAATGTTTATGGCCTGGCAACTAGGCCTTTAAGCCAGGCGCAATTGTATTGTAGGCTACAATCGACGCCTTATAACGGAGTTCTTGTAAAAACTCGAAAGGCCACATTTGACTATACAGTTCATATTTCTCCCAAAAACACATAATTACTACTCAAAAACTATCAATATCCTGCAACTATTGTTCATTTTAGAGTGATTTTACACATTTTTAGAAAATAAAACTGCACAGCACAACGTCCCCTTTCAGTTCCCGCCAAAAACCTCGCATCTCTAGTAGTACCATGCTCTCACAGAATATCATCGTGAACCTAAGTATTGAGCAAATCGTGTTTCATACAATTTTTTTATTGCAAGAGATCAGCAAACCGGCAGACGGCCCACTTGATGGAAAGCGGTTACCATCGCCTATGGACATTTGCAACACCAACGTTGCTACAAATGGGCTGCTGGTCTCTTAAAGGAGACTGGAACCTGGTCACTAATGCCGGAACACAACTCAAGGTTGTTATTGCGAAATACTTTAGACCAGGGGTGGTAGCCGTACAGTCGGGCAAATGCCCTACCATCTGGCTGTGGGTTATTAAGTCGCCTCTTACGACAGGCCGCCCCAACGCAGGAAATTGTATTCTTTCTCCGTTCCTGCACGGATAAAGCGATGAATGAGAATTCCCATGATCCAGTTCCCCTCCGCAACCCCACTCCTTTTATGGCATCCCTCCTATACCATTCCATCCTAAATAAAGGCTGGCAACGCATTTTCGTCGCACCGGGTATTACAAACATCCATAAGCAACGCTGACCATATTCCATTTTCCAAACAAAATATAAATAAGGTAAGCGTGATTTTAATTGAAAACAGACGAGGGTGCATGACAAGAGCTATGAATGTCAAAGAAGCAAGTGAGGCGTGTAAGAAGAAGGCTGAATGGCGCTCTGTAGTTCGTGCCTACCCCGCAAGGGAACTGGCGTGAAGCTATGTATGTATGTATGTGATTTTAATTTTACGTAAACTATTTTTAACCGTGCCAGTATTTACAATATTATAAATTACCTGAAGAGCAGCATTGAAGTGCGTTCCAGGTGCGCAAAGGCGTTCAACCAAGTTTCCGTGTACGCATTGATAGAATTTCTCGCAGTCATTCTCGTGAGGCAGTAAGTAATGGATATCAAAGTCAGCTGGGCAACCATTAGGCAGATATTCATCGCAATCCTCATCTCCGCCGCCACTTCCGCCATCGCCATTTCCGCCATCGCCATTTCCGCCATCACCATTTCCGCCATCACCATCGCCATTTCCGTCACCGGAGTTTGTGCAGTTTACGTTATGTGGCCAATCACAAACCTGAAATAGGTTAAATAGATACGTCAATAAATCGGTTGAGTATATTGAGGAAGAAATACTTCTTCCACGGGCATAATAAACCATGCCATAAAGTGTATGAGAATAGAATAGAACACTTTATTGACTTAAGAAGAGTGAATTTGGGGAATAGTTTGAATGGAGCGTTAGGTAAACTTCTAGGCGCTAAGAACCTCAGCCAGAAGGCCCATCTCGCCGTACACAACGCGGTGCTGGTACCTACGCTCACGTATGGAAGCGAGAGTTGGGTATGGAATAGAGAGCATGAAAGTAGAGTAAACGCGGTCGAGATGAGAGCACTGCGCAAAATCTGCGGAGTGACGCTCGCGGACCGCGTTCGTAATACCGAAGTAAGAAAAAGAGTTGGTCTGAAAGAGAGTGTCGGGGTGAAGGTAAGGAAAGGAATGCTCCGGTAGTTCGGGCATGTGGAAAGAATGCATGATAAAAGAACGACTAAACAGATATACAATGCAAAAGTGGATGGATGCAGAAGTCATGGAAGGCCACGACACACCTTCCATGATCAAATTAATCGTATACTAGCAGAAGGTGATGTCAGGAGCCTTAAGAACAGACGAGCATGCATGACAAGAGTTATGAATGTCAAAGAAGCAAGTGAGGTGTGTAAGAATAAGCTTAAATGGCGCTCTGTTGTCCGTGCCTACCCCGCAAAAGAACTGGCGTGAAGTTATGTATGTATGTATGTATGTACGATTGCTGCCTACATTCGCCTGGGGGCAGACATCGTAGTCCCACATCATTGTCGGTGTGGAGATAAAGTTGATAGACTGGGTCATCATGGCTTGTCTTGGAACTTCACGACATGCAATCAACGACATCATCCGCCGGTCTCTTGTCACCTTTGGGGTTCCAGCTGTTCTTGAACCGAATGGATTGTACCGGGACGATGGCAAGCGACCGGACGGAATGTCGTTGGTACCTTAGAAGATGAGACGCCCCTTAGTATGGGACGCAACTGTGTTGATACGTTGGCAGCTTCCCATCTTCCAAATACATCCGTCACTGCCGGAGGAGCTGCCACACTTCAAGAAACCCTGAAACGCCGCAAATATGCATCCATCGGTGACGGATACATATTTGTGGCTTTCGGGGTTCAGACTTTGGGGCCACGGGGACGTGAGGCTTATCAACTTTATCGAGACCTTTCAAAGCGATTGAAAGAAGTCTCGCGTGACCAAAGGGCTGGCTTATATTTAGGGCAACGAATAAGCGTTGTTATACAACGGGGGAATGCGGCCAGTATTTTGGGAACGCTCCCCACCGACAGCGATCTAGACTACATCTTTTACTTGTAAATATGTTTATAGTAGTATTTAATTTCTAATTTGTTGTTTGTAGTGCATAAACTAAATTAAAAGGGAAATTTGTATAACTACTACGAGTATAGTTGTGGAATGTGGAATCTCAGTATGTGGAAAGAATGCATGATGAAAGAATGACTAAACAGATATACAATGCAAAAGTGCACGGCTGCAGAAGTCGTGGAAGGCCACGACACACCTTCCATGATCAAATTGATCGTGTACTAGCGGAAGGTGATGTCAGGAGCCTTAAGAACAGACGAGTGTGCATGACAAGAGTTATGAATGTCAAAGAAGCAAGTGAGGTGTGTAAGAATGGGCCTAAATGGCGCTCTCTTGTTCGTGCCTACCCCGCAAGGGAACTGGCGTGAAGTTATGTATGTGTGTATGTACTACGAGTATAAGTACCCAGAAATAAACGTGAGGTAATCTGGACTTAAGCGATATATATAATTAAACAATTACTTCCCCGGCTGTTTATTGTAACAGTAGATAATGAACAATCATAAAACAAGTGGCAAAATCATAAAGACATAAAATTATTTTAGATTAACCATATCGAATCGGATTTATAAGAGATTATATACTTTCTGCGAATGCAAAATAACGCATGTTAAATAAATGTTGCTTTAGCAAAATAAAAGATAGAATTCTGGGAATTAATAGATTTGGAACTTTTCAACGGAAACTTTTGCCCAATTGGATGACTACCACCCCTGGTCTAAAGTACGTCGCCATAACAACCTTGAGTTGTGTTCCGGCATTAGTGACCAGGTTCCAGTCTCCCTTAAGAGAGCAGCAGCGCATTTGTAGCACTTTTGGATTTGCAAATGTCTATAGGCGATGGTAACCGCTTTCCATCAAGTGGGCCGTCTGCCTGTCTGCTGAGCTCCTGCAATAAAAAAATAAACTTCGGAATACGTCGTCAGCCATTCGCAGTCTACTGCTGGACTTCTGACTTCCTCATCCAGCGCCTACCGGCGACCTTACACAGGTCGTCGGTCCATGGAGCTGAAGGGCGTCCGACACTATGCTTACCGAGACGCGGTCTCCACTCCAGGACTCGTCTGCTCCATCTTCCACTTTAACTTGCTATTTTTGCGAGCTATGTCGGTTACCTTGATTCTCTTACGGATATCCTCATTTCTAATTCTATCCATAATAGAAACACCCAACGTAGCTCGCTCCATAGCCCGTTGAGCGAATGGAACTTCTGGACCAACCCTGCCGTCAGTGTCCATGTCTCGGCCCCGTAGGTCAGGAAAGTCAACTTCGAAACAGTTCAGTCGAATAAGGCGTAAAAGGGATAAATTTTGGAATAAAAGCCAATCTATACTAATATTATAATGGAGTAAAGTTTGAGACGTTGTAGAGGGTAATCTCTGAATCTACTAAACCGATTTTAAAAATTCTTTTACTGTTCGAAAGCTACGTTAATAGGGAGTGTCATAAGCTATATAACATGACACTATTTACCACGGGAGCGGGACAGAGAGCGGGTGAAACCGCGCCGAAACGCTAGTAGGTAAGATATAAACTATAGTTGAATTATTTTGTCCGTGCAATTTGAGTCATATAATAATCGGAGCGGTGAAGCGAGTATTTCGCTCTCTCTTCCACTCACGGGCCTTATGGGCGGGCATAGTGATGCGCATTATTGTTGTCGATAAGCGTTATCGATAGTGTATTAAGTTTTGTCAGTAATTTAATGTCGGTGAAAATTTTTAAAACGTTGTTGATAACAACACGTGCTTGTGCTGGTATATTGGTGCCAACAGGCAAAATATTATTTTCAATAAATTCTGCCGTTTTGGTACAAAACAAAGGAGTAGCCATTGTGTCACTAAAGAAATTCAGAGAGCGTGGTGGGAAATAAAATCACCATTTGATTTTGGGGGTTTTTGTGGACTGTATAGGTATAATTTGGAGTGGAAGGAACTCACCGGATGCAGCTGCTCTGGTTCTCTTCTGCTTCAAAGTCAGCAACAGGTCCGAAGAGTCCTTTTAACTTATTTATGTATTTATTTCGCGAGACGTGCGCACAGTCTTATTTTTAAGAGCGGTTTTTATATACGGCGGAGCGATCAAATCTTTGCGTGTGGTGCGAACGACGTACTGAGACGGAAACGGGGGATGCGGCTCTTGTCGTGCGTTTTTAGTATAATATTTTACATCAGTTTGATGCGGCGAGAATAGGACGGGTGGGAAGGTTTTGTGGAATGAAGGAAATCAAACCAAAAAAAAATGCGATAATTAATTACCAGAGCGAATGCACAAAAACACATTTCTCTTCGACATATGTACTATAATTTGCAGGTAGGTACAACAAATGACTCATAACATAACAATGTCTCCCTACCCTTTGTATACCGCCTCGCCGCCGTGTACCTGCCTTTGATGACTCATTTGTTTTTATCGATAATGACGTTGCGCCCGCGCAACATGCTCACCGCCCTAGCCGGGCTGAGGCCGAGCTATGATTTATGACCTAAACTGCACGGACAAAATAATTCTACTAAACTAAAAAAAAATATTTTTATATTTTTTTTATGTTTGCTTGTAGGCAAACCGGCAAACGGACCACCTGGTGGTAGATGACTACCGTCGCCAATGAACATATCAACACTAAGAGAGGCGATGCGTTGCCTACTTCGTTGAGACTTTAGACTGCAGATCTTATGATCTGAAAATTGCACGCCTAATAACGCAAAATGTATTGTTACGACCTAGACGCCGACAAAGACAAATTCACACCTGCATACCTGTAGAAACACATTTTATTACCTTTCCGCATTTGGACTTCTTTTGTTTGCTTTGTGTTTAAAATTTGTGATTAGAAAACGGCCCATTGTGTATTGTAATCTTTTATGGCAGTCATTAGTCAGGTGTGTCGGATTTAAAGCACAAACTGATTCTAGGAAATTCGGTCCACGCGGCCGGGCAGGCACATTGTGTCTGTGCAGTATAAAGCAATACCTCGATTGAGGGACGAGGCAGTCGAGCGATAACCACGAGCGCAGCAAGACTTGTGTACATTCGGTAATCTATTTAGTGACGGACTTTGCGCGTGTTATTGAATTACTATCTTCTGCATTACGTTTGGACTTGATGCGTTCGGTTATATTTGTACCTAACACAGGTGTATACGTGTTTGTATAGTTCTAATAATCTCTATAATAATTCCAACAGCATTTCAATTCGAGTCCTGCAACTCGTAACAGTATTGAGACAATTGCCACAAAAAATATCACCTATGTACACATACATTTCTAGCAATAAATTATTATTCTATTCCATTAATATGGTCAGTTTTACACCAACAATATACAATTTTGAGAATCAACCGATGTATCGATGTAATCTCGTTTCCTGTATTAATTAGGATTAATTTCTATCTTTATAATATGTTCATATCTTATCTATAATATTATAAAAGTTAAGACATACCGTGTCTGTACATTGAAGCTATTAAAACAAGAAAAGAAGAAGAGAAATATATAAAGCTGAAGAGTTTGTTTATTTGTTTGATTGAACGCGCTAATCTCAGGAACTACTGGTCTGATTATAAAAATTCTTTCAGTGTTAGATAGCCCATTTATCGAGAGAGGTTATAGGCTATATATCATCACGCTAAAACCAGTGCAATGTAATGTGCACAATTAGCAATGGAACGACACAGTACGGCAGCATTCAGAGGAAGCTTCCGGTATGCAGCGACAAGATGTTGGAATAATATCCCTCCACCTATTAGAAATGTAACGTCGATATCGTTGTTTAGGTTCAAACTCAAGACATTTCTAAATGCTCATCAATACGCACAATGTGATCTCAGGCACGACACAAGTGCTATATGACTATGAATTTATTTATTTTAATTTAATAAAATTTGGTTAATTTATAGATAGATATATTTTGTTTCGTTGCTGCTACTGTTATTTTATATATGTAGGTATTACGTTTTTAAATTATATATATATATATATATATATATATATATATATATATATATATATATATTTAGTCCACATTTCATTCCACTTTAACAAACTGCATTATTCCATATATTTATTTGTTGTTATGTGTTGTATTGTCCACCGTGACTTCACTTTTTGGTCCCAGACGGAAGAACAGCGCTAGACCTTGTTGGCTAGCATTATGCTGAGACTGGGTCCAATTTAGGACTTATTTTGTTTTTTCTTTTTCTATTTACATTAATTTAGTTTTTGTCCTAAATAAAATATTTTCTTTCTTTTCTTTCTTTCTTTCTTTCAATAGGAGCGGAGCACCAATGAAGAATGTTTTAACATCGGCTTCATTTTTTTCCTTTTGAGAGCTTCCGCTGCGTGCGCTGCATAAACGGTTAGTTTCGCAAAAATCACTTGTGATAGAATTGTTCCCCTTTAAAGTTAATAAGCCCGCGACAGCATATGTCTGTCTATCTTTTAAGGTTGGCTCACTATAACCTTTTTTATGCTAACCAAATTTATTCTAAAATAATGCATTTTTTGCGAAGGTGTTTTTATAAACATGATATCAATCCTTATCCAAATAAATACGTTGTTCATCACAAGTATTTAATTTAAAACAAAATTGCTATTTACATCATTCGATTTCAATGAATATCTTAGGAGAGAATAATGATCAAGTACTGCTCGCGCATTTATGATGTGCAAGGCCGGCGGGCAGTCATTAAGATTTAAAAATATTTTCACCTACGTAAACAAAGTCGCAGGCTAAAGGTAGCGTTAGCCCAAAGTAACTATTCCACGCAGACGAAGTCGCGGGCAGAAGCTAGTCCAATTATATAATTATAGACTTTATTGTAGTTTTAAAGAAATCTTTGTTCTTTCTTCTATATAAAATTTAATTGACTCTTTCGGGCTGACCAGACGAAAACGAACGACTAAAGACGTTTAAGGGTAAAGCCTCATGTCCTGGCTTAAAATGTTCATAAGCTCGGCCGAGCAGACATATTGCATCCGTACAGTATAAAGCAATGCCTCGATTGATGGACGAGGCAGTCGAGCGATAACCACAAGCGGAGCAAGACTCGTGTACATTCGGTAATCTATTTAAGCGACGGACTTTGCGCGGGTTATTGAATCGTACATTACGTTTGGACTGGTTGTGTTCAGTTATATTTGTACCTGTGTTATACGTGTTTGTATAGTTCTAATAAACTCTATAATAATTCCAACGGCGTTTTAATTAAACAATAGCTATAAAAATATATACGTAAACATATATACATACGCTCCGAACTAACATGTACTGATTGTTCTCTTAAAAATGGGAGATCCAAGCCCAGATATGTGACGTATATGGGCTATTAGTATCGATTATGTTTACCTGAACAGACACAAGATGAAGTAAAAACTGCAAACAATATTCTCTGCGATACATACCTGCTTATCATAGTTAAAGTATGTCCCAGGTGCGCACTCTCGTTCCACTTTTTCACCAAACACACAGTAGTAGAATCTACTACAATTGGTCTCGTGGGGTAGTAGCTTGTGTACGTCGAAATCTGTTGGGCAACCATTGTCGAAGAATTCACAATCCTCTTCGGTAGTTGAGGCTTGTGTTGTGGTAGAAGTGGTTGTAGTAGTTGTTGTGGTAGGAGTGGTAGTAGTTGTTGTGGTAGGAGTGGTAGTAGTTGTTGTGGTAGGAGTAGTAGTAGTTGTTGTGGTAGGAGTGGTAGTAGTTGTTGTGGTAGGAGTGGTAGTAGTTGTTGTGGTAGGAGTGGTAGTAGTTGTGGTAGGAGTGGTAGTAGTTGTTGTGGTAGGAGTGGTAGTAGTTGTTGTGGTAGGAGTGGTAGTAGTTGTTGTGGTAGGAGTCGTAGTGGTGGTAGTTGTTGTAGGAAGCTGCAAAAAGAATAATTTTAAATTTACAACAGGAACAAAAACACTCAAATTAACTTCTATTTTAAAGTTGATTATTCATATTCATTCATAAACAACCTATTTCCAAAATAGAAAAGCTTCAGGCAATAAAAAAACTATGTAATGACAAACGTCATTGTCAAAAATGTCATAAATAGACAAGTGACAGATCCTACTTTGAAAAAGCGACACTAAAAAGAGATAAATACATAAATCTATAGGACTAAGCCTGCGAGAGAATGAGATATGAGTTTTACATTGTGCGGCACAGTTTAGAGAGTCAATAAGACCGATGATCAAACATAAGTCCAATTTGGACCGAAATAAAACTGATAATAGTATTTTTTAGACTTAAACACTGAACAATTAAAAGTAATACTTAGGAAGTTTATTTTGAATTATAATATGTTGACGGATGTAGGCTTAAGGAATTGTATTTATCAGCCTTTCCAACACATACAAAGCGCAGGGTCGTCAGGGAGGAGGGGGTTTTTAGTGGGTATTGGGGTTGCTCGCCCGTGCAGCAACGCTCGGAGTCTTCCACACTAATCTGTGACGTCGATCGCGGACGGAGCGCTGCCAAGAACATACTATTGCTGCAGTGTTATCGCCCCCGACCGACGCGTGTCGTTCCCCTAGCAACGACCCAGTTTGTGCGTAAATCGGTTAAGCACTTTCCCTCGCATCAAAACAAAAAAAAAAAAGGAATTGTATTTATATTAATAAAAGTTAGATTAGAATTATCTGCGGGTGTACTCTCTGAAGTTTCACTTCTACTGCGTGTGAACTGCACACATACACAATTTTCTTATAATAAATGGAAAGATTATCTTATATATAAAATTCTCGTGTCACAATGTTCGTTCCCATGCTCCTCCGAAACGGCTTGACCGATTCTTATGAAATTGTTTATGCATATTCAGTAAGGCTGAGAATCGGCTACTATCTATTTTTCAAACCCCAAGTGATAAGGGGTGTCCACCCCAATTTTTTTTTTTATAAATTTTCATTATTTATTTTTTTAGGATACAGCATTAAAAAATACATACAACCCTAAATTTTCAGCCCTCTACAATCAACCCCTATTTTTATTTGTTACTTATAAACTTTAATATTTTGGCAAGATTTTTAGCCTTATTTTGTCATGACTTAGAATAAAAAAAAATTATTACTCTTTTAGATTCGCAATTAAAACCGGTACGTGGCTCTGGGATCGGGTTCTAGAATTTTATTTTTTAAAGGCAGGACAACGTCTGCCGGGGCCGCTAGTAATTGTATAAGATTTATATAAGATACTTTTTCTTTGCATATTTTTTGTAACCCGAAGCAGTGGTTTAGCGAACTTAAGTCGCGTAATTCCTTTTAACACCCCCCCCCCCCCCCCCACGCCACTAACCCGAAGTACTTGGGTGCCGAAAACTCGCTGACAGTTCTCGAACCAACCCGGGCGCCCGTGTGACGTCACTATAGTAATTTCCCATACTAACTCACCGTAGGTACTTCAGCTATGTGCTACGAAGCTACGATGAGTTCATATGTGAAATTACCATAGTATTGGAACTTAGATTACACGTATTATTCTTCAAAGTTTAAATTTATATGTAACTAGCGGCCCCGGCAGACGTTGTCCTGCTCTGAAAAAATAAAAATCTAGAACCCGATCCCAGCGCCACCTACCGGTTCCAATTGCGAATCTAAACCATCCGGGAACCCACTCAAACACACAAAAACAAAATCACCAAAATCGCTCCAGGTGATTAGGAGGATTCCAGAACCCGATCTCAGCGCCACCTACCGGTTGCAACGGGATAAAAAGTATCCTATGTCCGTCTCCTGGTTCTAAGCTACCTCCCCACTTTCACTTTCAATTTTCATACAAATCGGTACAGCCGTCCTTGAGTTATAAATAGTGTAACTAACACGACTTTCTTTTATATACCTACATATAGATTAGTGGAAACTTGATTGATATATACATACATACATACATACATAACTTCACGCCAGTTCCCTTGCGGGGTAGGCACGAACAACAGAGTGCCATTTAGGCTTATTCTTACACACCTCACTTGCCTCTTTGACATTCATAACTCTTGTCATGCAAGCTCGTCTGTTCTTAAGACTCCTGACATCACCTTCTGCTAGTACACGATCAATTTGATCATGGAAGGTGTGTCGTGGCCTTCCACGACTTCTGCATCCATCCACTTTTGCATTGTATATCTGTTTAGTCATTCTTTCATCATGCATTCTTTCCACATGCCCGAACCACCGGAGCATTCCTTTCCTTACCTTCACCCCGACACTCTCTTTCAGACCAACTCTCTTTCTTACTTCGGTATTGATTGATATATGTATTATAATATTGTGTTTAAAGACTGGCTTATACCTCGGGCAACGCATCAGCATTGCCATTCAGAGAGGCAACGTGGCCAGTCTTTTGGGCACGTTTCCCACTGACAGCGGTCTAGAACTGGAATTTATACTTTAATTTTAGTTTGTATATATCGTTTATTTTTAGTTTAATTTATTTATAATTTAGTTTATTTATAATTAGATACCTATATAATAGTATTTTTAAGATAGTTTAGTTTATAATTTTATTTCATTTAATTAAAATTATCATTTATTCTAAGTGTAACTATTATAACGAAATTTCTCAATATTTTAAGTAAACTTAGAGCCGATATTGTGTTTTATATTTAAGAATATTAATTATTGTATGTTTCCCTAATTAAATAAATAAATAAGAAATCGCTGTAAGTGATAAGGCCGACTATGGTTTTCTCTAAAAATGTAGTAATTAACTTATTATGTCTGTTAATTTTGCAATAAAGTGTGTTATCTATCTACCTAAGTTATTTCATTTCAAGTTTCTGCCAAAATCCCTTGACTTATGAAAACTTATGAAAAATCAATTTCTACTGCGTTAGTGCGATCAAATTGATCGTGTACTAGCAGAAGGTGATGTCAGGAGCCTTAAGAACAGACGAGCGTGCATGACAAGAGTTATGAATGTCAAAGAAGCAAGTGAGGTGTGTAAGAATAAGCCTAAATGGCGCTCTGTTGTTCGTGGCTACCCCGCAAGGGAACTGGCGTGAAGTTAAAATCGGTACAGCCGTTCTTGAGTTATAAATAGTGTAACTAACACGACTTTCTTTTATATATTATATATATATATATATATATATATATATATATATATATATATATATATATATATATATATATATCTCTCATTTTTTTTATGGAAGTATAGCTTTGCGTTTGACCACTGTCCCACCAGATGTCTAGTAATGACGCAGTCTAGGGTGGAGCACGCTTACCTAGATAAACAGAAGAATATAGAAGATACCTATTCACTCGTGACTTGAAGACTTAAACTTTGTTTCTTTATGTCACTTGAAAGGAAAAAAATTCAGAGAGCAAGTCAAAATATATATGTTTCACACAAAAGCGAATTTTCTTTTTTCGGTACTAATTTTTTTTTTTATTGCAGGAATTCAACAGATAGGCAGACGGCCCACTTGATGGAAAGCGGTTACCATCGCCTATGGACATTTGCAACACCTTCTAATATAAATAATCCACAACATGAAACACTTAATGACATAATAAGGCTCTTGTTACCGCTGGGGCACCTGCCGTTCTAGAACCGAACGGCTTGTGCTGCGATGGTGGTACCCGATGGTATGTCATTGGTGCCCTGGAAGATGGGTCGCCCTTAGTACGGCACGCGTCTTGCGTCGATACTTTGGCAGCGTCCCATCTTCCAGCCACTTGCATGTCTGCCGGTATAGCTGCTGCACAACAAATACTCGGCCATCGGAAATGGCTACATATTTGCGGCTTTTCGTGTCGAGACCCTAGGACTGGCGGGCCTAAGGCGCACAAGCTTTATCGAGACGTAGCCAAACGTCTGGTGGATGTCTCACGTGACCAAAAGAGTGGTTTATACCTCGGGCAACGCATTAGCGTTGCGTTACAGCGAGGTAACGTGGCCAGTCTTTTGGGCACGTTTCCGACTGACAGCGGTCTGATACTATACTACTGATTTTATAGTTTAATTTAGGTTTGTATTTATAGTTTATTTTTAGTTTAATATGTAGTATAGGCTATATGTTTGGTGTTAACTTAGCTGTTTTCACAACTGTCGCGTTGTTAGTTCAAGTCAGTAATGAAATACACCTTATGCAGTTAACACGTATTTCATTCAAGTCCCATAAAAGTGTTTACATAAAAATAGATCTAAAGTACCAAAACAGTTGAATTTATTTATAATTTCGTTTGTTTTTGATATTTAGTTTGTTTTTTTATTATTAAGGTAGTTTATTTATTTATTTATTTATTACATATCCAACAGCTAAATTTATAACTTAAAACAATCAACTCTGTTTAATATGAATGTAGCCAATTACTGGATACTTCACGCTTTACAGTTTATTTTTGTAAGACCAAGACCGCAATAAAGAGGTTGTTTATATTAAGCTCTCTATAAATGTAGTATATTTAACAAAATAAAATAATGTAAAATAAAAAAATGTAAAATAATGCCTGCTGTAGCGTCCCCTATATAGTATATGTTGTATATAGTATATAAGTAACTAAAAAATAATATTTAATAAATATACAGACAGTCATATTACATATATTTATAATATTCATATATATAATGCAATAATACATATTATACAAACTAAAAATAAAACTATACAGACAAAGGCGTGGATATTTATGGTGCCTAATAAACAGTTAAAATATCAGCCTAATTTTTCTAGTATCTTTGATTTATAAATTAATTTTGAATGATAGAAAATATCTATATCATTAAATTTGTTATAGTTCGCGCTACGTAAAAAGAACTCTGGCTCTGAACCTGCGCAGTGAGCGTTTTATTGATCAAATTGGTGGTATGAAGGGGGCGAGACTAAGTAGCTAGTAAAGTACCTAATAAGATCCTACAATAAAACAATTACTCATAAAACATTACCCTAGCACTTTAGGATACGACTGTACACCTGAGCAGACACATCCCCTCGACTACCGCTCAGCGTTCTTTTTACGTGGTGGGACCTACATTATAAGTGATTTGTTATTAAGGTAGTTTGGTATAAGCGATTTATGAAATACATAATAGTACATTATGGTACTAGTGTGTAACATTGGTGATTACCGCCGAGGCGCCATTGAGACTCGAGCCGTAGGCGAGGGTCTTAAGAGAGCCGAGGACGGTAATCATCAATACACACGTGTATCATACGACGTTTTTCAACACACTTGTGAATAAAATAACAACAAAAACTCATTTTATTTAGTAGATAAAAAAAGTTATGTATGAGTGAAAGTTTTATTTATTAAACATATACGAGTTAAAATTATCTATTTAAATAAGAAGTTGCATGAAATGAGCAAGCAATAGGAACATTAATTTATTTGTTCTATAGAACACGATCTTTTTTTTGAATAAAAACTTTTTTAAGAACAAAGCAACTCAACCAATAAAATTAAAAAAAAAACTATAACTCACTAGTGAGTTATAATGTTTTTTAGTCACAGTTTGATTATGGGTGTCATTCTGTGCCTAATTGCGGTGACCATAGAGCCACTTTATGAGCAAGTGTGTTGAAAATAAAATTCCACAACACATCGTGACGTATAAAGAACACTTGTTCTACACACTTCTCCTGTTTTCTTTGAAAAAGAATAGTAGTTACCTGCGTCGTGGTGTCTGTAGGCGGTACTCCCGGCAAGGTACAGTTGGCCAGAGAAGGCATTATGCACACCTGTGAATAATTTAATATTAAATCTATAATATTGTAACATTCTAAACATGCCGTATTTAAACTATTAAATATTAAAACTATTTATTAAAAATAAACAACTAGAATACACGAATAACACTACGTTTTAATGATTTTAAGCGCAGTAATAATAATTTTAGTAAAATTATTAGAGCTATGCATGTTTGCTGAAGAGTTTCTTGCGCCGCTTCTTCTCTTCAAGCCATAACATGTTGCAAAGCGGTGGTGAATTAGATTAGGCTCCCATAGAGTAAATAATAACCATAAACAAAATTAAAACTAAATAATTTAAATGAACAAGTTGTCGGTAGGCTAAATAAAACTTTAACAATACTCGTTGGCACTTGACATCTTTGCCTTCCGTGATCACGGCTACTGAAAAGTGGCCGAAACGTCGGAATAATAAAAAGCAAATAAATTACCGCGCTTAAAACCGTTAAAACGTAGTTATATTATGTATACAAGTCGGGAAAACTTAAGAAAATATAGAATAGACTATATAAATGATGGAGAACACGACATTATCTTTTGAGATTTCTTGTCTGTTTGTCGGTTTGTTTGTTGGTTCGGGATTCACGTAAAAACTACTGGACCGATTTCTATGTGGTTTTCACTGATCTATAGCAAATTTTTAGACTAAAAATCTGCGCTACTTTTTATTCTCGGAATCCCGCGGGAATTTTTCTGGGAATGATTTAAAATAGCCAGATTAAAAAAAACGATTGCTAAAGTAATTTATTCACTGATTGATAGCAAATTTAATTTAATAAAATGTGTTTTATTTTTATCCTAGGAATCCCGCGGGAATTTTCCCGGGAGCTGTTTATAGTTGCTCGAGCTCATGAAAATTAGGTTATTCCGACACAGTTATCACTAAAATGCTAGCTTATATTCTTTTTTAAATGCAGAGATACTTTGTGTCCCGGGTATCCCGCGGGAATTTTAAGTCGAGCGTGGACGAAGTCGCGAGCATATCCTAGTTAACCATTTATAAGTCTTTCATTTCACGCATCATAACTGTTATTTATCCGTGCAGGAACGGAGAAAGGGCGGCCTGTCGTAAGAGGCGACTTAACAAACCACAGCCAGGTGGTAGGGCATTTGCCCGACTGGATGGCTACCACCCCTGGTCTAAAGCATGTCGCCATAACAACCTTGAGTTGTGTTCCGGCATTAGTGACCAGGTTCCAGTTTCCCTTAAGAGAGCAGCAACGCATTTGTAGCAACTTTGCTGTTGCAAATGTCCATAGGTGATGGTAACCGCTTTCCATCAAGTGGGCCGTCTGCCTGTCTGCTGATCACTGCAATAAAAAAAAAAATTGTCCCACAACTGTCACCCACTGTACGGGAACGGACAGTATACCCGCCACGCTTGTCCAAGGCGGCTTGGCGGGTTTGACACATCGGTTATCTCGATGTGCAGGTTGCATCACGATGTTTTCCTTCACCGTTGTTAGCACGTGGTAATTATAACAATATGCACATTAGGTCAGAAAACTGCCTAAGCGGTGCATGCGCTCCGTCCAGGATCGAACCCGCGCCCTTTGAGTTTAGGACGCGTGCGCTAGCCATTACGCTACCACGACTTCGTAAAGATTGCAAATGGAACATTTTTAGATACTTTGTTTTTATGCAAAAGTGTAAAATATATTTACCAAATATAAAGTATGATATTTATAAAGTACGGTTGACAACCCTATTGTCAGTCATACCGTCCTATTTGGAGTAGACTTTGGCTACGTTCCACAAGAGAATCACAACGACAACGTTCGCGACCGCGATTTTCCCCGTTCCACTTACTTGCGGGCGTTACAATCATAAACTCTAATGGAACGACTATTCGACCCACTTCTTGACATGGGTCGTTGTGAGCGCTGTGTGATCAACAATAATTACGTCATTAGTGACGTTTTCGTCACGACCATAACGACCGTGGTCGCCATGTGGAAAGGCAGACGGAGCATTTTAGGCGTTGTGAGATACTAAAGGTACGCGCGCTTTGTTATATACAGTATAAACTCCATGTAACGTCAGTCGATTTAACGACAAACTCCCTTAAGCGTCGAAATCACTTGGCTTTGGTTGGTTTAGCTTGTCTTCCACGGGGGCCTTTAGCTTGCTAGGAGAGCAAAGGACCTTCTACCCCCGCACAACGAAGTGGGCTGTGTTCTCCCAGGGTACACTCCAGGCACTTTATTGCGCTGGATCGGCTGGGCGTAACTATGTTCTAAATCTCAGCCTTTCCAACACAAACAAAAGCGCAGGGTCGACAGGGAGGAGGGGGTTTTTAGTGGGTATTGGGGTTGCTCGCTCGTGCAGCAACGCTCGGAGTCTTTCACACTATTCTGTGACGTCGATCGCGGACGGAGCACTGCCAAGAGCATACTATTGCTGCAAAGTTATCGCCCCCGACCGACGCGTGTCGTTCCCCTAGCAACGACCCAGACTCTATATAGCATTACATCCACTCTCAATAACGACAACAATTAAGTAATAACAAGGACCTTTTAAGTTGCTAAAATCAGTAAAAACTGCGCAGCTGTGTACATTCTTTTATCGCTTTACTATCATAGCCCGTAATAAATTCAACTGTCGGCATCATGCATACCGAAATTTCTAAGTACTTCCCGTATCGCCAAGATGCTTCAATATTGCAAGATATGAATAAAATAAGTAAAACAATACAACAAAATTACTGGTGCAGCAAAAGACGTCAGACAAAAATAACAGACTTCTATCCATTTAACGAAAACTCTCTATAACGCCACAAAATGCACAGCCCTTCAGTGTCGTTATATGGAGTTTACGCTGTATTTTTATCCGATTTACTCACCTGGAGTGCATATGAGAACTCAGTACCCGGCGCACAGATCCTTGGCTCTATATATTTCATGCCATATTCACAATAGTAGAACTTCGTGCAGTCATATTCATGGGGCAGAAGATAGTGGTACTGTGCTGGGGGACAGCCGTCATGTGGCTCCCACAGACTGAAGCTCACGCTGTCTGGCCTCGCCTGAGCGAAGGTCAGGAGTGTTATGAATAAGAATTTGTCTGCAAATAAAAGAAAATAGAAACCTTAATTAGCAATATTACGAGGTACAGGACTCGAATTAAAATGCCGTTGGAATTATTATAGAGTTTATTAGAACTATACAAACACTTATAACACAGGTACAAATATAACTGAACACAACCAGTGCAAACGTAATGCACGATGCAGTAACACGCGCAAAGTCCGTCAATATGTCTCTCGGGCTCGTGAACTGAATTTCTTAGAATCACACCTGGCTAATGACTACCATAAAAGATTACAATACACAATGGGCTGTTTTTCTAATTACAATTTTTGAACACAAAGTAAACAAAAGAAGTCCAAATGCGGAAAGGTAATAAAGTGTGCTTTTATGGTATGCAGGTGTGAAGCCACTTTTGTCGGTCGTAACAATATGATAGCGGAAGTGTTGTAAAGTAGGTGATACATGTGCTAGGAAGTATTATAAGAACTATATTAATAAACACAATCTATACTATTATATACCTATACTAATATTATAAAGAGGTAAATCTTGTCAGTTTGTGACGTTGTAGGGGGTAATCTTTGTGTAGGTGACGCACACATGTAATAGATATTGATTATACTTATATATAATATATATATATTGTTCACAAAAATTAAAGTATGTTTTAACGGTTTTTAAGCGCGGCTTATTATGTTACTAGTCGCGCCATTTTACGGAAATATTTGTTATTTTTTAATTTTAATTAAAATAAGGGCAACACAGACGGGGTGCGCCACACGGTGCTATTGGCTCACTTTTAAAAATCAGTGTCACGCGAGTCCCCGTTCGAAGCGAGCGCAACCGCCGTCATTAAATTCCAACGCCGTGTACGCACCCCCGAAGCCTGGCAGCCATATTATACGGTGTTTCATTTAAATACAACTAGTATCCCCTACACTTTCTTTTACTGTTCGAAAGCTACGTTAACAGGGAGTGTCATAGGCTATATAACATGACGCTATATACCACGGGAGTGGGACAGAACGCGGGTGAAACCGGGCCGGGCCGCTAGTTGGGAATAAAAAGCGAAACTCCTTTAATATTTCCTTATTACATTATGTTTATATCTTAAAATGAAAGAAAAACATATTAGTAGGGGAGCCCAAGATGCTAAATATGGAGTTACTCGAGCGTCGCGGGGACCTTTTGGATTGTGAAGATTAGATGCTAAAAAGAAAAAAAGGTTATGTGATGTATGCCCTTTCACTGGTGGGGGGAGCGTGTACAGGTTAAAAAAAAAAAGTCGCACAGAAATACTCAAGTGCGTCAGATATTCAAAAGGGATGTTAAGTGAAGCCTAAAGGAACTCCTATTCAAAAGACTGACGATTTGGCCGCGACTAAACGTCATGGCCGATTTTTTTTAAATGGAAAAAAAGTAGCATGGAAATACTCGACCGCGTCATATTAATATACAGACGGTTCAGCTGGATGTCCTTGTCGTGTGGACCCATAATCTGACAATTAGGTGGAGGAATTTCCTTAATCTGACGGTTTGAAAAAAAATTGAAGAATAAAAAATACCATACATAATAGGGTGCAAAGTTTCTTCCCTTATGTTATTCTGCCACGCTCGAGTAAATCCTAAAATCCCCGCTTAGCCTCCCCTACTATATCAGACTGTTTCGGTTTTAAACTACGAAATTAGTTGAACAACCATTGCTCAACTAACCCCTGCCAAAATAGCTAAAATAAAAGTAAAGTTTATAATAAAAACTATTTATATGATAATAAATATTTGATATTATTAGTGTAGTACATTTATAACATTTTAACACTACTTCATTAAACACTGCAGATTTTTTTTATTGCAGGAGATCAGCAGACAGGCAGACATCCCACTGGATGGAAAGCGGTTCCCATCGCCTATGGACATTTGCAACAGCAAAGTTGCTACAAATACGCTGCTGCTCTCTTAAGGGAGACTGGAACTTGGTCATTAATGCCGGAACACAACTCAAGGTTGTTATGGCGACATACTTTAGACCAGGGGTGGTAGCCATCCAGTCGGGCAAATACCCTACCACCTGGCAAAATGGCCGATATTTGACACTTAGTATAAATTGAAACCGAAACGATATTTAAACTTTTTTGTTGCAAAACAAACAATGCTGTCTACATTTGAAACTCGATTGATAAGTCAGCGTGGACAGTCGTCTAATGAATTCTTCTATTATATCAGGGCCGCACCTTTTTGGTACTTGATAAATTTGTACAGGATGTATATTTTCAGAAATATATCGATTGTCCAACATACCCCTATGCTCAACAAGTCTCTCTCTACCCTACTTATGCAAATCTAGAAAATTACCAGTTTTCAACAAGTCAACGCAATTTAAGATACTAGTATCGGTATTTATCGTTTTATTTTATCAGTAGCGGTATTGGTATTTGTATAGTATCGGTATTTATTGTATCAGTAGCGATTATTATCGTTTGATATCTGATATCATCTTGATATTATCATTTTCGCCGATATTTGATCTAAAAATAACTGTTGATAATATTCGCATTTAAACTACTATCTAGATTCTGGATAATTACAGTAATTTTATCCGTGCAGGAAAGGAGAAAGAACACAATTTGCTGCGGTCAGTTTAGTTCAGCAGACAGGCAGACTACCCATCTAATCGGAAGCAGCTACCAACGCCTATGGACTTTTGTAACACCAAAGTTGCTACTAACGTGCTGCCGCTCTTTAAAGAGGACTAGAAGCTGACAGAGACTTGTTAGTGTAATGCGTCCGGCAGTGCGGGCTGCGGGCAATAGAGCGGCGTCCAAACGAATGACCTGAAGGTTTGGTCAAACAGCGGACGGGGCGGGACGGCGACGCGACGCTGGCGGGACGTCAAGAGTTGTAATATATTAGTTAATGTAGAATATGTCATATAGAGCCGTCGCGCTCAGCGCTCGACTTGCGGTCACATCACGTCGCCGCCGCGTTCGGCGGGACGGAGCGCGATTGCGACGTGAGCGCGATGATCTTTTTGTGTTTTATGGATATTTATTTGAGTAGTCAAATAGACAGCGCGACGGAAGCACGTCGCGTTCGACGTGACGCCAATTTGGTATCTATTTATAAAAATGAACGAGACTCTTTTCGAAATGCTCGAGAAATCGCGCCGAGTACGACGGATCGGCCGACGCGATGCTAGCGGGATCATCACGCCCGCAGTGTGATATCCACGTCGCGATGCCGTCCCGCTAGCGTCGCTTCGCCGTCCCGTC
The DNA here is from genome assembly GCA_019925095.2 of Dendrolimus kikuchii. Lineage (NCBI taxonomy): Eukaryota > Metazoa > Arthropoda > Insecta > Lepidoptera > Lasiocampidae > Dendrolimus > Dendrolimus kikuchii. Next base: position 1,988,780 of record CM034414.1, read on the forward strand.
CCGTACGCTGTTTGACCAAACCTTGAGTGCACGCTCGGCGATCACTGTTTACAAACTGGTTTAAACCTGCACTCAACGCCCTGCTAGACGCACATCTCACCTGGTACTAGAGACACTCGTTGCCGTTTAGATACATTTAAATTAGTTTATCTATGGTCTTAGTGCACCCCCGAACCGAGTGTGCAGCGAAGCGAGACGTGCAGCGTTCCTATATACGACGTGTCGCTCTACGCATACATGCCCGCCGGAGCTGTCGTAGCAGCCGGCCACCACTAAGGACCCCGCTAGCATTTCCATGTGTTTAACACGAACGCTGCACGCTCCAATAGAGCGGTCACTCAGGCCATTTTTTTTATTACAGGACTACAGCAGACAGGCAGACGGTCCACTTGATGGAAAGCGGTTACCATCGCCTATAGACATTTGTAACACCAGATGTGCTACAAATGCGCTGCTGCTCTCTTAAGGCAGACTGGAACCTGGTCACTAACGCCGGAACACAACTCAAAGTTGTTATGGCGACATACTTTAGACCAGGGGTGGTAACCATCCAGTCAGGCAAATGCCCTACCACCTGGCTGTGGGTTGTTTAGCCGCCTCTTACGACAGACCGCCCGGCCGCAGGAAATTGTATTCTTTCTCCGTTCGTGCACGGATGAAATATATGAATATGAATATATTAATATATCGAGACAAAAATTATAGTATAGCAAGCTACCACACACGGGAGCTATACTATAATATATATTTTGCCCTCACTAGGTCTGCGGTCGTCTTTGCAAGCGCAAAGTTTATTTTCTGTACAGGTGTACAAATTTTGAAATAACACTATAATCAGTCTAGGTACCTAAATGAATTCGACAAGAGCACTACTTTTAGATCTAATTGAAAGTTCCTCAGAGGATGATTCCGATGCTGAATTTGATATGCATGTTGCCTTGTCAGAAACGAAAAATAGAACCATCTGGGAAGAGCCGCATATAAAACAAAAGAGAACTCGTGGCGAATTCAATTTTTATCATGATTTATCATCGATTAAATTTGCACAGTATTTTAGAAGTTCAAGATCGGCATTTATCGAGCTTCATGAATTGATAAAAAATAATTTAATAAAACGCGATAAGGTTATGCGCAAAAGCATTAGTTCTGAAGAACGTCTTGCAGTATGCTTGAGGTAAGAATTAAAAACTATATATACTAAAATAAGTATCAATATGCCAAAACATACTGAGATATTAATGTCGACATATTTTTGTGATGTCATAGAAATATATATTACAGCTGCGTGTGCGGTCACTCGAAATTTTATATGGAAAATATGTCGTAATATGCCTTGCTGTGATTCATATTAATATATATTATAGCTACGTCTGTGACGGGTTTACAATCGTTATGTCCATCTATCTTGTTGTTCTTGTAAATTTATGTATCATAGTAATTATTTTTTATCATAGTCTAGTTGGTATCGAAGTTATGAATGTCAAAGAAGCAAGTGAGGTGTGTAAGAATGGGCCTAAATGGCGCTCTGTTGTGCGTGCCTACCCCGCAAGGGAACTGGCGTAAAGTTATGTATGTATAGTTGGTATCGCCAAGAAACATTCTTTCGGCCTATACAAACTTTTATTTTATTAATTTAAATTCTTCCTTTCAATTATACGTCGTGTTCCCTTTTTCACACGCACGTCAATAAGTCATTCATTGTTATGTCACCATACGTTCAATTAAAATCGCTCCCTTTTATAATATATAAAGGTCTTATTAAATTTTTTTTTACTAATTAAATGTTATATAGTAGAATTCGTTTTATTAATTATCATTATTATTTATTAACAAAATTGAGTCGTTTCGGTCTTACTCCAAAAGGAAGGTTTGCACTGAAAATCAGCCTTGTGTCGGATATAATTCCGGCACAGCAATATGCTGAGTGCAAACCTTGTTTGCTGAAAATGCGGCGTATACATTCTCAAAATATGCTATGTGTATAAAAATGTATAAGGAATGTAATCACGTCGCTATTTCTTCAAATAAAATTTTTCCTTGCTTTCAAATAACATATACAAGATAGGAGTTTTTGGCGGAAACTAAAAGGGGACGTTGTGCTGTGCAGTTTTATTTTCTAAAAATGTGTAAAATCACTCTAAAATGAACAATAGTTGTAGGATATTGATAGTTTTTGAGTAGTAATCATGTGTTTTTGTGAGAAATGTGAACTGTATAGTCAAATGTGGCCTTTCGAGTTTTCACAAGAACTCCGTCATACGGCGTCGATTGTAGCCTACAATACAATTGTGCCTGGCTTAAAGGCCTAGTTGCCAAGCCATAAACTTAAAAAAAATATATACAAGATAAATAAAACTACAATGAAACTGAAGTGAAGAAGTGAAAGTGACTAGCAGCTGTATTTGGTGACCATTAATCAGGTACATGCGTGCTCAATTTCACATTTCCATCTAAACTAACCGATACTTCTCCTGCAAAATTGACATAGTCCATTGTAATTATTTTTTTAAGGCGGGGGAAATGCATTTCGCACAATACCGGGTCCTTTGCTAGGGATTAGACCATAGTCGATTACGGAGGCATTCCCAAGGGGGCAATCCAAACACTAATCGACTGGCTTGTGTGGAAACTCGAGTACTCAATACTCCACTAAAACCACCCTCCTCCCATGTGCCCCGCGCTTATGGCAGGAAGAGCGTGAGACTTAGAACGTAGTTACGCGCTTATCCTTAACCCAACGCCACCGCAACACTAGTAGTAGTTTTTATCATAGTCATTATATCACAGACAAAAATTAATATATTTTTCAAATTTGTGGATTATTTTTTGATAGTGAAAACTATGTATCCAACAGCTTAACCACAATATTATGGTAGAAAAATCAATTCTGTTTATTATTATTTTTGCCAATTATTGCATACTTTACATCTTTTGGACCAAACAGTTTGAAAGTATATTATAAATTAAACTTGGAAATCTAGTGCTGGTTGGCGTTCTTTTTAGTTATAATAGGGGAGACCAAGCTGGGATTTTGAGATTTATCCGAGCCTGGCAGAATAACATAAGGGGAGAAACCTTGCGCCCTATTATGTAGACCATATATAAAACCTTCATATTAGGTGGGGGTATTTATTGTTCTTCAAATTTTTTTTCAAACCGTCAGATTAAGGAAACTCCTCCATATAATTGTTAGGTTATGGGTCAGGACCACAAGGACATTAAGCTGAACCGTCTGTATATTAATATGACGCGGTCGAGTATTTCAATGTTACTTTTTTTTGCATTTTCAAAAATCGGACATGACTTTTGGTCACGTCCAAATCGTCAGCCTTTTGAATAGCAGTTATAGGATTTAATTAACATCCCTTTTGAATATCTGACGCGCTTGAGTATTTCTGTGCGACTCTTTTTTTTTAAACCTGTACACGCTCTCCCACCAGTAAAAGGGCATATATCATATAACCTTTCTTTCTTTTTAGCGTCTAATCTTTACAATCCAAAAGGTCCCCGCGACGCTCGAGTAACTCCACATTTAGCATCTTGGGCTCTACTATGTTACTCTTGAAGTCCGTTTCTTTTTGCAAGACAATGTTATCTCTTACTGTCAGAGGCCAAAACATTACCTACATTTCGGAACTCACTTAGGGCCGCTTGCATAAGGTGGCCTAAATTTATTTAAGAAACACAAAACGTATTTAACACCCTTAAATACAATTAGCGTCTTGCACAACGCAAAATATGCCGCTAAATACGTTTAAAGAACTGTCAGTACGTTTTGTGTAAAACGTATTTAGGCAGTTTAATATGATTAACTAATTTTATTTAAAGGCGATCGGTATGCAAGCGGCCCTTAGAAAGTACTATCTGTTTTTAAATCAATATGTCTAATGTATTAAACATTTACTTATTTATCTATTGTTAGTATAAAATGCTTGTCATATATATGTTAATAAATATATTTATTTATATTATTTCGTATATACATATATATTGGTATTCTATAAATGTGTCTGGATTTATGTGTGTATTAAATTTATAAATTAGTATGTATTTTTAAATTGTACAGTCCTATCACCAGATTAGTTAAGAATTTCTTTTAAGCTAGGTTGCCTTTTAGCGATAAGGCCGCCTGTTGTTTTGCCAAGAAGTAAGTATTGTAATTAATTACGTATGTATTTATGTATTACGTAGCCAGCCTTCTGGGCACCTTACCCATAGAAGACGGTGATCTAGGCTCAGTATTCTACTTATAGTCTTGAGGGACTATGAGTAGAATACAATACCAATCATTTAAGTTTTCTTACATTGTATTCGATTATAAGTAATAATAATTAAATATGTAATAAATTTTAAAAAATGTAAGTAATATAATTTAATAATAAATTATGCATTTTGTATTTGTATTTGTTTATTTTGGTGTGCAATAAAGTGTTTGTTATGTATCTTTAATTTTTCACTTTTTTGTTGCATATATACGTCGGCCAATAACAATGACTCTATTCTGAAGCTTTACTAAAGCTAACGCAAGAATACACATACATACATACATAACTTTACGCCAGTTCCCTTGCGGGGTAGGCACGAACAACAGAGCGCCATTTAGGCTTATTCTTACACACCTCACTTGCCTCTTTCACATTCATAACTCTTGTCATGCACGCTCGTCCGTTCTTAAGGCTCCTGACATCACCTTCTGCTAGTACACGATCAATTTGATCATGGAAGGTGTGTCGTGGCCTTCCATGACTTCTGCATCCATCCACTTTTGCATTGTATATCTGTTTAGCCATTCTTTCATCATGCCCGAAACACCGGCGCATTCCTTTCCTTACCTTCACCCCGACACTCTCTTTCAGACCAACTCTCTTTCTTACTTCGGTATTACGAACGCGGTCCGCGAGCGTCACTCCGCAGAAATATTAATTGTACATAACTAATAAATTGCATTTTAACTTATATTACATAAATTAATATATAATAAATGAACATACCTAACGCCATATCGCGTTTTTGTCGCAAAAATTATTCAAGTTGTTCAAACCCTATAACACAGCACTTATTGAACACTTATTACTAAGTGATTTAATTACGAACAAGTAACATATCATTTATATATAAGCTATAATATCGTTGCAGATAATTTTTTTGATAATGATTGATGATTTTGATAATTATGAATTAGTTGTTAACATTCAGATAGCGTTGGAGATCCTTGCTTTATATTTTTATTGCGAAGCTTGTAAATTACCCAACTCATGGAAAGTGGTTACTGTCCCCTGTAAGGGCTTGCAACACCGAAGGCGTCTCACGTGGATCCAGCATTTATAACTTAGATCAGATAAACGTCTAGATAACGCATCAATTGCACAAAAACGGCCCAAAAAAAGTGCAGCAAATATGGTGCACTCGCTTCCCACGCGTGTTAGTGCCGTTTCGACTACTTTACTGGTTAGAGCATGGTGCACTCGCTTCCCACGCGTGTTAGTGCCGTTTCGACTACTTTACTGGTTAAAGCTCTCGGAAAAAAAATCATTATACCGTCCTGCGCTATTAAAATATGTCGGAATAAGGATAAGAAGTCATTTAACTGGAAAACTTAACACTGTCCTCATGATTTCTTTGTAAAAACATGAAATTTAATTTCGATATTCTAAAGGTTATCCAATTGATTGATATTGTCAGGTGAGAAGTGGGCCTTATTTTCCAAAATTTGGGGAGTTTTGTTACGATGTTTTTTATTTATGGAATATGAATAATTGAAAAAATCTATAGAAAACAGACATATAATGTTTGTATGTGTATATATATATATATATGCATGACAAGAGTTACGAATGTCAAAGAGGCAAGTGAGGTGTGTAAGAATAAGCCTAAATGGCACTCTGTTGTTCGTGCCTACCCCGCAAGGGAACTGGCGTGAAGTTATGTATGTATGTATGTGTATGTATATATATATATATATATAATACTACACAACTAACACAATTTTTGTATAGTTTTATTTTGGTACCTACAAACATGTTATGAAATTATGGAGATATCGTGTACTAACATTATTTAGTACATTATTGTCATAATTAAGATATACATTTTGTCTATATTCTGTTCACTGCATGTCCATTAATTCCAAATACAAGAATATGTTAAAAAACAAATTTTTGTTTATAAATAAGTAGGCGTCGTGGTAGCGTAATGGCTAGCGCACGCATCCCCATACTCAAAGGACGCGGGATTCGATCCTACCCGGAACGTATGCACCACTTAATCAGTTTTCTGATCTAATGTGCATATTGTTACAATTACCACGTGCTAACAACGGTGAAGGGAAACATCGTGATGCATCCTGCACATCGAGATAACCGATGTGTCAAACCTGCCAAGCCGCCTTGGACAAGCGTGGCGGGTATACTGTCTGTTACCCCTGTAACGGGAGGCCCGAGCCCAGCAATGGAACATTTATGGGTTGTTGTTGTTGTTGCTGCTCCTAGCCACAATAGTTTGTGATGTGTTTTGAGAGGTCAGTCAGAGAGATCAAATGATTATATATGTGTAGATAATTTATTAATTACTAAAATAATTATTGAAGTAAATCTTCTATATAGACAGGGGGTATTAGGATTTTTTCTGTCACCAAAAGGCGTTACTCCATGCGGGAGGGGCAGCATAGTTTTAGAGTAGACTATGGTTGTTTTTTTATGGTTCCGGATCCAATTCAGTTTTGTTGTTTGATAAAATAAAATATGTTTAAATAAAAAATGCATTCATTAAAATGTACCTAACCTAACCAAATTATAATTTGCAGTAAACCTGCGAAAAATCGAAATGTGTGCTGGGACACATAGTAGAAGTGAAACTTCAACGGACAAGTGGCAAAACGAATCGCAACGAAATTTTAACTTGAACTTTTACGGGCAGATAGTTAATGTACTTGTCCAAAATGTTCAAAATTAAAAATATTTTGGTATGATTATTATGTTTTGTACTTAATGAAAATTAAGCACACTAACTTTATTTACATACATACATAACTTCACGCCAGTTCCCTTGCGGAGTGGGCGCGAACAACAGAGCGCCATTTAGGCTTATTCTTACACACCTCACTTGCTTCTTTGACATTCATAACTCTTGTCATGCACGCTCGTCTCTTCTTAAGGCTCCTGACATCACCTTCTGCTAGTACACGATCAATTTGATCATTTATAATAAATACAATTATACAATTTATAATAAAATAATATTTAATATCAATTTTATGTCATTTATAGCATGAAAATATTATAGAAACTTTTAAATACAATTATATTTAAGGTATGGAAGAGCGGGATCTTCTGATAGAAGTAAATTTTACTTAAAAGAAGATTCCAGCAATTGTCTACAAATTGTGCATGTGTTTTCTAAGAAATAAATAGTTTCATTTTCATTTTTCATTTTTCAAAATTTGAAAACATGCCCTTAAAACTTCAAGTCAAAATTTTGTTGCGATTCGTTTTTCAGGGCAACTACAGATTGTAGAAGTGACACCGTTTGATAGAAGAGAAGTTGGGTATCATATTGTATGCAATAAATGATTTGATTCATATTTATGATATTAGTTACGATAAAAAAATTGCTAAAGAATTTATTTCACAATAATATTTTCAGCAAATGTTATCAAATATTTAGATTTACATAGATTAAAATACTTGGTAATTTGATTTAGATTTTTATTAGTTAAATATTGATTATCAATATGATAAATGTTTAGAAATTATAAAGGCGGTGAGATTCAAATGCTATCTCTAATGATGGCCATCGTCCAATCGGCATGACGCTCCAGGCTTGATCCAATCTGCAGTTCGTTCAGACACACCGCACACGATCTATTTAAATCGTCAAATCGGCAACTGAATCCGTCACTTGTGACGGATGACGACTGTATAGTCTTGGGCATTTTACTCGTGGTGAAGAAATTAAAAAAAAATATGGGCCACACACGATCAATTTAAAATCTTAAATCGTCCAATCGGCAACTGAATCCGTCACCTGTGACGGATGACGACTGTATAGTCTTGGGCATTTTACTCGTGGTGAAGAAATTTAAAAAAATATATGGGCCACACACGATCAATTTAAAATTTTAAATCGTCCAATCGGCAACTAAATTCGTCACGTGTGACGGATGACGACTGTATAGTCTTGGGCATTTTACTCGTGGTGAAGAAATTTAAAAAAATATATGGGCCACACACGATCAATTTAAAATTTTAAATCGTCCAATCGGCAACTGAATTCGTCACGTGTGACGGATGACGACTGTATAGTCTTGGGCATTTTACTCGTGGTGAAGAAATTAAAAAAAAATATGGGCCACACACGATCAATTTAAAATCTTAAATCGTCCAATCGGCAACTGAATTCGTCACGTGTGACGGATGACGACTGTATAGTCTTGGGCATTTTACTCGTGGTGAAGAAATTTAAAAAAATATATGGGCCACACACGATCAATTTAAAATTTTAAATCGTCCAATCGGCAACTGAATTCGTCACGTGTGACGGATGACGACTGTATAGTCTTGGGCATTTTACTCGTGGTGAAGAAATTAAAAAAAAATATGGGCCACACACGATCAATTTAAAATCTTAAATCGTCCAATCGGCAACTGAATTCGTCACGTGTGACGGATGACGACTGTATAGTCTTGGGCATTTTACTCGTGGTGAAGAAATTAAAAAAAAATATGGGCCACACACGATCAATTTAAAATCTTAAATCGTCCAATCGGCAACTGAATTCGTCACGTGTGACGGATGACGACTGTATAGTCTTGGGCATTTTACTCGTGGTGAAGAAATTTAAAAAAATATATGGGCCACACGATCAATTTAAAATTTTAAATCGTCCAATCGGCAACTGAATTCGTCACGTGTGACGGATGACGACTGTATAGTCTTGGGCATTTTACTCGTGGTGAAGAAATTAAAAAAAAAATATGGGCCACACACGATCAATTTAAAATTTTAAATCGTCCAATCGGCAACTGAATTCGTCACGTGTGACGGATGACGACTGTATTAGTCTTGGGCATTTTACTCGTGGTGAAGAAATTTAAAAAAAATCTGCGTACTTATTTACGTTTAACGTACTAATTTTATGTACGTGTATATTCAAATTCAAAAGTTTTTATTCAAAATAAGTTCCACTGGAGAACACTTCTTGAAAGTCATACATATAAGTTAAAATTTAATTTTACTTCCTATTCTATGTACACTGCTTCGCAGCGTGATATTGTTGTTAAGGAGAAGAAGCGGCAACAAACTGCCCAGCAACACGTCTAGCTAAAAAATGTTTCTCGTTATTATTATATTATATTTATATCTCAAGTTCTTTTTTTTTATAAGTCTTATACAGAAGTATGTTACAGAATTACTTTTCGAAGAATTAATGGAGTTGTAGCAAACAGTGCATGCTCAGTAAGACCAGGGGCAGATTTAGAAATTTTTTGTTAATATAGTAAATTTAAAAGGCTGTGTCGATTTCACTTGTATATTTTGTCTTTTACAGCTTTTTATGTTTATAATTTATATATATTATTTATTAGCAATATTTATGATAGACGTATGTAAGGCGAGTGACATGTGTGATTTATAATAATATTATGAAGTAATGAAATGAGGTTGTAATGATTGAAAAAGTTCTGTTTATCGCAGACAAGAAGTATGACGCCTGTAGGCTATTCAAATTTTACCGCCCCTACCAATAAATCGATAACCTAATTCACAATCATATTAATTAGATCATTTTTTTATCAATGAAATTGTAGCTTTATGATTTGTGTACATACCGTGTATAGTCTTGAATTAGACCTCCTTTTTACCGTAGTTTGAAGATTATGTAAGACATAATATATAAAAAAATTGGCCCCAAATTTGCCGCCCCTCCAAAATCTGCCGCCCTAGGCTCCAGCCTATTCAGCCTATTGGTAAATCCACCACTGAGTAAGACAAAGACACAGTAAGAGGAAAGAAGGTATTATTATTGTTGTAATAATGATGAGAAGTACTAACAGTTTGTACTGCAACATATCTCCATAAATACCTTACATGTTTGGAAAAATTAAAACATTATACAGACGATTCATATTTCTTGAATTGTATTTATTTATAAGTAAAAATACTTATATTTTATGTATGTGCATTTATTTGCGACAATAAATATTTTTCTTTCTTTATTTCTTTGTTACGACATCCCGTCACATTCCCGGAAAGCACCCCTTTCCTGGCAACATTTCCTCCTCCATCTTAATTCTGCGGGTGTTTGAGCTTCCAGAGTTCGCAATGGGAATTCATAGGCGCTAATTTCTTGAGAATAACGAATTTATTTATTGTAAGAGCCGTCCATTGAAGTCGGTATTCAAAAGTGATTCAAAAATTGATGTTACGATTCTTGTGTATCGATGCCGTTTGATGCTTGGAGTCAAAATCGTTCGCGACAGCGGGTTCTAATCAGAGGGCGCTGCGCACACGCACGCGTCTTATAGGACGAGCCGAATTTTTAATGGATACCTAAGTATCGTCGCGACGCCGCGGTCGCCGATAAATAGTCCAAAAAACGTCGGAAAACTGCTATATTGTGCCCTAAAACCGCTCTGTTTGTTTCAGTTATTTGGTCGCTTGATTATGCGATTGTACAAATACATGTGAATAAGGTTGTCAAAGAACTTGTCTATACGGATGCGTATTCAAGAAGACTTTATTTCGTGTTGCCATTATTATAATACAATTTTCGTGACCCGTTTTTGTGTTACCAGTCTAACAATACAAATTTGCGTAACCTCATTTAGTGTTGCCACTTACATATTGGTTTTACGCCATCACGACACCTTGTCGTAGACAAGTTCCTTGAAGTGCCAAATGTGTCCTGGACATCTGGTGTAGTGTTTGTGCAAAACCGCGCGAATCCGGCCGAAATCCTGCATAATTCCTTACACGATTCCAGTGACGGTAAGCGTTCATTCTTTTCTAATTGGTTTACTAGGATTTGCTAGGCGGCATCAGGTCTAACAGAGACTCAGGGTTTGCTCCGGCTAAGTAGCCATATCTTTCTTACTTCTCGTTACCGGGCAATAAGGTATACTGTAGTACGTAGTACATATAACTCAATAGTACCGAGCTATATTTTCGGACATGTTAAAAGCGCGCAACACGTCTACCTTCGATGAAAATCTTCTCTCAACTTCTTTATATATACACAACTAGCTGTAGTATAGTCTCGGCAGACGTTGTCCTGCTCTGAAAAAATAAAAATCTAGGATCCGATTCTAGTGCTTCCTTTTTATTCCAATTATGAATGTAAGCTATCCGGGGACCCATTTCAACACGCACAAAAAATCATCACCATAGGTCCGCGAGATTAGGAGGGTTTTAGAACCCGATCCCAGCACCACTTACTACTTCCAATTGTAAATCTAAACCACCCAAACACACAAGTCTTACATCGTTTATTCATAGACTACCTCTTCTCACTATATTTTGACACTGACATTTACAATATCAGGTTTATAAATTTAAAAAACATAATGTGTGGCCTGGCTACCGAGTCGGAATGCGTCTTCGAATCCCACACGGCTATCCTGCATTATTCATCTGACCCAGATGAATGTGATACTTCATCTTCATCGCCATTGGACCAGGGTTTCATCAAATCTGCTGAACTGGTGGTATTCATAGGTCCTTCACCATTGCCAATTTTCCTTACAACGTATCTGTCATTTTTCTTCTTCTCTATAATTTTATATGGTCCTAAATATTTCGGGTTTAACTTATATCCTTGTACAAATTGTGTTCTCTTAATCGCAACTAAATCTCCAATTTCGTACTGTATAGCTTGTGTTCTCTTTTTGTTATAAACTTTCCTATTTTCTTCCTGAATTTTCTGAATATTTTGCCTCGCCTTTCTATAAGTTCTAATCGTTGAATTTCAAATTTTTCTTTACAATTATCTATGTAGTAATCTCTATTAATTAATTCCTCAGTTTTCAAAATTCCAAAATGACCCTTTTCATGACATTTTCTTATTATTTCATTCTGCATCTTTTTAGGTACAACAATCAGTTTAGTTCCATCTTTAGCTTTACATAAAACTCCATTCTCCAGAATAAAATTTTCATATGACTCTTTTTCTAAAATTTTCTTTAATAGTTTTATCTTCAGGTCATCATCTTGAGCTCTCTTCAGACGTGCTGTAGTTTCGGTAAGTATTAGACTAACAGGATTTCTGCTCAAAGCGTCTACGTGTCTCATTTGGGTTCCAGATCGGTGTTCTATCTTATAGTCAAATTCTTCAAGAAGGAGTGCCCATCGAGCAACTCTCGGAGGTAAGTCTTTTTTCTGTAACGTCATAGTTAGGGCTGAGCAGTCAGTCACAATTTTAAAGCGGACTCCAAGTAAGTAAACTCTGAATTTCTTGACAGCTTCTACAATAGCTAAAATTTCTAAGTAGTAACTATGGTATTTCTTCTCAGCAGGAGTAGTCTTTTTGCTCATATAGTGAACAGGGTGTAGCTGATTGTCGTGTGGATTCCTTTGCAATAAAACAGCTCCATATCCGTCTATACTTGCGTCTGTATGTAACTCTGTCTCAAAATTAGGGTTGTAAATTCGTAAAACTGGTGAGGAACATAAAATATGTTTCAATTCTTCGAAAGCTCTCTCACACTTTAGATCAAAGTTAAACATAACATTAGTCTTCAATAATTCTGTTAGTGGCTTTGCTATTATTGAGTAGTTCTTAACAAATTTTCTAAAATAGCCAGTCAGTCCTAAAAATGATCGTAATGATTTGATATTATGAGGCTTTTTAAATTTTGCAACAGCATGTATCTTTTCCTTGGAAGGTCTTATCTGATTATCACGAATTATGTAACCTAAATAATTTATCTCGTTCTGTAAGAAATGACATTTCGCCCAATTAAATTGTAAGCCAAACTCTTCAGCTTTTCGAAGTACTTTCTCTAGTTTAACAAATCCTTCTTCTTCTGTCCTAGATGGTATAATCAAATCATCTAAATAGGCAAGAACAGTGCCCTCTGACATTAAATCTTGAAAGATATCATTGATAAAGCGTTGGAATACAGATGGTGCGGTGCATAAACCAAACGGCATTTTCTTAAATTCATATTGCCCTTGTGGAGTAACAAATGAAGTGTATTTTTGACTATCCTCGCAGACATCAACATGTAAAAAACCATTCTTCAAGTCAAGTGATGTAAATAGTATTGCTTCTTTCAATTTGTCTACTTGATCCTCGATGAGTGGAAGTGGATATCTTTCCTTTATAATCTTCTTATTTAGCTTTCTAAAATCTATACATAATCTGTAGCTTCCATTTTTCTTTTTCGCTAACACGATAGGGCTTGCATATTCCGATTTACTAGGTTTAATTACTTCTTGATCTAACCATCCTTGTATCTGTTTATTAACTATGTCCTTTTCTAGAGGTGACAGCCTTCGTGGAGTCTGGTGTATAGGATCTTCATCAGTAAGTATGATTTTCAATTTAACATTTGATTCCTTCTTTCTAGTCTTCAAGTTATTGTAATTATCCAATAAATGTTTAATCTTGTCTTTATATTTCAGCTTCTTGATATCATATTTCTCATCAAATTCTTCTTCGTAGTCATTAATTTGTGTAAGGTGTAATATTCTTTTTACAGAGATCCCGTCGGCAGAGAAAATAATTTCAACGTCTTTTAATATCGGGTTTCCAAGTATGACATTAACAGGTATTACATCATCGTCGATAACATGCATCAAGGTTTCAAAATGAACGTTGTCTATTTCAACTTTTGCCATAAAAGATCCCTTCGTGCAAACTTCGTACTCGGCTATTCCTGATAATTTGAGAGTATCTTTAATATTATAATCATTATTCTCGGGAAAATTTTGTTTGTAATAACTCTCACAAATCAAATTCGCATCGCTTCCAGTATCAATAAAGGTTTTAACTGTAACTCCGTTAATTTTCGCTTCTTTATATGGCTTAACAACATCTGTACTAACTTTCTCATCTTGAATTTTCAGTGTCTTATTTGTAGAACTTTGGCATTCTTTTGACTTATGTCCATATCCATTACATTTGAAGCATTTTATACCTTTAGTACAAGCTGGTGATTGGTGATCAGTTTCACCACAATTGTAGCATCTTTTGATGGTATGATTTTTACGTCCGGTTGTCATCTGAATAGGTCTTTGTTGCATCTTGTGTTCTTTAATCTGTGCATATACTTCAAGTTTCTTTCTAAATTGTTTGATATCAGTGGCTCCGTAAAGAATGGCCTTATTTATTTCAGAATCACGAATTCCATCAATAACATATTCAATAAGTGCCTCATCTTCTAAATTTCCATGCAACGCCAGTTCTTTCATATGTAAAAAATACTGTTGATATGTCTCATCCGGTTTCATTTTGCGTGATGCTAATTTCTTGTGAATGCTAGCACTATTTAATTTCGAACCAAATTCTTCTAATAAAGATTCTTTTAATGTATCCCATGACGTAATAGAGCCTAGCGATCGTAAAAATAATTTAGCTGTACCTGAAAGCAGTCTCTTCGCGTAAATAAGTTTTTCAAGATTATTCCATTCCATTAAATTTGCAGTGTCATTAAAATCGGTCAGCCAATTCGTAATAGGGTAGGTATCATCGCCTGTGAACGGTGTCATTGATTTTTCCAAGTCGCTAAATGAAATTCGTACTCTGTAACCAGCTTCTGAACAATTACTATCTGAGTCTTCAATATCTTTATTTTTCTTCGGTGGCATCTTGTATGATTGGTTGTAAGTCTTTCAGTCGTAAAAAATAACCAATTCATAAAACGTCTTCATAAAAGAAAAATAATAGTCTTTATTCCAAATTCTGGGAAATTTTATGCGCTGGTATCATTATGCAAATTAGTGTCGGTAAAACAGCACACAATGACTCGTCTTCAATTTTAATTTCGAGGTTGTTTCGTAATCATCAGATCAAAACTCACGTTAAAACAATGCTTCGCAGGATTCTTACATGATCCTGGTATGATCCTGGCACGAGCCTCCATAAAGTTGTGGGTTTTGTTTGAAGAAAAGCAAAACAAACTTCCTTAGAACAGTCTTACATCGTTTATTCATAGACTACCTCTTCTCACTATATTTTGACACTGACATTTACAATATCAGGTTTATAAATTTAAAAAACATAATGTGTGGCCTGGCTACCGAGTCGGAATGTTAATTGGATATCCCAGATCCACAGATAAAAAAAGATGTATCAATACAGATAATCAAAAATATCGGGGATATTTGATAATCTGTTGATCTTAGATATAATCGTTAAAAGATTTTGTTTTTTCTTTTACTGTTACAGATCTTTAATTAGATTAAAAATTTACTACCACATAGTTCAGACATGCAATTTTAAAACCTGGCAAGTGCAAATAAATTGTTTGATTAGATTTGACTTGATCTGCTTTCTAAACCTCAGGAGTTCCCCAAGGATCGATTTTAGGTCCTTTATTATTTATTATCTTTATTAATGACATTAGTTCCTGCTTCCATAATACTAAGTTCCTACTTTATGCCGATAACTTGAATGTTTTCCGTCGAACATACACGTATGATCATTGTGTTTATATACAATAAGATTTAGATCGCCTCACTACATATTGTCTGAACAATCATATACAATTAAGTATAAATAAATGCAACTCGATAGTTTTGACAAAAACGTTAATAAAATCAATTATACTTACAAGGTAATGAACATATCCCTTGCCCAAACTGAAGACGTCAGGGACTTTGGGGTGGTAATGGATAGTAAACTACATTTAGAACTTCACACATAACAGATTATCCGTGAGGCTAACGAAATGATAGGCTTTATTAGTAGAACAAGCAAACTCTTTAATAGGCCACGAACATATTTTAATCTTTATAACACGATTATCAGACCTCAAGTCAAATATGCCACCCAAGCTTGGAATCCTTTTTATAACAAATATGTATGCTATTGAACGAGTTCAAAAGATTCCTACGAATAATGTACTATAGGTGTAGTAGCGACCATCTCCCATACTCTCAATTATTACTTCAATATAACCTACTGTCACTCTCTAATAGACGTCTTTTACTGGGTGCTATGTTGCTTTATAAACTTTGTCACAATAGATTGCTTGCTTTGTGGCGAAGCCTTAGGTGGGTAGCGACACCTCGTACCTGACTCCGGGGGCCAAGGCAAGGCCCCGCCTCCGTGCTTGCCTTAGCCAGCCGACATGGAGTGGAAATTGCTAGAGCTAAGACTCAAGCTCCAGGGGTCGAAGTGATAAATGGCCTAACGTCGGAAGTAGCTTCGGTGAACCTGCAGCCCACCACTCGATACCACTTAGCCACTCACACCCATATTGCCCCTGTCTTTATGGCATTTTCTGGGGCCCACGCAGGGAGTGGCGAGTCACCGTCTGCCCATTTTTCCATGTTCTCTGAACATTGCGACGTGCAGACGCCATAGTCCCCATATTCCCAGACCCCTAGTACCACTAGCAGTTCACCCCAATAGCCCGGTACTTTTTGTCCTCATTTCCCACAATAGTTCTACGCTGGCCGGGGCTTGTCCTTGGGTGCATTGTTATATGGTGTATACGTGTTGGAGTTTCCATGGCCCCACGCAAGCCCTCCAAATGTCCGGGCCATTTTTATGGCCCGTGGTCTCGAAAGACATACAAAATAATAATATAAACTTTATTTCAGACCGGGGTCCATATTTAGTTAGTGTGTTAGTTACAAATATCTTATAAATTAATGTTAGTAGTGTTAGTAATATTTATTCTACGAGTATTTAACACAATTTTTTTTAAGCCACTTATTTTAAGCCGATGACTACCCCTATCCAATGTTCTTGGAAGGGGCAGTCAAATCTGACACCGCAATAGACTTCAGAATGCCGCGCAAGCGTTGCATCAGCGAAGCGGATTTTTTACGGATAATCGCCTTAAAACCATCTGTGCGGGCCTCCGCAAACATCCCAGACGCACTACAGGGCCGCGGCAACCCTAATAGCATTCTGAAAAGCTTAGACTCGCGGTAAAAATTGGGCGGCTTTTTTCTAAGACTTCCTGTCGTACTAATTCAGGACTTCGTGCCCCAATGCACCAACTCGTCAACAACTAAATACATATTTTGAAAACATTAGACATTTTTGCACTTTCCTTGAGTGCTTTTAAAAATACGTTATTAACGCCATTAAGGATCCAGGCACTGTCATTTTCTATCATGTTCTTTTTTTCTGGCGGTTATCTTTATCCCTCGCATATGTATATAAGCGTGTCGTTGTGTGTGTTTGTTTGCATCGCTTTAAAATAATTTCAATCTACCTTTTAAATTGTTATCTTTGAACTCTTTGTTTTCGAATACTTAACTTACTAAAATTGTTACATACCACGTCATAGTTCTTAAGTCGCTGGAAGGGACTAACACCTAAGAGACAGGCTTGGCCTAGTTTAGGTGTTAGTACCCAAACAGTCGCGGCCTGTCGTAAGAGGCGACTTAACAACCCACAGCCAGGTGGTAGGGCATATGCCCGACTGGATGGCTACCACCCCTGGTCTAAAGTATGTCGCCATAACAACCTTGAGTTGTGTTCCGGCATTAGTGACCAGGTTCCAGTCTCCCTTAAGAGCAGCAGCGCATTTGTAGCAACTTTGGTGTTGCAAATGTCCATAGGCGATGGTAACCGCTTTCCATCTAGTGGGCCGTCTGCCTGTCTGCTGATCTCCTGAAAAAAAAAATGGCATCCCAAAACAATTTTGTATGTATACTTATTATGTATACCACCATCGCCACTCCTAATCAGCAATATTCTTGCCACGGGTTGTCTGGAAGAGATCGCTTTCTAGCGATAAGACCGCCTTTTGTTCACAATTAGAATAATACTAGTTCGTAAGTTTTCTGTAATGGTGTACATTAAAGTGTTATCTATCTATCAGTCTAATTTTTATGCTAAGCTGGCAATTAGGCAGACGGCTTAACTCATGGAGAGTGGTTACAGCCGCCTATACATTTGCAACATCAGTGGCTCAATTCTGCTTTTTCAATATCTTGGGTTGCAAGTATATCCAAAATACGACTCCATCGCGGTAATGTCATAAATTCGTATTCTACTAAATCCACAATATTTTCTCGATATTGTCGCAGCAGAATTATAGTAGAAAAAAATGGTATTACCATTAGCAGAAATCGCATTAATATACCAGCCCAAACTGTCACAGTGGTGGGCTTTGGCCTCCCATTATAGGGGGAAACGGACAGTACACCCGCCACGCTTGTCCAAGGCGGCTTGGTAGGTTTGACACATCGGTTATCTCGATGTTTAACCGATGTGTTCTTTATCCGTGCAGGAACGGAGAAAGAATACTATTTCCTGCGGCCGGACCGCCTGTCGTAAGAGGCTACAAAACAACCCACAGCCAGGTAGTAGGGTATTTGCCCGACTGGATGGCTACCACCTCCGGTCTAGAGCATGCCGCCATAAAAACCTTTAGTTGTGTTCCGACATCAGTGATCAAGTTCCAGTCTCCCTTAGCAGAGCAGCAGCGTATTTGTAGCACCTTTGGTGTTGCAAATAACCATAGGCGATGGTAACCGCTTTCCATCAAGTGGGCCGTCTGCCTATCTGCTGAACTCCTGCAATAAAAAAAGAAAAAAAAGTCCCTTGTGTATTACCAATGACACAAGCGTAACTTGCTTAATTTGGGGTATACAATGGCTATGTTCCATTAGTGGCTCACAACGACCAGGTTCACGACCGCGATTTTCCCATTCCACTCGATTGCCGGCGTTACAATCGTGAACGCAAGTGGAACGGTTTGACCCACCTCTTGACATGGGTCGTAGTGAGCGTTGTGTGATCGAAAATGATGGCGTCATTAGTGACGTTTTGGCCACGACCACAACGACCGCGGTCGCCCTATGGAACGGCTAACAGAGCATTTTGGGCGTTGTGAGCTACTAATGGAACGCGCTGAATGTGTGTTTGTCGCCGCTTATTATTTTTAATCCTCTGACATGGCTACGTACATACGTAATATTTGCCAGTTGCGAAAACTATAATTGAAATTCCATGTTTAGATTATAGATTAAAATGATAAATTATCATTTTCTAGAAGCGTTATAAGGCTGAAATTTATTCCAAATTAGCATAACTATAATAAAACATATTAATTAACTAATCAATATAATGAAAGATTAGTCTTCTATTTCCTTGTCAATAGATATTATTGTAGCAGCGAGATGTCGAGGTTAATTAATGATACTTCAGATGTCAGAGAGTAGTTTTCACTGTCGAGTGCTGATGTGAACTGATTTATTTTGGAAACGGTAACCTTACGTACGAATATTGAGAAGTCGTACAGCTAGTACAATATATAGCACAGTGTGTGAGTGAGACGGATGATGTGCGAGTGAGAAAGAGCAACTATTAATATGTGCGATCCCGCATTGCGCGTGCCAGGCATAACAGACGCAGACAAAACAGACGCCGGAGAGCCCCCGGCTCGGTTCCTCCTACACAAAGGTAAGACCCCACCAATGTCACTCACTCACTACAGATACAAGTAGCCATACAAGATTAGCAGAGGCGTGTTGCTGGAGAGTTTCTTCCGCCGCTTCTTCTCCTCCAGCTATAACACGTTGCGAAGAGGTAGTAATGATAGACTAGGATCGGCTCCGCCGGCGGAGTCGATAGTTGGTCCCCAAATAATCACTTCAGCCTGTTGGCTTAGCTCTTTCAGCCTTTAACGGCTAATTCTCAATATAGAGTCAATCCCCCGCAGCGGTCGAGCCGAGGTCGAACCTCACAGGAGGTGCCTCCTCGAGCGTGCTGCTTCCGGGCTGAACGCCTCCGCTCTCACGGAGTCGGGAAGCCCCCAAAGTCCGGTATCGCTGAAACAGCCATCTGCGGCTATTCAGCTGGGTCCAGCTCCAAATAAAAAAAAAATGCGCATGCCAGTAGTTCGTTGTATGCAGTACCCATATTATGAAGAGTATTTTCTTAAGTAAGAAAGAGAGTTGGTCTGAAAGAGAGTGTCGGGGTGAAGGTAAGGAAAGGAATGCTCCGGTGGTTCGGGCATGTGGACAGAATGCATGATGAAAGAATGACTAAACAGATATACAATGCAAAAGTGGATGGATGCAGAAGTCGTGGAAGGCCACGACACACCTTCCATGATCAAATTGATCGTGTACTAGCAGAAGGTGATGTCAGGAGCCTTAAGAACAGACGAGCTTGCATGACAAGAGTCATGTATGTCAAAGAGGCAAGTGAGGTGTGTAAGAATAAGCCTAAATGGCACTCTGTTGTTCGTGCCTACCCCGCAAGGGAACTGGCGTGAAGTTATGTATGTATGTATGTATGTATGTATGTATGTATGTATGTATTTTTTTAAGTTTTCGCGACTAGTATACTACTACATTTTAACAGTTTTGAGCTCGGTATTTGATTTGATTTTTATTTTGACGTTTCGGCCACTTTTTAGTAGCCATGAGCATGGAAGACAAAGATGTTAACTTGTTCATTTTAATTAAAATTTTTGTTTACGGTTGTACTCTATGGGAGCCTATTCTAATTTACCACCGCTTCGCAACATGTTCTGGCTGGAAGAAAAGAAGCGGCGCAAGAAACTCTCCAGCAATACGGCTAGTTCTAATTCTCTATATAGTACTATGATATGCCCGATTACGTTCACGTTTGACTTGAAATTCCCGGAACACAAAATACCGCAACATTTAAAAAAATGATGTAATTTTTCGTTTTAGTGAATAAACTAATTTTTATGCATTCGAATAACTACAAACCGCTCCCGGGAAAATTCCCACGGGATTCCCGGAGTAAAAAATGTCACACATTTTATTATATAAAATTTGCTATCGATCAGTGAAAAATCACGTTGGAATTCGTTTTTTTTTTCACTAAATGCCGAACACTATCGTCCCGACAGACAGCCCACTCGATGGAAAGCGGTTACTATCGCCTATGGACATTTGCAACAGCCAAGTTGTTACAAATACGCTGCTGCTCTCTTAAGGGAAACTGGAACCTGGTCACTAATGCCGGAACACAACTCAAGATTATTATGGCGACATACTTTAGACCAGGGGTGGTAGCCATCCAGTCAGGCAAATGCCTGTTAAGTCGCCTCTTACGACAGGCCGCCCGGCCGCAGGAAATTGTATTCTTTCTCCGTTCCTGCACGGATAATACATATATACATACCTGTATACACAAAATCAATTACTTTGACTTTGACTTCAGTTAGATACCAAGCGAGAGCCTTTCAAGGTGACGGTCAAGGCTCTTTGCTATTAGTCCATTCACTGACACCACTATCGGTACTATGATTGTAGAGTCCAGGTTCCACATAGTGGTAACCTCGTGAGCAAGATCATCATGGGGAATCGCGACATCTACAATTATAGCAGGTCTCGCAGACCGATCAACTAACACAATATCAAGCTTGTTGGTAAAGACCACGGACCATATAAACGCTCCGGAGTTTTAAAGGGCTTACGCGAGGCCTTAGGGAATCCAACACGTAGAGGCCCCTTGACAAATTTAATGTAAATGTGCCGTGACACTAACCGGCGATTATCCCTGTCTACACTATATAATAATGCACCCAAGGACAAGCCCCGGCCAGTGTAGGACTATTATGGGAAATGAGAAGAAAAAGTACCGGGCTATTGGGGTACTGGGGGTCTGGGAATATGGGGACTATGGCGTCTGCTCGTCGCAATGTTCGGGGAACATGAAAAATGGGCCGACGATGACTCGCCACTGCATGGGTCCCAAAAAACGCCATAGAAGACAGGGGCAACATGGGTGTGAGTGGCTAAGGGGTGTAGAGAGGTGGGCTGTAGGTTCACCAAAGCTACTTCTGACGTGATGCCATTTATCACTTCCACCCCTGAAGCTTGAGTCTTAGCTTTAGCGATCTCCACTCCGTGCCGGCTGGCTCAGGCAAGCACGGAGGTGGGGGCCTTGCCTTGGCCCTCAGAGTCAGATTTGGTGGGCTGTTAGCCAGTCTCCTGTATTTCAGCTATAAGGTTATATTCAGGGCTTTTGGGGGGGGGGGGGGGGCACGTGGGGGGCACGCAGTGCCCTTAAAGGAAATTTCGAAAATATCGCTAAATTAGCATAAAAACTGAAGAATGAAAGAATTCGAAAAAAATGATAATAATCAATTTTGGTAACCTTAACAAAAAATAAATGCGTTGCCTTGAGTTGTGTTCCGGCATTAGTGACCAGGTTCCAGTCTCCCTTAAGAGAGCAGCAACGCATTTGTAGCAACTTTGGTGGTGCAAATGTCCATAGGCGATGGTAACCGCTTTCCATCAAGTGGGCCGTCTGCCTGTCTACTGATCTCCTGCAATAAAAAAATGCATTTTTTAATAGGTCAAAATTATCCAAATACAAAATCTTTCTGAACAGTCACCGCGTCGCCTCATACTAAATGTGCGATGCTCTTCAAGAGCTAAGTGGGCTGAGTTTAGATTTGCAAAATCGTGATATAAGCCTAATGAGTGCTAATCAGAAAATTGATAGAGACATATTGCAGCATAACATTTTAACACGTCATGTCATTATTATAACTATAACATTATTTTTCTAACTTTATTGTCTTGATCTTATTAAGTATGCATTGTTTGCTACAACTCCATTAATACTTCAAAAAGTAATTCTGTAACATACTTCTGTACAAAACTTATATAAAAAAAGAATTTGAGATATAAATAGAATATGAAATATAAAGAAAAACAATATTTAGCTAGTGTTGCTGGGGAGTTTGTTGCCGCTTCTTCTCCTTTACAGCATCAACACGTTGCGAAGCGGTGTACATAGAATAGGAAGTAAAAATTAAATATTAACTTACATGTATGACCTTTAAAAAGTGTTCTCCAGTGGAACTTATTTTGAATAAAAACTTTTGAATTTGAATTTGATAATGTGGTTCAAATATTTGGACGAAGAGTGACTGAACCTGGTACGTACTATGAAAAGGCTTTGGAAGCGATGAATAAACTATCATTTTTTGGAGTGGAGCTACGAGCAAAATATTATAGACTTACAACTTTCGAGAAATAGCGTACCCCCAAAAAAGAAGGGACAAAGAAAGGCCTGGTTATAATAATAAGGTTGTCGTCACGTATGTGGAACCCTTCATTATATACGGACTGCTAAACACTCAAAGAGAGTGCGAAAGAGTGTCGGGTTGAAGGTAAGGAAAGGAATGCTCCGGTGGTTCGGGCATGTGGAAAGAATGCATGATGAAAGAATGACTAAACAGATATACAATGCAAAAGTGGGTGGATGCAGAAGTCGTGGAAGGCCACGACACACCTTCTATGATCAAATTGATCGTGTACTAGCAGGTGATATCAGGAGCCTTAAGAACAGACGAGCTTGCATGACAAGAGTTATGAATGTCAAAGAGGCAAGTGAGGTGTGTAAGAATAAGCCTAAATGGCATTCTGTTGTTTGTGCCTACCCCGCAAGGGAACTGGCGTGAAGTTATGTATGTATGTATGTATGTATGCTAAACACTCACCGAATTTATTTTCAAACGACGATTTCAAAATTTTTTTATTTCATAATTGCATACAAATGACGTAAATCAGGCAACGGTATGAGTAAAAGTAGATAAGATAAGAGTAAAAAACATTAATCTTAAAAAGTATAAACAATACAGAGTAAATGGATTACCATAATCCTAAAATAAGCTTTAATTGTAATTTTGCTTATCGAATTATTTAATCTTGGTTTTGCGTGTCTTTCCCCGATCACCTTGAGTAAGTACAATACGTAGTTTTAGGGTTACGTTAAAAAAACGGGGTTAAATTCCCAAAAAAGTAAGGTTACAATCCCAAAAAAAAAATAAGGTTAAAGTCCCAAAAATCGAGGATAAAAAATTCGGAAAGCGTATGTAGTCCACGACATATGAAAGGTTACATAGAGATGACACACATCCACCATTTTTGTTTCTTGAAACTGGCGAACAGATGGCCTGATAGTTTACTTGTTAACTGATTTGATTGATTGGAGTCAAATTATGTACGTTTTGAATAATAATAAATAACATACATACATACATACATAACTTCACGCCAGTTCCCTTGCGGGGTAGGCACGAACAACAGAGTGCCATTTAGGCTTATTCTTACACACCTCACTTGCCTCTTTGACATTCATAACTCTTGTCATGCAAGATCATCTGTTCTTAAGGCTCCTGACATCACCTTCTGCTAGTACACGATCAATTTGATCATGGAAGGTGTGTCGTGGCCTTCCACGACTTCTGCATCCATCCACTTTTGCATTGTATATCTGTTTAGTCATTCTTTCATCATGCATTCTTTACACATGCCCGAACCACCGGAGCATTCCTTTCCTTACCTTCACCCCGACACTCTCTTTCAGACCAACTCTCTTTCTTAGTTTGATATTACGAACGCGGTCCGCGAGCGTCACTCCGCAGATTTTGCGCAGTGCTCGCATCTCGACCGCGTTTACTCTACTTTTATGCTCTCTCTTCCACACCCAACTCTCGCATCCATACGTGAGCGTAGGTACCAGCACCGCGTTGTGTATGGCGAGCTGGGCCTTCTGGCTGAGGTTCTTAGCGCCTAACAATAAATAAGGGTAATAAATATTATTCAAGTTGCATAAAAGGTACTTAATAAAATAAATAGGAACTATTATTAGATTTTAAAGATAAAGTAAAAATCAATATTATAAATCAAAATTTGATTTGAAATAAATAACTTACGAATAACTTATTATATTAAGAATAAATGCACTACAAACAAAAAAATAGAAATTAAATACTACTATAAACTATTTAAATAATGATGATTAAGATCCTGCTTACTTGCACACCAGTGAAACTGGTAAAATGTACTGAACCATGTATTACTAGGAATAACACCTGTATACAACTACATTTATGCAAGAAGAAATATTTCATTTCAAACATTAAAGAAAGAAAGAAAGAAAGAAAATATTTATTTCAAATTGCGACTCACACAATACAAACTGATAACAAAATAACAATAAAAGAAAGCCGCAATATATGAAATGAGGTTGGCACTCAGTGTTTCGCTGTGCCGAAACATGTTCCGACACAGCACTGGTTTTCAGTGCCCACCTCCATAACCTCATATGTCCTAAGACCCCAAGTATGTAGATGACTTTGAACCAGTACATTAATAAACAATATATATATATATAAGAATTATACAATAATATACCCAAACAAAACATAATAAAAAATTAAGTAAATAATAAAAAAATAAAAAAAAATACCTATAACTAAATGTTAGTGAATGTATTCTAGAAACTGTAAACAACTATAAGATATCTTAAGTATTACTTGAAAAATGCACATACAAATCACGGATATAAACCTAATTACAAATTCCATTAATTCCTGCCCCCAGGTAAGTAAAATAATTAATTACATTAATTTATTATACTATTGAAAATAGTATAATTTTCATCATTTGTATTTTCCATGTATACAAAGAGGAAATTGGTATTTTAGTATGTTTGTAACGAATAAACTCAAAAACCACTGGACCGATTTCAAAAATTCTTTCCCAAATAGAATGCTTTTTTTTAAGGCGGGGGAAATGCTGTTTACGCACAATACCGGGTCCTTTGCAAGGAGCATGGAGGCCTTCCCAGAAGGGGCAATTCAAACAGTAATCAACCGGCTTGTGTGGAGACTCCGAGAAGTTGCACGGGCAACAACCAATACCCACTAAAACCACCCTCCTCCCATGTGCCCCGCACTTTTTGTAGGAAAGGCTGAGACTTAGAACGTAATTACGCCCAGTCCGATCCAGCGCAAAAAGTGCCTGAATGTGCCCCGGGAATCAGAACACATCCACTTCGTCGACGGGGGTGATGAATCCTTTGCTCCCTTGATAGCTAAAGGCCCCCTGAAGCGGTATTATTCAGGGTGGGAAGTCATGCGCATACCTGTCTCCGGATGCCAACCAACCGCCGGCGTCCGCGTGGAGTCGCATTAGCACGCGCAATAATACTCCCCCCCCTATCTCGTTCGGCGGCCTCTTTGAGAGACATTACCGTCTCGCAAAAAGTAACCACCGCCCCCCAGGTATCGCTGCTATGCAGCATGGCTTTGACCAGACTGCAGAGCGAGTCGATCGCTCCTACTTGTGTCTCGAGTTCGAAACGCTGCGGCGCCCATCCCGCGCACTCGACTAGCGTGTGAAACGCCGTGTCGGGTGCGCCGCACTGGCGGCATTCCGGGGAAGGCAAGCAGCCCACAATGCGAAACAGAAACTTATCAAAACACTCGTGTCCGGTAAGTATCTGCGTCATCCTGAAGGTCAGGGTTCCGCTTTCGCGGGTGACCCATTCCATCAGCTGTGGCCTGATTACCTCCACCGTGTAGCCGCCGGCCGCATCCCAATTAGAATGCTACGTTATCCCAGATTAATACCAGACCACTCAGAAAGTATTGCGAAAAAAAGTTTTTATGCATGAGACTGGCCGGTTATAATTTAGTTTGAAAATATGATTATTTATACCTAAAAATAGGTACGTTCCAATTTCAAAATTTCCCTCCATATTGTTTGCGAGCTAATTTAAATTATCGTGTCTCATTGAAAAATGGATCTGCGCCGGGAACATTTTCGCGCTATGATTTGTTACGATTTCAAGTGCCGGCTGAAACCGGACGGATCGTACGATAGACTTCAAATGGCATTCGTGGATGAAGTCTCTTCTAAGGCTGCGTTTCCACGCTTGCCAAGGCTCGGCAAGCGTCCACAAGCCCCAAGCGTCCACAAATCTCGCTTAGCATTTGGGAGTCGTTTACACGCTTGTGAATCCGTCAGTGTGTTACGTACATCCAAGCATGGCGGACGTCGAACTTGTATCGGCTATTACGTTTGGTTTAACCTACTTTTATTACAAATACAAGCAAAGTAAAACAAAAGCAAGGAAAGCCCGACGACCACGAAGATGGTGGATGATAAAGATTCATAAAAATCGTACCCGGTAACTAATAAGTTTTTCAGTTAAATTGGTATTTCGGTTACATCAAAAAAATTTAGAAGGTGAACCTAAACCCTTCTAAAAATTTGCGGTATTCAATATTTAACGGTGCTGGTGTATATGTATATGCGGCTACTAAGCGCGCGCCAATATGTGAACGCATCGCAAGCGCTTGTCGCAAGCGCCCTTTGATTTGTGTCCAAAAACCGACACTAGCCCGGATCGAACACAAGCGTCCACAAGCTCACGCAAGCCAAGCCAAACGCCCTCTTTACACGCTTGTGCTTGTGGACGCTTGCCGAGCCTTGGCAAGCGTGGAAACGCAGCATTAGGCAACCGTGTATCGTTGGTACAACGAAATCAAGCGCGGTCGACTAACTTTGGGGGATGAAGAAAGAAGTGGTCGGTCTTTGACGGCTGTTACGGAAGAAAATATGCTAGCAGTGAAAAATTTAATCTAAGACAATAGGCGAGTTAGGTATCTAGAGATTCAGCACGTACTGCAGATTGGATCGGGAAGCCTTCACGAGATTCTACACGTGCATCTTCGCGTGAGGACAGTTTCACGCTGGGTGCCACACAGCCTCACCGATGCTCAGCAGCAGACTTGTCTCGGCGTGTTTACGACATCATTACAGGTGATGAGTCCTGGATTTATCAATACAGTTTGGGTGTTTCAAAACGAATTAACGCCTACCAAAGTAAAACGATCTGGAAGCGGGGGGAAGATTTTGATCGCGAGTTTTTTCAATTTGACTGTCTACTTGGTGTCAATTCCTTTACGGAACCAAAGCATCAACGCCTAATGGTATACTGCCAAATACTTGGCAGAAGTGTACTCTGTGCAAGCAAGTGGAACGGGAAAAATCAGTCGTGAACCAGGTCATTGTGAGCCACTAATGGAAGGTAGCTATATAGTGTTTACTATATTTTTTAATATATAATAAGTTACCATATATTATAATGCAAGAAAATAATATTAATATGTTTAAACAAAAATTATTCGAGTGGTTGACAAAAAAAATCCTATTACAGCGTCCAAGACTATTTAAATGAGAGGTAATTAAGAACGCTGGTACCTACGCTCACGTATGGAAGCGAGAGTTGGGTATGGAAGAAAGAGCATGAAAGTAGAGTAAACGCGGTCGAGATGAGAGCACTGCACAAAATCTGCGGAGTGACGCTCGCGGACCGCGTTCGTAATACCGAAGTAAGAAAGAGAGTTGGTCTGAAAGAGAGTGTCGGGGTGAAGGTAAGGAAAGGAATGCTCCGGTGGTTCGGGCATGTGGAAAGAATGCATGATGAAAGAATGACTAAACAGATATACAATGCAAAAGTGGATGGATGCAGAAGTCGTGGAAGGCCACGACACACCTTCCATGATTAAATTGATCGTGTACTAGCAGAAGGTGATGTCAGAAGCCTTAAGAACAGACGAGCTTGCATGACAAGAGTTATGAATGTCAAAGAGGCAAGTGAGGTGTGTAAGAATAAGCCTAAATGGCACTCTGTTGTTCGTGCCTACCCCGCAAGGGAACTGGCGTGAAGTTATGTATGTATGTATGTATGTAATTAAGAAGATATTGTGTTGTATTGTTTAAATAAAATAAAAGATTTATAAGGCACCAAATTAAATATTATATTTATATAGAGATAGGTTAAGTAATTTTATATTGCGATGCTATGAAAGGCCAGCTAAGTAATAAGTTCTCGGCTATATTGAATAAGACCTATGTATACACTTGTTCGCAATAAAAATGATTTGACTTGACTTACGTTCCATTAGTGACTCACAACGACCACGTTCCACTTGCTTGCCGGCGTTACAATCGTAAACCCAAATAGAAGTTATTTGACCCACCTCTTGACGTGGGTCATTGTGAGCGTTGTGGTCGAAAATGACGACGTCATTCAAATTCAAGTTTTTATTCAAAATAAGTCCCACTGGAGAACACTGAAGGTCATACATGCAAGTTAAATTTTAATTTTTACTTCCTATTCTATGTACACCGCTTCGCAACGTGTTGATGCTGTAAAGGAGAAGAAGCGGCAACAAACTATCCGTGCAGGAACGGAGAAAGAATACAATTTCCTGCGGCCGGGCGGCCTGTCGTAAGAGGCGACAAAACAACCCACAGCCAGGTGGTAGGGCATTTGCCCGACTGGATGGCTACCGCCCCTGGTCTAAAGTATGTCGCCATAACAACCTTGAGTTGTGTTCCGGCATTAGTGACCAGGTTCCAGTTTCCCTTAAGAGAGCAGCAGCGCATTTGTAGCACCTTTGGTGTTGCAAATGTCCGTAGGCGATGGTAACCGCTTTCCATCGAGTGGGCCGTCTGCCTGTCTGATGAACTCCAGCAATAAATAAAAAAAAAGAAAAAAAAACTCCCCAGCAACACGTCTAGCTAAATATTGTGCCTCTTTATATTTCATATTCTATTTATATCTCAAATCCTTTTTTTTTATAAGTTTTGTACAGAAGTATGTTACAGAATTACTTTTTGAATGGAGTTGTAGCAAACAATGCATACTCAATAAGACCAAGACAATAAAAGGAAAGAAAAATGTTATTAGTGACGTTTTCGCCACGACCACAACGACTGCGGTCGTCTTGTGGAACGGCTAACGGAGCGTTTTGGGCGTTGTGAGCTACTAATGGAACGCGCTGAAAATATTTGTTGCCATAATGATTTGCATATTCACTTCATTAAATAGTAAGCAGTTAAAGAGGGAAATACAAACACATTATTATTTCTTTATAATTACAATTTATTATTTACAAAATACATTATTAATAATAGAGAATTTACAAAACTAACATAATTAATTATATACCGCGAAATAACAACAAAACAACGCCTCGTTGACGATATATGCTCATTTCCAGGGCAACGAGCATGAAAGTCGCGAGGGAATTGGGCAGCGGGAGTATCCGTTGCTATATGAACGACGGTGGCGTCCACTTTGATTTTCTACAATCAATTGCCCCACTGTGCGCCACAACGGCAGGCAAGGGAACTACACCCATACAGCTTTGTTGAATCCTACTAATATTATAAACGCGATAGTTTGTAAGAATGTATGGATGTATGTTTGTTACTCTCACGGAAAAACTACTGAATGGATTTTGATGAAACTTTACAATAATATAGCTTACACATCAGAATAACACGTAGGCTATCTTATACTAATATATAAAGCTGAAGAGTTTGTTTGCTTGAACGCGCTACTCTCGGGAGGTACTGGTCAGATTTGAAAAATTCTTTCAGTGTTGGATAGCCCATTTATCGAGGAAGGCTATAGGCTATATATCATCACGCTAAGACCAATAGGAGCGGAGCACCAATGAAGAATGTTTCAAAATCAGGTGGTTTTAAAACTATTCTACGCGGACGAAGTCGCGGACAGAAGCTAGTCATTTATCAAGATATGAATAAAACATGTGTAAATTATCCGACATAAACCGCGGGGCGAAGCTAGTGTATAAATATTTGATTAGATCTCAATTTCACATATAAGAGTTGACACATCCCATAGAACGTAACTTATAGCAACACGTTATACAGGTTGGCAAAATAAAGTAGAAAATAATAGGGGCGACATCGTGCAAGTATCAAGTTACTTTAGTTACGACGTACGCATTTTGTGAAATGTAAACATAATCTATAATGTTTACTTTAATAATAATGACTATAATTTTGTAAGCAAAAGCTTTAACACCTTGACAACAATTAAGTAATAAAAAATACTCTTTAAGATGCCAAAATTAGTAAAAACTGCGCAGCTGTGTACATTCTTTTATCGCTTTATTATCCTAGCCCATAATAACTCGACTGTCGGCATCATGCATACCGAAATTTCTAAGTACTACCTTTATCACCAAGTTGCCTCAATATCGCAAGATATTAATAAAATAATTTCAAAAGATTACAACAAATCTACTGGTGCCGCAAAAGACGTCAGACAAAAATAACAGAACTCTCTCCATTTAACGACAACTCTTTATAACGTCATAACATGCAAACTCCCTTCAGTGTCGTTATATAGAGTTTACACTGTATTTGATTAAAAGCTAAACTAACCATTACAAACCTATCATTTAGTAAATAACGTCGATTTATAATGAAAATATTTTTGCTTCAAACTTTAAAAAATCACTACTCACCTGAAACTTGGTACTGTTACATGCGAATTTAGTTATTTTTTAGCTGATTTCAGACTCGGGAATTCAAATAACATAGATAAATTCGCTATATTTATGATTCACTGACCTTGAGTACAGATAAAATAGAATATTGCCAGAAGGCAAAAACCGACTTCAAAAAGTATAAAATAACTTATTTCTAAAGCTATTTTCCTAATTATAATATCTTATTTTTAATATATATTATCTGAAAGATCTTGAACTCGGTGCTTAGTAATTCTCAAAATACAGTAATTTTTATGTTTTATTTCACACTATTAAAAATAAGATATTATAATAAAACTACGTCTTAACGGTTTTAAGCGCGGTAATTTTCTTTGATTTTGGTTTTTCCGACGTTTCGGCCACTCTTCAGAAACGTCGGAAAAACCGAAATCAAATAAAATTTCCCCGCTTAAAACCGTTAAAACGTAGTTTTATTATGTATACAAGTCGCGAACACTTAAGAAAATATTAAGATATTATAATTAAAACTAGCTTTAGAAATAAGTTATTTTATACTTTTTAGGTTTTGTCAGGAGCCTTAAGAACAGACGAGCTTGCATGACAAGAGTTATGAATGTCAAAGAGGCAAGTGAGGTGTGTAAGAATAAGCCTAAATGGCACTCTGTTGTTCGTGCCTACCCCACAAGGGAACTGGCGTGAAGTTATGTATGTATGTATGTATGTAGGTTTTGAAGTCGGTTTTTTTTAAACGAAGCTTTTTTTATTTGTTACTTTCTAGTGTCTAGCTATGGGTAGGCCTACGAAAGGTGCCGCGCTCCTTAAAAAATATAGGCCCCAAGAAACGGGAACAGACAATTTTCATAGAAAAATGTTCATAAAATGAAAGCAACTGGACCAAACTATGTTAAATTTTTAGGGGACCAAATGGCAACTATTCCGCATCAAACAAAAAAAGAATCACATTAATCTCAGTGTAATCGGTGTACATAAATTTAAAAAAAAACCAATCAACTTGAGCTCCTCCTCCTTTTTGAAGTCGGTTAAAAATATTAGTTCTTGTTCGAGACGTTATTTTTTTATTTAAGTTGATGGCTTGGCAGCTAGGCCTCTAAGCCAGATCTTAGTTTACAATATAGTTTCTTCATTTTCTTAAGCCTATGTGTAGCATAGCTGAACTGTAGGTTATCAACTAAAGCCATTCAACGGAGTCCTTGTGACAACTCAAAAAGGCCACATTTGTCTATACAGTTCACATTTCTCACAAAACACATAATTACTACTCAAAAACTATCAATATCCTACGACTATTGCTCATTTTAGAGTAATTTTACACATTTTTAGAAAATAAAACTGCACAGCACCACATCATCTTTCAGTTCCCGCCAAGAACTCCGTTCTAGACGTTTTTATCCGTGCAGGAACGGAGAAAGAATACAATTTCCTGCGTTGGGGCGGCCTGTCGTAAGAGGCGACTTAACAACCCACAGCCAGGTGGTAGGGCATTCGCCCGACTGGATGGCTACCACCCCTGGTCAAGAGCATGCCGCCATAACAACCTTGAGTTGTGTTCCGGCATTAGTGACCACGTTCCAGTCTCCCTTAAGAGAGCAGCAGCGCATTTGTAGCACCTTTGCTGTTGCAAATGTCCATAGGCGATGGTGACCGCTTTCCATCAAGTGGGCCGTCTGCCTGTCTGCTGAACTACTGCAATAAAAAAAAATGTATGAATCGATTGACATCGAATATGCATATATATGCAAAATTATCTATTTTATTAAAGTAACATTCGCACATCGCTGTAATCAACAATAATTCCAGCATGGGTTCTACTACGAAAAAAAATCTTTGAAAAGACCTGAAATTTTCACAAAACAAGAGGGCTTTTTCAGCAGGTCGTAGCCCCGTGTACGTCTTCTATATGCCGTCTGAATAATTGCCTAGACGAGGATTCGAACCCACACGCGCCGCATACTAACACATCGGCCGCCTCTACCTCTTCAGTGTCCAGCGGTATTGCTTCTGCAAAGAGAAATTGGATCGTACAAAAACGTGCGCGAGTGCGCGGCGACAGCGGCCGAATGCGGCCGAATAAGGGGCGGTCGCAACAAAAACACGCAGACAGACAGATAACTATCTGGCCAGTAGAATTTCACTTTTCAGAGGGTCATTTCGGAAATATACTCTGTAACAAAAAATTGTTAGATATTTTGGCGGCAACCTTATGCTTACCTTATATATGACCTTGATCCATATATGAGGGTGAGAAATAAACGTGTCAATTGAAAAAAGAAACAAATTGACCATCAAATGACCTTGAAAATATGGATGAAGGTCAAATATAAGGTGACCACAACGAGGCCCCCAAAATCACTGACAACTTTCGTTAAAGAATATTTTTTTCAGACCTTGAGTTGTGTTCCGGCATTAGGGACCAGGTTCCAGTCTCCCTTAAGAGAGCAGCAGCGCATTTGTAGCACCTTTGCTGTTGCAAATGTCCATAGGTGACGGTAACCGCTTTCCATCAAGTGGGCCGTCTGCCTCTCTGCTGAAATCCTGCAATAAAAAATTTTAAAAAAAACCCGAACAGCTACAAACCGCTCCCCCGGGAATATTCCCGCGGGAATCACGCGGTAAAAATTATCACACATTATATTAAGTACATAAAATTTGCTATAGAGCAGTGAAAAAATCACATTATATCTATATATATATAAAAATCAATTGCTGTTCGTTAGTCTCGCTAAAACTCGAGAACGGCTGGACTGATTTGGCTAATTTTGGTTTTGAATTATTTTTGGAAGTCCAGGGAAGGCTTAAAAGGCGAGTAAATATGAAAAAAATGCTTGGAATATAGTGAAAACAACAATTTCGCTTTCGCTTAGAAACTATTCCTACCTGTCAAACGTTTGATGTTCGTCCAGTCGTTTAGAAATCAATTAAATTTAAAAATCGTTCAGAAATCAAATCAAATTAAAAGCGAAGTTTTTTTTTTTCATTTTTTTGATTTTGAATGTCAAACGTTTGATGTTCGTCCCGTCGTTCAGAAATCAACGTTTTTTATTTATTTATTGATTCTGAGGCGGTACGAAGTTTGCCGGGTCAGCTAGTTATACAATAATATGGTAAACATAACAATATGCACATCGGATCAGAAAACTATATACATACATACATACATACATAACTTCACGCCAGTTCCCTTGCGGGGTAGGCACGAACAACAGAGCGCCATTTAGGCCCATTCTTACACACCTCACTTGCTTCTTTGACATTCATAACTACTATTCAAAACTATATACACTAGGAAAAAATACAAGTGTTGGTTGCAAAAGTTGAATATAAAAAAAAACCAGCTGCTGCCCGCGGCTTCGCTCGCCTGGAAGTCATGGTTTGAGCAAACTTTTTACACCTTTCTACACGCCCTTAGGGGGGTTGAATTTTCAAAAACGCTGGTACACGCATATATTTACCTCTAACCAAAAGCAGGTATGTGAAATTCCGCGCTTGTCACTTTGAAAACGACGGATTTTCAAACAAAATTTCACCCCCTTAAGGGTTGAATTTTCTAAAATCCTTCATCACCTAGCCGCAATAGTTTGAGCTGTACGTTGATGAGTCAGTCAGTCAATGGGGTCAAGTAA
Source organism: Dendrolimus kikuchii (assembly GCA_019925095.2). Taxonomy (NCBI): domain Eukaryota; kingdom Metazoa; phylum Arthropoda; class Insecta; order Lepidoptera; family Lasiocampidae; genus Dendrolimus; species Dendrolimus kikuchii. The sequence goes on from CM034414.1 coordinate 2,023,659, forward strand.
TTATATATGAATAATTTAAAAAATATATCACTCACGGTTCACTGTATGCTCGTACGATTCATGATTGTCTTGAACGTGTTTTAATAACTGAAACAAAAAACAAAATTCAAATACACAAATGATAATTTATTTATCACCGAAATAACAGGTGCTATTTGAGTTAGTAGTAGTAGTAGGTAGTAGTTACGTATTAGAGTAAGTGGTGGTAGTATTAGTAGTAGTAGTAGTAGTAGGTAGTAGTTACGTATTAGAGTAAGTGGTGGTAGTAGTAGTATTAGTAGTAATAGTAGTAGTAGTGGTAGGTAGTAGTTACGTATTAGAGTAAGTGGTGGTAGTATTAGTAGTAGGTAGTAATTACGTATTAGAGTAAGTGGTGGTAGCATTAGTGATAGTGGTGGTAGCATTAGTGATAGTGGTGGTAGCATTAGTGATAGTGGTGGTAGCATTAGTGATAGTGGTGGTAGCATTAGTGATAGTGGTGGTAGCATTAGTGATAGTGGTGGTCATATAAGCAAGTGGTTGTAGTATTAGAGATACTGTTGGTGATTTAAGACATAGTGATGGTGGTTTTGAAGATAGGGGTGGTAATATAGAGATAGTGATGGTGATATAAGATACAGCGGTGGTGGTATTAGTGATATAAAGAAAGAAAAACGTTTATTTGCCAAAGGCGACACACACAATAAACATATTAATTTAATAAAGCAAAACAATCCCATAGTTGCATGCCGCAATTGGACAAATGAGGTTGGCACTCAGTATATTGCCGTGCCGGAAGATAATCCGACACAGCCCTCACTGCAACGCAGAGGGGTTCCGGGTTCGATTCCTGGTATAGTAAATTTCGGAAACGTATTTTCACCGTAATTTATTATGGTCTGGGCGTTTGGGATCGGGCCATATAACACAAGCGTAACTTGCTTAATTTGGGGATATACAATATGTGTGTTTGTCTGCCGATTAATAATAATAATAATCCCGCAGGGGGGCTTTGTGGCGAAGCCTTAAGTGAGTAGCGACACCTCGTACCTGACTCCGGGGGCCAAGGCAAGGCCCCCGCCTCCGTGCTTGCCGGCACGGAGTGGAGATCGCTAGAGCTAAGACTCAAGCTCCAGGGGTGGAAGTGATAAATGGCCTAACGTCGGAAGTAGCTTCGGTGAACCTGCAGGCCCACCTCTCTACACCCCTTAGCCACTCACACCCATGTTGCCCCTGTCTTTTTGGCATTTTTAGAGGCCCATGCAGGGAGTGGCGAGTCACCGTCTGTCCATTTTTCCATGTTCCCTGAACATCGCGACGGGCAGACGCCATAGTCCCCATATTCCCAGACCCCTAGTACCACTAGCAGTTCACCCCAATAGCCCGGTACTTTTTGTCCTCATTTCCCACAATAGTCCTACACTGGCCGGGGCTTGTCCTTGGGTGCATCACTATATGGTGTGGACAGGGACAATCGCCGGTCACTGTCACGCCACATTTACATTAAATTTGTCAAGGGGCCTCTACGTGTTGGCCTTCCCATGGCCCCACGCAAGCCCCCCAAAAGACCGGGTCATTTTTATGGCCCGTGGTCTTCCAAGACATACATTATAATAATAATAATTTTCATTCTCATGCTATGTGTATTATAATGTATAAGGTATGTAATTTCCAACATCTTTCAATGGAGTGCAGCAAAAATAATGATGGCAGAGAACAACTGATGAGGGAGTCGGGACTGAATCGTTTTGACACGGGTATTTTCATAGAAATTCTGGCAGAGCCAGGGTCAAGGAAGGCTAGTTTGTTAGCCAGCTTATTATTTAACATTTAATAGATAAGTTATTGTATGTTTAGGAAACGATGGGGCTGACATGCCTATGTGGCAAGAGTCCCAAATAAATAAAGATGAAAAAAAAAGTTTTTCTTTCTCTCTTACCTGGAGATGCGTGTTCCCCCTGAAAGGGCAACGGGCGCACTGCAAAGTGACCAATTGCGCCCGGCCCGAGCCAACGCGTTGCTTGTTGCCGTTGCTGTGTTCGGCCGCCTGTTAAAAAAGAGAATGACATTTGGCCAAGTGCTTGTCAAACCAAAGGTAAGATTTCCATTCAGATCAATGAACGTCCGTTATAAAACCAACTACGGAAAGAATAATCCCCTTGTGTACTCATTTCTCACCTTATCCATTCTTGTAACACCACACATCAATCTCAACATTCTCACCTCAGCTGAATGGAGACGTTTTTGGACCACTACTTTAGTGACAAAAATTGTATAATAAGTAGTAATTAGTATTAATAAGTAGTAATTAGTATTAATAAGTAGTAATTAGTATTAATAAGTAGTAGTTAGTATTAATAAGTAGTAGTTAGTATCTATACGTAGTAGTTAGTATTAATAAGTAGTAGAAAGTATTTTAAGTAAGTCGTGATAGCGTAATGGCTAGCGCACGCGTCCCAAACTCAGAAGGCGCGGGTTCGATCCTGGCCGGAACGCATGCACCACTTAGGCAGTTTTCTAACCTAATGTGCGTATTGTTATAATTACCACGTGCTAAGAACGATGAAGGAAAATGACCGATGTGTCAAAACTGCCAAGCCGCCTTGGACAAGCGTGGCGGGTATACTGTACGTTCCCCCTATAATGGGAGGCCCGAGCCCAGCAATGAGACATATATGGGCTGTTATAATAAAATAATAAAAAATAATAGAAAGTATTCAAATCAAATCTAATTTATTTATTTCAAACATGGGTTATTAAGTTGGTACTTATGTGCTGCAGTGTAAACCTGTTTTGATTACATAGGAGCATACAAATATATACAAAAAATATTAAACTAGATTATCTTAAAACACATGAAAACATACTGACAAATGTCAAAAAAAAAACTAAATTATTTACTGTTTAATTGTCAAAGCAATTATAATTAAAGAATTTGACCACCGAGTAAAACATTACATTTAGGAAACATACTTTTAAATTAATTTTTATTAAATTATCTTTTAAAGGATTTGTAATTATATAGTATACTAGCTGACACGGCAAACTTCGTACCGCATCAGAATCAATAATTAAAAATATGTTGATTTCTGAACGACGGGACGGACATCAAACGTTTGACATTCAAAACCAAAAACATGAAAAAAAAACTTTACTTTCGAATTTAATTCCAAGCATTTTTTTCATATTTACTCGCCTTTTAAACCTTCCCTCGACTTTCACAAATAATTCAAACCCAAAATTAGCCAAATCAGTCCAGCCGTTCTAGAGTTTTATCGAGACTAACGCGAACAGCAATTGATTTTTATATATATAGATGTTGTCTGGAAGACGTTGCTTTAAGCGATAAGGCCGCCTATTGTTTCTACCATGACAATATTGTAATTGTGTATTTTTGAAATTAGTGTTATCTATCTATCTATCTAAATATTAATACACATGTTATTAATAAGTAGTAGTTAGTATTAGTAGGTAGTAGTTAGTATTAGTAAGTAGTAGTTAGTATTAGTACGTAGTAGTTAGTACTAGTCAGTTAGTATTTTTCCATAGTATATCTCACCTTGTGAGCCGACATCTCCTTGACGGCGTTACATTTGAACCCACACCACTTGCAGGAGTAGAGATAGAGTTTGAAGTTGGGAGAGGCCAATAGCTCGTGGGGGGAGGGAAGGTCTCCCTTCCGTTTCCGGCCCGCGCGGGTCGGCTGGCATTTCGACACTAACGCCCTATAATAAAATAAAGTTATATCTTTTTTATTCTGGGTCCTTGTATCTACTACGATCTGAAACCTTTTTTATTGAATGAGTTCATCAGACAGGCAGACGGCCCACTGGATGGAAAGTGGTTACCATCACCTATGGATATTTGTAACGCCAGAGATGGTACCAATGTGCTGCCGCTTCTAAAGGGAGAATAGTAAGTGCTACAAGAAGTAGTATATTAATAAGTGATATGAGAAGTAGTAGACCAACAATAAATACGTTACATCAAAATTAAAATAAATACTCATGTAACAACTTGTATCGAATCACTTATTCGAATACAATAATGCATTAATTCTTGAAAATAAATATTTTCTTTCTTTTCTTTCTTACTAATTTAATATAAAGAAATTAATTTAATACAAATGATGTAATTTTTTTTCATTTCAATATCACTCCTTTTTCTCATTAGGTTAGGGATCGGCAGAGACGATGGATTCCAACCCGCTATGATCCTCACAAACACTTTTCCAACTCTTGTCACTACATCCTCTTTCAATCCACAATGTACCCTTATTAAACTGTTTCTTCTTCTAATACTTCTCATATCATTTATTAATATACTACTACTTCTCATATCACTTATTAATATACTACTTATCATATCACTTATTAATATATTAATTCTCATATCACTTATTAATATACTACTTATCATATCATTTATTAATATACTACTTCTCGTATCACTTATTGATATACTACTTCTCATATCACTTATTAATATACTAATTCTCATATCACTTATTAATATACTACTTATCATATCACTTATTAATATACTACTTATCATATCACTTATTAATATATTAATTCTCATATCACTTATTAATATACTACTTATCATATCACTTATCAATATACTAACTACTTCTCATATCACTTATTAATATACTACTTATCATATCATTTATTAATATACTAATTCTCAAATCACTTATTAATATACTACTTATCATATCACTTATTAATATACTACTTATCATATCACTTATTAATATACTAACTACTTCTCATATCACTTATTAATATACTACTTATCATATCATTTATTAATATACTACTTCTCGTATCACTTATTGATATACTACTTCTCATATCACTTATTGATATACTACTTCTCATATCACTTATTAATATACTAATTCTCATATCACTTATTAATATACTACTTATCATATCATTTATTAATATACTACTTCTCGTATCACTTATTGATATACTACTTCTCATATCACTTATTAATATACTAATTCTCATATCACTTATTAATATACTACTTATCATATCACTTATTAATATATTAATTCTCATATCACTTATTAATATACTAAATATTTCTCATATCACTTATTAATGTACTACTTCTCATATCATTTATAAACTATTTTATTGTATGTAGCTTACGACATATAGCGTTTCAACCATCGATATACTTACTTGGCTTTCTGCAACGCTTTCGCCTTCTCCAATATTTCTGAATATGACATTGCTTTTTTCTGAAACCAATTTAGAATCTATCAATGAAATAACATTATTATTTATAACATTTTTTTCTTCTAGTGAGTGTAGTGAGTTTATAATGAGTAAAAAGTTATTTTTAATATTTATATACTACTTATATTATTTATATATTTTTAAAACATAGTAAATTAGATAAAAAACGCATTCAAATAACATGCATCAGTTAAAAGACCTTCTTATTTAATAACATTGTATCTTACATTAATGATTATTACTTTGGATCTTACTAGGATATGCCCGCGGCTTCGTCCACACTTGACTTGATATTCCCGCGGGATACCCGGGTTAAAAATATATACATTGTATTACATAAAACTTGCAATCGATCTGTGAAAAAAATGAAAGTTTGAATTTTTTACCAATCTGGCCATTTAAAATCATTCCCGTGGGATTCAATCAGCGAAAACGGCATCGAAATCGGTCTAGCAGTTTTTGCGTGAATTCCGAACACAGACAAACAGACAAGAAATGCAAAAAAATCGTGTTCTCCATCGTTTATATAGTCTATTCCAGTTAGTATTTTTTTTAAACAGCTTGAATATACAGACACGATATGTTTAGAATTTTATAATATTATAGATTTCATTGCAATAAAGTTCAAAATCTTGTATTATTTCACTCCTCATAAAAAATTCCATACTGCCAGGTATACTCTAAAAATTGGGTAAGTTCCATAGTGCGTTTGTATCATACCTTGGGCTCCTCCTTCTTGGGCACGTTGGTCTGCTGCAGCGAGGACTGGAGGAACACAAGCGGACCCTGACCGTTCTGATCATCCACCAGCACATAAGACTCTTGGGCATCTTGCTCTGGAATATTACATTACTGTGGTGGAATGGAGAAAGAATTTTTGAAATTGATCCGGCAGTTTATATATTTATTTAATTTGTTTGGGAAACAGACAATAATCAATATTCTTAAATATAAAACACAAAATTAATACATACATCAATCAAGTTTACACAAAAAAATAATGTATATAATAAAAATAAAAATTGGCTCAAAAATTAATTACAAAAAATTTACAATTATACGAAAATTGCATAAAACGACTATTTAAATGAGGTCAATAGTGGAAAAAAAGTCACCATAATGCTAACAAAATAATCTTTATGGTAGTCATTAGCCAGGTGTGATTCTTGGAAATTCAGTCCGCGCGGTCAGGTAGACATATTGTATTTATACAGTATAAAGCAATGCCCCAACGGAGGGGTGAGGCAGTCGCGCGATAAACACAAGCGAAGCAAGACGTGTGTACTATATTCGGTAATCTATTTAGTGACGGACTTTGCGCGTGTTATATTATTTGTACCTGTGTTATACGTGTTTGTATAGTTCTATTAAATTCTATAGTAATTCCAACGGCATTTTAAATTGGAGTCCTGTAACTCGTAACAATATATATACTGAGTTTCAGCCAAACCGGTCCAGTAGTTTTTCCTTGAAAACCGAACAGACAGACAGACAGACAGACGGACAGACGGACAGACGGACGGACGGACGGACGAACAGACAGACAGTTATTTTCGCATTTATAATATTAATAGGGATGTCCGTTGCGCACCTGTTTCGTTGTCGCTGGTCTGCAACACGCAGGTGACGGTGGTGTCGGCGTCGTCCGACGCCTCGTTGCTCTCGGCGCCCTCGGCGCTCTCCACGAACTGATACGACTCTTCGCCATCTTGACATCTGAAATACAGAATGGAGACCTTAAAAGCATTATCTACACTGTTACAAACTAGACGCCGACAAAAAAAATTCACACCTGCATATCTGTAAAAGCACATTTATTACCCGTCGGCATCTGAACCAATAACATTGAAACTATTGTAATTCTCTTTCGTCTCTTTTGTTTACTTATTTATTGGCATACATTTCAAGAGAACAGTCTATTGTTGTATTGTAATCATTAGCCAGGTGTTACGGATTTTGAAGTACAAGCTGATTCTAGGAAATTCGGTCCACGTTGCAGGGCGAGCATATTGCATTTGTGCAGTATAAAACGATGGCATGATTGAGGGAGGAGGACAGTCGAGAAAGAACCGCGATCGAAGCGAGACGTGTGTACTACAATCGGTAATCTATTAATGACGAACTTTGCGCGTTTTATTGAATTTCGCCCTTCTGCATTACGTTTGGATTTGTTGTGTTCAGTTATATTTGTACCAGTGTTATACGTGTTTGTATAGTTTTAATAAACTCTATAACAGTTCCAACGACACTTTTAATTCGAGTCTCGCACTCGTAACAATACTAATATTATAAAGAGGTAAAGTTTGTGACGTTGTAGGGGATAATCTCTGGATCTAATAAACCGATTTTAAAAATTCTTTTACTGTTCGAAAGCACGCTAATAGGGAGTCTCATAGACTTTATAACATGACGCTATATACCACAGGAGCGGGACAGAGCGCTGGTGAAACCGCGCCGGGCCGCTAGTCTTTATATATAAAATTCAAAAAAAAATATCTTTATATATTCGTTATGAAAAATTAAAATACATTTATTACATATAATAACTTGTGTAATTTTAATTATTTAGTTTTAAATAAATAAAAGTTAAATAATTAAAATTAACAAGTTGGCGGTAGGTTAAATACTCGTTGATAACTTATGTATTTTGAAATATATTATTGTACTAGCTGTGCCTGCGACGTCGTCATTTGTTTTCAAAACCCCCCCCGATTTTGAAACATTCTTCATTGGTGCTTCGCTCCTATTGGTCTTAGCGTGATGATATATATATAGCCTATAACCTTCCTCGATAAATGGGCTATCTAACACTGAAAGAATTTTTCAAATCAGACCAATAGTTCCTGAGATTAGCGTGTTCAAGCAAAGAAACAAACTCTTCAGCTTTATATATTAGTATGTGTATATATATGACTATGTATGTATGTATATGTATATTTAATTCTTAAATTAGTTTGAATATTTATGTATCTATTGCCTTTTTCCTGCACCACCTACATCGCCTGATTCAAATTTCTTTGATGTAGGTTACCTGGAAGAGATCGCTTTGAGTGATAAAGTCGCCTATTGTATTGCCTAGAAAATATTGTAAATATGCTCTTTTTTTGTAATTGTATGTTTTGGTGTGCAATAAAGTGTTCCCTCTCTCTCTCTCTGTCTCTTTCTCTCTCTGTTTCTCTCTCTCTCTCTCTCTCCTTTTTTACAACCTCTTGTATTTGTCTCTTTTAATATATTCATTTTATGAATACAAACACTAGACCACCATCGATATTCAATATTCTACATCCTTTTACGGTAAGCAACATTTTTAATGTTAGTATATTTGCCAGGTAATAGGGCATTTGCCCGACTGGATGGCTACTACCCCTTGTCTAAAGTTTATCGCCATAACAACCTTGAGTTGTGTTCCGGCATTAGTGACCGGGTTCCAGTCTCCCTTAAGAGAGCAGCAGCGCATTTGTAGCACCTTTGGTGTTGCAAATGTCCACAGGCGATGGTAACCGCTTTCCATCATGTGGGCCGTCTGCCTGTCTGCTGAAATCAAAAACTGAAAGCCTTAAACAAAATAATTATTTAAAATACCTTTTGCAACAAAAAAATATACTTAGGTCCAAATGTCGCTTACATTAAAACGGAGGTAAAGGCTGGATATGTCACCTTCCTAATTCAAGTATTACCTGACCAATGTATAATTAAGCAAATCCAGTTCCAGTAGACGCTTGCTTGACTCTAAAACAGTGTACTTCGGTTGACTTCTCTCCTCTTCGTAGCCCATCTCCGGCAATATGTGGCTCACTTCATTCGAGGACTGCTGCAAAGTAGCACATATCACGCTTTTAGAAGTGTACACATACAAAAACACACATACACACTTACATACTCAACATGCACACACATATATCCTATTTTTTCTTCGTCCTAGAAAACAATTCTCACTCCGACAAGTAAATTCATACTTTACTAATTAAATTAAGCCTCACAAAGCTTAAAAATTCTATTTTCATTCTGTAGTTGAGCGGGCTAAGTCTTAGCCAACCGAACTCGCTTAAACATAGAGGCTCTGGGTTCAAATTCGGGCATGGTAAATTTCCAGTCTGTAGTTCAGCGGGCTAAGTCTTAGCCAACCGAACTCGCTTAAACATAGAGGCTCTGGGTTCAAATTCGGGCATGGTAAATTTCCAGTCTGTAGTTCAGCGGGCTAAGTCTTAGCCAACCGAACTCGCTTAAACATAGAGGCTCTGGGTTCAAATTCGGGCATGGTAAATTTCCAGTCTGTAGTTCAGCGGGCTAAGTCTTAGCCAACCGAACTCGCTTAAACATAGAGGCTCTGGGTTCAAATTCCCGGCATGGTAAATTTCCAGTCTGTAGTTGAGCGGGCTAAGTCTTAGCCAACCGAACTCGCTTAAACATACGAGGCTCTGGGTTCAAAATCGGGCATGGTAAATTTCCAGTCTGTAGTTGAGCGGGCTAAGTCTTAGCCAACCGAACTCGCTGAAACCTAGAGGCTCTGGGTTCAAATTCGGGCATGGTAAATTTCGGAAATGAATTTTCTCCATTATTTACTATGGTGTGAGTGTCTGTGATCGGCCCCAGTCCATTGTATATTACCCACAACACAAGTGTAACTTGCTTAGCTTGGGGGTATACAATGTGTGTGTGTTGTCTGCCGATTTATTTATTTATTATTTCTATGAGGACTTTGGAACAAAAAGTATAGAAACACATTCTTTAATACATACATACATACATACATAACTTCACGCCAGTTCCCTTGCGGGGTAGGCACGAACAACAGAGCGCCATTCAGGCTTATTCTTACACACCTCACTTGCTTCTTTGACATTCATAGCTCATGTCATGCACGCTCGTTTGTTCTTAAGGCTCCTGACATCACCTTCTGCTAGTACACGATCAATTTGATCATGGAAGGTGTGTCGTGACCTTCCGCGACTTCTGCATCCATCCACTTTTGCATTGTATATCTGTTTAGTCATTCTTTTATCATGCATTCTTTCCACATGCCCGAACCACCGGAGCATTCCTTTCCTTACCTTCACCCCGACACTCTCATTCAGACCAACTCTCTTTCTTACTTCGGTATTACGTAAATAAATTAATAATTTTAAGAGAATATCTCTTATGGCACCTACCTCCCCAACTTCCCCTTTATCAAACGGTGTCACTTCTACAATCTGCAGTTGCCCTAGAAAAATAATAATTTTAATAATAAATTTATTTTTTTTAATAATTAATATTTTATTATTATTTTATCCGTGCAGGAACGGAGAAAGAATACAATTTCCTGCGGCCCGGCGGCCTGTCGTAAGAGGCGACTAAATAACCCACAACCAGGTGGTAGAGTATTTGCTCGACTGGATGGCGACCACCCCTGGTCTAGAGTATGCCGCCATAACAATCTTGTATTGTGTTCCGGCATTAGTGACCAGGTTCCAGTCTCCTTTAAGAGAGCAGCAGCGCATTTGTAGCACCTTTGGTGTTGCAAATGTCCATAGGCGATGGTAACCGCTTTCCACTAAGTGGGCCGTCTGCCTGTCTGCTGAACTTCTGCAATAAATAAAAAATTATCTACACATATATAATCATTCGATCTCACTGACTGACACTTCAAAGCACAGCCCAAACTAATGGGGCTGGGAGCGTGAAAATTTGTATGCGAGTGTTTCTATATATCTATCTATAGAGGGGTGAAAAGAGGATGTAAGTTTGTATGAAAATGTTTGTATAAAAATGTTCACATAATATATTCTTAAGTTTACGCGACTTGTATACATAATAAAACTACGTTTTAACGGTTTAAAGCGCGGTAATTTTATTTGTTTTCGGTATTTCCGACGCTTCGGCCACTTTTCAGTGGCCGTGATCACGGAAGACAAAGATGTCAAGCGTCAACGAGTATTGTTAAAGTTTTATTTAGCCTACCGCCAACTTGTTAATTTTGTTTATGGTGATTATTTTCTGTATAGGAGCCTAATCTAATTTACTACCGCTTCGCAACATGTTATGGCTTGAAGAGAAGAAGCGGCGCAAGAAACTCTTCAGCAAACATGCCTAGCTCTAAAAAAAACCGGAAAAACCAAAAACAAATACAATTACCGCGCTTAAAACCGTTAAAACGTAGTTTTATTATGAAAATGTTCAGTTTGTTTCTGGACTAATTATGTTTATCCTTTTTACATTACATTCAGAATAACTTCAGGATAGTTTCATATACATTTCATCATTATTGGATATGCATATGTCAAAGGTGACAAATAAGTCTTCTAGCAAAAAAGAAATCACCTTCAAAGTCCTGACGCCTACGACGTGCCTGCAGGCGATGGCGGAGTCGCAAGCGAACTTGGCCGTAATAAGCGAACCTTATTACGTGCCGCCTTGAGGCAATTGGGTGGGCGACCTCGACGACGTGGTAGCGGTGGTGGCCAGAGCCGGGTCTGGCACACCACTTACATGTCTCGAAAGAGGAAAGGGCTATGCGGTGGCGGAGAGCGGGAGTATCGTCGTCATAGGCGTTTACTTTTCGCGCAACCGCCCCCTGACGGAGTTCGAGCTTCACTTGGACGCCATTAGGGCTGCCATATCGCCTAAAACGATTTTCGTGATGGGCGACTTTAACGCAAAGCACTGTTCCTGGGGAAATGCTTTCACGGAAGCTAGGGGCTGGACGGTTGAGGAATGGGCTCGTCACCTTCAAAGTCCTGACGGTCTACCGTGGCGTCGCCAAACGTCTGGTCGACGCCACACGCGGCCAGAAGGCTAGCGTCTATTTTGCTCAAAGATTAAGCATTGCTATACAACCTGGTAACGCCGCCAGCCTTCTGGGAACGTTCTCGGCAAATGACAGTGGTTTGGAACCATTAACTTATCTTTAGGCGTTTTTCCCTTTTTTATTTATTTTTTAGACAAAATTTTTAATTTCTGTTTTTTTATGATACAACATACAAAAATACATACAACCCTAAATTTTCACCCCTCTACGATCAACCCCTATTTTTTATTTGTTAATTATAAACTTTAAAATCTTTTGGCAAGATTTTTAATCTTATTTTGTCATGACCTAGAATAAAAAAATATATTACTCTTTTAGATTCACAATTAGAACCGGTAGGTGGCGCTGAGATCGGGTTCTGGAATCCTCCTAATCACCGGGAGCGATTTTGGTGAATTTGTTTTTGTGTGTTTGAGTGGGTACCCGGATGGTTTAGATTCGCAATTAGAACCGCTACGTGGCTCTGGGATCGGGTCCTAGAATTTTAATTTTTAAAGGCAGGACAACGTCTGCCGGGGCCGCTAGTGATATATATAAAGATACATTGTACATTTAAGGCAATGAATTACATAATTATAAAAAAAAAACAGAAAAATGCACACGACAATTATGGCAACTAGGCTAGAGCTCAGCGTTATGCTGCGGCAAGAGATGACACAGCACTGATTTCAGTTCCAGCCTTTATTAACCCTTAAGACAATTATCAATATACTTATCGATATACCAAAAAGCCCCAAGACTAACACTATCACTATCTCGTAATATACCAAGCAAATACAACCATTTCATACAAATCATACAACTCCTATATAAACAGAGTGAGACAACAACACAGTTAACGACCACGTGCACAAACGCGATCTGCACTCTCATCGCGGACATATATGTGCTAATCGTGAGCTAAAGGGTTAACATAAGAATGAATGACCCAAACATAAGCTTTGCGTTAACTAACCATCTTTGTATTCAGCAGTCAGCATCTGCAGGTCTGTGCCCTCAATATTTCCTTCACCTTCCGACATGGTTTATATATTCTGAAACACAAAATTGTAATTATTCACTAATTATACCAACCAAAGGAATGCTCCGGTGGTTCGGGCATGTGGAAAGAATGCACGATGAAAGAATGACTAAACAGATATACAATGCAAAAGTGGATGGATGCAGAAGTCGTGGAAGGCCACGACACACCTTCCATGATCAAATTGATCGTGCACTAGCAGAAGGTGATGTCAGAGGCCTTAAGAACAAACGAGAGTGCATGACAAAAGCTATGAATGTCAAAGAAGCAAGTGAGGTGTGTAAGAATAAGCCTGAATGGCGCTCTGTTGTTTGTACCTACCCCACAAGGGAACTGGCGTGAAGTTATGTATGTATGTATGTATGTATACATAATAATTTGTTGTTAAAGACTATAGGAATACTTCTATAATCACAGATTTCTCTAAGTCTACACTGTTAATTTGACGTGAACGATAAACAATTGTATATATGCATGTGTGTGTCTGTGTCAAATACATGGTAGAGGTGTGCAATGTTTTTTTTTTTATTGATTTAATATCTTTTTTATGCATAATTTAAAAAAAAATTGCATTCGTCGCTTCTTCTCTATTAAACTATAAGTGTGCAAAATTTCATACTCCTCCATCAGCACAATTTTCATAAAAAGTGGTACAAAGTTTTTGCTTCACATATTAATATATAGATATATTAGATATTCCAAATATGACTGCATATAAAAATGATTTAAATCAATTGTTATTAAAAAAGGCTTATTTCAAAGTTAAGTGACTTTTTGACAGATAAATCTATAATATTACAAAATTCTAAAAATTCAGTGTCTGTACATTGAAGCTATTTAAAAAAAAATACAATTGGAATACACTATATAAATGATAGAGAACATGATGCAATTATTTTTAGATTTCTTATCTGTTTGGGATTCATGTAAAAACTACTGGGCCGATTTTAATGTGGTTATCACTGATGGACAGTAAGTTCTTAGATTCAAAACATGTGCTACTTTTTATCCTGGGAATCTAGTGGGAATTTTCTGGGAATGACATAAGATTTTATGTAGTTTGTTAGTTTGGGTGCATACAAGTTAGCTTATTTTAACAGTTTTCACTAAGAGGTTAACTTGAATTTGTGCCCTGGGAATCCTGCAGGAAAGCATGGACAAAGTCTCAAGTATATCCTAGTTTTAAATATTATTACTGTAATTATTTTGACATTGGTATTATCACAGAGTATTATTATTATTTTTCTGCTTATCACTGTAACTTATTTATCTCCATAATTTGCATTAATGTTATGATTAATTTTATTTTGTTTGACTTTAATAATTTGACATGATGTATGCTAAATTAAATTGACTTCATTTAGATTTAAGTATAAAATATTCTTCACCAGTACCAGCAAAAAAATTATGTTGTTTTAGTTTAGATCATTTTCGTACATTGCAAACAAGATTATCATCTGATCTGAACTTTTTAAGTATAGTTTAGAAGGCTTAGCCTTCATGATTATTTGTTTTCAACCACCCAAAATTCATTTTTATATCTCAAATAATAAATACATGCGTCCTATGACTATACCGCACCCTATTTTTTAATTATATACGTCACATTCGGATACAGTCATCACTAACATTAAGCCAGGTATAGCAGGGATATAAATGTTATGCCAAATAGTACTAATGATATATTACTTCTGTGAAGATATGAACTGTTTTTTGTCATACCACAACAAAGGCACAAAATAATAAACAGACTTTCACATTATGTAACAAAATAGGTTATTTTTAATAAGAAGAGATAGTTTGAAATACCTAAAACAACCCATTTAAATATATATATTTTAAATTGCTATCTAACAGAGTAGCAGCGCGCAGTCGAGAATCTTGAGTCCAAGTAATGATTACAAAGCGAGGCAGCGAATCATTGGAAGATATGCCGTAATAATTATAGAAATAATCCATTGTTATCATATGTATGGTGTATAAAATCTCCAGTCCTTGAACTCTTGAACAACAAGTAATTCGATGTCAAATTAAAAGGACAAATTCTTGCAACCCCGCAAAACAGTGTTACTTTGATTAATAATATATTTTATTATTATTGCAACAATCATAACTTACATGGCAACAATAGTATTCTAAATCACGATATGCACAATTTAAACACAATACGAATGATATTTTCGCTACAAATCCACAATTTAAAGCGTAAAGCCAGCGTCAGCCATTTTCTAAATACGTTCTCTAATTCTATCTCTTCGCAAAATTACGTGGTAAAAACAAGATGGCCGACTTGCCAGTTAAAAAAATTGTACTTAGAATTATATCCCTAAAAAGAAAAAAAATGCAATAATTACAACTGTTTTATATTATTATCATTTTAAAAATACTATAATTCATTACTAATATTTCAATGAAAACTTCATTCAATTATGGTATCAATTCCAATCGCTAAAATTTTAACATATTTTTTAATGTCAAGGAACAATTACTATTTAATAGCAGCAAACATTAATTTTAGATAAATGCTAATTTTATACATCAAACAACAGTTAACTTAAAGCTATGTACATAATTATAATACACAGACCACTATAGGATACTACGTATATATAATAGGTATTATTCTATATCTCATTGTAAAGAAGATGTACAAAATACATTGGTCCTATTCTCATTTAAGTAAATAGCATCTCTTTCCCTTTCACAAAATCAATAAATAACATTTCCAATGGTGGAGAACATAGAGTATGATTATAAATAGATTCAACGTTATAAAGCTGATTTTACACGAAACAACTGAGTCACGGATCATGATTCACGGTACATGAACTTGCTTGCACTATCACACGATGTTTTACTGGTCTGCCTACTTTGCTCACTTTGAGAACCTTGTGTGCGCACGCAAGTCTTGATATACATTAGCCGTGTAGACCAGGCATTACCTAATCTATTGAACGTGCACGTTTGTCGAGGTTGACAAATAACAGCTATCCTTTTCACTCTACTGGCTTTACCATATATAAAATGTTATAATAATATTCTTTGTTTTTCACTGTAATAAACAATATATAAAATAATTGTCAATTATTATTAAATTCTATGTTATCAGACGTTTTATTTAAAACATATCTCACAGATGACAATGTAATAATTAAGGCATTATTTAAGTTTGAAATTTAATTTCTACATCGCGCTAGAGAAGTTTTTCTCTGCAATCACTATATATACAGAATTCGAAGCAAGCTTATCGGGAGGTCCGTAGCTACTACGTGAACCGGTGTTGGCAGGGAGCCGGTCAAATTCCTTGCCATCAGATATGTTGAAGCCTAACAAGCAATCATATATGGTAAAAGAATAATGTCAAATATGTCAAGAAAATAATAAAGAGAGACTTTGGTCTCATCCACACGGTAGTAGCTGATTCGACCTTCTTTTGTTATTTCTGATATTTAAACTTAATTTTTTTTTATATAACCATGTTTTAATAATATTTGTATGTATATTGTCATAAGTATACATACATACGTGTGTGTATACATATGTATATATAGTTATATTATTTTTGTACTCGCATGTACTGTGTCTATTTATTATCATTATTTACAGACTGCACCACCGTCAGTTTTAAAAATCTATGAATCCCTGTCAAGGGTTGTCTGGAAGATACCGCTTTAAGCGATAAGGCCGCCCGTTGTACTATCTTTTTTATTTTTCTAATTCTGTTTGTCTATGACTTGACGTACAATAAAGCGTTACCTACCTACCTGCCATGTTGTTTTTTTTTCATTTTCTATAAAAATATACACACACATATATTTTTATACGTACATTTTTACAGCTCTAAGTCCGATAATCGTCCATTCTCCATAAATGATGAAGATTAAATACTATTATTAGGTATTATTAGGTATATTTCGTTAATTAGTATATTAGTTAACGGTAAAGTAACTAGTGGTCGCTCAGCGGTCGAATTTCGACCATAATTGATTTAAATTGTAAGTTTGAACATTAATAAGGTTGTTGTCAAAGACTATACTTCTATAATCACAAATTTCGCCAAGGCTACACTGTTAATTTGACTTTAACAATAAACAAAAGAGTATATACGCATTTATGTGTCAAATATATGGTTAGTTGTGTGTCGTGTAATGTTTTTTTATCGATTTAATGTATTTTTTATGCATAATTTAAAAAAAAAATATCATTCTACACTCCTCTATATAAACTATAAGTGTGCGAAATTTCATACTCCTCCGTCCGCGCAATTTTCTTAAAAAGGATACAAAGTTTTTGCTTCACGTATTAATATAATGATATAGCGAAAATATCAATTTCTTTCCTATAAATGTCATTAGGTATTTTAATTGCTCCCTCAGCATTCTGAAACATTTTTCTTGACTTTTAACCATGTCTTATCTTACGTAGTTACGTTTAAATAAATAAATTATTAGACTCTAATTTAGAGAAATTCAAATTTAAAAATTCCCTTTTTGAAGCTCATACATATAGGTTAAAATTTAATTTTACTTCCTATTCTATGTACACCACTTCGCAACGTGTTATTGCTGTTAAGGAGGAGAAGCGGCAAGAAACTCCCCAGCAACACGTCTAACTAAAAACTGTTTTTCTTTATATTTCTTATTCTATTTATATCTCAAGTTCTTTTTTTATAAGTTTTATACAGAAGTATGTTACGGAATTACTTTTGAAGAATTAATGGAGTTTTAGCAAACAGTGCATACTTAATAGGACAAAGACACAATATAATCACATAATAAATAAAAATATAACATTATTATTCAATTAGGAAATGACCGATTGTATCATTATTAACCTTAAAAAGAAACATGACAACTATGCAACTTTTTTCTTATTGCAGGAGATCAGCAGACAGGCAGACGGCCTTGATGGAAAGCGGTTACCATCGCCTATGGACATTTGCAACAGCAAAGTTGCTACAAATGCGTTGCTGCTCTCTTAAGGGAAACTGCAACCTGGTCACTAATGCCGGAACACAACTCAAGGTTGTTATGGCGACATACTTTAGACCAGGGGTGGTAGCCATCCAGTCGGGCAAATGCCCTACCACCTGGCTGTGAGTTGTTAAGTCGCCTCTTACGACAGGCCCGGCTGTAGGAAATTGTATTATTTCTCCGTTCCTGCACGGATAAGCAATTCCTACATTTCCTGCAACTAAATAAATGTAGTAACAAAATATAATTAGACTACATAGAATCAAAGAACGCTAAGTGTCTTAGATAACGACAGACGCATAATACGAATTCATAAAAGATCTTATTTAAAGTAAAAATGGCTACTAAACGCTAAAAATATGAAATTAAAAGCTTCTAGTTTAAGACATCGTATTTAATCATACCAACTGCCATTTGCATACTATACAAAATTTTACTTTAGAAATAAACAAGTCGAATTATTGCATCTCACATTACTAATTAACTTCTCTCTTTTTAATTTCTTTATATTTTATGTTTGAAACTTAATAGCTATTAACGTCTTATATTTTTTTTTCTTTAAATTAATTATATTATAAATTTTCATTGAATGTAGTATTTTCATTTCTGCATTTGTCTTTTTTTTTTTATAAAGCTGTGTACATCCTTAGTATTAGTGCAAGTAATTGTTGGTAAATCAAATAAATAAAATACAATAAACAATACAAATGGTATGGAATTCATAATATATGAGAATATGCTTTTTAAAATTACTAGAAAAACCGTTCTTGATAAGCTTGGATTATTTTATAGACACGAAGTCGTAACTGAATGGCCAGCGACATGAATGTAACGCTCTACTGATTTAAGGCGAACTCGTTTATTCGAATTTAATTTTCATTTATTTAAGTTTTTTCAATGTATGAGACTGTAAATATTGCATCTCTGAAAATGTCATTCTAAACTTGAATTGTATTACATTTTCTAATTAAAATATAGTTTTAATCTAAATCATATTTTAAAACTTGTTGTAGGTGCTGATTACGCCTACTAATCATAGATTTCAACCACACAAGAAAAGAAAATATAATTTTGTGATAAAAATTATATCTATTTATTTATATTAATTCATTAACAAAAAAACATTTGTGTCTGAAATGCGTAGTCATAATTACCATTAAAAAAAGTCTAATTTACAATAAACATTATTAATTTTACAAATATGTCGATAGGAAGGCGTTTTTATTGACAGGGTAAAGGAAAAAAATATGAGTAGGCACATTCAGCACCTACAGGTCATGGGCCCAGCACGCAGTGGTGGTGGTGGTGTCTTGCGAGAGTGAAGCATGAATGATTCATGTGCAGTATGGGATTGAGAATGGATAAGGTGGTTAAGGAGTGTTAGGGTAGGCTACCTATACGAGTGGAAGAGGCCTCGCGGGGCCCACGCCTGCCAGGGCTGCGGAGAGGCCAAGTCATATACCCGTAGCCCTGGCATAAGGCGAAGGACGGAACACCCAGGGGTTTTAGTGGGTATCCCTAACCGGGAGTGGCAATAGCATGGCACCAGTTCTGACTGGGCATGCTAGTGCCACCCCCGATCTGGCGAATCCCACACTAGGTCGCGAATTAGCCCCCCAAGGTTCTACCCTTGTCGCGGCTTAGTCCTCAAACGGATTTCCCCTGGTTAAAAAAAAAAAAAGGCTACCTATACGAACTTTTTGATATCCACCCGATTTTTATTCTTTACTGTACTGCCATGTTCCATTTTTAAATATATTTTTGCTTCTGTCATATTTTTTCCTTTATCGTGTCAATATAATTTTTATCACAAATTATATTTTATTTTCTTGTATGATTGTAATCTATGATTAGTAGGCGCATTCAGCACTTATACTTGTCACCATTATTCTATCACTATGTTATTAGTTGTGAATGCCTAAATCGAATTTTAATCTATAAATTAGGTTATTGCGTGAGGTTATGTAGCATATAAAAATTTTTAAATATAAAGGCTATGTTTCACAAAACTATTCGACTGACTTGCGTCTGAAGTTAAATAGAAATGTAGTTTATTTGTAAGGATAAGTATCTAACCTAAAAGATACTTGCAAACGCGATACTTGAAGACACCTAAATTGAAAGTACCATAAAAACACAACAGTAAGTAGTTACATTCTTCAACGTGTATTATCATTTGTCATTTTGGTACAAATAACTTCGACTGTAGCGAAGATAAGTTTTGCAGTAAACATTACTCTCCAAGAAGAATTATTATATTTTATCTTCTGGAGTTTATTCTCTTAGATATAATTAATATTAAATGTACATTGTGATAAGGTACATAGATTGAAAACAGATACCTAATTATAGTGAGAATACATACTACCCTACTAATTACACTTGCAGTAATCGACGGTTTTGGACTTTTCACTTTTCATTTTACATAAAGCTTGATTTTTTTCCTTGTTTTTTAAACACACTAAAAAGTGACATAATATGAACATGTTGTTTAGATATTTAAAAATATGTTTACCGCGTTTTTCGCGAAACCGTCATTTTGCAAATACTGTGTTTGCTATAAGCAGGGCAGAATAGTTGAAAAAAGAATGCTAAGGTGGTTTGAACATGTAGAGGGAATTGATGAAAGTAGAATCACAAAATAAATGTACCTATAACCAGCACTATGAATGATAGATTTAGTGCCAGTAGACCGCGAAATATTTTTAATATGATCAATAGCAGATGTATTGTAGAAAGATCAGATAAAACCTCTACATGTATAGACACATTAATGACAGTAGATGAAATGAAATATATGTGTCAGGATCGCAAGAGGAGATACACCATCACTGTCTACCCCCCTGGAAACAGACGTGATATTATGTACTTATACTTTTATTATTATGTACTTAATAGTACTATATTATGTACTTGTTATACTTTTGCCAGGTGGTAGGTCATTTGCCCGACTGGATGGCTACCACCCCTGGTCTAAAGTATGTCGCCAGAACAACCTTGAGCTGTGTTCCGGCATTAGTGACCAGGTTCTAGTCTCCCTTAAGAGAGCAGCAGCACATTTGTAGCACCTTTGGTGTTGCAAATGTTCATAGGCGATGGTAACCGCTTTCCATTAAACTGGGCCGTCTGCCTGTCTGCTGAACTCCTGCAATAAAAATAAAAAAAACTTATGCATGTACTCTTCTGATGTGAAAATGATCATGAATTTATAAAAATATTTTAATTCTGACACTTGAATAATAACTGCAGTGCTTCGCCTTAAATGTCGTGTCCACGGAAACCGGATCCCAACCCCCCTTTCAGTAGAAACCGAAAGTCTACATACAGAGTATGAATTGCCAGAGACTGCAAATTGTTACGGTTATAGAATTAGGCAGATAACTTTGCAAAACCTCGTTTTATTTAAGCCAGGCCTCATGTTAAATTTGCTACTGACCACTAAATGCTATTATAATATAAACATGTTTATGGACGATGAAACACTATGAACTGACATAAATATATTTGACATGCTTTAATAGTAGACATTTTATTATTTAGATTAATTATATATTATTATATATATCTTTGATTATTATTATTAATTTTTAATTTTAATCGTATTGATTCATTACATACATACATAACTTCACGCCAGTTCCTTTGCGGGGTAGGCACGAACAATAGAGCGCCATTTAGGCCCATTCTTACACACCTCACTTGCTTCTTTGACATTCATAACTCTTGTCATGCACACTCGTCTGTTCTTAAGGCTCCTGGCATCACCCTCCGCTAGTACACGATCAATTTGATCATGGAAGGTGTGTCGTGGCCTTCCACGACTTATGCATCCATCCAATTTTGCATTGTATATCTGTTTAGTCATTCTTTCCACATGCCCGAACCACCGGAGCATTCCTTTCCTTTCCTTATTGATTCATTGTTTGTAAAAATATGTTTATAAGTCAATATTGTAATTTTAATAAAGTAAAATATGTAGTTTAAGTATGTTTGTTTAAGATCTACCTAATAATCTGCACCACCTACATCGCTAGATTAGGTTAAATTAATCCTTAAAAGCCTGAGAGAGATTGAAACGATAAGGCCGCTTATTGTTTCTACCATGACAATATAATAATTATGCATTTTTGAAATTGTACATTTGGTGAGTAATATAGTACTATCCATTCTATTCAAAATTTCACTGCATTTAAATCTTATTTCAGCCTTAAAACTGATTATTATATCTAATTATTCATTACAATATTATTTTTCAATCATTATTAATATTAAATTACAAACCTAAACTTCTAAATTGATTATGAATAAAATAGTACGTTAATTTGATTTTATTTTATATAATAATTGGAACGAAGTTCCTTATCGCGCGTTGTGAAAGGGGGCTAGACGGAAAAAATTCTTACGAAAAGTTGTCACGACACTTTTCGCTATAGTAAGCTATTGTAAGCTGTTTTTATTATTATTATTATATATATATATATATAATTTATTTTCGTTTCGTCTTTCTATTTCGCATTGAACAGTGTGGTGTCGCGACGATTATTTTTGTTAAGTGTATACAGGTTTTTTGTACATAATAAATAATAGAATCCCAAACATATGTTTCCTACTTCAGTTACCACAAGCCAATTATTACTAAAATTCAGCCTACTGGTTAAGTTTATATTACATTATATTTGTTAATAATAATTTTTTTTTATTATAACTTAAATAAAAAAATTACAATTCCTTCTCTAATTATTATTATACAATTTCAACTTTAATGCAATGAAATAAAATCTAAAATATCAATTAGTGTAATAATATACGCTGTTTTTGATACTATTTGTTTGTTTATGTATTTCTTTCTATACATAGGTTTTTGATAAAATTTCGATGGTTTTCGATGCTTATCGACACACTTTTTGAGACGTTTTGAGAATTTTTAAGACATTTTAGGAGAACTTCGTTCCAAACATGTGTCCCAAAGACACCTCATTAGTTTTTTTAAATTTAAGCGATTCTCTAAAACCGCATACTAAACTGTATTCCTACATCGCGCTATAATTGTTCTTCTCTCGATTCGCATATAAGCAATTTTCAAGTGTTATAGAGCAGGGAGTCCGGTGCCACGGGGTACAGTGGTGTAGTACAGCCACTACACACAAGTGCACTGCCACACCCAAAATTAGACTATAAAACTAACAAAATACTTTCAACATTTGCCATTCTGTGGACTAGAAGAAATTGCTAGACTGTATTCGATATCAATACCCGCCACATTAGAGAATGACGAATGCTTGGACTTGGCATTGAATGCTCACAGCACCCACGTGGACTTGTCTCGACTCCTTTTTGGATTTATAAATATTTTATTCTTCTATATTTAATTTTTCAATTCAATTCAATTAATGCGAAAATGGGTAAACAAAAAGGTGTTAAATTTAACATGCTACAGTTGTCCAAATTCCGCCATTCGGCATGCATGTGTATAAGTGTTCTGCTTACAAATTATGGTATAATATAATTATCTAAGTCGTGGTAGCGTAATGGCTAGTGCACGCGTCCCAAACTCAGAGGGCGCGGGTTCGATCCTGGCCGGAACGCATGCACCACTTAGTCAGTTTTCTGATCTAATGTGCATATTGTTACAATTGCTACATGCTAATAACGGTGAAGGAAAACATCGTGATGCAACCTGCACATCGAGATAACCGTTGTGTCAAACCTGCCAAGCCGCCTTGGACAAGCGTGGCGGGTATACGTCCGTTCCCCTTATTAATGGGAGGCCCGAGCCCAGCAGTGGGACATTTATGGGCTGATATTATTATATTATATATTTATCTAGTTATTTAATTAATTACTAGCGGCCCGGCGCGGTTTCACCCGCGCTCTATCCCGCTCCCGTGATATATAGCGTCATGTTATATAGCCTATGACACTCCTTATTAACGTAGCTTTCCATCAGTAAAAGAATTTTTAAAATCGATGTATCAGATCCAGAGATTACCCCCTACAACTTTACCTCTTTATAATATTACTTGCGACCCTGGCAGACGTTGTCCTGCTCTGAAAAAAAATATCTTGGACCCGATCCCAGCGCCACCTACCGATTCCAATTGTGGATTCAACACACAAAAACAAAGTCACCAAAATCGGTACAGGTGATTAGGGGGATTTTAGAACCCGATTTCAGCGCGACCTACCGGTTTCAACGCGATAAACAGTATTCTATGTCCGTCTTCTGGTTCTAAGCTACCTCCCCACGAATTTTCAGTCAAATCGGTACACTCGTTCTTTAGTTATAAATAGTGTAACTAACACGACTTTCTTTTATATATATAATAGATAAGTATAGATTTACCTAATAAAATGTCAACCAATAAATTATAAAATTGTGTATTAAATTACAAAGATGTCAATTAAAATAGAAAATATCTTAGAGTCAAGGTTCATAATATCTTGCTGTATATATAGTATATATACAGCAAGATATTTTTCTCGTCCGTAAACAAAATTTTTCTCTCCTCCCTTTGCGTACCGCTTCAGTAGTTGTTTCGATTTTACCACCCTATTCTTTTTTAAATTATGAGTTAAGAAATGACCAGTGCGTCTCTTATATGATGCAAGTCCTAAGTCATCTTTTAAAATACGCGACATGGTTCTAGATGATACCTTCATCTCCCGAGATAAAATCTTTTTTGCTTTCGGACAGGATTTCTTCGAATTCTTTCCCTTACTGCTTTGACCACCTTTTTCTTACGAACATTACGTGGACGCCAGATCTTTTTCTGTCACAAATAGAAGAGGTCTCATTGTATCTATTAATAGCCCGGTACACAAACATTTGACTAATACCAAGCGTATGGAGAATTTTAAAAATTGCATTTGGTTCCATACCTACTTTGTGTAATGCAATCACAGCGATTCGGTTCTCTTTATCGCCCCACTCCATTTTAATATCGCAAAATGTTGTCCAATGTATTGGCGCCAAAGTGAGAAAGCACAATGAACAATCATATAAAAATGACAGATTCCAAATTCGAATGTAATGTTTTGTTTCTTTTTAATTGTAACAGTATTTATGGCATTTAAATATTCATTGATACTTTTTTTTATTGCAGGACTTCAGCAGACAGGCAGACGGCCCACTGGATGGAAAGCGGTTACCATCGCCTATGGACATTTGCAACCACAAAGTTACAAATGCGCTGCTGCTCTCTTAAGTAAGTCTGGAACCTGGTCAGTAACGCCGGAACACAACTCAAAGTTGTTATGGCACCATGCTCTAGACCAGGGGTGGTAGCCCTCCAGTCGGGCAAATGCCCTACCACCTGGCTGTGGGTTGTTTAGTGGCCTCTTACGACAGGCCGCCTTTCTCCGTTCCTGCACGGATACTGTAATATGCCTTATCGGTTAATATCTTTTTTACACGTTTTCTAAAAATGGTGTTTGATTGTATTGATTGAAATTCTTCTGGGAGGTGATTATACAGTTTTGTTGCCATGCAAAATAATGTGTGGAACATTTGAAATTACATGACTTGGTTCCTCCCTCACCATTCCACCACCGGACAAGCAGACGTGTGCACTCACGCCACCGATGTATGGTGGAAATACCAACGAAGCGGACGAAACGCTATGCTTCCTCTTTCATCATACGCACCGCTGAAGGTGGAACTCTTTACCGAAGTCTGTTCTTCCTGAAGTATGTAGGTGTCTTCAAGTCTCGCGTGAACAGGTATCTTCTAGGTAAGTGTGCTCCACCTTAGACTGCATTTCCACCTGACGTCAGGTGCAATGTCAGTCAAACGCGAACCTATTCATTATAATACATATACATATACTTTTATTCAGAAACGCGGTTTTGTTGGGAGGGCAATATAATTTTTTATCCGTGCAGGAACGGAGAAAGAATACAATTTCCTGCGGCCGGGCGGCCTGTCGTAAGAGGCGACTTAACAACCCACAGCCAGGTGGTAGGGCATTTTCCCGAGTGGATGGCTACCACCCCTGGTCTAAAGTATGTCGCCATAACAACCTTGAGTTGTGTTCCGGCATTAGTGATCAGGTTCCAGTCTGCCTTAAGAGAGCAGCAGCGCATTTGTAGCAACTTTGGTGTTGCAAATATCCGTAGGCGATGGTAACTGCTTGCCATCAAGTGGGCCGTCTGCCTGTGCGCTGATTTCCTGCTATAAACAAAAATCCTATGACGCATGCTCTATTCCGACTCGGTAGCCAGGCCACACATTATGTTTTTTAAATTTATAAACCTGATATTGTAACTGTCAGTGTCAAAATATAGTGAGAAGAGGTAGTCTATGAATAAACGATGTAAGACTGTTCTAAGGAAGTTTGTTTTGCTTTTCTTCAAACAAAACCCACAACTTTATGGAGGCTCGTGCCAGGATCATACCAGGATCATGTAAGAATCCTGCGAAGCATTGTTTTAACGTGAGTTTTGATCTGATGATTACGAAACAACCTCGAAATTAAAATTGAAGACGAGTCATTGTGTGCTGTTTTACCGACACTAATTTGCATAATGATACCAGCGCATAAAATTTCCCAGAATTTGGAATAAAGACTATTATTTTTCTTTTATGAAGACGTTTTATGAATTGGTTATTTTTTACGACTGAAAGACTTACAACCAATCATACAAGATGCCACCGAAGAAAAATAAAGATATCGAAGACTCAGATAGTAATTGTTCAGAAGCTGGTTACAGAGTACGAATTTCATTTAGCGACTTGGAAAAATCAATGACACCGTTCACAGGCGATGATACCTACCCTATTACGAATTGGCTGACCGATTTTAATGACACTGCAAATTTAATGGAATGGAATAATCTTGAAAAACTTATTTACGCGAAGAGACTGCTTTCAGGTACAGCTAAATTATTTTTACGATCGCTAGGCTCTATTACGTCATGGGATACATTAAAAGAATCTTTATTAGAAGAATTTGGTTCGAAATTAAATAGTGCTAGCATTCACAAGAAATTAGCATCACGCAAAATGAAACCGGATGAGACATATCAACAGTATTTTTTACATATGAAAGAACTGGCGTTGCATGGAAATTTAGAAGATGAGGCACTTATTGAATATGTTATTGATGGAATTCGTGATTCTGAAATAAATAAGGCCATTCTTTACGGAGCCACTGATATCAAACAATTTAGAAAGAAACTTGAAGTATATGCACAGATTAAAGAACACAAGATGCAACAAAGACCTATTCAGATGACAACCGGACGTAAAAATCATACCATCAAAAGATGCTACAATTGTGGTGAAACTGATCACCAATCACCAGCTTGTACTAAAGGTATAAAATGCTTCAAATGTAATGGATATGGACATAAGTCAAAAGAATGCCAAAGTTCTACAAATAAGACACTGAAAATTCAAGATGAGAAAGTTAGTACAGATGTTGTTAAGCCATATAAAGAAGCGAAAATTAACGGAGTTACAGTTAAAACCTTTATTGATACTGGAAGCGATGCGAATTTAATTTGTGAGAGTTATTACAAACAAAATTTTCTCGAGAATAATGATTATAATATTAAAGATACTCTCAAATTATCAGGAATAGCCGAGTACGAAGTTTGCACGAAGGGATCTTTTATGGCAAAAGTTGAAATCGACAACGTTTATTTTGAGACCTTGATGCATGTTATCGACGATGATGTAATACCTGTTAATGTCATACTTGGAAACCCGATATTAAAAGACGTTGAAATTATTTTCTCTGCCGACGGGATCTCTGTAAAAAGAATATTACACCTTACACAAATTAATGACTACGAAGAAGAATTTGATGAGAAATATGATATCAAGAAGCTGAAATATAAAGACAAGATTAAACATTTATTGGATAATTACGATAACTTGAAGACTAGAAAGAAGGAATCAAATGTTAAATTGAAAATCATACTTACTGATGAAGATCCTATACACCAGACTCCACGAAGGCTGTCACCTCTAGAAAAGGACATAGTTAATAAACAGATACAAGGATGGTTAGATCAAGAAGTAATTAAACCTAGTAAATCGGAATATGCAAGCCCTATCGTGTTAGCGAAAAAGAAAAATGGAAGCTACAGATTATGTATAGATTTTAGAAAGCTAAATAAGAAGATTATAAAGGAAAGATATCCACTTCCACTCATCGAGGATCAAGTAGACAAATTGAAAGAAGCAATACTATTTACATCACTTGACTTGAAGAATGGTTTTTTACATGTTGATGTCTGCGAGGATAGTCAAAAATACACTTCATTTGTTACTCCACAAGGGCAATATGAATTTAAGAAAATGCCGTTTGGTTTATGCACCGCACCATCTGTATTCCAACGCTTTATCAATGATATCTTTCAAGATTTAATGTCAGAGGGCACTGTTCTTGCCTATTTAGATGATTTGATTATACCATCTAGGACAGAAGAAGAAGGATTTGTTAAACTAGAGAAAGTACTTCGAAAAGCTGAAGAGTTTGGCTTACAATTTAATTGGGCGAAATGTCATTTCTTACAGAACGAGATAAATTATTTAGGTTACATAATTCGTGATAATCAGATAAGACCTTCCAAGGAAAAGATACATGCTGTTGCAAAATTTAAAAAGCCTCATAATATCAAATCATTACGATCATTTTTAGGACTGACTGGCTATTTTAGAAAATTTGTTAAGAACTACTCAATAATAGCAAAGCCACTAACAGAATTATTGAAGACTAATGTTATGTTTAACTTTGATCTAAAGTGTGAGAGAGCTTTCGAAGAATTGAAACATATTTTATGTTCCTCACCAGTTTTACGAATTTACAACCCTAATTTTGAGACAGAGTTACATACAGACGCAAGTATAGACGGATATGGAGCTGTTTTATTGCAAAGGAATCCACACGACAATCAGCTACACCCTGTTCACTATATGAGCAAAAAGACTACTGCTGCTGAGAAGAAATACCATAGTTACTACTTAGAAATTTTAGCTATTGTAGAAGCTGTCAAGAAATTCAGAGTTTACTTACTTGGAGTCCGCTTTAAAATTGTGACTGACTGCTCAGCCCTAACTATGACGTTACAGAAAAAAGACTTACCTCCGAGAGTTGCTCGATGGGCACTCCTTCTTGAAGAATTTGACTATAAGATAGAACACCGATCTGGAACCCAAATGAGACACGTAGACGCTTTGAGCAGAAATCCTGTTAGTCTAATACTTACCGAAACTACAGCACGTCTGAAGAGAGCTCAAGATGATGGCCTGAAGATGACAGATACGTTGTAAGGAAAATTGGCAATGGCGAAGGACCTATGAATACCACCAGTTCAGCAGATTTGATGAAACCCTGGTCCAATGGCGATGAAGATGAAGTATCACATTCATCTGGGTCAGATGAATAATGCAGGATAGCCGTGTGGGATTCGAAGACGCATTCCGACTCGGTAGCCAGGCCACACATTATGTTTTTTAAATTTATAAACCTGATATTGTAACTGTCAGTGTCAAAATATAGTGAGAAGAGGTAGTCTATGAATAAACGATGTAAGACATGTTCATGATGAAAGAATGACTAAACAGATATACAATGCAAAAGTGGATGGATGCAGAAGTCGTGGAAGGCCACGACACACCTTCCATGATCAAATTGATCGTGTACTAGCAGAAGGTGATGTCAGGAGCCTTAAGAACAGACGATCGTGCATGACAACAGTTATGAATGTCAAAGAAGCAAGTGAGGTGTGTAAGAATAAGCCTGAATGGCGCTCTGTTGTTCGTGCCTACCCCGCAAGGGAACTGGCGTGAAGTTATGTATGTATGTATGTATATATATAACTTAACCATTGTATTTTGTTTAAATCTATCAAATCACTGTGTCAACTTTTATGTATTTTATATGATTCTCTGTAGCAAGATTAAATCTATGATTTTTTTTGGGTATACTAATGTTAGCATCTATATATATATAAAAGAAAGTAGTGTTAGTTACACTATTTATAATTCAAGAACGGCTGTACCGATTTGGCTGAAAATTGGTAGGGAGGTAGCTTAGAAGCAGGAGACGGACATAGGATACATTTTATCCCGTTGGAACCGGTAGGTGTCGCTGAGATCGGGTTCTAGAATCTTCCTAATCACCTGGACCGATTTTGGTGATTTTGTTTTGGTGTGTTTGAGTGGGTTCCCGGATGGTTTAGATTCGCAATTAGAACCGGTAGGTGGCGCTGGGATCGGGTCCTAGATTTTAATTTTTTCAGAGCAGGACAACGTCTGCCGGGACCGCTAGTACATATATAAAACAAAGTCGTGTAAGTTACACCATTTATAACTCAAGAAAGGCTTAACCAATTTTTATGATTTTTGTCTATTTGGAATTATCTTCGCCCGGAATACGATAATAAGTACTAAAATATGGTACTCATTAATAAAAAAAATATCATTATAACAACATCAGCCACAACATCGGCATGGCTAAACCCATTCATTTGTTATGGATCTTTCCCGGCCGATTTCAGCAATGGTGACTGCATTTAAACTCATTTTCATTTGTTTGATTTAGGTGAATTGGTTTAGATTCACGATCGGACCCGACAGGTGGCGCCACTGAACACCTCTTTAACGATGGGACGGATTTACATGATTTTTTTGTGTTTTTTCAAGTAGATTCGAGAATAGTTTAGATTGACAATTAGTCCCGGTTGATGGCGTTACAATCGGTTTCTAGATTTTTATTTTTTAGGGCAAGACAACATCTGCTGGGTACAGTTAGTTGAATAAATTTAAAAAAGGTTAAATGACATTGTTAAAAAATTATCATTTCGATTATTTTTCTCATATTTTTTTACTTGCATATTATATACTAGCGGTCTCGGCAAACGACGTCCTACATACATACATAACTTCACGCCAGTTCCCTTGCGGGGTAGGCACGAACAACAGAGTGCCATTTAGGCTTATTCTTACACACCTCACTTGCCTCTTTGACATTCATAACTCTTGTCATGCAAGCTCGACGTCCTGCCTTGAAAAAAATTTAGAAACCGATTGCAATGCCATCTACCGGGTCCAATTGTGAGTCTAAACCATCCTCGAATCCACTTCAACACACACAAAAAATCATTCAAATCGGTCCAGCCGTTTAGGAGGAGTTCACTGTCAACACACGTACAGAAGAATTATATATGTAAAGATATAGTACCAACGCTTTCTACGCGCTTTTAATCACGTAGACTTCATTGTCATATAGAATAGTATCTTTCAGATATTCCAAAATAAAACGTAAAGTATATTTATTACAGTATTTTTGGTCCTTTAAGTATTCATATCTTAGATTAATGAATTACGATTCATATAAACAAACTATTATTAAAACTTATTCACTTTCGCGATATCAGATTTGTATATTTTATTACTATATATCAGTAAGTATATTATAAATTACTATACGGATCTTGAACTATAAAATTAATTATAGTTCATAAGTGTTAAAAATGAGTTTAGAACTAAATTATTCCAGTATGTAAAACAGTGACATCTAGCGGTTACTTCTTGAATTGGTAAGTAATTTGACTCGGATCCTTTTGAAACCTTAAGTTACATAACATTCGTTAAAATAAATCCAAATATTAAATAAAAAGAGCATATATTTCAAATAACAATAGACAACTGCTATTATTAAATATATTTAAATTCATTGTAGTTTAATTCACCCCAAAACCTGCCTCATTTTATAAACTGTTAACCCCAAACTACCGCGCAGGTCAAAAAAATGTCAATCAAATATATTCTGAAAGCAGAAATGTATCAACAAATTGTTTTAATATTAAAATATAACAGTAGTAAAGATATTTAATGCAATGAAACCTTTTTAGAAAGCAAATTATCAACAATAATTTGAAGAAGATAAATATTTTGGGAACTGTTTTGGAGGTATGTTTTCTATTGCAAATGTTTCGATTTTTCTTTATAACTGCACCAATCTGGGTATTTAAAAAAAAAAATTGAAAAATAAAACACTGAAGCTTTCATAAATATATGACACACTTCTACCGTGTTCAGTATTTAGCTATGAAACTTTAAAAAATATTTATTTATTTGAAAATCTACAAAATTTGACATACAATAGACAATTTGAAATTGAAACTATATTTTTTATATACCTCTGCTACATCTGGGATAAAGTTGTTAATGTTATGTATGTCATGCAGATGTTAACTAAGGGTTTATTGCGTTATTTGTCATGCGATATTGTTATTAAATTGCTAACGACGTTAAACATTGACAGATAACGTATGTTTAATGTAGCTATTCGATAACGGCGTTAATTTTAAAGCTTTTAAATAAGACGAATTTGGTCACATTCAATAACTTGGCTAATAAATCTGCGCTTGGGTTCTCGCATATGTGCACCACACACATGCGTCTGTGGAACAGAGATAATCGACCCGGGATACCACGGTCTTTCTTGCCGCCGCAGTGCCGGCAGATGGTCCCGCCACGCTGCCTTGAATAATGTCTTACGGAGGGCGCTTCCCACCGCTAACGTGCCGGCTTTATTGGAGCCGAACGATATTGCATGTGAGGATGGTAGGCGTCCCGACGGAATGGTTCTAATTCCCTGGCAGCGTGGCAAGCCTTTGGTGTGGGATGCGACTTGCGTAGACACGTTGGCCGCATTCCATTTACCAAACAAAAAAAAACTAGCTGCGCAAATATGCAACCCTCAATGAGAGTTATATGTTTGTGCCGTTTGCTGTCGAGACGCTTGGACCGTTGGGTCCTGAGGCCATGAGCCTCTACCAAAATTTATCGAAACGACTCATTGACTCTTCAGGTGATCAGAGGGCTGGTGCTTACCTCGGCCAACGGATCAGTATGGCGATCCAGCGAGGAAACGTACCCAGCCTTCTGGGCACCTTACCCATAGAAGACGGTGATCTAGGTTCCGTATTCTACTTATAGTCTTGAGAGACTATGAGTAGAATACAATACAAATAAGTTAAGTTTTCTTGCATTCTCTCTTCTCTTTAAGTTTTCTTGCATTGTATTTGATTATATGTAATTTAATAAATACAATAACTTTAACATTCTTCCAGATGAAGCAGTAGCACATGTAAATCTTGATTGGTTTCAGAATTGTCCATTTCGAAAGTTAAAGTAGAGAAGGAAGTGGAATACAGTTGTTTATGATGTATCTTTGTTTACGATAAATCTAAACCATCCACCCACTCAACCACACAAGAAAATCAATCAAAATCGGTCCAGGAGATTAGGAGAATCCTAGAAACCGATCCCAGCGGCACTTACCGGTTCCAATTGTGAAGCTAAATAATCCGGGGACCCACTCAAACACACACAAAAAATTCCATCAGAATCGATAATTCAGGTTCAGGTTCATTTTTATTTATACATATTAGACGATTCAATCACATTGAATCAATTTCGTAGAAAGACGCAAAACTAAAAGGACACGACATGTTCTTTGAGATTGTAATTCAAGCTTATGTGCATATGGATTGCTTTGGCTGATTCATCCAAATTACATACATACATAGCTTCACGCCAGTTCCCTTGCGGAGTAGGCACGGACAACAGAGCGCCATTCAGGCTTGTTCTTACACACCTCACTCACATCTTTGACATTCATAGCTCTTGTCATGCACGCTTGTCTGTTCTTAAGGCTCCTGACATCACCTTGTGCTAGTATACGATCAATTTGAACATGGAAGGTGTGTTGTGGCCTTCCACGACTTCTGCATCCATCCACTTTTGCATTGTATATCTATTTTGTCATTCTTTCATCATCCAAATTGAAACCCAGAAATGCATAGTCTAAATTTAGTGATGAGTGGTACACGTATGAGGCAGTACATTTGATCAGTACAAAATAGAATTGTACTGATACGGCTCCAAATTTAAATTTGTACTACTTTAAAAATTTCATCCCACTACTAAGTAATCACGCGTCAAATGTAAGAGGAAGGACGGAACGAGGACAGCAGTACAATAACGTCTCTACGGATATTCACATGACAAAGAGGGACAAAATGACATGTACGACTGCTAGTAAAATGAGGTGACCGAGACCGATCACATCTTCTTAACGAACATTTGCGACCTAGAAGTTTTGTACTGGACAAATAAGGGAATGACGCTCACCGCCTCATCAGCCTTATCGCTTCAGATATACTGCCCCGGTACAAACCATACAAATCTCTTCGCCTCATTGGAAGTGGTATATATATTGTACTGGTTCAGTACAAAATGTCATGTTAGTCTTACAAACTCATTTTAAAATCATGTCCTACCCAACTCTTAGTCTAATCATTAAAGAAAAATGTCTACAGAGTATTGCTAGCAACAACACCGTGAAAAACGTTATCGAAAACTCGAAGCGTTGCTATCTTCACTCTCCAAAAACTATCAATATGTTTTGGGGATATCAGCTAAAAAATATTATCCTCTTTTATAATTAAATATTTTTTATATATAATCTAAGCTTATAATATTAACTTCAGTTTACGATTTTGAGAGCTTATATCCCGCCATTTATTGACTTCAAAAAGTAATTAAAAAATACATACATACATAACTTCACGCCCGTTCCCTTGCGGGGTAGGCCCGAACAACAGCGCGCCATTCAGGCTTATTCTTACACACCTCACTTGCTTCTTTGATATTCATAACTCTTGTCATGCACGCTCGTCTGTTCTCAAGGCTCCTGACATTAAAAAATAATCATGACTTTTTAAGAACTGACGATACTCCACGCGACTATTTGCCGGTTCCTATATCTTTCTGACGTTCTTTTTCCTTACTATCTATTGAAAGACGTAAGCCATACCAGTAATGTCAAAATTCAACCGATGGTAAGGCAAAAAGTTTCTATATCCCGTTCAGGGACGAAGAAAAATACAATTTCGTGCGTTGGGGCGGCCTGTCGTGAGAGGCGACTAAACAACGCACAATAGGGCATTTGCCCGTCTGGATAATCATCACCCCTGGTCTAGAATACCCACGCCGCCATGACGACCGTGAGTTGTGGTCCGGCATTAGTGGTCAGGTAGCAATCTTCCTTAAGAGAGCAGCAATGCATTTGTAGCACCTTTGGTGTTGCAAATGTCCATAGGCGATGATAACCGCTTTAAATCAGTGGGCCGTCTGAAAATCTCGAAGGATTCTTCTCTACAAAGTAAGATAAATGAACGGTCCGTAAGAATTTTTTTATTTTTTATTTTACGAGTTCAGTAGACAGGCAGACGGCCTAGCTGATGGAATGCGGTTACCATCGCCTATGGATATTTGCAACACCAAAGGTGCTACAAATGCGCTGCTGCTCTCTTAAGCGAGACTGGAGCCTGGCGGCATACTCTAGACAAGGGGTGGTGACCATCCAGACGGCTAAACACCCTACCACCTACTAGCTGCCCGGTCGCAGAAAATTGTATTATTTCTCAGTTCCGAACCGAAACGGCCATTAAACATAGAATGCACCGCTCTGTGCCTTTCAACCAAATTGAATCAATATACAATTGAATCAATTTGGTTGAACCATAATGCAATATAAGTTTTAATAGTCACTACGAAACCGCGGATATAGAAAGAAGAGTGAATTTAGAGAATAGTGTGAATGGAGCGTTAGGTAAACTTCTAGGCGCTAAGAACCTCAGCCAGAAGGCCCAGCTTGCCATACACAACGCGGTGCTGGTACCTACGCTCACGCATGGAAGCGAGAGTTGGGTATGGAAGAGAGAGCATGAAAGTAGAGTAAACGCGGTCGAGATGCGAGCATTGCGCAAAATCTGCGGAGTGACGCTCGCGGACCGTAATACCGAAGTAAGAAAGAGAGTTGGTCTGAAAGAGAGTGTCGGGGTGAAGGTAAGGAAAGGAATGCTCCGGTGGTTCGGGCATGTGGAAAGAATGCATAATAAAAGAATGACTAAACAGATATACAATGCAAAAGTGGATGGCAGAAGTCGTGGAAGGCCACGACACACCTTCCATGATCAAATTGATCGTGTACTAGCAGAAGGTGATGTCAGGAGCCTTAAGAACAGACGAGCGTGCATGACAAGAGTTATGAATGTCAAAGAAGCAAGTGAGGTGTGTAAGATTAAGCCTGAATGGCGCTCTGTTGTTCGTGCCTACCCCGCAAGGGAACTGGCGTGAAGTTATGTATGTATGTATAGTCACTCCGAACCTCTTCAATGCGCATAAACAAACACGCACTTACCAGATTTTGTGTTATTCCAGTAACCATGACAACGGCAGGATCTGGAGCAGTTTTTTTCTTGGGTACACGAGCTCATTATCAGGTAAATACAATATCTTAATTTAAATACGTGCGTGGATGAATGACTAAGAATTAGACTCACACAAGCTGGTTGAAGACGGGTTTATTTGAATCTACCCTCCAACATACCACTTTATGCTATACTAGCTGTGCCCGCGACGTCGTCCGCGTGGAATTAGTTTTGAAAACCGCCCGATTTTGAAACATTCTTCATTGATCTTAGCGTGATGATATATAGCCTATAGCCTCCCTCGATAAATGGGCTATCTAATACTGAAAGAATTTTTCAAATCAGACCAGTAGTTCCTGATATTAGCGCGTTCAAGCAAACAAACTCTTCAGCTTTATATATTAGTATAAGATATTTTCCCTTTCAGAAAAATAAGAAAAAAATACAATACTACTTACACTGAAAAAAGACTTTAACCTAATAAATATGTAAAGTAGAATAATTAAAAGAACTAAATAATTTATTCAAAAGCATTTTACATATTTGTGTACAGGAAACAACTATACTATTTCCATTTCTTTATTTTCTCGATGACAGTTCTAATTTGATAGTTGTAGTGTTGTGACCAAATAAGTAATGATATCGATCGCATATATTTATTATGTTTTGAACAAAGACCAATAAAACAGAAACATTCAAATATATTTTTCCAAGTTGGGAACACTCAATGGCCCATCGCCATTTTATTTTTGAGTTTTTTCACATACATTATAGCGTCGGATTGGGAAATTCATGTGGCATTCGATAGTATAGAAGTACAGGTACTTATAATAAATTTTGGGGAAACCTCATCGAGTGACAGTGACGATTCATCAGATTTTGATTAAAATAAATAAATAAAAAATCAACATAATATAATTACATCCTGTAATGAAATATTACATTAGTTAATAAATTTGTACAAAATTATCCGGCAATAGTTTAGTTTCTTACACTATGTAAAAAAATATCGGGTCTGTTATCGTGTTACGTTTATCGATAGCTCCATCCCTATCAGTTTATCTGACTCTGCTATGACCTTGTGCGTGCGTAAGCG
The DNA here is from genome assembly GCA_019925095.2 of Dendrolimus kikuchii. Lineage (NCBI taxonomy): Eukaryota > Metazoa > Arthropoda > Insecta > Lepidoptera > Lasiocampidae > Dendrolimus > Dendrolimus kikuchii. Next base: position 2,061,007 of record CM034414.1, read on the forward strand.
TCATATTTTTATTAAATAATGTATACATAATGTAAAAAAGACGCTCGTTCAAGTTTCCACAGGAGCTGTCATCGAGAAAATAAAGAAATGGAAATACTATATGATATCGCATACAACTGCTGTAGTATAATACTGTGTTGCAGTTTTTACACAGCACTCACTTTCAGATGATCGTTATACATTATAAAAAGACAATTATCTTAAAGTTTATATTTTATAATTAATAATATTTTTTAATCAACTATATATAGTATACTTTGTTTTTTCTTACAAAATACATTTTGGATAAAAATTTGGTGTAATTTACTTTAGATGATTAATATGTTTTGTACTGTAGATGTGTCTTACGTTGTCTAAGACAGTTAAACATCATTACATAGTGTACTTTATTTGAAAAAAACCTGTTTGTATTGCAAGTAAAATCAATGTATAGGTATGTCGCAGGGCTATGACGCAAACCAGAATTTGATCAATTCCATTTATTTAGTAGAGGAGTCATTATTAAATGTCGAGTAGGTAACGCAGCGACGTGTTAGTCCACAGTGGTACTGCTTAACGGCAACGGCCGGCGAATGTCGTAACCGAGTTGTAACCGTCGTTTAAATAGTCAATGAATAAATGGTGACCAAACGGTTCTGTCACTCGCCGGCCGCTGCTGTGGCACGCTCGGCTCGTGCGCTTTGTTCTGAAGCTAACGCAAAGCAACACGGTTGCCGGGGCGGGGCGGCGAGGCAAAAGGAAACAAGCGAAACATAGAGCTGTGCCAGTCCTGACTTGTTCATTTCATCATTTCAGGGATTTGATCAAATCACTAACTTTACACCAACAATAAGAAAATATTATTTTTAAACATGCAACACTGTCGTTGCTTTTTGTTTCCTCTTCCATTTTGGTTGCAGCCGAGTGCATACGTAGTTGTTTTGTAAAAGTGATTTATTATAAATTTCCACCACTAACAGAGTCTAACTTATATATACTTATTATACGAACGAACGCTCGCGGAGCGCGTTCGTAATACCGAAGTAAGAAAGAGAGTTGGTCTGAAAGAGTGTCGGGGTGAAGGTAAGGAAAGGAATGCTCCGGTGGTTCGGGCATGTGGAAAGAATGCATGATGAAAGAATGACTAAACAGATATACAATGCAAAAGCGGATGGATGCAGAAGTCGTGGAAGGCCACGACACACCTTCCATGATCAAATTGATCGTGTACTAGCAGAAGGTGATGTCAGGAGCCTTAAGAACAGACGAGCTTGCATGACAAGAGTTATGAATGTCAAAGAGGCAAGTGAGGTGTGTAAGAATAAGCCTAAATGGCACTCTGTTGTTCGTGCCTACCCCGCAAGGGAACTGGCGTGAAGTTATGTATGTATGTATGTATGTATACGAACACCGTCAGCGTGAAACAAAATATTATATGTGCGACGAACTGCGCACAACATCTTTCGTGATTTGACCATCTATACGTTTAATAATATAATGTGCATCTATACACGTCTTATCGTAATTAGAATTATTACATACACACACATGTATGCACGCACGCACAGACACACACACAGAGACACATTACCTTATAATTAGTATGTGGTTTGTTTTTCGCCATGGAGTGGAGCACTGGTGACCCATAATACAGATCTGCACAGATTTACAATGGGCACCAGTCTCAGACAATAGGTCTTATTTCACTTGTAAATTGTTCTGTGAGAAAATAAAATAAGGTTTCTTTCTTTCTTTTTATTATGGTTTTGATCAAATCCCGGCTTTCGTCATTTCCCTACGACATTTACATTACATAATTATTCTTATTAATAATGAGTATGAGTAGAATACAATACAAATAAGTTTTCTTGCATTGTATTCGATTATATTTGTAATTTTATTATACCTTTGTCAACTGCCTTTTCCACACCTGACATTGACATTAATTGACGGTAATAGTCGTTGGCTAAACAAACCAGCCTATTGCCAAAAAACTAAATAAATAAAAGACAATTTTATTGATTATTGATTAAAATAAATAAATAAATCGGCAGACGAACACACACACTGTATAACCCCAAATTAAGCAAGTTACGCTGGTTCTTTTTTATTGCAGGTGTTCAGCAGACAGGCAGACGGCCCACTTGATTTAAAGCGGTTACCATCGCCTATGGACATTTGCAACACCAAAGGTGCTACAAATGCGCTGCTGCTCTCCTAATGGAGACTGGAACCTGGTCACTAATGTCGGAACACAACTCAAGGTTGTTATGGCGACATACTTTAGACCAGAGGTGGTAGCCACTCAGTCGGGCAAATGCCCTACCACCTGGCATGTTATGGGTAATATACAACGGACCACTCTGGGGCCGACCCCAGACACCCAGACCATAGTAAATAACGGAGAAATTTCGTTTCCGAAATTTACCATAACAGGAATCGTACCCGGAGCCTCTGCGTTGCTGTGAGTTAAGCCGGCAAGGGCTTAGCCCGCTCAACCACAGAGGCCGTCAAAAAAAATTAAAACGTCATTAATAAAAATATTTAATCTTTAGACATTTGCCCTAACCTAGCTTTTGACCTTGTTACGGGAATCGGCGGAGACGGGGAGAAGCAACTAGACGAGTTATGACTGCTACTGGGGCTGAAATCATCAGTGACGCTGTGACCTCACTTCCTAACCCGGACTATGCAAATCGCGCAACGCGTCTCGCTTGCGGAGACGAGCTCGTTGTGTCCAAGGTTTTTTCTACGCCTAGGTACAGCTGAAGTTTTCTTTTTTTTATTGCAGGAGTTCAGCAGACAGGCAGACGGTCCACTTGATGAAAAGCGGTTACCATCGCCTATGGACATTTGCAACACCAAAGGTGCTACAAATACACTGCTGCTCTCTTAAAGGAGACTGGAACCTGGTCACTAATGCCGGAACACAACACAAGGTTGTTATGGCGGCATACTCTAGTCTACTCCAGGGGTGGTCGCCATCCAGTCGAGCAAATACTCTACCACCTGGCTGTGGGTTGTTTAGTCGCCACTTACGACAGGCCGCCAGGCCGCAGGAAATTGTACTCTTTCTCCGTTCCTGCACGGATAAAATTCATGGGTTTTCATGGGCTTTGTGTGATTCTGTCACCCATATACTTCTTTGTCTCCGCAGCACCAGGAGTCCGGACAACTAAGCGACTGCCAGTACGTCGATATCTGTTTTCTCTCTCATCTTCTACGATATTGGGCTGCGATACCTGCGCTACCACTGAAACCGGTTTCCTTGTTCCGTTATTTATCAATGTTGCTTTGTCGCCCAAGAGTAAACGTGCAAGCGACTTCGCCATCAGATCATGTTTTCCAAGGCTTTATTTAACTTGCAATGTTTTTATGTATGTATGTTGTATGCGCTGGAGATTTTTAGGACGGTACAGACGCGGAGGAATTTCAGGCTTTTTAATATACTGTGTTTAAATGTACTCCATCTATGTTTGCTGCTAAAACTAGTCATAAACAAAACTCGAATACCTTAAAGTGTGTTTTGATCTACTTTTACATTTGTACCCACCAGTCTTGCCGTTTAACATTATATTTGTCACGTGACTTTTATCCCTCATATGAAAAACTAGCGGCCCGGCGCGGTTTCAGCCGCGGTCTGTCCCGCTCCCGTGGTATATAGCGTCATGTTATATAGCCTATGACACTCCCTGTTAACGTAGCTTTCTAACAGTAAAATAATTTTTTAAATCGGTTTAGTAGATCCAGAGATTACCCCCTACAACGTCACAAACTCACAAACTTTAATCTCTTTATAATATTAGTGTAGATATATTATACAGAAAAAACTCAAAAAAGCAATTTAAAGCTGTGTACAGACCGTAACATTTTTTTACATTTCTCAGTTTTTTGAGTGTAAATACGTCGTCGCTTGAAACTGTGATTTTTATCACTTCGGCTTTTTGCGTCCATACTTTTTTCAAAAAACAACTTCAATTCTACCTTTTAAGGAATACGTTTATCATTTTGTGGCAAAAACATAATTCAAACTGTACTGCGCAGTTTCTTACCAATTGTCGGCTCGAAGCTCACACAGGTCAGGCTCCACTCTGTCTTTCTAGCGATATTTGATACGGTCGACCGGACGACGACCTACCGGCCGTCCGCCACCGAGCCAGTGAAGGCGGTGAGCTTCTATTTCTCCTATATGTTGGGCTCAGCCGTGTTGCTCAATTTCATGATTCAATGCGCTGCTGCTCTCTTAAAGGAGACTGGAACCTGGCCATTAATGCCGGAATAATGTTGTCCCAAGGTCTTGAATCAACCGGAGTCCCGTTTTGACGTGGAAAACGGTAACGCGTCAACGGAAACCATTTATCAGAACCCCTCGGTGCAAGAGTTATGGCCGAAGGAGCAGGTCAAGAAAGAAATGGACAGCACTTACACTGATGGTAAAACGAACTGGAGCTACTGCGATAATGAAGGTATGTCATTATTATAACGACAATATTTTTCTTTCCTTATATTATGTCTTGTAGAAGTGAAACATCTTTATAGACGGGGGGGTATTAGGATTTTTTTTGTCACGAAAAAGCGTTACGGCCGTGTGGAGGGGGTAAAAGGCATATCGCGTGGAGAGAGGCGGCAGATTGTTAATGTACTTGTCCAATTTGAAAAGCTGTCCGTAAATCCTTTCATCCGTGCAGGAACGGAGGAAGAATATAATTTCCTGCGGCCGGGCGGGCTGTCGTAAGAGGCGACAAAACAACCCACGGCCAGGTGGTAGGGCATTTGCCCGACTGGATGGCTACCACCCCTGGTCTAAAGTGTATCGTCATAACAACCTTGAGTTGTGTTCCGACATTACTGACCAGGTTCCAGTCTCCCTTAAGAGAGCAGCAGCGCATTAGTAGTACCTTTGATGTTACAAATGTCCATAGGCGATGGTGACCGCTTGCCATCAGGTGGGCCGTCTGCCTGTCTGCTGAACTCCTGCAATAAAAAAAAGATAAAAAATCTTAAGTTAAAATTTTGTTGCGATTCGTTAAGCCACTTGTTCGTTGCCATTCGTTTTTCCACTTGTCCATTGAAGTTTCTTACTAAGTATGCACTGTTTGCTTCCACTCCATTAATTCTTCGAAAAGTCATTGTAATAAAACTTCTATATGTATTTAAAAAAAAGAGCATAGATAATACATAAATAATTATGATGAAAAAAATATTTTTTTGCTAGACGTGTTGCTGGGGAGTTTGTCGCCGCTTCATCTCCTTTAAACAGCGATAACACGTTGCGAAGCGGTTTACATAGACTAGCAAGTAAAATTAAATTTTAACTTATATGTATGACTTTCAAAAAGTGTTCTCCAGTGCAACTTATTTTGAATTTGAATGTGCAATAATATATTTTAAAATACATAAGTTATTCAAATTCAAAATATATAACTATTTATTTAACCATTTAACTTCTTTTGTACAGCGATAGAAGAGAAAGAGAAATCAGACCCCAACAGTGGCATGAAAAAACGTTCGAAACGCAGATCGAGTGAAGCAACACTCTGTGAGAACGACGTGGACATGAAACCGGCTGATTTGAACGCCGTTGGCGAGAGGTGGGTTACTGGAATTATTAGCAGGCGCCTGTCAGATAATGCTTTAGTGTACAGATTTATTTTCAAAAAGTATATGGCCGATGCATACGTTTAGTCACCGCAGTGGACAACGAACTACTGGCTGTGGCTGGCGCAATGCGGGAGCGCACCCTGTCTTCTCGAGGTCGCCGGCCTTCAGCTGGCACCCGGAGAGGCAGGTACGCGCATTACTTCCCTCCCTGAGTTAGGTTCCGTTTACCGCGGGGGGCCTTTAGCTTGCTAGGAAGAGCAAAGGACCTTCTACCCCCGCACAACGAAGTGGGGTGTGTTCTCCCAGGGCACACTCCAGGCACTTTATTGCGCTGGATCGGCTGGGCGTAACTATGTTCTAAATCTCAGCCTTTCCAACACACTCAAAGCGCAGGGTCGTCAGGGAGGAGGGGGTTTTTAGTGGGTGTTGGGGTTGCTCGCGCGTGCAGCAACGCTCGTAGTCTTCCACACTATTCTGTGACGTCGATCGCGGACGGAGCGCTGCCAAGAGCATACTATTGCTGCAGTGTTATCGCCCCCGACCGACGCGTGTCGTTCCCCTAGCAACGACCCAGTTTGTGCGTAAATCGGTTAAGCATTTTCCCTCGCCTCAAAACAAAAAAAAAAAATGCGGGAGCGCACAGAATAATAGTTGCTCTATCTCCCTCGCACATCATCCGTCCCGCTCACGCATTGTGCTATATATTGTACTAGCTGTACGACTTGTTAATATTTGTACTTGAAAGTTACCGTTTCTAAACGAAATGAGTTCACTTCAGTTCACATCAACACTAGACAGTATATACTACTGTCAGCAATCTGAAGTATCATCCTCACGCTGCTACAAGAAAATATACAGGTAAATTATTCAAGTGAGCCATCAGGTTCAAATCCTAATCTTTACGTAATTGAGAAGAATACTCAAAGGACGATTGGACTTTTCAAAAATCAATTAACCTGGTCCATTTAAATATTTGTACGACCATGGGTCACATACGGTGATACTAGTCAGACTGTTTTATGAACTATTGTCGACATACCACTACCTGTATCTCTGCAAATAAACATTCATTCATTGAGATACTGGCTCTCGCCAGTGGTGCGTTATCCCACACTACGGGGTGGCCATCAACGGCCTACCACACAACTCACTCCAACTCACACATTCGGCAAGAAACCTCCTTAACAATCACAACCAACAACTACAGATGCATATGTACAAACTGTACGGTCCAAAATAAATAAATACTTGTCACTCAGCGCAACCCCGAAAGCGAAGAGCCGCCGCAACAGGTCCTTACTGGCCTGCCTCAGCTCCTTGGCTCGTCGCAAAAGGCGTCTTCACACCGACCAGGTCCAATATCTTCAACACATTGAGAGCGTCCTCACGAGATGTACTTACCGGGAGTCGTGCAGGTGTTTCGAATGTCAGGTGAGTTGTTCTTTTATTGCTTGACGTACACCAGACGGCTCCCACCTTATGGGCAATTGCAGGGGCATGGACTTGCGAGCTTGCATGGACAGCAAGATGTAGTCCATACGGGGCTACACATCCGTCATCATTCTATTCGTGCAAGAACAGAGAAAGAATATAATTTCCTCCGTTGGGGCTGCTTTTCGACAAACAAAACAACCCACAGTCAAGTGGTAGCAGTGGCGGCTTTTTTTTATTGCAGGAGATCAGCAGACAGGCAGACGGCCCACTTGATGGAAAGCGTTTACCATCGCCTATGGACATTTGCAACAGCAAAGGTGCTACAAATGCGCTGCTGCTCTCTTAAGGGAAACTGGAACCTGGTCACTAATGCCGGAACACAACTCAAGGTTGTTATGGCGACATACTTTAGACCAGTGGTAGCCATCCGGTCGGGCAAATGCCCTAACACCTGGCAAAAAGGCTCGAGGCTTTTTGAATAAAACAATGTTTCGTCAATAAAATCTGTATTAATGTTAATGTTTTGACTCAATCTTATATATCATACTCTGATACTAATCTGCGGAGTGACGCTCGCGGACCGCGTTCGTAATACCGAAGTAAGAAAGAGAGTTGGTCTGAAAGAAAGTGTCGGGGTGAAGGTAAGGAAAGGAATGCTCCGGTGGTTCCGGCATGTGGAAAGAATGCATGATGAAAGAATGACTAAACAGATATACAATGCAAAAGTGGATGGACGCAGAAGTCGTGGAAGGCCACGACACACCTTCCATGATCAAATTGATCGTGTACTAGCAGAAGGTGGTTTCAGAAGCCTTAAGAACAGACGAGCGTGCATGACAAGAGTTATGAATGTCAAAGAAGCAAGTGAGGTGTGTAAGAATAAGCCTAAATGGCGCTCTGTTGTTCGTGCCTACCCCGCAAGGGAACTGGCGTGAAGTTATGTATGTATGTATGTATATATTTTCGAAATCTGCTGTTTCATATTAACTTCCTAATTGTTTTTAACACGCACCCTCTATATATTTATGATATTATAGGTAAGGTCATGATATGTTAAACTGCAAGATGGATGGGTACAAATTTAAAGGTAGACCAAAAGACGGATGGATTGTGTGAAGGATGATATTATGATATGCGGTGTGACAGAAGAGGTATGTCAGAATAGAAGAGTGTGGAAGGAAAAGACATATTGTGCCGACCCCAATTAATTGGGAAATGGTGAAAGAAAAGAGAGGTAAGGTCATGATATACGGGGCCGAATGTTGGGCCACTAAAGTGATAGACCACGAACGCCTCCACTCAGCTCAGATGAGAATGTTGAGATGGATTTGTGGTGTTACAAGAATGGATAAGGTGAGAAATGAGCACATAAGGGGATCTTTGAATATTGCAACCGTGACTGAGAATTGAGAAGAAGAAGACTGAGGTGGTATGAGCATGTATGAATGAATGAATGAAAACAACAGCAACAATACACTTTATTGTACACCAACATTATACATAGAAAAAGTACACAATAAACTTACATACTAAAAGGTAGTACAATGGGCGGCCTTATTGCTAAAAGCAATCTCTTCCAGGCAACCTTTCGTATGGACAAGAGCTAGTTACATAGATAGCGTTGGCGTGCGGTTGAAATAGATAATAATAAAATAATTATAATACATATATTATAGTTATAAAAATATATACGTACATAGACATACAAAACAAACAATAAACACGTTATACAGTTAAATAGTGCTCCTTCACAAGTCTGTTAAAAGAATGGATAGATTTAGCAGAGCGGACATCTGCCGGCAGAGCATTCCAGTGATGCACAGCCTGGACAGAGAACGATCTTGCGTAAATCTCCGTAGTATGTACTGGTGTCCTAAGTCGCAACCTCTCTGACGTTCTCAAAGACCTCGAATCACTGTGAAAGAACTGAAAACGTTCTTTAAGATAAGACGGGGTCCTAGAATCAAACAATACGTTATAAAGAAGAGACAGAACATGAGCATTACGTCATACATGTAAGTTAATTATTTTTTTTTTTACTTCCTATTCTATGTACACCGCTTCGCAACGTGTTGATGCTGTAAAGGAGAAGAAGCGGCAACAAACTCCCCAGCAACACGTCTAGCTAAATATTGATTTTCTTTATATTTCATATTCTATTTATATCTCAAATTCTTTTTTTTAATAAGTATTGTACAGAAGTATGTTACAGAATCACTTTTTGAAGAATTAATGGAGTTGTAGCAAACAATGCATACTCAATAAGACCAAGACAATAAAAGGAAAGAAAAATAATATTATAGTTATAATAATGACATGACGTGCTAAAATGTTATGCTGCAATATGTCTCCACAAATTCCTTACAAGCATGGCAAAATAAAAAAATAAAAACGTTATACAAAATTTAGTATAAGAGGTTGGAGCTAGGTGCTATGTAAATGAATTTTTGTCATTTAAGTATTCTTCAATAGTGTAGTATCCCTTTTTTAGCAAGATGCTTTTTAATTTAATTTTAAATTTAGTGAAAGGCAGATCTAACATTTCACTCGGAATCTTATTGAAGAAGCGTATACCAACCCCCAAGAAAGAGGACAGTACTTTTTGTAATCTAAAGGATGGCAATATTATTCTGGCTGATTTTCTGAAGCTGAAGGCCCCACGATAACGATTTATCTATGTGAATTCCTAGGTAACGCTTTATTGTTCACCAAAAATTAAAACTACGTTCTTAAAACTAAGTACAGTAAATGTTGAACAAAGGGCGGCCTTATCGCTTAAAGCGATCTCTTCCAGGCAACCCCCTAAAGTAAGGAAAATATCAAGACACCAATGGCGGTGAAGACAATAAATAATAAGAAACATTCCAAGAATAAGTAAAAAGTAAATAAATAAATAATAATATACTTTATACTATACAAAAATAAGATATATCATACTATATATAGAATCAGCAGCATGTTTTAGACTTGCGAGGACCAAAGATATTTAGTACATACATACATAACTTCACGCCAGTTCCCTTGCGGGGTAGGCACGAACAACAGAGTGCCATTTAGGCTTATTCTTACACACCTCACTTGCCTCTTTGACATTCATAACTCTTGTCATGCAAGCTCGTCTGTTCTTAAGGCTCCTGACATCACCTTCTGCTAGTACACGATCAATTTGATCATGGAATGTGTGTCGTGGCCTTCCACGACTTCTGCTTCCATCCACTTTTGCATTGTATATCTGTTTAGTCATTCTTTCATCATGCATTCTTTCCACATGTCCGAACCACCGGAGCATTTCTTTCCTTACCTTCACCCCGACACTCTCTTTCAGACCAACTCTCTTTCTTACTTCGGTATTAGGAACGCGGTCCGCGAGCGTCACTCCGCAGATTTTGCGCAGTGCTCGCATCTCGACCGCGTTTACTCTACTTTCATGCTCTCTCTTCCATACCCAACTCATAGATATTTAGTAACCATCAATTTAAAAGACATGTAATGAGGGATGAAAGTCACGTGACAAAGAATGTTAAACTGCAAGGGTACAAATGTAAAGGTAGATTAAAACAGAGATAGATGGTTTGTGTGAAGGATGATATGATGATTTGTGGTGTGACAGAGGACGTATGTCCCTATAGAGGATTGTGGAAGGAAAAGACATTTTATCCGTGCAGGAACGGAGAAAGAATACAATTTCCTGTGGCCTAGCGGCGTGTCGTAAGAGGCGACTAAACAACCCACAACCAGGTGATAGGGGTATTTGCTCAACTGGATGGCGACCACCCCTAGTCTAGAGTATGCTGCCATAACAACCTTGTGTTGTGTTCCGGCATTAGTGACCAAGTTCCAGTCTCCTTTAAGAGAGCAGCAGCGTCCATAGGCGATGGTAACCGCTTCCCATCAAGTGGACCGTCTGCCTGTCTGCTGAACTCCTGCAATAAAAAAAGGCATATTGTGCCAACCCCATATAATTGAGAGGTGAAAGAAAGGATTATAGGTAAAGTCTGGATATGTCCACACAAAAAAAAAATGAACTCCACTTTAAAGCTTTCTTTATTATTGCTAAAATAATGATTTATAACAAATCAGCACCAAAATACATTGATTTCAATATATTTACCACATTAATGAGAATTTCTAATCAATTTAACGAATTTGGGATTTATCTTATAATATATGCCTAGAAAGAATACTGGGAATGCCAATGGGATAATAAACAACATAACTCTTAAAAGTCCCTATTTGTTATTATATGACTCAGGTTCCTGTATAAACATGGAAATCCTCCAGCACTTACAAAATAAGTATTTAATGACAATTAGCTGTGGCATCATGAGATTAAATTTACATTTGTGTACACAAAGAACACAGATGTATATGAGTATGCGCATCATGACATTAAATTTACATTTGTGTACACAAAGAACACAGATGTATACGAGTACATAATACATACCTGAATTCTAATCTATACTAATATTATAAAGAGGTAGTTTGTGAGGTTGTAGGAGGTAATCTCTGGATCTACTAAACCGATGTAAAAAATCTTTTACTGTTAGAAAGCTACGTTAACAGGGAGTGTCATAGACTATATAACATGACACTATATACCACGGGAGCGGGTGAAACCTCGCCGGGCCGCTAGTATATTATGTAAAGAAGGCATATTTAAAAAAAATATAGGTATACATATTTCAAAATTTTGATTCAAATCAATCTTAATGTTTTAATAATCGGTGTACATATGGAACAGAATGGATTTTTTTTCATAAAAAATCTTTTTAAAATGAAAACTACTGGGCCAAACTATGTCAAATTTTTAGGGGACCAAATGGAAGCTATTCCGCGTCGAACAAAAAAAGAATCACGTAAATCGGATCATAAATCTTGGAGTAATCGGTGAACATACATAAAAAAAAATCCCGACGAATTGAGATCCTCCTCCTTTTTTTGAAGTTGGTTAATAAAAAACATCAAACAGCAAAAAAGACATGTAAACTCATCTAGTCATGTAAGAATTAGGAGCCTTTGAGAGTTATGTTGTTTTAATCAGTGACTAACATTCATAGTATTCTTCTGCTATATTATTTATATTAAAACTAACAATTACAATTTATATTAATAAATATTGATTTTAAACAAATATAAAACTAGAAATGTTAAAATGAATCTATGTACACATAGTTGTTTAATTTAAAGAAAAAAACTTAATCAACAAACTTGTCTATGTCATATTCCAAATTTGAATCTGTCTCTGTTTCCGGAATTTTCATGCGTTCCCTCTCTTCTATTCGAACACATTTGAGGCATTTCTGTCCTTTCCGTAGCCAACAACCTCTGTGGTACATTGAGTTGCATTTGTCGCACATTAACGCACCGCTATCGAAAGGGTACAGTATCTCGTTATTGCCACACACTTCGCAGAGATACCCTTTTCCTGAGCATAACGGGCATTTTGTTATATGAGCTCTACACACCTCGGTAAGTTCTGTTAACTCTGACTCCAAAGTTCCGTCATTTATAGCCTGCAAATGAGCCATACTGTATTTTTTGTTCACATCACCGAGCTGTACGAATAAGGGAGATAGTAAGCTATTTCCCTCAGTACATGCACATAAATACCGTCTCATCCATTCTAAGTCTTTTCGCATCTTATGTACCCATTCCAATTCTGCAATGAAACTGAATAGTTTTGGATTTATCTTCTCTATGTCAATGTAAGGACGTGTCCACGAGATAGTAAGCATCTGGTTAGCTATCCGTGATATGTAGCGTTTCTCCCAATCCCAATTATGTACCACCCTAGCTGGTATCGCAGATAAATCATTCCAATGGCATGTTGTGCAGAAGTAAAGTCCTGTGTAATCGCAAAGGCGGGGTTCATTCCATGCATCTTTGAAAGTTAGAGCAGTCTGGCACTCTGCACACTTATAATCTTGAGCAGCTAAACCTTTTTCAGGACAAATACTCATTTCGAAAGCACCTTTCTCAGTCATAACTATATGTGCACACACTCTAAGGATATGATCTACACATTTATAATGGCACAAGTAACTGCAGTTGTTGCAAATATATGAGCTTTGTACAATACTCCATATAACTCCACTACAATGATCACAGTACTGTTTACGGTTGGAAGGGTTGCTTTGTTGCTCAAACTGGTGGCCCTTTATAGAAACACGTACTCTACTCTCTCCATTGTTCTCTTTTATATCTTCTAACCTTAGTCTTAACTCTACTAAATACCGTACGAGCCATTTTCGTTCGTCAGAACATTGAGGGCTGGTTAAAACGAGTTCTTTACACTGATTTATAGCTCTTTCGAGTTCTTCCCGCGTCGCTGCGCTGTGTATTTTCAGTTTTTTGTTCGATATTGACTTTGGTATGTAGTTAGCGTCATAACTCTCGTCGGCAGAAACGCAGCCCGACGTCGAAGACGACGACGGGGTTCGTGACGTTACCTCAACGCTCCTTGGACTGCAGCATATCAAACTTCCTCTATATTTGGGTGAATCGTTAGCTAAAGCTGCGGCCATTGTCACAATACACAATTTACGAACAAAAGAAAACAAATTTAATATTAAAATTCACTGTAAACACACATAAATCATTCCACTATTTACATTACAAAATCTTGTCAATTTGGTAGTGTTTATAATCATTTACCGTTGTTTTACGATGATTCATAACTTTATTATCATTCATGGAGCCATTTCCGAGGTGTTTATCTTTTGTTTTGTTTAAAATACGTAAAATTTTTATTTACGCATCCTAAAGTGTTTCGTCATTTTTCTCGTTTCATTGTTACCTTTTTGACACATAATGTAATTTTGATTTCATGATGTTGGCCAAACTGTTTTACGTTTCGTTACACGATAGTCGCACTTAGACCTCAAAACTTATAAATTTACTGTGCAATTTTTGTTCAAAATTAAGCATATACATTTTTTTGGTTATATTTGTATTACTACTATTTAAAAATATTTAAATCTAGCATTTAAATGTCACATAACAGTGTGATTTAAAAGATAAATTAAATGATGGACCTGGATTATGTGTGAGACGAAATATTGAACGAAACGTTTCTTTCCTACAATAATCTGAGCGTGCTACGCAGGCGTACCAACTCACAGAAAAATCGATTGCATTTTTGACAGCATATGACAGGTATCATAAAACAATATTTATTTGCTTTACATTGCTTGCGTAATCAGAACAAAATTTAGACTTGTAATACAAACACTGAAATGATTTGAAACTATTCGCTTGTACTGCGATCGAACAATTTTAATTTTGCTGGCGGTCATTTTAAGAACTGAATGTTATCAAGGAAATTTTAAAGGAGAATTACTTAGTAGGCATAGGCAGTGGCGCCGTGGCTATCGGTAAATATCATTTGGTATCGCACAAGTAGGAAATGAGATCAGCGCGGAAATAATTATTATTGGACTAATTACCTATATTATATTTCGTTCTGTTAGGTTTTAATAATAATAATAGTGACCTATGCACTACCCACAGCGTGTGAGACCGCTATCTGGCGTACTTATACTTTATAAACAGCAGTGCAATCACAGATGCGTAAATGCAACATAATAAGGATAAAATTGCATACAAGCATTGAGATATAGACGCATTGAGATATAACATGTCTTATATGATCTAAGTATAGACGTTTATATGATCTAAGCATACAAGGCTCATTTGAACAGTTGTAACAAATTACACGGGTCAACATGAAATTTGACTTTGATTGCAAAGCATTAAATTTCGGTAGTTTAGGTCGTAATAAGACGGAAAAAAAATATATGGCATGAAAAACTTTGCTTTTGTGCTTAGAAGACTGATTGAACGAAATTTTTAAAAATCTCGGATTTTAATTTTTGATTGAAAATAAAACTATTGAAATAAAAATGTTTATTATTTTTATTAAGTTTTACTATCAAATTAGCTTACAGAAAAGTGGAAAATAACTTAAAAGTGCACACTTCTACTTTTTCTTTTATGTTCATAGCTACTTTCTCTCAATAAACCCCAAATATAGTCGCCCATCATGTTTTCATTGTATTGGCCTTGATAGCGTTGTTCAAAATTCATGATATCCTGATGGAAACGTTCTCCTTGCTCTTCGGAATAGGCTCCCATATTGTTTTTAAATTTATCCAAATGAGCATGCAGCATATGTACTTTTAATGACATCCTGCAGCCCATGGCCTTAAAATTTGTAAGCATATCCTCAACCAACTTTTCGTAGTTTTCAGCTTTATTATTTCCTAAAAATCCAGAAACTACTGCTTTAAAACTGTTCCAACTTGCTTTTTGAGTACGATTCAGCAACGTTGGAAATTTTTCGAGGAATTCGAGGTCAGGATATTCAATAGGTTTTGCATTTTTACCTCTACGTCTTTTACTCGGATTCACCATACAAAAGTAGCAGTCAGTAATATGGTCTTTAGGTTCTCGCCAAATCCTTGGTATTGCAAATTTCATAGACCTTTTCTCACCTCGATACCAACCTAAAAATATAAAAATAAAAATTAATATGTCTATTATTTTGGATTCATCGCTTAATTAAATAAAAATTGCTTACCTTCCAAACACCTTTTACAATAACTACAAGCAACATGTGGAGCCCATGGCTTATCTTGATTCCGTACAGGACAGTCAAAATATGCTTCATAGGCTTCACAGAGAACGTGAGATGTCTTTAGTTCATATTTCACGTCTCGAACTTTAATAAACTGACCACATATAAAACAAAATGCATCAGCATCGTATTTGCACTTTCGTGACGACATTTTAAGTTATTCTGGGCTTGTAAATAACACCTGATGGTTGTTTATCACTCGGGTGCCATCTAGCGGCACAGTGTAAACGTTAATACCCCACTCTCACCGCGCGGTCTTGTTAAAAATATTAAAATCAATTAAAATTTATGAAAAAATTGAAAAATGAGTATTATTATTATAACTATCACAAAAGCAAACTTTATACCGAAAAAAGGTATTTTCTTTTAGTTTTTGTGCATAACTAACTGGAAAATAATAGTATAAACTTTAGGACAAAGAACGAAAATTTTTTTGTAGAGTTGTGTTATTATTTAACTATTTTTTAAATAAAATAAATTTAAAATTTTCACCATGATTATTACGTTTCTATATTTATTACTTACTAGGATATGCCCGCGACTTCGTCCACGCTTGACTTGAAATTCCCGCGGGATTCTCGGGACACAAAGTACCTCGGCATTTAAAAAAGAATCTAAGCTATCGTTTTAGTAAAAACTGTGTCGGAATAAGCTAATTTTTATGCACCCGAACAACTACAAATTACTCCCGGGAAAATTCCCGCGGGAGACCCGGGATAAAAATCACATATTTAAAAAAAAAAAATTGCAATAGATCAGTGAAAAAATCGCATTGTAATTCGATTTTTTTTAATGCATAGAAAAATTCCCACGGGATTGCCGGGATAAAAAGTAACGCAGACTTTAAATGTATGAATTTGCTGTCGATCAGCGAAAATCGCACATCGAAATCGGCCCAGTAGTTTTTACGTGAATCCCGAACAAACGGACAAACAAGATTTCTAAAAAAAAATTGCATCGCGTTCTCCATGGTTTATATATAGTCTATTCCAGTTGTTTTTTTTTTAATAGCTTCAATGTACAAACACGGCATTTTTAGAATTTTATAATATTATAGATTATTCACCTAAACACACTAATTTACAAAGTAAAAGTTTGTTTACAAAATAAGTTTAGTTTGTAAACAAAACAGATTTAAAATTTCCGCCATGAATATTACCGGTCTTAGTCATAGAGTTAGAGTAAATTTGAACGCTTCTTTATGGTTCTTAAAGAAGCGTTCGTGTTTATATTTATTACTTATAATTTTTACTCCTTAGAGCCGTTACTTCGAATGCGACGAGAGCGAAGATTACAGCTCCGACGAAAGCGATTACTCTCCGCGATACGTCAACAATGTACTCCAAGAGTACGAGGTTCCTCAGGAACCTGATGATGAGGTAAGGGATAAGTAGAAACAGTAAAAACACAGCTAGTTAACATCACAAACCTTTTAAACGTATGTATACGTACGTGTATATACATATGTGTTATATATAGATATATTGTTTTTGTACTTACATGCACTATTTTTTTTTCGAGTTTATGGCTTGGCAGCTAGGCCTTTAAGCCAGATCTTAGATTCAATGTAGTTTCTTTATTTTCTTAAACCTATGTGTAGCACAGCTGAACTGTAGGTTATCAGCTAGTGCCATTCAACGGAGTTCTTGTGACAACTCAAAAGGCCACATTTGACTTTACAGTTCAAATTTCTCACAAAACACACAATTAGTAATAAAACTACGTTTTAACGGTTTTAAGCGCGGTAATTTTATTTGATTTTGGTTTTTCCAACGTTTCGGCCACTTTTCAGTGGCCGTGATCACGGAAGACAAATTTTATAGTTTTATTCAGCCTACCGCCAACTTATTAATTTTAATTATTTAATTTTTAATTTTGTTTATGGTTATTATTTAATCTATGGGAGCCTAATCTAATTTACTACCGCTTCGCAACATGTTATGGCTTGAAGAGAAGAAGCGGTGCAAGAAACTCTTCAGCAAACATGCCTAGCTCTAATAATTTTATATAATATTAAAATGGGTGGAAGGAAAAATAAAAGTAATTATCAGTCAAGTTGGTTTGTGTTCCGTTGTACGCAGAAAGAGCTCACAGTGTCTTGAGGTCTGGCAGCTGGTTTTTGCTGGGTTTGGGTCTTAATAGTTTTGATAATTGGATCCCAAACAGGTGGTACTTGCCAACCATCTTCTCTATTGAAATTTGGGTGTTTTTTGATTTCAATAGCCTCACGCATCATTCTAGGTATGAAACGATTCTCTTTCGCGAGGATTTGTGGGTTGTCGAATCTGATGTAGTGGTTGGGTTTATCCAGCGTGTGTTCACTGATCGCAGACTTCGTAGACCTTGTGTGTTTCATGTCAGCAATGTGTTCTTTTACTCGTGTTTTTATGCTCCTCTTTGTTTGCCCAATGTATGACAATCCACACTCACAATCAAGCTTGTAAACCCCTGCATCCTGGAGTGGGATATTGCATTTCACAGGTCTCAGAAATTGGGTAATCTTTTTCTGCGGCTTGAAATATGTTTTGATTGAAGCTCGCCTGAGGATGTGACCAATTCTGTCTGTGACCCCCTTGATGTAGGGTAGGGTAGCAGGGCACCGCTCAACTGAAGGTGGCTTGGGGCCTTTGTGACGTTGGTGTGGAGTCTTCAGCTGATTGCGTTGTAGAACTCGCTTGACATGCTGAAGCTCTCCAGCTATGTGGTTCTCATCACAAATTTTCCGTGCTCTCTGAAACAAAGATTTGCCCACGGTAGCTAACTGACTAGGATGGTGGTGAGACGAACCATTAAGGTATTTATCTGTATGGGTAGGTTTCCTATACACCGTATGACCAAGAGTATTGTCAGGGTTCCTTAGGATGAGCACATCCAGAAAAGCTAATTTATTATTTGCCTCTAGTTCCATAGTCCCAAACCACCTTCAGTTGAGCGGTGCCCTGCTACCCTACCCTACATCAAGGGGGTCACAGACAGAATTGGTCACATCCTCAGGCGAGCTTCAATCAAAACATATTTCAAGCCGCAGAAAAAGATTACCCAATTTCTGAGACCTGTGAAATGCAATATCCCACTCCAGGATGCAGGGGTTTACAAGCTTGATTGTGAGTGTGGATTGTCATACATTGGGCAAACAAAGAGGAGCATAAAAACACGAGTAAAAGAACACATTGCTGACATGAAACACACAAGGTCTACGAAGTCTGCGATCAGTGAACACACGCTGGATAAACCCAACCACTACATCAGATTCGACAACCCACAAATCCTCGCGAAAGAGAATCGTTTCATACCTAGAATGATGCGTGAGGCTATTGAAATCAAAAAACACCCAAATTTCAATAGAGAAGATGGTTGGCAAGTACCACCTGTTTGGGATCCAATTATCAAAACTATTAAGACCCAAACCCAGCAAAAACCAGCTGCCAGACCTCAAGACACTGTGAGCTCTTTCTGCGTACAACGGAACACAAACCAACTTGACTGATAATTACTTTTATTTTTCCTTCCACCCATTTTAATATTATATAAAATTATTAGAGCTAGGCATGTTTGCTGAAGAGTTTCTTGCACCGCTTCTTCTCTTCAAGCCATAACATGTTGCGAAGCGGTAGTAAATTAGATTAGGCTCCCATAGATTAAATAATAACCATAAACAAAATTAAAAATTAAATAATTAAAATTAATAAGTTGGCGGTAGGCTGAATAAAACTTTAACAATACTCGTTGACACTTGACATCTTTGTCTTCCGTGATCACGGCCACTGAAAAGTGGCCGAAACGTTGGAAAAACCAAAATCAAATAAAATTACCGCGCTTAAAACCGTTAAAACGTAGTTTTATTATGTATACAAGTCGCGAAAACTTAAGAAAATATTACACAATTAGTACTCAAAAACTATCAATATCCTACAACTATTGTTCATTTTAGACTAATTTTACACATTTTTAGAAAATAAAACTGCACAGCACAACATCTCCTTTCAGTTCCCGCCAAAAACTCCTGCACTGTTTATATTATCATAATGTATGTCTTTGTAAACCACGGGCCATAAAAACGACCCGGACTTTTGGAGGGCTTGCGTGGGGCCATGGGAAGGCCAACACGTAGAGGCCCCTTGACAAATTTAATGTAAATGTGGCGTGACACTGACCGGCGATTATCCCTGTCTACACCATATAGTAATGCACCCAAGGATAAGCCCCGGCCAGTGTAGGACTATTGTGGGAAATGAAGACAAAAAGTACCGGGCTATTGGGGTAAACTGCTAGTGGTACTAGAGGTGTGGGAATATGGGGACTATGGCGTCTGCCCGTCGCAATGTTCGGAGAACATGGAAAAATGGGCAGACGGTGACTCGCCACTCCCTGCATGGGCCCCAAAAAATGCCATAGAAGGCAGGGGCAACATGGGTGTGAGTGGCTAACGGGCGTAGAGAGGTGGGCTGCAGGTTCACCGAAGCTACTTCGGACGTGATGCCATTTATCACTTCCACCCCTGGAGCTTGAGTCTTAACTCTATATTATCATTATTATTATAAGGCGGCCCGTTGTACTTTTAATTTTTTGTTTGTCTATACTTTGGTGTAGAATAAAAAGTTACTTACTCCCACACAACATGTCATTCATTGTATTACTTCAAATCAGGTTGGCTTCGACTCGCCTCTATGTTTTGCCGGGCAGTTGTCTAATTTGTATGGAGTTAGTTTCTTTGTTATTGTTATGTGTAAAAAACCGAATTAAATTTTGTGTAAATAAAATAAAGCTACTGCCTAAAACCTTTAGTACCTTACCTTTATAAAAATGATATCCACTTCTCGTCAGGTATTCGTGGATACAGTTCCAGACGACAACACTTCTACTGATCTCCTGATAGAGAACAAAGAGAAGATGTCGGTCTCCTCCGAAGAAGTTGAAGACGAGGAGAAGAATCACAATCTGGAAGTGGCAGCGGGCACTCCAGTGCTTCTCAACTATCTACTGACCCACCCCATAACCTGTGTGATACAATAAGCTCGGGCAGCGGTTCTCAAAGTTAAGCTCGACGTTTGGGGGTCACTAAGAAAAGTAAGGCTATAATAATTAAAACTAAGTCTTAACGGTTTTAAACGTGGCATATTTTTTTTATTTCGACGTTTCGACCACTTTTCAAGAAGCGTGATCACGGAAGACAAAGATGTCAAGTGTCAATGAGTAATTTTAAAGTTATTATTTAGCCTACCCCCAAATTGTTCATTTTCATTAATTCATTTTTGTTTGTAGTTGTTATTTATTCTCTGGGAGTCTAATTCACCACCGCTTTGCAACATGTTGCGGCCCGAAGAAAAGAAGCTGCGCAAGAAACTCTTTAGCATCATGCCTAGTTCTAATGTTTTATAGTATAAGATTCTTCTATTCGTCTTGTATGTCACTGAACTGCTCCTAAACGGTTAGACCGATTGTAATGTAATTTTTTGTGTATGTCCGTATGGGTCCCCGAATGGTTTAGATTCATAATTGGATCCGATACATGGCGCTGTAATTAGTTTCCACGATTTTGATGGGATATTTTATGTGAATTTGAGTGGGTCGCTGGATGGTTAAGATTCACAATTGAATCCGTTTCAATCAAGTTGGGGTGTGCCTCAGTGCACACAGAAAGAGCTCAGTGTCCTGAGGTCTAGAAGTAGTCTTTGCTGGGTTTGGGTCTTAATAGTTTTGATGCTATACAATAGTAGAGCTGTGATATGTCAAAGAAGCTCCTACTCCAAGTGCGTTAATATTTTTAACCACTTGTCAGAGAAATTTAAGTTACTCCCCTTGAAACAATTTTTAAAAGAACTAGTAGAGTGGTGGTATACGTATGGCATTTTATACGATTGAGGAATATTTTAATTTTAAGCGGACCGATTATAAGAATGTAATATTTTAATAAATTGACTAAATTACACATAACTTTATTACCAATGGTTATGACATTGCCTTAATTTGACTATTTTATAAATAATATATAATTGATAGAGACTTATTACTTATTGTAATCATAGTAACATCATAATCCTAATATGTATATGTAATCATAATGACTACAAATAGCTTATAACCAAATTTGGATGCCTCTCAAAGGCGAAACACGTAACTTGTACCATTTAGCATAACATTTGAAAAGATGTTTCTAATCAAACAAATAAATTACTTTGACTTTGTTGATCGGACCCCAAATAGGTGGTACTTGTCAACCATGTTCTTTATTGAAATTGGAGGTTTTTTTTGGGTGTTTTGAAACCGTTAGAATACAGTTTTAATTATGTGTACTAGTTGCAAGAACCTAAGAAAACACCAATATAATATTTTCATTGAAATTTTTAGAAAACGTGTTCATTGAGTTGTTTTATATTATAATCTGGTGTTAGTCAATCCATTCGTGTAATTGTCGGGAATATTCTGTCATAAGATATAAGCCATAGTTTCCGGCAGGTCGGGATGGCAATTCTCTAGTAGGTAGTCGATATCTATAATTTTTTGGGTACGCAACAAAATGAGAGTAAAATTAACCACCTTATTATTTTAAATAATACTGTCAAACATACCCCTACCCAGTGTCTGATTGATAGGATATTTATTACTGCATAATTTGTACACTTTCATCAGCAGTTGGTGTTAGTGCTGGATTCTGGCACTAGTTGTTGGAGTGCTGCTGCTTTCTTATAATAATAACTCAAAGAAATACCTTGCAGTTTTAGGGATTTATTCTTCCCGTAGTAGTGCTTGGATGCTGATCCCTGGAGATGCACGCATAACATAATAATAGTCGAAGTTGTATGTTACGACTTTATTAGCAACTCACAGCAACTGAGCAACTCACCGACAAAATAATTGTAAGTAATATTTATATCAAAATAACCTAAGTAGACCACAGTATCAGCGAAATTCTGTACGTTGAATCGTACAGTAACCATTATTCTTTCGTTCATGTTACAATTTTCTAATACTTTTCTGGCTAGTTCTCGTGCTTAAGAATGGTTTTTTTTTAATTTTATCACGTGAAGAGGAAACTGAATTCATTTTCAATGCAAAACTATTAAACAGGCAATAACCGTAAAAGGTATTGATAACAGTGTTTGATGCGGATTCGTAAGGCGATGCGAGGCGTCTCCCCTCCACGACTCGCTTCATACTCCTATTGCCATGTCGATTTGTCGCGAACTATAGTTGTAATGTATTACTTTTCACGTCATAAACTAGCAGACAAACCTACAAAAATCTAAAAAAATATCCTATTGGATTTTGCTGGTTTTATTGTGGCCAAATATATTCTGTTATTTAAAAATTTACTAATTCAACTCTTCCACATTATGTGTGTATTGTCCTCTCGCTCACAGAATTGTGCTTGCTTATTTAGAAAATATGTGTGTTCGTTCGTTGATTATTTATATAATATAAAAAAGTGAAAAGTTCTGCAACAATGTTGAAGTATATCTAAAAGAACGCACAAAAAATGTTAATGACAAACTCTAATTGTTCTAATTTTTATTAAAAGTAACTATTGAGTCGATGTGAAAAAGTAAACTTAAAAAATCTCATAAATATAATTTAAAAAATAAATGTAATTTAAGTTGTAGGGGTTTAAAATAAGATTACTGGTGTCTAAGCCTAAGAAATATGGTAGAATCCGCTTAAGGACATGCTTGATATAGTTGTGTTAAAAACTCGCTGCCTATAACGCAATAAAATGTGCAAATGGGACAGCGCCTATGTCTCTCTCTGTCACACTTACAGACCTAACGGGAGGCGTAGTGACGCACCAGTCTAGTATCGATATTATTATTATGGTAATATATGGTTATGATAAGTGATGCACCACACATGCCTCTCCTTAGTGCACCTATGATTTATGGCACCGCGGGCAGCGAGTTTTTGACACAACTATAATAGGGGTTTCTATTTTCTAGGGTATTTTTTATATTATAATTTCTTATTTTCTATTACATTTCTAGGTCATCGATTGTTAAGTAAAAAGTCTTGCGACCCCTTCACCACTGTTAGGGACTGTATGAATTTAGATATAATACTGAAAAAATACGCTGGACAACGACGGTGAAAATACATATATTTGGTAACTAATAAACAAAAATGTCGTTCTCTTATAATTAAAATAAATTTAAAAATAAATATACGAAAGAGTTCGTAACAACCACAATATCTTAATTAATACTTTATTTATACGTTTGATTTCTATAAATGTAGGTCTTATTTATTTAACAGACTGTGACTCCCTTCAATAACAAACGCGGACCCCCAAGGGTCTTAATCCCAGGTTGAGAAAAGATGTCCTAGGCATTATACTAGTTAGATTAAAACGTTTTGCGAACATTTTATCTCTTTTAATGATCTATTTCATCCCCTTTATTACATTTTTCCTATCCCTCTGTCCATCCCTCCTATACTATACCCTCCAAGTTATTAAGTACATTCTAACATAACTTACATACAAAACAACGTTCGTTACATTACTTTGTTATCATTTTACTCTTAATACCATTTATCGTAAAAAGAATATTAACATTATATATATAATACTAGATGTACCCCGTTGTGTTGCCCTTAAAAAATGAAAATCTAGGAACCGATTGCAGCGCCATCAACCGGAACCAATTGTTAATCTAAACCATTCTCGAGTCTACATGAAAAAACAAACAATTCATCACAACCGGTCCCACCGTTAAAAAGGTGTTCAGCGGCGCCACCTAACGGGTCCAATCGTGAATCTAAACCATCCCAGGATCTACTTGAACACACACAAAAATAATGTCATCTAAATCCTGGAACCCAATTCCAGCGCCATCTACCTCGTTCAAATTAGAATCTAAACAATCCCGGGACCCACTTGAACACACACAAAAATAATTCACCCAAATCAGACAAATGAAAACGACTTTAAATGCAGTCACCATTGCTATGATCAAATTGATCGTGTACTAGCAGAAGGTGATGTCAGGAGCCTTAAGTACAGACGAGCGTGCATGACAAGAGTTATGAATGTCAAAGAGGCAAGTGAGGTGTGTAAGAATAAGCCTAAATGGCGCTCTGTTATTCGTGCCTACCCCGCAAGGGAACTGGCGTGAGTTATGTATGTATGTATGTACCATTGCCGAAATCGGCCGGGAGAGATCATAGCAAATGAATGGCTAGAGTGATGTTTTTTTTAAGAAGGTCATATTTTAATACTTATCCTATTCCGGACGAAGACAATTGCAAAAACACAAAAATCATAAGAAATGGTCCAGCCCCTCTTGAGTTATAATGGTGTAACTAACACGACTTTGTTTTATATATATATGTAGATGTACCTCAAATATCAATTATATTTCAATTAATCAATAATAAACTATTTAATTCTGACTCTTAGATTGATAGAACTATGACGTCATGATTCACCACACTTTACATATCCAAGGAAATTGTGACGTTTTGTAAGATGATAAAACGTGTTTAGTTGACTTGTGCAATATTAATGGCTATGTTTTGTTTCTAAAATCTCCACTAAATTACAAACACGTAATGTGTAAACACAATTTATTACCGCTTACACGCGCGTCATATACGTGAAAATATTTAATAAAATGTATTTACCGTGCTTAGACACATTGTGACTTTAAATTGAAGTTACATACATACACAACTTCACGCCAGTTCCCTTGTGGGGTAGACACAAACAACAGAGGGCCATTCAGGCGTTATTATTTATTCTTACACACCTCACTTGCTTCTTTGACATTCATAACTCTTGTCATGCACGCTCGTCTGTTCTTAAGGCTCCTGACATCACCTTCTGCTAGTACACGATCAATTTGATCATGGAAGGTGTGTCGTCGCCTTCCACGACTTCTGCCATCCACTTTTGCATTGTATATCTGTTTAGTCATTCTTTCATCGTGCATTCTTTCCACATGCCCGAAGCACCGGAGCATTCCTTTCCTTACCTTCACGCCGACACTCTCTCTCTTACTTCGGTATTACGAACGCGGTCCGCGAGCGTCACTCCGCAGATTTTGCGCAGTGCTCGCATCTCGACCGCGTTACTGATGAAATTACTTTTCTTAAAATAAAATAAAATACCTACAATTGATTTATCGAGTACCTAACAATATAAAGCTTACCATATAAATACGACCTAGTTTCTATTAAGGTAAAACACACTACTTTAACGTGTTTTAAAAGCTGTACACTTAAGCGGATTTTACTTTAATATTAATTATTCTGTGTGGTTATAATCTTAAAGTACTCGGTAATGTATGTTCCTATTTCATTGTGACCATGGCTTTGTGGAAAAATAAAGCTGAAATATTTATGAGAATTGTTTCTTTCAATTATCTCTATTTTTTTTTTATTTATTTTTTTTTATTGCAGGAGATTAGCAGACAGGCAGACGGCCCACTTGATGGAAAGCGGTTACCATCGCCTATGGACATTTGCAACACCAAGTTACTGCAAATGCGCTGCTGCTCTCTTAAGGGAAACTGGAAACTGGTCACTAATGCCGGAACACAACTCAAGGTTGTTATGGCGACATACCTTAGACCAGGGGTGGTAGCAATCGAGTCGGGCAAATGCCCTACCACCTGGCTGTGGGTTGTTAAGTCGCCTCTTACGACAGGCCGCCCGGCCGCAGGAAATTGTATTCTTTCTCCGTTCCTGCACGGATAAAAATAATGGTTCATATTTTATTTCTTTGATGTACCAACCATGATTTGCACTAATACTTTAATATGTAGATTTTTTATGCACACACTCTTTGATACAACTAACAAAGATAACGAGACTTGTGTGAAACGCAACCATAGATGCACAGGCTGCCACCCTTGTCCAATAAGCACATAAATAAGCTCAATGTACAACTCCATCAGGTAAATCAGAAAAAGTACTTAAGCCGTGCATGCTCTCTAGCAGGAAGTGAACGAACAAACAAATAAAATACATAATAAAAACACGTAAAGAATTTAATCTTTTAGTATCATATAAAAATCTTACTACTTTATAATATATACAATCTTAGACGAAATAAAAGTATAGACGGAGCCTATGTGCACAAAATCGTGAAATGAAGTGAAGCAATTTTTTTTAAACTTGTTTGCGTAAACTTATGTAATATAAACGTGGTTTACGACTGTCGAGTTAATAGTAATGTATCCAATAAAAACTTTCAGTTTTATCCATACTCAATCAATCAATTTAATTTTATTATTACTGAGTCGATAGCCTCTGCGGTTGAACGGGATAAGCGTTTGCCGGCCTACCTCACTGCAACGCAAAGGCTCCGGCTTCGTTTCCTCGTTAGTAAATTTCAGAAACGAATTTTCCGTTATTTAGTATGGTCTGGGTGTCTGAGGAGTCCATAACACAAGCACAACTTGCTTAATTTGAGGATATACAATACGCGTGTTTATCTGCCGATTATTATTATTATAGAGTTCTCGTAACGCACTGTGGCGCTATCGGCATCCTATTCTAAGATCAGCATCCTTTAGCCGGCTTCACTTTGAGAATCCGAGACTCCGTCTTTCTATCAATGGTCTAAGTATACAATACTGTTTTGTTTAAAAACAATTTTTGGAGCTTTATATAAAAAATACTCTTCTTTGGTTTAGTCAGGCTTTTTTGTTGTTTGAAATCAAAGTCCATTTTCATGCTCTTGTCGCGGTACATCCACCATCGGAGATTAGGACGCATTGCTGAAAGAAAAGGGAATAGAAGATATGATAAAAGACACACACTTTAGGTATAACTTGGCCATAACGTGTGGAACATGGACTACTTTTTGCCTTCTGGCAATATCCTATCTTATCAATATCAGTGAATTAAAAAATCGAAATGTGTGCTGGGACACATAGTAGAAGTGAAACTTCAACGGACAAGTGGAAAAACGAATGGCAACGGATAAGTGGAACGACGAATCGCAACGGACAAGTAGAAAAACAAATGGCAACGGACAAGTGGCAAAACGAATCGCAAAAAATTTTTTACTTGAAGTTTTACGGGCAGGTTTTCAAATTGGACAAGTACATTAATAATCTCAACTTTGACAATCGGCACAATGTAAATAACTTCTGTCATAGTCAACCTGCGGGGGTCGATCTGAACCACTTTGGGCATCACTGCTTTATTATTTGAGATGCGACCTGCGTGGACACGTTGGCCCGCATCCAATTTACCAAACACATCTAAATTGGCCGGTTCGGCGGCGGTGGAAAGAGCTAAGTCACTCAAGCGGCGCAAATATGCAACCCTCGGTGAGAGTTATATGTTTGTGCCGTTATCTGTTGAAACGCTTGGACCGTTGGGTCCTGAGGCCAACACATACGTTATCATAAACAATATGCCATTCGTTGTATTACTTCAAATCAGGGTGGCTTCGACTCGCTTTTCTGTTTTGCTACGCAGCTGTCTAGACTATATGGACTTAGTTTCTTTGTTATTATTATATGTGAAAAATCGAATTAAGTTTTTCTGTACGTAGCATAGTGCTATTATTTATGGTTTTTCACGCAATGTAGCGGCGGGGAAAACTCTAGTATAACATTTGAGAAGATATACTTATGTATACTTAGTAAACATAGATACATTTATATATTTGTACGACTAATGACCTTGTTTTTTTTTTAAAGGGAGGGGAAATGCTATTTACGCACAATACTGGGTCCTTTGCAAGGGATTAGACCATAGTTGATGATGAAGGCTTTCC
This sequence comes from Dendrolimus kikuchii, assembly GCA_019925095.2. NCBI lineage: Eukaryota > Metazoa > Arthropoda > Insecta > Lepidoptera > Lasiocampidae > Dendrolimus > Dendrolimus kikuchii. The sequence goes on from CM034414.1 coordinate 2,089,380, forward strand.
CCTTTGATAAGGGGCAATCCGAACAATAAGCAACTTAAAAAAAAAGTGTGCGTCTCGGGCACGAAGTTGCACGGGCAACAACCACTACCCACTAAAACCACCCTCCTTCCATGTGCCCCGCGCTTTTTAAGTAGGAAAGGCTGAGACTTAGAACGTAATTACGCCCAGTCCGATCCAGCGCAACTAATGACCTTGTGTACCAACTATTGTCAACGAAATAATGCAAATAATGATTTTTTCACTCTAAAAAATATAGCATCAAAAATATTATTAAAACTGTACTAATCAACTTACCCCTGTGTCAGAATTGAATTCGTACCCAGTACTACATAGTAAAGGTATTTCGGTTACTCCGGTACACATATAGAACGCATCGCATCTCTCACTATGGGGCACATTCCCGAAGAATCCTGGCGGACAAAGGGGTGTCGTCATCTCTATACTCTCAGTGGTTTCCAAATGTAGCGACGTGCTGGGCCCCAATGTGCAGCCGCCTGGGGCAATCTCAACGCAACCCTGGAAACAAAATATATCGTATTACACTTTATTCTACAATGCCGATTGCTGTTGAAACGCTTGGACCGTGGGGTCCTGAGGATATAATCCTATGTAAAAAAATATCAAAACGACTCATTGATTCTTCAGGTGATCACAGAGCTGGAACTTACTCAGACAACAAGTATGGCGATCCAGCGAGGAAACGTAGCCAGCCTTCTGGGCACCTTACTCATAGAAGACGGTGACCTAGGCTCAGTATTCTACTTATAGTTTTGAGTTTCAATTCAATATAACTAAGTTTTCTTTTATTTTAATAACACTAAAACCAATTAAATAGGGCCCACCATGTTTTATTAATGAATTTTACAGCTTCTTTTTCTTTTTTCAATTTTTATGATTAGAAATGAATAAATTAAGGTTTTTGAAAGTGTGTGAACAAAAACAATAGTAAGTTTTGCCAATTTTATGGAATTTACTCAAAATTTACAGTTTTTAGGAAAGTTTACAGAAATTATTGATTTCAGTAGTTTGATTTTTATTTTTATTCTTGACTAAATCAATGAGTTTGAAGGTGTTTAATAGCGAGTAGGCCCTCCTCTGTTCCGTATGCACTCTCTGAGTCTATCTGGGATACTTTCAATCAAGTGGGTGATGTTTTCCTCGGGTATTCGCTCCCAACACAATTTTAGGGCGTTTATGAGCTCTTGTCGATTAGTCACATTACTGAAGTTCAATTTGAGGCTTCTTTTCAATCGGTCCCATAAATGTTCAATGGGGTTAAGATCGGGACTCATGGCCAACCACGGTAAAACCGTATTTTTGGCTTCAGAGAGAGCTCTCTGTGTTGTTCGCGCTGTATGTGGGCGAGCATTGTCTTGCATAAAGACGAAGTTTTCACCCACTCTTTGTGAAAATGGGATGACATGGGGCCGAATTATTCGATCGACATACCGGGAGGCAGTTATGGAGCCTTCCTGAATTACCAGCTCAGTTTTACCGAGCAAGCTTATTCTAGCCCACACCATAACATTTGGACCTCCAAAACGATCCGTTTCATGTATGCAAGGTTCTGAAAAACGTTCGCCTTCTCTTCTCCACACGCGCACTCGACGATCATCGCTGAAAAACTTCGCTTTACTTTCGTCCGTAAAGAGTACATTTCTCCAGTTGTCCATTGTCCACTCCGCATGCTCGCGAGCAAACTTCAAACGTGCTGCACGATACGCTCTTGTCAATTTTAGACGAATAACACGAGATATGGAACTTTGTCCGTCTTCATGGAGTCGATTTCGAATGGTTTGATCACTAATTCGTGTGCCAGTCGATTGCCGCAGTGGATTTTGTAAGACGCGGGCGGGAATCGTGCGCTCTCGACGTGCAGTCAATCTGATATACCGGTCTTCCTGGACGGTTGTAACTCGCGCTCTTCCTGATCCAGATCTGCTCGCGACACAACTAGTCTCTAGAAAGCGTTCCCACGTGTTTCGAATAGCTCGTCGTGACATACCAAGACGTCTTGCCACCGATCTCTGAGGTTTCCACATCCATATGGCGCCGAGAACCAGACATAATGATCGCGAGTAACACCGAAATCAAGTCAAAAAGAAAAAAGTAGACGTGCGACTATAACACTCAGAATGTGACTGAGGGTACAAGTGACTGAGAATTTGAGTAATAAACGATTTTTGGAGTACTTCACTTTTTTTGTCTACCCACCATTAAATTCGTGACTTGAAACATTGATAACGTTAGATAAACACGTCAACAATACTCTAAAATGTTTAACTTCACTATTTACTGCCTAACAATTTTTTTTACACGAAATTCGAGATTAACTTAGAGTGGGCCCTATTTTGTTTTGAAATAGCGTCTAATTAGTTTACAAGAGGTGTCATAACCATTACAACAGTTTCTAGAACATCAATGTCACGACCCTAAAAAGGGGTCGCGTTTGTTATTAAAGGTGGTTGCAGTCTGTTAAAAAATAAGATCTATATACGCATTGATAATGTAACATCGTGATGTCACACTACATTGCAACATCGAGTATAACCGATAAGACAACGTGCCTTGTTTAGCGCAAGCGAAAAAGAGACGAGTATATTTTGTGAGCGTCGTACGGTCGTTGACGTCGACGCTAGACTGAATTACGAGTTTGCTAGTTAGCTCAGATTTTACGTGCTTAATTCAATGTCATTGTAGAACATAGATAACTCTTAATAATAAATAATTAATGTCAAAAATTCAAGGCTGATATTTTTTTGCTTACGTTACACTTGAGAGTGAGTATAGACGGCACTAGTGTGCGAGCGAGAGATCATGATTAGCGCCGCCATTTTAGATTCATTACTTTAATGAACCAGGTAATATGGGCCTGCTTAGCAGCTAGAGTACTTGCTTACTAGACTGAATCCCTCGACTCCATCCAGCTATACTAAAGATGGTTTAAAATCGCTTTTCCTACGGAAACACTGCGTCTGCTTATTCTACCATCTGTACAGTGTGTTTCTAGGAACTGCTTAATCTGATGCCAAAGTCACATTTTTATCAACACACAGCTCGCCACCGGCGGGAATTAGAACGTTTATTCCATGTATAATAACTACTTGGAGTCAACATTCCGCCTCGATTTTCACTCTGCGCTACGACATGGTGACTTTAAGAACGGCGTTATAAAATTTCTTCGAAACCTGCAGTACCCCTAGTGTTACAAGCGTCCATTGACTGCGTTTACCACTGTCCATCAAATAGACACTCTAGTTAATAAAACTACGTTTTAGCGGTTTTAAGCGCGGTAATTTTATTTGATTTTGGTTTTTCCGACGTTTCGGCCACTTTTCAGTGGCCGTGATCACGGAAGACAAAGATGTCAAGTGTCAACGAGTATTGTTAAAGTTTTATTTAGCCTACCGCCAACTTATTAATTTTAATTATTTAATTTTTAATTTTGTTTATGGTTATTATTTAATCTATGGGAGCCTAATCTAATTTACTACCGCTTCGCAACATGTTATGGCTTGAAGAGAAGAAGCGGCGCAAGAAACTCTTCAGCAAACATGCCTAGCTCTAATAATTTTATATAATATTAAAATGGGTGGAAGGAAAAATAAAAGTAATTATCAGTCAAGTTGGTTTGTGTTCCGTTGTACGCAGAAAGAGCTCACAGTGTCTTGAGGTCTGGCAGCTGGTTTTTGCTGGGTTTGGGTCTTAATAGTTTTGATAATTGGATCCCAAACAGGTGGTACACTAGTTGTTTGCCAGCTTTTAGCAATTAAAAAAAATTAAACTTACTTTTACATCGTCGTCATATTCATGACCCTCTCCACATTGCAGTGGAATAGCGGCGCCGCCAGTACAAAAGTAGAAGGCGTCGCATCTTTCAGGGTTTGGTACATGTCCAAAAACTCCCGGCGGGCATATCACTACAGCAGTTGTCGTTTCAACGTTTTGAGAACTTGATTCAACAATTTGAGAGCTTGATTCAACATTTTGAGAGCTTGATTCGATACTGTCTATAGTACTAGGATTATCAATACTTTCTGTAGTTTCATAAATGTCACTTTTTTCTGTTGTTTTTGCTGTTGTAATAGCTTGACTTGTTGTAGTACCTTGTCCAAGAGTACATCCACCTTCAGCTATTACGATGCATTCCTGTAAGTAGAGTTTATAATTTGAATGATTTTAAAGTTAAGTAATTCGCATAGCCCTGGATGACAAATTGTATATTTAACTAGCTTCTGCCCGCGACTTCGCCCGCGTTGAATACTTAAAAAAAGTAAGTTAAAAAACCCCCGATATTGAAACATTCTTCATTGGTGCTCTGCTCCTATTAATGTTAGCGTGATGATATATAGCCTATAGCCTTCCTCGATAAATGGGCTATCTAACACTGAAAGAAATTTTCAAATCAGACCAGTAGTTCTAGAGATTAGCGCGTTCAATCAAACAAACAAACAAACTCTTCTATTTTATATATTAGTATATAAGATCAATGCGTGTATACTCGATAAAAACAACAATACTACAGCTAATCACATTTATTTTACCTACACTTTAGCAGCCTTTAACGAAACTTTAAATTCACTAAAACTTTTAGTGTTATTTTGATTAGACTTAACCTGTCGCTGTTCTGAAGGACGCTACACAATCTGGATGACGTACGCAGAGTAAGACATAAAATATATTGTCTCTTTCAGATTAATGACAATGCATATAAATCTATATATATTTTTATCTGTGCAGGAACGGAGAAAGAATACAATTTCCTGCGGCCGGGCGGCCTGTCGTAAGAGGCGACTTAATAACCCACAGCCAGGTGGTAGGGCATTTGCCCGACTGGATGGCTACCACCCCTGGTCAAGAGCATGCCGCCATAACAACCTTGAGTTGTGTTCCGGCATTAGTGACCAGGTTCCAGTTTCCCTTAAGAGAGCAGCAGCGCATTTGTAGCAACTTTGGTGTTGCAAATGTCCATAGGCGATGGTAACTGCTTTCCATCAAGTGGGCCGTCTGCCTGTCTGCTGACCTCCGGCAATAAAAAAAAAAAAAAACTATCCTATTTTTGCAATCTAGCCACCTTTATACCCTCCTACCTTCCTCTAAGTATAAAACACACAATCGTTGTATAGACAGCAGAGCAGAGCGGCTGATATGCATGGCATTTTATACCACCGATGAATATTTTAATATTAAACAGACGAGTAATAAGAACTTAATAATGAATTGACAAAATTATATAAAAATTTAATGACCTTATTTTAATTTAATTGTTTTTATAAATAATATATTAACTAAATGAGACATATTTGGATTTTAAATATTTGTTGTAATTTTAACTAAGATCATTATAATCAGTTATATAATTAATAATATAATCATAAAATCTATGTAGTCATAAGGACAACATACGGCTTGTAACCGAAACTACAAAAAGTTTGTATGCCTGTCAAGGCGAAACATGTAACTCGAGACTTAGCATAACGTAGCCAGTTCTGGGCACTATAATCATGGGAAACGGTGACCTAGGCTCAATATTCTACTTATACTCTTAAGCGATTATAGGTAGAATACCATATAACTAGAAGTATTCGTCTATACTTATATTATAAAGAGGTAAAGTTTGTGGCTTACATTTGAATGCGAAGAAAACAAAGGTTATGGTGTTTGAAAGAGAAGAAACCAGAACGAATGCAAGGATAATGGTCGATGATGTTATGCTGGAGCAAGTGAATGAGTTTGTATATCTTGGATGTGCTTTTAGCAGGGATGAAAGGTACACCGCTGATATAGAAAGAAGAGTGAATTTGGGGAATAGTGTGAATGGAGCGTTAGGTAAACTTCTAGGCGGTAAGAACCTCAGCCAGAAGGCCCAGCTTGCCATACACAACGCGGTGCTGGTACCTACGCTCACGTATGGAAGCGAGAGTTGGGTATGGAAGAGAGAACATGAAAGTAGAGTAAACGCGGTCGAGATGCGAGCACTGCGCAAAATCTGCGGAGTGACGCTCGCGGACCGCGTTCTTAATACCGAAGTAAGAAAGAGAATTGATCTGAAAGATAGTGTCGGGGTGAAGGTAAGGAAAGGAATGCTCCGGTGGTTCGGGCATGTGGAAAGAATGCATGATGAAAGAATGACTAAACAGATATACAATGCAAAAGTGGATGGATGCAGGAGTCGTGGAAGGCCACGACACACCTTCCATGATCAAATTGATCGTGTACTAGCAGAAGGTGATGTCAGGAGCCTTAAGAACAGACGAGCGTGCATGACAAGAGTTATGAATGTCAAAGAAGCAAGTGAGGTGTGTAAGAATAAGCCTGAATGGCGCTCTGTTGTTCGTGCCTACCCCGCAAGGGAACTGGCGTGAAGTTATGTATGTATGTAAAGTTTGTGACGTTGTAGGGATCTCTGGATCTACTAAATCGATTTTAAAAATTCTTTTACTGTTGGAAAGCTACGTTAACAGGGAGTGTCATAGGCTATATAACATGACGCTATATACCACGGGAGCGGGACAGAGCGCGGGTGAAACCGCACCGGGCCGCTAGTTTCTAATATTTTAGTTTCGTAAATTTTAAATCACAAACCTTAACGGTGTCATCATATTCATATCCATCACTGCATTGCAATGGAATAGCTAATCCTCCAGTGCAGAAATAGAAAGCATCACAGCGTTCAGGATTTGGTACATTACCAAACACTCCTAGAGGGCAAATAGGTGGAGTTGTAGTTCCAATACTCCCTGTCGTCGTCTGAATATTCTCTGTCACTTCACTACTCTCCGTTGTTTCAATAGGCTGTGCCGTCACGTCACTTTGAGAGCTAGTAGTGATTATTTGAGTAGTTGATTCACCTATTGAAGATAGTGTAGTATCACTTACAAAACTCTCTGTTGTTGAGTAAATGGTAGTATTTGACTCAGTAAGATCAATACTTTCTGTTGTAGTATAGAAATTTTGGGAAGTTGATGTTACAGTATCTGTAGTCTCATAATTCTCTGATATACTGCTCTCTGTTGTACTTGGCACGTTATTTGAACTTGTGACGTAGTTTTGAGTAGTAGATTCATTTGATTCAGTATTGCTTGGTGAAGATGTTGCATCTGGAGATTCGTCATTTTCAGAAATTGTAGTGGAGTCTTCTGTAGGAGAATTTGTATTTGGTGGTGTTGTATTAGCTTCAGTAGTAGTTTGTATAGAAAGCGTAGTTCCAGCTGTGCCTTGACCTAACGTACATCCGCCTTCAGCTATTTCTACGCAAGTCTGAAAGATGAAAAATATTAATAGATATTAATAAGAGCAAATCAAAAGAAGATCATAAAACTTGAGGGTATGGTTCGAAATAAAAAAGTGTGACAGATGTTTTGTTAAATTTAAGATTATACATAATTATAACATCGAAACATTAGCAATAATAATTAAAACAAAATAGATATTGAACTAAGAATAGTAGTAGAAAAATTGTACACCGAACCCGCAAAAAAATGTGATCATTATTAAAATAACAACACCTATCTATATACCCCCCCTGTTTTTATGCAATAAATAATTTTATTTCAAGTTAAAAACATAAAACAGAATAAATGATGGCATTAAGTTCTGTGTAAAACAATTCTTATAATTTAGATTGAAACTAGTATGTATGATTTAACAATTAACACTAAGCTTATTTTGATGATGATTAGTATTATTTATTTTATTTTTAGTCAACTTCAGCTACTTCTGAGTGTTCGTGTATAACTTACAGTGGCACCCTGAGGACTAAAAGCATAATTCAATCGAGGAATTAAATTTTCTTAGAATATCCAGAAGTTGTCATTTTCGTAAATTATAATGATAATAAGATTAAAAACTATCTATTTCGTGGAGTGTTTCCATTCCTACGTACATATAATAGCTATCTCGTTGTTAAACATTTCTTTAAATATGAATTTGTTTGTGGACTGTGAATATTTTAATCATAAAAGAAAACTGCACGTGCGTAATATATGATGATTTTAATAGCAATGGCGGGAAAAATATACAGATAAAAAAACAAAAGAAAATCTATGTTCTAAATTCAAACATTTAGTACATTTGGTGGCCAGTAACTACTATGCCACACCAAATAAATAAAAACTGTTTGTTGGAGATTCTAACACTCGTATTGTATTACTGTATTGCTATAATTTCAACCTACCTTCACAGTGTCATCATATTCAAATCCTTCGAGACACGTTAATAGGATAGCAGTACCGCCAGTACACATAAAGAACGCGTCACACCTGTCCGGATGGGGTATATTTCCGAAAACGCCAGGCGGGCAAAGTGCAGCAGTCGTTGTTTCAGTAATAACAGTAGTACTTTCAGCAACTACAGGTGTTGTTTCAGAATCAACTCTTGTAGTTTCAGTTCCTTCACTGTCAGTCGAGCTTTCTAAGTTTGATGTTGTAGTTTCTACATTTAATGTGGTTTCGGTCATCAAAGTAGAGCTATCGGTATATTCTGGACTGTAAGTAGTCTCTGGTATTTCTGAAATCACTGTAGTAATATCTTGGTTAGGTGTAGACGATTCAGTGTTTACCGATGAGGTGGATATTGTTGTTGTCTCAACACTTTCAGTTACAGACTCTGTGATATCATCTGTTGGTGTAGTGCTTGTGCTGGGAGTAGTAGCAGCATTTGGACCTTGTGTAGTGGATTCACTGAATCCATCTGTCGTGGCTAAAGTAGATGTCATAGCGTCGACTGTTGTCCCTTGGCCGAGTGTACATCCGCCTTCGGTAATTTCTACACAATTCTGGAATTAAGAAAATAATTTGCACTCATAGGATGAAATACTAAATGAACTTGATGAATATACAGATTAAGTTACTAACATCATATAAAATGAAAACCTCTAAGTTATTTTTCAAACATAGATTGTTATGAAATTTAACCAATTTAAGATACGAAGCCTCACATTTAGCTATAGGGCACGTGCACGAACTATTATAGGTGACAGCACAAATCGATACGAGAGATTTTAAATCTTTCGTCGCAATATCCTTAATGTTTACGTTATTTAGTTATGTTTGATTTTTATTGTCTCTTTTCTCTTTTCTTTCACCATTTCCCAATTAATTGGAGTCGGCACAATATGTCTTTTCCTTCCACACTCCTCTACTCTGACATACGTTCTCTGTCACACTACAAATCATCATATCATCCTTCACACAATCCATCCATCTATTTTTTGGTCTACCTTTACATTTGTACCCAGCCTTTACATGCTCATATCACCTCAGTCTTCTTCCTCTGAATTTTCAGTCACAGTTGCAACGTTCAAAGATCCCCTTATGTACTCTATTTCTCACATTATCCATTATTGTAACACCACACAGCCATCTCAACATTCTCATCTCAGCTGAGTAGAGATGTTTGTGGTTTATCACTTTATCACTGTCCCGCCCCGGGTTAACGTTAGGTAGGCGGACGGTTGTAAAACAAAGTCAAATTTAAATATGTCTTTAAATGACTTTTATTATGACGAAATGATATAATACGAGTTCCAGCTGATTAAGAATGATCATCAGCGTGGTCAGAATATATCATAAGGCCAAAAACTCTTCGAGTCTGGTCAATTAATAATTAATCAGAGTAAATTGTAGAGTTACATATATTTTAAAATAGTGGAAGTACTTTTGTATTACAAGGCTGTATAAATACTGCAAACCCGCTGTGTCATCTGGCAGTCATCGTTCTGAATTTCAAATAAAACAACTTGAAATTCTACGTGTTTCGGTATATAAATTCCACACTAACATTAATTTGATCACGAAAGAGTCTGATAATGTTTAAAATGTTATCAACAAATTGTATTCCTAATCTGTCTTGGAAAAAACTTAAGCTAATGTGATATAGTAAATTGTTACACGAGGGATGAAAGTGACTTGTTTAGGCACGAGATGATTTACGAGCGTAGCGAGGGCGCTAATAGTTTAATTGCCTAAATTGATCTTTTAACTGAGACAAACAAACAACTACATCTCTATAAAATCATGCGTTAAATGCATATCTAAATCTGATGAATTCATTTGATACGTCACATATGAAAAGTCAAGTAAATTTCTTTTTAGTTTTGTTTTAGCATTTTTTGTCTTATTAACAGGGGCTGTGTAAGAAGTCGGACGAGACTCGCATAGTTTAAAATTTTTAACAGCGGGCAAAATCTTGTCCTAGGGACAAAAAGTACTGTTTTCACCCCTGTGATCAGATAACTTCAAGCGTACTTTCTGAGTATGAGAATTCATTAAACAGAACTTCGTGTAGTAAATATATTTATATTATATTATTATATTATATTATTATATTATATTATATTATATATTACATAGACTTCAACTAACCTTTACATTATCATCAAATTCGAATCCTTCGCTGCAAGTTAGCAATATGCCCATAGAACCTGTGCACATGTAGAAAGCATCACACCTCTCAGGATGTGGAACATTTCCAAAGTAGCCTGGTGGACAAATAGCAGCAGTAGTCGTTTCTAATGTAACTGTGCTTGTTTCTTCTATACTTTGTGGTGTTGTGATAGCGTCTGTTGTTATTTCATTAATTTCTGTGGTACTTTCAACGTCTGTAGGTTCCCATTGCGTTGTTGTTTCGGCGGGTGAAGTCGTAGTGGTAATTTCTGTTAAAGGATCGTCACTGGTAGATGGTACATCACTTTCAGTACTTGATTCTGTAACGACTTCTGTAATTTCAGTAATGGGGCTAGAAGTAGTAACATCATACACGCTTGATGTTGCTGCTTGACTAGTAGATTCGTCGACGCTATCTGTCGTAACTGAAGTAGCAGTTACAGCTTCAGTAGTCTTGGTAGTACCTTGGCCGAGAGTACAACCACCTTCAGTTATCTCTACACAGTTCTGGAATAAAGATGTTAGTTAATATATTAGGTACTTAATACTAACAATAGATACTAAATTGCTTAAAATTGTTAATAGTAATGTGTCACTGACAAATATCTACAATTAGTTTTTCTAATTTGAAATATTAAAACACAAAATTGAAACGCTCTTCTTGCATTTATAAAAATTTTCTATTAACAATAAGTAACATTACTTGCTAGCTAAACAGATATGCTAAACGTTACATACAAGTAACCTTATTAATGGAACTTAAACTCACCTTTACATTATCGTCATATTCGAATCCTTCACTGCAAGTTAGCAATATGCCCATAGAACCTGTGCACATGTAGAAAGCATCACACCTCTCAGGATGTGGAACATTTCCAAAGTAGCCTGGTGGACAAATAGCAGCAGTAGTCGTTTCTAATGTAACTGTGCTTGTTTCTTCTATACTTTGCGGTGTTGTGATAGCGTCTGTTGTTATTTGATCCATTTCTGTGGTACTTTCAACGTCTGTAGGTTCCCATTGCGTAGTTGTTTCGGCGGGTGATGTCGTAGTGGTAATTTCTGTTAAAGAATCGCCACTGGTAGATGGTACATCACTTTCAGTACTTGATTCTGTAACGACTTCTGTAATTTCAGTAATGGGGCTAGAAGTAGTAACATCATACGCACTTGATGTTGCTGCTTGACTAGTAGATTCGTCGACGCTATCTGTCGTAACTGAAGTAGACATTGTAACTTCAGTAGTTCTGGTAGTACCTTGACCGAGTGTACAACCACCTTCAGTTATCTCTACACAGTTCTGGAATAAAGATGTTAGTTAATATATTAGGTGCTTAATACTAACAATATATACTAAATTGCTTAAAATTGTTAATAGTAATGTGTCACTGACGAATAAATACAATTACTTTTCCTAATTAGAAATATTAAAATACAAAATTGAAAAGCTCTTCTTGCATTTATATAAATTTTATATTACCAATAATTAACATTACTCGCTAACTAATCATAAATGCTAAAACTTTACATACAAACAATCTTATTAATGGAATTTAAACTCACCTTTACATTATCGTCATATTCGAATCCTTCGCTGCAAGTAAGTAATAGAGTCCTAAATCCTGTGCACATGTAGAAAGCATCACACCTCTCAGGATGTGGAATATTTCCAAAGTAGCCTGGTGGACAAATAGCAGCAGTAGTCGTTTCTAATATAATAGTGCTTGTTTCTGCTATACTTTGTGGAGTTGTGATAGCTTCTGTGGTTATTTCATTAATTTCTGTGGTACTTTCAACGTCTGTAGGTTCCCATTGTGTTGTTGTTTCGGCGGGTGAAGTCGTAGTGGTAATTTCTGTTAAAGAATCGCCACTAGTAGATGGTACATCACTTTCAGTACTTGATTCTGTAACGACTTCTGTAATTTCAGTAATGGGGCTAGAAGTAGTAACATCAGACACACTTGATGTTGCTGCTTGACTAGTAGATTCGTCGACGCTATCTGTCGTAACTGAAGTAACAGTTACAGCTTCAGTAGTCCTGGTAGTACCTTGGCCGAGAGTACAACCGCCTTCAGTTATCTCTACGCAATTCTGAAATTAAGATGTTGGTTTAAATAACAGGTACTTGCTGCTCCAAATGCATACTAAATTAATTAAAATCGTTAACAGTTGTCTCATTAATGAACAAATACAATTACTTCCTCTAATTTGAAATATAAAACCTAAAAATAGATAATCTCTTACGTTTCCCAAAATTTTATTTTATTATTATTTAACTACATTTGATAGCCAATCAGAAATGCTATACACATTACATACACATAACCTCACTAATGGAACTTAAACTCACCTTTACATTATCGTCATATTCGAATCCTTCGCTGCAAGTAAGTAATAGAGTCCTAAATCCTGTGCACATGTAGAAAGCATCACACCTCTCAGGATGTGGAATATTTCCAAAGTAGCCTGGTGGACAAATAGCAGCAGTAGTCGTTTCTAATGTAACTGTGCTTGTTTCTTCTATACTTTGTGGTGTTGTGATAGCGTCTGTTGTTATTTCATTAATTTCTGTGGTACTTTCAACGTCTGTAGGTTTCCATTGCGTAGTTGTTTCGGCGGGTGAAGTCGTAGTGGTAATTTCTGTTAAAGAATCGCCACTGGTAGATGGTACATCACTTTCAGTACTTGATTCTGTAACGACTTCTGTAATTTCAGTAATCGGGATGGAAGTAGTAACATCATACACACTTGATGTTGCCGCTTGACTAGTAGATTCATCGACGCTATCTGTCGTAACTGAAGTAGCAGTTACAGCTTCAGTAGTCCTGGTAGTACCTTGGCCGAGAGTACAACCACCTTCAGATATCTCTACACAGTTCTGGAATAAAGATGTTAGTTAATATATTAGGTGCGTAATACTAACAATAGCTACTAAATTGCTTAAAATTGTCAATAGTAATGTGTCACTGACGAATAAATACAATTACTTTTGCTAATTTGAAATATTAAAATACAAAATTCAAAAGCTCTTCCTTCATTTATATCAATTTATATTACCAATAATTACCATTTCTTGCTAACTAATCAAAAATGCTAAAACTTTACACAAAACAACCTTATTAATGGAACTTAAACTCACCTTTACATTATCGTCATATTCAAATCCTTCACTGCAAGTTAGCAATATGCCCATAGAACCTGTGCACATGTAGAAAGCATCACACCTCTCAGGATGTGGAACATTTCCAAAGTAGCCTGGTGGACAAATAGCAGCAGTAGTCGTTTCTAATGTAACAGTGCTTGTTTCTTCTATACTTTGTGGTGTTGTGATAGCTTCTGTTATTATTTCATCAATTTCTGTGGTACTTGCAACGGCTGTAGGTTCCCGTTGCGTCGTTGTTTCGACGGGTGAAGTCATAGTGGTAATTTCCGTTAAGGAATCGTCATTGGTAGATGTTTCATAATTTTCAGTATTTGATTCTGTAACGACCTCTGTAGATTCAGTAATGGAGCTAGTGGTAGTAACATCATGTATACTAGACGTTGAAGCTTGACTAGTAAATTCATCTATGTTATCTGTCGTAACAGACGTAGATGTGATAGCTCCAGTAGTGCTGGTCGTACCTTGACCGAGTGTACAACCGCCCTCAGTTATTTCCACACAGTTCTGGAATTTTAAGAAATGTTTATCACAATTAATACCATCTTAAACTGAAACTGAACTTAACTGTTTTGAATTCTTTCGCCTTTCTACTTCCCACAATTTGCGCACTCATACGTATCGTAAACTCACTACACCTGCACACACTTCATCCTTTTATGATGACTCTTTTACAGTGCAGGCGGTCAAACTTTGGAATGCGCTGCCTCTTACTGTCAGAGAGGCCAACAATTTGCCTACATTTAAGAACGCACTCAGAAAACACTACTTTTCCTTAAATAATTATGCCTAATCCTTATATTATAGACTATTTAATATATTATGTGTATATATATTTGTATGTATTTAATTTATAAAGTAATTTAAGTATGTTTATTTATGATATACCTAATAATCTGCACCACCTACATCGCCAGATTAGGTTAAACTATTCCTTAAGTTAGGTTGCCTGGAAGAGATTGCTTCAAGTGATAAGGCCGTCTATTGTTTCTACCATGACAATATTGCAATTGTGTATTTTTAAAATTGTATATTTGGTGAGCAATAAAGTGTTATCTATATATCTATCTATCTATATTAAACTGGAAATAAATTAATTATATTTAATTTTTTTGCATTTTGATGAAAAATAATTACCATCGTTATCTCTAGTTTGAATTACAAATCTTAACATGAATAAACTTACCTTTACATCATCATTATATTCGAATCCTTCACTGCAAGTTAGCAATACGCCAATAGACCCTGTGCACATATAGAAAGCGTCACACCTCTCAGGATGTGGAACATTTCCAAAGTAACCTGGTGGACAAATAGCGGCAGTAGTCGTTTCTATTGTGACAGTGCTTGTTTCTTCTGTATTTTGTGTTGTTCTGATAGCTTCTGTTGTTATTTCATTAGCTTCTGTGGTACTTTGAGTATCAATAGTTTCCCATGGCGTAGTAATTTCACCAGGTATAGTTGGAGTAACAGCAGCTTCTGTTAAAGAATCATCGCCTGTAGAAAATTCATTACTTTCAGTCGTTAGCTCTGTAACAAATTCTGTAGATCCGGTAATGGTGCTAGAAGTAATAGCATCATTTGCACTAGTCGTTGATTCTTCTACAGTAGATTCACTGAAGCTCTCTGTCGTGATTGAAGTAGATGTCACTGCTTCAGTAGTTTTTGTTGTACCTTGACCAAGTGTGCAACCTCCTTCAGCAATTTCCACACAATTCTGAAAATTTCAAATAGTATTGCAATTTTACCATTAACAATTAGGATATTAAACTTCACTATATAATAATGGATGTTGGTATATATAAGTTTATTAAGTTCCAATAGAGAAAGTTGCCTCAAGTGCTCTGTCATGGCGAAGGCTATCTATTGGTGATTACTTTAACTCGCCAATAAATATCTCTGCAGTGCATCAACTTTTATATCATTCATAGTAATAAAAAGTAAAGTAATAACAGCCCATAACTGTCCCACTTCTGGGCTTGGGCCTCCCACTATAGTGGAACGGACAGTATACCCGCCACGCTTGTGCAAGGGGCCTTGGCAGGTTTGACACATCGGTTATCTCGATGTGCAGATTGCATCACGATGTTTTCCTTCACCGTTATTAGCACGTGGTAATTGTAACAATATATACATTAGTTTAAATAAATATATATCGTTTGTGGCGTTCCGTCTTTGTTAGTTATTTTCACTTATATAAAGATAGTTTTAAGATTGGCAACATTGCCACCAAAAATTCGCTCTGTATTCCCTCGCACGGATAGTCGCTAATTACAAAAGTTAAATCTAACATTGTCATCGATATAAAATATAAATGTGCCACATGTACCAAGGTAACTTGGAGAACAATAAAAGCCTAATCAAGAAAACTCAGTGTTCTTATTCATCGTCCTTACACCGAAGCTGCACGAAAATGCGGGAGACAAATCGCCAAACGTTCATTGTCATGAAAAATTGTACATATAGGGACAGAATGGATTTTAAGGAAATTTGACATAGAGATAGATACTGGCGATAGATAGATATATACATAGATAGATAACACTTTATTGCTCACCAAAACAAACAAATGTAAAAACAAAATATTTCTTGGCAAACCAACAGACGGCCTTATCACTAAAAGCAATCTCTTCCAGGCAACCCAGCTTAAAAGAAATTTTGAACTAATCTGGCGATGTAGGTAGAGCAGAAAAAAGATACGACTGTACAATTTAAATATACATACTTACACTAATTTATAAATTTAATACATATATAAATATAATAGTAATATATATACGTATATGCAAAATAATCTAAATAAATATATTTGTTAACATTATATGTGACAAGCATTTTATATTATCATATATTACAATAGGTAAATAAGTTAATGGCGATAGGTTAATGTTGTTTCAAAAAGTAATGTTCAAGGGAAAGATACGCATGAAACCCATTTCTCAAGGTAAGGGTATGACAATTGGACTTACTTATGCAAAACAGAACCAATCCACAAACATGCCAAAATTGGGTTAGGTATGCAGAAGACTTTCAAAATGCACCTTTTATCGACTCAATAAAAATCATAACGAGAAAATATAATATACAATATTCTAAATGTTTTTTCCAAAATATAGACATATTTTTTTTGTACGCAAAATTTTAATAAAAACGGCTTTTTCTCAAAACTGTCAGTATATGTGGGTTGGTTCCATTTTGCATAAGTAGGTCCAATTAGAAATTTGATAAAAACATCTGTTATATAAATACATGTTATTATTAGGTTTTTACTTCATTCAAAAATATAATGTGATTAAGTCACGGATAATAGCTAGTAAGATTTAATAGAAAAAGTGACATCAATACCTTGAGTCTGAATTACAAAAGTTTAGCTTAGTTACGACTTGTATATAACTAATATTTTTTAAATCTACCATAGGAGCTTTAATTTACCTTTACATTATCATCATATTCGAATCCTTCACTGCAAGTTAGTAATAAGCCCATAGAACCTGTACACATATAGAATGCATCACATCTTTCAGGATGTGGTATATTTCCAAAGTAACCTGGCGGACAAATAGACGCTGTAGTCGTTTCAATAGAACCAGTAGTGGTTTCTATACTCTCAGTAACACTTTCTGTAGTTATAGTAGCATCTGCAGGTGTGCTTTCTGAAGAAGGAACTATGGTAGATACTATTTCTGTTGTACTACTGAAACTTTCTGTAGTATCAGTAGATGGTGTTACTTTATTACTTTCGGTGTTAGAATCAGTTGAGCTCGTACTATCTGATGTTGTGTCTGCACTTTGTGATGTTGATTCAATACTTAGTGTTGTGTCGATGACAGCTGAAAATTGATACATATTAAGAAGTGCTTATTATATGATATAGTGCTTTCACACAACTTAATTTATTAAAGATAAAAACTACAAATAGTAAATAGGTCCCAAATCACCGTCAGTTGGGAACGTTTCGGTAACGCTGGCTGCATTGCCACGTTGTATGGCAACGCTTATGCGTTGCCCAAAATACAGGCCAGCGTTTTGGTTTCGTGAGACATCTATCAACCGTTTTGATAGGTCTCGATAAAGGCGATGGGCTTCTGGACCCCATGGCCCGAGAGTTTCGACACCAAAAGCTACATGCTTGGGCCCAGATAGTTCGTGAGACATCTATAAGAGTGATTTTAAGATTTCTTTTTATTATGTTGATATTTTTCATATTGTATTGGGTTAGGTCCTCTTGTCGGGCGGCAGCTGCACCAGCTACCACAGCCGTATCCGGAAGATGGGACGCTGCCAAAGTGTCAACGCACGTTGCTTCCTAAACTAATGGTCGTCCCATGAATAACTTATTTTATTTGTGATCTTATTTTAAGATTTCTTCGCTTCCAAGTGAAGTTTAGAGCTGATGTTTTCCATTTTGTAATATAAAATTATAACGCTTTTTTAAAACCCATATATCTCAACTCATTACTTTTTTTGGCTCAAAACTCCCCGTCTCCTTTAGTATTATCACAAAAAAATTACTTGATTTATGAGAGTCCCAAAATTATTACATTTTCGTGTTTAAATTTAAATGCAATTACAATGCTGTGAAAATCAAGCGATACATGCTCGCTGGCCAGTATATCAATGAAATGTGACATTGGTGCCCGCCCCACTCCGCATTACTCATAGAGCTATCATGACTTTGGGATATATACCTGAAATTTGCACGTTGTTCTAAATATGCTTACCTTTACAGTATCATCGTATTCGAATCCATCACTACAAGTCAAAAGAATAGCTGTGCCTCCGGTACACATGAAGAACGCGTCGCATCTTTCAGGATGAGGCACGATCCCAAATATTCCTGGTGGGCAAATAGCCGCAGTCGTTGTTTCTATAGATTCTGTAGTAATTATGCCACTTTCGGTACTCGTGTCAATATTTTGTGTTGTGCTTTCAAGATCATCTGCATCAGTTGGAGTAGTATAAACACCCTGTGTAGTAGATTCTTCATATTCAACTGTTGTGGATGGAGATGTCGTTTCATCCCTTAAGGTAATAGTTATTTCAGTAATTTCTATATCTGTTGTACCTTCAGATGTTATTGTATATGGATTCTCTGATGTTTGTTCCGCATCTGTAGTACCAATGGAATCTGTGTCTAAATCTGTAGAAGTGGTTAATTGAAAAGTAGTACTCTCAAGATTATTAACTTGAGTAGTAGAAGATATATCATTGACATCTGTGACTTCTGTAGTAGCAGAAATAGTTGTGTCTTGTTGAGTACTAGATTCTAATGTTGATATTTCGACTTCAGAAGTTGCTGCTGTTGTTTGGGAAGCATCTGTCGTTGCTGGTCCTAATGTACAACCTCCGACAGCTATTTCAACACATGACTGAAAATTAAACATGCGTAGTTAATTATTTAGATTTTAGGATATTGTAAATTTAAACTAAGAAACCAACGATTACTTTAAAGTTTTGCGTATTTCTTCAAAGTATAAACCCTTAGAAGTCGCATTGTTAACTTTTTTCGCTGTGAAGTGGATTTACTTTCTGAAGTGGTATATAAATATATTAGGAAATAGTCTTGAAGTTAGTTTGGATAAAAACTTTGAATTTGTTATAAAAATAATACTTACACCAACTACGTCATCATATTCAAAACCATTACTACAGAACAACTTTATAGCGTTCCCTGCTGCACACATATAGAAAGCATCACACCTTTCAGGATGGGGTCTGGTACCAAAAGAACCCGGCGGACATATCTCCGGTGTTGTGGTATCAATGGATGTTGTGCTACTCTGTGTAGTAGCTTCTGTGTTTTGTGTTGTATTAATTTCAGTGTTTATATCTGTTGTTTGTGTTGTATCGCCTAAAGTACAACCACCTGATCCAATCACTACACACATCTGTGAAAGGAACGAAATCGTTTATGTATTTTATTTTAAGATTATTAGAGATTGTACACACCGCATGGCACATGTTGCCTTATTGTATCTTCGGATATTGTTTCGTTTCTACATTCAGAATTTTGTCATGATCAAATATGTTATGAGTGGTAACCCTACGGTTTTTAACACACATGAGGCAACCCTGTTGTTTCTCATATAACAATTTAACAAATTCAAAGAAAACATCTCATTCTAGCCACCTGTGAGTGACTCATGCATGCGCGTGAGAAAGTGCTGAGTGGAGAGTTCCCTGGGAAGCCTCGGAGCCACCCTGTGGACCGATGAACGGGACAGACTGGCTCCAATCGCTAACTGATCATCGTGATCAATTAATATTAAGTTATTATTGTAATAATTAATTTAATTAAAGAGTATCCCCACGGACCCAGAGTTTCCACCCCAAATGCAAATGTGTGACATCCTTTTATTCCGAGGATCCTGCGGGAATTTTCTCGGGAGCGCTTTGTAGTTGTTTGGATGCATAAAAAGTAGCTTATTTCGAAACACTAAAACGATAGCTTAAATTCTTTTTTAAATGTTGCGGTACTTTGTGTCCGCGGGAAACCCGCGAGATTATCAAGTCAAGCTTCGACTGGATCTAATGATGGTAAAAATGAAATAACCGCAAATAAGGCTAAACAGTCGTGGTAGCGTAATGGCTAGCGCAGGCGTCCCAAACTCAAAGGGCGCGGGTTCGATTCGACTTAGGCAGTTTTCTAACCTAATGTGTGTATTTTTACAATTACCACGTGCTAATAACGGTGAAGGAAAACATCGTGATGCAACCTGCACAACGAGATAACCGATGTGTTAAGCCTGCCAAGCCGCCTTAGACAAGGGTGGCGTGTATACTGTCTATTCCCCCTATAACGGGAGGCCCGAGACCAGCAGTGGGCCATTTATGGGCTGTTATCATTATATTAAGGCTAAACAGCGATTATTTTGTTTTAACAGTTGATTAAATGTTTATGCACACCACCCTATCATTAATTTATGAATTACATAATCATTATTTTAATTTTAGTATCATTATTTTTTTAATTACAGTATAGGTTCGACTTTGACCATTATCTCACCCGATTTCGAGCAGACGTATGGATATATCCACCATTTGTAGCATGTATGGGAACTGAATAGACCAAAGTTATCCAAAAAAATATTGCAAGTATATTGTTAAATACTAATTTAAAACTTACCCCGAAGGTAGCGTCAAACTCATATCCTTCACTGCAGTACAGCTGTACGTACGAACCACTCATGCACATATAAAACGAATCACACTTAGTAGGGTGTGGTATGTTCCCGAAAAATCCTGGCGGGCATAGTTCCGGTGTTGTCGTTTCAATATTTTGTGTAGTTGTTTCAACACCCACCGTTGTAGTGTCGACACTTTCAATTGTGGTTTCGATATCTTTAGTTGCAGCGTCCATACCTTCAGTTGTAGTTTCGTCAAGTTTAGTTGTAGTTTCAATACCTCCAGTTGTAGTTTCGACACCTCCAGTAGTAGTTTCGACACCTCCAGTAGTAGTTTCGACACCTTCTGTTGTAGTTTCGATACCTCTAGTTGTAGTTTCGATACCTCCAGTTGTAGTTTCAAGACTTCCAGTTGTAGTTTCGATACCTACAGTTGTAGTTTCGACACCTACAGTTGTAGTTTCGATACCTCTAGTTGTAGTTTCGATACCTTCAGTTGTAGTTTCAAGACTTCCAGTTGTAGTTTCGATACCTACAGTTGTAGTTTCAACACCTACAGTTGTAGTTTCAAGACTTCCAGTTGTAGTTTCGACAACTTCAGTTGTAGTTACGATACCTACAGTTGTAGTTTCGACACCTTCAGTTGTAGTTTCAATATTTCCAGTTGTAGTTTCGATACCTACAGTTGTAGTTTCAAGACTTCCAGTAGTAGTTTCAATACCTATAGTTGTAGTTTCGTCACGTTCAGTTGTAGTTTGGATGTCTTGAGTTGTAGTTTCGATACCTATAGTTGTAGTTTCGACACCTTCAGTTGTAGTTTCAATATTTCCAGTTGTAGTTTCGATACCTACAGTTGTAGTTTCAAGACTTCCAGTTGTAGTTTCAATACCTATAGTTGTAGTTTCGTCACGTTCAGTTGTAGTTTGGATGTCTTGAGTTGTAGTTTCGATACCTATAGTTGTAGTTTCAAGACTTCCAGTTGTAGTTTCGATACCTACAGTTGTAGTTTCGACACCTACAGTTGTAGTTTCGATACCTCTAGTTGTAGTTTCGATACCTCCAGTTGTAGTTTCAAGACTTCCAGTTGTAGTTTCGATACCTACAGTTGTAGTTTCGACACCTACAGTTGTAGTTTCGATACCTCTAGTTGTAGTTTCGATACCTCCAGTTGTAGTTTCAAGACTTCCAGTTGTAGTTTCGATACCTACAGTTGTAGTTTCGACACCTACAGTTGTAGTTTCGATACCTCCAGTTGTAGTTTCGATACCTCTAGTTGTAGTTTCAAGGCTTCCAGTTGTAGTTTCGATACCTACAGTTGTAGTTTCGACACCTACAGTTGTAGTTTCAAGACTTCCAGTTGTAGTTTGAATGTCTTCAGTTGTAGTTACGATACCTACAGTTGTAGTTTCGACACCTTCAGTTGTAGTTTGGATGTCTTGAGTTGTAGTTTCGATACCTACAGTTGTAGTTTGGACACCTTCAGTTGTAGTTTCAAAACTCCCAGTTGTAGTCTCAACACCTTCAGTTGTAGTTTCGACAACTTCAGTTGTAGTTTCGATATTTCCAGTTGTAGTTTCGATACCTACAGTTGTAGTTTCGACACCTTCAGTTGTAGTTTCAAGACTTCCAATTGTAGTGTCGATACCTAAAGTTGTAGTTTCGTCACGTTCAGTTGTAGTTTGGATGTCTTCAGTTGTAGTTTCGACACCTTCAGTTGTAGTTTCGATCTCTCCAGGTGTTGTTTCGATACCTACAGTTGTAGTTTCGACACCTTCAGTTGTAGTTTCGATACCTACAGTTGTAGTTTTGACACCTTCGGTTGTAGTTTCGACACCTGTAATCGTTGTTTCAATAGTTTCTGTAGTTGTCACAATACTTTCAGTAGATGTTGATTCCGTTGTAGATATTTCATTGTCAGTATTTGTAGTTGTTATAGGAACGTCTGTAGTAACCGGTTCTGTAGACCAGACAGGAGAAGTAGATGTCGGCTGTACTGTTTCCGTAGAGGTAGGTACATCGGAAGTAGAGGCTGTACTGGAGCCCAGTGTACATCCACCTTCAGCAATTTCTATGCACATCTGAAATGAAATGATCTATCTTTAGAAATCTTCTCTACTATATCCTTGCGGCTCCGCTAGCGTACGGTTCAGGTCTCCAAAGATATCTATCCCACTTTCCTTGATAAAAAGTACTTATTCTATATTCATGCTTTTTATTAAACGTACAGTCATGGTATAAAAATGTTCGCTAGTTTCCAAATTGATTCATTTAACGTTCCGCGAGCACGTGTTACCTTGTCTAAGTCAGAGAACATTGTTTAACTATTTAACAACAAAGTTTAAAATACTTAGATCAAAGTTGTTTGATTTTCTATCTTGTCTAAGAAGATTGTTTAGACATGTAAAACATTTTATTGGTTTTACATACATACATACATACATAACTTCACGCCAGTTCCCTTGCGGGGTAGGCACGAACAACAGAGTGCTATTTAGGCTTATTCTTACACACCTCACTTGCCTCTTTGACATTCATAATTCACTTATTGGTTTTAATATTTATATTAAGCGTAGTGATTATATCCTCTTTGCACATTACATTGCAATTTTCATTGTTCACGTTTCTATATAAACGTAACGTTTATTAAGATGTTGGCAGTATTGTTTCTTGTACTTGTGCAAGCAAAAGTCGACTTTAAGGTGACGAACATTTTCATTCCGCGACTGTACAAATATACCACGATTTTCTGTAAATCGTTTAATTCAGTTTCGTTCTCGGGTAACTTTTGACTCTATATCTCAAGGTAGGAGTGCCGTGATTATACCGTCTAATAGTTAGAAGAAAACAGCTGGTAAGCGTGTGGCAATTCACGATCAATCAAGTGTTTCGTAGATATGACAATTCACTATTTTGACCGCAAATCCATGAAAAATATATAATAAAAAATAAGATCTTCTTCAAATGAATTGTATCTATTTTTGCCAAATTTACCATTTCAGAATTCAAGAGTTAGCAGGGACATAGCTTTCATGACTTATGAAGCAAATAATGATTCGCTACACAGTGAGTTAATAAAAAGCCATAACGAAACATCCTTAAGATTTTTTTTTTATTGCAGGAGTTCAGCAGACAGGCAGACGGGCCACTGGATGGAAAGCGGTTACCATCGCCTATGGACATTTGCAACACCAAAGGTGCTACAAATGCGCTGCTGCTCTCTTAAGGGAGACTGGAACCTGGTCACTAATGCCGGAACACAACTCAAGGTTGTTATGGCGACATGCTTTAGACCAGGGGTGGCAGTCATCCAGTCGGGCAAATGCCCTACCACCTAGCTGTGGGTTGTTTTGTCGCCTCTTACGACAAGCCGCCTGGCCGCAGGAAATTGTATTCTTTCTCCGTTCCTGCACGGATGATTTTTTATCACCCGACCATATTATATTGAATATATTTGACAATTTGATTAAATCTACTCACATTTAATTATGTGTCCTAGTCGCATAATTTTAAGAAAACACTTTTGAAATTTATACAATACGACGCTCAGTTACATGTATGACGGCCACCCTTGTTATTGTAGTACAAAATTTGTATAGCAACATCCAGATTACAATTAAATAAAAACTAAACTAAATTATAAATAAGTATATAGTGGTAGTGGGTACGTATTTGTGGCTTTCGGGGTCGAGACCCTGGGGCCGTGGGGGCCTGGAGCTCATCACCTCTATAGAGACCTCTCAACGCGTTTAATTGAGGTCTCGCGTGACCAAAAGGCTGGCTTGCACCTAGGGCAACGAATTAGCGTTGCCATCCAACGCGGCCAGCATTTTGGGCACGCTCCCCGCCGACAGCGATTTGGAGTCAATTTTTTATTTATAGATTTATGTTATTTAAACGTGGAACAGAGGTAATCGGCCCGGGATACCACGGTCTTTCTTGCCGCCGCAGTGCCGGCAGATGGTCGCGCCACGCTGCCTTGAATGATGTCTTACGGAGGGCGCTTGCCACCGCTAACGTGCCGGCTTTATTGGAGCCGAACGGTATTGCACGTGACGATGGTAGGCGTCCCGACGGAATGACTCTAATTCCCTGGCAGCGTGGCAAGCCTTTGGTGTGGGATGCGACTTGCGTAGACACGTTGGCCGTATCCCATTTACCAAACACGTCTAAATCAGCCGGTTCAGCGGCGGAAACAGCCGAATCACTCAAGCGGCGCAAATATGCAACCCTCTGTGAGAGTTATATGTTTGTGCCGTTTGCTGTCGAGACGCTTGGACCGTGGGGTCCTGAGGCCATGAGCCTCTACCAAAATTTATCGAAACGATTCATTGACTCTTCGGGTGATCAGAGGGCTGGTGCTTACCTCGGCCAACGGATCAGTATGGCGATCCAGCGAGGAAACGTAGCCAGCCTTCTGGGCACCTTACCCATAGAAGATGGTGATCTGGGCTCAGTATTCTACTTATAGTCTTGAGGGACTATGAGTAGAATAAAATACAAATAAGTTAAGTTTTCTTGCATTGTATTCGATTATATGTACTAAAAAAAATATCAATTATTAAAATTTTTGAACTGTTATTTTGTAAGTATAGCTTTATTTATAGATTAGACTAGTTTATTTATTTTTAACTTTTAGTTTTATTACTTAGTATGAATATTATAAATAACTTGTTCAAACTATTAAAAAATTAAGTATATATACAAATTAAAATTAAACTATAAAATCTAGTCCCAGACCGCTGTCAGTTGGAAACGTGCTCAAAAGACCTGGCCACATTACCTCGCTGTATCGCAACGCTAATGCGTTGTCCGAGGTACAGATCAGACTTTTGGTCACGTAAGACGTCTACCAGTCGTTTCGCTGTCTCGATAAAGTCTGTGCGCCTCATGGTCCCAGGGACTCGACCCCAAAAGCCGCAATTATGTAACCATTTCCGATGGCGGCATATTTGCGGCATTTTAGGGCCTCCTGTTGTGAGGATTAGATTACATAATTGTAATAAATTTTATCCCAGACTCAGAAGTTTCTGAGTAAAATAATTGTGTCATTCAAAAACAAACTTCGTTTCGCCACAATAGTTACGGAACCCAAAAATTGCTTAGCTTGGATATATTTAATACTTACACCATGATTGGAGTCAAATTCAAAGCCTTCAGAACAGAAGAGTTGTATCGGTCTTCCACCAGCGCACATAAACCATGAATTACACAAAGTCGGATGTGGAATATTCCCAAAGGAACCTTCAGGGCATATTCCAGGTGTCGTTGTTTCAGTTGAAGAAGCATCTGTTGTTGTTATGGTTTCCGTTGTTGAAGAATCTAATGTTGTTATGGTTTCCGTTGTTGAAGAATCTAATATTATTGTTCCCGTTGTTAAAGAATCTGTTGTTATTGGTACAGAAGTCGAAGCGGTGTTTGTACCAAGTGTACATCCACCTTCGGCTATCACAACACACGTCTGAAAATCAAATAATTAAAATATTTATTTCGTAAAAACATCATAAAAAACAGAGCATCGACATAACAGCTATTTTGTTCTTTTAAAAATAAGGAGGACTGAGCCCATTAGGGCTGTATAAGGACTGACATAGTCTTATTTGAGATAAACTCTAAATGCTATTCTACTTTGATACTAGTGTAAAAATACTCACTTCTCGTACAGGGTCATACTCAAATCCATTTGCACAAACTAGAAGTATTGGTCTACCATTAGCGCATAAGTACCAATGGTTGCAAAGTTCGGGATGTGGTATGTTTCCAAAGAAACCATCTGGACATAAAGTAGGTGTTGTTGTTTCAACTGTAACTTCTGTTGTTGATAAAGCGTCTGTAGTTGTCATTGATTCAGTTGTTAGAACGTCAGTTGTAGGGACGTCACTAGAAATTGTTACGTCACTTTCGGTTGTAATGGATGTACTAACAATTGAATCTGTTGTAGATGAAATTTCACTTATTATAGTTGATAAATCTGGAGTTGTAGATATATCAACTGTTATTGGCAGTTCTGACGACGGAATTTCTGTAACAGTAGTCGTATCTTCAGCTGTCAAAGTAGTTGAAGTAAAATCAGTGGTTATCGTTGTAGGTATTTCAGACGATGTCAATTCTGTTGCAGTAGCATCTGGAACCAATTCTACCGTTGTGGATTCTGTAGGAGTAGTTATTTGTGATGTCGTAGGTACTACAGTTGATGTTTCTGTTAGTGTTGTATCCGTTGTTTCCGATGAAAGTGTACTTGTAACGACATTGTCTGTTGAAGATGTAATTGCTTCAGTTGGTGTTTGATCACTTCCTACGTCTACAGTGGTAAATTGGGTAGAAGTCACTTCGGTTTCAGTAACACTTGTAGATTGACTATCAATTTCGGTGGTAGTAATTACGGTTGTAATATCTGCACCACTAGTTGTTGTACCAGTAGAATCACTATCTATGGTAGTATAGATAGTAGTTGTGGGCGCAGAAGGTGTAGTCTCATAGGTGGTATAAGAAGTTGTAGTGGTATTTTGTCCCCACGTGCAACCACCTTCCGCTATTTGTACACATGTCTGTAACAGAGCATTGATAGTGATATATATTATAAAGTTATAATACTGTTGATCAAAATAAAGAATTAGAAAACATTTGCAATATTTTTGGTGACAGAGTACTTTATCAATCAAAGTAACATATTCTACTTAAAGGTTATTTCAGTTAATCATAATTAAGTTAACAAATCATAATTAAGTTAACAAAATCATAACGAATCCATCAATTATAATAATATTTGTATACTTTTAATAGCCGATTATGATGGAGTTTTATATGTATATTAATGAAGGGAATGTACTATGTAGGATATTTGCTATCCCACAAATTGGGCTCCTTTCCGTGTGATACGGATGTGAAGATTATAAAAAAGAAGCCTCATGTAAAGCTCTAGTTACTACTATATTTGTGGTTATTTATTATAATTACACATCCAACATGTCATGGATTTTATAATCTAAAAAAAATATGGATAAACCATTAATCAGAAATCGTATATCTAACCTGTGCACTTGGACTAAACTCGAAGCCTTCTGTACAGAACAGTTGTATAGCTATTCCACCGCTACACATATAGAATGAATTGCACAATTCTGGATGGGCTACGTTCCCAAAGAAACCCGGTGGACAGAGACCAGGGGTCGTTGTTTCTATAGATTCTGTTGTTTGAGTTGTTGTAACAGCTTCTGTTGTTAAAGTTACAGATTCAGTTGTTTGACCAACAATAGTAGAAGTCACCGCATCCGTTGTTGAAGTAATAGCTTCTGCTGTTGATGTTGGTACTTCTGAAGTTGATATTATTTCTTCTGTGGTTGATGTAAGAGATTCGGTTGTTGGAGTATTGGTTTCTGTAGTTACAGTTTGTGTTGTTGGTATATATGTTTCCGTGGTTGAAGGGTCTTCGTCTGTTGTTAAAGTATTACCTTCTGTACTAAAAGTAGTTTCGTCTGTAGAGGTAATAACAACTTCTGTAGTTGTACTAATTTCTTCAGTTGTAGATATCACGACAGTTGTAGTAGGTTCTGTGCTTGTTGAAGTAATTTCTTCTGTTGTCGAAGCATCAACTGTACTATCATTTTCTGTTGTTAGCTCTGCTGTTGTGTCACTTGTCGACGATGTTTCTGTGGTAATGTAAGTCTGTGTAATCGATTCAGTAGCATCAGTTGTTGATGAAAGAGTCACAGTAGTCGTTGATATCACTTCTGTTGTAGACGGATCTTCTGTAGTATATACAGTTGTTTCTCTTTCTGTACTCTCTTCAGTAGTTGGTACCACTTCTGTAGAAGATGCGAATGTTGAACTTTCTGTATCAACTTCTGTTGTTGAATATCCATCTGTAGTATAAACAGGAGTAGTCGTTGAACCCAGTGTACAACCACCTTCGGCTATTGGTACGCACATCTGCAAAAGAGATATATATTATTACAATATGTCATATACTAAATAATAAAATATGTTGCCACTTAGTAGCCAAGTATTTGTGACTTCTTGAATAAATACGTAATATCCTTGAATTTATACCCTTTCACAGATATTTTGGTAAAATAAAATAGCAAAGAAACTGACCTGTTCATTATTATCAAACTCGAAACCTTCCAAGCAGAATAATTGTATAGCCATCCCGTTAGAACACATGAAGAAGGAATTACATAATTCCGGATGAGGCACATTTCCGAAGAAACCCGGTGGACATAGCGCAGCCGTTGTTGTTTCAATTATAGTAGTAGCTTCTGTCGTAGAGAATGCTTCTGTGGTTACAATAGATTCTGTAGTAGAGAGAACTTCTGTGGTTGAGAGAGCTTCTGTACTTGTACTTGAGATATCTTCTGTCGTAAATAATGTTTCTGTAGTTGGAATAGCTTCTGTCGTAGAGATAACTTCCGTAGTCGAAGGGTCAGCTTGTGTAGTAGACATATCTTCTGTGGTTGAAATTATAGTTGTTTGAGATTCAGTTGTCATAGAAGTGGTATCTGAAGTTTCAGTTAAGCCAGTGGTCTCAGTTGCTTCAGTAGAAACCTCTGTTGTAGTCGGACCCTCTGTTGATATTTCCGTGGTTGTAGAATCAGAAATTGTAGTTTTTGTTTCTGTAGTAGGCAATTCTGTTGTTACAGTAGTAGTAACAGCTTCAGTTGTCGACAATGTTATTAATGCTTCTTCTGTAGTTGAAACATCAGTCTGTGTAGGTTCTGTTGATAAATCTATGGGAGTAGTAGTGCCTTGATTCCAAGTGCATCCTCCCTCGGCAATTACTACACACGTCTGAAATTAAAAGTGATAATATTTTATATGATGAAAATCTTAGTTGTTCTGTATGTTTATATATATAATATATGTATAGTTATATAATAAATATAACGATCGCTGTTTCCAATCTAAATTATTTTTGCCACGATTTGTTTGGAAGAAATCAATTAGTGATAAGATCGACCTTTGTAGACACTTAGAATGATACTTACTGCTAGTCTTTAAGTTTTTCTGTAATGGCATATAATAAAGAATTACCTATCTGTGTAAGCGTGTGTACACAACAAATAATAAACACGTTATACAGTTAAATAGGGCACCTTCACAGGTCTGTTAATGGAATGAATAGAGTTGGCAGAGCGTTCCAGAGATGCACAGTCCGAACAGCGAATCATCTTGTGCAAATCTCGATAATTATGTTAGGGTATACTAAGTCTGTTAGATTATATTGGATTATTATCTGACTAATAAAATATTAACTATCTAATTGTAATTAATGTTACCTGCGTGATAGGGTTGAACTCAAAGCCGTCTATGCAGAACAGCTGTATAGGAAAACCATTTGTGCAGAAATAGTAAGAGTTACACAACTCTGGATGAGGCACGTTTCCAAAGAATCCAGGCGGACACATACTAGGTGTTGTAGTTTCTACGCCCATTGTGGTTGAGATTGCTTCACTTGTTGATATACTATCAGTCGTTGACTGATCATTTGTTATGGTAGTAATAGGCTCAGTAGTACTGATAGGTACCTCTGTGGAACCTACAGTTGTGATATTAGTATCAACTGTCGAAGAAATTGGCTCGGTAGTTCCCGATTCTGTTGTACTAAGATCTATTGTTGATAGAGCTTCAGTGCTCACAGTTATCGTAACAGGTATTTCTGAAGTCACTGTTGTATGTTCTTCTGTAACAGATGGAGTTGTTAGCACTTCTGTAGTGGTGCTTGTCGGCTCATCGGTTACTTCTGTAGTAATAATTGGAGTGCTGCTTATATCAGAAGTCGTAGTGTAAGGTACTTCTGTCGTGATAGATACAGTAGTTGATTCCTCTGATGTTACAGTCGATGGTAGATCTGTAGTCGTATAAGCTTCAGTTGTCAAAGTGACATCGGTTGATATTCCAGCAGTAGTAGCTGGGCCTAATGTACATCCACCTTCTGCTATTGCGACACACATCTGTAAAAAATAATGCTATTTTGAAAACAAAAACGTATGTATGGATATAAAATTTAATTAGGTTGTTCTTCGTATTATTTTAAAATCGTTTCCATTATGCTCCTAATCTTTTAAAAATCAACAAATGTCCTTTGAAGGTGAAGTCTATAAAGTCCATTACTGGATAAAATAGGCTACATAAACCACAAACCATGTGGTTTATGTAGCCATTTATGTCTTTGTACATGCAAGGATATAAATGGCTTCAAACCTAAAGCTTCAATGCACATAATATACGGATTTGGCGTCGAAATATCAATAAAAGCTACGAGGATAAGTCTTAGGTGAGTAGCCACATCTGGTACCTGTCTCCGGGGGCCAAGGTAAGGCCCCCACCTTCGAGCTTGCCTTACCCAGCCGGCACAGAGTAGAGATTGTTAGAGCTAAAACACTAGCTCTATGAGGGGGATGTGATAAATGGCCTAACATCGAAATTAGCTTCAGTGAACCCGTAGCCCACCTCTCGACACCCCTTAGCCACTTATACTCATGCTGCTCCTCGCAAATCTTTTTAGGGCCCATGCAGGGAGTGACGAATCAACGTCTGCCCATTTTTCTATGTTCCCCAAATATTGCGAAGGGCAGATGCCATAGTCCCCATAGTCCCAGATTCCCAGTTTCAATAGCATTTCACCATAATAGCGCAGTCAATTTTTTGTTCTCATTTCTTACAATAGTCCTGCACTGGCCGGGGCTTGTTCTTGGGTACATTTTTATATGATGTAGACATTTACCGGCGATTATTCCTCGCCGGTAAATGTTACGCCACATTTACATTAAAATTATCGAAGGCCTCTACATTTTGGCCTACCCATAGTCCCACGCAAGCCCTCCAAAAGTCCAGTCTATTTTTATGGCCCGTGGTCTTGAGAGACATACATGTATAATGTATATTATATAATAACAGCCCATAAAAGTCCCACTGCTGGGCTCGGGTCTTCCAATATAGGGGAACGGACAGTATATCCGCCACGCTTGTCCAAGGTAGCTTAGCAACTTTGACATATCGGTTATTTCGATGTGTAGGTTTCATCACAATGTTTTCCTTCACCGTTAGCATATGGTAATTGTAACAATATGTTTATTAGATCAGAAAACTGCCAAAGTGGTGCATGCTTTTCGGCCAGAATTCGAACCCACGCCCTTTGAGTTTGGAATGCGTGGGCTAACCATTAAGTTACAACGGCTTTATTATGTCGTCGTAAAGCGGTGAAATAAATTTAAAATACCACCAACCTGGGCGTTAGGATCGAATTCGAAACCTTCTACACAAAAGAGCTGTATAGCAACTCCATTGGCACACATGAAGAACGAGTCACATTGCTCAGGATGTGGTACATTTCCAATAAAACCTGGTGGACACAAACCAGGTGTTGTAGTGTCAATTGAAACTTCTGTAGTAGATGTAACTTCTATATCGGTCACAACTTCTGAAGTAGAAAATTCTGTTGTACTAGAAATTGCGTCTGCAGTAGTTGGTGACTCTGTTATTGTTGTTATATCTTCTGTAGTAGACAAACCCGTAGTTGAGATAATTTCTTCCGTTGTACTTAATTCAGTAGTACTTATTGGTACTGTTGTAGTCACTTCTGTCATAATTGTAGTAGGCTGCTCCGTAGTTGCTGTAGACGGTACTTCTGTTGTAATTGTAGTAGGCTGCTCCGTAGTTACTGTAGAAGGTCCGTCTGTCGTAATTGTAGTAGGCTGCTCCGTAGTTACCGTAGAAGGTACTTCTGTCGTAATCGTAGTAGGCTGCTCCGTAGTTACTGTAGAAGGCCCTTCTGTCGTAATTGTAGTAGGCTGCTCTGAAGTTACCGTAGAAGGTAGTTCTGTCGTAATCGTAGTAGGCTGCTCCGTAGTTACTGTAGAAGGCCCTTCTGTCGTAATTGTAGCAGGCTGCTCTGAAGTTACCGTAGAAGGTACTTCTGTCGTAATCGTAATAGGCTGCTCCGTAGTTACTGTAGAAAGTCCTTCTGTCGTAATTGTAGTAGGCTGCTCTGAAGTTATCGTAGAAGGTACTTCTGTCGTAATCGTAGTAGGCTGCTCCGTAGTTACTGTAGAAAGTCCTTCTGTCGTAATTGTAGTAGGCTGCTCCGTAGTTACGGTAGAAGATCCTTCTGTCGTAATTGTTGTAGGCTGCTCCGTTGTTACTGTAGAAGGTCCTTCTGTCATAATTGTAGTAGGCTGCTCTGAAGTTACCGTAGAAGGTACTTCTGTCATAATCGTAGTAGGCTGCTCCGTAGTTACTGTAGGAAGTTCTTCTGTCGTAATTGTAGTAGGCTGCTCCGTAGTTACCGTAGAAGGTCCTTCTGTCGTAATTGTTGTAAGCTGCTCTGTCGTTACTGTAGAAGGTACTCCTGTTGTAATTGTAGTAGGCTGCTCCGTAGTTACGGCAGAAGATCCTTCTGTCGTAATCGTAGTAGGCTGCTCCGTAGTTACTGTAGGAAGTTCTTCTGTCGTAATTGTAGTAGGCTGCTCCGTAGTTACGACAGAAGGTCCTTCTGTCGTAATTGTAGTAGGCTGCTCCGTAGTTATCGTAGAAGCTACTTCTGTCGTAATTGTAGTAGGTTGCTCCGTCGTTACTGTAGAAGGTCCTTCTGTCGTAATTGTAGTAGGCTGCTCCGTAGTTACTGTAGAAGGCCCTTCTGTCGTAATTGTAGTAGGCTGCTCTGAAGTTACCGTAGAAGGTAGTTCTGTCGTAATCGTAGTAGGCTGCTCTGAAGTTACCGTAGAAGGTACTTCTGTCGTAATCGTAGTAGGCTGCTCCGTAGTTACTGTAGGAAGTTCTTCTGTCGTAATTGTAGTAGGCTGCTCCGTAGTTATCGTAGAAGGTCCTTCTGTCGTAATTGTTGTAGGCTGCTCCGTCGTTGCTGTAGAAGGTACTTCTGTTGTAATTGTAGAAGGCTGCTCC
The DNA here is from genome assembly GCA_019925095.2 of Dendrolimus kikuchii. NCBI lineage: Eukaryota > Metazoa > Arthropoda > Insecta > Lepidoptera > Lasiocampidae > Dendrolimus > Dendrolimus kikuchii. Next base: position 2,122,943 of record CM034414.1, read on the forward strand.
GTAGTTACTGTAGAAAGTCCTTCTGTTGTAATTGTAGTAGGCTGCTCCGTAGTTACTGTAGGAAGTTCTTCTGTCGTAATTGTAGTAGGCTGCTCCGTAGTTACGGTAGAAGGTCCTTCTGTCGTAATTGTAGTAGGCTGCTCCGTAGTTATCGTAGAAGGTCCTTCTGTCGTAATCGTAGTAGGCTGCTCCGTAGTTACTGTAGGAAGTTCTTCTGTCGTAATTGTAGTAGGCTGCTCTGAAGTTACCGTAGAAAGTCCTTCTGTCGTAATTGTAGTAGGCTGCTCCGTAGTTACGGTAGAAGATCCTTCTGTCGTAATTGTAGTAGGCTGCTCCGTAGTTATCGTAGAAGGTCCTTCTGTGGAAATTGTTGTAGGCTGCTCCGTCGTTACTGTAGAAGGCCCTTCTGTCGTAATTGTAGTAGGCTGCTCTGAAGTTACCGTAGAAGGTACTTCTGTCGTAATCGTAGTAGGCTGCTCCGTAGTTACTGTAGGAAGTTCTTCTGTCGTAATTGTAGTAGGCTGCTCCGTCGTTACTGTAGAAGGCCCTTCTGTCGTAATTGTAGTAGGCTGCTCTGAAGTTACCGTAGAAGGTAGTTCTGTCGTAATCGTAGTAGGCTGCTCCGTAGTTACTGTAGAAGGCCCTTCTGTCGTAATTGTAGTAGGCTGCTCGGTAGTTATCGTAGAAGGTCCTTCTGTGGAAATGGTTATAGGCTGCTCCGTCGTTACTGTAGAAGGCCCTTCTGTCGTAATTGTAGCAGGCTGCTCTGAAGTTACCGTAGAAGGTACTTCTGTCGTAATCGTAATAGGCTGCTCCGTAGTTACTGTAGAAAGTCCTTCTGTCGTAATTGTAGTAGGCTGCTTTGAAGTTATCGTAGAAGGTACTTCTGTCGTAATCGTAGTAGGCTGCTCCGTAGTTACTGTAGAAAGTCCTTCTGTCGTAATTGTAGTAGGCTGCTCCGTAGTTACGGTAGAAGGTCCTTCTGTCGTAATTGTAGTAGGCTGCTCCGTAGTTATCGTAGAAGGTCCTTCTGTCGTAATTGTTGTAGGCTGCTCTGTCGTTACTGTAGAAGGTACTTCTGTTGTAATTGTAGTAGGCTGCTCCGTAGTTACGGTAGAAGATCCTTCTGTTGTAATTGTAGTAGGCTGCTCCGTAGTTACGGTAGAAGATCCTTCTGTCGTAATTGTAGTAGGCTGCTCTGAAGTTACCGTAGAAGGTACTTCTGTCGTAATCGTAGTAGGCTGCTCCGTAGTTACTGTAGGAAGTTCTTCTGTCGTAATTGTAGTAGGCCGCTCCGTAGTTACGGTAGAAGGTCCTTCTGTCGTAATTGTAGTAGGCTGCTCCGTAGTTATCGTAGAAGGTACTTCTGTCGTAATTGTTGTAGGCTGCTCCGTCGTTACTGTAGAAGGCCCTTCTGTCGTAATTGTAGTAGGCTGCTCTGAAGTTACCGTAGAAGGTACTTCTGTAGTAATCGTAGTAGGCTGCTCCGTAGTTACGGTAGAAGGTCCTTCTGTCGTAATTGTAGTAGGCTGCTCCGTAGTTATCGTAGAAGGTCCTTCTGTCGTAATTGTTGTAGGCTGCTCCGTAGTTACTGTAGAAGGTACTTCTGTCGTAATTGTAGTAGGCTGCTCCGTAGTTACTGTAGAAGGTACTTCTGTCGTAATTGTAGTAGGCTGCTCCGTAGTTATCGTAGAAGGTCCTTCTGTCGTAATTGTAGTAGGCTGCTCCGTAGTTATCGTAGAAGGTCCTTCTGTCGTAATTGTTGTAGGCTGCTCCGTAGTTACTGTAGAAGGCTGCGTAATTGTAGCCGTAGTTACTGTAGAAGGTACTTCTGTCGTAATTGTAGTAGGCTGCTCCGTAGTTACTGTAGAAAGTCCTTCTGTCGTAATTGTAGTAGGCTGCTCCGTAGTTACGGTAGAAGGTCCTTCTGTCATAATTGTAGTAGGCTGCTCCGTAGTTATCGTAGAAGGTACTTCAGTTGTAATTGTAGTAGACTGATCTGCAGTTACCGTAGAAGGTACTTCAGTTGTAATTGTAGTAGACTGCTCTGTAGTTACCGTAGAAGGTACTTCTGTCGTAATTGTAGTAGGCTGCTCCGTCATTACCGTAGAAGGTACTTCTGTCGTAATTGTAGTAGGCTGCTCCGTCGTTACTGTAGAAAGTCCTTCTGTCGTAATTGTAGTGGGCTGCTCCGTAGTTACGGTAGAAAGTCCTTCTGTCGTAATTGTAGTAGGCTGCTCCGTAGTTATCGTAGAAGGTACTTCAGTTGTAATTGTAGTAGACTGCTCTGTAGTTACCGTAGAAGGTACTTCTGTCGTAATTGTAGTAGGCTGCTCCGTAGTTACGGTAGAAGGTCCTTCTGTCGTAATTGTAGTAGGCTGCTCCGTAGTTATTGTGGAAAGTCCTTCTGTCGTAATTGTAGTAGGCTGCTCCGTAGTTACGGTAGAAGGTCCTTCTGTCGTAATTGAAGTAGGCTGCTCCGTAGTTATCGTAGAAGGTCCTTCTGTCGTAATTGTAGTAGGCTGCTCCGTAGTTACCGTGGAAGGTACTTCTGTCGTAATTGTAGTAGGTTGCTCCGTCGTTACTGTAGAAGGTACTTCAGTTGTAATTGTAGTAGGCTGCTCCGTAGTTACGGTAGAAGGTCCTTCTGTCGTAATTGTAGTAGGTTGCTCCGTAGTTACGGTAGAAGGTCCTTCTGTCGTAATTGTTGTAGGCTGCTCCGTCGTTACTGTAGAAGGCCCTTCTGTCGTAATTGTAGTAGGCTGCTCTGAAGTTACCGTAGAAGGCACTTCTGTCGTAATCGTAGTAGGCTGCTCCGTAGTTACTGTAGGAAGTTCTTCTGTCGTATTTGTAGTAGGCTGCTCCGTAGTTACTGTAGAAAGTCCTTCTGTCGTAATTGTAGTAGGCTGCTCCGTAGTTACGGTAGAAGGTCCTTCTGTTGTAATTGTAGTAGACTGCTCCGTAGTTACGGTAGAAGGTCCTTCTGTCGTAATTGTAGTAGACTGCTCTGTAGTTACCGTAGAAGGTACTTCAGTTGTAATTGTAGTAGGCTGCTCCGTCGTTACTGTAGAAAGTCCTTCTGTCGTAATTGTAGTGAGCTGCTCCGTAGTTACGGTAGAAGGTCCTTCTGTCGTAATTGTAGTAGGCTGCTCCGTAGTTATCGTAGAAGGTACTTCAGTTGTAATTGTAGTAGACTGCTCTGTAGTTTCCGTAGAAGGTACTTCTGTCGTAATTGTAGTAGGCTGCTCCGTAGTTATTGTAGAAAGTCCTTCTGTCGTAATTGTAGCAGGCTGCTCCGTAGTTACGGTAGAAGGTCCTTCTGTCGTAATTGTAGTAGACTGCTCCGTAGTTACGGTAGAAGGTCCTTCTGTCGTAATTGTAGTAGACTGCTCCGTAGTTACGGTAGAAGTTACTTCTGTCGTAATTGTAGTAGGCTGCTCCGTAGTTACTGTAGAAAGTCCTTCTGTCGTAATTGTAGCAGGCTGCTCCGTAGTTACGGTAGAAGGTCCTTCTGTCGTAATTGTAGTAGACTGCTCCGTAGTTACGGTAGAAGGTCCTTCTGTCGTAATTGTAGTAAGCTGCTCCGTCGTTACTGTAGAAGGTACTTCTGTCGTAATCGTAGTAGGCTGCTCCGTAGTTACTGTAGAAGGTACTTCTGTCGTAATTGTAGTAGGCTGCTCCGTAGTTACTGTAGAAAGTCCTTCTGTCGTAATTGTAGTAAGCTGCTCTGTAGTTACTGTAGAATATTCAGTTGTTATTGTAGTAACCTCATCTATAGTTACAGGCATTGTAGTGGCCTCTTGTTTTATTGTTGTAGTTGGTACCTCAGTAGTTATCGAAGGCACTTCAGTTATTGTCTCGTCAGTTGTTGAAATATAATCAGTAGTCATAACAGTTGTAGTGCTCATACCCCAAAAACATCCTCCTTCGGCAATTTCTACGCAAGTCTGAAAATTAAAAAAATTGTATTATGTCGCTACTCATAAAAATGTTTATAAAATGTAATTCAATAACTATCAGCTATCCTTGAGCCGTATGGTTTGGTACACGACAATGGCAAGGGACCGGAAAGTATGTCACTTATTCATTCGTGGAATCGTCACATCTTTCAATGACTCAATCAGCGGCTGGCAACGGTGCTTAAACACCTGAAGCTTGTGAACTTCAGATGTGTATGCAGCATTTGATAATGGCCCAAATATGGAACTTTAGGAAGGGGTTACATGCTTGTGCCTTTTTGGGTTGAACATTGGGTCTGTGAGGTCTATGGCCAAAGGGTTTTTTCAAACAAAACAAGAGAATCTCTGTTGCTATCCATCATAGCAATGCAACCAACCTTCTGTACATGCTTCTTTCTGGCGGTGATATATTACATATTCCATAATACCTATTTATAACTTAATTCATTAATATTATAACACGGAGGTTTCATTCATCAGCGCCAACTTCTACCAACGTTTACGAATATAATATAATGTTCACGTCATGAGAAATAAACTTCGCTAATGTCTGCAATACGTTTTCAGATAACGAAATAAATCCAAATTTATCTCCAACATCAATTACAGTATTTTGTGGTAGCGTAAACTATTTAAACTACTATAATACAATTCAATACATATGTATAACATTTGTGGGGAATAAAGGCTTTTTACATTTATAGTACTTTATAATTTTAACAGTAATAACAGTAGAGATCTATATTCGTGCATGTTATGATACAAGCATGCTATGTTATGCTATTCAATAATCAAAAAAGAAAATTTGAATAAATCTTTAACCCTACATGACCAAATCGTGCCACATGCTCATCTTCATGATTTTTGATATTTTATTATTTAAAAGGAATTATTTAAGAGCTGAATATGCAATTATTAACTGATTTGATTTCAGCGATCAGCAGCGAGTGAGATCAGCAGCCAGGCAGACGGCCCACTTAATGGAAAGCGGTTACCATCGCCTATAGACATTTGCAATACCAAAGTTGCTACAAATGCGCTGCTGCTCTCCTTAAGGGAGACTGGAACCTGGTCACTAATGCCGGAACACAACTCAAGGTTGTTATGGCGACATACTTTAGACTAGGGGTGGTAGCCATCCAGTCGGGTAAGTGCTCTACCACCTGGCTGTGGGTTGTTAAGTCGCCTCTTACGACAGGCCGCCCGGCCGAAGGAAATTGTATTCTTTCTTCGTTCCTGCACGGATAATAATTAACGGGATTGATTTCTAGAAGATTTGGATACTAAGATTATACAAGCGAATGTGTGTCAAAACTAAATATAAGCATTCTTACCTCTAAAACTGGGTCAAATTCATATCCCTCCTGACAAAATAATGGTAACGCAGTTCCATCTACGCATAAAATAAACTGATTGCAATTTTCGGGATGCGGCAGGTATCCGAAATAACCTGGAGGACATATGCCTGAAGTTGTCGTCTCTACAATGACAGTAGTCGTGGGCTCTGTTGTTAATTCTGTAGTGGTTACAGTCGTAGACGGTTCTGTCGAAGCTCCTGTTGTTGGAAAGACTTCTGTAGTAGTTATTTCTGGAGTTTCTGTTGTTGTATCTGGCCGAGTAGTGTAGATTGGAGTACTAGTCACTTCTGATGTACTCGTTTCAGTAGTAATAGCAGGTACTTCAGTTGTGACGTCTTCAGGAGTTGTTGTAGAGTACGTTGGACTTGTAACTGGTTGGGTGGGTGTTGCTTCTGTACTTATTGTTGTAGAAGCAGCAGGTTGCGTAGTTGTTATGTGTTCAGTAGTAATTTCTGTAGTAACGGGCGTCTCTGTTGTTACGTCCGATATTGTCGTGGGAACTGTTGTTGGTCCTTCAGAGGATGTAGTTGTCGGTGCATCTGTTGCTGTCGTGGGGACGTCAGTAGTTGTGGTTACTGTCGTCGGCACTTCCGTTGTTGTGGGAACATCAGTAGTTGTGGTTACTGTGATTGGCGCATCTGTTGTCGGCAATTCCGATGTCGTGGGGACATCAGTGGTTGTGGTTACTGTCGTCGAAGCATCTGTTGTTGCAGGACCTGCAGTAGTTGTTGATACTGTTGTTGACGCATCTGTTGTCAGCCCTTCCGTTGTCGTGGGGACATCAGTAGTTGTTGGTATTATTGTCGATGTATCTGTTGTTGCTGGGTCTGCAGTGGTTGTAGTTACGGTTGTCGGCACTCCTATTGTTGTGGGGCCATCAGTAGTTGTGGTTTCTATCGTTGGCGTATCTGTTGTTGCAGGACCCGCAGTGGTTGTGGTTACTGTTATCGGCGCATCTGTTGTCGGTACAGCCGTTGTTGTGGAAACGTCAGTGGTTGTGGTTACTGTTGTTGGTACTTCTGTTGTTGCGGGGACTTCAGTTGTTGTGGTTACTGTCGTCGATGCATCTGTTGTTGCAGGGCCTGCAGTAGTTGTTGTTACTGTTGTCGACGCATCTGTTGTTACTGGGCCCGCAGTGGTTGTGGTTACTGTTGTCAGCGCCTCTGTTGTCGGCTCAGCCGTTGTTGTCGGGACGTCAGTGGTTGTGGTTACTATTGTTGGCACAGCCGTTGTTGTGGGAACATCAGTAGTTGTGGTTACTGTGGTTGGTGCATCTGTTGTCGGCAATTCCGTTGTTGTGGGGACATCAGTGGTTATGGTTACTGTCGTCGAAGCATCTGTTGTTGCAGGACCTTCAGTAGTTGTTGATACTGTTGTTGACGCATCTGTTGTTAGCCCTTCCGTTGTCGTGGGGTCATCAGTAGTTATTGGTATTATTGTCGATGTATCTGTTGTTGCTGGGTCTGCAGTGGTTGTAGTTACGGTTGTCGGCACTTCTGTTGTTGTGGAGACTTCAGTGGTTGTGGTTACTGTTGTTGGTACTTCTGTTGTTACGGGGACTTCAGTGGTTGTAGGTTCTGTTGTCAGTGCATCTGTTGACGACACTGTTGTTGTCGTAGGGACATCAGTGGTTATGGTTACTGTCGTAGGCGCATCTGTTGTTACAGGGCCCACACTGGTTGTGGTTACTATTGTTGGCACCTCCGTTGTTGTAGGGACTTCAGTGGTTGTGGGTTCTGTTGTTGGCGCATCTGTTGTCATCACTGTCGTCGTCGTGGGGACGTCAGTGGTTGTGGTTACTGTCGTTGGCGCATCTGTTGTTGCAGGGTCCGCAGTGGTTGTGGTTACTGTTATCGGCGCATCTGTTGTCGGCGCATCTGTTGTCGGCGCATCTGTTGTCGGTACAGCCGTTGTTGTGAAGACTTCAGTGGTTGTGGTTACTGTTGTTGGTACTTCTGTTGTTGCGGGGACTTCAGTGGTTGTTGGTTCTGTTGTCGGCGCATCTGTTGTTGCAGGGCCCGCAGTGGATGTAGTTACTGTTATCGGCGCATCTGTTGTCGGCGCATCTGTTGTCGGCGCATCTGTTGTTGGTACAGCCGTTGTTGTAGAGACGTCAGTGGTTGTGGTAACTGTTGTTGGTACTTCTGTTGTTGTGGGGACATCAGTGGTTATGGTTACTGTCGTAGGCGCATCTGTTGTTGCAGGGCCCGCAGTGGTTGTGGTTACTATTATCGGCGCATCTGTTGTCGGTACAGCCGTTGTTATGGGGACGTCAGTGGTTACTGTTGTTGGCACCTCCGCTGTTGTGGGAACTTCAGTGGTTGTGGGTTCTGTTATTGGCGCATCTGTTGTCGGCACTGCCGTTGTCGTGGGAACGTCAGTAGTGGTTACTGTTGTTGGCACTTCTGTTGTTGTGGCAACTTCACTAGTTGTGGGTTCTGTCGTCGTCGCATCTGTTGACAGCACTGTCGTTGTCGTGGGAACATCAGTGGTTGTGGTTACTGTCGTAGGAGCATCTGTTGTCACAGGGCCTGCAGTGTTTGTGGTTACTGTCGTCGGCACTTCTGGTGTAGTGGAGACTTCTGTAGTTGTAGGCACTGGGCTAGGAGCTTCTGTAGTTGTTGTTGTACTTGTAGATATTGTTTCTGTCGTGCTGGTAGAAGAAGTAGTGGATCCCAGAGTACAGTTCACGGCGAAGGGCCAGTTGCATACCTAAAATCAACGAAGATAAAACTGTTATTGTATGTGATTGCCTAATGAAGTGGTTTCAAATCCTGGCCGGTAAGCATGCACCGGTTAGTAAATTTTCTGGCCTAATAATTTTATAAAATATTTTTTTTCAAAATGAATATAAGTTTGCATGTTACTATTTCTCGCAAAATCTACTTAACGGATGATGATGATGACATTTTACAACTAAAGCTTATGATTGTCAAATGGTAAGACATCAATCAGCGCTAAGCGCGCGACCTGAAGGCGGGGACGAAGACACTACTCACATAAGTTTATCCTCACCTGCAAATTGACATCGAACCAAGTACCAGGAGCACAAACTTTCAAAACCAATTTGCCTTCATCACACTGATAGAACTTATCACAGTCTGTTTCATGTGGTAGTAGCCAATGTATTTGGATATCAGTTGGACATCCATTTGGTAGGAAACTGGTTTCTGTTGTAGACGTAGCAGTACTAGTGGTATAAGTAGCAGTACTAGTGGTAGAAGTAGCAGTACTAGTGGTTGAAGGAACAGTACTAGAACTTGTTGTTGGGGTAGAGGTAGTTGTAGTGCTGCTACTAGTAGAACTTAATTGACAATTCACTAAATTTTGATGATTGCATATCTGAAATTAAACATAATTGTGGTTACAAAATTAATTAATAAATCATTATTTTAATATTATTAATATATTGTAAATAATTAATTATTCTTAGAGCCTGTTTTTCAATGGTCAGATTTTTTTTATTGCTGCTCCAGGGGTGTCGAAAAGGAATTTTATAATGCCCTTCTTAAAAAACCCCATATCATAATGCAAAGGGGGAAACCGTGGCGGGAAGTTCCCTCCAGATCATCGTTGTACGCGGAATAAATGTTCTAGAGAACAGTGGCGTACTTGAGCGTGAAGGCTCTAAGAAATGGGGGTGAACATCCCGTCGTTGTCGAGCTGTGCGGTTGTAGAAATGATGCGTTGGTACCAGATCAAACAATTCCTCGGAACATTCCCCATTATACAGGCGGTAGAATACGCAGAGGGACGTGAAGTCTCTTCGAAGGCTAAGCGGTTCTAAACCGCCTGTTAGTACAGGATCGTCGACGATACGAACAGCACGACGCTGGATGGAGCCGAGGGCGTCAGTCTGGTATGCGGGTGCCCCGGCCCATAGATGTGAGCAGTACTCCATATGTGGTTTTTTTTTTTATTACAGGAGATCAGCAGACAGGCAGACGGCCCACTTGATGGAAAGCGGTTACCATCGCCTATGGATATTTGCAACACCAAAGTTGCTACAAATGCGCTGCTGCTCTCTTAAGGGAAACTGGAACCTGGTCACTAATGCCGGAACACAACTCAAGGTTCTTATGGCGACATACTTTAGACTAGGGGTGGTAGCCATCCAGTCGGGCAAATGCCCTGCCACCTGGCTGTGGGTTGTTAAGTCGCCTCTTACGACAGGCCGCCTGGCCGCAGGAAATTGTATTCTTTCTCCGTTCCTGCACGGATAACGGACTTGAGCGTTCTAGAGCGCAAGTCGTTGCCGCAGGGTGAAGTACTGCTTGGACCGGTTTAGCACACCAAGCTTTAAAAATAAAATTTGAGGATAAAAGTTATCAGTTCAATAAATTATAACCTGAGTGAATTCAAAAGAAATTCTACTGTTTTACACATGTAAATGACATTTTCTTTTCTGGTTTACCAAGAGAAACTATACATTCGGCAACTGGCTGTCAACAAGGTGTCCCTCTCGGGCCAACCATCGTTTCTAGTTGTTTGCATTGCTAGTTGTGTAGCAATAAATGAATCCCTGTATTTGATAGAACACATTACATAATACAAAATTTTATGACAGCATAAAATATAATTTCAGATACAGGTTTACCGACAGTTTACCTAAACAAAGCTATACCTTATAAAATTGTAAAAATAATTACCTGCAGCTCAGAATCAAACCAAGTGCCCGGCCCACAGATTCTTTCCACCTTAACACCATATTCACACTGGTAGTATTTGGCACAGTCACTTTCATGTGGTAGCAACCAATGTGTGCCGAAATCTGATGGGCAGCCATTTTCAAGAAAATCAGACGCTGCTGGTGTTGACTGAGTTGATTGTGTTATTGATGGAGTTGATTGCGTTGTTGACTGAGTTGATTGTGTTGTTGACTGAGTTGATTGTGTTGTTGACTGCGTTGTTGACGTTTGACACGTCACAGCATGTGGCCAGTTACATATCTGAAACATTAGATTATAATATACAAATCGCACAAATGCGTAATATGTTACCGCTTTGTTTAAATTGATTAAACACGGCACCAAAAGTTATTAAAGAAGGATAGTAAATTAGGCTCACACGTGCATACCTGGGACTAAAATAGAACCATATACTGAAGTGATGATTAGTCCGCTTTTGTTATCAAATCAGAAATAAACGCTTGATAGCAATTCCTCGCCTCTGCTCCAATCTTTGACTTATCATTAATATTGTGTAAAATCAATTTTAAAATGTCACTGTATCATAACGTAATGTATTCTACACGACTCTCTGCGGCAGAAAGAAGCGCATGAGGTTTCTGTGCCACAATCGAATGTGTTTTTATGTATATTGTTACGAGTTACAGGACTCGAATTAAAATAAATACGTGTCCATTGGTAGTGGGTACGTATTTGTGGCTTTCGGGGTCGAGACCCTGGGGCCGTGGGGGCCTGGAGCTCATCACCTCTATCGAGACCTCTCGACGCGTCTAATTGAGGTCTCGCGTGACCAAAAGGCTGGCTTGCGCCTAGGACAACGCATCAGCGTTGCCATCCAACGCGGCATTTTGGGCACGCTCCCCGCCGACAGCGATTTGGAGTCAATTTTTTATTTATAGATTTATATTATTTTGTAGGTGTAGCTTTATTTATAGTATAGTTTAGTTTATTTATTTTTAAGGTTTTATTTGTAAGTATGTTTAGCTTTAATTTTAAAAGAGTAAATTTTATTTAATTAATTACTTCCAAGCAGTAACTTCTGCAATGTTGAGAAAGGTGCGTCAATGCATATACTCAAAATAAATACCGTTGGAATTACTATAGAGTTTATTCAAAATTGTACAAACACGTATAAAACAGGTACAAAATAAAGCTGGATGCAACCAGTTCACACTGCATGATTCAATGCAATTCAACACGCGCAAAGTCCGTCACTATGTCGCTAATCGAAAGTACGCCACGCGTCTTAATCGTATCGTAGTCGTCGCTTGACTTCCTCACCCCTCCGTTCGATCATTGTTTTATTCTCAAGTGTATAATAGAACAAAGGATCGCGTTCGCCGAGTTAATCACGCACACCTGGCAAGCTTCGACGGCCATAAAAAAAGGATTAGTTCGACTCTAATTACAGCCATAAAATAAGTACGATAACAATAGATGTTTTTAAAGTTTAAACACGAAGTTAACAAAAGAACTCCGAATGCGGGAGGGGCAATAAACAAGGTGCACATCGTTTATTTTTCGGCATGTAACAATAGGTATGCAGGTGGCCCAACTTATAACAATATGAATGTAAGCATATTGGTAAATAAATTAAAAAGAAAAAAGAAAAGAAAGACTTTCGCTTAACACAGATAAATAGCGATATGTGTTGATGTACGAATCGTGAGCTGCGTGCTGCATGTACGTAGTAGATAACTATAAGTATATATTACTAGCTGTCCCGGCAGACGTTGTTCTGCCCTGAAGAAATAAAATTTAGAACCCGATTCCAGCGCCACCTACCGGGTCCAGATGTAGCTATCCTATCTTTCAAGTCGGATCAAACTGCACACGGTGTGCAAATTTGATTAAAATCGGTCAAGTAGTTTAGGAGTCCGTCGCGGACAAACAACGTGACACGTAATTAATATATATTTAGATATAGTTCACGTTCCGCCAGCCACAGCGCGGGTGCCTGTAATATCGTGTTCTCTAAATAAAATATTCTAAATATGTGTAAAAAGCATCTTTTCTTTCCGCGGCCCAACAATATGGGATATTTTTATATATGATATTCAAGCGCCTAGTTATTTGTAAATAGAAAATAATATTCAAAAATTAATTAAATTTTAAAGAAATCCACCAAAGATATTAATTTATTAATTCGTCACACTTCACTCTATTTATAACTGCTGCTAAATTCATATAATTTCCATTAGCTACGCTAGCGCTACCTGCGGTGAGTCTTTGAACAACTTCAACTTGTTCCCCATACAAGACGGTTCTTCTTATTCCTACCCTTCATATAGTAGGAATAAATAGAACAATCTCCTTGTTAAATAAATGTCTTCCTAAAGGCATTAAATTCAAAACATGTCTGCGTAAATTGTTATTGTGTTGGGGCTCCATCGGGATTATCCGTGCAGGAACGGAGAAAGATTACAATTTCTTGCGTTGGGGCGGCCTGTCGTAAGAGGCGACTAAATAACCCACAGCCAGGTGGTAGGGCGTTTGCCCGACTAAATGGCAAAAGTATGTCGCCATAACAATCTTGAGTTGTGTTCCGGCATTAGTGACCAGGTTCCAGTTTCCCTTAAGAGAGCAGTAGCGCCAACTTTGCTGTTGCAAATGTCCATAGGCGATGGTAACCGCTTTCCATCAAGTGGGCCGTCTGCCTGTCTGCTGATCTCCTGCTATATATATATATATATATATATATATATATATATATATATATATATATATATATATATATATATATATATATATATATATATATATATATATATTAGTGTTAGTGATTGTAGCCAAATGAGTCTTGTTTGTAGCGTTAAAAATATCGCCGTTAACGAATATCTCCATTAGTGTTTATACATACATTATCTGTCAACATTTAACGTCATTTTTTTTTAACGCTTTAGGCTTGGCAACTAGGCCTTTAAGCCAGGCGCCATTGTATTGTAGGCTACAATCGACACCATTCTTCAGTTCTTGTGAAAACTCAAAAGGCCACATTTGGCTATATAATTCACATTTCTCACAAAAACACATAATTACTACTCAAAAACTATCAATATCCTATAACTATTGTTTATTTTAGAGTAATTTTACACATTTTTAGCAAATAAAACTGCACAGCACAACGTCCCCTTTCAGTTCCCGCCAAAAAACTCTTTAACGTCATTAACAATATATCATCACAGATAATACGCACTAAATCTGTCGCTACATCTACGTCAATCAATAACTATAACATCACCCTTATCATCCATTTTTTTGTAATACACCACCAAAAATCTTATATTGAAATTTCGTTTAAAATCTCCTTAGACACTGGGTTGCCTGGAAGAGATCGCTATAAGTGATAAGGCCGCCCACTGTTCTAAATACGTAGTATCCATAGTAGTTTGTGTTTCTAATGCAAATGTATCCATATCAATTGTCTAGATTTAAGTTTATGGTGAACAATAAAGAGTTTCCATTCATTCATTCATTCATTCGTCCCAGATGGAGCAGTATGGTTTTAAAAAAGGAGATAACTTTACCTGATTATTAAAGTCAAATAATGTTCCGGGTGCACATTGCATAAGTATACGCTGTCCATTGCTACATTGGTAGAATCTGGAGCAGTCAGTCTCGTGTGGCAACAGGAGATGTATGTGGAAGTTCGATGGACACCCGTTCGGCAGGTACTGGGCTGAAGACGCAGCTATCAGTGTTAATATTATAATTGGTTTATACATTACTGGCTGAAAAAGAAATTTTAATTATTGCACCATCGTAAGAATTAGTCATTGAATAATATTTCTTCGGACTACAAGGCGCTTTGGGGCTCAGTGCTGCTATTACTATCTCCTTAAAAACGCCGGACACTGTCGACTCAATCGTATGTTTGTCTGATTTCAGTATTCTCTTAATTACAATAGCGTGCCACTGGCATGTCACTCTACATCTTTGTAAATCCCTGTCTTATCTTATACTAATACTAGCTGTGCCCGCGACGTCGTCCACGTGGAATTTGTTTTCAATACTCCCCGATTTTCAAACATTTTTCACTGGTGCTCCGCTCCTATTGGTTTTAGCGTGATGATATAGCCTATAGCCTTCCTCGATAAATGGGCTATCTAAGACGGAAATAATTTTTTGAATCAGGCCAGTAGTTCCTGAGATTAGAGCGTTCAAACAAACAAACTCTTTAGCTTTATATATTAGTATAAGATGTATACATTAATACATAAAAAAAATATAGAAGATACAACAATTTGTATTGATTAGAATTTTATTGTATTCCTAACGCCATCTGTCAAAAACTATAAAACCAGTAAGACATGTGTAAAATCAACTGGACTGTTACTACTAACGCCACCTGTTCGAAAACTAAAGAACTAATATCGATGTAAACATATAAAGAGAAATTTGTTTCATTAAAAATACGCGCGTAATAATCTTAAAAATTATTACTAGCTCGCAAACAATATGGAGGGAAATTTTGAAATTGGAACGTACCTATTATCAGTTATAAATAATCGTATAATAGTCGCGCAGTTGTATTGTAGGCTACAACTAACGCCATTCAACGGAGTTCTTGTGAAAACTCAAAAGGCCACATTTGACTATACAGTTCACATTTCTCACAAAACACATAATTATAACTGGCCAGTCTCTCATACTTAAAAACTTTTTTCGCATTGCTTAGTAGTCTGGTACAATACGGAATTAAAAATTATCGGCAGACAACCACACATATTGTATGCCCCGAAGTTAAGCAAATTACCCTTGTGTTACGGGTAATGAAAAACGAACTACTCTGGGGCCCATCCCAGACACCCAGACCATAGTAAATAACAAACAAAATTCGTTTCCGAAATTTACCATATCAGGAATCGAACCGAACTGCATTGTAACCACAGAGGTCGTCAATTTATTATAATTATGAAATATACATACATAACATTGACTGATTCTTGTTTTTGACATTTGTACCTTTTTTCATTTTGACATTAATATATTTTTTTAATGGTACTTGAATATTACTAAATATAATAATAGTTTTGCACGCCAATATGGCGAGCATATGTGAAACTAACAATATTTAAATATACTGTAACATCTGTTACAACCGTGTCTAATGCAAAATCAATATGATTTAATTTGCTTTTGATTTGCCATCAACGCTTCATAATCCATTCCATTTAAGTTTACGCTTGCAAGCAAGTGGAAACTCTTAAGTTTGACAAGGTAAGACTTTTCAGCATTCTCTCGGAAGCTTGATCCCACTCACCACTGGTGGAAACGGTCAGTGACAGAATAAACTTTCATCTTCGATTTAAAAATACTAGCTTGACCTCGTGGATAGTAACGACTGTTTTTATTTCCCATCATGAGCTTAGCGCCATAGTTCCAGGGCACTCCCCTCAAGATCTCCAGCTCTATCAGGATCCTAGGCGTCGACATTTTGAGCGAGGTGCAATTTCGGGGTCATTTGGAGAGCAAAGCGAAAATCACTTCTAAAAAGCTTGGGGTGCTCAACAGGACTAAACGGTACTTCACACCGGGACATAGGCTTTTATTATATAAGGCCTAAGTCCGTCGCCATTTGGAGCACTGCTCCCATCTCTGGGTTGGAGCAGCTCAGTATCAGCTGCTCCCACTTGACTCCTTGCAGCGCCGAGCGGTTCGGATTGTCGACGATCCCGAACTTACAGACGGCTTAGAACCTTTAAGTCTCAGAAAGACGTAGGCGCTGTAAGCGCGTTCTACCGTCTCTACAATGGGGAGTGTTCTGAGGAGCTGTTTGGTTTGGTACCTACATCGCCTCGACACCTGGTAGTTATCCACTGTACGTGGCGCTCGCTCTTTTATGCCATATGCGAGCAAGCTGTGGAGTGAGCTCCCTCCCGCGGTTTTCCCAGAGCGCTACGATATGGGGCTCTTCAAAAAGGGCGTAAACAGATTTTTAGTCTCAACGAGGTAGGCAACGCATCGGCTTCCTTAGTGTTGCAGATGTCCATGGGCGACGGTAGCCACTTGCCATCAAGTGGACCCGTCTACCAGTTTGCCTATACGAAAAAAAAAGCTTAACTTCTACACTGATGGGTCAAAGACCAGCTGGGGCTCAGGCACGGGAGTCTTCTCGGAAGACCGTAACATTACTATTCACCTGTGGAAGCCTGTTAAGGCTGCTCGCCTGTGGAACTCCCTCCCCTTGAAAATCAGACAAGCTACAACCATTTCTACATTCAAACACTTGACCACTGACCATTATTTGTCCATGAAATAAAATTAGTTGCAGTAAATTGAATTATATTGTTCGCATGTAGGTATATGTAATTTGTATTATTATAATCTATTTAATTGAATTAGTTTTCATTTTTTTTTATTGCAGGACTTCAGCAGACAGGCAGAGGGCCCACTTGATGGAAAGCGGTTACCGTCGCCTATGGACATTTACAACACCAAAGGTGCTACAAATGCGCTCCTGCTCTCTTAAGGGAAACTGGAATCTGGTCACTAATGCCGGAACACAACTCAAGGTTGTTATGGCGACATACTTTAGACCAGGGATGGTAGCCATCCAGTCAGGCAAATGCCCTACTACCTGGCTGTGGGTTGTTTGGTCGCCTCTTACGACAGGCCGCCCGACCGCAGGAAGTTGTATTCTTTCTCCGTTCCTGCACGGATGAATTTAGTTAAACCACCAAATATTATTGATGTTCTCTTGTAATGTCTACTCGGACACCAGGTTGCCTGGAAGAGATCTCTATAAGCGATAAGGCCGCCCATTGTTCTAATGGAAATGTATTTATATTAATCTAGCAGCCCGGCGCCGTCTCACCCGCGCTCTGTCCCGCTCCCGTGGTATATAGCGTCATGCTATATAGCCTATGACACTCCGTGTTAACGTAGCTCTCGAACAGTAAAATCGATTTAGCAGATCCAGAGATTACCCCCTACAACGTCACAAACTCACCAACTTTACCTCTTTATAATATTAGTATAGAGTATATAGATGTCTAGGTTGAAGTTACAGTGAACAATAAAGTTTTCATTCGTTCATTCATTAACATACCCTGGGTAAGTTTAATACAGTATTTCAAGCAGAGAGCATGTGAATCCTCTTTTTTTTAAAGGCGGGGGAAAAGCCATTTACGCACAATACTGGGTCCTTTGCAAGGGATTAGACCATAGTTGATCATGGAGGCTTTTCCCTTAATTTAAGGGGCAATCCAAACAGTAATCAACCGGCTTGTGTGGAGACTCCGAGAAGTTGCACGGGCAACAACCACTACCCACTAAAACCACCCTCCTCCCATGTGCCCCGCGCTTTTTATGTAGGAAAGGCTGAGACCAAGAACGTAGTTACGCCCAGTCCGGTCATGCGAATTCTCTTGCAGCAATCTTAGCCAGAGACATCCATGATCACAGTATCAGAATACTCTCTGATAGCAGATCGGTTCTATAAGCCCTTAGTACCAGGGTTATATATTTAAATTTAATATACGAATGCCACTCGGCTCTAAATAAGGCGGCAGTTATTGAAGATTTGATAGATTGAATTTCAAGCTTATCAGTTGCAATAAGTGTATTAAACGGTTATAAATTATCTGTTCAAATTATAATTAAGGTTATGCTATTTGATACGCTACAGAAATTACGTCATATTTGCCACGCTTGTACAAAATATTTTCAAGACATAAATAACCATATTATCTGGAAGAGAGAGCTTGAAAGTAGAGTAAACGCGGTCGAGATGCGAGCACTGCGCAAAATCTGCGGAGTGACGCTCGCGGACCGCGTCCGCTTCCCTTTAACGCATACGGCAGCGGTTGTCAAACTTCTCTTCTAACACCCTAACCAACAATACCGAAGTAAGAAAGAGAGTTGGTCTGAAAGAGAGTGTCGGGGTGAAGGTAAGGAAAGGAATGCTCCGGTGGTTCGGGCATGTGGAAAGAATGCATGATGAAAGAATGACTAATTCCTTGCATTCGTTCTGGTTTCTTCTCTTTCAAACACCATAACCTTTATATATTATACATACATACATATCTGCCGGTACAGCTGCTGCACAACAGGGGGCGCTAATACCGCAAATATTCCGCCATCGGAAATGGTTACATATTTGCGGCTTTTGGAGTCGAGCCCTGGAGCCATGGGGGCCTGAGGCGCACAAACTTTATCGAGACATAAACGCTAAACGCCTGGTAGACGTCTCACGTGACCAAAATACTGGTCTATACTTCGGACAACGCATTAGCGTTGCCATACAGCGAGGTAATGTGGCCAGTCTTTTGGGCACGTTTCCAACTGAACAGTGCTACATCCGTCCGTCCCAGGGTGCAGTTGAAAACCAGCGTCAGGCACCTGTTGCCTGGCAAATGCTGAACTGCACCTATTTGGTACCATTGCGAGACTTTTTGGTATATATCACCGTACAATTCATTCATTGCTATATGTCTCGTTGTGTGATGACCAAATAAACGTTTTTTCTTTCTTCTTTCCAATATCGTTGTTTAGGTTCAAACTCAAGACATTTCTAAATGCTCATCAATACGCACAATGTGATCTCAGGCACGACACAAGTGCTATATATATGACTATAAATTTATTTATTATCATTTAATAAAATTTGGTTAACTCTTGTCATGTACGCTCGTCTGTTCTTAAGGCTCCTGACATCACCTTCTGCTAGTACACGATCAATTTGATCATGGAATTCGTGGCCTTCCACGACTTCTGAATCCATACACTTTTGCATTGTATATCTGTTTAGTCATTCTTTCATCATGCATTCTTTCCACATGCCCGAACCACCGGAACATTCCTTTCCTTACCTTCACCCCGACACTCTCTTTCAGACCAACTCTCTTTCTTACTTCGGTATTACGAACGCGGTCCGCGAGCGTCACTCCGCAGATTTTGCGCAGTGCTCGCATCTCGACCGCGTTTACTCTACTTTCATGCTCTCTCTTCCATACCCAACTCTCGCTTCCATACGTGAGCGTAGGTACCAGCACCGCGTTGTGTATGGCGAGCTGGGCCTTCTGGCTGAGGTTCTTAGCGCCTAGAAGTTTACCTAACGCTCCATTCAAACTATTCCCCAAATTCACTCTTCTTTCTATATCAGCGGTGTACCTTCCATTGCTAAAAGCACATCCAAGATATACAAACTCATTCTCTTGCTCCAGCATAACATCATCGACCATTATATCCTTGCATTCGTTCTGGCTTCTTTGACATTCATAACTCTTGTCATGCACGCTCGTCTGTTCTTAAGGCTCCTGACATCACCCTCCGCTAGTTAGTTAGTAGTTTAAATTATTGCTTTATATATATTTAGTCTGTATTTCATTAAACTTTAACAAACTGCATTATACCATATATTTATTTGTTGTTATGTGTTGTATTATGTATGTATATTGTCCACCGTGACTTCACTTTCTGTTTTTTTTTTTTATTGCAGGAGTTCAGCAGACAGGCAGACGGCCCACTTAATGGAAAGCGGTTACCATCGCCTATGGACATATGCAACACCAAAGGAGCTACAAATGCGCTGCTGCTCTCTTAAGGGTCACTGGAACCTGGTCACTAATGCCGGAACACAACTCAAGGTTGTTATGGCGACATACTTTAGACGAGGGGTGGTAGCCATCCAGTCGGGCAAATGCCCTACCACCTGGCTGTGGGTTGTTAAGTCGCCTCTTACGACAGGCCGCCCGGCCGCAGGAAATTGTATTCTTTCTCCGTTCCTGCACGGATATGGTCCCAGACGGAAGAACAGCGCTAGACCTTGTTGGCTAGCATTATGCTGAGACTGGGTCCAATTTAGGGCTTATTTTGTTTTTTTCTTTTTCTAATTATATTAACTTAGTTTTTGTCCTAAATAAAATATTTTCTTTCTTTCCGTTGGGGTAGGCAGAGACAATGGATCTCCACCTACTACGATCCTGACAAACGCTTCGCATCATCACCTTTCATTAATCTTTGTATACATACACGCTTATTTAAACTACTTTTTATCTGAATTTTCTTCAAAATATCTTCAATTTGATCATGGTGATTTATATTCTTCCATATTATACCAGCCTTAGACGCGATTAGTCTTGAAATGAAATGACGTATTGAAAAACACAATTTCACGTGTATACAAACAATGCATTGCGATTATTCTTAACTTATCAACTACAATAAGTGTTTTATACGGTTATATGTTTATCTGTTTAATCTAAAACACGATTCTATAATTGAATTAAATTCAAAAACATGTAATTATCAGTAACGGAACGTAATATTTATCGATTAATTAACACTTTACAAGGCCCTTTTTGACGTTTGTTTTCGGGGAATACCCGCAGCGTTGTTTTTGTATCACGTACGATAACTTAAGTTTGCCAAGATGAAAAGTATAGACGACACTTTATTACATAACTAGCTTCTGCCCGCTACTCCGTTCGCGTGGAATAGTAATAAAAGTAAGTTAAGAAAAACCCCCCCGGGTTTTGAAAAATTCTTCATTGGTGCTCCGCTCCTATTGGTCTTAGCGTGATGATATATAGCCTATAGCCTTCCTCGATAAATGGGCTAGCTAACACTGAAAGAATTTTTCTAAATCAGACCAGTAGTTCCTGAGATTAGCGTGTTCGTAGTAGTATTGTCAAAGTTTTATTTAGCCTACCGCCCACTTGTTCAAATAAATTACCGCGCTTAAAACCGCTCCGGTGGTTCGGGCATGTGGAAAGAATGCATGATGAAAGAATGACTAAACAAATAGACAATGCAAAAGTGGATGGATGCAGAAGTCGTGGAAGGCCACGACACACCTTCCATGATCAAATTGATCGTGTACTAGCGGAGGGTGATGTCAGGAGCCTTAAGAACAGACGAGCGTGTATGACAAGAGTTATGAATGTCAAAGAAGCAAGTGAGATGTGTAAGAATGGGCCTAAATGGCGCTCTGTTGTTCGTGCCTACCCCGCAAGGGAACTGTCGTGAAGTTATGTATGTATGTAACTTCTAACAAACCACTAACAAGGTATATGTAAGTACATGAAAACCGTTATTGAAAAAACTAAATAAATAAAGGCTTTATTATTATTATACTAACTGATCCGGCAAATTTCATACCGCCTCAGAATAAATAAATAAAAAACGTTGATTTCTAAACGACGGGACGAACATCAAGCGTTTGACATTCAAAACCAAAAATAGGAAAAAAACTTAATTTTTAAATTTAATTTGATTTCTGGACGACGGGACCAACATCAAATGTTTGACAGGTAGGAATAGTTTACAAGGGAAAGCGAAATTGTTGTTTTTACTATATTCCAAGCATTTTGTTCATATTTACACACCTTTTAAACCTTCCCTGGACTTGCACAAATAATTCAAAACCAAAATTAGCCAAACAGTCCAGACGTTCTCAAGTTTTAGCGAGACTAAAGAACAGCAATTGATTTTTATATATATAGATTATTAATAATAAAAATACCTCGTCCTAGAAGGGCTGCCGTAGTATTAAGGTTCACACTAACAAATCCTATATACAATCCGTATATCAGTTGACTGGTCAGATCAAAACTTGAAAAAGAAACGTTTCGGCCTTTTTATTGCTTATTATCTTGATTAAATATCTAATATAATTATCTTTGGAATCTAACGATGGTATCTTATATCTAATATCTATGAATCAGCGTGTTATGTTTGTCAAGACTATAGCAATGTGTAGGGAATCTCAAATAATAATAGCCCTCCTTGACACTGACCTGACTTCGTCAAGCCACGACAATTTTTTAGGTTATTAATAATGATTGATGACGATAATGATATAATAATTAATAATCCTCATTTCCCACAATAGTCCTACACTGGCCGGGGCTTGTCCTTGGGTGCATTACTATATAGTGTAGACAGGGATAATCGCCGGTCAGTGTCACGCCACATTTACATTAAATTTATCAAGGGGCCTCTACGTGTTGGCCTTCCCATGGCCCCACGCAAGCCCTCCAAAAGTCCGGGCCATTTTTATGGCCATTATGCCAGACATACATTATTATAATAATTATATATATACACACACATATATATATATATATATATATATATATAGATATATATATATATATATATATATATATATATATATAATATATAAATATATATATATATTTTTTTTTTTTCTTGTCAATTATATTAGGTACTATTTGTTCTTTCTTTAGACATTGAAACTAAAATACATTATGTAGCAGATCATTGCCAACGGGGAGCGTGCCCAGAAGGCTGGCTGCATTACCACGCTGTATGGCAATACTTATTTGTTGTGCAAAATATGAGCCAGCCTTCTGATCACGGGTAGTGTCAATATATATATATATATATATACTTTCTTATTCTCTGACGGCCTCTGTGGTTGAGCGGACTAAGCCTTTGCCGGCCTACCTCACTGCAACGCAGAAGCTCGCGGAAACGTATTTTCTCCGTTATTTACTATGGTCTGGGTGTCTGGGATCAGCCCCAGAGTAGTCCGTTGTATATTACCCATAACACAAGCGTAACTTGTTTAATTTGGAGATATACAATGTGTGTGTTTGTCTGCCGATTTATTCTAGTTATATTGCAAAACCCACATATTACACAATTGTTTGTAATTCATCCTTAGGTTGTCTGGAAGAAATTACTTTTAGCGATAAGACATTTCATAGCTTAACACTGTATTATGTTTGTGCAAACACTGCATGCATAATACAATTGATTGTCTACGAATTATGTATGTATGGTCTTAGAGCGGTAATAAAAAAAATAGTTTAAAAAAACTAAAAAATACGCTTTTTAGAAAATCCAATTAAAAAATAGAAAATAAATTGTAATAAATTTGAATTTAAAATAGTGTAAGAAAAATGATTTTATTGTAAAAAAAAAGCGTGGGGTGCATGGTATCAATAGTTTGAAAAGCACAAGCTTTTGATATCCTGGATATCATGTAGCAGCAGAGTGCTAGCCAAGACAAGTAAAACGAGCCCAAACACGACGGGTCTATCTTGCTTAGTACAGGAGTTCCTACGGCCACCTTTCGACTCCATCATCAGATGAGCTCCATGGTACCATATTATTGCATTGTCACACGATATACACATACGTGCAAAATTTCAGCTCAATCGGAAACCGGGAAGTCGATCAAATTTAACATGAAAGATTCCGTTACATACTAACATACATTTTTTTTATTGCAGGAGTTCAGCAGACATGCAGACGGCCCACTGGATGGAAAGCGGTTACCAGCGCCTATGGACATTTGCAACACCAAAGGTGCTACAAATGCGCTGCTGCTCTCTTAAGTGAGTCTAGAACCTGGTCACTAATCCCGAAACACAACTCAAAGCTGTTATGGCGGCATGCTCTAGACCAGGGGTGGTAGCCATCCAGTCGGGCAAATGCCCTACCACCTGGCAAACATACATACTAACATACGTATGAAACTAATAAAACCGTATTAAATATAAGTAGGTGTGAGAAAATTAAGAGGATTTCAACAAAGTTTTGACTGGATTCAGCAGAGTCAGCGAATATGTCAACCTTTATAGTACTTACAGAATTACTATATTGTCCGGTACAGGGGTGAATGTTGACTTATATTAGTTTTTACTTGTTGTAAATATATGAGCTTACTTATAATCGTTTGTTAAGTTTTAAGAAACTGCTCAGCAACTGATTAGTGAAAATCTTACCCATAAACTCTTCTTAAGTCAAGAATAACCAACATCGAGAGGTAGTTTAAGAAACTGCTAAGAGGCGAGATGGCAATTTTTATTTCAAACAGCTAATTGTTACCGAATACGGGAATAAGGGGACCGAATCTATGTATAAACAATCTACGTTTATCATTAAAATTTCGTTTATCTGTGCTCCTCTTAGGAGTATATACACGTTTATAAGTGAAAAAAAATTGATTAGGGCCTTAAGAGTCTCTTAGTTAAGTGATGGCTAATTTTTTCTCAACGAGATTATTATAAGTAAGGCCCTAAATATTTTACGATTAATTAAAGCGACTTCCTTTCTGGAGGACCCAAAATGTTATATCTTCCTAAAGTTCTTCACACCACCTCGGTTGCTGAATCTCTACCAAGCACATGTACGGTCTTGCATGGAATACTACTCTCATCTTTGGGATGGCTCAGCTAAATACCAGCTCGAGACACTCGAGTCAATAGAGAAAAGAGCTAGGAAACTGATAGGCTCCGACTATTCGACGAGAGGCTTCAGAGCCTAATTCTGCTAATTCCTCCTCCTGCCGTTAGCGTTGTTGATGATCCCATACTCACAGACGATCTAGATACGCTTGGCCTTAGGAGACACTTTGCTTCTCTCTGCGTATTCTACCGACTGTATAACGGGGAGTGTTCCGAAGAACTGTTTAGAATGGTGCCTTCCTCCTCTTTCTTCCTTCCTTGTCCCGCTTCGCTCATGTACGCAACGGTTCTGTAGAACGTTTCTCTTGCGTACCGTGGGGATTTGGAATGAGCTCCCAGCCGAGGTTTTCCCACAGCGCTACGATATGGAGTTTTTCAAAAATACAATTTCTTCGAGGCCGGCAGCGCGTTGGTGACATCTCTGATGTTGCAAACGTCCATAGGCGACGGTAACCGCTTTCCACCAGGTGGGCCGTCAGCATGTTTGCTGTACTCCATCTATAAAAATAAAGTCGCTAGTTTGTCGGTATTCTATAGGATACACTTCGGGGAGTGTGCCACGGAATTACATGAACTGGTTCCTCCCTCACCATTTTATCACCGGACAAGCAGACATTGCATACGTACTCACGCCACCGATATATGGTGGAAATACTAACCAAGCGGACGAAACGCTATGCTTCCTCTTTTTTTTATTTTTTATTGCAGGAGTTCAGCAGACAGGCAGACGGCCCACTTGATGGAAAGCGGTTACCATCGCCTATGGACATTTGTAACACCAAAGGTGCTACAAATGCGCTGCTGCTCTCTTAAGGGAGACTGGAACCTGGTCACTAATGCCGGAACACAACACAAGGTTGTTATGGCGGTATACTCTAAACCAGGGGTGGTCGCCATCCAGTCGAGCAAATACCCTACCACCTGGTTGTAGGTTGTTTTGTCGCCTCTTACGACAGGCCGCCTGGGCGCAGGAAATTGTATTCTTTCTCCGTTCCTGCATATATGAAGCAGGAACGGAGCCTCTCATCATACGCACCACTGAAGAGTGGAACTCTTTACCGTCGTCTGTTTTTCCTGAAGAATACAATCTAGGCGTCTTCAAGTCTCGCGTGAACACGTATCTTCTAAGCGCAATGTCAGTCAAAAGCGAGAACCAATTCATTATAAAACTTCGTTTAAAAAAACCGACTTCAAAAACTAAAAAGTATAAAATAACTTATTTCTAAAGCTATTATTATTAATATATATTATCTAAAACATCTTAAAGTCGGTGCTTAGTAATTTTCAAAAAAATATAGTAATTTTTATGTTTTACTTCGCACCGACTTCAAGATGTTTTAGATAATATATATTAATAATAATAGCTTTAGAAATAAGTTATTTTATACTTTTTAGTTTTTTAGTTTTTGAAGTCGGTTTTTTTAAACGAAGTTTTTTTATTTGTTACTTTTTAGTGTCTAGCTATGTATGGGTAGACATACGAAAGGTGCCGCGCTCCTTAAAAAATATAGGTCCCAAGAAACGGGAACAAAAAAATGTTCGTAAAATGAAAACTACTGGGCCAAACTATGTTAAATTTTTAGGGGACCAAATGGAAGCTATTCCGCATCGAACAAAAAAAGAATCACGTAAATCACGTAATCGGTGAACATACATAAAATAAGCAAAAAAAAAGGTCCCGACGAATTGAGAACCTCCTCCTTTTTTTGAAGTCGGTTAAAAAAACAAAAAAGTTGGTTAAAAAAACGATCCGTCAAAAAACGAATAGCCGTTCACATCCTGCTATAACAATTCATCATGAAGTATTCGTATTTGTTTTTAATGTTATCGTGATTTGTCACGATTCATTACTAAGCTACCAAGGCTTGGTGGTTAACGCACTCTCGTTAACCACTTACCACCAGAAATCAATTTACACAAAGAAAGAAAGAACTTCCTTTTAGCACAGTAACCTACAGATTTTATCAGTAATTTTAAAACTTGATAAAATAGTCAACTTAATTGCATTAAAATGCTAACAAGATTATTTTTTAATCTAATTTGTCATCTTAAAAGCCTTTGTCTACTGAAAAATAATTATAAAAGATAAAAAAATGTTTTTATTTCCTTTTAATAGCATAGAATAGAATATACTTTATTGTACAATTGATATTTCTGAAACGGTGCATAAAAGCAGCTTAGAATTATGTACAAATGGCGGCCGCAGCGTTAGCAGCGATCTCTTCCATACAACCTTGTGATAGAGAGAGAGAAAAATGACACAAAAGCTAGGGCAAAGTTTTGTTGCACGATATTCTAAAAACACATATATATATATATATATATATATATGTATATATATATATATATATATATATATTTTTTTTTTATTGCAGGAGTTCAGCAGACAGGCAGACGGCCCACTGTATGGATAGCGGTTACCATCGCCTATGGACATTTGCAACACCAAAGGTGCTACAAATGCGCTTCTGCTCTCTTAAGGGAGACTGGAATCTGGTCACTAATGCCGTAACCCCACTCAAAGTTGTTATGGCGGCATGCTCTAGACCAGGGGTGGTAGCCATCCAGTCGGGCAAATGCCCTACCACCTGGATGTGGGTTGTTTAGTCGCCTGTTACGACAGGCCGGCCGGCCGCAGGAAATTGTATTCTTTCTCCGTTCCTGCACGGATATATATATATATATATATATATATATATATATATATATATATATATATATATATATATATATTTATATATATAAATAAAGTCGTGTTAGCTACACTATTTATAACTCAAGAAGGGCTTTTCCGATTTGGCTGAAAATTGGTGGGGAGGTAGCTTAGAACCAGGAGACGGACATAGGATACTTTTTATCCCGTTCGAACCGGTAGGTGGCGCTGAGATCGGGTTCTAGAATCCTCCTAATCACCTGGAGCGATTTTGGTGATTTTGTTTTTGTGTGTGTGTGAGTGGATTCCCGGATGGTTTAGATTTGCAATTAGAACCGGTAGGTGGCGCTGGGATTGGGTCCTAGATTTTTACTTTTTCAGAGCAGGACAACGTCTGTCGGGGCCGCTAGTAAATATATAAGGCATTATTATATTAAGCAGGATATTTGCCTATCTGGAGAACTGCCATCCCTGGTCTATAGTATGTCGCCAGAACAACGGTTTATTCTGTTCCGACATTAGTGGCCAAGTTCTAGTATCGCTTAAGAGAGCAGAAGCGCATTTGTAGCACCTTTGGTGTTACAAATGAGCCCTAGAAAATCACTTCATTCGCCCTTGACACGTACAGCCTTCAGACGCCACTCATTTTTTGTTAGAACAGTCAATGAATTCAACAAACTCAGCTAGTCGGATTATGTGGACATTGATTTGTTTGTGGATAGTCTAGCATTGTAAATGCGAATTTAATCATAGACTTATTTTATTGATGACAAGAGCTATGAATGTCAAAGAAGCAAGTGAGGTGTGTAAGAATAAGCCTGAATGGCGTTCTATTGATCATGCCTACCCCGCAAGGGAACTGGCGTGAAGTTATGTATGTACTTATTTTATTAATAATTAGTTTCCCCGTCACAAAATTGTCATATTATTGCTCTGTACTTTTCTGAAATTATTGTATTTATACTTTTCTTTATTACCTTGCCATCTGTGGAGGTTTATGAATAGCTATCTCTGTAACTTTAGTTTGTAAGACTACAGCTGTTAACCCCCCGAATAAAATAAAATAAATGTCCATAGGCTATGGTAACCGCTTTCCATCAGGTGAGCCGTCTGCCTGTCTGCTGAACTCACGTAATAAAAAATAAGCATGTACGTGTTCAAACACGAACCTATCATAAAAAAACTTCAAATCTATTTTTTCATTCTAAATCAAATTTACATACATACATACATAACTTCACGCCAGTGGGAACTGGCGTGAAGTTATTGCGGGGTAGGCACGAACAACAGAGCGCCATTCAGGCTTATTCTTACACACCTCACTTGCTAGTTTGACATTCATAGCTCTTGTCATGCACGCTCGTCTGTTCCTAAGGCTCCTGACATCACCTTCTGCTAGTACACGATCAATTTGATCATGGAAGGTGTGTCGTGGCCTTCCACGACTTCTGCATCCATCCACTTTTGCATTGTATATCTGTTTAGTCACTCTTAAATCAAATTTAAACAGCAGAAAAGTGTGTTTAAAAACATTATTTTAATATAATGGTAATTTATTTAACTTTTAACGCGTGAGGTCTCGCGTGACCAAAAAGCTGGCTTGCACCTAGGGCAGTGGTCGGCAAATTTATTAGCCAAAGAGCCAAATATGAACATTACAACAATTAAAAAAAATTGGTAGCCAAGTCTGCTTGTTTAGTAAACTTTTATTACACTAAAGAAGTAGTATGTAGCGACTGGAATTGCTGATTCAGGAAAAAGTAGAAATCTATACGGGGTTTAGTCGACACGAGCCAGTCGCTTACTCACACCCGCCTTGTCACCTCGTACATTTTAATTTGAAGTTGTAATAATATAATAAATGAGATTTAAGAATTCCTGTGCTTAATTGAAGAGGCCTGATCCCAAGACACATACGATTATTATTATTATTATTATATTCAATGCTTATATAAAGATTTATTATTGCGCCTTCCGTGGGTATTTGTGCCAGAGCCGCACTTAAGGAGCCAAAGAGCCACATGCGGCTCTGAAGCCGCACTTCGCCAACCACTGACCTTTTTTTTTTTTGGCCAGGGGAAATCCGTTTGAGGACTAAGCCGCGACAAGCACAGAAGCCTGGGGGGATGTTCGCGACCCGTGTGAGTGTGGGATTCGCCAGATCGGGGGTGGCACCAGCGTGCCCAGTCAGAACTGGTGCCACGCTATTGCCACTCCCCAGTTAGGGATACCCACTAAAACCCCTGGGTGTTCCGTCCTGCGCCTTATGCCAGGGCTACGGGAAATGGGCTGCCCGACTGCGCGGTGCCCTGGCAGGCGTGGGCCCCCCTCACTGGGCCTCTTCCTATGCCAGGGGACGTGTCCCCCGGCTACTTCTAGGTCTGATCCGTGCGTGGGGCGGTCTGTAACGCGCCCCACGGGAAGAGAGATGAGCGCGCGCGGAACGCTCGCGCTCTTATCTCGACAGCATGTGCGGGTGAGTGAGAACCCCTATACCCCAAGGGGTATAGGGGTTCCCCACCCACCCCGCGCCGCCCGCTTACGGTGGTCGAAGGTCGAGCTCGGACCTCCGGCGTCGGCGCGTCCTCCTTTGGCGGGAGCGGAGCAAAGACGTACGCTCACGCTCCCGCTCCGCCTCCTCCTTCGCAAACACGACGTGCTCGCAAAAGGAGGAGACGGCGTCGAATCCGGTGCGGCTCCCGACCATGGTGCGAACCACGGCCGGGAGCGAAAAGTCCAATCCGGTAAAGGCGACGAGGTCTCGGCGCTGCTCCGTCCACGCAGGACATTCCTGGAGTGTATGCAGCGCCGTATCCTCGTCGCCTGTGTCCCAATGATGGCACTCTGACGTTGGCTCGCGGCCGAGGCGACACAGGTACCTTCCGAAGCAGCCGTGCCCCGAGAGGACCTGCGTCAGCCGGAACGTCAGGGTGCCGTAGTCTCGTCCAATCCAATTTCGCAGGACGGGCCTCACCGCCTCGATGGTGGCGGGGCCCACGCTGGGGCGTCTGAGGCGATCTTCCCACACTCCCACGGCAACCTGGCAGAGCTCCGACCTGCACGCCTCGATTTCGCGAGGCGCGGGTCTGGTGCCCCTGGCCAGGGCCTCTTTGCGCCACACATACAGTGACGCCAGGACCCTGGCTTCCAGGGCCCATGGGAGGGATCCGGCGAGTAGCGAGGCCACTTTAACGGACACCGTGCCGCCCACTGACCTAGGGCAACGAATTAGCGTTAGCATCCAACGCGGAAATGCGGCCAGCATTCTGAGCACGCTCGCCGCCGACAGCGATTTGGAGTAAATTTTTTTATTTATAGATGTATGGTATTTTGTAAGTATACATACATACATACATACATAACTTCACGCTAGTTCCCTTGCGGGGTAGGCACGAACAACAGAGTGCCATTTAGGCTTATTCTTACACACTTCACTTGCCTCTTTGACATTCATAACTCTTGTCATGCAAGCTCGTCTGTTCTTAAGGCTCCTGACATCACCTTCTGCTAGTACACGATCAATTTGATCATGGAAGGTGTGTCGTGGCCTTCCACGACTTCTGCATCCATCCACTTTTGCATTGTATATCTGTTTAGTCATTCTTTCATCGTGCATTCTTTCCACATGCCCGAACCACCGGAGCATTCCTTTCCTTACCTTCACCCCGACACTCTCTTTCAGACCAACTCTCTTTGTAAGTATAGCCATACAATAATAATAATAATATAGTCCTCCTTGACGTATCCCTCAACGGCGAACCTTGTCATGTACGGCTGTGCGAGCGCAGGTGACTAGCGAAACCAAATTTGGTTTTAAAAGTTCTGCAAGGAGAGCAATACAGCCGTCCTGATGAGTCGTATGTATATTTGTATGATTTTAGTGCGGTTCTTTTTGATAAGCCGTTGCTCGTCAGAGTGTTCTACGCGCTGCGTAGTCAACAACAGCCTCGTTAATTAATAGGTATTTAAGAAAGCAGGAACTCGAGGCGGCCATGATAAAAATAGTTTTAGCAATCTTGATTTCAAACCAATGGAAACTTTCGTAAATTATAAAGAGCCTTATTGGTCACCTGATAGTATGATTCTAAGAAACTATAACAATATCAGATTATTATAATTTTACGTGTGTTTATAAAATGATTAATGTAATATCATTTAAAGATACGTATCTAACAGATTTTTTGATAATGAATTATGGAATTTGCATAGATTTTTTTTATTGGTCTGCAAAATTGAATATTGATTATAAACATGTTTTTTTATATATTTATATTCTGTTAAATACAATAAAAGAAAACTTAACTTATTTGTATTGTATTCTACCCATAGTCCTCAAGACTACAAGTAGAATACTGAGCCTAGATCACCGTCTTCTATGGGTAAGGTGGCCAGAAGGCTGGCTACGTTTCCTCGCTGGATCGCCATACTGATCCATTGTTCAAGGCAGCACCAGTTAAAAGATCAACTGAAGAGTTAATGAGTCGTTTTGATAAATGTTGGTAGAGGCTCATGGCCTCAGGACCCAACGGTCCAAGCGTCTCGACAGCAAACGGCACAAACATATAACTCTCACTAAGGGTTGCATAATTGCGCCGCTTCAGTGATTCAGCTGTTTATGCAAACAAATAATAGATTCATGACGCGCGACTTCGTCCGCGTGGTGTGGTTTTTTCACTATCCCACGGGAACTCTTTAATTGTTCGGGATCAAAAGTATCCTATATGTTGACCAGGGATATAAGCTACCACCATACAAAATTTCATTTAAATCGGTCCAGTCGTTTTGGAGATTAGCCGGTACAAAGAGACAGACAAGCAGAGCATCAGACAAACAGAGAAACAAGAAAAATCTAAATTCTAAACGTCGGAAAAACCAAAATCAAATAAAATTACCGCGCTTAAAACCGTTAAAACGTAGTTTTATTATAAAATCTAAATTAGTTCTATTTCACTTCTTACATCCACCTGACGCTGTTTTTAGCATTTTTTTTCATTGTACTGAAATTCTACCTCTACACTTTTGTTATTAATATATATATATATATATATATATATATATATAGGTAAGGAAAGGAATGCTCCGGTGGTTCGGGCATGTGGAAAGAATGCATGATGAAAGAATGACTAAACAGATATACAATGCAAAAGTGGATGGATGCAGAAGTCGTGGAAGGCCACGACACACCTTCCATGATCAAATTGATCGTGTACTAGCGGAGGGTGATGTCAGGAGCCTTAAGAACAGACGAGTGTGCATGACAAGAGTTATGAATGTCAAAGAAGCAAGTGAGGTGTGTAAGAATGGGCCTAAATGGCGCTCTGTTGTTCGTGCCTACCCCGCAAGGGAACTGGCGTGAAGTTATGTATGTATGTATGTATGTATGTATATATATATATATATCTCTCTCTCAGGCAGACGGCTCACTTGATGGAAAGCGGTTACCATCGCCTATAGACATTTGCAACACCAAAGTTGCTACAAATGCGCTGCTGCTCTCTTAAGTGAGACTGGAATCTGGTCACTAATGCCGGAACACAACTCAAGGTTGTTATGGCGGCATACTCTAGACCAGGGGTGGTAGCCATCCAGTCGGGCAAATACCCTACCACCTGGCACCTACTATAGGGGACAGTATACCCGCCACGCTGGTCCAAGGCGGCTTGGCAGGTTTGACACATCGGTTATCTAGATGTGCCGGTTTCATGACAATGTTATCTTTCACCGTTGTTAACACGTGATGATTGCAATAAGTAAGTAACGAAAGATCTTGTATTACTTTTATAATAAGCTATTTTTGACGCTATAATTAATTACATTTATTTTTAGTACCCAGCTGATGAAGTTACTATGAGTTATTATGAGAAATTATCATAGCGACGTCACGCGCTCGCTCGGGTGTGTTCGGGATTTGTCGGGGTTTTTTCGGTACTCGGTTACTTTGGGTTCAAAAATTAGATTCGTAGAAAAGCGTTTTTGCAGACATTTTTGCAGGCATCTTTGCCGCCGTAGGCAGTTGCCTACCGTGCTTACCATCTCGAGTAGCCCCTGTAGGCGACGATAGCCACATTCTATCAGGTGGGTCGGCAGCCCGTCTGCTCTACCCGATGCCAAACGCCAAAATTAGCATACGATAAGCAATAATTCGGCGAATCGTTATTGCATCACAAAACAGTAATCAAATAATTCTTAGAATAGACTAAATATAGATAATGAATGTAATTAAAAAAAAAATGATAAAATTAATATTATGTGAACGCTACTTATCCTTGTGAGAAAATCTATATATCTACCAGAGTTCTGGCTCACGGCAAAAATCGTGTTTCTGGTGAGCAAAAAGTGTTTCGACGGACAACCCTGGCCAAAAAAAAAAAAAAAAAAAAAAAAAAAAAAAAAAAAAAAAAAAAAAAAGTTTGGTGTCAAATTGGGGGTTCTCGAGTACGCCCGATCGTTCTACGCTATCAGTTTTTCGATATATGCTGTATTTACAGAGATAGCTTTTTTTAATTCCGTGCTAATTACAGCACTAATTAGCTACTCATTTGTTTATTCTTTTGTTAATTACTATTTCACGTTCACTAATTACCCTCGTCCGATACTCCCTATTGTTCTTAATGACGTCAACAACGACTTCAAAACAAAAACAACATGTTCTTTTCTTCCTCAACCTTTATTTAAAACAGTATTTGTACAAATCGTATACTAATATATCATTAACGAGTGTTTCCTGGCTTTCGAATAAATTGGTCATATCCGTCATACTATATCCATGAAACTTATAGTATAAGTATACCAAACAGTATGCACCACATACTGAAGTCCAGTCATTTTGTATTCTCTTAGTATTGAAATGCCATTTTCTACAATTCCTATTTAGAAAAGCCAAGTGGAATCCTACAGGTGACCGACCAAAGGAATCGAAGTATTGTCCAATGTTGTGTTGGTCTATGTGCATGGCTACCCAGTGAGAACCTGGCTGGGTGCTTGGATCCAGATTGCTCACTAAGAACGTAGGCGCTTCCATGTGAATTGGTAAATTGTTTGCTGCATACACGTTCCTCTCTAAAGATGGGTGAATTTTGCATAAACATTTCTGGATCTCGATTGTGTTCATATTTGTAACCAAAGTGCACACGTGCTACTCGATGAAGAATACTATTGTAAATGTTCAACATAATCTTGTGAACTTATTATGTAAAGGAAGTTGTAAATAAAAAATATGAAAGCTATGTTGACAGTTTTATTTATTGATATCTTTCTTATGATTAATACATATAATTCTATCTTAACTACTATAGTCTACGATTACATTGCGGTTCTTATCTATTTCAATAACATTATCGAACTCGGCATACACAATACAGTTAATAGTTTGTGAAAGAGCAGATTCAAAACGAATTTCTAATCTCACGCTACCATTCCTAATCAGATTCCAATGACTTGAGGAGTTAGCTGATAAATCAGGAGTTAAGTCAAAAGCTAGCAGACAGTAACCTTGAGCGTACTGTTCCCTAGATATCCCGTTACCTTCGTTAAGAAAATGTATACCCGTTCCAGAGAATAACGTATGATAGGCTGTAGTGAAAATATTACTCTCAAATGATGGTTGTAACGCTTTAGAAGGTATTTGCTGACCATCAATGTATAAACAAAATGAACTCATTTCATAATTCTCAAAATTAAAAGGATTTTTAGTAAGACTACCATTAAACGCTGCATTATTAACAAAACCAACTATGCATCTTTTAGGTACCTGTCCCAGGAATATATTATCGAGGGTCTTTCCTTGAACCCCTGATGGTATCGTTAAAACTTTGACTTCAGCTCGAGTAATAGGATATTTTGCAGTAGTAGAGGCTAAAACTTTTTGATGTGCGAGTAAAACAGTTGGGCTGATTCGAGATCTACGGACAATAAGAGTTGCATCCATTATGCATACTTTTAACTTTAAATCGTTCGAAGAAGCCATCAAGTTAAACGTTTCTCTCGATCGAACTAATTTTACAGACATATCAACACCGTTAATCAAAAATTTTTCCTGATTGAATAAATCACCATGCAAATGTCCAATCATTTCGATTTCCTTGCTTTCACTAGCCAACTCTTGTCGCTTTTTGAATCCCTCATTGGAATCATCAGTTGAATCCATCTTTCCAGATGTATCCTTATACCAAAGACCACAAGTAAGGTGGGAGTCTTTAGCTGCAGGAGCATAATTCAATAGTGTTTCTATATATGCACGATATGCATATGTGTTATTCGGAGGTGAAACAAGTTTTTGATTTAAATATACATCAAGTTGGTTGAAAAGTGAATGTAACCAATTATTAACTGGAGCCACCACTGTTGATGAATTCAATTTGGTGGAGTCTTGATGTAATATTTTCGCTTTTATATGTATTAATGTATGAGATAAATCTATGTAGTCATCTCCTCCTCCTGGTACTTGAAATTCTATCGGCCCATCATCAGCCAGAGATGAAATTGGTTTGTAATGTATCCATAATCCACTTTCGATACTTGTTTGTGTTGAAGGTAAAGCAAATAAATCTAATTCTGACTTAATGCACTCGCAAGAATGACTATGTAGAAAAGACATCTTGTTTTATTTTAAGAAAAAATGTCTTTTATTTTTTTCTTGTTCACTTTTATTTTCTTAGCAGCTTTTGCTTTGGCGGTTGATGGTGAAATGAATGAAGACTGATTTCTCCTCTTTGTTTTATACCCTGAACCAGACATAACGCTATCAATTTTGGCATCTGCTTTCCTTTTTAAGTTCGAACTGGCCTCTTTAAGCCGGGTTTTAATTGATTCTTCCATAGGCCGTGAACTAACCATATCAGATAGGAGACCTACACCAGCATTTAAAGCCTCTTTACCAATTACTCGGGCTCCACTGGACAGTAATGGTAAAACTGATCTAAATAGCCCGCCTAAAAAGCTACCGATTCCATGTCCACGCTGGTATGGGGCTCCTTTGTAAATAACTCCGATTCCAGATCCAGCTTGATGTGAATAATAGTGTTCGTAGGGGCAAGTTATTCTATTACCTTGGGAGGACATTATTATAATTTTCTAAAATGAAGCTTTATACACACTGTTCCAAACTGGAATGGTATTTTTTGACCAGTGCTTGTTCTTATATCTATTTCAATTGTATCAAACTCCCTCCGCATTACAGGTAAGTAGTGAGGTGGCGAGAATACATGCATTTTATTAGCTCCATAGATATACTTTGACGGATCCAATTGTATAATTCTCAACAATGGGGTCATAACATCCCCTACAATTTGTGGTTCAATTATATCACAGTAAACAAATAATTGCGGTGGTAAACCTAAATGCAAATTAGCTGGACATTTTCCAAGACCCTTTTCAACCAGATTTTTATTAGGTTCAAATCCAAGTTGAAGTGACAGCTGGGGTGATAATGATAAAGATCTGATATTTTCATCCATTACTGTTACACTGACAAATTTAGATAGTTCATCATAGTGAAATCTTACATTTTCTCCTATATTGTTTAACGCCATCAATATATGTTTAATATTGTCATAATTTGTAGCTGGAATACGAGTTTTGTAGTAGACAAGAGAAGTTGTTTCTTCGTTAGGTATTTGCATTATTTTAGTCACATAAACAACATTTTCATGTTCTTGAACAGTAAACATTGTACATGGATATTGAAATTCTACAACGCCCACGTACCACATACCTTCAAGTATTATGGACTTTGGTAACTTTGTTGAAAACAAAGTAGTTTTGTTTTCTGGAAAATATTCCATAGAACTATTGCTAAGTAATGTTAAATAAAAACTTTCTTTTATCATATTTGATTTAAACTAGATGCTAAAATCCAACTATTAAATTTTTCTGGATAACCTTTCCACTTGACTAATACTTCTTTTCTGTTACCAGACTGTCGAGAACGGATAATTTTATCTATTTTATAAGATGAAGTGGGGTCGTACGTAACTTTTTGTAATTCTCTTTCATAAAATGTCCCTACAATTGGCTCATTTTTTAGATCTTTTAACGTATAGACCACCCATGGTGATCTATCTATTTTTGAAGTTATAATGAATATTTCATCACTCCAATTAGATTCATAGCCTTTTTGAAATATATGTTTGTACTTAGTGATTCTTACATGATCTCCTACGTGAAATTTTGGTAATGAATTATTTGGGCTTTTTGCATTTTTTTTTCTATCGTATAGATTATTCCAAACGGTCATTATATTACTCGAATTAACATCACTTGGACACATTTTTATACTGGAGTGATAACTGTGATTATAGGCATTTATTAAATCTTGTAAAACATCGACATATTTGTAAGTGTTCTTGTGAGTAAAGTATCGCCACATTTTCATTTTTAGAGTTCTTTGAAATCTCTCTACTATGCTTGCCTTAATGTCAGGATTGTTTGTGGTATAATAATTTATATGTTTACTTTTAAAGTATCTACGAACATCTATGGAAACGAATTCGGTACCTTTGTCAGATTGTATGTGAGTAGGAGTAGTATTAGCTTCATTGAATACACTATCAAAACATTTTTTTATTGTTTCAGAATTTTTATTTTTTATAGCCCTAGCATAAGCGTATTTCGAAAACACATCAATAATACAAAGTATATAGTTATAATTATCATTATACTTAGAATAAGTTCTCATATCACTCAAATCAACTTGCCAGAGTTCGTTAAAGTTAGATAAAACATACTTATTCCTAGGAAATTTTCTATGTACAGGTCTATGCAATGTATATGTTTCTTGTGATTGCAACCAATTTTTAACATCACTTTTAGTCATTTTACCGTTCATCGCTTTAGTTAGTTTTTCTATGCTACTATAACCAGCAGGATGTGAAGCATCATAATATATTTCATTAATCATTTTTAATGGGTCTATTACACGATCGTCTAGTATGGCGTCCATTTCTCCCAATCAAGTTTTTTGCGAATCTTCTTTGTGTATTTGTTAGGAGGAGTAGAAAATTCTTCATCCGTAGAAATCTGACCAAGTTCATGCAATTTAAGTTTATTTATGTATTCTATTCTTTGTGGATTACCCAAGTAAGACAAGGGTATTTTTATATCATGCAATGCCTTGGCAAAAGCTTCCCATCCTATAGGATCATTTTTCTTAAGTGGACGTAGTAAATCATTGATCAAGTCTACAATATTACTCCCAGAAATATTCTTGTCATCAATAACCACTGTGCCATCTTTATTCCATCGAATTTTGTTTTCACTCAATGAAATCACATTTAACAATGATTCACCTTTTTTAGAATAGGTTTTGGGTATTAGACTCAGAATTTGATTTGTTGTGTAAAGAGGGTTACTCTTACTGTTGGTGTGCCCTTCACGTTTTTCTTCTATCTCTGATGTTTGAGTAGAGACTGGTTCTTTAATGTCAGCTTCATCGTTTATATTTAATTTTGTTCCAGTGATATCTATATTTTTAGATATTATGGGCAATTCAATAGGTCGTCGATTTTCTTCATGGAAGTGTAAATATCTTTGCAATATTTGTAAGTACAAAATACATTTTTTTCTATCATCCATATCACTGTTTAAGATGTTTTTCATTTCATTATCTAATCGGGATGTAGGGTTATTATTATCATTATTTTGATGATTTAATTTCTCTAAAAGACTTGGTTCAACGAGCAACATCTTTTTAGCATGCTCCATTGTTATTTTTTATTTTACAAGAGATTCAACTAATCCACTTAAGATTGCACCCAATATTATTGGTAGGAATGCACCACCTTTTTGTATTATTATACTTTTCCTTGCTTTATTTACCCCTTTGCGAACTAACTTACGAAGTACCGATTTGTAGTTTTTTAATTTTTTCTTATTCTTCTCTTCAATTGGTACCTTTCCTTGGAGAACGTTATGAATACATTCACAAATACAATTTATTTCATCTTCATCACAAGATTTTAAAAGAGCTGTTCTATATTTTGGTTTCAACTTATGTAACGCTGACAACAAATCTTTATGCGTGTTGAGACTTCGCGACATTATTAATAAATGATGGGGATTTGGCTGTTCTTGGCATATTTAAACCCTTTTGTTGGTATGTATACATGACATAACCCATCTGATGGAAAAATTTTGGTTTTGATTCGACATATATCACTTGTACCTTGTTTCAGATCAATCAATAAGTAACCATGTGCCTCTTTGGTTGCATCTCTGTAGGCATCTTCTATATACTTTGGATTCTCTGGAGATACTTGACGGGCCAAATACCGAATTTGTGTTTTATCACGTGGGTTTTTAAAATAAATAATATAACTTGAATTTAACGATATATCTCTTTGTCCTTTACCTTGGTGAAATAGATTTTGTGTTATGTAAAACACACTTAAATTTTTATGATGACTACCTTTAGTGAATATATCAACTATTCGTCCATCCGATTCTCTCATGAGATCATCAATAATTATAAGATTTGGATATTTGCCATCAAACATATTAAGGTCCGGAATGCCTTGATAGTAATTTACGTTTTCTAAATTGTACAAAGGTTGCATTTCATCAAAGCACCATGTTATTTGATCGAAAGAAGTGTTGCAAATATATTTAACATGTTTAATAAAATTTGTAACAAAATTTGATTTTCCACAGCCAGTTGGACCAGCTACTATGGAAGTGAACGGATGAACAAAGTGAAACATCCTAGCGTACGTGTCAACACTATGAGGTATGATAAATAAATAAAGTCATTTTGTATGAGACATTAATTTTATTTCAATTATTTTCTTAAAAATACACACATTATACATTAAAAAAATATTACTTAGAGTACACTAAGATAAGTTATTTACATTTAAAATCATTTTTAACCTTCTACAAAGATATTTTAGTTACATTAATATTACCTAAAAAACATTTGTTACAATTTTATGTTGTATAAAGTTTATAAAATTTACACCTTAAAATTATTTTAATCTTATACACTATTTACATTTATATATTATTTAAATATTTTATCTTAACTTATAATGACCCCATGCTAAGGTGTCAACATTATTAGGTAAAATAAATCTTTTTGTGTCATTATAAGATAAACATACTTTGTTAATTTGCTGGGTAAATATTGTATGTTTAATTGATCTAAATCTATACATGGTATCGTATTTAATATTTTTATCAAAAAGACATGATTTATAATTTTGCATTGTCATCCTTTTTGTGACACTTTTGTTGACACCTTTGGCTTTCGATATCAATTTGTTTTCGGTTTGAATTGCATACATTTTTGACCTTAATCCTACAAATTCTTTGACAATTTTACCATTACTTTCATCTTTGAAAAAACCTAGTTTCTTTTTATTGAGTTGTGGAAAACCAAATATATTATTCGTAGGATAATCAGATGTATCAAACCGTAATGAAAGATCGGATTTAATCTTGTCATAGAAATCGTTTGTGAAAATCTGATATATCAAGCTATCGGTATCAGTGTATAATAATTTTGTATTATTACCAAACTTAGTTAGAATGTAGTCGTAATGAAACTCATACATTAGAGTTTTTGATATATCTAAAATAGAGAAACCTAAATAAATGGGTTTATCATAGCAAACTTTTGTTTTTTGTAATTGGACTGCTACTAAATTTTCCGAAAAAATTGACAGATTGCTGAATTCAGGTTTTGCAATAAGATCCTGAACACCTAAAATTTTACCACGATTTTCCCAGTGGGTTAGTAATTTTACGTTTACTCTTTTATCAACATTTTCCATTGTTTTTCCAAAGACTGAGTTGTTCATTAATTTGTAAAAGTCTTTTTCAAAATCTGATGTTGCCTTTGTTCTGAGTTCAGTATTTAAGTCAATGTATTTTTTTAGCCAGGGGCTTTGTCGGAACTTTAATATTCGATGTATCTTGGTTAATTTGATACCCATTTTAAGACACTGTTTAAGATTTCTATAATGAATTTTATATTTTACTTTATTATTTAAATTTGGTATTAGTTTTTTTTCTTTTGTACCCCCTATTGATATATTTTCAGGACACAATGGTAAATCGGAATGTAAATCATGTAGTTTCTCAGGATACTCCAAATCAACCTCTAAAATGAAACCGTATTCAGATGTATCAGTAACTTCATAATTTGTCTCCGGACTCACCCATTCAAAAGCACCTTCAGGAAGGTACTGAGACATGGCCCAACCATAAAGATTGTTTGCATCAAAATAAACCAAGTATGATGGAGGTTTATTTTCATCAAAATCATCTAAATATTTATTGTTAGCTTTTGCATGTCGATTACTACATTGAGATATACCACCCCTGATACCTGCTTTAATGAAAGCAATTTGATCAATGTCTGTTAGTAGTTCCAATTCAACTTTTGTTTGTTTTAACATAGCATCCCAACTTAAACCCGGTGCTGTATAATAGTGGGAAGGATCCAAACCATATGTTTTGAGACAAAGGTCACGGAAATTTTCAAAAACATCAGCTAGCAATAGCACATCTGTTTTTAGATATAAATTTGAATAGTCTAACATGTTCTGACAACCAAAGTGTTGCCAAACATCCTGTGCACGATTGTAATCATTATCAGAAATTTTGGTATCC
This sequence comes from Dendrolimus kikuchii, assembly GCA_019925095.2. NCBI lineage: Eukaryota > Metazoa > Arthropoda > Insecta > Lepidoptera > Lasiocampidae > Dendrolimus > Dendrolimus kikuchii. The sequence continues at coordinate 2,164,370 of CM034414.1, forward strand.
GTAAGCGAACTATAAAATTTATCTTGGCTTGGTAGAGAGGTTACATTTAGAGAGTCAAACGAAGTCATAAACTCATATGGGTAAACACCTTTCTTACAAAGACGATTGAAGTCTTCTTTATCAGGAAAGTGGTTTTTTAGTTCACGAAATTCTTCTACTTTTAAGTTTTTTGCTAACTGATCGAGGCTGCATGGTAAAAATTTAAAAGAATCTACAAATCTTAAGGTGACCTTTTGATTGTTTATTGTTACGTGTTTTGAGAACGAAATATATTTTTCTTTGTTTTGAGGAATTATATCGATTTCACCTTCAACAAAATTAAGCGCATGGACGATGAAATGTGCATCGTAATTACTTAAATTATGTAGAAAGACTGGAATATAACTAGGGTTAATGAACTTTTTCTTACATACTTCATGTACAACACCTAATTGCTTATCAATATCTAAAACTTCTTCAGCCTTTAAATCAGTTTCACAAATGTAACAAGTATTTGTATCTACAGTTAACAGTGATTCAGGTGGTTTTTGAAAACAATCGTTTCTGCAAATAGTTTTTAAATCATCATATAAACGATTCATGAATACTTGAGTGCAGTTTGGTCCAGTGTATGTTTCATACTTTGATAAGCTATCATCGAATGAGCATTTGATATAATAACCGAAACTATAAACCTCATGTTTCTGAATGTTGTTAGTATTTGATTTTGATTGATCGTTAGTACATGTTATAATGGGGTTTAAAAATGCCTCAAAGTCAGCGTATACAACAAAGGGAATTTTAATTTTTTTTTGGAACTTATCGAATTTTAGTTTATCGGTTGATATAGGTTGTCCGAACCAATTTTTTAATGTTTTTTCACTGCTAGGTAAATTTGTAGTGATGTGCGAACAATCATGTTGTTGATGGTTAATCAATCTGTCTCTAGTGGAAAAGCGCAACAAACACCCATCACATATATTTACAACACCGTTTGTATTCGATATTTGCTTACTTACTAATCGCGATAAGTTTTTTATGTAGCAATAGTGACCGACTGTTCCATTTTGTAAGTATAATAGATTTATATGTGTACTGTTACGGCATTTTGTAAAATAAAGCGGACCAACAACAGAATGTTTTTTTTGTTTGATATCATATTCCAACCCAAAAACATTTATACTTAAATTATTTTGTTTCTCTATTTTAGATATATCTTTCAATTTAACTGGAAAAGAAATACCGTGAAAATTTAGTTTATTTGAATGAATAGTGTAAGATGACAGTCGTCCTGAATTTTTGTTAACAGGGTATAATGCTGAGAGCAATGCCCATTTGAAACAGAAATTGTCTGAATTATTAACGTTTATAACGGCTTTTTTATCTTTGATATCTTTTGGTAAATCAATATATGAATTTCCACGTAGTGGATTATATTTGTTTATGTTTAGTTCTATAAAATTTATTTTTGTGAGACTCCATCCACTATCTTTCTTTTCAAAAGTACTTATTTTATGCACTAAAGTGTCACGCAAGGATACTATGAAAATATTTAAATCATCCGCTTGAGAAATAATGAAATTACTAGTTTGAAAATCGAATGAATTAGTTAGATTTTTTGATTCTTGAACAAAGTCTGCATGTAATATAAAATTTATTTTAACAGTAGAATGTTGTTTAAGTACTTCATCAATCAAAAAAAATATATCACTTTTAATTAATTCAAGAAACAATTCCGGTGTTTGGAACACTGAATCAGATTGATTTTTATTTTTAACTTTGTAAGATATGATACGCTGTCCAAAAGCTGAATCTACAACAGATACATTATCTAGAGAGCAATGAGATTTTAATATATTATTTTTATGTACTATGCTCTTAGTGTGATTAACAAAATATCTTCTATTAACTAGTATATTACACGTTTCACAATGTAACTTATCTGTACTGGTAGAAGGTTCATCGTGTCGTTGTCTCTTTGCGTCACTATTACTGTTGTCTGATTCAATGCTTCTTTTAAACACTCCTTGTCCTGTCTGTACTGAATGGGATGATGATTGACTGTAAAAAAATAAAAATTATATTTAAGCAAAATATAGATGAAAGTTAGCGAGTAAAAATGTAAGTATTTTAAGTTAAATAAGATAAGTAATTAAATTATACTTACATGACATTATTCTCAATCGTGGTACAAATTTCATAAAGGTTGGTGTCATATTCAGAATCGAATAAATTTTCATACATGGTACAAATTTCGTACAGCTCTTGATCGTATTCAGAATCGAATATATCCGTTTTTTCAACATTTTCACATAACTCCACCATATCCCTATCTTCACACATTTCGTCAAGTTCACGTTTCTTATCATTTTCATTGCTTTCAAACTCCGACGACACAAAAAAAGCACTGACACAAACACGTTCCATTTTGCGATGATGTAGCAACAAGATTGAAATTATAAATGGTTATCACTTTCGGATAACACAGACTACTTATATACCTGAGAAGTGGTATAAATCTGTTATTTTTAACTTAAAATTACACAATAATATAATTAGCTAAGTACTAGAGCAAGGTAGTAAACAATCTTTGTTATTTATTATCACTATTGTTATAATGAAATTTTTTACATGAATCAATCATGGAAATTTCTTTTGTGATATTGTATGCAGTCTTTTTGATGCTTTCAAAATGTTTGTTTTTGTCATCTGTATAATATTTAATTCTTATTGTGGCGTTTTTCCAATGCTCACTGCTGGGTATTTTTGCTAATGTTTTCAATTCATACACTTCAATTTTTATTAAGTGCGTTGAGGAACATGCATCTTCTCTATTAGTCGATAAATATGCAACACCACCGTTTGGTTGAGCTCGGGATACAGATGAACATTGCTTTTTCTTTTTATTTTTTGAAAACTCAAAAAACTTGTCAAGACTTTCCTCCTCGTCTCTTTTTCTTTTTTGTTTTGGAGAATCTTTAACAATGCTCAAATTATCGATATTGCTACTCTCTTCATCAGAAAGTGTTTGGTAATAATACTGTTTGAATGTATTTTCTTCAAATAGGTTCTGAAACAACAAAATTTGTAAGAAATTGTACTATCATTTTGAAGATAATTTAATAATTATAAAAAATATTAAGTGGTGATATTAAGTGACATATCTTACCTGCATTTCAGATCTGAAGTATTTAATTTCACAACACGAAAATACACTCCACTGACTACTTTACTACAGTTAACTGATAATATTTTATTTTGATTTTTAGTTTATATAGTTGGAGTCATCCCATTAAATCTAATTAACAAATGACATGCAAATACATCGTTATGATAAAATGATGCTTACAATAGTTTTCAAACAACTCATTACGATAAGTGTTAATTTGTAATTATTGACCAATAAATGGTTATGATACATAATTATTGTCAAATAAATCGTTATGATAAGTGTTGATATGTCTGTAAAATTAGTTCGATCGAGAGAAACGTTTAACTTGATGGCTTCTTCGAACGATTTAAAGTTAAAAGTATGCATAATGGATGCAACTCTTATTGTCCGTAGATCTCGAATCAGCCCAACTGTTTTACTCGCACATCAAAAAGTTTTAGCCTCTACTACTGCAAAATATCCTATTACTCGAGCTGAAGTCAAAGTTTTAACGATACCATCAGGGGTTCAAGGAAAGACCCTCGATAATATATTCCTGGGACAGGTACCTAAAAGATGCATAGTTGGTTTTGTTAATAATGCAGCGTTTAATGGTAGTCTTACTAAAAATCCTTTTAATTTTGAGAATTATGAAATGAGTTCATTTTGTTTATACATTGATGGTCAGCAAATACCTTCTAAAGCGTTACAACCATCATTTGAGAGTAATATTTTCACTACAGCCTATCATACGTTATTCTCTGGAACGGGTATACATTTTCTTAACGAAGGTAACGGGATATCTAGGGAACAGTACGCTCAAGGTTACTGTCTGCTAGCTTTTGACTTAACTCCTGATTTATCAGCTAACTCCTCAAGTCATTGGAATCTGATTAGGAATGGTAGCGTGAGATTAGAAATTCGTTTTGAATCTGCTCTTTCACAAACTATTAACTGTATTGTGTATGCCGAGTTCGATAATGTTATTGAAATAGATAAGAACCGCAATGTAATCGTAGACTATAGTAGTTAAGATAGAATTATATGTATTAATCATAAGAAAGATATCAATAAATAAAACTGTCAACATAGCTTTCATATTTTTTATTTACAACTTCCTTTACATAATAAGTTCACAAGATTATGTTGAACATTTACAATAGTATTCTTCATCGAGTAGCACGTGTGCACTTTGGTTACAAATATGAACACAATCGAGATCCAGAAATGTTTATGCAAAATTCACCCATCTTTAGAGAGGAACGTGTATGCAGCAAACAATTTACCAATTCACATGGAAGCGCCTACGTTCTTAGTGAGCAATCTGGATCCAAGCACCCAGCCAGGTTCTCACTGGGTAGCCATGCACATAGACCAACACAACATTGGACAATACTTCGATTCCTTTGGTCGGTCACCTGTAGGATTCCACTTGGCTTTTCTAAATAGGAATTGTAGAAAATGGCATTTCAATACTATGAGAATACAAAATGACTGGACTTCAGTATGTGGTGCATACTGTTTGGTATACTTATACTATAAGTTTCATGGATATAGTATGACGGATATGACCAATTTATTCGAAAGCCAGGAAACACTCGTTAATGATATATTAGTATACGATTTGTACAAATACTGTTTTAAATAAAGGTTGAGGAAGAAAAGAACATGTTGTTTTTGTTTTGAAGTCGTTGTTGACGTCATTAAGAACAATAGGGAGTATCGGACGAGGGTAATTAGTGAACGTGAAATAGTAATTAACAAAAGAATAAACAAATGAGTAGCTAATTAGTGCTGTAATTAGCACGGAATTAAAAAAAGCTATCTCTGTAAATACAGCATATATCGAAAAACTGATAGCGTAGAACGATCGGGCGTACTCGAGAACCCCCAATTTGACACCAAACTTTTTTTTTTTTTTTTTTTTGTTTTTTTTTTTTTTTTTTTTTTTTTTTTTTTAGCCAGGGTTGTCCGTCGAAACACTTTTTCCTCACCAGAAACACGATTCTTGCCGTGAGCCAGAACTCTGCTATTCATGCCGGTGTCATCAAAAACGTCTGTTAAATTAGACAAAACATCGCGCTCATTTATTTGTTCTAGTTCTTTAAACAAATAGATTTTTCTTTCAAACTATTAGACAATTGGTTCACCAACACCAAGGTCCTTGTGCGTTATTTTATCACCCTGAATGAAATAAAGTAGGCCTATACATTGCATTGCTCTAGCTAGGGTACCTATAATATCTAAAAATACAGGGATGCAGTTATAGAAGCTCGCACCGGGCGCATAAAAGGCTAATTACGGCACTGGATTTTGGACGAACGTCTATATCAGTCCCGTAAAGACAAAACCTTACATAACATGCAAAATCAATTAACTCATGCTTTTAACAATAAAGTCTAAGACTAACTTTGCCTCTATATACTCTATATAAAACTCCGCAGGTCTAAGCATAAGTCTCTCCTTAGTTGCCGTCTCCCACTGTTACTTTTGGTGCATTCTACAACAATATGATGTATGGCCTTGTTGTTGGTCTTTGTTTGAAGAATTTAACAATGTTAACGCGGGACTTGTGACGCAAGATGAGAGCGCGAGTGTTCCGCGCGCGCTCATCTCTCTTCCCGTGGGGCGCGTTACAGACCGCCCCACGCACGGATTAGACCAAGAAGTAGCCGGGGGATACGTCCCCTGGCATAGGAAGAGGCCCAGTGAGGGGGGCCCACGCATGCCAGGGCACCGCGGAGTTGGGCAGCTCATTTACCCGTAGCCCTGGCATAAGGCGCAGGACGGAACACCCAGGGGTTTTAGTGGGTATCCCTAACTGGGGAGTGGCAATAGCGTGGCACCCCCGATCTGGTGAATCCCACACACTCACACAGGTCGCGAACATCCCCCCAGGCTTCTGTGCCTGTCGCGGCTTAGTCCTCAAACGGATTTCCCCTGGCCAAAAAAAAAAAAGGGACTTGTGACGCAAGTAAAATTAAAAATGCCTGTGCCTTCTCTGGATCTCTTCAGAAGGAACTGTATTTACATGGAGCCTCTTATTTATAGCTCTTTGCCAACTAATATTATAAATGTACCCTCAAGAAAATTCACTGTAGTCTTAAAAAAGTGGCCGATTAAGGAGTGTTTCTATACTGTAGATGAATTTCTTAAAAAAAAGTGCTTGTCGTTATTATCTATATGGAAAATCTTAGTGATCTATTTGTTAATTTTTCACTTGACATTAATTGTTACATATTACCAAATGAATGGAGCGTTAGGTAAACTTCTAGGCGCTAAGAACCTCAGCCAGAAGGCCCAGCTCACCGTACACAACGCGGTGCTGGTACCTACGCTCACATATGGAAGCGAAAGTTGGGTATGGAAGAGAGAGCATGAAAGTAGAGTAAACGCGGTCGAGATGCGAGCACTGCGCAAAATCTGCGGAGTGACGCTCGCGGACCGCGTTCGTAATACCGAAGTAAGAAAGAGAGTTGATCTGAAAAAGAGTGTCAGGGTGAAGGCAAGGAAAGGAATGCTCCGGTGGTTCGAGCATGTAGAAAGAATGCATGATGAAAGAATGACTAAACAGATATACAATGCAAAAGTGGATGGATGCAGAAGTCGTGGAAGGCCACGACACACCTTCCATGATCAAAATGATCGTGTACTAGCAGAAGGTGATGTCAGGAGCCTTAACAACAGACGAGAGTGCATGACAAGAGCTATGAATGTCAAAGAAGCAAGTGAGGTGTGTAACAATAAGCCTAAATGGCGCTCTGTTGTTCGTGCCTACCCCGCAAGGGAACTGGCGTGAAGTTATATATGTATATTACCAAATATTGAATTTTTTTTAATATAAATTAGAATATTTATGTAAATTAAAATTTTAATTTTATTGTAATATTTAATTCCTTTTGTACACCACTATATGGTAGAATGTACTGTGCTTCGTATAACACCTGTATAAACTACATTCTTGCAAATAAAGATATTGATTGATTGATTGATTGGCGTCTCCTTTATTATTTTACCAGCATTTCACATTTCTAAAGTGCAACTTTGAGAGTTTTTATCTGTATATCTAGAGCACTGGTACTCAACCTTTTTTTCATAGGGGCCACAAACACGTATTAATCATGGTGTCGTGGGCTGCAAAATAAAAAAGCGCTTGCGTCTTCTTGCCCGACAGAGTGATAACTTAAACTAATCTAAGTTGAACTGTTTAATATTGAAATTGTTTAACTTGAGAAAAGCTTAGGTTGTTACTTAAATTTTATGTATATTAATATGATAATGTAATGAAAGGTTATTTATTAATAAAATCTTTTATTGATTATAAAATATATTTTATTCTTAGTTACAATTCTTGAATATGTGTATGTACATTAGAATTTTGTGTATGTACATTATTAGTATCATTATTTAATCTAATTACCGAAATACGGCTAGCGCTGTGGGTTAGAGCGAGAGGAGGAGCCTGCCTACCGCTACCGTATGCGTGATAAAGGGAAGCCAGAGAGACTGGCGCCGTAATGCGTTACGTAACGAAGCGGTTTACCCCCCCATAACAAGTTATCACTTCAAAAATTAATGGTAATGAATTCTTAGGTCCTCGCGATTGCTATGAATTGAATTAAACAACTATGAACGGTTTTATCTCGTATATTTTAACATTTTTATCTCGTTTCCTGACGTTTCAAACACGTTGTATTGTCAAGTGTTATGTAGGACCTATTTACTCAGCGCGCTCTTATTTTTTTTTTTATTGTTGGAGATCAGCAGACAGGCAGACGGCCCACTTGATGGAAAGCGGTTACCATCGCCAATGGACATTTGCAACAGCAAAGTTGCTACAAATGCGCTGCTGCTCTCTTAAGGGAAACTGGAACCTGGTCACTAATGCCGGAACACAACTCAAGGTTGTTATGGCGACATACTTTAGACCAGAGGTGGTAACCATCCAGTCGGGCAAATACCCTACCACCTGGCTGTGGGTTGTTAAGTCGCCTCTTACGACAGGCCGCCCGGCCGCAGGAAATTGTATTCTTTCTCCGTTCCTCCTCGGATAAAAAAAAATTAATCTCAATTTTTCTCATGAACGCAAAATTCAAAATGGTTTAAATAAAGTAACACTAGACGGGCCAACCACAAAAGCCCGGCGGGCCACACGCAGGCCTAGGCCTATCTATATATAAGTATATAGTGCTATTTTTTCTTTCATGTTATATGTGTTGTATATATATATATACTTATATATACACACACTAGCTGACCCGGCGAACTTCGTACCGCTATATTTTCTGAATTCCTAAAAGACTGTTTCATGACACAAACAAAATCATCAAAATCGGTCCAGGTGGTTAGGAGGATTCTAGAACCCTATCTCAGCGCCACCTACCGGTTCCAATTGTGAATCTAAACCATCCGGGAACCCACTCAAACACACAAAAACAAAATCATCAAAATCGATCCAGGTGGTTAGGAGGATTCTAGAACCCGATCTCAGCGCCACCTACCGGTTCCAATTGTGAATCTAAACCATCCGGGAACCCACTCAAACACACAAAAACAAAATCATCAAAATCGGTCCAGGTGGTTAGGAGGATTCTAGAATCCGATCTCAGCGCCACCTACCGGTTCCAATTGTGAATCTAAACCATCCGGGAACCCACTCAAACACACAAAAACAAAATCATCAAAATCGGTCCAGGTGATTAGCAGGATTCTAGAACCCGATCTTAGCGCGACCTACCGGTTCCAATTGTGAATCTAAACCATCCGGGAACCCACTCAAACACACAAAAACAAAATCAAAGTCGATAAAGTCGTTCTCAAGTTATGCGCGTACATACATTTCTATAATTCATTTATATATATATAGATATACATTAAAACATACTAGTTCCTAGTGCAAACACACTGGCAAAAAACTATGCCAGGAGTCCTTCCCCTGAAGTAGTTTAGTAGACATAGTGTAGAATTAAAAAAAAAAAACAAAATTAAGTTGCCGCTACAGTCGAGTTTTTTGGTATTGTAGTTGCAATTCATTAACAAATACGTCTTCGACATGGCAACTCGGACAAAGTTTAAATTATCCTAAATGAAACCCATCCGGGCTCTTTTAAAATCGTAAAAACCTATACGAAATTATCATTTCTTTTGTTCAATATAATAAGAACTTAATTGATTAACATTTGTATCATGATATCTACAAATTTATTTTAATTGGATTAAGATATCATATTTTTTATATAGTTTTATCGGAATATCTTTCAGATCTGTTATATCGGTTCTCTTTATTCAACAAAATCGTTGTATCATTGCTTTTATTACACTATTTTAAAATAAAAGACATATTATTTTAATGTCTGAAAATCGCCTGTTTTTTTTTTGGATTTTATGGCTTAGCAGCCAGGCCTTTCAGCCAGATCTTAGATTCAATGTAGTTTCTTCATTTTCTTAAACCTATGTGTAGCACAGCTGAACTGTAAGTTATCAGCTGGTGCCATTAAACGGAGTTCTTGTGACAACTCAAAAAGCCACATTTGACTTTACAGTTCACATTTCTCGTAAAAGACATAATTACTACTCAAAAACTATCATTATCCTACAACGATTGTTCATTTTAGAGCAATTTTACACATTTTTAGAAAATAAAACTGCACAGCGCGACATCTCCTTTCAGTTCCCGCCAAAAACTCCAAATCCTCTGTTTTTTTATATTTAAGGCTTGCCAACTAGGCCTTTAAGCCAGGCGCAGTTGTATTGTAGGCTACAATCCACACCATACAACGGAGTTCTTGTGAAAATTCGAAAGGCCACATTTGACTTTAGAGTTCACATTTCTTACAAAAACGCATAATTACTACTCAAAAACTATCAATATCCTATAACTATTGTTCATTTTAAAGTAATTTTAGACATTTTAAAAAATAAAACTGCACATCACAACGTCCCCTTTCAGTTCTCGCCAAAAACTCCCCAAATCGTCTGTCTGTTACAAACGCCATAGGCTACACAAGTTTTTGTCGCAGATTATTACAGAGAAAAGTTAAATATATTCATTTCTGTCATTCGAGTTCTATAGAAATGAGACAAAAATAAAAAAAATATTAAAACGTACTTGTCTAAAAAAAAAAGTTTCATATGTGTTTATTGTAAAAAGTTGCAAATTTTCTTATTTGTATGGGAATGATATTTCTTGAACGCGCGATGTGATGAATATATGATTACATTTCTGAACGAACCCATAGTGTGAAAGAGATGACGAATGAAAGAAGAGTGTAGAATATAAACCTTATTAAGTTCGTTCATTTTTTAAAGTGGACGATGCATCATTTCTGTCAAAGTTAAAAGACGAAAAAATGGCAATAGCCGATATTAGACGGATCAATTATTTCTTACAATTTGGATGAGCCAACACAAATACATGTACATTTTTTTTATTATCTGTGCAGGAACAGAGAAAGAATACAATTTTTGAGTTTTTGGCGCCAAATGAAAGGAGACGTGCTGTGCAGTTTTATTTTCTAAAAATGTGTAAAATTGCTCTAAAATGAACAATAGTTGTAAGATATTGATAGTTTTTGAGTAGTAATTATGTGTTTTTGCGAGAAATGTGAACTATATAGCCAAATGTGGCCTTTCGAGTTTTCCCAAGAACTCCGTTGAATGACGTCGATCGTAGTCTACAATACAACGGCGCCTGGCTTAAAGGCCTAGTTGCCGAGCATTAAACATAAAAAAAAGAATACAATTTCCAAAGCCAGGTGGTAGGGTGTTTGCCCGTCTGAATGGCTACTACCCTTAGTTAGCGGCCAGATGCCAGTCTCTTTTAAGAGAGCAGCAGCGCATTTGTAACGCTTTTGCTGTTGCAAATATATATAGGCGATGGTAACCATGCAATAAATAAAAAACATAACAGGAATCATTCAATGTCATTGAAGACTATCGTGACCTTACAGTGCAGTGCTGTTTAACGAAATTGATTCAGTTTGTTTGACGCGTCTGTTTTCAGCATTAAATAATGTTTTGAATTCATTTCGTGCTCTCATAATTATTGAGCGTGTACTAGCAAAAGCTGATGTCAGGAGCCTTAAGAACAGACGAGCGTGCATGACAAGAGTTATGAATGTCAAAGAAGCAAGTGAGGTGTGTAAGAATAATGCCTGCCCCGTAAGGGAACTGACGTGAAGTTATGTATAGAAGTAGAAGAAGCGGCAAGAAACTCCCCAGCAACACGTCTAGCTAAAAATTGTTTTTCTTTATATTTCTTATTCTATTTTTATCTCAAGTTCTTTTTTTTTAAGTTTTATACAGAAGTATGTCACAAAATGACTTTTGAAGAATTAATGGAGTGGTAGCAAACAGTGCATATTCAATAAGACAGAGACAATAAAAGGATAGAAAAATATTATTATAGTTATAAAGACATGACGTACTAATTTTTTTTTTTTTTTTTTTTGCTTCAACATATATTCTTTACAAGTATGGCAAGATAAAAACGTTATACTCGTACAAAATAAAGTAGGTTGGAGCGAGCTGCTATGTAAATGAAGTTTTGTCATTTAAGTATTCTTCAATAGTGTAGTATCCCTTTTTTAGCAAGATACTTTTTAATTTGGTTTTTAATTTAGTGAAAGGCAGATCTAACATTTCACTCGGAATCTTATTGAAGTAGCGAATACCAACCCCCAAGAAAGAGGACAATACTTTTTGTAATCTAAAAGATGGCAATATCAGTCTATTACAATGCCTGGTGTTGAAATTTTGAACAGCCTTATATTACTTGTAGGCACTCAAATTATTACGAATACAATTTATATTATTGAAAATATATTGGCAGGCGACCGTCATAATACCGATTTCCTTAAAGCGTTCCCTAAGAGACTCCCGAGGGCCGAGGTTGTAAATTGACCTTACGGCTCTTTTTTGTAAAACAAATATAGCCTCTAAGTCAACAGCGTTGCCCCAAAGTAAAAGTTCATAGGACATGACACTATGAAAATAACTAAAATAAACTAGTCTAGCAGTCTCTTCGTCAGTGAACTGCCTAATTCTTCTGACCGCATATGCAGCAGAACTAAGCTTTCCTGAGAGACTAGATATATGAGCGCCCCGCTGGAGCTTCTGATCTAGGTTAATGCCTAAGAATACAGTTGAATCTACTAGGTTAAGTCTAGTGTCGTTAAGAGAGATATTAACATCGTATTCTTTTACATTGGATATAACAAACTTAACACATTTAGTTTAATTTGGATTGAGTAATAATTTATTTACGGTAAACCACTTAGATATTTGGGTTAAAGCGTTGTTTACGTCGTCAAAGTTCTATTTATTTCTGTCAACTTTAAATATAAGTGACGTGTCATCAGCAAACAACACTACCTCACACATATCATTAATAAAATATGGCAAATCATTAATATATATATCAAAAACAAGAAGATATCTTGGATGTGCTTTTAGCAGGGATGGAAGGTACACCGCTGATATAGAAAGAAGAGTGAATTTGGGGAATAGTGTGAATGGAGCGTTAGGTAAACTTCTAGGCGCTAAGAACCTCAACCAGAAGGCCCAGCTCGCCATACACAACGCGGTGCTGGTACCTACGCTCACGTATGGATGCGAGAGTTGGGTATGGAAGAGAGAGCATGAAAGTAGAGTAAACGCGGTCGAGATGCGAGCACTGCGCAAAATCTGCGGAGTGACGCTCGCGGACCGCGTTCGTAATACCGAAGTAAGAAAGAGAGTTGGTCTGAAAGAGAGTGTCGGGGTGAAGGTAAGGAAAGGAATGCTCCGATGGTTCGGGCATGTGGAAAGAATGCATGATGAAAGAATGACTAAACAGATATACAATGCAAAAGTAGATGGATGCAGAAATCGTGGAAGGCCACGACACACCTTCCATGATCAAATTGATCGTATACTAGCAGAAGGTGATGTCAGGAGCCTTAAGAACAGACGAGCTTGCATGACAAGAGTTATGAATGTCAAAGAGGGAAGTGAGGTGTGTAAGAATAAGCCTAAATGGCACTCTGTTGTTCGTGCCTACCCTGCAAGGGAACTGGCGTGAAGTTATGTATGTATGTATGTAAAAACAAGAAGGGACCTAGAATAGAGCCCTGGGGCACACCCATAGATATACCAGTCTCAAAAAAGTGAAGTTCTTTTTTTATTATTTTGGTTATGAATGTCAAACGTTTGATGTTCATCCCGTCGTTCAGAAATCAACGTTTTCTATTTATTGATTCTGAGGCGGTACGAAGTTTGAATTTATTTTTACCAACGGTAAAGTAGAGTAAAGGAAGTAGGGATTTCGTTCTAATCATATAGAATTTAGTAATTTACAATTAACTTTCTCATTAGGCGATTGTAATTCTGGTATCTTCTTCCATTGTATCTGAAAGATAGAGGCATTAGGCTGAAAGGCGCATATTTCAAAGGCATAGTTTACCTGCCTTATCATAGAGTAATTGTTATCAATATGATTATGATAATAATGTACGTACATATGATACTCGTATATCTAGCAACCGTGATTTGTATTTTTATTAAGACCCGACTACATAACAACTTTGAATTTATTCAGGGCCGTCCTTACCTGGGGGTGCAAGGGGTTCGGGGACCCACGAGACGCAATTGACCTCGATAAAGAGTCATTAAAGAACTCTCAGTTAAATGTATTACACCAATGTGGTTTTGTTTATTGCAAGAGTTCAGCAAACAGGCAGATGCAGAACTGTAAGAGAAGATGGTTCGCAAATACAGGTGGTATTTGGCAACCATCTTCTCTATTGTTTGCGATCCGATCATCAAAATGATTAAGACCCAAACCCAGCAAAAAGCAACTGCCAGACCTCAGGACACTAAACTCTTTCCGTGTGCACCAGAACACAAACCAACTTGGTTGTTAATTTTTAACCGACTTCCAAAAGGAGGTGGTCCCCTAAAAATTTAACATAGTTTGGCCCAGTAGTTTTCATTTTATGAACATTTCTTATGATTTTTTCCGTTTCGTTCCGTATGTACACCGATTACGCTGAGATTTATGATCCGATTTACGTGATTCTTCTTTAGTTTGATGCGGAATAGTTGCCATTTGGTCTCCTAAAAATTTAACATAATTTGGCCCAGTAGTTTTCATTTTATGAACATTTTTTTGTGAAATTTTTTTCCGTTCCGTTCCTTAGGACCTATATTTTATAATGCGCGCTGCAACTTTCGAAAGGCCTACCCATAGCTAGACACTAAAAAGTAACAATTAAAAAAAAACTTCTTTAAAAAAACCGACAGCAAAAACTAAAAAGTATAAAATAACTTATTTCTAAAGCTATTTTTAATTATAATATTTTATTTTTAATATATATCATCTGAAACATCTTGAAGACGGTGCGAAATAAAACATAAAAATTACTATATTTTGAGAATTACTAAGCACCGAGTTCAAGATGTTTCAGATAATATATATTTAAAAAAAACAGGTGTCTTTGGGACACCCGACAGAAGTGATAACTTAAACTAATCTAAGTTGGTCCAGTAGTTTTTCCGTGATCACTGAACAGACAGACTGGCGCCGTAACGCGTGACGTAACGAAGCAGTTTACCCTCCCATAAGAAGTTATCACTTCAATAAGATATTATAATTAAAAATAGCTTTAGAAATAAGTTATTTTATACTTTTTAGTTTTTGAAGTCGGTTTTTTTTAACGAAGTTTTTTCTGATTTAATTTTACTTAGTAATACAAAGGCCACTACTCACAAATATATTAATTAAATATTAAAATCATATGAGTAATATCAGAGCGCCTGATAGAAATATAATAGTAGTTACGCTAAAACTCATCCTGGTAAGCAAGTTAAAATAGGAGAGGTGAAAATTATTTTAATTAAGAAAAATAGCCAGACTTACGTGGGACAAAAAAAAATTACCGAAATAAATAAAATGCTCTATAGGTAAATATATTTTTATTTAATCTTCAAAGTATTCTCTTTGTATTACTAAGTAAAATTAAATGAGAAAAAACTTCGTTTAAAAAAACCTACTTCAAAAACTAAAAAGTATAAAATAAATTATTTCTAAAGCTATTTTTAATTATAATATCTTATTGAAGTGATAACTTCTTATGGGAGGATAAACTGCTTCGTTACGTTACGCGTTACGGCGCCAGTCTGTCTGTTCAGTGATCACGGAAAAACTACTGGACCAACTTAGATTAGTTTAAGTTATCACTTCTGTCGGGTGTCCCAAAGACACCTGTTTTTTTTAAATATATATTATCTGAAACATCTTGAACTCGGTGCTTAGTAATTCTCAAAATATAGTAATTTTTATGTTTTATTTATTAATGTCAAAGACTATATATACTTCTATAATCACAGATTTCGCCAAGGCTACACTGTTAATTTGACTTGAACAATAAACAAAAGAGTATATATGCGTGTGTGTGTCAAATACATGGTAGTGTGTGTAATGTTTTTTTTTATTGATTTAATATATTTTTTATGTATAATTTAGAAAAAATATTATCATTAGTCGCTTCTTCTCTATATAAACTATAAGTATGCGAAATTTCATACTCCTCCGTCCGCGAAATTTTCGTAAAAAGGGGTGCAAAGTTTTTGCTGCACGTATTAATACATAGATTCTTCAACCCTTCCCTGGGGTTGCAGTCACGAATACCTTTACACATTGTTTTTGTATCATTAAAACTACATTATATGAATATAATAATGCTAATACATTTATAATAATAACTTATATATTATTGTATATTTTGGTGTGCAATGAAGTGTTATCTCTCTCTCTCTATATATATATATACATGTATATACTAATATTATAAAGCTGATGAAGAGTTTGTTTGTTTAAACGCGCTAATCTCAAGAACCGCTGGTCCGATTTGAAAAATTCTTTCAGTGTTGAATAGTACACTTATCGAGGAAGGCTATAGACTATATTATATTTTCAAAAAATTAGGGATCCTTACTAAAAGTCCAATAATGTAACCCAAGGTGTAAAAAAATGACCCGAAAAAATCCTTACACGGCGTGCGCTGCGAAAATGATTAATTATAGAACAAAACAATGTAATACCACTTTGCAGATGATATAATTGTTTACAAAAAATATCGCGTAACCATATGTCTAACTATTGTGGTTATCTCACAATAAGTGTTCTCTTTTATTTTTTTAAATAATTAAAATGCCGTCGCTTCAAAAACTCTTTATTTTGTACCTTGGTATTAATCCTTATCAAAATAAATTACTCTATATTCAAGACGAATTCAATACCTTTCTAGAACTTTTTGAATTATTCAATTCGGACGTTTCATTCAAAAGATATCGCGATATTTAAAATGTAAGTATTAGTGTTGTAGCCAAATATACTAATATATTGTTTGATTGAACACGCTAATCTCAGTTACTACTAGTCTGATTTGAAAAATTCTTTTAGTGTTAGATAGCCCATTTATCGAGGAAGGCTATAGGCTATATATCATCACGCTAAGACCAATAGGAGCGGAGCACCAATGAAGAATGTTTCAAAATCGGAGGGTTTTGAAAGCAAATTCTACGCGGACGACGTCGTGGGCACAGCTAGTATACATATATATATATATGAAAAATGCATTGACTGGACTAAAAGAAGGATAGACATACGATTTAATAAGGATTTTGTTTTATGCCAAAATTATTACAGAACCCCAAAAATGTTCTGAATCACATAAAAATTAACATAAATAACGTGTTAAATAAAGTATGCAAGATCTTTATCTCGCTTATGTGATATGGCACTGCGTAAGGAGCCGACGAAATTCATAGAAACAAACGCAAACTACTTAACTGATTATCACGAAACGTGTTATAACGATTTAACATTGTTTTCGAATTGAAAAATTAATCAGAGTGACAATTTGCCTATCTATTATGTACAGGTGATGACAGCTGTGTTTCACTGTAGTGAATTTAATACATTATTTAGCTACATCCGTGATGGATACACGATTGTGGCTTTCGGGGTTAAGACTTTTGGGCCAGAGGGAAAGACAGAGGGAGGAAAGGACAGGTCTATAAACCCATCATTAGACCTGTCCTTTTGTATGGCAGTGAAGCGTGGCCTGTACTTGAGCGACACAAGCAAGAACTGCGTGTCACGGAGACGAATATGCTGCGATGGATGTGTGGGGTGACGCGGAAAGACCGGGTCAGGAACTCCCGCATCCGCGGCAGTCTTCATGTCCGTGACATAGCAGACAAACTGCAAGAGTGTCGCTTGCGCTGGTACGGCCACGTTTTACGGAGACCGGATAATTATGTAGGGAACAAATGTCTGGCCATGCCACCTCCGCCAGGTCCCGGTCGAAGGGGAAGACCCAAGAAATGTTGGCTTGACGTTGTGAAGGATGACATGCGTTCCAATTGTCTCAAAACAGGGGATGCAGAAGACCGCGCGAAGTGAAGTAGAAAAAGTAGGAAAGCGGACCCTGGGCGTCGGAGTGAACGCTCCGAACGCCACCGGGATTTAACGCTCGGATGATGATGATGACTTTTGGGCCAGGGGGACGTGAGGCCTACCAACTATCTCGAGACCTTTCAACGTGATTGCAAGGAGTCTCGCATGACCAAAGACCTATATTTACGGCAACGGATCAGCGTTGCCATATAACATGGAAATGCGGCCAACATTTTTGGAGTGCTTCCCACCGACAGCTATCTGGACTACATTTTTAACCTGTTTATAGTCCTTTTTAATAATTAATAATCATACATAACTTCACGCCAGTTCCCTTGCGGGGTAAGCACAAACAACAGAGCGCCATTCAGGCTTATTCTTACACACCTCACTTGCTTCTTTGACATTTATAGATCTTGTCATGCACGCTCGTCTGTTCTTAAGGCTCTTGACATCACCTTCTGCTAGTACACTATCAATTTGAAGGTGTGTCGTGGCCTTCCACGACTTCTGCATCCATCCACTTTTGCATTGTATATTTGTTTAGTCATTCTTTCATCATGCATTCTTTCCACATGCCCGAACCACCGGAGCATTCCTTTCCTTACCTTCACCCCGACACTCTCTTTCAGACCAACTCTCTTTCTTACTTCGGTATTACGAACGCGGTCCGCGAGTATCACTCCGCAGATTTTGCGCAGTGCTCGCATCTCGACCGCGTTTACTCTACTTTCATGCGTTCTCTTCCATACCCAACTCTCGCTTCCATACGTGAGCGTAGGTACTAGCACCGCGTTGTATATGGCATACAGTATCATACATACATACATACATAACTTCACGCCAGTTCCCTTGCGGGGTAGGCACGAACAACAGAGCGCCATTCAGGCTTATTCTTACACACCTCACTTGCTTCTTTGACATTCATAGCTCTTGTCATGCACGCTCGTCTGTTCTTAAGGCTCCTGACATCACCTTCTGCTAGTACACGATCAATTTGATCATGGAAGGTGTGTCGTGGCCTTCCACGACTTCTAATTCATAATCATTATACTCATTATTTCATTTTTATTATTACAACCTACATTGTTCTGTTTCTGGTACTTTATATTTTAATATTTGGTATTTATATGTTTTTTTATAATTATTTGTTTATTAATGTTTAGCACGGATCGCATACCATATGTGATTTAGGAGGTGGTTATTTTTGCTGGACCCAGCTGAATAGCCGCAGATGGCTGTTTCAGCGATACCGGACTTTAGGGGCTTCCCGACTCCGTGGGAGCGGAGGCGTTCAGCCCGGAAGCAGCGCGCTCGAGGAGGCACCTCCTGTGAGGTTAGGCCTCGGCTCGACCGCTGCGAGGGGTTGACTCTATATTGAAATTTAGCCGTAAAAGGCTGAAAGAGCTAAGCCAACAGGCTGAAGTGATTATTTGGGGACTAATTACCGCCTCCACCGGCGAAGCCGATCCTAGTCTATCATTACTACCGCTTCGCAACGTGTTATAGCTGGAGGAGAAGCTAGCTAATCTTGTATGGAACAAAATGCTGAGTGCCAACCTCATTGCGAAATTGCGACATACAATTTCATTTAGCAGCAAATGTGTGTTGTATTATGAAATATTAATCGGCATTCTTACAAAATAAATATGCAGTCCTGAACAATTCAAACATACAACAGTATTTTATTTCTACCTGAACACCTCTAAAAAATAGTGTTACGTGCGTGCGGGGGTACGCACTTGGGATTGGAAAGAAACACCAGTTCTTTTGAGTAACGCCTTTATAAACAGCCACACGTAATACCTCTCCGCAAGGTATTGCCTCTATACGCACGACTAACGATGCACTGTCCCGACGATAAGTTGTCTCACTCACAATACCGTCGCCGATATTGCGTAGACCACCCCCTGCTACTGCAGTGCTCACCTCCGATATTGACGCGTGTAGCTCGCCTCTGGTTCGTCTCTCGAACTACGCTACACTCCTTCTTCACTTAACTGTCCACTAGACTTGTCACTAAATTCACCATTTAACTCGTCACTGTCTTCTATTAAACTTCTCTTCCATCTCTTCCGTAGCGCACTTGTCGCTTCGCTGTCTTGAACTGAACTCAACTCTAAACTGCCCGATAAGCGCGCCTTACGCTGCTTACCTTACCTTACCCGGGAGACTGGAACCCATAATTTCATTATTCTTTTATTTACTATCTGTCCCTTTCTAAATATCTATTTATCTCTGTCTTTTCCTTCCCGAACCTTCTATTCCAGAACTTTCGTTTATACATCTACCTTTCTAACATCTATCTATCTATGTCTTTTTCTTCCGGAACTTTCTATTCTAGAACATTCGTTAATCGTCTATCCCTTTCTAACATGTATCTGTCCTTGTCTTTTCTTTCCAGAATTTTCTACCTTCCTAGAAGTCTTGAAACCGGTTTACGTTGCCAGAAAGTTCTACCCTCGGTCGCCACAAGAACTACAACACCCCAAAAATGCATTTCCTTGACGTAATTAGCAATATTATCACCGAAATTTACTTTATTGTTTGGTACAATAATTATTATACATGAATTAGTCTAATCAAAAAACTAATTTAATTCTATTGCCATAAAATGTTTATCTGATATATTTTTATTGAGAATTCCGATTTCAGGGAGTTCCCTGTTTATTACGTGATTAAAATAACAATAGACGATGGTAATCAAATGTATTTATGATAAGTCACATTTGTAAATTATTTTATCATATAAAAATGCAGTAGTTGTTGTTGACGAGGTAGAGCCATTCCATTAATCATTTTGCGAATGTACTCTACTCTCACCGTTGTTAAAAACGCCTAGCCTAATTCGTGATGTATTTTCTTACCGAATATTTTGAAACAAAAGCCGGCGCCCGATCGGGTTATGAGTTATTTCATCCAATACCGATAAGCCGCCGAGCGTAAGGTAATGCCTTTTCACGCCGATATTCAATAGACGGCTCTAAGAGACCTGAATCACTTGTGATCAAGGCCTCTTAAGATATAGCCTTTTCAAGCCGATATTCAATAGACGGCCCTAAGTTGAATATAGGCGTGAAAAGGATATATATTACGCTCGGCGGCTTTCCACGCGTATTGGATGAAATAGCATCTCATAACCCGATCGGGCACCGACTTTTGTTTCAAACCATGCGTTAAGATTGCAAAATTAAAAATATAGATTATAATAAGAAAATACATCACGTGTTACGCGTTTTTTCGACAACGGTGTAGTCAGCACTTGTATCATACGGTATTTTTTCAACCGGCTTAAACTAGCCGAATTTTCACCACCCCGCATCACTGGTAGCCGTCCAGACGGGCAAATACCCTATCACTTGAGTGTGGGTTATTTTGTCGCCTCTTGCATGCCGCCCAACGCAGGAAATTGTATTCTTTCTCCGTTCCTGCAGGGATAAGATGAGATAAAAGTATTCTTAATGTCAAGTTTCATTTAAATCCGTTCAGTAGTTTTCACGTGATGTTTTAACAGACAGATAGAAATTCTAGGAGTTGTATTTTCGAAATTCCGAAAAACCTTATTTTGTTCTATTCATTTTACAGTGTCGCTGTTCTCAATGCTCTAATGCTTCCTCACACAGCGGAACTTTTGACGAGTCTGGCAAGATGTTTGGCCCGTCAGATTTGCCTGGCTTATTGGAAAATATTTTAAAATATTATACTTGATAACATATATAAAATTCAGCCTTCCTAAAATGACGTAAGTTCCCACTTTTTTTTTTTAAAGTGCCTGTCAAAAGTTATGGCCCACAGGGAGTGTCTGGCAACTGTATATCTTTGTTTATAACAATATCATATATGACATATGTAAAAACTAGCCTTGCTACTTTGACGTAAGTTAGCATGGTTATTTTCCACTTTTGATAGCTGCTACCTGAAAAACGGCCCCGCTTTCAGCTTAGCGAGTATCCATTCCTTTCTAAGTTTATGTTAAACTTCCGATCCTAAAAAAATCATCTTTCCTAAAATCACGTAAGTCTGGGGTGACTGGGATCTCACTCTATTATATTTCAGATGTATGTATTGTGTACACAAGTGTACTTTCATTAATTTCCTGTTAAAACATGTCGAGAATTTTCTATCAGGAGTTTGTAGATATTTTAATACGATGAGATTTTGTGATAAATGTATTTATTTACTGCTTACTACAGTACAATCAGTTATTGGCTCGCTGCAATTACAGCATATTCTAACCGGTCGTCCTGGCTGTAAACGCATCGACTGTTGTAAAGCACTTTGTAGTGAAACACTTAGAAGCCAATAGATGTCGCTGTGCAGTCATTGAAGTAGCAAACAACTCCCGACACGTTCAAAGAATATATACAAAATTCCAAAAATAATAGATGGGCTTAGGTTTGTGAGGCATATAATAACAGCTTCGGCGGAAGATCTTACTTTAAGACGGAGGAGCATTCCATCTCGCTTCTCCTAATCAGAACAGGCGAAGGAAATAACAGCTACTTTAACATATTGCTCACTGCCGTGAAGTCATATCATTTTGTTACTGCTATTTCACCGGTGAAAAATCACCACCCAATATTTTAAAGTGAGGATAAAATAACAGTGTCGCGACGTGTCACGGTGATGACTAGAATTGCAAGTGATTATTAGAACTGTGAAATGAAATAATACGTTTAAAAACTATTGCTTCACGGCGTTATAAAATACTCAAGCAAATGAATGGCTAACGTTTTAAAGAATAAGGTTTAATTTTACCCAAATAATATCGCTCGTTTACCGTTTTGACTATCTACTTTAGCTATTTTGTACTACATGGCTCTTTAACGGTTTATCTCACGTGAAATAATGCTCCGGTGAAATTTAACGGTCGTTACCTATTCTTGCAACTGGAGTGAATAGCAATTTATTTCATATCGTCGTTATTTAATCGCTGATGAGTGAAATGTGCCTTCACTAGCTGGGACATCCTTAAAACCTTATGATAAATAGGTTCGCATCATAGAGTACATTAATATAATAGAAAAGTTCTCATTTCAACACGATTACACCTGATGTCAGACAACAATGCAATCGAAGATGCAGAACGCTTACCTAGATAATACCTATTCACACGAGACTCGAAGACACCGTGCAGGAACGGAGAAAGAATACAATTTGCTGTGGCCGGGCGGCCTGTTGTAAGAGGCGACAAAATAAGCCACGGCCAGGTGGTAGGGCATTTGCCCTGTTCAAGAGTATGCCGCCTTAACAACCTTGATACGTGTTCCGGCATCAGTGGCCAGGTACCAGTCTCCCTTAAGAGAGCAGCAGCGCATTTGCAACGCCTTTGGTGTTGCAAATGTCCATAGGTGAAAAGTCTGTATAATGTGCATATTGTTACAATTATTACGTGCTAACAACGGTGAAGGAAAACATCGTGAGGCAACTTGCACATCCAGATAACCGATGTGTCAAACCTGCCAAGCCAGTAATCCCATTGTACGCCTCCCGATAAGACGTCATAAATTCTTCTTTCTTTTGTTTGCATTTCGTTTTTAGAAGCCATTAAGTTAACAAGTTAAGAATTCAAAGAATAAGTGGGCATGTTGCTAGGAGACCATGTCTAATTTACAAATATGTAAGGCCGCTCCTACGGGACATAGTTATTTGAGGTTCAACTGCGATCGAGGCGTTACCTAGTGTACTTCCAGAGCGAGTATCTTATAACGACAGACTGCGCGATTTATGCTATTACGATTTTTAGCTTTACGGTTTTGTTTGTAAGAACTGTAAATTAAGTATATGTACTTCATATAAACTTTGCGATACTCCAACGTCATTTTAAATTTATATCCCACAAATTCGTAACAATATTTATAAAGAAAACATGGTTGCGGCCAATGACGGCTCAACCGGTGAAAAGATATCAATAGTTTCTGGATGATATTAATTAGTTATCAGCAGATTGTAGAGATAGTAGAAGTATCTCGGTATATTAATTAATGTTATCTGATTTATTAATTAAAATTACAGCAATTAACTTTTGCACACTGTTAGATAAAGTCTGTGCAAGAATGGAGAAAGAATATAAAGTACTGCGGCCGGTAACACCAAGTGCTATCCGATGTGCTGCCGCTCTCTAAAGGGAGACTGGCAACTGGCCATTACTGCTGGAACACAACTCAAAGTTGTTATGACGGCATACTCTAAATCAGGGAGGCTAGCTATCGCCTGGCCGTGGCTTGTTTTATCGCCTCTTACGACAGGCCGCCCGACTACAGGAAATTGTATTTTTTCTCCGTTCCTGCACAGATTGAATCTGTTTTTACAACTTCACTCGCGGTCTTTAGCATCCCCTATTTTGAGTTCATTGGCACGCATATCATGATTGACAAAATTAACCCAGCATATCTTGGCCCTTTCAGTTCCATCGGGACCTGGCGGAGGTGGCATGGCTAGACTATATGGTTATATATATAGACTACTAACTGTCCCGGCAGATGTTGTTCTGCCCTGAAGAAATAAAATTTAGAACCCGATTCCAGCGCCACCTACCGGGTCCAAATGTAAGCTATCTTTCAAGTCGGATCAAACTGCACACGGTGTGCAAATTTGAAAATCGGTCAAGTAGTTTACGAGTCCATCGCGGACAAACAACGTGGCACGTAATTTATATTATATATTAAGAAGATATATGGTTGAAGTAACACATAAAAATTACTGTAATTTGCAAAATTGGTTTTTTATGTTTTATTTGGCACAGACTTGAAGATATTGTTGAAAGAAGTCAGTTAAATATTTGTTTTTTACTTTTTAGTTTGAAATCGGTTTTGTTTAATATTTTCTTACGTTTTCGCGACTTGTATATATAATAAAACTACGTTTTAACGGTTTTAAGCGCGGTAATTTTATTTGATTTTGGTTTTTCCGACGTTTCGGCCACTTTTCAGTGGCCGTGATCACGGAAGACAAAGATGTCAAGTGTCAACGAGTATTGTTAAAGTTTTATTTAGCCTACCGCCAACTTGTTAATTTTAATTATTTAATTTTAATTTTGTTTATGGTTATTATTTACTCTATGGGAGCCTAATCTAATTTACTACCCCTTCGCAACATGTTACGGTTTGAAGAGGAGAAGCGGCGCAAGAAACTCTTCAACAAACATGCCTAGCTCTAATAATTTTATATAATACTAAAATGGGTGGAAGGAAAAATAAGAATAATTATCAGTCAAGTTGGTTTGTGTTCCGTTGTACGCAGAAAGAGCTCACAGTATCTTGAGGTCTGGCAGCTGGTTTTTGCTGGGTTTGGGTCTTAATAGTTTTGATGATTGGATCCCAAACAGGTGGTACTTGCCAACTATATTATCTTCTCTATTGAAATTTGGTCGTTTTTTAATTTCAACAGCCTCACGCATCATTCTAGGTATGAAACGATTCTCTTTCGCGAGGATTTGTGGATTATCGAATCTGATGTAGTGGTTGGGTTTATCCAGCGTGTGTTCACTGATCGCAGACTTCGTAGACCTTGTGTGTTTCATGTCAGCAATGTGTTCTTTTAATCGTGTTTTTATGCTCCTCTTTGTTTGCCCAATGTATGACAATCCACACTCACAATCAAGCTTGTAGACCCCTGCATCCTGGAGTGGGATATTGCATTTCACAGGTCTCAGAAATTGGGTAATCTTTTTCTGCGGCTTGAAATATGCTTTGATTGAAGCTCGCATGAGGATGTGGCCAATTCTGTCTGTGACCCCCTTGATGTAGGGTAGGGTAGCAGGGCACCGCTCAACTGAAGGTGGTTTGGGGCCTTTGTGACGTTGGTGTGGAGTCTTCAGCTGATTGATTCAGCTGATCGGTTTTGTTTATTTAAAAAAAATAGGTATTAATAATCGTTTAATCTAGTGTTTGTATTATTTAAAATAAGCCTAATCTTACATTTTGAGTACTACCTTAATCAATGAGGCTATCTTTCAAGGCAACATTTGATTATTGTTCTGATTCAAAAAAACCTTTTTGTACTGTGTAGGCTTATATCGCTTGTTTGAATGAAGAGAAGAAGTCTCGTAACCTAGAAGTAAAGTCGCACTAAAAACTAGTCATCCCAATGAAAAATGGTCGTATGAGTTTATGGGCAAATAGTCTATATCTATAATATTATAAAATTCTACAACCCGCAAGAGTTAACTTGAGACTTCGCTCGGATGACGTAAGCGCGAGGTACTGACTCGATCGCACGCGTCGATGGCGAGAGCGGTAAGAAGGCGGGGCTCGGGAGGGGAGCGCGCTTTCCGCTCAGGTCTCAAGTTAACTCTTGCGGATAATAAACGTTGCCGTGTCTGTACATTGAAGCTATTAAAAAAAACTGGAATAGACTATATACGCGATGGAGAACACGATGCATTTTTTTTTTAGATTTCTTGTTTGTTTGTTCGAGATTCACATAATAACTTGATTCAGCAACAAATTCAGACAGCAAATTTTCAATCTGCGCTACTTTCTATCCTAGGAATCCCGTAGGAATTTTTCTGGGAGTGGTTTGAAGTGGTTCGGATGGATAATAATTAGCTTATTCTGACACAGTTTTCACTAAAACTTTGACTTACATTCGTTTTTTAAATGCTGCTATACTGTATCCCGAGAATGCCGCGGGAATTTCAAATCAAACGTGGACGAAGTCGCGGGCATATCCTAGTAAGTTTATTAAAACCGTTTCACCTTAATAAAAACAACTGTTTATTGTCAAGTTTTTGTCTCGTTACTTAATATTTTTCAAGCAGGGCGTTCCATTTGTAGCTCACAACGCCCAAAATGCTCAGTTAGCCGTTCCACAAGGCGACCGCGGTCGTTGTGGTCGTGGTGAAAACGTCACTAATGACGTCATCGCTTTCGATCACACAACGCTCACAATGAAATGTCAATAGGCGGGTCGAATAGACGTTACACTTGGGTTTACGATTGTAACGCGGGCAAGCAAGTGGAACGGGATAAATCGCGGTCGTGAACGTGGTCGTTGTGAGTCTCTAATGGAACGTAGCCAAGGTGTACTATATTATACGAGTAAAGTCCTATTATTCGATATCCATATTGAGGGGGTTGTGAAGAAATATGTAATCTTCAATGAAGACAATACATACATACATACATAACTTCACGCCAGTTCCCTTGCGGGGTAGGCACGAACAACAGAGCGCCATTTAGGCCCATTCTTACACACCTCACTTGCTTCTTTGACATTCATAACTCTTGTCATGCACACTCGTCTGTTCTTAAGGCTCCTGACATCACCTTCTGCTAGTACACGATCAATTTGATCATGGAAGGTGTGTCGTGGCCTTCCACGACTTCTGCATCCATCCACTTTTGCATTGTATATCTGTTTAGTCATTCTTTCATCATGCATTCTTTCCACATGCCCGAACCACCGGAGCATTCCTTTCCTTACCGTCACCCCGACACTCTCTTTCAGACCAAGACCATACATGTGGATAAATTAAGGCTGCGTTCCACAAGAGACTCACAACGACCACGTTCACGGCCACGATTTTTCCAGTTCCACTTGCTTGAGGACGTCGCAATCGTAAACTCAAATGGAACGGTTAATCGTCCCAGCTCTTGACATGGGTCGCTGTGAGCGCTGCGTGAACGAAAATCAAGACTTTATTAGTGATGTTTTCGCCACGACCGTAACGACCGCGGTCGCCTAGTGGAATGGCAGACGGAGCATTTTGGTCGTTGTGAGATATTAAAACAACGCGTCCAGTATAACCTGGAAAAATTCAAAATGACAGTTGCATTAATTTATTTGTCAGTCAGGTTACAATTTATTCGACTGATTTTTAACTGATGATTGAAAAATCAGCCTTTAATATCATAAATAAACTAAGATCTAAATACAGTGAAACCTGGAAAAGTGGGCACTTGATATGAGAGAAACCTCTGTTATTAATAATTATAATGAGGTCCGGACTGCGGACACTTTCGCATTGAAATACTTCTATTACTGGGAATTTTCAATCCTTTTTAATTAAGACTTGATTTTTTTAGATTTTTCGATGTTTACCTCTATAATTGGGACTTTATAGCCCAGTAGCCCGTATAAGTCAGACAATTTATCCGGTTTAGATAAGTTATGGCACATTTGATTACAAACAGTCTATAGTGGTAGGTGTGTCACTCACTTTATAGTTAATATTTAATATTACTAGCGTGTTACGTAGGTAACAATATTGACCCTAAAAAGGCAGAATAGAATGATTGGTGTTGACGCCATATACACGTAACCCCGAAAAGAAAAAAAATATTATTCCCCAATGTCCTCTATCCCTGTCTGTCCTATCCGCAACAACACTCGCGTGAACGAGACGTGCAATGGGAAGAAACAATGTCTACGGCGCTGCGCTTCCATGGCTGTCAAGTGGAAGTTTTTGGCGGGAACTGGAAGAAGATATTGTGCCGTGCAGTTTTATTTTCTAAAAATGTGTAAAATTACTCTAAAATGAACAATAGTTGTAGGATATTGATAGTTTTTAAGTAGTAATTATGTGTTTTGTGAGAAATGTGAACTGTATAGTCAAATGTGGCCTTTTGAGTTGTCACAAGAACGCTGTTGAATGACACCAACTGATAACCTACAGTTCAGCTGTGTTACACATAGGCTTAAGAAAATGAAGAAACTATACATATTGTAAACTACGATCTGACTTAAAGGCCTAGCTGCCAAGCCATAAACCTAAATAAATAAAAATAATGGCTGTCAAATGTCATCCAGTTTTGCAACGCTACCGCGGAAAGTAGATTGACGTGTAACGAAATATACGAAATTCAAAAACGAACCAGCAAACCCAACAAACAAGTGAGAGTTCCATATTATTCCTATTATCCTATAACACATTACTAATTGGTGTTACAGCGATATAATAAAAATGATCTTATGTGGCTTGGCGGCCATTACGTGCGGACGGTGCGACTTTTTTTTTACATACAGAATCGTGGTCCTGTGCGAGTTGTGGTCAAGGGTGAGTCGCTTTTAAGGACCAGTTGTGCCCACAAGTCTAATCCCTTCCATCACCTATATTACATTACATGAAAAATGGTACATTTCTAACGCTCATAGTGG
Organism: Dendrolimus kikuchii; assembly: GCA_019925095.2. Taxonomy (NCBI): domain Eukaryota; kingdom Metazoa; phylum Arthropoda; class Insecta; order Lepidoptera; family Lasiocampidae; genus Dendrolimus; species Dendrolimus kikuchii. Next base: position 2,193,040 of record CM034414.1, read on the forward strand.
GACCCTTTATAAATAAAACAACTGTCATGTTAACCTGCCTATTTGGGAAACTGGGTAAAAATAAAATGCAAAGCCTTTATAAGTGATAAAAAATATAGGTACCTTCGAATCACAGTTATACAGGTTTCACGATACTTCTAAATCTGTAGATATAATGAGATAATCGTAATTTTATTGTTAAGATTTGTGCAATTCAGATTTGATGTAAGTAATTTTTTTTTAATCTTCATAAATATGGTAATGCGTGAGCGAGACAGGGAACATTGTTAAGGTAACCTCTTAACAGTCACGCCTCATTTTACAAAAATAATTATGACAGCATCATAATAATTGCCCAATTTCTAAGCAATCTGATAAAGGTAATCATATCAAACATTACAAAGTTAAGATTTAAGAAATGCGAATTAATCAAATGACTAATTTGTTGATCAAATGACTAAATATTTAACGGAAATTGTAAATTTATTATAATAGGTATGCGAACAGATATAACAATGAATTCTAGCATTCTATTTCTTTTAGTATTGTTGCGAATCGATACTAATTAATTATTTACAGGTGTTTTATTACCCTTTCGAATTTGCGAGATCTATTGTTCACATTAATCCCTTTGTATTCCCGCCGGTAAGACGTCATAAATCCTTCTTTCTATTGTTTGCATTTCATTTCATGCAGACTTAGAAGAATTGAAACGAATGTGCGTTGCTATGAGGTGTGCGTGTTGCAATGAGGCCATGTCTAATTTACAAATACATAAGGCCAGTCCGTCAGGCCGGGATCAGTTGAGTTTCAACTGCTACTGAGAAGTTGCCTAGTGTACTTTCCGTGCGATCTTATAACGACGGACTTTGTGGGACTTATGTTATTACGATTTGGTTTTGTTGCATTCAGTTTTGTTTATAAGAACTATGAATTACTAGTGTTTACTTCTAATAAACTTTCTGATAATTCTAACGGCATTTTAACTCGTATCCCGCAAATAAGTAACTATTATTGTTCGAATGTAGGTGTATGTAATTTATATTATTATTATATTGTTACGAGTTGCGAGACTCGAATCAAAATGCCGTTGTAATTATTATAGAGTTTATTAGAACTATACAAACACGTATAACACAGGTACAAATATAACCGAACACAATAAAACCAAACGTAATGCAGAAGATCGTAATTCAATAAAACGCGCAAAGTTCGTCACTAATAAATTCCCGATTGTACACACGTCTCGCCTTGATCGTAGTTGTCGCTGAACTGCCCCCTCTCCCCATCGGGCTGTCGTTTTATACCTCACAAATACAAATGTGCCCGTATCGTAGTCGACGTAATCCGCAGCACCTGGCTAATGATACAGCCGCAAGCGGCCATAAACGAGTACAATAAAACAATGGGCTGTTCTCTAGAAACGTATGCCAATCAATAAGTAAACAACAGAAGACGATCATAAAAGAATTACAATTAGTTCAAATGCCGACGGGTAATAAATGTGCTTCTACAAATCTATACGTGGAATTTGTCTTTGTCGGCGCCTAGGTTGGAACACTATATTTAATTATGTGTATGTAGTTTATTTTGAGTTTAGTTTTTTCTTTAATTATATTTAATTACGATTGAATTAGTTTTAATTTAGTTAAACCACCAAATATTATTTAAGTCTCCTTGGACAGTGGGTTACCTGGAAGAGATCGCTATAAGCGATAAGGCCGCCCATTGTTCTAATGGAATTGTATTCATATTAAAATGTCTAGGTTTAAATTATGGTGAACAATAGTTTTCATTCATTCATTCATTTCATCCAGTATTTTCTTAAGTTTTCTTAATGATAATTATATTTTAACGGTCTTAGGCAAACCTGGCACAAAACAACTGCCAGGCCTCAGGAGACTTTGAGCTCTTCCTCCGGAACGCGCCTCGACTTGATTGATAATTTGCTGTATTTTATTTTACCAACCACTCCTTCTAATCTGTCTATCTTCTGTATAAATAAAAAGAAATTCTAGACATGTATGTAAGCTCATAATGGAAAACGACTGACCGATTTTGATGATTTTTTGTGTTTGAGTGGGAGGTCCCCGGATGGTTTAGATTTACAATTGGTATCGGTAGGAGGCCCTAGAATCGGGTTCTAGATTTTTATTTTTCAGGACATAACGTAACATTGACGGCCTCTGTGGTTGAGCGGGCTGAGCCTTTGCTGGCCTACCTCCCTGCAACGCAGAGGCTCCGGGTTCGATTCCTGGTATAGTAAATTTCGGAAACGTATTTTCTCCGTTATTTACTATGGTCTGGGTTTCTGGGATCGGCCCCAGAGTAGTCCGTTGTATATTACCCTTAACACAAGCGTAACTTGCTTAATTTGGGGATATACAATATGTGTGTTTGTCTGCCGATTCTATTCTATTCTATTATTTTGTTATGTCGTGGAAGAGTTTTCTTGTGCCGTTTCTTCTCTTCAAGCCACAACATGTTACGAAGCGGTGGTAGATTATTTTTTATTATTTTTATTTAAGTTTATGGATTGGCAGCTAGGCCTTTAAGCCAGATCTTAGTTTACAATATAGTTTCTTCATTTTTTTAAGCCTTTGTGTAGCACAGCTGAACTGTAGGTAATCAGCTAGTGCCATTCAACGGAGTTCTTGTGACAACTGAAAAGGCCACATTTCACTATACAGTTTTTATTTCTCACAAAACACATAATTACTACTCAAAAACTATCAATATCCTACAACTATTGTTCATTTTAGAGTAATTTTACACATTTTTAGAAAATAAAACTGCACAGCACAACATCTCCTTTCAGTTCCCGCCAAAAACTCCGCGGTGGTAGATAACATTAGGCACCCACAGAGTAAATAATAACCATAAACAAAAATTACAAATCGATTAAAATGAACAATTAGGTTAAATTATTCCTTATGTTAGGTTGCCTGGAAGAGATTGCTTAGGCGATAAGGCCACCTGGTGTTCTTACCATGATAATATTGTAATCGTGCATTTTTGTAATTGTATAGGTACTTGGTGAGCGGTAAAGTGTCTTATCTGTCTATCTAAATTTGCTTTGGAAGCCGTGGTAAACTAAAGACTTTCAATTAGTAATCTGTAAAACTCCATACTGATATAAAAAAAAATACAATGGCCTTTTAATTCTTACTTTTGACTGTAGGCATTCTTAGTATGTTAATTGGTTAGTAATTTTAAATTAATTGTTAGTATTATTGTTGTTAGTTTGTTAGTTGGATAAATTATGTAAGAATCCCAGATTGGGTAAAGGCCTCCCCCAAAGACGCCCATCTGTCTCTGTCCTGAGCTATTTGATACCAGTTGGTTACCATACTGATATAAATACATCAATTTTTATTATCACAATTTTATTCCGGAGCTCCCACGGAAACGGGATTCCAAAATTGCAAGTTTTTTTTATTGCAGGAGTTCAGCAGACAGGCAGACGGCCCACTTGACGGAAAGCGGTTACCATCGCCTATGGACATTTGCAACACCAAAGGTACTACAAATGCGCTGCTGCTCTCTTAAGGGAGACTGGAACCTGGTCACTAATGCCGGAACACAACTCAAGATTGTTATGGGGACATACTTCAGACCAGCGGTGGTAGCCATACAGTCGGGCAAATGCCCTACCACCTGGCCACCAGTTTTACATAAATAACAATTTTAAAAAACAAAAGACTGACCCACAGCTAAGAGTGGCCAGATTTAACTGGCCTGTCTCTCTTTATATATGTATTTCTTCTTCTCCTAATCATTTGGGGACGGCACAATAATTTTTTTCCTTCCATACTCCTTTATTCTAGAACACTTTTATCTAGAGGCGACAAAACTACCCAAATCCAGTTAAGGGATTTGCCTTAATCTCTACCACCCCTGGATTAAAGTATTTCTTCATATAATAATAATGGCCAAGGCAAGGCCCCCGCCTCCGTGCTTGCCTTAAGCAGCCGGAACGGAGTGGAAATCGCTAGAGCTAAGACTCAAGCTCCAGGGGTGAAAGTGATAAATAGCATCACATCGGATGTAGCTTCGATAAACCTGCAGCCTACCTCTCGAGACCTCTTAGCCACTCATACCCATGTTGCCCCTGTCTTCTATGGCATTTTTTGGGGCCCATGCAGGGAGTGGCGAGTCACCGTCTGCCCATTTTTCCATGTTTTCCGAACATTGCGACAGGCAGACGCCATAGTCCCCATATCCCAGACCACTAGTACCACTAGCAATTCACCCCAATAGCCCGGTACTTTTTGTTCTCATTTCCCACAATAGACCTACACTGGCCGGGGCTTGTCCTTGGGTGCATTATTATATGGTGTAGACAGGGACAATCGCTGGTCAGTGTCACGCCACATTTACATTAAATTTGTCAAAGGGCGTCTACATGTTGGCCTTCCTATGGCCCCATGCAAGCCCTACAAAAGCCCGGGCTATTTTTATGACCCGTGGTCTTCAAAGACATACAATATAATAATAATAATTCTTTATTAAAGTTTCTGCCTTAACATTATCTCAACATTATTATATTATTATTAAGAACTTTTAATTGTGTTCCGACATTAGGGGACAAGTTCTTGGCCCTCTTTGGCCGTTAACACATTACGGTTGGTACCACTTTCCATCAGGTGACAGCTTATTTGCTGTACTAGTCCTACACTGACTGGGGTACATTCCTATAGTGTACAAGGATAATTGCCGACCAGTGTCAGGCTGAGATTAAATTGTCGAAATGGCTATCAGGGCTATTTCGACAATTGGTTTGTCTTAACTTGCCGATGGCCTCACGTAAGGCCTTGAAAAGTCCGGGCCATTCCGTTGCCCCTGCACCACCTGCGGTAGTTAAAATTCAAGTTTTTTAAGTGAAACTTCTATATAGACAGGGGGTATTAAGATCTTTTCTGTCGTGGAGGGGCGGCATAATTTTAGAGCGTTAGTTAAGGCATTACGTCACTAGAGTAGCATAGGCATCATGGACTGTTGTCAATAAGTACGTGTTAGTTTTTCAATGGCCTCACGGCCTTGAAAAGTCCGGGTCATTGTCATGCCCCTGTTCCACCTATAGTAATGTTAGTTACTATGTCCGAATTCATCTTATTTGTAACGTTAGAAATAACCCATTAACGACTAGCTATGTTATACAGGAATTATTTGTCAATATTTAACGTCATATTTCAAACGACGCGTTAGCCCTTGGCTACATCTGCGTTATTTATTAGTGCGTTACTTAAAGAATTACAGCAAAGTATACCATAAGCATCGTGGACTGTAGTCTATAGGTACTTATTAGCTTCCCAATGGCCTCATGGCCTCGAATAGTCCGGGTCATTCTCATGCCTCGTTCCACCTATAGTAATGTTAGTTACTATGTCCAAATGCACCTTATTTATAGCGTTAGAAATAACCCGTTAATGACTAGCTATTTTTTATTTTTATTTTTTATTGCAGGAGGTCAGCAGATAGACAGACGGCCCACTTGATGGAAAGCGGTTACCATTGCCTATGGACATTTGCAACACCAAAGTTGCTACAAATGCTCTGCTGATCTCTTAAGGGAGACTGGCACCTGGTCACTAATGCCGGAACACAACTCAAGGTTGTTATGGCGACATACTTTAGACCAGGGGTGGTAGCCATCCAGTCGGGCAAATGCCCTACCACCTGGCTGTGGGTTGTTAAGTCGCCTCTTACGACAGGCCGCCCGGCCGCAGGAAATTGTATTCTTTCTCCGTTCCTGCACGGATGGAAGCTATGTTATACATGAATTATTTGTCAATGTTTAACGTAGTTTCTCAAACAACGCATTAAGTCATTGGCTACATTGGTTAATTAAAGAATTACAGTGAATTGTAGCACTAGCATCGTGGACTGTAGTCTATAGGTACTTGTTAGCTTTTTAATGGCCTCATGGCCTCGAAAAGCCCGGGTCATTCTCATGCCCCTGTTCCACCTATAGTAGTGTTAGTTACTATATCCGAATGCATCTTAGGTACAGCGTTAGAAATAACCTGTTCACGACTAGCTATGTTATATATGAATTATTTGTCAATGCTTAACGTAGTTTCTCAAACGACGCATTAAGCCATTGGCTACAGTGGTTAGTTAAAGAATTACAGCGAATTGTAGCACTAGCATCGTGGACAGTAGTCTATAGGTACTTTTTAGCTTTTAAATGGCCTCATGGCCTCGAAAAGTCCGGGTCATTCTCATGCCCCTGTTCCACCTATAGTAGTGTTAGTTACTGTATCCGAATGCATCTTAGATACAGCGTTAGAAATAAGCTGTTCACGACTAGCTATGTTATACGTGAATTATGTATCAATGTTTAACGTAGTTTCTCAAACAACGCATTAAGTCATTGGCTACATAGGTTAATTAAAGAATTACAGCGAAGTGTAGCAGTAGCATCGTGGACTGTAGTCTATAGGTACTTGTTAGCTTTTTAATGGCCTCATGGCCTCGAAAATTCCGGGTCATTCTCATGCCCCTGTTCCACCTATAGTAGTGTTAGTTACTATATCCGAATGCATCTTAGATACAGCGTTAGAAATAACCTGTTCACGACTAGCTATGTTATACATGAATTATTTGTCAATGCTTAACGTAGTTTCTCAAACGACGCATTAAGCCATTGGCTACACTGGTTAGTTAAAGAATTACAGCGAATTGTAGCACTAGCATCGTGGACTGTAGTCTATAGGTACTTGTTAGCTTTCCAATGGCCTCATGGCCTCGAAAATTCCGGGTCATTCTCATGCCCCTGTTCCACCTATAGTAGTGTTAGTTACTATATCCGAATGCATCTTAGGTACAGCGTTAGAAATAACCTGTTCACTACTAGCTATATTATACATGAATTATGTGTCAATGTTTAACGTAGTTTCTTAAACGACGCATTAAGCCATTGGCTACAGTGGTTAGTTAAAGAATTACAGCGAAGTGTAGCACTAGCATCGTGGACTGTAGTCTATAGGTACTTGTTAGCTTTCCAATGGCCTCAAGGCCTCGAAAAGTCCGGGTCATTCTTATGGCTAATCTGAAACAACATACACATACTAATAATGATAAACAAACAACTCACCGAACTGCCCAAAATATTAGATACAGGATACACTTTACACACAAATTATTTGTCCATTATTCTCACAAAACGATATAAATTTAAGGGCATTTCACTAAATTTTTTCGCTTCAGTAATTACGTACGAATGTGTCGAAGTGTTTTCTGTATCTTGTTGATTAATAAAATGAATCTTCGATAATATGTGATAACGTTTATACATATGTTTTTAATTATTTAAACACTTCAAACAGTAGCTGATTATATTATACAGGTGGTTTCAACAATATGGCAGAATTAATATAATAAGTTATTCTTGAGGTACACCACAACACAAAAAACACTAAATTAATGTCACACATAGTAACAAAAATAAACAATAAGCGTGTATGAGCTCTAAAAACTTTCTTAGGAATTAAGTTGTAAAAAAAAACAATATGGCAGATTACGTTGACATTTAAACGTATTATTATTAATAACTAGCTTACCCGGCAAACTCCGTACCGCCTCAGAATCAATTAATAAAAAAGCTGAATGATAATTGCAGAATGTTTCAACTTTAGTAAAAAATGTGGTCAAAACTTAACCGGAACGAACATCAAACGTTTGACGTTCAAAACCAAAAAAAAAATGAAAATAAAACTTCACTTTTAAATTTAATTTGATTTCTGAACGACCTTTAAATTTAATTGCTTTCTAAACGACGGGAGGAACATCAAATGTTTGACAGGTAGGAATAGTTTGTAACGGAAAGCGAAATTGTTGTTTTTACTATATTCCAAGCAGTTTTTCATATTTACTCACCTTTTAAACATTCCCTGGACTTCCACAAATAATTCAAAACCAAAACTAGCTAAATCAGCCCAACCGTTCTCGAGTTTTAGCGAGGCTAATGAACAGCAATAGATTTATATATATATATATATATATATATATATATATATATATATATATATATATATATATATATATATATATATATATATATATATATATATATAAATAGATTCTATAATAATAATAGAAACTAACCTGCAGGGGGCTTTGTGGTGAAGCCTTAGGTAAGTAACGACACCTCGGAGACTCAAGCTCCAGGGGTGGAAATAATAAATGGCCTAACGTCGGAAGTAGCCTCGGCGAAACTGCAACCCACCTCTCTATACTCCTTAGCTACTCACACCCATGTTGCCCCTCGCCAATGTTGGCATTTTTAAGGCCCCATGCAGTAAGTGGCGAGTCACTATCTGCCCATTTTTACATGTTCCCCGAACATCGCTACGGGCAGACTCCATAGTCCCCATATTCCCAGACCCCTAGTACCACTAGCAGTTCACCCCAATAGCCCGGTACTTTTTGTTCTCATTTCCCACAATAGTCCTACACTGGCCGGGGCTTGTCCTTGGGTGCATTACTATATGATGTAGACAGGGATAATCATCGGTCAGTGTCACGCCACATTTACATTAAATTTGTCAAGGGGCCTCTACGTGTTGGCCTTCCCATGGCCCCACGCAAGCCCTCCAATAGTCCGGGCTATTTGTATGGCCCGTGGTCTCCAGAGACAAACAATAAATAGAAATTAAATAATATTAAAAATCTATCAATCTCTGCCAAGCGTTGCCTGGAAGAGATCGTTTTTTAGTGATAAGACCCCCGTTGTACTATCTATTGTATTTTTCTACTTTTTTGTCTATGATTTGGTGTACAAAAAAAGTTATTTATCTATCTATCTTAAACGAGGAAATTAAAAATAAATTAGTTACGTATGTCGAGTTTGTATAATAAATTTAAAAAAAAGAAAAACATCTTAAGGAAAGTAATTTTTTATATCTCTATTTTATTTGCATCACGTGAAAACTACTGAACGGATTTAAATGAAACTCAACTAACCTATTTATTGGAAGAATTTTCGCATTTCTCTTTTATTATAGACGTTTTTACTCTTAGATATTTTGGGCCTTATTCGCAACTAGCTTCTGCAACTTCGTCCGCGTGGAATAGTGGAAAAACCCCCCGACTTTGAAACATTCTTCATTGGTGCTCCGCTCCTATTGGTCTTAGCGCGATTCTATATAGCCTATAGCCTTCCTCAATAAATATGCTATCTAACACGGAAAGAATTTTTCAAATCAGACCAGTAGTTCCTGAGATTAGCGCGTTCAAACAAACAAACTCTTCAGCTTTGTATATTAGTATAAGATAATGCAATCTAAATTACACTTTAAATCACTAGGATAAAGTTCAAAATTCAATACACTATCACGCACAATTTCCTTTGATCTACGTATAAAAGAATAATCTGCCTTAAGTATATAGTGATAGGACTAAAATTCATTTGTAATCTTTGAAATTTTATTTAAAATGAAAATTAATATGTTTTGTTAATAAATACATATAACACATAATTTAATAAGTTTATTAATAATGACAAAAAAGCGTAATACTAAAAAAAGGAACATAAGTTGTTTTTTTTATGTTTAAGTCTTGGCAACTAGGCCTTTAAGCAAGGCGCAGTTGTATTGTAGGCTACAATCCACACCATTCAACGGAGTTCTTGTGAAAATTCGAAAGGCCACATTTAACTAAACAGTTCACATTTCTAACAAAAACACATAATTACTACTCAACAACTATCAATATCCTACAACTATTGTTCATTTTAGAGTAATTTTACACATTTTTAGAAAATAAAACTGCACAGCACAACGTCCCCTTTCACTTCCCGCCAAAAACTCAAGGAACATAAGTAAGTAGAGTAATATCATAGATTACTCTTGCTGTTGAAACAATTATTTCTTTTAATGCCTTCTAACTCTGGTCATATCTATCTAGTGCACTGGTATTCTTCATATTATAATAATATTCAGAAACATAATACTAAGGGATAAACAGAAATGTGTTTTATTTCGTATTAAAAAAGGTTGAATTTTATGTGTTCATCTCTTTGTACATACATACATAACTTCACGCCAGTTCCCTTGCGGGGTAGGCACGAACAACAGAGTGCCATTTAGGCTTATTCTTACACACCTCACTTGCCTCTTTGACATTCATAACTCTTGTCATGCAAGCTTCATCTCTTTGTAGTGTCGCTTTTTTCGTTTCAAATCACAAAAATTCTAAATAAGTTTCCCTTCAGAAATGTATGTAGTGTACAGTATGTGCAAAACTTAGTTCCGTGACTTTACACAGGTTTAGATAGATCGCTAGTGTGTGGCAAGCCTTAGTAGCATTGTCAAACAATAATCAGCCTGTGAATTAAGCGATCCGATAAGAAATTCCTTGAATATTAAATCGCAGCGAGCCAATAAGGGAAATACAGTCCTTATAGCTTACTTAATCATGACGACTATGGATCAGCCATTTCATGATTTCATGTGTTCATGTTTAACGACATGTACTTCCATCTGTAGTTAATTAGAGGATCTCGGATACTAAGCAACCTGGTAGAAGAACACATGATTAGCGGTTTTAAGCGCGGCATTTTATTTCATTTTTATTAATACATTTCGGCCACTTGATCGGCCGTGATCATAGAAGACAAAAGTTTATTTTAAATCCCATCTATTTTAACATTATATTAAACTAGCTGTGCCTGCGACGTTGTCCACTTGAAATTGGATTTTCAAAACCCCCAATTTTGAAACAGTCTTCATTGGTGCTCCTCTTCTATTGGTCTTAGGGTAATGTTATATAGCCTATAGCCGTCCTCAATAAATGGGCTATCTAACACTAAAAGAATTTTTCAAATCAGATCAGTAGTTCCTGAGATTAGCGCGTTCAAACAAACAAACTCTTCAACTTTATATATTAGTATAAGATTTTCTTGACGCTCGCGGACCGCGTTCGTAATACCGAAGTAAGAAAGAGAGTTGGTCTGAAAGAGAGTGTCGGGGTGAAGTTAAGGAAAGGAATGCTCCGGTGGTTCGAGCATGTGGAAAGAATGCATGATGAAAGAATGACTAAACAGATATACAATGCAAAAGTGGATGGATGCAGAAGTCGTGGAAGGCCACGACAAACCTTCCATGATCAAATTGATCGTGTACAGGAGGCTTAAGAACAGACGAGCGTGCATGACAAGAGTTATGAATGTCGCGTGCCGTAAAATCTGTTCTTAGCTGACCTCTACTTGGCGAAAGGAAGGTCCATGCCAAATTTCAAGTTCATAGGTATTATAGTTCCTGAGAGATCGTGATGAGTCAATATATACGTGGATTCCAATTATATATATATTTCATATATAGATTAGAGCTAGACATGTTGCTGACGAGTTTTTTGTGGCGCTTCTTATCTTTAAGGGACAACATGTTGCGAAGCGGTAAAAGAATAACATACATATACATACATACATAACTTCACGCCGGTTCCCTTGCGGGGTAGACACGAATAACAGAGCGCAATTTAGGCTTATTCTTACACACCTCACTTGCTTCTTTGACATTCATAACTCTTGTCATGCACGCTCGTCTAATCTTAAGGCTTCTGACATCACCTTCTGCTAGTACACGAGTATTCTTTCATCATGCATTCTTTCCACATGCCCGAACCACCGGAGCATTCCTTTCCTTACCTTCACCCCGACACTCTCTTTCAGACCAACTCTCTTTCTTACTTCGGTATTACGAACGCGGTCCGCGAGCGTCGCTCCGCAGATTTTACGCAGTGCTCGCATCTCGACCGCGTTTACTCTACTTTCATGCTCTTTCTTCCATACCCAACTCTCGCTTCCATACGTGAGCGTAGGTAGAAAGAATAACCTTGTAGAAAAAATAAATAAAATAAAATAATCACGTTGAAGGTAGGCTAAATAACAACTTTAACATTACTTATTGATAAATGATATTTTGACGACCGACGATAGAACTTTCTGGCAGCGTAAGCCGGTTTCGAGACTTTTAGAAAAAGGTAGAAGATTCGAGAAGGAAAAGACAAGGACAGATGCATTTTAGAAAGGGATAGATGATGAACGAAAGTTCTAGAATAGAAGGTTCAGAAAGGAAAAGACAGAGATAGATAGATGTTTAGAAAGGGATAGATTGTAAATAAAAGAATAACGAAAAGAAGATCGAAATTATGGGTTCCAGAAGATTCTTCCGGATATATAATTGACGGCCTCTGTGGTTGAGCAGGCTAAGCCTTTGCCGGCCAACCTCACTGCAACGCAGAGGCTCCGGGTTCGATTCCTAGTATAGTAAATTTCGGACACGTATTTTCTCCGTTATTTACTATGGTCTGGGTGTCTGGGATCGCCCCAGAGTAGTCCGTTGTATAATACCCATAACACAAGCGTAACTTGCTTAATTTGAGGATATACAATATGTGTGTTTGTCTGCCAATTATTAAAAAAATAAAATAAAATAAGCAGCGTAAGGCGCGCCTACCGAGGAGTTCAGTTCAAGATAGCGAAGCGACAAGTGCGATACGAAAGTTTTGGAAGATAAGTTTAATAGAAGACAGTGACGAGTTTAGTGGTGTATTTAGTGAAAAGTATAGTGGGCAGTTCAGTGATAGAGGAGTGTAGCATAGATTAAGAGGAGATCCAGAAGCTCCCTGCACGCGGTAAACTCGGAGGTGAGCACTGCAGTCGCAGGGGTGGTCTACGCAATATTAGCAACGGTATTGTGAGTGAGACATCTCCGAGATAGTGTGTCGTTAGTTGGGCATTGTTGAATCAGATCTAACAGAGTCTGGGAGAGGAGTATTATTGCGCGTACTAATGCGACTCCACACGGACGCCGGCGGTTGGCTGGCATCCGGAGACGCAGGTATGCGCATGACTTCCCACCCTGAATAATACCACCTCGGGGGGCCTTTAGCTATCAAGGGAGCAAAGGATTCATCACCCCCGCTGACGAAGTGGATGTGTTCTGATTCCCGGGGCACATTCAGGCACTTTTTGCGCTGGATCGGACTGGTCGTAACTACGTTCTAAGTCTCAGCCTTTCCTACATAAAAAGCGCGGGGCACATGGGAGGAGGGTGGTTTTAGTGGTAGGTAGTGGGTGTTGCCCGTGCAACTTCTCTGAGTCTCCACACAAGCTGGCTTGATTATTGTTCGGATTGCCCCTTATCAAAGGGGAAAGCCTTTATGATCAACTATGGTCTAATCCCTTTCAAAGGAGCCAGTATTGTGAGTAAATAGCATTTCCCCCGCCATAAAAAAAAAAGATCTAACAGAGTCTGATGATGATTTGGAGCGTAATGTTAATTTGGATAATACTGCTTATGTAATTAGAGTTGGAAGGAAGGCGTATAAGCCTAAAAAATTTAATGACTAGTTATAATGCATCATTTTATAGTAGTTTTGTGTCAATTATCAAACTTGTCTTGTCAATTAGTGACTAGTGATAACTTAAAAAGGGGGATGTTGTATATTTAAATTTTGGGAGTGGCAACACCAGACACATAGAAAATGGAGTCAAATAAAACTAGAGTTTTAATTGAGTCAATTGTTTTATTTATAATTATTAAGACAAAACATGGTGGCAGCGGTGGGGCAACCCTGCAGAGGAGAATCACCTACGGCTGTGTAAGTTAATAAAAGCGATCACGGCTACTGAAAAGTGGCCGATACGTCGGAAAAAATCAAATAAAATGCCGCGCTTAAAACCGTTAAACGTAGTTTTAATTACTTTATATAAGCCGGGTTTATATATTTTTTTTTTATTGCAGGAATTCAGCAGACAGGCAGACGGCCCACTTGATGGAAAGCGGTTACCATCGCCTATGGACATTTGCAACACCAAAGTTGCTACAAATGCGCTGCTGCTCTCTTAAGGGAAATTGAAACCTGGTCACTAATGCCGGAACACGACCCAAGGTTGTTGTGGCGGCGTAATTTAGACCAGGGGTGGTAGCTATCCAGTTAAGCAGATGCAGCAGCACCTATTTGTGGGCACCTTTGTCGCCTGTTACGAAATGTCGCATAGGCGATGGTAATTGCTTTCCATCTCCGTTCCTGCACGGATAACACTGTCTGCTGAACTCCTGCAATAAAAAAATAAAATAAAAACTCCAGACACGACAAAATTATACTTCTACATGAAAATGCTCGTCCACATGTAGCGGTTCCGGTGAAAAACTATTTGAAAACACTTGATTGGGAAGTCCTAGCCCACCCGTATTCAGCATTGCCCCATCCGACTATCATCTGTTTCAGTCAATGACACATGCTCTGTCGGAGCAGCGGTTCACATCATTTGAAGATACTAAAAACTGGGGTGATTTGTGGATAGCCTCAAAAGATAAGGAGTTCTTCAGACGCAAAATTCGAATGCTGCATGAAAGACGGGAAAAAATAGTTGCTAGTGATGGACAATACTTCGATTAAATTTAAACTATTGTTGTTTCACAATAAATATTATTTTTTTGTCAAAAAACGAGATAAGTTGGGCGGCACGGAAATTGTTTAAAAAAAAATATTTAGACAACTTTATTCGAAGGCAGTTCTTACAAGACTAATTGAAATACAATTAAATTATATTAACTCTAAAAACTTAAATTAACATTAACTCTTATAAAGCGATGAGTGGCCGCTGCCTGATTGGTATAATTTTAACATCAATATAAACATCACAAACGAAGGTAAGGTGGAGCACGTCAACTGTCAATAAGGGAATCAAATCGTAGATCATTTTGCAAGGATTGTTAGATGTTAATAAATCTAAAATTTTACCATTAGGATTTACTTTATCATTATACTGTGTAGCATTGAGTATTGACATGAGGTTGTTTAAACGAGCACAAGTATCTGAAAAGCCATTGCAGTATTTATAACCTTTGATATTTGTATTGATAGGTGTGGTCCAGCTCGCCTCAGGAATGTTATAATCTCCAAATATGTAGAAACAATCAATAGTAGGATCCAAAAACACTTCTTGTAAAATATCAAAGTGCCTTTCACACACTGACAATGGAGTTTTAGGTGGAATATAAGACATGCTTGTCAAGTGATATCCGTGCAGGAACGGAGAAAGAATACAATTTCCTGCGGCCGGGCGGCCTGTCGTAAGAGGCGAATTAACAACCCACCGCCAGGTGGTAGGGCATTTGCCCGACTGGATGGCTTACCACCCCTGGTCGAAAAATATGTCGCCATAACAACCTTGAGTTGTGTTCCGGCATTAGTGACCAGGTACCAGTTTCCCTTAAGAGAGCAGCAGCGCATTTGTAGCAACTTTGCTGTTGCAAATGTCCATAGGCGATGGTAACCGCTTTCGATCAAGTGGGTCGTCTGCCTGTCTGTTAATCTCCTGCAATAAAAAAAAAAAGTGACGTTTCGTATTTACAACACTTGGTATCTGCACAATAATGTGCTTAATAAGATCATACGTTGGATAAACAGAGGAAAAAGAGGTCCTATCAAATTCGGTGGGATTGAGTGTTCGTAAAACCGCAATTAATACACCACCCCCATCGCGTTTGTTAAGGGCAGTAGTTTATCTATACATTCATTGTTATTGATAGTGATAGTTAAAGAGAGTGTCGGGGTGAAGGTAAGGAAAGGAATGCTCCGGTGGTTCGGGCATGTGGAAAGAATGCATGATGAAAGAATGACTAAACAGATATACAATGCAAAAGTGGATGGATGCAGAAGTCGTGGAAGGCCACGACACACCTTCCATGATCAAATTGATCGTGTACTAGCAGAAGGTGATGTCAGGAGCCTTAAGAACAGATGAGCTTGCATGACAAGAGTTATGAATGTCAAAGAGGCAAGTGAGGTGTGTAAGAATAAGCCTAAATGGCACTCTGTTGTTCGTGCCTACCCCGCAAGGGAACTGGCGTGAAGTTATGTATGTATGTGTTATTGATAGTGGGTGTCAGTCATGTTTCTGTCAATACTATTATGTCATAAGTATTCTAAGTATATTTAAATACAAGGTACGCAATTTTGTTCGAATACCTCTACAATTTTGGTAATATCAGGGCGTTCCATTAGTAGTTCACAATGCCCAAAATGCTCAGTTAGCAGTTCCACAAGGCGACCGCGATCGTTGCGGTCGTGGCGAAAACGTCACTAATGACGTCATCATTTTCGATCATACAACGCTCACGACGACCCATGTCAATAGGTGGGTCGAATAGCCGTTCCACTTGGGTTTACGATTGTTACGACAAGAAGCAAGTGGAACGGGAAAACTCGCGGTCGTGAACGTGGTCGTTGTGAGTCCCTAATGGAACGTAGCCTATAGAGTCAGTTCCTTATCAATTTGTATAGCGAGTAAACTTCATATTGTATTTTTGGAAAGTATTAAGACGTTTCCTGGATGAACACTGATATTATAATAATAATTATAAATATTTTATCGATCTAAAGAAACACATATTTACATAGTAACAGAACAGTTTGTTGCACTGCAAAAGTATAAAACTGTGCTGCAGTGACAACTCCCACCACAAGACAATGAAGTATATTGTAGTTCTATATCACAGGATACATTTCAAATATAATGAACTTAAAACTAAGCATAGAAAATAACAAAATATAACGAACTCAGGTGTCGTTCGCGGCTATGAGCGCGCGACGTGTTTTTGTGTGTGCGTGTGTGGGTGAGTAGTGCGTGCGTGCGTGCGTATGTGTGGGTGTGTGCGTGTGCGCATGTGTATATGTGTTGCGTATACCTTAATGTGACTGAGTATTAGTGCATGTATGTAAAGTAAGGAACATAAATAAATCCTTTTTGTTACAGGTTAACAGTTAAAATGTTTTCCGTTTGTATATAATCCAGTGTACACAGCCAGGTCATAGTTTTGGTTTTACAGCAGCGAGAGGTAAGGGGATAGATATTTAATATTTGGTTGCATTTATTGTAGATTTTGGTACTGAGGTGATGGTAATGTCTAGAAGCAATAGATGTGCGTCTAGATTCAAACTTGCAAACACGATCCGATCTGCGACCACTGAGATAAGAAGGATCATATGGCAGTTCAGCATGTTTCCTCATAACTATAGCTAAGATAAATAAATAACTGTCTAACAGTTAATACTTCGGAATCTTTGTATAACTTAGAAGTTGAATAACGACGTGATTTACCACCTATGACTTTTAGAACCGCCCTCTGTGCTCTTTCGAGCCTGAGAAAATGGCTACGAAGTGATCCACCCCAAATTATTCTATCGAAAAATGTTATAAATGGCTGACTTGTAAGAACACAATATCAATTTTGTGATATTTAAACATAGCAGATGTAATAGCATATTTTAATTTGTACAGTAGAGATAGAATACGGGGATGCGTTGTATACAGACAATTAAGAGAATTTTATTTTCGTAGAGTAACATATGTTTTGGTAAAGGTACATACATACATACATACATAACTTCACGCCAGTTCCCTTGCGGGGTAGGCACGAACAACAGAGTGCCATTTAGGCTTATTCTTACACACCTCACTTGCCTCTTTGACATTCATAACTCTTGTCATGCAAGCTCGTCTGTTCTTAAGGCTTCTGACATCACCTTCTGCTAGTACACGATCAATTTGATCATGGAAGGTGTGTCGTGGCCTTCCACGACTTCTTGGACTTGGTAAAGGTAAGTAGGTAATTAAAGATTCTAAACATACAAAACAACAAATTGTAGAATTACATACGAGAACCCTAAGATTTAAAATATCTGACCTGTATGTGACTTTAACTTGCCTGCTATAGAAAAATGGGTAAACATACAATAATATAGAAAACAATAAGTAATAATCATTTATTTACAAATAGAACAATAATACAAAGTAACGAAGTTAGAATAGTTAATGAAAAGTATTTACGGGTATGACTACGTAAAGATTTAATATAATAATGTTTGTTGCATGATGCATGATGAAAGAATGACTAAACAGATATACAATGCAAAAGTGGATGGATGCAGAAGTCGTGGAAGGCCACGACACACCTTCCATGATCAAATTGATCGTGTACTAGCAGAAGGTGATGTCAGGAGCCTTAAGAACAGACGAGCTTGCATGACAAGAGTTATGAATGTCAAAGAGGCAAGTGAGGTGTGTAAGAATAAGCCTAAATGGCACTCTGTTGTTCGTGCCTACCCCGCAAGGGAACTGGCGTGAAGTTATGTATGTATGTATGTATGTTTGTTAGGAGATACTTTGATTAAAGCCTTGTTCATTGGTGGATTTAATTTTAGATCTTCTTCATTACGTATGACAAGAGCGGGACTACCGTCGCGTTCACAAATAAGAATTGAGGCATCTTTACACCAAACATATTTGTACTATAGTTTAGCCGTTTCCCGACATTTCCGAAATAGCTGCTTGTTTTTCAGGGTGAGATGTTCGTTCATATAAATTGTAGTAGGTGTACCAGATATTCCAATTTGATCACTTTTAAAATATTTCTTCTACGAAATGCAGCAAGGAGATTGTCTCGTAAAATACGCGTTGATAATCTTCTTATATATAAAATTCTCGTGTCACAATGTTCGTTCCCATACTCCTGCGAAACGGCTTGACCGGTTCTTATGAAATTTTTTATGCATATTCCGTCTGAGAATCGGCTACTATCTGTTTTTCAAACCGCTAAGTGATAATGGGTGTCCACCCCAAAAAATTTTTTTTATATTTTTTTATTTTTTTAGGATACATACATACATACATACATAACTTCACGCCAGTTCCCTTGCGGGGTAGGCACGAACAACAGAGTGCCATTTTGGCTTATTCTTACACACCTCACTTGCCTCTTTGACATTCATAACTCTTGTCATGCAAGCTCGTCTGTTCTTAAGGCTCCTGACATCACCTTCTGCTAGTACACGATCAATTTGATCATGGAAGGTGTGTCGTGGCCTTCCACGACTTCTGCATCCATCCACTTTTGCATTGTATATCTGTTTAGTCATTCTTTCATCATGCATTCTTTCCACATGCCCGAACCACCGGAGCATTCCTTTCCTTACCTTCACTTTTTTAGGATACAGCATTATAAAATACATACAACCCTAAATTTTCACCCGTCTACGATCAATCCCTATTTTTTATTTGTTAATTATAAACTTTAATATTTTGGCAAGATTTTTAATCTTATTTTGTCATGACTTGGAATAAAAAAAATTATATTACTCTTTTAGATTCACAATTAGAACCGGTAGGTGGCGCTGAGATCGGGTTCTGGAATCCTCCTAATCACCTGGAGCGATTTTGGTGATTTTGTTCTTGTGTGTTTGAGTGGGTACCCGGATGGTTTAGATTCGCAATTAGAACCGGTACGTGGCTCTGGGATCGGGTTCTAGGATTTTATTTTTTAAAGGCAGTACAACGTCTGTCGAGGCCGCTAGTTTAATAATAATATTTTTGGGGTGATTGCTTTGTTGCTGGGCGTGTGGGACCCTGTGCGGTGACAGTATATCATTATGGGAGAGCGTAGCTCCAATCTCTACACAGTATCTGTAATCTTAAAAATATTCTCTCCCCGTCTTTCTGGAACATTGCATATTTCCACATTTTGTTGTCTTGCTAACTCTTCTAAAGTGCGGCAACTAGGCGAAGAACTTTTTTTTTTTTTTTTTTTTTATTGCAGGAGATCAGCAGACAGGCAGACGGCCCACTTGATGGAAAGCGGTTACCATCGCCTATGGAGATTTGCAACAGCAAAGTTGCTACAAATGCGCTGCTGCCCTCTTAAGGGAAACTGGAACCTGGTCACTAATGCCGGAACACAACGTTGTTATGGCGACATACTTTAGACCAGGGGTGGTAGCCGTCCAGTCGAGCAAATGCCCTACCACCTGGCTGTGGGTTGTTAAGTCGCCTCTTACGACAGGCCGCCCGGCCGCAGGAAATTGTATTCTTTCTCCGTTCCTGCACGGATAAAACTTACACTTTGCACTTACAAGCAAATGATCGTTGAATGTTTGAAAAACAAGTAAACCACTATATCAAGTATTTCTGGCAATTAGCGTGCGCCTTGCGGCTGGTCACAGGCATTCGGTGTGCTCTTGGCTCCAGCTCTGCGTTCTGGTGAGGTCTACCTTTCTTCTTCTTTGTTTTTTTTTCCTCTCTTTTGCTTTTACTTACGGTAGCTAGTATAATTTCAATTACTCAATATGTGGCAAATGATGTTGGTGTTGTATTAAGTCAAACTACTTATGTATAAGATTCATAATACTAACTTCTGTACAATATTGTTTTTTTGTCCAAATAAATGAATTTAAAAAACAGTGTCAATATTCAACTCGAGTTGGTTGGCATTGCAGCCATCCCCAAAAAAAAAAACCAGGTACCGAGTTGATCAAAATTCCTGCTCTCTAGAACATCAATACGTTTTACTAGTTCCTATTGTTCATCAGCGTGAAATTGGGCTGAGTTTTGTACGCTAGATACTTCGGAAGATATTTCCCTAACGAGTTGCTTTAGTCCAGCTTGCTAAGCTAAAAGTATGTCGCCATAACAACTTTGAGTTGTGTTCCGGCATCAGTGGCCAGGTTCCAGTCTCCCTTAAGAGAGCAGCAGAGCATTTGTAGCAACTTTGGTGTTGCAAATGTCCATAGGCAATGGTAACCGCTTTCCATCAAGTGGGCCGTCTGTCTGTCTGCTGACCTCCTGCAATAAAAAATAATAAAAAAAAAGCTAGTCATTAACGGGTTATTTCTAACGCTATAAATAAGATGCAATTGGACATAGTAACTAACACTACTATAGGTGGAACAGGGGCATGAAAATTACCCGGACTATTTGAGGCCATGAAGCCATTGGGAAGCTAACAAGTACCTATAGACTACAGTCCACGATGCTTATGGTATACTTCGCTATAATTCTTTAAGGAACGCATTAATAAATAACGCAGATGTAAGGGCTAACGCGTCGTTTGAAATGTGACGTTAAATGTTGACAAATAATTAATGTATAACATAGCTAGTCATTAACGGGTTATTTCTAACGCTATAAATAAGATGCATTTGGACGTAGTAACTAACACTACTATAGATGGAACAGGGGCATGACAATGACCCGGACTTTTCAAGGCCGTGAGGCCCACAGGCACAATGCACAGGTTTGTAGCACAGTTGAGCCGTTAGCCTGTCTGCTGTGCTTCAGCAACAAAAAGAAGAGTTTTCAGTTATATATATTTATAAAGATAAATTGGCCTGTCCCGGGCACAGCATTGGAATTTACAGAATACCGAAATCAAAACTACAATTGAGACGACAGTGTACGGCGATTTTGAGAAGGTAATTAATAGCAGAATTGGTTCCCTGGTCTCACGCACACAGAGACTTGTTTACATTGCTAGAATTATACCTGTTTTTTTATTACACGAGTTAAGCAGACAGGCAGACGGTTTACCTGATGGATAGCGGTTACCATCGTCTACGGACATTTGTAACACCAAGAGTGCTACAAATGCGCTGCTGCTCTTTTAAGGGAGACTGGAACCTGTCCCCTGATGCCGGAACACAACTCAAAGTTGTTTTGCCACCTCTTACAACATGCTGCCCGGCCGCAGGAAGTTGTATTCTTTATCCGTTCTTTTTTATTGTAGGAGTTCAGCAGACAGGCAGACGGCCCACTTGATGGAAAGCGGTTACCATCGCCTATGGACATTTGCAACACCAAAGGTGCTACAAATGCGCTGCTGCTCTCTTAAAGGAGACTGGAACCTGGTCGCTAATGCCGGAACACAACACAAGGTTGTTATGGCGGCATACTCTAGACCAGGGGTGGTCGCCGTCCAGTCGGGCAAAAATATCCTACCACCTGGCTGTGGGTTGTTAAGTCGCCTCTTACGACAGGCCGCCAGGCCCCAGGAAATTGTATTCTTTCTCCGTTCCCGCACGGATAAAGCACGGTTCTTGCACGGATGAGGAATATGTGTAGGAAGTAGGGTATATTATAATAAAATATCAAATACATTTTCTAAATAATTTATTTTATTAAAAACGTGGCAACAGTACCCTTAATGGTTCTACTATATTTGACTAAACACTGTGGCTAGGCATATTCGATTCACTCCACACTATTTATATGCAAAGCAAAACAACAAGGTTACAAATATGTCACTTTCTTAGAACCATCTCTCATAGCGAGTGGCACTGTATTTTGACACTTAATAAGTTGCTTGAGATATTACATAAAAGTCGGGTTTATATATCTTATGGGTAAAGTTCTTGCAATTCACTAAGAGCCGGTTCCTATATCTTACCGCCCGTTCATTTGCCCTGCTATCGGTTAAAATTTGACATAAGCTCCATACAAATTATGTCAAAATTGAGCACATGGTAGGGCAAGTAAATGAACAGGGGCCATAAGGCAAGTGGGCTTTACTCGTGGTTGGACGTGTACAATGGACCAAATCGACGGTGAACCACCAATAAGGCTAAAACTTTCGCTCACAACGCAAAGGCACGCACACAAGTAAAACATCAGTTTTATGGGTGGGGTTTAATTGTAACCTGTTACTGGTTTTACAAGGAGGCAATAAAATCGAAGTCCATAAACAAAGCGGGAGCATACAAAAGAAGAAGGGCATCGTTAATTGACAGAGTACAAATTGCAACTAAACACGAGTAGACATAGACATAGACAACACTTTATTGTTCACCAAAACAAAAATTACAAAAAATGCACAACAAGAATAGAATAGAATAGAATAGAATAAACATTTATTGTATAAACTGTCACAATCATAAAATTACAAAGTTGTTCGAGTTTTTTGTTGGAACGACAGTTTGTCCTTTCGGACGTACAATACAGGCGATTGTAATGGTGCCTGGCCATAAGTATATTATTTCATCAATCAATAAATTATTATAAAACTTTATCTTTATAGAACCATAAATCAATGTCACATTATTATAAATTATATTTCATCGTCAAATAATCAATTTCAAAATTATGCTGTTGTACATTATGTGAGTCGTCATGAATTATAATATAGTTATTTATGTCCTAGATATTCGTTCACTGTATAATATGCTTTTTGTATTAAAAATGTCTTAACCTTACGTTTAAATATATTAATAGTAGTTATATTCAAAAGCTCATCTGGTAGACGGTTGTACAGTATTGATGCCATACAAAATATACTTTTATTTAAATAAGCCGTCTTGTTTAGCGGACAACATATTCTATTCCTTTGTCTTATGCTTACAGGGTGTGTGAATAGGTTAAGATTTTCTTTAACAAACTGTACTACTTCAAATATATAAAGACAAGGAACTGTAAGGATGCCTAATTTTATAAAGTATGGCTTACAACTATCAGTTTGCTTCAGTCCACACATAGCCCTTACGCATCTCTTTTGTGACTTAAATACAATTTCTTTATTGGTAGAATTCCCCCAGAAAATTATCCCATAGCGGAGAATGGATGATACATTTCCGTGATACGCAGTCATTAGGGTAGACATATGTGCCACTTTAGCAAGCATATAGAGGGCATACGAGCATTTATTTATTTTTGAACTAAGGGACTCAATATGTAATTTCCAATCCAATTTATTGTCTATATTTAAGCCAAGGAATTTTGTGCATTCCACTTCATCCACTTTATGTCCTAAATAATTTACTGAAATGTCATGTATCTTTGTTAAACGATTTTTAAATATCATAAAGTTAGTTTTTGTCAAGTTAATTGTTAGATTATTTATTGTCAACCATTGAATTATATACCTTAGTGTATCATTAAGGTCATTTTCAATAATAGATTTAGTGGTACCTTGAAATAGAATTGTGCTATCATCAGCATAAAGAATTGTTTTATGGTTAGTAGTTAAGGGTAGATCGTTGATGTATAAAATAAACAACAAAGGCCCCAATACGCTGCCCTGTGGTACACCTACAGTAACATTTTTAGGCTCTGAGATGTATTTGATTTCCTTTTTTTGTTTAGGACATATCTTAGTAATTACTGTAGATTGTTTGCGGTTACTCAAATATGACGATACAAGATCCAAAACATTTCCTCTGATACCATAAATATATAGTTTCTGTAGTAGTATGCTATGTTTAACGCAATCAAAAGCTTTAGATAAATCAGTAAAAAGAGCACAACCTATCATGTTATTATCTATATTTTTCATGATAGTGTCCAAAAAGGAGTAGATAGCCATATTTATGCTTTTAGACTTTCTAAATCCAAACTGCTCCTTACAAAATACTTGTTTCTTTTCAAGAAAGGTGTATATGTCATTATATATAACTTTTTCAAACACTTTAGATATAATAGGAATTAGAGCTATAGGTCGGTAGCATGTCATATCCCGTTTATCATTCTTTTTGAACAATGGTTTAATAATGGTTGTTTTTAATTTGTCAGGATATTTACCTTGAATTATACACAAGTTAACTATATGACAAAGGACCGGTGAAATTGATGTGGCTACTATTTTTAATGTATTAGTTGTTATATCATCATACCCCGTGCTAAGAGTATTTTTTAAGTTTAATATTATTTTCTTTATATCATTTGGAGCTTTGGGATTCATAAATAAGGAATTTAACTGTCGGTTATTATTGATTAAGTCTTTACTAATGCTGTCATGATTATTTCTTTGCTCAGATACTTGGTTGATAAAAAAATTATTAAATGTTTCTGCTATTTGTAGAGGATCTTTAATTCTTGTTTCATCTTTATATATCTCTTCAATTTCTGCTTTAGGTAAATTTAGTTTAGACTCATTTATTACTTTCCACATGGCTTTACTTTTATTTGTAGCATTGGAAATGTGAAAATTATTCTGTGATTTTTTGGTTAACTTAATTATACGTCTTAATCTAGACGATAGTTTTACAAACTCACTTTTAGTCGATCTAGATTTGTTTTTTCTGTATTTCCATAGAAGTTCTCTTTTGCGTTTGCAACATTTTTTTATACCTTTAGTTATCCATTGAGGACGTTTTTTAAGGGGCACTTTAATCAATATCTTAGGGAAGCACAAATTGTATAGCAATAGTACTGTATCGTGGAATATATTAAAAGCGGTATTTGCGTCATCACAATCAAATACATCTTTAAAAGTTAATGATTCAATGCATGCTTTATATTTTGTAATATTTGTTTTATTATAATCCCTTTTTTCAACATACCAATGCTGAAGGTGACTAGTTGGTTGCACAGGACAATTTAAGATTTGTGCTGTATGGTCAGATAGCGCAAATTCTAATACTTCACAAGTACAGCCACGTATGTTGTGTATAAAGTTATCTAAGCAGGTACCGGATACTATTCGTGTTGGTTCTTTTATTTGTATACGTAAATTGAATGACGTACATAATTCTAACAAAAAACTACTTTCTTTTGATTTTTTTAATATATCTATATTGAAATCACCACAGATCATAATTTTTTTATTATGGTAAGTGAGATCTTTTAGGATTGATTCAAGTGTTTTAATATATATATATCCATACATTCTTTATTCTGTTTTGGAGGACGATAGACGCATATAATATATATTTTGTGATTTATTAATTCTATCCCAGAACATTCCACTATGCCTTCTTTTGAGCATGTTTCGATATTTATAAGTTTTTTAAATTTCTGAGTATTACGGATTAATATACAAGAACCGCCATGACGATTTTGACGCGTAAAGATAGAGCCGAGTGTAAAGTTAGGTATTAAAAGATGTTCGATATCTGCTGTAGTCATGTTATGCTCTGTAATACATACTACATCAAGGCTTTTAGAGCTATGGTACTCATATGAGTCCAAAGCTAATACTAATTGTTCAGACTTCGATATAATTCCATTTATATTTTGATGTAAAATATTGATTTCTTTATAAATGAAAACATTTTAAATTGGTTTTTTGTAATGTCGGTACTTGACTAAAATCTGCGTCTGTTTGTGTGTACTTATCACACTTTTTTGAATTATTTTCTTTCAAAGAATTCATTTTAGATATATAGTTGTTGTATTTGATATGATAATCTAAATGTAGAATTTCTCTAAGCAACAACTGAGATTTAAATAAAGTAAAAGAGATACGTCCGGGAATGTATGCTGATCTATCCAAATTCACAAAATGAGCACTATTTTTGCGACAAATATATTTAAGTTCATGGTTAAGCTTCCCTTCGTGCAAATGTTTATTATAAGGAATAGATAAAAAAATTACATTAGTATTTGTAACATCATTAAGAAAGTGTTGTACCCAGAATTGGAAATCACGAGGATTTCTATCATTTGTCCCTGCTAATATAATAACAAAGTCATTTTTATTTAATTTACAGATCTCAGTTTTTTCTGACAGTAGTACTTCGTGCATGTTTGCACCCGGTTTCCAGAAACAGCTGACAAAAAATTCCTTTCCTACTAACTTTTGGATATTTCGTTGCATATTTTTCCCTAGGTCGTCAGCAACTATCATAATTTTTCTATTGATGTTTTCCTTTGAAATTATATCTTCTAATTTAGTACAATCATTTTCTTTAGTAGTGATTCTATCTGTTACATTATCAATTACTACATCTTCAGTCCTTAAACAGCCATCCATTGTCGATGTTAAGTTGATCACTTTGATTGGCGCCGTCTTTGTATTACACATTACGGGCATTATGGTATGAGCCACTGATTCAGGGTCCGTGTATACAGTCTTTCCAGATATTTTCAATGATTCTCGGTTTTCCACATAATTAAGTTTCTTTTTGTTTCCAGACAGAGGCGTCGTACCTTTTTGTTCAATAATATTAATTTTTTTCAGTGTGTCGATTATTTTTAAACTCTTTTGCAGTTCTGATTTCAGTTCTAAAATTTCCATATTTAAATTTTCAATTTCCTGATGGGCTATTTGCAAATCATTATTTAATATTTTTATTTGATCGTTTGTGCTATTGTCACTATTATTAAGATAATCATTTGGCAGACTTAGTATTGTAGCATCAAACATAGATGAATTTTCATCTGAAATATCATTTCAATCAATATCAAGACAATAGTTACTTGGTAAAACAAAACGCGGCCTTACCGCTAAAAGCGATCTCTTCCAGGCAACCTGACTCAAATGAAATTCTTAAATTATCTATATTTATTATGCAACAAAGAAAAGGGGGAAAAAATACATAGATGGACAGCAGATTAGTCTATTATAAACTAGCACATACATTATTGCAGACTTACATAATGATTCCTAAGTGAATTTTTAAATATGGAAAAAGATTTAGCTTTTCTGACGTCAATGGGCAAAGAGTTCCAAAGTAAGACAGCCTGCATGGCGACGGAGTTGGAATAAAATGTTGTAATCGTTTCCTTTAGTTTAAACGTTTCAAAAACGTCCTGATTGCTGTATAATGAAATTTGAGAGTGTGTGCGTGGATATCGAAGCTTTATGAGCCGTGCAGAATGTTAGAGAACTGATCAAGGAGGAATTTAGCCGTTCGTACATTGAGTTTGTGTCTGACGTGACGACCAGTTTTTTTTTTCATTTATTTTGGCATCAAACACAGAGATATATATATATAAGCCTAAATGGCACTCTGTTGTTCGTGCCTACCCCGCAAGGGAACTAGCGTGAAGTTATGTATGTATGTATGTATGTATATATATATATATATATATATATATATATACATTTCAAGTTAAATTAGGGTTACATTAAATTTGTTCTTATAATCTAACACTGCCTAAAAATTGTTTTTTATACAAAATATTTTTTAAAGTGAGACAGAAAAACAGTGAAAATTTACGTTACACAACTTTAGATTTCGAAAATTGAGAAAAAAAATCATTTTGAAGGTTAATTACTGCAATATTTCATTAGTTTAATTTTAAGTTTTAAGTGCTAGGCTAGTGCACGCGTTCCAAACTCAAAGGGCGCGGGTTCGATCCTGGCCGGAACGCATGTACCACTTAGTCAGTTTTCTGATCAAATGTGCATGTTGTTACAATTACCACGTGCTAATAACGGTGAAGGAAAACATCGTGATGCAACTTGCACATCGAGATATCCGATGTGTCAGACCTGCCAGGCCGCCTTGGACAAGCGTGGCGGGTATACGTCCGTTCCCCTATAATGGGAGGCCCGAGCTCAGCAGTGGGACATTTATGGGCTGATATTATTATGTCTTTGTAGACCACGGGCCATAAAAATGGCCCGGACTTTTGGAGGGCTTGCGTGGGGCCATGGGAAGGCCAACACGTAGAGGCCCTTTGACAAATTTAATGTAAATGTGGCGTGACACTGACCGGCGATTATCCCTGTCTACACCATATAGTAATGCACCCAAGGACAAGCCCCGGCCAGTGTAGGACTATTGTGGGAAATGAAGACAAAAAGCACCGGGCTATTGGGGTGAACTGCTAGTGGTACTAGAGGTCTGGGAATATGCGGACTATGGCGTCTGCCCGTTGCAATGTTCGGAGAACATGGAAAAATGGGCAGACGGTGACTCGCCACTCCCTGCATGGGCCCCAAAAAATGCCATAGAAAGGAAGGGGCAACATGGGATATATTATTATTATTTTTTTTATTGCTATTTAATGACAAATTACAAAGCCTCGAACATCGACGCAGAGTTGCCAGCTTGTCGGTTTTCTATCGGATACATTTTGGAGAGTGTGCATTGGAGCTTTTCAATCTCATCCCGCCGTCTCCCTTCCATCATCGGACAACCAGACGCACTGGCATGGGGCATCGCTATATGGTGGACATACCATCTATACGAACAAAGCGCTTTGAGTCCACCTTTATTATGCGCACCGCAAAGGAGTGGACCTCACTGCCGGAGTCTGTTTTTCCCGAAACCTACAACCTGGGTGTCTTCAAGTCTCGTGTGAATAGGTACCTTCTAGGTAAGCGTGCTCGATCTTAGACCATATCTCCGCTCAAATCGAGCGAGATAATGGTCAAACGCGAACCTATACGTAATAAAAAAAAGATAATAAATAAATAATTTTAAGTCTATGTAATAGTACATTGTGGTACTAGTGTGTAACATTGGTGATTACCGCCGAGGCGTCATTGAGACTCGAGCCGTAGACGAGGGTCTTAAGAGAGCCGAGGACGGCAATCATCAATACACACGTGTATCATACGACGTTTTTCAACACACTTGTGAATAAAATAACAACAAAAACTCATTTTATTTAGTAGATAAAAAAAAGTTATATATGAGTGAAAGTTTTATTTATTAAACACGTACGAGTTAAAATTATCTATTTAAATAAGAAGTTGCATGAAATGAGCAAGCAATAGGAATATTAATTTATTTGTTCTATAGAACACGATCTTTTTTTTTTTCAATAAAAACTTTTTTAAGAACAAAGCAACTCAACCAATAAAATTTAAAAAAAAATCTATAACTCACTAGTGAGTTATAATGTTTTTTACTCACAGTTTGATAATGGGTGTCATTCTATGCCTAATTGCGGTGACCATAGAGCCACTTTATGAGCAAGTGTGTTGAAAAGGTATGTTAAATATGTCTATGCCGATAAAATTGAGGTTGTATGTATTGGTGCAACGAAAAAAGAAGCAATTGCGAGTATAGTTTTTGTTATAACGAGGGGGAGGAGGGGGAGCGTGCGTCAGTTGCGAGCGTGACATCTAACCATACTTGCTTTTGGTCTCACGCATACAGACACGTGTTTACCACAAGTAAATCCATTCGCCTTAACTTAACAACAAGTATAACAATTTTAATATTGTTACAGTAGTTTTAAATGTTATTTTTATAATATGCCACGATTCTCATATACAGAATGAATTTTTCAACTGGATCTTTAGGTGAGGTTTCAAATTTAGTTCTTTAACAACAGAATCACAGAGTTTCAAAGCAGCATATTCAGTTAAACAGCCCTGTCGAAAGCCATATTGGTTTTGGGCAAGAATGTTGTTAAAGCTCAAGAACTCCATGAGTCTGCTATTCAGGATTTTTTCCATAATTTTAGAAAAAGTTGATAGAATCCCAATAGGTCTATAATTGTTAACACTATCTCTAGCACCACCCTTGTGAATGGGATAGATAACTGCCTTCTTAAAAACTTCAGGGAAAACTCCTGAAGCAAAACATAAATTGATAATATACGTAATAATAGGAATCAGAACATGGCGTGCGGCTTTGGCGAAAGAAGATGAAATTAAATCCCAACCTGGAGCACAGTTTTTCAACTCTAAGATAATTTGTTCAACCTCAGCATTATCCGTATTTAAAAGAGCAATTGAATCAAGTTGTGAGATACATAAATTATTATCATTAGATTTTGTGAGGCTCGAGCTGGTAGGAGGGATAATTTAAGAAGCTAGAGAAGCACCTATATACCCAAAGAAACTATTGACCAAGTCTACAGAAGAGTTTGAGTTAGATGATGGATGTGTTTAGTTAGTTAGTGGATGGACGCAGAAGTCGTGGAAGGCCACGACACACCTTCCATGATCAAATTGATCGTGTACTAGCAGAATGTGATGCCAGGAGCCTTAAGAACAGACGAGCGTGCATGACAAGAGTTATGAACGTCAAAGAAGCAAGTGAAGTGTGTAAGAATAAGCCTGGATAGCGATCTGTTGTTCGTGCCTACCCCGCAAGAGAACTGGCGTGAAGTTATGTATGTATGTATGTATGTATCTTTAGGGTCACATCCTAAACTATACAAGCTAGCGAAAAATACTCAGAGGAATGTCGAGGCAGATTTTGATGAATACTAAAGTGGTTTATTTTTATTGCAGTTCAGCAGACAGGCAGACGGCCCACTTGATGGAAAGCGGTTACCATCGCCTATGGACATTTGTAACACCAAAGGTGCTACAAATGCGCTGCTGCTCTCTTAAAGGAGACTGGAAGCTGGTCACTAATGCCGGAACACAACTCAAGGTTGTTATGGCGACATACTTTAGACCAGGGGTGGTAGCCATCCAGTCGGGCAAATGCCCCACCACCTGGCTGTGGGTTGTTTGGTCGCCTCTTACGACAGGTCGCCCGGCCGCAGGAAGTTGTATTCTTTCTCCGTTCCTGCACGGATAAACTTCTCAATGCTCTCATTTCAACTGCGTTTAACCTACTTTCATGCTTCTTATCATTAGACTTTTGAAAAACGAATTACTCCAGTCAGGAATGGAATCGGCTGATTTTGAAAAAACGTTTTCGCTATTATAGCTCAAGATTGTACTTTGAAGCCTTTTTGAAAAATTCACTCTGTATAGTAGTACACTTAAAAACAGAAGTATTCGGTTTTTAAATCTATTTAAACCCGGTATTAGACGGTTCAACCAAATTGAATCAATTAAATTAAAAGACACATAACTAAGGCCCAATTCTACTATTCCTATATCCTTGATATTGCGAAGATATTGAAATTAAGAGTCCATTGCGATACTGTCGTAAATTGATATTCTACTATTTTCACAATAATAACAGCCCATAAATGCTGCTGGGCTCGGGCCCAGCCTAATTGAAAATCAGAAATGCGGACTCTGGGCGTCGAAGCGATCACTCCGAACGCAACCGGGATTTAACACTCGGTTAATGATGATTATGATAATTAAAGACAGAAAGAAATCGCCTTATATCGTCTTATTATAATCATTTTTTTCTTAGACGACATGCAAATTTTTAAACCAAATTTTCTTTTAATACATAAATATAAGCAGCTGTGTAAACAATGAACGTAAATTGTAAATATTCATAAGTACTCAGAATGATAATGTCAATTAAGCCAAAAGTATCCTGTTAATAAATGAGAAAGTTTGTCATGCTGGATATTTATTACTGTCTCACGCAAAAACTATTAAACGGATTCTAATGAAACCGTAATAATATAGTTTATATATCATAA
Organism: Dendrolimus kikuchii; assembly: GCA_019925095.2. Lineage (NCBI taxonomy): Eukaryota > Metazoa > Arthropoda > Insecta > Lepidoptera > Lasiocampidae > Dendrolimus > Dendrolimus kikuchii. The sequence continues at coordinate 2,224,820 of CM034414.1, forward strand.
CAAAGTTTAATTAGTTAGTCGTGGTCGCGTAATGGCTAGCGCACGCGTCCCAAACTCAACGGGCGCGGGTTCAATCCCAGCCGGAACGCATGCACCACTTGGGCAGGTTTCTGACATAATGTGCATATTGTCACAATTACCATGTGCTAACAACGGTGAAGGAAAACATCGTGATGCAACCTGCACATCGAGATAACCGATGTGTTAAACCTGCCAAGCCGCCTTGGACAAGTGTGGCGGGTATACTGTCCGTTCCCCTATAATGGGGGGCCCGAGCCCAGCAGTGGGACATTTATGGGCTGCTATTATATATATATATCATCAGTATCTAAATTGGCCAGAATATGAAGTATCAAATAGAAACGCTGCCGTTGAGTCGTCATATTATTGTCCGGTAGAGAGTAATGCGGATGAATAACACGCGTCATCGCCATGTCCGAATCAAAAGTGGGCAGACACCGTTGACGGTTGTGTGTATATTGCGAATTTTCTAGATATACGCAGACAAACTCGCGGACGGCCTATGATATATCTATATCCACCATTAGACCAGACCATAATCCCGCTATATTAATATCTTAAAATATATATCTATATTTGTATATATAGCACATACACACATAACTTCACGCCAGTTCCCTTGCGGGGTAGGCACGGAGGGCAAAGCGCCATTCAGGCTTATTATTACACACCTCACTTGCTTCTTTGACATTCATAGCTCTTGTCATGCACGCTCGTCTGTTCGTAAGGCTCCTGACATCACCTTCTGCTAGTACACGATCAATTTGATCATGGAAGGTGTGTCGTGGCCTACCACGACTTCTGCATCCATCCACTTTTGCATTGTATATCTGTTTAGTCATTCTTTCATCGTGCATTCTTTCCACATGCCCGAACCACCGGAGCATTCCTTTCCTTACCTTCAGCCCGACACTCTCTTTCAGACCAACTCTCTTTCTTACTTCGGTACATATATATATATTATTAAAATGTAAGTAATCGTACAATAATTATGTATACCACCATCGCTACTCCTAATCAGCAATATTCTTGCCACGGGTTGTCTGGAAGAGATCGCTTTTTAGCGATAAGACCGCCCTTTGTACCCAACTAGACTAATACTAGTTCGTAAGTTTTCTGTAATACTGTACATTAGTGTTATCTATCTATCTTAGCATTGCGAAGATATTTAAAGTACGATTCCATTGCAATAGTGTCAAAAATTCGTATTCTACTAAATCCACAATATCTTCTCATGGCGCGAAATGGAATATTGAAAAGCTAACAAAATTTTAAACATTTATTTCGCGATTTTTCGCTTATTAATACTTATAAAGATGCAAGTGGCGTGCCACTGACACGCCGTTGGAATTGACAGAACTAGTGGTCGCCCGTGTTCGACATTCGACCTTTTTTTAAGTTTATGGCTTGTCAACTAGGCCTTTAAGCCAGGCGCAGTTGTATTGTAGGCTACAATCCACACCATTCAATGGAGTTCTTGTGACAACTCAAAAAGCCACATTTGACTTTACCGTTCACATTTCTCACAAAAACACATAATTACTACTCAAAAACTGTCAATATCCTACAACTATTGTTCATTTTAAAGTAATTTTACACATTTTTAGAAAATAAAACTGCACAGCACAACGTGCCCTTTCGGTTCCCGCCAAAAACTCCAAATTTGACCATAATAATTTGTTGTCAAAGACTATACTTCTATAATCACAGATTTCGTCAAGGCAACAATAAACAAAAGCGTATATATGCGTGTGTGTCAAATACATGGTAGTGTGTGTAATTTTTTTTTTTTTATTGATTTAATGTATTTCAACTTCCTTTATACGTCACACCCTCGATTTGTGCTCCACTAATAATCTCCTGTTAATGACACCTGCACACTCTTCAACATTTTATTCCAACTCCTTCGCCGTGCAGGCTGTCTTACTTTGGAACTCTTTGCCCACTGACGTCAGAAAAGCTAAATCTATTGCCATATTTAAATATTCACTCAGAAATCATTATGTTCTGTAATCTGTTGTCTATGTATGTCATTTTTATTTATTTTTCTTTTTTCTTTGTTGCATAATAATTACAGATAATTTCCTTTGAGTCGGGTTGCCTGGAAGAGACCGCTTTTAGCGATAAGACCGCCTTTTGTTTTACCAAGTATTATAACTATTGTCTTGTTGTGCATTTTTTGTAATTTTTGTTTTGGTGAATAATAAAGTGTTGTCTATGTCTATGTATTTTGTACGCATAATTAAAAAAAAAAATTAACATTCGTGGCTTCTTCTCTGCATCTTTATATATATAATTCTTCTGTACGTGTGTTGACAGTGAACTCCTCCTAAACGGCTGGACCGATTCAAATGATTTTTTTGTGTGTGTGTTCAAGTGGATTCGAGGATGGTTTAGATTTACAATTGGACACGGTAGGTGGCGCTGCAATCGGGTTCTAAATTTTATTTCTTCACGGCAGAACAACGTCTGCTGGGACAGCTAGTAAATTATTAGTATGCGAAGTTGCATACTCCTCCGTCCGCGCAATTTTCGTAAAAAGGGGTACAAAGTTTTTGCTTCGCGTATTAATATATAGATAACAAAATCAGGGAAACCTACGACTCAGACGACAGTGCCCGGCGATTTTGACGAGATGGTAATAGCAGAATTGGGTCTCTGGGCCTAAATACTACTATTATAATCGTTTCGGAACGGTTTTTCGCTGGCATCATAGGCAAACATTCGTTCAGACACGATTTTAATAGCAGACTTGGGACTGATTTAATATTATATCTAATAAAACTTGGCTACGATTTCTGTACGTTTATTTTAGTGATGTGGCTTTTTTCTATATTTTAGATTTATTGAGATGTTTTATCTATAACCCGCAAGAGTTAACTTAAGACTTCGCACGGATGACGTAAGCGCGAGGTACTGATGCGTCGATGGCGAGAGCGGTAAGAAGGCAGGGGTCGGGAGGGGAGCGCGCATTCCGGTCAGGTCTCATGTTAACAATTGCGGATAGTATGTTGTTAATACCAGTATTAAAAAGCGTTTGATAAATATATTAATTATATTAATATTAAACACAATGTCGGTGGGAGATCTTTGGAAAAAAATATTTTAAAAATAATAATCTATAGTAATAAATACTTAGCGTAGGCCAATTTTAATAACTAAACATATATTTGGATGTAAAGCCCCCTTTACAACCAAATATATGTTTAGTATAGACGTATAGAATCAAAGACAACTTTTTTGAGATAGGGGTGAGGAGTACAATCTTATATGGCAGTTAACATGAAAACGTTTCCATAAATAATAATACAGGCAATCCTCAAGTTACTTTGTTTCAACATAGTTACATCAAGTTTTTTTTTACATTCTTCTTCACAGATACGGCAATACTTACTTATATTAAAAAATAACGCGTTATAGATCAGCTGCATTAGTGTATATACAAAAATAAATAATCGGCAGCAATAACACATATTGTATATTGAAATTAAGCAAGTTACGCTTGTGTTATGGGTATGTAGTAGAACACTTACAAGCCAATAGATGACGCTGTGCAATAATTGAGGTCGCAAATGATTCCCAACAAGTACAAAAACATATACAAATTTCCAACAATAATAGATGGGCCTAGGCCTTCGAGGGATGGCAATAGCTTTGCTGAAGATCTTCCTTGAAGACGGAGGAACATTCCATCTCGCTCCTCCACCTAGTCGGAACATCCCTAAAGGTAATATACAACGGTAGAGTTGGGTAGGACATAATTTTAAAATGAGTTTGTAAGGGTAATATGACCTTTTTGTACTGAATCAGTACAATGTACGACTTCAAATGAGGCGAGGAGATTTGTATGGTTTGTATCGCGACAGTACATTGGAAGCAATGAGGCCGATAAGGCGGTGAGCGTCATTCCCTTACTTGTTTCGTACGAAACTTCTAGTTCGGAAATGTTCGTTAAGAAGCGGATATGATCGGCCTCCGTGTCCTTATTTTACTAGCAGTCGAACATGTCAAGTTGTCCCTCTTTGTCATGTGAATATCCGTCGAAGCGTTATTGTACTGTTATCCTCGTTCTGTCCTTCCTCTTACATTTGACGCGTGAGTAATAGCGGGACAACATTTTTGAAGTAGTAAAAGTTTAAATTTCGAGCCGTATCACTGCAAATCTATTTTTACGGTACAAATGTACTGCCTCACACGTGTACTACTCATCACTACTGACAATATTGCATTACAGATAACGCGTTAAAATACATCCATAGTAACTATCTAGATTAATGATTAACAAAGAGTATTTTCATTCATTCATTAATCAGCTAATAAAATTATCACTTTACTGTGTCTAAATACACAAGTCGTGCTAAGTCAAAATTGTTATAAAAACAGATGACACGTAAAATATTTAGCCATCCATTTAAGTTGTCTTTGAATCTATAACCCTCAATTAAATATGATAACAAAATACTTATCGTTACCTCTGGAATGCCACTTTTTTTCGTACAATGAGGTAAATAAAATAATTAAAAATAATTAAAAAAAAAATCTCTTCAATTCTTCATTATATTTCACAGGAAATATAAAGCAGCATAAATTCGTGATTTTACGGGTACGCAACATGAGGGTAGTTAGAAAGTTCACAACACAAACGGTTGTGTCGCCAACATTTCAGGTTTTAAAGTAAAAATAGTGAGTACAGTAAAATCATATACTTACACTTCTCACAAACAACCACCAACATATCCGTGAAATTAGAGAGAAGAAAGAGAAAATAAATATTTTATTCGGAATAAAAACAATACAGAAGATTATCAAATAGTAAAACAAAAGAACAAGTCCTAAAATTGGACCCAGTCTCAGCATATGCTGGCCAATTAGGACCGGCTGAAATTACGAAAATCAAAAGAATGGCCGTCATAAATGAAAGTAAAGTACACGCCACAAAAGAAGTCCCACGAAAAATAAACGAAATAAAAGTGGCTTACTCCGCTATTTGACAGAGCTTTATTCGAAAAGTAAGGAGTAAGGAAGTAAGTTAACAGCTTAAATTATGGAATATTTTGAAATTATTATAGTGATTAGCTACATCGATTTACGAATTAGCAAATACTTACTGTGGCAGGATTAAATACGGCGATTGCAGCGCCGCGTCTGTGGGACTTCTTTCGTGGCGCGGACTCATTCGGCCATATTGGCAGGCAAAGAAACTTAATACATACAACCTTGTCAGGTGTATTAACCACATGCCTCCGAATTATCATTTCGTAATTAATCTCATTCATCGAGATCTTTATATACTTACAATTTGAGACTTATTTTGTTTCTATTGTATTTCTATTTATTTTAACTTAGTTTTTGTCCTGAATAAAATATTTTTCTTTCTTACTTACCATAGGACACAAGGCCATCCATGACATGTCTTTGTTGATATTTATATACACAACACTAGTAATTTTCCAGCATCGCAACTCTAACTTTTTAAAATTAGAAGCCACATTCCACAAACTTTATTCTGCGATAATATATAATCATTAGTAAGGGGGAGGATTAATCTTCAGTATAGCTCAGCCGACTTGTAGGTATTTGACTGACAAAACCAAAAGCCACATTGATTACAAAGTACACATTTCTCACAAAAACACATACATAACTACTATTCAAAAATTATCAATATATATATAATATTTTATACATTAAAAAAAACTGCACAACAAATCACACTTCAGTTCCCGCTCAAAAATAATCTCACAGATAAGTTGGTATATGGCTATGAAATCAAACAAATCCACGTACATATTACTCTCCTATACAAAAACTCCCTTATATGGAGTATACACAACATAGATTTATTATTAACACTGGACTAAGTACTGCATTATAAATAATAAGCATATTACTGTGTGCGGCGCCATTTGCGAGTCTCTAGAACTAATATTAACACAAAATAAAGCCTGGCCATAATGTCTAAAATATGAACTATTTTTTCCTTCGGGCAATATTCTATCTTATCTATAGTCGATGTCATTGAATTGTAAACAAAATGAATGTAGCTATGTTATTTTATTTTTAACGTTGATTCAAGTCTAAAATTCAATAAAAATAACTAAAAATGGATAAAACAAAACTAATTTTCATACGAGCATTGATTTTTAAAATTTAGCATTGATGTCTAGCGATTTTTTTTTTGCCCGAGTTCAGCAGACAAGCAGACAGCTCACCTGATAGAAAGCTGTTACCATTGCCTATGGACATTTGTTACAGCAACGATGTTTCCAATTTACTGAAGCTTTCTAAAGGGAGACTGGAACCTGACCACTAATGCCGGAACACAGCTCAAGGTTGGCAAGTCGTTGGTCAAGGGTGGTAGCCAATCCAGACGGGCAAAAACCCGACCACTTAGCTGTGGGTCGTTTTATCCATTCTTACGACAGGCTGCCCGGCCAAATTTAAATTAAAAACATCAATTTGACGATAAAATTTTTGTTATAATTTGACGATATTTATCAAAAAACAGTCGACATGACAGGTTTGTAATGGTTCGTTTCGCTCTTTTAATCGATTAATTATCACAAGGTGTTAAATCTCTTGCTTACAAAATTAATAACAAAATGCGTATATCGTAAATAAAGCTTCGATACTTGCATGATGTTTGACGTAATAGTAAAAATTACTAGTAAGTATCAAAATTGCTCATGACATAATATGCTAGAGTTTATACTCTGCGAAAGCGGCGCTTCTATTATTTTCTATTCTATTTGGCCAGACTTTAGTAACAGTCTTAGTTCACAGGAACTCTCGCACTTAGCGCCTTGACTATCAGCGCCAAAATGGTGCCGATCGAACAGACACAAAAATACAATGACAGCAGCCCATCCAGAGTAATAATAGAGGTTAGTGACACATAATATCTCTATTAATACTTCAAATCATATTGTCTATTCATATATCAGAACACAATAGATAAGCGTTGAAGATTTATTTTATAATAGAACATGTTCTTCCATATTTTTATTTGAATCTATAGTTCAGTATATACATATACTCATACATTCTTTTGCCGTACTATTGGTCAAAACTTGACATAAACTACATACAACCATGGGAAAGGAATATTAAAGAATGACAATTTAAATATAATAGTAATTTATGATACTAGTGCGGTAAGTTGGTTTTTACAAACGAGTAAACGAATGTTAGCCCGAGACGAAGTCATGAGCTTACCATAGTCACGAGTTTGCAAAAACCAACAGCCGCACGTGTGTCATACAACGTTCATCAACACATTTGCGAGAAATCCGTCCAATAGATAATGATACAAACATAAACATCAGTCGGAAGTGTCTTTGACGTTTCTAATATGAAAATGGCGCCACATGCGCGAGGTGAAAATAAGAACTATATCTTTCGTTTCATTTTCCTATAGTATTAAAGTGAGACAAAAATATGGATCAAAAGCTCTTCTAAGGAGGTTCGATTATTCAGTTTATTTATTTACGTAATGTGAAACTCCTTGTTGGATTTTTTTTTACTTAAGTACCTATTTTACCGTACGTTCCCGTTGTATGTTGTGTAATTTTAAACTTTCGAACAACGTATACAGGCTTCTTAAGTGCATTTATTGAGCAAATGTGTTGAAGAAAAACGTAACTTGTAACACTATCTGCAATCCCATTTTGCGCAACCAGCGATTCAAGTCTCCTATTGTAATCGTGTCTGAATGGTCGATCTTTGACGTCATTACCACCATTATGATTACAAAATTTTGGATAACGAAAGCAGACACTGGAATTATTCACAAACTTTTTACATGGTAATTATGGAGGGTAGAATTAAGGAATACGAGAGTAGAAGGGAAGTAGGAATACTCTGGAGTACTCAGGAGTACTGTGTTAAGAAAGTGTCCTTTAAAACGCATCGCATAAGATAAATTTTAAAGCAAGCGCCGAAAGTAATTAAAATGAGATAGAAAAATAAATTAAACTACTTTCGATTATTTGAATTTCTTTCCCGGTTCCTTGAAAATACTCGATGAATTGAATAAAATCAATATTTATTGGTCCCCTTGGAGATTTGAAGTTGAAGGAATAGCATCTTGCCCGCCAACATACAATAATTGAAGGCCTACCCTACGCTTCTACGCCCTCAGAATCGACACAAGTGACGACTTCTTCTCAAATCTGACCACTATAGAAAATTCATTGGACTTATAATAGTACCATTTCTGCAATATTGCGATTTGCAATAATTGCAGAAATATTTAAAATGTTATGTATATTATCCGCAAGAGTTAACTTGAGACCTGAGCGGAATGCGCGCTCGCCTTCCGACCCCCACCTTACCACTCTCGCCATCGACGCGTACAATCGAGCCAGTACCTCGCGCTTACGTCATCCGAGCGAAGTCTCAAGTTAACTCTTGCGGATTGTACCGTGTTACTGATATGATAACATTAACAATATGTTTATTTTATTTACTTGTTTTTTTGTTCACGTATCTCACTATGTTTATATATCTATGTATATATGTTTATTGTTATTGATGTAAATTTGTCCAATAACCCGTTTTAATTTTATAATCATTAAACTGAACCGATTTTATATTATTTGTGTTGTATTGTCCTCCGTGACTCCGCCTGCTGGTCCCTGGCGGAAGAACAGCGCTGGTCTTAGCGGCTAGCATTACGCCGAGTCTGGGTCCAATTTTAGGACTTAATTGATGAATTTATTTTATTTTTCTCAGTATTGTTAAAGTGTTTATTTGTCCTAAATAAAACAATTATTTCTTCCTTTCTAAAATACATCATGAATTTGATCAAACTCTTGTTTATTTGTTTTGTTTTTCACCTTCGCTCCTTGGTTATAAACTCCTGTTACTTAAAGCTCTTGGTAATTTGAAATGTTTCTCTGGTCCCTTGAGTGTTCAATTATGAAGAGTCGACTGTGTATATAAACTTTCCTTGAAAAATTAACGAGGTAATGGTGAAAACGGCTTAAAAATCAGTTGCGTTGCTAGGAGTTAGCGGACATACAAACAGAAAGACAGACAACGAGGAAAGGGACTTTGTTTCATATGTATATTTAAATAAGACGGACTGGCGGCGCCAACTGTGATTGCAAAAATGCAGACGGTGTTACGAGTTACATAATTTCACTGTGCGATTATATTTCCATACATTTCCATTCCTCCATTTTATTTTTTGCTATTTACGTACAATACCGGGTCCTTTGCAAGGGATTAGACCATAGTCGATACAACTAATGTCAACTTTCTACCAATGGTAACGCACGAGAATATATTTTAGTAACACAGGAAATCCGGTAGAAACATACATTTACTCAAATGTCCTATTATAAAACACATCGTCGTAAAGCTTATTCTTTAAAACTAATATACATTTTTTATAATATTTTCTTAATTTTTCGCGACTAGTATACACAATTAAAACTACGTTTTAACCGTGTTGAGAGCAACATTTTGTAGCTATACTATTTCCGAGCGTTTACTTTACTTTTGACTTTTGTATGTCTATAAAGTTACGTATTTCTTGACAGTAAAGCCTATATTGTTTACAGTATTTAATTGTTGTGGATGACTTAATAGTGATGTTCTGGTTTTTTTTTAATGTTTAAGGCTTGGCAACTAGGCCTTTAAGCCAGGCGCCGTTGTATTGTAGGCTACAATCGACGTCATACAACGGAGTTCTTGTGAAAACTCGAAATGCCACATTTGGCTATATAGTTCACATTTCTCGCAAAAACACATAATTACTACTCAAAAACTATCAATATCCTACAACTATTGTTCATTTTAGAGTAATTTTACATATTTTTAGAAAGTAAAACTGCACAGCACAACGTCTCCTTTCAGGTCACGCCAAAAACTCGTCATGTTCTGTGAGTCATGTAACGCACAGACTATTAAACGATCGACAGTGTACGTCAATAAATCGAAAGTAATCGGCCTCTGTGGTTGAGCGGACGAAATAAAACATAAAAATTACTATATTTTGAGAATTACTAAGCACCGAGTTCAAGATGTTTCAGATAATATATATTTAAAAAAAACAGGTGTCTTTGGGACACCCGACAGAAGTGATAACTTAAACTAATCTAAGTTGGTCCAGTAGTTTTTCCGTGATCACTGAACAGACAGACTGGCGCCGTAACGCGTAACGTAACGAAGCAGTTTATCCTCCCATAAGAAGTTATCACTTCACACATTGACGGCCTCTGTGGTTGAGTGGGCTAAGCCTTTGCCGGCGTACCTCACTGCAACGCAGAGGTTCCGGGTTCGAATCCTGGTATAGTAAATTTCGGAAAACGTATTTTCTCCGTTATTTACTATGGTCTGGGTGTCTGGGATCGACCCCAGAGTAGTCCGTTGTATATTACCCATAACACAAGCGTAACTTGCTTAATTTGGGGATATACAATGTGTGTGTTTGTCTGCCGATTATTATTATTATTTCACATATATTTATTTATATTCTTTTTTATGTTTTTTTAATACATATATATATATATAGGCCAGATGGTAGGGCACTTGCCCGACTGGATGGCTACCACCCCTGGTCTAAAGTATGTCGCCATAACAACCTTCGAGTTGTGTTCCGGCATTAGTGACCAGGTTCCAGTTTCCCTTAAGAGAGCAGCAGCGCATTTGTATTACCTTTGGTGTTGCAAATGTCCATAGGCGATGGTAACCGCTTTCCATCAAGTGGGCCATTTGCCTGTCTGCTGATCTCCTGCAATAAAAATATATATATATATATATATATATATATATATATATATAAAAATAAACACATATTAAAAAAATATAAAAAGATGACGTCCGTCGGCAGCGGGGCCTAGGGTCCAAGCTACCGGTGGTTAAGGCTCCAGAGACAGGAACTTCCTCACAATGCGTGCCGTGCTCAGGAGAACCGCCTTCTGCATCTGGCCCTTCACCCATTTACCGAGCGAGAGCCTCTCTAGGTGTCGGTCGAGGCTCTTCGCTATTAGACCGTTAACAGACACCACTATCGGTACGATGATCGTTGAGTCCATATGCCACATGGCCGTAATCTCGTGCGCGAGGTCAAGGTATTTCGTTAATTTGTCAGTTTCAGCTTTTACGAGATTACAGTCATGTGGGATACTTATATCAACAAGCATCGTACGTCTCGCAGATCGATCTATTATCACAATGTCAGGCTTATTGGCAACAATTTATTATTATTATTATTATAATCGATTTGAAAATAAAAAATTGTTCTAATTTGAAGAAAAATAATTGAACTTATTTATAAATTAATTTCATTTTTATATCAAATCGAGTCCGTAATGTATTATTAGAACAAAACTAATTGATCCATCGTTCAGCTGTCAAAAGTAAAATAAATGCTTGGAAGGGTATAAGTGGCCGAAACGTGAAAATGGTAAAACGGTTAAAACGTAATTTTATATTAATTTCATTTTTTATTATAATAATAACAATTTATAATAATTAATAATTTGATTTATATTTCATTAATATTCCGAACGCTAACTGCTGAATCGATATCTTTTTTCACCCTGTCACAATTTATTCAATATATTAATAATTGTCAATATTTTTATTTTGTACAATAATATTGTCATTATTAATATTTTGAATAGATTCATTTAAAAAATCATTGAAGGCAGGTGGCACCGAGAATGGCCTAATTTAGCATATATTGAAATTATAGCGTAACACAAAACTTTCTACCTTACCACTGGTAGAAAATTGACATGTATGTAAGTGTATGTATGTATGTAAGTAAGACATGTAGTTTATGTCAAATTCTAACTAGTAGTGAAGTAGAAACAGATAGTAACAGAACTAACATCAATATATATGGGGAGGAGCAACCGTAGGTAAGGACGAGTGTTACGAAAGCAAGTCTCAACATTAAGAGCAAATCCAATCCTAACAATTTAAATTCAGGTAAAGCCGCGTGCGAAACCGTGTTCAATTTTCATTCTAGCATTCTTTACATATTTGTTAGATATTATCTCCATATTAATACCATAACCAGCCCAGTGATCTACTACACTACTGCGATACTATTGATTTACGATTGCGTTACTACAGCGTTACATTTCAAGTGCGTTACTTTTGCCAATCCCTTTCGTTACGTATGCATATCCAATTCATTGCCGTTTTATTTCTCGCATATACGTGTTATTACAATCGCATATATATGCATTTCGTTACGATTGCATATCGAGGGGTCCAAGGTTATTTGTTTTAAGCGACATTCGCGAAATTGTGTCAATAGAGGAGTTTGAAGTTTCAATGACCCACAAAAAGACTTCATTAGTAAACTGCATACTATATTAAAAAAAAAAAAAAAAACTATAGTTTTTAGTTGGAAACCAGGTTCATTATAATTCCCTTAAGTTTGAGACATTAGGATGGCAGAAAATCATCAAGTCAATTCTGTCACAAAATGTCGCTTAAAACAAATAGCCTTTCACCCCTCGATATGTATTATATTCAACTGCATATCTATTTAATATTTATTTAGTTACAATTATAAAATTGCATATCCATATCGTTACAATTACATATATACATTGTATCATGATTGCATATACATTTCGTTACGTTTGCATATGCATTAGGTACAATATGTATATATCGAGGGTTGAAAGGCTATTTGTTTTAAGCGACATTTTGTGTGAGACTTAACACTATGCGTTTTTATATCCTAATGTCTCAACTTAAAGAAATATAAAGAACCTGATGTCTAGTTTCAATCTATAGATGTTCTTTTTTTTAAGTACAGCACATAGTTCGTTGGTGATGTGTTTTTCTGGCTCATTTGTAACTTCAAACTTTTCTCCCGACAATTTTTAAAAATGTCGTTTAAAACATATAGCCTTTCACCCATCGATATATTTTTCGTTACGACTGAATATCCATTTCGTTACGATTACATTTCCTCTGCGTTACGATTGAATTTCCTTTGGGTTACTTTTACGTTCCTTCCGCGGTTGTCAGCTACCCCCCCTCCACTGTCCAGCTATTCGCTAGTACCTATAATAGTTGGGTTTGAAGGGACCAACTTTGTTCAGTCCTAAATACTTTGCCTGCTCGTCCGTCAATTCCGTCAGGTGGGCATCGAAGGTGGGCAGATGAAGACTTGCCACATATTCGTCCATCTTCTTTGGGAGTAGATATACATCGGCCTGTGAAAAACAGTAGGTTAGTGCAAGGAGTGTTGGCCATCGGGACGCCGTCTCCTCCTGCGAGCATATCATGTTCGTAAAGGAGGAGATTGAGCGGGAGCGTGAGCGGACTTCCTTGCTCCGCTCCCGCCAAAGGCGGCTTTTGACCTTTAACCGCCGACCGCTGACCTTCCCCCGGGGAAAAGGGGTTTCCACCCGCCGTTATGCCGTCGAGACGAGGGGGTGACGTATTCCGCGCGCGCTCACCTCCTCCCGTGGGGTGAGTATCAAACCGCCCCACGTAGAACTAGATTCCCCGGCCACCCACCAGAGCACGCGTGTTGTGTTTGTAATCGGGCATATTGTAAAGGTCGATGAGTGAGATAGATACATTGTAATTTAATTTATTTTAAAGTAAATTACCTTGTGTATCTAATTGGGCATATTGTAAAGGTCGATGAGTGAGATAGATACATTGTAATTTAATTTATTTTAAAGTAAATTATTTAGTACATCTCTAATTGGGCATATTGTAAAGGTCAATGAGTGAAATAGATACCTACCTTGTATTTTAATATATTTTAAAGTAAATTACCTTGTATCTCTAATAGGGCATATTGTAAAGGTCGATGAGTGAGATAGATACATTGTAATTTAATTTATTTTAAAGTAAATTATTTTGTACATCTCTAATTGGGCATATTGTAAAGGTCAATGAGTGAAATAGATACCTACCTTGTATTTTAATATATTTTAAAGTAAATTACCTTGTATCTCTAATAGAGCATATTGTAAAGGTCGATGAGTGAGATAGATACATTGTAATTTAATTTATTTTAAAGTAAATTATTTTGTACATCTCTAATTGGGCATATTGTAAAGGTCAATGAGTGAAATAGATACCTACCTTGTATTTTAATATATTTTAAAGTAAATTACCTTGTATCTCTAATAGGGCATATTGTAAAGGTCGATGAGTGAGATAGATACATTGTAATTTAATTTATTTTAAAGTAAATTGTTTTGTACATCTCTAATTGGGCATATTGTAAAGGTCAATGAGTGAAATAGATACCTACCTTGTATTTTAATATATTTTAAAGTAAATTACCTTGTATCTCTAATAGGGCATATTGTAAAGGTCGATGAGTAAGATAGATACATTGTAATTTAATTTATTTTATAGTAAATTATTTTGTACATCTCTAATTGGGCATATTGTAAAGGTCAATGAGTGAGATAGACCTTGTATTTTAACTTGTTTTAAAGGAAATTACCTTGTATCTCTGATTGGGTGCATTGTACAGCTCGATCAGCGCCAACGCCTGTGTGGCTGCCGTCACAGAGACCACGAAGGAAGGCAGCGAAGAGCAGCACAAGTTGGCCAACCGGCCCTCGGCCAAGAGGACTATGCGCTTACCCGACGGCCATATTATATGGTCCACCTGTTGAACAATACAAGAGACGGGCTTCATAGTGATCTAATGTACAATTACAATAAGGAGATTAAAAAAGACATGTGCGTGTAAGTATACACAGAACGTTTTAATGATTTGACTACAGGAGTCTAAAAATAATATCTACATTAAAAAATAATAATATACTAATACGAATCTGACTTAGTTAAAATAAAATTGAGTTTTTTTTTTATTGCAGGAGTTCAGCAGACAGGCAGACGGCCCATTTAATGGAAAGCGGTTACCATCGCCTATGGACATTTGCAACACCAAAGGTGCTACAAATGCGCTGCTGCTCTGTTAAGGGTCACTGGAACCTGGTCACTAATGCCGGAACACAACTCAAGGTTGTTATGGCGACATACTTTAGACCAGGGATGGTAGCCATCCAGTCGGGTTAATGCCCTACCACCTGGCTGTGGGTTGTTTACTCGCCTCTTACGACAGGCCGCCCGGCCATAGGAAATTGTATTCTTTCTCCGTTCCTGCACGGATAAAAGTTTTCAGTATTCCCAAGCCGTGTAGCCTTGATTAATTCAGCATTTACCACCTCCCATTCCACGTGAAGGAGAAGCGGGAAAGGTTACATACAAATGGTATAACTTTAGTAGTAAATATCTTCCAGTGGGATAAGAAGTGTGTCTTGAATAAAAAAAAAACTACTAAATCTTTTTATAATCTAATGTTGTTTTACAAACTCACTATATTTACGGTATTTATTTCATTATTTTATTTTATTGCATGAGTTCGGCGGACAGGCTGATGGCCCACTTGATGGAAAGCGGTTAACATCGCCTATAGACGTTTACAACAACAGGGGCGTCATAACTGCGCAGCTGCTGCTCTCTCAAAGGAGACTGAACCCTGGCCACTAATGCCGATAAACTAAGACTTCTAACAATTAAACGTTTTGAATTATAAAAGACAATATACATATAAGTTTGAAACGTACAATGTACATATTGACCTGCAGCGGACAATAAACATATTGACATATAACTGACATTGGACATAAAGATTTATACCGGACATTGGACATATAAGACTTGCAACCGATTTTGGACATATAGACTTGTAACGGACAATAAACATATTGACATATAACGGACATTGGATAAATAGACTTATACCGGAAAATGAACATATAGACTTATAACGGACATTGGACATATAGACTTGTAACGGACAATAAACATATTGACATATAACGGACATTGGACATATAGATTTATACCGGACATTGGTCATATAGACTTGTAACCGATTTTGGAGATATAGACTTGTGACGGACAATAAACATATTGACATATAACGGACATTGGATAAATAAACTTGTACCGGAAAATGATCATATAGACTGATACCGGACATTGGATATATAGACTTGTAACCGATTTTGGACATATAAACTTGTAACGGACAATAAACATATTGACATATAACGGACATTGAATAAATAGACTTGTACCGGAAAATGATCATATAGACTTATAACGGACATTGGACATATAGACTTGTAACGGACAATAAACATATTGACATATAACGGACATTGGACATATAGATTTATACCGGACATTGGTCATATAGACTTGTAACCGATTTTGGAGATATAGACTTGTGACGGACAATAAACATATTGACATATAACGGACATTGGATAAATAAACTTGTACCGGAAAATGATCATATAGACTGATACCGGACATTGGATATATAGACTTGTAACCGATTTTGGACATATAAACTTGTAACGGACAATAAACATATTGACATATAACGGACATTGAATAAATAGACTTGTACCGGAAAATGATCATATAGACTTATAACGGACATTGGACATATAGACTTGTAACGGACAATAAACATATTGGCATATTTTTTTTTTATTGCAGGAGATCAGCAGACAGGCAGACGGCCCACTTGATGGAAAGCGGTTACCATCGCCTATGGACATTTGCAACACCAAAGTTGCTACAAATACGCTGCTGCTCTTTTAAGGGAGACTGGAACCTTGGTTACTAATGCCGGAACACAACTCAAGGTTGTTATGGCGACATACTTTAGACCAGGGGTGGTAGCCATCCAGTCGGGCAAATGCCCTACCACCTGGCTGTGGGTTGTTAAGTCGCCTCTTACAACAGGCCGCCCGGCCGCCCGGCTGCAGGAAATTGTATTATTTCTCCGTTCCTGCACGGAAGAAATGGCATATTACGGACATTGGACACATAGATTTATACCGGACATTGGACATATAGACTTGTAACGGATATTGGACATATAGACTTGTAATTAAAGAAATATTATTACCTGACTTCGCACTCGCTCCCATAGCAAGTCTGGCGTCCTTAAAGCGTGCACATCCACTTCTGTGTTACTGTGCCCCATGTTGCAGACAATACACCCGTTCTTCATCCTCTCCATATGCTCCCGAGTCACCACACCCTTATTCCCGGTCGCTGTTATCACTATGTCCACTTGGCGTATCACCTAAAGTATTACATCAAAGAATGTGCCAGCGGCCGATGAATGTTAGAGCCGATTCGTAACTGTTGCAATTAGCAATACATAAATAAACTAGCTGCGCTCGTGGCTTCGTTCCCAAAGATTTGAAACTCATCGTCATATTTTGGACAATTTAAATAATATCATTATACATATTTTTATTATTATTATTATTGCCGTGATCGCGGAAGACAAAGATGTCAAGTTTCAATGAGTAATGTTAAATCACGGCTACTGAAAAAGTGGCCGAAACGTCGGAACAAAAATCAAACAAAACACCACGCTTAAAACCGTAAAAACATAAATTTATTACGCGAAAACTTAAGAAAATAGTAAAATAAATACAACGTTGCTACCTTGATTTTATCTAGGTACTATTCGTCTCCGAAAAATTTAATCAATTTTATCCCGGAAACTATCCCATTTTCCGGGATGAAAATTATCCTATGTCCATTTTCGATATTTTAACTACATGTATATCAAATTGTAGCAAAATCGGTACAGTCATTTTTACGTTAATTCGTAACAGACAGAGTTATTTTCGCATTTATAATTTTAATATGAATGTGTTATTCTCACGAATGGAGCTATATTAATGTAAATTTCATCAGAATTCGTTCAGTACGTTCTGCGTGGGAGAGTAACGAACATCATATCCTCATACACTCACTATAAAGCCTACCTCATTAAGCTTGACCACTCGAAAGCCGTCCATGGCAGCTTGTAAGGCGCATATTGGGTCTATTTCCGTCACATATACCTGTAAACATAGAAAAATTAAGCTTTTTTTAACAAGACTGGCAATGTAAATTTCATTAACAAACTTTCAGTTATTTACTATGGTCTGGGTGTTTGAGATCGTGAGACCAGAGAGTGGTCTTTGTCTTATTATTAAAAGACTTGTAAAGGAAGATATCGTAACCGGGAGACGTTGTCCTGCTCTGAAAAATAAAAATCCAGGTCCGATTGCAGCGCCACCTGCTGGGTCCAATTATGAATCTAAACCATTCTTGAATCCACTCGAACACACACAAAAAATTTCATCAAAATCGGTCCAATCGTTTAAGAGTTCCGTGAATTCCGTGATATGCATTCGAACAGGAGAATTATATTATGGGAGCTGCATACATCAAGTCAACGCAGCGGACAACGAGCAACTGGCTCCACCATAATAATAGTTGCTCGAACCCGCTCTCGCATCGTCTGTCCTGCTCACACATTGTGCTATGTATCGTACCAGCTATATCCTTTGTAAATATCTATTTTTATAATCTACTAGCGGCCCCGTCAGACGTTGTCCTGCTCTGAAAAAATAGTATTCTAGGACCCGATCCCAGCGCCACCTATCGGTTCCAATTGTGGATTTAAACCATCCGGGGACCCACTCAAACACACAACAACAAAATCACCAAAATCGCTCCAGGTGATTAGGAGGATTCTAGAACCCGATGACAGCGGCACCTACCGGTTCCAACGGTATAAAAAGTATCCTATGTCCGTCTCCTGGTTCTAAGCTAGCTCCCCACCAATTTTCAGCCAAATCAGTACTAGTGTAACTAACACGACTTTCTTTTGTATATATATATAGATGTATCTATAATATTATAAAATTCTAAATATGCCGTGTCTGTACATTGAAGCTGTCTAAAAAAAAGCAACTGAAATAGACTATATAAACGACGGAGAACGCGATGCAATTTTTTTTTAGATTTCTGGTCTGTTTGTTCGGGGTTCACGTAGAAAACACTGGGCCGATTTCGATGCGGTTTACGCTGTTCGACAGCAAATTCTCAGAATTTTTATCCCGGGAATCCCGCGGGAATTTTCTGGGAATTGTTTAAGATAAAATTCGAATTCGAATGCGATTTTTTTCACTGATCGATGGCATATCATCCCGGGAATTCCACGGGATTTTTCCCGGGAACGGTTTGTAATTGTCCGGGTGCATAAAAATTGGCTTATTCCGACACAGTTTTCACCAAAACGATACCATAGCTTACAATCAAGTTGCTTTCGACTCACCTCTATGAATTGCAGGGCAGTTGTCTAGACTCTTACGACTATATGGACTTAGTTTCTTTAAACCAGGTGGTAGGGCATTTGCCCGACTGGATGGCTACCACCCCTGGTCTAAGGTATGTCGCCATAATAACCTCGAGTTATGTTTCGGCATTAGTGACCAGGTTCCAGTCTCCCTCAACTTTGCTGTTGCAAATGTCCATAGGCGATGGTAACCGTTTTCCATCAAATGAGCCGTCTGCCTGTCTGCTGATCTCCTGCCATAAAAAAAAACCGAATGAAGTTTTTGTGTAAGTAAAACAAAGCTACTGCCTAGGGTTTGAGACGAGCCGCGGTGCAAAATCTTATCTTATACTAATATATAAAGCTGAACAGTTTGTTTGTTTGTTTAAACGCGCTAATCTCAGGGACTACTGGTCTGATTTGAAAAAATCTTTCAGTGTTGGATAGCCCATTTATCTAGGAAGGCTATAGGCTATATATCATCACGCTAAGACCAATAGGAGCGGAGCAGCAATGAAAAATGTTTCAAAATCGGGGGCTTTGAAAACAAATTCCACGCGGACGGCGTCGCGGGCACCGCTAGTCTAGTATAAAAATAAAACAATAATTATCTACTTACAACACATCCCAAAGCTTTTAACGCCTGGCAACACCCCTTCCCAACCTCTCCGTAACCACAGACAACAGACTGTTTACCGCCAAACATCAAGTCCGTGCTGCGTTTTAACGCATCTATTATGCTTTCTCTGAAAAAAAATTATTAATAAACTAGTTGCGACTTCCAATTACCAGGAGTCGTAGACATCCAGATGGGCAGTTACCAAACCACCTGGGCCTCAAGTTTGCGACTGTCACAAAAAAACCATGCCAGCACGAGTCAAGATCTATACGACTGACGATGTTCAAATAATCGTAGTAAAAATCAAGTCTCGGTCAAATAAAGATTGATTCGATGTTGAGCCGAGATGGTTTAAAGACTACAAAAACTGTCAAGTTACGATTCCAAATTGAATCGATTGCCAATTTGAGTTACGGACTCGGGGGCTTGACTATGGGTTGTTTGTGTAGGTCACTTCCAGATCTTCTCTCAAACTACGCTACACTTCTCCTTCACTCAACTGTCCACTAAATTCATCACTAAACTCGTCACTGTCTTCTATTAAACTTATCTTCCAAAACTTTCGTATCGCACTTGTTGCTGTTGTGTACTTTTTGATTGTATTTATTATGGGTAGAGACAAATTATAAATGATATTTTTATACAGGGGAAATCCGTTTGAGGACCGTAGGCCACGCGAGGGGGAAAGGTCGCGGCCCGTGAGTGGGATTCGCCAGGTCGGGGTGGCACTAGCACCCCACGTTGAGATGTGAGATGCTATTGCCACGCCGCGGTTAGGGATACCCACTAAAACCCCTGTCCGATCCCAAGCGTCCTTTGTCCGGGCTGTGGGCTCGCTCGCGCATTCACCACCAGCCCGGACGGACGGCGGCCGGCCCCTTTGCGGGCTGGCCTCACCATTTGGTAGCCGGAGATCTGGGTCTCTCCGGCTCCTCTACCTCACCGCGAGGTGAGAGGGGGCGCGCGGATCGGCGCGCGTCCCTCCTCTCCGGCCTTTATGTGCGGGCGGGTCCGGTTTCCCCGCCGGTCGCCCGCACGGCCGTAGCCTACGGCGGCTGGGGGTCGGCATGCCGGCTCTGGCGGGAAGGGGCTGTAGCGAACTTACCAAATATTTTATGCAAAGCTCAATCATTCTTAGTGATTGCTCCCTCTCCCGCTCCGCCGCCTAACCATTTCACGCCGATATCCTGTGAGAGCGTGGTATAGCTTGACCGCAACTGCTGTAGCGCGCCCTAGGAACCCGCGGCGAGGCGGGGGACAAGTAAGAAAGAGCACGAGTTCACACGATATCGATTTGCCGGACGGATCTTACGATATCATTTTTATAATTAATGATTTTAACAAATTTTATGGCAAAGATTGTTTTCATTTTGTCCCTAAATTGTCAATTATGTTTCATTATTTGTTATTTGTGAAACAAATTTATTAAAAATTGGATTTAATTTATAATATCAATTTAAATACGACATAAACTTAAACAGGATTTACTAATGACAATGTTGTATGTGGCACTTCTTACAAAGAATAAATATGTTTGTCCATGTAACTTTGTTGGATGTGACAGATCCGACAAATCACGATGACCCATGTACGGATAACAAAGCCATTACTAGCTTTTCAAACATTTAGATGAGTAAAAATGTTATTTAATTGCATTGCAAATAAGCTCTCGAACATATATTAACATATAATATTTTTTTTGAAAATTTAATTCTTGTAGTAAAAAGAATATAAGCAATTCAAAGTTCAGAGCGCTCTCCTGTAAAGTTGCTGATTTGCAGATCTGACTCTGTTAATAGGGACAGGCGATTTATTTCATGTACATCCGATACACACAGTCCGGTGCAAGCAACACTAGCTACCGCCGTAAGCGTTGGCGGCCGACTGACACAACGGAACGGCCGGTACTCTCCCCCGTCCCGCCGCGCACATACCTAAGGCGCGGTACAGCGGTTGCGTTCAAGTTATACCACACCGATCGAGCCGCCCTAACAGCTGCAATCGAGATAATCAACCACCAAATATGCGTTTAATAGAAAAGGATAAAGACTTACCTACAAGAATATAAATTATCGAACTTTGTCTTTGTGACCGAGTCGTTCACGTTCATCGCTGGCACGCTAAGTTTGCCGGCTTTGCTCAATTGGTATAATCTATGTACACCTGTCACGCTCTCTTCTACTATGCCTGAAAAGGATACAAAATATTCTATACTACGGTGTATGGTTGCCGGCTTGTGTAATGACACACACGTATTGTAACGCATACAACATAAGCACTGCGAGTGAAACATTTACGAGTGTTGAACGTTAATCGCGGCAGGATTGTAAGCGCGAACTGATCTAAACAGACTGCTGGCAGCACAGATAGTTAATACACTAGCCGGCAGCGTTTAGCTGTCGTTGGAAAAGGGCTTATAACCCGAGTTAGCACTTAAGATGCAATTTATCCCGACGAATTACGTCGTTTCCATGGAATAAACGGGTTAGCAAAATAGATGGCGCTCCGATCGTATCTTTTCTGGAAACTTCTGAACATATATGAACTAAACTGGATATAGTGCTGGCTTATAAGCCGAGTTAGCACTTAGGACACATTTACCCCGAGAAATTACGTCGTTTCCATGGAATAAACGGGTTACCAAAATAGATGGCGCTGCGATCGTATCTTTTTTGGAAACTACTGAACATATATGAACGAAACTAGATATGGTGCTGGCTTATAACCCCAGTTAGCATTTAGGATACATTTTATCCCGACGAATTACGTCGTTTCCATGTAATAAACGAGTTAGCGAAATAGATGGCGCTGCAATCGCGTTTTTTAACTCGCTAAACAAATACCTACGTTATCATAAACAACATCTCATTCATTGTATTACTTCAATTCAGGTTGGCTTCGACTAGCCTCCGTATGTTTTGCTGAACGGTTGTATAGACTATATGGACTTAATTTCTTTGTTAATGTAGTGAATTGAACAAAAAACAGTAAAGTTTTAGGTCTAATATATATAGAAAACCTAATTTAGTTTTTATGTAAGAAAATCTAGTCTAATATATAAGCCTAGGGCCTAGGTATAGACAAAATAAATCATCACATCAATTAACACGCATTATTATTGGTTACCTACAAATAACTACGTAACCCAGTTCCGGTGTGACGGCAGTAGGGTTGCCAACATTTTATCAGCGAAATACAGTATTTTTCAAGAAAAGTTCTAAAAAAATATAGTACACTTCTAAAAAATATAGTATTTTATGGAAAAAAATAAAAATAGACAAAGATTTTGTGTTACTTAGGTATTTATTTTTATAAAAACTATATTTCTTTGCACTTCTTGCATTGTTTAACAATGTTTTGTCTAAAAAAAAGTGCGATATGCTTTATTACATTCAATTTTTAGATTAATATAAATCCAAAGCTCACTTTTTATTAATGAGATACTACTTCTGTTCCTCTCTTCACGCCATTTTGAATTCATAATTAAAAACATCCTTTCGCGCGTTAATTATTTTTAAAAATAAATATTTGTTTGTTAGATTTCGTTCAGTGTTGAAAATATAGTATTTTTGCGTACTATATATTTCTTCAACAGTATATAGTACGCCGACCCGAAATATAGTACATACATAACTTCACGCCAGTTCCCTTGCGGGGTAGGCACGAACAACAGAGCGCCATTTAGGCCCATTCTTACACACCTCACTTGCTTCTTTGACATTCATAACTCTTGTCATGCACACCCGCCTGTTCTTAACGCTCCTGACATCACCCTCCGCTAGTACACGATCAATATAGTACAATACTATATCTTATAGTACGGTTGGCAACCTTAGACGGCAGGAACGCAACAATGTTGAGCGGCGTACAGAGTATGACAGATAACTTCTATCGTACATTTAATCACAACACACTCTACATATTATTTACAAAGTCAATCAGAAGGATTTTTGTTTAGATGATGGCAAGCAGCACGCGCGAGAACAGAGTTTTTACACGTCCACGAATTACGTGTGCCCGCGTTGAAGGCGTGTGTCGAATAGGCGTGTGTAACTCTTTACTGAACCGACTCACTGATCCAAAACATTTAGGTGTTCCAAAAGATTGGAACATCAATAATGTTTCAAATGCATCATTTGGATCTGGAACATCGCGATCTCTCTGACTCTCTGTTCAGCGCGATCATGTCGCTTACGTGTGAGAGAGACCGACCAGAGCATAATGAATCACAGAGCAACAAGCGTAGCGAGAGAGAGCAGGAAAACAATGAAATATAAGCAAATTATAATTTATTAATGATCTCACAATTTGTAATTTTTTCAAATATTACTATGAATATTCATATTTGTTTCAACCTTAACACCGTCTGGCTCAATATGCCTGCGACACGACATATATATATCTGTATTTTTATCTTTGACAAGTTTGACACGATGTTTGAAATGAAACCGCAGCCCGTTTCTCAGCCTCAGTCCGCGACTTATCATAACAAGACAACCATGATTTTATATCTGTGACTCAATGTTCCAAATGTTCCAAATGAAACATATCAGTGATCCGGAACATTTTACTGTTCCAGATACAAATGTTCCAATCGCAAAAATGTGACATTTCGCCCACGCCTAGTGTCGAACTGTCGTTCGGTTTTTGATTTTTGATAGATGGTGTTTTCGCGCCAAGAAAATACCGCGGGAACAGCGCGCGCGCGCTGTCATCTGTCATACATCGGCGCGTTATTTTGAATGCTACACGTACATGCGATGAGCAGTACATATGTGAGCCGGTACATTTGTACTGATACGGCTGAAAATTTGAAATGTACCACATCGACATTTTTTACTACTACTCAAAAGTAAAAGGAAGGACGGAACGAGGCTTATGCTACATCAGTATATTGACATGACAAAGAGGGACAACATGACAATGTTATAGTACGACTGTTAGCAAAATGAGGTGACCGAGGCCGAGCACATCCGATTCTTAACGAACATTTCCGAACTAGTTTTGAACGGGACAAACGAGGGAATGACGCTCACCGCCTCACCGACCTCATCGCTTCAAATGTACTGCCACGGTACAAACCTTAAACATGTGCTCGCCAATGTCATGTTACTCTTACAAACTCATTTTAAAATCATGTACTGCTCAACACTAGCTACACAGATTAATGCGTGCTTACTAATGTTGACATAAATAGTAACCTTATTGTGATTCTGACATGGGAATTTTACCTTTAATATGTTTGAAAGCGGCCGCGTGCTTCTTGAGCATCAGATGGGTGGCGTCGCCACCGTCGTCCAATATCATGTTCGGCTGCCAGGTGCTGTTCGGGGTGCAGCATTGGTCAATGCACCACCAGAACGCCTCCTCGCTCTCACCGCGCCACGCGAAGATTGAGAATCCTACAATAGGAATTAATTGGATATTTGACAGTCTAATCAGAGTCACTTTTTATCATCGAACAAAACGTCACAGTCCTTGGCTACGTATCAGAATACTGGCTCACGACTTCACCACTTTAACGAGTCCAATATCCTATTAATCGTTTTTTAAACCATTTTTATAATGGACTGATGATAACAAGATATTTTGACGCTTGCTCTTTTACATGAATACCATTTTAGAAATTATTGTAATATGTGTCAAATATCCAATTATGGCCCGTCCCTAAACTTTACTATTCATTCGCGTCCCTTACCATCGGTTCAATTTTGGCATTACTTGTATGGAGCTTATGTGAGATTTTAACCGATAGTAAAGCAAGTGGACGGCCGTTAATAAATGAAAACATTGTATTGTTCTCCATCAATTAATAGCGCATTGGTGCATAAAAATCTTTTGGATACGTGCGCCAATGAGACGGAGCGTGCTCGTCTCCCAGCTGTCTCGCGTTGGGAGTCTGCCTTGTGGCTGCAGGCACTCCCCTCGGCGAATTTGGCCACTTTTCTAGACGATAACGCGTTTAGAATAAGTGCTTGCATTCGCCTAGGGGCGGCCTGTGTTGTTCCACACCGCTGTCAGTGCGGAGATAAGGTCGAGCGGCTCGGTCACCATGGGTTAACGTGTAGCAGGAGTGCCGGCAGAATTTCACGTCATGCAACACTTAATGACATAATCCGTCGGGCTCTTGTCACCGCCGCGGTACCTGCCGTCCTAGAACCGAACGGCCTGTGCCGCGACGATGGCAGGAGACCCGATGGTATGTCATTGGTGCCCTGGAGGATGGGTCGCCCCTTAGTATGGGACGCGTCTTGTGTCGATACTTTGGCAGCGTACCATCTTCCAGCTACTAGCATGTCTGCCGGTACAGCTGCTGCACAATAGGAGGCCCTAAAACGCCGCAAATACTCGGCCATCGGAAATGGCTACATATTTGCGGCTTTTGGGGTCGAGACCCTGGGATCATGGGGGCCTGAGGCGCGCAAGCTTTATCGGGACATAGTCAAGCGTCTGGTGGATGTCTCACGTGACCAAAAAACTGGTTTATACCTCGGAGAACGCATCAGCATTGCCATTCAGAGAGGCAATGTGGCCAGTCTTTTGGGCACGTTTCCTACTGACAGCGGTCTAGAACTAGATTTTATACTTTAATTTTAGTTTGTATATATAGTTTATTTTTAGTTTAATTTATTGTATAGTTTAATTTAATATTTTCTTAAGTTTTCGCGACTTGTATACATAATAAAACTACGTTTTAACGGTTTTAAGCGCGGTAATTTTATTTGACTTTGGTTTTTCCGACGTTTCGGCCACTTTTCAGTGGCCGTGATCACGGAAGACAAAGATGTTATGTGTCAACGAGTATTGTTAAATCTTCCGTGATCACGGCCACTGAAAAGTGGCCGAAACGTCGGAAAAACCAAAATCAAATAAAATTACCGCGCTTAAAACCGTTAAATCGTAGTTTTATTATAGTTTAATTTATTTATAATTTAGTTTATTTATAATTAGATACCTATATAATAGTATTTTTAAGATAGTTTAGTTTATAATTTTATTTTATTAATAGTAGATTG
This sequence comes from Dendrolimus kikuchii, assembly GCA_019925095.2. NCBI lineage: Eukaryota > Metazoa > Arthropoda > Insecta > Lepidoptera > Lasiocampidae > Dendrolimus > Dendrolimus kikuchii. The sequence goes on from CM034414.1 coordinate 2,251,632, forward strand.
TTAAACAACGGTAATTAATAACAACATAGGAATGTTAAGAAAATGACAAATTATATGAATAAAAAAATATATATGACGGCCTCTGTGGTTGAGCGGGCTAAGCCTTTGCCGGCTTACCTCGCTGCAACGCAGGGGCTCCGGGTTCGATTCCTGGCATGGTAAATTTCGGAAACGAATTTGCTACCTTATTTACTATGGTCTCGGTGTCTGGGATCGGCCCCAGAGTGGTCCGTTGTATATTACCCATAACACACGCGTAACTTGCTTAATTCGGGGAATATACAGCGTGTGTGTTTGTCTGCCGATTAAAAAAAAAAAAAAGTATATAATAGAAACGTAGCCTAATTCGTTAGCCTAGGTTCGTTTTCATCGTATTCTTACGAGTATTCAAGAACCCAGTCAACTTCGGAGCGTTGTAAAACCCATTTAATTTTTTTTTATTGCCGGAGTTCAGCAGACAGGCAGACGGGCCACTTGATGGAAAGCGGTTACCATCGCCTATGGACATTCGCAACACCAAAGGTGCAACAAATGCGCTGCCGCTCTCTTAAAGGAGACTGGAACCTGGTCACTAATGCCGGAACACAACACAAGGTTGTTATGTCGGCATACTCTAGACCAGGGGTCGTCGCCATCCAGTCGGGTAAATGCCCTCCCACCTGGCTGTGGGTGATTTCGTCGCCTCTTACGACAGGCCGCCCGGCCGCAGGAAATTGTATTCTTCATATTGTACATTAATGTACAAAAAACATGTATACACTCAACAAAAATAATCTTCGCGACACCACACTGTTCAATGCGAAATAGAAAGACGAAACGAAAATAACTGGCTTGCTTTCTATGAGAGAGAGAGAGACAGACAGAGAAACACGCGCACGCCGCACGGCTTACGACTATAGCAAAAAAGTGTCGTTACAACTTTTGCTCTTCATTTTTTCCGTCTAGCCCCCTTTCGCATCGCGCGATAAGGAACTTCCAAAACTTCGTCCCAATAAATAGAAGTTCAATGGACATTATGTACACATACATTTCTAGCAATACATTATTATTCTATTTTGTTACCGGCATGTGCCAAAGCGGCGGCGACTTCGTTCTGGGTGCTGTATATGTTGCAGGCGGCCCAACGCACCGTCGCGCCTAATGCAGCCAAAGTCTCTATCAGCACAGCCGTTTGGGCGTTGATATGTGTGCAACCCACGATCTGGAAATACATACACCTTTTTTTTATTGCAGGTGATCAACAGACAGGCAGACGGCCCACTTGATGGAAAGGTGCTACAAATGCGCTGCTGCTCTCTTAAGGGAGACTGGAACCTGGTCACTAATGCCGGAACACAAATCAAGGTTGTTATGGCGACATACTTTAGACCAGGGGTGTTAGCCATCCAGTCGGGCAAATGCCCTACCACCTGGCTTTGGGTTGATAAGTCGCCTCTTACGACAGGCCGCCCGGCCGCAGGAAATTGTATTCTTTCTCCGTTCCTGCACGGATAAAATAAATATTCTTTGCATAGTGTCGCCACACGATTAACCAAAGAAGGTACAGTCAAGTTCATTAATATATAAACATTGCAAAAGATTCAAAATATTGTAAGCATTAAAATTTTACAAGAAAATAATGCAGGTAAAACAAAACTAATGACCAACTCAACAGAAAACAAACATAGAGGTCTACGGAACCAAATTCGACTATATGAAAGAATATGTTCAAGGAAATAAACAAAAGAATAGCCTGCGGTGGAAGAAATACTGGTCCTTGAAAGAAATAATGAAGAATAAAGATCCAGGTATACATATCAAGTGAAAGACTTTTTTTTTTTTTATTGCAGTAGATCAGCAGACAGGCAGACGGCCCACTTGATGGAAAGCGGTTACCATCGCCTATGGACATTGCAACACCAAAGGTGCTACAAATGAGACTGGAACCTGCTCACTAATGCCGAAACACAACACAAGGTTGTTATGGCGGCATACTCTAGACCAGGGGTGGTCACCATCCAGTCGAGCAAATACCCTACCACCTGGCTGTGGGTTGTTTAGTCGCCTCTTACGACAGGCCGCCAGGCCGCAGGAAATTGTATTCTTTCTCCGTTCCTACACGGATAGAACATAGACTATGCCTAACTGGCCAAACATGATGCACCTTTACTCTTAAACCATCATGCATAGTCTAATATGTAAATAAATACTCATGTTTAAGAAATAAATAAATTTTGACATTAAGCTGAACGTAACTTTCTTTTTGCTAGACAATTTCTATGCAAAGAATATTATTCGAATTTAATCACATCGACTGACCTTAGCATCCTTCAGCGGTTTGTCGTCCTTCGCTCTGGCTCTCAAAGCCATGATACCTGGCATTTCCTGCTCGGCGATTTCGATCTCGCGTCTACCGAAGGCATGCTGCTCTATATTGCGTACACAGTACGCCGGGTTGGGTTGGCCTGAGGCGATAGCCTTCTCGTGGGGCTGGACACCTTCGTCTTCATCGGACGAGGACCCTGAAACGAGCGAAATCGTATGTCCGATGACAATGATAAGACAATAATATTTCTATAAGGGACTCAAGAGAATACACAGATTCGGAGGTAGGCACTGAAGATCAGTGCTATGTCCACCTCATTTGTGGAATTACGGCATAGAACTCTTAGAGCATTTTATCTATTTTATACGTATATTGTTTGTATTGCATTTGTCAAATATACTTCGACTAGCAGTGCTCACGACGTCGTTCGCGTGGAATTTGTTTTCAAAATCCCCCGCTTTTGAAACATTCTTCATTGGTGCTCCGCTCCTATTAGCACGTTCAATCAAACAAACGAACTCTTCAGCTTTATATATTAGTATAAGATTCTTTCTTGTTTGAGAATATTTGACCGGATCGAGGCCGGAGTGAGATTGAACCGTGAACGGCATCACAATATGAGTCGAGTCTGAGAATTCTCTGATTCTTTCTTGTTCAAGAATATTTTACCAGAGCAAGATTGAACCGTGAACAATATCAAAATGCGAGTCGAATCTAAGAATTCTCCGATTCTTTCTTGTTCAAGAATATTTGACTGGACCGAGACCGGGGCAAGATTGAACAGTAAACGGCATCACAATACGAGTCGAGTCTAAGAATTCTCTGATTCTTTCTTGTTCAACAATATTTTACCGGAGCAAGATTGAACCGTAAATAATATCACAATGCGAGTCGAATTTAAGAATTCTCCGATTCTTTCTTGGTTAAGTATATTTGACCGGACCGAGACCGGGGCAAGATTGAACAGTAAACGGCATCACAATACGAGTCGAGTCTGAGAATTCTCTGATTCAGTCTTGCTCAAGACTATTTGACCGGATCGAGACCGGGCCGAGGTTGATTCTGAATTACGATTTGAATCACATATTAATAATGTCATGAGAAACTGTTAATATAGGCTGAAAATATGATATGCATTAAGGAATTTTATAAATGTAGATGTGAGAAAGCAACTGGTAGAGTCTAGTCCTTTCGAAACTAAATTACTGTGACACTGTACATAGACCATGCCTGCTAACAAGAACGGAACGTCTTATACAACGCATACAAAATTCTTATGCCAAATTTTGCTTTCAGATACCTAGGAGAAGTCATATAACACCATTTCTTAATGCAAACGATATTCTTAAGATGGTAGCTAGAAGAAAACTTCACCTAGCTACCCTATTGTTTGGAATAATATCTACACAAAATCCAACATACTGATATGAAAAAATGGACTGGAGACAAAATAGGACGCCAGAATACAGTGCACGCGTTGTTACTGAAGCCTTTAGTGACGTCTAAGAAAGAAGTCTTTAGAAATATAAAGTCGGCGATTTCATTTAAAGTTCAGTGGAGGAACAAAGGAATCACCCCACGTACCACACTTATTAAAGTGTTGAACTCACTGTGGAATTCTTATTTAAAATAATGCATAGCCTTTTTTTCCCATAATACATATGTAGTTTTTTCTCTTTTCTTTTCACAACACTATGTGTTTGATATATCTTTAAGTCTTTTGCAATTTCACTATATATATACACACACACCCACACACATATACATATACACACACACACATATATATATATATATATATATATATATATATATATATATATATATATATATAATTTAATAAAATTACTATTATGATTGAGTTATGAATGTCAAAGAGGCAAGTGAGGTGTGTAAGAATAAGCCTAAATGGCACTCTGTTGCTCGTGCCTACCCCGCAAGGGAACTGGCGTGAAGTTATGTATGTATGTATGTATGTAATAAAATTACAAATTTTTTTCTAATATAATCACAGTATATTTATATGTATGTATTTGTGTATATGCTGTATGTGTCTATGTGTACACGAACTCATATATATATATATATATATATATATATATATATATATATATATATATATATATATATATATATATATATATATATATATATGTGGGATTCGAAGACGCATTCCGACTCGGTAGCCAGGCCACACATTATGTTTTTTTCAATTTTATAATCCGATATTGCTTGTCAGTGTCAAAATATAGTAAGAGGAGGTAGTCCATGAATAAACGACGTAAGACTGTTCTAAGGAAGTTTGTTTTGCTTTTCTTCAAACTCAACCCACAACTTTATGGAGGCTCGTGCCAGGATCATACCAGGATCATGTAAGAATCCTGCGAAGCATTGTTTTAACGTGAGTTTTGATCTGATGATTACGAAACAACCTCGAAATTAAAATTGAAGACGAGTCATTGTGTGCTGTTTTACCGACACTAATTTGCATAATGATACCAGCGCATAAAATTTCCCAGAATTTGGAATAAAGACTATTATTTTTCTTTTATGAAGACGTTTTATGAATTGGTTATTTTTTACGACTGAAAGACTTACAACCAATCATACAAGATGCCACCGAAGAAAAATAAAGATATCGAAGACTCAGATAGTAATTGTTCAGAAGCTGGTTACAGAGTACGAATTTCATTTAGCGACTTGGAAAAATCAATGACACCGTTCACAGGCGATGATACCTACCCTATTACGAATTGGCTGACCGATTTTAATGACACTGCAAATTTAATGGAATGGAATAATCTTGAAAAACTTATTTACGCGAAGAGACTGCTTTCAGGTACAGCTAAATTATTTTTACGATCGCTAGGCTCTATTACGTCATGGGATACATTAAAAGAATCTTTATTAGAAGAATTTGGTTCGAAATTGAATAGTGCTAGCATTCACAAGAAATTAGCATCACGCAAAATGAAACCGGATGAGACATATCAACAGTATTTTTTACATATGAAAGAACTGGCGTTGCATGGAAATTTAGAGGATGAGGCACTTATTGAATATGTTATTGATGGGATTCGTGATTCTGAAATAAATAAGGCCATTCTTTACGGCGCCACTGATATCAAACAATTTAGAAAGAAACTTGAAGTATATGCACAGATTAAAGAACACAAGATGCAACAAAGACCTATTCAGATGACAAACGGACGTAAAAATCATACCATCAAAAGATGTTACAATTGTGGTGAAACTGATCACCAATCACCAGCTTGTACTAAAGGTATAAAATGCTTCAAATGTAATGGATATGGACATAAGTCAAAAGAATGCCAAAGTTCTACAAATAAGACACTGAAAATTCAAGATGAGAAAGTTAGTACAGATGTTGTTAAGCCATATAAAGAAGCGAAAATTAACGGAGTTACAGTTAAAACCTTTATTGATACTGGAAGCGATGCAAATTTGATTTGTGAGAGTTATTACAAACAAAATTTTCTCGAGAATAATGATTATAATATTAAAGATACTCTCAAATTATCAGGAAGAAAATAGGAAAGTTTATAACAAAAAGAGAACACAAGCTATACAGTACGAAATTGGAGATTTAGTTGCGATTAAGAGAACACAATTTGTACAAGGATATAAGTTAAACCCGAAATATTTAGGACCATATAAAATTATAGAGAAGAAGAAAAATGACAGATACGTTGTAAGGAAAATTGGCAATGGCGAAGGACCTATGAATACCACCAGTTCAGCAGATTTGATGAAACCCTGGTCCAATGGCGATGAAGATGAAGTATCACATTCATCTGGGTCAGATGAATAATGCAGGATAGCCGTGTGGGATTCGAAGACGCATTCCGACTCGGTAGCCAGGCCACACATTATGTTTTTTCAATTTTATAATCCGATATTGCTTATGTCAGTGTCAAAATATAGTGAGAAGAGGTAGTCCATGAATAAACGACGTAAGACTGTTCTAAGGAAGTTTGTTTTGCTTTTCTTCAAACAAAACCCACATAGAAATCTCGACGTACAAGCCTTAGTTATTTATTTATTAATTACATATATGTTTTTCTGTTTTATGTGAAAGTATTATTTGTGTTTTATGTATAGATAGCCTCGTATTTTTTTTTAGTCAATAAATCTTTTCTTTCATTCTTTCTTTCAAATCGTAAACGGCATCACAGCGTGAATCGAGCCGTATTATTCTTTCTCCGTTACCTGCACGGATAAAGACATTTTTCTTTTTCTTTCACCCTTTCATTTAAGATTGTAAAGGCGGCTTACTCTAGACCAGGGTTTGTCGTGATCCAGGCGTGGAAATCCCCTACCAATACAATATCTGTTTTTTTTTTATTATTAATATCTCTACGGACTCGAGTTCCGTACCCTTTTTTACTACTTAATTTCTATGAAACATTTTAGACTCCATACACGCTTATTGTTTATTTTTGTTACTGTGTGTGACATTAATTTAGTAATTTTTATGTTGTGGTTTACCTTAAGAATAACTTATTATATTAATTTATTCTAATTTTAATACTAAACTTATACTAATGTAGAGTGTATCTGTTACATGCTGGTGTTGTAAGGAAGTTCATGTGCAGTGTTGGCCTTATATCTATACTTATATATAGTCCTATCTAGTGCCATGTGTGTTGTTTATTTCCTTTCTGTGCCTGGGTTATTAATCTTTAGGCTCTTTGTGAGTCTTGGTTTGTTTGTGGAGTGTGCGTGTAATGCAATGCGATGGTAGGGCGCGTAGGTTTGAGTATGTGCATAAGTTTTATTGTTAGTTAAGTGTTTGTGACTTTGTGTGGTGTTATAATTTATTGTTTAGTTGTTGTGGTGGTAATACAATATCTGTTTTAGAGACCCCGTGTTAAAAAAAAAAGCCGTGGGGATGGAAACAACCGAGATTAACGCTAGTATAATAACTTACAATCATCCTTCGCTGATATGATAGACAACCTCTTCTTAATCTTCGCTTTTGCTTCTTCTGACATTGTCTTCTTAAGTATACCCGACAGTGGCATTTTTTTTTTAATTATCCTACTTTCAACTCTGGCCTAGTGCAGTTCAACACACACTGTTAGAACAGTTGGCTGCGCAATTCACGCTTTTTTATAGAAATTCAGTTATTGTATAGTTTTCTACACACCGTTTATTAAGAGAGCTATATATAGTATTTTTATAAATTTTCGTGGCTAGTACACATTAAAACTACGTTTTCACGGTTTTCAGCGCGGCATATTAATTGATTTTTATTTTGATATTTCGGTCACTTTTCAGTAGCCCTGATCACGAAAGATCAAAATGTCAAGTGTCAATAAGTAATGTCAAAATTATGTTGAGTTTTATTTATAGACGTACATTAGTTTCCAAAACAGATGCGATTGCAGCGCCATCTTTTTCGCTATTTTCGTCTATCTCAGGGAAACGACGTTATTTGTCGGGATAAAAAATATCCTACGCTACGCCCCGTGATACAAATTAGCTCCGTTTCGAATTTCTTTGCAATCTGTTCAGTAGTTTTTACGTGATGCTCTAACAAACCGACATACAGACAAACAAATTGCATTTCCGTAATCTCCTGATCCGAATTAGCCCCCTCGATTTATCACATTTTTAAACGCAACGTAAACACTCGAACCATTTACATATTTATTGTAGTACAGAATAAATAAATAAATATAATAAATAATCGGCAGACAAACACACATTGTATATCCCCAAATTAAGCAAGTTACGCTTGTGTTATGTGTAATATACAACGGACTACTCTGGGGCCGATCCCAGACACCCAGACCATAGTAAATAACGGAGAAAAGACGTTTTCCGAAATTTACTATACCAGGAATCGAACCCGGAGCCTCTGCGTTGCAGTGAGGTAGGCCGGCAAAGGCTTAGCCCGCTCAACCACAGAGGCCGTCGAATAGTATAGAATTATAGATTAAAAGGCGTGGTATGTAAAATAAAAGGACAAAATCATCAATTATGTTACTTGACTATACTACCCGTGCACAGAAAGTTTGCCGATAGCCTCATGACGTCACGCGTCGATGGTCAGTAGGGTTGACAAAAAAGGTTACATAAATAGTTGTTGCAATAAACTTATTATTTTAATTTATAATTGTATATACTTTACATACGTATATTCAATAATAGTACGTAGTCATCGGCAAACCTGCGCGCAACTTATACTTATGGTATTTTTTTTTTTATTCCAGGAGATCAGCAGACAGGCAGACGGCCCACTTGTTGGAAAGCGGTTACCATCGCCTATAGACATTTGCAACAGCAAAGTTGCTACAAATGCGCTGCTGCTCTCTTAAGGGAAACTGGAACCTGGTTACTAATGCCGGAACACAACTCAAGGTTGTTATGGCGACATACTTTAGACAAGGGGTGGTAGCCATCCAGTCGGGCAAATGCCCTACCACCTGGCTGTGGGTTGTTAAGTCGTCTCTTACGACAGGCCGCCAGGCCGCAGGAAATTGTATTCTTTCTCCGTTCCTGCACGGATAACGGTATGTCGTATTTAGTTATTTTTAGTGGATTTTAGGCTTACACCAACGTTAAAATTAAAATAACCGACAAATTCACTAGAGTTCGCGCTACAAAACAAGTTTCACGGAAACTAAAAGTAACAAGCTCCGCTATTTGATAGTGTTTTGTTTGTGAAATAGATAGGAAATAAATTTACAGCTTTAATTATGGCATACTCTGGATTCATACATTGGACTCATGGATTGGCAAATTATTACCCTGGCAGCGCCGCGTCTGTGAGACTTCTTTTGTGGCGCGTACTCTCCATGTTACTGACATTGACTAAGATAGGAAATTTATAGAAGACAAAATAATTAGTTCATGTTCTAGACATTAAAGTCGGGCTTTATGTACATCACTACGCGACATATTTCTCGAATAATCGAGCGGTCGTGTGACCATTCAGGCATTTCATATCAGCACAACGAGGGGTGATATTACGCAGTAAACCATTAAGTAGCAGTAAAATATTGTTACAACGTAGATGCCGACAAAAACCAATTCACACCTGCATACCTGTAAAAACACATTTTATTACCTTTCGGCATTTGGACTTCTTTTATTTACTTATTTATTGACATGTGTTTACTAATTATTCTAGAGAACAGTCCATTGTTTTATTGTACTCGTTTATGGTCGTTGCGGTCGAATCATTAGCCAGGTGTGTCGGATTTAAAGTACAAACTGATTCTAGGAAATTCGGTCCACGCAGCCGGACGGACGTATTGCATCTGTGCAGTGTAAAGCAATGGCCCGATGGAGGGACGAGGCAGTCGAGCGATAACCACAAGCGAAGCAAGTGTGTAATACAATCGGGAAACTTTTAGTGACGGACCTTGCGCGTTTTATGGAATTACGACCTTCTGCATTACGTTTGAACTTGTTGTGTTCGGTTATATTTGTACCTGTGTTATACGTCTTTATATAGTTCTAATAAACTCTATAGTAATCCTAACGGCATTTTAATTCGAGTCTCGTGACTCGTAACAATATTATGTATAACTAATTATTAAAATTGAAGTGTCTATCACAGAAGTAAAAATTGTACCGCGAGGTCCGTGAGGTCATGAGCTTCTACAAAGAGCTATCAAAACAACTCTTCAGGTGATCATTGATTTAGAGGGCTGATGCCTACCTCGGACAATGGCTCAGTATGGCAATCCAGCGAGGAAACGTAGCCAGCCTTCTGGGCACCTTACCCATAAAAGACGGTGACCTAGGCTCAGTATTCTAGTTATAGTCTTGAGGGACTATGGGCAGTGTTGCGGATAGAGATCCGCCGCACCCCGCATACCGCCGACGCCCATAGCTCACACAGTTAGCTGCTAGGCATCGGACGGAACATGCGATATAAGAAGCGGCATACATACATACAAGATGTTTTCCTTCACCGTTGTTAGCACGTGGTAATTGTAACAATATGCACATTAGGTCAGAAAACTGCCTGTGTGGTGCATACGTTCCGGATAGGTTCGACCCTGCACTCTCAGAGTTTGGGACCCGTGCTTTAGCCATTACGCTACCACGACTTGAATGATTAATAAAGTAATATTACTTATCCACCGGAAATATGTATTATTTGACGACGTAGAAAACTATTAACTAAAAGCTTTACTGCATAATACCGTCCCACTTAGGTACTCCAGTAAATATATGGGTCACCCTGTTACTGAATGCAACTGCATAACACCAACCACATACATATTTACTATAATAATAATAAATCTATTAAACATTGCGACGGGCAGACTCCATAGTCTCCATATTCCCAGACCCCTAGTACCGCTAGCAGTTCACCCCAATAGCCCGGTACTTTTTCTTCTCATTTCCCACAATAGTCCTACACTGGCCGGGGCTTGTACTTGGGTGCATTATTATATGGTGTAGACAGGGTTTTTTTTATTTTTTTTTTATTGCAGGAGTACAGCAGACAGGCTGACGACCCACTTGATAGAAAGCGGTTACCATCGCCTATGGACATTTGCAACACCAAAGGTACTACAAATGCGCTGCTGCTCTCTTAAGGGAGACTGGAACCTGGTCACTAGTGCCGGAACACAACTCAAGGTCATTATGGCGACATACTTTAGACCAGGGGTGGTAGCCATCCAGTCGGGCAAATGCCCTACCACCTGGCATAAGGGATAATCGCCGGTCACTGTCACTCCACATTCAGAATAAATTTGTCTTAGGGGCCTCTACGTGTCGGCTTTCCCATGGCCCCGCGCGAGCCCTCCAAAAGTCTGTGACATTTTTATGGCCCGTAGACTTCAGTATTTATAAACCTACAGTAGGTTCGAGTTTGTACAATGCGTTTAAAAATGTGAAAAAAATTAGAAGAGCTAATTCAAACCAGGAGATTCCGGTAACGCTGTTTTCTATATATTTTTTTTGTCTGTTAGAGCAACACGTGAAAACTATTGAACGGCTCTAAATTTGTCATCTGTGGTGGCTTATATATAGCTAATCTTTAGAACATACTTTATTGTACAAAAATGCTACATAAAATCAAGAACATTAATATACAAGGACAATCGGCGGTCTTATCGCCCATGGCGATTTCTGCCAGACAACCTTTGGATGGAGTAGAAAGGACAACAAAAGTCAGTAGTTGCTAAACCAGCACTCTTACTATAATTTAATTATTAATTAATAAATAGTAATATATAAGGTTAATAATATATAATCATTTAACTACTACAATACATTGTAATGCTCCATAGGAATGTTCCGGTGGTTCGGGCATGTGGAAATGAATGGATGGAAATGCATGATGAAAGAATGACTAAACACATATATACAATGCAGAAGTGGGTGGATGCAGAAGTCGTGGAAGGCCACGACACACATTCCATGATCAAATTGATCGTGTACTAGCAGAGGGTGATGTCAGGAGCCTTAGGAACAGACGAGCGTGCATGACAAGGGTTATGAATGTGAAAGAAGCAAGTGAGGTGTGTAAGAATAAGCCTAAATAGCGCTCTGTCGCTCGTGCCTACCCCGCAAGGGAACTGGCGTGAAGTTATGTATGTATGTATTTTTATACTAAATTATCTATTGCCTTTCTCTTGCACCACCTACATCGCGTGATTCAAATTTCTTTGATTTAGGTTGCCTGGAAGATGTTGCTTTGAACGATAAAGACGCCTATTATACTTCCTAGAAAATATTGTAAATATGGTCTGTTTTTGTAATTGTATATTTTGGTGTGCAATAAACTGTTATCTATCTATCTATGACGTCATTTCCGTGGCTTAGACGAATATAGCCATAAATATGGTGCTGGGGTTGACATTTTTTGTTGGTGTAGTCGTTGGTATTCAGTAACAAATGCATCGTCCTCAAGACAAGCGAACGAAGTCTCACTCGTCGATGCTAGTCACTAATAAAATATTCATTCGGCACGAATACGAAAATGAATGTTTGAGTACTTATGTTCTAACATGATTTGTTAGCAATTCCGTTTTGTACATGAAATAATGATGGCACACTAAACAACTTAGTTCTAGAAAGCTCACAAATCCTGAAGATTATTCAGTTAAAAACCCAACCACAAAACTGAAGCGAAACTAATCAACATTAAAAAAAATGCTAAAAGAAGGTACACTTTGAAATAGTATAACCGAAACTGTCAAAATTTAAAAAAAGAACACTTGATTTAAATTTTAAAAAGAATACGTTCGACTGAAGCAAAGCGAGGCCGACTGGAGTATACTTTAGAGCTCAATAAACATGGAGACGGACACTTCATATTGTAATATTAAATATTTATTTGTCTTATCTTTTTACTATCACTGACAGTTTCGGTAGACGATGTAAGTTTAAATAAATATACAATTAAGGGTAAATTTTTCTTTCGGCGTTTGAAATCCAAACCAATATACAAAACAAACAAACGACAAACAAATTTGGCACTCAGTATATTGCTATGTAGGAAAATACTCCGCCACAGCAGTGACTTTCTGTGCCCACCTATTGACAAAACATTTAAATCCATGAAAAAAATCATAAGCTGACAAACTTGGTACCTCTAAAATGTGTAATTGTTTCTAGATTTTTTAGTTGGAATAGTGTGGACAGGCCGAGAACCCTCTTAATTAAGTGTTTAACATAGTCTACAGATATTTAAAACACCAGAGTTGATACTAACAAACATTTCTGAAATTTCCACCTTATCAGCCAAAAATCAGAGTAGAAGAACTATTTCTAACAAGCGCACATAACACCTATAGTATAATACATACCGACCTATACTGTTTCCAAGCGTTTATTTTACTTTTGACGTTGGCACGTTAATCAAGTTACATATTTCTAGACAGTAAAGCCCACATAAAACAAATTACATTTCGTACTTTATTGTTGTGGGTGAAGTAATAGTGATTTTTCTGTGAGTGATTTAAACCACAGACTATTAAACTATCAAAACTGTGCGTAAATAAATCGGACGTTATCGATTTTAAATAAACGTTTTTCTACTTTAAAGAAAAATAATTGATTAATACTTATTTATATATGAAATCGATTTTTATAATAAATAGAGTCGGTAACGCATTAGGACATTACTAATTGACCCGTCATATCAAGCTGCCAAAAGAAAAATAAGTGCTTGGAAAGGGTATAAGTATACACTGACAATACATAGATGTGAAGTCACTAAGAAACATTACAATTGGGTTGTTAAATTATTTTTAATAAATGCAAAGATCGTATATAAGTTTCATAAAAAACTATTTATATTTTAATTTTATCACTATTATTAAAAAGTTATATCAAATTAAAAATTAATTTTTTGAACCCAATGTACCTGAATACCGAAAACACGCCGACACGATTAGTGTTTCAAATGACCATAAGCGATGGTAAGTACTTTCCATCAAGTGGGCGATCTGCCTGTATGCTAAACTGATACAATAAAAAAACCGATACCGCACCGCTGCTGCACCGACAATTCAGAAAGGGGCCTTAATTTTGTTTTCGAAATTAGTGTTTGAGCAAACTACAGAATCCCTAACACTCGTGCAAAGAGCTCACTTTCATAGTTACATAACGTATATAATATATTCTTAAAGATAATATTGTGTCAGCAACATTGAATTTTTCTGTTCCCGTTTCTATTCTGGTGACACGTCCACTACTACCCATGTAATCCGCTCTCCATCTAAATCAAACATCGTAAATGAACAATAAATATTCGCACAGCGAACGTTATATAAATCAACGGACGCAAGATTGTTATCACATATCTACGAAACTATATGTATTACTACGTAGGCCTATATTCTAGAATGGCAATTTAGTAAGCGGGTCTAACTGCTGTACTCAGAGAAGTTAAAGGACGTTTAAGGAAGGATTATTTTATTATTATTATTTTTAACTTGGAAATTGTTGTTGCCTAAGATAGATAACACTTTATTACACACCCGAATAAACAATTACAAAAAATTCATATTAACAATACCTTCTAAGCAATAATCGGCAAAGCGATATCGTGTAAGCAACCTAAATGAAAGGAAATTCTTAGCTAATCTGGCGATAGGTGGTTCAGTAAAAAGGGGCAATAGATACATAAAATGTAATACTTACGCTAATTCAACAATTAAACATAAACATACATACATATATTATTCAATATATATATGCTATTATAATAAACTGAACAGACGTAAGCTATTTGAGGACAAATTGTGCTTTCTGAGTAAATTTTTGAATATCGACAAGAATTTGACCTCTCTAACAGTAAGAGGCAGTATATTCTAAAGTTTGACAGCCTGCATTGTAAGAGAATTCTCATAAAAGGATGAAGTATGTGCAGGTACCAAAAGTTTTTTATACGTATCAGAGCGCAAGTTATGAGCAATCGCTTAGTGTTTCTTAAGACACTGGCATCATATTCCAGTGATCTGGGTTCGAATCCTAGTCGTTAAAGACGATGAAATAAAAACATTAAGGTTACCGATATGTGTGCAGAATGCAGATAGCCAAGCAAAGATATGAATAAAACAATAATAATGCGTAATAAAGGTAAAAATTTGATGACCGGTATTCTTCAACAACACATCCCGTCACTAATTGCCGGTTCCTATATCTTCGCGACCATTCATTTGCCTTACTAGCGGTTAAAAATTGACATAAGCTCCATACAAGTAATGTCAAAATTCAACCGATGTGGTAAGGCAAGTGAATGAATAGTAAGATATAAGACCGGTTACAAACGACTTTTATCTAACGTTTTATCTACGTTACATTTACGTGTTCCGTTAAATGTAACGGAATTTGGAGCAAATGTGCTCGAAATTCGAAATTCAAATGAACGGTCGGTAAGATATTAAGAAAAATAAATATATAAAAAGTGTCTAGAGCTAGGAGTGAAGGCTAAATATATTAATCAATGCACTCCGACGTCTTTGTTGTGTGTCGACTCCACGACGCCACTGTTTAGTCTGGTCTATTATTAATGTCAGTCTATCATACACACCATAGCAAAAAATAAATATTATCTACAATATCCTGAAGTCTGTACCAAGTAAAACCAAAATACAGTAATTATATATTATAGTAATTTTTATGTTTTATTTGGCATCGACTTCATGTCGGGATTTTTGCTACATTTTTCTTTTTTTTCACTTTAATTTACGTATATGGCAATAACGGTAAAATTTTCATTTTTTTTTATTGCAGGAGCTTAGCAGACAGGCAGACGGCCCACTTGATGTAAAGCGGTTACCATCGCATATAGACATTTACAACACCAAAGGTGCTACAAATGCGCTGCTGCTCTCTTAAGGGAGACTGGAACCTGATCACTAATGCCGGAACACAACTCATGGTTGTTATGGCGACATACTTCAGACCAGGGGTGGTAGCCATCCAGTCGGGCAAATGCCCTACCACCTGGCTGTGGGTTGTTTTGTCGCCTCTTACGACAGGCCTTTTTTTACCAGGGGAAATCCGATTGAGGACTAAGGCGCGACAAGGACAGAACCTTGGAGGGATAAAATAATTCGCGACCTAGTGTGGGATTCGCCAGATCGGGGGTGGCACTAGCATGCCCAGTCAGAATTTGTGCCATGCTATTGCCGCGCCCCGGTTAGGGATACCCACTAAAACCCCTGGGTGTTCCGTCCTTCGCCTTATGCCAGGGCTACGGGTATATGACTTAGCCTCTCCGCATACCTGGCAGGCGTGGGCCTAGCGAGGCCTCTTCCACTGCCGGGGGACTACTTTTACCCCCGGCATCTTCAATCTCTCTAGGCGTGGGGCGGTCTGTAACTCGCCCCACAGGAGGAGGTGAGCGCGCGCGGAACACGCCATGCCCCCATCTCGACGGCTTGTGCAGGTGAGTGAGAACCTCTATACCCCAAAAGGCCCCACTCGCGCCGCCCGCTTACGGTGGCCGAAAGTACTGGCTTGCCCTCCGGCGCCGACGCGTCCTCCTTTGGCGGGAGCAGAGCAGTGATGTGTGCTCACGCTCCCGCTCCGCCTCCTCCTTCGCAAGCATAACGCGCTCGCAGAAGGAGGAGACGGCGTCCCATCCGGTACGGCTCCCGACCATGGTGCGAACCACAGCCGGGAACGAGTCTTACGACAGGCCGCCCCAACGCAGGAAATTGTATTATTTCTCCATTCCTACACGGATAAAACATTAAACTATGTACTGTACTACTACTACTATACTAACTAATGTAAAAATAATATTAGAATCGATTTAGAAGCAAAACAAAATTATGTCTGAAAATCGCAAACACTACACATTTTCTGTTCGGTTTTAATTAATTTTCTGCTATATCTTCGGGACCCAAAGTCCAATAGCAGTAAAATTTATATGGAATTATTTAGAAGCTTTACTCAGTCCAAAATAAAATACATCATCAAAATCGATGTCTAAACAAATAAGTTATAGCTGAAGATACATATTTTTTTACCAAGAACTGAGACTGAGGACCTCTCCTTTTTTGAGTTACAAAATATGTCATCACCAGAATTGAGAAATGTTCGAATATGTAAAACTAAGAAATGAAAGAATGAAGAAACACGCGTATGTGTCTGTTGCGGATGGGAGAGTTGATTTCCGTAGACCATACATAGCGCTCTTACTACAACTAATTGCCATTGATTTTATTAACCTTCTAAAGAGAAGCTTAAAGAAATTCAGTGAAAACAGCCGTTTATATTTTATAAACTCTTAGAATTTTAGTAGGTCTGTCTGGAAAGTTTGTCTTGAATCTTAAATAAGCTTTAAAAAATAGAACACGGTACAAAACTTATTTTCAGGTAAAAACATTGGCAAAAACTAAACACGAAAATAAGTGTACAAACTACGTCATTACCTAATAAAGTATTAATAAAATTCATTGTTGTTATTTACAGAAACGTCCTACACTTTTCATCAGTTCATCACTCATTCATGCGTAGTGTATAAATGAATACATTAAATTGTATCCATTAACAGAATTAGAAACGGACACAAACACTTATAAACAACCGTCACTTGTATTCTATTACTACATTTATTAGGAGTCCTAACTAATATTATAAAATCTGTATAATAAAACAAAGTTGGATTAGTTACACCATTTATAAATCAAGAACGGCTTTTTATAATTGATTTGTAAGATTCGTCTCCACCCCGAATAGCAAAATAACTATGAGTATCTCGCAACAATTCGCAGAAAACATTATTAAAAAAATTGTTTTGGAACTTTTATATGTATTTGAGTGGGTGATGAATGGTTTAGAACAGGGATTCCCAAAGCGGTCGATATCGACCCCTGGGTTCGAAATCGGTTTCCCAGGGGTCAACACAAACTAATTTTGGGGGTCGACGACGTCTAAAATCGGCCCCTATTAATTGACACAATTTATTAATTGCACTTGATATTTACTGAATTTTATGCATATTTATTTTGTTAAATTTTGATGACAGAATGATGTCAAGTTTACTCACTTAACCAACCGCAAAGTTTTTAAATTTGTAAGTATTTTGTATAAACAAGTAAAACACTAGAGATAGGATTTTTAAAGTAATTTGGCTATGGGAGTCTGAGGTAACCATTAATTTTGGAAAAGGGGTCTCCCCTGGTGTTGCAAACGTTCGTAGGCGGCAGTGACCACTTTCTATCACAGATGGGCCGTTCGCTTTTTTGCCAACTTATATCTATAAAAAAATAACATAATTTCCGTGGGATAGACGAATATATTTAAATTCAAAAGTGTTTGAAAGAAAGAAAAAGCTCAACTAAGTGCCGCTGGAAACATTTTTGTAAGGTTATACACATACACGATGTACATAAACTAGAAAGTAAATTTTAATTTATATGTATTAAATTTAAAAAGTGTACTCCAGTGTAACTTATATTGAATAAAAACTTTACAATTTGAACACATAAGTTAAAAATTCAATCTATTGTCTATTCTATGTACACCGCTTCGCAATGCGTTATCGCTGTTTAGAGAGAAAAGCCAGCATATAAGCCAAAAAGGCGGTGTTGCGAGTGCATTTTCCTTTTTGGTGCCGCTGTTACAATTCACTAACAAATATGTTCTTGTCCTGACAACGCGAACGAAGTTACGCTAACTACTTGACAGTAGTTAAAAAAATTGTGTGTCAGCTCCGATGCACGACTGAAATTTACTCATTAAGGACGATTGTCTTTCAATATTCATTGGTAGATATAATTTCATTGCATTAAAGTACGAAATTGTATAACAAAAGAACGTAACCCTTTTTAGTTCACGCTTGTATTATTTCAGTCCTCGTAAAATATCCATACGGGGGGCCTTATTTATGAAAATCGTTTCTTAAGGAGTCATCTGCAATAAAATAAAAAAGCTGATTCCACAAAATGCACACGCGACTCCTCGGTACGACCAAGTCGTGCCTTTGATTGGTGGTTGCAAACCAACTGACCACTGCACGGGTCACGTGACAATTCCCATTATAGCATTCTAGAATCGATCATAATTATATTCATGCCTTGACCTAGCGGTAAATAGTTCTTCAGAGTTCCTTTTATATAGCCAAGAGTCCGCGCCACAAAAGAAGTCCCACGGTTAATAGACGAACTATAAATTAAGTAAACTTCGTAAAGTTGCCAAGAAATAAATTTACAGCTTTGATTGTGGAATACTAGCTGCGCCCCGCGGTTTCACCCGCGTGGTGATGGAAAATCGTTATATTTTGGATAATTCACACTATATCTTTATAAATTATATCCTATGTGTTATTCTGATGTGTAAGCGAAAGAATAACAAACATACATCCCCATACATACTGAAGGGTGAGCCCCGATAGGGTGGAAGAGCGAGATGAAATGCTCCTCCGTCTCAAAGGAAGATCTTCCAGCGAGGCTAATGTTGTTGCCCATGTTTTTTTTTTTTTTTTGGAGCTAGACCCAGCTGAATAGCCGCAGATGGCTGTTTCAGCGATACCGGACTTTGGGGGCTTCCCAACTCCGTGGGAGCGGAGGCGTTCAGCCCGGAAGCAGCACGCTCGAGGAGGCACCTCCTGTGAGGTTCGACCTCGGCTCGACCGCTGCGGGGGATTGACTCTATATTGAGAATTAGCCGTTAAAGGCTGAAAGAGCTAAGCCAACAGGCTGAAGTGATTATTTGGGGACCAATTATCGACTCCGCCGGCGGAGCCGATCCTAGTCTATCGTTACTACCGCTTCGCAACGTGTTATAGCTGGAGGAGAAGAAGCGGCGGAAGAAACTCTCCAGCAACACGCCTATGCTAATCTTGTATGGCTACTTGTGTCTGTAGTGAGTGAGTGAGATTGGTGGGGTCTTACCTTTGTGTAAGAGGATCCGAGCCGGGGGCTCTCCGGCGTCTGTTTTGTCTGCGTCTGTTATGCCAGGCTGATGTTCTGAGCCTCGGGGGGTTCATAGTCGCGAGGAGACGGGTGATTTTATCGGGCTCGTCAATGAGTACATTGCGAGGGCGACGATTTCTCATGGGAGCGTTCGGTGTGGGTTTATAGTTGACCGTTTCCGTCACCAGAGGGTTCGGGTGATGGTGGGCAAGGTCAAAGAATCTGCGCAATAGAGTGATTATATAATCTTTGATGGAGGGAAGCGCCAGGTCGCGATGCAGCCCATCTGTTATAGTTGAAATTTTGTATATATTCTTTGTATGTTTCGGGAAACGTTTGTGCCATCAATTATTGCACAGCGCCATCTATTGGCTTGTAAGTGTTCCACTACAATACAAACTTTCGCGTTTATAATATTAGTAGCATTTTGTATTTATTAACCACTAATTACTTACATAGATTTACGGATTAGCAAGTAATTACACTGAGAAGATTGAGTAGGGCGATTACAGCGCCGCGTCTGTGGAGCTTCTTTTGTGTATGATTTTAATACAAACTTGATATAAGGCCAACACTGCACATGCACTTCCTCACAACACCACCATGTAACAGATACACTCTACATTGGTATAAGTTTAGTATTAAAACTAGAATAAATTAATATAATAAGTTATTCTTAAGGTACACCACAACATAAAAATTACTAAATTAATATCACACACAGTAACAACAAATAAACAATAAGCGTGTATGGACACTAAAATCTTTCATAGAAATTAAGTTGTAAAAAAGGGTACGGAACTCGAGTCCGTAGAGATACATACATACATACATACATAACTTCACGCCAGTTCCCTTGCGGCGTAGGCACGAACAACACAGTGCCTTTTAGGCTTATTCTTACACACATATTCTTATTCTACATCCGTAGAGATGTTAATAATAATTTAAAAAAATACAAACTTTCATCCTTATTTTCACCCCCTTACGGGTTGAATTTCCAAAAACCAGACACACATACAGATTTACTTCTAACCAAAGACAGGTGTATAAAATTTCTTGTTTTTTACTTTGACAACAATGGATTTTCATACAAACTTTCATCCTCTTTTTCCCGCTTTTGGGGATGAATTTTTAACAGTCCTTTCTTAGTTTGCACCAGGGGCGTAGCTACCGCCGTATTAGCCGTATCAATGATACGGGACCCTAGACTACAGGGGCCCCCAATGTGTGTTAGCAAGAATTCCTAAAATTTGTTATAGATTAATAACATATTTGAGAATAACTGCTGGGCCAACAGAAACGGCTATCAGACTTGTCATTGTAGAGGCAGAAAACTGAAATTGTCTTCAGCTATGGAAGATTTGATAAATAAGTTTGCCGAAAAAAAGATGAGAAAAGTATATCTTTAATTTGAATTGTTTGTATGTAATAACTTTTTTTTATTGCAGGAGTTCAGCAGACAGGCAGACGGCCCACTTGATGGAAAGCGGTTACCATCGCCTATGGACATTTGCAACAGCAAAGTTGCTACAAATGCGCTGCTGCTCTTTTAAACGAGACTGGAACCTGATCACTAATGCCGGAACACAACTCAAGGTTGTTATGGCGACATACTTTAGACCAGGGATGGTAGCCATCCAGTGGGGCAAATGTCCTAGCACCTGGCTGTGGGTTGTTAAGTCACCTCTCATGACAGGCCGCCCGGCCGCAGGAGATTGTATTCTTTCTCCGTTCCTGCATGGATAGTATTTAGCACGGATTTAAACTATAATTTTTAATATAATTTGCCAGGTGGTAGGGCGTTTGCCCGACTGGGTGGCTACCACCACTGGTCTATAGCATGTCGACATAACAACATTGAGTTGTGTTCCGGCATTAGTGACGAGGTCCCAGTCTCCTTTAAGAGAGCAGCAGCGCATTTGTAGCACCTTTGGTGGTGCAAATGTCCATAGGCGATGGTAACCGCTTTCCATCAAGTGGGCCGTCTGCCTGTCTGCTGAAATCCTGCAATAAAATAAAATAAAAAATTAATAAGCTATTTGACTCATTATACAAATGACATCATAACTAGAAATGCTTGTGTACAATCTAGGTGGCTTCAGTGTTTTGTAAGATAATAAAAAGTTTTATCCCTGCAGGAATGGAGAAAGGCAACAAAAACCACCCATGACCAGGTGGTAGGGTATTTGCCCAACTGAATGGCTGCCATCCCTGGTCTACAGTATGCCACCATAACAACCTTGAGTTGTCTTTTGGCATTAGTAAACAGGTTGCAGCCTCCCTTTAGAGAGAGGCAGCACATTGGTAGCACCTTTGGCGTTACAAATGTTATTATTATGTTATAATATTTATGTGTTATTAAAAAAGATCTAAGTTGATATGACTGTCAAATACCCTATTACATTATTTACAGGGCAATAATCATTCCTAATATTATTCTTTCATTCCAATTATTTACCTAACTGAATGAGTCTCAGTAAAATATTGTGGGTAAATGTAAAAAAGCATACATTTGGATGTTTGTTGTTTTTTCATTGTGAACAAATTTTCTTTTTCATTGCTGTATTATCTAGTTTCCTTTAGTACATGAAGGGGGGTGCTCCATATAGGGTGGAGGAGCGAGATGGATTGCTCCTCCGACTCAAAGGAAGATCTTCCAGCGAGGCTAGTGTGGTTCCTCGAAGGCCTAGGCCCATCTGTTATAGTTGAAAATTTGTATACATTCTTTGTATGTTTCAGGAAATATTTGCGACTTAAATTATTGCACAGTGCCATCTATTGGCTTGAAAGTGTTCCACTACATACATGACAGCAAAAATTCTATGGGGTGGGTTGTTAAAACGTCTATGTACAAATTTTTTTTAAAAAAATCTAAATAGATAAATAGATAGAAAACACTTTATTGCTCACCAATATACACAAATACAAAAACAAAATGCATAATTACAATACTTCTTGGCAAAACAACAGGCAGCCTTATCGCTAAATGTGATCTCTTCCAGGCAAC
Source organism: Dendrolimus kikuchii (assembly GCA_019925095.2). NCBI lineage: Eukaryota > Metazoa > Arthropoda > Insecta > Lepidoptera > Lasiocampidae > Dendrolimus > Dendrolimus kikuchii. Next base: position 2,274,316 of record CM034414.1, read on the forward strand.
CCAGCTTAAAAGAAATTCTTAACTAATCTGACGATATAGGTGGAGCAAAAAAAAGATAGGACTGTACAAATTAAATATACATACTTACACTAATTTATTAATTTAATACATATATAAATATAATAGTAATATATATATGTTTATACAAAATAATCTAAATAAATATATTTGTTAACATTATATGTGACAAGCGTTTTATATTACATATATTAAAATAAATAAATGTTTAATATATTAGACATATTTATTTACAGACAGATAGTACTGTCTTTCTAATCTAACAGGGAATAATATTTTTACTCAATCATAATTCACTATGGTACATTTTTTTTTGTCAAAACTATTAATCAATTTAGGTGATGGAACTAATATTATGTACGAAATTTAATATGAATAGACTTTTATTGAAATATATTTTTTTAATTTAAAGAATATTTGGTTTTCTGATTTAACTTACCTGTATAAGATGTAGAGCTGTATGAGTCCGCTGAAGATGCAGAGAGAGATCGGCTTCTGTATCGAGCAGACTTTTTCAAAGCGCCAGACTTCCCGCGCTGACCTTCAAACTTGCCAGCTGAACCCGAACCCTCAGGATTAGCACCTCTAACTTGCCCCGGATCCGTAACAGGACTATCGCTGGCCACACTTGCGGTGACTACGTCCTTCTTATGAGCCAAATCCCCTTGACCCTCGGACATATTAAATTAATTTCTAAAATATTTTTTACGCTTATACAAAATCGACTTTTCTTAGCAAAAGTATATTTAAATACAATAAAACTTCAAAAATCGCTTAAATTTGGTGTTCAGTAATATCTTCATAAGCTTTTCGCGTAGGAGAATGAATTCTTCGCGTTAAAAAACACATCAAACTAAAAAAAATACTGCATACCACCGCAGTGGTGTTAATTTATATAAACACAAGAAATAAATACACAACACAGTAAGAAGCTACAGTTTTTGATAGTCTTTAGCTGTTATGCCTATTTTGAGATTCATTTGTGAAGATGAAATTAAATATTTTAGAGGAAAAACAGAATTCAGATGTCCGCCCGACTGAAATTCAAGGCCTCTTCCCCTTTTCCTTCACCCTCATGAAATGTCATTTTTCGATCGGCTTTTCCTTAGTGCTTCCAAAAGAAAATTCTAACACAAAATGGATAACTTGTCTATGATAATTACCGGTTTTTAAGTTAATATTAAAATTGAATTACATAAATTTAAAAGATTCCAACAACTACATTAAATTGTTAAAAGTTAATTTTAAATTCTTTATATTAAACTTATAAATTTATGTGTGTTATATTAGTGTTTAATAAATTTCAAGTTGTGGCATCTCAATGTCTATGACAGTCATTGTTAAAAAATCGACTAGACAATTTAGAAGCTTTAATTATTGATAATTTAATATAATTTTGAAGAGAGGAAAAAAAACGTCTTTTATTTTATATATCTATATTCTGACAACACATTTTCAAATACAGTGACACATAAAAACAACTTATCAAAAACTATGGTATAAAACATGGAGGTTCTATTTCAAACAGTCGTGTCTCGTTGAATTAATGTAAATTCAATTCAGGCAGGAACGATGCACTGAACAGACCGTTTTTATCCGTGCAGGAACGGAGAAAGAATACAATTTCCTGTGGCCTGGCGGCCTGTCATAAGAGGCGACTACACAACCCACAGCCAGGTGGTAGGGCATTTGCCCGACTGGATGGCTACCACCCCTGGTCTAGAGCATGCCGCCATAACAACTTTGAGTTGTGTTCCGGCATTAGTGACCAGGTTCCAGACTCACTTAAGAGAGCAGCAGCGCATTTGTAGCACCTTTGGTGTTGCAAATGTCCATAGGCGATGGTAACCGCTTTCCATCCAGTGGACCGTCTGCTTGTCTGCTGAACTCCTGCAATAAAAAAAGACATATTTTTGGCCTAACATGTATTTTCTATTACTAAGTGCTACGAAATAATACACGAAAACTGCCCATTGACATTAAAGATGTTTAGTGAAAATATCAGCCATTCCCTAGAAATGGAAAGGTCTGTGCTCAACAGCTAAAAAGTTGTATATTTTTTATGAGATATATTAAAAAATACCATAATACTTTATATTAACTTGCATAAAAAATATAAAACATTTATCTTTTATATTAAACAGTAATTACAAATATATGTAGATGGGCTTTGCAAATTTACATAAAAAATTCTTACAAACGCTTACCAATTTTACGAAGCGCGCGGAACAAAATTTTTTAGTATTTAAAATTTTATGTATTTTGAGTGAAACAGTGTAACTATGAAACAAAATTAAGCAGTTCGGAATATAATTAAGTTTAAAAAATTGTTTCAGACTATTTGCTTTTGTTGAAAAAATACCTTAGAAAACCGATAAAACGATGTTGTCTATGGGTCATTTTCTACTGTTTCTTGGAAGCACTGTACTTCAATATGGTAGTGAAACGTATTGACAATTACTGCGCGGCCAAACAACTGCTAAATAAATAACTTTAGAGTTCAATAAATCACTTTTGGTAAGTAAATATTCCGCGAATATTCATTAATAAAAGTGTTCTAATAATTTTATTACCAATTACCTCATTTCATTCACACGAGTAAAAAAAAACCTAAAACAAATTCGTCATAGGTTTTACCGGTTGACAAAAGGACTATTTTTAATAAAATCCATGAATAATTATTAAAATTTATTCTCTGCTATGAAGTTTTATTCATGAGAAACTTATATTGACGTCAATGTCTGTCCATGTTCCTGAAAAAAAATCTTCCTTGTTTCGTATATGTATGTTGCAAAAAGTTCATAAATATTTGATTTTAGACATGTTTTTCAAGTGATTTTCCTTACAAACGGTGAGTTGATCGGTTGTCTTTATTATTTACGCATCATTTTTGTACATACCAAAGGATAATAACTGTAAAAAAGTATGTAAAATGTTGTTTATTATTTGACACCTGTCAAGGCTATACTTACGATGCCGCGACGTGTGTGATTTAAATATTTGTACAATTCATTATTTGTTTGTTAAAGCCTTTTATTCATGGCTCAAATTCTCCTGTTAAAAAACAACGCGCATAGAATACCTTCTTATTTGTAGAACCTAGTACTGTTAGCAGAATAAACTGTATATTTATTTTTATTTAAGTATTTATACTTCACACAGCAGAAAACTTACTATTATGAGTATCTGTCACAAGTTTAGAAACTAGGGGCCTTACTTATAATCGTTTCATAAATTTAAAGAAACTGCTCAACAACTGATTAGTGAAAATCTTACCCATAAACTCCTCTTTAGTTAAATATTTTAGTTACAACCTATGTTAATCATTCAAATTTCGTTTATCTGTGCTCCTCTTAGGTAAACAACAGATAATACACATTTATAAGTGCAAAAAAAAGATATTCATTGATTAGGGTCTGATTCTGATTCTTTTACTTAAGAGATGGCTAATCGTTTCTTAGCGAGATTATTATAAGTAAGGCCGTAAGTCATACTCTTAAACATGTGAATACAGTGATTCAAACATAAATGTAGTGCTAGATTGTTTTAATAATTACACTGGTCAAGTGGTTTTCTTGCTTTGTATATTATAATGGCTTCAAATAATTTTATCCTAACAATTAATGAAACTATGAAATATTTTGGAATATTGCCTATACTTTTTTTTTAATTTTCATTTTCATATGATTCTTCAAAGCCAGTAAGTATGAAATAAAACAATTACATATTTTAATATCTAATATTTATTGAGAAATATTACTAATTGTTTTGTTTTATATTTAATTAATGTATGTATGTACTCTCAGATCCTCAGAAAATTTGTTACTTAAAACTCCTCTGCAACTAGCTTTTATAGCAAATCTTGCATAGTCCAAGCAGTTCGTCTTTAGAACGAGCTGCTTGTTAATATCAAGCAAGTCAAGTCACTGCCTATTTTTAATAGACTTGTGAAGGATTATTATAGCTCAAATAGCTCAATTTAAGGATACAGCAGCAGTTATTTTCATCTTATCCTAGTTTTATATTTATTTATGTAAGTGTATTTTATAATATTTTACATACATACATAACTTCACGCCAGTTCCCTTGCGGGGTAAGCACGAACAACAGAGCGCCATTCAGACTTGTTCTTACACACCTCACTCGCTTCTTTGACATTCCAAGCTCATTATAATATTTTATTTACATATATCATATTAGTATAAGTTTTATTATTGTATATTATATCATGTATCTATATATTTATAAGATACTGTTTCGGTAGTGAGAATAATGCAACCACCTCTGTTCTTATCAAAATTTTTGTCCATCCAAAGGTTGTTTGGAAGAAATCGCTAATAGCGATAAGACCACCTATTGTATTGTAAAATTTTATTTCTGTTAACTGTATCTCTTAAAATGCATATTCATTCATCTATGTAAAAAGAGAGAAAACCTGGTGAAATCTATTTTTTACTTCAGAGAGACATCTATAAGATTTGCATCTGTATTACTTTTAGGGAAATTTGGCTTTGTAAAGACCAACAGTAATCTGCATCTTATAATGGACCCATCTAGCCTGATACCTTTACACCATCACTGTTATGTTAGGTCCTGATGGATGAGCTTATTCTGTTTCACACTTTAAATTCTAGATTATGTAAAGGTTGTCTCAGATAGTACGATAGTTTTTTTTTCTGATTAGTCATTTTGGCGTTTTTGGATCATTTTGGTCATACTGGTTTTGCTGTAATGTTGTACATATGTAGTTTTAATACCGAAAAAGGGCATAGATAGTTTTCATCCCATAGATGGGATAGTTTACGATATATAATGAAGTGAATCTTCCAGGGGCAAATAGCACTAACATCAAAATTTAATACAGTGTAACCTGTATTAATGCTTGCTCTTTAAACAACTGACATGCAGTAGGGTTTGATCTTGATTAGGAATACTCTAGTATAATATATTAAATAAGTATATTATGATTTTAATAACACCAGCCCACAAAAAAAAGTGGTGTAAACTCCAGCAAATAAAACAAGAGAATTTTTTAAATTAAAAAGAAGCAGCACGTGGACGATCCGTGCTTGATCTGTGCAGGAACGGAGAAAGAATACAATATCTATATCGATATAATGTATTTCTTTGTGCCTAGGGTCGTCCACATTTTTATTTTATTGCAGGAGTTCAGCAGACAGGCAGATGGCCCATTTAATGGAAATCGGTCACCATCGCCTATGAACATTTGCAACATCAAAGTTGCTACAAATGCGCTGCTGCTCTCTTAAGGGAGACTGGAACCTGGTCACTAATGCTGGAACACAACTTGAAGTTGTTATGGCGACATACTTTAGACCAGGGGTGGTAGCCATCCAATCGGGCAAACGCCCTACCACCTGGCTGTGGGTTGTTAAGTCGCCTCTTATGACAGCAGGAAATTGTATTCTTTCTCTTCCTGCACAGATAAAATATAAATTATATATGTATACTTATAAAAATAGTGATAGATCCCTATTAATATTATAAATGTGAAAGTAAGTCTGTCTGTTCCGTTTTCATGGAAAAATTACAGAACCGATTTGTCTGAAAGTCAGTATATATATATATATATATATATATATATATATATATATATATATATATATATATATATATATATATGTATATATATATATATATATATATATATGTATATATATATATGTATATATATATATATATTCGATGCCAAGGCTGAACATAGGATACTTTTTATCCTGGAAAATAGGATAGTTTCTGATATAAAAATATATTTGTCTTTCTGTTTGTTATGCTTTTATGGAAAGACTATTGGACCGATTTGGCTGAAACTCGGTATATATGTAAGTAGAGTTTATCTTTATGTTAAACTCTAGTATAATATAATGAATAACTCATAGTGATCTAGTATGTATGAATTCCAGGTAACCCTATAATGTCAGCACCTGGCCGCGGTCGGGGGTACACGGGGCGGCACCACTTGCGCGAACAGCGTCCCGGAGACACCCTCGGCCAGCACAACGAGGATCTGGACGCCGTGAGGACTTTGGCCGAACTCAGCCCAAGGTCTACTGGTGAGTTTACACTTATTATAAACCTTCGCCTCGGTTGCTTGGTGATTGCAATCCTGGAGACCAATGCTGCTATTACTTTTCAAAATCGCCAGAGACTATTGTCTCAATAGTAGGTTTGCCTGATTTCGGTATTCTATTAATTCCAATGTCGAGTCTGTGGCACGCTACTCCATCTTTATACAGTGTAAACTCCATGTAACGTCACTCGATTTAACGACAAACTCCCTTAAGCGTCGAAATCACTTGGCTTCGCTTGGTTTGGCTTGTCTTTCATACAATGATTCACTCTAAATTGCATTACACCCACTCTCAATAACGACAACAATTAATTAATAAAAAGTACCTTTTTAATTTGCCAAAATTAGTAAAAACTGCGCAGCGGTGTATGTTCTTTTATCGCTTTACTATCCTAGCCCGTAATACTCGACTGTCGGCATCATGCATTCTGAAATTTCTAAGTACATACTTCCGTTATCACCAAGATGCCTCAATATCGCAAGATATGAATAAAATAAGTTAAAAAAAATACAACAATATTACTGGTGCAGCAGAAGACTGTCAGACAAAAATAACAGACTTCCCTCCGTTTAACGACAACTCTGTAAAACGCCACTATGCACGGTAATCCTTCGGTGTCGTTATATAGAGCTTACGCTGTAATTAAAACTAAATCATTAAAAAAACAAGTTGACAGTGGGATAAATAAAAACTGTAACATTACTCATAGACACCTGATATCTTTGACTTCCGTAATCACGGCTACTGAACAGTGGCCGAAACGTCGGAATAAAAGTCAAATAAAGTACCGCGCGTAAAACCGTTAAAACGCAGTTTTATTATGTATACTAGTCGCGAAAACTTAAGAAAATATTATAAAAAAATTATTGCTTATTGTTGGCACCCAATATAATTAAGAAGGCACTGTTTACAAACATAGATTTAGGGCCGCTTGCATAACGATCGCCTTTAAATAAAATTAGTTAATCATATTAAACTGCCTAAATACGTTTTACACAAGACGTATAGACAGTTTTTTAACCGTATTTAGCGGCATATTTTGCCTTGTGCAAGACACTAATTATATTTCACCCTTTAGCTCACTATTAGCACATATGTGTCCGCGATGAGAGTGCAGATCGCGTTTGTCCACGTGATCGTTAATTGTGTTGTTGTCCCACTCTGTTTATATAGGAGTTGTATGATTTGTATGAAATGGGTATATTTTCTTGGTATATTACGAGATAGTGATAGTGTTAGTCTTGCGGCTTTTTGATATATCTATAACTGTCTTAAAGGTTAAGGCTGTTAAATACGTTTTGAGTTTCTTAAATAAATTTAAGCAATGTTATGCAAGAGGCCCTTAGAGATTGTTACACAATTAATCTTTTACTAGGGGAATGTAATTCCTAACATTCTACTGCTATAGTTAACAAAGCATAATTGTCTAATGAATAAAATATCGCCAGACAACCACACGTATTGTATATGCCCAAAATTAAGCAAGTTACATTCGTGTTTATAATATATTGGACTAATCTGGGGCCGATCCCAGACACCCAGACCGCAGTAAATAACGGAGAAAATTCGTTTCCGAAATTTGCCATGCCACGAATGTATCTCGCAGCCTCTGCATTGCAGTGAGGTAGGTCGGCAAAAGATTAGCCCGCTCAACCACAGAGGCCGTCAAACAATACGCACCCTTAAAATTATACAGACCTAAATCAAAGTTTGGTATAATTGGATTTTGATATCTAATACATAAAAATAAAGCATAAAATTGAAGAACTTGATATTTTTAATTAGGTCTGTATACTTGTAAAGGTGCGAATTCAATAGATTTATTTTTATGTACGAAAATGTATGTCTAATCTCTTATAGTACGCGGCACGCAACTTGGCCGCGTTTTGGCGTAGTGGGGGTAAGTTCGCGCATGGCACATTCAACACACATACACACGTTGTGCTTCTGTAGTGTCTGTGAATAACGGCGTGGTGTGACGTCACCCTGCATGCGCGTCATGAAAAGTCTGCCCGTCTCTCTCTCGCGCGCGCGGTCAAGCTTACGAGTATGAAGGAGACGACTCTTACGTATCTTACGACTTTGGCCAAATTGCGTGCCGGGGATTATAATAAACATAGATGTGGTCGGCGTAGGCTTAGCTCACTCAAGCTCAGTCGCCGTCAAAGTAAATAAGATAGTAGCACAGAGCCATCTGTAGATAATGTAGAGTGATGGTAGAATTTCTAGAGAAGTTCAATAGTTTATGGGTCCTAAATACCCCACAGCACGTAAGGGGCCATCCACAGATTACGTCACACGAATCCTTCCACCGTCCTTGTCACAGCTGGTCACATTCGTGCGACTCCTCCGCCCTTAGTGTGACATTACTATGGAGATGTCCACCCCCATAATCTAAAGCTCCCACGCTCAACTACGCTACGCTTCTCTAGAACGTTTATTCCGCGTACAACAATGACCTGGAGGGAATATCACGCCGAGGATTTCCCTCTCCTCTACGATATGAGCTCGTTTAAGAAAGGCGTTATAAAATTTCTTAGAGGCCGGCAACGCGTTGGCAAATCCCTGGTGTTTCAAACGTCCATAGGCGACGGTAACCACCTTCCATCAAGTGGGCCGTCCGCCCGTTTGCCTGCTTCAAGCAATAAAAAAAAATTCACTTATTTTGCAATTTTACATCAAGAAATTATTGTATACAGCTTTTCCGTAATTAGCTTAAATAAAGGTTAAAGGTCATTTACACGGAGTGAGTTTATCGTATGTTTTGGAGCGAAAATCTTATACTATTTTCGTAGGCGATACTCTTTAGACAAGATCGCATTGACATGATTACATTCAACCAAACAACAAAAACTCGCCTACGACTTTTGTGTGCACTACAACACAAATAGCATTAAGATATTTGCCTACGATTTCTCGACTTGTCTAAACTAGAACTCGTATGACATATTTTTAAGCTCATGCGAGTATCGTACAAATCAGTTTGAACCGATTTGAATTCGAGACTTGCCTTTCGAGCTCGGTGATGAGCTCGAAAGCTGTGAATATTTTGTATTTTTGTTGACATGAGACATCAATATTAAATGACGTCGACGAATGATATCGTATGTTTAATTTACATGATTTTTTTTTCTTGCTTTCGGCAATTTTATTTTAGAGGTAAGAAATTCTCTGCATGTAAATGCCCCTTTAGATTTCCCTTGTGAGACACTATCAGCGCGTTCCATTAGTAGCTTACAACGCCCAAAATGCTCCGCTAGCCATTCCACAAGGCGACCGCGGTCGTTGTGGTCGTGGCGAAAACGTCACTAATGTTGTCATCATTTTCGCTCACACACACACAACGACCGATGTCAAGAGGTGGGTCGAACCGTTCCACTTGGGTTTACGATTGTAACACCGGCAAGCAAGTGGATCCTTCTATCCGTGCAGGAACGGAGAAAGAATACAATTTCCTGAGTTGGGGCGGCCTGTCGTAAGAGGCGACAAAACAACCCACAGCCAGGTGTTAGGGCATTTACCCGACTGGATGGCTACAACCCCTGGTCTAAAGTACGCCGACATAACAACCTTGTGTTGTGTTCCGGCATTAGTGACCAGGTTCCAGTCTCCTTTAAGAGAGCGGCAGCGCATTTGTTGCACCTTTGGTGTTGCGAATGTCCATAGGCGATGGTAACCGCTTTCGGTTGGTAACGGGAAAAATTCCGGTCGTGAACGTAGTCGTTGTAAGTCTCTATTGAATTTAGCCATAGTTACACTTCGTCGACTGTCTATCACCCCCCCCCCCCCCCCCTATTTTTTTAAAGGTATAACGTCATTAAAATCGCGGTTGTGAACATAGTCGTTGTGTCTCTCTATTGAATTTAGCCATAGTTACACTTCGTCGACTGTCTATCACCCCCCCCCCCCCCTTTTTTTTTAACGTATAACGTCATTAAAATCGCGGTCCGGAACGTGGTCGTTGTGTCTCTCTATTGAATTTAGGCATAGTTACACTTCATCGACTGTCTTTCCCCCCCCCCCCCCCCCCCCCTATTTTTTTAAAGGTATAACGTCATTAAAATTGCGGTCCTGAACGTGGTCGTTGTGTCTCTCTATTGAATTTAGCCATCGTTACACTTCGTCGACAGCCTATCTCACCCCCCCCCCCCCCCTTTAACGTGTGACGTCATTTATGAATGGCCCCCTAAAGACAAGGTAAAATCGCATTGTTATAATGAAAAAGAAACAGTTACACCGCCCGGTGCCGATCTACCGCCGCCGAGAGAGAAAGAGAAGGAGGACAAGATGAACGACGAGCTGAAAGAGGACGAGGCGATCAAGGAGCTGCTCACGATCGATGAGCAGTACGCGCCGCTTTTGACCTTGGTAAGTTTATTTCTTAACAGTTTCTGCTTGAAAGTCTTTTATTTAGCTCTGGTCTGGTTTCGAATATGCCTACATGTTTTGTAATGTCAAAATTGAATACATCTTCTTTATAGTTGGAACAATTCAGTCCCGGGGAAGATGGTATACAGTTCAACAGGAAATTGCGACACTTTGAAACGAGTGTCACGAACATGTGTCCGGACGAGACAAGACTGCAGTGAGTATAAAATTGTAATAATATGGGAAGTAAAAACTTTGTAGATAGATAGATAACACTTTATTGTACACCATTACAGAAAAACTTACGAACTAGTATTAGTCTAGTTGGGTACAAAGGGCGGTCTTATCGCTAAAAAGCGATCTCTTCCAGACAACCCGTGGCAAGAATATTCTGATTAGGAGTGGCGACGGTGGTATACATAATTATTGTACGATTACTTACATTTTAATAATAAATATATAACTATACTATATATACAAATATACACATTTAAACATAATAAACATATAACTATATGCAATATAATATCTACTAATTATATAAAATTACATATCTTTATATTGCAGATAGAATTTCCTGACTAAGTTCTTAAATGTTATTAGGGATTTTGCTGGTCTGACAGCAACAGGCAATGAATTTCAAAGTTGGACAGCCTTAAATGTGAAAGAATTATAGAAGAACCCTTTGTACCCCTTTTTACGAAAATTGCGCGGACGGAGGAGTATGAAATTTCGCACACTTATAGTTTATACAGAGAAGGAGTGCAGAATGCTAATATTTTTTAAAACTTATGCATAAAAAATACATTAAATCAATCATAAAAAACATTACACACACTACCGTGTATTTAACACACACTCATATATACTCTTTTTCTTTATTGTTCAAGTCAAATTAACAGTGTAGCCTTGGCGAAATATGTGATTATTCAAATTCAAATTTATTTAACCAAACTTCTCATTACATGACAGCTATAACAAAAGATTGTGCTAAGTTACGTTATCCTGGTTGTCACGTTCTGAGCGAGATATGGCTCCTAAAGAACCCTGCACTTGGCAAAATCTGTACCGCAGGGATCATATAATTTATATATACATAAAAATAAACATTATTCAATACATATTTATAGTATGGAAGTGTGAGCGCTTGAGTGTGTTGCGTCTGTGTGCGTGAATTCGTGTGTGTGTGTGCATGTATTTGTATATATTTAAGAGACAATACGCAGTAGTTCTTCTGTTTGAAAGTAACTAAGAGAATGTAAGAGTTTATATTATAGAATTATAGTCTGACAACAGAACCTGAATAATGTTCAAACTTATAATTTAAATTAATTATTGTCGAATTTCGACCACTGGGCGACCATTAGTTAATTTAAAAAATATATATTATAGTAGAGAAAACCCATATTGTATATCCATTGTATTATCTTATGCCTTTGACATGTGATTTATTTTATTTTTATAATATTCTTTTATTAATTATATATTATAATACAATAATATATAATTAATCGAATTTTGTTTATAAATTTATATTAATGTTATGATGTTTTAGATTGATGTGTGCTCAAATATTTGTAAGTAGTAGTTGTCCATAATATTTGCGTTTAGATTGACGGGATTGTTCCCATGAATCACTCCAAGATTATCATTGGTTGAATTTTGACATTACTTGTATTGAGCTTATGTCAAATTTTAACCAATAGGGAAGGTCGGTACGATATAGGTACCGGCCGTATGTGGGCCGTCAGCTCCTTTGCCAGCTTCGAATTAAAAATAAGAAGAAGTATAAAGTATCTCAAGTAAACGAAACGCATATACATATAAAGAGGTTAATAAAAGTCTATGAAGCGAAAGTTATTTGTTAGGATCGTCGCAAATGGTGATCCATTATCTCTGCCTAGCCCCGTAGGAAAGAGGCGTGATGATATGTATGTATGAAGGACACGTAATTCTGGTTCTTAGGCAAGCATTCGCGTCGTTCCGGGCAGCGTCGCTGCTGAGTGCTGTGACCGCGCGCAAGCTGGCCGCCGTCGGCGCTTCGTTCACGCGGCAGCAACGCCAGCAGCTGTTGAGGGCAACGCTGCTGAATGTCGTGATGCAGGGCACATATTGCAGTGAGTCATACATCTCTACTAATCCATATATCACCATTTCGTTTCCGGCTCGAAGTATCAATTTCACTGTTAAGAACAATCTCTTTCCTAATCCATAGATTGTTGTTTCTGATCCGGCTCGAAGGATCAATTTCAGTGTTAAGAACAGTCTCTTTCCTATTTCAAAGATCGCTATTTCTGATCCGGCTCGAAGGATCAATTTCACTGTTAAAAACAATCTCTTTCCTAACTACAGATCGCTGTTTCTGGTCTGACCCAAATGATCAATCTCACTGTTAAGAAGAATCTCTTTCCTAATCCATAGATTGCTGTTTCTGATCCGGCTCGAAGGATCAATTTCACTGTTAAAAACAATCTCTTTCCTAACTACAGATCGCTGTTTCTGATCTGACCCAAATGATCAATTTCACTGTTAAGAACAATCTCTTTCCTAGTCCATAGATTGTTGTTTCTGATCCGGCTCGAAGGATCAATTTCACTGTTAAGAACAATCTCTTTCCTAATCCATAGATCGCTGTTTCTGATCCGCCTCGAAGGATCAGTTTTATTGTTAAGAACAATCTCTTACCTAACCCATACATAGATCGCTGTTTCTGATCCGGCTCGAAGGATCAATTTCACTGTTAAAGGGCTACCTAAAAGGTGTTCTCTATCTCACTCGTGTAATGCCATAATTTTGAAGATTTAAATTGCCAGGATTTATGACAAATCTGTATTCTACGAATTTCAACGATAATTACGAATGTTTCACAGAAATTTGATTTATTCGATGAACCATTCGTAATTGTACTGTCGAGATTTGTGTAATATAAATTTGTCGTAAGTAAACTGTGACAATTTGTATCTTCGAAGATGTGGTGATGCGCAAGCGAGGGAGCAAACTCCATATTGGTACCTCATTGATTATGAACAGATTAAAAATTGTTTTATTAATTTCAGAATTAGAATTATTGGAGCGGGCAAACCCATTGTTTCTGGTCAATGCAGCCAACCTTATGGGAGATTATTTTGCAGGTAATATTACAATTAGGCTTTGATATGTATATATATGTATATACATAATTTTAAATTATTGCAGAGTTCAGCAGACAGGCAGACGGCCCACCTGATGGAAAGCGGTTACCATCGCCTATAGACATTTGTAACACCAAAGGTGCTACAAATGCGCTGCTGCTCTCTTGAGAGACACTGGAACCTCGCCACTGATGCCGGAACACAACTCTAGGTTGTTATGGTGGTATACTCTAGATCAGGGGTGGTAGCCATCCAGTCGGGCGAATGCCCTACCACCTGGCTGTAGGTTGTTTAGTCGCCTTTTACGATCGGCCGCCCGGCCGCAGGAAATTGCATTCTTTCTCCGTTCCTGCACGGATAAATAATATGCTCGAATTATGAAATATTTATCCTTGTATGATAACTCCTCATCTTCATGCTTTTATGGTAACTATTTGACAGCGCCGACTGCCAAATTTTGGATTGTATTACTTGCCTATCATTATCATTGCTAAAACATTGCATACATTAAGGAACTTAAAAAGTATGATTTCTCGTTAACCCTTTAAGACGGAACCACCACAAATTTGTTCTCGAGTGTCACACGCGGCTAATTGGGAAGCACCACAATTTTGTGGTCAAATACAGATAATTGAAACGAACGTTGAACTGATGCTTTCTCCCTCTAACTACGTAGAATTTGTATTAGAGTAAAAGAGACGATACAATTCTCTAGATTTTAGCGGGCCAATTTTGAAGGTAGCTTTGACACGCAGTATTAAAACGAAGCCTCCTTTTCCTAAAAAAATATTTTAGTGACCATAAAAGTAACTTGACAAATTGTAACATCGAAAATCTAAGTAATAATGACTTGGCGCCATCTACAATATATAGGAGCTTCCAGAATTACATTTTTCACCGAACGAGTGTCATTTATGAGCAAACAGTATCTCTCATCACTCTATTGTTTCTATTCTCTTCTCTTCAGAGGCCCGTCTCTGCAATGGTAACAAAGTACACATCCTCGCAAGTCCACTTTTGCAATATATGAAAGCACTATTGACCAGTGAAGATATGAAAGCACATAGAAGTCTCGCCACACAGGTGAATATAATATTATTATTAAAACTTTTATGTATCAATTGTGACACGCTCCTTTCGCTCGCTCGGCTCGTGCTCTTTAAGGGCTCTATCTTTGCCACAGTACAATTGAATCCAGTATGGAAATACTCATTTACATTTGGTAGCATTATCATAATATGCTTACCTGCTTTATTTTTTATTTAATTTATTAAAGAAACAACAAAAAGCGAAAATATAATAATAATAGCACATCAAACTTATTTTTGCTGGATCTCTTTGAAGTAGTCACGAGTGGTTTCTATAATGCACATGAATTGCGTCACACTCGGCGCTTGCCCTATATTTATATATTTCCGCTTTTAAACATTATATAAACAATTTCAACAGACATCTACTAAAACGAAGTGTCTTTCCTTTCATTTAATTTTAATTTACAGCAACCATTAGAATGGTTAAATTGTCACTTGTTAGTACAATGAATGTAAAAATAATATTTTTGAATAATAGATTGTTTACTTTATAGAAAAAGTCAACTGATATAACATATATATGCAGACCAATGTCATATGACACAGTATAATTTCTCTTTCAGCTGATGCAAAACGGTCGGGAACTATTATCAGTTTTACCTCAAGAACTTGAAGATCTATCGATCTCTATACGTTACAGACTTCTAAAACCACCACCACACAGTATAATTTGGTTATTATTATCAGCTGATTTATGCTTAAATAAATTCCTTCCTTTACCGAATGCTCTACAACAATTCTACGCATCACACTTAGATTTGACACCAGAGGAAAATTTTAGCGAGGTTTCTTACGGGTCTTGGAAAAAATCCCCGGAGAAGGATGACAATGTAAACGATTTGGAGAAAGTTGGGACCAGTTTGTCATCTGTCAATTTGACAAATGATGACGGGAAACCCAAATTAAGACCTATTTTAGGTGCTGGTGCGGGATTATTGCGTCAAGAACAAGCATTATCAGTCAGTCAAGACAGTTTTGACACTTGGGCACCAAAAAATAATTTACACAAACGATATGATTTGAACTCTTGGAGACAAAACGAGAAAAGAGAAGAGGATGTGACGTCATACACGGATTATAACAGAGTTAATTATCAAGAGAATTACTCGAATTACCTTCAGCAAGGTGATGGGACATATATACAGAATTATGACTTTAACAGACAGGACGACGGAAGAAGTGATACGAGGAGCGAAGCCCATAGTGAAGTGAGGAGCGATGTCCGTGAAGCTAGGAGTGAGACCCAACCGCCTTTGCCTGAGAGAGTGAATAACGAAGTGCAGAAGAGTAGAAGAGTCGAAAATTGGAGAAGAGAGAAGAGTGATGTAAAAGAAGATAGTAATCGAAGGAGAAATTGGACCAGACAGCGGTCTAGGGATAATTTAGATGAGAGTGAGAGAAAAGGAGTCGGTAGGAGAAATAGTGGGGACAGTGAGAGTACTCTATCAAAAACACCACCAAAAAGGCACGTTTCCGATGTGCCGAGAAATCATAAATATTGGGATCACGACGATCGTTGCGATAAAGATTATAATAGTTAGTCTATTTATTTTTCTTATTTTGCATAATGTGGGTAGTTTAAAATTTTAACGGTATGATTTAAAAGGGTTGATATGTTAGGAAATTTTAAAATGAAGTTTTGTAAGGTATTTTTATACTTTACTATGGATGGATAATGAAATTCTTGCATATGGTACTGCGATGTGTTGTCTGACTCAGTACGCATTAGTACACAAGTATACTTTGGTGCCGAAGTGTGAAAATATTTTTTTTATAAGTGCTGAAAATTGTGATCCGCTGCACATAATTTATTACACTTTGGCACAGAAGTGTAGTTATATGAATATTAATTTTTATTTACTACTAACTGACCCTAAAATCTATTGTAAATTGGGATACGGGTTACTAACTACCGATTCGAAAATGGACCGTAAGGTGGGGTTCACTGCGCATAATCCAGTACACTTTGGTACCGAAGTGGAAAGTTATATAAAAATTAATTCTTATTTACTATGAATTCTTACTCAAAATGTACAGTAAATTGGGGCTCGGTATAAATACTTTAGTACACTTTGGTACCGAAGTGTAAAGTTATATAAAGATCAATTCTTATTTACTATTGACCCTAAAATATACCGTGAGCTGGGGTCCAGTACGCATAATTAAATACACTTTGATAACGAAGTATACAGATATACTATTAATTGAATCTGAAATGTACCGGAAAATGGAAAACTCGGTACGCGTTAATACGGTACTGATTGGTGTGAAATGTGTTAAATGACTATAATGCCTTATATTGGGTTATATGATTGTTGGGTTACCACGTCGGCGATGCCAATGTGTATAAATCACAAAGTATATATATCAACCCTGATAAACAACATTTGGAGTATTTCTTGCCTAAAATTAAAATATAATCATAAAGTTGTTGATATCATCTAATATAAATACATTCAAATATTGATCTATCGTACTATTATCTTCGTTAGTTGTACTCTTACTTAAACGACCGTAAAAGCATAAGACTAATATGCTAATATAAACCTGATACTAATATCAATCGTACGTCGCCCATCCGATCGTCCCAAATAGGCCCTCTTTACGCTTCGATCCTCTCCCATCCAGTCGACGTGACCGAACCATCGGAGGCGGTGAGATTTTATCTCCTATTATGTAAGGCTCGGCGACGTGGTTTTTAATTTCGACGTTTGTTCGGACCCTCCAGCTGCCATCGTCTCTCCTCGTTGGACCCAAAATATTTCATGCCACAGTATATTCAAAGAAAATTTATTCAGTGGTGTCATCAACTCTCTGTTTATATGGTCAGTTTTAGATTAAATACTCTAATATTCCTAGATTAATGTTCATTATGATTGTTAAGAACAATCATGGTCTCTACATAATAATTATGATTAAAGCGTAGTAATAAGATTTCATAGTTTTTATGACGAAATAATCAATCGGAATTAGTTTACTTACTACATTACTTTGACTATTATTATATTAATAATGAAATTATTAAAATGTAATTTCGGCGTTTTGTGAATAATTGTATCAGACAGAGGAATAATTAATAATAATTTACGGGAGTCTGTGTTCCCCGATTCATATAAACCAGTCTTCAAGACACGAGTGAATAGGTATCTACGAGCTAAGCATGCTACATAAAAAATAGCGTCGTCACTTAAACATCAGCCCATAAACAATCACACAACACCCCCAGCTCCAGGGGGTCGGATAGTATACCGATTATACTATACTACGCCATAAGAAAAAACGCAGTAGTAACGAACTTATGGCGTAAAACCTTCAAATTAAAACGTGCGCCTCCCGAGACGCGTCCCGACGCCCGACAGAAGTTATAACTTAAACTAATCTGAATTGTTTAATATTGAAATTGTTTAACTTGAGAAAAGCTTGCGTTATTACCTAAATTGTATGTATATAGCGCTGTGGGTTAGAGTGAGAGAGGAGGAGCCTGCCTACCGCTGCCGTATGCGTGAGAGAACGGGATGCCAGATAGACTGGCGGCGTAACGCGTTACGTAACGTAGCTGTTTACCCTCCCGTAAGAAGTTATCATTTCAAAAACGATATTCTATTGTAAAACGATGCCTTTAAACTTTTAAAGTAATAACTTCTTTGAAAATAATTACAAAAATTGAGTTAAAAGTACTGTGATATCTTTCGGACAAGCAATATTCCATATACTCCAATTTATAGTCTATTTATTTTTATTAATTTCTAAATTTACTTTTTATGTGTTTTATATTTTTTATTAATAATCTGATAAGTTGCGAAGACACCAAAATTAAAAATCGACCTGGGATATTATTTGTTCTTTTGCAAGAATGTGGGACACCGGCAAAATTACTGTGGTCAAAAATTCTGAGAAACGCTCATGAATGAAAGTGTCGTTTTTAACTCACTAGTTCCATTTAATATTAGCTATTAGTAAAGTAAAAATAGAAAATTATAATAATATTAAAACTTATAATACCTTCTTTTTAGAAGCGAGATAAAAATTGTATTTTTTTTAAAGAATACTTTTGATCACTGCTAACATTGCTGTTTGTTTGTCACAGCTGATTTACTGCCTGCTATATACCTTGAAATTCCGGTAAAAATATATATCGCTAAAAGTAAATATCGTTAAACAGCTTTACGTTATTTCTAGACCATTTTATTGTTAAATATAACGGTAATACTGATTTCATCGATAATTTTACCGTTGTACCTATGTTTTGTTACCACCGTCGCTCTCGTTCTCTCACAAAGATCATTAAACAGCATTGACACTAATAATACGCTACATGCCTATCCAAGCGATGAATTTTCAAATAAATTGCAATTTATTTGAATATGAAGAAGAGTGAGTGAAGAGAGTGTCGGGGTGAAGGTAAGGAAAGGAATGCTCCGGTGGTTCGGGCATGTGGAAAGAATGCATGATGAAAGAATGAATAAACAGATATACAATGCAAAAGTGGGTGGATGCAGAAGTCGTGGAAGGCCACGACACACCTTCCATGATCAAATTGATCGTGTACTAGCAGAAGGTGATGTCAGGAGCCTTAAGAACAGACGAGCGTGCATGACAAGAGTTATGAATGTCAAAGAGGCAAGTGAGGTATGTAAGAATAAGCCTAAATGGCGCTCTGTTGTTCGTGCCTACCCCGCAAGGGAACTGGCGTGAAGTTATGTATGTATGTATGTTATTTGAATATCTGTGTGTTGTGTTAGTGGCTTTTTCCGGTAACGTAAAAAATTACGGTAAGTGTAACGTTAAGTATACTATTATTAACGTTAAAAATACAAATGTTACTTAATTAACGGTACAAAATTGTACCGGTATGGCAATTACTTTTTCGAAAATACCGGTAATTAACTATATTATTAAAGGGAATTGTTAACGTTTGTAAGCCCAGCCATACCTACATTACTAAAATGGTTGTAAGGCAAAAATATATTTTCGGTTTAATATTGAGTTGATCCTCTGTCTGGAACTTGTGAAAACGTATTACAGTATATTATATTAATATCAGTAAGCTTGCCATCTTTATAATGATGGACAACAAAACAGCGTTTAACAATTTTAGTTTATTTTATATATCGTCGAAGTCGACGAAGGACTTTGTAACTAAATATTTGGTCACATTATTTTTTTCTTTAAAATTGTTACGCATTACAAATTCAAAAGTTCTTATTCAAAATAAGTTCCACTGGAGAATACTTTTTGTAGATCATACGTATAAGTTTAAATTAAAAGACATAATAACAGGAAAGAAGAATATTACTCTCGTTTATAATAATGACGAGACGTACAGAGAGATTATACTGCAACATATCTCCATAAATTCCTTACATGTTTGGCAATTTAATGACGTTATACAAACGGTAGTATAAAAGGCTGGAGCGAGCTGCTATGTAAATGAAGTTTTCTCATTTAAATATTCTTCAATAGTGTAATATCCCTTTTTAAGTTAGATACTTTTTATATATACATAACTTCACGCCAGTTCCCTTGCGGGGTAGGCACGAACAACAGAGCGCCATTCAGGCTTATTCTTACACACCTCACTTGCTTCTTTGACATTCATAACTCTTATCATGCACGCTCGTTGTAACAACTTTTACATGTATATATATCACAATTTTGACGAAAAAATAATGTTGCCAAAAAAAAAAATTGGTATAAGGTCCTGCATAGACGCCGAAGATATAGTTTGTCCTATAGCTATAATTTTTATATTACATTTTCTAATTAAATAATAACGGTGGTATGATTTATAACCATTGTATGTATTGTCAAAAATGCAAGCTTTCTAGCGTCTAAACATTTTATTACTTCTGTTTTACTCACAGAGGTATCTTGACAACGCTGTGTCTACTGATACTAATATTTATACTATGGGAATCTTGTGACGACTTGGAAAGAGTTATGAAATTATAAGAAGCGGTATTATTTTCTTAAGTTTTCGCGGCTAGAAAACTACGTTTCAACGGTTTTAAGCGCGGCATTTGGATTTTTATTTCGACGTATCGGCCACTTTCCAGTGGCCGTGATCACGGAAGATAAAGATGTCGAGTGTCAATGAGTAATGTTAAAGTTTTTATTTAGCCTTACCGCCAACATGTACAAGTACAATGAAGCGCAACGTAGTTTTGTTAAGAAGCGGGATATTTAAAAAAATAAGGCACCGCCTTCCCAACATTGCTCGGGACTATAATGTACCTGTATAGTGAATATATGCACAATATAATTTTAATTAAGTTTGAGCACTAATTAAGTCATCGTTAATATAGACGTTTAGTATTTTTAATAATTGACAAAGATTACAAATATTGACATTGGCTACGTTCCACAAGAGATTCACAACGATCAGCCGAAATCGAAATATTTATGAATCCACCATTGGTCATATAATTATGATCGTAATATATATGTCGGGTTCACGCCGGGAGCGAACGAATGACGCTTCGAGAATAACACAATAATAATCTGAAATATTAGAATCAAACTTTATTGCACTAGAATTATTACGATTACAAAGAAATATTAGGACAACTCCAAGAGTTGCATCCACGCTTGTCAGGTGTCGAGCAGTAATTTGCCCTTCAAGAGTACTGCGATTATCAAGCAGTAATTATCGGCCACATATTATCTGCTACCTCCTCCAAGACTACCAATGGAGACTGTCCGTCCTAGACTTGGTTGTAGACTGTCCCTCCTCTGCCCGAACACCGCGTATTTAACAGGTCCTCGTAGCGCGCCGCAGTGACACCATCCGGTAATGCTGTGGCGCCACTTCAGTTACACTTCCTTCATAAAACCAACTTCCGCCATACGTATTAACTTCCAACATCCGGTTACTCCATTTCCGATATCCGTTAGCTTAATAATAAATGCTTCTACGTCGACATCCGGTTAAACGACTTCCGATTACTACATGAAAGAATACTCTATCCGGTTATTGACTACTTCCGTCATATGGTTACTTTATAATAACAAATACGATTCCTACATATACATATTATTGACCGGAATCTGTTATATAAATTAATCTAAAATTTAATCACAAATTATTGACGTGTTTTATTTAAGGATGTATTTAATCCTTTGCAATGCTTATAATAATGAACTCGACTGTACCACTTGATAGGCAGCTGTCACTTTTTGTGCCTGAAGGGCGCCATTTTGGCGTTGATAGTCAAGGCGCTGTGCGAGTCCCAGTGAACTAATAAGTTATACGGGAGCAAGCGACATATTGGCTATGTTCCATTGAGACTTTTTTTTTGAAAACGCTGGGGGAATGCATTTGCGCATATCCTCGGGCTCCGGTGGATGCCACCAAGGGGTATGTGGGACTCCCGGCTGCTGGTGTTGCACATAAGCTTCAACGTTATAGCTTGCATGCACCGGCCGCCAGACTACCCACTAAACCTTCCAGCGTCCCTCCGCATCATAATGAGGCGCCACGGGACCGTAACCATGGGTATGAATGCCGTGACACCTCGATGCAAGCCGACAAGGAGCGGTGTCCCTGCGAATAGAACACCCCACGGCACTGATAAATGACATAATTTTCGTACTTTATTGTTCTGAGTGACGTAATAGTGATTGATGTCCTGTGAGTCATCTAACGCAGACTAATAAACCGTCGACACTACGTAAATAAATTGAAGGTGATCGATTTGAAAATAGAAAGTGTTCTACTTTAAAAAATAATAATACCGTAATTATTAAATTCGTTCATTGAAATGTGGTTATATTTATTATATGATATAGTATTTCCAGCAAAAATATATAAAAAGTTAAATTGATTAGAACTTATTTATAAATGGAGATGATTTTTATAACAAGTGTTGGTAACGCATTCGGACATCACTAACTGAGCTGTCAACGAGCTGTCAAAAGTAAAATAAATGCTTAGAAATGATATAAAAGCCTTTTAGCGTCTATTAACACCTGCCTCTTTTACTATGACATTGGCAAAATCAATGCCAAAGGCGTTGGAGCCATCAACAACAAAGATAGAATAGAATAGAATATAAAAGCCTCTAAATTCTATGAGACTATAGTTGGCAGGTCGATATGTCAATTATCTAGTGATGTGACGTCTGGTAGTCATTGTTGATAATTCTTTGGTTCGCAACAAAATGAGTGTGAACGATAACTATAATTAGTGCTCTCTGCCCTTAGCAATAAAATACTTTAATTATATTAGTAAAAATAGGCAGCTCGGTGAGGAAGTGCTCTTTGGAAACTTTTGTCAAAGTACAAGTCCGGTATGGACCTATAGTATTTTATTTTTTCGCAGGTGATAACATTATACATGCATGAATCGAATTATATATCAAGTAGATCAATACATATGACGGCTTCTGTGGTTGAGTGAGCTAAGCCTTTGCCGACTTACCTCATTACAGTGCACAGGCTCCGAGTTCGATTCCTGGCATGATAAATTTTGTAAACGAACTTTTAAGTTATTTGCTGTGGTCTTGGTGTTCGGAATTTGCCCCACAGGAGTCGTGGTATATTACCCATAACACAATATTAAGTTGCTTAGCTTGGGGATATACCTACTACAATGTGTGGGTGTGTTGTCTGCCGTTGCCGATTTTATATTGATCTACTTGATATGTAATTTGGTTCGCTCTAGAATTTATTTCGATACTTAACACGTTTTACTTAAGTAAAATAACTGACTGACTTGTGATAAATATTACAGCAATTTCAAAACCTAGTAAGTGCATTCAAAAAAAAATTCTCATCACGGCACAAAAAATTTGAAGATCTTTAATGATATTCGATTTCGAAACTATTTATTAGGCTTATTTGGGGCGATGTCAAATTTTGATACAGTTTTCACATATTTTAGTGAGCACATTACATCGGCAAATGCTTTGTAAGACAATAAATGCACAAACGTTCATTTAAAAAACAATATGAGTTGCTAGGTTTTGAAAACGCGTAGCTGATTAATTGACTGAAGTACACGGAAAAGTGTTACTATATGAAAGCATAATCATGTGATTTTGAATGATTAATACAAGCAATGATATTTGTAAAACGAAATGTTTGACCTGTAAGACTAAATTGGACATAATAAGAACTTAAAATTATAATTAAAATTTCACATAATAATTAAGAACGGTAGTAAAATTTTACTAATTATGTATGTATTATTTTTTAACTTGTAACCAGGGATGGGCCGAAATTCGTTTTACATTGTTTGACCGAATTTCGGCAGCTCGAGCCGAACGTCGTCATTCGGCCGAAATTCGGTTTAAATGCCGAACGTTCGGTGCAAGAAAAAAGTAAAATACCTACTTGCACTATTTTGACTGAAACTAATTGAAATCATATACTATCATAACCATAAAATAAAAATAGACCTCTATATACTCATGGTTATTTATTTTAGTTAGAAACATGTAAACCTTAACTTGCAATGTGATAAAAATGAAATAAAATTAGTTCTTCTCAATTGAAGAGTCTGCCTAATTAAGTAGACATCAAATTAAAACAAAAATGAAATAAAATTATTATTCCTCTAACAACCATAGGTGTAGTGCAACTGCTTAATTATAATGCGTAACTTGAATAAAATAAAATAAAACACTTCTAAGAAACATCAGCAATAACAACTTTAATTTTGATTGAAATCACTTTTTTACGAAGTTAACATTAAGAGTTTGCAATTATAAAATGGTTTTTTTTTTTCAATTAAAGGTCTAAAAATCTATTCTTTTATCCACTTACTCGTACTTAAAATTTACCAGAGGCAGGTTATGGTGTCAAACGCTAATGATTCGCCGTTATCAAATCAAGACATCAACAATTAACGACGTGTCGCTTTCGAGAAAGCGTGACGAAATTAGACCAAAGTTCAGCCGAATTTTTTGTTTTAACTGAATATTCGGCCCAAACGACATTCGGCCCATCCCTACTTGTAACATTAGTCTTGTAAGATTTATGATAAAAAATGCAATAAAGCAAATTTTCGTGCGTAATGTAAATATCATTAAAACCTCATAATAGTTTAAGAAACACTTGGGGATCTACGTAAATTGAGTTCGTTACCTCCGTCGCTCATTACCACATTCCTGAAGATACAAATTGACATAGTTTACTTACGAAAAGTCTGTATAACATAAATCTTAACAACAAAATTACTATCCGCAAGAGTTAACATGAGACCTGAGCGTAGTGCGCGCTCCCCTCCCGACCCCCGCCTTACCGCTCTCGCCATCGACGGGTCAGTACCTCGCGCTTACGTCATCTGTGCGAAGTCTCAAGTTAACTCTTGCGGATTATACGAATGTTTCACAAAAAAAATCTTATTGATTCACAAATAAAAGCCCATTAAACGTCCCACTGCTGGGCTCGGGCTTCCACCTACAGGGGAACGGACAGTATACCCGCGACGCTTGTCCAAGGCGGCTAGGCAGGTTTGACACATCGCTTACCTCGATGTGCAGGTTGCATCACGATGTTTTCCATCACCTTTATTAGCAACGTGGTAATTGTAACAATATTTGATTAGAAAACTGTCTTAAGTGGTGCATGCGTTCCGGTCAGTATTCAAACCATGCGCTAACCATTACGCTACCACGACTATCTGGTGATTGGAAAATCGCCCCTAAATCAAATTATTGTGAAACATTCGTAATTTCATTGCTAAGATTTGTGTAATTTGTCCATAAATTACGTCACAGATTAGTGGGAGGGGGTGATCAACGAAGTGTGGCAAGGTGTGGGGGATCCTAAATTCCGTGACGTCACATTTCAAAATCTATATTTAAGCTTTAAAGCACGAAATTTGAACTGTTAACGAAAACCACCTTCAAAATATTTCTAATTCTTAGGCTGGTGTGAATACACATTTAGCAGGTGGTTAAAATGTAATAATCGCTAATACTATATGGCTAAACAGTGGTTATTTTATTTTAAACATCGGTTGAATGTCTATGCACACCAGCCTTAGTGTTTAAATTATTAAAAATGATTTAAATTGTAATAAAACTAATCACGGAACTGCTAATTTAATTTAATAATTTCTTGATATGAACTTGCGAAATATGTGATGTCACACTAGGGTGAGAAGTCTCACGGATGTGACCAGTTGTGACACGGACGGGGAAAAGTTCAAAAAATCACGAAATTCGTGTAACGTAATTTGTTGATGGCCCCTAATGCGCGAGCGAGACAGCGAACTCCATTAGGGTAAATCCTTCGTTCATAAAAAGCAAGCAATATAAATTTGTTATTTGAAGGAAATTGCTAAAGAGCCTCCCTTCCATGTTATTTTAAGTAAAATAATTTTCTAACTGTAATTTCTTAAATTTAATTGTCGGGGAGATTGTACTAAGATATGCGATTATTGCTTTATATTTCATAAAAGTGGGTATTTATTATTATTTATAATAAATTCGGAATATGTTAATACATTGTTTCTCAAAGTTTTTTTAAAGTCGCGACCCATGAA
The DNA here is from genome assembly GCA_019925095.2 of Dendrolimus kikuchii. Lineage (NCBI taxonomy): Eukaryota > Metazoa > Arthropoda > Insecta > Lepidoptera > Lasiocampidae > Dendrolimus > Dendrolimus kikuchii. The sequence continues at coordinate 2,300,507 of CM034414.1, forward strand.
AACACCAAAAAGTAAAACTCTTGCGATGCCATCACTACAACATTATAATAATATTTTAATTAATTGCTTATTTATACGTTTAATTTGTATATAGGTTTTTTGTTACTAGACTGCGACCCCTTTTAATAACAAACTGGACGCCCACAAGGGTCGCGACCCTCAGGTTGAGAAATGATGTGTTAATATGAATCTGTAGAATAATGTACGTAAGCCGATATTAGACGGTTCATTTGTCTTTCAATTTGAATGAATCATATAAACATAAACTTGAATCATTCAATGTCATTTAATACTATTGAGTCCTTTCAGTTCTGTGCCTTTCTATCAAATTGATTCAATCTATTTGATACGTCTAATATCAACTTTAGAATAAATATAATCACGCGTAATAAAAATATAGTAAAAAGTCGAGAGTAGAAGAAAAATACCTTGAAGTATAATGAAACGGCTTGAATAACGCTGCAAACAATGCTTCCAAATGTTAGGTGAAACAAACTAAAAATAAAAAACTATGTTTAACTCTAATAAAATTTTAAAACTGATAAAAAGTATGTCAATTGACTTTAAAGTCAATAAAATTATGTGGAGTGAATGATAAATACGACATTTGAAAACGATCTCCATAGATGAATACGACATTTGAAAACGATCTCCATAAAGACTGGTTGTGTTGTGTTCTAATATTATTTATATATTCTATTAAATTCTAGAAGATCAGGTTATTTATATTTGAAAATATATGTCATATAAGATGTATCATTCGCACTCACAAATGTAAACTATAAAAACATTTCATTTAATAAAATATATTTTTATATAGCTTCTTAAGTGTATAAACAAACACACAATGAAACGTTTCTATATTTATAAGTATATTTTAGATTGACGATATCTTTTAGTACAATCTACCCTCTTAAAAGTTTGGATGATATTGTGAGCATTATTTTTTAACAATTATTTTCTGTGCGCTATAACTGATTCGAGCGTAAGTTCAAAATAATTTTTAATTCACAGTGTAATGTTTCAGTCGTTATTTATAGTAAGCCTTATTAATTATAGAAAGTTACTTTAATGTAGTCGAAAATAAGTGAAATCGTGAAATTAGTATATGTACGTAATGGTAGTAAAAATTGATTTTGAAAAGCTAGATCTTACGTGATTAGATATCGTCAAATGTCTTTTCTTAGCGCTTTTTGACATTTTATTAAATGTAAAGCGTAAATTATTAGTGATTCAATAACAAGATAAATTAATTTACTTTCTATTTAGAATATACTGATCGAAAAATGAAGTGCTGTATATTATAGCTTGGTGACCCCCGGGGGTCACGACCCACAGGTTGAAAAACACTGGTTCATCTTAAAAAATAATGCTCTACAATAACTAAGAATTAACCTATGCATAGAGATTTATGTAAAATTAGCTACCAAAATAAAAAGTAGGTTTTCTAAGAATTATTCTTACTTTTAATAAAAAAAAAGCTGAGTGAAATAATTTCTCGAATGGATTTCTTTAACTTTAAGAGTGGCTTATGTTGTACGTATCTAGGCTAAAAGCGTGTTCAATAGTGTCGTTTTGTTCTTGTATCTTTTCGGCGGGAGAAGGGATAATTCCCGGGAAGTGTTTAGAGGCAGACATGTTTCTTGGCGGCTATTTAAGGGGGCAACTTCCCCCGGTGGCTATTTTAGGGGACAATTTTCTCCGGGCAGCAGTTTGGGGGAGAGGAAAGATTAGTAGTAGGGGAGCCCAAGATGCTAAATGTGGAGTCACTCGAGCGTCGCGGGGACCTTTTGGATTGTGAAGATTAGATGCTAAAACTAAAGAGTCTTTCACTGGTGGGGGGGAGCGTGCACAGGTTAAAAAAAAAGAGTCGCACAGAAATACTCAAGCGCGTCAGATATTCAAAAGGGGTGTTAAGTAAACCCTAAAATAACTCGTATTCAAGACTGACGATTTGGACGCGACCAAAAGCCATGGCCGATTTTTGAAAATGCAAAAAACGTAACATTAAAATACTCGAGCGCGTCAGATTAATATACAGACGGTTCAGCTTGATCTCCTTGTCGTGCTGACCCATAATCTGACAATTACGTGGAGGAATTTCCTTAATCTGAAGGTTTGAAAAAAAATTTGAAGAATAAAAAATACCCCCACCCTATATGAAGGGTTCATATATGTTGGGGGACATAATAGGGTGCAAGGTTGCTCCCTTTATCTTATTCTGCCACGCTCGAGTAAATCCCAAATTTCCCCGCTTGGCCTCCCCTACTATAGCTGCTAGCCGACCAATGACACCTCTGCTCATAATAAAATGTAAATTCAGGGATGTTCATGGAAGTAGCTTGAGTAATTATATTTTATATACCTGTAGCCATTCTAAAAATAATTTTATTTAGACGAAAAATGTTTTCATCTCGTGTCTTATTAATGAAATGAGGTGCGTGACACCTGGATTATTTGAAAATTATGTACTCGTGAATAAAAATGGAATTTAATTTCTTTTTGTTGTTTTATTTGTCCCTATTTAGGTAGGTTTATCATACCTGACACAACGAACAAACATAGCATATTAGGAATAGCCATTTCCCACTAGGAAATTTAGCTCGAAGAAACTTAATTAGCTCTACAGGTTAATTCTAATTTTGCCAGGTGGTAGGGCATTTGCCCGACTGGATGGCTACCACCCCTGGTCTAAAATATGTCGCCATAACAACCTTGAGTTGTGTTCCGGCATTAGTGACCAGGTTCTAGTTTTCCTTAAGAGAGCAGCAGCGCATTTGTAGCAACTTTGCTGTTGCAAATGTCCATAGGCGATGGTAACCGCTTTCCATCAAGTGGGCCGTCTGTCTGTCTGCTGATCTCCTGCAATAAAAAAAGAAAATCGTCGCGTCTCTTACGCCCCGCGTCCCTGCCGTTGGGGCTTCTTTACACTGTTCTTGCTTTTAGGGGGCCATCCTCAATAACGTTACACGAATTTCATGTTATTTTTACCCCTCCCTCCGTCCTTGTGACATTCGTGCTTCCTAGTGTGACGTCACATATTTTTAGATTTAGAAATGTGACGTGACGAAATTCACATAATATTTTCTAAGTTTTCGCGACTTGTATACATAATAAAACTACGTTTTAACGGTTTTAAGCGCGGTAATTTTATTTGATTTTGGTTTTTCCGACGTTTCGGCCACTTCAGTGGCCGTGATCAGGGAAGACAAAGATGTCTTCCGTTCATCTTTGTCTACCGTGATCACGGCCACTGAAAAGTGGCCGAAACGTCGGGAAAACCAAAATCAAATAAAATTACCGCGCTTAAAACCGTTAAAACGTAGTTTTATTATGTGACGAAATTCGTTAATAATGTGAAGACGCTACACGATTAATTCATTCAAAATAACCAAACCCACTGCAATTATAAAGAATATGAACATAATCGTGGAAGGCCACTACACACCTTCCATGATCAAATTGATCGTGTACTAGCAGAAAGTGATGTCAGGAGCCTTAAGAACAGACGAGCGTGCATGGCAAGAGCTATGAATGTCAAAGAAGCAAGTGAGGTGTGTAAGAATAAGCCTGAATGGCGCTGTGTTGTTCGTGCCTACCCCACAAGGGAACTGGTGTGAAGTTATGTATGTATGAACATAATAAAAAGAAAACTTAAAATCATGAATTTTTTCAAAATCTGGGCCCAAGAATGTATAAAAGCGTCATCATCATCCGTGCGTTAAATCCCGGTTGTGTTCGGAGCGTTCACTCCGCCGCCCAGGGTACGCTCTCCTACTTTTTCTACTCCACTTCGCGCGATCGTCAGCATCTCCCGTTTTGAGACCATGATACTCATGTCGTCCTTCGCGTGAAGCCCAACATTTCTTGGGCCTTCCCCTTCGACCGGGACCTGGAGGAGGCGGCATGGCTAGACATTTGTTCCCCACACAATTAGTCGGTCTAAGAATGTATAAAAGCGTATCAGTCTATTTTAGCACAGAGATAGACTATAGTCTAGAATAGCCATAGCATATAGACTGCTTTTAATCCCGGAAAAATGTACAGTTCTCGTGGGATAACAGTAAGCGAAGTCGCGGGCAGAACCTGGTAGACAATAATTTATATTCATTCAACAACTTATGTCTAAATATCTATATATATATATATATATATATATATATATATATATATATATATATACATATATATTACACTACTTATAACTCAAGAACGGCTGTACCCATTTGGCTGAAAATTGGTGGGAAGGTAGCTTAGAACCAGGGGACAGACATAGAATACTTTTCATCCTGTTGGAAACGGTAGGTGGCGCTCAGATCGGTTTCTAGAATCCTCCTAATCACCTGGAGCGATTTTAGTGATTTTATTTTTGTGTGTTTGAGTGGGTCCCCGGATGGTTTAAATCCACAATTGGAACTGGTAGGTGGTGCTGGGATAGGGTCCTACATTTTTATTTTTCAGAGCAGGACAACGTCTGCCTGGGCCGCTAGTAATTTAATAAATTACACTACAAAAAAAAACAGAAATTAAATACTATTACATACATACATACATAACTTCACGCCAGTTCCCTTGCGGGGTAGGCACGCACAACAGAGCGCCATTCAGGATTATTCTTACACACCTCACTTGCTTCTTTGACATTCATAACTCTCGTCATGCACGCTCGTCTGTTCATGAGGCTCCTGACATCACCTTCTGCTAGTACACGATCAATTTGATCATGGAAGGTGTGTCGTGGCCTTCCACGACTTCTGCATCCATCCACTTTTGCATTGTATATCTGTTTAGTCATTCTTTCATCATGCAACTTATGTCTAAATATAATTAAATAAATTACACTACAATACAATACAATATTTACATGTAAAATATTTAGTCCAGATCGCTGTCGGCGGGGAACGTTCCCAAAATGCTGGCTGCATTACCACGTATGGCAATGCTTATCCGTTGCTCTAAATATAGGCAAGTTCTTTACTAACACGAGACTCAATCGCCTTGAAAGGTCTCGATGGTCTCGATAAAGTTGATAAGCCTCACGTCCCCAGGACCCCAAACTCTCTACCCCAAAAGCCACAAATGTGTATCCATCACCAATGGATACAAACGGCTGTATTTGGAAGATGGGAAGGAGGTCAGGACAGAACAATAATTTAAATTGGAAATCGCATAAAATATCACAAACTTTATTTGGAATAAAATACATTTTAATTTTAAATAAATTTATTGATCATTCATCATCTTTATCTCCGTCACTTTCACTCTCAGATCCATCTCTTTTTAATCTCGCTTCGAGCTCCTTCGCCGGATTAAAAACTCCATTTGTCTGCGTGTTGCATATAAAACATCGGGTCGACTTCTTATAGTTATCTAATGCACATTTCTCGCAAAAGTAATGCTTACATCTGAAAAAAAAAAGATTGTCTTTGATTTACGATTAGGGCTACGTTCCATTAGAGACTCACAACGACCACGTTCACGACCGCGATTTTTCCCATTCCACTTGCTTGCAGGCGTTACAATCATAAACCCAAGTGGAACGGTTATTCGACCCACCTCTTGACATGGGTCGTTGTGAGCGATGTGTGATCGAAAATGATGATGTCATTAGTGACATTTTCGCCACGACCACAACGAACGCGGTCGCCTGGTGGAACGGCAGACGGAGCATTTTGGGCGTTGTGAGCTACTTTAGTGGAACGCGCCGTTTATCAGTCTGTGACAAAGTATGATTACAACCTGGCCATAACGTCTAGAAGATGAACTAATTTTTTGACTTCTGGCAATATCTTATCTGTAGTCAGTGTCAAAATTATGTGAAGTTATGTATGTAAATAAATAAAATAAAATAATATTTATATATAGTATATTTTCAATTATTCAACATGTGGCAAATGATGTTGGTATTGTATTAATCTTGTATAAGGGCCAAATTTAATATTATTTTTTCCACAAACTGTCAGCTGCCATCAAAATTATCGCGCCAAAACGAAGAGAATTATATCGTCTCTTTTATTCTAATACAAATTCTATTTAGTTAGAGAGAGAAAGCATCAGTTCAACGTTCATTTCAATTATCTGTATTTGACCACAAATGGGACTTCCTAATGAGCCGTGTGCGACAGTTTCGGCAACAAATTTGTGATGGGTTCCGTCTTACAGGTTAATTGAAATTACTTATGTATAAGATTCATAATACTAAATTCTGTACCTTACTGTTTTTTGACGAAATAAATTAAAAAAAAAACACGTGTCCCGGGACACCCGACAGAAGTGATAACTTCGCCTGCCTACCGCTGCCGTATGCGTGAGAGAAGCTTGCTACATCGTGACTACTAATATGCCGATCTTGCTCCACTTTTTCGAAAATGGCATCAATTTTGTCCGTAACAGGGCGACCTGAGCGACGTGCATCTTTGATATCAAAATTTCCGGATTGAAAACGCCTAAACCAAATTTGCGCTACTCTCACAGATACTGCGTTAGGTCCATAAACATCAAGGGAAGCCAGAGAGACTGGCGCCGTAACGCGTTACGTAACGAAGCGGTTTACCTTCCCATAAGAAGTTAGACAGATAGATAGATAGATAACACTTTATTGTACACCATTACAGAAAAACTTACGAACTAGTATTAATTAGTCTAGTTGGGTACAAATGGCTGTCTTATCGCTAAAAAGCGATCTCTTCCAGACAACCCGTGGCAAGAATATTTTGATTAGGAGTGGCGACGGTGGTATACATAATTATTGTACGATTACTTACATTTTAATAATAAATATATAACTATACTATATATACAAACTAGAGTTTACCCCGCGGCTGCGCCGCGGGTCAACCTCTAGTGCGTATCTCTTGTTTAAAAAGCAAGTGGTACAGGTTACATTGTATTAAATTTGTATGTATTTGCCCCCGAAAGATTCACTTCATTTTATATCGCAAACTATACCACCCCCGTCTATATGTAAACTACATAAATGACAAAACTTGTCAAAAATGACAAAATAGATAACATGGTCCAAGTGGACCGAGTGGACCAAGTGGACCAAGTGGACCCAGTGGACCCAGTGGACCCAGTGGACCCATTGGACCCAGTGGACCCAGTGGACCCAGTGGACCCAGTGGACCAAGGGGACACAGTGGTCCAAGTGGACCCAGTGGACCCAGTAGACCCAGTGGACGAAATGGACAAAATCACAAAACCTGTCCTAGTTTCCGGGATAAACTTTACATAAATCTATCCCAAAATGTATCCCATTATCCGGGATAAAAAGTATCTCTTGGCCACTCTCGGTATTCAAATTATATATGTACCGAGTTTCAGCCATATCGGTCCAATAGTCTTTCCGTAAAAGGATAACAAACAAAAAGACAAATATATTTTTATCCCGGAATCTATCCCATTTTTCGGGATAAAAAATATCCTATGTTCATTCTCGGCATCGAAAATATATATATACTGAGTTTCAGCCAAATCGGTCCAGTAGTTTTTCCGTGAAAACGGAACAGACAGACAGACAGACAGGCAGAGTTACTTTCGCATTTATAATATTAATAGGGATATACACATAAGTTATATCACCCCTAAATTTTTTATTTTATTTTTTAGACAAAATTTTTAATTTCTATTTTTTTATGATACAACATACAAAAATACATACAACCCTAAATTTTCACCCCTCTACGATCAACCCCTATTTTTTATTTGTTAATTATAAACTTTAAAATCTTTTGGCAAGATTTTTAATCTTATTTTGTCATGACCTAGAATAAAAAAAAATATATTACTCTTTTAGATTCACAATTAGAACCGGTAGGTGGCGCTGAGATCGGGTTCTGGAATCCTCCTAATCACCTGGAGCGATTTTGTTTTTGTGTGTTTGAGTGGGTACCGGGATGGTTTAGATTCGCAATTAGAACCGGTAGGTGGCTCTGGGATCGGGTTCTAGAATTTTATTTTCTAAGGCAGGACAACGTCTACCCGGAACACAACTCAAGGTTGTTATGACGACATACTTTAGACCAGGGGTGGTAGTCATCCAGTCGGGCAACTACCCTACCACCTGGCTGTGGGTTGTTTAGTCGCCTCTTACGACAGGCCACCCGGCCGCAGGAAATTGTATTCTTTCTCCGTTCCTGCACGGATAAAATTTTACGAAAATTGCGCGGACGGAGGAGTATGAAATTTCGCACACAATCAGTCTTATTAATAAAAAATTCTTAATCCTAGGAGTAATCCGCCTTCAGGCCGGACTAGTTACTATTTGAGTAACTAAGTATTAACCTCGTCGTAAGAATGTTATTAATAAACAAGGAGTATCCTCAGAGTAACAATACCTTCCTTACACCATAGATTAGTGAATAAATTATGGCAACACGTGTCATTTAAAAGTAAAAAAAGACCGGTCTGGTGAATGGAAATGACAAGTAATGTTGACAATTGACATTTATAGTGTCTAATTGATAATTAGACACTATTGAAGAAACCAGAACGAATGCAAGGATAATGGTCGATGATGTTATGCTGGAGCAAGTGAATGAGTTTGTATATCTTGGATGTGCTTTTAGCAGGGATGGAAGGTACACCGCTGATATAGAAAGAAAAGTGAATTTGGGGAATAGTTTGAATCGAGCGTTAGGTAAACTTCTAGGCGCTTAGAACCTCAGCCAGAAGACCCAGCTCACCGTACATAACGCGGTGCTGGTACCTACGCTCACGTATGGAAGCGAGAGTTGGGTATGGAAGAGAGAGCATGAAAGTAGAGTTCGTAATACCGAAGTAAGAAACAGAGTTGGTCTGAAAGGGAGTGTCGGGGTGAAGGTAAGGAAAGGAATGCTCCGGTGGTTCGGGCATGTGGAAAGAATGCACGATGAAAGAATGACTAAAGAGATATACAATGCAAAAGTGGATGGATGCAGAAGTCGTGGAAGGCCACGACACACCTTCCATGATCAAATTGATCGTGTACTAGCAGAAGGTGATGTCAGGAGCCTTAAAAACAGACGAGCGTGCATGACAAGAGTTATGAATGTCAAAGAAGCAAGTGAGGTATGTAAGAATAAGCCTAAATGGCGCTCTGTTGTTCGTGCCTACCCCACAAGGGAACTGGCGTGAAGTTATGTATGTATGTATGTAATTGATAATGAATTCCTAATTTCCTACACAAACATTACGGTTAAATCTATTTGAATTTGTTTTGTAAAACACGAGTCAAAAACGTAACCGCTCTATCAATTGGGTTGAGGAGGAAAGGGTAAGTCAATTACTTCGTAATTTTGAACTGTGATATTTCTTTTTTTTTATTAACAACTCTACAGACTCTAGGGGCCTTACTTATAATCGTTTCTTAAATTTAAAGAAACTGCTCAGAAACTGATTAGTGAAAATCTTACCCATAAACCCCTCTTTAATCGAATATTTTGGGTACAACCTACGCTAGTCATTCAAATTTCGTTTATCTGTGCTCCCCTTAGGTAAACAACAAGTAATACACGTTTGAAAGTGAAAAAAAAGATATTCATTGATTAGGGTCTGATTCTAATTCACTTACTTAAGAGATGCCTAATCGTTTCTTAACGATATTATTATGAAGTAAGGCGGCTAAACTTTTGCAGAGAGTGTCACCAGATTAACGAAAATTTAGTTCAGGGGTATACGTACGCTATTTTTTTTGCAGGAGATCAGCAGACAGGCAGACGGCCCAATTGATGGAAAGCGGTTACCATCGCCTATGGACATTTGTAACACCAAAGTTGCTACAAATGCGCTGCTGCTCTCTTAAGGGAGATTGGAACCTGGTCACTAATGCCGGAACACAACTCAAGGTTGTTATGGCGACATACTTTAGACCAGGGGTGGCAGCCATCCAGCCGGGCAAATGCCCTACCACCTGGCAAAAGTAGTAGAAGTAAAGTTGATCTAGGTTTACTCCATGTTTATTAACTCTATTAACTCTATCTAAGTATTCTATTTTTTTAATAGGCATTTATAAATTAATATTTGAATCGCACATTATTTTACTTGAATCAAATCGATCAATGAGTAAACATTGATTCCTTTTAAATGAGGTGCGCTCAAATGACCGGCGCAATTTGATGTTTCATTAATGTATGGAAATAGAAAATTTTGTTCAAAAACAACCCTTTCCCTTGGTTTGCTCTTTAGAATTCCTTCACAGAAATCGATCCTCACAAGCTACACTATGATTTGGTATAATAATACAGAACGAGTTTGCTTTTTCAAAATCAGCCAATTCCATTCCTGACAAGGGTCATTGATTTTTCAAAATTCTAATGATACCACTTTAGTTTTTAGTTTATTCAAAATCGGCCCCGAAACACCTTCCAGTGTATTTTAATGTTCAGCATAATTTACAATTTGAAGGCCCACTCAAATAATTCAACTGTGTATGTATGTAATTATTTTCCCTTACCTCCAAACCCACAGAATCCGGTCTCCTTATAGTCTTTACAGATATCAGGTTGGTAATCCCATCTGGAAAGCGAAAAAGTGCCTATGAAACTTCGTTCGCGTTGCCATGACGACGTGTTTATTAGATTGCAACGGTGGCATAAAAAACGCGACTGCAGCGCCATCTTTTTGGCTATAACGACGTCATTTATCGAGATAAAAAATTTCCACTGTATATATATTGTTACGAGTGCGAGAGTCGAATTAAAAATGTCGTTAGAATTACTATAGAGTTTATTAGAACTATACAAACACGTATAACACAGGTACAAATGTAACCGAACACAACAAAACCAAATATAATGCAGATGGTCTCAATTCAATAAAACGCGCAAAGTCCGTCACTCATTAGATTCCCAACTGTAGTACACACGTCTCGGTTCGCTCGTGGTTATCGCTCGACTGACCTCCTCTCTAAATCACGCCATTGCTTTATACTGCACAGATGCAAATGTCCGCCCGGCCGTGTGACCGAATTTCTTAGAATCAGCTTGTACTTTAAATCTGTAACACCTGGCTAATAATCACAATACAACAATAGGCCGTATGCCAATAAGTAAACAAAAGAAGACGACCATAAAAGAATTTAAATGTTAGTAGTTCAAATGCCGACGAGTAATAAATGTGCTTTGTTTCAGATATGCAGGTGGATATTTTTTTTTTTCGGGACCCGAGTTGTAACAATATAATGTTTTATAGCAGTTATAAGACTACGCTGAATTATAGACCCTTCCGACAAATCAGGGTGGTGTAATAAGAAAAAAGAAAGTCTGAAAGATTAGTTAGGCTACATCCAGTCTTCAATACTGGCTCCCTAAATCAGTGTAGTGTAACAAGAGTTTCATACCTAACAGTGGCTCTTAGGTTAGCTGGGGCCCTAATAGGGCCCTTCCTGACCAGCCCCGAACTAGCATTGCCGGCAGCTGTGTCGCGTTTCTTATAATATTGTGCGTAGTTATTTATACCTCGGTAAACCTGAAAATATTTGTTCATACTAACACATCTATGTATTTGTGGGAGACGGCTTATTAGAACAGAACAGAATAGAATAGAATAGACAAACAAAAATCGTTTAAAAAAACCGACTTCAAAAACTAAACAGTATAAAATAAGTTATGTCTAAAGCTATTATTATTAATATATATTATCTAAAACATCTTAAAGTCGGTGATTAGTAATTTTCAAAAAATATAGTAATTTTTATGTCTTACCTTGCACCGACTTCAACATGTTTTAGATAATATATATTAATAATAATAGCTTTAGAAATAAGTTATTTTATACTTTTTGAAGTCGGTTTTTTTAAACGAAGTTTTCTTATTTTATTTATTACTTTTTAGTGTCTAGCTATGTATGGATAGACCTACGAAAGGTGCCGTGCTCCTTAAAAAATATAGGTCCCAAGAAATGGGAACAAAAAAATGTTCGTAAGATGAAAACTACTGGGCCAAACTATGTTAAATTTTTAGGGGACCAAATGGCAACTATTCCGCATCAAACTAAACAAGAATCACGTAAATCGGATAATAACTCTCAGAGTAATCGGTGAACATACTTAAAGAAAAAAAGCAAAAAAAAAGATCCCGACAAATTGAGAACCTCCTCCTTTTTTTGAAGTCGGTTAAAAATACTTTATTGTTCACCAAATAAAAAAATTACAAAATGAATAATTACACTAACTAATTTAATGTAAAATATGTGTGAATGAAATGCTTAGTAAAGGACTGACTGACTAATGGACATTTGTTAATTTTTATTTTTAAGGTTTATTTTAATTTAATTTAATAATAACAATCTGTATTTGTTGTAATTATGGATCTTTGTGTCTGAAATAAATAAATTATTATTATTATTAATTTAAAGGCAAAACAAATGGCAGCTTTGTCGTTTAAAGCGATCTCTTGCAGGCAACCTGACTGACGGGATACTTTGAACTACTTATGTCTAGGTATAATTAAACTAAAAAGAAGTAAAATTAAAAAGGAAGAACAGCACAATGTGGACAGTAAACAGCTAAGTTAAGAAGAATAGAAAAATATATATTTTATTACTAGCTTCTGCCCGCGTCTTCGTCCGCGTGGAATAGTGAAAAAAAATAAGTTAAGAAAACCCCCCGATTTTGAAACATTCCTCATTGGTGCTCCGCTCCTATTGGTCTTAGCGTGATGATATATAGCCTATAGCCTTCCTCGATAAACGGGCTATCCAACACTGAAAGAATTTTTCAAATCAGACCAGTAGTTCCTGAGATTAGCGCGTTTAAGCAAAGAAACTCTTCAGCTTTATATATTAGTACTAGCGGTGCCCGCGACGCCGTCCGCGTAGAATTTGTTTTCAAAGCCCCTCCGATTTTGAAACATTTTTCATTGCTGCTCCGCTCCTATTGGTCTTAGCGTGATGATATATAGCCTATAGCCTTCCTCGATAAATGGGCTATCCAACACTGAAAGAATTTTTCAAATCAGACCAGTAGTTCCTGGGATTAGCGCGTTTAAACAAACAAACAAACTGTTCAGCTTTATATATTAGTATAAGATAAAGTAAGGTAATGGTTTTTGACAGATTTTTTAAATATGGCAAGTGATTTAGCTTTTCTGACATCTACGGGTTTATTCTAGGATGAAAGATTTTCTAGATGACCAGGCCGAACGGAAAGTTTGGTATTGTCTCAAGTTTTCGCGACTAGTGCACATAATAAAACTACGTTTTAACGGTTTTAAGCGCGGTATTTAATTTGATATTTTTATTCCGACGTTTCGGCCACTTTTCAGTAGCCGTGATCACGAAAGACAGGGATGTCAAGTATCAATGAGTAACGTTAAAGTATTTTTTTAGCCTATATTTTAATAACAAAATAAAATACTTTTCCAATATATTATTAGAAAAATTACAAAAATGGCAGACAGCTTATATGTATACATTTACAGTATAAGATGCTTTATAAAAGAAATGTCACATGTGAGGGCTTAAGAACTTGCAATGGAATTTCAACAATAAAACGGTTTATGACGTCTTAGTCCTACTCAAAGGCCGGCCCTTAGCACAAAGATATCCGTGCAGGAACGGACAAAGAATACAATTTCCTGCGGCCGGGAGGCCTGTCATAAGAGGCGACTGAACAACCCACAGCCAGGTGGTAGGGCATTTGCCCGCTTGGATGGCTACCACCCCTAGTCTAAAGTATGTCGCCAGAACAACCTTGAATTGTGTTCCGACATTAGTGACCAGGTTCCAGTCTCCCTTAAGAGAGCAGCAGCGCATTTGTAGCACCTTTGGTGTTGTAAATGTCATAGGCGATGGTAACCGCTATCCATCAAGTGGGCCGTCCGTCTGTCTGCTGAACTCCTGCAATAAAAAATAAAATAAAAAAAAGATGGATTAGCGATTAGCAACAGATGGTTATTTTTCAATACTTAGAAAATTACCGCAAACAAATGACTGTGAATAATGAAGGCAACCATAAAAGGATTACAGCTAATTTAAATACCAAGGGCAATAAAACACCTGGTTGGTTATCAGCTTCAACTGAAACAATGCCTTGACTAAATTTATAGGGTGCCAACAATGGTACTTATAGTTTCTCCTAGTTATAAAAAAAGGTTTTTAAATACAAGCTTTTGATATCCTGCATATCATGTAGCAGCAGAGTGCTAGTCAAGACAAGTGAAACGAGCCCAAACACGACGGGTCTATCTTGTTTAGTACAGGATTTCCTATGGCCACCTTTCAACTCCCTCATCAGATCAGCTCCATGGTACCATATTATTGCATTGTCACGCGATATACATATGCGTGCAAAATTTCAGCTCAATCGGAAACCGGCAAGTTGGTCAAATTTAACTTGCAAGATTCCACCCGAACTTACATACGTACATAGGTCCATTGCAAGTTAAATAAAAGCTTGTTAAAAAAAATCCTTTATGATCAACAATTCAAGTGTTTAAGAAAAATACCTTGTCATCTTCCTGTCCTTGCAACTCTTCATTTATCTTCTGTGCTTTCTCGAATATAGCCTGTGCGTCTCTATCTCTCTCTGTATCCAATTCATACGTGGCAGTCGCGTTTTCACGTTGCTGTTGGACCGATAATGTTGTTTTTGTTGCTAGTTTCTGGAAATAAATATAATAGTTGTGTATGTTTTAAAACAGCCAAAAATTCTCACTTTCATACTATGCGTTACTGCTTATGTTCTGATTTTTTTTAATATTGATTTTATTCAATAACTAACTGTGCCAGCAACGTCCTGCATGGAATTTGTTTTCAAAACCCCCCGATTTTGAAACATTCTTCATTGGTGCTCCGCTCCTGTTGGTCTTAGCGTGATGATATATAGCCTATAGCCTTCCTCAATAAATGGGCTATATCTAACACTGAAAGAATTTTTAAAATCAGACCAGTAGTTCCTGAGATTAGTATGTTCAATCAAACAAACTCTTCAGCTTTATATATTAGTACAAGATTGCAAATGAAATTTGGAAACATGGTATATTCTATGAACTATATATTATAGAGTGAAAAGGGATACTTTGTGAAAAGACTTAATTTTGCAATCTTCTGTTTTATTTATAATTAAAAAGTGTTTAAAACATTGCATGTACTTTAATTTCTCTTGTGACCAATTTACAAATATGAGTATCACTGGCAGTATTGCATCACCCTACCGGGGTTGCACATGATTGTTTGCTAACTGTGGAGGTAGAAATATGTTATGTGGTGTATCGTGTTACTCTGTTGGATAGTGTGACGCACCGCTGGAGAGAGCCCATGGGTCAATCGTTATGCGGGAGCTAGGCTCAACCCCTGGAGTGACGTACAAAATAAGACGTCGAGTGTTGTACTCTCTCGCGTTCCTTTAGTATCACACAATGCCCAAATTGCTCTGACTGTCATTCCACATAGCGACCCATGTCAAGAGCTGGGCCAAAATGGGCGTTCACCACAGAGCATTAATGCTCTCTAACGATTGCAATTGAAAAAGGCGCGATTTTCAGATCAAACCATGACATTTGTGTATTTCGTCGTTAATGACATCAAGCTCTATAATCCGTTCCACTAGAGTTTATGATTGTAATGCCCGCAAGCAAGTGAAACGGGAAAATCGCAGTTGTGAATGTGATCATTGTGTGTCTTGTGGAATGTAGCCTAGATGTAATTGCTTAATTAATTTAACATTAAATTTAAGAGTATATATATATATACAGAAATCTTAAGTGCTATGTGATAATATGTAAATCCTAAACATATTCATAGATGCATCTTCGTAGGTTTTGACTGTTTTATGTATTGACGGATTTTTGCACTTACATGAACTACTCAGTTTTAACCTTGCTATTATGTAGAAGTAAATTATTCCATGTACATGACATAACTTTAACAAATGGTTTTTTATTTTATTTATTGTTTTACTCAGCTTGTCTTTTTTTTTCTTATACTAGGGATAATAAAGGGGTAGTCTTTTTTATTTTTGTTTTCTTTCCTTGTCTTTTTCTTTTCTCTTTTCTTATACAAAAACTTAAATCTATTACACAACAAAACAAACACAGATTAAGGTCTGGGACTTATTAAGAAATTTTTTCTAAATGACCACAGCCCGGCCACCACCAGGAACTTTTTTCATCCGGAGATGGTGGGGAGTGGCATTCATACAGCCCCCCCCCCCCCGAATCAGGGTGCGAAATTCTAAATATTACCCAATTATTCCAAATAACTGTTTAGAGCATATGAATATTTAGCATAAACATATATATATAGACATAAGGCATACACTGCACATGCACTTCCTCACAACACCAGCATGTAACAGATACACTCTACATTAGTATAAGTTTAGTATTAAAATTAGAGTAAATTAATATAATAAGTTATTTGTAAGGTGCAATGCAAATGCATGGGATATAGCAAAAACGACAAATTCACTTTCCCTTAGAAACTATTCCTACCTGTCAAACATTTGATGTTCGTCCTGTCATTCTGAAATCAACGTTTTTATTTATTGATTCTGAGGCGGTATGAAGTTTGCCAGGTCAGCTAGTAATTGAATAAATGTCACACACAATAACAAAAATAACCAATAAGCATGTATAAATTCTAAAAACTTTCTTCTACATTACGTTGTAAAAAAGGGTAAGGAACTCGAGTCCAGTTGTAAGAAAAAAACTTTGATTAACAGGCAATGAAGGATGGCACTATACCTAATAATTCATACACTTTAGCAAATTGTACATAATCCATACTTACTGTCTGTTCATCATTTTCATCACTATCACTGTTATTTATCACAGCCTTCTGCTTTTTAGGGCCAGCAGTGGACTGTATATTGGGATTAGCCTTTTGAGGCCTCTTACTTGGCACAACAACTGTTTGGTTATCTGAATCAGAGCTATTCTTTTCTGGAAAATAAAGAAAACCATATTCACTAGGTATATAATACATTGCAATAGTAAATTATATGCAGACAACAAGCCACATCTGTACTAATATACTAATGTACACGTCTATAATAATGTACTGCTAAAGCTTGTCCCAAATGGAATACAACTTATTAGTGATCCTCGACTAGCAACAGAGAATGTTGTTCTAAATACAGCTAAAAAAAATTGTTTAGTTTTTCATACATAACCTTAAAATAAATACGATTTCTATTCATTAAAAATTGCAAATGGATAAATTATTTAAGTATTTTACCTTCAGAACTAGATGTTTTTCTTCTTCTACCGCCTCCTTTCCTAATATTCCGTTTTTGAAACGTAGTTGGAACTTCGATCTCTACGTCCGACATTTTGGCTAAAATTACGTGTTTGTGTAGTTCACAAAATATATATTACTTTTAGACTCGATTCACTTCGATTTCTAATTTTAATAATAAAGAATTCATCATTTTTAAATAATACTAAAATTAATGAAATGACCAAAACACCTTTTTCACTGTTTACAAAATACAAGTTTGTTTTTTAAGTTTAAGACATTAGACTGACTTGACTTTTGTTGATTTTGGCTCCAACGCCTTTGGCATTGATTTCGCCAATGTCGCCGTAGATGCGAAAAATATACGGCACATGACAAATGAACTAATGTAGCAAATTAAGCCCTTTTTTTTTTTTTTTTTTTTTTGGTTTTGAGGCGAGGGAAAATGCTTAACCGATTTACGCACAAACTGGGTCGTTGCTAGGGGAACGACACGCGTCGGTCGGGGGCGATAACACTGCAGCAATAGTATGCTCTTGGCAGCGCTCCGTCCGCGATCGACGTCACAGAATAGTGTGGAAGACTCCGAGCGTTGCTGCACGGGCGAGCAACCCCAATACCCACTAAAAACCCCCTCCTCCCTGACGACCCTGCGCTTTGAATGTGTTGGAAAGGCTGAGATTTAGAACATAGTTACGCCCAGCCGATCCAGCGCATGTTTTTTAAGTTTAAGACATTAGACTGACTTGACTTTTGTTGATTTTGGCTCCAACGCCTTTGGCATTGATTTCGCCAATGTCGCCGTAGATGCGAAAAATATACGGCACATGACAAATGAACTAATGTAGCAAATTAAGCCCTTACTTTGACAGTGTTCAATGTCATCAAGTGTCAATTAGACATGATTTTTTTAGTTTATGGCTTGGCATCGAGGCTTTTTAGCCAGTTTCACACAACAAAAATGAGTGCAATACATTTTTTTTTTTATTGCAGGAGATCAGCAGACAGGCAGACGGCCCACTTGATGGAAAGCGGTTACCATCGCCTATGGACATTAGCAGCACCGAAGGTGCCACAAATGCGCTGCTGCTCTCTTAAGGGAGACTGGAATCCGGTCACTAATGCCGGAACACAACCCAAGGTTGTTATGGCGACATACTTTAGACCAGGGGTGGTAGCCATCCAGTCGGGCAAATGCCCTACCACCTGGCAGTGGGTTGTTTGGTCGCCTCTTACGACAGGCCGCCCGGCCGCAGGAAATTGTATTCTTTCTCCGTGCCTGCACGGATTATTATTATTGAAATAAGATATTAATCAAATGTCTTTGTTGATTAGTCTATAGAATAATGAAATGTCCTTGATGATAATCAGGAGTCAGAAATTCAGAATATGTTTTAGATATTGTTTGGTTTACAAGAAAGATATTCATTCGATTATGGTTTTCAATTAGGCTTAGCAATAAAGCCTTTTGGACTAGTGTTTAGAATGCCATCTAATGGACCCTAGTCATAGTAGTTGGTGTACCATTGCCATAATATATACTATCAGACACTAGATGGTGCATTTATTTATACAAAAATGTGATCTTGAAGCAGGTTGTAAAGCTAATTTAAATTGGTTTTATTGGCATTACATTAAATTGAAAACAAATTTCCCTCCTAAATCACACCAAGAAGTACAATATGAGCCTTGCTAGAGCAGTATTCAATATTTTTGATGTTCAATGAGAAGTTTATTTGACAATTCAAAAAACTTGATAAACTACTACTGATATGAGTAGCTATTGCAAAAGCCACCTAATTGCGTTGTTCACAAAATAGTTGTCTTAATTGTCAATGACTTTGCCAACTGGATAATGATTGTCGAATAAAACCGAAAATGACTAATGACTATGTGATGACGAAAATGACTGGGGACTAAAATCAAAATATGTCAACTGGCAAATTTACGGCAGCCGTCGGTTGGCGACTCATTCGCCCAGTTTTTAGCTGGATAGCGAAGTTTTTGGAATTTAGGATGGTTACTCAACGCCAACCACTAATAAAGCGATAGGTATTAACTATTCTCTATTAGTACAGTCAAGTTCATTAATATATAAGAATTGCAAAGGATTCAAAATATTGTAAGCATTAGAATGTAACAAAATCTATAGATAATTAAAATATCCATCATGTAATCAGTTCAATTATGTGCCTAGAAACTACATTAATTTATGACCAGCCATATAAGCAAATATAACTCAATACGCTACTAGGGTCCAAAAATATCTGCCTAGACAAATATTCATATTTATATACTATACTTGTGGGAATGTCATTCAAATAGTACTTACTTCTCCGTCGGCTCAATGGGTGTTAGCCTCTGAGACGAGAGCATGCCATTTTTCCGTCCTGCGCAGTTTCTTGCCTATTATTGGTTCGAAGCTCAGACATGTCAGCCTCCACTCAGTCCTTCCAGCGATATTTGGGATGGCTATCCCAAATATGCTCTCCTCAGGCAGCGATCCACTCCAATACGTTCTACATGTCGAGCCTACACAGGCAGTGAGTTTTTTATTTCTCCTATTACGTCATTCAAATAGTGTTTTTTTTTATAAAATATTCTTGACAAAGCAGTTTAAACGTAAAACGTAGTAATCAAAATATTTATGAATCCATCAAATATATAGATATTTGTTGAAGCAATGTATTTATTTATGTTTTATAAATATACACGTGTGTTTCATATTGTTAAGTCTCGTTGTGTGAGTCGCGTTGCTCCGTCGCACGCAGCTCTGCGCGCCCCTCTCCACGCGTATAGTATTGTCGTTAACAATATTGTTGACCGGAATGTGTGTTATATAAATTAATCTAAAATTTAATCACAAATTATTGATGGGTTTGATTTAAGGATATTTTGTAACATTCAAATGCTTATAATATTTTGAATCCTTTGCCATGTTTATACTAATGAACTCGATCCGATTATAAGTCTCGGCGAAAGGCTCTCGTACGACGACCGCGTAACGTCCTCACGGACAGGGTCGACGTTATCACAAAACGGCTGGCCCGGATCAGCCCGCCCGCGGTTAGGACGGCAGGCTGGCAGGCACGGACAGACAGACACAGACGGCGGCGTCTCAGGCGCCGCCAATCAAGATCTCTCCACGTCCCTGCGAGGGACGTTAGGAGACATAGCCCCCCCACAGGATAGACTAGGCGTGTTGCTGGGAAGTTTCTTTCGCCGTTTCTTTTCTCCCAGCCATAACACGTTACGAAACGGCAGTAAGATAGCGTAGGCCGCCGCGAACCGCCGATCCCGGCTCGCCGGGATCCTTCCCCTCGGGCTTTATATTACCCGTCGCCCGTTCTCAAATAGTGCTTTGTGTCGCCCTATGGTGGGCATCATTAAATTCATCCCCCTCTCATGGCAACAGTCCAGCCGAGGTAAAACTCCTTAGGGAGCTCCCTCGAGCAAGTTGCCCCCCCGGGATCGAGCGCCTTCGCCTGGCGAAGGCGCTCGCCCCAAAAACCCCGGCAAAGTTGTAAGGTCTTCGGACCAACAACATAAAGTCAAGTCCAATAAAAAAACTAATGAATTCGACTGTACCACTTGACAGGAAGCTGTCACTTTATTTTGTGCCTGAAGGGCGCCATTTTGGCGTTGATAGTCAAGGCGCTGTATGGGTCCTAGTGAACTAGAAAGTTATACGGGAGCAAGCAATATATTGGCTACATTCCATTAGAGACTCAGTACGACCACATTCACGACCGCGATTTTTCCCGTTCCATTTGCTTGCCGGCGTTACAATCGTAAACCCAATTGGAAAGGTTATTCGATCCACCTGAGATGGGTCGTTGTGCGATCGAAAGTAATGACGTCATTAGTGACGTTATCGCCACGACCACAACGAACGCAGTCGCCTTGTGGAAGCTGACGGAGCATTTTGGGTGGCGTTGTGACCTACTATTGGAACGCGCTGATTGTCTCGCGTCACGTAAAATGTTGTGGGACCGTAGGCAACGTTGCAGCGTCACGTAGACAGTGTTGTACATCATGTTCGGAGACATTTTGTCCCCTAGTGTATCTCAGACTTAATGAAAACAAACCACATTATGGGACAAAAAATTAAACAAACACTCTTACAACTATATTTATTTTTCAGTCAATAAATCCAATTATTATTGTAATCCATTGTATTCTCACAATTATTTTAAACATAATCAAGTGTGATTACTTTCAAACTTCATGACGGGTGATATGTTATAAATAGATATTTGTCCCTCCAAACTAATTTCACATCACTAAAAAGATCGCAAATTACAAAAATAACCACATGTAATATCCAACGACTCATCAATAAAAATCTCACATGTAAGGAATTAGACTTTAATATCGACTCTAAAGCATGTTCTTTCAAGCTTATATTGATATTAGAATTCTCAAAACAATAGCAATAGAAAGCGTGCTAAAATAAAAACTGAGTAACAGCTCTCTCATTCATATAAATTAGTGATGAGTAGTACACGTGTGAGCCAGTACATTTGTCCCGTACAAAATAGATTTGTACTGATACGGCTCAAAATTTAAATTTGTACTACTTCAAAAATGTTGTCCCGCTACTACTCACGCGTCAAATGTAAGAGGAAGGACGGAACGAGGACAACAGTGCAATAACGCCTCTACGGATATTCACATGACAAAGAGGGACAACATGACATGTATGACTGCTAGTCAAATGAGGTGACCAAGGCCGATCACATCCGATTCTTAACGAACATTTCCGAACTAGAAGTTTTGTACGGGACAAATGAAGGAATGACGCTCACCGCCTCACCGGCCTCATCGCTTCAAATGTACTGCCCCGGTACAAACCATACAAATCTTCTCGCCTCACTTGAAGTGGTATATTGCACTGGTTCAGTACAAAATGTCATGTTACTCTTACAAACTCATTTTAAAGTCATGTCCTACCCAACACTAGATAACATGACATGTCATTACGACTGCTAGTAAAATGAGGTGACCAAGGCCGATCACATCCGACTCTTAACGAACATTTCCGAACTACAAGTTTTGTACGGGACAAATGAGGGAATGACGCTCAGATATGTACTGCCACGGTACAAACCGTACAAATCTCGCCTCATTTGAAGTGGAGTACAAAATGTCACGTCAAACTCGTGCAAAAATTTAAAAAGATCCTTTCACTCCATATTGGTTTCAAAAAATGGCCGTTCTAAAGTCACTCTACTTTGGCAGTTTATAAAAAAAAACATTGTTTATAGTTGACTACAATTGACGGTACATAGATAATATAACAACAAATTACGGACACTTTCTTTCTAACTGTCCTTTGCCTCCTTCATCATACTCCTGTGAAGAAATCCACATCTGCTGAAACGATCCGATCGAAGCCAAAATAGACCCACCTGGAGAAATATAAAATAATCAGGTTAAAGAACTTTAGAATAGAATAGAATAGAATAGAATATACTCTATTGCATAACATTAAGATACCATTCAAGAAGTTAAAGTACAGAAGACAATAGGCCGTCTTATCACTAAAAGCAATTTCTTCCCGAAACTTAGGATGGATTTGAGAAAAAATTGTTTAACATAAGTAAGAAGTGAAATAGAAATAATTTAGATTTTTTTCAAATGTTTTGTTTCTCCGTTTGTTTGTTTGTACGGGCTAATCTCCGAAAAGACTGAACCGATTTAAATGAAATTTTGTATGGTGGTAGCTTCTATCCCTGTTCAACAGATAGGATACTTTTGATCCCGAAAAATTAAAGAGTTCCCGTGGGATAGTTAATAGAACTTTCCACGTGGACGAAGTCGCGGGGAGAAGCTAGTATTATAATAAGCCGTGTAACTTAGTGGTTAAAACGCTTTCGCTTATCAAACGCCTGTTGCAAACTGCCGCGGATTCAAATTCCGGCCAGGAAGCATGCACCACTTAGGCTGTTACCTGACTGATGTGCATGTTATGAATGAAAAAATCGCGTTCAAGCCTGTTTAACTAATCGAGTTTAACATGTGGTTTCTGCAATATAACTAGAATAAAAAAGTATTTATATACTAGCTGTCCCGGCAGACGTTGTTCTGCCCTGAAGAAATCAAATTTCAATTCCAGCGCCACCTACCGGGTCCAAATGTAAGCTATCCTATCTTTCAAGTCGGATCAAACTGCACACGGTGTGCAGATTTGATTAAAATCGGTCAAGTAGTTTAGGAGTCCATCGCGGACAAACAACGTGACACGTAATTTATATATATTAAGATATACACGGGCCTTTTTTTGTCATTTCCTTTTTGGGAACACACTAATTCTCGAAAGTCAAGTCGATAATTTGTTGTCTGTAGCTCCACTCCAAAAAACCTATTTAAAAAAATAATTTTTTATAAATGTTACCAAAATTGATTTTTTCTTCTTTTTCCATTAAGGGCACTGCATGCCCACACAAAAATAGCCCTGTATATATATAACATTTTGAAATGACTTCATAATAATATTTTCTTAAGCTTTCGCGACTTGTATACATAATAAAACTACGTTTTAACGGTTTTAAGCGCGGTAATTTTATTTGATTTTGGTTTTTCCGACGTTTCGGCCACTTTTCAGTGGCCGTGATCACGGAAGACAAAGATGTCAAGTGTCAACGAGTATTGTTAGTTTTATTTAGCCTACCGCCAACTTGTTAATTTTAATTTTGTTTATGGTTATTATTTACTCTATGGGAGCCTAATCTAATTTACTACCGCTTCGCAACATGTTATGGCTTGAAGAGAAGAAGCGGCGCAAGAAACTCTTCAGCAAACATGCCTAGCTCTAATAATTTTATATAATATTAAAATGGGTGGAAGGAAAAATAAAAGTAATTATCAGTCAAGTTGGTTTGTGTTCCGTTGTACGCAGAAAGAGCTCACAGTGTCTTGAGGTCTGGCAGCTGGTTTTTTGCTGGGTTTGGGTCTTAATAGTTTTGATGATTGGATCCCAAATAGGTGGTACTTTAATTACCGCGCTTAAAACCGTTAAAACGTAGTTTTATTATGTCGGGGTGAAGGTAAGGAAAGGAATGCTCCGGTGGTTCGGGCATGATGAAAGAATGACTAAACAGATGTACAATGCAAAAGTGGATGGATGCAGAAGTCGTGGAAGGCCACGACACACCTTCCATGATCAA
The DNA here is from genome assembly GCA_019925095.2 of Dendrolimus kikuchii. Lineage (NCBI taxonomy): Eukaryota > Metazoa > Arthropoda > Insecta > Lepidoptera > Lasiocampidae > Dendrolimus > Dendrolimus kikuchii. The sequence continues at coordinate 2,324,830 of CM034414.1, forward strand.
ATTGATCGTGTACTAGCAGAAGGTGATGTCAGGAGCCTTAAGAACAGACTATCGTGCATGACGAGAGCTATGAATGTCAAAGAAGCAAGTGAGGTGTGTAAGAATAAGCCTAAATGACGCTCTGTTGTTCGTGCCTACCCCGCAAGGGAACTGGCGTGAAGTTATGTATGTATGTCTGTTTATTATGTATACAAGTCGCGAAAACTTAAGAAAATATCATGTTTATCTCTTGTTAGTGTCTATTTTTTCGTTTCATCGAGTTTCACTAACAAATTAATAACCCAGGCACAGAAAAGAAAAAAACAACACACATGGCACTAGATAGGACAATATATATAAGTATAGATATAAGGCCCACACTGCACATGCACTTCCTCACAACACCAGCATGTAACAGATACACTCTACATTAGTATAGGTTTAGTATTAAAATTAGAATAAATTAATTTATTTATTTATTCTTAAGGTACACCACAACATAAAAATTACTAAATTAATGTCACACACAGTAACAACAAATAAACAATAAGCGTGTATGGAGTCTAAAATTTTTCATAGAAATTAAGTATTAAAAAAGGGTACGGAACTCGAGTCCGTAGAGATATTAATTGAGTTTCACTTTGCAAAGCTTACCAATCCAGGCGGCGAACCGCCGCTCGATGGCGTTGGGGGCCGCGTGGCTCTTGAGCCGGTGGCTGGAGGGAGCCCTGGCGGCCAGCTCCTTGGCCAGCCTCTCCACCCAGCCGCCGGTGTTGGCCAGCCCGCCGCAAGCCACCACGGAGCCCCACAGCGCGGGACGGGCGTCCGCGTCGCAGGCGCCGGCCGCGGCGCACACTTCACCAAAACAAACAATACTCGAGACACTCGAGACACTCGAGATACTCGAGATACTCGAGATACTCGAGACACTCGATTCACTAGAGAAAAGAGCTAGGAAACTGATAATTTAGATAGATAGATAGAAAATACTTTATTGTTCACCACATACTCATAAAGTAAGTTATTTACAGTCATATCGTGTCAAGGCAGGAACAAAGGGCGGCCTTATCGCTTTAGAGCGATCTCTTCCAGACAACCCGGATAATTTTCGAAGTGATAACTTCTTATGGGAGGTTAAACTGCTTCGTTACGTCACGCGTTACGCAACGCGTTACGGCACTATTCTGTCTGTTCAGTGATCAAGGAAAAACTACTGGACCAACTTAGATTAGTTCTTCTTCTTTATTCAATAATGGCTTAGCACGGTTTGTGCATTCAGCCAGAGTCATGTGTAATAGATTAGTTTAAGTTATCACTTCTGTCGGGTGTCCCAAAGACACCTAATTTTTTGAAGTGATAATTTCTTATGGGAGGGTAAACTGCTTCGTTACGTCACGCGTTACGCAACGGGTTACGGCGCCAGTCTGTCTGTTCAGTGATCAAGGAAAATCTACTGGACCAACTTAGATTAGTTTAAGTTATCACTTCTGTTGGGTGTCCCAAAGATACCAGATTTTTTTTATTACATGAGTTCAGCAGAAAGACAAGCGGCCCACTTGATGGAAAGCGGCTGAAAGTGGCCAAAACGTCTGAATAATATAAAATCAAATAAATTACCGCGCTTAAAACCGTTAAAACGTAGTTTTATAATAACCAAAATGTCCACAATGACCAAAATTACGAAAAGGCAAATCACAAAAAAGCAATAACGTTTACATAAATCTATCCCATTTTTTTTTATTGCTGGAGATCAGCAGACAGGCAGACGGCCCACTTGATGGAAAGCGGTTACCATCGCCTATGGACATCTGCAACACCAAAGGTGCTACAAATGCGCTGCTGCTCTCTTAAGGGAGATTGGAACCTGGGCACTAATGCCGGGACACAACTCAAGGTTATTATGGCGACATACTATAGACCAGGAGTGGTAGCCATCCAGTCGGGCAAATACCCTACCACCTGGTGAATTACCCGGGATGAAAAGTATCCTTTGTCCACCCTCAGTATTAAAATTACATATATACCGAATTTCAGCCAAATCAGTCCAATAGTTTTTCCATAAAAGCATAACAAACAGAGAGACGAATATATTTTTATCCCGGAAACTATCCCATTTTTCGGGATAAAAAGTATCCTATGTTCATCCTCAGCATCGAAAAAAAAAAATATATATATATAAACTTTGTATATATATATATATATATATATATATATATATATATATATATAAACTTTGTATATATATATATATATATACATACATACATACATAACTTCAGCATCGAAAATACATATATATGCCAAGTTTCAGCCAAATCGGTTCCATAGTTTTTCCGTGCAAACGGAACAGACAGAACACCAAGTCAAGCTTTAAATACTTAAGAAGAGGGTAAAACACGTGTAAAGAGAGATACGTACTTTTTCAAAATCAACTTCACATTGATGTTTTAGTTATAATATTTTTAGACTTTTGGCAGTTTTTATTGCAATTTAACATTTCATGTCATAGGAAATAGTTTAACCTGCGTTAAGGGCCAAATTTAATATTATTTTTTCCACAAGCTACCAGCTGCCAACAAAATTGCCGCTCCAAAACCAAGAGAATTATATCGTCTCTTTTATTCTAATACAAATTCTATGCAGTTAGAGGGAGAAAGCATCAGCTTCAACGTTCGTTTCAATTATCTGTATTTGACCACAAATTTGTGATGCTTCCCAATTAGCCCTGTGTGACAGTTCGGGGAACAAATCTATGGTGGTTCCGTCTTACAGGTTAATAATTTTATCTGTTATCTGTGTAGGCTTATTGTTATCTGTGGAGGCTTATTAATAGCTTCTCTAGATCTATCTTATTTTTAGTTATTATTAATGATAGCTGTTAGCCCCCAAATAAAATTTGTTACCAAGGTGTGCAGCTCCAAGGGTCTGCTCGAACAGGCACTCCGTTAGCTTGAACCTCTCCGGACCAAAGTCCTGGTGGTAACCACCAGGGAACTCGTAATGGACACCTGGTACCGAAGCCGCTGTGCGTTCATCATATGGGCTCTCTGATATCTGCAAAAAATACATTTTCAATAAATACAGTGCGAGTCTTTATAATGTGCACATATCGAAATGAGGAAATCTATGCTTAATTTTATCGATGGAAACAATATTTAAAAAAATATCTAAATACAGTGTAATCTCCATGTAAAGTCACTCGATTTAACGACAAACTCCCTTAAGCATCGAAATCACTTGGCTTTGGTCGGTTTAGCTTGTCTTCTACCAGCGTGGGCGTAACTACGTTCTAAGTCTCACGCTCTTCCTGCCATAAGCGCAGGGCACATGGGAGTAGGGTGGTTTTAGTGGAGTATTGAGTCTTCGAGTCTCCACAGTCTCCACACAAGCCGGCGATTTGACTCTGGTGCTCATTCGTGGTGTCACCTCTCGTCGCTTTGCTCTAATCCCTAGTAAAGGATCAGATAGTGTGCGAAATGCATATCCCCCGCCTCAAAAAAAAGAAAAGCTTGTCTTCTTTACAATTATACACTCTATATAGCATTACACCCACTCTCAATAACGACAACAATTAAATAATAAAAAGTACATTTTAAGTTGCCAAAATTAGTAAAAACTGCGCAGCTGTGTGCGTTCTTTTATCGCTTTATTATTCTAGCCCGCAATAAACTGGACTGTCGGCATCATGCATACCAAAATTTCTAAGAAATTCCAAAATATCAAAATTTCTAAGTACTTTCTTTATCACCAAGATGCCTCAATATCGCAAGATATGAATAAAATAAGTAAAACAATACAACGAAATTACTAGTGCAGCAAAAGACTTCAGAAAAAAATAACAGACTTCTCTCCATTAAACGACATCTCTCTATAACGCAATAAAATGCACAGTCCCTTCGGTGTCGTTATACAGAGTTTACATTGAATTATTTATATATTTATGGAATTTTTAATAATTTTGTTCGCTGCTGTGATCCCAGTGTAAATAAAACGGTGTAACTTTTAAACTACGCTAACTGGCGCACGCGTCCCAAGTTCAAAGGGCGCGGGTTCCAATCCTGGCCGAATCACGTGAACCACTTAGGCAGTTTTCTGACCTAATGGGCATAATGTTACAATTACCACGTGCTAACAACGGTGAAGGAAAACAATGTGATGAAACCTGCACATCGAGATAGATGTGTCAAACCTGCCAAGCCGCCTTGGACAAGCTTGGCGGGTATACTGTCCGTTCCCCAATAGTGGAAGGCCCGAGCCCAGCAGTGGCACATTTATTTGACAGTAATTTTAGTCCACGTAATTAAAAACCAGAGTATAGTTCTCTTTCTTAACATTAGTTATAAGCACGATCAGGGAATTAGGACGTATGGTGTATGGTTTTATTTCTTACCTGTGCAATACAATGACAGAAGTCCTCGTACTGTCTCTTCAACATGTACTGCTGCCATGAGTGCGTCAGACCAGCTGGGAGGGTTTTCAATGTATACCTGCCCCGTTCGCGCTCTCTGATCACTTCTTTACTCTGTGGAATGTTCCGTTTTTATTGCTAAGAGCAAACAGACAGACCACCTGATGGAAAGTAGCCACAATTGCCTATGGATGTTTGTGCGAGACTTTTCTCGACGACCGCATCGAATAGGAATAATGCGATCGCTAACCCTTCGTAATAAACATTCATGCAAATTTCAGTGTAATCTTGGTAAAACAAATCTAAACGAGATTAAAATATTCGTTATACCAAGAAATTTGTTGAAATGAATTTTGTAATAAAGAGGTTAATTTAGTCAAAGATTTGTTTTTAGCACGGTAGACAAATTTAAAATAAAATACATTGTAATGAGCGCATTTTAATATTTATTTAACTTACAACACTGGAAATTAATTTATTATGAAAGTTGAAATTCCTGGGTTTTCTTACGCTACACGAATATGTTTGAACTTGTCGAAACACAAATTCTTATTAGATGTACTGTAAAAATGCTTTATTCAAAGGTTGTGGGTTGACAAAATCGTTATACAGAGGTTAATTATACTTTGCAATGACTGAAAATTCGTTATAGAGCTTTTACAAGTGTATTCGTAATATAAAGGTATATTTTCTATTATCTCTTACGGCCGGTTCTAGATGATTTCTAAGATTTTGAATAGAGAAAATCGTTATATTGAGGTTCGTTATAATAAGGTTTCACTGTACTTTGTTAAACCTTGTATTAGTTCAAAATATTTTTTTTAAAAATACCATGAATGTATATACATATGATATATTATTACTGGAGAACTTGTTGCGCCGATTCCTGTTCTTTACAATAACTAATGTTGCTTTGGAGAAGCCGTGGTAGACTCATTCATGACTTTAAATAAGATAAATTTTGGAATAAATAAATTCAGTTTCATTTTCAATGATAATATGTTAGATGGATCAACCGAATTAATTCAATTTAGTTGATTGGCACAATGCTGAAGACAATGGTATTCAATGACCTTGCATAACTCAAGTTTACGTTTATATGGACTACTTTGGTTAGCCGCCTTGGACAAGCGTAGAAGTGGGGTGTTAATGGGCTGTTATCATATCGTCATTTATATTACAAAAAATTAAATAAAAGCCACTTCTTTACTTAGTCATCAATTATTAGAGATTATAATTTTTAAATTATATCGTTTTCTATATTCGCGGTGTAGTAATATAAACGACGATATATATATATATAAATATATATATATATATATATATATGTATATATATATATGTATATATATATAAATATATATAAATATATATATATATATATATATATATATATATATATATAAATATATATAAATATATATCCCACTCTTGAAACGGACCACTACCTGGTGATAAGCCGGTTTGTGGGCCTTTTCAAGAAGTGGAGACACTGGCGAGTGCGTACCAATTTCGGGGAGCTTGAAAGAATAAAGAGTATATGCATGTTCGAAGAAAGAAGAAGAGAAGCTGACGAAGAACTTCGAGGCGAATACCAAACTCAAGAAGTCTGAAAAATGGAAAGGCCGCCGAGGGGTGACCGCGCCGCGGCGCTCACCAGCGCGTACCTAACAAATTGTATAATAAACTAAAAAAGGCTTTTATTTCTTATATTCTTACAATCTTTATTAGTTTTCTTCTTAGTAAGTTTAATACGTGAGTAAACTTAAATTAAACCTCCCCCAAACTGTCCCTGTGCTCCACTTATGAGGGCTGTATGGCATGCGTCCGAGTGGAAGGCAGCCTGTCGCCCTGGTTTGACGTCAATATTGGCGTCCGCCAGGGCTGCGTGCTGTCGGCTTTGCTGTTCATCCTATATCTGGACGATTGTCTCCAGAGAATAAGATTGATGGATGTTGGGGTGCGGATGAGTGATCTAGTTGTAAGCACCTTGCTTTATGCGGATGATGCCGTGCTTTTAACCGAATCGCCATCAGAACTGCAAACACTAGTCACAATGATGAAAGATGACTGTCAGGCGCGAGGCTTACATTTGAATGCGAAGAAAACAAAGGTTATGGTGTTTGAAAGAGAAGAAACCAGAACGAATGCAAGGATAATGGTCGATGATGTTATGCTGGAGCAAGTGAATGAGTTTGTATATCTTGGATGTGCTTTTAGCAGGGATGGAAGGTACACCGCTGATATAGAAAGAAGAGTGAATTTGGGGAATAGTTTAAATGGAGCGTTAGGTAAACTTCTAGGCGCTAAGAACCTCAGCCAGAAGGCCCAGCTCGCCGTACACAACGCGGTGCTGGTACCTACGCTCACGTATGGAAGCGAGAGTTGGGTATGGAAGAAAGAGCATGAAAGTAGAGTAAACGCGGTCGAGATGCGAGCACTGCGCAAAATCTGCGGAGTGACGCTCGCGGACCGCGTTCGTAATACCGAAGTAAGAAAGAGAGTTGGTCTGAAAGAGAGTGTCGGGGTGAAGGTAAGGAAAGGAATGCTCCGGTGGTTCGGGCATGTGGAAAGAATGCATGATGAAAGAATGACTAAACAGATATACAATGCAAAAGTGGATGGATGCAGAAGTCGTGGAAGGCCACGACACACCTTCCATGATCAAATTGATCGTGTACTAGCAGAAGGTGATGTCAGGAGCCTTAAGAACAGACGAGCTTGCATGACAAGAGTTATGAATGTCAAAGAGGCAAGTGAGGTGTGTAAGAATAAGCCTAAATGGCACTCTGTTGTTCGTGCCTACCCCGCGAGGGAACTGGCGTGAAGTTATGTATGTATGTATGTATGTAAATATATATAAATATATATATATATATATATATAAATATATATATATATATATATATATATATATATATATATATAGAATATATGGGAATGAGATAAACCTTACCTGTATACTATATATTGGCAACATTTGTATATGCATGTTGGCTAACATGTGCTTCGCTTGCATCGCCAAGTGATCGCCGCCGAGGGGTGACCGCGCCGCGGCGCTCACCAGCGCGTACCTAACAAATTGTATAATAAACTAAAAAAGGCTTTTATTTCTTATATTCTTACAATCTTTATTATTTCTTAGTAAGTTTAATACGTGAGTAAACTTAAATTAAACCCCCAAACTGTCCCTTGCTCCTAGTGTCATAATAAGACCTGGTCAAGTTCGGGTTAAAACCTGAATTGATTGCATTAGAACGTTTATCGGAATGCGTATATTATATCGCCTAATGTATATTTAACTTCAAATTCAAAAAAAAATATTTAAAATATTTTCCATTAGAGAAACACTAACCACAACACAAATCCAAAAATGAACATGGGTTCTAGGAACTTGAAATGAAATTACAACAATAAAACAGTTAATGATGTTTTAATCTAAGGCCGGCCATAAACAAAAAGTGATTAGTAATTGACAATAAATGGTTACTTAGAAAATTAGAGCGAACAAATAACAGTGAACAACTACGACAACCATTAAAAGAATTATAAAACATTTAAATAGCAAAGGTATGAACACCTGGTTTGTTAAGGATTGTAGGGATTTCGGCTTCTCGGAACACTTTAATAGTAGCAATATCTTCTTCCCTTAAGCCTTTAGGACAAGATTGAGATCATTAAAATAATGATTACATTACAGCATAGCTGTACTACATCAAAAGTAACTTCATCATATTTTTTTTATTGTGTGAGTTCAGCAGACAGGCAGCTGGTGCTCTCTTAAGGGAGACTGGAATCTGGGCACTGCTGCCAGAACTTATGTTGTCAAGGTTGTTGTGGCAGCATACTCCAAACCAGGGGTGATAGCCATCCAGATGGGGGCTGTGGGTTGTTTTGTCACCTCTTATGACAGGTCTCCTGGCCACAGGAAATTGTATTCTTTCTCCATTCCAGGATATAAATGCCATAATGCTACTGTAACTTCACTTTACTCACCCATCAACAACAGGCACAGCCGACGTCTGACTGGCACCAGCGTCAACAACCAATGCTGTGGACTTGCCATTTGCGAATGCTGCTAGAACTGCACTCTTCACAAGAAAGAACGCTGGTGCCTGGTATTTCTCGAACAGTAACTCTGCCAGCTTCTCTCTAGCTGGACGGGTAGTCCATACTGCTTCAGTGAACAGAGCAGGGTGGTGCTCTGATGGGGATCTGATAACCTGGAATTAATCATTTATTATACACTTATATATTATAACCTTGATATAACAAATCTGAAGGAGATTAGAAAATACTTGTTATACCAAGAAAATTGTAACAATGAGGTTTGTTATATAGAGGTTAGTTTGGTCTAAGATTTGGTTTATCAAGGTAAAGGAAGAAACCTAAAATAAAAAGTAAATATTACTATAAGGAACACACCTTAATATTTATTTGCCAACAACATTAAACATTAATTTATTATAAGAAGTTTAAATTCCTGGATTGCCTTATAGTAAATGAATATGTTTGAACTTGTTGAGACTTGAATTCCTATAATACTTTATGCAAAGGTTGACAACAATCGTTATACAGAGGTTAATTATACTTTCTATTAATATTTTGCAATGATTGAAAATTTGTTACAGAGGTTTTTACAAAAGTGTATTCATCATATGAAAGTATATTTTGTAAAAACTCTTACAGACAGTTCTAGGTGATTTCTAAGATTTTGTTAAATTGAGAAAATCATTATATTGAGGTTCATTATAATAAGGTTTCACCATACTTACTATATAATTGTCTGAGTGTTAAATCCCAGTTGCATTCAGAGCAGTCACTTTGACACCCAGGATCTGCTTTCCTACTTTTACTTCCCCACTTTGCATGGTGTACGGAACTCACATTTTTGTGTTGCCTGCAATCCTTCACAATATCAAGCCAGTATTGCTTTTTTTTATTGCAGGAGATCAGCAGACAGGCAGACGGCCCACTTGATGGAAAGCGTTTACCATCACCTATGGACATTTTCACCACCAAAGTTGCTACAAATGCGCTGCTGCTCTCTTAAGGAAGACTGGAACCTGGTCACTAATCCTGAACACAACTCAAGGTTCTTATGGCAAAATACTTTAGACCAAGGGTGGTAGCCATCCAGTTGATTGTATTGTATTCTTTCTCCATTCCTGCACGGATAAAATCAGACCCTTCTACTGGGACCTGACAGGGAAGTTATGGCTAGACATTTGTTCTGTACATACATAATTGGCCGATCTCCACAAAACTTGGCCATACAAACATAAGTGTTTTATAATTGCACCACTCACCATTGATGGGAAGTTCACTCCCATACTCCAATACACAACAGTTCTCCAGAACATTGATCTGGAAGGAAATTCTCGCTGCAATTTTCCCTTTGCACTATGACATGGGATTTTTTAAGAAGGGCTTTATAAAATTTCATAGAGGTGAGCAACGCATTAACGATCACAATCCATTAAGTGGGCTGTCTACCTATTTGCCTGCTTTAGACAATTAAAAAAAAGTGATTCTCTTGACAAATCTCATAAGAAGTCTAATGTCAGGATTAGGATGGGGTAATGGATAGTGTTCAAGGATATGTTTATCAAAAAATGTGGACATCGGGAGTGTGGATATGTCAAATTTTAATATTATACCTTAGAATAACAATAGTCAAGCATCCTCTCAAACAGATCCCAGTTATCAACTTGTCCATCCTTCATGTAGCTTTGGATTTCCATGTGCGGCCGAGGTACATGCAACTCTGTGACATCAATGTAATGTCGAAGCTCATTGCCTGCTTTTGAACCTGAAAAGACACAATATCCTCTTATATCTGTGCAAGAATGGAGAAAAAATACCAATTACTGCAGCACAGCAGCCTGTTATAACAGGTGACAAATCAACACACAGGTGGTAGGGCATGTGCCAGTCTGGATGGTACCAACCACGGTCCAGTGTGTGCTGCCATCACAATCTTGAGTTATGTTTCAGCATTAGGCACTAGGTTCCAGTGCCCTTTTTGAGGCAAGCAGAACATTGGTGACAGCTCTGATGTTGCAAATGTCTGTAAGCAACGGTAACTACTTTCCAGCTGGTGGGGCATCATATTACAGTGAAACTCACCTATCCTAGCAGAATGAGGGGTAAATCTATAGCTATCTGGTGCACAAATTTTAAGTAGCGGGGTGGCGGAATGGGGAAGGGGGGAGGTATACTTACCCCTACTATAACCCCTATGGTCTGGAGATCTTCAGTTTTTTTTAGTAAATATAACCTCTCTTATTTTAATAAATAATAAAACTATATTTTAACAGTTTCAAGCGCAGTAATTTATTTCATTTTTCTTATTCCAACGTTTCGGCCACTTATTTTTTCACTAATATTGCACTTACAAAGTTAAATAATCCTTTTGAAGTAAAAAAAGCCAGTAATCAACAGAAAAAGAACCAAATAACAGTGTATATCATCAAAAAATTAAGAAAAAACACAACAGAGCACATTCACATACATTACAAGAGTAACCATGAAAATATTCAAAATAGCCACCAATAAAGACAATTATAAATCATGAGTATAAAATAAATAGTAAATGGTCACCAGTCCATTGTGGCACTCGCCGGCCGCTACCGCTGCACACTCACTTCGCTCACTCGGCTCATGTGCTTTGGTCTAAAGGTAACCTAACCTAACCGGCTGTTTGTATGTATAAAATAAATAGTGTATGGTTATAGTTGGTTCTGGCACTTACAGACCGCTGCCGCAGCAAACTCGCTTGCTCGGCTTGTGGACTTTGGTCTGAAGCTAACCTAACCTAAATCACTGTTCTAGTCACCGGTCGCGACCTTTCACCGCCCATCACAATATGTTAGTGAAAAAATAGGTTATGTTTACCAAAAATAAATATATCAAGAACTCCAGACCCTAGGAGTTGCAGAAAGGGTAAGTATACCTTCCCCCTACCCACTACGCCCACCTACTACTTAAAAATTGTGCACCATTAGATAGCTAAGTAGCAGCCCGCATTTGTTATCCTATTGTTATATAATAAATAAATGAGACATTAATAGGTAATATACATTAAATAAAGTTTTAGAAACACTGTTTTCTTTGTTTACACTTTGTCTCATGTTCATATGAATATGTCATATGTATAAATCCAGTAGGTAGTTTTAAAATTTATTACATTATTCTCAATATGCAAATGAAACAGAAAATAGTACTAATTATTCTGTAAGCTACATTTCAAGACAACAAAAACAACCTTAGCGTCAAGGAAAAATCTAGAAACTTATGATAAAAGCTTACCGCTCTGAGTGATATTTCCATCTGGAACTTTCTCCTCGGGCTCTGGAATATGAGTTGCAGGTCCTACACCGATTACAGCAGGGATATCGGCTTTCGGCGTATCTTCTTGCGCGTAGCCAACCCTCAAAGAATGATGCCCGGGATCAAATACCAATGCACCTATTTCATCACCACCGTAAAGCATGCCATTTGGCCCACTCATTATAGTATTTCTTTCCACAAATATTTGATTATAAATTAAAATTATAATTTACAAACACAAACTCATTGTTGAATTTATGATCACGTCAACTGTTTTTTTTTAATTTTACTTATACCACAGACTACATACATCTTATTATATTCTAATTAGGTACTCTGTGGCATGAGAAAAAATAGATTGCATTACAGAAACTAAAATAAAAAAATCAAATGTTAAGCATACATTTACAAGGAATGACGTTTAAATGAAATAAACTTATAGCACATTTGAATGAGTAGAAGAAAAAGAACTTTATTTTTTTTGGTTACAAAGTTATTTGTGCCATTAATCATTCCCAATAAAATTAGTTAGTTTTGAAAGACATAATTTATATATGTAATATATATACTGGTTCTTAATTTCCTTAAAACAATGTTGATATTCAACACTACAGTGAATAAAATCTCATTGTAGTTAATTAGGATAAAAAGGTAATATCCTTTTTATGCCGGTAAACAACTCAATATAGTAGTAATACTTACGAACGGCCTCATAAAATTTCTTCGAGGCACTTTGCACGATCTGCCTGACTGCGTTCTATTATATAAGTATTTTAAAAAAATAGTAGTGTTGGCGGGAATTTGAAAGTTAGCTTATTATTGCCGTGTAGTTTTATTAAAAAAAAAGTAGGAACTGCTTAAAAATTTAATGCATAGTTTTGACTTGTTTACGATTGTTTTAATTGTTGGAGAACAATTATCATCGATTTAATTCATTAAGGGTAAGATTTCATATTTAAATACAGAAGAAGCTTCTTATATTAAGTTACTTTAAAATGTCTAAATATCTACAGGTAAAATCCGTAGTTAACGCGATCAAAGCTGCACGGAGTCTTAATAAATAAAACGTAATCGAATCACAGTAATAAAATTTAATAAAACACACGTTTTACAAAATAATTACATATCATAGACATACACAGAAAACAAAATATTTCGCTACAAAGTGTTAGAAAATTACGATTTCAGTGATAGTCGTAAGAATTGTATAGGAACCGTATGAAAGGCTATATTATTACCTATACATTCATAAGTATCATTTTTACAATATACAATATCGTAAATTATTCTATGCAATCAAAATAATTAGACAAAATGGACTCGCATATAGAAGGCCCCTCTATCAATATGGATATTACCAAAGTCTTTTTCGGTCTAACTTTATACTTTTAATATGTGGAGTGTTTGGGTGGATGTGTCGAGTGTGTGGATGTATGGAGTGTGTGGATGTGTGGAGAGTGTGGACGTGTGGAGTATTGCAGAAGGATCGTGTCAGGATTTCTGTAACACCAAACTGCAAGAGATTCGCTTACGCTGGTACCGCCATGGTTTATGGAGACCGGATAATTATGTAGGGAACAGCCATATCCCTTAAGCCAGGTCCCAGTAGAAGAGGAAGACAGAAAAGATGACATACGTACTAATGGTCGGAAAACCAGAGATGCCAATGGCCGCACAAAATGGAGAAGAAAATGTAGGAAAGCGGACCCTTGGCGTAGAAGCGAACGCTCTGAATATAACCGGGACTTAACATTCGGATCACGGAGATGAGTTACATGTATAACAGGCAACCTTAATTTTTAGTTATTATTAAATTTTTGAAAAATAAATGTGATATGATAAGGAACAGTGTGTACTGAAAAAAGATGTAATATAGGTCCCGCCACGTAAAAAGAACGCTGAGCGGTAGTGGAGGGGATGTGTCTGCGCAGGTGTACAGTCGTATCCTAAAGTACTAGGGTAAAGTTTTATGAGTAATTGTTTTATTGTAGAATCTTATTAGGTACTTTACTAGCTACTAATACCGGTGCGGCGGGGTGTCACCCCGTCTCGCCCCCTTCATACCACCAATTTGATCGATAAAACGCTCACTGCGCAGGTTCAGAACCAGCGTTCTTTTTACTTGGCGCGAACTATAACAAGAGTTGAAAAAAGAATGTTAAGATAGTTTGGGCATGTAGAGATAATTGGATCAAAGTAGAATCACAAAACAAGTGTACCTATTCCAGCATTGGGAACAGTAGAGTTGGTGCCGGTAGACCGCAATGTACACACCATGATCAAATCGCAGAAGTGTTAAAAAATTTCTAAAGAAGTATACACGTATGAAGAGATTAATGAAAGTGGGCGTAGCGAACGATATTTGTCAGGATCGTCATAAGTGGAGTTCTATCATCTCTGGTTACCCGACGGGAAACAGGCGTGATTGTACGTATGTATGAAATATCACTACACAACTGTAAATCGTCAAAGGGAATGCAGCTTTTCTCATATCGAATCCAATAGAGACTAGCCACCATAAGGCCAGGCAAACAGATCCGATATTGAAAAAATGCAGTATTGCATTTTTTGTAAAGTCTACGGAAACTCAAAAAGAACTAAAATCATGATGTTTGGTTCTTTAAAAATCCATAATTATTTTGGCACAAAATTTTGTATATGACCACAAAAATATTTCTTCACTCGCCATACATAAATAGATCACGTTTCCCAGTTGTCTAATTAATTTGTTTGATAATTTCTAAGAACAACAACTAAGCATATAGAAACGATGCTAAATACAAGCTGAGTATCAGCTCTTTTATTCATATAATGCAATACAATATACACGAGAGTGAATGAAACAAAAAAGGTTTTAAGTTTCTATTGTTGCCGACGAGTTACGATCATAGATTAATGAAATATAATAGATGAAGCACATCACGGCATGTAATGAGTCACGATGACGCCATAGAGAAACAATTTAGAAGCCATGATTGAGGTCCTAGATTAGGGGTTTGTGTCCCCATAATGAGTTAAATTTTTGATCTGAATTTTTGGGAGCAAGAATTCCTTGGGGATTTGGGAAATGGGGACAAAAATTTCAGCTGGCCATAAATGCATAACTTCTAAGTCATAACAATTCATTGTGATTATGCTATTAAACAATAATGATTATTAAATACATTTTGTCCTTTATCTAAGTTTGTTAAATAAGGCCAACTTAATATGGTTGTTACTATATCTGAAGGGGTTAAAGCATTTGATATATAACACTGTCTTCTTTTAAACTAAAGAGAAACTTGTAAATAACGAATTACGACTGGTATATCTATGTCTTTCCAACACAGTACCAACAACATAAGTGAAAATAGTTCGAATATATTTTTTAGCTGTTTAACACGGTTTCTATAGGTTTATCTGTTATTTTGATGACAGTTTCTTTAATTTAACCACGCGTTATCAATATTGTGCCAGTGCCATACATTGTATGTATGAAAGTGTATTTGAGTAATAATAATACCGTGGTTAAATTTGTAAAATAGATATAATACATGTAAAACTACTATAACAAGCATTATCGTCTATCTAGTCATGCAGGCACTAGGAACATTTCACGTAGCGAGATATCATGGAACTTCATAGAAACGTGGGTGCCGGATTTAAATTCGGAAGTACAATTTAGCGCAAAAAACATAGCTCAAATTTTAATCTATTACGGAATTAACTGGTTAGACTGCTGTATGCGTTTCTATGGAGTTCCATAGGTTACCGATTTTGTGGAAAAAAAACGCACGGATATATTCTTAGTGCGGGGATGGCCTAATACCTAATAAGGTACATAGGTAGGTACTGTGACGGCCTTTCTTCAAATGAGAGACTGGTTTACGATATAAATTTATATTCTCTATCAAAACACTTTCATAGGAGCTGTATTCTGCTCGCGGGCCAATACAATAAAGTATTCTATTGTTTAGGGAGGCGTTCTCAATTTAAATTTTAAAAATTATATCTTTTTTTTGGATTTTATGGCTTGGCTGCTAGGCCTTTAAGCCAGATCTTAGATTCAATGTTGTTTCTTCATTTTCTTAAACCTATGTGTAGCAGAGCTCAACTGTAGGTTATCAGCCATTCAACGGAGTTCTTGTGACAACACAAAAGGCCACATTTGACTTTACAGTTCACATTTGTCACAAAACACATAATTACTACTCAAAAACTATCAATATCCTACAACTACTGTTCATTTTAGAGTAATTTTACACATTTTTAGAAAATTAAACTACACGGCACAACATCTCCTTTCAGTTCCCGCCAAAAACTCATTATATTTCTTAATATATTATAACGACTAAGGAGGTTAGTCATTACAGTACACATTTACGTTACATTTATTTTACGAATGCTATAGGTTTGTTGCGTTCTACTATAAACAATACTTACCTACTTAAGACTTGCGGTTTGCAATTATTTTTCTTCTTTAAATATGGCTCGGCAAGATTTATGTATTTAACCAGTGACAAGTAATTATAAATATTCGAATATTAAAATAATACATACATACATACATAACTTCACGCCAGTTCCCTTGCGGGGTAGGCACGAACAACAGAGTGCCATTTAGGCTTATTCTTACACACCTCACTTGCCTCTTTGACATTCATAACTCTTGTCATGCAAGCTCGTCTGTTCTTAAGGCTCCTGACATCACCTTCTGCTAGTACACGATCAATTTGATCATGGAAGGTGTGTCGTGGCCTTCCACGACTTCTGCATCCATCCACTTTTGCATTGTATATCTGTTTAGTCATTCTTTCATCATGCATTCTTTCCACATGCCCGAACCACCGGAGCATAAAATAATCATCAAGCAAATTGGCACCAGTCGAAAACTGGACCCGCATAACCCCCGTACTAGACTCAACCAAATTCTAGGTCTTCAACCGAGGACATGATACAATTAATTTCTTATGAAATAGCGTATAGCCATATAAAGAAGAAAATAACAAGGGCGCCACTTACTCAAACCTATGTTTCTCAAACTTTTTTGGTGGACCGCACATTAGGAAAAATTGAATAGCCAACGCCATCCAGAAACTCTTCATCTACATTTTTTTGAGAAATATTAAGTTATTTAATTTATTCAAAAAATTAAAAATTTACTGAATTTGTAAAAAACATACTGAATTGTGAAACATTCAAATATCGCCATGTGTAGAGCAAAAAACACATAATAAAGGAATGATATATTTAAAAATTATTTTACATTTTTTCATTTTGATACATTTTCCACTGCCCACCTATTTTTTATGTAACGCCCTCCAATAGTATTTAAAGTTTCAATCGCCTCTCAGATAGCTTCCACGTCTACTGGGGGACGTTACCGCCACTTTGATAATCTCTATAATCTCTAAACTCATTTTTTTTAAATAAATTATATTTTTATATAATTTAAAGAGTCAATCCACTGTCGGATAAAGGCCTCCTCCTTTTTATGCCACAACTCTCGCTCTTTAACTTTCTTTGTCCATAACTTTCCTGCTAGTAGCATTTTATGTCAACATTCCATCTTCTGAAAGTCGGCATTCTAAGGAAGCAATGCAGGAGTAGTTCGATTTAAATTTTCGCGCTATTTAAACGACAACAGTAGACGAAAGGCATTTGAAACTAAGCTTTCTGTACTTATCTGAGGCTAGTATAGAATATTGGGTCCAGGCTTGCAACTTATCCCTGATTTGCTTATAAATAGGTACTTCAAAATAAATTAATAATCGGCAGGCAAGCACACATATTGTTATAACCTCAAATTAAGCAAGTTACGCTTGTGTTATGGGTAGTATACAAACTTGAGTGACTACTTAACATTCTCTAAATACACAAGCCCTGTTGAGTGATACTTAAAAAAGAAAATAACTTAATTTATTTATCAAAAGTTTTACAAACCATATTGGTCTTCGTCGTATTGAGTTTAAGTAATTAACTAAAGACAAAAATAAGTTCAATTTATAATATTATCTACATAAATACATTTAATTTAAGTATCTAAAATACATTTTACGTAAATTCAATTTGCGTAAATACAATTTGCTTAAATATCATATACATTAACACAAGTGATGTAAATACAATTCCATAAATACAACTTATGTAAATGTAAATTACGTAAATACAAATTATGTATATAAATATAAATTACGTAAATACAAGGGACATAAATTCAATTTACGTAAATACAAAGGGCCTAAAGCGGTCGACTTTGGAGAATCGTTTAGTGAAGTTGACAGTGACACACGTCTAGTTGTATGACATAGCCATAAAGTTCCACTTTATGTCGACACTTGTCATGTTCATCATAAGAATCTACGAAATCGACCTCTTTCTACTCTCAAATCACTTTATATGACAACACACATCAGTCTTACAGACTCGGAGGCCTCCTGAACCTTCAATTCAAGTCAATACATTTGTATTTCACATAATCTTACACATTCTTTAGTACATAAAGACATTGAATATATTTCCTATAAATACCTACACATATTATTCTCACATAATACCGAAAATAGACAATTCATTTCTGTCAATTTTCAGAGAAATCAGGCATTGCCAATTTTTTTTAAACCTATGATTGTATATTATTTGTAATTTTTTATTAGGATATATAAATTTTTAAAATTCAATTAATTGTTATTGTTGTCTCTTTCAGTTATATATTATAACATATAATCGAATACAATGCAAGAAAACTTAACTTATTTGTATTGTATTCTACTCAAAGTCCCTCAAGACTATAAGTAGAATACTGAGCCCAGATCACCGTCTTCTATGGGTAAGGTGCACAGAAGGCTGGCTACGTTTCCTCGCTGGATCGCCATACTGATCCGTTGGCCGAGGTAAGCACCAGCCCTCTGATTAGGATATTGTATATAACCTCCAGATTTATTTGTTTATATTTCTTTACGCGTAAAAATATGGTGACAATAAAACAACACAGCATGATAATATATAGTCAAGGTGGCGATGTCCGGCAATGGGGTAAGTAATAATACCAACTACAATTCGAAGAGATAATTCAATGGTGTCTCAGCTTCACTCGCTGATTTGTTGTCATCGTAACTATTCAAACACGGAACTAGTGAGAGGTGTATGAAGTACCCCTACTGACGGACTTCGCCACCTTATATATAAGTAAAAATAAACAAACTTAACTGTCAAAAAAGGTTTCATTTGTACTATCCGCAAGAGTTAACATGAGACCTGAGCGGAATGCGCGCTCCCCTCCCGACCCTCGCCTTCTTACCGCTCTCGCCATCGTCGCATCAGTACCTCGCGCTTACGTCATCTGTGCGAAGTCTCAAGTTAACTCTTGCGGGTTGTAATTTTTTTAATGGTGTTTCTTAGACTATGCAGTATTTTCATGTACAAATTTGTATTTAAAGTATAAAATATTTTTATTGATTATTTGACCACGGCGGCGATAAAACTATAATTTATCGGCGTTATATCGAGGTATTGAACAATGTATAAAATAACTCAGACTAATAAAAGTATAGACGGAGCCTACGTACATAAAAGCGCCAAGTAAATGGGATGTGAAGCATATCGAGGGGTAATTTTTTTTATTTATTAACATGTTTACAAGAAATTATTTACATCATAAACTAAATACTTAGAAATAAACTAAATTACCAGTAAATTAGACTACAGAAAAAACTTAGAAATTAAATACTATTATAAATCTATTTACAAGTAATCTATCCGTGCAGGAACGGAGAAAGAATACAAATTCCTGCGGCCGGGCGGCCTGTCCTAAGAGGCGACTTAACAACCCACAGACAGGTGGTAGGGCATTCGCCCGACTGGATGGCTACCACCCTGGTCTAAATTATGTCGCCATAACAACCTTGAGTTGTGTTCTGGCATTAGTGGCCAGGTTTCAGTCTCCCTTAAGAGAGCAATAGCGCCTTTGTATCAACTTTAGTGTTGCAAATGTCCATAGGCGATGGTAACCTCTTTCCATCAAGTGAGCCGTCTGCCTGTCTGCTGATCTCCTGCAATAAAAAAAAAAAGTAAAACTTGTAGTCGAGATACATAATTATAAATAAGTATATAATGAAAAAAACAAAATTTACAATAAAATAACCAAAAAGCAGTCACTCGTGAAACCTTTTGAACAATTAAAATATTTTTTCTCATTTCTATTCGAACTGAAGGACAGAAATGAACACCTCTAATTTCGGCCTAAGACACAAACTACAGTTTGTTATATCTGTGCTTCATACGTGGGACACTCAGAAAGTTTTGCAAAAATAAAAAATAATGTTCTATAGGTAAATATTTTTTTTATTAAATCTTTCAAAGTACTCTCCACCAGCCTCTATATAAAGTTTCATGCGTCTGAAACAGTTTGCGTAACACTTTTTCCAGTCCGTCGCAGACACCTCGCTTACAGCTTGCTCGAACGCTGACAGCGCAACTTTCGGCGACGAAAATTGTATCCCTTTGAGCTGATTTTTTTATTTTCGGGAATAAAAAGAAGTCACACGGTGCTGGACAGGGCTGTAAGGAAGGTGAACCAGGAGTTTGACCGGCACGCTGTCCAGGAAGTCCGTCGTTTTGAGCGCGGTATGGGCGGGCGCGTTGTCGTGGTGGAGCAGTAGTGGAGGGAAATTTCGCAATTGTAACGTACATATTTTTAGTTATAAATAATCATATTTTCAAAATAGATTATATCTAGGCAGTCTCTCATACATAAAAACTCTTTTTCGCAATACTTTCTGAGTGGCCTGGTATGAATAATATAAATTGCACATTTAATAATTGATGTCTGAATATTTTTGCTACATACAATTAATTCATTTTATATTATTAATACTACAATTTACAGTCGATAGGGCTTTATTAAAAACAATAAATATTTTTAAAGAGAAAACGTTGTTTCATGGTTTGGAACAGGTTTAAAATTAACTTCTTATAACCGGTTTTAGGGCTGATTTTTCAATCATAAGATAAAAGTTATCAATCGGATATATATATGAAGAGGGTGCCCCGCCCCGTATACGGTGGAGGAGCGAGATGGAATGCTCCTCCGTCTCAAAGGAAGATCTTCCAGCGAGGCTAGTGTTGTCCCTCGCAGGCCCATCTGTTATAGTTGAAGTTTTGTATATATTCTTTGTGTTTTCGGGAAATGTTTGTGACATCAATTATTGCACAGCGCCATCTATTGGCTTGTAAGTGTTCCACTATACATCTATAATATATATTAGGGTTAATTTCCCCATCCAAACAAATTTTGTTGTACATGTCGGGAAAAAAAATCCCTGAAAGTTACAGCCCTATATATTAATTTTAAGTACTTTCCATGAGCGTGAAAAGATTTTCCATATAAAATACACGTTAATCATGTTTTTTTTTAATTTTTATAACTCTATAACAAAAAAAAAAAATTACGTGATACAACGTGGTAGAGTTGCTGAAATTATTACCTTGATTACAGTCCGCTGTACCAGCACGTTGTGAAACCACGCTCACAAGTAATGTCAGTGTGAAATATTTTCAGTGTTTCGTAAGGTTAAGAAGTTAGGATGCCTCTCCATTAACGCAATCTTTACGCAATTCTATTGGTTATTATTACCCCGTTTCTCTGCTACGCAGCTTCGCTCCGCTTCAGTGGACAAGCAGCCTTATGAGGGCCATTATCCCTCCATACCATCCTCCCTATTTCATCTTCTCTATCTCATGCTAGAGGCTGGTAACGCGTTAGTATTCGATATAGCGACGGTAACCACTTTTTATTAGGTAGAAAAAGACGCCAAATCCTATGGGCTGGTATACTTTTTCAATGATATTACTAAGAAGTAAGAAACACATATACTATTTCACAATTAATCTACCTACTTCATATTATGAGCCCTATTTCCAAATATTGTTGTTACGTCGACATTATGAAAGTAAACTTGTAGAGTACATCACTACACAATAAAAGTAACCTTGTACACTTTTTTCATGATAGTTCATTGCAAATGACATCTCACGCCGAATTCACTGAAATAAAGCTCAAATCAAGTTTTACGTCGACCCCAAAAAAGTTATAGTGTAGAATACATTTATCAATAATTCATAATGAAAATACCTACTTCATATTATATTCACTATTTGCAATTGTTGTTACGTCGACTCTATAAAAGAAAACTTGCATAGTACTACACTACGAAGTAAAAGTAACCTTGTACACTTTTTTCATAATAGTTCAAATCCTGTTTCATGTCGACCCCAAAAGGTCTTAGCGTAGAATATAATTATCGCAACGAAATAAAAGTAATCTTGCACACTCTAACCAGTGTAGAGTAAAAATAACTTTTAAGACACACTTTTATGAGTATAGAATAAAAGTGAACTCGCATACTTTAATCAATATAGGGTAAAAGTGACCTTGCATTTTTCAATCGCCACAAAACATTAGTGACTTTTCAAACTAATCAGTACCGATTAAAAGCGACTTCCCACATTTAAAGCAGTATAAAGTAAAAGTAGCCTTGCATACTTTTATGAGTATAGAATAAAAGTGAACTTCCATACTTTACTGATTGTATAGGGTAAAAGTGACTTAGCACTTTTTTATCACTACAAAACAATAGTGACAAGCGAATTTCCACACTTTAAGCAGTACAAAGTAAAAGTAACCTTGCATACTTTTTTTAATACTTAGTTCACAGTAACTGACATCCCATGGTGATCGCGCCGAAAAGGGGAGCAGCACCCAGACCTCCGTCCCCATCGGCCATACCTACAAGAAATTTGGCTGCCGTGCAATCTGCGCACGTACAATTATCCGTCAAGGTACATAATCCCCTTGCCGTTGCTATCGCCTCCCACTTGATTTGTTCGTCTAATGTGCCTCTTCTGTTGAGTAGATTCTGGAAGGCAAAATAAAGAACGAGCTTGAATATATTGTATTTTGTATTGTATTTGATTTTGTTCTTTTGCGATCTGTAACATCGTTTCAAATTAGTCTATATCGATAATCGATTGATAATCTTTTTCATGTATAATGTATTGTTTATCGCAATAAAGTTAATAAAAATAATACAGTCTACTGATTATATCCAAAAAACAATACAACACTAAGAGGCGAGCAAAAAATTGATCCTTGTATAATGTATTGTTTATCGCAATAAAGTTAATAAAAATAATACAGTCCACTGATTACATCCATAGAACAATACAGCACTAAGAGACGCGCAAAAGATTGATCCTTCGGAGGTGTTTTTGGCGGGAACTGAAAGGAGATGTTCTGCTGTGCAGTTTTATTTTCTAAAAATGTGTAAAATTACTCTAAAATGAACAATAGTTGTAGGATATTGTCAGTTTTTGAGTGCTAATTATGTGTTTTGTACGAAATGTAAACTGTATAGTCAAATGTGCCCTTTTGAGTTGTCACAAGAACTCCGATGAATGGCACTAGCTGATAACCTACAGTTCAGCTGTGCTACATATAGGCTTAAGAAAATGAAGAAACTATATGGTAAACTAAGATCTGGCTTAAAGGCCTAGCTGGCAAGCCATAAACCTAAATAAATAATTGATCCTTCGGACCAGATTCACACACAACCCTATGTATCGACTCTTTGCTTCAATAAAGTGTTATCTTGGAAATTAAAATTACAGAAGAGTTTTTTTTTAATATTAAAAAAATAATTGTATCGCTTATGGACATTTGTAACATTAAAGATGCTACCAATTCCGAAACACAACTCAAGGTTGTTATAGCGGCATACTCTAGACCAGGTGGTAGCCATTCAGACGGGTAAACACCCTACCACCAGGCTGTGGGTTGTTTTGTCGCCTCTTACGACAGGCCGCCCCAACGCAGGGAATTGTATTCTTTATCTCGTTATGCCAGCCTCAACGACATTATCCGCCGAGCTCTGCTCATCGTCGGCGTACCGGCCATTCTAGAACCCTCTGTGCATAGCGAGAGAGTACAAAAAGTGCAGAAAATAATGTTAAATAGTCTTATAGATTCCATCTTGGCCGCGAATACAGACAATTTATTTTATTTTCATGACAGGACAATTCTCCGCATGGATTATTAAAATATCTCACCTGCATCACTTCAACATTAGTAGCATGCCACATGTCGGCATCTCTGCGGAACTTCAAATCTTTATTTATCAATTTATTCTTCCTCGGCTTCTTCAAACACTGTACGGTATTTTTGTATGTCGAATCATCTAGTTGCAGGGATAATGCGTCGCAAGAGGTCGACGCTCCGTCTGATATGTCAATATTTGGCTCAGCTTTTTCAATGTCGTCATAATCCAATGTCGACATTGATGTAAGATCTGTCGATTGGTTTTTTAACGAGCGGTAGAGCACCTGTAACGGAAATTGAAGCTATAACAACACTCTTGTGTTGGGGCTTCATCTGCGTTAGTGTTAAACATTAATTGTAATTGTGATTAGGGTTGCCAACCATTTATAATAACCTATCCTAATTTATTTTTGGTAAATATACTGTTGCGGACAGAGAGCACCCCACTGACGCGCCCGCCGGAGCATACCTACTCTCCGCGCCTCGCATACCGCCGACGCCCATAGCTCGCACAATTAGCAGCTAGGTATCGGACGGTACGCGAGATATAGGAGCGGCCTTGGAGGCAAAAATTGTTAAATCTTCACTTCTTTTACTGTATATAATACATACTTTGAGATAATTTATTATTCTAATATTTTATTTTTACATTGTATTTATATAGAATAACTCTGCACTTGACATATTATCTATAATTACTCTATAATTCTAGAAAAAAAAGTAAAATTAATGTCTGTGGATTGAGTGGATTACACTATGTTTTTGTTAATTAGTTGATTTTCAACTTAATTAGTATTCGCATGCCTGAAAGGGCAAAAACATGTGAAACATAAAATAATATATTGTCATGTAATATTTTTACTAACCATGTTTTTAAGTTTTAAATGATTTGATTTGATTCATATATAATTCTCATTGACGACTTCCCACTCTCTCTCTCGACTCTCTCGCATAATTTGTCATTTCAATACGTATTTCTTTGTGTATATTTCTAATTTATGTAATAGTTTAATACTAATGAATGAAAGAATACATGATGAAAGAATGACTAAACAGATATACAATGCAAAAGTGGATGGATGCAGAAGTCGTGGAAGGCCACGACACACCTTCCATGATCAAATTGATCGTGTACTAGCGGAGGGTGATGTCAGGAGCCTTAAGAACAGACGAGCGTGCATGACAAGAGTTATGAATGTCAAAGAAGCAAGTGAGGTGTGTAAGAATAAGCCTAAATGGCGCTCTGTTGTTCGTGCCTACCCCGCAAGCGAACTGGCGTGAAGTTATGTATGTATGTACGTATGTTTAATACTAATAATCATACAGTCCATTATATCGAGTTTAATTTTTTTTAAAGAAGCAACTGCCACCAATGTATAGGTAGTTTATACTTTTGCATAAAAATAAAGTATTTGAAAATACTCTATTTCTAATATTTACTCTCATGCGTTAGACGAAATACTTATATGGATAATTACTGAACTATTATCGATCCAGCTTTCACTGGAAGAGTTTATTCAGTAATGAATCTAAAATGGTGAGAAAAAAGGAACAGGACATAACAATAAAAAATGAATTGTTTGCATAATATTTTCTTAAGTTTTCGCGACTTGTACACATAATAAAACTACGTTTTAACGGTTCCAAGCGCGGTAATTTTATTTGATTTTGGTTTTTCCGACGTTTCGGCCACCTTTCAGTAGCCGTAATCACGCTTGGAACCGTTAAAACGTAGTTTTATTATGAATTGTTTGTTTATTTAAATTAAAATTGGTAATGTTAAGATAGCTTCCAAAAATTTAAGGATAATTAAAAATTGTTATTGTGTGCTAGAAGCACACAAAAATAGTATCTCCAAGAGAAGAAATAAATAATAAATAAATAAAATTTTGAAAAATACTTTTTTTCTTCCATTTACTTTATTCTTTCCCTGCTTAAAAAAAAAATAGTTGGCAACCCCAATTGTGATATAGAGAAGTATAACTATGTTTAATCTACGCGAGAAATAATTAGTAATATTATATTGGAAATTTTCACTTGATATATAACTATAATATAATAATAATAACCGGCAGACAAACACACATATTGTATATCCCCAAATTAAGCAAGTTACGATTGTGTTATCGGTAATATATAACGGACTACTCTGGGGCCGATCCCAGACACCCAGACCATAGTAAATAACGGAGAAAATACGTTTCCGAAATTTACTATACCAGGAATCGTACCAGAACCTCTCTCTGCATTTTTTTTTTTGGTTTTGAGGCGAGGGAAAATGCTTAACTGATTTACGCACAAACTGGGTCGTTGCTAGGGGAACGACACGCGTCGGTCGGGGGCGATAACACTGCAGCAATAGTATGCTCTTGGCAGCGCTCCGTCCGCGATCGACGTCACAGAATAGTGTAGAAGACTCCGAGCGTTGCTACACGAGCGAGCAACCCCAATACCCACTAAAAACCCCCTCCTCCCTGACGACCCTGCGCTTTGTATGTGTTGGAAAGGCTGAGATTTAGAACATAGTTACGCCCAGCCGAACCAGAACCTCTGCATTGCAGTGAGGTAGGCCGACAAAGGCTTAGCTTGCTCAACCACAGAGGCCGTCATATAAACATGAATATCGTGTAAGTTAATTTTGAAAATGTCACTATATATTTATTATTAAAATGTAAGTAATCGTACAATAATTATGTATACCACCGTCGCCACTCCTAATCAGAATATTCTTGCCACGGGTTGTCTGGAAGAGATCGCTTTTTAGCGATAAGACCGCCCTTTGTACCCAACTAGACTAATACTAGTTCGTAAGTTTTTCTGTAATGGTGTACAATAAAGTGTTATCTATCTATCTATATCATGAGTTCGTCTATTCTTCACGAGTCCCTGCGGCACAGGTGGTTTCTGTGACACAGTCGAATATGTTGTATGTACATGAATGTAAGCATATTGGTAAATAAATAAAAAAAAAAACTTACATGTGGCTCGTCTAAACTGCTGGAAGAGCTTAGACGTCTTGTGGGTGTAGCCCTTTGCGATGTAACCTGTTCAAAAATATGTAAGTTGTACTTTGTACCCATAGAGCAACTTTTTGAAGTGAATCTTCTATATAGACGGGGTCTTAGGATTTATCTGTCACGAAAAAGCGTTACGGCCGCGTGGAGTGGCGGCATAATTTTGGAGTAGACTATGGATGCGTTTTTGGTTGCGGATCGAATTCAGTTTTTTTGTTTGATAAAATAAAATATGTTTAAATAAAAAATGCATTCATTAAAATGTACCTAACCTAACCAAAATCATAATTTGCAGTAAACCTGCGAAAAATCGAAATGTGTGCTGGGACACATAGTAGAAGTGAAACTTCAACAGACAAGTGGCAAAACGAATCGCAACAAAATTTTAAATTGAAATTTTACGGGCAGGTTTTCAAATTGGACAAGTACATTAACAATCTGCCCGTAAAAATTTAAGTTAAAATTTTGTTGCGATTCGTTTTTTGTTCCATTTAACTTTATATAGGTACATATATTATATTATCATATATTATATTGATGAAAGAATGACTAAACAGATATACAATGCAAAAGTGGATGGATGCAGAAGTCGTGGAAGGCCACGACACACCTTCCATGATCAAATTGATCGTGTACTAGCAGAAGGTGATGTCAGGAGCCTTAAGAACAGACGAGCTTGCATGACAAGAGTTATGAATGTCAAAGAGGCAAGTGAGGTGTGTAAGAATAAGCCTCAATGGCACTCTGTTGTTCGTGCCTACCCCGCAAGGGAACTGGCGTGAAGTTATGTATGTATGTATGTATGTATTATATTATCTATATATTAGTACGTGAAGCAAAAACTTTTTACCTCTTTTTACGAAACTTGCGCGAACGGAGGAGTGTGAAATATTATTTTAAAATTATGCATAAAAATACATTAAATCAATAAAAAAAACACTACACACACTACCATTTATTTGACACACAGACGCATATATATTCTTGTTTATTGTTAAAGTTAAATTAACAGTGTAGCCTTGGCGAAATCAGTGATTGTAGAAGTATAGTCTTGGACAAGAAATTATTATGGTCGAATTTCGACCACTGGCGATCACTAGTCTACATTATGATACACTGCTTATTTATGCATTTAAGAAAAATAAATTAAATAATGAATATAAAAACTACATCTAAAATACAATATTTGGTAATAGAAATATAAAATCTTGTAGTCCGTCCGCAGCGGGACCTGGGGTCCAAACAGGGGCGTAGCTACCGCCGTATCAACCGTATCAATGATACGCGGCCCCTAGATTACAGGACCAAAGTGTGTAAGTAAAAATACCTAAAATCTGTTATAGATTAATAACATTTTTGAGAATAACTCCTGGGCGAACAGAAACGGCTATCAGACTTGTCATTGTAGAGGCAGAAAATCTAGAAAAACTGAAATTGTCTTCAGCTATGGATGATTTAATAAATAAGCTTGCCGCAAAAAAGGCGAGAAAAGTGTATCTTTGATTTGAATTGTTTGTCTAACTTAGCTCCTAGGAGCATTAAGTATAAGTAATCATTTATAATCATACATACATACATAACTTCACGCCAGTTCCCTTGCGGAGTATGCACGAACAACAGAGCGCCATTCAGGCTTATTCTTACACACCTCATTCGCTTCTTTGACATTCATAGCTCTTGTCATGCACGCTCGTCTGTTCTTAAGGCTCCTGACATCACCTTCTGCTAGTACACGATCGATTTGATCATGGAAGGTGTGTCGTGGCCTTCCACGAATTTTGCATACATCCACTTTTGCGTTGTATATCTGTTTAGTCACTCTTTCCACATGCCCGAACCACCGGAGCATTGCTTTCCTTACCTTCACCCCGACACTCTCTGTCAGACCAACTCTCTTTCTTACTTCGGTATTACGAACGCGGTCCGCGAGCGTCACTCCGCAGATTTTGCGCAGCGCTCGCATAATAATATATCGCAACTTATAATCAATATATAATTATTTTAATTCAATTCGATAATTTTATTGTTTCTTTTATAAAAAATAGAAACGTGTGCGTCTCGGGACGCCAGACAGAAGTGACAACTTAAACTAATCTAAGTGGAACTATTTAATATTGAATTTGTTTAACTTGAGAAAAGCTTAGGTTATTACTTAAATTTTATGTATATTATTATGATAATGTAAGCCATTGTCAGGAAAGGTAATTTATTAATAAAATCTTTTATTGATTATAAAATATATTTCATTCTTAGTTACAATTCTTGAATATGTACATTAGAATTTTGTGTATGTACATTATTAGTATCATTATTTAATATATAAGAAGTAAGAAAGAGAGTTGGTCTGAAAGAGAGTGTCGGGGTGAAGGTAAGGAAAGGAATGCTCCGGTGGTTCGGGCATGTGGAAAGAATGCATGATGAAAGAATGACTAGATATACAATGCAAAAGTGGACGGATGCAGAAGTCGTGGAAGGCCACGACGCACCTTCCATGATCAAATTGATCGTGTACTAGCAGAAGGTGATGTCAGGAGCCTTAAGAACAGACGAGCGTGCATGACAAGAGCTATGAATGTCAAAGAAGCAAGTGAGGTGTGTAAGAATAAACCTGAATGGCGCTCTGTTGTTCGTGCCTACCCCACAAGGGAACTGGCGTGAAGTTATGTATGTATGTACGTATGTAATAACAAAAATAACCAATAAGCGTGTATAAATTCTAAAAACTTTCTTCTAAATTTAGTTGTAAAAAACTTCTTCCAGGTATAATATAAGTAGCGTAAGGCGCGTCTACCGGAGAGTTCAGTTCTAGATAGCGCAGCGACAAGTGCGATACGAAAGAGTTGAAAGAGAAGTTTAATAGAAGACACTGACGAGTGGTGAATTTAGTCGAAAGTAGCGTAGTTTAAGAGGAGATCCAGAAGCGACTACACGAGGTAATTTTGGAGGTGAGCACTGCAGTAACAGGAGTTGGTCTACGCAATAACGGCGACGGTATTGTGAGTGAGATCTTATCGTCGGGATAGTGCGTCGTTAGTTGTGCGTATAGGGGCAACCGTGTGGAGAAGAATCACGTACAGCTGTGTATGTTAATAGAAGAGTTTAGTTAAAAAAAAAAAACTGGTGTTTACTTCCAATCCTAAGTGCATACCTCCGCTTGCACGTAACAATATAAAACTACTATTGTTATGGTTTTTATATTTTAAACACTTACTTCGTCATCACTATCTATTTGAAGCAATGATAGGTCCAGCGAAGTGTGGTCTTCCATCATGCCTTTACTCGTCGAGGGTATTGGGGAAGTAGGTGCTGTCACTGTCAACGAGAAAACTTGAATTAATATCAATGCAATATTGGCTGTCCTTTGTTTTGCCACGGAAAGCCTTTTTGTGTGAAAGAATAAGAAAAATCCATCCTTTCTTGTTTATGAAATTAATAGATTGTTTATATCAAATTGAGAAAGTCTCTGTAAAACACATGTTAGCAGCCACGGCACAGAATTCTATGGTCTAGTGTGGGTGCCATAGTTAACCGAACCATTTATGTTATATAATGTTAATAATGAAGTCTATAAACCCGCAGAAGGGCTTAGTGGCGAAGCCTGAGGTGAGTAGTGACACCTCGGACTCGACTCCTGGAGGTCAAGGCATGGTCCCCGCCTCCGTGCTTACTTTAGCCAGCCGACACGGAGTAGAGATCGCTAGTGCGAAGACTCGAGCTCTAGGGTTGGAAATGATGATTGGCCTAACGTCGGAAGGAGCTTCGTGAACCTGCAGCCCACCTCTCCACACCCCTTGGCCACTCATACCCATGTTGATCTTCGCCTATCTTGTACGGCAATTGTTAGGGGCCCATGCAGGGATTGACAAGTCACCGTCTGCAATTTTTTTCTATGTTCCTTGAACATTGCGACGGGCAGGTGCCATAATCCCCATAGTCCCCGATCTGTAGCTCCACTAATAGTTCATCCCAATAGCCCAGAACCTTTTGCGTAACTTCTACAATAGTCTTACATCAACCGGGGCTTGTTCTTGGGTGCATTTTTATATGGTATAGACAGGGATAAGCGCCGGTCAGTGTCACGCCACATTTAGAGGAAATTTGTCTTAGGGGGCCTCTGCGTGTTGGCCTTCGCATGGCCGCATGCAAGGCCCTCCAAAAGTCCGGGCCATTTTTATGGCCCGTGGTCTGTAGAGACATACAAAACACGACAAAATGAGAACCTCCTCTTTTTTGCAGTCGGTTAATTAAATGCAATTTTTTATTATTAGTAAGGGGGCAAACGACTATATGCGAGGGTAACTCTTTTCCATAAGCTAGGCCTTTTTGCCATCTTTGTAATAAAAAGAAGGATTTTAGATATTTGTTACCATCATCTGCACTTTGACTCGTGTGCAACAAGTTCTCTGTGGAAGGCTGTTCCTGGTATTCCCGACTCCTAGCTTTGAATAGGCCAAATTTTAGTGGTGCCATTTTGTCACCTGAAATATGTAAAAGCTTTTGTATTGTCTATAAAACAATTGTCATTATTTTTTTCCGGCTACTGTGCCTTTGTTAACTGAAGCAAAAACGCCCTGGACTCGATTCGAGACATGGTAAATTTCTTAAACGCCGAACGCATCGTATCGTATATTATTATGCCTTTACTCTCAAATTTCTTTCGTCGTTTATTTTTGTTTTAGAACTTCCTTTGCTTCTTTCTTTATATTTAAGTGCATTATTCATTGTATGTTCCATTTATTTTTGTGTTGTATAGATTTTATTATTGTAATTTTAAAGAAGTCGTGGAAGGCCCCGACACACCTTCCATGATCAAATTGATCATGTACTAGCAGAAGGTGATGTCAGGAGCCTTAAGAACAGACGAGCGTGCATGACAAGAGCTATGAATGTCAAAGAAGCAAGTGAGGTGTGTAAGAATAAGCCTAAATGGCGCTCTGTTGTTCGGTGCCTACCCCGCAAGGGAATTGGCGTGAAGTTATGTCATGTAATTTTAAAGAAATCTTTATTCTTTCTTTCTTCTATCTGATAGTAGGGGAGGCCAAGCGGGGATTTTGGGATTTACTCGAGCGTGGCAGAATAACATAAGGGGAGAAACCTTGCACCCTATTATGTACCCCCAACATATATGAACCCTTCATATAGGGTGGGGGTATTTTTTAATCTTCAAATTTTTTCAAACCGCCAGATTAAGGAATTTCCTCTACGTAATTGTCAGATTATGAGTCAGCACTACAAGGAGATCAAACTGAACTGTCTGTATATTAATCTGACGCGCTCGAGTATTTTAATGTTACGTTTTGTTTTTGGATTTTCAAAAATCGGCCATGGCTATTGGACGTCTAAATCGTCAGTCTTTTGAATACGAGTTCCTTTAGGGTTTACTTAACACCCCTTTTGAATATCTGACGCGCTTGAGTATTTCTGTGCGACTCTTTTTTTTAAACCTGTACACGCTCCCCCCACCAGTGAAAGGGCATACATCATATAACCTATTTTTCTTTTTAGCATCTAATCTTCACAATCCAAAAGGTCCCATGTCGAGTAACTCCACATTTAGCATCTTGGGCTCCCCTACTATGAAATTTCATTGACTCTTTCAGTCTGACCGGACGAAAACGAACGACTAAAGACATTTGAGAACAAGCCTTTTGTGCGTCTATGGCGCCTTGACAGGGGGTCGAGTGGATCGTATTACGCTTTCAACCCACCCACTCAACGTATTCTTTTTCCATGACTCAACTTAATTCTTAGACGAAGTACATGACGTGATGCATACATCATTATAATAATGAAAGTTGCATTCTTTGTAAAGAACAATCCAGAATTATTCCACGAAAATATTAGACTTTCGAATGCGTTGCCTCTTACTGTCAGAGAGGCCAAAACATTACCTACTTTTCGGAACTCACTTAGAACATACAACTGTCTTCAAATAAATATGTGTAACTAGCGACCCCGGCAGATGTTGTTCTGCTCTGAAAAAATAAAAATCTAGGACTCGATCACAGCGCCACCTACCGGTTCTAATTGCGAATCTAAACCATCCGGGAACCCACTCAAACAAACAAAAACAGAATCACCAAAATCGCTCCAGGTGATAAGGAGAATTATAGAACCCGATCTCAGCGCCACCTACCGGTTCCAATTGTGAATCTAAACCATCCCGGGACCCACTCAAACACACACGCAAAATTTCATCAAAATCAGTAAAGTCGTTCTCAAGTTATAAAATTACAACGAAAAGTGGCATTGATTTTTATTTATTTATTTTATATATACATATATATATATATATATATATATATATATATATATATATATATATATATATATGTGTGTGTGTGTGTGTGTGTTAAACATTTACTTATTTATCTATTGTATTCTGTATATTAACGTATTGGATTTTTTACATGTTAATATCTTAAACTACACGTATTTATATAGAACGTGATCTCTAAATAAAATTTATAGGATATTCTTGTTTTCAATTATACATACATACATACATACATAACTTCACGCCAGTTCCCTCGCGGGGTAGGCACGAACAACAGAGTGCCATTTAGGCTTATTCTTACACACCTCACTTGCCTCTTTGACATTCATAACTCTTGTCATGCAAGCTCGTCTGTTCTTAAGGCTCCTGACATCACCTTCTGCTAGTACACGATCAATTTGATCATGGAAGGTGTGTCGTGGCCTTCCACGACTTCTGTTTTCAATTATAGTATAGTTTATTTACGATACTCCTATGTACATGTTTATACACAAAGTTTCATGATTAATTTAATAAACAATCAATCATGTTAATTTAAATTTTCGTTCAACTAAACTTCGACCTTGTATCCCGCTGATACTACCTACTTGTTCGTTATATTCACTATTGAAAGTATTTATAAGAGGCACTACTAGTTTAAGAGAAATAAAATAACGCCGAAATTTAAAAAATAAAAAATTCCGTTCAGTAATTTAATTAAGTACAGTACAATTTTCTCAATTATATTATTATTTTAATATCAGCGTGTATAATAAAAGTTTAAAACAATATTCTCTTCACAGAGAAACGCAATTTTTATGATTTAATATAATGGCGCAACAAATTGAGGTCAACTATTTTAAAATGATTTCAGATATCTAGCCATTGTTCTTTTAGTAGGACAGATAATGGATTGAGTTTATTTAAATACCACGATCATACAACAGTAAAATACTAATATATAGAGAAAATGTTGCTCCATATGTTAGGTACCAATATGTTCAAGTGATTAAAAAATATATAAACTTTATGCTCTATAGCCTAGTTTAATATAAAAAATTAGATTTACTTACCTTTTCTCCAGTTAAGAAAGCACTTTATTTTTTTTTATTTAATTAATACAGATATTCGAAAATAGTAGTTTTAATACAATAGAAAATACTTCTTTGGGCACACTTACGATATAATTTTGTAGAAAATATTTTAAGTTGAAATAGGGGATACAAAATATTTAATATTTAAGGTACATTTAATTGTTATTTAAAGATTTTTTAGTAAAAATATATAGACATGTCCGCTTCCTAGTCAACACTGAAAAGGTTCTTTTTGATGTAAAGATAACGATAGCCGCTATCAATAACGAGTACGTTTAATTATTTAGTTGAAACTTTGTTATATCCGTCACTGTTAGCGGTATATTTTACTGCAGTTTTTCGGTAATATCTTATACGCCTTTACTCTTTTCTGAATATATCTCATTTTCTATAATAAAAATTGTGCAACAATTATTCAACTTGGTTACTAAAAATAGTCACATAAGTAGATATATTTATATAACTATACTAATATTCTAATCATACATTAATTCTTTAGAAAGTAATATAAGTATATTTTTTCCACTTTGAAGGCTTACAAACATACTAATATTATGGAACCAAGTTGATAAAAAGTGATGACGACCATTATTTTTCTGCTTACATTAAATTTATCTTATACAAAATTGCTGTTTTCACCGATGGATAGCCAAGTTTAGCCATAACTGATAAGTAAAGACAAGAAAAAATTGTACATAAAATACTACACCAATTTTAACGTGATCCTCACAGGTTAATAGGTTAGGTCCTTATATAAATTACGCTCTGGCACTTTTATAGTAACGAATATTGTTACGCTTTGTACGAAAATAGTGATATCCCAAATTGAAATTAATATTACATTATTCCAGTAAATTGTAAAACATAAGACGACTTAAATATTTTGATTAGTTCACATTTGCTCTGCCTTGTAGTATGTAGTTAATATCTGGATCGAAAGTAAATGAAAGATATACGCTTCAGGTTCTTTTAAGTTAAAAACGAATATTTAATTTAAACTGTGCTCCTGTGAAACAGCGTTATCGGCAACTACGTTGTCTGTCAATGCAAAAGAGCCTTTCGCCATTTTTGCTGACAGATCGTATTGCGCGCGCATTTTGTTTATAATCCATTTAGTTTCGATTTCAAGCTCTACTTTCATTATCATAAAATAAACTTTAATACCATGTATTAAAGCGTTTATTGCTTTGAACAATATTTAACTTAACTAAGATCTTGCACTATTTTACCATTAATTTAATACGATTTAAAATAAACTCTATTTCAACGTGTTAAAAATGAAATTCAACAGTTTACTTCCCGTAACTTCATCAGGGCGTTTTAATTGGACTTGAAATGACAAGGCAATATTTATAATGCTGGGGCTTCATCTGCGTTAGTGTTAAAATGTATTAGGCTTTGGCCGGATGCGTCTTATTTAAAGCGTTAAAAAATAAAGTCGTTAACGCATAGCCCCATTGGTCTTAACTGTATACGTTACATGTCAATATTCTACGTCATTAACAAAGTCCCATTAAAGCCATATCTGCATGAAACGAACTAAATCTTTAACAGTAAGACAGATGAAGCCCCACCGTGATGAGTTAATCTTACTTGTATGCAGTGACGTGGCTAGAAGTAAGTGCCTTTATACATCAAAGAGACTCTTTAAGTAAGTAATATTTTATGCTGGATAGAGAAATACAATTTTGGGATAAATTATGAAAACTTAGTGTTAAAAATAATCGACTCATTTCTTATCTAAATAAATAATCAGCAGACAAACACACATTATTGTATATCCCCAAATTAAGCAAGTTACGCTTGTGTTATGGATGATATACAACGGACTACTCTGGGGCCGATCCCAGACGCCCAGACCATAGTAAATAATGGAGGAAATACGTTTCCGAAATTTACTGTACCAGGAATCGAACCCGGAGCCTCTGCGTTGCAGTGAGGTAGGATGGCAAAGGCTTACCCCGCTCAACCACAGAGGCCGTCCAAATATAGTATCTTACTATACATTGACTTGCCTTACCATGAGCTGAATATTGACTTTACTTGCATGGAGCTTATCAGGGGGGTAGCTACTGTCATATTAGCCGTATCAATGATACGGGGCCCCCAGGCTACAGGGGCCCCGAAAGTGTGTAAGCAACAATTCTTAAAATGTCATCCACAATCTTTTATAGATTAATAACATTTTTGAAATAACTGCTGGACCAACAGAAACGGCTATCAGACTTGTCATTATTGTTTATAGAGGCAGAAAATGTAGAAAAACTGAAATAGTCTTCAACTATGGTTGATTTGATAAATAACTTTGCCAAACAAGCCGAGAAAAGTGTCTTTAATTTGAATTGTTTGTCTAAGTTATCTCCTAAGAGCACAATGTATAAGTACATACATACATACATACATAGCTTCACGCCAGTTCCCTTGCGGGGTAGGCACGAACAACAGAGCGCCATTCAGGCTTGTTCTTACACACCTTACTCGCTTCTTTGACATTCATAGCTCTTGTCATGCACGCTCGTCTGTTCTTCAGGCTCCTGACATCACCTTCTGTTAGTATACGATCAATTTGATCATGGAAGGTGTGTCGTGGCCTTCCACGACTTCTGCATCCATCCACTTTTGCATTGTATATCTGTTTAGTCATTCTTTCATCATGTATTCTTTCCACATGCCCGAACCACCGGAGACAAATGGTAATTATTGTATATCCCCAAATTAAGCAAGTTACGATTGTGTTATGGGTGATATACAACGAACTACAACGAGACCGATCCCAGACACCCAGACCATAGTAAATAACGGAGAAAATTCGTTTCTGAAATTTTACCACGCCGGAAATCGAAGCCTCTGCATTGCAGTGAGGTAGACCGGCAACGGCATAACCCGCTCAACTACAGGCCGTCAAAAGACGTCAATGTCAATTGTCATTGGATATTTCGGTAAAATGAAAACAAATTATGCATGAAACAATTCTGTATTTTAGGATAATTTAGTACATTATTATTTATATAACCTTACTTTAATAATAAATAAATAAAAAATTAAATAAATCACCCAAAATAGTTTCTCACCCAGCCTGGTAACTATTTTTAGTGATTTATTTTGTAATACTTTTTTCTTGTTACATAAGAAAAAAGGATCTATATGACTAGAATAAAGTGGGTTGTTTCTAGAAAATTGACGACAGATGGCGATAAGTGTGAACACCAGAAACGAAATTGCTAATCGCCAAAGTTCGTTGGAAAACCTTACGACTAATCGGAGTTGTAAGTTGATTCGTTAAGTTATTCTTTCAAATTATAACAATAGTATCTCTTATGCCCGGTTTATGAGGTACTTTAACTGTAGTTTATCAAGTTCAATAACTTATAAAATTGCGTTTCTGAACACACCATCGTATGATAGTTAAACTAGGTTCAATTTAATTGACCAATATTAGGCGTTTATCTATTCCATATCTTTTGTTTGACGCTTTTGTTTGATGTAAATAAATATTAGATAGTCCTTCTTAAATAGATCCATCTAAAGTAAGAAATAGATATCGGGATATAAGAAGCTTGCTAAGTAGAAGAGTATAAGTTAAAATAGATAGAATGTGTCTTATATATTAAAGAGTAAAAAGATAAATAAAAAAACACGTATTTAGATAAGTAGTAAGTAATTGAAAATTGTAATAGTAATAAATGTAATAGCCTAAGAATGTATATAGTAATAAGAAATATTGTAAAACCTTATTTTTTTTTTGAAAATTAAAGCACTTAAAAAAGAAAAAGACAAAAAACACAAAAAAGAAAAGAAATAGAAAGAATAAAAATAAAAATATATATACAAACCCCCAAAAAAGACAATAAGCCCGGATAATCTCGTTCGTCCGGAGAGAGGATAAAAAAAAAAAATTGATCCATCTAGTGTCTAGTTTTGGTATTAGAACTTTATGGAATCAATTGTTATTGAACTCATAACTGGTATAACCTCAAAAACCGGGCATTATAGAAGTAAAATCTTCTGAAATTTGTGTCACGTGTAATAAACAAGATTATGTAGAAAAATACATTCATAAAATAAAATAAAATACATTCAATTCAAAAATTAATTAGTAATCAGTGTTGTGCTAAAATAAATAAATTGCCACAAAGCTTTCCAGCGATCATGGGGTCAGAGAGTAGTTTAATTGTATGGATTTATTTATATTTTATATACGGACATAGTCTTTTTATATTTACTTATAGCCAAGGTTCTTAAATAACGTTTCTTCGTTCATGCTGTGGTCGAAGAGTGGGCTCTCTCGGAAGATTACAGATGCATCAGCTATGTGCATTTGCCTCTTGCCGTATCTGAAAATAAAACATTATTTTTAAACTTTTAATTTTAATGAGATACGAAAAACATAATCGCCCAGTACAGTACATAGTACTTTCTTCAGTTTTCTTTTTTTATTTTTGTATTGCAGGAGTTCAGCAGACAGGCAGACGGCCCACTTGTTGGAAAGCGGTTACCATCGCCTATGGACATTTGCAACAGCAATGTTGCTACAAATGCGCTGCTGCTCTCTTAAGGGGAACTGGAACCTGGTCACTAATGCCGGAATACAACTCAAGGCTGTTATGGCGACATACCCTAGACCAGGGGTGGTGGCCATCCAGTCGGGCAAATGCCCTACCACCTGGCTATGGGTTATTAAGTCGCCTCTTACGACAGGCCGCCCGGCCGCAGGAAATTGTATTCTCTCTCCGTTCCTGCACGGATGGTTCGCGACTATTATACATAATAAAATTACGTTTTGACGCTGTTAGCCCGGAGTATTAAGTTTTAAATCTTCCGTGATCAGGGCTACTGAAAAGTATCCGATATGTGGGAATAATAAAATAAAATAAAATAAATTACTGCGCTTAAAACGTAGTTTTATTACCCTCAGTAAATAAATATTTTACTAATTCGAAAAAAGGAATGTTAGTTACGCTACATCATAATAGATGACAGCATTCGAATAGTTTATCTATTTATCAAGAGATGGCATTGGTGAAGATATTAAAATTTCTACACAAAATCTGACAATCTGTGACAGTAACAGATCATTCATTTCTTTTTGATATTTTATTTATATAAAGCATAACTTTGATTGGGTATGCGCAAAAAATAGTAAGGTGCAATTGGACAAAGTTATTTTTTTTTACTGGTTACCATCGCCTATGAACATTTGCTACACCAAAGGTGCTACAAATGCGCTGCTGCTATCTAAAAGGAGACTGGAGCTTATCTACTAATGCTGGAACACAATTCAAAGCTGTTATGGAGGATTGCTCTAGACCAGGGGTGGTAGCTATGCAGACGGTCAAATGTCCTACCACCTGGCTGTCGGTTGCTTTGTCGTCTCTTTCGACAGGTCGGCCAGTCGCAGGAAATTGATTCTTTCCTGCACGGGAAAAAAAAGTTTTGTATTTTATAAAAAAAAAGAAATTTTAGTTATCCTACCTAATAATAGATGGCGATAGCTGAATGTTATATAAGAGTCGTAGATTATTTGGCCTTTTACATATTAGTATAAAACAGAACTTTAATTAAATATACGCATACAGTGAAAAATATATATAGAGACTACGAATTTCATATTATTTTACCTTGGGCAAAGTAAATGTTAGTCACAGCATTATACGAATAGTTTTTCTATTTATCAATAGATGGCGTTGCTATAAACAATTCTTTAAAAATCTCCAATTTAAGTAGATTCAACAGTGGGCACATACATAGAACTAAAAGTATATTGACCAAAAAAAAAATAAGTCCCAAACTAATCGAAGTCAAACACACATTGGAAAATATATGAACCAAGTTAGAGGACATATTATAAAACTATCAAAGGGAAAGTTTAGAGCTTTGAAAACTTATCAAGTGCTGTTGTTGATGAAGTAATAAAGTTATTGAAAGGTATTTTATAACTTGGTTAAAACTGTTTACAAGCCAAAGAGCAAAGTTTAGTAATTGACGTATGCAACGTGAAATTTCATAGTCTTATATTTAGTTAATTGGAAAATATAACCGCGTCGAAGATTATATATTTATTTCTTCTGGAAGTTTGTATGTCACTGAACTCCTCCTAAACGGTTGGACCGATTTTGATGTTTTTGGGTTGGTTTAGATACACAATTAGACCCGGTAGGTGGCGCTGCAATCGGGTTCTGAATGTTATATTTTAGGGCAAAACAACGTCTACTGGACCCGCTAGCACAGCTATATTATTCGTAATTTTTTTTTATTTAACAAAATTGGGTCGTTTTGGTCTTACGCCAAAAGGAAGGCTTGCAGTGATAATCAGCGTTGTGTCGGATATAATTCCGGCACAGCAATATGCTGAGTGTAAACCTTGTTTGCTGAAAATGCGGCGTACAATTTTTTAAATTATGCTCTGTGTATAATAATGTCGAGGGGTGAAAAGCTATATGCTTTAAGTGACATTTTGTGACATGCATAAAATGTTGGGCTTTTACCATTTTAATGTATCAAACTTAAGGAAATACAAGGAACCCAATTGCCAATTAAATCTATGGGTGTACTTCTCTTTTAAGTATGGTATAAAGTTGATTGAATATGCGTTTTTCTGGTCATTTGTAACTCGAATGTTTTCTACCGACACATTTTCCAAATGTCGCTTAAAACAAATAGCATTTCACCCCTCGATGTAATTACGTCGCTATTTCTTCAAATTGATAAAGTTTTTCTTTCTTCCTATATTCCTTGCATCCATCAATATTTATTACTCCATAGTACATGACGTGGTATAGCAATGCTGGAATTATTATCTTGCAGTGGCGTGGATTTTCTACAACTGGATTCATAGCCATAGCCCATAGCCTAACTTTATGAAACTAGCGACCAAAAGGTCGAAAGCGCCATGAGTTTATTGGCGATTACGTTTTTCATTCGTGCAAATATTATTACTGTATTACTATCTCTTACGTTCGATAGCTTTTCACACATATTGGATGAAATATCAACTCATAACCCGATCGGGAACCGGCTTTTGTTTCAAAATTTGCGGTAAAATTGCAAATCTATAATATTATAAAACTGTAAAAGTGTAGTCTATTGTTTCATATACTTTTTGTGTTTGTTTGTTCGGGATTCAAGTAAAAACTACTACCCCGATTTCAATGCGGTTTTCACTGATCGATAGTAAATTCCCAGGCTTATAATCTGCAGTTTATCCTATGGAAATATTCTTGGGAGAGGTGAAACTGGCCATGTGGATTTTTTTATTCCGATGCGAAATTTTCATTGATCAAGAAAATGTTTAATAAAACAATTGTAGCTGTGTATTCCTTTTGTAACATTACTTATCCCGAGTTTTTCCGGGATTCGTGTATTTTCATACCAAAAAATCTTATCTACTCTGCTGAAAATAACTTTTGATTTTATATTTAGCAAAATAACTGTAGTCCGTTGGACAGGTAGCAAACCAAATTATAATACGATAATACATCGCGAGTTAGACGTTTTTTCAAGTGCAGTCGGCGCTTGCTCGCTTTGCAAGGTCCAAGACCCACTCTGTGTCGCTGAGCCAACGGAAAGAGAATATATAGAGCTTGATTTACAAAAAAATAATACATTTATGATATATAATTAATTTTATCCGTGCAGGAACGGAGAAAGAATACAATTTCCTGCGGCCGGGCGGCCTGTCGTAAGAGGCGACTTAACAACCCACAGCCAGGTGGTAGGGCATTTGCCCGACTGGATGGCTACCACCCCTGGTCTAAAGTATGTCGCTATAACAACCTTGAGTTGTGTTCCGGCATTAGTGACCAGGTTCCAGTCTCCCTTAAGAGAGCAGCAGTGCATTTGTAGCAACTTTGGTGTTGCAAATGTCCATAGGCGATGGTAACCGCTTTCCATCAAGTGGGCCGTCTGCCTGTCTGCTGATCTCCTGCAATAAAAAAAAAACAAAATGGGTCCTAATCACCCTCAGTTGCGAACGTTCTCGAAACTTTCAACAAAAAGAGTTTCAACGATATTGATCCTTTTTTGGGAACAAAGACTATATTCTATTAGAAAGGTATTACAGAGTCTGCTTGATAAAGGCAGATGATATCTGTGTACCTATGGCATATACGATTTTTGTACTTTAATAATAAACTAATTTATTTATATTATATACTTATATACGAAGTAAGAAAGAGACTTGGTCTGAAAGAGAGTGTCGGGGTGAAGGTAAGGAAAGGAATGCTCCGGTGGTTCGGGCATGTGGAAAGAATGACTAAACAGATATACAATGCAAAGGTGGATGGATGCAGAAGTCGTGGAAGGCCACGACACACCTTCCATGATCAGATCGATCGTGTACTAGCAGAAGGTAACCCGCTCAGCACCTTAATAATTCGATATTTTTTTTGACAAACTTTGATGAATTTTAATTAAAAAAAAGTAAGGCGTGTAAGGTGGTATTTAAAGGGCGCTCTTTTGTGCGCCCCGAGTGCCGCAAGGAAACTGGCATGAAGTTATGTATGTATGTATGTATGTAATTTATTTATATATGTGATTGTGTATTCAATCACGAATATATAATACTATTTAGCTTTTTATATTCGTAGTATTGTATTGTATATTATACATTAAATTTATATGAGTAACTTTTACGCATGTCGTGGTCTTCAGTAATTAAAGAAGCACATTGGTTAAAAATTTTCCCAACTTTGTATATTTTCGGACTGTGTTATCTATATCCCGTGACGCAAATTCGCCACGGTAGCCAATAAATAAACACTGAAAACAATGAAACTTATATTTACCTTCCTCGACCATGAACCGAGTAATACTCCTGCAGTTCTTTCAAGT
Organism: Dendrolimus kikuchii; assembly: GCA_019925095.2. Taxonomy (NCBI): domain Eukaryota; kingdom Metazoa; phylum Arthropoda; class Insecta; order Lepidoptera; family Lasiocampidae; genus Dendrolimus; species Dendrolimus kikuchii. The sequence goes on from CM034414.1 coordinate 2,367,815, forward strand.
AGTTAGATATTTGTTCGGCGGTGTCGAACCTCTCTGGACGACGCGGACGCGGGTACTGCGCTTGCGTCGAACATGACAAGATGGCCGACAGCAACAAAATGGCGGGCAGAACGACGCGCATCTTGACTGAAAATAATAAAAAATATAATTTATAGTGCAATTGTTTATCTTCATTATCTACAGATCACAATGTGTCTATTACACAGAGGGAGCAAATCCAGGATACCATAGTTAGTATTGCCGTCATTATAGGCGTATACAGAAGGGGGGCCAGGTGGGCCATGCCTATTCCAGTATGGTCTAGTGCCCACCCCAGGAGTTTGGGTTAAGTATATAATATAATAATAACAGGCCATAAATGTCTCACTGCTGGGCTCGGGCCTCCCATTATAGAGGGGAATTGACAGTATACCCGCCATGCTTGTCTAAGGTGGCTTGGCAGATTTGACATATTGGTTATCTCAATGTGCAGGTAGCATCACGATGTTTTCCTTCACCGTTGTTAGCACGTGATAATTGTAACAATATACACATTATGTCAGAAAACTCTTAAGTGGTGCATGCGCAACCCTCTGAGGATATGTCCGTGCAGTTTGCGGAGAGAAGAATACCGTGGGGTCCTGCGGCCGGGCGGCCTGTCGTAATAGGCGACTAAACAACCCACAGCCAGGTAGTAGGGCATTTGCCCGACTGGATGGCTACCACCCCTGGTCTAGAGCATGCCGCCATAACGTTGAGTTGTGTTCCGGCATTAGTGACCCGGTTCCAGACTCACTTAAGAGAGCAGCAGAGCATTTGTAGCACCTTTGGTGTTGCAAATGTCCATAGGCGATGGTAACCGCTTTCCATACAGTGGGCCGTCTGCTGAACTCCTGCAATAAAAAATAAAAAAACCAACGTCACTAAAAATATTAAATTTTGTAACTCGGCATACTTCAAATTTCAATCCATTAACAACTGCTACATTCATACCACACCAATTGCCTACGCTAGCGCCATTTCGCAGGCTTTTTGAACTATTATTTACACCCATATGAGACGGTTCTTCTTACCTCTATCCTCCATAATTTTTGCCATTTTACAGATAAGTTGAGCGGGCTATAAGCATATTTTCAATGCAATAAATCGAATTCGGCGAACGATTAGGTTGCCTAATCCCAGTTTAGCCACACTTCAAAACCTAACCGTGATGTATTTGACACACACACGCATACATACTCTTTTGTTTATTGTTAAAGTCAAATAAACGGTGTAGCCAGGGCTGGGCAAAATACATGGTTTCCTTTAATTGAAATACAAATTACAAAATACTTTCTCCCATGTATTTAAAATACGAAATACAAAATACTTTTAAGTCGGGTATTTGAAATATAAAATACAAAATACAGCGTTTCAACTATATGTATTTAAAATACAAATACAAAATACAAATTACAAAATACCGTCAGGTGTTGGTTTATGTAAATAAAATACTCACAAAAAATGAAATAATAATTATTATTAGGTCCTTGCCTATGTAACTGCCGTTTTTCTGAAATAAGTTAACCTAATTTTATTATATTTTTTTTATTTTAATCTCCACGGCCTTGAAGATAGGGATATTTCCATCTTATTCTTCTTCTTCTCCGTCGTCACACTCTTGGCAGAGTGGTCGTGGTCCTCATGACAGAGGTGGTGGCAAGCTTCACAATTCGTCGCCATTTCCATCTTGTAGGTACGCGTAGATTTTGGTGGTTCCACCCGGATCTATGAGTGATTATATCGGCCCCATGGCAGGGAATGCACAAGGACTGAAACAGCTCGCTTTTTTGAACTCTTTCATGAGGTGACCGACAAAGTTTTTGGGCAGTATCCTTTTGCAGAGGTAGTCATACTCGAGAATTTTAATGCTCATTACGCTGAGTGGTTGGGTTCCCCGAGAACTGATCTGTCAGAGACTACTGCCTACGAATTTGCTCTCGCCAATGGATTCACTCAGGTGATTACGGAGTTTACCCGAATACCGGATAGAGTGGATCATGAGTCTTCTTTGCTGGATCTTCTGCTGACCACACACCCTGAGAACTACCAGATCTCCTTCAGTGCTACACTGGGAACCTCTGATCATTGTCTGGTATCTTTGGTGGTGCCCCTTCCTATTCCCGATCGGACTCGTCCCGCTGGACGACGGAAAGTGTGGTGATACAGGTCAGCAGATTGGGATGGACTCCGTGAATTCTATGCATCCTACCCGTGGAGGCAGTTAGGTTTCTCGTCGGAAGCTTCTGATCCGAGCACAGACTGGATCGCCGATGTAGTACTGCAGCGAATAGCATGTTTAATTCCAAACTCAACTGTACTTATCGGTGGTACGAGTAAACCACAATGGTTCAATAAGTACAACAGTGAAGCTGTAAAGCTAAAGAAACAGGCTTATTCAGCCTGGACTGCAGCGCGGGCTCGTCAGGCTCCAAGTTCCTCTGACCTAAAAAGTGATACAATGCCGCCCCCAGGTCCCTCAAAAAACAGCTCGCAAGAGCAAAATTCGATCACATCGACAGAATTGGTGAGCGCCTCTCTAGCTACTCTTCTGGGACTAGAGCTTTTTGGGCCCTCACCAAAGCTGTACAAGGAAACTTTTGTCGGGCGTCTCTTCCACCTCTGTGCACAGTGCACGACCGTCTGGTACACGCCGCCAAAGATAATCTGTATGAAATCTTTGCGGCCAATTCAAGTCTTGAGACATAGGAGAAACTTCACCTACAATCCCAGAGTGTGAGTCTAGAATGTCGGAGGTGCGCTTTACTCAAAAAGCAGTCCGATGTGCTCTCCTCTCCCTCGACGTCAAAAAGTCTTCTGGCCCTGATAGCATTCCTGCCATTGTGCTGCAGACGTGTTTAGCTGATCTGTCCCCAGCCAATCCTTGTCCGACTTTTCACTCTCTCTTACTACAAGGGTTGTGTCCTCGCTTCGTATAAGATTGCCCATGTGCACCTTGTCCCCAAAAAAGGGGACGTAACAGACACGTCGAATAGGCTTATAGCAATAAGCTTTTTGCTCTCAATGGTGATGGAGCGTATTATCAACGCGCAGCTCTTGTGTTACCTCGAAGATTCCCAGCTGCTAAACGATCGGCAATACGGCTTCCGCCACGGTCGCTCAGTTCGGGATCTCTTGGTTTACCTAACCCACCGTTGGGCTGAAGCCATTCAGAGCAAAGGGGAAGCACTGGCAGTTAGTCTAGAATTCTAGATATTGCTAAGGTCTTCGACCGGGTCTGGTACAGGGCTCTTCTAACGGAGCGGCCATCGTTTGGGATACCCGAAGGGCCTTGCACCTGGATATCCAGCTTTTTTGATGAGCGCAGCATTCACGTCGTTGTCGACGGTTGTTGCTCAAGTTTCAAGCCCATCAACGCTGGTGTGCCCCAGGGTTGTGTGCTATCGCCAACGTTGTTCATCTTACAAATCAATGATATGTTGTCTATTCGCAACATTCATTCCAATGCGGATGACAGCACAGGCGATGCGCCGTACTCTGGTCGTGCAAACTTCCCTCGATCATTTATGGAGGATAGTTGGGTTAGATTTGTATCTGAAGTAGAGTATTCCTTAGAATGAGTCTCTGAATGAGGGAGACAAAACCTTGTCCATTTCAACCCCAAGAAGATATAGGTCTACGTATTCTCTGCCAAAAAGACTCCATTCGAGCAATCGCTTCAGTTCCAAGGAACTCCCCTTACCACCTCCAATAGTATTGGGATCCTCAGTGTTGACATCGCGAACGATGTTCAGGGGCCATCTTGAAGGCAAGGCAAAACTTGCCTCTAAGAAGCTGGGAATGTTAAACCGGTCCAAGCAGTATTTCACACCGCGGCAACGCTTTGTGCTTTGTAAAACCCAGGTGAGCCCGCATATGGAGTACTGCTCACACTTTTGGACTGGAGCACCTGGCTACCAACTCGATCTCCTAGACTGTATTTAACGTCGAGCCATTCACGTTGTTGATGATCCCACACTCACAGATGGTCTAGATAGGCTTGGCCTTATGAGAGACTTCACTTCTCTCTACGTATTGTACTGACTGTATAACGAGGAGTATTCGGAAGAACTGTATAGAATGGTGTATTAATCCTCTTTCTACCGATTTCGATTTCACCCCCAGTTCTTTAAGGCGCTTCGCTCATGTACGCAACGGTTCTGCAGAACCTTTTTCTTTCATACCGTGGGGATTTGGAATGAGCTCCCAGCCGAGGTTTTTTCACAGCGCTACGATATGGAGTTTTTCAAAAAGGGTGTCATAAAATTTCTTCGAGGCCGGCAGCGGGTTGATGAAATTTCTAGTGTTGCAAATGTCCATAAGCGATAGTAACCGCTTTCCATCAGGTAGGCCGTCAGCCTGTCTGCTGTACTTCAGCTATAAAAAAAGGTCGAAATTTGCCAAATGGAAGCGGAGAAACCAATAACAAGTGGTGCGTTTATTGTAGTATTCGGTCATAAAGGCCGTTGATGTTGTTTGTCGCTCTTGCCGCGTTGCTGCCACGATGGTACTCTTATTCCATAATTACTCGAATTTTAAACTATCCATTATGACGAAAAAGATTCAAATGCGAAGAAAACATAACACTTATCAATAAATAAATGACTAATTTTTAAAAAAGAATTTCATGTTTTCAAAGTAAAATTAATTTGAAATTATATATCTTAGCCAAACAGAAATATTTATTTTAAATGGCCAGTACTGCAGAACGTACCTAATATTTAGCGGTCACCATTTTGCTTATGAAAGCTATCGAGCGCTATTTTCTGAAGAACACACCCATCAATAAGGTAGCTAAATGTATTTTGTAAAATGTATTTTGCAACCATAAGTATTTGAAATACTAATTACAAAATACCTCAGCGTCAGGTATTTGAAATACTAATTACAAATTACATTTTTAAGAAGTAATTGAAATACAAATACAAAATACGTATTTGTATTTTAATTACGTATTTCAAGTATCAAAAGTCACAGTGTTAGTTGAAAATCATGTTAATTTTTTTTTTTTTTTTTTTATTGCAGGAGATCCTCAGACAGGCAGACGGCCCACTTAATGGAAAGCTGTTACCATCGCCTATGGATATTTGCAACCCCAAAGTTGCTACAAATGCGCTGCTGCTCTCTTAAGGGAGACTGGAACCTGGTTACTTGTCTTAAATCTATATATATAAAAATCAATTGCTGTTCGTTAGTCTCGCTAAAACTCGAGAACGGCTAGACTGATTCGGCTAATTTTGGTTTTGAATTAATTGTGGAATTCCAGGGAAAGTTTAAAAAGTGAGTAAATATGAAAAAAATGCCTGGAATATAGTAAAAACAACAATTCAATACTCCGTTGGCTCAGGGACCCAAAGTGGGTCTTGGCCTCCGAAACGAGAGCATGCCACTGTTCTCGGTCCTGTGCGGTATCTTGCCAATTACCGGCTCCTAGCTCCGACAGGTCCGCCTCTACTCTGTCCTTCCAGCGATATTTAGGACGGCCGACCGGACGCCGACCTACCGGCCGTCCCAAATATGCTTTCCTCACGCTGCGATCCTCTCCCATCCGTTCTACGTGACCGAGCCAGCGGAGGCGGTGAGCTTTTATTTCTCCTATTATGTTAGGCTCGGCCACGAGATTCTCAATTTCGAGGTTACTTCGGACCCTCCAGCTACCATCCTCTCTTTTTGTTGGACCCAGAATCTTACGGAGAACCTTCCTTTCCGCTACTAAAAGCTGGTTCTCCTCCTTGAGGGTAAGCGTCCAAGCTTCGCACCCATACATCAGGATGGGCCGTATGACGGTTTTATAGATCCGGTTTTTCTATTTAGAAGCCTGGGTAGAGGCGTCGGGTTCGATTCCTGGTATAGTAAATTTCGGAAACGTATTTTCTCCGTTTTTTACTATGGTCTGGGTGTTTGGGATCGGTCCCAGAGTAGTCCGTTGTATATTACCCATAACTCAAGCGTATCTTGCTTAATTTGGGGATATACAATGTGTGCGTTTGTCAGCCGATTTAAAAAAAATTACTTATCGTCTCTTTTTTTTTATTCGCCTACTCCTCCGTCATGTGTCTAGACAGATGTTTCTTTTTCTTATCTTGGTCTAATCTAATCTAATATTTATCTAATCTATTTGTAAATGGGAGGTAATCTTTTCATTTTTTGTTTATCAATCTATATTACATACTAGGAGCCTCGGCAGACGTTGTCCTGCTCTGAAAAAATTAAAATCTAGTACCCAATCTCAGCGCCACCTACCGGTTCTAATTGCGAATCTAAACCATCCGGGAACCCACTCAAACACACGAAACAAAATTACAGGTCCAGGTGATTAGGAGAATTCTAGAACCCGATCTCAGCGCCACCTACCGGTTCTAACGGAATAAAAAGTATCCTATGTCCGTCTCCTGGTTTTAAGCTAGCTCCCCACCAATTTTCAGCCAAATCGGTACAGTCGTTCTTGAGTTATAAATAGTGTAACTAACACGACTTGCTTTTATATATATAGATTACAGTAGAGTCTCATTAATCCGGCACTAATAAATACTAGTAACGGATTATTGTAAAGTTAGAATTATTGGATTGTAAAGAAAACTGAATGAATGAATATGCTTCATTGTGTTTTAGAAGATACAGTTAACAGAAATAAAATTTGACAATACAATAGGCGGTCTTACCGCTATTAGCGATTTCTTCCAGACAACCTTTGGATGGACAAAAACTTTGATAAGAACAGGAGGTATGTTGCATTATTTTCACTACCGAAACAGTATCTTATAAATATATACATACATTAATAAAATATAGAAATTATACTAATATGATATACATACATAACTTCACGCTAGTTCCCCCTTACGGGGTAGGCACGAACATCAGAGCGCCATTTAGGCTTATTCTTACACACCTCACTTGCTTCTTTGACATTCATAACTCTTGTCATGCATGCTCGCCTGTTCTTAAGGCTCCTGACATCACCTTCTGCTAGTACACGATCAATTTGATCATGGAAGGTGTGTCGTGGCCTTCCACGACTTCTGCATCCATCCACTTTTGCATTGTATATCTGTTTAGTCATTCTTTCATCATGCATTCTTTCAGAACAGATGCAGAACGATCAAGCAACTCTTTGTTATCCTTGTTGGTCAAGAATATTTGTACTCCCTCTCTTAGATCGTATACCTTGACAGCATGCTTCCTTTCGAAAGTTAACGCACTTCCGTGAGGAAAAGCAAAGTTTCATGTTCAGCGTTCATGTCAGAGCACAATCGTTTGAAAAGTCGAGTATTGAGTGCCCTCTTTTTAATGAAGTTAACTACTTTTGTAGCTGTTTTTATCGAAGCATTCCGGGAGCGTTTTGACAGCCAATGCTTGATGATGAATAACGCAGTTCGTAGTAATAGCGGATGGATTTTTAGTAGAGTAATTGCGTATTGCCTTCGGACTTGTACCGTGGCGCGGTTTGCGTTGTGATGACTCGACACAACACGTCACGTCACTTGTTTATTACGATGGCTTCGCGGACCACTTTGAATGCCTCCAGGGACCACCAGTGGTCCGCCGGCCACCGGTTAAGAACCACTGGTCTATACTATCCCGGGACTCACTCACACATATAACGTTTCATCAAAATCCTAGAACCCGACTCCAACGCCATGTATTTTGTTTACATTGTCATCTTTAAATTCGTAATATCTTTTGAATGGAATGTCCGATTTGAATAATTCAAAAAGTTATCTACATGTATTGAAACAGTCTTGAATATGAAATAATTTCTTTGGATAAGGATTAATACAAAGGTATGTATAACACGGTCTGATTTTGATCGGCATTTTTATCAACTTTTAAAATGTAAAATAGTACATTATGGTACTAGTGTGTAACATTGGTGATTACCGCCGAGGCGCCATTGAGACTCGAGCCGTAGGCGAGGGTCTTAAGAGAGCCGAGGACGGTAATCATCAATACACACGTGTATCATACGACGTTTTTCAACACACTTGTGAATAAAATAACAACAAAAACTCATTTTATTTAGTAGATAAAAAAAGTTATATACGAGTGAAAGTTTTATTTATTAAACACGTACGAGTTAAAATTATCTATTTGAATAAGAAGTTGCATGAAATGAGCAAGCAATAGGAACATTAATTTATGTGTTCTATAGAACACGATCTTTTTTTTTGAATAAAAACTTTTTTAAGAACAAAGCAACTCAACCAATACAATAAAAAAAAATCTATAACTCACTAGTGAGTTATAATGTTTTTTAGTCACAGTTTGATTATGGGTGTCATTCTGTGCCTAATTGCGGTGACCATAGAGCCACTTTATGAGCAAGTGTGTTGAAAAAGTAATTATAGTGACATAACTATAATAGTTGGACATATGGTATAGTAATTTTTTTTGTACATATCGACATCTTCTTTAATATTGTAGAACATTTTATTATTCTATCATCAATAGTTTCCGAAAGAACGTTTCGCTCTCTTTCACTCTGAAAGAGAGTGTCGGGGTGAAGGTAAGGAAAGGAATGCTCCGGTGGTTCGGGCATGTGGAAAGAATGCATGATGAAAGAATGACTAAACAGATATACAATGCAAAAGTGGATGGATGCAGAAGTCTTGGAAGGCCACGATACACCTTCCATGATCAAATTGATCATGTACTAGCAGAAGGTGATGTCAGGAGCCTTAAGAACAGACGAGCGTGCATGACAAAAGCTATGAATGTCAAAGAAGCAAGCGAGGTGCGTAAGAATAAGCCTGAATGGCGCTCTGTTGTTCGTACCTACCCCGCAAGGGAACTGGCGTGAAGTTATGTATGTATGCATGTGTAATAGTTTCCGCAGCGCATGCGATGAAAGACATTTTATGGCAAATTATTTTACACCTTGGATTACATTATTGAAGTATTAGTAGAGATCCCTAATTTTTTCTAGGAATAAATATAGCATATATTACTCAGGGATAATGTAGCATTCGAATGGTGAAAGAATTTTTGAAATCGGTGTAGTAGTTTTTGAGTTATTCGTTACCTACAAAAATACTGTTATGAGTTGCAGCACTCGAATTAAAATGCCGTTGGTATTATTATAGAGTTTATTAGAACTATACAAACACGTATAACACAGGTACAAATATAACTAAACACAACCAGTGCAAACGTAATGCACGATTCAATAACACGCGCAAAGTCCGTCACTAAATAAATTACCGAATGTACTCAAGTCTTGCTTCGCTCGTGGTTATCGCTTGACTCCCGATCTCTCCATTGGGCCATTACTTTATACTGCACCGATAAAATATGTCTGCCCGACCGCGTGGACCAAATCTCTTAGAATCAGTCCGACACACCTGGTTAATGACTGCCATAAAAGATTACAATACGCAATGGGCTGTTTTCTCATCACAAATTTTAAACACAAAGTAATCAAAAGAAGTCCAAATGCCGAAAGGTAATAAAGTGTTTTTACGGTATGCAGGTGTGAATCCGCTTTTGTCGGCGTGTAGGTCGTAACAATGCAAATCTTTCCTCTTTATAATATTAGTGTAGATATAGATTTATAACTAAATTTATTTTTAATAGTTAACTGTGTTATTTTTCAAGTTAGTTTAGTAATACAAAACACTGTTTACCCCGGCACAAGTCCAATGGAAGGACGCAAATTTAAATTCAGTAATGTAAAGAGTAGGCTATTTCTGTTGCGCTTCAAATTTATTAATTAACGCGAAAATCGACATAATTGAACGCAGTTTCGAGAGCAAATCAAACATTGGCACACTAAAGCAGCTTTCGTAAGTTTAAATTAGCTTTTAATATACCCCCACAAACGGTACTAACGGTGGGTAGAACACTCGCCGCCCGAATTCAAAAGGGCGTCGGTTCGAATACTAGCCGGAAAGAATGCACCACTTAATGATAGATAGATAGATAACACTTTATTGTATACCAATTCAACAATGAACTTACAGACTAATAAGCTTTTTTAAATACAAGCTTTTCAGAGCCTGGATATCATGTAGCAGGAGAGTGCTAGCGAAGACAAGTAAAACGAGCCCAAACACGACGGGTCTATCTTGTTTAGTACAGGAGTTTGTATGGCCACCTTCCGACTCCATCATCAGATCAGCTCCATGGTACCATATCATTGCATTGTCACGCGATATACATATTGCAAAATTTCAGCTTAATCGGAAATCGGGAAGTTGGTCAAATTTTACTTGCAAGATTCCACCCGAACTTACTTATACATACATAGATACATCCATTGCAAGTTAAATAAAAGCTTGTAAAATATATCAAATTATGCACAAAGGGCGGTCTTATCTCCAAGAAGCGATCTCTTCCTGAAGGATTTTAATACATACATACATAACTTCACGCCAGTTACCTTGCGGGGTAGGCACGAACAACAGAGCGCCATTTAGGCTTATTCTTACACACCTGACTTGCTTCTTTGACATTCATAACTCTTGTCATGCATGCTCGTCTGTTCTTAAGGCTCCTGACATCATCTTCCGCTAGTACACGATCAATTTGATCATGGAAGGTGTGTCGTGGCCTTCCACGACTTCTGCATCCATCCACTTTTGAATTGTATATCTGTTTAGTCATTCTTTCATCATGCATTCTTTCCACATGCCCGAACCACCGGAGCATTCCTTTCCTTACCTTCACCCCGACACCCTCTTTCAGACCAACTCTCTTCTTACTTCGGTATTACGAACGCGGTCCGCGAGCGTCACTCCGCAAATTTTATATATACAGACATTAAATACATTAAATAGATATGTCTATATAATATTATAAAGAGGAGAAATATGTATTTTTGTATGTTTGTAACGAATAAACTCCAAAAGTACTAGACCATTAGAATGCTACATTATGCCAGATTAATATAGGCTATATTTATTATTAGAAAAAAATTAGGGATCCCTTCTAAAACTTCAATAATGTAAACCAAGAGATTTATATAATATATAATAAGCAACAGAGATGGGATAATTTAAGGTTTTTTAATGTGTGACATGATTTTATATGACTAATCAGGAACATTTAGATATAATTTTTTTATTTATTTCTGTAAGATAAAAATATATTGTCAAGAAACCAAAACCTGCCGCCCTGGGTTCCAGTCTAATCAGCCTGTTAGTAAATCCTCCATTGTAGCAAGAAAAACAAGGTATAGCCCGGCATATATAAGCGTGCTCCATCTTAGACCATATCTCCGCTCTACGTCGGGCGAAATCGTGGTCAAACGCGAATCTACACTATTAAAAAAAAAACTAAGATGGTATTTTAATGTCTGCATTTTTTATTGTATGTAAATAATGTTATTGTACTCAATTACCGCTTTATTTGATGTGATTTCGCCAAACTGACTCTTAATAAAGGATGCCGCGGGGAATATTACTCTGTGAAAGGTTTCACTCAACAGGTAGAATAATGATGTACCCGTTATATGTAGCTTCTATTTCACAACTATCGATACTATTTTTAAAAAAATCTCCATCGATAGGTGTTGTGGTCGGTAACGAGAGAAATTTTCAGATTTTATGTAGAAATATCGTGCTTTTTGTGTTATTTTAATTATATAAACGTAATCAATACAACAATGGATAGTTAATACGTGTATTCATCTTAATAATTTTCAATCGACAAAAACATTTTGACACAAAAAATAAAAGTCATATTTAAATAACAGCCTAAGAAAATAGGTTTCAAACTAATGAGTCTGCAACAATAGGTACTAATGGTAGCTACTAATATGGAAAAACTAAAAAAGACGAGCATTTAATAATTTATCTCGCCATAACATTCTTGTTTGGTATGAAGAAAGTAGTCTATCTCTGATGTCTGTAAAATTATCTAAAATATATATTTCAGTGTGAAATCTGAAGTTTTCTTGGTTAGTAAAAACCAGTAGCATCTGGCACGACATACCCACCGTTCTCCAAAAACAATAATAGCAATCACAATCGCGCGGTTAAAAATTGACTCAGTAAATAAATTAACAATTGTGTAATGAGACGCAGACAGCTACCATGTTTGTGGTGTCACGTGGCAGGAAGATATGCATATGTATGTATAGAAACTATTAGCGGTAGAAACTTTCAGCGGGACAATAAAGAGAAGTACCTTAATCGTTAAACGTTATCCGTTGCAGCTACACGAAAACGTTCTTAACAGACTCTCCATAAATTTTTGTGAAATTATGATGCGCATTCACAGATTTAAAAAAAAATTATAGTGGGCACGAAGGTGGCTATTATACAAAAATTTCTTTTTTAATGTCAATCGATCCTGTTTCTAATACTAATCAAAAACTTCTATAGGATCAACCGTCGTTGGAGTACAAAAACAGTCAGAAATTGCAATAATATTTTCCAATACATGTTTTAAGAAGTCGAACTTACTCTTTTTGTTTATCAAATCTATACTAATATGTAAGGCTTGTTTGTTTGTTTGCTTGAACGCGCTAATCTCGAGTACTACTAGTCTGCTTTGAAAAATTCTTTCAGTGTTAGATAGCCCATTTATCGAGGAAGGCTTATATATCATCACGCTAAGACCAAACTTTTTTTAACTATTCCACGCGGATGAAGTCGCGGGCAGAAGCTAGTAAAATATATATCTATATAATATTTAGTGTACACCACATTCCGGCTTATTATTGCGCTATTACACAATGTCTTTTATACTTAGTACAGACATAGTCCTAAATATTTATTGGAGCTATCGATGGTCGATACTTTTATCTCTTAGCTGTCCCGTCTCTAATGGGTCGGTTCATCCGTTGCCCTCACAATAGCCGCTACAATTTTCTATCAACGTTTCATAAACTGCTGCTACGTTTTCCCTGCAACTAGCCATTTTCCACTTTACAATCACAATAGATCAATGTAAGCTGGTGTAAACGCACAAACTTTATTTACAATCTCCTAAAATAATGTTTGTAGAACTTCTAAAACATGTTCAACGAAAACACGTAGACAAATAACGACAATATGTGTTTCTCATCTCCCCGGAAATATTGGTATTGGATAGCCCAGCACCACCCGAATAAATTGATTTATAGATTTCTAGCTTAAATGCCTAGCTGCAAAGCCATAATGGCAAAAAATTATCTAATTCTAAATAGCTATTATAATTCGCTCAAAGGTCAAACCAAGCCATGAAATCCAAAAAAAAAAGATTATAGTTCTTATTTTGTAAGTACATACATACATACATAACTTCACGCCAGTTCCCTTGCGGGGTAGGCACGAACAACAGAGCGCCATTCAGGCTTAATCATACACATCTCACTTGCTTCTTTGACATTCATAACTCTTGTCATGCACGCTCGTCTGTTCTTAAGGCTCCTGACATCACCTTCTGCTAGTACACGATCAATCTAAATAGCTATTATAATTCGCTCAAAGGTCAAACCAAGTCATTAAAAAAAAGATTTATATAGTTCTTATTTTGTAAGTATAGCTTTATTTTTAAGTACATAGTTTAAGTTCCAGTTTCAAATTACTTATTATTATGTAATGGATAATTAATCTTATTTCTTAGATTACATTGTAATTTTAGTGTTATAAAAGGATGTCCCTATGAAATATATTTTATTAAATTAAAAAACACCAGTTTAATATTATTCAAGCCTTTAAAGCCTCACCTACAGATGCTAATATTAGTTAAGATTATAAACGAAGCTATTCCAAGAACTAAAAACGTTTTAAAATACTTTAAAGTTATATCAAACTAATTACGTAAGAGCGCGTCGAAGCTTCTTTAAACTCGGTAATTTTCGCTTTGCCTGCACGTACATTTTCTAGTTACAGTGTTGCCAACCGTGAAAATAATATCCGACGCGGTGTGAATTCACGCCTTTGAGTTGCCACACCACGTGTGCCGCTTCATAGTTCAAAATTGGAATACGTGACAGTTAACACTGGTTACCTTTTAAAATATTTTTAGTTTATTAAAGTGCTATGTTACGAAATGATTTAAAAATTTAACACAATTCAAATTACATATTTGAAAGTTTATATTTGCTCTTTTTGGGGTATTGATATCGAGTCTTTGGCGTTTCATGGCAAAGAGTTCTTGCTTTATACGAATAGTCTATTACTTAATATATCACAAAAAGGACTTCAAAAAAAGGAGGAACTTCTAATTTTAGCATGTCCTTTTTTTGTATGTCCAGCTTTTTTGTTTCTGGACTGATTTTGAGAATTCTTTTTGAATTGGATTAATATGACTTCAGGATAGCTTCATGTAAATTTAATTGTTATTGGATAACATATACGTAACTTAAAAGTCAAAAATATAGGTACATTTTTTACAATAACTTGAAGTCGGTGCCGAACAAAACTACAACAACAAATCTGCAATACCAGACCACTCAGAAAGTATTGCGAAAAAAAAGTTTTTATGTATTAGAGACTGGCCAGTTATATAATCTATTTTGAAAATATGATTATTTATAACTAAAAATAGGTACGTTCCAATTTCAAAATTTCCCTCCACATTGTTTGCGAGCTAATTTAAATTATCACGTCTCATTAAAAAAATGGATCTGCGCCGGGAACATTTTCGCGCTATGATTTTTTACGATTTCAAGTGTCGCCTGAAACCGGACGAATTGTACGATAAACTTTAAATGGCATTCATGGATTAAGGCCCTTCTACGGCAACCGTGCATCGTTGGTACTACGAATCCAAGCGCGGTCTACTAACTTTGGCCGATGAAGAGCGAAGTGGTGGCCCTTTGACGGCTGTTATGGAAGAAAACGTGCTAGCAGTGGAAAATTTCATCCAAGACAATAGGCGAGTTACGTATCAAAAGATTCAGCACATACATCTTCGCGCGAGGAGGATAGTATTACGCTGGGTGCCGCACAACCTCACCGATGCTCAGAAGCAGGCCCGGAGGAATGATGCCGTGATATGTTAAACAAATTTGAAGCAGGCTCGTATCAGCGTGTTTACGATATCATTACAGGTGATACGATGCTTCGTAGTTATTTTGGCAAAATAGCCACGAAACCCTGGCAAGGAAGACATTTCGGAATAAATATGAAATAATTAAATTTTGATAATTATTGAAATGTAATGAAAAGGTCTGCTGTATAAATTAGAGTCTCTGCCACCGTAGAATTGTCAAAACTGTTATTTTAAAATAAATCTAGTGACACTGTAACCTGTCAATAGATTAGTCTAGTGTATTAAAAAAAAATATTTAGGGCATCGAACGCTTACATCTATAAGGAAAATAAACAGTAAACTAATTAATGGTATATGTTATTTCTGGCACAACTAGCCATGTTGCCCACAACTATAATATAATAAGTCCATCACGGCACCCATTATCTAGGGAATTAGGAATTTATTTTTACAAAATTTGACATCGATTTCGTCATCGACAAATGTGACAGTGACAGATGATTCATCCACCACCTAACTGGCTAATATAGATGAGATACATATCTGTCGGTAATACTTGTATTTTCATACGAAGAAGGGGTTAAAAAAAAATGTCCGCATCTGTAAAGTATACATCGTAAGATTACATAATCCTATTAATTGGGGCATGATTACTTGTATTACTTCTATACACTTTGGTCGCAAATATAATATAATTTTGTCACACGATCGGTCATGTTATACGGGTCCGAATGTTGGGCCACTAAAGTGATAAACCACAATCGTCTCCACTCAGCCGAGATGAGAATGTGGAGATGGATGTGTGGTGTTACAAGAATGGATAAGGTGAGAAATGAGTACATAAGTGGATCTTTCAAAGTAACACCCGTGACTGAAAAATTGAGAGGATGACAGTCACGTTACAAAAATAATGTTAAACTGCAAGATTGGCGATTACAAATGTAAAGGTAGGACAAAAAAGAGATGGGTAAATTATGTGAAGGATGACATGATTATTTGGGGTGTGACAGAGGACGTATGTCAATGGAAGGAGAAGACATATTGTGCCGACCTTCAATAATTAGGAGAAGATGAAAGAAAAGAAAGACACTGGCTTTCCGAAACTCGTGAAAACTTCGTGGAACCAGAATACATATGTATTCATTTGTACTAGTGGTCGCCCGTGGTCGAAATTCGACCATAATAATTAATTTGAATTATAAGTTTGAACATTATTTAGGTTCTGTTATCAAAGACTAAAACTTCTATAATCACAGATAGAAGGTTACACTGTCAATTCGACTTTAACAATAAACAAAAGAGTAGGTATATATGCGTGTGTGTGTGAGTGTCAAATACATGGTACTGTAAGTAATGTTTTTTTAATTGATTTTATGTATTTTTTATGCATAATTAAAAAAAATAATATACTGCACTCCTTCTCTATATCTAATATATAAAATTCTCGTGTCACAGTTTTCGTTGCCATACTCCTCCGAAACGGCATGACCGATTTTGATGAAATTTTTTGTGCTTATCCGGTATCTATGAGAATCGCCCAACATCTATTTTTCATCCCCCTAAATGTTAGGGGTAGTCCACCCCTAAATTTTATTTTTTATTTTTTGGAGATTTTTTTTTTAGGATACAGCATTAAAAAATACAACCCTAAATTTTCAGCCCTCTATGATCAACCTCTATTTTTTAGTTGTTAATTATAAACTTTAATTTTTTGGCAAGATTTTTAATCTTATTTTGTCATGACTTAGAATAAAAAAAACTTATACTACTCTTTTAGATTCACAACTAGAACCGGTAGGTGGCGCTGAGATCGGATTCTGGAATCCTAATCACCTGGAGCGATTTTGGTGATTTTGTTTTTGTGTGTTTGAGTGGGTACCCGGATGGTTTAGATTCGCAATTAAAACCGGTAAGTGGCTCTGGGATCGGGTTCTAGAATTTTATTTTTTAAAGGCAGGACAACGTCTGCCGGGGCCGCTAGTAAACTATAAATATGTGAAATTTCATACTCTTAAGTCCACGCAATTTTCGTAAAAAAGGGGTACAAATTTTTTGCCGCGTTTTTGCTTCACGTATTAATATATAGATTTTACAGACAACAGTCTGTTTTTCAGCTTTTGACAAACAGACAAAAAAACCCGTTGATCATTTATCAATCGCTTATATTCTGACTAGTTAGATTATAAACTCCCGGTCTTTGCAATATGTCACTGACATAGTATATAATCAGATCACAACGGAATAATTAATGAGTTTATCAAATGAGAAGGGCCAATTTGTAATTTATGTACATTGTAATTGAGATAACAAGAACAAAATACATTCACAGGTTTCGTTATTTCCGTAAAGAACCTGAAAAACTTTCTTTTGCAATAATAGGATTTATCCCAGTCAATAAAATAGGGTAATAATGTATTTTTTCTGTAAGTGAACTGTATTATTTTTTGAGGAATAAACAACCAAATAAAAAATATTTATAGAATCTTATCTTATACTAATATATAAAGTTGAATGAAGAATTTGTTTGTTTGAACGCGCTAATCTCAGGAACTACTGGTCTGATTTGAAAAATTATTTCAGTGTTAGATAGTCCATTTATTGAGGAAGGCTATAGGCTATATATAATCACGCTAACACTAATAAGAGCGGAGCACCAATGAAGAATGTTTCAAAATTGGAGGGGTTTTGAAAACAAATTCCACGCGAACGACCTCGCGGGCACAGCTAGTAAAGTATAAAATGGAAAAATTAAAAATATCAGTCGCACGAATAAAACGGTTGAATCGATTCGCTTTTCAATTCAATTATGTTATAATTTAGTGCATAAGTTTAATAAGATAATTGTAAAATTGGCCCTTAACTCGTTTAAATAGTGAAATATTAAAATAGATTAGCTTTCTTTTTCTCTTATTTTTATCCGTGCAAGAACGGAGAAAAATACTAACTAATTACTGGGGCCGCGTGTCGTGTCGTAAGAGGCAACAAAACAACCCACAGCTAGTTCGTAGGGTATTTGCCCGTCTGGATGACTACCACTCTTAGTCTATGTTGGAGAAACAATGGCACATCACTAGAGCTTGTCTACTGATAGACTTAAGTTTGTCTATTGTTAAGCTTCCTGTTCCATCAATAATGTGCTCTCATTATGGTTCCCTGCTAGCATGTAATATGTGAAATATGTGCATTAAAGAAACCCATTTTAAAAGTACTCCGCTCTTCTTAATTTCCTCTGGCCGTCCCATCCAACCTCAACAGTTTAGAGCATGCCGCCATAACAACCTTGAGTTGTGTTCCGGCATTAGTGGCCATTTCAGTCTCATCTATGAGTATGGCAGCACATTGGTAATACCTAGTATTGCAAATGTTCATAGGCGACTGTAACCACTTTCGAACACAGTTGGGCCGTCAGTCTGTCTGCTGTACTCCAGCAACAAGAAAAAAAATATTCTAGAATAGAATAGAATATACTTTATTGTACAATAAAATTTATGAAATAGTACACAAAAACAGCTTAGAATTAGGTACAAATGGCGGTCTTATCGCTGACAGCGATCTCTTCCAGACAACCTTGGGATGGAGAGAGAAATATGGCGCAAAAGCTAGGGCAGGGCTTGCTGCACAATATTTTAAAAGTACATACATACATACATAACTTCACGCCAGTTCCCTTGCGGGGTAGGCACGAACAACAGAGCGCCATTTAGGCCCATTCTTACACACCTCACTTGCTTCTTTGACATTCATAACTCTTGTCATGCACACTCGTCTGTTCTTAAGGCTCCTGACATCACCCTCCGCTAGTACACGATCAATTTGATCATGGAAGGTGTGTCGTGGCCTTCCACGACTTCTGCATCCATCCACTTTTGCATTGTATATCTGTTTAGTCATTCTTTCATCATGCATTCTTTCCACATGCCCGAACCACCGGAGCATTCCTTTCCTTACCTTCACCCCGACACTCTCTTTCAGACCAACTCTCTTTCTTACTACGGTATTACGAACGCGGTCCGCGAGCGTCACTCCGCAGATTTTGCGCAGTGCTCGCATCTCAACCGCGTTTACTCTACTTTCATGCTCTCTCTTCCATACCCAACTCTCGCTTCCATACGTGAGCGAAAAGTCCATTTCCATTCCATTCTATTTTAAAAGTGTTATATATTTTATATAATAATATTATTATATAATTCTACCATCATACTAAAATCAACCCTAGTTTATTTAGAGAGCAAGCATTTATACATGTTACATTGCATTAATTTTTTGTCTAGGCGCTATTTGCCCCCATCTTGGAAACTATCGCATTATTCGAGATGAAAGTATCCTATGTCCATTCTTGGTATTAAGACTTTTAAAGATTTTTTAGTCTACATTTCATTAAACGTTATCAAACTGCATTATACTATATATTTTGTTGTTGTTATGTGTTGTATTGTCCACCGTGACTTCACTTTCTGGTCCCAGACGAAAGAACAGCGCTAGTCCTTGTTGGCTAGCATTATGCTGAGACTGGGTCCAATTTAGGACTTATTTTGTTTTTTCTTTTTCTATTTATATTAACTTAATTTTTGTCCTAAATAAAATATTTTCTTTCTTTACTTCATTATAATGAATTTCAGGAAAAATGGTTGACCAGTTTTTACCATAGAAGCGTAACAGAGTAACTTACATATTTATAAGGTACTTTTCACTACTCTCAATGCCCTTAGTACGTAACATGAAAATTACATAAATAAAGAGGAAAACACTGTGAATTTAAGTATAATAACACTTTTGAACAGTAAGAAGTATTAATTTATTTCTATGTAATTAAAATTTGTATCTAATTCATAGGTCAAGTATAAGATATTGATAAAAGTTACGATCTATGGGATGTGTCAGATGTACCCTCGTATTCTAGATACACAATAATGGTATAATAATAATAATAAAAGCTGAACCCGCAGGGGGGCTTTGTGGCGAAGCCTTAGGTGAGTAGCGACACCTCGTACCTGACTCCGGGGGCCGAGGCAAGGCCCCCCCGCCTCCGTGCTTGCCTTAACCAGCCGGCACGGAATGGAGATCACTAGAGCTAAAACTCAAGGTCCAGGGGTGGAAGTGATAAACGGCATCACGTCAGAAGTAGTTTCGGTGAACCTGCAGCCCACCTCTAGACACCCCTTAGCCACTCACACCCATGTTGCCCCTGTCTTCTATGGTATTTTTGGGGCCCATGCAGGGAGTGGCGAGTCACTGTCTGCCCATTTTTCCATGTTCCCTGAACATTGCGACAAGCAGACGCCATAGTTCCTATATTCCCCGACCCCTAGTACCACTAGCAGTTCACCACAATAGCCCGGTACTTTTTGTCCTCATTTCCCACAATAGTCCTACACTGGCCGGGGCTTGTCCTTGGGTGCATTAGTATATTGTGTAGATAGTGATAATCGCCGGTCAGTGTCACGCCACATTTACATTAAATTTGTTAAGGGGCTTCTACGTGTTGGCCTTCCCATAGTCCCACACAAGCCCTCAAAATGGGGCTAAGATAAGGCCCCCCGCCTCCGTGTTTGCCTTAGCCAGCCGGCTCAGAGTGGAAATCGCTAGAGCTCAAGCTCCAGGGGTGGAAATAATAAATGGCATAACGTTGGAAGTAGTTTCGGTGAACCTGCAGCTCACCTCTCGACACACTTTAGCCACTCATACCCATGTTGCCCCTCGCCAATTTGTACATCTTTTTTTTTTGTGGCCCATACAGAGTGACGCGTTACCGCCTGCCCATTTACCCATGTTCCCCGAACATTGCGATGGGCAGACGCCATAGTTCCCACGGACCCCTAGTTCCATAACAGTTCATCCAAATAGCCCGGTACTTTTTGTTCTCATTTTCCGCAATCTTACACTGGCCGGGGCTTGTCCTATAGACGGGGATAATCACCGGTCAGTGTCACGCCACATAAATTTGTCAAGGGGCCTCTACGTGTTGGACTTCCCCACACAAGCCCTCCAAAAGTCTGAGCCATTTTTATGGCCCGTGGCATTCCAAGACATACATTATAATAACAACTTTCATCTGGCTAACTGAACAAAGGCTTTTTTTTAAGGCGGGGGAAATGCTATTTACGCACAATAAAGGGTCCTTTGCAAGGGATTAGACCATAGTTGATCATGGAGGCCTTCCCTTTCTAAGGGGCAATCCAAACAGTAATCAACCGGCTTGTGTGGTGACTCCGAGAAGTTGCACGGGCAACAACCACTACCCACTAAAATCAGCCTCCTCCCATGTGCCCCGCGCTTTTTGTAGGAAAGGCTGAGACTTAGAACGTAGTTACGCCCAGTCCGATCCAGCGCAGCTGAACAAAGGCTTTTTTTTTTGAGGCGAGGGTAAATGCTTAACCGATTTACGCACAATCTGGGCCGTTGCTAGGGGAACGACACGCGTCGGTCGGGGACGATAACACTGCAGCAATAGTATGCTCTTGGCAGTGCTCCGTCCGCGATCGACGTCGCAGAATAGTGTGGAAGACTCCGAGCGTTGCTACACGAGCGAGCAACCCCAATACCCACTAAAAACCCCCTCCTCCCTGTCGACCCTGCGCTTTTGTTTGTGTTGGAAAGGCTGAGATGTAGAACATAGTTACACCCAGTCGATCCAGCGCAATAAAGTGCCTGGAGTGTGCCCTGGGAGAACACACCCCACTTCGTTGTGCGGGGGTAGAAGATCCTTTGCTCTCCTAGCAAGCTAAAGGCCCCCCGCGGTAGCTGAACAAAGGCTCGTCTATACCTGGGGCAACGTATTAGTGTATGCTATAGATGTGTACTAAATCCTTGAGTTTTGCGCAAAGAAGCAATGTAGTTAGTCAGTTATAAGTTTTTGTGTGTTTTCTGTAATGGTGTACAATACATATTACATTTAATAGAAAAATACAACTAAATACTAAAACTAAACTACAGTATGAAAAATAAACCTAAAATTAAAAACTAGAACTAAATAAAAAAGGAGGGCATAATCCTATAAATAGACCTAGCTTAAAAATAAATATAAAAAAACCTGTATCAAAGCCCGTCCAGCCCCACCAGACCACTGTCGCTGGGCATTGTACCTAGAAGGCTGGCGGCATTACCTCGCTGGATACAGAGGCTAATCCTCTGAGCGAGGTAAGCTCCAGCCTTCCGGTCTCTTGTTGTATCGATCAGACGTTTTTTAATATTTTTAAATAATTTGTGGGCACTTCGCCTTGGACCTTGGACCTTGGCCCAAAGTCTTCACCCCAAACGGCTCAAATATGTAACCTGTTCCAAGGTTTGCATATTTTAGCCGTTTGAGATTTTCGGCAGAAGTGGCAGTGCGACCAGCCCCAACTTTTAGACTTCAATTTTATTACATGTATGTTATAAGTTAGGTAAATGTGAGAACTTTCCCTTACAGACCTGCAAATCTTCTATTTAAAGAAGCTATAAAATTTTACAACCCGCTAATTGAATTCGTACGTGTCTTAAATACAGCCCTTTCATTAACTTTAATTGTTACTCACACGATTTTATGTCCTTTTCCAGTCTCTTAATTTAGTCAAGAATTGAAAGTAATTTTGTGAATGCTTAAACGATAGATAAGTTTAGACATTTTTTTATATTGTTTTTTTATTGCAGTAGTTCAGCAGACAGGCAGACGGCCCACTTGATGGAAAGCGGTTACCATCGCCTATGGCCATTTGCAACACCAAAGGTGCTACAAATGCGCTGTTGCTCTCTTAAGGGAGACTGGAACCTGGTCACTAATGCCGGAACACAATGTGAATCTAAACCATCCGGGAACCCACTCATCCCTACTCCGTGATGTTTGCTGGATGAGACGTGACAACGGTAGACATTTAGCAGGGATAACTGATGGATTGATAGTTAAAAAAAAATCGCGATGGAAAAATAGGGGTTGATAGTAGAGCGGTGGAAAATTAAGAGTAATATATTTTTTTTTATTCTAAGTCTTGACATAATAAGATTAAAAATCTTGTCAAAAAAATTTAAGTTTACAATTAACAAATAAAAAATAGGCGTTGATCGTAGAGGGGTGAAAATTTATGGTTGTATGTATTTTTAATACTGTATCCTAAAAAAATATAAAAAATATTAGGGGTGGACTACCCTTAACATTTAGGGAGATGAAAAATAGATGTCCTATTCTCAGACCTACCCAATATGTACACAAAATTTCATGAGAATCGGTCAAGCTGTTTCGGAGGAGTATGGTAACTAACATTGTGACACGAGAATTTTATATATAAGATTGTATGCCGCAATTTGGAAATGAGGTTGGCACTCAGCATTTTTCTGTGGCGAAACGAAGTCCGACACAGCGCTGATTTTCGGTGCCCACCTAAATGACAAGAGCTATGAATGTCAAAGAAGCAAGTGAGGTGTGTAAGAATAAGCCTGAATGGCGCTCTGTTGTTCGTGCCTACCCCGCAAGGGAACTGGTGTGAAGTTATGTATGCATGTACTTCCTAAATCACATATGGCATGTAGTGCTGTAAATAGCCTTTTATGCGCCCTATGCGAGCTTCTATAACTGCGTCCTTGTTTTTTTTTTAGATATTATAGGTACCCTAGCTAAAGCAATGCCTATAGGCCTACTTTATTTCATTCAGGGTGATAAAATAACGCACAAGGACCTTGGTGTTGATGGACCAATTATCCTGATATTTTGGAAGAAAAATCTATTTTTTTTTAAAGAACTAGAACAAAAAAATGAGCGAAATGTTTTGTCTAATTTAACAGACGTTTTTGATGATACTGGCACGTAGGTAGGTATGTGTTGGAATCGAGCACTAGGGGCGCAGCGGGAACTTATCAGGAGCAAATCGAGGAAATAATAGTCCTGCCTGGTGTGGCCATTCTTGCGCCCCCCAGAGTCTACGCCATATGCCTGGGCACCGGTGGCACCGCCTTATTTACGGCACTGATTGCATGCGACCCGTGCTAAACATTAAAATATATATATATATCTCTCTCTCTTAATATATATAAATTACGTGTCACGTTGTTTGCCCGCGATGGACTCCTAAACTACTTGACCGATTTTAATCAAATTTGCACACCGTGTGCAGTTTGATCCGACTTGAAAGATAGCTTACATTTGGACCCGGTAGGTGGCGCTGGAATCGGGTTCTAAATTTTATTTCTTCAGGGAAGAACAACGTCTGCCGGGACAGCTAGTATATATATATATATATATACTAGCTGTCCCGGCAGACGTTGTTCTGCCCTGAACTAATAAAATTTAGAACCCGATTCCAGCGCCACCTACCGGGTCCAAATGTTAGCTATCCTATCTTTCAAGTCGGATCAAACTGCACACGGTGTGCAAATTTGATTAAAATCGGTCAAGTAGTTTAGGAGTCCATTGAGGACAAACATTGTGACACGAGATTTATATATATTAAGATATATATATATATATATATATATATATATATATATATATATATATATATATATATATATATATATATATATATATATAAAGTATAAGTACACCATGTACTATAACCAGGTACCAGGTTCATCTGTCCTTTAATCTATACTAATATTATAAATCCGAAATTTTGGAAGGATGTCTATCACTCAGTCATGCCAGAACGGCTGAACGGACCTGGATAAAATTTGATACAGAGATAGATTACAGTCTGAAATAGAAAGAAAGAAAAGAAAGAAAAAATATTTATTTAGGACAAGATACAAAAAGACTTATATGATAATATATGTAACAATTAATTGTGATGTCCTAAAAAGGCTCTTGCTCAGCATATTGCTAGTTTCACAACCAGCGCTGATCTTCCGCAAGTACCTGTAAGTGATGCCACGGCTTAGCTCCACAAAGCAAATTAAAACGATAAACATTTGTTATAAAATTATGCAAAATAAATTACTAATTTATATGAACGTTGTTCTAATTACAAATAAAAGAAAGTAACAAAAAAAAATAGTACTTAGGCTACTTTTTATCCCGGATAAATGTACGATACGGGGAAAAGCTGGTTTCTATAGAAATGAAACATAAAGACATGTAAGAAATAAAATGATCTTAACTATCAAAAAAGTCTTCATAACAATTTTACGTTATGTTTTCTTAAGTTTTTTTTTGTTCCGACGTTTCGGCCATTTACAGTAACCCTGATCACGGAAGACAACGAAGTTAAGTGTCAATGAGGATTGTTAAAGTTTCATTTAGCCTACCGCCAACTTGTTCGTTTAAATTTTGTTTATGGTTATTATTTACTCTATGGGAGCCTAATCTAATTTACCACCGCTTTGCAACATGTTGTGGCTTGGTGAGAAGAAGCGGCGCAAGAAACTTTTCAGCAAACATGCCTAGCTCTAATAATTTTATTTAATATTAAAATGGGTGGGATGTAAAATAAAACTAAACAAATGCGCTGCTGCTCTTTAAAGAGAACAAATAAGCAGTTAAAAGTCACATATAAAAAATCACATTTTAAAGTTGGCAATGCCTAATTTTTACAAACTTGAAAGATAAATTAAATGCACTGTCTATTTCCGGTGTTATATGTATAAAAATAATCAAAATAAATAACATACGATTACATCGATTCTAATTTTACCAAAAACTCTATTTCCTTTACATGTTTGAGATAAAATCGTTCCATTATTAGACATCTAAAAAGCCCGCCAACACAAAAGAAGCGGCCATTTTGCGAGACAATCATGACATGTCATGGAGGATGTCAAAGTTAAAAGTAATTTTTAGAGAAACCTCTTTCATTCTCTTTTTCTTTGATGTAATTAATTGTATTTCGTTTTTGAATTGTTATATAGAGACGGGGTGAGTTCATTGTTGTTTTTTATACGAAGAAGAAAACTAGTTTATTGTTTGTTCTTATAAATATTGAATACGCAGGTAAGTATATTTCTATCTTTATATTTGAAAAACTAACAATATGTAACAAATAAAAATTAGGCCAGTCTGTAGCAGCACTAAAAAGCTTGGTGTGCTAGGTCAAAGGGAGTTTTTGGCGGAAACTGAAAGGGGACGTTGTGCTGTGCAGTTTTATTTTCTAAAAATGTGTAAAATCACTCTAAAATGAACAATAGTTTTTTTTTTATTGCATCAGTTCAGCAGACAGGCAGACGGCCCACTTAATGGAAAGCGGTTACCATCGCCTATGGACATTTGCAACACCAAAGGTGCTACAAATGCGCTGCTGCTCTCTTAAGGGTCACTGGAACCTGGTCACTAATGCCGGAAAACAACTCAAGGTTGTTATGGCGACATGCTTTAGACCAGGGGCGGTAGCCATCCAGTCGGGCAAATGCCCTACCACCTGGCAAAATAGTTGTAGGATATTGATAGTTTTTGAGTAGTAATTGTGTTTTTGTAAGAAATGTGAACTGTATAGACAAATGTGGCCTTTCGAGTTTTCACAAGCACTCCGTTATACGGCGTCGATTGTAGCAGCCTACTATACAATTGTGCCTGGCTTAAAGGCCTAGTTGCCAAGCCATAAACATAAAAAAACCGGTCAAAGCAGTACTTCACTCCGCGGCAACGACTTGCGCTGCACAAGCGCAAATCAGACCAATATCAAATCAGGAGCACCCTTACCAGACTGACCCCCTCGACTCTATCCAGCCGCGCCGTTCGTATCGTCGACGATCTAATACTAACAGGCGGTTTAGAATCGCTTAGCCTTCGAAGAGACTGCGTTCCTCTGCGTATTTTATCGCCTGTATAACGAGGAATTGTTTGATATGGTGCCAACACCTCATTTTTACAACCGCTCCGCTCGCCAGCGACGGGATATTCACCCCCATTTCCTTGAGTCCCACGTTAAACTACGCAACGGTTCTGTAGAACATTTATTCCGCGTACAACAATGATCTGGAGGGAACTTCCCGCCGCGCTTTCCCTTTGCGCTATAACATGAGGTTCTTTAAGAAGGGCGTTATAAAATTTCTTAGAGGTCGGCAACGCGTTGGCGACACCCCTGGTGTTGCAAACGTCCATAGGCGACGGTAACCACTTTCCATCAAGTGGGCCGTCTGCCTGTTTGCCTGCATCAGGCAATAAAAAAAATATAAATAAAATAATATATATTGACAATATTATTCCAATTTTTAAGATGAAAGTCTTGTCTTGTCAACAAGTCATTTCCCATCTTTAATTTCCGCAATTGTTTATGTCATTGAATATATTTCTTGCCTAAAAAGCGGTGGTTGCTTAATCGCTAACACACTCAGAAACTCGTCTCAAATGACGCGGGTTTGAATCCTGACCAAAAATAAAAAATGCCTTTATGCATTTGAATTATTATTTTTTTGGAATAAATAGAAATGCCATATATAAAAGTTTTATAACAAACTACTTTTTTCGATATAAATAAAAAGTTACATCAAATTAAAAATAATTTTTTGAACCCGAAGTACCAGAGCAACAAAAACACGCCGAGTACGTGTGATGTCACTATAATAATTTCATAATAACTCATCGCAGCTTCACACACCGTAGCACACGCTGCGTGTGCTACGGAGAAATGATCGTAGTGACGTAGTAGTGCCTGTTTTTGTTTCTCGGGTACTTTGGGTACTTCGCTCACCCTTGTTTTGAAATTCCCGCGGAATTCCCGGGATAAAAAGTAGCGCAGATTTTAAGTCTAAGAATTAATTAGCTGTCCGATCAACGGAAGATCAGCGTTGGTCTAACAGATCGACATTTTTGCTGAGCTTGATCCAATTTTTATGAGATAATAATTATGTATATTTTCTTATACTTTGTGGTTGTTTTCTCTTTTTCTATTGTGTTTTATTTATTAGAAAGAAAAGAAAGAAAGAAAGGCTTTATTTGTAGAAATAGCGACGTGTTTACATTCCTTATATATTTTTATACACAGAGCATATTTTCAGAATTTATAGGCCACATTTTGAGCAAACAAGTTTCGCACTCAGCATATTGCTGTGCCGGAATTATATCCGACACAACGCTGATTTTCAGTGCAAACCTTCCTTTTGGCGTAAGACCAAAACGACCCAATTTTGTTAATAAAATACATACATACATAACTTCACGCCAGTTCCCTTGCGGGGTAGGCACGAGCAATAGAGCGCCATTCAGGCTTATTCTCATACACCTCACTTGCTTCTTTGACATTCATAGCTCTCGTCATGCACGCTCGTCTGTTCTTAAGGCTTCTGACATCACCTTCTGCTAGTACACGATCAATTTGATCATGGAAGGTGTGTCGTGGCCTTCCACGACTTCTGCATCCATCCACTTTTGCATTGTATATCTGTTTAGTCATTCTTTCATCGTGCATTCTTTTCACATGCCCGAGCCACCGGAGCATTCCTTACCTTCACCTCGACACTCTCTTTCAGACCAACTCTCTTAATAAAATAATAAATAATAATAATTATTATTATGTTACTTCAAATGTGTTTTTTTTTTATTGCAGGAGTTCAGCAGACAGGCAGATGGCCCACTTAATGGAAAGCGGTTACCATCGCCTATGGCCATTTGCACCACCAATTTTGCTACAAATGCGCTGCTGCTCTCTTAAGGGAAACTGGAACCTGGTCACTAATGCCGGAACACAACTCAAGGTTGTTTTGGCGACATACTTTAGACCAGGAGTGGTAGCCATCCAGTCGGGCAAAAGCCACCTGGTGTTTGTTTCACTTGTATATGTCCTAAAAATAAACCTGTTTTCTTTCTTTATTCTTTGAGTTTGCAACGCGTGCGCTAGCCATTACTACCACGACTTTTGATGAGAGTAAATTATAGTACACTTCTGCAGGTGAAACCGTACTCGGCAGCAAGTATATGAAACTCATTATCACCCTTCTGTGGCACAGGTGGCTCGATCCAGCGGCTTTAAGATTCGCAAAATGAGTTTTAAACGTGCCATTTGATGTTCTACAAGAACTTATTAAACTTTTATGAGGGCACTTGTTTGAAAGTATTTTGAGTGGTTCCAATGCAAAATTTAAGTTTTAAATACTTCCATCGGCTATGGAACGGTTGCGTGGTGTCACAAGCAAGCTATCATAGGCGTGTTTACAATTCAATGTTGTTTAAAAAAAATAAAAAATATTTATATGACCATGTCACTGAATATCGCAAGAAGATCAAGTGGTTGTCAATCTCATTTCGCCGGAATGCTCACCTTCTTCATTTATTGTATAGCATACTATATATTCCCTTTACCCCTCCCATCTTTCGAATTCCTCCATACTTCCAGGTGGTAGGGCATTTGCCCGACTGGATGGTGTAACATTGGTGATTATCGCCGAGGCGCCATTGAGACTCGAGCCGTAGGCGAGGGTCTTAAGAGAGCCGAGGACGGTAATCATCAATACACACGTGTATCATACGACGTTTTTCAACACACTTGTGAATAAAATAACAACAAAAACTCATTTTATTTAGTAGAAAAAAAAATGTTATATATGAGTGAAAGTTTTATTTATTAAACACGTACGAGTTAAAATTATCTATTTAAATAAGAAGTTGCATGAAATGAGCAAGCAATAGGAACATTAATTTATTTGTTCTATAGAACACGATCTTTTTTTTTTAATAAAAACTTTTTTAAGAACAAAGCAACTCAACCAATAAAATTAAAAAAGAAATCTATAACTCACTAGTGAGTTATAATGTTTTTTACTCACAGTTTGATAATGGGTGTCATTCTGTGCCTAATTGCGGTGACCATAGAGCCACTTTATGAGCAAGTGTGTTGAAAAGAATATTATCTTTCACTTTAGGCTTATTCTTACACACCTCACTTGCTTCTTTCACATTCATAACTCTTGTCATGCACGCTCGTCTGTTCTTAAGGCTCCTGACATCACCTTCTGCTAGTACACGATCAATTTGATCATGGAAGGTGTGTCGTGGCCTTCCACGACTTCTGCATCCATCCACTTTTGCATTGTATATCTGTTTATATGGCGCTCTGTTGTTCGTGCCTACCCCGCAAGGGAACTGGCGTGAAGTTATGTATGTATGTATCTTTCACTTTAATTAATATTTCATTTGAAATTGTACGTATTTTAATTTGTTAATATATTTATTAATATTGTATATATTATATTAATATATACAATATTGATATATTGATTATTGCTATTATTAATATAATAATAACCCGCAGGGGGGCTTTGAGGCGAAGCCTTAGGTGAGTAGCGACACCTCGTACCTGACTCCGGGCGCCAAGGCAAGGCCCCCGCCTCCGTGCTTGCCTTAGCTGGCCGGCACGGAGTGGAGATCGCTAGAGCTAAGACTCAAGCTCCAGGGGTGGAAGTGATAAATGGCCTAACGTCGGAAGTAGCTTCGGTGAACCTGCAGCCCACCACTCTACACCCCTTAGCCACTCACACCCATATTGCCCCTGTCTTTATGGCATTTTTTGGGGCTCATGCAGGGAGTGACGAGTCACCGTCTGCCCATTTTTCCACGTTCCCTGAACATTGCGACGGGCAGACGCTATAGTCCCCATATTCCCAGACCCCTAGTACCATTAGCAGTTCACCACAATAGCCCGATACTTTTTGTCCTCATTTCTCACAATAGTCCTAGACTGGCCGGGGCTTGTCCTTGGGTGCATTACTATATGGTGTGGACAGGGATAATCGCCGGTCAGTGTCACGCCACATTTACATTAAATTTGTCAAAGGGCCTCTACGTGTTGGCCTTCCCATGGCCCCACGCAAGCCCCCCAAAAGTCCGGGCCATTTTTATGGCCCGTAGTCTTGAAAGACATCATAATAATAATAAATCTATATTGCCAAAAAATCTGATACATTAACTTATTGAAGTCCCTAACTCCCGAGCTAGGCATGAAGCCTGTGTTTCGGGAATCAGTGCCCTCTCACATTAGTATGTACTTTTAAACACAAATAATTCAAGTCGGTAACAGAGTGTTTATGTCTAGTGAGTAAGCGTGTGGTGTGGATGTACGCGAGCGCGCGCCCGCGCGCACATCGTATGTATGTGTGTGTTGTGTATGTGTGTGAGTATGTATTGTATATGTGTGTGTGAGTGTGTGTTGTGTATATGTGTGTAATTATGTATGTACTGTACGGTTACTATTAAGATATTGTATAGCTATTGTTGTTGCTATACACATATTAATAATGTATATATTTGGATATATACAATATTAATATGTGTTATTGTCTAGTTTCTTTTTCTTTTTCTTAATTATATATGTATTGTGTAATATCTATGTATCCTATTAATTACATGTATTTGATTTGCACACCACCGTCATACACTCTCGATTCCTTTCGCACAATCCAGAAATCAAATAAAATGGAAGAGATCGCTTAAAACCGTTAAGGCCGTAGTTTTATTATGCCTTGACACGATATGACTGTAATTGATACTTTATGGCTATGTGGTGAACCATAAAGTACTTTCTATCTATCTATATCTCATCTGGTAAGATGGGTGAAGGTCGATCTTCAGCGTCTCTTAGACTACGGTTATAGCAAATTATGGCGTCATGTCTTTATAATAATCCCTAATTAACAAAAGTACTAAGACAGGTTATTTAATCGACATTGCCATACCTAATACACATGATATACAGACAACAATATCAGAAAAATTGACAAAATACACTGAACTCAAAGAAGAAATTATCCGCCTTTGGCACCTACAGAATGTTATAATTATTCCAGTGGTGCTCTCTACTACGGGAATCATACCAAAATTAATACATCAATCCCTAAAAGCTCTAGACCTACCAGCAAACCATTTAATGCAAAAAGCAACAATATATTTCTTTTAATGGAAAGCAATTACCATCGTCTATGGACATTTGCAACAGCAAAGGTGCTACAAATGCGCTGCTGCTCTCTTAAGAGAGACTGGAACCTGGTCACTAATGCCGGAACACAACTCAAGGTTGTTATGGCGGCATACTTTAGACCAGGGGTGGTAGCCATCCAGTCGGGCGAATGCCCTACCACCTGGCAAAAATATATTGGAAAATTAAAAAAATTGATACAATATTGGAAAATTAGATTTTAAAAAAGGAATTAAATAATACAAGACCACATAAAAAAAAACTTTACAATATGTCTATTTATCTATATCATTCTTAAGTCATATCAGTCAGTCATCCCACGGGAACTCTTTAATTTTTCCGGATCAAAAGTACCAGGGATATAAGCTACCACCATACAAAATTTCATTTAAATTGGTCCAGTCGTTTCGGAGATAAGCCGGTACAGACAGACATACAGAGTAACAAAAAAATTGAAAAAATCTAAATTACTTCTATTTCACTTCTTACATGCCCCTGACTCGGTTTTTAGCATTTTTTTTCATTGTACAGAAATTCGACCTCTACAGTTTTATTATATGTATAGATAATCATGTCATACCGAAGTAAGAAAGAGAGTTGCTCTGAAAGAGAGTGTCGGGGTGAAGGTGGGGAAAGGAATGCTCCGGTGGTTCGGGCATGTGGAAAGAATGCACGATGAAAGAATGACTAAACAGATATACAATGCAATAGTGGATGGATGCAGAAGTCGTGGAAGGCCACGACACACCTTTCATGATCAAATTGATCGTGTACTAGCAGAAGGTGATGTCAGGAGCCTTAAGAACAGACGAGATTGCATGACAAGAGTTATGAATGTCAAAGAGGCAAGTGAGGTGTGTAAGAATAAGCCTAAATGGCACTCTGTTGTTCGTGCCTACCCCGCATGGGAACTGGCGTGAAGTTATGTATGTATGTATTTATAATCATGTCATAACAAAATCAAACTATC
Source organism: Dendrolimus kikuchii (assembly GCA_019925095.2). Taxonomy (NCBI): domain Eukaryota; kingdom Metazoa; phylum Arthropoda; class Insecta; order Lepidoptera; family Lasiocampidae; genus Dendrolimus; species Dendrolimus kikuchii. The sequence continues at coordinate 2,400,530 of CM034414.1, forward strand.
AACTATTCACATTATAATAATAACACATTAGTTATTGTGAGCTATTAACGAGTTACCACAGGTAGAAATAAATTAAATTACTAGATAAAATTAGGGATCCCTACTAAAATTTCAATAATGTAAGCCAAGGTGTAAAAACTTAGCCATAAACCACCCGTGGGAAGCCTGCGCGGGCCGCTAGTTATTTTATAATAATAGTGATAATAGGCAAATAGCAGATATAGTGATGCTAAGTAAAATTGCAGTCTGAAATAGACTCGCTATATTTATTATCTTATATTAATATATAAAGCTGAAGAGTTTGTTTGTTTGAACGCGCTAATCTCAGGAACTACTGGTCTGATTTGAAAAAATTCTTTCAGTGTTAGATAGCCCATTTATCGAGGAAGGCTATAGGCTAGATATCATCACGTTAAGACCAATAGGAGCGGAGCACCAATGAAGAATGTTTCAAAATCGGACGAATTTGCGGGCAGAAGCTAGTCTAAAATATGTTTAAAAATGCCAACAAGACTATTCCGAAATCCAATACTATTGTTTGGTCCTCGGATATTTAATGATTATAAAGCAAATACTTATTTTAATCGTGTTGCAATCAACTATAATCTTTTAGCTGTTACACATGATATAGATTTATTTATTAGTAATGCATAAAATCTTAAGACGGTCCTGGTAAAGCGTTGGTCTGAATATTAACAAGTTTTAATCAATAGGTCAGTATTAAAATAATTTATTTCTTTTTTAATATTTATTTATAGAATGTAAAGTATTTACTAGCAAGCATTATAGATATCTATATGTGGAAACAATTAAATGGTTATAGATATTTAGTAGTATGAACTTAGTTATAAACTGTTTGTTTTTCGAATAAAATAAAATAAAATAAAAAATAATACATTCAAGTACTCACCTGTTGGGTTCAGTGTGACACCGTGAGACTGGTTGCGAAGTGGGCGCCGGAGGGACGAGCGGCAGTTTATATCGCGAGCGGACGAGCGAGGAACAGGTGGGCGGAGCGAGCTTGTACATCGCACAGGAGATGCTGTTGAGACGATAAATTCAACAAAGTATTTCATGGTTGGCTTTTATGACGTACTAGCTTCTGCCCACGACTTCGTCCGTATGGAATAGTAAAAAAAGTAAGTTAAAAAAACCCCCCGATTTTGTAACATTCTTCATTGGTGATTCGCTCCTATTGGTCTTAGCGTGATGATATATAGCCTATAGCCTTCCTCGACAAATGCGCTATCTAATACTGAAATTTTTTTTCAAATCAGACCATTAGTTTCTGAGATTAGCGCGTTCAAACAAACAAACTATTCAGCTTTATATATTAGTATAAGATTTATTGACGATCTCTGTGGTTGAGTGGGCTAAGTCTTAGTGGATCGAACTTGCTGGAATGCAGAGGCTCTGGGTTCGATTCCTGACATGATAAATTTCTGTTTGAGCTTCCAGAGGTCACAGTAGGAATTCATAGGCACTAATTACTTAAGATATATATATATATATATATATATATATATATATATATATATATATATATATATATATATATATATATATATATATATATATATATATATATATATATAGTCGTGGTAGCGTAATGGCTAGAGAACGCGTCCCAAACTCAAAAGGGCGCGGGTTCGATCCTGGCCGGAACTGTTGCACCACTTAGGCAGTTTTCTGATCTAATGTGCATTATTGTTACAATTACCACATGCTAACAGCGGTGAAGGAAAGCATCGTGATGAAACCTGCACATCGACATAACCGATGTGTCAAATCTGCCCAGCCGCCTTGGACAAGCGTGGCGGGTATACTGTCCTGTCGCCTATAGTGGGAGACCGATCTGAGCAGTGGGACGTTTATGGTCTGTTATTATCTTAATATATATCAATTACGTGTCACGTTGTTTGTCCGCGATGGACTCCTAAACTACTTGACCAATTTTAATCAAATTTGCACACCGTGTGCAGTTTGATCCGACTTGAAAGATAGGATAGCTTACATTTGGATCCGGTAGGTGGCGCTGGAATCGGGTTCTAAATTTTATTTCTACAGGGCAGAACAACGTCTGCCGGGACAGCTGGTATATTATATAATTACTTAAGAATAACTAATTTATTTATTGTAAGTTTTCAAGCAGTCGGTTAAAGTTTGTATTCAAATTCTAGTTCAAGAATTGACGTAACGTTCTTCTAGTGTGTCACGTTGACGTTTGATTCTTGAAGTTATAGTCGTGTCTGCGACAATTTTGGGAACGAACTTTCCCTTATTTACTTGATGTGGGTGTTTGGGATTGGCCTCAAAATGGTCCGTTGTTTATGACCCATAACACAAGCTTAAGTTGCTTAGCTTGGGGATATACAATGTGTGTGCATGTCTGCCAATTATTTATTTATTGAAATTTATTTATCTGATTTACCCGAATTTTTATGTATGTTGCTGTCTTTTTATAAATTTTAACTTCAATTTTCAGGTGGAACCGTAATCCTGAATTTGAATAGAGTAGTAGACGCGTGACGAATTGACGATGTAATGTTTAAAACGAAAAGTAGCCTAATCTACAAATTTATTACAACATAGTTAAGTAGGCGTTTTTTATGTGTAGACCTTTTTGACCATAGAGGCTTACACTTGTGTCATCTATTAATGTAATATCTATTAAAAAAAATGATTTATTTCTTAACACATTTTTTTAAAACTTGACTTAACTTGACTCTGTGGTCGAGTAGGCTAAGTTCTTTTTCTTTCCGTTATTTACTATGGTCTGGGCGTCTGGAATCGGCCCTAGAGTGGTCCGTTGTATTAGTTGTATATTACCCATAACATAAGTCTAACTTGTTTGAAATGTATAACTAAATTTAGGTCAATATGGTTTGAAAGATTTACATAAAGAAAAATAACTACTTAACTCTGTTAGTTTTGTGTTTATTCTCTATTTGTTTTAAAGCGAATACTATTTTGTATTTATGTTTCGTGTTAAATATATTTTAGTTTATGAATGTTAAATTGGTTCATAATTTATTTATTATTTCATTTTATTATTATTGTGGGTGACTTACCGCACTAGAAAGTCCTCGATGAGCGACATATTTGCAGAAAAAAGTCATTCAATAATAATAAAAATATATGCAAGTGTAAATATCTCCTAATTTCGAAAATAATGCAATTTAATTAAATTATTTGTATTAAAAAACTGAACGGCTCTCCCCTGTATGAGTTACCCTGTTATTGTAAAATTGTGGAACGAGTCATACTTCTGCTGAGCGACTCATAGAATGAAATACAATACAACAAAGAAAACTAAGCTACTCTATAGCTTTCATTGTCACAGTGCGTTCGCTTAGCGACTCCGCGGCGCTTTTGGCTTTTCCCAATTAAGCAGCGTTTAGCTTATAAATGCCCACACATTTAAGTGAACATTTCTTTAGGTAAAAATTTTACGAAATGGGAAACTTTTTTCTTACCTTTTTTTATTGCATGAGTTCAGCGGACAGGCATACGGCCCACCTGATGGAAAGCAGTTATCATCGCCTAAGAACATTTGTAACACTAAAGGTTCTAGGATACATAAATACATACATAACTTTATGCCAGTTCCCTTGCGGGGTAGGCACGAACAACAGAGCGCCATTTAGGCTTATTCTTACACACCTCACTTGCTTCTTTGACATTCATAACTCTTGTCATGCACGCTCGTCTGTTCTTAAGGCTCCTGACATCACCTTCTGCTAGTACACGATCAATTTGATCATGGAAGGTGTGTCGTGGCCTTCCACGACTTCTGCATCCATCCACTTTTGCATTGTATATGCATTCTTTCCACATATATACATATGTTGGTACATATATACTAATATGTATACAGCGTTATTTGCTAGCGTTTCTTTTGACTACATTTTCTATTATATTAGTCGCGAAGTTTACGAAAACCTCCCTCTTCTTTTTGTTAAGTAGCTCGTATACTTCGTTTCTATTTATATTAGTTCTTAGGACGCATCCGCATTATATCGCTCTCTCACAAAGAGGGGGCATTCGAAAATTACATGAAGGGGCGTCTCATCTTCTACAGTGTCACAGGAACACGAGGGACCCCCCTTTAACTCGAAGCGATGCAAGTATTGGGAAAACTCCCCGTGCTCCGTGAACATTTGGGTTGTAATCCCTGTTGATTTTATATTTCTGATAATTTTGTATGGTTTGTCGCATGTTTTTTTATTATTTTTTTATTATTATTAACATCTCTACGGACACACTCGGACGTCTCTCTCTGCGGAGTGACGCTCGCGGACCGCGTTCGTAATACCGAAGTAAGAAAGAGAGTTGGTCTGAAAGAGAGTGTCGGGGTGAAGGTAAGGAAAGGAATGCTCCGGTGGTTCGGGCATGATGAAAGAATGACTAAACAGATATACAATGCAAAAGTGAATGGACGCAGAAGTCGTGGAAGGCCACGACACACCTTCCATGATCAAATTGATCGTGTACTAGCAGAAGGTGATGTCAGGAGCCTTAAGAACAGCCGAGCGTGCATGACAAGAGTTATGAATGTCAAAGAAGCAAGTGAGGTGTGTAAGAATAAGCCTAAATGGCGCTCTGTTGTTCGTGCCTACCCCGCATGGGAACTGGCGTGAAGTTATTTTTTTATTTTTTATTTTTTTATTGCAGGAAATCAGCAGACAGGCAAATGGCCCACTTGATGGAAAGCGGTTACCATCGCCTATGGACATTTGCAACACCAAAGTTATGTATGTATGTACCTCTAAGGACTCGAGTTTCGTACCATTTTTTACAACTTAATTTCTATGAAAGATTTTAGAGTCCATACACGCTTATTGTTTATTTTTGTTACTGTGTGTGACATTAATTTAGTGATTTTTATGTTGTGGTGTGTACCTTAAGAATAACTTATTATATTAATTTATTCTAATTTTAATACTAAACTTATACTAATGTTGAGTGTATCTGTTACATGCTGGTGTTGTGAGGAAGTGCATGTGCAGTGTTGGCCTTATACCTATACTTATATATAGTCCTATCTAGTGCCATGTGTGTTGTTTTTTTTTCTTATCTGTGCCTGGGTTATTAGTTTTTAGGCTCTGTGTGTCTTGGTTTGTTTGTGAAGTGTGCGTGTAATGCAATGCGGTGGTAGTGCGCGTTGGTTTGAGTATGTGTATGTATAGGTTTTATTGTTAGTTATGTGTTTGTGACTTTGTGTGGTGTTATAATTTATTGTTTAATTGTTGTGTTTGTCGCATGTTACACCGATTACCTGTCTGACATACGTCCTCTGTCACACCACAAATCATCATATCATCCTTCACACAATCCATCCATCACGGGTAACAGCTAGTAAATGATTAATATGGAAATGTAGAAAAACCGAACCGTGAAATTTAATAAACAACAATTTTTATATATCATTTATCTTAATATAGGAAACTGATTTATACTTTACATTACCCAAGACTTTGTTTACGTTGAATGAATCTCAATATAGAGCTTTGAGGTAGATTCGACAGATTTTGCCAGGTGGTAGGGCATTTGCCTACAATAGGCGGTCTTATCGCTATTAGCGATTTCTTCCAGACAACCTTTGGATGGACAATTTAAATTTGATAAGAATATATACATACAGAGGTATGTTGCATTATTCTCACTACAAATATAACGAATCAGTATCTTATAAATATATACATACATGATATGGGAGCTCATTCCAAATCCCCACGGTACGCAAGAGAAACGTTCTAGAGAACCGTTGCGTACAAGAGCGAAGCGGCTCTAGGAAGTGGGGGTGAACGTCCAGCCGATGGCGTGCGGTGCGGTGGTAAAAAGAAGACGAAGGCACTAAACAGTTCCTCGGAACACTCTCCGTTGTATAGTCGGTAGAATACGCAGAGAGACGCGAAGTCTCTCCGAAGGCCAAGCGTATCTAAACCGTCTGTGAGTATGGGATCGTCAACAATGCGAGCAGCTCGACGTTGAATACTGTCCAGGGGGTTTAGCTGGTAGGCGGGTGCCCCGGCCCACAAGTATGAGCAGTACTCCATATGCGGCCTCACCTGGGTTTTGTAAAGCACAAGGCGTTGCCGCGGAGTGAAATACTGCTTGGACCGGTTTAGCACTCCCAGCTTCTTGGAGGCAAGTTTTGCCTTGCCTTCAAGGTGGCCCCTGAACTGTATATCGTTTGCAATGTCGACACCAAGGATCCCAATACTCTTAGAGGTGGTAAGGGGTGTTCCTTGGAACTGAAGCGCATGTACGAAAGGGGTTTTCTTGGCAGAGAATACGCAGACCTGTGTCTTTATACTGTACAAATACAATATGTCTACTTGACCGCGTGGACTGAATTTCCAAGAATCACACCTGGCTAATGACTACCATAAAAGATTACAATACACAATGGGCTGTATTTCTAATTACAAATTTTGAACACAACCAGTCCAAATGTAATGCACGATTCAATAACACGCGCAAAGTCCGTCACTAAATAGATTACCGAATATACACAGGTCTTGCTTCGCTCGTGGTTATCGCTTGACTCCCGATCTCTCCATTGGGACATTACTTTAGACTGCACCGATACAATATGTCTGCCCGACCGCGTGGACCAAATTTCTTAGAATCAGTCCGATACACCTGGCTAATGACTACCATAAAATATTACAATACGCAATGGGCTGTTTTCTCTTCACAAATATTAAACACAAAGTAAACAAAAGAAGTCCAAATGCGGAAAGGTAATAAAGTGTGCTTTTATGGTATGCAAATGTGAATACACTTTTGTCGGTCGTAACAATATTATAAAAATACAATTACATAAATAAATATAAAACTAGAAAAGCCTGACAATAACTGCTGCTGCATCCTTAAATTGAGCTATTTGACCTATAATAATCCTTCACAAGTCTATTAAAAATAGGCAGTGGCATTCTTATAAGAGCCGATATAATACCTACCCACTACACACATATTTTGATTTTTTAATCTACGAAAGTCCTATCCTAACTTTCTTTAGGAGTTTTTAGCGGGAACTGAAAGGAGATGTTGTGCTGTGCAGTTTTATTTTCTAAAATTACTCTAAAATGAACAATAGTTGTAGGATATTGATAGTTTTTGAGCAGTAATTATGTGTTTTGTGAGAAATGTGAACTGTAAAGTCAAATGTGGCCTTTTGAGTTGTCACAAGAACTCCGTTTAATCTGTGGGCCAAAAGAGTTTGAGAATCCCTGTTCTAACTTAATACGAATAATAACGAAATCCTTTAGATACACTTTTGCATGCTTCCCTAACCACATAAGTTTTGTCATTTCTACTGAATCCTTTACTCGTCACAGACTGCCACGCACTTGTGAGATTTATATAATTCTAATACAAACCAAGGAAATGAATATTTATAAAACATAATAACCATAGATAAGAGACTATATAATAATAACTCTTATGAAACATGAGTAATAACTTTCGATTCAATAGGAATTATTTTCATAACATCACACGGAGGGGCTATTTTGCAAAATTTAAAATCAGAACTTCATTTCGCCACGAGCTTATTGGACGTTGAGATATGAGTTCTATTTTTGAATTTTCAATTTTACGCTTTTTAACGGTTTGCTGTTATTTTTATTTGTGTGCGAGTAGTTACCATGAACAATATAGAGGTAAGTAAAATAAAATTAATTTATGAACCGTCTTATTCATATTAAGTTAGAGTCAGTTTGTAGGCTTCTTTATGAACCTTATAGAAGTCTATACACTTATTCTACATACATACATACATAGATACATAACTTCACGCCAGTTCCCTTGCGGGGTAGGCACGAACAACAGAGCGCCATTTAGGCCCATTCTTACACACCTCGCTTGCTTCTTTGACATTCATAACTCTTGTCATGCACACTCGTCTGTTCTTAAGGCTCCTGACATCACCCTCCGCTAGTACACGATCAATTTGATCATGGAAGATGTGTCGTGGCCTTCCACGACTTCTGCATCCATCCACTTTTGCATTGTATATCTGTTTAGTCATTCTTTCATCATGCATTCTTTCCACATGCCCGAACCAATTATTCTAATTCAAATAAAATAATTTGCTCAAGAACTTGGTAGATATAAGCATTAGTTAATATAATACTAATTTATGTATCACATATGTTTGCCTATTAGGCATGCAATTGGCAGTCAAAAGGCTGCTTAATCAATTATAACCTAAGAAAAAAAAATCTAATTAAAATTAATAGCCTTTTGAGAACGTTCCCGGTAAGTGACAGTGGTTTGGGACCTTTTTTATTTAGTTTTAGTTTTTAATATATGGGGGAAATGCCTATAAAATAGATTTTATTTGTGTAGAAAGAGCTCAGCGCTTGCTTCTAAAGGTTATGATTTTAAACCCTATAAATATCCAACTATACCTGTATCAAAAGTTATAAGTGTTAGAAAGCTTTATGTTCTAAATGTAGTTTTAAGATTACAGAAATCTAAGCTTTTACACTCAAACATTGATACTACGAGAAGACGCTACATAACATTTGAATTAATAACTATAAACACGGCAATACGTTTATCAATCCAGCTATTTGTACAACAAAATTAATCAGGTGTTAAATACGTATCATATGAACACACATGCTTGTAAAACCTCTTTGCTAAAACGGCTAATGTCACTTGACTACGACGCAGTAGAATCTCTCTTACAAATTTCTTATTTAATATATTATTAATTATGCGTACACACACACACACACACAGACACACACACACACACACACACACACACACACACACACACACACACAGGGAGAGAGAGAGAGAGAGAGAGAGAGAGAGAGAGAGAGAGAGAGAGAGAGAGATGCACGTACACGCACACATACACATACATACACGCACACATACACACACACACACACACACACACACACACACACACACACTTATATATATATATATATATATATATACATACATACATACATACATAACTTCACGCCAGTTCCCTTGCGGGGTAGGCACAAACAACAGAGCGCCATTTAGGCTTATTCTTACATACCTCACTTGCTTCTTTGACATTCATAACTCTTGTCATGCACGCTCGTCTGTTCTTAAGGCTCCTGACATCACCTTCTGCTAGTACACGATCAATTTGATCATGGAAGGTGTGTCGTGGCCTTCCACGACTTCTGCATCCATCCACTTTTGCATTGTATATCTTACAACTAGGTCACTCATCCGCACCCCAACATCCATCAATCTTATTCTCTGGAGACAATCGTCCAGGTATAGGATGAACAGCAAAGCCGACAGCACGCAGCCCTGTCGGACGCCAATATTGACGTCAAACCAGGGCGACAGGCTGCCATCCAGCCGCACGCATGCCATACAGTCCTCGTAAGTGGACTGCACAGCACGCATCAGTTGGCCATCAATCCCATATCTGGGCAATATGTCCCAGAGGTCCTTCCGCACAACCCTGTCAAATGCTTTCTCTAGATCCACAAAACCGCAGAAAACCTTCCGGCCCATAGCCAGCTGCTTCTCTACGATATTGCGGAGAGAGAAAACTTGATCCATACATCCCCTTCCATTTCTGAAGCCACCTTGTGCATCCCACAATAATCCATCGGATACCACTCTCATTCTCTTTTCAATAATCTTCGTATACACTTTAGATGCTGTGCTGATCAAACTGATGGCCCTGTAGCTGGCGCACTCCATACGTGACCCCTTGCCTTTATACAAGGGCACGATGACAGCGCGCCTCCAGTCCTTGGGAACCTTTCCCGTCCTCCAGCACAAATTGCATAAGGACAGGAAAGCGTCCCGGACGCAGGTTCCACCATATTTGATCATCTCAGCAGACACACTATCGATTCCTCCTGCCTTTCCATTTTTCAGACTTCTTATCGACCATTCGATCTCTTCCAAAGTGATCTCGGATGCTGACTCCTCGGAGTCGGTCACAGACTCAGTCGTGGTGCCAGCATCCGGGATATTATCATACATTTCTCTAAAATATTCACTCCATCGCGCTAACACCTCTTGTGGGTGAGCAAGAACGTCCCCAGCTTTAGATTTTATTCTTTCCATTCTGGAAGCTGACGAACAACCCCGAGACTTCTTAACCTCTCTCCAAAAGAGTTTGGTATTCGCCTCGAAGTTCTCCGTCAGCTTCTCTTCTTCTTTCAATTTTATTCTTTCGCGCTTCTCTTTCACTAAAGCTTTGGTTTCATTCTTGCAGAGGCGATAAATTTCTTTCTTCATCTCTTTCATACTGTCATTCTGTTGCAAAGAAGCAACATAATCCAGCCAGGCTTTTCTCTTTCTCTCTACGCTGGATTTAACATCCGCGTCCCACCATTCATCACCTTTCGTTGTTATGTGCCTCTTTGCGCATCCACATGCTTCTTTTGCGCTTTCCACTATACTTTCTTTCATACTATCCCAGTCATTATCCACATCTAAGTCGGAGAAGTCCGCTTTTGCAAGCCTTTCTTCGACTAGGCGCGCATACATACTCCTTACACTAACATCTTCCAATTTTTCACACTTTATTCTTTCAAGCTCCCCGAAATTGGTACGCACTCGCCAGTGTCTCCACTTCTTGAAAAGGCCCACAAACCGGCTTATCACCAGGTAGTGGTCCGTTTCAAGAGTGGGGCCTCTGTAGGCTCTTGTATCCATTATTGTGTTTCGGAGGCGACTATCTATTAAAATCAGATCAATCATACTTTTCTGATCATTCATTCTCCATGTATACATGTGAATATCCTTATGATGGAATAAGGTGTTCGACACAAGCAAGTTTCTTTCCATACATACGTCTATGATTGGCCTACCAGCATCATTCACTCTCTTGTCACCATAGGGTCCAAGGACAGCCTCAAGGCCGTCTCGTTTGGTCCCCACCCAGCCATTAAGATCACCACACATAATTAATCTTTCGTTCCCTTCAGCCAAATCCAGAATTTCTCTCACAGACTCCCAAAACTTCTCGAGTTCTTGGGGATCCGCTGAGCTTACGGGAGCATAAGCTGCGACCAGAAAAACTCGCGTGATCCCCAGTTTTAGACGTACCCAGAGAAGTCTCGGGTTCACCAGACAATAGTCTTTTACTCCAGACACAAAGCGGGATGAGAGTACGACGCCTACCCCCCCACTTGCACGCTCGTCCAGGTCCACGCCGGACCACAGAGCAAGCATGCCACCGGGGAGGTCATCGACGCTGCACCCCTTCCGCTTTGTCTCTGTCAGACATACGGCATCCAGGCTTCTCTCATGCATTATATCAATCATTTCGTCCATCTTATCTTTCATTCCACCTCTCACATTCCACGTGCCTATACGGCACTCTGCTCCTCTCGACCCGCCAGGTTTGGCGCTGCGTGAAGGGTGGCGGCCCCCTTCGCCGCATGCGCGAGAGTTCACACCGACGGGGGCGCATCGGTGAGCGTCGCCTGCGGGGGACGCCCTATCGTGCCCTGCACTAGTGTGAAAACTACATTTAAACAAAATTACAATAAAAACAATCTAGTATTCCCAGTGTTTTCCGAAAACTTAACAGAAAGACATATCGAGTTACTGTCGCATTTTTATCTATCCCCGTCAATGAAAACTACAAAAATGTCCTACAAATCCCCGTCAATGAAATTGTTAAAATGGACAAAAAGAGCAAAGAGCAAAAGAGCAAATAGACAAAAAGAGCAAAAAGAGCAAAAAAGCAAAAGAGCAAAAGAGCAAAAGAGCAAAAGAGCAAAAGAGCAAAAGAGCAAAAGAGCAAAAGAGCAAAAGAGCAAAAGAGCAAAAGAGCAAAAGGGCAAAAGGGCAAAAGGGCAAAAGGGCAAAAGGGCAAAAGGGCAAAAGGGCAAAAGGGCAAAAGGGCAAAAGGGCAAAAGGGCAAAAGGGCAAAAGGGCAAAAGGGCAAAAGGCAAAAGGGCAAAAGGGCAAAAGGGCAAAAGGGCAAAAGGGCAAAAGGGCAAAAGGGCAAAAGGGCAAAAGGGCAAAAGGGCAAAAGGGCAAAAGGGCAAAAGGGCAAAAGGGCAAAAGGGCAAAAGGGCAAAAGGGCAAAAGGGCAAAAGGGCAAAAGGGCAAAAGGGCAAAAGGGCAAAAAGGGCAAAAGGGCAAAAGGGCAAAAGGGCAAAAGGGCAAAAGGGCAAAAGGGCAAAAGGGCAAAAGGGCAAAAGGGCAAAAGGGCAAAAGGGCAAAAGGGCAAAAGGGCAAAAGGGCAAAAGGGCAAAAGGGCAAAAGGGCAAAAGGGCAAAAGGGCAAAAGGGCAAAAGGGCAAAAGGGCAAAAGGGCAAAAGAGCAAAAGGGCAAAAAGGCAAAAGAGCAATAGGGCAAAAGGGCAAAAAGAGCTAAAGGGCTAAATGGACAAAAAGATCAAAAAGGACAAAAAGATCAAAAAGAACAGAAAGAGCAAAACGGACAAAGAGGACAAAATAACAAAAAATATGAAAATGGCAAATCACAAAACCAACCAAAACCTGTCCTACTTTTGGGATAACCTTTACATAAATCTATCCCAAAATCTATCCCAGTATCCGGGATGAAAGTATCCCTTGGCCACCCTCGGTATTCAAATTACATATGTACCGAGTATCAGCCAAATCGGTCCAATAGTCTTTCCATAAAAGGAAAACAAACAGAGAGACAAATATACTTTTATCCCGGAAACTACCCCATTTTCCGGGATAAAAAGTATCCTATGTTCATTCTCGGCATCGAAAATATATATATACTGAGTTTCAGCCAAATCGGTCCAGTAGTTTTTACGTGAAAACGGAACAGACAGACAGACAGACAGACAGACAGACAGACAGACAGAGTTACTTTCGCATTTATAATATTAATAGGGATATATATATATATATATATATATATATATACACAGAGAGACACATACTCATGCACACACACACACATACATACAGACACACACCCACATAGACACATACATACAAACTCAGGGATTCTTATTTTCTTTTATGAAATACCTACTATTATAATTTTATGTTCTGTACTTAATGAAAATATTTAAATGCAGTAACTATTTTCTCACAATACAATATGATAATGTGTTAAAATATTTTGCAATGATTATTATGTTTTGTACTTAATGAAAATTAAGTACACTAACTTTATTTATAATACAATTATACAATTTATGATAAAATAGTTTTTAATATCAATGTTATGCCCTCTATAGCATGAAAATATTTTAGAAACTTTTAAATACAATGTAATATTTAAGGTACGGAAGAGCGGCATCTTCTGATACAAGTAAATTTTGCTCAAATGATTCCAGCAACTGTCTACAAATTATGCATGTGTTTCCTAATAAATAGATATTTTCATTTTTGTTTTTTTTTCATTATAGTATAGTTTGTAGTTTATTTTTAGGGTTATATTATATTTTTCGTCAATAACGTTATAAATGTTGGTCTGAAAGAGAGTGTCGGGGTGAAGGTAAGGAAAGGAATGCTCCGGTGGTTCGCGCATGTGGAAAGAATGACTAAACAGATATACAATGCAAAAGTGGATGGATGCAGAAGTCGTGGAAGGCCACGACACACCTTCCATGATCAAATTGATCGTGTACTAGCAGAAGGTGATGTCAGGAGCCTTAAGAACAGACGAGCGTGCATGACAAGAGTTATGAATGTCAAAGAAGCAAGTGAAGTGTGTAAGAATAAGCCTGAATGGCGCTCTATTGTACGTGCCTACCCCGCAAGGGAACTGGCGTGAAGTTATGTATGCATGTGTAACGTTATAAATGCAATGGAAACATGATGAAGTTGAAATAATGACAGAATACGCGGGCCATGTATTTGTACTTATGTCTTCTTTCAGTGCCACAGGCGTCTTCGGAAAATTGGGAGTCATTTGTTCACAACAATAAAGAATATCTGATTCAAAACTTGCCTGTCAATTGGGAGAACGCGAAGATATTATGCAGGTACTAGGATATGCCCGCGACTTCGTCCACGCTTGACTTGAAATTCCCGCGGGAGTACCGCGACGCTACATTTAAAAAAGAAGCGCAGATTTTAAGTTTAAAAATTTGCTGTCGATCAGCGAAAACCGCGTCGAAATTTTTTTTTACAAGGGGAAATCCATTTGCGGACCCCCCGCCGGGAAGACTTCGGCGGGGGAGTGTGGGACTCGCCGGCTAGAGAAGCCGGAATACCCACTAAAACCCCTTGGTGCCACCTGACGCCATGAGCCGGGGTCACGGGATATGCGTGAGCTTTTCTTCCGCGACCCCGGCTGGCGTGGGCCCACCCCAGCAAGGGGCCGGCCTCTCCGTGCTCGTGTTTGAGAGGGGCGCGCGCTTGCAGCGACGCGCCCCCTACTCAGCGGCTTTAGATGCGGGCGACGGCCTTATAGCCTCCCCTGACCGTCACCCGCGGTTTCTATATCTTACCGACCACTCAACGGACTTCCTCACCTTGAGTATATATGACATTTGCTCCATTAATCTAATGTCAAAATTCAACCGATGGTAGGGCAAGTGAATGAATAGTAAAATATACCAACTATTTTTATTTTATTTTTTTCATACATACATAACTTCACGCCAGTTCCCTTGCGGGGTAGGCACGAACAACAGAGCGCCATTTCCATCCATTCTATACACTATTCCACTTGCTTCTTTGACATTCATAACTTCAATGTACATGCACGGCTCGTCTAGAATCTTATAGGCTCCTATACATCACCCTCCGCTAGTACATCGATCAATGGTTGATCATGCGAAGGTGTCACCATTGGCCTCGCAAACGCCCTTCTGCATCGGTATCCACTTTGCATGAGTATATCTGTTTAGTCATTATTTTTTTCGCAATAATTAAAAAGTTATATCAAATTAAAAATATTTTTTTGAGCCCAAGTATTCGAGGACCGAAAACAGGCCGGCGTGCGGGTGACGTCACTATGATAATAAGCTTCAGTTCAGCAGACAGGCACACGGCCCACCTGAAGGAGAGTGGTTACCATCGCCTATGGACATTTACAACACCAAAGGTGTTACAAATGCGCTGCTGCTCTCTTAAGGGATTCTGGAACCTGGCTACTAATGTCGGAACACAGCCCAAGGTTGTTATGGTGACATTTTCTAGATCAGGTGTGGTAGCCATCCTGTCGGACAAATACCCTATCTTTATATATATAATTCTTCTGTACGTGTGTTGACAGTGAACTCCTCCTAAACGGCTGGACTGATTTAAATGAATTTTTTTGTGTGTGTTCAAGTGGATTCGAGGATGGTTTAGATTCACAATTGGACCCGGTAGGTGGCGCTGCAATCGGGTTCTAAATTTTATTTCTTCAGGGCAGAACAACGTCTGCCGGGACAGCTAGTATATATATATATATATATATATATATATATATATATATATATATATATATATATATATATATATATATATATATATATATATTCATATGTATATATATCCGTTTTCTGCGCTACCTACTATGCTATGCTATTTACTATGCTACTTACGAAGCTACGATGAACGTTACACGCGTGCTCGACGTGTTTTCGATCCGGGTACTTCGGGCTCAAAAATGTATTTTTAATTTGATAAAAAAATTTAATTATAGTGAAAAAAAATAGTTTGTTTCGAAACTTATTATACAATTATTTTATTTATTAAAAAAAAAATGGTTCAAATACCCAATTGTGTTGTCTGTTTTGGACATCTCAAGTGTTCAATGTAAACTTTTCTAACTGTCACTAGAACAACTTTTGTTTATGGTTTTTGCTTTTTTTACTAGGAAATATAAATTGACATTTGATCATGATCTTGCCCGCTGTAGAGCAGAGACCATAGTAGGATGAAACGCGCTTGTCTGGAAAGTATCTATTCACACGAGAATTGACGACACATAGATTGTATAGGGAAACAGAGTCCGGCAATGAGTTCCACTCTTGGTTTGCATAATGCTAAAAGATGTTTTTAATACTTGAATGCCCATTGATATATCACACTAGCTGGATGCTCAAGTTATACAAAACTATATGGTTAGGCGCCTTGTATCCTACCTTTCCTCTTCTTTCCGCAAATCCATACGCTGGATATAAGCCGCGCGCAGAAGGTTTGCCGATGACTACTTACTATTATTGTATTGTAATAATAATAATAATAATCTTTATTTGCCAGAATGTAGTACAAAAGTTGCTACAATGATAAGTTGATGTCCTATACATTCTACCATTTTCATGGTGTGCAAAAAATAATATAATTGTAAATTAATTTAATATTTCTCATTTATATTATTTGAAAAATCCGTTTTCTTTAACACAGCTATACCTATTTTTACAATCACTTAACGAAATTATTTATTAATATTTAATTATTTTCAATATTATTATTCCTTTAAATGTATATATATTACCTATAATTTATTTTTACATAATATGTACTATGTCAATCAACTAAATCTACATGTCGTGTCAATACGTATAAATTGTAAATTAATTTAATATTATTAAATAAAAGTCAATTATATCACATTTGTGCTCAGGTTCTTGGTATTTTGTTAACAAATCTAGGTCACATAAGATTTTGGAAGTCATTTTTATTATTATTATGTAATGTTTCAATTTATTTTATAATCAAAGAATTCGTTGATACTGTAAAATGTTTTGTTTACTAGCCAGTCATATAATTTATGTTTAAATGTATTACTTACTATTATTATATATACTTATGTAAAGTATATACAATAATAAATTAATTGCAACAACTATTTATGTAACATTTTTTTGTCAACCCTACTGTCCATCGACGCGTGATATCATGAAGCTATCGGCAAAGCTTCTACGTACGGGTAGTAGAGATAAGTCGGCCAACTATGATTCGTGCTGGCGGACGGCCCAGTTCGTCTACGGTCACTCGAGCATCGTTAAGTGCAACGCTAGAACGCATTTTTTTATCTACCGCTTTTGTTGGTGGTATGTGGACTCTATTACCATTTGAACAGACGCTTAATCTGAAACTTGTCGAGGAGTCCAAAGGTACGAAGTTTGGGGATCCGAAGGTGAGTGCCGCTTTAATTCTAGCCGGCTCTGGATTTATTCCCTCCTTCCACCACCAACAATTTCTACCTTGCACCACTACTATATTTAAAAATATGATAGAACGAACTTGTCTTTCAGAGGCTATCATAACGGTACCCTGGCTATTTTGGAGACAAAAGAAGCTGCCGAATTTTTGGCCGAAGCATTGTCAGAGTCACAGTTTTGTAAGTATTATCGCTATGACGCAAGCCTAAATGGCACTCTGTTGTTCGTGCCTACCCCGCAAGGGAACTGGCGTGAAGTTATGTATGTATGTATGTATGTATGTATGTACGCAAGATTATTACGTGTCTATCCTAATGTTAGGGAATGTATCCATACAAGATGAACTATTTTTTACAATGTTTTAGTTTTATTAAAATCTCCTTCTCTTGCCTGGGCGAACGAAGTGTCCCAAGTCAGTTATTGTTTTATTTTATTACCTTAAAAAAATACTACTACTTTAAGTTTGTTAAAATGGGCAAATAAAATTTTACTTTTTTGGAATATGTTTGGCATGGATGGGTTAGGGTATTGGTGGTGATGGGTGATGGTACACAACGCGGTGCTGGTACCTACGCTCACGTATGGATGCGAGAGTTGGGTATGGAAGAGAGAGCATGAAAGTAGAGTAAACGCGGTCGAGATGCGAGCACTGCGCAAAATCTGCGGAGTGACGCTCGCGGACCACGTTCGTAATACCGAAGTAAGAAAGAGAGTTGGTCTGAAAGAGAGTGTCGGGGTGAAGGTAAGGAAAGGAATGCTCCGGTGGTACGGACATGTGGAAAGAATGCATGATGAAAGAATGACTAAACAGATATACAATGCAAAAGTGGATGGATGCAGAAGTCGTGGAAGGCCACGACACACCTTCCATGATCAAATTGATCGTGTACTAGCAGAAGGTGATGTCAGGAGCCTTAAGAACAGACGAGCTTGCATGACACGAGTTATGAATGTCAAAGAGGCAAGTGAGGTGTGTAAGAATAAGCCTAAATGGCACTCTGTTGTTCGTGCCTACCCCGCAAGGGAACTGGCGTGAAGTTATGTATGTATGTATGTATGTGGTGATGGGTTAGGGTGGAGCGGAGCTGTCATCCCCCTGTTGACGAAGTGAGTCTGCACTGCTTCCCGGGGCATTCTCAAGCACTGATGCGTTAGGATCAGCGTGGGCGTAACTACGTTTTAAGTCTCACGCTCTTCCTGCCATAAGCGCGGGGCACATGGGAGGAGGGTGGTTTTAATGGAGTATTGCCTATGGGTTACCTTTCCACATAGATGGAGGTACCTTGCCGAGTCTCCACACATGCTGGCGATTGACTCTGGTGGCTGCGCTACCTTCAGTGGCTTCACCTCTCATCGCTTCGGTCTAATCCCTAGCAAAGGACCCGATAGTGTGCGAAATGCATTTCCCCCGCATAAAAAAAAAACAAACTTGTCTGGTGAGTCTATGATGTTACCCGGTTAGATAGGGTGACCTACCACTGGCTAGAACCCGTGGCACTATCGCCATGCGGGAGCTGGGCTCGGCCGCTTGAAACGGGAGTACAAAATACCCCCCCCCCCTCCCCCTCCCCCCGCCTCAAAAAGTATTGGTGATGGGTAGGTAAATAGGATAGGATTTGTCTGTGGTATGGTAGGATTGGTGAGATTGTCGTGGTATCTTTATTTATCTGTTATATATTACAATACTCTTATGTATATTACATTAGTTACAATGTTTTACTCCCCTCGGTGACCACGCGTAGTATAATATATCCCAAGCGCTGTAAACATTGTTAAAATGCAGGTTATCCGTGCAGGAACGGAGAAAGAATACAATTTCCTGCGGCCGGGCGGCCTGTCGTAAGAGGCGACTTAACAACCCACAGCCAGGTGGTAGGGCATTCGCCCGACTGGATGGCTACCACCCCTGGTCTAAAGTATGTCGCCAGAACAACCTTGAGTTGTGTTCCGGCATTAGTGACCAGGTTCCAGTTTCCCTTAAGAGAGCAGCAGCGCATTTGTAGCAACTTGGTGTTGCAAATGTCCATAGGCGATGGTAACCGCTTTCCATCAAGTGGGCCGTCTGCCTGTCTGCTGATCTCCTGCAATAAAAAAAAAATGATAAATAAAAATAATGGGTCAACAAGAAATGGTAGTGACATATAATGACCTAATACACATAGCGTTTAAAAAATTATAAATAAAATAAGGACAGATCCTTAATATAATAACAAAAGAAAAGAGTAAATAAATAAGTGATAACAATAAGTGTGTGTAATTCGTTGTGTATTAGTAATAAGGAAAATGTAAGAAAAAAAAAATAATCTCCATTCTACCGCATAATGGAGGAGCAGGCGAAAAAAAGGTATATCCCAAGACCTCCCCTCTTTTAAACTTACTTTAACCGCTTTCCATCAGGTGGGCCGTCAACCTGTGTGTTTTCCAGATTTAAAATATTGTTACGAGTGCGAAACTCGAATTACTATAGAATTTATTAGAACTATACAAACATGTACAACACAGGTACAAATATAACTAGACACAACCAGCACAAACTGCACGATTCAATAACACGCGCAGTCTGTCACTATACAGCTTATCGAATGTACACACATCTTGCTTGTATCATAATCGCCGCTTGACTGCTCCTCTCTGCATTGGGCCTCTGCATATGTCTATCTGGAAAGCGTCGGCGCAATTCCCAGAAAACATAATCTGCACACCTGCGCAGTTATGCCTGCGAACGGCCATAAACGAGTACAATACATAATAGGCTATTGTCTAATTACAAATTTACACTATATACGTGGATTTCAATTATATACTATATTTAGATAACTCTTAAATTATGTTATCCAATGGAACTTAGTTCTAATTAAAAAAACTTGAATAACTGAATTGAATGGATTGTGTACATTTCCACTTTAGCTTTGGATTCTGTATGGGTGGGAGCACGTCGTGATTCGGCCGAAGATCCAGCGGGCTACAGGTGGAATCAGGGCCTGGAGCTCAGGAGAACTGCTTTGGACATCATCACGCTGGAAACTGAAGGAGATACTAAACACTATCCTGTGGTAGATTAAGAGGCCCATTCACTATCATGCATGGCAGTCCTGGGGTGGACGGAGATTGCAGAACTCAAGAGACATGCTGCTCATGTTGCCGGACGCAATGCAGACTGCAACAACAATACTCAATCCAGCATTACGCGGCGACTGGCTAGGCGGGCTGCCATGCAGAATAGTGAATGGACCCCTTTAGTTTATATAAATTTTTCAAAAATATTATTTGTCAGTCAGCGCGATCTATTGCTAAGTAGCAAGATTTAAAATTCTTCCTAATAGAGCTTTTGTATTAAAGATTATTTATAAACATTGTTAAATGCTTCAACGGTCTTATTCATAGAGTTAGAATAAGTTTGAACGCTTCTTTAAGAACCATAAAGAAGCGTTCAAACTTACTCTAACTCTCTATGAATAATACCATAAATGTGTTACCACATTATTACGTATTTAATGTTTCTCCATTATTTATATATGTATCATATCAAAAAGTTTGTTTAATAATATTAAAATAGAAACACTGCCATCTACTGTTAACTAGCAAGATTTAAAATTCTTTCTAGATATGACTTTTAAAATAATGATTATTATAAACATTGTTAAATACTTTAAATATATTACCTCATTAATACGTATTTATTGTTTATACTTCTTGTATATTTATCAGATCAAATTGTTTGTTTAAAAATATTAAAATTAAAACACTGCCATCTATTGTTAAGTAGCGCAAATAGATGACCACATAATTCAAAAGATTCGGACATTAAACACTAGATGACAGTTTCACGTCTCTATATATATGAAATAAAATTGTTTGGTCTTTCAGTGGTTAAACAGAACCCACATACCAGTGCCTGAGGGAGGAGCTGACTGCGTCGCCCTGGAGCGAGTGGCTCATGACAAACCAGTGTTTTTGGACCTACCTTGCAGTCTGGAGCGAGCATTTGCTTGCGAGAGAGGTATTTAACCTATCTTCCTATATCTTCTGTATTATATTAATGTACTAGCTTTGCTCACGATATCTTCCGCGTGGAATTTATTTTCGCGAAACCCTAAGGTAGCCTTAATCACTCCTTACCGTTATAAGGTGCAAATATTGAAGCCTTAGGATAAGGTTACATATGTGTGCCGTTTGGGGTTGAAACAGTGGGGTCCATCGGCAAAGAGTGTCTTGAAAGACATATGTAAGAAACTCTTTGACACTACCCGTGATCAGAAGACGGGCTCATATGTCGCACAACAAATAGTATAGCCATACAGCGTGGCAATGCAGCCAGCCTTCTAGGTACGCTCCCCGTTGACAGTGATCTGTTAAATAGTGTATTTTAGTTTTAATGTAATTTTTTAACTGTTTAGTATGTAAATAATTTCAAACGTCTGAAATACACAATTATTTTGCAATAAGCAAAGCAGTTTCCGATTTGTAAAACGATACTCAACATCAGCTATCTGCCAGAGAAAGTCCCATCAAAATCGGTCTAGCCGTTTCAAAGATTACGCAGAACTATCCAGACAGAACGACAAAATTTCTAAAAATTGCATTTTCGGAATCGCCTGGTCCGGATTACCTCACTGATTTTTTCACATTTTTAATTTGACATTACAAACAGACATTTCAGTTTTATTTATCTGATTAGATAAGTTATGCTACTGGAATGCTTTATGGCAATTCGTGTAGTAGTGTTTGGATGAAAGAATAATAAGCTTACATTCCAAGCGTCAATCCTTACAAGCGTTTTTTTTTTCATTGTATCAATTAGTGGCACCACGCAGACGTTGTCCTGCCCTGAAAATATAAAAATCTAGAACCCAGGTGCCAGGTGGTAGGGCATTTGCCAGACTGGATGGCTGCCACCCCTGGTCTAAAGTATGTCGCCATAACACCCTTGAGTTGTGTTCCGGCATTAGTGACCAGGTTCCAGTCTCCCTTAAGAGAGCAGCAGCGCATTTGTAGCGCCTTTGCTGTTGCAAATGTCTATAGGCGATGGTAATCGCTTTCCGTCCAGTGGGTCCCAATTTCAGCACCACCTACCGGGTCTAATTGTAAATCTAAACTATTGATTAATTAATCCACTGGAGCATAGTTCAGTGACATTACACAAGATCAGGAGAAATATATAATACTAGCTGTTGCCTAGTTTGAGTAATCAAAAAAAGTTAAAAGGCCCTTTCTTCTCCCCTTAGGGGTTGAATTTCCAAAAACGCCGATACACGTGTATCTTTATTTCTAACTAGAAATCGATATATAACATTTTATACTTCTTATTTTAAAAATGACGGTTTTTTTTACACAAATTTCAT
The DNA here is from genome assembly GCA_019925095.2 of Dendrolimus kikuchii. Lineage (NCBI taxonomy): Eukaryota > Metazoa > Arthropoda > Insecta > Lepidoptera > Lasiocampidae > Dendrolimus > Dendrolimus kikuchii. The sequence continues at coordinate 2,422,946 of CM034414.1, forward strand.
CTCCTTTTTGACCGTTTGAGAGGCTAAATTTTCAAAAACTATTTCTTAGTGCATACCTACAGTATAGTAGGAACCAGCGGGCATGTTTTCATGGTCCGAGCCCCAGTAGTTTGGGCTGTGCGTTGATATGTCAGTCAGTCAGTGAGGCCAAGTGAGTTGAGGTTGGTGCGTCTAGTCGAATGCGTAGCATGGGCACGGCTGAAATTTGAACTCGAGGCCGTCGTAGGCCTGGTCCAAGCCATGCTGCACAGCGACGATCATTGGGAGGGAACGTCCAATTTCTGCGAGGTAGTAATGTCTCAAAAGAAGGTCGCTCAACGAGAGAGGGAGAGAGGTGCGCATGCGTCTCCGGGTACCGACGTTAGTGGGGGCCCCGGAGACGCAGGCTTTCGCAAGATCTCCAGCATCTGGAGTGCGGAAGAACCAACCCCTGTTGACGAAGTGAGTTTGCCTCTCCCGGGGCATTCTCAAGCACTGATGCGCAGGATCATCGTGGGCGTAACTACGTTCTAAGTCTCACGTTATTCCTACCATAAGCGCAGGGCACTTGGAAGGAGGAAGGTTTTAGTGGAGTATTGGCTCATGGGTTACCTCTGCAAATAGAGGGAGGTACCTTGCTGAGTCTCCACACATGCCGACGATTGACTCTGTTAGCAACGCAATCTTCAGTGGCTAACTCTCATCGCTTTGGTCTAATCCCTAGCAAAGGACCCGGTAGTGTGCGAAATGCATTTACCTTGCCTCAAAAAAAGAAGTTGTCTGGTGCGTCTATGATGTTACCCGGTTGGATAGGGTGACCCACCATTGGCTAGAACCCGTGGCACTATCGCCATGCGGGAGCTGGGCTCGATCGCTTGAGACGGGAGTACAAAATAAGACTGTTATTGTTGTACTTTAGATGTAATTATTGCTTAATTAATTTAAAATTAAACTTAAGACTATATATACAGGAATCTTAAATGCTACGTGATAATATTTGTAACCTATGTATATTCTGAACATGTTCGTAGGTGCGTCTCTGAAGGTTTTGTTTGTTTTCCGTATTGACAGATTTTGGCACGTACACGGACTACTCAGTTTTATCATTTTATTACGGGCAGACGCCATAGTCCCCATATTCCCAGACCCCTAGTACCATTAGCAGTTCACCACAATAGCCCGATACTTTTTGTCCTCATTTCCCACAATAGTCCTACACTGGCCGGGGCTTGTCCTTGGGTGCATTACTATGGTGTAGACAGGGATAATCGCCGGTCAGTGTCACGCCACATTTACATTAAATTTGTCAAGGGGCCTCTACGTGTTGGCCTTCCCATGGCCCCACGCAAGCCCTCCAAAAGTCCGGGCCATTTTTATGACCCGTGTTCTTGAAAGTTATAATAATAATAATAAACCCGCAGGGGGGCTTTGTGGCGAAGCCTTAGGTGAGTAGCAACACCTCGTACCTGACTCCGGGGGCCAAGGCAAGGCCCCCGCCTCCGTGCTTGCCTTAGCTGGCCGGCACGAAGTGGAGATCGCTAGAGCTAAGACTCAAGCTCCAGGGGTGGAAGTGATAAATGGCATCACGTCAGAAGTAGCTTCGGTGAACCTGCAGCCCACCTCTCTACACCCCTTAGCCACTCACACCCATATTGACCCTGTCTTTATGGCATTTTTGCATGCAGGGAGTGGCGAGTCACCGTCTGCCCATTTTTCCATGTTCTCTGAACATTGCGACGGGCAGACGCCATAGTCCCCATATTCCCAGACCCCTAGTACCACTAGCAGTTCACCCCAATAGCCCGATCCTTTTTGTCCTCATTTCTCACAATAGTCCTACACTGGCCGGGGCTTGTCTTTGGGTGCATTACTATATAGTGTAGACAGGGATAATCGCCGGTCAGTGTCACGCCCCATTTACATTAAATTTGTCAAAGGGCCTCTGCGTGTTGGCCTTTCCATGGCCCCACGCAAGCCCTCCAAAAGTCCGGGCCATTTTTATGGCTCGTGGTCTTGAAAGACATACAAAAAGAATAATAATAAACTTTATTTTCAGTAATAAAAAACAGCTAGGTAGCATAACAAAAATTTTAGATGTAGTACAGCATAAATATGTTCGTGACTAAGACCGAAATTAAGAAGAAACTTGTATCTTCGGCCTCAGCACCTTCAAACAAAGTTACACGTCAATTTATACATCAGTTCACAGGTCATAAATAAAATTAAAATTATATCATATTATGGGATATAAACTCCTCATGATTATAGAAGGTGTGCTCGACTAACCATTTCCTGAGCCGTGTTTTAAATAAGCCGACGGATGGTGACTCCGTTATCCTACTCGGTAGTTTATTGTATATTAGCGGTCCCATGACATGCGTCAATCTCCCCGATTTCTCAAGTTTGTGTTTTATGTTACTCATGTCATTCCTATGCCGAGTAAAGTGCGTATGCACGTCACTATGCTTGGCATAGGTATGAACGTTAGTCGCCGGCTTTCAGCTGGCACCCGGAGAGACAGGTACGCGCATTACTTCCCTCCCTGAGTTAGGTTCCGTTTTCCTTTAGCTTGCTAGGAGAGCAAAGGACCTTCTACCCCCGCACAACGAAGTGGGGTGTGTTCTCCCAGGGCACACTCCAGGCACTTTATTGCGCTGGATCGGCTGGGCGTAACTATGTTCTAAATCTCAGCCTTTCCAACACAAACAAAAGCGGAGGGTCGACAGGGAGGAGGGGGTTTTTAGTGGGTATTGGGGTTGCTCGCTCGTGCAGCAACGCTCGGAGTCTTCCACACTATTCTGTGACGTCGATCGCGGACGGAGCACTGCCAAGAGCATACTATTGCTGCAGAGTTATCGCCCCCGAACGACGCGTGTCGTTCCCCTAGCAACGACCCAGTTTGTGCGTAAATCGGTTAAGCATTTTCCCTCGCCTCAAAAAAAAAAAAAGGTATGAACGTTAAGTCGCACATGTACCGCAACTTGGTGAATTAGTATACTCGGTAGCATGAGTATACCCAGTTTTTTAAAAAGCGGTCTTGCTGACTCGCATCTGCGCACCCGCACTATTGCGCGTACGGCCCTTTTTTGCATGCGGAAGGCACGCTGCCAGTCGGCAGCGCGCGCCCACAGCTCCGTACCACACTGCAACAGCGAGTGGACAGTAGCGAAATAACATGCCCGAGCGACGTCCACCGATACTACACGTGCGACCCTACTCAATGCATAACACGCTCTTCCTAGTTTAGAAAATACTTAAGTTGAATGATTAATTTTAATATTCATTGCTAAATATGTATCAATAACTATTCCACTTACGTGAAGTAACATGATGAAATATGTATAGATAATAAAGATTTTTTTTATTGCATGAGTTCAGCAGACAGACAGACGGGCCACCTAATGGAAAGCGGTTACCATCGCCTACGGACATTTGCAACAGGCAACACCAAAGGTGTTATAAATGCACTGCTGCTCTCTTAAGAAAGTCTGTAACCTGGCCTCTAATGCCGGAACACAACTAAAAGTTGTTATGGCGGTATAAAGTCTGTAACCTGGCCACTAATGCCGGAACACAACTAAAAGTTATACTGTATACTCTAGACCAGGGGTGGTAGCCATCCAGACGGGCAAAGCCCTACCACTTGGCTGTAAGTTATTTTGTCGCCTCTTACGAAAAGCCGCTCGGCCGCAAGAAATTGTATTCTTTCTCCGTTCCTGCACGGATAAAAGATGAGGTAGTATTACGCGAACTAATATAATTTTGTTAGACCTTGTCTAGTGAAGTAGGTAGAACGTCGCTCCATTTTTATCCGTGCAGGAACGGAGAAAGAATACAATTTCCTGCGGCCTGGCGGCCTGTCGTAAAAGGCGACTAAACAACCCACAGCCAGGTGGTAGGGTATTTACTCGACTGGATGGCGACCACCCCTGGTCTAGAGTATGCCGCCATAACAACCTTGTGTTGTGTTCCGGTATTAGTGACCAGGTTCCAGTCTCTTTTAAGAGAGCGGCAGCGCATTTGTAGCACCTTTGGTGTTGCGAATGTCCATAGGCGATGGTAACCGCTTTTCACTAAGTGGGCCGTCTGCCTGTCTGCTGAACTCCTGCAATAAAAAAATAAAAAAAAAAAAAGGGTAGGGGCAGCCATTTTGGACACTCGCAATCATCGATCAAAGTTTTGACGAGAACTACACCACGCCGTGCGCTGTTACTTTTCTAAATCTGATCCACTTAACTTCTTAATTTCTAAAACTTATCATCTTGGTGTGATTACTGGCCGTGCCAAGAACATATGCTATCCGTAAAACTTTGTGCTTCAAATGTTAGTTCCAAAGTGGAATTTAGTGTGCTGTTCCTGTGTGCATGCAACCTGAACCGAGCCAGGAGAAGGCGGATCTCAAGGTTGGTGGAGCTTCTACATTTCTGGTGCAAGGATTTCGGTCATATCTCTCTCATATAGTCCGTAATAAATTGAACCAGCTTATTATCAGAGGGATATAGCGCCCCACACGTTTCTTTTCACTTATAGACACGAGACCACAAGCGCAAGTGGCGGAACTTAAAACTATAAGGTGCCGTGCTGGACTGTACCATGTGTATGACGGCAGGGTGGACTGGAATCAAGCGGCTGCTTATTGTGCCTTGAGGAGAATGTCGTAAGTAAAACGTTATATTACAATCAAGGGTCATTTACATGGAGTGTTTACGTGGACTACGAGATAGCCTTCGACTCCATCATAAGTGAATTGTTATTTTATCCGTGTAGGAACGGAGAAAGAATACAATTTCCTGCGGCCGGGCGGCCTGTCTTAAGAGGCGACTAAACAACCCACAGCCAGGTGATAGGGCATTTGCCCGACTGGATGGCTTCCACCCCTGGTCTAGAGTATGCCGCCATAACAACCTTGAGTTGTGTTCCGGTATTAGTGACCAGATTCCAGTCTCCTCTAAGAGAGCAGCAGCGCATTTGTAGCACTTTTGGTGTTGCAAATGTCCATAGGTGACCGCTTTCCATCAAGTGGGCCGTCTGCTTGTCTGCTGAACTGCAATAAAAAAAATCAAGAAGCAAAAAATATTGTCTGGTGATCAGTTATTTACCATTTCAAAAGCGCCATATTTGAATACTTATAGCTCGAAAAAGCACGAGATTCCCTAGAGGATATTGACTACGTGGTGAGAAAATTTGCCCCCAAAGTGACCTAGCGTGGTATTTTGAAGACATTCTCCCCCTTTCCCTGATGTATGGGTATGTACCGTGCAGGAACCGAGAGAGAATACAATTTCCTGCGTTGGGAGACGGCTTGTCATAAGAGGCGACATGACTATCAACCCTGCTCTAGATTACAACAGTACAGTAACTACCTTGAGATGTGATCCGGCATTAGTGGCCAGGTTTCAGCCTCCCTTTAGACTTTAGAGAGAGGCAGCACATTGGTAGTACTTTTAGTGTTTGTTAGAAATGCCTATAGGCAATGGCGACCGCTTTCCATCAGAAAGGCCTGTCTGCCTATCTGCTGAAGTCATGCAATAAAAAAATATATTTTTCAAGTCTACTAGACAATGTGCTTTTATTACAATGACTTTTTATAATGAAGCTATGAATGTCAAAGAAGCAAGTGAGGTGTGTAAGAATAAGCCTGAATGGCGCTCTGCTGTTCGTGCCTACCCCGCAAGGGATCTGGCGTGAAGTTATGTATGTATGTACTTTTTATAATGATGATTTCAGGTTGGCCAACATTGCATCTTTAAAGTGTTTGAAGAAGTTGGGAATGACTATGTTGAAAACGCGGCCTAGTAAGTAGGGCTATTATTATTAAGTTTTTTTTTGTAGTGTAGTTTAATTTTTAAGATGGTTTAGTCTATAGTTTTTTAACGGACTTCAAAAAAAGAAGGTTCTCAATTCGTCGGGATCTTTTTTTTATGTATGTTCACCGATTACTCCTAGATATATGATCCGATTTACGTGATTCTATTTGTTCGACGCGGAATAGCTGCCATTTGGTCCCTTAAAAATTTGACATAGTTTGGCCAAGTAGTTTTCATTTTATGAACATTTTTTATGAAAAATTTTCTATTCCGTTCCATATGTACACCGATTACGCTGAGATTTATGATCCGATTTAAGTGATTCTTGTTTAGTTTGATGCGGAATAGTTGCCATTTGGTCCCCTAAAAATTTAACAGAGTTTGGCCCAGTAGTTTTCATTTTACGAACATTTTTTTATTCCCGTTTCTTGGGACCTATATTTTTTAAGGAGCGCGGCACCTTTCGTAGGTCTACCCATACATAGCTAGACACTAAAAAGTAACAAAAAAATAAAAAAACTTCATTTAAAAAAACCGACTTCGAGATAATATATATTAATAATAATAGCTTTAGAAATAAGTTATTTTATAATTTTTTAGTTTTTGAAGTGGGTTTTTTTAGACGAAGTTTTTTTTATTTTTATTGTAGTTATATTGCATATCCAATTATTTTTAAAATTACTGTTACATGAGTGGCGGTATATTACTATCTCTGTTTTCCTGTCTTAGCAGTAAAGTTATCCTTCCTATCCTTATATTAGAAAAGTAGGTTCAGTTTCGCATTTTAGGGTTAAACGTTAAGAAATTTTTGAATGTACACCAAATTGCACAGGATAATCTAAGACAAGACACAAGTACATACATACATAACTTCACGCCAGTTCCCTTGCGGGGTAGGCACGAACAACAGAGCGCCATTCAAGCTTATTCTTACACACCTCACTTGCTTCTTTGACATTCATAGCTCGTCATGCACGCTCGTCTGTGACACAAGTGCTATTTGAATTTTAATTTACATTCATTTTATTATAATTTGTTTATTTTATATACTTATTCTCTTCTCATTTTGTTTTGCTGTGCACGTGATTGGTGCAATGATTATATATATATATATTAATCTATTTATTATTAATGATTATATGTATTTTTATATGTATTATTTTTTATGATATGTTGTGTTTAAATACTTTATAGTTTTTTATCATTATTGAATTGATTGTACACTATGTATTATTATGTCTGTTGTATTGTCCTTCGTGACTTGCTGGTCCCCGGCGGAAGAACAGCGCTGGTCTTAATTGGTCAGCATATGCTTTGACTGGGTCCAATTTTAGGACTTATTCTATTTCTGTTATTTTACTGTTTGATAATACTGTACGTTGTATTTGTCCTAAATAAAATGTCTTTCTTTCTTTCTGACTTCCAATTTTTTTTTAATAATCGACGATCATTAGTATGGGACGCCACTAGGGTTGCCAACCATACTTTATAATAACGTATCCCACTTTATTTTTGGTAAATACACTTTATACTTTTGCATAAAAATAAAGTATGTGAAAATACTCTATTTCCAATATTACATATACTCTGTAGCAGAAGGTGATGTCAGGAGCCTTAAGAACAGACGAGCGTGCATGACAAGAGTTATGAATGTCAAAGAAGCAAGTGAGGCGTGTAAGAATAAGCCTAAATGGCGCTCTGTTGTTCGTGCCTACCCCGCAAGGGAACTGGCGTGAAGTTATGTATATATGTATGTATATATATACTCTGATGCGTAAAATGAAATACTTATATGGATAATTACTGAACTATTATCGACCCAGCTTTCACTGGAAGAGTTTATTCAGTAATGAATCTAAAATGGCGTGAAGAACAGAACAGGCTATCTACACATTTATTTAAAAAAAAACTTTACCCTTGCTTTGGGTCCCCCTCCACATTTTGATATAGGGCCCGTCTAAGGTAAGCTACGCCACTGATTCTATTCTTTACACATATACATCATACATAGGATTCCATAGCTGCGAAGCATATTCTAAAAGACTACGCACCAAAGAACAGTACAAAATCTTTAATAGCTTTGTATTATTAAATTAGAGACATACTCTCATGAATCCTAGTGTTGTATTTTTTTTTTTTGGGTAATGTGGTCTAAATAAAGCAATTTAGAATCGTAGATTACTCAAAGCTCACGTATTTCGTCAACTTCCGTAAGACTTTTATCCGTGCAGGAACGGTGAAAGAATACAATTTCCTGCGGCCGGGCGGCCTGTCGTAAAAGGAGACTTAACAACCCACAGCCAGGTGGTAGGGCATTTGCCCGACCGGATGGCTAACACCCCTGGTCTAAAGTATGTCGCCATAACAACCTTGAGTTGTGTTCCCGCATTAGAGACTAGGTTCCAGTCTCCCTTAAGAGAGCAGCAGCGCATTTGTAGCAACTTTGGTGTTGCAAATGCTTTCCATCAAGTGGGCCGTCTGCCAGTTTGCTAATCTCCTGCAATAAAAAAAAAACAAATTTAGAATCGTGGATTACTCAAAGGTCACGTATTTCGTCAACTTCCGTAAGACTTTTATTATTGATACTGTAGCAATGCCGAATCAAATGTATACATTGTGTTTGCTAATTATTAACTTTCTATCTTGTCTGTCTATCTGTCTATCAAAGGTATTGAAAACGCGTGGATAGGAGCCCGTGGATCTCTTGGAAGATGGACATGGGTGGATAGTGGAGTCAATATATTCAGCGTGCCAGCTTTATACGATGCATTACCTGGAACATGGCCACCTATGAGGTATGATTTACAATACAATAACTTTTATCTGTCTTTCCTTTAATCCGACCAATTGGGATCGATATAAATTTGTAGGTATAATAACTGTTTATATTATTCCTAGCGGCCCCGGCAGACGTTGTCCTGGCTTTAAAAAATAAAATTCCGATCCCGATCCTAGAGTCACGTATCGGTTCTAATTGCGAATCTAAACCATCCGGGTACCCACTCAAACACACAAGAACAAAATCACCAAAATCGCTCCAGGTGATTAGGAGGATTCCAGAACCCGATCTCAGCGCCACCTACCGGTTCTAATTGTGAATATAAAAGAGTAATATAATTTTTTATTCTAAGTCGTGACAAAATAAGATTAAAAATCTTGCCAAAAAATTAAAGTTTATAATTAACAAATAAAAGGTAGGGGTTGATCGTAGAGGGGTGAGAATTTAGGGTTGTATATATTTTTTAATGCTGTATCCTAAAAAAATAAAATTTATCCAAAAAATAAAATATTTTTTTTTGGTGTGGACACCCCTTATCACTTAGGAGTTTGAAAAATAGATAGTAGCCGATTCTCAGACTTACTAAATATGCATAAAAAATTTCATAAGATCGGTCAAGCCGTTTCGGAGGAGTATGGGAACGAACATTGTGACACAAGAATTTTATATATAAGATACTATGGGCACGTTCCTTTAAATCACAATGCCCTAAATGCTCCGTCTGCCGTTTCACAAGGCCACCGCGGTCGTTATGGTCGTGGCGAAAACATCATTAATGACGTCATTATTTTCGATCACACAGCGCTTACAACGAACCATTTCAAGAAGTGGGTCGAAATGGGCATTGACCATAGACCATTCATTAATTCTCTCATCGATTGATATTGAAAAAGGCGCGATTTTCAAATCAACCAATGACATTTGTGTATTTCGTTGTTAATGACATCTACGCTTCATAATCCGTTCCACTAGAGTTTATGATTGTAACACGCGCAAGCAAGTGGAACGGGAAAAATCGCGATATTGAACGTGGTCGTTGTGAGTCTCTTGTGGAACGTAGCCTTTTTTCTTAGTCTAAAGCTGGTCTATACCTCGGACAACGCATTAGCGATGCCATTCAGCGAGGTAATGTAGCCAGTATTTTGGGTACGTTTCCAACTGACAGCGGTCTGGCACTAGACTTTATGGTTTAATTTTAATTTGTATATACATACATACATAACTTCACGCCAGTTCCCTTGCGGGATAGGCACGTACAACAGAGCGCCATTCAGGCTTATTCTTACACACCTGACTTGCTTCTTTGACATTCATAACTCATGTCATGCACGCTCGTCTGTTCTTAAGGCTGCTGACATCACCCTCCGCTAGTACACGATCAATTTGATCATGGAAGGTGTGTCGTAGCCTTCCACGACTTCTGCATCCATCCACTTTTGCATTGTATATCTGTTTAGTCATTCTTTCATCATGCATTCTTTCCACATGCACGAACCACCGGAGCATTCCTTTCCTTACCTTCACCCCGACACTCTCTTTCAGACCAACTCTCTTTCTTACTTCGATATTACGAACGCGGTCCGCGAGCGTCACTCCGCAGATTTTGCGCAGTGCTCGCATCTCGACCGCGTTTACTCTACTTTCATGCTCTCTCTTCCATACCCAACTTTCGCATCCATACGTGAGCGTAGGTACCAGCACCGCGATGTGTACGGCGAGCTGGGCCTTCTGGCTGAGGTTCTTAGCGCCTAGAAGTTTACCTACCTAATTTGTATATATATAGTTTTATTTCGTTTAATTGTATAATTAAATTCCATTATTTACTGCTGATGATCTGATAGAAATGAATTTCGAATAATTTGCCGAATTTTCTCGATTTCACCCGGAAAAATGTCTACGTCGGTATCAGTATTTTTGTTACACTATTATTATTATACTGCCTCATCAAACGGTTACAAGCGACTTGAAAAACCAGGTTGGTTTTGGTAGACGCTTATGAAAAGGTAAAAGTCCAGAAGGCACACGTATATTAAATAATGCCAATATTTATAATTATTTATAAACGGCACAACAGTAAGTAACTATTTGAAATTTGTTAGAAATCGAGTTGATGCGATATCTGTGTCACAATGTACATCTCTATTATGCATGGACACACTATTCTCTCATAGAAAATGGTTTCCTAGTTGTAATGGGTTCGCGATGTAATATACTAATTAAACCACTTGTAATTCAAGTATATATTTCGTTTATCTACAACGGACAGTAATACTTAACAATATGTATCAAAATCTAGCAATCCTAGTTTGTGGTTGTCAGGAAGAGATCGCTTTTCTAGTATTAAAGCTGTCCATTATACCATCTAAGTTTTTTTTTTGTTGTTGTTTGTATATGCTTTCGTGTACAATAAAAAGTTATCCATGTAACTTCTTTTCTTTTTAAATAAGGATATACGCAAATTCTGTATTTTGCCAGTGTTGCTAACACTTGAATATTACTAGGAATTTGATCAATTTAAATTACACTCGGGGCCCTGGCATTATTTTTGAGTAACATTTGTTTTTTACGCTTTTTAATATAATAGTTAATTAGGGTCTCTGAGAGCTATTATGACTTTATTTTAAAGGGACCCAACTTCAATAAAACAGAGTGGATGCCTACAACTGGACAGACATTCATCTCATGCACCAGTTTTCTTAGAAGCGAGGTGCGAAAGGAAAATGCAGTTTATTTGTTATCAAGGTACAAATTAAATATAGGCATCTAATTATTATATTGTATTTATCGCAATTTTAAACACTAAAAATAAACTAAGACAATATAAACTAATGTAATAAATGAAAACTTAACTTAGTTATATTGTATTCTACCCATAGTCCCATAAGACTATAAGTAGAATACTGAGCCTAGGTCACCGTCTTGTATGGGTAAGTTGCCCAGAAGGCTGGCTACGTTTCCTCGCTAGATCGCCATACTGATCCGTTATCCGCGGTAGGCACCAGCCCTCTGGTCACCTAAGTCCAAAGAGTCAATGAGTCATTTCGATAAAATAAACTACATATACAAATAAATATTTATCTAGATTTTTTGAAGTGAAGCTTCTTTAGAACCGTTCTGATTTGAAACTCGATGAAACAAAGAGGCGACACTAAAAGGAGAGAAACACATTAATTTATAAACTTCGTGTTTTAAAGCTTGAATGGATTATAACGATACAGTATTTGAAATGTGACGTCACGAAAGTTAGAATCCCTCCCACCCCTTGTAAAACTTTGTTTCACTTCTACTGCGTGTGAACTACACATAAACACATTTTTTTTTGTTTTAGTTTACCAAGTGTCTACTCGTCCACTAACTGAATGAATAATACTTGTTATTAATATCGTTCGCTAACCTGACGACTGGAAAGACTAGATAAGGTTCCGGTCAAGTCCATAGATTTCACGTACTTAACCGTATCTATAGCTCAAGACTATAGAAGAATTTTCAATCAGGAATTGTATCATCAAGTAATGACTTAACTAAGAAATCACTTAGTAATGAGTATTTACTTCTTTATAAATACAAGTATTAGAAACTTAGTTTTAGCGGATGACAAGCCAGATCGATTTTAAGTGTCTGGTCGTCCATTTAGAGGACGATATTAATTTTTAATGTATTTAATATAAAAAAAAAATATTAAAAATTTTATTCATCCGTTTAGCGGACGACTTTACTACATTACTTTTTTATTTTAGCTTCTCAAACAGTGTCAACATTAAGAACGTCACCAGTACTGCCTAGCGACGATCTATACTATTACGTTCTGGTGAAACAGCTCCTGTATTGGCAACACGCTTTTGAGAATTGCCAGAAAATGAACGGAACACTCGCTAGACTTGATAATAACGATGTTTTGGTACAACTTTTGTTATTAATGGGAGAAAATAAGGAAGAACGTAAGTATTTCTTTATCTTATTTTTGATAACTCGTAGAAAAATTAATATTGTTTTATTTTTTAATGATATAATTTTTGTCGTTAAACCGTGTTTATCTAAGTAATTCATGAAGAAACGAGGGTTTTCGCCGCGGGCCAAGTCCTAGTATGTAACACTCGTTGATTTATGGCCGGTTTCTATATCTTACTGGTCGTTCATTTGTCTTACTATCGATTAAAATTTGACCCAAGCTCCATATAAGTTATGGAAAATTCAACCAGTGGTAGGGCAAGTGAATGAATGGTAAAATATAGGAACCGGCCATTAACTAGCAAGCTTTCTTTCACGCATGCTAAAGACCGTACCCATACTACGTGACCCGTTCAGGGCGGGAGGGGGACTTGAAAATATCACGCTGGATCACAGGGGCTTTCGTCATGTAGGACATATCGCGTTTCTCGAGCTATAATCAAATATGGCACGCAATATTTAAGTTTTTTAAGCTCGCAAGTGGTAACACTGACGCATCCCTGGCGTCACGCGGCAAGCGTCATAATAATAAGGCAAATATGGACCTTTTTTTAATTTCTTAAAAGGAGTTTGATAGGTTTCCTAAAATCTAATATGTGACTGTTCCTGACAGTTTAAACAAGTTTAAACGTAAACCGTATTCAAAATATTTATGAATCCATCACTGCACACATAATTATGATCGTAATGCATACTATCCGCAAGATTTAACTTGACACCTGAGCGTAATACGCGATCCCCTCCCGACCCCCGTTCTTACCGCTCTCGCCCTGGACGCGTCAGTGCCTCGCGCTTACGTCATCCTTGCGAAGTCTCAAGTTAACTCTTGCGGGATGTACATATTATTGAACGGAGTGTGTTACATATAAATGAATCTAAAAGTTGACCACAAATTATTGATGTGTTTGATTGTAAGGATATTTTTGTAGCATTTTAATGGTTTACATTATTTTGATTCCTTTCAATGCTTATATATTAATAAACTTGACTGTACAAAAAAAAAATTAAAACTACCTGCAATTTTAGTATTTGTGCTTTCTATCTCGTTACAAATTACGATTTATTTTTAATAATTTATAAATGTTCTCATAGTTTAAGTGAATTGTAATAATTCTTTTATGAGAAACAAAGTTCTTTAACCCGATAAATTTTCTTAAAATTACGTAAAAGCGGTAAAACTAAAATACCTCATCGCGTTATTTTGCGGTTGGTAAATTCGAGGCTACGCGTCGCGATGTTACCTGAGTGGTTATAACCTATTTTATAACATGATATTCAATCATGTTAATTTTTAGAACTTGGTAACCCTGCTCATCAAGTTATCGTGAACGGGGAACAGACGTGTTGCTGGAGGAGTTTCTTGCCGCTTACCAAAACTCATCGCGAAGCGGTGTACATAGAATAGGAAGTAGACTTATTTATAAACTTGTTACTTCAAAAAATGTTCACCCGTGAAACTTGATGTGAATTAAAAAAAATATATATTTAGAATATGTATTATCCTATATCGATAGCATCTTTTTATTTGAGACGCTTAATTTCCAGCTGTCGAACACATCTGGATATCCGGCCGTTTGAACATGACTAAAGATGTCGCCACTGAAACTACGTCCTACGCCTGGTTTAATCCCAGCACTGGAAAAAGGATACCCGATTCAAAATCTTTTGGGGATTCTTCTATCGGATACGTAAATTTTTTTTCCTATAATTATGACTTGACACGATTTATGGATTTAGTCAAAGAAAAAGAAGGAAAATATTAAAGACCTAATTCTGAAAAGGTCTTAAATCTTAGACTCGATGGCGCGATATTACATACACTCTTATCGCTTTTTGATATTTTATTATTTAAAATATTTAATGGACAATGCTCATTATGGTTCCACCCAGAAATCGGATAAACATTAACCAAATATCTTTCTAGTCTTAGGTACAATATTTTTATGTTATTATAGTAAAGTTATATAATTTTTCTAATCCAGCATAGAAATTACAATTACCTAAACATACACATTTTTGTTTTCTTTTAAACCTGGTTCAAGAATTTCAACAGTTATAATCTAAATGATAATTATTTAATTTTTCTACAAAATCGTGAAAAAAATCATAATAGCTCGTGAAATTTCATGTGAATTAGACTCTCCTAACATACAGAGCACTGTCCTTTAAAACATAACAATTATTTATAACTTACTAGCTTTACATTTCCTTAACAGATGCCGCCATGGCTCGATGAGGATTTCACCATGGATAGTCCATGCTTGAATTTGGACAGGCAGGATCATCTGAATGGACTCGTGTATGGGTTGCCATGTGACACTCCACAATACTCCATTTGTATGATAGGTACAGTTTGTCAAATAGATGATTTAAAAAATCAAAATTGGTAAAAGTATCAAGATCGTTCCCGTAATACTATTCGTGGGATTATGAATGATGGTGGTGTCCTCTTGTGGATATGAATAGTACGTCCATGTGTCTTCCTTTTTTCTCACGACTTATTTGACAGATAGTGCTTTAGTATCCGCCCATTAAAAAACCATACAGGGCTTGGGATTCCCCATTATTTAGGTTTTTTTTATGTTTAAGGCTTGAAAACTAGGCCTTTAAGCCAGGCGCTTTGTATTGTAGGCTAAAACACATAATTACTACTCAAAAACTATCAATATCCTACAACTATTGTTTATTTTAGAGTAATTTTACACATTTTTAGAACATAAAACTGCACAGCACAACATATCCTTTCAGTTCCCGCCAAAATCTCCCATTATTTAGGGGCAGGATAGTACCATAGATAATACACTATATAGTATAAGAGATAGTACCATGCTTGCTCAAGGCTTATTTTACACATCTATTATCTCAACATGCATGGTTCATCACGCTGCTTTCTTCACTATTAGTATGACGTAATAGGATAGATGAGAGTCTAACTGTTGTTTTTCTTTTTAACTGACGAAATGCCGCCGATTCCTAGTTTGTACGAGCATAGGAAGTTATGACGTCATATCTTTAAAGAGGCAAATAATGTATTATTTATTAAAAGTAAGGTCTGTTACATATAATATTTAAAATTGTAATAAAATGGCAGAACAATAACAAGCTACCAATATAAAAAATTCTATCAAAAAAGAAACCGACTTCGAGCGTAACTAAAAACCAAAAAAATATATTTTTCATACTTCTTGAAGTCACTGCCAAGTAAAAAATAAAAATTACAAATCAATCCATTTCAAAAAAAATATATCGCATCAGAAACATATTTTTTTTCACTCTGGTCATTTTAAACTGATCCCTTGCAAATTCCCGGAATATAAAGTACTACAGATTTTAAGCCCGGCAATTTGCTGTCGATCAGCGAAAATGGTCCAAATCGGCCCGATAGGTTTTATGTGAATCCTGAACAAACAGACAAACCAAAACTCTAGGAAACAAAAGATTACACTTTAACTATTTTATTATAGCTACTCATATATTACATTATATATTTGTATTTATTATTAAAAAGTAAGTAATTCATACTATATGTTCTGTATACCACCATCGCCATTATCATCTCAATTCATTCCTAGGGTTGCCAGGAAAAGATTTTAGCGATAAGACAGCCCTTTGTACATACATAGATAGGTATAATTTTAGTCTTTAAGTTCATTTTTGTATTGGTATATAATAAAGTGTTATCTATCTATCTATATTTTTAACTATAGTTAATAAAGTTATAAGTAAATAATTTAGGTGTTTAAAAAGAAATTTGTTATTTTCAGAGAAGACTACTAAACCAACAAATACTGGAAGCTTAGCTGATGGTTTTGAGAGTTCTTAATTTATGGCTATGGAAAGTGCATGTCAAGAGAAAAAGGTTTTCCATAACGACATAACCAACAGAAATGAACCATCCAATATCGGCTAAAGATGATATATTAAAGGCGGTGAAGTCCATCAGTGGTGGAATTCCATACACCTCATTATTTCCGCATTTGAATAGGTATGACGACAAAAAATCAATCAGTCCATCCAAAATCCATTATCCAAATAAAGATAGATAGATAAATAAATCCATTTAAAAATAAACTTGACAACAAACAATCTTAATATTTAGTTATAAGTAAGTGATTGTCAGTCTTTGTAGTATTTTTTATGTATGCACTTATTTGTGGATTGCAATCCAGATTTTTGTTAATATTTTAGTCATAAGGTTTTGTAATAATTGTCATTTGTTTTGTGCATCAATAAATAAAAAAAAAACAGTGAAGCTAAGGCACCATTGAATTCTGTCTTCGAATTGTAGTTGGCATTAAATTCCATTTATAACAGTTAAAAACCGAGTGGTGTATGTACTTACCCCATGGACTTCGCCAACTTGACTATAAATATTCCATTTCTATTTGTTACTGATTGTTCATTTGTCATACTATTGGATAAAATAAGTTCCATACAAGTAATGTCAAAATTCCACTGATAGTAAGGCAAGGTAAATGACTAGTAACTTGTATCAAATAAAAACCTGTTTTTATTTGGTACTAGTTAAACGATTCAACAATTTATGAATGATTATTGTCTATGCTATTTGTAATAATACTTAAAAGAACTTGATTTCTTATAACTACTTGCAATACATTATTCACAATTACCACATTTGCGAGCCCCAAGGTTGACAGCAGTGCTGCGCAGGCGCATCCTTATCGTGTTATATTTCATTTCTGTTATTGTGCTGTATGTTTTTCAAACGCTTAAAATATAAATAAAACCAATAAAAGTGAAGTCATTGTTTTGTATTATTTTCAAATTTAGCAAAAGCAACAGAAGACAATGAATTTAAAGAGAAAAGGGCAGTTTACTTATTGTATAAATACACTATGGTAATTTGGAATTGCCATAGTAAGATATTTTAACTTATTCTCACTTATTCAGTCTTTACTTTCATAGAGGCCTATTCACGGTCCTGCACTGCAGTCTGCCTTGTAAACCACCGTGCAATGTTGTTATAGCCTGGATTGTGTCCGGCAATATCGAACAGAATGCCCCTTGAATTATGCACGCTCCACCTACTGCAAGTCTGCAATGCAGGATAGCATATGCGCCCTCTACCTAGACTCTATGAACTAATTATTCTTAATATTATCAACCCAATCTTGATTAACTTTGGCTAGCAGTTTGAAGTTAATATGTATGGCTGACAAATTCCTTTTCACATTTCTCACATGCTCAAGATACTCCCTGAGACCTGCATTGATAACTTTCACCATTTCTAACTCCAGTAATAGCTCAAGCGGCAATTCCTGTAACAGTTTTGTTACTTAAATCTTTTTTTAATTCAAAAGTGGTTACAATACACCGACACCATTGTAATAGTAGACTTTGGACCCTGGCATGACATGCATACCAAAGGTCTCATGATAAGCAATGTCGAAGACAGCATGAAGTGGTGGTAAAGTAAGTAGACCGGCTTTGAAAGTGGATTCGGCAAAGAAATCAGGATTTAACTTAAGGACGTTGATGATGAGTCACTTAATAAATAGTTTAAGAAAGAAAGAAGTATTTACTTAGGGTAAAATACAAAGAAATACAAAATAGTAAACTTTGTAGTGATAACAGTTAACTTGTGGTGATTAGAGACGCGTTGGAAATCTTTTGTGTATTTCGGTGTAATAAACTAATGGTATAGCATATTATACAAACAGTTTAATCGAGTAAATTACCTGGAAATTAGACGA
The DNA here is from genome assembly GCA_019925095.2 of Dendrolimus kikuchii. Taxonomy (NCBI): domain Eukaryota; kingdom Metazoa; phylum Arthropoda; class Insecta; order Lepidoptera; family Lasiocampidae; genus Dendrolimus; species Dendrolimus kikuchii. The sequence goes on from CM034414.1 coordinate 2,441,173, forward strand.
TTGACCATTTTCACCAGTCATTGTTATCGAATAATATATGTATAACAAATAAATATTATATCATCAGACCAGGCGTTGGTTGCAAAGAAATTGAATCAGTAGGTACATAAAACTGATTATGGCTTTCGTCGTGAAGTAATGGTTAGATATTTCACGAAAATCAAATTACACGATTTCAAAACAAAAACGGACAACGGACAATCACAAATTTCAAACCTCACAAACTTTAAAATAATCATATAACCAAAGACATATCTGTTATATTTTTTGTATATTCGTTTGACATCGACAGTCTTCAGTGATGGCAAAAGACTTGTTACAAGACCAGTTTTTTGAAAAAAAAAAACAGTTATGCGTTCTGTTATTTCAGTAACAGCACAGTAAACCAAATATAAACCACATGAAAGTGAGGCTGGTAAACATAATATATACCTACGGTTATTTTTATAAAAATACGTAAGCCAACAAGTTAAAAACTATAACAAATATCTAAATAAATCAGTTCTGGCCGGTTCATATAAAAAGAGAAGGCCCCAGAAATGTTGGTTAATGTGAAATGGTGTTTTACTGTCGTGAGTGATGATATTATCATGAAATATTACCAATGGTGTGTAGAAGAATGCCAAATACATAGTTAAGTGAAGAAAAAAGCAATTAATATAGTGGACCAGAGCTCAGAAGATGTTCTAGACTGAATTCGGATCTAATTCTAGACTGATGATAGTGCCTTTGTAATACTGAGAGGGACATCTATGTATTATGATTATAATACATACACAGTTTCTAGCCTTATGGTTTTTTCTGAGTAATTGTTAATAGAACGTGATCTTTGAAGTTATTGACTTTTTATAGCAAACTCAAAACGCATGCGCGGCGATTACAACGCCATCTGAAGCGCTACCACGTATCTTCTCATAGAAGAGAATCGCCGCCATTTTGACATTTGTTTGGCTTTGTGTTCCACAATAAAAATTATCATGTAATTAATTGTTACGAGAGGGTTTGCAATCAATTTCCGCATTTTAACATAATGTTTTTTGCGCCGGCCGATTAAATTCCAACGCATCATTGATAATTGTGTTTTTTAAACAGCGCAAAAATCGATAATGCGCTGGTGCCGCTCTTTTTACTTTCCCGTAACAAATTTACCACTTTTCTGCGTGTTATTGCCTTGAATTATAATCTAAATCTTAAGTTTGCCCTTCGGTTAGTGTTTTCAATCATGTATTCCTTGAAACTTGTAGTGATATGTGGATAAAAGTTGTAAGTGAAAAAGGCGCGAACCGATCCTGCGCCGGAATTTAGTGCAGAGAAATAAAACAATGTAAATTCTGCAATCAAGGTTTTATATTAACTTAGTTTATATCACTAATTTTTCTGTTGTTTCGGAATCATATGGAAAAGGAAAGAAGCCTGAATCTACCTTAAGTTCATGTAAGTACTTTGAATTTTTTTACATCTTTATTCCATATGTACGAGAAATAGTAGTTCAAGTAGTTTCAATTAATCACAAAATAAAACCACTACTTTATATAGAAATATATTTGTGTAGTATCAATACATAATAAATGGAGTGTCAATAAACTACATATAAGAAGAATGTTTTGCCTTGAAAATTAATTTGTTTCTTGTGTAAATCAATAAGTACTACTACCATATTTTCTATTATGTATCATCACACATAGTCACATTTCAGGTTTCAACAAAAGATAAATAAACTTCTAACATGAATTATCTGCTAAAACTATTTCAATTGCCCAAAATATCCATAACCCATTTTAAGTCAAAATCAATACATTATCAAAAGTTATATTTTCTTTATTTTAAACTCGAATAGAAATATATCTATAGTAAAAAATAATACATATCCTACCAATGACATTTGTGAATTTTGTCATTAATGACATCAACACTCCATAATCCGCCCTACTAGAGTTTATGATTGTAACACCCGCAAGCAAGTAGAACGGAAAATATCTGCAGTTATGAATGTGGTCATTGTGAGTCTTTTGTGGAATGTAACCTATGTGGGTTCTATAAAAAAAGTTGAGTATGGCTTGACAATAAGCAATAAAATAATCATTAATAAATTTCAGTGATTTTTTTGAAGCACTTGCTATTGTTTTAAGAATGAAATTCAAAGTACTTGGAGCATTGTATTAACCAGATAACTTTCCAGGTTAGGTCATCCCCTGGTCTTGCGATGCGGCTAAGAAGCAGGAAGAGGGAGCGGCCGCTCTCAAGTAAAACTAACCTACGTAAAGTCACAAAGTTAAAAAAGAAGCCTCTCAACAAGCCATTATCAAAATCTCCAAGTAATTGGAAGAACATTATAAAGAGGGAGGCAGTGAAAAATGCCTTGCCTGAAACACCACAGTTTTGTATTACTCGGTCACAGAAAAATCTAAAAACACGTCCAGTCAGAACTAGAGCACCAAAAAGCATGGAAAAGCCTGTTGAAGTTAAACCTAAATTAAAATTTAAGGAGGAAAGGGTTAAGAAACCGATATTCCAAACTGTTGTACGTAATACATCTAAAGATACAGTTACATCCTCTACGTCAGTCAAAAAGCCCCAAGCAATATCAACGTCCAAAGTGAAAGATGTTAAATTGACCAAAAGTGCTCAGTTACGTCAAAGTTCTTTAAACAGAGATGTTAGGAAGACAGAAACAATATCATCTGCGATCAGTTCTCCTCGTAAAACCAGACGTATAGACAACACAAAATCAGTTTCATTAAACAATTCTCCAATACGTAAGGTAAGACAGATTGGATTGACAAATACGAAAGCAACTGTTAGCTCTACGAATGAAAGTCCTAAGAAAAAGACGAAGAAAGCACCACTTCCTGAGCAATCTTATGATGATAATGATGTTACGATGTATGAAGCTCATACTACAACATTAATTGATTTCCCTACTCCGAATTCCCAAGAATCTGATTCGGAGAATGTGGAATCTTCAGAGTTATGTCTTCCAAATGATTGTTTGAATGAGTTTATAGCTATCGCAGAATGTGCCAGGTTGATTAATGAAGGGCTACCAAATACAGATGAAACAATTAATTTGCTAGCAGATAAAGCGGCTAAAGTCATGACAACGGAGAAGTGTGAGGAGAAATCTAGGACTAATTCAGTTGATAAGAGATCTAAGCGTAGAAAGTCTAGCAATGACCTGGAGATGTACCAGCCTACTTCGACTACGGATGATTTGGATAACTGTACAGAGTTTTTGACTAATGGAGAGAAGTATGTGCAGGTCAGTGGCATATTTTGTTTGAACCTTTATTCACAGCATCTGTTTCAACAAAGACAAATTAATACATAATGTCTATTGCATATCAAGAAGCTGCACAATCACTACACGGTAAACTTAGGACTAATTTGAAAAAGCACAAGTTCTTAGGAGTTACCTAAATGTAGTTGCCTATATTGCTGGTGCAGTACCACATTTTTGAAGATATAAATAGACCAAACTTACATAAGACAAATCTGTCCAATGTCAACAATAATATCTGTAATATTATAATAATATGTTTCACAAATATAATACTTTTAGTTTCATATACATATATAAAAAAAGGAATTAATTTTGTTTATATATAGAAATGTATATGAATTCAATGTTAAAGAACTGTGAAATATTCATAATTTTATTTTGTGTAATAGGTATGATTTGTTATATATATATCTATTTTCATAAATGCGAGAGTGAGATAATGGACTCCATTTAGGTAGCCACCGTAACTCACAGTATATCTTCTATCACTCTTCCGCAGCCGGATTTTACCGCTATGCTAGAGCAGGACGGTTATGTTCGCGACTCGGAGTGCGAGATATCGTCGACGTGCGGCGACACTCAAGGCACGGCCATCGAGAGCCTGGAAGCATTGTCAGCGAGGAGTCCAAGTACTGGCTTCTTGGCTGAGATCAGTCAGAGTTTAGCTGCCGAGGCGGCCGGATGGGTAAGTGTGGTTTGTTTTTATGTCATATTGATAAAAATGGATCCTATACTAGTTTCACAATGTATTAGTTGAACCACATTCCTTAGGCTGAAATTAGACGTTCATTTCAGTCTTTTTTGTTGTTGTAAAAAAGGGTTTTATAAGTGCTTTTTTAAACTCTTTTTTTATTGCAAGAGTTCAGCAGACATGCAGAGGACCTACCTGATAGAAAGCAATTACCATTGTCTGAATACTTCAACACCAAAGGTGTTACAAGGGCGCTGCTGCGCTCTAAAGGGTAACTGGAACCTGGCCACTAATGCCAGAACACAACTCAAGGTTATGGTGGCATACTCTAGACCAGGGGTGGTAGCCATCCAGACGAACAAATACCCTACCACCTAGTTGTGGGTTGTTTTGTCGCCTCTTACGTCAGGCCTTTTGGCCGCAAGAAATTGTATTCTTTGTCCGTTCTTGCATGCTTAACTGCTTTTAAGTTACTGTTTTTTATTTTATTCTAAAAATGTCCAAATTTTGTTTAGTTATACATACACAACAAAGCTTTGTACTTTAAACACAAATTTGTTCTTGAAAATACTCCATAATCTAAGAAAGACCACTAAATAACACCTAAGCAGTTAAAACTGTCATATTTATGTCGGATATTAAATAAATGATTTATAAATCTTCAAACTCGTACATTAATTAAAAAACAAATAAGTAAAGAAATATTACAATGCTCATCTGGCAATCCATCTATCAACAACTAGTTGCTAGGCAACCACTATCCTACATTTATGATACCTTATTTTAACATTTAAGTTCGTTTCTTTTTAAAGTTGGCAATGCCTGATTTTTTCAAAATGGAATGACGAAATGGACCGTTAAGTTGTATAAAATTGATAGTTTCAATATTATTTAATTTGATCCATTTATTTGCAGAATGGATCGGAAATAGCAGCCGAGGAGTCACTTGCGTGCCACGACGAGCAGACGCCGTCTGATATTGAGGTAACACAAATCCATGCTGCTGGGGCTTCATCTATTTTAGTATCAAAGATTTAGGCTGTGGCCGAATGCGTCTTATATAAAGCGTTAAAAAATAACGCCGATAAAGCATACCCACATTAGTGTATATACATAATATGTTATCTGTTAATATTTAATGTCATTAACACTAGCATCTCAAATAAAGACTGCAACCCATCGCCATGACTGTGCAAAACGGCCTACATCTGTAACCTAACCGGATGATGCACCACCTTGCTACAGATGCCATGAATAGTTTCAGTATTTTTAATGTACATGCTTGCAATTTTTAATAATCTGTATTCAGTCAATATTTCTAATAGTTTGTAGTATTCAGTCTCTTTTTAAGTATTTTTTATCTGATCATATTTTTAATATTCTATGTTCAAACACTGTTTTTAATATTCTGTGTTCAAACACTGTATTTCATATTCTGTGTTCAAACACTGTATTTTATATTCTGTGTTAGAACACTATTTCGTATTCTGTGTTCAAGCACCGTTTTTAATATTCTGTGTTCAAACATTGTTTTTAATATTCTGTGTTCAAACATTGTTTATAATATTCTATGTTTAAACACTGTTTTTAAAATTCTGTGTTCAAACATTGTTATTCATATTTTGTTTTCAAACATTTTAATATTCTGTGTTTAACAGTGTTTTTAATATTCTGTCTTCAAACACTATTTGTTGTCATTATTAGACTACTGTTTTTATCTAGTTCATCGTTTCTCAACCTGGGGGTCGCATTTGTAATTAAAGCGGGTCTCACTCTTAGAAAAATAAGATGTATATACAAAATAAAACATAGAGATAAAGTATTAATTAAAATATTATTATAACTTTACAGTAAAGGTTTCGTAAGACTATTTACTTTTTTATTTTATTGTGTGTCACGACATAGAAATCTTTGAGAAACAATGATTTAGTTCAATAGTTAAACTGACTATCTTGTCCCACCTGTTTATTGACTTAATAATAAAGTCATTATATTATTATGTTTGGACTGTAAGGAGGAGGCGGCAGACGTGATATCGTCGTGCAGCAACCGCGTGGACTGCGATCAAATATCTTCCTGGGTTGACGCCTTTGACCCGTATCTTTTCATCAAACAGGTAAAATTATACAGGACTGCTTCACACTGGTTAGATCAGCGATATTCAACCTTGTTTTAAAAGGGGGGCGCATAGGAATATTAGATAAGGTACCGCGGGCCTCAATGTTAATTAATTTAGGTGTTTTGTTATTGCTAGAGTACAACTGGCTTAAGGCCCACCTGATGGAAAGCTAATGTAATGCTAAATCCATTATATTATACAACTATGTAGTATTAAATTAAAACAAGCCTTATTAGGTTATAGGCTAGCGCACGCGTCCCATATCCCGAAGCCTGGGTTCAAATCCTGGCAGTAAAGTATGCACAACTTAGACAGTTTTCTGACCTAACGTGCATATTGTTACAATTATGTACCATATGCTAACGGTGAATGAAAACATGATGAAACCGGCAGATCGAGATAACCGATGTGTCAAACCCGCTAATCCACCTTGGACATGCGTGGTGGGTATACTGTCCGTACCCTATAAATGGGAAGCCCAACTGTGGGACGTTTATAGGCGGTTATTATTATTATTAAGTAGTATGCCAGGCGGGCCACTTACAAAAGCCTGCTGAACCGCTGATTGAGTATAGCAGTAGTAGGCTTTTATATGTATAACCTACAAAAATTGATCTTCAGTATCTTGAGTGGAACTTATTTTGAAAAAACACTTGAATTTGATTTTCAGCTTCCCCCATTGGAGACGGTGGCGACGGGAGCTTTGCGAGCCAGATATCCAGCACTTCCACTCAAAACACGGACCAGTCCAGATTTCAGCCTTGTAAGTTACTCTTTTTAAACATTTTAAGATTGATTGTTTATTTCTCAAACAAAAAAGATTGTGCTTGTTTTTAATTGTAATTTATTTATTACAGTGAAACCTTATTATAACGAACCTCAATATAACGAATTTCCCGATTAACAAATTCTTAGACATCCCCTAGAGCCGGCCGGTAAAAGTTTATACAAAATATATCCTAATATAACAAATACACTTTTATATATTAAAAACACCTCTTTATAACGAATATTCAATAATTTCAAAACAGGAATAGAAAGTGTAATTAAGCTCTGTATAACGATTTTTGTCAGTCTACAAACTGCATAAAGTATAATACCGATCCATCTAACAAGAATTTATGTCTTGGCAGGTTTAAACATTTCATTTACCGTAAGACAATCCAGGAATAAAATTTCACAATAAATTAGTGTTTTAAGGTAAATAAATATTAAAGTGTGTTTATTACAATCTCTTTTACTATTTATTTTCATGTGTCTCAAATTTGTTAAAACGAATTTTAGACCAAACTAACCTCTGTATAACAAATTTATTGGTATAACGAATATTGTTTAATCTACTTCAGATTTGTTATAGCTAGGTTACACTGTATTTGTTTTGTAACAAAAATATACCTATCATTTTTATAGGTATTGGATCTGGATGAAACATTAGTCCATTGCTCCCTCCAAGAGTTGCCAGATGCCAGCTTCCACTTCCCAGTGCTCTTCCAAGATTGTAGATATACTGTAAGTACTGAAAACGAAATATTATCGTATTAATTTTTAGGCGACTGGTAGAGTTGGTTCTGGTAGACCTCGACGTACACACACTGATTAAACATAAATAGTAAAAGTGTCAAAGAGACTTAAAGAGAGAAGAAAGAGAGAGAAAAAAGCTTCTCAACTAAATATAATTGTATGAAGTTAGGTTGTATGTAGTATGTTTGTATTTTTAGGCAGTGGTACTCAAAGTGGCCAATAGTCCCCCAGAGATTGATTGTGATCTACAATACAGAAAATAAAAAGTGGTACCCAAAATGTCTATATAGACCCAGTGATGTCATATCTACCTACTTTTTGGTAGATCTACCAATTTTCACTTCAGTCTACCTATCTACCACCCTAGACCTAAAAACTACGTATTTTTTAAAATTTGTTTGACATATATCACCACTTTGAATTATTTTTATATCGACGAGCGACCTTGCGATGTGTTGCGTGAGCCATGCGACGATGCGTCAAGCATACATAGAGTCCAGGCCATAAATGATAAATCACAAAAAAAAACGTCAGCAACACTTCGCCATTTGCGCCATTTCGCGCCCATACACATTATTATAATGTTCTGTGGCCCATTCCCGGTTGGATTGTTGCGGAATCAATGGTGAATCTTTGCTCCCGTTTTGTTGTTATAACTAAATAACTACGTATGCTGATCGCTGTTTGTTCTGTTTTTGAATTCTGGAAGCATGTTTCATCCATTAAAAAAGGAGACCAGTCTCCAATGTTTCCCCTGCTATGCGAATTCGTGAGAAAATTACTTGCACTTCCACATAGTAGCGCCAACGTTGAGAGATTCTTTTCTACAATTAATAATATGAAAACCTTCCAGAGAAATAGAATTTGCACAGAGACTAGAGGGATTGTTGCATACTAAAAGATTCATACCAAACAACGGGCAGCCTATTTCATCCGTGCAGGAACGGAGAAAGAATATAATTTCCTGCGGCCGGGCGGCCTGTCGTAAGAGGCGACTTAACAATCAACAGCCAGGTGGTAGGACATTTGCCCGACTGCATAGCTACCACTCCTGGTCTAAAGTATGTCGCCATAACAACCTTGAGTTGTGTTCCGGCATTAGTAACAAGGTTCCAGTTTCCCTTAAGAGAGCATCAGCGCATTTGTAGCACCTTCGATGTTGCAAATGTCCATAGGCGATGGTAACCGCTTTCCATCAAGTGGGCCGTCTGCCTGTCTGCTGATCTCCTGGAATAAAAAAAAAATCCTAGCACAGAACATTTAAAATTTATCAATAAAAATATGTATAATTTCCAAAAATTAACATTTTAAGAACAGTTCATGCATTTTTAATCTTAAAAAATCTTCTAAATTCAGATCTACCAATTTTGCATTTTACATTCTACCAACATCTACCAACACTTGGCACATAATCTACTAATTTTCTAAAATTCGGTTTGGCAACACTGTATAGACCCCTTAGGGGTCAATTATCTTCTATGACACAGAATTGAAAAATTTCAAGTTTTCATCCAACATAGTAAACACGGCCAGAGTTTTGAGAATGTTCCCAAGTGGCGGCGATTTTGGGCTCGCGTATTGTATGTATTTTTTTGATTGAATAGTCAATCGTCGGATAATTGTTATCAGTCAAATAAATTTATGACATGAGTGAATTCAATAGAAAATCCATTCGACTGTTTTATTCATACTACTGACATTTTGAATTTTTTCATACATACATATTATCACGCCTGTTTCCCATGGGGGTAGGCAGAGACTATAGATCTCCACTTGCGACGATCCTGACAAACAACTTTCGCTTCATCTACTTTCATTAACCTCTTCATACATGTACGTTTATTTGATATGCTTTTTACCTGACCTCATTGTAACACTTCTATTATTTGATCATGGTGTATGTCGTGGTCTACTGGTACCAACTTTTCATGTTATACTTTATTCTATTAACAACCTGCCAAGCTGCCTTGGACAAGCGTGGCGGGTATACTGTCTGCTCCCCTATAGTGGGAGGCCGAAGCCCAACAATGGGACGCCTATGGGCTGTTATTATTATTTAACATTTATGTGGTGATTGAAAAATCGGCCCTAAGCTTTGTTTTTGGACCAACAAGTCGAAAACCGGGATGAGGTTTAGTTCTGACTGATTTCTGTATAATAGAATGTTTGTTTTGTAAGAAAGAGAGTTGGTCTGAAAAAGAGTGTCGGGGTGAAGGTAAGGAAAGGAACGCTCCGGTGGTTCAGGCATGTGGAAAGAATGCATGATGAAAGAATGACTAAACAGATATACAATGCAAAAGTGGATGGATGCAGAAGTCGTGGAAGGCCACGACACACCTTCCATGATCAAATTGATCGTGTACTAGCGGAGGGTGATGTCAGGAGCCTTAAGAACAGACGAGTGTGCATGACAAGAGTTATGAATAATAAAACTACGTTTTAACGGTTTTAAGCGCGGTAATTTTATTTGATTTTGGTTTTTTCCGACGTTTCGGCCACTTTTCAGTGGCCGTGATCACGGAAGACAAAGATGTCAAGTGTCAACGAGTATTGTTAAAGTTTTATTTAGCCTACCGCCAACTTATTAATTTTAATTATTTAATTTTTAATTTTGTTTATGGTTATTATTTAATCTATGGGAGCCTAATCTAATTTACTACCGCTTCGCAACATGTTATGGCTTGAAGAGAAGAAGCGGCGCAAGAAACTCTTCAGCAAACATGCCTAGCTCTAATAATTTTATATAATATTAAAATGGGTGGAAGGAAAAATAAAAGTAATTATCAGTCAAGTTGGTTTGTGTTCCGTTGTACGCAGAAAGAGCTCACAGTGTCTTGAGGTCTGGCAGCTGGTTTTTGCTGGGTTTGGGTCTTAATAGTTTTGATAATTGGATCCCAAACAGGTGGTACTTGCCAACCATCTTCTCTATTGAAATTTGGGTGTTTTTTGATTTCAATAGCCTCACGCATCATTCTAGGTATGAAACGATTCTCTTTCGCGAGGATTTGTGGGTTATCGAATCTGATGTAGTGGTTGGGTTTATCCAGCGTGTGTTCACTGATCGCAGACTTCGTAGACCTTGTGTGTTTCATGTCAGCAATGTGTTCTTTTACTCGTGTTTTTATGCTCCTCTTTGTTTGCCCAATGTATGACAATCCACACTCACAATCAAGCTTGTAAACCCCTGCATCCTGGAGTGGGATATTGCATTTCACAGGTCTCAGAAATTGGGTAATCTTTTTCTGCGGCTTGAAATATGTTTTGATTGAAGCTCGCCTGAGGATGTGACCAATTCTGTCTGTGACCCCCTTGATGTAGGGTAGGGTAGCAGGGCACCGCTCAACTGAAGGTGGTTTGGGGCCTTTGTGACGTTGGTGTGGAGTCTTCAGCTGATTGCGTTGTAGAACTCGCTTGACATGCTGAAGCTCTCCAGCTATGTGGTTCTCGTCACAAATTTTCCGTGCTGACTGACGAACTGACTCGTCTCACCACCATCCTAGTGACTAGGATGGTGGTGAGACGAGTCAGTTAGCTACCGTGGGCAAATCTTTGTTTCAGAGAGCACGGAAAATTTGTGACGAGAACCACATAGCTGGAGAGCTTCAGCATGTCAAGCGAGTTCTACAACGCAATCAGCTGAAGACTCCACACCAACGTCACAAAGGCCCCAAACCACCTTCAGTTGAGCGGTGCCCTGCTACCCTACCCTACATCAAGGGGGTCACAGACAGAATTGGTCACATCCTCAGGCGAGCTTCAATCAAAACATATTTCAAGCCGCAGAAAAAGATTACCCAATTTCTGAGACCTGTGAAATGCAATATCCCACTCCAGGATGCAGGGGTTTACAAGCTTGATTGTGAGTGTGGATTGTCATACATTGGGCAAACAAAGAGGAGCATAAAAACACGAGTAAAAGAACACATTGCTGACATGAAACACACAAGGTCTACGAAGTCTGCGATCAGTGAACACACGCTGGATAAACCCAACCACTACATCAGATTCGATAACCCACAAATCCTCGCGAAAGAGAATCGTTTCATACCTAGAATGATGCGTGAGGCTATTGAAATCAAAAAAACACCCAAATTTCAATAGAGAAGATGGTTGGCAAGTACCACCTGTTTGGGATCCAATTATCAAAACTATTAAGACCCAAACCCAGCAAAAACCAGCTGCCAGACCTCAAGACACTGTGAGCTCTTTCTGCGTACAACGGAACACAAACCAACTTGACTGATAATTACTTTTATTTTTCCTTCCACCCATTTTAATATTATATAAAATTATTAGAGCTAGGCATGTTTGCTGAAGAGTTTCTTGCGCCGCTTCTTCTCTTCAAGCCATAACATGTTGCGAAGCGGTAGTAAATTAGATTAGGCTCCCATAGATTAAATAATAACCATAAACAAAATTAAAAATTAAATAATTAAAATTAATAAGTTGGCGGTAGGCTAAATAAAACTTTAACAATACTCGTTGACACTTGACATCTTTGTCTTCCGTGATCACGGCCACTGAAAAGTGGCCGAAACGTCGGAAAAAACCAAAATCAAATAAAATTACCGCGCTTAAAACCGTTAAAACGTAGTTTTATTATGTATACAAGTCGCGAAAACTTAAGAAAATATTAAGAGTTATGAATGTCAAAGAAGCAAGTGAGGTGTGTAAGAATGGGCCTAAATGGCGCTCTGTTGTTCGTGCCTACCCCGCAAGGGAACTGGCGTGAAGTTATGTATGTATGTATGTTTTGTAATTTGTTATGGATAGTAATTAGTGCTTTGAATGTTTGCAGGTATTCGTTCGCACCCGTCCGCACTTTGCCGAATTCCTCTCTCGGGTCTCGAGACTGTACGAGGTGATACTGTTCACCGCCAGCAAGCGGGTGTACGCTGATAGGTTGCTGAATTTACTCGATCCCTCCCGAAGGTGGATTAAATATAGGTAAGCGAAATTTGTCTGACATTTCTCGTGCACGCTGTGTGATTCTACATATTTGTTTGACAGGTTAGTTTTTTTTTTTAATCAGTAAAAGTAAGTCTTTATCAATTACTTCATTAACTATTACGATCTAGCCTATAGAGATGAATAAGTAATTTAAATTAACCTATAATTTTATCTAACAATGGGTCCATTGGCATTACTTAGTCTGTTAGGATGCATTCATGTTCTCATTTCCTAAACATCAGTTATGAACTCTTTTTATTTTTCACTATACCCTACAGTACACTACACTAACTCAAATGGTTTAGTTCTTTTGAACTTTCGCATTAGGGTTTTAGTGATTTTAATTAACGTCAAAGACGCGAGGTCTTTATGCTGGAATGCTCAGTGCATTTTTATAATAAGTATAGTGCATTTACATAAAAAGCATGGTGCGTTTTCATAATAAGCATAGTGCATTTGCATAATAAGCATAGTGCATTTTCATAAAAAGCATAGTGCATTTTCATAATAAGCATAGTGCATTTTCATAAAAAGTATAGTGTATTTTCATAAAATGCATAGTGCATTTTCATAATAAGAATAGTGCATTTTCATAATAAGCATAATGCATTTTTATGAAAAGCATAGTGCATTTTCATAATAAGCATAGTGCATTTTCATAAAAAGTATAGTGTATTTTCATAAAATGCATAGTGCATTTTCATAAAAAGTATAGTGTATTTTCATAAAATGCATAGTGTATTTTCATAAAATGCATAGTGCATTTTCATAATAACAATAGTGCATTTTCATAATAAGCATAGTGCATTTTCATAATAAGCATAGTGCATTTTCATAATAAGCATAATGCATTTTCATAATAAGCATAGTGCATTTTCATAATAAGCATAATGCATTTTCATAATAGGCATAGTGCATTTTCATAATAAGCGTAGTGCATTTTCATAATAAGCATAATGCATTTTCATAATAAGCATAGTGCATTTTCATAATAAGCATAGTGCATTTTCATAAAATGCATAGTGCACTTTCATAATAAGCATAGTGCACTTTCATAATAAGCATAGTGCATTTTCATAATAAGCATAGTGCATTTTCATAAAATGCATAGTGCACTTTCATAATATAAGCATAGTGCACTTTCATAATAAGCATAGTGCATTTTCATAATAAGCATAGTGCATTTTCATAAAATGCATAGTGCACTTTCATAATATAAGCATAGTGCACTTTCATAATAAGCATAGTGCATTTTCATAATAAGCATAGTGCATTTTCATAAAATGCATAGTGCACTTTCATAATAAGCATAGTGCACTTTCATAATAAGCATAGTGCATTTTCATAATAAGCATAGTGCATTTTCATAAAATGCATAGTGCACTTTCATAATAAGCATAGTGCACTTTCATAATAAGCATAGTGCACTTTCATAATAAGCATAGTGCATTTTCATAATAAGCATAGTGCATTTTCATAAAATGCATAGTGCACTTTCATAATAAGCATAGTGCACTTTCATAATAAGCATAGTGCATTTTCATAATAGGTTCGTCAAAGCGGCTTACGGCGTTTGACCACAGACTTACAGATTTCAGAAGATATAAATATACAGTGCATAAATGAAATGGCAGTCCATCGTTAATATTGAATAAATCTCTTTTATTCCAGGTTGTTCCGTGAGCACTGCTTACTTGTGAATGGGAACTACGTGAAGGATTTGTCCATATTGGGACGTGACCTACGGAAGACTGTTATCGTTGACAACAGTCCGCAGGTAATCTAATATTATATACACTAGACTGGGTCAAAAAATTGACGAATTTTTTAAAAATATATCAAAAATATTATTTGCTGTGCCAAAAGAGATTATTGTTAGAATTTAAATCTTTAATGTTAATCAAGGGGTCTATCGTATAACATGACTATGACTGGTTGTATTACAGATGTATACAGGATGTTTTAATCAAATGGGTCTTTAGTTTAAACTATATGCATACATACATAACTTCACGCCAGTTCCCTTGCGGAATAGGCACGAACAACAGAGCGCCATTTAGGCCCATTCTTACCAACCTCACTTGCTTCTTTGACATTCATAACTCTTGTCATGCACACTCGTCTGTTATTAAGGCTCCTGACATCACCCTCCGCTAATACACGATCAATTTGATCATGGATGGTATGTCGTGGCCTTCCACGACTTCTGCATCCATCCACTTTTGCATTGTATATCTGTTTAGTCATTCTTTCATCATGCATTCTGTCCACATGCCCGAACCACCGGAGCATTCCTTTCCTTACCTTCACCCCGACACTCTCTTTAAACTATATGAAATAGCAAAAAACACTTAAAGCTAGTTTCGAGGTCAATTTCTACGAAAACTAAAGTGATCTGATTAGATATATGAAAATGAATCGAATTGGCTGATTTTGAAAAAACAAACACATCTGTATTATACCAAACCATAGTGTAGCTTGTCAGGACCAATTTTAAATGGAATGTTGTTGGTGCCGTATACATGTAACCGTGAAAAGAAAAAGTATTAATACCCTCCCATTATCCTCTCTCTCTGTCTGTCCTATCCGCCGCAACACTCGCGCGAACGAGACGCACAATGGGAAGAAATTTTTATCCATGCAGGAACGGAGAAAGAATACAATTTCCTGCGTTGGGGCGGCCTGTTGTAAGGAGCGACAAAACAACCCACAGCCAGATGGTAGAGCATTTGCCCGACTGGATGGCTACCACCCCTGGTCTAAAGTATGCTGCCATGACAATCTTCACTTGTGATCCGGTTCCAGTCTCCCTTAAGAGAGCAGCAGCGCATTTGACACGGCGACGGTGACAGCTTTCCATCAAGTGGGCCATCTGCCTGTCTGCTGAACTCCTGCAATAAAAAAAAAGAAACAATGTCTATGGCTCTGCGCTTCCGTATCTGTCAAAAATGTCATGCAATCTTGCAATGCTATCACTTGAAGTAAGTTGACATGTAATGAAAAATACTAAATTTCAAAAATTCAAAAACGAACCAGCAAACCCAACAAACAAGTGGGTGTTCCATATTACTCCTATTATCCTATAAAGCATTACGAAATGTCAAACAGCAACAACAATCAACAAACAAACAAACAAGGAACAACAAACCAAGAAAGGCAAGAAGAACCGACCAAGGCAAAAAAATTGTTTTAGAACAAAATACTCCATTTTCCATACAAGGGTAATTGATTTTTGAAAAATCTAATAATACCACTTTTCATCAAAATTGGCCTGAAGAGTCCTTTGAGTGGTTTTCGCTGTTTCCTACAG
This sequence comes from Dendrolimus kikuchii, assembly GCA_019925095.2. Classification (NCBI taxonomy): domain Eukaryota; kingdom Metazoa; phylum Arthropoda; class Insecta; order Lepidoptera; family Lasiocampidae; genus Dendrolimus; species Dendrolimus kikuchii. The sequence goes on from CM034414.1 coordinate 2,457,044, forward strand.
TTTAGGATTTGGCCCTGAAGGCTCACTAGAAAAATTCACCCTGTGTGTATCGTATCTTTTTATACCGGAACTATTGTATAATTTCTATGGGGTTTCCAGGCTTTTGGTTACCAGTTGGAGAACGGGATTCCCATTGACAGCTGGTTCGTTGATCGCAGCGACAACGAGTTGCTTAAGTTATTGCCTTTTCTGGAACACCTCGCAACGGTAAGTTGTAACTTTATTAATAAACCGCACTCGAAGTTATTAACAACATCAGCCCGTCCCTAGTGGTATAAAAGAATTGCCGTTTGAATAATCAATGATAACTCTATGGTTGAGTGATCTAAGAACCAGCCATAGTTGTTTTTAACCTCCTTCAAAAGCTAAATTTAGTATTATTTTTTTCCACAAGCTGCCATCAAACGTAAAGTTTATTATATATCAAAACCAAGAGAATTATATCGTCTTTTTTATTCTAACTACAAATTCTATGTAGTTAAAGGGAGAAAGCATCAGTTCAACGTTCGTTTCAATTATCTGTATTTGACCACAAATTTGTGGTGGTTCCGTCTTAAAGCTTAACCGAATTTAAAAAGGGAGGGTACTAATTCGACTATTAAAAAATATATATATATTTGAGATGAGTAAGGCGGCACGGAAATTGTTTAAAAAAAACAATTTATTTATACAACTTTATTCTAAGACAGTTCTTACAAGACTAATTAATTACAATTAATATCTTACAAACTACTTTAGTCTAAATTAATATTATTAGCCTAAACGGTGACCAAGCGCTGCGTGGTCAGCGCTTTGGTAGGTAAACGCAGGCCAAGCGATTGCCTAACTCACGTCCGATTATAATGTTTTTTTCAACACACTTGCTCATAAAGTGGCTCTATGGTCACCGCAATTAGGCACAGAATGACACCCATAATCAAACTGTGAGTAAAAAACATTATAACTCACTAGTGAGTTATAGATTTTTTTTTAAATTTTATTGGTTGAGTTGCTTTGTTCTTAAAAAAGTTTTTATTAAAAAAAAAAAAGATCGTGTTCTATAGAACAAATAAATTAATGTTCCTATTGCTTGCTCATTTCATGCAACTTCTTATTTAAATACATAATTTTAACTCATACGTGTTTAATAAATAAAACTTTCACTCGTATATAACTTTTTTTTATCTACTAAATAAAATGAGTTTTTGTTGTTATTTTATTCACAAGTGTGTTGAAAAACGTCGTATGATACACGTGTGTATTGATGATTACCGTCCTCGGCTCTCTTAAGACCCTCGCCTACGGCTCGAGTCTCAGTGTTACACACTAGTACCATAATGTACTATTATTCGAAAGAGCTATACTCCTGAGTTGGTCCTATTGTCACCAAGTCACGATCTGATGAGTGGATCTCAGGGTGGAAATCGAGAGCAACCCTCAAATATTACAACCACATACAAATTGTTAACTAACTCAAAAAAGGAAAATATTTTTTTTAAACAGAATCAAAACTGACTAAACTAACAAGTAAAAAGCAGGAAATCAATATTTTCTACAACATCTTGAAGTCATTGCCAAATCAAAAAAAAAAACAGCAAGAAAGCAAAGTATAGAAATTTTTGTTTTACTTTGCACCGACTTCAAGATGTTGTAGATAAAAAAAAATATGTTGAAATCAGTTTTGTTATTTGGTTAAAAAATGTTTTGCGTTAGTCTGTGTGTTATTTATGTTTCTTTTTCTGATTAATTTCCAGAAGGACGACGTTAGACCGTACATAAGGGACAAATACAAGTTGTTCAGCTACCTGCCGCCTGATTAAACGTAAATATCTAAACTATATACATATAAACAAGTTTGTTTATTTAAACATTATGACCTATTATAAATAATGTAGTATAATTATTGTGGGTGAGTATATTATTATATTAGAATACTGGAGAAACCAGTTAAAATACAAGTAAATGAGGCCTTGTTTGCTGAAAATGAAAAGTAGAAACCAATAGGAGCACCACTGTCGCATATATGTCCTGAGTAATTTTGATACTAGTCATTTTTAGTATTACGTCAAACATCGTGCAAGTATCAAGTTGCTTTATTTACGACATATGCACTTTATCAACATAACCTATTATGTTAACTTTAGTGTAACCAAGAGCAACATTAACTCCTTATAATTAACAGTATCAAATGAATACTTAATTAAAAGAGCTAAATTAAACGTTTAAAAAGCTGTCATGTCGGCGGTTCTTTGGTAAATATCGTCAAATTATGTCAAAAGATTTTTTAATAAAGCGATGCTTTCACAGGAAAAAAGCACTGTTTAGATGGCGCAAGACCTAAACCGTGGTCGTTTAGTCAATTTTCGAAATATGGCAATGCACAGTTCAGTCTGGATTCTATCTGATCTATGTTGTCTCCTGAAGTATAAAGGACAATGTCGTCTGCATATTGTAGGATGTTAGCAAAAGACAGAACCGATTAAACAACTCATAGGTATAAATATTGAATAGCAAGGGGCTTAAGATTGAACCTTGAGGAAGTCCTCTCCATATACATGTTGAATGGTACAATTTACCATCAAAAGCCTCAATTTCTCGGTCCATTAAGAGATTACAAATAAATTATGTTAACCCCACCAGTGTGCACTCGATAGTTGCAATAATTTTTGCCCGAGTCGGTGAAACAAAATACAGTCATAGGCCGCTGATATGTCTAAAAACATATCGCCCACGAGAAAGAGTAGTTCTAATGTCAGTGGTATGAATAGCCGAACAATCTGTTGTGCTCGTAACTTTCCATATAATTGGATTTGACAAACCATTGTGATTTATTCTAGGCTGTCCATGAGGATGAATGAATGAATGAATGAAAACACTTTATTGTTCACCAAAAATTAAAACTAAATACAGTAAATGTTGAACAAAGGGCGGCCTTATCGCTTAAAACAATCTCTACCAGGCAACCTCCTAAATTATGAAAAATATTAATGAGGAGGATGTGCTCCAAGATTTTTCCCAGAGTGTAAGAAAGAGCTATAAAGCGGTATGAGCTTGGACCGGACTGATTTTTTGTCAGGTTTAAGTATGCGGAAAGGCTAGTTGTTTCTTCCAGGCCTCAGAAACAAAAGCAGATTTAAAAAAAAAGATGATTGAAAAGAGAGACTATGTTTTGTTTAAATTTTTGGTCCAGATTTAAAATGCAGAGAGTATGCAATGCCATCAAGGCCCGGTGAGGAAACCTGAAGTCTATTAAGAACTCGTGATAGTTCTGGTTGGCGCCGAACAGAACAATAATTTGAAGTGGGATTTGGGGGTAGAAAGAGCAACAAAATCTGTTGAACATTTTATACATTATCGTGGAGGGTGTATGCGGTGATAAGCTTTCGGCAAGAATAAACGCTTGCTAAAGCAGTAGCTCTTTTGAAAGTAATAAAAATTTCAATTGACATGTTTAGCTTGTATTTTTTTCGATGGATTTACGCTTTTTCTACAACAATTTTTATTATGTTTTACTTCAAGATATTATAGAAAATATTTATCATTTTTTTATTGACGTTTCTGTGCGAGTAATGCGCCCTCCATTCTCTTTTCTAGTAGTGAATTCATATGTAATAACTTAGTCTTTATAGAGTCAGCACGAGTACTCATCCCTGTATGTTCTAATGCCATAATCTTGTCACTACATTTTTCTGGAAGTCCTGCCAGTAACAACGACTCTATCTATTCATCATTAAGCGTATTGAAATCAGATTTCATTGTTGGCTAATTGTTCTTGTAAAGCTTGAATCATCGAATCTTTTTTTATTCGTTCCAGATGTCTTTAACTGTTGATTCACTTTTGATATGCACATATAACGAAGGATCTATGGTCATAATCATTTTTGCCCTGGCTTCCCTATCGTTTAAAGTGCTTGAAATTGTCGACTCTTTCTAGTATAAGAAAATTTTCTATGCCGAAAGCCCAATCATCGTAGTTTTGTCTTTCTTTTAATTTTGAGCCCCTTAATTATGCCCTGATCCCTCAGGATCTCAATTAAGGATTTAATGTAATGGGCTGGAATATATCTTCGGTGGTACGGTCATTCGGGGAGTCCCGTAGATCAGGGATAATCTTCAACATGTTCGAGGAACCTGTAAAGTTATTTTTTTTAAACTGCGCTGTTCCTAGTATTCGTCCATAATACTCAGAAATAAATAATTACATTGACAGCTGACATGGTATTTGTAACGTCTATATTTTTTTTAATTTATGGCCTTGAAATCTAATGGCCAATAATAATATGGTTGTTGCAATATCTTTTTAAAATATTTTTTAATAAATTTCCCTGCGTCTTATGAATGTACATTATTTCTAATAGGTCAATTTAATACCGTTAAATATATCTTGTGTTTGTCGGTTTATAAAAAGGTCGGTTCCAACACTAGTCCGAACTGTTATGAAGTAATCGACGTTGCGCAGTAAAATTATTCAGTTCGAAAAATATATTGCGTGTGCGTCGGATACTTTTTTACATGTCAGTCACACTCTTGTTGGAAAAAGCCTATATGTTTATGTATATATTGGTCAACATAGAAACGCAAAGAGTATTTCGAATGGTACATAAAAAATTTAAATGTGTTTTTAATTAATTAAGGTAAGCTATACCATTGGTGGCACCCCCGCTTAATAATTGACACTCCTATCAATTAATTCGAAATATTAAGAAATCTTAACAGACCTTAACAGAGTGGTGCCAACAATGGTATACTTTATTACCCTATTTGAAACTTAATAAAACTACGTTTTAACGGTTTTAAGCGCGGTAATTTTATTTGATTTTGGTTTTTCCGACGTTTCGGCCACTTTTCAGTGAAACGTCGGAAAAACCAAAATCAAATAAAATTACCGCGCTTAAAACCGTTAAAACGTAGTTTTATTATGTATACAAGTCGCGAAAACTTAAGAAAATACTATTTGAAACTTTATTATATGTTGTAATTGACAAGTTGTATTTTTTTAATTAACTATCATATCACTTATTACCTAATTTGGATTATAAACCTCGAATCCGTACTTTTTGGTCTAATATAAATCGTAACTTGAACTTACGGATTCATATTTTGACAATTGTATTGTTATTTTGAATCACAATAATTATGACATGTTACAATGGCTAAAGTGTTTTCTATTCCTGGCTAGGGTAATGTTTGATCGTGTAATAGTGCCACTTTAGTTTCCATCAATACAGCGCTCGAGACCAATTTTAGTGTTTTTTTTAATCCAGGCATACTTAAAAATAACCTGTTTATAGCCTCGTGAGGACCGCCATGCTTTATTTCTAAATGTGTTTTCTGTTATTGTTAATTATACTCTCATTTTTATTACCTGGACTAAAATGACAGGTGCGATCAACCTTTTTTTGATACATAAGTGAGTTATGTGAGTTGAATCAACAACTCCTCAGAGAGTTTTTTAAGAAATTCTATAGGATTAAACTCACATACGCAAAAAAGGTCTCGCTGTAACTTTAGTCAAGGTAATTAAAAATCAGAATAAATTTTGGCATCCTGTCAAATAAAAAAATATTAATATTTTCACATGAAGTTCTTTTCTGCGGCTTACAAGAGTGAAAGTCCAAGTTAAACTTACGGATTCATATTTTGACAATTGTCATTTTGAATAATGATTATGACTTGTTACAATTACTAAGTGTTTTCTATGTTGATCAGTTATTACATGTGAAATATATAAATTAATATTAATTTCTTATTATTACAAGTGAAATAGAAGAGTAGAAATATATACTTAAAGAAAGAATTAAAATTACTGATTTATTATTTATTTATTCTAGAATTGGCATTCTATTAGATAGTTATGATATTATAATTTAGATTACGGTTTACGTATTGTATGTTTAAGTATTAAAATAGTACATACATAATTATACTATACAGATAAAACTTTCAAGTGTGCCTGGAAGGCTAAATTCAGAAGTATAAGAAATAGCTATAAATATATAGACTATAGATACACATTTTGATGAAAAATAAAGTAATATACTAAGTTTGAATCATCAGTTATCCTAGTCAAGAATACCATCCGTTGATTTAGAAAAAAAAAGAATGAAGCGGTTTTTTAAAATCTGTTATTTTTGTCAGAAATTGAATCCGATGATTTTGTGTTATTACACAAATCTATAGTGTAACTCATAAGAATCAATTTTCGTAAAAGAATGTCAAATAATAAACTATAGACCATAGGATTCATTTTTAATCAAAAAAAAATTCTTACATTTATTCTTACATTGTTTTATAGTCAAACGGTCTTACTCGTATTGAATTAGAGTAAACTTGAAGGCGTCTTTATGGTTCTTAAAGCAACCTCCAAACTTACTCTAATTCTCAATATGAATAAGACCGAAAATCACTAACCAATTCCTGTTCTAAATATCCATACTTAAATATTTGATATATTATGAATACTTGAAAATATTACAAACCTTTCTCTTAGTTTCACAATTGTCATTTTTTAACCAGAAATTGATTCTTTTGGCTTTTCGGATAGACGGATTCATTTACTGGTTTTTCCGAATCAACGGATTCATTTCCTGGGTTTTCCCGAATCAACGGATTCGGTTCCTGGTATTTTCGAATCAACGGATTCGACTCCTGGTTTCCATCGAAACAGGCCCCGAGACTAATTTTAGTGCTTTTTTGTTATACCTTACAGTTTGAGATTTGACCGTCCAGGTATACTTAAAAATTAATCTACATATCGCACGTTTAATCCATCCACGCTTAATTTAACCAAAAAAGCGAACTTTACAAGAGAGCCCATAAACTTTTTTTAAAAATAATACCAGCATTATTACAAAGCCTTTTAGTGGATATTTCTGTTACTTTTAAACCAGGACTGAATGATTACCACCCCCGGTCTAATGTATGTCGCCATAACAACCTTGAGTTGTGTTCCGGCATTAGTGACCAGGTTCCAGTGACCCTTAAGAGAGCAGCAGCGTAACCGCTTTCCATCAAGTGTGCCGTTAGCCTGTCTGCTGAACTCCTGCAATAAATAAAAAAAACCAGGATTAGCGCTGTCATACATATTTCCATGTCTTATGATAGATGGTAGTAAAAATACAATTTGGCAACATTTTAGATAGTGTCGCCATTGGATTAAGCGTACGATATTCATATAGGTGAAAACACTACGAGCGACAGTCGGCAACTGAAAAGTATAACTGTTCTAAATATATTTTTTAGTCAAAGACTGTCTAGTGTTGTTCTTCTATGGCATTGTGCCTCGTTCACATCGTGCCCGATTTCACGGCAGCGAGCACGGAAGTGCCGAAGGGAATTGGCAGCGTGAGTATGCACATTAGGGATGTCACGAATAGTGGTTTGGCCGAATGCCGAATATTCGGCACGCTCTTATAATACTCCCTATTAATATTATAAATGCGAAAGTAACTCTGTCTGTCTGTTCCGTTTTCACGGAAAAACTACTGGACCGATTTGGCTGAAACTCAGTATATATATATTTTCGATGCCGAGAATGAACATAGGATACTTTTTATCCCGGAAAATGGGATAGTTTCCGGGATAAAAGTATATTTGTCTTTTTGTTTGTTATCCTTTTATGGAAAGTCTATTGGACCGATTTGGCTGAAACTCGGTACATATATATATTTTATATATAATTTGAATACCGAGAGTGCCCAAGGGATACTTTTATCGCGGATAATGGGATACATTTTGGGATAGATTTATGTAAAGTTTATCCCGGAAACTAGGACAGGTTTTGTAATTTTGTCCATTTCGTCCACTGGGTCCACTGGGTCCACTTGGATCATGTTATCTATTTTTGTCAAGTTTTGTCATTTATGTAGTCTACATATAGACGGGGGTGGTATAGTTTGCGATATATAATGAAGTGAATCTTTCGGGGACAAATACATACAAATTTAATACAATGTAACCTGTACCACTTGCTTTTTAAACAAGAGATACGCACTTGAGGTTGAGCCGCGGGGTAATCTCTAGTAATAATATAAACTTTATTTCAGACCGGGGTCTATATTTCGTTAGTGTGTTACAACTATCTTCTAGATTAATGTTAGTAATATTTATTCTACGAGTATTTAAGACATTTTTTTTAAGCCGATGGCTACCCCTATCCAATGTTCTTGGAAGGGGCAGTCAAATCTGACCGCAATAGCCTTCAGAAGGCTGTTGGTGCTGCCGCGCAAGCGTTGCATCAGCGAAGCGGATCTTTTCCGGATAATCGCCTTAAAACCATCTATGCGGCCCTCCGCAAACATCCCAGACGCACTACAGTGTCGCGGCAATCCCAACAGCATTCTGAAAACATTATTATATTGCACTTGTAGGGCGTTAATGGCTCGTTGCGTACAGTCCACCCACAGGCCGCTCGAGTAAAATGACTGGCAATAAGCTTTGAAAAGAGTAGTTTTTACTTCAACTGTGCTTCGAGCGAAGAGCCGATTATTCGGTGGCGAATGTTCGGCGCGAGTGACGTGTCGCGCGTAACAGGGTTTTTTAAAATTGTAACTGACATTTTAAAAATTGGCCGAAAGATGAGATTAAAATGAAAAATTAATTAAAATAGCATTTAACATTTATAACACTACAAACGTAGTTTAATAAATTTGCGATTTAAATACATATCGAGGGGTCCAAGGTTATTTGTTTTAAGCGACATTCCCGAAATTGTGTCGATAGAGGAGTTTGAAGTTTCAATGACCCACAAAAAGACTTCATTAGTAAATTACATACTATATTTAAAAAAGAAAAAAAAAACTGTTGTTTTTAGTTGGAAACCAGGTTCATTATAATTCCCTTAAGTTTGAGACATTAGGATGCAAGAAAATCATCAAGTCAATTCTGTCACAAAATGTCGCTTAAAACAAGTACCCCTCGATATATACCTAAATTTTTGAGTAATATTGGAACGAAGTTCCTTATCGCGCGTTGCGAAAGGGGGCTAGACGGAAAAAATTCTTACGAAAAGTTGTCACGACACTTTTTGCTATAGTTGTAAGCCGTGTGGCGTGCGCGTGTTTCTCTGTCTGTCTCTCTCTCTCTCATAGAAAGCAAGCCAGTTATTTTCGTTTCGTCTTTCTATTTCGCATTGAACAGTGTGGTGTCGCGACGATTATTTTTGTTGAGTGTATACAGGGTTTTTGTACATAGTGAATATTTAAAAAAATATTATTATAACTTAAAAAAAATAAAATTTTATTAAAATTCCTTCACTGATTAATCGAAAAGAACTTCGTTCCATCCGGGTGTCCCTTGACACCTCTCAAGTTTTTGTTTTTTCTTGATTTAGTACTCGTTTTTTTTTAAATTCTCCCCCTCCTGACGCACACGTTTCTCGGGGTTTAATTTTCTATTATTAGGTATATTCTTATCCTTTTTTATCGCTAGTTTTCACTATAATCTAAGTATTCCACTTTCTATCGCTATTACACTGCTAAACATACTATTCCTATTTTTATGCATATTACTAGCTGACCCGGCAAACTTCGTACCTCCTTAGAATCAATAAATAAAAAAGGTGAATGATAATTGCAGAATGTTTTAGCTTTAGTAAAAAATTAACCGTAGCGAATATCAAACGTTTGACATTCAAAACCAAAAAAAAAGAAAACAATCTTCACTTTTAACCCTTTTATCGATATTACCAAAATCCGCAAGACTAACACTATCACTATCTCGTAATGTACCAAGAAAATATACCCATTTCATACAAATCATACAACTCCTATATGAACAGAGTGAGACAACAACACAATTAACGATCACGTGCACAAACGCGGATCAGCACTGTCATCGCGGACACATATGTGCTACTAGTGAGCTTAAGGGTTAAATTTAAATTGATTTCTGAACGACTTTTAAATTTAGTTGATTTCTAAACGACGGGACGAACATCAAATGTTTGACAGGTAGGAGTAGTTTTTAAGGGAAAGCGAAATTTTTGTGTTTACTATATTCCAAGCATTTTTTTCTTTAAACCTTACCTGGACTTCCACCAATAATTCAAAACCAAAATTAGCCAAATCAATCCAGCCGTTCTAGAGTTTTAGCGAGACTAACGAACAGCAATTGATTTTTATATATATATAGATATCACATCAGTATTCAGTATTCCACCGAATACCGAATAAAAATGCCGAATATTGGTGACGTCTCTAATGTTAACACATTGTCGAAAATAGGATACTCGCGCTGCCCACTTCCACGCTTGTTGCCCCAGAAACGGGCATTGTGTAAACGATTGGTTGGTAATTTTAAATTTAATGATACAATAGTTTATAATAAACATATAATTATAATATGAAAGATGATGTTTGATGAAAATGAGCGATGTTTCGTAATTCGTATGTTTTTTTTCGTAATTTTGAAAAATCTGTGATTTTATGTTCTCTATCGAGAAGTCTTTTTTGTTATTTTTTCTAATTTCGTAACATTTTGAAATTTGTAACAAATACGTCACATTTTAAAGTTTTATTATTACTGCTACTTTATTAACTCGAAACTTGTGATTATAAATAAAAAACAAAGTAATTACATCAAGTATTTGTGATTTTTAATAAATAAATAAATAATCGGCAGCCAAACACACATATTGTATATAAGTAGTAGATTAGACAGGCTGCCATATAGTAAATAGTGACCATAAACAACGTTGAATAGTTAAAATAAATTAAATTGAAGGTAGACATGTTTCTGGCCAGGACTTAAAATTTTCAAACAATGTATAATATTAATATTATTGACGGCCTCTGTGGTTGAGTGGGCTAAGCCTTTGCCGGCCTACCTCACTGCAACGCAGAGGCTCCGGGTTCGATTCCTGGTATAGTAAATTTCGGAAACGTATTTTCTCCGTTATTTACTATGGTCTGGGTGTCTGGTATCGGCCCCAGAGTAGTTCGTTGTATATTACCCATAACACAAGCGTAACTTGTTTAATTTGGGGATATACAATGTGTGTGTTTGTACAAAAAAAAAATGTTTGTACATAATTTTGGATATGTTTTAAATTTTCAAAATGTGACGTATTTGTTTTATATTAACTAAATGATAATAATATGTTTTTGTGCGTCTATAGGTTATTTATGTTTAATATTAGGATATACTCCTTTCTAATGAGGTGCTAATTCTCATAATTGTACTTGAAAAGTGAATAGGGGATATGTATTTGACTCTTATTCATTCAAGTCTCAAAATTATGGAAGAAGTGGGTATATTAAAGGCAATCGCCATGTAAAAAGTGTAATTTTGAAAAATGCCTTCAAAAATTCGTCGTTTTTTTCACTCGTGTTTCGATATAGAAAAATAGCAGTGGATATTTCTTTTTGGTTGCAACGAGTCGAGGCTGAAATTGAAGAGGAACTTAAGCCAATGTTAGACGGTTCATTTCTGCCCTTCAATTTGAAAGTGATCAATGTAAACGTAAAGTTGTGCCCTTCAATGGCTTTGGATACCGTCGCGTTCTCTCAGTTCTGTGCCTTTCAACCGAATTGAATCCATTTCGTTGGTGTGTCTTATATCAGCATAAATTTTGGTTTTTGTTCGTAAAAGGTTTCTGAGTGAAATCTGACCCCGCGGCGTTTTTAATTTAATTTTATTTTTAATACGTGGATCGTTGTTTTGCTAAATAAAAATCATTCGTCCATAAGTTCAAATATTTAACTTGAGTTTTTTGTAAAACGCTAATTTTTTGTTTTCGATTTTAATAGTAAAATTACAAATTTATACGTGGTGATTTTTTTTAAATCAATACTTAGAGTGAAAGGTGGGTAGGCCCAGGAAATGATGGCTTGACGTTGTGAAGGATGACATGCGTACCAGTGGTCTCGATACAAGGGATGCCGCAGATCGCGCGATTGGAGAAGAGAAGTAGGAAAGCGGACCTTGGGCGTCGAAGCGGTTACTCCGAATGCAACCGGGATTTAACGCACGGCTGGTGATGATGATGACATAGGAGTAAAAGGCGTGAAACATCAATATTTTTCTTATAAGTCCCGGATTAATAGCCGATTTAAAAAAAAAAATATAACGAAAATATTAGAGATGTGCCGATTAGTCGGTAAAGCCGACTATCCGGCCACTACCGTAGCCGGCGACTATTCGGCAAAGAGCGCCGACTATCCGGCTTCTTACTTTGTAGTCCCCGTCCACGTGTAAGGATTACAATGTATTAGTAAAGTATATAATACATAGATACTTTCCTAAGACATAGTAATCTCTACACGAGACTTTCTTTTTGACATGACTAAATTTTAATTGAGCTCTTTCACTTTAATGAACAATAACAGTATTATCTTTAAACAAAAATATATTTTTAATTTTTACACAAAAACACCGCCCTGGCCTGTACAAAAGTGAAAATCAAAAATCAATGCGAAGTAAACAAAACAGGTTCCGACACGCTCGGCTATAAACGAAGCGTCACGGAAATGCCCGAAACTGTATTCGGCTTGGACGACAAGTTGGCCAACTAGTCGGCCTTTACAATCAGCTAGTCGGCCAAAGTCATAATCGGCACATCTCTAGAAAATATTTTTTTTACCAAGTTTTCAATATGTGTAAAATTGTGTATTGTCAGAATATACTATTGATTTTTTAAATTTTTTTGGAAGTGGTGGAAGAGTATGAAGAAGTTAAAACCTGCTTTTTCCATAACCTTGTGTTCGAAGTGATACTCTTTAGATTGTCATTTTTTAGTGTTCCTTCTGTAGTATAGAGTCCGCGCCACAAAAGAAGTCCCACGGGAAATAAAGGAACTAAAAGTGGCAGCTCCGCTATTTGATAGGTTTTTTATTTATTTATTTATTACATATCCAACAGCTTACAATATATATCGTATAACAATAATATGATTTTTACCAATTAGTTCAAAGAGTTCATGATAAACTCTTGATATAAATGTGAACTATTTATTAACATAATGCCTGCTGAATTGTCCCTATATATCCGTGGCTGGCGGGAATACATTGATATCTCGACATACATCTTTTCTTTTTTTATTCGTTTAGACGCTTCCTACGCCTGCGTTTTTATAGGAAAAAAATTGACAGTCCGAAATATTCATAACTTTTTAAGATTTTTCCTTTGGTAATAATAGAATAACACGATTTATCATTACTAGTCAAACTTTAAAATTGCGCCCCTGTAAAATTGACATTTTGAACATGTCAACATATTCACGCCAGCCACGGATATTATATATTAATAACTAAAAAATAATGTACACGTATTGAATTATTAACTACGTTGAAATTGCTGCAACTTTAACCTTTAATATCTTTTGAAGGAGTCGATGTAGTAAACAATGTTGAGAATTCCGAAATTCTGAAATTGAAACTATATCAATGTTTAAGGCATGATTGTAAGGAATCGGTTCATCTGGCGGAAAATTTTAATTATACCTTTTTTCTAGAGCATTCAATTTCCTTCAAAAAATGTCTCGGAGTCAATTTCGTTAAGTCAATGATTTGGAAGTTCGGAGACAAAAACCTGCTTAGTAAAAAAATCTAAATTTGCGATGATAGACCTTTTAATATTAATATTCAGGATTCAGATTATCATAATAATCTATTTTTGGCAACCCCAAACAATATTTTTGATATATATAAAAAGAGACAATTTTTCTAATGTATATATATACAGTGTAAACTCCATGTAACGTCACTCGATTTAACGACAAACTCCCTTAAACGCCCAAATCATTTGGCTTTGGTTGGTCTAGCTTGTCTTCCATACAATGATACACTCTATATAGCATTATACCCACTCTCAATAACGACAACAGTTAAGTAATAAAAAGTACATTTTAAGGCCAAAATTAGTAAAAACTGCGCAGCTGTGTACGTTCTTTTATCGCTTTATTATCCTAACCCGTAACTGTCGGCATCATGCATACCGAAATTTCTAAGTAACTTCCTTTATCACCAAGATGCCTCAATATCGCAAGATATGAATAAAATAAGTAAAATATACAACAAAATTACTTGTCGCAGCAAAAGACGTCAGACAAAAATAACAGACTTCTCTCCATTTAACGACAGCTCTCTATAACGCTACAGCCCCTTCAGTGTCGTTATATAGAGTTTATACTGTATATATACATGTATACGCACAGATACATATTATACATACTTAAAAACTATAAAGGCGTGTTGTATAATATTTATGGTGCTTAACAAACATTCAAAATTCATTGTTCGTTAAGTAGCCAGAAAAGAAATTATCAGCTTATTATGGAATATTTTGTACTTATCTGTCAGTAATTACATACATAGATTTACGAATTAGCAAATTATTACTCTGGCAGGATTAAGCACGGCGATTGCAGCGCCGCGTCCGTGGGGCTTCTTTCGTGGCGCGGACTCTTGCTATTTTATCACATTTATGGTTCTGAGGTTTTCCTGCCTATTTTTGAAGTGAAACTTCTGTATAAAAGGGGGGGGGGGGTCTTAGGATTTTTATGTCACGAAAATACGTTACGGCAGCGTGGAGGAGCGGCATAATTTTAGACTATACTACGGATGCGTTTTTTGGTTCCGGATCGCATTCAGTTGTTTTTGTTTGATAAAATAAAATGTGTTTAAATAAAAAATGCATTCATTAAAATGTACCTAACCTAACCGAATCATAATTTGCAGTAACCTGCGAAAAATCGACATGTGTGCTGGGACACGTAGTAGAAGTGAAACTTCAACGGGATAAGTGGCAAAACGAATCGCAAAAAAAATTGAACTTGAAGTTTTACGGGCAGATTAAAAACCAGCCCGTAAAACTTCAAGTTAAAATTTTGTTGCGATTCGTTTCTCCACTTGTCCGTTGAAGTTTCACTTCTATTTTTACCGCCTATTATTTTTTTGCTTTTTTGATGACGCGTTCAGACTACGTGCGTTTCAGTTTTTCATTATCAGTCATGACTCAAGAAGTCACAATCTTTACTTTTCATGTAATAACACAATAAAATTGCTATTTATAGTAAATAATAACAATGAACTTACATATAAAAATGCGCGTTGTCTGTGTAAGCCCTTAAAATTAATATTTAGGTTTAACTGTTGACTTCTTTATTTAATTTCGCCTCTTTTTATCTATTTTAATAGAAAGAGTCAAAATATTTGAATGTGATTACGGTGTTAGTATACTGTTGATGCTATGCTATACTTTTATAATGCTATGTTTATAGAAAAAATATATTTCTCATGAGATGAGGTTGTAATTATGTTGACATCATTAGTTTAACAAAATACATTTTCGAATCAGTATTTTGTTAAGGCACGTCGTTTTATTTTTATTACTGTAATTATCCGTATTTTTTATTTGTGTAAATTATTTATTGTTAGCGTAGCATCGACAGAATCGAATCTTCTTTTTATGTAACCTTTGAATGTATTGTGTTTAATAGAGAGTTATCTAAGTTTAAGAAACATTAGGAAGGCAGTTCCTTAATTAGGACTATAATAATAAATGTAATCCCTATTAAAATGCCTATATTATAGTGTTTTAATTCAGGCCTGATTAGATTCAGAGTTCTAGAGAACGAATAACTCCGAATATAGGCGCTTCATTTGTCTTTCAATTGTGCTAGAAATGAGGCATTATCAACTTTAAAAAAATAAATGAAATTAAAAAAGGTTTCATGTGTGACTATTTCAACTGACTGACATTATCTGCTAATTTGTCTTATTTGTTATTTAATGATGTTGATTAGATTATGGAGTATGTTCCAAGATAAATTTTTATTTAAAGTATAAAATATTGTTGCGTTGTAACTAATAGAAATACAAATAAAAAATTTGGTAATTATTTCCAATAAAGTTAAAAACAAAACGACAAAGCAGTCATAGTCACACGTTAAACTTGGTTTAACAACTAAGATAGTTTTATTCTTTTAAAATTGTTTAAATCTCATTTATATACAAATGGAAGACAGAAATGAACACGTCTAATTTTGGTTTAAGACTTAAATAAAAACACAAATAATTCATAAAATTAAAAAGCGGTGCAGCCCTGTGACTTTTGTGCATTTAAAAATAAATCTTAATATGGACGGATAATATTTTTAAGTGTTGCCTAAATTGATTTTGAGTATTATGATTGATGTCTCTAATTGAAAGGATTGAAATTGACTTGACGTGTGATTTGTTAAGGAGTTACAAATGTGGAATTCGCTATCACGGTCGCGCATTACCAATATTTGAAAATATAAATTGGCAGAAATTACGACAAATCTGCTACACAAATCTCAACAACAGTATTACGAATGTTTCATAAATAAATAATTTTGGTTCATAATAAAAGTACGTTTTAATGGTTTTAAGCGCGGAATTTTATTTAATCAATTCGGTCACTTTTCAGTAGCCGTGATCACGAAAAACAGAATTTAAGTGTCAATGAGCATTGTTAAAGTTTTATTTAGCTTATCGCCAACTTTTTGTTTTAATTGTTTAGTTTCAATTTTGTTTATTATTTACTCTATGGGAGCCTAATCTAATTTACCACCGCTTCGCAACACATGTTGTGGCTTAAAGAGAAGAAGGGGCGTAAGAAATTTCGGCAATATGCCTGGCTCTAATAATTTTATATAATATTAAAATCGGGGAGGTGGGTGGCGGGGGTAAATAAACAGCGCTTAAAACAGTTAAAACGTAATATTAATGTGTGTATTAATCGCAAAAACTTAAGAAAATTTTGATTCTGTTAAGATTTCATATGTTTTTTAATAAGGATAATTCATTTTTGTATATTGAAATGTATATTATATGAAATAAAAATCAAATTTATGTGAAACATTAATTTTATTGTTGATGTTTGTGTAATGAATGACTTAAGTAAATTTTGTCAACTTATATTATTGCTAGTGGGATAGGGAACTCCATATAGGTAGCCCCATAGAGAAATATCTTTACCATTGGACACCTTGTATTATATCATGTCTTTACGACTGTAGATTGTCTTATGAATACGCTGTATAGACGAGCAATGCTATGCGAAGCGATACGATTATATTTAAGGAATACGATCATTTTGAAAAAAAAATATATTACCATCTTATTGCCTTAGATTAGCGAACTATTATTATTTGTATATGATAACATTTTAGCTAAGTTTTACATATGTATTAAAAGCTGCTACATAATTGACACTAGTGAGAGAATCTTGACACATGTACCGTAGCATACTGATCATTTTGATGTAAATTAGATTAGGCTCCCATGAAGTAAATAATAACCATAAACAAAAATTATAATGGACAAGTTGGTGATAGGCTAAATAATAACTTTAACATTATTCACTGACAATTGACAGCTTTGTCTTCCGTGATCACGGCTACTGAAAAGTGGCCGAAACATTAAAATAAAAATCAAATAAATTGTCGCGCTTAAAACCGTTGAAACATAGTTTTAATTATGTGTACTAGTCGCGATAACTTAAGAAAATACCATTTTGAATAAGTTTTATAATAATATAATGAAGACATATTTTGATACGTTCTGAATTCTTAGCTTCCATTACAAAATTATTGGTTTTCTCATGCAATAAGATGTTAAGAAAAATCTGATATAATATACGACTAGTTAGAAATCTGTTTACGATATCAGTAATGTTAGTATCGTATAGCTTCGTATAGCATAGCATTTGTTGTGTAAACAGCATTAGTGTAGTTAGTGTAAGTGAAAAATTCAAAATTTTTATTACTAAATTAATTAGAAATTTATAAGAAATTAATGTAAGTATGTAGCGAACAAAATTGTTTTAAATGTAGTATTTAAGAGCGTAATCGAATGTTTAATCTATTAAAGTATATAAAGAAATTATCATTTGTTTTATTTTGAAAATGTCACTCTGATATACATTACGGTGGGTAGACGTAAAGAGGAGTAGCAAGGTAAGGTAGGAGTGGTAAGTAAGGAGATCTGTGTTGAAATTCTCCGTCAAAACGGGGATAATTTCCGCTTTTTTTCTAATATTAAAATTCATAATAATTATATCACGTTTAATCACAGCACTATATTGTAAACAACTCTAGAAGAGTTTATGGTAATAAAAGAACAGCAACTGGTCACAACACTTATAATCAGAGAAGCTTACGGCTTACATGTTATCTATTGACTCTTCACACTCGACAAGCATTCTTAGAACACCTCGCCATCCCTCCAACAATTTTACAGTATAAGAAACTTGCAAATTGGCACAATCGATAGCGGATTGAAGTCATTGATAATAGTACATTATGGTACTAGTGTGTAACATTGGTGATTACCGCCGAGGCGCCATTGAGACTCGAGCCGTAGGCGAGGGTCTTAAGAGAGCCGAGGACGGTAATCATCAATACACACGTGTATCATACGACGTTTTTCAACACAGTTGTGATTAAAATAACAACAAAACCTCATTTTATTTAGTAGATAAAGAAGTTATATATGAGTGAAAGTTTTATTTATTAAATACATACATACATACATAACTTCACGCCAGTTCCCTTGCGGGGTAGGCACGAACAACAGAGCGCCATTTAGGCCCATTCTTACACACCTCACTTGCTTCTTTGACATTCATATTATTTATTATATTATTTATTAAATTATCTATTTAAATAAGAAGTTGCATGAAATGAGCAAGCAATAGGAACATTAATTTATTTGTTCTATAGAACACGATCTTTTTTTTTGAATAAAAACTTTTTAAGAACAAAGCAACTCAACCAATAAAATTTAAAAAAAAAATCTATAACTCACTAGTGAGTTCTAATGTTTTTTAGTCACAGTTTGATTATGGGTGTCATTCTGTGCCTAATTGCGGTGACCATAGAGCCACTTTATGAGCAAGTGTGTTGAAAACTATTTTAATTAAAAGGTTCTGAATGTCGAGAATTTAATACATTGTTTGGAAATTTTTAGATAATATTTTATATAAAATATTATACTTAAAGTTTTACATGTAATAAAATAACCCGAACACAGTATAAATCTATCACGTCTGCCAACATGAAAATAAAATGTGAATACCGTCTATATACAATTGAGAGATTTTGAATTATAATCTGTACAAAATTACCACATATTAGAGTTATATATTATTACATAAAATTATGTTAAATTATAGACAACTACTTACTCTATACAAAACAGGCGCTAATCACCGAATTAATAAAAATATAACATTATTATTCATCGTAATACCGAAGTAAGAAAGAGAGTTGGTCTGCAAGAGAGTGTCGGAGTGAAGTTAAGGAAAGGAATGCTCCGGTGGTTCGGGCATGTGGAAAGAATGCATGATGATAGAATGACTGAACAGATATACAATACAAAAGTGGATGGATGCAGAAGTCGTGGAAGGCCACGACACACCTTCCATGTTCAAATTGATCGTGTACTAGCAGAAGGTGATGTCAGGAGCCTTAAGAACAGACGAGCGTGCATGACAAGAGTTATGAATGTCAAAGAAGCAAGTGAGGTGTGTACGATAAGCCTAAATGGCGCTCTGTTGTTCGTGCCTACCCCGCAAGGGAACTGGCGTGAAGTTATGTATGTATGTATTATTATTCAATTAAGGAAATGGCCGATTGTAACGTTTAGAAATAAGAGGGTACATAAAATTAATTATTAACTTTAAAAAGAAACATGACAAAAACAACTATGCTACTAAATACATACATACATAACTTCACGCCAGTTCCCTTGCGGGGTAGGCACGAACAACAGAGTGCCATTCAGGCTTATTCTTACACACCTCACTTGCTACAGGTCCTGACGGGGCATGGTTGCTTCGGAAGGCACCTGTGTCGCCTCGGCCGCGACATCACCTTCTGCTAGTACACGATCAATTTGATCATGGAAGACGAGGACGTGGCCTTCCACGACTTCTGCATCCATGTCCAGCTTTTGCATTGTATATCTGTTTAGCTCATTCTTTCATCATGCATTCTTTCTACATGCTCCGAACCACCGTACGCATTCCTGGTCCTTACCTTCACCGGATGGGACGCCGTCTCCTCCTTCTGCGAGCAAGTCATGTTCGCGACTTCGGTATTACGAACGCGGTCCGCGAGCGTAATTCGCTCCGCAGATTTTGCCGCAGGAGCTCGCATCGACGACGGAGGTCAGACAGTGACCTTCGGCCGCCGTAAGCGGGCGGCGCGGGTGGGGCCCCTAGGGGTATAGGGGTTCTCACTCACCCGCACATGCCGTCGAGATGAGAGCGCGAGTGTTCCGCGCGCGCTCATCTCTCTTCCCGTGGGGCGCGTTACAGACCGCCCCACGCATGGAATAGACTCAGTAGTAGCCGGGGGATACGTCCTCCGGCATAGGAAGAGGCCCAGTGAGGGGGGCCCACGCCTGCCAGGGCACGCGGAGTTGGGAATCCCGCATTCACGTAGCCCTGGCATAAGGCGCAGGACGGAACACCCAGGGGTTTTAGTGGGTATCCCTAACTGGGGCGTGGCAATAGCGTGGCACCGGTTCTGACCGATAGCAAGCTAAAGGCCCCCCGCGGTGAGATGGTACTCCTTACCTCTACCCTCCATAATGCTATAATAGAAGAATGTCAATCGCCGAGAAGTCATAGGATATAAAAAGTAAAAAATAATAGGATAAATAAATACCCCCATCTAAGCTTTTAATGATATTAAATAATCACCTGACGCTCATATTGTACTCTAATATTGGCAAAATCGATGCCCAGTGCATGGAGCCATAAACCAAAAAAGTGAAGTGAAGTGATGGGATAAATAAAAATTTAGTACATGTAAGTAGCATGTAAGAAAATATTGTGTATAACGAGAAGTAAAAAAAAATATAAAGTATATGGTAAAGACTTGTTAGATTTTTGAAAAGAAAAAAAAAGATGATAACTTAGGCTGGATATTCTCGTTCATCCAATGAAGATTAAAAAAAAAACAGGTAAGTCTAATGCTGCGTTTCCACGCTTGCCAAGGCTCGGCAAGCGTCCACAAGCACAAGCGTGTAAAGAGGGCGTTTGGCTTGGCTTGCGTGAGCTTGTGGACGCTTGTATTCGATCCGGGCTAGTGTCGGTTTTTGGACACAAATCAAAGGGCGCTTGCGACGCGTTCACACGTTGGCGCGCGCTTAGTAGCCGCATATACATATACACCGGCACCGTTACATTTTGAATACCGTAAATTTTTAGAAGGTTTTAGGTTCACCTTCTAAATTTTTATGAAGTAACCGAAATACCAATTAAACTGAAAAACTTATTAGTTACCGGGTACGATTTCTATGAATCTTTATCATCCACCATCTTCGTGGTCGTCGGGCTTTCCTTGCTTTTGTTTTACTTTGCTTGTATTTGAAATAAAAGTAGGTTAAACCAAACGTAATAGTCGATACAAGTTCGACGTCCGCCATGCTTGGATGTACGTAACACACTGACGGATTCACAAGCGTGTAAACGACTCCCAAATGCCAAGCGAGATTTGTGGACGCTTGCCGAGCCTTGGCAAGCGTGGAAACGCAGCATAATGAAGACGGGGCTTTAACTGAGATGCGATATTAATGACGTTAAATATTGACAGATAGTGGATATATATACGCTAATGTGGCTATAAAATTCGTACAATAATCCTTATATATTTAATCTAAGCCTATTTATATTCGATATCTGTGTTAATAGTATTTATCTTAATAACAAATGTATTTGTAGCGTAATTTTCCAAGAAAAATCTATCCTTACTAAGAATAATAAACGTAAGTTTGTCTTTGTACATCAAATTAGTGTCTCTACTTGGATGAAAGTTTGTAGGCAATGTTACTTACGTTAAACAAAACGCGCTATATCAACTCCTAAAAAGCGCTCGATTGGGACGTATTTAGAATTAAAGCGTTAAAAAAACATGCCAGCCAGGTGGTAGGGCAACCCGACGGGATGGCTACCACCCTTGGTCTAAAGTCGCCAGTGTTCCGGCATTAGTTAAGAGAGCAGCAGCGCATTTGTAGCACCTTTGGTGTTGCAAGTGTCTATAGGCGATGGTAACCGTTTTCCATCAAGTGGGCCGTCGCATGTCTGCTGAACTCATGCAATAAAAAAAAAAACAATAACAAGACAGGATATTTTTACTAATACAAATAATTTAAGAGCTTGCGAGTATCTGAAAGTAGGTGTTTGAGGCACTAGGACGTTTTGTATATACTTGAATAGTATATGAATACAAAAAATACAAAAATGAAGATCTGGCTGAAAAGTAGAGGAATTAACCGAGCTATTAGAAATAAAGCGTTAAAAAAGCATGCCAGCCAGGTGATAGGGCATTTGCCCGACTGGATGGCTACCAGCCCTGGTCTAAAGTGTGTCGCCATAACAACCTTGAGTTGTGTTTCGGCATTAGTGGCCAGGTGCCAGTCTCCCTTAAGAGAGCAGCAACGCATTTGAAGCACCTTCGGTGTTACAAATGTCCATAGGCGATGATAACCGCTTTCCATCAAGTGGGCCGTCTGCCTGTGTACTGATCTCCTGCAATAAAAAAAAGAATATTTCAAAGCTGTAAATTTTTTTAGCAAAATATATATATTTTGCTACACCTATAGGTGAATTTTACAAGTGGGCTTTCAGGGCCAAATTATAAATTATAGGAAATAGCGAAAAACACTAAGGAGTCTCGAGGCCCCGATTTTGACGAAAGCTACAGTGGTATCATTACATTTTTGAAAATTAAATCAATGAGTAAGTTTAAGTATTACGGCGCAGGTATAGCAAAGTCATTAGAGTTGCTTATTTTAATAGGTTATTTTATTTTATGTTTAAGGCTTGGCAACTAGGCCTTTAAGCCAGGCGCCGTTGTATTGTAGGCTACAATCGACGTCATTCAACGGAGTTCTTGTGAAAACTCGAAAGGCCACATTTGGCTACATAGCTAACATTTCTCGCAAAAATACATAATTACTACTCAAAAACTATCAACATCCTACAACTATTGTTCATTTTAGAGTAATTTTACACATTTTTAGAAAATAAAACTGCACAGCACGACGCCTCCTTTCAGTTCCCGCCAAAAACTCCTATTTTAATAGGCGACTGCCATTCCCATAGATAAACTATTTTTGTTTAAATGAGATGACATTTCTGAATCTACAAATTGTTTATCATTTTTCTTTTCTCTATAATTTATTATCCAATATGCTTACATTCATATACATTAGAAAACACATTTGAACTGTAGCACAGAAACCTCATGGAGTTATTCGTGACGCAGGGAGTCGTCTGCACAATATTGTTATATCAAAAAATAGGAGCAGAGATGAATAACTGTTATCATCATTCTAGTGTTTAGTTCTGATTTGATAATAATAGCGGGGTATCATCATTCTAGTATATGGTTGTCATTTTAGTCCGAGGTCTGCATATGTGAGTGTGTGATTTAAAACGATCAAACCCGCGGTCAGAATGTAGTTGGGAAAAAACATAGGTAATACATATTAGTGACGTCAAAATATCGATGTTTATCTAAATCGATTAGATTATCTCAATCAATACAACAAAAGATTACACTTAAGATGTGTTTGCTTACATTCTTTAATTGATTTCTATCAAATCGTTAGAATATTTTCTTTATTATACAATAATAAGTCCTCGTAATTGTAGATAGGTAGGTGTATATATTGTATAAGTCAGTTCCTGCGACTTCTTTTAAAGTACATTTATTTTTTGTAAATAAGGTATGTTACGTATATGGTCTCTAATAACAATGAAATTTATATGAAACTATTGTGAAGCTGTAATGAATCCAACGCTGAAAAAATTATCAAAATCGATTTACCAACAAACAAGTTGTGGCTGAAAAACCGCAAAAACTACACATATTCTGCCTGAATTTAATGATTTTTCTGCAATATTTTCGGGACCCAAAGTCCAATAGGAATAAAATTTATTTGAGATCATTTTGAAACTTTATTAAATTCAACGTAAATTATCAAAATCGGTTCAGAAACAAAAGACTGAACATACATAAAAATAGTTATTTATGATACTAGTGCGGTAAGTTGGGTTCTACATATGAGCAGACGAATGTAAGCCCTTGACCGCACGTGTGTCATAGAACGTTTATCAACAAATTTGCGAGAAAACAGTAGATAATAAAACAAACGTACATATCAGTTGGAAAGTCGTAACAATCATTGACGTTTGTAATATAAAATTGCGCGCATTTGCAAATGGCGCCACGTGCGCGTGGTGAAAAATTAGAACTACATCTTCCGTCTCATTTTCTCTATAGTATTAAAGTAAGACAAATGTATTGATCAAAAGCGCTTCCAAGGAGATTCAATTATTCAGTTTAATTACCTTCGTAATGTGAAACTCGTTGATGGAATTCTTTATATTTTTTTTACACCTAGTAGCACGTTCCATTGTGTTTTGCGTAATTTTTAATTTTCGAATAATGTGCACTGGCTTTGTAAATATATTTTTTTAGCAAATGTGTTGAAATTAATATTTACATGACAAATTCTATCTCCTTTAATAATAATTAAACCTCATCCTTTTTTAAGTCTTGTAAAAAGCGCATCTTTTATTTTAATACTAGCGGCCCGGCGCGGTTTCACTCGCGCTCTGTCCCACTCCCATGATATAGCGTTATGTTATATAGCCTATGACACTACCTGTTAACGTAGCTTTCCAACAGTAAAATAATTTTTAAAATCGGTTTAGTAGATCCAGAGATTATCCCCTACAACGTCACAAACTCGCAAACTTTACCTCTTTATAATATTAGTATAGATGTGCTCCAACCACAGCTGACGTCACGAAAGAAAATTCATAACGTCTCTTTCCAGAAGTAAGGAATTATCAGGGATACTTCTGGGCTACAATTACATAATCATTTTCAAACATCACGTGGATTGAAACCTGATAACCATTATAGTGAATTACTTTAATTATTCATATTTGAAAATTAATCTAAGAGAACGAATGAAGTTTTACAACATGGATTAGAAGTTTAAGATAAATAATTAATGTTATCACAACTATTTGAGTTATAAACTATTATTACGTAAAATATAATCACTTAAAAAAATGTTGTTTGTCTGAATTTAACTTTAAACGTGAAGTGCCGAATATCCAAAACAGACTTGGCTTGATGGTCTAGAAACCAAGCCATAAAATAAAATAAAATGTAACTGTGATATGACGTTAATATTAAGTGGCAACACTTTTAGATAAAATAGTGACGCATAAGTAAAGATTTCTCCCGACACTTTTTTTTGATTGATTCCAATTGACGCAATTTTCACGGGGAATGCGATGAGAGAGAGTGGAGACTCGATGTTAAAATACAAAAAGACCAACTAATAACCCCTCCTGCTGTTTCTATCGCAAAAGACGCGAATTATTCATCCTTATTTATGGTATCTTTTCTCGGGATGGTATTGACGCGATGTATTGATATTTTTGGTCAAATAAAGTGGAAGAAGTTTGTGCTTAATAAACTTTGCTGGTTGAATCAATATACATTACATACGAAACTATCATTGACCTTAATAAGAATTAAGATATTATGTGTAAAGAGAAGTTTCACTATCCTGCATGGCAGTCCGCATATTTATTCGTCACGTAATGCAGGACTGTGAATGTTGTTGCAGCCTGCATTCCGTCCGGGGAAAATGAGCAGTGCTTCTTGAGTCCTGCAAGCTTCATCCAATGCAGGACAGCGAATGGGCCTTGAACTTACATATTAATATCATTCGTCAAATATCCGATCTTACTTTAGATTTAACGCCTTATGATGACATAAATATAGAATTAATCAAATGATGATTATACTTTTATTTTTAGATTTTATTTAATAAAAATAATACGTAAGACATTGACTTTGAGATAAGGATGTCCTTAGTAGGTAATACAGTATTTTTTTTGGATGAAGTACGGCAAACAGGCTGATGACCCACTTAATTCTGAATAGTTACTGTGGTCTATGAACATTTCCAATACTAGGTTCTGCTTGCTGTTCTTGAAAAGGGGGATTGGAACCTGGCCACTGATGCCTTAACACAAATCAAGGTTATTATGGCGGCATTGGCGGCGTCTGTGGTTGAGGGGGCTAAGTATTAGTTTAAGGCCAGAGTGGCAAAGCGACGGGTGGGGCGGGCTGCGGGCAATAGAGCATCCAACTGAGAGACCTGAGTGCACGCTCGGCGTTCATCGTTCACAAACTGGTTTAAACACCTGTACGCGACGCCCCGCTCGACGCACATGTTGGCTGGCACTAGGGACACTCGTTAGCGAATAGATAAATTTAAATTAGTTTATCTATGGTCTCAGTGCACGGCCGAACCGAGCATGCAGCGGAGCGGGGCGTCCAGCGTGTCTAAAGCGGCTTAAGGAAGTGGGGATGAACTCCCAACCGATGACGAGCGGTGCGATGGTAGAAAGAGGACGAAGGCACCATTCTAAACAGTTCTTCGGAATCCCCGTTATACAGTCGGTAGAAGACGTAGAGAGAAGCGAATGTGATGAGCGTGATGAGCACGGTATTTTAGTTGTACACAGAGACGTCAATATTCAACGACCAGGCGATTATTGTCCTTCCACGTACGACATCGTATGTTTAGTTTAGATGATAATTGACATTTTTTTTTGCTTTCGACAATCGTATCTTCGAAGCAAACTCTCTCCGTGTAAATGGCCCTTAAATCTTTCTTACGATTGAGATGTATATCTTTATAATCTCGACATTCCTTTAATATTAAAAAAAATAGATAACATAAGATTGTATTTATGGAAACTTTTTGAAACACCGCCAAATATTTAGCACGTTACAAGTCATTGTTGACTGATAAGGGCACGTTTTACCACCTTTTCAAGCTAATTTTCTAAACTCTATCTATCACCTTAACTTTGAAGTGAATACTTCTTTAGGCAATTGGACACTTTATGTATGGGGAAAAGTACTAAACTTGCGTGACTGTTGTGCATGACCGTCACGCCCAGATACATAGCTTTCATAAGCAAAATGGTGACCGCTAAATATTAGGTACATTCTGCAGTACTGGCCATTTAAAATAAATATTTTTGTTTGGCTAAGATATATAATTTCAAATTAATTTTACTTTGAAAACACGAAATTCTTTTTTAAAAATTAGTCATTTATTTATTGGTAAGTGTTATGTTTTCTTCGCATTTGAATCTTTTTCGTCATCATGGATAGTTAAAAATTCGAGTACATATGGAATAAGAGTACCGTCATGGCAGCAACGCGGCAAGAGCGACAAGCAACATCAACGACCTTTATGAGCGAACACTACAATGAACGCACCACTTGTTATTGGTTTGCCCGCTTCCATTCTGGAAATTTCGACCTTTTTTTTATAGCTGGAGTACAGCAGACAGGCTGACGGCCCACCTGATGGAAAGCAGTTACTGTCGCTTATGGACATTTGCAACACCAGAGATTTCATCAACCCGCTGCCAGTCTCGAAGAAATTTTATGGCACCCTTTTTGAAAAAGGTTCTACAGAACCGTTGCGTACATGAGCAAAGCGGCTTAAGGAAGTGAGGGTGAAATCCCAACACATGGCGAGCATTTCGATGGTAGAAAGAGGACGAATACACCATTCTATACAGTTCTTCCGAATACTCCCCGTTATAGTCAGTAGAATACGTAGAGAGAAGCGAAGTCTCTTATAAAGCCAAGCCTATCTAGACCATCTGTGAGTGTGGAATCGTCAACAACGTGAATGGCTCGACGTTGAATACAGTCTAGGGGATCGAGTTGGTAGCCAGGTGCTCCAGCCCAAAAGTGTGAGCAGTACTCCATATGCGGGCTCACCTGGGTTTTACAAAGCACAAAGCGTTGCCGCGGTGTGAAATACTGTTTGGACCCGTTTAACATTCCCAGCTTCTTAGAGGCGAGTTTTGCCTTGCCTTCAAGATGGCCTCTGAACATCGTTCGCGATGTCAACACTGAGGATCCCAATACTCTTGGAGGTGGTAAGGGGAGTTCCTTGGAACTGAAGCGATTGCTCGAATGGAGTTTTTTTGGCAGAGAATACGTAGACCTATGTCTTCTTGGGGTTGAAATGGACAAGGTTTTGTCTCCCCCATTCAGAGACTCACTCTAAGGAATACTCTACTTCAGATACAAATCTAACCCAACTTTCCTCCATAAATGATCGAGGGAAGTTTGCACGACCAGAGTACTGCGCATCGCCTGTGCTATCATCCGCATTGGAATGAATGTTGCGAATAGACAACATATCATTGATATGTAAGAAGAACAACGTTGGCGATAGCACACAACCCTGGGGCACACCAGCGTTGATGGGCTTGAAACTTGAGCAACAACCGTCGACAACGACTTGAATGCTGCGCTCATCAAAAAAGCTGGATATCCAGGTGCAAGGCCCTTCGGGTATCCCAAACGATGGCCGCTCCGATAGAAGAGCCCTGTGCCAGACCCGGTCGAAGGTCTTAGCAATATCTAGAATTCTAGACTAACTGCCAGTGCTTCCCCTTTGCTCTCAATGGCTTCAGCCCAACGGTGGGTTAGGTAAACCAAGAGATCCCGAACTGAGCGACCGTGGCGGAAGCCGTATTGCCGATCGTTTAGCAGCTGGGAATCTTCGAGGTAACACAAGAGCTGCGTGTTGATAATACGCTCCATCACCATTGAGAGCAAAAAGGTTATTGTTATAGGCCTATTCGACGTGTCTGTTACGTCCCCTTTTTTGGGGGCAAGGTGTACATGGGCAATCTTACACGAAGCGAGGACACAACCCTTGTAGTAAGAGAGAGTGAAAAGTCGGGCAAGGACTGGCTGGGGACAGCTCAGCTAAACACGTCTGCAGCACAATGGCAGGATTGCCATCAGGGCCAGAAGACTTTTTGACGTCGAGGGAGAGGAGAGCACATCGGACTGCTTTTTGAGTAAAGCGCACCTCCGACATTCTAGACTCACACTCAGGGATTGTAGGTGGAGTTTCTCCTATGTCTCAGAGTTGAATTGGCCGCAAAGATTTCATCCAGAAGATTGACTTTATCTTTGGCGGCGTGTACCAGACGGTCGTCCACTGTGCGCAGAGGTGGAAGAGAAGCCCGACAAAAGTTTCCTTGGACAGCTTTGGTGAGGGCCTAAAAAGCTCTAGTCCCAGAAGAGTAGCTAGAGAGGCGCTCACCAATTCTGCCGATGTGATCGAATTTTGCTCTTGCGAGCTGTTTTTTGAGGGACCTGGGGGCGGCATTGTATCACTTTTTCAGGTCAGAGGAACTTGGAGCCTGACGCTGCAGTCCAGGCTGGATAAGCCTGTTTCTTTAGCTTTACAGCTTCACTGCTGTGCTTATTGAACCATTGTGGTTTACTCGTACCACCGATAGGTACAGTTGAGTTTGGAATTAAACATGTTATTCGCTGCAGTACTACATCGGCGATCCAGTCTGTGATCGGATCAGAAACTTCCGACGAGAAACATAACTGCCTCCATGGGTAGGATGCATAGAATTCACGGAGTCCATCCCAATCTGCTGACCTGTATCGCCACACCTTCCGTCGTCCAGCGGGAAGAGTCCGATCGGGAATAGGAAGGGGCACCACCAAAGATACCAGACAATGATCAGAGGTTCCCAGTGGAGCACTAATGGAGATCTGGTAATTCTCCGGGTGTACGGTCAGCAGAAGATCCAGCAAAGAAGACTCATGATCCACTCTATCCGGTATTCGGGTAAACTCCGTAATCACCTGAGTGAATCCATTAGCGAGAGCAAATTCGTAGGCAGTAGTCCCTGACAGATCAGTTTTCGGGGAACCCAACCACTCAGCGTAATGAGCATTTAAATGCTCGAGTATGACTACCTCTGCAAAAGGATACTGCCCAAAAACTTTGTCGGTCACCTCATGAACGACTTCAAAAAAGCGAGCTGTTTCAGTCCTTGTGCATTGCCTGCCATGGGACCCATATAAGAACGCATAGATTCGGGTGGAACCACCAAAATCTACGCGTACCTACAAGACGGAAATGGTGACGAATTGTGAAGCTTGCCACCACCCCTGTACCATGAGGACCACGACCACTCTTCCAAGAGTGTGACGACGGAGAACAAGAAGAACAAGATGGAAATATCCCTATCTTCAAGGCCGTGGAGATTAGAATAATTTTTTTTTAATAAAATTAGGTTAACCTATTTCAGAAAAAAACGGCAGTTACATAGGCAAGGACCTAATAATAATTATTATTTGATTTTTTGTGAGTATTTTATTTACATAAACTAACACCTGACGGTATTTTGTAATTTGTATTTTGTATTTGTATTTTAAATACATATACTTGAAACGCTGTATTTATAAAATTTATCTGTGATTTTAAGTAAACTGACGGACTCATAAACTGCATCAAAGTAATAGACGACTTTGAAATAAATATTTTAACCAAGTATGCAAACTTTATATACAGATGTAAATTGAAACCTCTAGATTGGTTCGTGAACTTTAAAACAGCGTAGGGTCATATCCTTAAGTTTAAGTTTGTGTACTGGAAAGGACCTCAAGACTTTTTTTGAAGAAAAAACAGAAATTTAAGGAAAATTGGTTTAGTTAAAAAATTGGTTTTAACAATAGACACAAACTTTATGCAAGGGTTTATTTATGTTTTAATAAGGTGTATTACCTCCACGTGCCCTTATTACGGATTCTAATCGGTTCCGCATAGATTTTATTAGGGTTATTAAAAGATCTTGCGGAATATTGTCCCATTCTTCTGAAAGTGCTGTTCTTAGCGCTGCCATTGTCGTGGGCAAAGGGTTTTTCGTATATACAGAAGGTTTGTGGAGACAGGTTCTTACAGAAGGAGGCGTGGTACAGGCAGGACTTGAGCAACCACCGGTCGTGATGACCGATTTATTCTTACAACTTCCCTGCGAAATCGTTTCCTCACGTCTGTTAACATCAAAACAGAGCTTAATGAAGTGCGTGGAGTAAACGTGAGTGCACGAACAATAAGAAGAAAGTTAAAGGAAGCGGATATCACCCCTTTTAGACCAGCAAATGGTCCAAAGTTGTCTGTAGCGCACAGACAAGCTCGCTTAAGATTTGCGCGTGATCACCTGTATTGGACAGAAGAGCAATGGACCTCCGTATTGTTCACGGACGAGTGTAGGACATGTTTATATGGTGCAGATGGTCGCAGAAGAGTCTATCGTCGACGTGGAGAGCGATATGCTCAAAGTTGCATTGAGGAGCGTGTTCCTTTTGGAGGCGGTTCGTGTATGGTCTGGGGTAGCATATCGATGAACGGGCGAACAGAACTTGTGTTCATAGACATGGTCCGTCAAAACGGTAATAGAGGGGGTTTGACTGCACATCGCTACATAACAGAGATCTTAGAAGATCACGTGGTGCCTTACATGGCATTCATAGGCGAAAATTTTACTTTAATGCAGGATAATGCCCGGCCACACGCTGCTGCACAAGTTCGACAATATTGCGAAGAGGTTGGGATACGTACAATGAATTGGCCAGCACGCAGCCCGGATCTTAATCCTATTGAGCATGTTTGGAACAATTTAAAAAGAGCTGTATATGCGAGAAACCCTTTGCCCACGACAGTGGCAGCACTAAGAATAGCACTTTCAGAAGAATGGGACAATATTCCGCAAGATCTTTTAATAACCCTAATAAAATCTATGCGGAACCGATTAGAATCCGTAATAAGGGCACGTGGAGGTAATACACCTTATTAAAACATAAATAAACCCTTGCATAAAGTTTGCATACTTGGTTAAAATATTTATTTCAAAGTCGTCTATTACTTTGATGCAGTTTATGAGTCCGTCGGTGTATTTCTTTAAAAATTAATTTGGACATTTCCAACGGTATTTCTACTTTTTTATTTTTTACTATGATAAAACGATGTAAACAGTGATTTAAATAATAATGAGTAAAATAACTACTAATGTATGTTTGATTTAGTATTATTGTTCTTTCTTACTTATTTTTAATTATCTTAATATATATATAAATTACGTGCCACGTTGTTTGTCCGCGATGGACTCCTAAACTACTTGACCGATTTTAATCAAATTTGCACACCGTGTGCAGTTTGATCCGACTTGAAATATAGGATAGCTTACATTTGGACCCAGTAGGTGGCGCTGGAATCGGGGTCTAAATTTTATTTCTTCAGGGCAGAACAACGTCTGCCGGGACAGCTAGTTAATTATAATTTATAATGTAAGTAAGAATTTTAATGGCATAATCTATAAAAGATACAACTAAATATTAAAAATAAACTATATGTACAAACTAAAACTAAACTATACAACC
Source organism: Dendrolimus kikuchii (assembly GCA_019925095.2). NCBI lineage: Eukaryota > Metazoa > Arthropoda > Insecta > Lepidoptera > Lasiocampidae > Dendrolimus > Dendrolimus kikuchii. Next base: position 2,489,319 of record CM034414.1, read on the forward strand.
TAGTACCAGACCGCTGTCAGTTGGAGACGTGCTCAAAAGACTGGCCACATTGTCTCGCTGAATGGCAACGCGTTGTCTGAGGTATAGACCAGTCTTTTGGTCACGTGAGTTTTTTTTTTAAACTTTTACTTTAAAAAAAGAACTCTGATATAAGCCACTATTGTAAATAATTAAAGCATTGGTATAATCTATTACAGATAATCGAATACAATGCAAGAAAACTTATTTGTATTGTATTCTACTCATAGTCCGTCAAGACTATAAGTAGAATACTGAGCCTAGATCACCGTCTTCTACGGGTAAGGTGCCTAGAAGGCTGGCTACGTTTCCTCGCTGCATCGCCATACAGATCCGTTGGCCGAGGTAAGCACCAGCCCTCTGATCACCTGAAGAGTCAATGAGTCGTTTCGATAAATTTTGGTAGAGGCTCATGGCCTTAGGACCGCACCCCATATTGTAAATTAGTTTTGCACACCTTCGTATGGGCAGAATGCATTGATACTATGACAACTATAACATCCTTGTACATGCATTACAGAATAAAGATATTCTATTCTACTCTACAATAAAAAATATGCATTTTCCCCCATTGCAACTTTGAAGTGTGTAATATCTTGTCGCTGCAATTAAAAGAACATGTTTCCTGTTTTGTAAACAATAATAATTTCTTCTTGGAATACCTATCTTATGTTATTAAATTATATATTTAGGCGTTAGAAAGAATCGAATATCAAAGACGATGACATTTTATCATTAAAAAAAAACTACAATACATTAATTATCATTACTGATAATACGTTATAATCTTATTAATCAAGCCAATTGCTGTAAAATTTTCTTCCTATAACATATCTTCACAAACTTATTAGTTAGATATAAAAATCTATTAAAACATGTATTTCAATTATAATAAGGGTTATATTACTTTGATTTTTTGGGTATATGACTGAATATATCTTGGTTTTTGACTATTTAAAAGCTATATAAGGGTTCGAAAAGAAAATTTTCTAAGACAGTCATATTACAGCCGGTCTGTTAGTCCTGTCCAGATGTTGCAGTGTGTTTTATCTTGGTAGTGATTTGATTTTAGTCATTTTATTAATTTTTGTTATGCGTGTAAACAAAAGTTTTCTTAATTTCGGAAATATGTTTGGTGAGTGTGATATTTTAAAGTTTATATTAATTAAAATAATAATAATAATATGCCATTTTTTTAAATTTATTTATGTTGTAAAAACAGTTATTTTATTCGGAAAGTGGATCATTTTTAGTGCTAGCTAAAGCACAGCAGACAGGCTAACGGCCTACCTGTGATGGAATGTGGTTACTGTCGCCTATAGACATAACAATAGCAGAGGTGCTGTCAATGTGCTGCCGTTCTGCCGTGAAGAAGAAACTGGAACCTGGCCCTGATGCCGGAATTCAATTCAAAGTTGTTATGGCGGCATACTCTAGACCAGGGGTGGTAGCCATCCAGTCGGGCAAATGCGCTACCACCTGGCTGTGGGTGGCCTTGTCGCCTCTTACGACAGGCCGCCCGGCCACAGGATATAGTATCCTGCCTGCACGGAGAATTCACTTATTTTAAGATAAAATTGTACATAGCCATATGTATATCAAACCCTAGATTAATATAAATAAAAAATACACCGGTCAAAATTAAATAACAAGTCAAAATATTAAACTAAATAATCTATGGTCAAAATCCCGAAAAAAAATATTTTTTTTCAATCCGTTTGCCTGACTCCTTTTTTAAACAATACTTTCGTTTTAATTATTTACATAAATTAATTGAATTATAAACCAGAACAATGAATATTCAAGTTACTCGTACTAGTATATATATATCAAATAGTATAAAGCAAGTAGTAGTAGACTCGGGTATATCTAGTTCGCCCGGGCTAAAGGAGTAAAAAAAAAAAGTTAGTCGTACTTAATGCAAATTCATTAATACTAGAGGTCGCCCGTGGTCGAAAATCGATTTTTTTTAAGTTTAAGGCTTGGCAACTAAGCCTTTAAGCCAGGCGTAGTTGTATTGTAGGCTACACACCATTCAACGGAGTTCTTGTGAAAACTCGTAAAGTCACATTTGACTATACAGTTCACATTTTTCACAAAAACACATAATTACTACTCAAAAACTATCCATATCCTACAACTATTGTTCATTTTAGAGTAATTTTACACATTTTTAGACAATAAAACTGCACAACACAACGTCCCCTTTCAGTTCCCGCCAAAAACTCCGAAATTCGAATATAATAATTAATGTCAAAGACTATACTTCTATAAACACAGATTTTGCCAAGGCTACACTGTTAATTTGACTTGAACAATAAACAAAAGAGTATATATGCGTGTGAGTGTCAAATACATGATAGTGTGTGTAATGTTTTTTATTATTATTTATTTATTATAAATCGTTAAATACAAATTCTTTTATATTCTATCTAAAAAAGTTGCTTGCTAATAAATGCTATTATACTATAAATGATATACCTACTATAATTCAAACTAACAATGATAATCGTATTACCAATTACAAAATTATTTATATTGACTGTTATAATTATCTGACTATGAGACTGTGGACGCTATTTATTTATTTTTAATTGAAATTTTGACATATTATAATTAATTGTATAAATAATGTAATATTGTAATTAATTGTACGAGCTAAATCTGCACGCCAGTCTGGCAAAACCATGTAAGTAAACTTAAATATAACTATTGTAAAACCGTTTAAACCATATTTTATGAAAGTAAATAAATTTGAATTTGAATTAAATACTAAATTCTCAAACGCACTGCGGCGCCATCGGCTTGCTTTAGCTGGCTCCGCTCTGTGAACTAGGGACTTGGTCTTCTATTATGTACATTTGAGCTTTGAGGTATATTATTATAAGTCTTTTAATTTCTGTAACAAATAAAACCGAGAAGCCGTAATAACGTAATGGCTTGGCTATCCAAACTCAAAGGGCGCGTGTTGGAATCCTTGCCAGAACGCATGCACCACTTAGGCAGTTTTCTGATCTAATGTGCATATTGTTACAATTACCACGTGCTAATAACGGTGAAGGAAAACATCGTGATGAAACTTGCACAGCGAGATAACCGATCTGTCAAACCTACCAAGACGGCTTGTACAAGCATGGCGGGTATATTGTCCCTATAATGCGAGGCACAAGTCCGGTAGTGGGACATTTATGAGCTATTATTATATATCATTAACACGTAAAACAATTTCGGCCCTAAACTCGCCCCAGCCTGGAGCCTATGGAGACTTAGAATTGTTTTAGGCTCCAGCCTACTCAGCCTGCTGGCAAATCCACAACTGGTTACATTGGGAATGAATTAAATTCAATATATATGAACGTAAATACAATAGTTGTTTACGACAGTTCATACTTCAACTGAAAAAAAATAAACAAAGAATTGTCACTTAAAAATGTCAAATTCAAAGTGTCGGTTCAGGTGTAATAAACATTTTCATCCTTTCACTTTTATTAATGAACTAGCTGTTTACCAGCGAATTCGTCCGCGTGGAATTTTTTTTCTAAAAAAAAGTAGCCTAAGTTATTCCTTATAACATCAACTATCTGCCAGTGAAAGTCCCATCAAAATCGGTCCAGTCTTTTCAAAGATTAACCGAAACAAACAGACAGACAAAATAATTAAAAACTGATTTTTTTATTTAATTTTGTAAGCATAGTTTTATTATTAGAATAGTTTAATTTGTAATTAAGTTTAGTTTTTACATTTAGGCTTATTCTTACACACCTCACTTGCCTCTTTGACATTCATTCATTCTAATCTCAATATTCATTTCGGATAATGTGATTTCGGCTGGTAATAGCAATATTTCTCTACTATTATTTCGCCGCCAAGATATTGAGAAGATATTATAATACATTTAGTAGAATACCAATTTTTGTCACCATCGCAATGGAATCGTATTAGGCCTCTGATAGCTGAATAGTTGTAAAATATTTCCTTAGATAATATGCAGGGCGTTCCATTAGTAGTTCATAACGCCCAAAACGCTCAGTTAGCCGTACCACAAGGCGACCCAGATCGTTGTGGTCGTGGCGAAAACGTCACTAATGACGTCATTAATTTCGATCACACAACGCTCACAACGACCCATGTCAAAAGGTGGGTCGAATAGCCGTTCCACTTGGGTTTACGATTGTAACGCCGGCAAGCAAGTGGAACGGGAAAAATCGTGGTCGTTGTGAGTCCCTAATGGAACGTAGCCATGGTAGATGATATATGATAGCAGCCCAGAAACGTCCCACTACTGAGCGTGAAGCCTCCCACTATAGGGGAACATACAGTATAACCGCCACACTTGTCCAAGGCGGCTTGGCAGGTTTGACACATCGGTTATCTCTATGTGCACGTTTCATCACGATGTTTTCCTTCACCGTTGTTAGCACGTGGTAATTGTAACAATATGCACATTAGGTCAGAAACCTGCCTAAGTGGTGCATTCATTCCGGCCAGGATTCGAACCCGGGCTCTTTGAGTTTGGGACGCGTGCGCTAGCTAGTGCGAAGGACGGAACACTTTCTTTCTATCCGTGCAAAAACGGAGAAAGAATATAGAAGAATTACCTGCGTTAGGGCGGCCTGTCGGAGGCGACAGAACCCACAGCCAGGTGGTAGGGGATTTACCCGCCTGGATGGCTAGTACCCGTGGTCTAGAGTATGCCGCCATAACGGCGGCGGCAGACGGCCCACTTGATTGAAAGCGGTTACCATCGCCTATGGACATTTGCAACACCAACAGTGCTACAAATGCGCTGCTGGTCTCTTAGGGGTCACTAATGCCGGAACACAACTCAAGGTTGTTATGGCGATATACTTTAGACCAGACAAGCCATCCAGTCGGGCAAATGCCCTATCACCTGGCTGTGGGTTGTTTTGTCGCCTCTTACGACAGGCCGCCCCGACGCAGGAAATTGTATTTTTCTCCATTCCTGCACGGATAAATATATATTATACTATTATTACTATATTACGGTTGGCAACCCTATATGTATCGGCAAATTTGTAAGTAAGCGGCGATGACACCTAAGAAATCACTGCACTTTATCGGTCGTTAATTAAATATAATATAATCTTTGAATTAATTAATTACTACATTATCTATTTTTGTCATCAAGTCATGATGCATTTGTCATTTTATATAACTATATAGAGCGATTTAGTCTGCATTTCACAACATGTGTAAAAAATTAAAAAATACCTCACCAACCGGTCATTTGCCCTGCCATCGGTTAAAATTTGACATAAGCTCCCATACAAGTAATGTCAAAATTCAACTGACGGTAAGGCATCTTAATTATTACTAGTGGTCGCCCGTGGTCGAAATTCGACCATAATAATTAATTTAAATTATAAGTTTGAACATTTTTAAGGTTCTGTTCTCAAAGACTATACTTCTATAATCACAGATTTCGCCAAAGCTACACTGTTAATTTGACTTTAACAATAAACAAAAGAGTATATATGCGTGTGTTTGTCAAATACATTTTAGGTTAGTAATGGTTCTTTTATTGATTTAATGTATGTTTTATACATAATTTAAAAAAATATTAGCATTCTGCACTCCTTCTCTATATAAAGTATAAGTGTGCGAAATTTCATTCCTCCGTCCGCGCCATTTTCGATAATGAATACATTGGTCAACAATGGTGTTGGTGCCCTAAATATTATAATAGCTTCGAATAATTTTATCTCAACAATTAATGAAGCTGTGTATTATTTTGAAATGTTGGCCTGTATTTATTTATTTCCATTTTTATACAGCACTAAAAACCAGTAAGTACAAAATAAACCATTACAATTATATACATTAATATCTAATATTTATTGAGAAATACTACCCAATCGTTTTGTTTTATCATTATATTAATACGTGAAGCAAAAATTTTGTATCCATTTTTACGAAAATTGCGTTTATAGTTTATATAGAGAAGGAGTGCAGAATGCTAATATATTTTTAAAATTATGCATTAAAAACACATTAAATCAATAAAAAAAACATTACACACACTAGCATGTATTTGACACACACGCATATAAACTCTTTTGTTTATTGTTAAAGTCAAATTAACAGTGTAGCCTTGGCTAAATATGTGATTATAGAAGTATAGTCTTTGACAACAGAACCTTAATAATGATCAAACTTATAATTTAAATTAATTATGGTCGAATTTCGACCACTGGGCGACCACTAGTATTTAATTAATGTATATAGACGTAAAAAAAGAGAAGATCTGGTGAAAACTATCTTTTACTTCAGAGAGACACCTTCTATAAGATTTTCTTCTATATGATTTGGGGAAAATTTCTGTTGTAAAAATCAACTGTAATCTGCAGTCATGTAACGGTTCCGACTACCCTTGTATCTTTCCACCATCACTATTAGGTTTTGTAGAAGTGCTCACACTGTTCCACATTCAAATTCTCAAGATTATCAGGAAAGCTGTGCCCGCGACGTCGTCCGCGTGGAATTTGCTTTCAAAACCCTCCGATTTTGAAACATTCTTCATTGGTGCTCCGCTCCTATTGGTCTTACCGTGACGATATATAGCCTATAGCCTTCCTCGATAAATGGACTATCCAACACTGAAAGATTTTTTTAAATCAGACCAGTAGTACCTGAGATTAGCGCGTTCAATCAAACAATATTAGTATATTTGGCTACAGCACTAATACTTACATTTTAAATATCGCGATATCTTTGGAATGAAACGTCCGAATTGAATAATTCAAAAAGTTCTAGAAAGGTATTGAATTCGTCTTGAATATGGAGTCATTTATTTTGATAAGGATTGATACCAAGGTACAAATTAGAGTTTTTGAAGCGACGGCATTTTAATAGTTAAAAAAATAAAAGAAAACACTTATTGTGAGATAACTACAATGGCACTCTGTTGTTCGTGCCTACCCCGCAAGGGAACTGGCGTGAAGTTATGTATGTATGTATGTATGTAACTACAATAGTTAGACATATGCAAAAAATATCTGCATGACATATGCATTTGCATTCTGCAAAGTGGTAGTACATTGTTTTGTTCTATAATCAATAGTTTTCGCAGCGCACGCCGTGTAAGGATTTTTTCGGGTCATTTTTTTACACCTTGGGTTACATTATTGGACTTTTAGTAAGGATCCCTAATTTTTTTGAAAATATAATATAGCCTATAGCCTTGATCGATAAATGTACCATTCAACATTAAAAGAATTTTTCAAATCGGACCAGCGGTTCCTGAGATTAGCGCGTTTAAACAGACAAACAAACTCTTCAGCTTTATAATATTAGTATAGATTCACTCCAAAAATCTTAAGAACCAAAGCCAATTTAGTACTTCCATGAATATAGTAGAGTTATAATAATTGTGTACTGGAAATTATAACAACCTGCAGACATATCTAGGGCAACAATTATTCTTTTAAATTTTGTTGACCTGTTGTATCCATTGAGATATAACATGTCTTATATGATCTAAGCCTGTACCCATGTATCTATCTATACTATAATAAATCTGTAAATGCTTATGCTGCGTTTCCACGCTTGCCAAGGCTCGGCAAGCGTCCACAAGGCCCAAGCATCCACAAATCTCGCTTGGCATTTGGGAGTCGTTTACACGCTTGTGAATCCGTCAGTGTGTTACGTACATCCAAGCATGGCGGACGTCGAACTTGTATCAGCTATTACGTTTGGTTTACCCTACTTTTATTTCAAATACAAGCAAAGTAAAACAAAAGCAAGGAAAGCCCGACGACCACGAAGATGGTGGATGATAAAGATTCATAAAAATCGTACCCGCTAACTAATACGTTATTCAGTTTAATTGGTATTTCGGTTACTTCAAAAAAATTTCGAAGGTGAACCTAAAACCTTCTAAAAATTTTCGGTATTCAAAATTTTACGGTGCCGGTGTATATGTATATGCGGCTAGTAAGCGCGAGCCAACGTGTGAACGCGTCGCAAGCGCCCTTTGATTTGTGTCCAAAAACCGACACTAGCCCGGATCGAATACAAGCGTCCACAAGCTCACGCAAGCCACGCCAAACGCCCTCTTTACACGCTTGTGGACGCTTGCCGAGCCTTGGCAAGCGTGAAAACGCAGCATTAGAGTTTGTACAATTCGTTTAAAAATGTGAAACAAATCAGGGAAGATAATTCGGACCAGATTCTTCTTCTCCGTCGTCACACTCTTGGCAGAGTGGTCGTGGTCCTCATGACGGGTGGTGGCAAGCTTCACAATACGTCGCCATTCCTCTCGTACTGTAGCTTTCCTCGTGCATTCGTGAAGTGGACCATTTAGTGCGGTTTTGACTTGGTCTGTGCAGCGCATTGGTGATCTACCGCGCGCTCTCGTGCCCTCCATTTTGCCTTGGACTACGAGTCGCTCCACCGACGTGTCTTCTTGTCATATAATATGTTCAAAGAAAGTGAGAATACGACCTTGAACGATGGAAGAAAGACGTTGTTTTATGTCGAGTTCTTCGAGGATTGAGACGTTGGTTCGGAACCGTGTCCAGGCTATGCGAAGCATTGGTCTTCAACACCACATTTCTAAAGCGTCTATCTTCGGACCAGATTACATGAATGCAATTTTTAAAAATGATGTCCGTCTGTCTTAATATTATAAATGCGAGTTTTTTTTTTTTGGAGCTGGACCCAGCTGAATAGCCGGCCGGCTTCCCGACTCCCTGGGAGCGGAGGCGTTCAGCCCGGAAGCAGCACGCTCGAGGAGGCACCTCCTGTGAGGTTCGACCTCGGCTCGACCGCTGCGAGAGATTGACTCTATATTGAGAATTAGCCGTTAATGGCTGAAAGAGCTAAGCCAACAGGCTGAAGTGATTGTTTGGGGACCAATTATCGACTCCGCCGGCGGAGCCGATCCTGGCCTATCATTACTACCGCTTCGCAACGTGTTATAGCTGGAGGAGAAGAAGCGTCGGAAGAAACTCTCCAGCAACACGCCTATGCTAATCTTGTATGGCTACTTGTGTCTGTAGTGAGTGAGTGAGATTGGTGGGGTCTTACCTTTGTGTAAGAGGATCCGAGCCGGGGGCTCTCCGGCGTCTGTTCTGTCTGTGTCTGTTATGCCAGGCTGATGTTCTGAGCCTCGGGGGGTTCATGGTCGCGAGGAGACGGGTGATTTTATCGGGCTCGAGCGAAAGTTTGGATGGATGTTCGTTGCTGATATGCCAGAATGGCTGCACGGATCTATGTGCTATTTGGCACGGAGTGTATTTGTATGCTTACCGTGGGATAACATTAACGGAGCGAAGCCGCGGGCAGAAAAGGCAGAACCTAGTAGTAAGGTATAGGCTCCTTTTTTTATCCAGGGAAAATCCGTTTGAGGACTAAGCCGCGACAAGCACAGAAGCCCGGGGCGATATTCGCGACCCGTGTGTGGGATTCGCCAGATCGGAGGTGGCACTAGCATGCCCAGTCAGAACCGGTGCCACGCTATTGCTACGCCCCAGTTAGGGATACCCACTAAAACCCCTGGGTTTTCCGCCCTGCCTCTTATGCCAGGGGTACGGGATAGCGGGTTTCCCAACTCCGCGTACCCTGGCAGGCGTGGGCCTCACGCACAGGCCACTTGCATTGCCAAGGTACTTCATTTGTCCCCCGGCATCCTCTAGGTCTAGTCGTAGAAGAGAGATGAGCGCGCGCAGAACGCTCGCGCTCTCATCTCGACGGCATGTGCAGGTGAGTGAGAACCACGGGCGCGGCAACCGGCGCCGCCCTAGATATAGGCTCCTGCCATAACCGTTCATTTGCAATACTATCGGTTAAAATTTGAACACAAGTTCCGTACAAGTTACGTCAAAATTCAACCGATAGTAAAATACAGGAATCGGCCATTAAATAGTTTTATTTGGTTATTGAAATATAAAAAACTAAACAAATTAAAAAATAAAATAATGTCTTACGCTTTATTTATTTATTTACATCATTGATACAAATTTACAAATAAAATAAAAGTATAGACTGTGTCACGAAAGAAGTCCCGCAGACGGGGCGCTACGTTTGCGCATCGGAATGTTAGAAAGATAAAATAATTTTAGAAACATTCCGATTTAGATAGATAACACTCTATTGCTCACCAAAATAAACAAATACAAAAATAAAATGCATAACTACAATACTTCTTGGCAAAACACCAGGCGGCCTTATCGCTAAAAGCGATCTCTTCCAGAATAATAAGTATAATGTAACATTTACATTAAAACCCTTGATAAAAACAACGTAACAACGTGACTGGGCTCATCTGTGTGATCTGTGTCTGCTAATCTGTTGAACTCGAGCAATAAAAACAAAATAGTTCAATTTTTGCCGCGGAACTTTTATCGTGAGACGCAATTACCGTCATCTATTACGTTACGGTTACCGTCGCCTATGGACATTTGCACTTTGCACTAAAAGTGCTGCCGCCCTATAAACAGGGACTGGAACCCGGCCTTTTTTTTCAGGCGGGGGAAATGCTATTTACGCACAATACCGGGTCCTTTGTAAGGGATTAGACCATAGTCGATCATGGGGGCATTCCCAACCGCCTTTGTGGACACTCGAGCCCAAATGGCTAATACCCACTAAAACCACCCTCCTCCGATGCCCCGCGCTTATGGCAGGAAAGGCATGAGACTTAGAACGTAGTGACGCCCACGCCGATTCTAGCGCAATAAGTGCCTGAGAAAGCCCCTAGAAGAGCTAACTCACTTCGACGACAGGGGTGAAGACTCATCTGCTCCCTTGATACATGAGGGCCCCTGAAGCGGTATTATCCTAGGGAGGGAAGTCATGCGCGTAACTGCGCTTCCGAGCTCGGCTGACGCCGGCGCCCATGTGGAGGCGCGTCAATACGCGCACTTCCCCTTCTCTCCCTAACCCGGCCAGTGATGCTAGAACACTAGTTAAGGTTTCGATGGCGACAGACTCTAGTCCAGGGGTCCAATTCTGCTATTTCAATATCTTTATCTTGCCGTTGCGAAGATATTAATAGTACGATTTCATTCCGATAGTGTCGTATTCTATTAAATCCATAATAACTTTTCGATATCATCGCGGTAGAATAATAGTAAAAAAAATTGTATTAACATTGGCAGAAATCGTGTTAGCCATAGACGTCATTGGAACGGGTTCCAGGTTGTAGCCATCCAGACTGGTAAATGTCCTACCACATGGCAAAGCAAGTGTTGTGGATGCTTAGAACTCCGCTTTATTGCAAGAAATGGTACACGCGGTTCGCATAATATTTTATAATTAATAATATAGACCCTTCATATCTGTGAAATGTCAAAAAATGGAGCTAGTCGCGAGGTTTGGGCGGGAACGGAAAGTAGATGTTGTGCTGTGCAGTTTTATTTTCTAGAAATGTGTAAAATTACTATAAAATGAACAATAGTTGTAGGATATTGATAGTTTTTGAGTAGTAATTATGTGTTTGGTGAGAAATGTGATCTGTAAAGTCAAATGTGGCCTTTTGAGTTGTCACAAGAACTCCGTTGAATGGCACTAGCTGATAACCTACAGTTCAGCTGTGCTACACATAGTTTTAAGAAAATAAAGAAACTACATTAAATCTAAGATCTGGCTTAAAGGCCTAGCTGCCAAGCCATGAAATCCAAAAAAAATGGAGCTAGTCGCCATGTTGAAATTTCATATGAGTTGAGAGCTTTAAAAAAAATATATTCAAGTAATTCGTTAACGACGTTACTTTTAACGCTATAAATAAAATACATTTGGCCTCAGTCAATGAAATAAATAAATAAAATCATCCCAGATAGAACACGAGCTTTATAATATATTATTATCTTAGATTAATGTGATATATTCAAATGTCTGTGATGATTATTCATAGATTGGCAACACCAGAGCGAACACGACGCTCTTTATTTCACATAAGATACGTTGGGAGCACTATATATTATGTAGTCAGCTTTAACCGTTACGGAACTTCTCCATTTTCACAAAAACTCAGTATTCATACTATACACAAAAACACTTCTCAGTTTTTTCATTATAATATTACCGCATCGCCAGTACATGCAACAAGTCTTTTTATATTTCACTTCACATTGCCATTTGTCTCTTTTTGATTTTAAAAATATAATACATAGTAATTACAATCAGGCTAATGAAAGTAGACTGAACAAGCGTGGCAAATTTAATCAGTATGGCAACTCAAAATTACCATAGAGTATTTATACAATACATAAACAGTCAAATTTCTCTTTGAATTCAGTGTCTTCCTTCTATTGCTTTTTTCTCGAATGTGGAAATCATGTAAATAACTTCCGCACTTTTATGTTTTAAGTTCATAAATGATAAAACACAATAATAACAATCAGATGTCTCATGACATTTTCATTTAGGTGTGCACTAAATCTTTGCTGTGTCAGACAGTTTCAGCATAGAAAAATATGGAATTTCAACCTCAAATTACCTAAGAAAGTTATGTCAACTATATACCTGCGTTTCGGCCACTGTTGCTTTCCTGTATTTCTTACAAAATTAAAAATTCGCAACAATTCTGTCTGTGAGTGTGGCTTAGCTGAATGTTCTGCCCATCATATTTTTTTAATCTCCCAATATTGTTTCTCCCCTCTACAGTATCTTACACAAAACATTTCCCAGACCGGTCAATGTGGTCTTTCTCCTAACTCTAGCTGATAGTAGGCATGTACATACATAGTCAAAATTCTTAACAATAATTAACATCTATCTATAGGTAGTTAAACTAACATTCTATGGTTGTGTTGTCTTCAGAATTTCAAAAAGTAATTTTGAAGATTACAGGTCAATTTTTTCTCTTTGTATTTATATTTTTATTTGCACCTGATAATTTATCACCTACTGTGACATTGGCCAAATCAATGCAAATTACGTTGGAGCCATAACCTCTTCAAAAAGGAAGAAAGGAATGCCAACCTTATTTCATAAATTGTGGCACACAATTTCTTTTATAAATATGCCTTTTATCATGGTATTTTGTTGTTTTGTCTGTATCACATTTTTAGAAATAAATACTTTTCTTTCTTCTTCAAAAACAATGTTTTGGTCAAACGATATTGACATTTGTATTATGATTGCCATGTAAAAAGTTTTGAGACTAATTTGAGTATCTATTATCATTAGCAAAACTTGTAAACACTGTACAGACTAGGTCGACACTGGTATACTTTTATCCCAAAGTTTATACAAGTCATATCAAAATATTTAACTAATAATCTCAATTTGTAATTTTCACATCAATACATTCGCCACCCTCGAGTTCCAGCTCTTTCGGAGTGTTTTTACCTGGAAATAACATGTTCTCATTCAAATTATATATCAAATACAGTGTAGGTGTGTTTCTGTTAGAAGGTTCCTAAGAAATTAAAATTTATTTGGGTCGAGAAGCAACTGACATAACTAAATTGCTTTTAGTGATAAGACCACCTACTGTGTTATCCTGCAGGAACGGAGAAAGAATACAACTCCCTGGGGCCGGGCGGCCTGTCGTAAGAGGCGACAAAACAACCCATAACAACCTTGAGTGATGTTCCAGCATTACTGACCAGGTTCCAGTCATCTTAAGACTCCTGACAGCCGGTCCTTCACACTGTCTTCTGATTAGAAGAAGTCACAAGAAACCAACCATCAAACTATTTACTAAACATAACCAACACCCTAATCTGCACTATTACGAGGCACCATAGGAACTAGAGCAATAGGCACTCAAAGTGAAGTTTCTACACAAATCCCTGTCCTCCTTTATTTTTAAACAGGGAGTGGGAGTGTACCCACTAAAACCCCTTGGTGTTCTTTTCTTCGCTTTATGCCAGGACAGGAAAGTGGAAGCTTGAAAAGTGACTGTGGCCGAGTTCTATTTTTGCTCAAAGGTCATTAAAAATAAGACTTTAATACATACCATTGATTTGATCTCCATCAAAATAAAACTTTAAACTCTTCAAATCCACTTCTATATGTTCAGCAAACTTAACCATAGCTACATGCATCTTGTCTTCTATCTCCACAATTATTTCAAACGGTTTCTTTAAAGTCATACATTGAAACTTTATATTTATCCCTTTTTGTGATTTCACCTTTTTATTTTTTTTCACCAACTGGCTTACGTCTTGATTGACAATGCCTCCGTCAATAAATTTAGCTATATTATAGTCTATCGAGTCTGGAGTATCGTCCATTGTAATAATTTTATCATTGTACATGAAGAACAGCTTATCTTTATCAACATTTTCCTTGTCAGAGAAATATTCATATACAGTAGTGAATTTTTGATATTTACGTAACATAAATTTCACTATTTCCACACTCTGCCAATAAACTTTCACTGAGTACTCTTCTATATCTTCGATTGGTTCATCGTCAATAATGACTACATCATTTGTCTTTTGTTTAAATAATTCATAATTTTCTAATTGATCTGGATATTCATCTGTATTACCGACACTGAATATTGGAAGATTATCTATCATGTAATGAGTTCTAGACCTACCTCTCCTAGTTCTACCACCTCTTTGAGATGTATTTCCTCTTGCAAGAAGATTTTCAATAGAGTTAATGGAATTTCTACCTCTTCCACTTCGTTTATTGACTGGAGGTGTTTGCACAGCGTTATTGGCTTTTTTTCTATCCCTTCTAGTGTTGATAATATTCGTTGTAGTAACTTCAGATGAAATTTCAGAATTTTCTGTTTTTTTTCGTCTTGAACGCCTTATGGGTTGTCGGTTGTTTGGTTTGCTGTTTTGAGCTATAATTAAATCTAAATCAATCTCCTCGCTGTCATTTAAAGATACATTCTCCACTTCTACCAGGTTATCTAGGGTTGGGGTGCCTTTTAAAACGTTTTCAGAGGTAACACAGTCTGTTTTTGAGTCTACACTTACACCAAGAACGTTTACACTTTTTATGCAGTCTATTTCATATTTACTTTTTATGCTTTGAAGTTTTTGTGCAACGTTGCCGTAACAATCGTCAGAGTCAGAAGAATTATATTCTTCAGACATATTTCTTGATTTTAAAGTAAATAGTGTGGAATTCAAAATATAAATAACACGATAATGACAAGTTGACAATCCTAAAATATAAAGTGACATTTGATAAGATTGACATCAAGTAGCGATAGTGTTTCTTAACAGATAAATTTATTAAATTATCGATAAATATATAATCGATGAAATAGTATCAAAAAGTAATGCGATTCTTTTATTTTTATTCTAAGCATTGTCTATGATTTGGTGTATAATAAAAAGTTTTTTATCTACGTGTACTAAATATTATTGTATTAAACACTATTCATAAATTCCCATGTTTTCACTCAAATAGTTAGATTAAAAACATGAATTTGAAAATTGTTAATTACGTAATTAAACTTACGCCTAATGTCTGATATGCCTGTCTAAAAAAATTTTGATTTGATATTAGCAAAACTCATATTATAAACGTAATATATCGTACCATTCCTACGCCGTTCACCGGTGCCGAATTGCTACGACCAGTAAAAAAGTCATGATCTTACACATGTTTTAAAGTGGAACTGTGTGTTTCTATGGAAAATCTCAGCTTAGTAAAAAGTATTTTTTTAGCTTCTTAAATGTCTTCGTTATTTGCTAGTCCAAGATTTACGACTTGTTTTAAATAAATGAATAAATAAGCCAAATAAAAATTGTTTAAAATCTTTGTGAGCAAGCCATGAAATCCTAAAAAATATATCGTTATTTTGATTAGATTGATCATTACGCAATTATCGTGGTCTACATAAATTCATATAAATTTTACGATCATTTTATGCATGGATTTAATAAAAATGGAATCTAATATTTTTTTAGTTATTTAATATAAGTGATATCACTAGGAATATTTTCTATATCAATAAAATTTAAGACTAGTACTAGTTAACAAACTCTACAATTATATTGACCGATAAGTACGTACTGAAAAATATAACGACTCTTTATGTTCTCCGTGTATTACTTTCCTTATGGTTATTATTCTACGCAAACACGTTACAGATAAGTTGCAATAATATATTATTAAAGCAGCAATTAAAAATAAAGTGTGATAAAACAAGAATTTTCCAAAATCACTAATAAAACATATTTTTTTATTTTATTTATTTGTTGCTTCGTAGTAATAAAACCATTATTATTAAATTATCAAATGATAATCTTAATCTTTTTATTATCTGATAAAAAGTCCATAAAAGTTTAAAATACTGAAAAGTTATTCCTATTATACACATATGATGTTTATGATTTTATTAGAATTTTGTTATGGTTTTACAGCTGCGGGTTAGTTCTTTATATTGAACAAATAAATTGATAAACAATGTTTTAATTTAGGCAACTCTTTGATTTAAGAAGATAAGAATTATATACAAATCATATATCGATAAACTGCATTTCGCACTAGTCGGTTTTTTACACGTGCGTTTTGTTTAAGCTTTATAATTTTTACACGACGTTTATATAGTTTTAACCCTTTAATAATAATAAATAAATAAAACTAAATATTAGGATTACAATTGAAGATAAAATATTCAATAAATGAAATTTAAATGCTGTGTTATCAATATTTTAGAGAAATACAATATTTAAAAGTCTGTTACAATAACTAGCCTGTATAGTTTTTAACGTTATGACGTACGTATAGCTTTATCAATGATTTAAATAATTTATGTTATGGATTACTGGAAATGAGAATCAAAATATATTGATTATAACGAAGAAAACATATGATTAGGCTTTGCCTTACAAAATTATCTTTCATGTAAAAATATGAAATCAACGAGGGAAACGCGCAAATGACGAGGCTGTATGGTCTAGGATCTTTGCCTATTCTTCAAATAATGAAGAACAAAAATCCTACTACTTTTTATCGTGTAAATTTCTATGAATAATGATATTATTATATCTTTTGTTAAAAATCTACTGCTTTAAACACCAAATTATAAAACTGGCCCCTCTGAATTTTGTTGACATTTAAAATTCAAAATATGTAACGGTTTCCACAATTCCTTTGTATTCTAGAGCAATCATCGCTGAACTAAATAACTAAACGTCCGTATGGAATACGAATTCCTTACTAGAACAATGCATGTTTTCATCATTATGATTATTCTCGGCGTTCCACATACATCGTGAGAACGCGAATAAAGCACGATAAATAAGCCCACTCACTATCCTGCAGTGCAGTCCTACAGTAGGTGGTCAAGAGCCATTCTGCTCGGCGTTCCAGGACGCAATGCAGGCTGCATCAACATTTCTGTTTTGCATTATGTGGAAGGCTGCCATGCAGGACAGTGAATGTGCTCCTTAAGCCTGAATATAGAATCGAATCATATATTCTAGGTTGATTTTTGTCTCGTTATCTGAGTATTGTGGGCTTTTGACTCGAGAGAAAAGATTCGTAAACCTGAGAACGTATATATCTAATTTTTGTGCTTTTCTTCTCTTGTGTTGTGTTTTCGCGGTTTTCGTTAAAATGTCGATCGCCTATTAGACCCCGTTCAGCTGCTTAGAACAGAAATGTATCCCCAGCTTTATACATAAAATGTATTCTAGAATATCTACTACGAATTATGCATAATTTTAATTAGTCAGCATTTAAAGTCGGTTTCCTCAAACACTTCGGCTAGCCTTTAAAAAAATAATCCTTACTTTTTTATATTCAGCATTACTTTGTAATTTAAGTATTTTATAAAGAATGATTAACTTACTCACCTGTGTGTCAACAAGATAAACGCTTTTAATTAGGTTCTTACGTCTTTTCTATAAATAGCTTTACCTATTGAGTTATTTTGATTTTTATCTGTGTACAGATTTACAGATTATTAGATTTATTATTATTTCTTTTTTTTAGATTGAGTATTAGATTAGATTCTATGAATTACAAATTCTTCTTTTGATTCGGAGTTTTTGGCGGGAACTGAAAGGGGATGTTGTTTTGTGCAGTTTTATTTTCTAAAAATGTGTAATTTTACTCTAAAATGAACAATAGTGTAGAATATTGATAGTTTTTGAGTAGTAATTATGTGTTTTTACGAGAAATGTGAACTATATAGCCAAATGTGGCCTTTCGAGTTTTCACAAGAACTCCGTTGAATGACGTCGATTGTAGCCTACAATACATACAACTAGGCTTAAAGGCCTAGTTGCCAAGCCTTAAAAATAAAAAACTTTTGATTCCTACTTTATATATAATTCTACTCTACGTGTGTATGTATATCACTGAATTAACATCTCTTAAACCGCTGGGTCGGTTTTGATGATTGTTTTATGCATGTTTGAGTGGGTTCCCGGATGGGTTAGATTCACAATTGGATCCGGCGCTGGAATCGGTTTCCAGGATTTTGATGACATTATTTGTTTATACTTGAGTGGGTTCCTGGAGGGTTTAAAGTAACAATTAGACCCAGTAGAAGGCACTGCAATTCTATTCTCTAGTTTCTTATTTTCTGAGGGCAGTACAACGTCTGTCAGGTTCGCTAGTCTTATTTATACACTAGCTGTTCCCGCGACTTTGTCCGCGTGGATTTTTCTAAGTTACTGCTTATAACATCAGCTATCTGCTATTGAAACTCCCGTCAAAATCGGCTCTGCCATTTCAGATTCATCAGTTGGACCAAACAGACAGACAGACAGAAATGTTAAAAATTGATTTTTTATAAAATCATGGAAAAAGAATACGTCTTCCATGATATAAGTATCGTATATATTTTCATATGTATTTAGTACAAAGCTGTTATTTTGATATTACTAACAGACACTGCAATTTTATTTATTTGTACTTATATATTTCTTTACGAATCTACGATACACACTATCGTAGATTCGTAAACCACTCGACCGAATTTGCTATTATTTTTGTGTGTGTTTGAGTGGCTGCTTGGATGGTTTAGATTTACAATTTACGTAGGTATACAAATTTATGACGTTATAACTTTGTATGCTACTATAAAATCTTATTAGATTGCGTCGTTTTGTTTTTTGATTAACTTCACACTTTCTCCCAATTATTTGTCATCGGCACAATATGTCTTTTCCTTCCACATTCCTCTATTCTGACATACATCCTCTGTCACACTACAAATCATCATGTACTCCTTCACACCATCCATTCATCTCTTTTTTGCTCTACATTTAAATTTGTACCTATCAATATTGCAGTTTCACATTCTTTTTGTCGCGTGACTTTCATCCCTCCTTATTACATGCCATTACCATCTTAATCTTCTTCCTCTGCGTTTTCCAATCACGGGTGCAACTTTCAAAGATCCCCTTACGTACTAGTTTCTCACCTTATCCATTTTTGTAACATCACACATCCACCTCAACGTTCTCACCTCAGCTGAGTGGAGATATTTGTTATATCTTTAGTGACCCAGCATTAGGATCTGTAGGTATCATCATCATTATATTAATACGTGAAGCAAAAACTTTGTACCCATTTTTACATAAATTGCGCGGACGGAGGAGTATGAAATTTCGCACACTTATAGTTAATATACAGAGAGAGTGCAGAATGCTAATATTTTTTTAAAATGATGCATAAAAAATACTACCATGTATTTGACACAGATACGCATATTAAATTACTAGCGGCCCCGTCAGACGTTGTCCTGCTCTGAAAAAATAAAAATCTAGGATCCGATCCTAGCGTCACCTACCGGTTCCAATTGTGGATTTAAATCATCCGGGGACCCACTCAAACACACAAAAACAAAATCACCAAAATCGCTCCCGGTGATTAGGACGATTCTAGAACCCGATCTCAGCGCCATCTACCGGTTCCAACGGGATAAAAAGTATCCTTTGTCCGTCTCCTGGTTCTAAGCTACCTCCCCACCAATTTTCAGCCAAATCTGTACAGCCGTTCTTGAATTATAAATAGTGTAACTAACAAGACTTTCTTTTATATATGTAGATTATTATTGTTAAAGTCAAATTAACAGTGTAGCCTTGGCCAAATCTGTGATTGTAGAAGTATATAGTCTTTGAATGTTCAAACTTATAATTTAAATTAATTATGGTCGAATTACGAGTACTAGGCGACCACTAGTATTAAGAAAGGTTTATATACCTGACCTTTTAGTTTGAGTGGCGTGCATTTATAATAATAATAATCTTTATTTGCCAGAATATAGTACAAAAGTTGTTACAATGATAAGTTGATGTCCTATACATTCTGCCATTTTCATGGTGTGCAAAAAATAAATATAATTGTAAATTAATTCAATATTTCTCATTTATATTATTTGAAAAATCCGTTTTCTTTAACACAGCTATACTTATTTTTACAATCACTTAACGAAATTATTTATTAATATTTAATTATTTTACATACATACATACATACATAACTTCACGCCAGTTCCCTTGCGGGGTAGGCACGAACAACAGAACGCCATTTAGGCTTATTCTTACACACCTCACTTGCTTCTTTGACATTCATAACTCTTGTCATGCACGCTTGTCTGTTATTAAGGCTCCTGACATCACCTTCTGCTAGTACACGATCAATTTGATCATGGAAGGTGTGTCGTGGCCTTCCACGACTTCTGCATCCATTCACTTTTGCATTGTATATCTGTTTAGTCATTCTTTCATCATGCATTCTTTCCACAAGCCCGAACCACCCATATTTTCAATATTATTATTCCTTTAAATGTATATATTATATATTACCTATAATTTATTTTTACATAATATGTACTATGTTAATCAACTAAATCTACATGTCATGTCAATACGTATAAATTGTAAATTAAATTAATATTATTAAATAAAAGTCAATTATATCACATTTGTGCTCAGGTACTTGGTATTTTGTTAAAAAATCTAGGTCACAATAAGATTTTGGAATAGTCATTTTTATTATTATTATGTAATGTTTCAATTTATTTTATAATCAAAGAATTCGTTAATACTGTAAAATGTTTTATTTACTAGCTAGTCATATAATTTATATTTAAATGAATTTATATTCATGCCTTTAATTATTTGCGGTATTTTGTTATATATTTTGCCACACATAATACATTTGTTACATGTCACACCTGTTATCTGTCTGTACTTCAGCCATGCTACATTTATTCTTCTCCTTTCATCATTTTCTATATCACCATTACTCTGCCGTAGTCATAGCTGGGCATTAACTCGTTAATTCGTTAATCGTTAATTAACGAAGTTAACATTTTGAGTAACGGATTAACTTTTAAGTTAACTTAAAAATAAATATGTTAACGGACTCGTTAACTTCCGTTAAATTTCCCAAAGTCCGTTAATCGTTAATCCAGCAACAAATCTTTAAAGAGCAAAGCTCAAAGTCTCGTCAAAATGTGGCTAGACATAAAGTCGAAAGACTCGTTAAATGATGCGGCATTCCTCGGGGGACAGATATTCGCAAATCTGTTAATTAAATATAACACTGCTATACCCTCAAGCGCTGCAGTTGGACGTCTTTTCTAAACGGGCAAGGATATACTACAGCCGAAACGAGCCTCGCTTTCAGACGAGAACTTCAACATATCAATGTTCATGAAGGGGGATATTCATATTATGCCAGATAACTAACTAAATTGACAGATAAATTGGACGGGTTATTATCGTTACGTCTAAGATGTATGTGGTCTATGTAGCAAGTCGTCTAAATAGCAATTGGTCATTATATTACTATCAACTCGTCTTAAAATTAGTTCGTCTAATAAGTGTTTCGTCAAGAACGCAACTAGTCTATCTTAATAAAATAAATTCTAAACCTTAATCCAAATGAATAAAAAAAACATTGTTTCTCAACATGTCTATATTAAACACTCTAATAATTATACCTGTCTTTTTTTGTTTCTAACCTGTTAACTTCCAGAACCAACAGTTTTTATAAGATTAAATTTTTATCACGTGTTAACGATTAACGTTAACTTGCGTTAAATTTTCTGAAATGTAACGCTTTAACTTTTAACGAAGTTATTTTTTTCAGTAACGGATTAGCGATTAACGAAGTTAACTATTTGATTAACGGTGCCCAGCTATGGCCGTAGTGAACCGAGCGAGTGAACTCAGTTGATTTGAGAGTATACTTGTTATTGTAAATAATTATGTGTGTAGCGAACAATAAACATGTTTTTATCGTCTATCTAACTATATTATGTATAATACAATTCAAGTCTAGCAATTTTTCTAAAAAGATAAAAATTTATGACGCCAATAATCGTTTGATTAGAATCACTTTGATAACAGGGCTTTTTCGGAAATATTTTTTTTTATCAATGATTAGTGAATTGTAATAAGAATCGCTTTAAACGTATTTAGCGGCATATTTTGCGTTGTGCAAGACGCTAATTGTATTTAAGGGTGTTAAATACGTTTTATGTTTCTTAAATAAATTTAAGCAATCTTATGCTAGCGGCCCTAAGAATGACATTTGCCCAGTTTATTGTAATTCTAAAATGCTCCTACGTACTATAACCAATGGCGTAGCTTGCCTTAGACGGGCCGTGTATTAAAATGTGTTAGGGGGCCCAAAAGATGGGTAAAGTGTTTAAAAAAAAAACAAACAAAAAATGCTCGAATTGAATTTAAAAAATTATATATTGATTATAAGTTATTACTTATACTTAATGCTCCTAGGAGCTAAGTTAGACAAACAATTCAAATAGAAGATACACTTTTCTCGCCTTTTTTCGGCAAACTTATTTATCAAATCATCCATAGCTGAAGATGATTTCAGTTTTCTTAGATTTTCTGCCTCTATAGACAACAATGACAAGTCTAATAGTCGTTTCTGTTCACCCAGCAGTTATTCTCAAAAATGTTATTAATCTATAAGAGATTGTGGATAACATTTTATGAATTTTTGCTTACACACTTTCGGGGCCCCTGTAGCCTGGGGACCCCGTATCATTGATACGGCTGATACGGCGGTAGCTACGCCCCTGTAGAACTAGATGACATTGCAAATTATTCTTCACCTCACAACGATAACTAAATTGGATTTTTCAGTTTTCTAGTCTTAGTTCGTAATAGAGTCAGACGAAAGATTATGTGTAGAAGGAGCCTACGTAAAAAAAGCGTCCTGCATGACAGTACGCCTAGGAGTCCGCCGCGTAATGAAGGACTATGAATGTTGTTGCAGCCTGTATTGCGTCCTGCAACACCGAGCAGAATGCCTCTTGAAGCTTCCGCTGCGTGCGCTGCGTAAACGGTTAAAGTTTCGCAAAAATCATGTGTGACAGAATTGTTCCCCTTTAAAAGTTCTAAAAAAAGTCCGCGACAGCATATGTCTATCTTTTAAGGTTGGCTCACTATAACCTTTTTTATGCTAACCAAATTTGTTCTAAAATAATGCATTATTTGCGAAGGTGTTTTTATAAACATGATATTAATCCTTATCCAAATAAATACGTTATTCATCACAAGTATTTAATTTAAAACAAAATTGCCGTTTACATCATTCGATTCCAATGAATATCTTAGGAGATATCGCAGTTTTAAAATAACATCGCAGCAAAGTAATAATCAAGTACTGCGCGCGCATTTTTGATGTGCAAGGCCGGCGGGCACTCATGAGGGGGAAGAGCGGTGGCCCCAGTTAGCTCTGCGAGATACCATGCCGCGCGGTTCAGACGCGTGGTCGACTATACCTTATACATCAGAATAACACATAGGCTATAATTTATAAAGATATAGTGTGAATTATCCAAAATATAACGATTTTCCATCACCACGCGGGTGTAACCGCGGGCGCAGCTAGTATATTATATTTATACAGACAGCTAGATCCAAATACTATAGTTAGATTCGCCTGCTGACCTATATTATTAGATATGTTCATAATGAATAAAAGTGCCTTATAACTATACTCCTCTTCTTTAAATAGATTATACTTCCATAATTCTTATAGATGGGTAACCGAATTTATCACATTGTCCGTGCAGGAACGGAGAAAGAATTCAATTTCCTGCGGCCGGGCGGCCTGTCGTAAGAGGCGACAAAACAACCCACAGCTACCACCCATGGGCTAAAGTATGTCGCTATAACAACCTTGAGTTGTGTTCCGGCATTAGTGACCAGGTTCCAGTCTCCCTTAAGAGAGCAGCAGCGCTTTTGGTGTTCCAATTGTCTACAGGCCATCAAGTAGGCCGTCTGCCTGTATGCTAAACTCCTGCAATAAAACAAAAAATCGAACGAGCGTTACATAGCCGAACGTGACGGCTCAATTTCAGTCAATACCCACTGGACTGGTTGCCGTTAGGTCCAACAGTCTCACATGCATACGAGCAGGGGGCCTAAGACGCTGCTTATGGTCTTCCCCGTATCCATAGCCAGAGATGTACAAGACACCCTATACAAAGTATCTGAATACAAAATACAAGATACTATTAAAATAAGTATTTTAGATACCAGATACAAGATACTTTTGAAAATGGTATTTGAAATACTAGATACGAAATATGTATCTTGTAAATACTTTTTAAAGATAAAACAATTTTTGAAACAAATCACAATTTTATTAAACTTAAGTTTATTACATGAACTATGAATAGATCATACAAATGTGATAAAATATTATATTTTTAAGGTTTTAATTGTGACCAGTTCTTCAAACATTTTATCACTCATTCTTCTTCGATGAGGTCTCAATATCGTACATCCAAAAGAAAAGCTACATAGGGGCAGAACTCGGCGAATAGGTGTTATATTTGAAAATATTCACTTAGAAAGTGTATTCATTGTCCTTTCAACGGAGGTAATTATCGCAATTTCATGGTTTCACTAAGAAGTTCCTGCACTGCTAAAAGATCTTGCATGGAATTATAATAAGAGTACCATCGGGTCAGTTTAAAAGCTCCGTTCAGTTTTATCTACACTATAAGGTGGCATAGTAAGTGTAAAAAAATGCATAAATAATTATGACAAAAAGTATTTTTGCAAATAAAGTATTTACAAAATAATCAGATACTTTTTTTTATAATAATAATAATAATCGGCAGACAAACACACACATTGTATACCCCCAAATTAAGCAAGTTCCGCTTGTGTTATAGGTAATATACAACGGACTACTCTGGGGCCGATCCCAGACACCCAGACCATAGTAAATAACGGAGAAAATACGTTTCCGAAATTTACTATACCAGGAATCGAACCCGGAACCTCTGCGTTGCAGTGAGGTACGCCGGCAAATGCTTAGCCCGCTCAACCACAGAGGCCGTCGTTTTTTATTTTTTTATTGCAGGAGTTCAGCAGACAGGCGGACGGCCCACTTGATGGACAGCGGTTACCATCGCCTATGGACATTAGCAACACCAAAGGTGCTACAAATGCGCTGCTGCTCTCTTAAGGGAGACTGGAACCTGGTCACTAATGCCGGAACACAGCTCAAGGTTGTTATGGCGGCATACTCTAGACCAGGGGTGGTCGCCATCCAGTCGAGCAAATACCCTACCACCTGGCTGTGGGTTGTTTAGTCGCCTCTTACGACAGGCCGCCACGCCGCAGGAAATTGTATTCTTTCTCCGTTCCTGCACGGATAAGATACTTGAGGAATGGTATCTAAATACAAGATACAACATTTTTACAAAGTATCTAGATACAAGATGATGATACGGGTTTTTTATCTTGTATCTGTATTTCAGATACTTGTATCTTAGATAAGTCACATCTCTATTCATAACCTGATAACCCATGTGTGTGTGAGTTTTTGTCGGTACTGAAAGGAGATGTTGTGCTGTGCAGTTTTATTGTCTAAAAATGTGTAAAATTACTCTAAAATGAACAATAGTTGTAGGATATTGATAGTTTTTGAGTATTAATTATATGTTTTGTGAGAAATGTGAACTGTAAAATCAAATGTGGCCTTTTGAGTTGTCACCAGAACTCCGTTGAATGACACTACAGCTGATAACCTACAGTTCAGCTGTGCTACACATAGGTTTAAGAAAATGAAGAAATTACATTGAATCTAAGATCTGGCCCAAAGGCCTAGCTGCCAAGCCATAAAATAAAAAATATAATACCATGTGTGTGTCACAAGAAAACATTCCCCTGCTTAAACAAGAAAAAAAAAATGGTTTTTGTTCTCCGTTCAGCACGGATTATATATGTTATCTAATATCGCTATGCAAAAAACACGGTTTTTTTTTGTTTTTATCCTCGTTTGTTGTTTTACAACGACATTTAATAACAATTAGCAGATTGTAATCTTGTATTTAAGATATCTTGTCTTCGTTAGACTATCTAGAATCTAGATAGTCCAAAATATACCTCCCCGATTACAAAATGGGAAGCCCGTTATTTGCGCTCTAGTAACATTCTCTCCTTAATGACACCTGTACAACCCGCAAGAGTTAACTTGAGACTTCGCTCGGGTGACGTAAGCGCGAGGTACTGACTCGATCGTACGCGTCGATGGCGAGAGCGGTAAGAAGGCGGGTAGGGAGGGGAGCGCGCATTCCGCTCAGGTCTCAAGTTAACTCTTGCGGATAATACACACTACTTCCTTCGTTGATATCTCTTTCACGGTACAGGCTGTCCATTTATGGAACTCACTGCCACTCAACATCGGACAAGCTAAATCCATATTGTCTTTTAAACTGATGATTGTTACTAAATATCTTTGGTTTTCGTGAGTTTAAAACATGCTGCTGATTCTATATATAATATGATATATCTTATTTTTGTATCTTCTATTTTATATACTACACTTTAGAAACTTTCTTATACAATTTTACAATTTACAATATTACAATAATAACTACTATTATATACATATTTACAAGTAAAAGATGTAGTCCAGATCGCTCTCGGTGGGGAGCGTTCCCAAAATGCTGGCCGCATTCCCGCGTTGTATGGCAACGCTAATACGTTGCCCTAATGCTTTGCCCTAAATATAGGCCAGCCCTTTGGTCACGCGAGAAATTTGGAAGATCTAACGTATCGCCTTGAAAGGAAGTTGTACACGTTTATTTGTTACTTTGCTATTGTGTGTGACATTTAATGAATGCATGTTTGTGTTGTGGTGTACCTTAAGAATAACTTATCATATTAATTTATTCTAGTTTTGATACTAAACTTATATTGATGTAGAGTGTATCTGTTACATGCTGGTGTTGTGAGGAAGTGCATGTGCAGTGTGTGCCTTATGTGTATACCTATATATATTATCTTAACTAGTGCCATGGGTCTGGGTTATTAATTTTTAGGCTCTTTGTGTGTTTTAGTTTGTTTGTGAAGCGTGCTACACAGGGGCGGATTTAGAAATATGACGCCTGTAGGCTATTCAATTTTTACCGCCCCTACCGATAAATCGATACCCTAATTCACAATCATATTAATTAGATCATTTTTTTGTCAATGAAATTGTAACTTTATGATTTGTGTACTATAGTCTTGAATTAGACCTCCTTTTTACCGTAGTTTGAAGATTGTGTAAGACATAATATATATAAAATTTGGCCCCAAATTTGCCGCCCCTCCAAAATCTGCCGCCCTAGGCTCCAGCCTACTCAGCCTATTGGTAAATCTGCCACTGGTGCTACATATAAGACAACTGTAGAGGTCGAATTTCCTTACAATGAAAAAAAAAGCTAATAACCGAGTCAAGGGGATGTAAGAAGTGAAATAGAACTAATTTAGATTCTTTTAAAAATTTTTGTTTCTTTGTTTGTACGGACTAATGTCCGAAACGGCTGGACCGATTTAAATAAAATTTTGTATGCTGGTGGCTTATATCCCTGGTCAATAAATAGGATTCTTTTGATCCCGAAAAATTAAAGAGTTCCCGTGGGATAGTTATAAAAAACTTTAATTACTTAAATAGCTAATTATACAACTTATGCAACTAATTAAGTATTGATATTATAAATACATACATACATACAATAAAACAATTTATACATTAAAAAGACGAGATTCCGCGAAAAAGTAAAACCTTACAAAAACAGTTACTTTTTTTTTTTTTATTGCGGGAGATCAGCAGACAGGCAGACGGCCCACTTAATGGAAAGCGGTTACCATCGCCTATGGACATTTGCAACATCAAAAGTGCTACAGCTGTGCTGCTGCTCTCTTAAGGGAGACTGGAACCTGGTCACTAATGCCGTAACACAACTCAAGGTTGTTATGGCGACATACTTTAGACCAGGGGTGGTAGCCATCCAGTCGGGCAAATGCCCTACCACCTGGGATAATTACCTACTAGCATAGCGTATTTCATCATCATATTAAAGAAACTAGATGGCGCTGATAGTATTCTACTCGCGATCGTGGCGCGGACGAAGTCGCGAGCATCAGCTAGTATTAAATGAAGTTCTTTTTTATAAATGATTCATCTTAAATTATACAACATTAAAATTACAATCTAATCTAGGAAATAAGACTAATGAGTAATTTAAATCTGACCTAAAATAACTAGATATAACTTAAACTCAATTACATTCCTTATACATTTTTATACACAAAGCATATTTTGAGAATTTGTACGCCGCATTTTCAGCAAACAAGGTTTGCACTCAGCATATTGCTGTGTCGGAATAATATCCGACACAACGCTGATTTTCAGTGCAAACCTTCCTTTAGGTGTAAGACCAAAATGACCCAGTTTTGTTAATTAAATAATAAATGAGAATAATAATTAATAAAAACTAATTCTACTTATATAATATTTAAATTGTAAAAAAACAAATAAATAAATTTTAATAAAAAACCAACAATAAATACGTTGCTACAAAATAAAAATATATATAGGCTGTGCACAAGATTGACTCGCGTTACAAGTCAAGCGATAAAGCCGCCCATTGTTCTAGTGGAAATGTATTCATATTAAATAAATAAATTGTCTAGGTTTAAGTTATGGTGAACAATAAAGAATTTTCATTCATTTATTCATACATCACTATTAATCACACCGGCCCGGCTCCTATATATTACCGACCGTTCATTTGCCTTATTATCGGTTAATTTGACATAAGCTCCATACAAGTAATGTCCAAATTCAACCAATGGTAGGGCAAATGAGTGAATAGATATAGGAACTATCTGACTGACGCAAACCTCGTGAATCCTACCCAAGCTTAGGCAGTCAAGTTTGTAATGAATGTTTCACTCCATTTGACGCTTCTGTTCTCATAGGCTCCGTCTATACTTTTATTTGTCTGAGGTTACATATTATGTAAAACAATATATGAAACGGACAAGTGGAAAAACGCAACAACATTTTAACTTGAAGTTTTACGGGCAGGTCTTCAATTTGGACAAGTACATTAATACCTACATTTACGCAAGTATGACCACGTTTCTGAATTGTGAAAAAAGCTCAAGTGGTTGCCAATTCGTTTACGCCGGAATACTCACATTCTTTCATTGCTTTATAGTATTTTATTCATCCCTAATACTCCACAGTACGTTAAAGAACGCTTCGAATTTATTTCTTGCTCTCACAATTTACGCCCTTCCAGTCAACATAAACTTATTACTCCTATTCATAATACAACGTTCTTCAATAATTCTTTCACGGTTAAAGCTGTCCATGTTTGGAATTCATTGCCTGTTACTGTCAGACAAGCAAAATCCCTAATAACATTTAAGAACTTAGTCAGGAAATTCTATCTGCAATATAATGATATGTAATTTTATATAATTAGTAGATATTATATTGCATATAGTTATATGTTTATTATGTTTAAATAGTTGCATATTATCACCATATCTTGTATATGTATATAACTTATTTGTATATATAATATAGTTATATATTTTTTATTAAAATGTACGTAATCGTACAATAATTATGTATACCACCGTCGCCACTCCTAATCAGAATATTCTTGCCACGGGTTGTCTGGAAGAGATCGCTTTTTAGCGATAAGACCGCCCTTTGTACCCAACTAGACTAATACTAGTTCGTAAGTTTTTCTGTAATGGTGTACAATAAAGTGTTATCCATCTATCTATCTATTAATAATCTGCCGGTAAAACTTCAGGTTAAATTTTTGTTGCGATTCGTTTTGCCACTTGAAAATCATATATTACATTCCATATCAAAGTGTGTCTATGTTATAATAATTAAAAAAATGGGCTATAACAAAGCGGAAGTCTTTCTTTCTTTTTTTTAATTTACTATCCTAGTCTTATAATTTTTGGCTCTGTTACCTATTAAAATCTTTCCACTTGCACCATGGCGCCACCTAATTTGGCTGCTTTTCAATAGACAGTTTTTGATACACGAGTGGTCCTCCTTACTTCTACCTTATTGACACTGACCAGATACACAAAACGTTGTACGCCATATTTAAAAAGAAGAAGTCCCCGCCAAAAATTCTCAAGTTTATTACACAGCCATGACAATGTTAGGTGTCATTAGACAATGTCATAGCTTTTTTTAATCAAAGGTCATGTGACATGGCAAAGGCATTGAAATAATTAAACTTTAGACTTTAATCAATATAATTTCATTAGAACAAATCGATTTACCTTGTAATCCTGCATGTAACACGCAAAACCACTTAATTATCTTATAAAACGCATTTTTATGATTGAAATCGACGAATAAAATACATTTTCGCATGTATTTCTATAACATTAGTAAGAATTAAGATGTTATGATAAAAATTTAGATTAATATCTAATATAATTAATCGTTAATTGGTTTACTTATTTGTTATCTTGATTTCTTCAATATATTAAACAATAGTAGATTATCGTTTTGAGTATTTTTTTAAACGTATTTTTTTTAACGGTAGCAAAGTAATTTTCGTAGAGATAAGCAGCTTATAAGATTCTATCTAGTCTTGTGTTTATTCGGTCATCTAATTAACGGTTCCTATTCATGAATTTTGACAGTACTTGTATGGAGCTTATGTCAATTTTTTTTTAACCAGGGGAAATCCGTTTGAGGACTAAGCCGCAACAGGCACAGAAGCCTGGGGGGATAATTTGCGACCTGTGGTGCCACGCTATTGCCACTCCCCAGTTAGGAATACCCACTAAAATCCCTGGGTGTTCCATCCTGCGCCTTATGCCAGGGTTACGGGTAAATGGGATTCCCAGCTCCGCGGGCCCTGGCAGGAAAACTATCAAATTTTAATAATAAGGCAAATGAACGGTCGGTAAGGTATAGGAACCGGCCATTAGAAGTCCTTGCGGAAGATCAGTGCCGATTGTGAAATCAGCGTTATAGTGTGCATGGCCTTTTTAGGACACCATAATTGATTGCTATGTTGATCATTTTATATTTCTTTTTGTATCTTGTCCTAGATAAATATTTTCTTTCTTTCAGTAAAACGTAGCGAAACATGTCATGTGATTAATAACAGTTTATAAGGGTACAGAGCGCAAATTCGCGGAATATAGTCTTGTGTAGTTCATGAACGATGTACAATTAGGAACCAATTCCCTACAACACTACACTGAACTAAAAGAAATGATTCACATTTGTTGGAATCTCCACCAAAAAGTTTTCATTGTGGCTGATAAAGTGTTACTGGCCACAATATACTATTTTTAAATTTGGAACATTGATGTTATTTTTATCTGTATTTTCCCCCTCGATTAAAATCGTTATATATTTCATTTCGCACGTACGCACGCTTTAGCTTAGCTCTACAAAGCAAATTAATATGTATTACACATAATTCGTACATAGACATTACTTTTGTTGTTTAAAGTATTGTAACAGTATATTTCATAAGGCCAAAGAGGTTATGTACGCAGTACATATCCTTTACCAAGATTCCATCTTGAATTAAATGACATACGGGCTCCTGATTTTTTTATATTTTTTATTGCAGGAGTTCAACAGATAGGCAGACGGCCCACTTGATGGAAAGCGGTTACCATCGCCTATGGATATTTGCAACACCAAAGGTGCTACAAATACGCTGCCGCTCTCTTAAGGGAGACTGGAACCTGGCCACTAATGCCGGAACACAACTCGAGGTTGTTATGGCGACATACTTTAGACCAGGGTTGGTAGCCATCCAGTTGGGCAAATGCCCTACCACCTGGCTGTGGGTTGTTTTGTCACCTTTTACGACAGGCTACCCGGCCGCAGGAAATTGTATTCTTTCTCCGTTCCTCATAAATTTAATATTTTTTGTCCACAGTTCAAACTTCAATCTTCCTTTTGATGGCTGGAGTAGTTATTGGTGGTGCTATCAATACAGTTGATGTAAATTTAAATGCAACCCTAGTAGCAAATACAATGTCAGCGCCCATAAATACGACAGCAAAACATGAAAATGCTACAGTAGTAGCTAGTAACACTACGTCAGCACATTCAACTACGACCGTGAAACCTGTTAACGCTACGGCAGTGCCTAGCAATACTACGTCAGCACCATCGACTACGACCAAGAAACCGGTTAACGCTACGACAGTGCCTAGCAATACTACGTCAGCACCTTCGACTACGACCGTGAAACCTTCAAATACAACGTCAGCTGGGAACAGTACTACAGCAAAACCTAGTAATAAGACAACGACTACGACAGAGAATCCGAGTAAAGGTGGAACGTACCCTCACTTCCATGACGTAGATCCGAACACTTTATCTTGTGATCCTGATGGACATGTAAGTCTATGTTTTTACTTATATTGTGTGCTAGCTGTGGTTGCTATTTCATCTTGATGGCCTTTGACGGTCTCTGTGGTTGAATAGACGTAGCCTTTCCCGGTCTACATCACTGATGAGCAGAGACTCTGAATTTCATTCGTGTCATAGAAAACCTAAACGAGCTTTCCGTAATTTACTTTGATCTAGGTATCTTGGATTGGTCCCAGAATCATCCGTTGTGTATTTTTAACATTGTTTGCTTGAGGATATGAAATGTGTGTGTTTGTCTGCCAATTATTATTTTCTTTTGCATCCTATACGATGCCGAAATGAAACATACGCCAAAGCAACTTCGTTTGCGTTTCTATGACATGGATTTTTATGTTAGTGAATTCAGTGACACCAAATAAACCCGGCCGACCCACTGAAATGGTTTTATCTATCGGGGTAAAAAGTGTTGGCCCGGGATATACGCTAGCTGTGTTGAGTCTCATTTAAATCGGTTCAGTAATTTTCACATGATGCTCTAATAGACAAACAGACAAAAATTCTAAATATACTCACATCTTCGTTTATAATATTAGTTAGTGTTAAGATAGTAATAGAATCATAGATAATACACCCTCGCTCTTTATTTTCATTGGGGTCGGCACAATATGTCTTTTCCTTCCACACTCCTCTATTGGGACATACATCTTCTGTTACACCATAATCATCCTTCACACAATCCATCCATCTTTTTTTGTTCTACCTTTACATTTGTACCCATCCATCTTGTAGTTTAACATTCTTTTTGTCACGTGACTTTAATCTCTCATTATATGCCCATACCGACTTAATCTTCTTCCTCTCAGTTTTCCAGTCACGGGTATAACTTTCAAAGATCCCTTTATGTACTCATTTCTCATAGATATTTAAATACAAGCCTTTGTATAAGTCAAACGATACGTGCGGAACGTTACGGCGTGAAAAGTTCCGCTAAATACGCTCGTAGTGTTTTGTAAGTAACCTATGACACATGAGCAGAAAATAGCCGTGTTCAGATTAGTACCGATCTTTCAGACGCTATACTTTCGGCGACGTACGTTCCGCAAGTGTGTCGTTAAGCTTAGAGTTAATAGATAGTTATATATTTACAGCAACTATTATTTTCATCATGCATTCTTTCCACATGCCCGAACAACCGGAGCATTCCTTTCCTTACCTTCACCCCGACACTCTCTTTCAGACCAACTCTCTTTCTTACTTCGGTATGAAAGAATGACTAAACAGATATACAATGCAAAAGTGGATGGATGCAGAAGTCGTGGAAGGCCACGACACACCTTCCATGATCAAATTGATCGTGTACTAGCAGAAGGTGATGTCAGGAGCCTTAAGAACAGACGAGCTTGCATGAGAAGAGTTATGAATGTCAAAGAGGCAAGTGAGGTGTGTAAGAATAAGCCTAAATGGCACTCTGTTGTTCGTGCCTACCCCGCAAGGGAATGAAGAATGTGGGGGTTTATTTAAGTTGTGTGGTGCGTCGATGATGGTTATCCCGTTGGATAGGGTGACGCTGCACTAGGCGAGAGCCTATGGCTCAATCGCCTGAGAGAGGAGTACAAAATAAGACGACAAGTTGTTGTTCTCTTGCAGTATATTAATTTCTTCATAGTTCCTAATCATTTACGTGACGTGCGCACAAGTATTCTAATCAACATTAAATATTTACACGTTTATGAGATTGGACATTTTTAATGATTTAGGCAAATGCCCAATCTTATCAGCAGCTCTAACAGCGATATCATCTATCTGTATTTACATAGCATCACGTTCAAGTATTGACCCTTTAACTGTGCTTAATCTTAATAAAAATGGATCGTAGAAATAAATGTATGTACGCACATAACTTGAGGACGACTTTACCGATTTTGATTAAACTTTTTGTGTGTGTTTAGGTGGGTTCCCGGATGGTTTAGATTTACAACTAGAACCGGTAGGTGGCGCTGGAATCGGATTCGAGGATCTTCCTAATCTGCACCGATGTTAATGATTTTTTGGTATGTTTGAATCGATCCCCGGATAGTTTAGATTCACAATTGGAATTGGTAGGAGGCACTAGAATCGGGGCCTAGATTTTTATTTTTTCAGGGCAGGACAACGTCTGTCGGGGCAGCTAGTTATACATAAATAAATTGGTGAATGTATCGTGACACTACATTATATAAACTAGCTGTACTCCTAGGTTTTATCCGGGTACTTTTTCAACAGGTTTTCCTCCTGCTGCCCAGTTTCACTGACTGCTCCCAGTTCTTCATGTGTGCACACGGTGAAGAAGTGCAGTTCAACTGCGCTCCTGGCACTGTATTTGACTTCGTCATACAGGTAAGGATAGATATATAGACAACACTTTATTGTACACCAAAACATAGATAAACCGAAATAGAAAAATACAAGGGATAGTACAACCGTTTTTCACCGGAGAATAACTTATAATTAATTTTTGTTTATTTTACATGAAAGTTGGCTTGATTTCTACATAATATTAGTATCTATCCATGTTTTTGGAGGAATAGATAAATAAATACAGAAAAATTATACAAAAACATTTATTCCAATATACAAAACTTTATAACAGAAATATGTGAACAGAAATGTTAAACTCGTATAAAACCTTTATTTCGCCATTGCTGGCGAGATAGAGAAAAATTAGAAATCTATTTAAATTTTGAAGGTCATGTTTGGAACGTTGTGAAAAATGTGCTCTATAATAAGTCAATTGTAAAAATCTGCAATGTAAATTTACCTAAAATATAATATTGTTGAATTTAAAATCCGGAGTTTCCTTGGAGTATCTGAAATATCACGGCACCTTGGTACCTAACAGCTTTTTCTCCAGAAATCGTGTTTTACTCGACTATTAGTCGAGTAAAACACAGTTTCTGCTCAAAGAACAGAGCATTTCAATATTAAATTAATATTTTTGGGCATAAAGTTTCGTTCCGCGCGTGTACGAAAATACCGGTAAACAATAAAAAACCGGTGATGACTGTAACCGGTTTTTGTAGAACCGGTACACCTCTATCACCAACCGTCAAACTGGCCTGCTCGTGGTGTGCCCTGCAATTTACAGACGAGGCAGTGACGACCGATTAATGGCTGTATAACCATTCGAATCTGCCAAATCCGTGCAGGAACGGAGAAAATATAAAATTTCTTGCGGCCGGGCAGCCTGTCGCAAGAGGAGACGAGACAATCCACAGTCAGATGGTAGGGTGTTTATTTACCCGTCTAGATGGCTACCAGCCTTGGCTTGAGTTGTGTTCTGGCATTAAGGGCCAGGTTCCAGTTTCCCTTAAGAGAGCAGCAGCGCATTAGTAGCACTCTTAGTGATACAAATGTCCATAGGCGATGGTAACCGCTTTCCATCAGGTATTACTTTTTTTTTTATTGGACTTGACTTTATGTTATTGGTCCGAAGACCTTACAACTTTACCGGGGTTTTTGGGGCGAGTGCCTTCGCGAAGCGAAGGCGCTCGAGCCCGGGGGGGCAACTTGCTCGAGGGAGCTCCCTAAGGAGTTTTACCTCGGCTGGACTGTTGCCATGAGAGGGGGATGAATTTAATGATGCCCACCATAGGGCGACACAAAGCACTAATTGAGAACGGGCGACGGGTAATATAAAGCCCGAGGGGGCCTACGCTATCTTACTGCCGTTTCGTAACGTGTTATGGCTGGGAGAGAAGAAACGGCGAAAGAAACTTCCCAGCAACACGCCTAGTCTATCCTGTGGGGGGGCTATGTCTCCTAACGTCCCTCGCAGGGACGTGGAGAGATCTTGATTGGCGGCGCCTGAGACGCCGCCGTCTGTGTCTGTCTGTCCGTGCCTGCCAGCCTGCCGTCCTAACCGCGGGCGGGCTGATCCGGGCCAGCCGTTTTGTGATAACGTCGACCCTGTCCGTGAGGACGTTACGCGGTCGTCGTACGAGAGCCTTTCGCCGAGGCTTATAATCGGACGCGGACACGACGAGCGGATTTCGATGATGCGGCGCGAGATCGAAATACTTACGCGAGAGCGACGTAATGTAGTTTTTGATGGAGGGAAGCTCCAGATCGCGGTGGAGGTCGACGTTACGCATATAGAGGGGAGCACCGACGGCTCTGCGCATGAATTTATTCTGCACGATTTGCAGTTTATCTAATAGGGCAGGCTTGGCATGGCCGAATAAACCAAAACCAATTTCAAAGTAAAAAGCAAAAAATAAATATTTTCTACATCTTGAAGTTTTTTGGTTTGGTCGTTGTGAGCGTTGTGTGATCGAAAATGGTGATGTCATTAGTGACGTTTTCGCCACGACTACAACGACCGCTATCGCCCTGTGGAACGGCTAACTGAGCATTTTCGGTGTGAGCTACTAATGGAACGCCCTGATAGTGAACTCACGGTGGACAATACAACAACAATATATACAGTATAATGCAGATTGATAATGGTAAATGAATTGCACACTAAAAAACAATATAATAAAGCAATAATTTAAATAACACATACATATCTATAAATTAACCAAATTAAAATAAATACAATTTTTGTAATGGTTTTTTTGGGAAGTATTGGAATTTATTAAGCGCGATTAGCGCCTACATAAAAATGTAAGGCAATGTAACTTGTATTAATGTTTGCTTTCAAAATAAGCTAGGGTTTCACCCGAAACGAAGTGGCGGAGAAACCATTGGCGTATCTAGGTTACTTTTACAGGGGGGCTGAGCCTGGCCAATTGCACTCTAGCTTAGTATATTCTGTATTCAGAAGTAACTAAACGGAATGTACTGTATAAAAGTATATGTAATGAATACTAAGCATCTACATAGATTTCTCGGCTGTAGATAATTATTTAATTTTAGTGATTTTTGAGTGAAGTTTTTAGGTGTCCAGTCTAGAATTTCGAATCGGTAACTCGACATTCTAGAGTGGGCACGGCTCACTCGGCCCTCCTTCTTTATACGTCTATGAAGAAAACTTACATACATAACTTCACGCCAATTCTCTTGCGGGGTAGGCACGAACAACAGAGCGCCATTTAGGCTTATTATTACACACCTCACTTGCTTCTTTGACATTCATAACTCTTGTCATGCACGCTCGTCTGTTCTTAAGGCTCCTGACATCACCCGCTAGTACACGATCAATTTGATAATAGATTGTGTGTCGTGGCCTTCCACGACTTCTGCATCCATCCACTTTTGCATTGTATATCTGTGTAGTCATTCTTTCCACATGCCCGAACCACCGGAGCATTCCTTTCCTTATGAAGAAAACACAAGTATAAAATATTTAAAAAAATTATTGCTTTATACTTAATAATGGCAGCTTATCGGTTTTGTGTCGGATACACTATGGAGAGTATGTAGCTGGGCTCTTTGATCTAGTCCCGCCGTCTCCCTTCCATTATTGGACAACCAGACGCACCGGCATGCAGCACTGATATGGTGCATATTACACCTATACAAACGAACCGCCTTGCATCTAGCTTCAGCATATGCACCGCGAAGGAGTGGAACCCATGGCCGGAGTCTGACTTTCCCAATACTTATAACCTGGGTGTCTTCAAGTCCCATGTGAATAGATCCCTTCTAAGTAAGCGCGCTCCATCCTAGACCACATCTTCGCTCTGTGTAGGGCGAGATCGTGGTCAAACGAGAACCTAAACTACAATAAAAAAAAAAGTATAGAGATAGTTTCCTGCAAATCACATTCCGAATTGAAGTAAACCAATCGATGTGTGCGTGAGCGTCATGTAACGTTTTTCGCTGACACGCACACAAAGGCACAAATAATGTTGCAAGTAAATTGAGTCTTTCTAAAAAGTAGGGAATTTGAACTATTGGAGCTCGTCACACTGAGACATTGACTTGTGGACTGACGAGGCCGACGCGTCGACAAGTCGCCTCACTTATAAGTCCCACTCAAAAGTGCTTCACTTTACTGACACCTACTCGTGTTCGAAGCGTAATAATTCTATGGCCTTACAGATTTCCTGACAGCTGATTCTGCTGGCACAGTACGGCCGGTCGCAGGAAATGCTGGGAAACTTTATAAGGGAGAGATAAACTGCCAAAGGGCTGATTCAGCTTCCAGACGCGTCGCTTACAAGTGAGTTTAAATATTTATTTACGTTTTACCTTATTTTTTTTTTAAATTATATAATTATTAATGTTACAACGGTAAACAAAACATGGAGGGTAGAAGTAAGAAGAACCGTCTTGTATGGGGACGGATAAATTGAAAAATTGTCCAACTGCAAACAGCAAGTTCTTGTTCGAAGACCCACCGAAATAGCGCTAGCGTAGATAATGGCATCGATATGAATTTAGCAACAGTTATCAACAGAGTGAAGTGTGATGATTTGAATTTTTTTATATCTTTGATGACTCGTGTCGTTGAGAAAATTAAATTATTTTTTTTATTACTTATTTTCTCAATTGACGATTTGTAACTTTTATAATTATCTAAATAAATCGTCCTATTAATGTCTAGGAGTATTTACAACTATCCTACTCTAATCATTTTAGGTCGCCGTTTTTAATATCTTTCCACTTGCTACGATGGCGCCACCTATATTGGCTGCTTTTTAACGGTCACTTTTTGATACACTGAGATGGTCCTCCTTAGTTCTACCCTCCACAAAACAAAAGTGTCAAATTAAATGAAGCATATTTTACAAGGTTGTGTGTGTGTAAACTTGTGTAGTGTACAAGTGGCTTGCGTTTGTGCAATGGTAATATAATACAATGGCGTATAGTGTTTCTGGGACCTATTAACGCATTCTGGCGCAATCGGCTTCCTAGTCGAGAATCGGCTTTGTTACGTCACGTACATGGAATAATTTATTGCTACATAATTAGCAAGGTTATCACTGAGTAGTCTATGTTCGTGACAAAATCTGTCAATACAGAAAACTGACAAAACCTTCGGAGATGCATCTACGAACATGCTCAGAATATACATTCTTACAAATATTATCAGGTAGCATTTAAGATTTCTTGTTGTAAACTGGCTACTACTGTCACTACTAAACAATATATGCAGAAATCTTAAGTGTTACGTGATAATGTTTGTAACCTATTTATATTCTGAACATATTCGTAGATGCGTCTCTGAAGATTTTGTCTGTTTTCTGTATTGACTGATTTTAGATAGATCGATAACACTTTATTGTACACCATTACAGAAACTTTTAAAGTACTAAAGATTATGTCACGTACACGGACTATTAATTTATAACCTTGCTTATTATGTAGCAATAAATTATTCCATGTACGTGACGTAACAGACTCCATTTTGAAAGAGGTACAAAGGTTTTCCTTCACGCAAGATTATTACTTGACTGATAATTACTTTTATTTTTCCTTCCACCCATTTTAATATTATATAAAATTATTACAGCTAGGCATGTTTGCTGAAGAGTTTCTTGCGCCGCTTCTTCTCTTCAAGCCATAACATGTTGCGAAGCGGTAGTACATTAGATTAGTCTCCTATAGAGTAAATAATAACCATAAACAAAATTAAAATTAACAAGTTGGCGGTAGGCTAAATAAAACTTTAACAATACTCGTTGACACTTGACATCTTTGTCTTCCGTGATCACGGCCACTGAAAAGTGGCCGAAACGTCGGAAAAACCAAAATCAAATAAAATTACCGCGCTTAAAACCGTTAAAACGTAGTTTTATTATTTATTAAGATTATTACTGTTTAATATCCCTTTTATTAATAATTTCCTTTCTTCTCAGGCAAGATTGTCAGCGTTATTGGCGTTGTGAGGACGGGATACCTAAAATGAAGTACTGCGCCGATGGCCTTCACTTCAACGAGGTGACCCAACAGTGTGAATTCGAGGCGAACGTCAAATGCCTGGTGCAAAGCGACGAAGAATTAAATGGCGAGTTCATAATATACAAGTAGATATGTGTCTATAAGATCGAGTTTTGGGATCCTAGTATTAAAAAAAAATGTATATTTTCAAAAAGCTACAATATTTTTACAAGCGTGTATGTGAAATTCACCATGGCAGAAGTGAAATTTCAGAAAATTAGCCTACGAGAGAATGAGATAAATATAAAGCATATTTTATTATATATTTTAATACAAAATATTACATTTCATATATTACATATTTAAGATAAAACACATATTATTCAGATTCCGTGTTTTCACTCTGTACAAATGACACGAGAGGATTATGATAACTAAAATAGGAAATAAATGCTCTAGCTTCAATTTGATTTATGAACTTCAAAATATTTCCAACTCTATCTTTATGATAATAGGGTTTAAATGATTAAATATCTCTTTTTAGCGTCGCTTTCAAATTTCAAATCACAACGATTCTAAAGAAATTTCACTTTAATAAAAAATAATTAAAAAGTCTATCGACTAATTTATACTATTAAAAAAGTCAGAATTTAATGCTAAACATACTAACAAATAAAACCTTAAAAATAAATAAACTAAACTATACTACAAATAAAGCTATAAAGTATTTATAATAAAACTACGTTTTAACGGTTTTAAGCGCGGTAATTTTATTTGATTTTGGTTTTTCCGACGTTTCGGCCACTTTTCAGTGGCCGTGATCACGGAAGACAAAGATGTCAAGTGTCAACGAGTATTGTTAAAGTTTTATTTAGCCTACCGCCAACTTATTAATTTTAATTATTTAATTTTGTTTATGGTTATTATTTAATCTATGGGAGCCTAATCTAATTTACTACCGCTTCGCAACATGTTATGGCTTGAAGAGAAGAAGCGGCGCAAGAAACTCCTCAGCAAACATGCCTAGCTCTAATAATTTTATATAATATTAAAATGGGTGGAAGGAAAAATAAAAGTAATTATCAGTCAAGTTGGTTTGTGTTCCGTTGTACGCAGAAAGAGCTCACAGTGTCTTGAGGTCTGGCAGCTGGTTTTTGCTGGGTTTGGGTCTTAATAGTTTTGATAATTGGATCCCAAACAGGTGGTACTTGCCAACCATCTTCTCTATTGAAATTTGGGTGTTTTTTGATTTCAATAGCCTCACGCATCATTCTAGGTATGAAACGATTCTCTTTCGCGAGGATTTGTGGGTTATCGAATCTGATGTAGTGGTTGGGTTTATCCAGCGTGTGTTCACTGATCGCAGACTTCGTAGACCTTGTGTGTTTCATGTCAGCAATGTGTTCTTTTACTCGTGTTTTTATGCTCCTCTTTGTTTGCCCAATGTATGACAATCCACACTCACAATCAAGCTTGTAAACCCCTGCATCCTGGAGTGGGATATTGCATTTCACAGGTCTCAGAAATTGGGTAATCTTTTTCTGCGGCTTGAAATATGTTTTGATTGAAGCTCGCCTGAGGATGTGACCAATTCTGTCTGTGACCCCCTTGATGTAGGGTAGGGTAGCAGGGCACCGCTCAACTGAAGGTGGTTTGGGGCCTTTGTGACGTTGGTGTGGAGTCTTCAGCTGATTGCGTTGTAGAACTCGCTTGACATGCTGAAGCTCTCCAGCTATGTGGATAAACCCAACCACTACATCAGATTCGATAACCCACAAATCCTCGCGAAAGAGAATCGTTTCATACCTAGAATGATGCGTGAGGCTATTGAAATCAAAAAACACCCAAATTTCAATAGAGAAGATGGTTGGCAAGTACCACCTGTTTGGGATCCAATTATCAAAACTATTAAGACCCAAACCCAGCAAAAACCAGCTGCCAGACCTCAAGACACTGTGAGCTCTTTCTGCGTACAACGGAACACAAACCAACTTGACTGATAATTACTTTTATTTTTCCTTCCACCCATTTTAATATTATATAAAATTATTAGAGCTAGGCATGTTTGCTGAGGAGTTTCTTGCGCCGCTTCTTCTCTTCAAGCCATAACATGTTGCGAAGCGGTAGTAAATTAGATTAGGCTCCCATAGATTAAATAATAACCATAAACAAAATTAAAAATTAAATAATTAAAATTAATAAGTTGGCGGTAGGCTAAATAAAA
The DNA here is from genome assembly GCA_019925095.2 of Dendrolimus kikuchii. Classification (NCBI taxonomy): domain Eukaryota; kingdom Metazoa; phylum Arthropoda; class Insecta; order Lepidoptera; family Lasiocampidae; genus Dendrolimus; species Dendrolimus kikuchii. The sequence continues at coordinate 2,531,926 of CM034414.1, forward strand.
CTTTAACAATACTCGTTGACACTTGACATCTTTGTCTTCCGTGATCACGGCCACTGAAAAGTGGCCGAAACGTCGGAAAAACCAAAATCAAATAAAATTACCGCGCTTAAAACCGTTAAAACGTAGTTTTATTATGTATACAAGTCGCGAAAACTTAAGAAAATATTATATAAAGTATTTAATTAAGACCTTATATATAATGCAACAAAATGAATAATAAAAAATCTTTTTATTTATAATTAATTTTTCTGCTGGCAATACAAAGGTAACATATGTCAGAGTTTGCTGTGTAAAGTTGGCCGAAATACATTCAATTCTATCCTTACTTGCATACTACGGTTTATTTGATGTGTATACTCTGGACCCTGAGTAACAAACAGACTGGATGGATTCCAAAGCTCAACGTATTTAATAAAATATTGACAATGAGGAGCAATTTTATAAAAAAAAATGAGGGAGATAGTTTGTTGTCTGAAAGAGTCCTCACTCAGAGAGGTAATTAAACAATTAACTTAATTGTCACAGATTAATTTACTCAAAAATATTGTTATAAAATTTTTATGATTTGTTAATCTTTGACCAAAAGCAATGTTTGGTATTTTTTTTTAAATTGTATTCACTAATATCAAATATAAATTCTTAACTGATGTATTAAAAACAATTTTACTTTAAACCATCCATTATTTGTATCTAACTTTTAAGTGAGGTATTTTTGTTAAAGTGTGTATACCTCTATTTTACTGAACTGTATTATTTAATATATCTATTTGTTATTTTATTTTAAAAATAATTTTGAACTCAGCATAATAACTAACACTAGAGAAACCGTATTAAGATAACTACACAATACACAGATCCGTGCTGTTTTCACTAATGACTTTGAGAGTGTGTTAGAAAGGGATGGATATACAGTAGTGCATTCGTACGCTTGTTATTTGTTGTCTCTAGTTTAAAGTTAGACAGTACTACATTATTGTCTTGATTAAACCAGTGCCAACCGTATTTAAATTGGTCTTATTTTACAGACAAACATTATGAGTAGTACATATTTTTAAATTAATAGTATAATAAGAATTTTTTAAATTAGGCATGTCAGTTTATGCCTGTGAGTCATCTGAACAATTGAAACAAAAGACGTTTTCCGTTTCATTTACACTAATGTATTACTTTATAATTTGTCGGAATAAGAGCTGTTACGCAGCTTGTACCTTGACATGGTTTCTAGAAATTTAGTTATTGTTCTGAAGCTTTGTAGATGTATATAATAGTCTGGTTACTGAAAGTAGACTCAAAAGCGTGGCAAATTTAAAAATATTAGTATGGCAACTCCTAAATTATCATAGAGTACTTACACAATACGTAAGTAAACAATGTTTTTTTTCTTTGAATTCAGCTTCTGTTGCTTTTCGTCGAACTTGAAAATAATGTGAAATAATAACTTCCGTTCTTTACTTTTATTGATTTTATTCATGTTTTAAGCTAATAAATGTTAAAATATAATTACCAAAATAACGACAGACACCATTTTGTTTATAGGTAAAATGACATTGACATTTGTATTAGTTTTGACATATAAAAACTTTGTGCATAATGGGGATTGTTCAAAAAAAATTACCCTCTGATTTTATATTTTTATTATGTAAAATAGGGTATTTTAAGATACTAATTTGAATATTTTTGTGTTTTAAGAGGTAGTTTTTTTTTAATTCGATTTTTAAACAAATTATCCGATGACGTCATTGGGGACAACCTTACATTAATTCCTTTGCCTATAAAAAGAAAATAATCATATTAATCTGTGCTACTATTTAAATGTTACTGTCATTATTCATTATGACACATCGTAATCATTTTAGTGTGGCCAGCTTAGCAATTTTATCGGTAGATTTATTTTATATATTTTGGTGTTCAACATTTATTATTTTCTAAAGTTACCGTTAAGTTATTTAAAGTGACCTTTAGTGAAAAATCAATATAATATAACTTAAACTGAATAATGTACAGTTAGACTGAATACCATTAATTGATAATCAGGCATAAATTACCTATTAGACACCATTGCGATGTCATTACTTTTCTTAATTTGTAATAAAGTATTCTTTCGACGATTGCAACAGATAAAGCTCATTCGACCACTAAAATACTTTGATTTGGTATCACATTTGGGTTATCATTTTATAATGTCTGATACCTAGACATAGTCTCATTATCCAATGATGTTGTCAATCCAGTTGAAATAAAAAGGTTGTATTGTCAGTTTCAATTGAGGGGGAGGGGGGGGGGGGAGTATTATTAGTCAGACCTTTAAAAAAAAAGATCAGTCGTTAGGACTGCACTTCAGAGATAAAAACTTGGTAACTGAGCGTGACGGTCGTGCGAATTCAGTGCATTTTCCCCATCCTAGAAGTATCTACCGAAGTTTTCAATTTAAAAATCATGGCGATGTTCGATAAGGTCTTTTTTAAGTCAATATGTTGGGAGTTACTTTCCTACACACACGTGTGTACCTACAAGAATTACAAATTTTAGTAATTTCACTATTATCAACCTGGCAACATTGGGTATTTAGGCTTTAGATCGGCGGTTAATGCAGCATTTCTAAATTCTAATATTATTCATTACAATTAATTTCGTCCTTAGAAAAATCTTCTCTCTTAGAAAAGTCATCCGACAAAAATGTACATACATACATACATACATACATAACTTCACGCCAGTTCCCTTACGGGGTAGGCACGAACAACAGAGCGCCATTTAGGCCCATTCTTACACACCTCACTTGCTTCTTTGACATTCATAACTCTTGTCATGCACACTCGTCTGTTCTTAAGGCTCCTGACATCACCCTCCGCTAGTACACGATCAATTTGATCATGGAAGGTGTGTCGTGGCCTTCCACGACTTCTGCATCCATCCACTTTTGCATTGTATATCTGTTTTATTAATGAAAATGTATTAAATATTTTCTCTTTCTAAACATGGCCGGATCTTCAAATAGGAGTGTTAATTTTGTAAAGGCTGATACGCTAAACCTACCTAACATGTAATGTTATTAGAGTACATAGCTTTACTCGTAGTACATATTGGAGAAATAAGAGGAGCTAAAATCCTGATGTAAGTAGTTTTGTGAAGGTTTCTAAATTCAACATGTTCGTCCATAGATCTTCCTTCCTTCCTTCTTTCCTTTTATAACCTGTGTAGTATATTACTATTCCTGTCTGTAAATTTCATCCATATAAGAAATCCGTAATGTTAATTATTAGTTAATATATGATTGATGTAAGCATAATTTGTGTTGAAGTCAAAATTCATCTAAAATGTGCACCTATTTATAGAAAAATAGCTACATGTCTCACTCATTCATTAGAAACTGATTAAAATAATATTAATTACTTATTTGATAATTTGGTACAATCAATAAATCAGCAACTTATATTACTTTCTTATTTCTTTCTTTTTTATTATTATCTATAATACAAGTAAAGTATCTCATATAAATACATACAAATAAACGAACAGACATTGCACCACTGCCCTGGCGGTTAGATAGTGTGTTTGATTGCTAATGTATGTTATGGATCTGATCTTATACAACAAATTATCGGAAAATATGAAACTCTTCAGTAGTTTTAAATATATTCACTTGCCAGCTTAAAAGTGATTAATTAAGCACATCTATGGCTTGAAGAATTTCATGGAATATGAAGATTTGTGACAAATACCTTAATGATTGTAAATCTCTTAATAATATGATTTTGATGTGTAACATAGTTACTAATATGAAAAATTATGAGTTAAATAAGGACTATGCAAGTAATTAAATAGACACTTTACATCTTTTTTTTTCAGGTTCAGAAAAAATTAGCAACAACTTTTCTGCATAAGCAAGGGTTATGCTTGATCATAGAATTTTATGACTTATCCACTGCAGTTTACATGAAAACTTTATGTATAGAAAAAACCAAATGCTAGCCTGCAGAAAAAAGAAAAAGATAAAACTGAACATTTCTGAAAAGATTATATAATATGTCCTAAATTATTATTAATAAGTGTTTAAGTAAATAAACAAGTTTAACTGCTAAAAGTTATTTATTATTTCATCTTGCAAAATAATAAGTCAAAAGATATATTTTATTAATCAATTCATATAAATATATGGCACATACAAATTTATAACACACAATAGTTTGCTTTCAGTATAGAAACCATCTTATTCTTATAACTCGTAATGTGAACTCTTAAGACATCAGTCAAAGTAAAGCTAAAATATTTTTGGAGGAATGTTAAATATTCATATATTGTTTACATGAATTATAACTAATAACATCTAGATTTATGTATATATAAAAATAAGTTATTTAAAATAGCCATCCTTGTTTTCAATTAATTAAGCTTTAAAGATATAGGCCATTCTTCTATGGTGGTACTAATCTTTTCAATTAGTTTCCATTTATTGATTTGGGCTCGCTTGAGATAAATTCAGGTTCTGGTGAACTTTTTGTATGCCATTAGCTCCAATGCAGTTCATAAAGAATACTCCAAAGAATTCAAGTCAGAACTCGACGAAGGCCAACCTATGCTCTGAACAAAGTCTGACAAATTGGCTTGCAACCAATGTTGGATTGAATTAGCTTCATGGAAGGGTACAGAGCCCTGTTGGAAAATCCACTGCTATCCAGCGAATAAAGTATCACTTGATGCTTAAATCATTGTTTCCAATATGTGATTTTGGACGTCCTTCTAACTTCTGGCGCAAGGTGTATTGTTTTGCCAGTTAAATTTTCTTGCACCGTGATGATCTTCTCATCAGTAAACAGGTTATTTTTTGGATCGTATCTCTTAAAAAGATTTCGATATCGCTCCAATCACCATTTACGAAGACGCTCGTTTATATAATGCACTTTTCTTTGACTTTTAGTTAGAGACCATATGTAAGTATTCTCTTTACAGATATTTAAGAAATATTGGTCTGAAGAGATAATATATACATAATTTAATTCTGGAGTACGTCGAATAAAATGTTTGTTTATGTTGCTGTTGTATGACATAACAATGACATAAAAAGGAAAATGTCGGTCCTTTTGTATTTTGAAACTGAATGGCTACGGGATTCATATGCATTTCACCACACGTAAGTGACGTCATAGGATTTAGTAAGGTCAAATAAATGTCAAACGCATTTCTTTCAAAATACAAGGGGATTGTACGTTTTTTGGAATTTTAACTAGACAGAAATGATTAGGAACACTATTCCTCGAAATGGTTTTTCAAAAAGCTAAATTGAAAAAAAGTGAACAATCCCCATTCTAGTGTCTACTTTCGATAAGGGGCCTATTTACTATCCTGCATGGCAGTTTACCGCATAATGCAGGATTGTGAATATTGTTGCAGTCTGCATTGCGTCCGGCAGGATACCTTTTGAGTCTTACAAGCTCTGCCCACTGCAGAATAGTGAATGGGCCTCTTTAGCTAAATTCTACTGCTATTTTTTTTAATTTATACCCGAAAAGGTTTTGTCTCCATGCCAAAAATAATGTAAACATTAAACTTTATTGCCCCTTTTTGTCGATGTATATAAATAAAATGCATGCTATTGTAAAAAATAGAGCTTATTTTATTTCTCTCACGGATATTTATTATATACGTTATTATAAGGAATAATTTAACTTAATAAATATATTTTGTATATAGTTGAGTGTTTTCATTGAATTTTACGTGCAAATTAATAGTAGTAATTATCCGTGTAGGAACGGACAAAGAATACAATTTCCTGCGGCCGGGCGGCCTGTCGTAAGAGGCGACAAAACGACCCACAGCCAGGTGGTAGTGCATTTGCCCGACTGGATGGCTACTACCCCTGGTCTAAAGCATGCCGCCATAACAACCTTGAGTTGTGTTCCGGTATCAGTGACCAGGTTCCAGTGACCTTTAAGAGAGCAGCAGCGCATTTGTAGCACCTTTGGTGTGGCAAATGTCCATAGGCGATAGTAACCGCTTTCCATTAAGTGGGCCGTCTGCCTGTCTGCCGAACTCCTGCAATAAAAAAAACCGCTATACAAATATATTAGAAGAAGAAAGAAAGTTGGTCTGAAAGAGAGTGTCGGGGTGAAGGTAAGGAAAGGAATGCTCCGGTGGTTCGGGCATGTGGAAAGAATGCATGATGAAAGAATGACTAAACAGATATACAATGCAAAAGTGGATGGATGCAGAAGTCGTGGAAGGTCACGACACACCTTCCATGATCAAATTGATCGTGTACTAGCAGAAGGTGATGTCAGGAGCCTTAAGAACAGACGAGCTTGCATGACAAGAGTTATGAATGTCAAAGAGGCAAGTGAGGTGTGTAAGAAAGAATAAGCCTAAATGGCACTCTGTTGTTCGTGCCTACCCCGCAAGGGAACTGGCGTGAAATTATGTATGTATGTACAAATATATTAAAAACACTCAATTTTCCAATATTTGTTTATTAGGAAATTGTACATAATTTAACCTTTACTTATCGTTCGTAAGTTAGAAAAACGTGTGAAGCGCTAAATTTCCAAAACAAACATAGCTTAAAGGTCTTATAACTAAGGCATAGATTCCAAACAAAAAACAGAAAATAATATTTCCTTAAGTTTTCGCGACTTATATACACAATAAAACTACGTTTTACCGGGTTTAAGCGCGGTAATTTATTTGATTTTTATTATTTCGACGTCTCGACAAATAATATGTCAAGTGTCAACGAGTATTGTTAGTTTTATTTAGCCTACCTAACTTGTTAATATTAATTATTTAGTATTAATTTTGTTTATGGTTCTTATTAACTCTGTGGGAACCTAATCTAATTTACCACCGCGGGAGTTTTTGGCGGGAACTGGAAGGAGACGTTGTGCCGTGCAGTTTTGTTTTCTAAAAATGTGTAAAATTACTCTAAAATGAACAATAGTTGTAGAATATTGATAGTTTTTGAGGAGTAATTACTTGTTTTTGCGAGATTTGTGAACTATATAGCCAAATGTGTCCTTTCGAGTTTTCACAAGAACTCCGTTGAATGACGTCGATTGTAGCCTACAATACAACGGCGCCTGGCTTAAAGGCCTAGTTGCCGAGCCTTAAACATAAAAAAATTACCACGACTTCGCAACATGTTCTGGCGTGAAGAGAAGAAGCGGCGCAAGAAACTCTTCAGCAAACATGCCTCGCTCTGATAAATTTATATAAAATTAAAATGGGTGAAAGGAAAAATAAAAGGAATAATAAAAATCAAATAAACGTAGTTTTATTAAACAAGATAATATTAGCAATATTTAGGTAAACGCTATCTTTCAAATACTATCAAATAAGAAGCCGCAAAAGGATAATATAATGCGTTTAAAAACAATTAAGGTAATACCCTAAAAGTCCCGCTATCTGTATGCAACGATCGAATTATTTGATTAATTAATTAATTTGATAATAATCTGTCTGATTTGAATTTAATCAACTTAATATGACTAAGTTGACAACCAGTCATACACAATGTAAATTCTTAATAATTTTAGCGCCATAATACGTTTTTATATATTAGAAATTTCTTTGCATTTAGCAGGGATGGAAGGTACAACGCTGATATAGAAAGAAGAGTGAATTTGGGGAATAGTGTGAATGGAGCGTTAGGTAAACTTCTAGGCGCTAAGGACCTCAGCCAGAAGGCCCAGCTCGCCGTATACAACGCGGTGCTGGTACCTACGCTCACGTATGGAAGTGAGAGTTGGGTATGTACGGAAGAGAGAGCATGAAAGTAGAGTAAACGCGGTCGACATGCGAGCACGCGCAAAAACTGCGAGTGACGCTCGCGGACCGCGTTCGTAATACCGAAGTAAGAAAGAGAGTTGGTCTGAAAGAGAGTGTCGGGGTGACGGTAAGGAAAGGAATGCTCCGGTGGTTCGGGCATGTGGAAAGAATGCATGATGAAAGAATGACTAAACAGATATACAATGCAAAAGTGGATGGATGCAGAAGTCGTGGAAGGCCACCACACACCTTCCATGATCAAATTGATCGTGTACTAGCAGAAGGTGATGTCAGGAGCCTTAAGAACAGACGAGCGTGCATGACAAGAGTTATGAATGTCAAAGAAACAAGTGAGGTGTGTAAGAATATATTTTTCTATTCTTCTTAACTTCGGTGTTTACTGTCCATATTGTACAGATGGAACACCGAGGGGTTTTAGTGGGTATCCCTGACTGTGGTGTGGCAATAGCAGTTCTAGTTTCTGGCTAGAGGTGCTATTCCAAAGATACTATTACGCTATATATATATACGCTATACAAATGCGCTGTTGCTCTCTTAAAGGAGACTGGAACCTGGTCACTAATGCCGGAACACAACTCAAGGTTGTTATGGCGACATACTTTACCAGGGGTGGTAGCCATCCAGTCGGGCAAATGCCCTACCACCTGGCAAGTGTAATTATATTACTTATCACTTTAAAATTGGCCTGATTATTACTTAGGGAAATCAGGGAATTTATGAGAAAAATTCCTAATTTATTTCTTTCTTTCAAAATATATATGTACTGTTATACTGGTAATATTCAGTAATTACCTGCATTGATTTACAGTTTAACAAATAATTACTTTGGCAATATTAAGTATGTCGAAGGTAGCGCCGTGTCTATGGGACTTTGTTTTGTGGCGCGGGCTTTTCCTCTTTTTACTGGGAGTCATTCATTACTATTCTGTATCTATGCCATTCTATGGTATAGATTTTACAAGCTTTTATTTAACTTGCAATGGATGTACCTATGTATGTATGTATGTAAGTTCGCGTGGAATCTTGCAAGTTAAATTTGACCAACTTCCCGGTTTCCGATTGAGCTGAAATTTTGCACGCATACGTATATCGCGTGACAATGCAATAATATGGTACCATGGAGCCGATCTGATAATGGAGTTGGAAGGTGGCCATAGGATCTCCTGTACTAAACAAGATAGACCCATCGTGTTTGGACTGGTTTTACTTGTCTTGGCTGCCACTCTGCGGCTACATGATATCCAGGATCTCAAAAGCTTGTATTTAAAAACCTTTTTAAAAAGCTTATTTTAGCATAAAATTTAATCATAAAGGTTATAATAGAATTAAAAGTAAACGATCTTTGTTCATCGATAACAATTTGAGTAAATAAAAACTTATTTACATAAGACTTTTTTTTGTTTTTTAAGATTACTTATATCAAAGTTACGTAATGATAAAGTTATTATTGTAACACAGATGTGATAATAAATTAATTAAAAAATATTTTATTACACTACTGGCACGTTCTCCATGCTTTTCTTGCTTAACAGTTTGCTCTTGGTCTTATAGAAAATCTGGCATAATATATGAAAACAAGTATATGTCGGCTCACGCAGGCGAAAGACACCAAAAATAACACAATAATAATCTGAAACGTTATAATCAACGTTTTACCACCAGAATTATTACAATTACAATACCAAACACTGCACAATAATACACAGAAATATCAAGGACAATTCCAAGAGTTCCATCCACGCCTGTCAGGTGTCGAGCAGCAACTGCCCTCAAAGAATACTGCGATTATCAGACGGTAATTATCAACCACGATATAATATTTTGGAGGTCTCCAGGTGGAAATGAAATACTAATAATATGTTTGAATTGCAATTACGAAATGCCTATTTCTCTCTCTTTTCTTTCACCATATCCCAATTACTTGGGGTCGGCACAGTATGTCTTTTCCTTCCACACTCTTCTAATCTGACATACCTCCTCTGTCATCCCGCATATCATCATGTCATCCTTCACACAATCCATCCATCTTTTTTTTGGTCTACCTTTAAATTTGTACCCATCGATCTTGTAGTATAACATTCTTTTTGTCACGTGACTTTCATCCCTCCTCATTATATGCCCATACCAACTTAGTCTTCTTCCTCTCAATTTTTCTGTCACAGGTGCAACTTTCAAAGATCCCCTTATGTACTCATTTCTCACCTTATCCATTCTTGTAACACCACACATCCATCTCAACATTCTCATCTCAGCTGAGTGGAGACGTTTGTAAGTTATCACTTTATTTATTGGGTAAAAATACCGACAAATATTTTATATTAGGTACATCACACATTTAGCTGCTAAACAAAATATAACATTTAATAATAATAAGTGCATTGGAACGATTACACGTGTCGCGGTGAGGTGAGGCGAGGTATGCGCGGAGGGGAACACGAGGGCCCCGACTAGAAGCGGCGCGATTGCCAATGATTTGCGAACGGCCGCCGTGGTGATCGGACGTCTGCGGCTACAATATACACTCCTCATCCAAGACTGCTTCAGATTACCCGTAGATACTGTTGGTTGAAGATTGTCGGTGTAGACTGTCCCTCCTAGGGAGAGGAGTATTATTGCGCGTACTAATGCGACTCCTCGCGGACGCCGGCGGTTGGCTGGCATCCGGAGACGCAGGTATGCGCATGACTTCCTACCCTGAACAATACCGCTTCGGGGGGCCTTTAGCTATCAAGGGAGCAAAGGATTCACCACCCCCGCTGACGAAGTGAATGTGTTCTGATTCCCGGGGCACATTCAGGCACTTTTTGCGCTGGATCGGACTGGGCGTAAGTACGTTCTAAGTCTCAGCCTTTCCTACATAAAAAGCACGGGGCACATGGGAGGAAGGTGGTTTTAGTGGGTAGTAGGTGTTGCCCGTGCAACTTCTTTGAGTCTCCACACAAGCTGGCTTGATTAATGTTCCGATTGCCCCTTATCAAAGGGGAAAGCCTTCATGATCAAGTATGGTCTAATCCCTTGCAAAGGACCCAGTATTGTGCGTAAATAGCATTTCCCCCGCCTTAAAAAAAAAAGACTGTCCCTCCTCTGCCCGAACATCGCGTATTTAAAAGGTTCTCGTAGCGCGCCGCAGTGACACCAGCTGGCAATTGGCGCCACTTTAGTTTCACTTCCTTCATAAAACTTCTAACTTCCGATTGCTCAATTTCCGATATCCGTTAGCTTGGTAATAAATGCTTCTAGGTTGACATCCAGTTATACGACTTCCGATTACTACATGAAAGAACACTATCCGATTATTGACTACTTCTGTCATGTGGTTATTTTATAATAACAAATAGTTCATACACGCGTTATACATGCAAACAATCAACCCGATTCCTAGCTTCTCAGACTTATATATAACTTCAAGGCTTATTACCCATCGACTTCTGTTGTGCCTGGGTCGTAACCTAGGGTCATTATTCTATATCTTAAGGAATTATAGGTAGAATAAAATATATTATCAGATTTTTTTTTAAATTTTTATTTTAAACTAGCTGCGCCCCGCGGTTTCACCCGCGTGGTGATGGAAAATTGTTATATATTTAACCGACTTTAAAAAAAGGAGGAGGTTCTCATTTCGTCGGGATCTTTTTTTTTGTTTTTTTTTTTAATGTATGTTCACCGATTAATCCGAGATTTATGATCCGATTTACGTGATTCTTTTATGTTCGACGCGGAATAGCTTCCATTTGGTCCCCTAAAAATTTGACATAGTTTAGCCCAGTAGTTTTCATTTTAGGAACATTTTTTTGTTCCCGTTTCTTGGGACCTATATTTTTTAAGGAGCGCGGCACCTTTCGTAGGTCTACCCATACATAGCTAGACACTAAAAAGTAACAAAAAAAATAAAAAAACCGACTTCAAAAACTAAAAAACTAAAAAGTATAAGTAGACTTCAAGATGTTTTAGATAATATATATTATAATAATAGCTTTAGAAATAAGTTATTTTATACTTTTTAGTTTTTTAGTTTTTGAAGTCGGTTTTTGTAAACGAAGTTTTTTTTTGGATAATTGTGTAAGCTATATTACTGTAAAGTTTCATCAGAATCCACTCAGTAGTTTTAGCGTCAAAGAGTAACAATCATACATCCATACATTCTTATAAACTTTCGCGTTTATAATATTTATATAGTGACAGAGGTATAGAGATATACATCACATGGTCTTACATATACTTACTTACAGTACATACAAATGTGTATTAGGAAACATGACACTCGTTTTTTTTTGGGAGGTCGAGTGGTGTCAGTTGTTAAGAGTTATCAGTACTTTTATCTCCCGCTCTTATGTCAACAAGATTGCAGATTTTGATGAACAAGTTTACTTCAGTTTAGACCGAGGCTCGGTGGACGTCACACGGTAGCCCAAATCGAAAAAACATCATGAAGACAGTAAGTACCCAATTGTTATCTTCTCTTGTAAATAATTTATTCAATACGGTATTTTTTTTATTGCTGAAGTACAGCTACAGGCTGACGGCCCAACTGTGATGGAAAGTAGTTACCGTCGCCTATGGACACTAGCAATATCAGAGGTCATGTCAATGCGCTGCCAGCCTTAAAGAAGAAACTGGAACCTGGCCACTGATGTCGGAACACAACTCAAAGTTGTTATCGGTCAAATGCCCTCCCACCTGGCTGTGGGTTGTTCTGTCGCCTCATACGACAGGCCTCCCCAACGCAGGAATTTGTATTCTTTCTCCTTTCCTGCACGGAACAGAATTTATAATGAGCTTTTTATATCCCAGATAGAAATCCCGAGTTTCAAGCTCAACGATGGGAGGGAGATCCCAGCGCTGGGCTACGGCACCTGGCTGGGTTTGAATAGCAAGGTAAGTAATAATTAACATCTAATAAATAAAACAAGTAACACGCAAGTCGTGGTAGCGTAATGGCTAGCGTACGCGTCCTAAACTCAAAGGGCGCGGGTTCGATCCTGGCCGGAACGCATGCACCACTTAGGCAGTTTACTGACCTAATGTGCATCTTGTTACAATTATCACGTGCTAATAACGGTGAAGGAAAAACATCGTGATGCAACCTGCACATCGAGATAACCAATATGTCAAACCTGCCAAGCCGTCTTGGACAAGCGTGGCGGGTATGCTGTACGTTGCCCTGCCTAAGCCCAGCAGTGGGATAGTTATGGGCTGTTATTATTAAATAAGACATCTTTCGTAAGTAAATACTGCCAACATACAATTCATACTCTTAGAACCTTTGTTGGTGACAGAAAAGTGAACTGTGAAGCACTTTAAGTAGGACCTATGGAGGGTAGAGGGAAGAAGAACCGTCTCTGTATATGAAGAAGTGTCCATCGAAATGCATTAAATTAGGTGGCGCCACTTTGGCATCAGGGTGAATTTTAAAGAAAACGCCAAAAGTTATTAGAGTAGTATTATAGTGTTTTAGCTTTATAAAATTAAATATTAAATCACTAAGCGTATTATTCAAAATTCACGAAATAAAATCGCTGTTCACGTTTTAACATAACAATTCTTTGAGGTTATATTTAGTAAATTACTTTGTACTACGTCAATAGTTGACATTTTATAACAATGTACTGCCACCAACTACTTTAGTCGCCAAAGATATTATTATTTTGTAACTCGGCATACTTCGATTCGTCTACAACAGCTACATTCGTACCATACCCTTTGTCTACATCAGCGCCATTGTGGAAGGTTTTTGAACTATTATTTACAGCTTGCAACTGGACACTTATTGAACTATTTATGATTCTCCTTACCTCTACCCTCCATAGTGGAAAGTTATAAACAGTAAATAATAATTCAACCACCCTCCGAAATGGCGCTAGCGTAGGCAATTGGTGTGGTATGATTGTAGCAACTGTCAACGGATTGAAGTATGCCGAAATGTTTAAGAAACTGATACCACCCGTGATCAGAAGGCTGGTTCGTATTTCGCGCAACGAATCAGCATTGCCATACAGCGTGGCATACTAGGTAGCGATTGGTTACATACTTTATGTTAATTTATTTATAATATAGTTTATTTTTAAAGTTAGTTTAGTACATTACAATAATATAAAACATATGAGAAAACACAGTATACATACATACATACATATATATATATATATATATATATATATATATATATATATATATATATATATATACATACATACATACATACATAACTTCACGCCAGTTCCCTTGCGGGGTAGGCACGAACAACAGAGTGCCATTTAGGCTTATTCTTACACACCTCACTTGCCTCTTTGACATTCATAACTCTTGTCATGCAAGCTCGTCTGTTCTTAAGCCACAACTATCAAAAACTACCAAAACTACCACAACTATCAAAACTACCAAAACTACCACAACTATCAAAACTACCAAAACTACCACAACTACCAAAACTACCACAACTATCAAAACTACCGCTCCTGACATCACCTTCTACCACAACTACCAAAACTACCACAACTACAAAAACTACCAAAACTACCACAACTCTCAAAACTACCAAAACTACCACAACTATCAAAACTACCAATACTACCACAACTATCAAAACTACCAAAACTACCACAACTACCAAAACTACCAAAACTACCACAACAACCAAAACTACCACAACTATCAAAACTACCAAAACTACCACAACTACCAAAACTACCACAACTATAAAAACTATCAAAACTACCACAATTCTCAAAACTACCAAAACTACCACAACTATCAAAACTACCAAAACTACCACAACTATCAAAACTACCAAAACTACCACAACTATCAAAACTACCAAAACTACTACAACTACCAAAACTACCACAACTATCAAAACTACCACAACTATAAAAACTGCTAGTACACGATCAATTTGATCATGGAAGGTGTGTCGTGGCCTTCCACGACTTCTGCATCCATCCACTTTTGCATTGTATATCTGTTTAGTCATTCTTTCATCATGCATTCTTTCCACATGCCCGAACCACCGGAGCATTCCTTTCCTTACCTTCACCCCGACACTCTCTTTCTTACTTCGGTATTACGAACGCGGTATTATATATATATATATATATATATATATATATATATATATATACATATATATATATATATATTACAGTATGTACATGTTTTCTTAAAATAAAATTGCGCATGCAATAGATACGTCGTTCTTCTATTTCCCACAAACAGTCTCGACCAACCTGATTTTGATTAAAGCAATGACAAGATGCTATGACAACGTGTTTGCTTTACTCGTCTATTCCATGGAAATTATATCATTTATAGGGATTTTAACGGTCTTACCTATTCATATCGAGTTATAGTACGTTAAGTCATTATGATTCTTAAAGAAGTCTAAACGTACTATAAATCAATATGAATAAGACAGTAAGTACTCGTATTTGACGACCACAGTGGTTGAGAGGGCAAGAAATGTTGGCTTGACGTTGTGAAGGTTGACATGCGTACTAATGATCTCAAAACAGAGGATGCCGAAGACCGCGCGAAGTCGAGTAGAAAAAGTAGGAAAGCGGACCCTGGGTGTCGGAATGAACGCTCCGAACGCAACCTGGATCTAACGCTCGGATGATGATGAGTGAGTTGAGCGGGCTGAGCTATGCGGCCTAGCTCACTGCAACGCAGACGTTCCGGGTTCGATTCCTGGTATGGTAAATTTCGGAAACGAAGTTCCTCCGTTATTTACTATGGTTTGTGTATCTGGGATCGGCCGTAGAGTAGTCCGTTGTATATTAGCCATAACACAAGCGTAACTTGCTTAATTTGGGGACAAGCAATATGTGCGTTGGTCTGCCAAATATTTATTTAAAAAAGAATAACATGTTTTGTGTTCTTTCTTTTTACTATTATGATATTATACCTTCTAGATAAGCGTGCTCGATCTTAGACCATATCTACGCTCAAATCGAGCGAGATAATGGTCAAAAGCGTACCTATACGGAATAAAAAAAAAAAAGATTAAAGGATAAAATATAATCTATTCATTCTTCTTTTGTTTCTTTCTTTCTTTTAAAATACAATACATTTAAAACAGCTCGAATTCGAAATGACGGACTTGACGAAGATGATGGAAGCTCTATCCTACGCCATCGATATCGGTTATCGACACATCGACACGGCACATCTCTACCGCGTGGAGCCCGAAGTAGGAGAAGTGATCAACAAGAAGATCAAAGAAGGCGTTGTTAAGAGAGAAGAGATTTTTATCACTACTAAAGTAAGCTATTATACAATTTATTTTGTGAACTAGAACAAACGGAGAGTTTTTGAATACTTGGTCTTTCTTTTAGGTCTGGAATCACATGCATAGGGAAGCTGACGTGGAGAAGTCTGTCCGTGGTTCCTTAAGACGACTTAATATGGACTACGTTGATCTGGCCTTGGTCCACTGGCCAATGTCCATTTCGGTAATACTAATGAATTTATTTATTTTATGTGCAGTCATTATGTTGGTGCCAACACTAATATGTGGCAGTGAAAGTTGAGTATGGCAGAAGAAGTATGAAAGTAGGATAAAAGCAGTTGAAATAAGAGCTTTGAGAAGTACCCATATGTGAGGTTAAGTTGAATAATATGATAAGGAACTATGTGAAAAGGGAACGTTATGGATTGAAAAAGGATGTATTAACAAGAGTTGAGAAAATAATGATAAGGTAGTTTAGACGTGTAGACTGAATGGATGAAAAGAGACTGACAAAACAAGTGTATGACAACCGTGTAGGTGGGTGGTAGAGTTGGTACTAGTAGACTACGACGTACTTGCCACGATGAAATCGCAGATGTCTTGAAGAATGGCTAGATAAAAAACACCTATATCAAACGTGTATCTATGGATATATTAATGAAAGTAGATGAAGGGAAAGATGTATGTGAAGATCTTAGCAAGTGGAAATCCATCGTCTCTGCCTACGCCTAAAAGAAACAGGTGTGATATGTATGTATACTTGATTTTGATGAGAGTTGCTTTTTGTGCCGTTTGCTGTTGAGACGCTTAAACCATGAGGTCGTGAGTCCTCTACAATGAGCTTTCTTAAATTACAGGAGGATGGAGTAGATGAGAAAATCGATTACTTAGAGACGTGGCGTGGAATGGAAACAGTGCTGAAGAAAGGTCTGGCCAAGTCCATTGGAGTCTCCAACTTCAGTGTGGAGCAAATGCAGAGGCTGCTTGCAAACTGCAATGTGCCACCGTGTACAAACCAAGTAGAGGTAAGAAAACTGGTTTTTAAAGTTGACGTCAACCTTTTAGGTTGAGTAGTCGAAGCCTTTGACTGCCTACTGGAACACAAAGATCCCGGGTTTGATTCTTCACATGGTCATGATCTTGGTGTCTGGATTCAGCCTAATTTTGTACATGGCAGAGCTATGGCTAGAGACATTATCCTGATTTTAGCTCTTAAGGCCGATTTTATTGGTGTGATACCACGCTCTGATAGAATATCAGCGCGAAACGATGAGCCTTGTGCTAGTCGCATTTCGTGCGATGAGTAAAATCTGATGGCTCACTACTCCCTCTCCCTGTTCCATCACACTCTTCCAATCCCATATCCCATTCTTTCTGATCCTTCTATATCACCCCCACCTATCCCCATCTTAATGGTTGACAACGCGTTGGCTTCGCCTCTGGTGTTGCAAACGTCTATAGGTGACGGTAACCCCTGTTCATGAGCTGGGCCATTTGGCTATTTGTCAGCTTCGCAATAAAAAAGGTGTTTTATATTCCGATTATATATTACGTATAATAGAAGCGTAACTTGCTTCATTATGCGAACGTTAAATCTGCTTTCCTACTTTCCTTGTTGTGATACAATTGGTACCCATATAATTATGACATCAAGGCCGACACTTTAGGCCTACCCCTTCTACTGGGGCCTGCCGAGGCGGTATAGCTAGACATTTCTTAGAGACCGAACTCTGTAAAACACAGCCTTACCTGCTTAAGCAAATCTTTTGCATTTAATTTTTTACGTCACGGACATGAAGATTACCGCGAATGCGATAGTTCCTGACTTGATCCTTCATAAAATTTTTAAAAATAAACTATATGTTATGTACGTACGAATTTTATGGATATGTTCCAGATAAACCTAAATCTAGGGCAGAAGGAGTTGGTAGATTACTGCCAAGCGAACAACGTAGTGATGGTGGCATTTGCCCCCTTCGGCACCATGATCCCGAACAGGCTGCAGCCCAACAGCCCAGAGCCGAAACTCAATAACCCAACTATGGTAGCGATCGCAAAGAAGTATGGGAAAACTGTCGTCCAAGTCGCTTTGCGTTACTTGGTAAGTTAGTTGTCATTGTAGCTACAATGTTGTTCATATTGTCCATTACATCATAGGCGACATCTGTTTCGGCGTATTCTTAGAGTACTCTGATAAAATTGGAACAGATTACTGTTTACGGGAGAGATCTCAGCTAAAGTCCGTTTTATCCGTGCAGGAACGGAGAAAGAATACAATTTCCTGCGGCCCGGCGGCCTGTCGTAAGAGGCGACTAAACAACCCACAGCCAGGTGGTAGAGTATTTGCTCGACTGGATGGCGACCACCCCTGGTCTAGAGTATGCCGCCATAACAATCTTGTATTGTGTTCCGGTATTAGTGACCAGGTTCCAGTCTCCTTTAAGAGAGCAGCAGCGTATTTCTAGCACCTTTGGTGTTGCAAATGTCCATAGGCGATGGTAACCGCTTTCCACTAAGTGGGCCGTCTGCCAGTCTGCTGAACTCCTGCAATAAAAAAAAAATAAAAAAAAAAGTCACTGGGATATTCTTCGACACATTGCCGCTCGGAAACACTAATAGAGATGCCATTGGAGAATTTACTTAATTTTGCTCGAAAATACTATTTTATTTTGTTGGCAACTAAGTGATTGTGGATTTCAAATAAAAATTGTGCTCAAACACAAACAATTTTGTTAATGCAAGTATCTGTTACATTGGGTTTCTCTGCAATATCAAGTGTTGTGTTAAGATCATCTGAATCGATAATGGGTTGAATATGTGTCTCATCGACCTCAATTGGATGACCAGATTTTTGAGCATTTTTCCAATCAGTCAGTCTTTCTTTCTAGGCTTCTTTCCCATATGCCACATAAACAACTTCTTGTGCGCTTAGCTTTTCGGAAATGACACAACAAAATAAGTCTGAAGTTCGCTTTTTGTTCTTCTATTTTTAAATTGGAATTAAAACAAAACTAACTAACTAATCGATATATTTTTTTGAACTAACGGGACAAAAAAGAAATTAAAATCCATTTCAAAATCCGATAACACTAATATTTCCCGAAATAGGAAGAAAGAAAGAAAACGTTTATTTGTCAAAGGCGACATACACAAAATATACAGTTTAAACTCCGTATAACGTCATTCGATTTAACGACAAACTTCCTTAAGCGTCGAAATCACTCTCAATAACGATAAAAATATATAAAAAGTACCTTTTAAGTTGCTAACACTAATAAAAGCTGCGCAGCTGTGTACGTTCTTTTATTGCTTTATTATCCTAGCCCGTAATAAACTTGACTGTCGGCATCATGCATACCGATATTTTTAAGTACTTCCTTTGTCATAAATTGCCTCAATATCGCAAGATATGAATAAAATAAGTAAAAAAACAAAATTGCTGGTGCATCAAAAGACAGACAAAAAAATAGACTTCTCTTCATTTAACGACACCTTTGTATAACGCCATAAAAAGCACAGTCGCTTCAGTGTCGTTATATAGAGTTTACGCTGTATATTAGTTTAATGATGATTAGTTCCAGATGTTATGCTGAAGCAAGTGAATGAGTTTGTATATCTTGGATGTGCTTTTAGCAGGGATGGAAGGTACACCGCTGATATAGAAAGAAGAGTAAATTTGGGGAATAGTTTGAATGGAGCATTAGGTAAACTTCTAGGCGCTAAGAACCTCAGCCAGAAGGCCCAGCTCGCCATACACAACGCGGTGCTGGTATCTACGCTCACGTATGGAAGCGAGAGTTGGGTATGGAAGAGGGAGCATGAAAGTAGAGTAAACGCGGTTGAGATGCGAGCACTGCGCAAAATCTGCGGAGTGACGCTCGCGGACCGCGTTCGTAATACCGAAGTAAGAAAGAGAGTTGGTCTGAAAGAGAGTGTCGGGGTGAAGGTAAGGAAAGGAATGCTCCGGTGGTTCGGGCATGTGGAAAGAATGCATGATGAAAGAATGACTAAACAGATATACAATGCAAAAGTGGATGGATGCAGAAGTCGTGGAAGGCCACGACACACCTTCCATGATCAAATTGATCGTGTACTAGCGGAGGGTGATGTCAGGAGCCTTAAGAACAGACGAGTGTGCATGACAAGAGTTATGAATGTCAAAGAAGCAAGTGAGGTGTGTAAGAATGGGCCTAAATGGCGCTCTGTTGTTCGTGCCTACTCCGCAAGGGAACTGGCGTGAAGTTATGTATGTATGTATGTATGTATTAGTTTAATGAAGCAAAACAATTCTGTAGTTGCATGCCGCAGACAAATGAGGTTGGCACTCAGTATATTGCTGTGCCCCGAGTTAAGAAGATGAATAGTCTGTCTATTCTTGGTATTGAAGCTCCTATTTTGCTGCACCGATTCTTCTTCCAAGTTTGTATGGGGGTTCCCTTTCTGACCCACTTACCGTATTAATTTTTCAGTTCCAACGGGGCATAGTTTCGATCCCGAAAACAGTGACCAAGTCTCGAGTTCTCGAGAACGCCTCGATATTCGATTTCGAGCTGGACAAGAGCGAGTTCGAGCAAATCGCGAAGTTTGACAACGGCTATCGCACAGTCCGCCATGTTTTCTGGCAAGACTACGACAACTATCCGGTGGAAAAGCTCGATGCAACAGCCGAAATACCGTTGTCGCTGAGAAAGTGGAAGAATGGACGTAATTTGGATATTGAATAAATGATTATGAATTTGATTTGTTTTCTTTTGTCTTCTCTTTTATTTTTATATGATCCTGTGGAAATCCCGGGACATTAGAAAAGAATGTAATGGAAACTGACGGCCTCTGTGGTTGAGCGGGCTAAGCCTTTGCCGGTGTACCTCACTGCAACGCAGATGTTCCGGGTTCGATTCCTGGTATAGTAAATTTCGGAAACTTCTTTTCTCCGTTATTTACTATGGTCTGGGTGTCTGGGATCGGCTCCAGAGTAGTCCGTTGTATATTACCTATAACACAAGCGTAACTTGCTTAATTTGGGGATATACAATGTGTGTGTTTGTCTGCCGATTATTATTATTATTATTAATTTACAATATAATTTCTTCATTTCTTCAAACTTCAAACCGCTGCCGGGGAAAATACCGTGGGATTCCCGAGATAACACGTAGCGCAGATTTTAAGTCTAAGAATTTACTGTCGATCAGTGAAAATAGTATCGAAATCGGCCTAGTAGTTTTTACGTGAATCTCGAACAATCAGACAAACAGACAAGAAAAAATGGAACGCGTTCTCCATCGTTTATATAGTGTACTCCCGTTGTTTGTGTTTAATAACTTCCATGTACAGACATGGCATGCTTAGAATTTTATAGACTAGCGTGCCTGGCAGATGCTATCCTGTTCTAAAAAATAAAAATCTATTACCCGATTACAGCTCCACCTACCGGATCCATCGGTAAATCGTAACAATCGAAGGACCCACTCAAATCCACACAAAAACTTTAATAAAAACATGGGAACAGATTCCAGCGCCACCTACCGTGTCAAAATGTGAATGTACCAAATGCAAACTAGGACCTACTCAAACACACAAAAAATCTTTCATCGAAAACTTGGAAACCGATTCCAGCGCCACCTACCGGGCCCTTTCACGACTCTAAACCATCCAGAGAGCCACTCAAACACACAACTTTTTCAAAATCCAAGAATGGCAGCTGTCAATCTGTCTTCTATTAAACAATAGACAGTTCCATAATTGATATCCTATGAGCATGTTCCTCTAGCCGCTCACAACGTGCTCCGTCAACCGTTCGATAACGACCGTGGTGGCTATGGTCGTGGCGAAAGCGTCATTATTTTCGGTCACACAGCGCTCACAACGACCCATGTCAAGAGATGAGTCGAAGTGAGCATTAATCTCTCTAAAGATTAACATTGAAAAAGGCGCGATTTTCAAATCAACCAGTGACATTTGTGTTTTTCGTCGTTAAAGACATCAACGCTCCATAATCCGTTCTACTAGAGTTTATGTTAAGGAACGCCTGCAAGCAAGTGGAACGAGAAAAACGTGGTCGCTGTGAGCCTCATGTGGAACGTAGCCTATATGATCTGTGATAATTCATCGAAGCGATTCCAAGTTTTTGGCGGGAACTGAAAAGAGATGTTGTGCTGTGCAGTTTTATTTTCTAATAATGTGTAAAATTACTCTAAAATGAACAATAGTTGTAGGATATTGATAGTTTTTGAGTAGTAATTATGTGTTTTGTGAGAAATGTGAACTGTAAAGTCACATGTGGCCTTTCGAGTTTTACACAAGAACTTCATCGAATGGTGTGGATTGTAGCCTACAATACAACTGCGCCTGGCTTAAAGGCCTAGTTGTCAAGCCTTAAACATTAAAAAAAAAGAAGCGTTTATCGGAGTTTTTGGCGGGAACTGAAAAGAGATGTTGTGCTGTGCAGTTTTATTTTCTAAAAATGTGTAAAATTACTCTAAAATGAAGAATAGTTGTAGGATATTGATAGATTTTGAGTAGTAATTATGTGTTTTGTGAGAAATGTGAAATGTAAAGTCAAATGTAGCCTTTTGAGTTGTCACAAGAACTCCGTTGAATGGCACTAGCTGATAACCTACAGTTCAGCTGTGCTACACATAGGCTTAAGAAAATGAAGAAACTACATTAAATCTAAGATCTAAAAGGCCTAGCTGCCAAGCCATAAAAAAAAGAAGTGATTTCCACACAAAATGTTTGAAGTGAAACTGCTCTAGAATCTTTGTGATTTGAAATTCGATGAAACCAAAAAGAGAAATGAAAAAAAGGACACTTTAAAAGATAAAAACATAATTTAATTCGAAATAAAACATATTTCTCTTTACCCGTTAGTATTAATTTTCACTTTAAATAAAACCTAAAAAATTACAAATGAATTTTAGCTGTATCTATAGGCACTTAAGGCAGATATTCTTTTATACGTAGATCAACAGATACATAGATACACATACCTGCGTAACAGTGTATTGAACTTTGAACTTTGTGCTAGTGATATAAAGTGTAATTTACATTGAATTTTTACGAATAAGGGTCAAAGTACCTAAGAATAAATACGTCTATAATAGAATAGAAATACGAAAATGTGTGTGTGTAGTTCACAGGTTTGCCAGGTGGTAGGGCATTTGCCCGACTGGATGGCTACCACCCCTCGTCTAAAGTATGTCGCCATAACAACCTTGAGTTGTGTTCCGGCATTAGTGACTAGGTTCCAGTGACCCTTAAGAGAGCAGCAGCGCATTTGTAGCACCTTTGGTGTTGCAAATGTCCATAGGCGATGGTTACCGCTTTCAATCAAGTGGGCCGTCCGCCTGTATGCTGAACTTCTGCAAAAAAAAAAAAAAAACACTTGTCTACTAAGCGTTGTAGATATGCGTGTGAATGCATACACACGCATACAATTGTTTATTTTTTTTAAACCACCCCTAATTAGAGCGAGCAAACAACAAACACTAATGAGGTGGCTTTGGGACATCTGGTTGGAACAAAGTTCTTCTCGCTGTACATAAATATATATTAAAATGTAGCACAAAAGTCATTCTAAACAAACAAACAAATTGTATCAAAATATAGTAAGTATTGTATAAACACGAAAAGTAAAATTGCGCCAGCTGCGAAAGTTGCCGGAACTAATTTTCCCGCTGGATTTTTTCTGGGCATGATTTAAAATGGCCAAATTAAAAAAACGAATTACAATGTTATTTTTTACTGATCGATGGGAAAAATCGAATAAAAATTGTGATCTTTTTATCCCGGGAATTCCGCGAAAATGAAAGAGAGGGGGGGGGGGAGATCATAATTAAAAGTTCAATAACTCACAAATCGAAAGTCCTAATGAATTTATTTTCAGTGTGTATAGTAAATTTCATGAAATTGATAACATGCTAATAAAGACTAAGAAGGTCAATGCCCAGCAATTAACATCATTTCTCTGAAATGAGTCGATGATAAAAAAATTAACAAATCAATATACATAGTCAAGGTAGCGAAGTCCTTTAGTGGGAGAACTCCATACACGTCTCATTATTTCCGTGTTTGAATAGTTGATTGTTCCGACCGTTTTCGGCCATGGCAACCACTTTGACCCCTAGTCGGATAATTGAAGCTGGTGCGTGCGAAGATGGCTTATGTAGCCTATCTTGGCGGCGAAACTCCGTGCACACCAAGGGCACGTGAGTACGCCGTTGTCATAGTTGTATATAATGGCAGCAGGTGGGCGAGCCTTTAACTGGTCGCGTTTAGTATCAAGGTCATCTATACGCTGAACCTCGAACTCGCGTACTTGGCTGTTCACCATCCTGCGCCATTCTGGCCGCTGTGCTGCCAAACTTTCCCATCGAGAGGGCTCTATATTGCATAAATAAAAAAGTTTGAATAGTTACGACGGCAACAAATCAGTCAGTGAAGCTAAGACACCATTGAATTCTGTCTTCCAATTGTAGTTGGCGTTAAATTCCATTTAAGACCCATTGACGGATTTCGCCACCTTGCTATATATTCTAAAACTTTATTTCTTAATCAATATTCTTGCCGGCTCCGTTCTACCATTTCAAAAGGGATGATGGTATAGGTTCGAAGCCTTCGACCTTATCGAAGGGATAGTTGTCGTAGGGCTGCCAGAAGATCGGACGCACGGTTCTGTAGCCGATGTCAAATTTGGCTATCGTTTCGACATCGTCATGGTCAAGTTGGAAGTCGAATATCGACGCGTTTTCCAATACTCGAGACTTTGTTACCGTCTTAGGAATCAGTGCTAGTCCACGTTCGTACTAAAACAGAAATACACGGAAGTTTAGAATGTAGATTTTGTCATCGAAAAAAAAAATACAGGTCAAGAACGGTTGGAATGAAAACCAACAAGCTTTCTAGGTGGTCTTATTCTTCTTGGCAAAGGCGGCGAGGAGGTTCTCGGGAGGTTCTTGGGGTCTCGAGGAAACTCTTTGCCCTGGCTTCGGTGGTGGTGTTTGGAGCCTTCCCAATGGTAGTCGCTCAACGGTTCTCGTTGACCAGTCTGTGGCATCCGATGGCCTTCGTGAGTTTTGCGTTGGCTTCGTCTGCAGCTTAGAACCAACAAGCTATAAACTTGTAAAAACCTAAAAAAAATCTGCAAAGTCTCATAGGATCTCATGTCCGCGTCTTAATATTGTCAAGGTCAAATCTCTCGATAAACGATTTATTCAGGTATAAGTGATGGAATAGATGTATGGGATGAGGACAGGAATAGTAAGGTGAAAATAGGCGACCGGTACTCTCAATCACGGTATGAGGCGAAGTTTTTATCCATTCAGGAATGGAGAAAGAATATAATTTCCTGCGTTGGGGCGGTCTGTCGTAGAGGCGACAAAACAACCCATAGCCAGGTGGCGGGATATTTACCCACTTGGACTAAGAAGACTAAGAGGAGTAACAGGACTAAGATGATTAAAAGGACTAAGCTGACTGAAATGACCAAAATTTCCAAAATTACCAAAATGGCAAATCACAAAAAAAGTATCCCACTTTTTGGGATAACCTTTATAAAAATCTATACCATTATCTGAGATAAAAAGCATCTCTTGTCCACCCTCGGTATTAAAATTACATATATACCGAATTTCAGCTAAATCGGTCAAGTAGTTTTTCCGTAAAAGCATAACAAACAGAAGAAACAAATATATTTTTATCCTGGAAAAATCGTATTTTTCGGGATAAAAGTATGTCTAGGCTCCTCCTGGTTGGTATGGGTTCTTATAGTAATTAGTGGACTGTTTTAATTATATATGATTTTATTCGCTGTATTAATTAGTATGTGTAAGCGTCGCCGGACGGTGTAAGGCGGACTGCGCCGCTCGCGGCGCTCCCCTCTCTCCCCGACGGAACTGGTCGGCGTTAACACACTCCCGGCGTTGAAGATTTGTCTTCAAGAGAGCTGATGGGCAAGCAGCAAATGGAATTGAAGGCACGACGGATGACTCCCTTCTTCGTCCTTATATCAGCAACCCTAGCGACGCCGTCATTTCCTGGTACGACGCGCTCTATCCTCCCAAGAAGCCACATCAGAGGTGGAGTGTTTTTCTCTTTAATAACAACAAGAGCTCCTTCTACAAGTTCTCCCTTAGAGCTATGCCATTTCGTCTTATTTTGAAGCCAGAAGATATACTCGTTGGAAAAGCGTCTCCAAAAGTGTTGTCGCAGACTCTCCACACGTTGAAATCTCTGCATACTGTTTATGTTTCGTGTGGAGATTTCTGGATGCGGCACAGCAGTAAGTGGTCTTCCAACAAGGAAATGAGCAGGAGTAAGAGGTTGAAGGTCAGAAGGGTCGTTGGAAAGAGGAGTTAAGGGACGTGAGTTTAAAATGGCTTCGATTTGCGCTAAACATGTAGTCATCTCTTTGAAGGCAAGTTGAATCAAACCTAAAATACGTACTCCGATGTGTGGCATGTAAGCGTGTATAAAAGAAAAGTATAAAATGTTTTAAAGGCATTAGAAGCGCCGACAAAGGTTAGGTCGTTATTAGAAAGATTTTATTCGGTTCACCTCGATGAGCAATAAAGCACCAGTGAGCAGTTATGAAGACCTCTTTCGACAAATCAGAGACAAGCTCTAGGTAAACTGCCTTTGTTGATAAGAAAATAAAGATGCAAATATAAGATTTAAATAACCTACATAAATACATACGTTCCTTTGCGGTCGGCTATAAGAATTGGTCATATTATATAATTGTATTTTAGTTTGATCGAGTTTTTATAATTATCAATAAATCTTAATATATAAGCTCTTTTAGGTTTTGTAAAATATGGTGCAATTTAAATTAAAGTTTGAAATAAAAGAATGTCTGAATTACGGTCATGAATACTAAGTAATTATTTTACAGTTTCTAGTTAGGAATCTTTTTCTCTAGATTAGGCATTAGGCATCGAAGGCTAGTTAGAGTGTAAATTGAAGGGCCTGACCACCACGAAGATAATTAACCTACGATGCTAGCACTAATTCCGCGAGATATGAGTTTGGCAGGACTTCACCAAGAAGGCACGTTTCGCCAGGTATTATCAGCAAACCTTCCCGTATCTCCGAAACAGCATTCCTTATTAACTGTTTTAAACAAGTGGGAGAAGAAATCATCCAACCCAAAGCTTATGCTTAATTTAGCTTCTACTATACACGGGGAAAAGAGACCTAAAAGATCGAAGACCTGTGCAACAATAGAGAGAATATGTCATTTACTAACTATAATTTGTTCTTGTATATGACTGACTGATAGAGAATATAAGGTAATCAGTGGCTGGTTCTGTAAGGGATGAATGATTGTGCGATAGTGATTTAAGTATACTTGCGATGTATGATAGTCGTTTATTTTTTATTTTTAAGTTTAAGTTTTAGACTCAGAATCACCACCAGATAAGAAGTCATCTACGTAAAGTTAGCAGTCATGGCGCGCCGCGTGTAGTCATCCGGTGCTTCTTTGGGGTAAGACATAAGACACCGTCTGCATAAAGGCGCGGATGCCGTGCCATAAATGACAGTATTTAAGGCGTAGATGTTGAAGAACTTGTGATGAATTCGATCTCCAAAAAAGTAGCTAAAGCGACCTCTGGTCGCAAACAATAAGAATGCAACGTAATAAAAAAATTCAATGTCAGCTGATACTATGAAACCGTGTAAAGCTGCAATTTATTTCAAAGTTTTGTATAAACGTACATACGTGTTTTTGATTGTCAGGCTGATACAAGACGCCAGATAAGAGCCAGCCTAACTTCGTTTCAAAAAGAATAGGGTTATGTTTCCCTAAATCAATACGTGAAGTGCCAATCACGCTCCAAAAGACGTCTGCTCCAACAAGTATGTCGATGGAAGAAGGGACGTGAAAAGATGGATCGGCCAAACGAATACCTGATGGCAACGGTATATCCTGTGCCTTTATGTTTGTAGTAGGCACGAAAGAAGATATTTTAGGCAAGACTAAACAATCAATGTCCATATTAAAGTCGCCAGTATAAGATGCTATACGAAGAACACAAGACCTGGTTGTTTTACACATTTGATTGTTTATGCCAGTTATGTTTGAATTAATAATACGCATTGGTAATTTAAGCTTACCGATCAAACTTTGCGTAACAAAGTTTGCAGTGCTACCATTGTCCAATAAGACCCTGGCGTGTTGTTCTCTACCATCGGCACCCAGCACTTTGACCAAAGCTGTGGACAGTAACACATGACGGGATGAGTACGAGTCGTTATTGGCGGATAAGGCGACGTGCTCAAGCGTAGGAGCATCGTCGTGGGAATGCAACAAAGTATTATGTTTTGTTTTGCAATATTTGCAATGACTGAGTTTACACTTCGTGTAAGAGTGCCCTGGACGAAGGCAATTAAGACATACCTTGCATTCTTTCGCCTTTGATATACGAGATTGAACTGGCAAGGATTTGAATGTATCACAATTAAATATAAAATGATTATTATTACATAAAGGACAAACATAAGACTGCATTTTATTTAAATTAGAATTATTATTATTAGGTAAAACCACGAAGCTCTTTTGTTTATTATTTGAGATATTTACCTCCTTGTTACTTCTAGATTCTTCAAGAGTTTCCAGAAGATTAGCGCGGTTCCTAAGAAACTGGATAAATGCATCTAACTTTGGAGTATCAGTTAGAGTATTCCGATGTTCTTCCCAATGCCTACTGGTAACAGAATCTAGTTTTGAAGCCATAATGAAAATTATCAACGTATCCCAGTGCTCAACAGGTTGCTTTAACGTTTGTAATGCTCGTAAGTTTTTATTGGTGACGTCAACAATGTTACGAATGCCATGACTTGATTCTCTTTGAATTGCATTAACGCTAAATAAAGACTTAACATGGTTATTTACAAGCAGTTGTTTGTTGTCATAACGTTCACATAATAAGCTCCAGGCATTCCTGTAATTTTCTGCCGTAAAGTCTAAGCTTCGAATAATTAAGGCGGCACTTCCATGAAGAGAAGTCCGTAAATAGTGAAACTTATTTATTTCGTCAATGCCTTTTTCATTATGTATGAGAGAAACATAAATATCCTTAAATTCTAACCAATCCTGATAGCCGCCGCTAAAGTGGGGTAAATTAATTTTAGGAAGTCTAACATTATTTTGTCTACTATTCTGAACAACTAAAGTAGGGTTGTCACCTGAGCCTAGCCTCTGATGCAGAATCAGAACGCTGCTGTGACAGCTTGCGATTAACAGCGATCAAATTGCGCGCTGCAGCAGTTTGACTGTAGTACTGGCTTTCAAACTGTTCCCGGTCTGCATACAGCTCTTCAGGTGAATCCGAGATGATCTACAACTCACTCTGGAATTCATCATAAGCAGAATATGAGGATTCTAATTTTCTAAGTCTTAATTCAAGCTCTAACAGTTGAGTGTCGCTAAGATGTTCATAAGATTTAGCGTTTGCGAGAAAAGAAATGAATTGCGTAAGCTTTGCTTTAATGGAAGCCCGTTTTTTAACAAGTTCCTTTATCTTTGCTTCATTAGCCATTTTAAAAGAGAAAATAGGCTTTGAAAATGAAAGAAATAATGTAAAAAGAAAGAAATGATATAAGGGAAGAAAAAAAGAAAAACTTGAAATATGTACAGTGAAGGTAAATTTAAAACTAAATAAAAGTTTTATAAGTGATGTAGTAAGCTATGCTATTAATAATGACTTCAATGAATGCACGTATCCATAATCTAACTATATAGATATACATATAAATTACCTTTACGCGTTGTTCACAAAAAACTCGGCGATGTCTTTATGCAGCTAAAAGGAAAGATTAACTTAAAATGTACGAATATGCAACAATGTATCAGGCTATGAGTCACCTAGCAGGTAAGAAACGCAGGTATGCGTATTAATGAGTACATGTATAACGCAAATGCATTAGCAATAATGAAGGTAACGAATAATTTTTAATTTACACTAAGATAACTATTAAATGATTGAATTACGATAAAAAATAATAATTAATGAATTGATTATATGAACAAATTGGATAATAATGAATAATAAGGAATGATAATGTGAGGAATAAGGTTTAGAAGATCTCACTTATCTTTTAAGATTTGCCGTCCGCCTCCGGTCACGTACGCAGTGGGTCCAAAGTTTAAGCGATATTCACTTTGTTTTCACGTCACAATACTTATTATGCTTTATAGGTCTTCTTGGTTCTTAAGAGGTGAGATGGACCATGTCTAGGCTCCTCCTGGTTGGCATGGGTTCTTATAGTAATTAGTGGACTGTTTTAATTATATATGATTTTATTCGCTGTATTAATTAGTATGTGTAAGCGTCGCCGGACGGTGTAAGGCGGACTGCGCCGCTCGCGGCGGTCCCCTCTCTCCCCGACGGAACTGGTCGGCGTTAACAAGTATCCTATGTTCATTCTCGGCATCGAAAATATATATATACTGAGTTTCAGCCAAATCGGTACTGCAGTTTTTCCGTGAAAACTGAACAGACGGACTAGCGCCATAACGCGTTACATAACGAAGCGGTTTACCCTCCCATAAGAAGTTATCACTTCAAGAATACAAATATTTCATTTATATAATATTAATATAGATTACTTACCAAATATCTTAGAGTGATCTGTGATACTGTCTTATTATATTTTTTAGCGATGGCAAGCATGGTTGGGTTGTTTAGTTTTGGTTCTGGACTGTCGGCGGATGCCCTGGTGGGAACCATGGTCCCGAAGGGGGAGTACGCCACCACCTGCACCCCGTGAGCCTTGCAGTAGTCGATCAGCTCTGATTGACCTAGGTTTAGGTTAACCTGAAAATCAAGAAACGAAAAATCTATCTCTACTAATATTATAAAGAGGTAAAGTTTGTGACTTTGTGACGTTGTAGGGAGTAATCTCTGGATATGCTAAACCGATTTTAAAAATTCTTTCACTGTTCGAAAGCTACGTTAACAGGGAGTGTCATAGGCTATATAACATGACGCTATATACCACGGGAGCGGGACAGAGTGCGGGTGAAACCGCGCCAGGCCGCTGGTATTAAATAAAAATAAAATAAAATAAACATTTAAAACGACAACACAAATGAGAATATGTAGGAAACGTATTTGTTATTATAAAATAACCATATGACGGATGTAGTCAATAACCGGATAGAGTATTCTTTCATATAGTAATCGGAAGTCGTTTAACTGGATATCGACGTAGAAACATTTATTATTAAGCTAACGGATATCGGAAATGGAGTAACCGGATGTTGGAAGTTAATACGGATGGCGGAAGTTGGTTTTATGAAGGAAGTGAAACTGAAGTGGCGCCACAGCATTACCGGATGGTGTCACTGCGGCGTGCTACGTGGACCTTAAATACGCGGTGTTCGGGCAGAGGAGGGGCAGTCTTAAACCGACAGTCTACGAGTCTACAACGAAGTCTACGACCGACAGTCTGCATTGATAGTTTTGGACGAGGAGCACATAATATATTGTGGTCGATAATTACTGCTTGATAATCGCAGTATTCTTGGAGGGGAAATTGCTGCTCAGAGACCTGACAAGCGTGGATGCAACTCTTAGAGTTGTCCTAATATATCTGTGTATTATTGTGCTATATTTACATACATACATACAAACATAACTTCACGCCAGTTCCCTTGCGGGGTAGGCACGAACAACAGAGCGCCATTCAGGCTTATTCTTACACACCTCACTTGCTTCTTTGACATTCATAGCTCTTGTCATGCAAGCTCGTCTGTTCTTAAGGCTCCTGAAATCACCCTCCGCTAGTACACGATCAATTTGATCATGGAAGGTGTGTCGTGGCCTTCCACGACTTCTGCATCCATCCACTTTTGCATTGTATATCTGTTTAGTCATTCTTTCATCATGCATTCTTTCCACATGCCCGAACCACCGGAGCATTCCTTTCCTTACCTTCACCCCGACACTCTCTTTCAGACCAACTCTCTTTCTTACTTCGGTATTACGAACGCGGTCCGCGAGCGTCACTCCGCAGATTTTGAGCAGTGTTCGCATCTCAACCGCATTTACTCTACTTTCATGCTCTCTCTTCCATACCCAACTCTCGCTTCCATACGTGAGCGTAGGTACCACCACCGCGTTGTGTATGGCGAGCTGGGCCTTCTGGCTGAGGTTCTTAGCGCCTAGAAGTTTACCTAACGCTCCATTCAAACTATTCCCCAAATTCACTCTTCTTTCTATTTAATATCGTAATATTGTCATAATTCAAGTGTAATAAACTTTGATTATAATATTTCAGATTATTATTGTGTTATTCTCGGAGCGTCATTCGTTTGCTCCCGGCGTGAACCCGACAAATACATTACACTAGCATAAATAAATAAATGTACAATGTTAAAATGCAGTGAAAGAAAGCAAGTGTAGCTCAAAATTGGTCCTAGCTCAGCATGTTGCTGGTTAGGTTAACGAGCGCTGATCTTCCGCTAGGGCCATTATAGTGACATACACAGACACAGAAGCAAATAAAATACAAACTAGTAATTTATACAAATGTAATTAATACTAAATTCAACGGTTTCGACATAAAAATCAAATGAATGCCGTGCCTGTTATAAACGGAGTGTAGAAGATGGATCTTACGTGAGTGGTGACTAAGAAGTTCGCGTAATCAGTGGTCCTCCAGCATCTGGGGAGCGGAGGATCAATCCCCTGTTGACGAAGTGAGTTTGCCTCTCCCGGGGCATTCTCAAGCACTGATGCAATAACATTTGAATAAAAAGAAGTAGACATGGTACCTCTATAGGATTCTAGCTTTAGAAATGGCACATTGACGCACACATAGATAATGTAACATTGTACTGTCACACTACATTACAACACGTGTATAAGTAAGACAACGTGCCTTGTTTAGCGCAAGCGAAAAAGAGACGAGTATATTTTGTGGGCGTCGTACGGTCGTTGACGCCGACGCTAGACTGAGTTCCGAGTTTGCTAGTTAGCTCAAATTTTACGTGCCACTCGCAGAGCCTTAATCTCTTGTCTACTTCTTTTTATTCAATGTCATTGCACTGATGGGCAGGATTAGCGTGGGCGTAACTACGTTCGAAGTCTCACGCTTTTCCTACCATGAGCGCGGGGCATTTCGCAGGAAGGGAGTTTTAGTGAAGTATTAGCTCATGGGTTACCTCTTTAATAGGGGTTTACTTTGCTGAGTCTCCACACAAGCCGGCAATTGACTCTGTTATCTGGGCCATCTTCAGTGGATAACTCTCATTGCTTTGGTCTAACCTCAGTAAAGGACCCGGTAGTGTACGAAACGTATTTTCCCCTGCCTCAGAAAAAAGAGGTTCGCGTAATAAAACCTATATAGTTGAATGGAACTGCGTTTGCGCATAAAAGGAAGGTACGTGCGGCGCGGACAGATGCTACCGAGCAACTGAACAGGGATGCACTTCGCTACATACTTAAGCCGCGGTGTTTCGTTTATTACGCGTAAGTATGTATTTTTATTTATTATTTATGTATGTACAGTAAGAGAAGAAAAGAAGAGAGATATAGAGAGAACATACCTCGATCTGATTAGTAGCAGGTGGCGTTTTACAGTTGGCAAGTAGCCTTTTTATCTGTTCAATGTTGAAGTTTGAGACTCCGATGGACTTGGTGAGACCTTTGTTTAAGACGGATTCGAAGCCTCGCCACGTGTCCAAGTAGTCTATGTGGTCATCCTCGCCTTCTTGCTGTCAATTAAGAACGCCCATATTGAAACTATTTCATAATGTTGCCATACTATTTATACCTTGTTGTATTGTTAAATGCCGCCAAAGGAATAAGCACACCTGCCTGTCGTAAAACGCAGTTATTACCTTTCCTGCATTCGGAGTTCTTTTGATTACTTCATGTTTAAAATTTGCAATTAAGAAAAACACCCTATTGTTACCGTACTTGGTTTATGGTTGTCATTAGTGCCGAACTAATCCTTATTGTTATTGTTTTCGACTTTGTTGGCCGCTCGCAGGTGTGCAAATTACATTTTCTTGGAAGAAGCCAGCCCACGCAATCGATTGTGTATTGTACAGTTTACTATAAAACAATGCCCGAATGGAGGGGTGGGGCAGTCGAGCGAGGATTACGATACGAGTAAGACGTACATTTCGACAAGCGATATAGTGACGGACTTTGCGCGTGTTATTGAATGATGCAGTTGTACTAGTAGTGTCTAGCTATATTTGTACCTATGTTATACGTGTTTGTATACATACATACATACATAACTTCACGCCAGTTCCCTTGCGGGGTAGGCACGAACAACAGATAGTAGGTGTTAGGTGTTTGTATAGTTCTAATAAATTCTATAGTAATTCCAACGGTATTTTAATTCGAGTCCCATACTCGTAACAGTATTTTATTAACCAACTTCCAAAAGGAGAAGGTACTCAATTTTGACTGTATGTATTTTTAAGCTTGTTACGCGATTCCTCCGTCAATTGTGGACCGATTTTCATATTTTTTTTAATCGAAAGATTTTTTATTCCATAGTCCTGAGGTGGTCGTATTGACTCCAAGTCAGGATCTGATTAGTAGATCCCAGGGAAATCTAGAGCAACTCTCGAATATTGTACTACAATGTGTTTCACAATTTTTTTTGTAAACCTATTCAATTATTTGCGTAAAACATAAAATAACAACAAAATATTGGCAAAATACAGTAATGTTTATGTTTTACTTTGCACCGACTGTAAGATGCTTTTGAAGTCGATTTTGCTAACTGTTATTTTTTTACTCTTATGAACCAGAGGCAATAAACTAAGTTATTCACAAATTAATATAAAGTATGTAACAAATCGCTGCAAGGGAAGCGTGCCCAGAAGGCTGGCTACATTGCCACGCTTTATCCCAATGCGGTTTAGCTGCGCGAAATACGAACCAACCTTCTGAACACGTGTCAGAGTTTCTTACAACAAGTTTCAACTTCAAACGGCCCCCCATTACAGGAGCAATTCAGAGGCCAGCAAATTCAGTAGGTAAGCGGGCGCGGTACTTTTTAGTTTTTGCCCCCCCCCCCCACCCTTCAAAAAAATCAAGATCTGGGGCTGGTTTGAGGTCTTCAGCTATTGGAGCAGCGTTGTCAGCCCCTAACTCAGTCATTAGGAGATGTAACGGTCCAGAAATGAGTGACATTCCGTCCGGCCTCTTGCAATCGTCGCGCATCAAGCCATTTGGTCGGCGGCTGACGTCATTGAGCCTGGTATGGTGAGATCCTTGGCCAATACTAGATGTTTAAATGTATATATCACTTACATTAATGGACATCGGCCAATGCATGAGCACCATGTCGACATAGTCCAAGTTCAGTCTCTTCAAGGAAGCACGTAAGGAGACCTCTACATCAGCTTGGCGGTGGAAATGTTGCCACACCTGGAAACGTTAAAATAAACTTAAATACAAATTAAAAAGATTTTTTTTTACATACAGGTTTGTGTTTGTCGATTATCTCGCTCGATTTAAGCGGAGATATGGTCTAAGATCGAGCGCGCTTACCTACAAAGTATAAGTCCCGCCACGTAAAAAGAACGCTGAGCGGTAGTGGAGGGGATGTGTCTGCGCAGGTGTACAGCCGTATCCTAAAGTACTAGGATAATGTTTTATGAGTAATTGTTTTATTGTAGAATCTCTGTAGAATCGGCGGGGTGTCACCCCGTCTCGCCCTCTTCATACCACCAATAGGGCGTTCCATTAGTAACTCACAACGCCCAAAATGCTCAGTTAGCCGTTCCACAAGGCGACCGCGATCGTTGTGGTCGTGGCGAAAACGTCACTAATAACGTCATCATTTTCGATCTCACGACACCCACAACGACCCATGTCAAAATATAGGTCGAAGTGGGCGTTGACCACAGAGCATTAATTCTCTCTTGTCAACACATTGAAAAAGGCGCGATTTTTCAACCAATGACATTTGCGTAATGCGTATGACATTCATGACATCAACGCTCCATAACCCGTTCCACTAGCGTTTATGATTATAACGTCCTGTTATCCGGGGTCTTTAAAACAACTTTTTAAAAAAAGATTTTTATTTACACACGAAGAAAATACAAAATTGAAATTAATTAGAACTTAGAACTGAACTTAGAAAATAAGAAACAGCGATCCGGCAATTATGCGCGGCGGAGGAATGGAGACACGAGACTGACTGGGTGCAGGAACGGTAGGTGTATTAATAAACTATTGGTTGCTGATACAGCAGAGCGGAAGGCCGAGGTAAGCAGGTCTGGAGGAAAGGGGCCTAGGTATAACAGTCCGCAAGCAAGTGGAACGGGAAAGATCGCGGTCGTGAATGTGGTTGTTGTGAGTCCCTAATGGAACGTAGCACAATTTGATCGATAAAACGCACACTGCGCAGGTTCAGAGCCAGCGTGCTTTTTACGTGGCGCGAACTATACAGGTTGCAGGTTTCGGTAGAAACAGACTCCGGCAGTGAGTTCAAAAAGTTTTGCAATTCTTATTTATTCACGGATATGTAGGATTTTTTAAATGTATTTTAATTCATTGTTTACAACGTTTTATTACGTTAAAAATTTAAATACCGTTGGAAATGTCCAATTTAATTATTTTTTTATATTTAAAATCTTGAATAAATTTGAGCCATTGAAACGCCACTATTTTCGCGGACTTCTAATGACGTCATAGTTCATTCTCAGCGAATTTTTTTATTGGATTTTATGGCTTGCTTTCTAGACCTTTAAGCCAAGTCTGTTTTGGAAATGTCAGTGTATGTTTACACGTAAATTTTTCTCAGTGTTTTAAATTTTAAACTAGACTTAATAAATGCAGACCGTGGAAAAAGCTAAAGTTCTATCTTATAGATATTAAAATTACGAGAAACACAATCACAACACATATGATAAATAACATAGTTGGTCTGAAAGAGAGTGTCGGGGTGAAGGTAAATAAAGGAATGCTCCGGTGGTTCGGGCATGTGGAAAGAATGCATGATGAAAGAATGACTAAACAGATATACAATGCAAAAGTGGATGGATGCAGAAGTCGTGGAAGGCCACGATACACCTTCCATGATTAAATTGATCGTTTACTAGCAGAAGGTGATGTCAGGAGCCTTAAGAACAGACGAGCGTGCATGACAAGAGTTATGAATGTCAAAGAAGCAAGTGAGGTGTGTAAGAATAAGCCTAAATGGCCCTCTGTTGTTCGTGCCTGCCCCGCAAGGGAACTGGCGTGAAGTTATGTATGTATATATGTATGTATGTATAAATAACATAGATATATTGTCAAGCGGTGTGAGGTGACAGGTGTCATTTCCGACCCCAAAATGTCGGTTAAGTTAAAAGGACAGGTCTACAAATTTTATATCGCAGTGAAGCGTAGCCTGTACTTGAGCGACACAAGAAGGAGTTGCGTGTCACGGAAGTTAATATGCTTCGGTGGATGTGTGGAGTCACGCAGAAGTATCGCGCCAGGAACTCACGCATCCGCGGCAGCCTTCACGTCTGTGACAGCAGACAAACTGCAGGAGAGTCGCTTACGCTGGTACGGCCACGTTTTACGGAAGCCGGCTAGTTACGTGGGGAACAAATGTCTAGCCATGCCCCCTCCGCCAGGTTCCAGTCGAAGGGGTAGGCCCAAGAAATGCTGGCTTGAAGTTGTGAAGGCTGACATGCGTACTAATGGTCTCAATACAAGGGATGCCGGAGATCGCGCGAAGTGGAGAAGAAAAAGTAGGAAAGCGAACCCTGGGCGTCGAAGTGATCGCTCCGAACGCAACCGTGATTTAACGTTCGGATGATGATGATGATGAGATAACATATATATATATATATATATGTATATATATAAATCTGCGGAGTGACGCTCGCGGACCGCGTTCGTAATACCGAAGTAAGAAAGAGAGTTGGTCTGAAAGAGAGTGTCGGGGTGAAGGTAAGGAAAGGAATGCTCCGGTGGTTCGGGCATGTGGAAAGAATGCATGATGAAAGAATGACTAAACAGATAAACAATGCAAAAGTGGATGGATGCAGAAGTCGTGGAAAGCCACGACACACCTTCCATAATCAAATTGATCGTGTACTAGCAGAAGGTGATGTCAGGAGCCTTAAGAACAGACGAGCGTGCATGACAAGAGTTATGAATGTCAAAGAAGCAAGTGAGGTGTGTAAGAATAAGCCTAAATGGCGCTCTGTTGTTCGTGCCTACCCCGCAAGGGAACTGGCGTGAAGTTATGTATGTATGTATATATATATACATAATACGGGGATGTGCGGAATTCTTACGAGGAACGTTATTGCTGTATCATATTTGACAGGCGTTCCCATGCCCACTTCACTGCGCTTAAAATAATTTTACTTTTTTGATTTATTTATCACAATCGAATATTAGCTGACACTTTTTTTTATTTTTTTTTATTGCAGGAGTTAGACAGACAGGCAGACGGCCCACTTGACGGAAAGCGGTTACCTCGCCTATGGACATTTGTAACCCCAAAGGTGCTACAAATGCGCTGCTGCTCTCTTAAAGGAGACTGGAACCTGGTCACTAATGCCGGAACACAACTCAAGGTTGTTATGGCGGCATACTCTAGATCAGAGGTGGTCGCCATCCAGTCGGGCAAATGTCCTACCACCTGGCTGTGGGTTGTTTTGTCGCCTCTTACGACAGGCCACCCGGCCGCAAGAAAATTGTATCCTTTCTCCGTTCCTGCCCTGATAGAAACGGTCACTAGGGAATAATGCAGCTCTCTACTGGTGAAAGAGTTTTCAAAATCGGTTCAGTAGTACCGGAGATTACCCCGAACATCCAAACTCACAAACTTTACCTATTTATACTATTAGTAGTCAAACTCAAAAGATTTTATTCAAAATAAGATCCACTGGAGAACACTTTTTAAAGGTCATACATATAAGTTAAAATTTAATTTTACTTCCTATTCTATGTACACCGCTTCGCAACGTGTTATTGCTGTTAAGGAGAAGAAGCGACAAGAATCCCTCAGAAACACGTCTGGCTAAAAATTGGTTAAATCAACCTTTTTATTTTAATAAATTTTATATAGTAATATGTGATACGGCTCGAAGGACCATATGATTAAATCAATCTATTAAGGAAAGGGTAAAAATAGCACTGCGAGAGATATTTAATAAATTTACTAAGATTGCACCATTACATTTCGAAGGGAAAATTTTCTGTTGTGACAAAAGTCAAATTTCAATTGTTTGTTGGTGTTGCCAACAATATGTTAAACAATTACTTTTCGAAGAATTAATGGAGTTGTAGCAAACAGTGCATGCCCAGTAAGACAAGACAATAAAAGAAAATGACGTACTAAAATTATATACTGCAACATGTCTTCATAAATTCCTTACATACTTGGCAAGATAAAAACGTATAAGAGGCTGGAGCGAGCTGCTATGTAAATAGAATTTTCTCATTTAAGTATTCATCAATAGATGTCGCGAACGCAACTATAACTTTAAATATTAAACGTCATCGTGACACTAGAAAAAGTTATACTTCAATTTGGAACCATTTTTGAATACCAACTTCAACCGACGGCTTTGTAATCTTCCAATAAATAAATTAGTTATTCTCAAGAAATTAGCTCCTATGGTTTCCCACTGCGAACTCTGGAAACTCAAACAATAGTGTAGTATCCCTTGTTTAGCTAAATACTTTTTAATTTGATTATAAAATTAGTGAAAGGCAGATCTAACATTTTATTCGGAATCTTATTGCAGAAGCGTATACCAACCCCCTAAGAAAGAGGACAATACTTTTTGCAATTTAAAAGATGGCTATATGAGTCTAGATATATTACCTTGGTAGTGATAAAAATTTGTCCCCTTGTAATAACTCCTTCTTGTATCTTCTTGTTTATGATTTCGCCGACTTCAGGCTCTACTCTATAAAAATGAGCAGTGTCTACATGCCTGTAGCCAATATCTATGGCGTAGGATAATGCTTCCACCATACGAGGAAGGTCGATGTCATCGAATTCATACTAAAAAAGCACATTGAACTCAAATTAAAAATCTGTTATAAATATTATTTATGATTTAACAAAAAAATTCTGAACGTACATATAAGGTGACATTTTTTTTAATATATGGCGGCCCTTGTTTTTTTTTATAATGGCTGCAATGCCATTATGCATTGATTTTGCCAATGTCGTGTATGGAAAAGCCAGATGATATATAATAAGGAAAAAGAAGGTAAACTAGCATTTGGCCGGTAGTTTCGAAAAAACTGCCAATCTAAAACACTATACTGTGCGATCCAAATAAGAATAGGAATGTTAATAACCTCTATCTGTCAAATGTCACATGAAAAATATGGTTTGTAAAAAACTTATTTGCATATCAATAATAAATAGTCTTACATCAAATTTAAATAAAAAGGTTAAATTAGTAGTAAATTGTCTTAATATAATATTTAATTATTTAAAGTCATAATATGGCGCAAAGTCGATCCTATTCTCATGTGAATCGCATTATACATTTGTACATATTTATGGTTTCTTATAAACAAACCTAAATAAAAAGTAGGATGTATCTGGATGGTAAAATTTATATTGTCGGGTAGTTGATAAATGTTTTTAGGATTTTTGATAGGAGCATTTGCAAACGGTGCTCACAAGTAGAAAGTAATATAAAATAACTTACTGAGAATGGTTCTGAAGGGTCGGCATTTTGCAAGGCCTGTAATTAAGAAAAATGCAATAATAAAATATCTTAATATCATACACGAGTCGATAGATGGCGTAGTAGACGATAGAATACGTTTAGTTTTTACTGTCAGTTTCAAGAGTGTGTGCCGTCAATGGCTTTAAGCATCAATACATTATTCTCACTACAGTTTTGGTGGGAACTTGTAGGGTGGTATTTTACTACGTACTTTTATCATGAAAGAAGTACTTATACTACTACTTATTAACTAGTGGTCGCCCGTGGTCGAAATTCGAACATATTAATTAATTTAAATTATAAGTTTGAACATTATTAAGGTTCTGCTGTCAAAGACTATACTTGTTCATTTGATTTTAACAATAAACAAAAGAGTATGCGTGTCTGTGTCATAAACATGGTAGTGTGTGTAAAGATTTTTA
The DNA here is from genome assembly GCA_019925095.2 of Dendrolimus kikuchii. Classification (NCBI taxonomy): domain Eukaryota; kingdom Metazoa; phylum Arthropoda; class Insecta; order Lepidoptera; family Lasiocampidae; genus Dendrolimus; species Dendrolimus kikuchii. The sequence continues at coordinate 2,573,024 of CM034414.1, forward strand.
TTTATTGATTTAATGTATTTTTTATGCATAATTAAAAAAAATATATTAGCATTCTGCACTCCTTCTCTTTATAAACTATAAGTGTGCGAATTTTCATACTACTCCGGCCGCGCAATTTTCGTAAAAAGGGGTACAAAGTTTTTGCTGTTATAATAGTTTAAATATATTAAGCTACTAAAATTAATTGTAAAAGATGAGAGATAAATTTGGATGTATTAATTAATTAGAAAACGTCTTATATTATCGCAGACATAAGCGAAGTTTGTCTTACATGACGTGACATTATATCTTTATAAACGTTGGTACAGGTTGGAGCTGAGGAATGAAACCCAAAGGAGGACGCGCCGACGCCGGAGGTCCGAGCTAGACCTTCGGCCACCGTAAGCGGGCGGCGCGGGTGGGGCCCTTAGGGGTATAGGGGTTCTCACTCACCCGCACATGCCGTCGAGATGAGAGCGCGAGTGTTCCGCGCGCGCTCATCTCTCTTCCCGTGGGGCGCGTTACAGGACGCCCCACGCACGAACGAGACCAAGAAGTAGCCGGGGGACACGTCCCCTGGCATAGGAAGAGGCCCAGTGAGGAGGGCCCACGCCTGCCAGGGCACTGCGGAGTCGGGCAGCCCATTTCCCGTAGCCCTGGCATAAGGCGCAGGACGGAACACCCAGGGGTTTTAGTGGGTATCCCTAACTGGGGAGTGGCAATAGTGTGGCACCGGTTCTGACCGGGCACGCTAGTGCCACCCCCGATCTGGCGAATCCCACACACTCACACAGGTCGCGAACATCCCCCCAGGCTTCTGTGCCTGTCGCGGCTTAGTCCTCAAACGGATTTCCCCTGGCCAAAAAAAAAAATGAGGAATGAAACCTCCGTGTTACACTGTGTTTTTGTTTCACATTAATATGTGAATAGTGAAGGCGGGGAAATAAGTCAATGGGGTAACATCATACATCGTTCGTTTTTTAACTTTTTTAAACGAGATTAATTCGAAAACCGAATTCAATAGTGTCGTAGCTTCACTGACTGATTCGTTCTACGTCGTAACTATTCAAACACGGAAATAATAAGAGATGTATGGAGGTCCCCCATGATAGTCTTCGCTACTTTGATTATATGTTTAAATAAAACAACTCCATCTTCCATCATCGAGTATACGAATTAAGCGCTTTACGTCCACCTTCATCATGCGCACCGCAAGAGTGGAACTCATTGCTGGAGTCTGTCTTTCCCGCTACTTAATACCTGGGTGTCTTCAAATTCCGTGTGAATAGATTCCTTCTAGGTAAGGTTGCTTCATCCTAGATCTCCGTCTAGCGCCAGATGAGATCATGGTCAGACTTGAACTTATGGGCGCAACTCGCCCTTAAAAGCAACTCACCCTTGACCGCGACTCGCTCAGAACTACAATCCTGCGGGGCATGGTAGGGTGTACAAAAAGGAGTCTCACGCGGCGTTCGCACTGTTACAACCCTATTCGGTAAGCACTTATTGCTGAGTCGAACAGTTCATTGACATCGGTTTCCAAAATGTCGATCAGCAGTAATTGCTTATAAATACCAAATCTTTTTCCAAATTCCCTGAGTTCTCTTGGTTATTAGCCACAGATCTACAGCTACGGACCTGGTTTATGCCTGCCGGCTGGATTGCCTAAACTAATACCATATCGGTCTGGTAGACCTTTGAGGTCCCGTATATTGAGACTCTAAGTCACCTATTATTCGTAATAGTGAAATAAAAAGGGTCGCAATAGCCAAAAGTGTTTTATTTTTTAAACATATAAGTGCTCGGGACTAACAGCACGCAATGGCCGCCAAATTACATAAGATTATTTTAATTATATCGCTGTAACGCCCATCATTCCATTGTGCCTTTTAAGTGTCAATATTGTTATAGGTAACAATACTGACACTAAAATACAACACACGTTTATAAACATATCTAAAATGAATGCGTTCGACCTATTTTATGTTGCAAGCGTGGAATATAGTGTTGTACTACGGCTCATTCATAAGTGAGTTGTGGGAGATGTTGATCCTTCAGAAATTGTTGTTGATTCAACTCACATATGAATGAGCTATACTACAACACTATGCTCCAAGCTTACAAATAAAAAAGCTCGGAGTTTTTGGCGGGTACTGAAAGGAACGTTGTGCAGTGCAGTTTTATTTTCTAAAAATGTGTAAAATTACTCTAAAATGAACAATAGTTGTAGAATATTGATAGATTTTGAGTAGTAATTATGTGTTTTTGTGAGAAATGTGAACTGTATAGTCAAATGTGGCCTTTCGAGTTTTCACAAGAACTCCGTTGAATGGTGTGGATTGTAGCCTACAATACAACTGCGCCTGGCTTAAAGGCCTAGTTGCCAAGCCTTAATCATAAAAAAAGGTCAATCATAGCTGTCATTTTAATCCAAGTAATTAAAAATCAGTGTATATACATATCCCTTTTTTGAGTATATAATAAATTCAGATATTAAATGTACCTTTTCACTGATTCCCAGCCAGGTTCCGTAGCCCAGTGCTGGGAGCACCTTTCCATTGTTAAGCTTAAACGTTGGGATATTAACCTGGAATATTATAAAGTCGGTAAATTAATAAGTTTTTATAGTAGATAGATAGATAACATTTTATTGCTCACCAAATATGCAATATCAAAAATACACAATTACAATATTGTCGTGGTAGAAACAATAGGCGGCCTTATCGCTTAAAGCAATCTCTTCCAGGCAACCTAACTTAAGGAATAGTTTAACCTAATCTGGCGATGTGTGGTGTGGTGCAGATTATATTAAGTAGGTATATCATAAATGAGCACACTTAATCTACGGGGTCCTAACGCTCTAAACTGTTACGAAACTCTTTTTCCCTGAAGTCACGCGGGCCTTCAAGATTGTTAGGCAGGTCGGCCTCACCGGCCTGCATACCCAGCTCTTCACAGGGCACGGGGGATTCTCGGAGTACCTGAACCGGTTCGGGTGCAAAGAGAATCCCTCGTGCATCTGCGACGAAGAGTAGATAGAAGATGTCCCGCACATCATTTTCTGGTGCCCGGCATATTCCCGGGAGAGATTCGAATGCGAGAGCAAGCTTAGCATGGAAGTGAAATTTAAAAACATGGCAGAATTAATGTCCAAAAATAACATAGAACACTTTATGGAATACTGTATAAAGATAGTTAAAAAAGTAATAGAACGCAATAAAACACACAATAGATAGATAAGCCTACATTTAACATATATTCATAAATATATAGATAATGTATAAAATAGTATAGATATATAAACATATTTCATAGTTAAAAGATTAAAAATTCAAACAAAAATATATAGCAAATAAGCCTAAAAATAAAAAAATAAAAAAAAGATAATAATAGTAAAGAATAAATAGTAATAAATAAAAGCTTGCTAAAGCAATGGTTGTAAGGTATTAGTAGAATGTAGTGTGCCTTGTAGAATATAAATAGGCAAGATAAAACAATAAATATGTACTTAGATATCACTAGTTTTAGAGTAAATGTAATATATAATGGCAAAAAAATGTATTAGTATTAAGTAAGACTGTAAAATAATTTTGGAAAATTAAAGAATAAAAAGACAAAAAAGATAAAAGACAAAAAAAAAGAAAGGAAAAGAAAAGAATACATAAAAGAAACAAAATATATATATAAACCCCAAAAAACGTAAAAAGCCCGGATAATCTCGTTCGTCCGGAGAGAGGAAATATAAATAAAAAAAAAAAAAAACGCTCTAAAACTTTAACGAGATGTTGCTGAGCGCTTAGTAGACCTCTCATGCGACCAAAAGGCCGGCGTCTATTTTGCTCAAAGGGTAAGCATTGCTATTCAGCGTGGTAACGCCGCCAGCCTTTTGGGAACGTTCCCGGTAAGTGACAGTGGTTTGGGACCAATATTTTATCTATAATTTTGCTCTCCTTTTTTTATTTAGTTTTAGTATTTAATTTTAGGTTTCTATTTTATACTTTATATGGTGGATATTCCACCTATAAGAATGAAGTGCTTTGCATCTAGCTTCATCATGCGCACCGCAAAGAAGTGGAACTCATTGCCGGAGTCTGTGTTTCCCGATACTTATAACCTGGGTGTCTTCAAGTCCCGTGTGAATAGGTACCTTCTCGGTAAGCGTGCTTCATCCTAGACCACATCTTCGCTCGACATAGGGCGAGATTGTGGTGATTTAGTATTAAAATTGTAGACAAATAAGAGTAGAGATTAACGCTAATAATGATCATGAACTGTTGTCCAGAAAACACCGGGACGATTTTGTTGAATACTGCATAAAAAGTGTTATACCGCCTGATAGTAAGTAGGTGGTTACCGTTATCTATGGGCATTTACAGCACTAAGAGGTCATAACGCGTTTTATAGACTTGCTGTACGCTAACCGCTAAAGCACATGAGCCGAGTAAACGAAGCGAACATGACGCGCCAGCGGCCAGCGAGTGCCAGAACCGATTTATAAGCTTAAACCAATATATTGAATAATTGGTTAGCAATCTGTTTTGATATTCGTTCGCTCGGCTTGTGCGATTCGGTATAAGCGACGTTCGACCGCTTCTCACAACAGTTTGTAAATTGCCGGAATCTGACAAACAGACAGCCCACCTGATGTAAAGTGGTTACCGTCGTCTACTTAGAATGGGATAGAGGGGATGAATTATAAATGATGAGATAGAGAAGATGGGATTGGGGGATAAAATAGGAGGAATCAGATAGGGGTCGAGAGAAGTAGGTCTTTCTTTTACGAGGAGAAACCTAATGAAGGCCATCAGCCAGACGATGGAGGAAGGGTGCTGCCGATGTGTGGGGTTCGTCAGGTCAGGGTGGCACTAGCACCTCTAGGCAGAACTAAAGATGCTATTGCCACGCCACAGCCAGGGATACCCACTAAAACCCCACGGTATTCTGTTCTTCGCCCTTAATGCCCGGGCTACGGGTATATGGCCTAGCCCTGTACTAGAGTTGGGTAGGACATGATTTAAAAATGAGTTTGTAATAATATCATGACATTGTGTACTGAACCAGTATAATGTACCACTTCAAATAAGGCGAGGAGATTTGTATGGTTTATACCGCGGCAGTACATTTGAAGCGATGAGGCCGGTAAGACGGTGAGCGTCATTCCCTCATTTATCCCGTACAAAACTTCTAGTTCGGAAATGTTCGTTAGGAATCGGATGTGATCGGCCTCGGTCACCTTATTTTACTATCCTCTTTGTCATGTGAATATCCGTAGAGGCGTTATTGTTCTGTTGTCCTCGTTCCGTCCTTCCTCTTACATTTGACGCGTGAGTAGTAGCGGGATAAAATTTTTGAGGTAGTACAAATTTAAATGTTGATCCGTATCAGTACAAATCTATTTTCTACGGAACAAATGTATTGCCTCACACGTGTACTACTCATCACTACCCTGGCAGGCGGTGGTGCAACGGCCTCATCCACTGCTGGCGGAACTACTTTTTGTCCCCCGGCATGTTCATGCTCTCGGGATGAAGTGGGCTACTGGAACTCTCACTCAAAGCTAGCGTTTGACGCCGTTTGATATTTATCCTGTGAGAACGTGGTACCACACCGTTCGAGACGGCCCTAACAGCTATAATCAAGATAATGGTTCCAGCATGGTTGTACCACGTCAACCTGTAACCAGAAGTTAATCTTTGTTTTTTTATATAATGAGGCCCAATGGCCTCGGCGTCTTCTCCTGACTTAGGCAGCGTCATTGTTATATTTTTTATAATAATAAGTACTTGCTCGACTTACTGCGACTTATAACAAAAAATTTAATGAAGTAGATATTTTCTATCATTCAAAATTAATGTATAAATCAAAGATTTTAGAAAAATTAGGATGACATTTTAACTGTTCATTAGGCACCGTAAATATCCACGCCTTTGAAACGCCTCTACAGTTTTTATGTTTGTATAATATGTATTTGTACAGAATATATAGACATAGACATAGACAACACTTTATTGTTCACCAAAACAAAAATTACAACAATGCACAACAAGACAATGGTAATTTTGTTAAACAAAAGGCGGCCTTATCGCTTAAAGCGAAACTCCTTCCAGGCAACCTGACTCGAAGGAAATTCTTAAATTATCTATAATTATTATGCAAAAAATCAAATGAAATCATTTATTCGCTTAAAAACATGGTTAGTAAAAACATTCGATGAAAATATGTTATTTTGTTTCACATGTTTTTGCCCTTTCAGGCATGCAAATATTAATTAAAAGTTGAAAATCATTATTTATTATTTAAGTTTATGGCTTGGCAGCTAGGCCTTTAAGCCAGATCTTAGTTTATAATACAGTTTCTTCATTTTCTTAAGCCTATGTGTAGCACAGCTCAACTGTAGGTAATCAGCTAGTGCCATTCATCGTAGTTTTTGTGACAACTCAAAGGGCCACATTTGACTTTACAATTCACATTTCTCACAAAACATAATTACTACTCAAAAACTATCAATATCCTACAACGATTGTTGATTTTAGAGTAATTTGACACATTTTTAGAAAATCAAACTGCACAGCACAACATCTCCTTTCAGTTCCCGCCAAAAACACAGTTGAAAATCAACTAATTAGTAATAATAAGATTATAACCCATTCAATCCACAGACATTAATTTTACTTTTTTTCTAGAATTATACAGTAATTGTAGATAATACGTTAAGTGCAAGTCAAAAAAAAAAGGAAATAAAATGATATACATGGACAGCAGACTACAGTTTAAAGTATTGTAAACTAGCACATACATTATTGCGTAAGACTACCATAATGATTCCTAAGTGAATATATATGAATATTATAAATAAACATAATATGAACATCTGTATATGATTATTTACAAATGGTGGTGCTGGTACCTACGCACACGTATGGAAGCGAGAGTTGGGTATGGAAGAGAGAGCATGAAAGTAGAGTAAACGCGGTCGAGATGCGAGCACTGCGCAAAATCTGCGGAGTGACGCTCGCGGACCGCGTTCGTAATACCGAAGTAAGAAAGAGAGTTGGTCTGAAAGAGAGTGTCGGGGTGAAGGTAAGGAAAGGAATGCTCCGGTGGTTCGGGCATGTGGAAAGAATGCATGATGAAAGAATGACTAAACAGATATACAATGCAAAAGTGGATGGATGCAGAAGTCGTGGAAGGCCACGACACACCTACCATGATCAAATTGATCGTATACTAGCAGAAGGCGATGTCAGGAGCCTTAAGAACAGACGAGCGTACATGACAAGAGTTATGAATGTCAAAGAAGCAAGTGAGGTGTGTAAGAATAAGCCTGAATGGTGCTCTGTTGTCCGTGCCTACCCCGCAAGGGAACTGGCGTGAAGTTATGTATGATGTATGTATATTATTATTTGTTAGTTACTAACATATTATATAGAATACATACTTCAGCAGGCATTATGTTAATAAAGAAATTACATTTATATCTTATATAGCTTATCATGAACTCTTTGTAGTAGTCGTCTTGCTTTTGTACAAAAGCATTGCAAAGCGTAAAGAATCCAGTAATTGTCAAAAATCATATTAAACAGAGTTTATTGTCTATATTATAAATATTGTAAGCTGTTGGATATCTGATAAATAAATAATAATCAGCAGACAAACACACACATTGTATATCCCCAAGCTAAGCAAGTTACGCTTGTATTATGGGTCATATACAACGGACCATTGGAGCCGATCCCAAACACCCAGACCATAGTAAATAACAGAAAATTCATTTCCGAAATTTACAATACCAGGAATCGAACCCGGACACCACCACCACCGGAGACAACCAGAGACAGTCTATTTGTTAATTTTTTAATATAATTCGTTGATTTTATTTTACTATCTTCGTATACATTTTACATTGTCATTATATTTTACTTAAGTATCTTTAAACTTTAATATTTAGAACAGCTTGCATAACGTTGCTTAAATTTATTTAAGAAACAAAAAACGTATTTAACACCCTTAAATACAATTAGCGTCTTGCACAACGCAAAATATGCCGCTAAATATGTTTAAGGAACTGTCAATACGTTTTGTGTAAAACGTATTTAGGCAGTTTAATATGATTAACTAATTTTATTTAAAGGCGATCGTTATGCAAGCGGCCCTTATTCTTATTTGTTTAATTACTATTGCCATACTATTGTATTACTACTTATTGCCAGGTGGTAGGGCATTTGCCCGACTGGATGGCTACCACCCCTGGTGTAAAGTATGTCGCCATAACAACCTTGAATTGTGTTCCGGCATTAGTGACCAGGTTCCAGTTTCCCTTAAGAGAGCAGCAGCGCATTTATAGCAACTTTGCTATTGCAAATGTCCATACGTGATGGTAACCGCTTTCCATCAAGTGGGCCGTCTGCCTGTCTGCAGAACTCCTGCAATAAAAAAATAAAAAAACTACAAGTTAATCTTTGTTAAAAATAACTAATATCATACATGTCAGTTATGTAATAACATTGATAAAAAATGTTATTAACTATGAAATATTGCGATAAAATATTTTTTATGTAAGGCCATGACATTGTGGAAAGAAGCAATGTCATGAAAAAATACATCTATCTATAAGAATAATATATTATTTATTATCATGATATTCGCGTCGTTTTGGGTCACGCCCAAAGCAAGGTTTGCGCTGAGATTCAGCGTTGTGTCTGATATAATTCCGGCACAGCAATAAGCAGAGAGCAAGCATTGTTTGCTGCAAATGCGGCGTACAAATTTCTCAAAATATGCTTTTTACTTTAACACATCTAAGCAATGTATATATCGCTATTTCTTCAAAAATATTTTTTTTCTTTCTTTACTTCTGTAGTGGGACACTTACAAGCCAATAGATGCCGCTGTGCAATAGTTAAAGTCGCAAACAATTCCCGACACGTACAAAAAATATATACAAATATCCGACTGTAATAGTCGGGCTTAGGTCTGCGAGGGATAACAATAGCCTCGGTGAATCATTCTACCTCGCTTCTCCACCCATTCGGGTTACTCCTATAAACTTCTTCCTATATTGTATCCTAAGATTGTATTAAAATTGAAAGTTTAAGTTTATGAAAAGCCGATTTAACTATCTACTCTCTGAATTACTTAAGAAGTTAATTTAATAAAACTACGTTTTAACGGTTCTAAGCGTGAATAATTACTGATAATTCGGAGACAGGTGGTAGGGCATTTGCCCGACTGGATGGCTACCAACCCTAGTCTAAAGTATGTCGCCATAACAACTTTGAGTTGTGTTCCGGCATTAGTGACCAGGTTCCAGTCTCCCTTAAGAGAGCAGCAGCGCATTTGTAGCAACTTTGGTGTTGCAAATGTCCATAGGCGATGGTAACCGCTTTCCATCAAGTGGGCCGTCTGCCTGTCTGCTGATCTCCTGCAATAAAAAAATATACAAATTTCCGACTGTAATAGTCGGGCTTAGGTCTGCGAGGCATAACAATAGCCTCGGTGGAGCATTCTACCTCGCTTCTGCACCCATTCGGGTCACTCTTATAAAGTTCTTCCTATATTGTATTAAAACTGAAAGTTTAAGTTTATGAAAAGCATGTCAGTCGATTTAACTATCTACTCTCTGCATTACTTAAGAAGTTAGTTTAATAAAGCTACGTTTTAACGGTTTTAAGCGTGAATCACTGATAATTCGGAGAAAAACAAGTTTAGTTTTTTTTTTAAATTTAAATTCGCCAGGATACCCTTGCTGTTTGGCAAGGCTCTTAGTATCGTCTATTAAATGTATTATAATAAAATTGTAAATACTAAATTTTGTAATAGATAATAATACATGCAAAAGCAAATTTGTAAAAGTAGTACACCGTAGTTGTATAAGGAAATAAGCAAAAACTGCAATAGAATTAACAGTTTCTAAATAAATAAAGCATAAAACAGACAGAAGAAATATAAAAACGATTAAAAGAAAAATAATGAAAATACAAAAACCACAAAAGATAGAAAAGACCTGACAAATCTAGTTCGTCAGGATGGAGGAGAATAAAAAGAAATACTAAATTCTAATGAGGGTAAAGAAAATTTGATGTACATACATACAAAAATAATAATTGTAAATAAAGTCTAGGTTATAAGTGTATTTTTGTAATATAACGACAGCACATGGCAGCTCAGGAATATGTCGAGGCATTGGTTATCATTGCTTCGACTTATTCCTTTTTCCGGCGTCCTCTACCACTTCAGTGCAGTTTTCCTCGCTACCAGGTATCTCTTCCAGCCAGCATTTCACATAATGATGACTCCGTCGACTTTATTTCCGTTGCCGATTCCAGATCGCGTCTGGCGAATATAAGTCTAGTTAAAAATATAAAAGTTTAATTACCAGAGGCATTTTTATTTCCAGCACGAATTACTTGTTTGATAAACTACGCACGCTCGTATGACTAGTTATAAATGAATTGATATCGACGGCTCAATATACAATCAATTTGATTCAAATTATCATGACGCATTGACGCTCAACCGTCAATCACGATGAATTGTTGACTTGAACGCTATTGCGAGTTTCTTAGTATTTCACGGACCAATAGTTCGACTAATGGTTAATCTGTGATAGACGTCGCTGTTTAGCGATAAGACCGCCATTTGCGCATAATTGGATGTGGTTTTAGACTGTTAAGTTTTTTTTTTGTATTGGTGCACAATAAAGAGTTGTCTATCTACTATAGGTAGATAAAAAACACTTTCTTGCTCAC